>OZ000490.1:15637500-20437500 GCA_963922655.1 Cardamine chenopodiifolia | reverse complement strand
CCAGTTGAGATAAAATTTTCAAAACAAAAAACATTAATTATTAAAAATTAATAAAAAAGACAACAACTCCTATTGGATCGTTAAAACTTGAAACTAGTTATGAACCAACCATAGCATGAAACGTTTAGTTTTGGGTACATTATGCAACAAAGTTTAGCACCAAATAGAAAAAAAGTCTTCGTTACCATCAATTGATCTATAGATTTTGCTTTTGCATGACCTTTCCCATCAACTTGTGGCGATTTTGCCCTTAAGGATACACAAAATGTCTTTCTAATTAGTCCCATAGTTCATCTATCCAATGTAGGAATCGAGATCCTATGTCCTCGTAACGATTGCGAATTATTATCTGTGTCTCCTCATTATGTGGGGCAATATAAAATAGACCATTTTATTTTAAGTTCTGAAATGTCTGCAACTGTGCCTAAAAATTTATTTGGAACAAATGGTGGACACATAGTAATAGAATACGAGTGGTGGATACGGAACAAACATAGATCGACTATAACATAATATGTTTATAGGAAAAAAAACGTTTATGAAAAATAAAAAGAAAAGAAAAACTAGAGTAAATATAAAATAATTAATATCTTTTATTTAGATGATTCTGATGGACCTACAGAGCCGATCCTCTACATGAAAAGATGCTCTCGTTGGACCTTTTACCCCATATATAAAAGAAAACTATATATTTGACTTAGAGAAGTGATCTCGAAGGAAAAAAGATCTCCAAATACATTTCTCAAAAAAAAAAGAGATGTTTATATATATTGGATGAAATGGAGAAGAACAATGACTTCCCTTGGATCTGGGAAATATACATTTTAGTAGGAACTATCTAAATTAATGCAGTTCGGTTAGTTTTTTTTTTTTTGGGGGGGGGGGGGGGGTTCGAATTTAGTTTTCAGATGTAATACATTTTTAATTGATTTAAAAACAAAATAAAAGTAAATTTTAGATGATTTTTCATATTCAGTTTGGTTGGTTACCATCATCCAAATTAAATATTTGGATATTATAAAAATACACGTAATCACTGTTGTTTAAATTTGGGTTGGTTCAACTGGACCGAGTTAGATGATATAATCAATTTATCATCTAGTAGTACTAGTGCCTAATATGTGGATGAATTTTTATGCTAAATAAAGACGGAGAGTGGGAAGTTATGTATCCTAATTATGGATAAAGTGTGGCTTTGACAGGGAAATTGAGAAGTTGTTTTGATCTTAAATGAGAGATGATCTGTAATGATGATGATGAGTAGGCCGATTTAGTGACTGACTAAAACGTGTTCCTAAAATATATTGGTATAATTATTCGAATGTCATTCTTGGAATGTAATATATCGTCTTTAACAAAAAAAAAATGTAATAAATCGTAAAGTAACAAATATCTATAAAAAATAATATTTATATAACTTGCTTTAGGGTTAGCTTAGGTAAAAAATATTTGAGAGATTTGTTTCGATATGTTACCTAAATCGATTTGATTCCAAAAAGAATCCAGCTAACCTGACTTATTCATGGATTGAATCAGAGATCAAATTCAAATACAGAAACAGAGTATACAGATGTAAATTGTATGTTGCAAAAAAATGATTTTTTTTACAGTTTCAACAGTCCGCACCACTTAGTAAAAAGTAAAAACATCCGAGGCTTTGAAGTTAGGACCACATCTAACTCTAGTTCCAAAAATAATGGATTTACGTTTGATTCACATGCATCTAAATACAGTTTAAGAAAACAATGGGCGCTGATGTGTTGAGTTCATAATTTTTTGTTTTCGTTTCAGTTTTGATTTTAGAAAAATAATAAACAGAGTGAAAATGAATATTATACGGATCTGTTTGTTACAATTTTGATTTCGGTTTTAATCCAAACTTTAATCACACAAATGTTTAATTTTCAGAAAATATAAGTTTCTATTTGTATTTTTCTAAAGTTCGGTTAACAACGGATTTAAGTGTCTCACTTATTAAAAAAAAAAAAGAAGAAGATTATAATCCAATTAATGTTTTTTTTAAATAGATTTTTTTGCTGTTGTACGGTCTGGTTTATTATCCGGACCGGGCTGAATACCCATCTAGTGTGAACATGACTAAAGCACATCAAGTATTTGAACTTAATTAGTGTTGATTATGTAAATGATTAATTAGGTAATAAAGTAGATTGGTATGCTGCTCACATGGGTTTGCGTGAAATAATGCTTTTTACATCTTTTTGTCTCTCCTACATTTCGAGCTAAAAACCTAAATCGTGTCTTTCCTTTATTTATTTTTTCTTTACATTGTTTCTTTGCCTTTAAAAATGTTGTATGATTACTATTTATTATCTACAGATTTAAAATTTAGGTGTTTAGGAATTTTCTAGTGATTTTTCTTTCTAATATAAAGTTATACAATTATTTTTCGTAATAACAAGTTATACAATGTTATTCTACTTTGACCCTAAAAATTATTATTCTAAATCTAACTAAATATTTAAAATGTTATTTTTATAATTTTCTTAAATCTCAATGCTAATACCTAGTTTTACATAATATGCTAAACAAAATAATTACTACAATGATTGTATAAACATCTAGATTTAAAGTTTTAAACACGTATTCAAGAAAATAATAACGGGTGAGACTGAGATAGAAGCGACCTGAAAATAATGAAATGCAATTCTTTTCGCAGACTACAAATTCCTTTTTGATAGTCTCACACTCTCAGTCAAAGGAAGTCAACGGTTAAGTCAGTTGACCAAAGATGACGATTAATGACGTCAGCATCAGTTCTGATGTCTCCTTCTTCCTCTGTTTAAATAGAAACCAAAACACTTCGAGTTTCAGTCACTCATACACACACAAAGACACATAAGCACCAAAAGAAATTGAAACCCGCCATGTGTGGACACGTCAGCACCTCCATAACCTCCGGTAATAAGTGTCCATGTTTCTTATACTCCGACGACATAGTGGCTCCTCCTTTGCTGCATGATGAGCATCATCAATTCCTGCCTCCGCCGCCTCTTATGATGAGCCACCACTCTCTATTCTCTGCCGAGGCGGTTTCAGGGTTTGGTTACTTTGATTCCGGCATGAACGGTGGCGGTGGAAGCAGCAGCTGCGACTCACCCAGCTCGATGGGGAGCGGCGGAGAGAGTCTTATTGTGCAGAGGAGTGTTAGTAGCCATAATGGCTTTTCCGGTAATTTCGCGACGGCCCATGATTTCGTTAACGATTATGATGGGCCAGTGAGACGGGCCCTTAGCGGCGGAGATCTACCCGTAAGTAATACTATTATATAACACACTTGCATGACAGACATATATTGATTCAAACCTCTAGTCCAAGATTGTCTTGGGTTTGCATTTTCTTGTTATCTAACATAGACACAAAAATAATAATAACTGGAGCTTAGGTTGCTCTCGGTTCAAATGCAATTTCTAGATTCAAACGTTAATTTCTATATTTGCGTTTACATATGAAATTTTATCATCTTTTAAAATATATAGTATTATCAGCTTTTTTTACCCACATTTTGTTTTTACAAAAAAGTAAACGTAAACACCAAAGGATATAAAAATAATTAAGAGTTAAAATTGTCTAAAAACTGGGGTTCTGTTTGGACTTTTAAAAAAAAACATATAGTGATGTATACATAATCGAGAATTAAAATGACATTTTTTTGGTATTTGTGTAGAGGAGTAGCAGAAGAGATAGCAGTACGGTATGGAGTGAGAGCAATGCAATAATAGAAGGAATGAGCAAAGCCTATAAGTATGGTCCTGAGGAGAAGAAAGAGAAGATCGAGAAATATCGTAGCAAACGAAACCTTAGGAATTTCAGCAAGAGGATTAAGGTAATTTTAATTTTAATTATTAATCTTGGGTGTGATTTATTGAATTAAATCCAAAAATGACAATGGTTTTAGAAACATAGAACTCGAAAAAGGAAACCATTACGTTGAGCTCATGAAAGAAGAAGCAATTTGAACCAAGAAGAAACAAAAAAATTTCAAAAATAAAACCATTTTATACAAGTGCTTCTATGTTTGCTCTAATTTGTGTGTTTTGCTGATATATATTTGAATTATTTATTTTTGCATATATATGAATAAAATTACATGTAGCATATTGTATGAACAAAATTATCATTTAGTTCATGATTGTTCTTCAACACATCCTACATATATACGATATGTATTATATGTAATCTGTGTCGCATGGAAACTTTAAAAGACTTGATATGTAGTTGAATGAAACAGTGACATGCACTTGCACATTTATTGATGACACTTTCATTTTCTAATTAACCAGTCATATATTTTTCCTAAAATTTCTCCATTAATCAACTAATTAAGAATTATGTATAGTTTCAAATACAAGCATTCAGCCATCCGCATGTATCTATTAAAAACAAAATAAATTTATAAGTTAGAAATAATTTCCTAAGACACGAATTCACATTTAATACATAATTAAATGGTTCGTTGACAAAAAAAAAATGGCTCAATATATCAGATCAATCACTCTTATCACTCAAAAAGTAACATTGATTTTTTCTTTTTAATCTTATCTTAAAACATAAATTGAATTTCAGTTGATATATATGATGAGTATGTGAATGAGAATTAATGTTAAGTCACATCATATTTGGGTCTTACGGAATATTTTGAAAGAGACGCATCAAGCTCCAAGGTTGCTATAAGTTTATTTCTCCGTTAATTTTTGTTTTCTAGAAGGTCCAAAATAAAACAAAAAAAAATTTCCGGGTACTTCATCCAGGAAGTTATTGATATTCGAATTCCATACCTAATTAAATATTGGAGTATTCATATGATCTATAGATTCAAACCGTGTCTCTGTTAGATGTTTTCTGCTGGAACTATAATTGTATGAACGATAAGTTATAAGTTATAACTAATTTGTTACATCGAAACATTTATCGAGAATAACACCCACCTAATATAAATGATCTAAATATCACACTGATTTTGGGACGGATTTAGTAAGTTCTATTATTTTTGATTAGTATGAATGCAGGAAGACATTAGCGGACAGTAGGCCAAGAATTAGAGGGAGATTTGCAAGAAATGATGAGATGTCACAAAATGAACAAGTTGATGTTATTGAAGCCGTGGTTGGAGATGTTGACACGTGGGCATCTTTTCTTGATTCTTTCTCCTCTAATCACTTCCTTAATTAATCTCTTCTAATTACATTTATGTTTTTTTTTCTCTTACAATGTTTATATAGCAAATTTGTTTCGGTTTAAAAGTTTGCCCCATGTAGGTTTTGTGTTTTCTTTGTAAATAATAATAACATATATATATATATTGTATTATATTTGGAGATATTTAGAAAATAATCAATCTTCACCGGCCAGAAAATTTAGGACGAGTGGTATAGAACTACTTTGTCAATCTAAGTTCTCTAATTGAGACTTAATGTGGTTTTAGATAGGTTAAATTAAAGGCAAAAAAACGATACTCACCTACTGAGGTCAAGGTCTAAATACATAATTCGCCTACATGCGAACAAGGTCTAAATATATATTTCTGTGTTATAATAAAATTTGGCTTTAATTTATATATAAATTAGAATAAGGTCTAAATATAAATTAGAATTCTAAAATACAAAATTTTAAAGAAAAAAAACTGTAGGGTATCATCTTTAAAAAGATTGTATGATAATAAGGATATGAGAACTATTTTTGTTGTAATACGTAAGAAAAATTGAAAACGACATCTGTATCAGAACACAAAGAATAGAAACAACTTTAAAATTAGAATTAAAACAAAAAAAAACTTCTAAACTAGAACGTTACTAGCAATTCGCTCTTAATCCTTCAAATTCTAATATATATATATATATATAACATTTTCTGATTTTGTATAGAAACAATACATTGTACTCAAATATAGGCCAGTTTAATGGATATTTTTATTTTGCAACGAACAAAAAGTTAAAGAGCATGAGTTGTAGTTTAGTAGTTAATTAGTTTTTATGTCTTTGCCTTATCATATCTGGAATTTGAATGCGGTAGTCCGTGTGTGTGAAACTGTGAACTCTAGACAGCAAAAGTCAATAGATGATAAATAATAATCGAACTCTTCTTTGAAGAACAAAAATGAAATTCTTCATTTCATATCATTTTAATTTATTACTTATCATGGACCCGCAAATAGTTTATGTATAATTGTATAGTTTATTTTGTTATTTGATATTCTGAATTTTTTTTTTACCAACTTGATTTACAAAAGTATTAAGAAAGTAAAAAGATGATAACTTTTAGCATTGAAAAACATATAATGAACATGGTCATGTTACTTTGATGACTTCATTACTCTCACGTTGATTACCCATCGTGCTACTAAGTACTAGCAATCTCCAAAAGCAAACATACATTATACCTTATTAATTCTTAACCAAAGAAGGTTCCACTTCAATAAACCAAATTAAAGCCCAAACATTCATTAAACGTGAATTTTTTCTGAAGTACTTTTGATATTTTGCGATAAAGTACTTTTGACGAAAATTAATACTATATTTGTATTTGTTTGAATAGGAACAAAAAGTCTGTATTTTCGTCAAAAATTTTAAAATATTATTTCCGCATATCCTTTCAAAAAGGCGACATCCATAGAAAATCCTTTAAAGAACATCCAATTTTATAAAAGAATGATGAATGTTAGGCATCATTAGTAATACATATAGAAACGATTTTTTTTTCTTTCTCGGAATTATCAATGTGAAAATCTAAATAGAGGTATTAGTGTTATAATATAACGAGCGGTCTTTCTTCTTTAGCTAATAAGAGGTAGGCCTGCCGGCGACAATGTCTCCTACTTTTGTCGGCCGGCGGTTTATTTACCGACTCTCCATTCTTATCATTTTTTTCTTTTTATTATTTTAATCAAAAACGTTTTTATTATTTTTTCACTTTTCCTTGAGTGTACAAGAAGAATCAACCCTAATCCCTAGAGAATAAATTAGGAATTTTGTTCTTCCCCCCCCCCCCCAAACACTTTATAATCGGTTCAACAATAAAACCACGAGACTTGCGTGGGTTTAAATTAATGCACAAAACTTATCTAGGGTTTTAAGAATGATAAAGCTCTTCGGTGTGTTCTTCTTTTACTGATCCGTTTGAAACTTGATTGAAGCAAAAATGGCTTGAATGGCTGTAGTTGCGATACCCGTAACTCTACTCTTTTTAACTTGCATCTTACCTACATTATGGATTGAGCCAACATAAGACTGAATCCAAATTTGTGTTAAGTTAGGTTTGCAAATGTGAAAATTGAAATCTCGTACCTGATTTTGTGTCATTGTTTATCTCAGAAGATTGGACATGGGCTTGGTGATTAGTTTCCATTTCAGTATTTCCTTCTTTCTTGTTATCCATTGTTATCTCTTCGACCTTCTTCTCTTCCATTGTTATCTCAAAGGTGTGGTAGTATGGAATTGATGGCTCTTCCTTGAGCTCTGTCTCGTTGGACTCTAATCTTGATACTTGGTCATGGTCTTGTCCAACCGCCTCTGGACTGAGAGATTTACCTGATTTTCTTAGCAAATCTGTAGTCTCAGAGGATAAGTTAGGAAGATTAATATTACTGTCACCTGGTTCATGCTTTTGGTCTTCCATTGTCACCTCCATGTACTCGTTGTAATTTGCTTCCAAAGAAGCATCATTTTTCATCTCATTGTCATCATCAATGGATGCGCGGTGTCCAGGCTCGGCGGTATGATTCTCATCATTACTAACATGACCAGTAGTAGTCCCTCTTTGATGTCCTCGTCAACTGCAATAGTTTCCATGTTTAAGTTTTCAACAGGACTCTGTACGATCCCATGACCGCTTTTTGATGGTGACATTGATCCATCTTCAGAAGTCACCTCAATATGCTGCTAACATCAGAAGCTGCATCTGACTTTGTACATTTTATCAGTGTTAAGGATGCAGCTGATCGATTTTGCACCAAAATCCCCTGACCCTGGCTGGTACTGCATTTCCTCAGGGGGACAATTGTTGTAGGTTCCATTTCGTTGTCATCTCCAAATGAAGCTGAATCAGCCATGCGTAGTTCAGAAACTTGATCATTACTGTGCACTGGTGCGTCAACTATCTTATCTGCAGGTGGCTGAGTAAATGGTTCAGTTCCTACAATGTCCTTCACCCGAAAACCATGTGTTGGCAAGACATCAAGAACAGAGGTGAAATAAATCGCCTTCGAGGATTTCTTTGCCACAGCACTTGCAGTATCAAAAGCCTTTGCAAGATCATCCAAAAGCATGTCACCTTCACCGCTTGAGAGGGGATCCCATTTCATGCAATCTTCAGACAGAGACTTTTCGAGGCTAAATGATCACCAGAAGAAAGTAACTCAACCTTCACAGCTTCTTTGAGAAACCGTTTTTTCTTTAAAACTTTGGCTATCATATTCCTGAAAACGATTCAAAAACCCATCCTCAATGACATATATATTTACACCTAGCTGCATCACATAACACAATTGCTAGACGAATTGAAATACATACCTACAATTTTTGGAAATGGCAGCTCTTCTCACCTTAGCATTCAATATAACTTGTCACGTCGTTTGTGCATCCATTAAGAGATCAGAGTACTTGATCTCAAAGTAAATGCCTCGCTGCACATAAGAAAATTCATCAACTTTAAGCAAAAAAAAACAATGAGATACAAATATTTTGGTAATCAGAAACCTGAATAGCAGCTTTAACCATGAGATGCTTCAATCGGAATGGCATCTTGTCTGAGAAATCAATCGAAATAATATCAACCTACAACGGATTTGAGAAAAAATTAACAACATCAACCCCTGAAACTGAGCATTACTCTCCACATAGATGGTGAGCCGCGTGTACTGCCGAAATGGAGTAGCTCGAGAGACGCCGAGTAAATCGCGATGGAATCCGACAGAAGAAGCTAGCCGCGGAGCGACTTTGATGAGAGATCCAAGTGTGAGAAGAGGGATCGCACAACAGTCCTTGTCTGACATTACGCCTTTGATCGAGCGATTATGAGGGATCCCAACATAGCCTAGTTCCATGGCTTTTGTGGCGAGCTTTAAGCGCAAGGTTTTTCCACCGGCGATTTCCTTACCGCCTGATCGTGGCGGCTCGTTGTACGGAAGGCTTAAGTCGAAGAACCCCGTGAGAGAGTTGCGGAGAGATTTTCCGATTAGGGTTTAAGCAAATGAGTTTTTGGATTGCTTCACCAATTTTTTTCTTACCACTTCTAAGAGAAAGAGAAGTAGAAAAACACACTTTACAAATGACGTCGTATGAAACAGATTGTGAAACGACTACGTATTGAAACATTGGCCAAGTATAAAATTTTCCCAAAATAAATTTACAATTCGTGGCCCGGCCCACGGTAATTCCAAAGCGAAACTGAAGACACTTGTGATATTATCACGCGGATCACTCTTCATAACCCTCAAGTAAAAATAATCGACGGATCTTACGCTATATCAGTGTTGACAAGGATTAAGATTAATAGCCGTTGGATGGAAACTTGAATCGAATGGCTCAAAATAAAATTTGGTCGACAATCATATTTTGTTAAAGATAAAATTGTAATTTTAATTTTTTAATTAAAAAATAGAAAAGGAGTATAATAGATTTTTTTTTGCTAAAATATATATGAGAGATTTCTCAAAAACTCATTGTGGGTATTTTAGTAAATGTAGCAAGATTTGGTTTCCTTCGTTGTTATATATCTTTCGTAATGTATTTTGGGTTTGCTAATTCTCAACAATGGAAAGGCAGCTTCATAAAAATTCACTTGATTACTCCCCGTTTGAGACTCTAATTTTACCCAGCTTTGAAATGTAATATAATATATATGGGCCGATAAACAAATAAAAAGTTTCCTCTCTTTTCGGCTACGAGTGATGATAATGGGTCTTGATTCACTGTGAGAGAACATTCCTTTAAAGTGGATAAAAATGTCAAACAGTGGATAAGGATTGATTGTCCTCTTGCATAACAAATTTTGAAAAGCAACATAAACGACGTTAAAATCGATCTCATTCCAAATCTACTCAACATTAATGACGTTATTTTCTTTAGAAAAAATACATATACTATGTATGATCATATTAAAAAATGGGTAAAAAACTAAACAGGGGCGTGAAGAGGTACACGTGTCTTTACAGAGTGACACGTCATCTGTCGAATAAGACTTTACGACATCGTTTTTATCCATCTATTATCTTTCTCCTCTCGTGTCTCTATCGAGTTCACAGTAGAAAAAGCAACTGGTTTTTATATTCTGCTTCACGCCTCATTACGACTAATTTAAATCCAGACCCCATCAATTGATTGAATTTTCTAATAACTTAATCTTTAACTAAGCGTGAAGAAGCAATCATTATCAATCTCTCCAAGTCTCGATTTCTCCTAGCAATAGATCGAGACGATAATTCAAGTGGTCGCTCTTGGATCAGTGGTTTTTGGAATGGAGAAAGTTTCATCGCCGTCTTCTTCACGGAGGTCTGCTTATCTGGAAGCTCTTACACAAGAGATAAAGAAGAAGCTTACTCGGGTTTGCTTTTTTTCCCGCCAGAGATCTCGATTTTTCCATTTCTGTTGATCGGTTTTGATTTTGCCCAGAAATCGCGATTTGATTTCAGTTCTGCGAACTCGATTTCTCTAATTCAAGACACATGCATTAGAGAATTTCACAAATTTTGATTGATGATTGTGTTTCAAAGATCAGTTTTCATGCAATCTGATTATGTAAATATCATCAATATGCTCATCTCGAATTTGAGAGTATAAAATTGAATTTGTTTGTCTAGGCTGTTGTATCTCCAGTACAAACACGCAACTTGTTGCAAGACTTATTTGCTGATATAGCTCTCGAAGTCGATGAACGAGCCAAAGGTAACACGTCTGATCTTTCACTTTTTGGTGAATTATATCATGAATCAGTTTGCTTTTTAGACAATTTACCATTGAAATTTAACTTTTTGGAGCTGGGAATTTGAATCAGATGTGATACTTAGCAAAGAAGAGGATGTGATTACTTCTGTTGAAGCAGATGCTGATAGCCCGTTATGTTTTTTCGACGTTCTTGCTGATTATTATGTTAAAGTCTCTGAGAGGGGAAAGGATATACTTGATTTGATGGTGCAGCTGTGGAGTCAGTCCTTTACATCACACATATTCTCTCTACTGTTTCATAAATGGGTATTGCGATCTTTACGATTTCTATTTAGTGTTATTTTTAGTTTCAAAAGGTTTACTCATTGCATTGTCCATAGTTCATTATTTTGTCGACCGAGTCAATAATGTTTGCATGTTTCTATTTTATTCTCAGTTGTTTGAGGTTCAGCTTGACAATCAAGAAATACTTCTGCGTTATTCTTCTGCCCTGGTGCAGGGAGCAACAAATGTATTCTGGTAAAATTCATGAACTTTGGCATATCAAATTTACATCTTGACTCATTTTAAGTCGCTTGGTTCAGTGTGTATATCTCTCTAGGTTCAGTTATGTGCTTTGGATCTTTAGTAGTGGCATTGGCTTATTGTAACTAAGTATTTTTTGTTTGTTAAGAAGTGGTATGATAGTGTTTCTAAGTCACTTCCTACATTGGATTGGCTTGCCAAGCAATATGTGGGTAACATGTGATAATCTCTACTCATTTGAGTAACAGGATAGATATACAGACAAATACGAGGCGCTTCCAATCCCTCTTTCGGGTACATTCTTATCCTCAGAGATATCAGTCTCATCTTATTTGTTGGATATTTTATCAATATAAGGAACTCTAGTTTATTAATCAAATGACTTTGGTATATAAAGTAAGACTGTTAAAAAAATAAATCTAATACTGGTCTTCGAGCTAAAACATGTAAATCACACATGCTAGAGATTATTACATCTTCTGTCTATGCAGTTCTCCTATTTGATGCCTCTACTAGATCTTCTAGGCAAAAAGATTGGTTTATACTTGTCAAATTGGGTTGTCATTATCACACTCAAAAGTCTTTTCATACCAATTTGCTACTGTAACTAACAGTCTCTTTGTTCTCCTAGTATCTTCTTGAAGAAGTTGCTTTAGAGCCTATCCGATTGGAAAAAATTCCTATTCAGGTGAGTGGTTTTTCTCTATTTCATGATGATTCAACTGATTTCATTTCGGAGGTTGACTCCCCCATACGTAATTTCAGGCTCAGAGGGAACTGTGTCTCTTGCTCTCGAGGTTCATTTTCTTTTACAATTCAGGTAATACACTGTTTTCTGAACTGTGTTATTGAAATCAAACCGTTTTTACTTAAGTTCTTCTTCCCTGACAAAATTCTTGTACAGTGGATAAACTCGATAGTTTCTTAAGGAACTTCCCAGAGTTTCCAAATGCTTTCTTGATTGGAGGACCCGGAGATTTTCTTGTTATCGAACTCACTGATCAGGTATAGAAGCAAAATCTTTATAACTGTCTATAAGTTATGTCTTAAGAAAGAATCATTCATATCACTGTTATTGTGGTGCAGCTGCAAAAACTGAAGGTGGAACCAGTGCTGCTACATTATCTTTCTCAGATGAAGATTCTTCAAGGTACATTTCTTTCCTTTAGGAATATGGCTAGATGCTGTCTGTAACATGGTATTAAAGTTAAACAAATACGGGATTACGTCTGCAGGTATGGAACTGAGAATGACAACTAGCACGAGGTTAAAGGCGTGTTTATATAGTTTTACCTCTCCGGGAGGTCCAATGTACCCGACAAGAGCTGTCCGTCATGCAGCATGGGATGCTTTGGATTCCCTCTTTCCTGTGAGTATTTCCTTGTGATATAAAACAAAATAAAATTTGAACGCATTGCTTTGATTGCAATATCCATCGTAAATATGTTGGTTTAAAAAACAATGTCAGCTAAGAGGTTTAGACAACCTCATAAAAATCTAGAAGCACCAAAGCTCAGTACGATTTCTTCACAAATATGGATAGGCTTGGCTTGTAACATTGTGATACTCTTTGTCTTACAGGTGGGGCGTTACCCGAGGCATCTCATTAGTCTATTTTTCAGGCTGCTATATCCGTGGTACTGGCCATCCTCATGCTGGAACTTTGTGGTTTCTTGCATCAAGGCGGTACTATATTCTATCGTAAGGCTCATCTTTTCACGGCGAGAAAAGCCAAGGCAGATCTGAACAGCTATTACTTATAATGAAGCTTACCGGAGGAATCCAATCCTTGTGTATATAATGTGGTTTTGGTCATAGAGGCAAACCAGAGAAACTTACCTTCTGCTTCACCTGTATTACCTTCCTTCTATGGACAATATAAAAATACGTTTAGAGAAAGATCCCATGGAATAGCTTTTGACTTGTTTTGTTGCCATTGTTCTTTTGCTATAGAGGATGATTTATTGTGACCTAAACCCCCTTTTAGGTGGGAAGAAAAAACATTTGCTTCTTCTGTTTCTAGTTGTATTAAATTGTGTATAGCTTCACCATCCATGGAGTCATACAAAGTTGAGTAATTACAATTCGAGATTAATTATAAAAAAAAGTGAAAAAGAGAAACTTGGAAGTTGGGGTCAAGACTGCAAAAGAAATACTAGTCAATCAAAACAGTGCTTTCATAATACCAAAGGCAAGACTCGAATAAGATGAGAGACGACATACAACTTAATTAACAGAACTAGAAGTTGTAACCAAACCTGGTTTCTGAAAATTCTTTTGCCAGCATATGATCTGTAGATGAAACTAGTATTCCTTTCTCTCCCTCTTACTCGAGGGTATTAAAATAAACAACTTTAAAGTCTAACACAGATTCTCAATTCTATAGTCATTCTAATGAAACAAATGAACAACACACAGCCAAAAAGGCTTTTAAGCAACAAAACCTCAGGCAAACATTTTCTCAATTCTCTTCCTCATAAACCCCATTCCGGTTTGAGAAGATCACTCACATTCCTCAGTTTGTCTCCATATCTCCAGAATGGTACTTATCAAGATCCGCATCAAGATCTTCAGCAGATATCTTCTCAGCAGGGCCCTTACCAGGACGCCTGACACGAGCACCACCACCACCTCGGCCACCTCGACCACCACCACCTCGGCCACCACGACCACCCCCTCGTTGTTGTCCACCTCTCCCTTGTCCTCCTCTGCAAACCCAACAAGACACACGCTTTCAATATACCTCACAAGATCGAAGAAGCTTTTACATAAAATACATAACGCAGAATGTATATAATCTCACCTCCATGGAGCACCATTTGAGTTTGCATTTGCAGGTCTATCAGACGGGGCTGCAGCAGTTTGAAGATTGGTGCCCACAATCTCGATCTTCATAGGTTTTCCATCCAGCTGAACATCGTTATACTTCTTCACCGCTGCGAGTGCATCGCCACGCCGAGAAAACACTACTTCAGCAGTTCCCTAATGGTACAATTAATAGTTTACAATATTTAGTCTTCAAGACTCAATAAGAGAGAAGACCTATGTGCAACAAAACGAGAGCTACCAAAACAATCATCGCTCAGGTACCTTTGATCTTCCACTCCTATCAAAATGAACTGTGTAGCGTTTAAGCTCCCCGACTTCAGCAAATAGTTCCTGCAAATTAACGCACGTTCATATGATTCAAAAAGCACAGAGAGCTAAAGAGTACTCGCGAGAAAGAATCCATTAAGTTCGATAGATTCCACAAACCCTAATTATGCATTTAGCTATTGAGGAAGAGTATCAGAGGAGTAGAGAAGAATTAGGCACCTTGATATCTTCGTTCATGACACCGTAATCCAGATTAGATATGTAAAGCTTGGTTCCAGTTTCGATTCCGGCGGAAGAACGGCTAGATCTGGACGGGAAATCTTCAGATCTATCGGAGAACATGTCGTGCTCCCAGGTGGACTCCGGCGCCTATACAACCAAATGAATCCGTTGTTTGATTTTTTTTTTTCCTCTTTTGAGAGATTCATCAACACCAAAATCTTTATAAAGAAAACGTCAACGCAGAGTCTATTTCCATTATGAATGAATCGGCAGATCTGAGAAGTAAGATCCGGCGAGACTAGAGAGAAGAAGAAGAGAAGAGAGAACAGATGAATATCGGATTTGGACCTTGAACGATTGGTATGGAGCAGATCGGTTGGGTTTCCGATTAGGGTGATTGCGCCGAGTTGGACCCGGTCCGGATCCGGATCCAGATCCAGATCCAGATCCACGGGCGGGGCCAGCTCCACCACGAGACTTACGATTCTTGGCGATCATGTCGTCGAGAGACATATCTAATCCAGTCGCCATCTTGCAACTTCTCCGATCCACGTTTCTCTTTGAGATGGCGGAGGAGAGAAAAAAAAGCAGAGGAGACGACGATTCAAGGGTAAGGTTTTAAATGTTAAACATAAGGTCTCCGGTTCGAACATGGGCGAAGCCATTTTATTTAAAACATTTTAATCTTCTTCTTTTTTGTTTCCTTAGTTACTGATTTGAATTTAATGCTGTCTCTTTTGTTTAGAACTTTAGATAACTTCCGAAGAAATCAGATATTCATGTTTAGAAATAGAGATTCGGTGATGATTTGTGCATGTATTATAAATTTTTTTCACCTAGTCAAAACTTTGTGAGAACCCAAATTGAGGTCATTCAATATGTTTAAGCTGTTCATAACTCTTTTTTTTTTCTTTTTCGCAACTTAAGCCCTATAACTCCGTTCAAGTGTGTTCATAACTAATTAGCGACCATGCTCTCATTTAACAATGAGATCAATTAATGTGTCTAGTTTCTTGAAAATGCCTGTTAAAAATGAATGTAGAATAACAACTAACAAGTACTTTTCACGTATAAGTAAAAAATCACTCTCTATTAAATATTCAGATTTTGAAAATATGATAGGAACGCATATGAACTAATACAACTATGATAGAACCACTCATCATTAACACATAAGTTCGATTATGAAATAACAAGGATGGGAACATATGCATCCACAGTCTTCATTATGATTCTTGAGGATGACGGAGGCCTTGCATCGAGAGTGACAATGGCTGCATGATGGTCGAGTGTTTTGATGGTTAAGAACCACCTCATATTGCGTTCCAACTAAAGTTTTTAAGATTCTTCCTGGCATTAGACGTGAGAAATCTCCTAGTACGCATTGAACATGCAAGGTTACTCCACAATCAGAACATGCATAGAACCATTTACGTGGTTTAGAACAACGCTAAACCCTTTTCGACACAACATAAAGTGAGAGGGTGCTCATCATTCCTGTACCATATATATTTCTGGCAAACTAGCACAAGAAAAACATAAATCAAAGTCACAATCATCACAACGTAGCACATGGCTATTTACCCTTATATAGCATCAATTACAAGAATGGTTTCTTTATTAGTTTATAAAATATATAAAGGATGTATATGGACATCATGGACGAATGGCTCAGAAAGGGAACCACAATGTGCATCTATATTCCTCAGTCCTTGCGCTGTGTACCTGAAACCACCAGATAATCAATTCTACAAAAGTTGCAGTAATCAATTCTGCAAACAACTTTCAACGAATTTCTCACAAACGTAGAAGGAGCCAAATCCAACTGGATGGCTACATGCTATACATTGTTTGTGCTCATCATTAATGGTATCTTCCTGGTGGAGCCTTAACGTATGTTCTTTATGACTAAAATGGCATATCAAGTTATCACCCACCACCTTGAATGGTGCAATATCTTTGGCATCATCAGGAATCCCTTCCAGTTCTTTAAAGTTCCATACATCACGGTCCACCGCAAATCTAGAATGAACTGCATAGTTAGGGCAAACAGAGCAAGAATAAGCCCCGTAATACTGACATATATTGGCGGCAAACTCCACATTTTGAATACCCAGCGTCAAGATGAGGAGTGAAAGATATGCGATGACCCATGACGATTGATGTTGATGACACGGGGTAAGCCGATACACTTGCCGTGGATAAATAAATCACACTGGTGACATATATAACATATCTTAAAATAAGGCATCTCGGTGCCTTTTCGCCCACAAATACCGCAAGTAAATTCTCATAGAGAAGAGAGTAAGTGGATGCTTGTGGGTCTTACTATGCTCAACAACAAGGGGTGGTGGGGATTTGGTACACTTAACGCAGGTGGTGAAATTGCACAAGAAACAATGATAAAGCCCATTTTTTTTATATTGACCACATAGCTACAAGACTTGTCGGCGTCAACATCCGTCAGTGTATCAGATGCGATGCGTTTGAGAGGGCGACTAGAGTGGCAAGGATGCATTATCTCTTTGGAGACACAGAATCAACTGATAGAAAAGAATGAAAATAAGAGAACTTTTGAGGCTCACTTCTGACATTTGACCTTGTAGCTTATGGATTGAAGACAAAATTACGCACAAATAATGAAACATATACATGATAATTAATAATCAGTATACATACACTGGTTGCGAATTCTAAGACAAAATCAGCACAAAAATGAACCATATACATGATAATTCAAAGCAAGGATGCTGAAATGTAATCTATGAAAAATGTGGAAGTCAGAACCGATGATACGAAGAAGCATATGACGAATAGAGGTTACTAATACATTTCACTTACTAAATCATTCCATTAAAATTGGATGAAATACAAACTTAATTAAGAACAGAAGAGATGATTGGGAGGACACAGAGCAAATGTAGATTCCAAATCACACCAACTGCAGTACATGAAAATGTAAATGTGCTGCATACGAAATTGAATCGTTAAAGGACATTCAAAACCCTAATTCAGATCTACCAGATTCAACTAACCCAAAGCAACAACAACCAGAAGATAGAGAAAAACCCTAACTCATTGTTCAAGAACTGGTGAATTTTGTGACGGCCTTAGTTCCTTCAGAAACGGCATGTTTCGCCAACTCTCCAGGAAGGACCAATCTCACAGCAGTCTGAATCTCCCGAGAAGTGATGGTAGGTTTCTTATTGTACCTCGCAAGCTTCGAAGATTCTTGAGCTAGCTTCTCAAAGATGTCATTGATGAAACTGTTCATAATTCCCATCGCTTTGCTGGAGATTCCGATATCTGGATGAACCTGCTTGAGCACCTTGAAGATGTAGATCTTGTAAGTCTCGGTACTCTTCTTCTTCATCTTTCTCTTCTTGTCACCTCCGGCACCAGCTTCCTTTGGGAGCTTCTTTCCGGCCTTTGGTTTCTTCTCCGCCGGAGCTTTCTCGGCTTTAGATTTCTCCTCCACCGGCTTCTCGGAGGCCGGTTTCTTCTCTGCGGGCTTCTTCTCTGCCTTGGGCGCCATTGATTCGCTTTGTCGAAGTTTTTAGGGTTAACAAGCACAAATCTGAGTTGATTGAGTAGGTTAAATTGTTTCGTATTGCTTGACACTTACAAAGACTTGAGAGATTGCTTTTATATAGATCCCACGGATTGATATGATTGGATGAAAATAACTTGACGCGGATCGAAGTATGTACCGTTGGATCTGCTTTTTAGTAGAAAGATATCGACGGTCTTAAAGGAATCTTAAAAAGAAGGAAATCTCTTACACGTGACGGTTTTTATCAGATACATCTGGTGGCAAGGACTGCTGACGTGTTGAGTTTGGCGCATTTTATGCTCGTCGTGAAATTTTCATTTCCCGCCCACTCCATCCTCGAAAAAGTTCTACATCTCGGCCCATGTAATAAAATGGGTTCTATTTTGTTGGCCCATTGATAATGATGAGACTAGTTAACTTAGAGTTGGATCCGACCCGGCCGATTCTCAGATATCGGTTTGTTGTTCAAAGCGGTGGGCATTTTGGTTTACGGTTTGGTTTTTGGTTCGTTTTTTTCAGTTTTACATTTTTTTATTTTATAGAAAATGAAACTATTTAAAAACCGATTAAAATACAGTTTGATGCGGTTCGGTTTTAGTAGGATAGAGAGAATAATAAAGGGAAGCTTAAAGAATCATCTTACACAAATCTTGAGCTTTGGTAGGATTGAAACAAAGGAAGTAAACACAGCACAACCTTGCGATAATTTTAAATTTTAGATGAAACACTTGTCAGGTAACAAAGACACAAAAAGACAGACCAGAAATATAGAATGAAGGGTGTTAAGTTTTTTCTAAGGTTCACAAGAAACTGTAAGAACAAAGAAAACACCATTTCGGGATAGTATAATATGATCGATAGCTTATTCAAAGAGAGAGATATTTTCTAGTTGACGCGGCTTTTCAAAACATCTAGATCCATCTCAGTTGGGTCTGTTTCCAAAGAATAATCAAAAGTGTCAGTCAATTAGGATTTATGTTTGAGGTCAGTTTTATCTTGTTGGACCAGACTCGATTGAGCAACCATTTTCGTTCTTCGGACTATCCATCAAACCTTTCAAAGTATGTAACTTCAGTCTTAAGTAATTTCAGACTCGAAATGGTTGAATTGATTGACTATATAACTTCCCAAAATGTGAATATTGAGCAGTCGTTTACGAAATGAAAATTAATTAAATGTAGAGATCCTAAGAACATGCAAAGAATCTCGTGACTTTATCCCTAATATGAGACCTGAAAATTTGCACAATCTTATTATAAATTTGTTTATGTGTATTGGATCACTAGTTTCATACTTTCATAAATATGAAAACGAAGAGAATACCAAATTTGCCAATAGGATTCAAATTTGATAAGGGGTTTGGGTTTCTTAAACAATGGTAAAAGAGCACAAGCCAGATCTCTTAAGTTTTAAGACAAACACTGTAAGGACCATAAGAAAAAAAAGACATCGACGAAAAAGACCAAAGACCGATAAAATGAAGCTGTTTCGGTTGGTACCATCACAGCAAACTTATAAGAAAAAGTATATCAATCGGCAAATAATATTAGGGAAAGTTTGATTCAACCGAATATTTCTTTTGAGGATATCTTCCTCAATTGGCTCGGCTTTTGAAAACATTAAGATCCATCTCGGTTGGATCGGTTGCCTGAAGCTCTATTTGAATTCCATCAAGCTCCCTCTTGAACCTGTCCTTGGAGCTCGCATAGATCATCTTGTTTCTCACTCTTGCGGTGTCCGGAGACCTAGGCCAAAACAAGAATAGATGTTTTTAAGAAAGATGGTGAAAGCAAGATAGACAGGTTTTAGCAGAGATAGTAGTTAAGAGTTACCATGCGACGAAGAAAATCCTGCTCTTTGGGACATCCTCTACAGTGAGAAAATCAAAATCAAAAACGGCATAACGGCATTCATCAGCTGGAAGACTAGCTGCAAGGTCATCATGAGTTTGACCAGGTTCACCGATTTTCTCAACAATCACTTGTTTCTGCTGCTCCTCAATCTTGTAAATGATGAAACGGTATGTCCTTTTCGTCTTCAGTTCCATAAATTTCAGCTTGCAGTCATCATGGACTGCCATTCCTGAGGCCGCATTAGCCTATTCCCCACAAAACAAAAGAACATCAATATGCAATTCTCTTCAAACACACACATAGTAGTAGACTTTACACCAGTTTTTGCAACAAAACATCTCTAGTAACATGTAATGAAACCATGAACAGATCTTGGTGGTGTTGATATCGAAAGGAAGACGTAGGTAACTTCCACAACATATAAGAGCTATCAGAGTTTGACATATTGTAGGATTTATGGATTATAACTCGAATGATAACTTCCATCAACAGAATCAAACACACATCTGAAATGAGCAATTTCCACTTCAATACCCTAAATTCATATGAAATTCTAAGGAAGCACACACTGAACATTCAGATTTTTTCTGATTTCAAAAAACCAATTGACTTAACCAAAACAAGCACACTGAGATTGTAGAGCTTAAATATCATCCGATTCTTATCCTAGATCAGTCCCTTCGACCATACAAATCCAAAATCTCAGAGATCTAAACCAACAAACGATTCTATTTCCAGATCTAATCAAAGAAAACTTTGGGCAAGAAACGAAATCCGAATAATTGAAACCCGAGACGAAACATAACGAAGTGGAACTCGAATCGCGAAGCGTACTTCAAATCAAGCAATAAAGAGCAGATAAATACATGTATACGAGAGGAAAAATAGAAAAATCGAGCTCACCATGGCTGAATCAAACTAGTTTTGGGCTGAGACGAAGAAGCAGGAGAATATTGGAGTCTTTGTGTTTTCTTCGGTGTGAGTCTTCTCTCTTTCTTTTTCCTCAGCTTTATGCGGAAGCTTTCGTCCGAATCCACATGTGAGTAAGCGTTTTAATGTGCTTTATTTAATACATTGGCATAAAATCATAATATATCACATAAATCCTTAACAATTAAAAAAATATTCGAAAAAATCCTCAAAATACCACACTTTCAAGTTTAGTTGACAAAAATACCATCATTAATTTAATGTTCTAAAAATACCACAAAAAATGTTGGTTTAAAGAAATACCACAACCACAAAAATTGATCTTATAAATTTATAATTAAAATTTTTGGGTTTGCATTAACTAATTTAGATTTATAGTATAGTTTTGAGGGGTATGATCTAAATTTTTTAAACCCTAAATCTTAAAAACATGAAGTTAGGAGATTTATACTATATAAGAGACTTGTCATTTAATAAAATGTTATATGTGGTGTAAATGAAAATGTGTGATAAATGCTATTTAAGAGAATTGCCCAAAATATCAGGTTTTAATTAATAGAATCATGTTGATTTTTCAAATGATAGCCCCTTGTTTATCTATGAAATATAAAACAAATGTTACTATGTGACAAAGTGTTAAAAATATGGTGTTGTTCTATTGTCTTATTTATTGGTGACCATTTTTACATATATAATTGTAAAAAATATATTTTAATTTTATGACCAAAAATAAAAAATTATATATTATGATAGTTATGTTTTTATTCCATATATTTGCTTGTAATTTCAGAAACCTTATGTATTTGTTATGTTTTCTTCTTTCTTTCTTTTTTATGTAAGAAATTTATTATATTTTCATTATAATAAGTTAAACCTATAGGAAAATGATTATTAATTTGTTATTTGATTTATATCATTTATTGAAAGATGGCAACTACTTTTAAAACTGATGATATTATTATAATTCTTTGTAGCAAAAAAGAAAGAGGATTTTTTCGTTATCTTAATAACCATTATTTATGCCAATCTATGATTTCACTAGATTTTCAAATACATGTAAACTGGTTTTTAAAACAAATATATGTATAGATGATATAGTATCGAAAGTCTAATAAATCGAGACACTCACGAATGTTATAGAAGAACAATAGTCAAGTTCAAAATTTCAAAGAAATAAACTATATTTCCTTCAAATTCAATATATCATTATCGAAAACAACATACAGCTTGTATAATCCATATCAAAGCTGAGAATTCAGCATCGAATATCTTCATTGAAATTTACCCATTTCATATTAATTTTTGATAATCCATCTCTTTCCCGACTTTAGTATTCCCATTATAATGTGAAACATAATAGTTACATTTAAATCATCCACTATTTAATGTGATCCTGCGGATTTTGGGTATTTAGGATTTTCATATAGCTTCAGTTGGTCCTTGTACACTCTGTTCATTTAACCATTATTTTGTGTCAGGGCTTTGTCAAGAATCTCCACCATTTCAGAAATTTTCCGGCTAAAAACCAAATCATTTCTCCCTTTTCAAATTTGCCACAATATCCAGGCCAGAAGATGGTACAAAATCGATTTACACAATAAAACCCTAGCGCCGATTGAGAGAAGCTCTTGCCGCCACACTCGGGAGTTGCCCGTTCAAACCAGGACCAAAATCGACCGGACGCCGTCACCACCAACACGTATCTGCCGCCTGAACCGCCGAGGAAGATTTCCAAGGTGAGAGAAAAGAAAGAACTACGCCCCTAGAAACCATCTAAACTCATGCGTTGGACCGAAAGAGCCAACGAAGAAGCGCGTACACCAAATCAGAGATAGACAAAATCGAAGGACCTCCGTGCCAAACCCAACGAGTGGGAGAAAAGCCCGAACCACGCCTCGCCGAGATTAGCCAAAGATCGCCGCCGGGAAACTCCCACAAGGTCCACCGCCGTCCTCAAGAACTTGCAACGTAGGGGGAGACATTCGTTGACTTCGACTCCACGAAACCTTTTTCTGTAATGGAAGCGTGAGAAATAGGAGTTTGAGGCTCTGAAACTCGAACATGAGAGTTCAACTGTTGAATGAGAGTTTGAAATTGATCTTAAGACAATTGGCCAATATCCAAATTAATAGCATTTATTGTTGGTGGAGGATAATATGGCATCGATCCATTACTAGATGCTCCAGTAAAAATATTTGCAATTGTCCTTAATTGTTGGTTCTGGTGGCTTAAACTGTGCTCTTGGAAGAAAGGAATTCTGACCCGAGTTATAATATGATTATCCTCTGATAATATAAGAAGACTTATTTGATGAATTTCCTGAGTTATCATTTTTATAACCAGGTGAAAATCCATGGACACAATAGCATTTCTGAACAGTATGACCCAATTTTTCCATAGCAAGTACACAAAGCCCTATTACTATTGTTCCTTGGCCGATATTTATTGTATGCAACCACATATTCAGATGATTTATTCACTTTCAGAGATGGCTCTGATACCATAACAAACTCATCTTCTTCATGTAACTGACTCGTACCGAGATAAGCTGAGCGAAAGAGATGAAGTGTGAATCAGATTATTCTCATTAATTAATTATGCTCGGTAAGATTAGCTTATATACAATTTATGCTAACATAAGCTTAGATGAAATGCTAACATACTGTACAATAAGAATGCTAATATACACCAGAGTAAAATACTCTCATAGAATCGGTGGTGGAGCCGGTTTACATGGCCGCCGTTCTTGAATACCTCGCTTCTGAAGTAAGTTTTCCGATTCTGTAATTCATCAGATCTGGTTAATGAAAATATTTTTCTATACCAAAATCATTTATGATTCGAATTTCTTAATTCTGCTTCTGGAGTTTGCTGGTAATGTTGCGAGAGATAACAAGAAAACTAGGATTATTCCAAGGCATATTCTTCTTGCAATTAGAAACGATGAAGAATTAGGAAAGCTTCTTAGTGGAGTCACCATTGCTCACGGGGGTGTTTTTACCTAACATTCACTCTACTCTTCTGCCTAAGAAAATTGCTGCTAAGTCGACTGAAGAAAAAACAACTAAATCATTACCCAAATCTCTGGAAGAAGCTTGAACTGTTCTCAAAAATCCTCTCATTCACCATTTGATGTTTTTGTTTGTAATCTGTGTTGGGTTTTGGTGGCTGTTTATGTTTCAAAATGTCAAGCAGTTAATATATTAATATGTATTTTGTTTCCTCAGTTGTTAGATCTTATACTATATCCTAAGAAACAATTAACTGTTTGATTAGCTTTTTACTTGATTATCTTCCGCATTGCTCTATAATTACTTTACAACTCAATTACAATACATAGCATTTTGAAGATTGTGCAATTTGCCTTTTGATTAGACCAGGTATAAACATATGAAAAATCATTCATGACAGTGAGTGTCAAGACAGCTGCCACAATTCACTAAAATCTTTTATTTACGTTTTAAGTTTTTGACACATCTTCGGCTTTAGAGTCCTCAAAAGTTATTAGTTTTCAACCATAAAAGCGCTAAACTTTCAAAAATGCATACCAACAAACTGGCGCCGCTTCGAAAATTATATAGCGTTTCTCATTGGCTAATACATAGAGATGAGGATCGCGCTTCATTTAACACCCACCGTCGATAACAGTTAATCCAACGGACAGAAATCCTCTCCCTTAATTTTCACTCTCACCTATAAATCATACCGATGATATAAACGGTAAATCACAAATCTCCAAGCTCGCTTTCAAATCGAATCAGTAATCGCTACCGTAGCAATGGAACCTGCCGGAAAAGGGAAGAAGGGATTCGGAGGAAGAAAGGCCGGTGGGCCAAAGGGCAAATCGGTTTCGAAATCTATCAAAGCCGGTCTTCAATTTCCGGTGGGAAGAATCACTCGTTTCCTGAAGAAAGGACGTTACGCACAGAGACTCGGTAGTGGAGCTCCGGTTTACATGGCCGCCGTTCTCGAGTACCTCGCCGCGGAAGTAAGTTTTCCGTTTTTTGTTCTTTCGATCCGGTTTATAGACATCGAAACTCGTTTATTAATCGGATTTTTGTATCAGGTTTTGGAGCTTGCTGGTAATGCTGCGAGAGACAACAAGAAATCTAGAATCATTCCGAGGCATCTTCTTCTTGCGATAAGGAATGATGAAGAATTGGGGAATCTTCTGAGTGGAGTCACAATCGCTCACGGTGGTGTTTTACCTAACATTAACGCTGTTCTTCTGCCTAAGAAGACTTCTAAATCGACTGAAGAGAAAGCTACCAAATCACCTGTCAAGTCTCCTAAGAAAGCTTAATCTTCTCGAATCTTAGTTTTATGTTGTCTTTTTTTTTTTTTTCTTTCTAGGTGATGTGATGCTGGGCTTAGTAATGTAGAAATATCAAGCTTTTAATCTTAGTTTTTATGTATTTTGGTTCTTAATTATAGTATTTTTTTTTTATCTATCTGCTGTGTTCTAATCTCTTTATCCTCTCGTCGAATAGTCATTGACGAAATATTAATTAACAATACTTGAATTGCTCATAAAAAAAACCAAACAAACAGAATCGCTTCGTTGTGTTGTAGAAATTATAAAATGTTCTCTGTACTTGTTCGTCGTAAATCCAGGACAACTCTATTTCGATATTTAATAACTGGAGGATCTTGTCTCTCCCTGATTTTTCTGCTCTGTTATTGTTTAACTTACAAATTTCTCTCTTTTTGATAATGGGTATATTATTAAAAAATTTCTAGACAACTGTTTGTAGTAGTTTACACATTTGTAAATTTTCTTTCTATCCGTGATAAAGAGTGCACTCTTAAGTGTTTGATAAAATGTGTGAAAGAAACACTGAATAGTCTGAATTTATAAACACCGTTGCAGGGCTATCATACGATACTAATGAACCTGTTTTGAAGAATGAGTTTGAAAAATACGGTGAAGTTGTAAATGGTAAGATCACCATGAAATCTATTATTCATCTATGGATAAACAAATGCAATTCCTGAGTTTTTTTTTTGGTCAAGATCAAATTCAATTTCATAACAAAACCCTATAATGGATACTACATTCTGTAAGTGAGTGAAGAATAGGATCATCACCTTCCCATTCAAAGCTTTCAATGCCTTTTGTGCATCATCATCAGACTCAAATGTGATGAAGGCGAAACCTTTAGGTCTCTTTGTTTGCTGGTCCTTAATAAGACGAGCTAAGAACACACATACGACACAATTACTTCAAATACATAATCAGAGCAGTTACACATTCGATTTTTCGAACGTACCTTCTGTAATCTGACCAAAAGGCGAAAATAGTTGCCTCGGCGATTGATCTGTGGTGTAAGCAGATAGTCCTTCAAGATAAGGGTTTGAAAAGAAATATACAAAACCTGAGAAGCAGAAACTGTAACTGAGAAAAACTTCGAAGTGAAGATAAGAAAAGATTTATCATACTGCTGACAAAGAGCTGTGCTGTAAATCTCTTAGCCATCGTAAGACAACTGGAAGAAACTTGAGTTCGATACACGGACGTGAAAGAAGAAATGTGAAGCCTATGTGAAAATGTGAAAGTGTAAGTGTGAAAGCTGAAATCCAATACAAGTCTTAAGTTCTCACGAAACGGCGGCGTTTAGCTATAGATTTCGGCTATGACAATGTTAACGAGGTTTTAAGAAGGCTCAATTATGCCCAATTGTTTTAGTTTAGGCCCACTTAATAAAACCCAGTATCCATTAACCCGTCTAGTAAAGTTTCAGTGACGGCCCAATAAAAGCAAAAACCCTAATTGACATGTTGTATTTAGTTCTCTTGTTCAACATTGCGTCTTCGTCGTTGGCAGGAGAGTTTTGAGCAGCTGCCATTTCGATTGCAAGGTTAAAATCGCCAGAATATATATCTTTATTCTGTTTTGGCTTCTCGGATCTGCTTTATTGTCTGCTCCATCACGACGTTAAATCAGCGTATAAATTTTTCTTAATATTGAACTTTGAGCTCGATGTTTTTGGTTGACAATAGCATATTAATGATAGTACTGGATTAAAATACAATTGGATCTACTGAAATTTTCCTTGTAGTTCTTTGTTTTATTAGATTATTATTGTGTTCTTGTTGTATCCGATCCAATGTTAGATTCAAATTCTCGATTGAGCTGTCACTATAGATATCTATTGAAGCATTAGTCCTATTGTGGACAAAGGAAACAAAAGGGTGTTTATTTATTTGCTCTCTTGTGGAAATATCTCTTTTTTAGTTTTTATATATCTGAAAGTTTTAATAAGCTGAGATTTGTCTTGTGTGTTATGTTACAGTTATTGAATATTTGAAGAATGGTGCGAATTAGTGTGCTTAACGATGCCCTTAAGAGCATGTACAATGCTGAGAAGAGAGGGAAGAGGCAAGTTATGATCAGGCCTTCTTCTAAAGTGATCATCAAGTTTCTCATTGTCATGCAAAAGCATGGTATATTTGTTTTTCCTTGATTCAAATGTAGTACCTTTGTAGCTGTTCTTGCTCCACTATTAAATTTTTCTATGAAACTCCAGGTTACATTGGTGAGTTTGAGTTCGTTGATGACCACAGGTCTGGTAAGATTGTGGTTGAGCTTAATGGAAGACTAAACAAATGTGGAGTCATCAGTCCTCGTTTTGATGTTGGAGTTAAGGAGATTGAAGGTTGGACTGCTCGTCTTCTTCCTTCCCGACAGGTCAGTCCTTTAGTCTTGTTCTCTTACTGCTAAGCCTTGTTCATATGAGTATGGGTTACAAACATAATATGTAGGTTATGTTTTATTCGACACAACGTTTGAAATCTTGTGACTTTAGTGCTTACATTGAATTCTTGAATTGTGTAGTTTGGTTACATTGTTCTTACAACCTCGGCTGGTATTATGGACCACGAAGAAGCTAGAAGAAAGAATGTTGGTGGCAAGGTTCTTGGGTTCTTCTACTGAATCAATGCTTCAAGAAGAGAATCTTATCGTCGGTAATACTATGCTTGCCCTTTTGGTGAGAAGAGGAATTGGATTGAGCTCAAAGTTATAAGGGTAGTAGAGTTTTTGATGCTTTCTTCTGTTTGTTTTCTTTTTTGGTTTTTGAGCAAAATGTTGTTAAAGATTTACAATGTAGACAGTAATTGTTCAATTTCTGTTTCTTTATCAAAAAACTTGCTTTTCTGGAGCCAATCATATCTATCGAGACGTTTCTATTTACTGCCCGAGCCTTGTGGCCTTTCTGCTATTGATGAGATAAATATGTGATTTCAGATGGCCTAATTGCAATTGAGTAAAGTTAGCTATTATAAATTAGCTAATACTAGCTAATTCTAAAATTGGGCAATCTATAAATTAGCTAGTATAATAAAATTCAGTGTACCTACATTGCATATTCTACAAATTTAATTGCATAACACTGGCAAGTGGATACATATTTGTACAGAGTTTTAAAACGTTGTCCAGTCTATATAAACTCTAATGCGGTTCGCACATTCTCTACCTACACGATGCAACATCCAGCCCATTGCACAAAAATCTGCACCATCTTGTTTCGATGGTTCAAGAATCATATAGTCTACGTTTCAGACCAGATACGTCAAGTTAATAAACTTTTGATAGACATTACATTGATGTAGATCAATCTTCCTGTTGCTGGTGTAAACCAAAACGATATGTATAAATCATGCATACATATATATAAATCTTCACTCCTAATATTTTAATACAAACAAATTACAATCTCGTTTTATTGTCACGATCTTTCACATTTTCATACATAAGAGTATTTCAAGCTCATTATTTTATGCATAAACCACAATCGTAATAAATTTATATATATGAAAGTAGATATTGTATTATGTCTATGAGGATGATGTTCACTCTTCAGAACACGTTCAAGGACATTTGGGTTGACCTTTGGAGTTCTTCATATCACGATAACAAGGGCATTCATCTTTGTTTCCATAAGTGCCCGAGGGAACACAATTATTACACTTACCGCAACATATATTGCAATACTTGAGACACCGATCTTGTCTTCCTGCCTTTGAACATCTCACTTTGCATTTTCCGCCGCATGGTGCTGATTTATTTATCATACCAATATACATATATAAATTCAGAAAGTTAAAATTCAAATAGTAAATTGTACTAAATAATTAAATGATTTCTGTGTACTGTATACACTTACATGAATCGGCGGTTGAAAGGATGAACAAAGAAGATATGAGGACAAGAGAAATAATGAAAAATTGTACAACTGCCAACTTCATCTTATTTCTTGATGAGATTGAACTTTTAAAATTTGTTTGGATAAATTTTGTTACTTAGGGAAGATGAAGAACAAACTCACACAATGCAAAAGAAGTGATGGCTTGGGAGGAGGAAAATAAGGCTCCAAAAAGGAGTTATTTATAGCGAAAATTCTTGGAGTGGGTGAAACGTTTTGTTATCTTTTGTTTATTAAAAAAAGAAAAGAAACTGAAAATATAAATTTCTTACTTACTGTATCGTAACCAAAATTTTTACTAGCTAGTATTTTAAAATTTTCATGTTTAAATAAAATGAAAGCATCTATGGAATTATTGTAATTTATATTTATTGTATATACTATCTCGCATTACATAAATTAGATATATAATTTAACATCTTTTAAATAGATTATAACATCTTTTAAATAGAGTTCAATAGTAATTACCACACAAAAATTAATAAGCACAACTGCACGAGTAATGGTAAACTATTTGTAAGCAATTGATGAACAATATAGTAGGGACTAATGCCTCATGGTATATTTTTGTATACATTTGAATAAATAAATATAGAAAATGTTATGAAACCCTGTTCTAAACTTCTATATGTCGTATGATTACTAACATAAATGATAGAAATATAGTAAATTTGCTTCAAATCATCTATTAATTCAGCTGTTTGCGTGTCACTGTGTTTGTATTACATATTATTGTCGTTAATATTAAGTTAGATACGTGCATATGTATAAAAGATGACGAGAACAATAAAATTATGTAAATATATATACATGAAATGATTATTATTTTTCTTAATAAGAAATATACGAAGGCACAATGTCGTTCACGTTGAGCGACCATCGCGTTAAAGCTATAATAAGAGTGACACACGTAATCGGAACCTGAAGGCAGCAGAACTTCTACAGCTTTCCTCCATTTTTTTTTTCTTGGATTTCAACAAATATTTAAATTTTCAATTTCTGAAATAAAATCCATAGAAAGGTTGGAAGAATAACAGTCCATAAGAAAGTATTGGTTGTTTAATGTTATGCACTTATCTTAAAGTAGGGATGTCAATTAAAACCAAAGTTATAGATCGATATGATCGGATCATAATATGGATATGAGTTAAGACAAAATGTGATGGACCAACCACTTAAACACTATTCATGAAATGTGATTTTGTCACGACACTTTGAAATTAAATTTTTGGGGCATACATTGTTGGAATAGGTATATCGTGCTGAGACGAATCTTGTCCATTCTGCTCACAAATGGGATGGATTCAACTTCGTATTTATTAGGTAAGACATTTCTCCCTAGGACGCCAGCTGCACATTAGTCGTTTAGTAATGGGTTTTTATCTACATGCTTTACATATTGAAAAAAATATTTAAATTTTAACACAATTCACTGCAAAACTTTATAATCGAATTTGTTGGTAAAGAGTAGCTTATAAGTATATACTCCACCCAAGTCACTTCTTCTTTCTCATACAAGTTATGGAATTATCACTATTTATGTCACGTGTCTATATCTGATTAGTTCATCAGATTTATACTTACCGAATTTATCAGAAAAGGCTCACAACGAGATGAAAGAATGGCCCATAAAAACTCATACTATCTGGGCCCACGGACTCTGATCTTTTTCTCTTCTCCTTTTTCGAGTGCTGCTAACTTACGCTAGAGGTAATATCGTGCACGCGAAGAAGAAGGGAGTATAATTAAGAAGCAGGAGAGAAGATAAATCAGGACAGGCGTATTTTAGCCGTCCGCCATTTTCATCGCTTTCGTTCTTCTCTGCTCATTTTACTATTAACCTGCATCATTTTGATCTGGTACACATTAGTCGCTGATCTTCTTCAATTTTGATCTCCTTCTTAAGTTATGTGGTTTTGATCTCTGAGTTTTTATTTTCTTATTTAGATTCGATGGCTGCTCCACCTGCTAGGGCTAGAGCCGATTACGATTATCTCATTAAGCTTCTTCTCATCGGTGATAGTGGTACGATCTAAGCGATACAATCGATAAATTTGAATTCACCAAATCTAATCATTTTCAATCAAGATCTAGTTGCTGGAAACTTGTCTAATGCTAAAGATCGTTCAGTGTGTGCTCATGTGGCACATTTGATTCCGTGATCCCGATCTCTGCTCGTATTTGATTTTGAATATCATTCACGAGTTTCAAAATTTTAAGAATGTGTTTTGAGATCTTTGTGAATAAGGGAATCACATAATTATTTTTGCAGGTGTGGGTAAAAGTTGTTTGCTTTTAAGGTTCTCTGATGGCTCTTTCACCACTAGCTTCATCACCACCATTGGGTTTGTATTCTTTCAACTATGTAAAGAGATTAGAGACACTGTGATTTATGTTTCTCTCTTTTGAGAGGTCTCTCTGAGTTTGTTCTGTTTGAATTTTGCTGCAGTATTGATTTTAAGATAAGAACTATTGAACTTGATGGCAAACGCATCAAGCTCCAGATTTGGGACACTGCTGGTCAAGAACGTTTTCGAACCATCACCACTGGTGAGTGAGACCTGGTTTTCATATAAGCTGGTTGCTCTAACACTGTACTTAACGTACATTGTCTCACTGGAAATTGAATTAGAGAGTATTAAGAGTCACAATTTGATGCTCTTATCTCTTGTGGCTTTTGTACAGTTGATGCGTTGGGGATATAAACTCTATCCAAGAGTTGTACTCTTTTACTGCAACAGTATTTGGAAGATTTTATGTTCAGTTCCTCTTTTCTTTTTTGACATTGTTGCAGCTTATTACCGCGGAGCAATGGGTATTTTGCTGGTGTATGATGTCACAGACGAGTCATCCTTCAACAGTAATTTTCTGCTATTTACACATAACATCTTTAGTCTTACACTTCTGCATTGTTCTGGACCTGTTCTCTTCACTTTATTGCAGACATTAGAAACTGGATTCGTAATATCGAACAGCACGCTTCCGATAATGTTAACAAAATCTTGGTAGGGAACAAAGCTGACATGGACGAGAGCAAGAGGGTACAATAGAAGCTAGTTCATTCACGCCAACATTACCTGACTGCCTGATTTACGTCAAATCAAACTAATAGCGTTTTTGGTCCTTGACACAATTTTCAGGCTGTGCCAAAAGCAAAGGGTCAAGCACTTGCTGATGAGTATGGAATCAAGTTCTTCGAAACAGTAAGCCAAACATCGTCTCATATCTTTAATCTCATAAGAACAACTTAAACTACATTGCTCGTGTTCGTTTGCTTACATAGCTAATAAGTCACTTCACATCTCAGAGTGCCAAAACAAATCTAAATGTCGAAGAAGTTTTCTTCTCTATAGCAAAGGACATAAAGCAGAGACTCGCAGATACTGACTCGAGAGCAGAGGTTATTAATTACTTGTTACATTTCCTTGAGCTTTTCTTTCACTTGACATTTCATTGTCCAAAGAACTTAAAAGAAACCTTTTCTTTGTCACAATTTTATCGTTCATTTCAGCCTGCAACGATCAAGATCAGCCAAACAGACCAGGCGGCTGGAGCAGGACAGGCCACGCAGAAGTCTGCATGCTGTGGAAGTTAAAAGGTCCCAAAAGCTCCCAAAGTTGAAGTGAAGTGAAAAAACAGATTTATATCATGGAGCGCTTTTGTAACTTCTTTTTTCTTTTGATGATTTGTTCTTAATTGACCTTTTTCTAGTTTGTTCATGGGGGTGACAGAATCTTGAAGAAATCGTCTTCTTATAGCACTGATTGTTAAACTTTGGCTTACAAGTATCCAAAATCTCTTCTTATCTTTTGCTTTCTCTCTTACATCATCACCTCTGAAAGCTTTTCCTTATGGTACATTTCTAAAGGTTTTCTTTACACAATTAAGCCAGAAAAAATTTAAATTAAGATCCAGCAAAATGTTTATAATCGTAGTCTTACACATAATATTATACATTCAAAACGAACGCTCTTCTTTGCCATAGATCCGCTGAAGTTCCCTAGTCGCCGCTTGGAATGATTCTGAATTAAATAAAAAACATGACATTATAGAAAAGTCGGAAGAAAATGCAAATGCATGAAGAAGAAGACGAAGAGAAAGATTGGACCTTTCCAGATACGAAATGCTTTCTGGTTAATAGGAGAACCAAATACAGTCTGAATAACATTAAACAGCATACTCTCTGGAGTGTTCCTCAGTTCCTGAACTATCTGATATATCGTCTTCCCGTTTTCAAAGAAAATATGATTGTTTGGATGCTTTGTTTTACATCCAGCGTGCCTCTCGAATGCATACGCGTTAAGCACCTTGAATGATTAGAGTCCCAGCAAATTATTCATCCGTGAGTGTTCCACAACAACAACAACAAAAACAAAGAAAAAAAACCTTTTCTGTTGACTTACCTTTGAGGAATCGCAAGTTTGACATCCGCAGAGATAACCCGATCCTTTGATGACTCCTCGAAGCTCCTGATATAAGATCGTTTCGATGGAATTACGGATTCCAAGACTAAAGGAAAATGGTAAGCTTAGCTGAGTTGAGATATTTAGGTTTTACCTCACGTGAGAGAGAAACATACTTCACAGGAACACCATCGAGCATACCAGTTGATATTAAGCTTCTAACGTTTGAAGGAAAGCTTGTGGAAGCTTCCTTCTTTGACGTTTGGGCCTCTGCTTTGTTCTTTGGAAGAGGTTCCAAACTTGGTTTAGCAACTTGTTGTTCACTTACAACTCCGTTGCTGGTCTGTGTACTCCCAGTTTCTTGGCCATAAACCATATCAGATGTTCCAATAGGATCCTGAACATATGATTGATAGTTTCCAACCACATTGGAACTAGAGCCAACACCATGTTCATCGTTAATTTCACCAAATGTGATCCCATGAGAGTCTTCATTGCCATAAGGATGACCCGCCAGTGCGAAATTTATAAAGCTACGCTCGTTTTCCCGGCTACAAGCTTGGATCGAAGATGACTCGATTTTCCTTTGACTATGACTGTCTAAAGAACCATGTGTACTCATTGTTTCCTTAACCCGACTAATCGGTAGTTTTCTAATTCCATCACCACCAAAACAACTCTCAGCAACCTTCACGCCATTAGATATCGACAATTCAACAGATGTGTCTTCCATATAACTCTCAGCTATACTCTTAGTTTGGTGGTGGTGGCTACCAACTTCTGTTCTATCTCTATCACCAAACAAAAGGGGTCTTGACGGCATTTCAGCTCCTAGAAGCCGATCCATGAACTGGTTTGAGACAGATTGAAAAACCGATGAGCTTTCCCACAAAGGAAGACCTACATTTGATTTTCCTAATCCTACTGGATCTTGCACAGCTGGTTTCTTGTTTGGGAACATCTCTGAGCGAGAAGAATCCGTAAACCAAGAATGAGGACGCTTTGAATCATCTCTTATTGAATGAACATACACTGAATCTTCCTCACTTGTATGCTCATTATTTTTCAAAACCCAGAAACCTTTGCTTTCATATGACTGAAAACGATACAATTTCGAACAAATCAGAAGTGAATACAATTCTAAACCCATAAAGACAAATACTTTAGGAAAACATAAACCCTAATGCAAAGTTCGGAGGTGTACCATTTTTCGCCCTTTTCTGCAGCTTTCAGATTGGATCAAAACGGTTCAATTCAATCTCTGACGTCCTCCCAGAACACGTGCAGAGTTCTTATCTTCCCCAAAGATTCGAATAGTGCAAAATCAAACCTCTAAACGAATTCGTAGCAGTAAAGGATCTGTTTTTACAGAAACAGAAGCGACCTAAAGATCTATCAAATAAGAAATTGAAACCTAATCGCTCAGTAAAGAGTGTTGAAATTTGGAAAGGAGTCAAATTTGAATGAATACAAGCGTCCTGAGGTCAGAATAGCTGAAAATTGGAGAAATCAAAAGATTAGTTACCTCAATTGATCGCCGGAAGCTCAATCGTCGGTAAAGAAAAGCGTAATTACGCGGGCGGAAAAGAAAAAAAGTAATCGGAGGGATGAAGAGCGATGAAACGGTGCGCGAGAAGCACCCGAGTTTTGCTTCAGCTAATCTTGTTTTTTTTTTGTTTTCTCAAAGAATAAAGCAAAACTCGCATGATCTGATGCTAAGGTTACCACGAGGCTTATCTTACGCGTGTTGAGTGATGTCTAATCGAGACCGTTCATCTTCCACAAGAGTTGTGGGCACGAATTTCTTCTTTAATTTATTTTTATACTCTATATTTGAAATTCTATAAATTTCAACATAAATACATAACCTTTTTTTACAACCAATAACAGAACATTTTAAAACGATGATGATATCTTCAATATTACTGATGATAACTAAGAAAATTTAAATTTTAGTTGATTATCATGTGAGATAGTAGTAACTGCATTTTCCTTAAGTTTTAGTGTTATAATCCGAAAATTCTTGTCGCGATGCTATTCTAATGTGGAAACTACCATCGTAACAAAAAAATTTGGACTATATGAAAATAAAAGAGGATTTTTCTAATGAGTTTTAAAATAAAATAGGATTAAATGAAGTTAAAATATTTATGAATACAAAAGATTTATGTGTAAACAAAGAGTGAAAGATTTATTTTACCCAAAAAATAGATTTTAGAGATTTGAATAGGCTGCCGACTTTTGGAGCTAATGCAATCAATAATCCAGTTGAAGCATTCCATAATAACGGAGGTAGTTTAAGTATTGAAGATGCATTTGGAACTAAAGAAAACAATGGAGTGTATAGGAGCTAGTTAAACAATGGAGTGGATCGTAAAGATATTGGAATCAATACTCCTTATAACTCACAAGCGAGCCTCATTCAACACTCTATTCCAACGACTTTGTGGAGATGCATATCATTGACAGACAAGTAGCATGTTTGGCTCTCTATGACCTATCCTTCTTCTTAACTTGAGCATTTCGATTTGATAAAGCGCCTGTTTGATGAGCTCATATGGTTCGGGGAAGAGATAAAAGACTCCATATTGGTGTCCTTTGTAAGGTCACGGGAGTAACCGAGGACCTTTGCTTCTTAACTCGGCGATTGGCATAGCTAGGAGCAACACGAGCAAATGTTAGACTGAGTGAGCATTTAGAAATGGTGTTGAATAATATTGTTTATTTCATCATTGATTGAAGTTTTTTGTTTGAATTGAACAAAAAAAAAGTTGATAATGGTGGGATCATATAATCAACACTCTCAAAAGTTCGACTTCTGATGATTCAAAATGTGATTTTAACTATCTCAAATGTATAATTGATGTGCTTAAATTCTGAGTCTAATTTTGGTAATAAATAATCTTTTAGGATCCGTATGGTCTAGGCAAGAGAGCATGAACTACTTGCACTAAAAAAACAACTTACATGAACGGGAAAAAGCGAAGATTAGCTTAACTAAACAAACAAGTGAATAACGAAATATCAACGTTCACCTGCCGCTCAATTTCCCTCAACACTTGCATCAGTCATCTTAGATCGTCATTTTTATATCTATATATAGAAAGGAATGAGGAATCTAAAGCCTATAATCTCTAAAAACAGAATCGTAACAATCATCTAGCAAAACCTTTCTTTATTGTTCACCCCTACCAAGTTAAAAGTCCATCTGTGATCAACTAAATAAGTCGACGCGTAAACACACATCACTTGTCCTCTGGGTCATACTTCTCTTTGTTTTTTCGTAAGTAATGTTCAAAGTTCAAACAATTATGAATCTATAGCTCGGGTTGTTTTAATTCGTGGTGTGGCAATATCAACCCAATATTTGAAAATTAATCAAAATTAAACAGGATGTGATATTTTAACGCGAGACAAAAATATACTGAAAGATATAACAAATCCATGTACAATGCTAAATAAATATATTTTTTCACCCAAAAAAGGATAGAAAGAACTCTACAACACGCCCTATGAAAGTTTGCTATATCTGCAGATGTATGCATAATCTAAAATCTAAAATACTAAGAAAAATTCAAAGAATGAAATACACAAATATATCCAAAAGACAACACAAAGAAAATTAACAAAAGAATCAATAAACTGTTCTTCCAAGCTCCAACTTGAGATTCAAATGCTCCACCATCCCTAAACTCAGATCCAAACAAGCCACTCTCTTCCCACTGCTCGATTTCTTCAACGTCGTCACCGTCGACTCCGGCAATAACGCGCGTGTAACCAACGCGCCACCGCCGCCATTCTCGTTCCTGTGTCTCCTCATGTGCCCTCCTAAAGCTTGTCCCATTGGAAACTCCACTCCACATATCGGACAAGGGTGCGACGTCGTTTTAACCTTCTTGGTCGTCATCAATCCTGACAAAGTCTCATTGTTAGGCTTCTTGTGGCTAGCACGGTGACCTCCTAACGCTTGAAACGAATGAAACTCCTTCAAACACGTTTTACACGTGAAAACGCGTTTTTGATCTCCACCGTCAACGTTTTCTTGCCCAACTCTTGATAAAAGCATCAAGCAATTCGCCGCCGTGATATCCACCGTCGACTTAATCTCCGATATTGCAACCATTTCCTGATGATGATGATATGAGAAAAGAACCGATTAAAATGAAATGATCTCTGATGAAAATCTTGTGGTATGTGTTTTTGGTTTGGTGTGATTGTTTCTGTTTCTGTTTCGGGTGTATTTATAGATATCCAGTCGTGTGGCTGAAGACGTGTGCCAAATGACGAATATACCCTTGTGACTTGGTGGGTAAGGAAGTGGCAGCGAAGAGTGTGGTATTATCGTAAATACGTGGAAAAAGAGGGGTAAAAAAGGAAGATTCGGGTTATGTGGTCACGATTTGCGACACCGCGTAGCTTAAGGAGGCTAATGAAAACGAAATAGCCGTTTGGTTGGGATAAGAAGAATCTTCCTCGTGTTTTCTCGAAACCTTTATTATTATTTTTAGATATTTTATTTGGTACACATTAACTAAACTCTGAGTTGACGTCAACAAAATAAAACTCAACTCTGGGTTTTATCCGCCACTCGCGGCGCGTGATTTTCTCAGCCGTCTTCTGGATTTATACGATGTAATTTTAAATCAACGCCTTCTAGATATATTTAATTAATTAATGTAATTTTAAATGTACTAATTCATTATAATATATATATATATATAAATATATATGTTGAATACATCTATTTAAAAATTTGTATAAAATATAAAATATAAAACTTTAGTAAATACCGGTTTATTAGGTAAAGTTTGACTCAATTGCCACCCAATATATTCTAGTTTGGATGTTGTTTAGTTTTTATGAATTTTAGCATGTTAAACCAAATCGTTTATAAATATATATATTTGGTTCGGTTTTGATTTAATATTTTAAAATGTTTTTGCTCCTAGAAGTTTCTATTTTGAGCTACTTGTCAAAATTCTAACGAATAGTGGAATTATATAAAGTGGAATAGCTAGTAAACAAAAACAGAGCCTGTATTTTCTAAGGAAAATAATTTGGTCTTCAAAACTGTCGTCAGCAATGAGCATTTGCATTTTGCAATCCCAGCGAAGGCACGACAATACAAACACGTGAAACGTACGCGTTGAGAGATCGCGTGGAGCAAATAACAAAAAGGATATGTATCTAAACTTCATGGAAACGTGGGAAGCAAGTAGAAGAGATAAGAAACAAAAATGAAAAAACGAGTGACGTGGCACTTGTAGTGCCTCTTTCACGCGGACCAATCTTCGTTAAACTCTTGTATACCTTAAGAGTTTTGTTTTCACACTCCCTAATCCTAACCTCACCATTTAATTATTCGTAATTTAGTTAACAAGTAGATAATTCAAGTCAATTTATAAATTGGACAAGTCTATGATTGTTTATAGGATTACCAACGAATGTATGAAGGGATAAACATATGACCTACTTCTTTTGTTTGCTTTGTACGCCAAAGAAAATTTTATTTATACATACTTCCACCATTCAAAAGAAATTTTATCTTTTTTTCTTGCTTGGTAGTTAATTATTTTATTATTAATTGACGCATTTAGGAAAATTTTAAATCTGAAATAAAACGCCTGTTGATTTGATTAACATCTGCTTTGGAAATGAATATATTAATACCTAACAGACATTTAATTTGTTTGTTGCCAAAAAAACATAAATATAAGCGTATTTTAGTAGCCCTGGAAATATAGAAGTTCAAACCCAATACTCGTATAGAACCGGCCCATTGGCCCATGATTCATATCACCACGTATTGATACGCTCTGTCTTAATTGTTTTCCATAATTTTCGAAAAATATACAAAGAAGACATTCAATAATTTCGAAATTAACAGCAGTATGTTTCCGTTGAATTGTAAAATTAAATTCTTAACGTAAAAATTTCCGGTGAAAAGTAAATTTCAAGATATTTTGTACGTTGAATTGTATAAATTAAATTCGTAACGTAAAAGTTGCCGGAAAAAGTAAATTTCAAAACCAGTATTTGGCTACAAAGATCGAGGAAATAAATATTTGGAGAATGTAGCTGCAAAAAATGGAGAGATAAATACGGAAATAAAATGAGGAAAATCATTCTATCATAAATTTGAGTTGCATACTAGATTTTGAAGGGGAGAGAGAGAGAGAGGAAATAAGCTAAAATTAGTCAACCAACTTTAATAGTGATTAAGTTAAGATTGTGCGTGCTTCGATCCATTTACCAAAAATAGCGAGAGAGAGATTTATGGAGAAGTTTTGAATTGAGAATGACGAGAAGATATGTAAGTGCTCAATACTCACACCCAATGTGCCTCCCAAGTTTATCTCTTCTTCTCCTCTTCATCACACTCCTTTCTTCTCCTGCTTTTGCTCTTATAAAGGACTCTTATCTTGCTCTCTATCTATTTACATTGCTCTTACGATCGATATGCACTTTTTTTTTTTAACATTCTTTCATTGTTTAATAGTCTTATATAGTGTACTTGGGATCTCACGCCCATCCTCCTCAACTCACTTCTGCCCATCTCAATGCTGTTGCTAACTCACATCGCACTTTCCTCGCCTCTTTCTTGGGAAGGTATCGTTATCTTATCTCTACAAGTTAATTAACTCTTCTTGAATAGACAAAACCAATGTTTTTTGAGCCGGACCAGAAAGCTAACCGGAAAGTTTTTCGGGTCACCAATCGACTCAATCCGAATAAACCTATGGTGTTAATGAGTTTTTAATCTAATAATTTATTAGTAATAGTAATAGAAAAACAAAAGTAGTTCATAGCTATGTTAAAAATACTTCACATTCTCTAACAAATATAAAGTAATTAACACATTTTAATCCAATATTAACATCAAAATCTAACAAAGTACTCTCAAGTATTATTAGCTTAGATAGAACTAATTCATTGAAATAAATATATTTTAAAAAATTTAACTTGAAACCAAACTCTTTTATAAGAAAAACTCCAAATTATTTTAAAAAAATCTATAGAAAGGATTTAGGATTTGATTCGTTAATCAGTTGGGTCTAATTGCATCTCATCAATTTTTTTGCAGCCATCAAAGTGCAGAAGACGCCATATTTTACTAATATAAGAGACATATCAATGGATTCGCCGCTGTTCTTGACGAAAACAAAGCTGCAGAAATCGCCAGTGAGATAATCAATCCCCAAATACTGCATGCGCTCGTCAATCCCTTTTGGTTTCATCTAACAAATTTTTAAATAATTAGATGTGCAGAGCATCCTGATGTAATATCTGTAGTCTTAAACAAGGGAAGAAAACTTCATACTACTCATTCATGGGATTTTATGCTTCTTGAGAAAAATGGTTTCGTTCACAAAGACTACTCTCCGTGGAATAAAGCAGGATTCGGAGAGGACATTATCATCGCCAACTTTGACACAGGTAATTCCCATAACAAGACTGTGATTATAATAATGCTTCACTCTATATATATATATATTTTTTTTTCTTTTTAAACATTTTGCAAAATACGTATATTAATGAAGGTGTGTGGCCCGAGTCAAAAAGCTTCAGCGATGAAGGGTATGGAGCTGTTCCAGCTAGGTGGAAAGGCAGATGCGACAAGGATGTTCCGTGTAACAGGTTCTTATCATCTTAATTTAATTGATTTCCTTTTGAAATTATAGAAATATTCAGACAAAATTATTATTAATCATCACACACGTAACCAGGAAGCTTATTGGAGTTAGATATTTCAACAAAGGATACTTAGCTCACGTTGGCTTTTCTTCCAACGCCACCTTTGAAACCTCTCGCGACCACGACGGTAACGGCACCCACACTCTTTCCACGGCGGCCGGTAACTTTGTTCCGGGAGCCAATGTGTTTGGGCTCGGGAACGGGACAGCCAGTGGCGGCTCTCCTAAAGCCAGAATCGCCGCTTACAAGGTGCGCTGGCCGCCTTTGAAAGACGCTGATTGCTTTGATGCTGATATCCTGACAGCGTTTGATGCAGCCATCGAAGACGGTGTGGATGTTCTCTCAATTTCATTGGGCGATGAGGCCGGAGATTATATGAACGATGTTATAGCCATTGGATCCTTCCAAGCCGTTCAAAACGGTGTGACGGTTGTGTGTTCTGCTGGGAATTCAGGTCCTAAACATGGAACTGTTTCAAACGTTGCACCGTGGATTATTACAGTTGGAGCTACCTCCACGGATCGAGAGTTTTAAGCTTTCATTGTGCTCAAAAACGGCCAGCGCTTCAAGGTTGATTTTTTAAACTTAATTATGGATACTTTTAAAAAGTATTCCTTACTTTCTTGCGCTAGAAGTAATTGGTTTGGAACCTAGGGAACGGGCCTCTCAAAGCCTTTGCCTACAGAGAAGATGTACAGTGTAATCAATGCCGGAGATGCTAAAACAGCCAATGCGTCGGTGACAGAAGCGTAAGTAAAAGCAATTAATTTCCATTTTTTTGGAGATGTTTAATATAAATTAGTACTAATTAACCTAAGTGTTGCATACAATAGATTGCTATGCAAGAAAGATAGCTTAGACCCGGAGAAGGTGAAGGTGAAAATCTTGGTATGTCGTAGAGGTGAAAACGACCGTGTGGAAAAGGGACAGGTAGCGGCCGCCGCAGGGGCTGTGGGAACGAAACTATGCAACGATAAGGCTAGCAGAAACTATATCATATCAGACGCTCATGTTCTTCCTGCTTCGCAGATTGACTACAGAGATGGTTTAGCTGTGTTTTCGTACTTAGAATCCACAAATTATCCTAAAGGTTATATAAAAGCACCTATAGGTGCACTGAACACAAAGCTAGCTCCTTTTATGGCCTCTTTCTCTTCCAGAGGACCTAACTCCGTCACACCGGGAATCCTCAAGCCTGACATAACTGCACCGGGAGTCAACATCATAGCCGCCTTCACCGATGCCGGGAGCCCAACGAATTTAGAGTCTAACCATCGCAGAATTCCTTTCAACACTGAATCAGGTACTTCAATGGCTTGTCGTCACATAGCAGGCGTCGTTGGTCTCTTGAAGAATCTTCACCCTCAATGGAGCTCTGCTGCTATCCGCTCAGCCATCATGACCACATCAAGAACCCGAGACAACAGAGGAAAACCCATGGTTGATCAAACCTTCAAGAAAACAAATCCTTTCAGCTACGGCTCAGGTCATGTCCAACCCAATAAAGCTGCCCATCCTGGCCTTGTGTACGATCTCACCACTGAAGACTACTTGGACTTCCTCTGAGCTATCGGCTACAACAATACCATCATAGTTAAAATCTTTGCCGAGGACCCAAACTACAAGTGCCCCCAAGGAGCCAATCTTCTTGACTTCAACTACCCTTCAATCACTGTCCCAAACCTCATGGCCTCTGTACCGTTACCCGCAAACTTAAGAACGTTGGACCGCCTGCCACATACAATGCCCGTTTCAGAGAGCCGCTTGGAGTAAAGGTCTCCGTGGATCCCAAACAGCTCAAATTCAGCAAAACTGGGGAGGTGAAGATATTTAAGATGACTCTGAAACGGGCTAGCCCGTTTCAGACGTACCCTGGGAATCAGCCCAAACCCGTCGTTACGTTAGGAGTCCCATTGTCGTCGAACTTTCAAGCTAGCCTCATTCATCATTCCACTTCATCTTTTTCACTTTTCTTCTATCAATCATTCTATTAGTATGGATAATATATCAGTGTCAGCTAATACTGATTTTCAAAAAATAATTAATAAGATCGCCTTATTTCTTGAAGCTGCGGCATTATTTAGTACCGAACAAAAAAGTAACTTTAAAAGTAGTAAACCAGCGGTCAAAAAAAGAAAGTAGTAATCCAAGAAAACTTTGATTATTCTTTATTTTCTTTATTGCATGTGAATACGTGATTAACTTTCTTTTGCATTTAATCATCGTCTAATTAAGTAGTTTATATAAGGTGAATAACTGAATATTTGCCAAGTGGATACTGCTTTTTGCGTGTCGTTGTGACAGAGCAATAAAATGTGTGTGGCTTTGACTTGACCGAAACTAAAACGTAACTCGTCTCGATCGGTGTATTGGGTTAAACCCGGCAACGAAGGCGATGCAGACGAGATCCTCATCCTCACCCTCGGCGGACCACCGCCGCGAAGGCCAGCTGCAGATCGTGGACCCCAATTCGTTTAGCGGGAATATTTTACCGGGTTGGACCGTCGTGAATCGGCGACGATCGTTGTCTACTAGCAGCAATGTCATTGTCGATACGGTAAATGACCCTAGATCGAGATTTCTTACTGTCGATTGTTCTTCAAGCAAATGTGAATTGTAATTGGAGCTTTCTTTTTCTGAAATTTTGTCTAACAAATTTCTAATTTTACACTGGATTGGAATTGGTATAGAGGAATGTGTTAGATTTCTCATGTCTTAAAGTGTAATGTTGGGATCAAATTGGTGATTGTATGCTTGAGTTGAAGATAGTTCTTAAGAGTAATCTTGTTAAAATTCTCATCTTTCCTCATTTGTGGGCAGTACTATATCGAGCCAGGGAGTGGTAGACAGTTTTCATCTATAGAAGCTGTTCACAGACACTTAACTGGGGAAGTAAGTGAAAGACGCTTGACTCGAGAAGGAACCTTCTTTCAGAATAAGACGAGGGTTTATGAAGGATCAGAAACTAAACAGGTCCCCTGATCTTGATTTGAAACTGCACAAGCATATGGTTCTTGTATCAAGTACTTAAATCCGTGTGTTATGGTTTTGCAGGATCGCCGCGGGGTTGAATATGCCTCCAAGGGTTTCCAATTGCCTAAAGGATGGTCCGTTGAGGAGGTTCCGAGGAAAAACACATATCATATTGATAAGGTACTTATGTAAAGCTTATAAGAGTACAAGAGAGAAGTTTCAGCAAATTACACATGACAGCTAGTTTTTTTGGGTTTTACTATTACTATTGTAGACCCTCTGCATAAGTTACCAAGTGGCATAACTAATAAACATGTTCGGTTCATGTAATGTGGGAGAGAGTAAACAGAGAAGAGCAGAATCTGAAAAGGATACATTGAGACTCTTGCTAAACCGTTAGAATTGTTCTTTGCAGTATTATGTTGAGCGAAGAACGGGAAAGCGTTTCCGGTCCCTTGTTTCTGTTGAGAGATACTTAAAAGAATCCAAGAAACGTACAGATCAGCAGCTTATGCTTTTGCAGTATCACCGTAGCCCGTCCAAAGATTTCAGATTACCTGATGGATGGATAGTTGAGAAGAAACCGCGAAGAAATACTAGTCATATAGACAGGGTACACATCTGATACTTTGGCTATGCTTTGTGTGCGTGTTATTGTCCGGCTTTTCAAAGCCTTTAGTACTGTTGTTTGCAGTCTTATATCGAACCAGGAACGGGGAAGAAATTCCGTTCCATGGCAGCCGTTGAGAGGTACTTGCAAGCAGTCGGGAACATTACAGTTAACTCGGTTTCTATGGTGCATTCCCAGCGGCTTTCTGTAAGTTTTCTAAGCTTACGATAAACGAAGTTTGGTTTTTAACTTTTAAGCTTTGACATCCTTTAGAGGTACAGAAGATGAACCGGTTCTACACAAGGTTATAATGGTTTGACGGTGGTTTTTTATTTGACACATTTTCCAGCTTGAGGTGAACCGGTATGATACTAGATTTCAGAACGAAGTTATTGACCCAAACCCGCCGAAGAAAGTTAAGTGGGTCCTTACAGGTCCAGGCGGAAACATGTTTACTGCAAATGTGAGTGGATCGGACGTTTCTAGCTCGGTTAAACAGACATGGTCCGAAGCGTTTGTTTCATTGATGCAAGACCGCTCTTAACCAAAATCTGAATCCTAGGTTTGGCCTATATGTAGCCGGTTTTATCACTGTGGGTTACGGTTAACAAACTAACCGGGTCGGTAGTCTCTCTAAGTTGTTCATACTTGGAGTCTAGTTTATAATTAAACTCAAATAAACGGTTTTGCCAGATTTTCCATGTTCATATATGCGGCGTGAACCAAATTTAGGTAATTCAGGTAGATGTGTTAGTGCTCACACTAAATGTGGGGACATTAAATCGGATATTGTCTGTAGTAAGGTGTGAATAATGTGGTTTTTAAAATTGAATATCTATCGATACGTTTTTGTGTTCTTCCTCGTTAATTTAATCTCTCAATATATAAAAAAATAAGCTCATAAAAACATATCTTAGCATGAATCTAACTAAAAATTGGAAATCAAATTGTTGGTACGAGCCCACGTGTATAACAAACTACTGTATAATATCGAAATTTACAGGATATTTTAAGTATAAAATAATAAAACTGTGAGTTGTCCAAAAAAAAAAAAAAAAAACTGTGAAGTACGTCGTGTACACGCAATCACAGCTCCTTTAACCAAAATGTGAATTTACTTGGATGAAGTCAGTCACCTACTGCAAGATATTATTTATATTATCACTCTCTATAATTAAATGTACGTACTGCAACAAGACTGAACCTTCAATAGACTAGACATTTCACCTATCTGCAGTTAAAAACCTTTTCCTTTCTCTTTTTTGTCGACTCGACCTAAAACATGAAAAGTTAAAAAGGAATATATATGAATTTTAAATGTATTCATATTGATTTTTTCTTCTTTGCTGTATCTATGTAGTGTATGTAAATGAAGACTTTGAAGTTTGAATAACAGTGCTATTTAACACTTCTAGAAATGGGAAGTGGAAACTTCTAAACTTTCAAAGTCAAAAGACAACATTGTTGGTTACTGAAATTTCTTTTGGTACGACTATTAAATGAAAGTATTGTGTACGTGCTACAAATTGAGTTGGAATTGACGCCAAAAAAGGACAAATAGGCCAAAATTAAAGGGCATATAGACTTTTATCCTGAATTATATATGTAAATATGTAACCTCAAGGCACCACCACCCCAACATTGACTCTTAAGCTATTAATAATTTCAAGGACAAATATCACTTTACCATATTTTAATGTCACTTGTGTCAATACGATACTAGAGTCAATTTGTAAAATATAGGATTACTCCACAAAGTTGACCCCAATGGTTTCAACAAAACAATATGAAATGGTCAAAACTAACTGAAAGTTATAATTCAGGCTCCCAATTACTATAAGGTAATATTGGGTCATAGAATAAAACCAGACTGAAATTAAACCTCAAAAGAGACAATAAAAAAATTAACCTCAAAAGACACCTAGGCTTAAGCTACTACATTTATATTAATTAATATATATGTACCCATCATGTACCCTCGGTTTTTTAGCATGCATAGGAAACTTTATATAGTTACCTACACAATTCACTATGCTCACAACTCATCATTCCCTATTCTTTGTTACTTGAATCCAAATTAAGCTTGTTAGACATTCGTGTCGTCTTGTTTCCTTCTCATCAGACATTCGTGCCGTTTTGTTACTACATAGCTCGAACCGCCTCTTCCTCATCCTTCTCCGTCGTTGGTCCCATTCTTGAACTCCTAATAAAAAAGAAAATATTTTTAATTATTATTAAAACCTTTCAATCGATTTTTTGTATCTATTAGACCTTCCTAAAGGCCAAAACGTACTTCTACATATTTTACCATTTTCAGCTCTTCAATCAACTCAAGTCTCACGCCATAACCAATTATTGCCATGTACGGTAAATTCATAAAATCACAAGCGAAATAGAACTACGTGCCGTTGCACATAAAAAGGAAGCGAACTGTTTGACGGGATTTTACCTGTCAGCATTGTAAGAAGAAGATCTTTTCAAAGCAGGAACAAGTTCCTTCTTGGTCTCAATCAAACTGCCGCTAAAATACCCCTTACCTTCCAATTGTACCCTTTCAGAACTCTTTAATTCCTTTTCTACCCTCTCATCGCTATTATCGCCTGCTCCTCGCGTTATTGTACACCCGCTACGCTCAGTCAACGACAGCCCTTGATCTTTCAACAAAGCGGGCCCACATTCTTTAAACGACATCATACCGCACGATATCAGCTGCATTAACACAGCCGAAGCTCTCATTCTCCCGCTCGATAAACTCTTGACCGTCCGATGCTCGTTGCTACTTTCATTGGGACGTAATATCAGCCGTCCATCTGCTTTGATGAGATTCTCTAAAGTTTCGGGACTTGAATCCGACGGTGGAGGAGAAATCTCGTCTCTTCTCAGCTCTGTACTCTGATTCTCGTAACTCGCCGGACTTTTCACTTCTTCCACTTCCTCTTTCGCCGGTTTTCTCCTCCGCCTTCGATCGTCTGTCTGCGTAGAAGCGTCCGCCGCGAATCTTCGAGTTGACTCGGCGCTTGGCTCGGTTGCTTTGTACACCTTGTACTCGCTGAGATCAATAGAGCTCCAAGACTGGTTTCGCCGGCGATTTATCACTGTCGGGATATCATCTCCGGAGTTTTTCTCTGATTTTAGAGATCTCGGATCCCTGAAGGACGTCGTTTCGAGGAGGCTCCTAGGGTTCGAAATAAGACAAGAATCGAGAACCTCAGAGCCTTTGAGAACATATTCTTGACCTTGAACGGGGAAGATGAAATCGTCCTCCAATAAATCATGCCAGACAAATCCATTTTTGTAGCTCCTGAAAATAAAAATGTCAGAAAGATCCGACGGTTGAGATTTAAAAGGAAGATGATTTCTAGATCCGACGCTAGAAGATAATGGTTTACCGTTTAGAAGACCAAGAGTAGAGACTTGCCATGCCTTTCCCTCTCAGATCATTCAAGCGGTTTATCACATCTGAGAATTTCGAAAAACAAAGAAAAAAGTTTTGAACTTTATGAGCTGCCGAGAAAATCCAACGAAGTTCCAGATTTTGAAGCTATAATTCGAAAATTTGCCGCCTTTTTCACTGTTAAGTTCCAGTAATAATAAAGAGTGAAAAGCCAAGGCGAAAAGAGGTTTGAAAACCTTTTGAACTCAAAAAGCTTCTTTCTTGTTTATTTGAAAAAAATAATCAAGCTAGCTTTTTTAAGTTATGGATCAAGAAAAGATGTGATATTTTCAAAAGGGTTCACCAAAAGAGGAAATTTTTGGGGTCTATGTGTATTACCTTTGAGATAGAGACCATCGTGAGAAAAGAGAGTGACTTCCATGAAATGAGGATGGTCAAGCTGACCATTCCGGCAGAGATAATAGACGACTGGGACTTTCCGGTTAACGACCGGTTTATGACGAGGCTCCGACCAGATTCTGTTACGGTCCGGACTGGTGTCTTGTTGGTCCTTAGATCTCCTGGGGACCAAATTGTTCTCAGCTGTTGCTCTGAACACTCTTGAACTCATCCTTTTTGGTGTTTTTGTTTCTTTGCTTGTGGAATAGTGAAAGAAAATAGACGAAGAATACGAAGTGAAGTGGGACTCTTTTGGGGAGTTATGAGAAAAGTGATGTTGATGGAAAGACGAAATCTTTTGTTTATGAGTTTGGTTTTATAGAAAGTTAATAAAGAAGAGAGTGAGAGAGAGAGAGAGAACGAGAGGTTTTTTCAAAACTGGGATGCGAGAGACAAAGGGCTACACAACAAATGAAACTTTGCTCTCTATCTCTGTCTCTTCTGGCTTTTCTGATATAAACCATATCGGCTCTTACTTGCGCCTGTATAAAAGCATTTCTAAAGTCAATATAATTTATATTCTCTCATGACTAATTCAATTCTTTTGTGACTTTTTTTTAGGGTAGTGTATTTTCAAATTTGAAATTATTATAAGACTAGTAGAGATTCTTAATAAAATTTTGAATCTTTCATTGTTAGATTAGATTTGCTTTTCTTGTTTTGTTTGTTGAACTAGACTAATCTTTTCAATATCCAATAGAGTAACCTTCAAATTTTCAAGTTGAGTGGGAATAATAATGTTATTTTGGTGTATTTAATTGTTAGATATTTATTTTATGAATTCAAATTTTTTTTATGTACATTGGGAGTTTGTGTATTTTCATGAACTCTATTGGATCAAAAGATCGATCGTTCACTAATGATCTTATAAACTTATTCTATCAAAATTTATGTCAGAATTTATAATTTCCAATTATTTAATAAAATGGGATTTACTCATGTAGAAATCCATATCCATTATTTTGTGCGTATTTAGAAGATTTAAAACAATTAAAACTTGAAAGTGTTAAATATGAGTAAAGCAAAGTAATTTAGTAAGATAGTACTACTACTACAACACATAACATAATTAATAACTAAACAAATTTATTGCTCTTAGTACTAGTAGTACTACAATACATCGAGTCAACCGGCGTTGTTTAGAGTGTTTATAATGTATAGATGATGTATGAGTACAATAAATGAAACGAGTCTGATTTATAAAATGCTAATGAAGTCGACTAAACGGGTCCTTAAGAGTTTTCTTCACACCTAACTTTGACTTCAAATATGTGTCGTCCGTTTCGAAGACTTGTATTCCGTCGGCCTCTGCCACGTGTAACATTAGTGTAAGTTTATAAAGCTGTGATTCAAAATATTTAAATGTAGTGGAGACACATTTTAGAACGGTATGCAGAAAGTTTAGAAGACATTAAAAGTATATTTTGCTAGTTTGTTTGTTTATTCATAAGTTTTTTTTGAATAACATCTTATTTCAGTTTTAGGAGTTCTAAACTTTTCCCAACTGCCCAACAATTTTTTTCAAATTCTAATTGATAACTTAGTTATTCAAAACACAGACTGAAAAATACAGTCTTTTTATAACGTTTTGGTTACAAGTTCACAAGAGATGTTAATATATCATCATTCATCATGATGATTTCCCCCTACGTATTTGATCCTGCAGGGCCACGATGAATTAAATCCCATGATTTGTTGACAAAAAGTTCAGTTTTATTTTTCGATTCTCTTTAGATTGAAGTTATTATGTTTTAATATAAAGAAAAAGGTTATACTTTGACTCTTTTTTTTCTTACTTTTCAATTTCATGACAGGAGTCCACGGACAATCGATCAATGTGGTCCTTTGATGAGATTTTGTGATGAACGGGTGAGATCAACTAAGATATTAAATTATTAAAGAGAGTTTGGGTCTGTATTGTTACAAGTTGCAACAGAAAAAAAAACAGTAATGCAGATAGTTAAAAAATAAGCAAGCAGTATGGTTAAAAAGTTGGGTAACAAATTGACCAATTCTAATAGTATATTTGAACCGGTGGTATTTACATACACGTCAATACAGTGAAGATTCAGAGTTCAAAGTCTTTTAATTGATATCAAAATTACATATAAAAATGTAGTCGTGCGGGTTTGTATTCAAATAGGGTTTTATTGGAAATGGTATGTGATCGAGGAAAGGCTTAGAAAAAAAACGGTTAAGGTCTATCGATCTTACAATAAAGTTAAAGACACAAATGCATAACATTCGCACCAAGTCTCTGTGTTGTATACCAATTGAATGGTCGATGCATATGAACACTAAAGATTATCACATAAATTTCGGATTTTATTTAGCTTACTTCTTTTTCCCATCAAAACAAAAAACAATACTTACCGAAATTTTCCTTTATCAAAAAATAAAAAATAAAATAACTGTAGATGTGTATTTGTCTCCAATTTAGTTTTCTTAATCATTTTTACATAGGTAATGAGTTGCATAACCCATAGTTGGATAGTTTATATACAGAAAACATATTCGTTTCTTTGAAGCATCGGCACATGTGAGGCTTGTGAGCGACGAAAAAGAAGTCGTCTCTCATTTCTCTCTTCCTATGTTCCGTCACAGGAATTGTAATGCTCTGTCGCTGCGATTTTATTGCCAATGATTTTGGAGACGCCAACAAATTCAACAATTCTAAACCCTTTTCTTTTTGTCTTAAGCTGTAGTCGGCGTTTTCGAAATGAACTTGTTGCTAGCTGTCGATTACCCAATATGGCTAAACAAGGTATGTAATTTTTTTCAGATTAAATGTGAATCTATTACCAAAAAGGAACATGCGTTTAACTTATAGCATAGGAGCTGTTTTTTTAGCCACAAAAATATATTCAAAAGGCCATAATAGAGCTATTAAAGACAAATATAAGGGATTACATATGCGAGAACCAATGCGATTGTTATCCCTGACAATTCTTGGGTGAGTGGCGGGTTAGAACTTAGAAGACTGTAAAATATATAAATATTAAACATTTATATAAATAAATTTAAAAGTGTAAAATATTACACCAACTGTCACTGAAAATATATGACTAAAATTTTGAATTCACTAAAGCTAAAAATGACAATTAAAATAATATGTCTAAAATATATAATTTATTTGATATTTATTTAATTAAAAAAATGAATCACATCATAAGTCCATAATTAATCAACAAATCTGCAGAAAATCGAAAAATAAAAACTTATGATTTATTTAATATATTATTAATAGCAATATCATATGCACTTAATTAATATATAATTGATACAGAAAATAAAATTTGTAAAAATATATTATAAATTTGTTTTTAACCATACACATATTACTTTTTTTTAATTACATTAAATTTTAATAATACTTATCCCGCATTATAAGCGGGTATTATCTTAGCTGTATATAACTTGAGGTTAAATTGAAACTAAATAATTACTATAGGGGTATTGCGTATAAAAATATGAAAAGTATTTAATTTAGCTGAAAATTTAATTCGCTTAACCATCTACATATGACGTCACTATACGAGTAACTCAGGCCACACAAATAAAAATAAGTGACGTCACTCGAATCTTAAATCCGTCGTCAAACTGCTATTCAGACGAAGCCGCCACTATTCGAGCCGCCGTCTATCTACAATCCTCCACCGTCGATCGGCCGGAATTCAAATATCTTCAATCGGAGATGTCGACGTTCGTGAAGTCTTATCTCTTTACATACAATTTTCTCCAAGCTTCTGCATGGTATGTCTCTCTCTCTCTCTCTTTCTCTCCTTCCCCTCTTATCGTTTTCACTGTCTTTGCCATTTTCATCGTTAATTCATGAAATTTTTGTTGTTTCGGTAGGAAGACATCACTTGTGAGTATCCTTAGTGGCTTTTTATCGAACAAGACGATAAATGGCGCTTATACTTCTTCTGGATACTTGATAGGTGAGAAGAAATTTCGTTTGAGCTGGACTGATCTGTCATAATTTGGCCAAATCCACTCCAAATTTGGATTGATGATTTCTGAAAATGATATTTGTTGTTGGTTGAGGTGTGATTCAAACTGTTTCTGTTCTTGAAATTCTTCATGGAGCCATTGGTAATATTTGTGATTTGTTTTTTCCTTTTTGAATGAGTTATGAATTGAAATATGGATTGATTGATTGATTGATTGATACTCTTTGAATTTCAGGAATTGTGCCTAGTGGATTCTTGTCTCCACTGATGCAATGGAGTGGAAGAACTCACTTCATATTGGCAATTGTTGGACAGATCAAGGAGGTTTCTGTGGTTTTTACTCTGATGAGAATCAGTTTCAGCAAAACTAATTCTAATTTCACGTTTTATCATTTAGGTCCAGGATTTACCATGGCTGTCAATACACTTGTAGCTTGATGTCTTGGCGAGGTGAGTTTGATCTTCACATGTTTATCAATCTTTACATCAATAAGACAGATCAGATCAGTGCCTATGACAAGTTTGTGAAAGTTGAAACATGTAATCTCAATATTATGGTCTGAAGAAAAGTGAGCAAAAGACCTTTGGACTTACACTAGCAGTGATTTGAAGTAGATTGAGAGAGAGTTTTATTAACACAATGTGCCCGGTCTAGGTGGAACAATGATGTTATGTACAACTAGTTGTTATACCCTTTAAATAGCAAAAACTATACTGCCAGTTTTACTCTATGTGCTAGCTGAGTGATGAATTTGGATGTAGATGATCAGATATCCTCACTATGCTTTAATTTGCCTTGGTAGATGTCCCTATTGGCTAACATATCTCAAGTACTATTTCATACTTTATGTTATATTGTTGTGAACAAAAACATTCCCTATCACAGAAACTTTTTTCTGGTTGAACGTATTGCATTACATGTTTTAACCATACAGGTACACAGGATTCAGCATGATTTATTCAACGGGACTAGTGGGTGAATGTGAGTACTTTATAGTCTATAAATGTATTGCTCTGAAACCAAAGTTCTTCTTGACTTTGACCATGTTTCTGCAGTGTTGATCAGGTACAAAGCTCTTCCACATGTTAAAGAAAATAATCTTTACGCAAATCTCTTCTCCGTTTTCCCCTTCAGTTACTACGATCTCCTTTGGGTATGTTCGTCGCTTTCTTCTTATAATCTTCTTGGTCTCGAATAATCTGAGATTCCTTCTTTGGATATCATCATCATCATTAGCTTTTTCCAGTAACCATTTCAGTTTTATCGGTCTTAAGAATCACCGGGAAGTTTTAGCAAGGTCGTACATAGAGAAGAAGATTAAAGTGAACAACCAATGCAAATCCAGATTCTGGTATAAACAACCATATTAACTGGAAAATGGCATAAAGCTTCTTAGTTTCAAAGCCTATTCTCGTATCAACAACTATATTAACCGAAACATGGCGCCAAGCTTCATAGTTTCAAGCCCAACGCTTAATTGGACTAATTCTAATGGGTTAATATTGGGCTATACTTTAATTAAATCACCAAGACTCTAGACATTTTATGGAATCTCTGAAAGAGAAATTAATAGTGTATACGTTAAGTGTTCTGCACAAACTTTTCTTCATGTGCCACAAAGTTTAGAGGCCTGTACATCTTTAAAAATGATATCAGGATTAAGCATAGTTCATTTGTTTACATAAGCAGTAAATAACTATACATAATACCGTAATTAAATTTATTGATATAATTTAAACATTGATTTTGAATCTGCTGAGTTTATACTTTAACCAAAATTTTGTAATTAACTTCCCATGTTATTCAAGGATTTTGTTTAAGCATCCTTTCTATTGCAGTAGCTTAAAAACAAGAACCAATCAAACAAAAACTATATCGTAGCATCATTTTGAATTCTTACTTCAATCAGGATAATTAGATGCCTTAATAAATTATTAATAGAACTATACATTTTTTGTTTTGTTATATATGGAAGCTTATCACAAACACACAAATTTCAGAGTAATTTAACAAGTTTTCGTTTTCAGTCTCTTAACTAACTAAAAGTAAAAAGCAGAGAGAGTTTCGTCTTCAGTCAAACTAATTAATTATTTTGGTTTTTAACCGACGACCCAAATTTTTTTTGTTTCTATATCAAATTTAATGAAACGAAATGCTTTCCTCTGCTGCAGCTTTTATTACCAGTCAACTAGTCGTGTACCTCAAGGAATGTGTTCGCAATTAATACCCAAAAATTCTCAATCTTTAAATTTTTCAAAATAGAAATTTTAGACTTTAGAGAGAAACTATTCAAACCTTTAGACCGATTTTAATTTGGACTTGTTAAAAAGTTTCTTATTTATTGGCCGGAATCACCCATAAATAAACTAAACCTGTAAGTATTGTTCGAGAAGTAAATAATCTAGACTACCTCCATTAAATCATTATTTATCAGGTAAATAGTTATATTCTCGTTCTGATATTTGTAATTTTTAAATGGTGTAAAAAAGGAATTAGTTTATGGCAGACCAATCCATTTTAACTGCTATCGCTATTCAAAGCTTTAGTTAGTACTTTGAACAATCAATTAGCAACACTAACAAAAGCAGTAAAGTTTTGTGAAGGATCTAATTGTCAAACCAAAACATCAAGCAACGTTTTCTTAAATTTGATTGTTTGAAAACTTATATGTTTAATTTTCGAAATAAAATTATCTAACATAGTTTCGGTAGATGAAATCGTTCTAATAGTCAATCAAATATGGTTAGAGTTGAAACATCCGACAGCAAAAATGATTGAGATAGAAAGCGATTGTGCCAACTGTTAGTGGACCATGACCATTCTAAAATTGGAACGATTGATCTTCAGGAGGGTCGAAAAAGTATTTTATGGCAAACATTTGAAGATATATTCAAATTTGATTGGTTTTTGTAGTCAGAGCATTCAGTATGGTCAAGTTGACTTTTAGACGAATCACTTATTAGAAGTGAAGACACGTGTATAAGGTTTCAATTTACGGTCTGAAAGATGAGTGTTGTCTATATATGTGCCGTCCAAGAAAAAAACAAAATCACGAGTTCCATAAGGTTTTTCTTTTCTTTTGTTAAATAGTTCCATACGGTTGATAGGCCAACTTAAAAACGTTGTTACTGCATGAGTATAGCCTGCTCACAACAAATTGTTAAAGTTACAAATATAGTGTTTTTTTGGTTTGATAATTGCAAATATAGTTTACTTGTTGGGTTTTGTCTATAGATTAGGGTTTAGAAGTCTCAAGGTCTCTTCTCTTTGTCATTTTATGTTTTGTATTTTATTCACTTATCTAAAATTTGTATAGACATCCTCGGTCTTTCTATAAGAATATATATTTTTGGTTAAGTTCAGGTTTCTCAAGTCTTTTAATTTATGGAATACTAGTGTATATACTGAAAATGGTTAGATTTTCCTTGTTTACCATTTAAGTTTTCTTTCTAGTAATGTATCACAATTTTGCGTTAACTCATACTAAAAGGTACTGAGCTAACAAAATATATTATATTAAACTGTTCTTTCTATAAGAAATATGAATTATTACAAGAGTTCTTTGACCAAAAAAAAGAAGAAGACAAGAGTCCAAGTTTATGTATACTACGAGTATATATATGTGCTTTCAGTAACGTCGTAATAAAAATAACAAAAGGTTTATGTATATGTGCTTCAAGTAACGTCATTGTAGTTGTCGAATTCTAGCGTCTTTGCTTTTAGTTGGTTTGTGTTTTGTTTTGGCTATTGGAATGTCTATGCAGTTCTGAGTTTGTTCGACGGTCCATTGAGCGGGTTTAGCTGAAGCCTTCTCAACCGGGATAACCTCAACAAAGGCAAAACAGAGATGGAGACTCATCATTTTCAGAGAAGACCATGTGTTGTCATCGAGTTATCATAGAATGTGTCGCCGCCCGTCTTCAGATTTGTTGTGTTGGAATTCACATTGATGGTCTTTCGCAAGACTCGAATCAATGCTGTAATGGTTTTCCCAGTGTGTCTTTGTCAAAATCCATCCTCATCAAGCTGTAGGATATGGATCGACCATTGTATCTCAAGTGGTTTTTGATACTTGTATTTTGTTTACACATGTTTTTGATACGTTAAAATATATTTTAATTCAAATGTGACTAAATCAAATAGATGTTGCATAATACTTGTCTTTAATATTTTTTTTTAAAATACACAAACAAATGCTTAATCCAATAATAGTGAATTTTTATGTATTTTTTCAAATACATCCATTTATATGAAATTATAATATTCAATAACACCTTAATATAACTAAATTAAAGTTCAAACATCCACTTTACATTTTAATTTGAGTATCTTTTTCTTTGTCTCACAATTGCACATTGTTTAATGACTTTTCAAAGGACATTTCATTGAAAAATTAACCCCTTTTTATTATTTTTTTATACTTCTAAAAACCAAGCAGTTCACTGATATTTACATAGATTCAATGTACATGCATCTACGATATATAGGTTCAAAATACCCATTACGAGGAATCATTTATAGTCCTAAACAGAGTATAACAAACACACAGACACTGGATTAATGGATAACTTTTATTCTCCTATTTGGCTTCATCAAGAGGTATCATATTTTCATAATCATCATCATCATATACGTCAATTTTTTTTTCTGTCTTTCTTTTAAAAGTTTCTGATATAAACCCTTTATAAAAAAAAAGATTTCAGATACGAATTCTTAATTTTTGAAATGCAGAGCATTGATGAGATGAGACAGAATCTACAGAACACTCTGTTTGAACTAGAGACAGTGAAAATGGAATCTAATGAGAAATCAAGAACACACAGAGAAGAAGTGAACCAACTTCTCAATCTCCTCAAATTCACTCAACAAGAACGAGACGAAGCTAGACAACAATTATTCCAACTTCTCTTCCAAACCCAACAAAACCCTAATTCAAGAAGCATCAGTGAATCAAACAGCTTCTCTCAAGATGGATCTTCTTCTCCTTCTTCCTCAGAACTCTCCAGCTTCTTCAGTATTCATCCTCAACCGTCGATGATCTACGAAGATCCACCGGCTCATAACCATGATCTCGATCCTTTAGACGTTCTCGTGATGGGGAAAGCTTTTCCGGAAACGGGAAAGCTTTTGAAAGCGGTGGTGGAAGCTGGACCGCTTCTTCAAACGGTTCTTGTGGTGGGACCGCTGCCAAGAGGGGTAAACCCACCGCCTCAAACACAAACGCAGCGTTTTGAGTTACCTTCTATCTCGTTCAGAGGGTCCGATGTTAGTTGCGCGTCGGGTCGATGTGAGTCTCTGACGTCTTCGGATTCGGTTATTAGATTTGAGTTTGGTTATTGATCAACCAATGTTAACCGGAAAGAGACAGAGATTAGAGTAGCGAATTAGATCATTTTACGAGATTCTAAAAGAGTAGTTTTGTAAGTTGGGTGGTTATTTTTGTCCCTTCTCTATAAGACTATAATTCGATTAATTTTGTCAAATCTGGTTCCGGGTAATGTTTTGATTTCACAATCCGGTCACAGTTTTCATTATCACTTTCAGTTTTTTTTTTTTTTTTTTTTTTTTTTTGCAATTTGAGAACGGTATAGATTTTGGTAGACTATTTATTTTCCAAGAGTCTAAGTAAGTTAATGGTAAAATAAAATTATTTAAAAGCCTACTTAGAAGTTAGGAGACTTGACTCCACTATGAAAAGAGGCATTTATCTGTCACTTATAAATAAATTAATTCACCAATAAATACAAACCTCAAAAAGTATTCGTTTATATCAAAAGCTTTTGGTCAAGCCAAAGCTGATCGTTATCAGAGATATAAATGCGTTTGGTCTCCATATATCTTCTGTTCTCCTTGGTGATTGGTGTCACCACCGGCACACGGCCAACTACAGCGAGTCTATACCCTTTCAGACCGGTGAACTTCGCCGGATTATTCGTCATCAGTCTCATTGTTCTCACTCCTATGTCTCGAAGCATCTGACATTGGAGCATCCCAAAACCAATAAAATTGAGTCTTCACAGCAATTGTATGTCAACCAATTAAAAGTAATTCGTATAATCTTAGTTACTTTTCTAATTAATAACCAAAGTGAACCGATATAATATGGCTAACCTGAGCACCGATACCGTCGTATTCACGAGCATCAATGGCCAGGCCAAGTTCAAGATTGGCCTGAACAGTGTCATGTCCTTCGTCCTGCATGTTATAGGCTCTAAGCTTGTGACCAAGGCCAATGCCTCTTCCTTCGTGGCCACGGAGATACACAACGACTCCTCTTCCCTCTTTCTCGATTAGCTCCATGGCTAACTCCAATTGGTTTCCACAGTCACACCGAGCTGAGCCAAAAATGTCTCCGGTTAAGCACTCTGAATGCACTCATACCAGAATGTCCTCACCATTTCCGATATTTCCCTGGTCACGATTCAGACAGAACCAAACGCACTTAAAATCGAATCTTCAATAGTCTGGTTATCGGATCGAGACGGAGAAGTCGCCGGGAAATTTCTTAATCTTGTTTACAGAGAGATAGAGAGAGTCATATACAATTTTACTCCGATCTCACTAGATCGTCCGTTGTATTGTATCAATCCGTTCGTGGGTCTAGATTGAAATCTCTGAGCTCAGAGGTGCCTGTAGTGACTGTGATTTCGCACTCTTACATTACAAAAAGCTTGTATTGATTAATTTGTGTTCAGAGGTGGATGGGTCATGGCTGAGCCGGAATCAGTAAACGGAGTGAAGGAGAACAAATTATGGAAAGGTGTATTCGCAGTTTCCGGCATTATGTCTACTCTTGTAATCTATGGTGTTCTTCAGGTCTCCCTTGTTTTTCATTATACCATTTTCTGTGAAATTTCTTCCCTTTCTTCTGTTGGATCATGATTAGAAATGTTGTGTGGGTTTTTTTTTGTTTGTTTGCTTATAATTTGTAGGAGAAGATAATGAGAGTTCCTTATGGAGTGAACAAAGAGTATTTTAAGTACTCTTTGTTTTTGGTTTTCTGCAATACACTCACTACATCAGCTGTCTTTGCTGGTGCATTATTGGTAACTAGCAAAAAATTCAACTTGTGTTTATATTCATACTTATAAGCCAAAGTTTAAAGAACCCTTTTTGGATTTTTAATTTGTAGGCAAGTAAGAAAGTTTTGGATCCTGTAGCTCCGGTTTACAAATATTGTCTTATCTCAGTGACTAACATCTTATTGTCTTATCTCAGTGACTAACATCTTAACCACAACATGCCAATATGAGGTAAGATTTTATCTTAACATCTATGAACTTTGTATGTTTACTTTTAATTTTTTTGCCTTTGCCATCTGTAATGCGTACAGGCTCTCAAGTATGTGAGCTTCCCAGTCCAAACTCTTGCAAAATGTGCCAAGATGATTCCAGTAATGGTAAGTTGTAACATTCTTTTTTTTGGTAAGAGATGGAAACTCATGCGTTTTGAGTTTTAGTTACCATTCTGATATCTGTGCTCTTGTACAGGTATGGGGAACACTCATAATGCAAAAGAAGTACAAAGGATTTGACTATTTAGTGGCTTTTCTGGTGACCCTTGGCTGCTGTCTTTATTCTTTTTCCGGTATAAATCTTCTCTAAGCTCGTTACCGAATCATTTCAAAGGCTTCGGTTAGTTAGAGTACCACAAATTACCATGAACATCAAGGTAAGATATGCTGATGTTTGTTTATGTAAAACTGAGCTGTAGGCAGGAGATGATGTTAGTCCGTACAATAAGGGTAGGGAAAATACTGTTTGGGGTGTTTCCCTTATGGCTGGTTATTTTGGGTATGTGTATCCGTGTACTCGTTTCACTGTTCATGCAATTATACTCAGATTTTGTTGTCTGGTTTTAAAAATAGGAATCTCAATACTTTGTTCTTACTACTCATAATTGTGTATTTGTTATTTGGATAACTAACAGGTTTGATGGCTTTACAAGAAACATTCCAAGACAAGCTCTTTAAAGGATATAATATGGAGATACATAACCAAATATTCTACACAACAGTTTGTTCTTGTGTTCTGAGTTTCACAGGTGAGAATCTTACTTGTTTATGCTATCTTTACTGTAAGAGTCGCATCTTTTTCTGTCATGGTCATTTTCTCTGGACACCACTATTGATTTTTTTTTTCCTTGGTGGTTCGTTTCAGCTGGTCCTTTTCCCACTATAAAAATCTATATGCATATTATTCTGTAAACCTTATGTTTGATGTAGGACTTATATTGCAAGACCATTTACTACCAGCTGTAGATTTTGTTTCTCTGCATAGGGATTGTTTACTCGAGATCGCTCTGCTTTCTACAGTGAGTTTAAGCTCCTCTATCATCTACTAGTCACTACATTAAAATGCATTTTTGTAGTCTAAAAGGTTCACAAGATACATGTATTATTCATGAAACATATCCATGACTCTATAATCCGAAACAAAAGGCAACTATGACATCTCATGATAAGTCTTCCTCTTCTGTCTCTTTGATTCCCACTGAACTTATCAGAAACTAATGTACAGGTTGCAACAGCAATCCAGTTCTTCATTTCTTACACCATTAGGACATTTGGTGCTCTAACATTCGCTGCAATCATGACGACAAGACAGGTAAAAAACCAACCAGATCTCAGTCTGACTACTCCGTCTTAATAACTAACATAATCCGTGTCTTATCTGACTAATCCGTCTTGATAAAGCTTGCAAGCATCATGCTCTCATGCCTTTGGTTCTCTCATCCTCTTAGCTGGGAGCAATGTATCAGATCGGTATATTTCGATTCTTTTACTGTTTTATGGAATTTGAATTGAAAGATCCTTGAAAAACTTAGGCACTCCGAGTACTTTACGCTATACTTTTGATTCTGTAACTAACTGAGTTCTCTCGATCAGGTCATCGTTTTCGGGTCTTTATATGCAAAAAACTTACTGAACAACAACAAAAGATCACAAAAGCCACCGCTGCCTCCAGAACTTCCGCAGTACGAAAAGGCTGAGGCCTCTTAAGAAGGAACCTTTAACACCATTTAGAGGGTTTTTTCTCTTATATAACCCTCTAAAAAATCAAAAACAACACTAATCGTTAAGGAACTTTAATTATAATTCATATAGAATCTCTGTATTTTTTCATCTTTTATTTAATTTTGTTGGATCTCTTGCAGAGCTTATTACATATTTTATTATAATTACATATGTCTGTGTTTGCTGCTGCGTGTGGATGAAATTGAGCTTCTTGTTGGTAGTAGATCGTAGACGAAAGATTAACGGTAGTGGAAATGTTATTTTTTCTGTAGTTTAAAGTTTTTGGTTAGAAAATAAAAATCATCACATACAAGTCATTTGAATCTACACACCGTTTACACTATACTTTTATTTTAGTTTTGCTTACTAGATTGCATTTGGTCGTGTTTTTGGACGATATGCATAAAGTAAAAAAATGATATTACTCAAATCTTTAACATTTATTAAATTCGTGAAAAATCAAAATAATGCATGAATATGTTGTAGTTCCTGTACAACAATTAGAGACGCTATATAACATTTTTTAATGAAACTACGACATAGTCATCTATCGTTTGCAATTTTTTAGAAGTTAATATGATAAACGCTAAGATGTTAGTATATATATATATATAGATATATAGATATATATATATATAGATATATAGATATATATATATATATATAGATATATAGATATATATATATATAGAGTTTTAAGTTCCTTTTTTTGTTAAAGCGTCCATATTATATTTTATAGTTTATATATACTAATTTGTCTTTGAATTGGTTTTAGATACTATGATTGAAAGATTAAAAATGACGGTGGTTTGTTAGAATTTTAATTTTCAATTTCTTATGTAACCAATTGAGATATCGATTGGTTCCCAACATACTTTTCTTTTTTGTCACTTCCTGGTCATCATCAGAAGAGTAATTCATAGAAGAATTAAAGGGAGAAGAAGTCGATATATGTTGGTACTGACTTCACGACCTTCAACATAATTTGACCTAAATTAAAAATCGATATGTTAAAAATTAAAGTTTATTAAGATTGATCCTTGCACTGATTTCGATAGCAAAAATAAAACTTAACAAAAATAGAAATCTTATTTAGATAAAGAAAGTTTGGAAGAAAAAAGAAATTTAAAATCAAAAATAAAAAATAAATCTCCAACTTCTTCAAACCAGAATAAATAATGAGCTACTTTCTCTTCACAAAACAAAGAAAAAGATCCAATAACATTCAAAACATAAAGAAATACACATACACATCATTTAGAGAACACATCCAAAAAATATAATTTGCCTAAATAACTTTTTTATAATATTAACTATGAATGATTTGATCCTTTCTTAACAGTACGTAGACAATATTTTTCACAAGGCACAACTATATCATCAAAATATATAATAAGGTCTTAACTTACGTGTTTTCTAAAGGTGATAACTAACAGTCTTATATATATTACGTGGACTATTCTTAATTTCCTCACATGCTTGAAATTGAATGCTTCAAGCGAATATAACTAAGAAAATTTCTTCAAGCTTATATTTTTCCAAAAGTAACAATTTTTTGTGATAAGAAGTAATCAGTGAAAATGTTAGCTGGTTTTTTAATTTAGAAAAAAATTTGCAGGAAATTTTTTTAAGTGCATCAGATAATTAAAGTTATTTTATTATATTTTTTTGTAAGGATATAATTAATTTATTAGATTTAAAAGTTAGTTTCGTTCTATGGTTTTTTTTTTGGATAAAATCGTTCTATGTTGTGTTCCTCCCTCGTTTGTATCAGTTTAATTAGAGCAATCGAATATGGTAACTTACTTACTTAGTTATAACCGAAGATGAAACAAAAACACCAATGGAAGACTGAAACGTTTTCTTGATGAAGTTATAAATTCGTAAGCTTACGACGACGTCAAAACGAAAGGTCCAGATTCACATCTTGAACTAATTAAAAAAATAAAATTAAACAAATAGTCAAACATAATATAATATCGCGTCACAGATTCGTTAATATATAACGTATTCATATTAAAAAATAATAATTTTGGTCTTAAGATATAAAATACTATTAAAGGAAAGTTTAGATAAGCAATATATTATTTTTTGATAAAATATATAAGTAATATTCTGCTGACGCGTATAGTTTCTCTCAATTCACAATTACTACATCAAAGTCAAACCGTGCGTATATAAGGAAGGTTTCACCTATTCTTTCAATTCACAATTGCTAAATCAAAGTCAAACGGTGCGTATATAAGGAAGGTTTTACCTATCCGTAGACCATGGTCTTATACAGAACTTTATCTATACTATTAACTGGAAACACACTTAATAAAAACAATTTTCAAATTTAAACAATTACGTGTAGTGTCATTAATTTTTAGTATTTTAAATAAAATCACCAAAATAAAAACAATTTTCAAATTTAAACAATTACGTGTAGTGTCATCCATACTATTAATTAGGAAACACACTTTTTGTAAAAAAAATATTTCAAATATAAACAATTACATAAAATGTCATTAATTTAATTCTAATCAAAGAGTTAAAAAAAAATTACTTTTAGGACAAATTTGTCAAACTCATTAGATCATTAGACACGGATCTTAGGCCAGATCTTGGACGCGGACCTTCTTTGGGTCGTTTTCAAATCATTTTCTATCTTGGCTCGATCTCTTTAAATATTTCCCTTGGATCAAATCAAAAAATTGTTCGCAGTTAATTAGATTTTCATAACAACCCACTATATTTAATTTCAAATATGTATTTTAAGAATATCCATAAATTAGATATAGTATCTCTGATTCTTACAAACTTTTAACTATACTATATTTTAGAACTAAATAAAGTTTGGTTTTAGAAGAATTTCAATCAATATAGTGGAATATTCCAAAAAAGAAACAAAAAATTATTTTCACAGTTAATGTTTACCAATTATAAAGATTTTCATTAATTAAAATCATATAAGTTGTCTAACAATAAACAAATATCACCGATTCAAATCTTCGCAATATCTTCCTAACAACTATAACAACCTAACAATATATTCAAGCATAAATTAAGCATCTTGCCTACAAAATCAATCACATTCATAAAATCCGGAATTTCTTCAATAATTACATAATAACTTTAGGGCTAAATATTTTCCAAAGTTAAAAAAGGTTATATCATTTTAAGCTTACAATCAAGATATTATAAATTATTTCTTATCTAGCCTAACTAACCTAAGTAGCCACAAGACCATCAACTTTGGTTATCATATTTTTTCTTAGTCAAAGTTGACTTCTTCTCCTTTTAATCGTTAGTTTTTTCAGTGTGTTCTATCTTTAGTTGTTATGCTAAACTTTTTCCCTTTGTCTTACATTTTTTGTTCTTTGATTTTACTTAAATAAGTTGATAACTATTATGTGTTTGTGTAGGGTTCAAAGTTAACATAGTTGGAGATGTCAAAAAAGAGGAAGCCTGAATACAAATTTTGGAGTGTAGGGCAAATGCAAATTTTGGAGGAAAAAGTGTTTTGAAAACAAGAAAAATACCCTTAGATAACGGAATTCAGAGTAAAATATTGTTAATATTTGAAAAAAATTTCTCAATAAAAAACGTTTTGATCATATTATAACATTGCTATGTAGCCTTGTAGATGTACTCTGTTAAGAACTGTCATCAGTGCATCTAATACAAACTTTTGTTTTATCTGCCAAAACGTCTACGAAAGAAGTTTTCATCAATTCAACAACTCAAATATGAAAGTATGGCCAAGGAACAATGAATAAGACATGTTCGTACATCCTACATGTAACTTTTTCTAATATATTTATGATTTTTATGCAGAGCATAGAGTTCTGTCCAAAGCACATGCACACGTTCATTAATTTTGGGAGAGTTTTATATTTGTTTTTAATAACTACTTTCAAACTATATGTTATCAATCAATATATTTTTAACGAGTAGTTTTTTACTTTTTGTTTACTCATTAACTCAATAAAAACTTTGAGACATTGAATATTAAGTTACGCTATCCATTTTATTTCCTAGTTACGGTATCAATAAAATTTATCTAAATTACAGTTTAGTTTGGTAAATTACATGAAAGTTGTATTTTCTCTTTCTCATCCTTCTTTTCTTTGTCATAAATTTCTCCTTCAATCAAAAAGGATTTTATACTTCTCTCTCTAGAGAAGAAAATTTATTCTGGATTTTGAGTGACTCATGAGTTATGTAACTGTGAATCTACGAATCTGATTCCATAAAAAATTGATATGGCGTATGAATCGAATTCAATCATATACAATAGATGTTTGTCGATTTATCATATCATTGGTGACATGATACAAGATCATCGTCACTCCAAGAATTATTGAATCGATGACTTGATGAACTGTAGACTACTGAATCGAACTCAAATCTATTTTGATCAAACCTAATCGAAACATAGATGATTTGGTTGAAATCAGAAACCTAAGATTCAACTAACCAAACTATCTTTTATGATTCAAATGAAGGCGAAAGCAACGACTAAGAGGAGAGGAGAACAACCTGGAATTGAAATTACAATTCTCCCAAAATTGAAAACTTTCTTACGATTATACATCACCAACTCTCAAAAACTTATGTCTTCTCCCTCGACAACCATAGAATATGGGGAAATATATTCTTTCTTTTAGAATCGTGATTTTCAAAACATGTTAAAAAACAAATATGTTTATCATTTTTTGTGTTCCAAATGGCACAACAACCTTAACTATATATTTAAAACTGCAAAACGTTAGAAATATATGTTTTTCTTTCTTTTTGGTGGAAACGTTAGAAATACATGTTAATATATACATTTGTTGTGCATTCGTTATCCTCATTCATGTTCAAAATTATGTAGAACACAAAAATAATAACATTAGCTAGGTTGTGCATATTGTATATAGAGATTGTATCGATGCATGCTAAGACTCAGTCGATATGTCGATTGGATGGTTCGTGGAAGATTGGAGGATAACGATGAAACTATTAGCTACTAGCTAGTTTGTACTGGATTTTACATCCATATGATAGTGTGATCGACCTTCTAGACCTTCAAGATTGTCATAGTATATATATATATATATATATATATATTCCACTATCATATGAATACCGTCCTGCATATACAGTATATATAGAAGGCATTTGTTCCGAGCGTCACCATTCAAAGAGGCTTGTTGAAAAAAATATTTGTTTAGGTTCTTCTAGCTAGTTAAGTGAGTTAACAATAATAATGAAAATTCAAACAAGTCCTATGATCACACGAAACTCGTTCAATTTCATATTTCTTACGATTTATTGCTTAAAAACAAAATTAAACACGTTCACTCAAATTTGAATGTGAAATACGAGTTAATCTCGGCATAATGGTTTACTACAATTCACCAATTCAGTTTTATGTCCCTTTTTTTTCTTTTTTTTTTAGGACAGGGCACATGAAAAAATATAAAGTGTATGAACGACTAAGAAGATGATAATACTTGTTGTATGTTTGTTTTGTTTCAGCAATTCCTAGATAGTTATCAAAAACGCCGCTATAGGCTTCAGATCAGCTAAACTAACTCATAAGCAATCCGATTATGCCTCCAATTAAATTCAATCCCAGTTTAAGTTAAACCCTAAAATTGATTCAAACTCTCTGTTTTTTTTTTGGTTTTTTTCCGGGAAAGCTAGAGTTGATACAAAGACCAAACTTTTACAGCACAATACTCTCTCAATTCATGAGAACAGAGGCAACATCTCACATGTATTACCAGTTATTTTTGTGAAATGAACTAATCTCTTTTTTTCTTCTTAAATCATCGGAATATAATATATCTTTTAACAAGTAGTCTTTGATGGACTAATCCATAATTTTAGCAGGTTATTTGGATAGACCCGTAAATAAGTGGTCACACTTAGGAAGGCCAAATCTTAATTTTATATTAGTCGGACAAAAACAAAAACTGAGTGCTCTCAACAGAAAATAAGTGGGTCGGCTCCTGTTTAGTCCAAATCCCTAGGAGGCATACGTAATTTGAATTGCATGGAGACTTTAGCTTTTATCCTCCTCGACAAGTTCCACTCGACGCACGTCACTCACGTGTTACTTATGAATCATCTTTAGGTTCTCCTCTTTCATTTCTTTTCCCACTTTAGATCCATTATCATTATTTTCCACGACAAAAGAAAAAGAATGATTTTACTTTTCCATTACGTAACTAATCTGTTTCTTTTTTTTTACGGCAGACAACTAATTTTAGAACCAATACTATAAAAAAATTCTCCAAAGTCCAAACAAGTAATTACATATTAACAGAGACAAAAAAAACATACATATTAACATGCTAAACAACATCTGTTGCTTTTTGTGACTACCCATAATGTAAAGTATAGTGGAAATACTGGAACCTTTCATATATTGATATGTTAAAAGACTTTAATTGTGAAATGTAAGATGCAGTTTTACGTTTTTTGTTGTTGTTGTTTACCTATCGTTTTAATTTTAAATCAAAGGTCTGACTGGGGGCATATTTTACTATAGTAAGAAAATTTGAAATCTAGATCAAGAGACTTTATTAATTAATTTAATATTTGATTAGTTAAGTTTTGGCACAATCAGTTGAATTTATATTTGACATATGATGAAACTGTATTATATTAAAATGGTTTTAGATGGAAATTTGTGTATTGTTCTCCCCCGACCCTATTATAAGCATAATTAAGAGATGGAGAAAACCAATATGAAGTTATGAACTAATAGTCGTATTATCTTTATCAAACAAAAAAAGAAGCTTGATACTAGTCGCACTATGGCTGCCCATTTAGGATCTCTGAACATTTTTCAAAAACAGTAGATTATATTTCATTTATGTGGCGGCAGGACGCAATTTGCAACTTGTAATCTCATGGGATGGAACCTTCCTCACAATCTTCGTTTCCCAAAATTACCAAACTAGTAGAAAAGCTAACTAATAGATATATTCTAGAAATAGAAAGCTAATTAACATCTTGTTTACTTTTCAATAAATCTGTTAAAAATTAATACCATAAAAAAAAATACAAACTGCTTAATTTTAACGACCGAAATAATCTGTAACACACGGACCAACCTTTACCATTTTAAGATTGACAGCGTTAGTGTATAAGCCGTCAATTTAAGAAGTTTATATCGACTAGTTTGCCAATTTCGTGACACTTAAGATTGAGAGAGTTAGTGTATATAAAATTACAATTATTAGCATTATTATTTTGGTGGATTCAATATAAAATTACAATTGATATTCCTTTAGAAACGGTAACAATGCAAAATTTGTAGCTGCAAATCAGTGTACGTCAGAATCGACTAAACTAAACCCTTTTGCTCTGACTTTGCCACCGCGTTTGACTAATCAACCACATATCTATACGTACACTGACCTATACATATACGTGTCTCTCTCTCTATATATATAGCTCTCCCTCTACCTTCCACATCTTATCTGCTTACACTTTGATTACAAAACAAACAAACCAGAAGTTATATTTTTCTTGTTGAGTAACAAAAAAAACCAAAGTATCTTCTTTTTCACCCAAAAAACAAAAAAGAAATGGGGAAGCACTTGTTCCGATCATCTCCTCCGCCGGAGAAACCAACAGCTCACCTATCGCTGGCGGAATCAGCTGTACAGGAGTGTATGAGCAACATCAACTCCGTCATATCCAAATGGACTTCTTCATCTGACGAATTCCTCTTCTCCACCAACAGTCGTCGTGAAGCCGAAGAGTTCGTGGAAGCCGTTAGGCATTTACAGAGCACGATGCACCGTTTAGTTTCCGTTAATCCGTCGTCGGATAAGCTTGTTTACGCACAGAATCTGATGCAATCGGCGATGAAGCTTCTTGAATCGGAGTTTCATCGTGTGTTGAAGGCGAATCGGGAGTATTTAGATCCGGAATCTGTCTCCGTTCGATCTTACAGATCTTCTAGATTCAGTACTTCCACTACGACTAGTGTTTCTGATTCCGAAGACGAAAACGGTTACGAAGAAAACGCCGACGACGAGCATAGATTCTCCGGCGGAGATGCTGACGCCATGGATGATTTAAAGATGATTGCTGATTGTATGATTTCTACTGGTTACGCCAAGGAATGTGTTAGGGCTTATAAAACTGTACGGAAAGCGATTGTGGACGAGACGCTGCATAATTTGACGGTGGAGCGATTCAATCTTCATCAGATTCAGAAGATGGATTGGGATATTCTTGAATCGAAGATCAAAACGTGGTTAAAAGCTGTGAAATTAGCTGTTAGATCTTTGTTCTTCGGTGAGAGGATTCTCGCCGATCATGTTTTCTCATCCTCCGCTCTAATTGTTGAATCTTCCTTCACAGAGATTACTCAAGAAGGAGCTTTAATTCTCTTTACTTTCCCGGAATATGCGGCAAAGATTAAGAAATTAACTCCAGAGAAAATGTTTCGATTCCTGGATATGTACGAAGCTCTTGCGAATCTCTTTGTGGAGATTGAATCGATTTTTTACTTCGAATCAGCCGCCGCCGTTAGGTCTCAGGTGATTAACTCGCTAGCTAGACTTGGCGATGCCGTTCGATCGATGATGACGGATTTCGAATCCGCGATTCAGAAAGAAACCTCGAAATCTCCGATAATCGGCGGTGGTGTTCATCCTCTTACACGTTACGTCATGAATTACCTCTCCTTCCTCGCCGATTACGGTGATTCGATCGCCGCCATCTTCGAGAATTGGAAGTTAAGTGTGCCGACTCCCTTACCGCACTCTTTATTCATCAGCGGCGGCGACGAAGCTCATCCGGAGGATTTGTACTCATCTCCGGTGTCTGTACGAATCGCCTGGATGATTCTCCTCACGCTTTGCAAAATCGACGGCAAAGCCCAGCCGTATAAAGACGTCGCGCTATCTTATCTCTTCCTCGCCAATAATCTTCAATACGTTGTCGTTAAGGTCCGAACGTCGAATCTGAAGCTTCTTCTCGGCGACGATTGGGTGGTGAGGCACGAGGAGAAGGTGAAGCAGTACGCCGATAAGTTCGAGAAGCTCGCATGGGGGAAAGTGCTGACGTTATTACCGGAAAATCCGAGGGAAGAGATTTCGGCGGAGGAGGCTCATGAATTAGTCGCCAGATTCAACGATGAGTTCGGAACGTCGTACCGGAAACAAACTTCGTGGGTCATACCCGACCCGAAACTTAGGGACCAGATCAAAGTCTCGTTGAGTGGAAAACTTATGCTGGTTTGCACCGAGTTCTACCGAATGAACCGGGTCGGTTTGGTAGGAGATACATTTAACGAGTCTATTGTCAGATATACCCCTGAAGATATAGGAAATTATCTTTCCGATCTGTATTTTGGATCCAGAGGCTCAGGGAGTGTCTCGACAAAAGGATCCGGATCCGGAACCGGTTCGTCGACTACGGGTAAATCTCGGGGAGGACGTAGCCATTGAATGAGAATCTGGTGATATTTTGCTTTTATTAGCGATATTAGTTTTGCTTATAAAAGAAAAAATGTATGGTTTTAGTTTACAGTGATGTATGATTGTATCGAATTCTCTTTTCAGTTATGTGTACATATCTATGTCAAAATTATTTATTCAAAAGCTCCTTTTTTCATCTTTATTCATTCACTTCTTTTGGAATTTTGTGATTTATCAACGGAAAAATAAAACACAATGATTATTTCCGACGCTTGAAGATAGCGCAGAGACATATATATAAGCAAAAGACAATTATAGGTAGCTCTCATTCGTGTCTATTTCAAAATTATGTTCCGGAGCTTCTTGACTACATGTGATTTTAGTGGTAGCTCCAAGTTGGTACGAGTCCTCACGTGTCCAATTTTAGTTCGAAAGTATGGTCTGAGTCTTTTGACTAAAATTTGATTTTGGTGGACATAACTCCAAGTTGATACGAGTCCTTACAAATTATAATAATACAATACAAATACAAATACAAATACAAATACAAATGCAAATGCAAATTGATTACCGAATAAACACGAATTATTTCACAATTTATTTTTTCGTCGAATTATCACAAAAATCACTTTGGCAAAGCCCACACAAACACCTTATATATATATATACATATAACAATTAATAAAGTATACTATAACATATGTTAATTAATCGATTATAGATTAAATTTTTATTTCATATACTATCATTTGGATTTTTAAACGAATGTAAATCACTCGACAAAGGAAAAATATAATGACATATTTTATCATAGATAAATGTTATAAAAGAAACGTAAACTGACATCACACATTATGATAGAATGTTATATTATACATTTTAGAAACTATATTTTCTTTTTTATAGTTATATTTGTTATATTAAAACGGTATAATATCAAAAAAAAAAGTGAAAGGTCGAATGGGCAGTTGTATCAATTAAAATATGCATTTCAACTTAAAAATATAGACTTTGAAAAAGCATGCTTAAAAAGTTAGTGTTAGGCCCATGGAATATTTATAGACCCCTCTTTAACTTTATGAGCCTATCTTGTCCTTAATCATATTACATAGCCTAGTTGGAGCCTAAACAACGATGGAGCATAATGGGCCCTTGCCAAGTAAAACCCTATCTCGATTTTTGAGAAATAAAATAGAATTTCTAACATTCGTTAGAGTTTTCATCTCGTATCTTTCGGAACTAGTTATAAAACCATTAGTTTATTCATTATGACGAGATTTTACATTCATATAAGTTCACGAAAAGCAACAATAACACACCAAACCACAAACTTAATTAAGCACACACGCTTTCTATTTCACACACCAAATCTTCATTCTTCAATGATTAGCCGGAGATATCAATCGACTTGAGTTCAGGTTTCTTCTCCGGTGACTTCGGAACCATAACCGTAAGCACACCATTCTCCATAGTCGCCTTCACTTCTTCCATCTTCGCATTCTCCGGCAACCTAAACCTCCTCATAAACTTCCCACTAGCTCTCTCCACACGGTGCCACTTGTCGTTCTTCTCTTCGTTCTCCTTGCTCCTCTCTCCACTAATCTGCAGAATGTTCTTATCTTCAACCTCAACCTTCACTTCTTCCTTATTCAGCCCCGGCAAATCCGCTTTGAACACGTGTGCCTCCGGCGTCTCCTTCCAGTCCACTCTTGCGTTTGTAAACGCTGCTACGTCACGAGCCGTTGAACCGGATGCGTTTACTAACGCTGAAGAGGGAGTGAAGAATCCTTCCAATGGATCCCATACGTCTAACAAGAACGGATCAAAAACATTTGATCTACGTCCTCCGAAAATGCTTGGAATTAGAGACATCGCTCGTTGCTTTTCAAATTGCTTTGATTCTTGATTTTGTTAGCTGCTTCGATCTGATTTCTAAGATCGCTAAGGGGTTCATATTTATAGGGAATTAGAGGATGAAGAGAGAACGTTCTTTGAATTTCTTGAATATAGAAGAAAGTGCTATTTTTCTAAAACCTTCGTTTATTGTCTAGAGAGTCTTTAGACATAATGAAGATTTTTCTTGGTATTTCATGAAGTTTCTTTCGGTTGTTGAAATGAGACGACGTGCATTCTTTGGTTGGCACATAAACAACGTGCCGTTTTGGGATATGTATGGGCTCAGTGAAGTAGACCTTCTTTGTTTAAGAAACCTACCTCTTATTGCCGCCCATTTCTTCATAATTTAAATATTCCATCAATTATATTGAATTGGACATGATCCTTTTCATTAAGTATAGTCATTAATTTTTCTAACGTTGATAGAAAACAAAATAATTTTTAAGCGTTAATAATGTAATTATCGATTAAATTGTCACTAATTTTTAACGTTTACCTTTAAAATGTGTTCTGATAGTTTTTTTTTGGGTTTTCAACTTGTAAATACCTTGCATATCCTCGTTTTCTCTATATCAAATACAAATAATATTCTGTAAACTCTTTTCGTACCACAACAATAAAGAAAACATTATATTCTAAAACATAAGCAGTTATGGCTAAACTTAGCATCCAAATATTATTTGTTGTTGTAGCTTTGGTAAGTGCATTTGTTCCTATTTTGTCTGTCGAAGAAGTTGAAACAAAAGCATTATGAGATACATGTCTTGTTAAAATCACACCTAAGTGTTCATTTGATATTATTGCTAATGTTTTTGAAAATGGAACTATCTCATATTCATGTTGCCACGACTTTGTTCAAGGAGGAATTTTTTGTCATGATATGCTCATCAAATTTCTTTCAGACAGACCAAACTTAATTGTCAAAGAAACTCAGTTTTTAAAGAAAAGATGATTTGTGGACTCACTGTGTCTCCATCTCAAAAACTGTTTACTATGCATTGCTTATACTACTTTGATTGAATAAACTGGTATTTGATTGTTATTATAATTTTATTTTAAAAAGTACTTTACCTTCATGCATTATAAACGAAAATACCTCTCAAAAAGTAATGTCAAGTTTAAAATTGTCTATTCATTTTTAATAATTAACTTTACCTATTATCATTTGACAAAAGAGCCCAGAAATAAGAGTGTTGAATGAATTTGATTTTCATTTATGTTTTGCCTTTTGAAACTGAGAATGGTCGTATCAACTATTCAAGTTAATCTACCATTTTCTTGACCTTTCCAAGAAAAAAAACCTTTTACAATCTTTGTTAAGAACCTACACATAAAACCTGTTACGAAGCCTCAAAAAAAAAACAAAAAGCTGAATATCACTGTATTGCCGGATTCTTCAAAGATGATTAGTTGGATAATAATTCAAAGAGCTGAATATGAACTCAGGAACCAGAACTGGAATGAAGAAAGTCTTACTAGATCAGAGAACAAAAGATAAGTTTGGAGATTTGAGATTCTTGGACGTTTCTCTTAACGTCTCTATCTCTATTTTTATTTCTTACCTCTATATTTTACACTTAGATTCTTTTATCAGATTGTGTCACCAACCAGATCTAAGATTGTTAGTTTAATAAATTCATCGAAAAAAGTATATCTGCTAATTTGAAGAAATTTAACTTTTCGCCCAAAGAAAATTAAAGTAAGTTCTCATAATGCTTTGACATTTTGACACAAGTAATAATAAACAATTATACTAAAAAGGAAATCTAAATTATTCGATTCAAACGTGTCGGTTATTGCGACCCAAATCTCTACTTATTTGGCCGTTCAATGTCATGCTTGAACCAGAAGTAAAAAATATTTATCAAAAGAGACATATAAATGAACAAGAAAAGTAACTGTGATTAACTTTTGGGGGAACTCGGGGTTAAAAATTGAAAATGTAAGATGGTTTGGTTTCTAATCAATGGAGATTGCAAGAAGAAAGAAAGAGAGAAAAGCTTTACAATGTAAAGATACTACTAATTGAACAAACCTAAGTGTCGTCAATGCTGCAGCAAGCTTGGTCTCTTTTCCACGTGATCGTAGTGCACAACAAAATGTTCCTGCAATAACCATCCCCACAAAATTACTGCCAAATTCGAAAATATGGAAATAATATTCCTGTAATAATCGCTGGCTTACCTTTCTGACTGTTTTGAATGAATTTGGATCGAAGCAATCATATGTTCCTCTTTCAGATGCAGTTGTCCTGACCAAAGGCTCCCCAACTCTGAAGAACCATAATCTGAGTTCCTTGTGGTAAAACCAACCTTTTTCGTAACTGCAAGATATCAATCAAACTCAAAAACCTCAGCCCAAGAGCGCAGACGGAGTAAACAAATAATCAAAAGATTATGGTAGAGGAAAAACATACAGTTCGTCTGCTGCGTATAGCTGTGCTTCGTCTTTTGGCATACTGTAACAATAATTAGAGTAATATAATGAGTTAAAATTGGAAAAAGATGATTTATGAGTTGGTAAATGTGATGTTGAATGCTGAGTCAATCTTAACGGACCTGTAAAATGTGTAGAACAATAACTCGTAGGAGAACCTTTTGAAACTTGCTCGCTGCAAAAGATAACACATTTGTTAACAAAATCTAGAAAAGGAGTGAGAGAATACGTTGTTAAAGCTACTCACAAGATCAGAGGAAACTTACAGTTAGAGGCAGAGGTGGTGTGGCATAGTAACAACTTGGTACTGTGAACTCGACCTCGGTCTTTGCCGGTTCATTGGTCCAAGGGGAAGCAAATGTCTTGTAGAGATTTCCAGTTGAATTCAAATCTAATCCTAGAGTCGTTAAGTCGATGCCAAGAGCAAGTGAGGTCAATTCAGGATTGCTCCTGTTTAGCACGTCTAACAAGCCAAGCAAGCAAAATGGATCTGCCTCTGACTGTGCCGATTTCATCTCAGATTCTCTAAATTGGTTGATAGATGACATCTGTTGCACAGGAAACTGGGATTGATTTTGAGGCTGCTGATATTGCTGATATTGCTGGTCATAACCGTTATTGGAAACTGCATTGGGTGAGCTAAGAGGTCTCAGGCCAAGACCCTGTAGCCCACCAGTCTGGTATCAAAATAAGAACTAATGATAAGAGAGACAGAAGTTGGAACAAGTGTGGTCCAACCATAAGATGCAGTATCATAATTTTATATCTGAGATATGCAAATTGAGTGAAGTCCTGGCTTGAATACAGATAGGGAAAGGATAGACTGCCACTCACAGATGAAGTATGTTGTTGCTGTTGTTGTGGACGATGTGATGGATATGTTCCCCCCAAGTTGAAACCATCAGATCTACCCATCTGCATTTTTGCAATATTCAAACATCAATTACCCCATCAACAACCATATCAATAGAAAAAAGACAGGAAAACATTTTCTTAATTTTGAAACAGTGTAAAAGCTCACAGAAAAGTTTTGAGAGTGCATCATTGACATAGCATTGTCATGGAGTTGTTCTTTCTGATGCAAATCTATTGGATAATCAGAATTACCACCTGCAAAAAATCTACTACCCTTGTGAATGATCCAGCAGGTTTAGCTTATAGCATTTAGCATTTAGAAACATATGTCCGGAACATCTTATCATCTTTCTGATGCAATAAGCTATAATATGAAGGTAGTTAAGAAGTTTATTAACTTCCTAAGTATTTAGAACATCTGGGAACACACTTTCATGAGATTTTGGAGAATAGCATTGGGGGCAAATTTTCCCAATAGGGGAAACTAGAGAAAAGATATTCCTCACTTGGCAGACATAAAATATGCAATACTCAACTTTACGTACAATACAGTACAAAGCTATAGACAATAAAAGATCAGCACCTTTATATCCAGGTAGGGCAGGAAAGTCTTCATTTAGGATGCTGAACTCCTGGTTTTGTTGGACAATAGGGACTCCCATACCTTGTTTCCTCAAAGAGCCTAGAAACACCACCACAAGAGTATGAGGGAACAAGACATGAAATCGAATACTTTCCAAATACTTTTTTTTTGTTTTTAACATCACCAAATACGTTTTTTATATTAAGACTAAGTATATGAAATTAAAAAAATCTTCAGAAAAATTGACTACCTAGTTGTCCTTGAGTGCCACCAGCAGAACCAGGACGACTTGTCAGCTGGGGAAAATCGTTGTTGATGTCAAAAAGAGAGCTGTCCTTAGAGAGATCACTGAGCAACATATTGTTAACTGACTGAACATGGTTCTGCGAAAGTGGGCCGCCACCACTATGATAGGAGTTCCCCAGCATAGACATGACCTGAGATCCTGTACCATACAATTTTGAAATCAAATTTTTACTGCTATATCCACATACTGCAGCTGCTACCTTATTGGATGTTTACATAAATAAGATTGCAAAGTATAAAGTATACAAGCTAGTCTTACAAACTCCATACATTCCCAGAGTATGAGAGCCGAAAAAGTCAGTTTTCTTTGATTTTATCATACTAGAAGTATCAAATACCAAGCAAAAAACAAGTTCAACTGCTGATATCATTCCTTATTTTAAGTTGCTATTAAGCATATATTTTCTTTAGTTAATTTTCGTAGCACATCTAGTTACTCTACCAAAGACCCATAATCATAAAAGTGAAAAGGCATCCTCCATGAAGCAAAATTTATATTCCTCATTGACAATGACATCACAACAAGAAAAACAAAGCTCAATTGTATCGACTTACGAGCAAAAGAACCCCGAAGACAGAAAATGGAAAGAACTGGATAAATCATATATACCTTGAGGAAGTACTCCACCCAGCATTCGGTTCTGTCCCTGAACATTTAATCCTGATCCACTATTAGCTGCCAAATTTAGTCGTGAAGACAGATCAGGAATAGACAATCCACCAGAGCTAATATTCCTCCCCAAGTTACCTCCACCAACCATATTTCCCATTGAATTTGTTGTCATTCGAGGACCTGCATTTCCCAACAATTGCGATATTCCCATCCCTGGAACACCATTCCGATTACTGAGTCCTGCAGATGTGGAGAGAATTCCAGGAATAGAACCACCAACTCCATTTGCGTTGCTATTGAATCCAGGGTTTCCAACAACATTAATACCTCCTCTATTTGGGATTCCTGAATGCCCATGTGAGCTACCATGAGACAACTACAAAACAATCATCGTATAATATCAGACATAAATTAAGAGTAAGAGTAGTAGTTTTCACAAAATTCCAAACCACATGCACCTGAGAGAGATTAACAGGAAGATTGTTGGAAGAAAACCTTCCACTGGAAAAACTCCCATTAGGTTGTTGAAACCCGGCAGATGGTATATTATTCATACTTGAGTTTCTTGATGTAAGTGTACCTTGCATGTTCCCGACATTATAGCTCCCATGAATATTATGAAGTCCCTGAAGATTTCCTGTATGAAGAATGATGTAGAATCTACATAAGTTCATAACAGAGAAAAATATACAAGGGTGTCAAGATAAGTATTTACACCCACCAGTATGATGAAAAGAAGGAGATGGTGCACCAGATTGTCCAGAATAGGAAGCAGCAAATGATCTGCCCGACCCATCTGGTAAATTCGAAGCTGAACCATTAAGGGATGACTGCAAAAGGGAAGAACCCAGGAGTTGACAGAGGAGAAATGGTACGCACAATTAAGTAAATAAAAACCTCATGACACTAACATATACTTAAAAGTCCAAAAACTATAAAAAAATGAAAGGGGTAAAGGAAGGTTACAGTACATGAAGGTTTGACATTGCAAGAACTGACAATCACGTGAGACAAAATATCATTTGGCGACAAGACGCGAATCTGAAAGGGAATAAACTACGCACATCAAATTAATAGTCTGAAAAAAGGATACAATACTTAACATAAATCTTAATAACCATGGAGCAGCACCAGGCTAATTTACTGTATAAACTACATATAGTTCAAAATAAGATTATAATTCTCATTCTTCAAAAGATTTGTTCACAGTAAACTTTCATACAGAAACAAGAAATCGGCCATAAACACGCATGTAAATTGCATACCCGTGTAGTTAATGAATCAACAAGCATGAAATATACTTGTAGCAGAAACTCAGAAGTCTAAGAAATGATTTAGAATAAAAAAAATCTAAGAACATAAAAGTCACGAGGATCCAATAAAAAAAAAATCAACGCAAGCGTAATTCAACCGCTGCAATCAATAGCTAAAACAACTGAGTAAAACGGGACCCTAAATTTCAACTCGGACGATGCAATTTCAATAGTAGGATAACAAAACTGAACTCCGAAAACCCTAGAATCGCGTATTTTTCTGTTGACACTCACAGTACAAAGGAGAAGGGTGCGTACGGAGAAGGAAGCGGAGAGAACACTGCCCAATTGGAAGAAGAATAAAGAATTCGAAGAGGAGACGAAGAAGATTACTGGAGTTTCGTGAGGATTCGTTTAACTGGGAAGAGCGGAGATTTTGATTTTGATTTTGATTTTGATTTTGTTTTTGCAGAGTTTGGTGCCCTAAATCAGAAAATGGATATAGGAACGAGAAGGAGCAAGATTTAGAAAAGGGATCGACAAATAACTTTATTAAAATAAAAATGGAAAAAAGTATATATTTTTTTGGCCTGAATGATTGGTGACGGAGGGAACAGGGGACTTTCACGAGGTCACGACAGGCCCCACAATCTCAGGCAGTAAGAGTGTTTTTATAAGTAAATCCCTAATTGCGGATCAACGTCTGGGGGCCTCTGGGCCTAATCGAACTGGCCCGTTTTACACTTCAGTTTTTTGGTTAACTTTTTTTTTTTTTTTTGTATTGTAACCTCATAGAATTAAATCGTAAACAAAAGAAATACAAGATAATTACGATTTTTACCACCAGAATTGTGAAGTCATCAAATTGTGGTGTTGATGTTTACTTTGTGGAATCATGGAAGCGTAAATAAAACTTAAGTATGTAAATTCTGCAAAAACCACGAGGCCAAAATAAAACAAAAAAGACAAAATGTGTGTTCTCAATTTTGCTAAAGTTGTAATTAGAGCTCAAAATATTCAATAGCAAGGACTGTCATTCAGTTATGAATGCTAGGTATGATATTCTATAAGTATTTACTTTTTACACATCAACGATTATACAAACAACTATATTTCATATCACCGGTTTTTAAGATAAATATTCAAGAGTTATATTATAAATTCCTAACGTCGAGGAAAATGTAGTGGAATCATATTATAGCTATTTTGATCAAATGTAGTGACATATTTTTTTGTTTTTTTCCCTCTCAAATATATTAAAAATATGTGAAAATACATACGAAATAAAAAAATCTTCCTGAAAACTAGTGGCATCTTTTCATTCCTATAAACTAAACTATATTTTATGTCATGTTCCATATAAGTGAATATTGTAGCTGCATATTGGGGTAGTTAATGTCGTCATTCTTCATTTATTTTAATTTTTAATCGATAGTTGTAGCTCTTTGACATTTTATATGTTGATCAGCTCAGTTCAATTATAATCTTTACTTTAAGCTTCTGTAAGGATTTGATTTATGGAAAATCTCCGGGATATAAGCTACAGGAGTTTACTGTAAGCTGATAGATTCTTTGTCTATTTCCGCCAAGTTAAAAATTTCCAGGTTTTGTGAAGATGGGTGGGGAAAAGTTTGAATTTTTGATCTGGCTTTCATGGATTTCTTGCTTAATCTGCTTCTGCTATGGATACGTACCTGTGGATAATTACCTCATCAATTGTGGTTCACTCAACAAGTTCACTGACACTGGTCGAGTGTAAATCTCTGATGAGCTTGCCTCAAACCTCTTAATTTCTCCCAATGAAATTTTCGCCACGAATAATACCAATTCAAATTCATATATTTACCAGACGGCGAGAATTTCCACCGGAAACTCTAAGTACAAATTCTCCATCACTAGAGGCCGCCACTGGATTCGTCTCCATTTCAACCCTTTTCAGTACCAAAACTTCCAAATGGGATCAGCCAAATTCTCAGTTTCTACACAAACACATGTGTTCTTGAGTGATTTCACTGTGAAGTCAAGAATTATGAAGGAATACTCTCTGAATGTAACCACGGATAAGCTCGAGTTCACGTTTACTCCCTCAGTTAATTCGTTCGCCTTTGTGAACGCCCTTGAGGTTGTATCCGTTCCTGATACGTTGATCAGTGGTGATCCTTCCTTTGCAGACAGCCACGGGAAGTTTCAGGGCTTGTCATGGCAAGCTCTTGAGACGGTTCATAGAGTGAACATGGGCGGTCCACGTGTTACGCCTAATATCGATACTCTTTCGAGAATTTGGGAGCTAGATTCAGCGTTTCTACTTGAGAAGAATCTAGTTAAGACTGTGTCTAATAAGATTGAAACTGTTAAATATCTTCGTGGTTTTGCTACAGACGAAACTGCTCCAAAAACTGTCTATGGTACTTGCTCCCAGATGAATTCCGCGGTCTAGCACTTTCAATGTAACGTGGGATTTCGATGTTGAACCGGGTTTTCAGTAATTCCTCCGGTTTCATTTCTGCGATATCGTGAGTAAAGCTCTAAACCAGCTTTACTTTAATCTTTCTGTTGACTCAATGATGGTGGTTGAGAATCTTGATCTAAGCACTTATTTACTCAACACTTTGGGCGGTGCATACTATATGGATTATGTCACAAGATCAGCAAAACAGGCTAATAGAATCCGTTTGAGCATCGGTCGATCGACTCTTCACACGCATTACCCTAGTGCAATTATGAACGGACTAGAGATCATGAAGATGAATAACTCCAAAAGTCAGCTCAGTACCGGGACTTTTTTGCCCGGTGGTTCAAGTTCAGCCACTAAGAAGAGTGTTGGTATGATCATTGGTGCAACGGTCGGCTCGTTGCTTGCTTTAGTGGTTTTAGGAGGTTTCTTTTTGCGGTACAAGAAACGAGGACGAGAGTCACGAGACCAAGATGGTCATTCAAAGACTTGGATTCCTTTGTCTATCAATGGAGCAGCTTTGTTCTCAAGTGGAATTACAATTGCAAGCAAAACTCCCAATACCAGTTATCGAATTCCTTTTGCAACGGTTAAAGAGGCGACGAATAGCTTTGACGAAAACCGAGCAATTGGAGTTGGCGGTTTTGGTAATGTCTACAAAGGAGAGCTTCATGATGGCACCAAAGTAGCTGTTAAAAGAGGGCACCCTAGGTCTCAGCAAGGACTTGCAGAGTTCACAACAGAAATCGAAATGTTATCTCAGTTCGGTCATCGCCATTTGGTTTCTCTGATCGGTTACTGCGACGAGAACAACGAGATGATTCTGGTTTACGAATATATGGAGAATGGAACATTAAAGAGTCACCTTTATGGCTCTGGTCTTCCTAGTTTGAGTTGGAAACAACGACTTGAGATATGTATTGGATCAGCTAGAGGATTGCATTATCTACACACCGGTGACTTGAAACCCGTGATTCACAGAGACGTGAAATCCGCAAACATATTGCTCGATGAGAATCTCATGGCTAAAGTTGCAGACTTTGGACTGTCTAAGACTGGACCAGAGATCGATCAGACTCATGTGAGTACTGCGGTCAAAGGAAGTTTCGGGTATCTTGATCCTGAATACCTCAGAAGATAACAGCTCACAGAGAAATCAGACGTTTACTCTTTCGGAGTGGTTATGTTTGAGGTTTTATGCGCCAGGCCTATTATAAGCTCAACACTCACTAGAGAAAAGGTGAATCTTGCGGAATGGGCAATGAAATGGCAGAAGAATGGACAGCCTGAAAAGATCATTGATAAGTCGATGCGGGGTAAAATCAAACCTGATTCGCTTAGAACATTCGGTGAAACAGCGGCGAAATGTTTAGCTGATTGTGGAGTTGATAGACCATCAATGGGAGATGTGTTGTGGAATCTTGAGTACGTGTTGCTTCTACAAGAAGCTGTTACTGATGGTGATCTAGAAGAAGATAACAGCACGATCATGATCGGTGAGTTACCTCCACGGTTCAATAATTTTAGCCATGGAGATACGAGTGTTAACGTTTCTGTAGCTAGAGAAGGAAGGTTTGAAGAAGAAGAGTCGAGTGTTGATGATCTTTCAGGTGTTTACATGGGTAACGTTTTCTCGCAGCTGGTGGAAAAATCTAAGAGCTTACCAATTTTCAGAAGAATTTGGAATCTTTATTATTCTCTAGCTTTTCTTCTGTATACATAATTGTTAACGATTAGACTGGCTTTCATAATAAATCGAAGCAAATCTAGATCCATGTACTGGAAAGCTTCATAGGGTATATGTATGAATCTTGATTTGATACAGAGACTCTCAGGTTTGTCTTCAACATTGTTCAATCAAACGTGTACCGGTTCGTTTCGGTTTTATTTTTAATCAGCTGTTTCATCTTAACCAAAACCCATGAATCTCTTAAAGAACGGTTTTGAGTCTGTTTAACTTCATATCCGTACCAATATCTGATGCGACGTCGTTTCCTCCGAAACTCTCCCTGGAATCGCCCCTTCGTCATCCTCAACCACCGTCAAATCCCAGAAGAAATGTATGCAGATTTGAGCTCAAAGGCCCATTTACATGTCGTCTCTTCTATGTAGATGTACAAATTTCTACCAATTTAATGGTAACATACCGAGTTGTAAGAGAAGACAACCTTAATTTGGTACGATATACAAAAAATCTGGGATTAAAAGGGATGCACAACGCTGATAATTGAAACTTGATTCGATTATGTTTATACAGAAACTGCTAATGCAAGAGAGAAGGCGTAATTATATATAGAGAGAACACTGAAGATAACATGATTTGATCTGAAATTCCCAGAATATTACGTCTAAGTAATAAACCCAGAAAACACAAAGACGAAGCTAAAAGGCCCCTTTTAACCTCCGAATCCGTAGAGGGTCCTTCCTTGCCTCTTGAGAGCGTAAACGACGTCCATGGCGGTCACAGTCTTCCTTCTGGCGTGCTCAGTGTAGGTAACGGCGTCACGAATGACGTTCTCCAAAAAGATCTTGAGAACACCACGAGTCTCTTCGTAGATCAGACCACTGATACGCTTGACTCCACCTCTACGAGCCAATCTCCGAATCGCAGGCTTGGTGATTCCTTGGATGTTATCTCTCAGAACCTTCCTGTGACGCTTAGCTCCTCCTTTGCCCAAACCTTTTCCTCCCTTTCCACGACCAGACATTTTTTCAGATGAGGTTTAGAAATTCTCGAGAAAATTTGATGCTAGAAGTGTTGGAGACCTCCGAAATATACTCTGCAGTTACCTTCAAATATTCAACTCAATATCTTGTAAATCTTAGATAGATTCTCTCTGCTTCAGCTATAAAGCTTGTAAACGTATTTCATCAATGAGATCGAGAAGTACATTGAATTGTTCTTTCATGGTATCAGAGCCTGAAATTTCTGAAACAAAACATTGAATTTTTTTAAAACATGGTTACCTCCGCTTCTACTGGAACAGAGTCTTTGGGCTCTTTGAATTCAATTGCCATGAGACAAACGATCTCACCGTATGATTTATCTTCGGCAGATAATCCTGGGACTGTCATCTCATACCCTCTTCTCAAAGGAAACAACTATGATGAGTGAGCTTGTGGATTGAAGACAGCTTTGATATCGCAGAAGAAATTTTGTTTTCTCGATGGAACGATTCAGAAACCAGCGGATAATTCACCGGATTTTGAAGATTGAAAAACAATTCAGGCACTTCTAGTGTCTTGGATGAAGATGACAATTGAACCGAGTCTTCGCTCAACGATATCCCATAGAGAAGTTGCGCAGGACTTATGGGATCACCTGAAAAAACGATTTTCTGTCATGAGTGGCTCGCGCTTACAACAACTAAAAGCTGATATTGCGGGTTGTAGACAGAGAGACTTAACTATCGAAGCATACTTTGGAAAATTAACACAGATTTGGGACAGTCTCGCCACACATCGGCCTCTCAGAGTATGCAAAATGTGGCTTGTGCGTCTGTGACTTGGCAATGATTCTCGAAACTGATCGCGGGGAGGATAAAATTCATCAGTTTTCTTTGGTCTTGATGATCAATATCGCGCGGTCCGGTCTACTCTTATAGCTCACACACCTATGCAAACTCTTGAAGAAATATATAATATCATCCGACAATAAGAAGATATGCGCCGGATAAATGACGATGAATTACCTCCAATAGTAGCATTTTTGGCTCAAACAAAATTCAAATATCGTGGGGAAGAAAAGGACAAAACCTTTCTTTGTAAGCTGTGCAACAAAACTGGGCATACGGCTGATCGTTGTTAAGCAGTTATTGGCTATCCCGAATGGTGGGGGGATAGACCAAAGGGACGATCACTTCGTGGCAGAGGGCGTGGCATCATCGCGAATGGGAACCGTGACCAATCGACGGTGGTTAATCGTGTCTCTATTCCAAACATGGAAGTCGTGAGTGCAACTCAAGCAAATCACGTTATCACAGACGCTGATCGTGGTGGAGTAGCGGGACTTACAGAGCAGCAATGGTCTTCCATTAAACAGATTCTTAATGCTGGTTCCACCGCATCCTTTGACAAACTTTCCGGTAAGTCCTCTAATCCCACTTGGATTCTAGATACAGGGGCTTCTCATTATCTCACTGGCAACTTTGATAACCTTTCGAATGTTAGAGATATGTCCCCTGTTTTAGTTGTATTAGCAGATGGACGAAAACGAGTCTCAGTCAAAGAAGGAACGGTATCTCTTGGTTTGGGGCTGGTACTGAAGTCGGTGTTCTATGTTGAAGAATTCCGATCAGACTTGATTTCTTTGAGACAATTGATGGATGAAAACAAGTGTGTGGTACAGCTGACTGATACGTTTCTTGTGGTTCAGGACCGCACTTCGAGGATGGTGATTGGAGAGGGTAAGCGGGTAGGACGGACTTTCCACTTTTGCAGTATGGAGCTAGCGGCATCTGTCTCAACTCGAGAGAAGAATGAATATGAGTTGTGGCATAGTCGTCTAGGATACCCGTCTTCAAAAGTAGTTAGCTTACTCCCGCATTTGTTTGTATCCGCTTCTTCTACTTCGTTGAATAAAGGGTGTGAAGTCTGTTTCCGCGCCAAACAAACAAGAACATGTTTTTCTTTGAGCTCTAATAAAACTTCACAACCGTTTGATTTAATCCAGTGTGATCTCTGGGGTCCGTACAGGATACTGGCTTTTTCCGGAGCACGATACTTCCTGACAATTGTAGATGACTACACTAGAGCTGTTTGGTTGTATCTATTGAAAGACAAGACTAAAGCTCCTCTACAACTGAAAAACTTTTTTGCTTTGACAGACTCTCAGTTTCAAAGGAAAATTAGAACAGTTAGAAGTGACAATGGCTCCGAATTCCTGTGTATGTTGAAGTTCTTTCACGAAAATGGTGTTATTCACGAAACCTCTTGCGTTGGCACGCCGGAACAGAACGACAGAGCTGAACGGAAACACAGACATCTATTGAACGTGGCGCGAGCTCTGCGATTCCAAGCTAATCTGCCAATTGAATTCTGGGGAGAGTGCGTTCTAACAACCGCATATTTGATTAACCGCACACCAAGCTCAATCCTGCAAAATCAAACTCCTTATGAGCGCCGGTATAATACCATCCCACAATATTCTCATCTTCGCGTGTTCGGCAGTCTCTGTTTTGCCCACGATCAATTCCGTGACGGTGACAAATTTATCACCCGAAGTCGAAGGTGTGTTTTATGGGATATCCTTACGGTAAAAAGGGATGGAGGCTGTTTGATCTGGAAAAGAGAGTCTTCTTTGTCTCCAGAGACGTTGTCTTCTTCGAGCATAAGTTTCCTTTTCTGGAAAATTCAGCATCATATGTTAATGAAAGTGTTGAAGAAACAGGCCCTCCGTTATGGGCTTCGCTAATGACTGGATCACTTACTGAAGAAGAAGACTTCATGGGCCACAGAACAGGCCCAATACAATAAATAAATCCACCGACTGCGTCTTCTTCCTCAAGCAGTCAGTCTTCGCCGGCTCCGTTATCAGGCGAACCAATACCCACTCTGACTCCAGCTCCGCTTGAACCTCCGCCGGTACGTCAAAGCCATCGTCGGACAAAACCACCGGTAACGTTGAAGGATTATATCGTCAACTCAGCTTTCTGTGATTCCTATGAATCGGTTGTCTACCCTATCTCGAATAAGGACAGCACACATCGTTTCTCCGCATGACACCAAGCCTATATGGCGGCAATCATCAAAACTGGTGAACCGCGATCATTTAAACAAGGAATGGCTGATGAAAACTGGAAACTCGCAATGGGATCCGAAATTGAAGCTCAAGAACAAAATCAAACCTGGACAATAGAGGATTTACCACTTGGAAAAAAGGCTATCGGCTCCCAATGGGTTTTTAAAATCAAGCACAAGTCGGATGGTTCAATCAAAAGGTATAAAGCACGTCTAGTTGCACTAGGTAACAAACAAGTAGCCGGAGATGATTACGGAGAAACTTTTGCACCAGTGGCAAAAATGGGCACGGTGAGATTATTCTTGGATGTTGTGGTAAAACGTGGCTGGGAAATCCATCAAATGGATGTTCACAATGCGTTTTTGCACGGTGATCTAGCTGAAGAAGTTTACATGAAGATGCCTCCTGGCTTTAATTCGAATGATTCCCGCAAGGTATGCATACTTCGTAAGTCCCTTTATGGACTTAAACAAGCACCATGTTGTTGGTTTGAAAAGCTAACTAAAGCCCTTGTCACCTATGGCTTCGTTCAATCTCTGGCTGACTACTCTCTGTTTACACTGGATCGTCACGGTATACGAATTCACATACTGATTTATGTTGATGATTTGATCATCACAAGAAGTAATTTGAAAGCAACAAACGACTTCAAGGTCTATCTCTCATCATGCTTTCATATGAAAGATTTGGGACTCCTAAAGTATTTCTTAGGGATAGAGGTGGCTCGAAATGAAACAAGAATCTACATATGTCAAAGAAAATATGCATTGGACATCATTGCCGAGATAGGAATGTTGGAATGCAAACCGGCAAGTTTTCCACTTGAACAAAATCACAAGTTGGCTCTGTCTACATCTCCTCTTATGTCTGATCCACTTCGATATCGTAGACTACTTGGTCGCCTAATTTACTTAGCTGTCATGAGACCAGACATGTTCTTTTCGGTTCATGTCTTAGCGCAATTCATGCAACAACCACGCGTGGATCATTGGGACGCAGCTCTGCGGATTGTTCAATATCTCAAATTGGATCCCGGCCAGGGTGTCTGGCTTCGTTGCGACGGTAACTTCCAACTCACTGGTTGGTGTGATTCGGACTGGGGAACATGTCCTCTCTCTAGATGCTCTGTTACTTGTTATATTGTGCAGCTTGGAGACTCTCCAATTTCTTGGAAAACACGTAAGCAGCCTACTGTGAGCATGTCGTCTGCTGAAGCCGAATACAAGGCCATGGCGTTTCTCACTAAAGAGCTGAAATGGATTAAGCAAATCTTGATTACCCTAGGTATCACTCATCATCAACCTATGGTCATATGTTGTGATAGCAAGTCTGCCATTTATATTACTACTAATCCCGTATTTCATGAACGCACGAAACACATAGAGTTAGACTATCATTTCGTGCGAGACGAGATCACAAAGGGAAACATTGTTCCTCGTCATGTAGTCACCACTTCCCAGTTAGCAGACATCTTCACAAAACCGATTGGTCGCGAGGGATTTCTCAACTTCAGAAGCAAGTTAGGCATACGAAATTTGTATGCTCCAACTTGAAGGGGGGTGTTGGAGATCTCCGAAATATACTCTGCAATTACCTTCAAATATTCAACTCAATATCTTGTAAATCTTAGATAGATTCTCTCTGTTTCAGCTATAAAGCTTGTAAACGTATTTCATCAATGAGAAAGAGAAGTACATTGAATTGTTTGATCTTTCAAGAAGAACAAGCACGGTTGATTTAGGACGGGAGATGTGAAATTGGTTTTATAGGCAAGACAGAGCATTATAATTTGAGCCATCGGATCACTTAGTAGATCTAACGGCTGAGATATCGATCCGTGTATACAATAAATGATGTATGAACCGTCGATCTGTTTTAATCAACGGTTAATATTAGTGATCCGCGTCGGCGTTACGAATTAGGGTAATGAAGCGCCAATTTTTTAGAACTCGAAAACTAAATTTGCGCCAAGAAATTATTTGAAAAGTTTCATAATCGTCCATAAAATTTTCGAATTACAAATATCCGCACACGACATAGCCAACTCAAGAGCTCTCCAGGCAGAGCGAGTTAAGTTTATTGTTTTGGATCACATATCTCCGTCACATATCTTCGAATTACATATCTCCGTTAAGTTTTGGATCCATGATCTTAGTAATATCTCCTCCGTTAAGCTCAGACCCAACCCATTGTGTTATGTGAGACTTTCTGCGGTTTCGATCAATCACTGGTTGGTTTGTGATCATTTCCAATAGCACAATCCCGAAACTGTACACATCGCTTTCTCACCCAACCAGCTTGTCTGGTAATATCTGCAATGAAAGACATTGGTATACTCTTTAAGCATTGAAAAAAGAAGACAAACGTTTGAGCACAATTGTGAGGTGTGAAAACTGTTAATACTTATTCTGGATCAAGGTAACCAGGAGTAGCAGCAACCACAGTCGAAACATGAGATTCACCTCCAACTGGGACAGATTCTGAGAGCCCAAAATCAGAGTTTGGAGCTGTAATGCTCGTCCAACAATATGTTTGTAGTTTTGACATCTCTATGAACCATTGGTGGTGTGCATCCAATGTGCAAGTACTCCAAACCTTTGAATGGAGTCATCCATATTAACTGATTATTGTAAAACCAATGGAATGAAAATTCTAGTTCTATGGTTTAAGTTTTTACAAACCTAGAACTGCCTCCACAGCTGTTCTTAGCCGAATACCCCAATTGACGACGGATCTGCCTCCTTTTCCTGTTTATTAGATCATTAGATCCTTTCGTATTTTGGGAAGAATGAACTATTTTTCATTAGTTAATACATCTGAAACCACTGTAAATGTAAAACCAAAGTTTTACCTGATAGATGTTGTCTTAAGTCTCCATTGGGTACAAACTCATAGATGAGGGCCAAGTGATCTTTTTCATCGCAATATCCAACAAGACTTACCAAATTTGTATGGTGAACTCTCAGAAGAAGATCAACCTAAAGCACTCATGCAAAGAAAAACAAAAAAAATCTATAAGATTTGTGTGTAAAAAACAGAAACTAGTTGGAAAGATTGTACTATAAATACCTCTGCCTTGAACTCTTTATAAACTTGAGTTGATGATTGAGACATAGTTTAACAGCTACTTGTTCAGAACCATTTACAGTACCATGACAGACAACCCCAAATCCTCCTTCCCCTACAACTCTTTCGAAATTATTTGTCATTTTTATAACCTCTGAATAAGTAAACCTTCTCTTTTTCATCTCGATTGATGGCTCAGGTGAATTAGCATATGTAACATTCATTGTTGGCCTACCTGGAGGCGGGTGAACAACTGTTAGATCAGAATTAAGGGGTTAGCAAAAAAATCATATTCATAATTCATGAGATCTATCAGTTTTCTTATTTGATGTCTCTCTTGCATATACCTTCAACAGTCGATGGCTTTTTCTTTCGGAGAAAAAGAACAACTACTACATTAATGAGGATTGCCACAGAACCAACTGATGCAGCAACTGCAACTGGAAAGCTCTTGCCAGATGGTTTGGTGGGTGATTCAGAGGGAAAAAGACGGCTATAAGAAGACAAGTGTTGTTCCATATATCAACCGCACAAAAAGGTCGTGGACAATAACAGAGAAAAGTTCAGAAGATATGTGGAAGTTTCTTACAATAGCTCGAGTCCTTTCCTTTGTAGAGATTGAGGAATTGAGCCATTAAGATCACTCCTGCTTAAGTTTCTGTATAAAAATTAGTGAACATAAGCCGAAGTGGAATTTGAAACGCATTAGAAAATATGCTTGATACATACGTGAACATGATTTGAGAGGGAATTTAAAAGACATTAGAAGATATGCTTGAGAATAACTTACATGACCCGCAATGATTTCATGTTGCATAAAAACTCGGGCACTTCTCCGGTCAAGTTATTATTCGAAAAGTCCCTGAGAGAATATATTATGAAACTACATATGATTTCTTTGCAAAAATATAGCAATTTTTTGCCTTCTATCAACAGTGGACATACTTACAGTTTTTCTAGTTGTGTAAGGTTTTGAATGGCAGCAGCGATGTTACCAGTTAAACCACTCGAAGACAAGCAATCCAGGCTGATGAACCCTGTGAAGCAATATGGAACAAAATTCACCGTAAGAGATAACAGATAGAATTTCCAAGAACAAGTATGATTAGAACCAAAATGGTAATAAGGAGGAGAAGAAGAATACAAATATATGTAAAGATGTGGATACCTTGTTGGCCCTGAGCTTGAACAATATGAATGATTGCCAAAGTTCCAATTAGCAGCAACAAAAGCCCAAGAGACCTCTCCATATTCTCTTACCCACAAAGGAAAAATCCAGAAAATCGTTGCCTAAGCTCTGGAAGATAACAGGAGAATAGATAAGCAAATCAAACTGGAAACTAACAAAAGACTTTTCAAGTCAATGAAAAGAATGAGTAAATGTATTTTCTAGTGCAACTTCACCAAGGGAAGAAGAACAAGGGTAAGAGGAGAACAATGTTCCACCTCCACTATTATGAACTTGATTGGGGTCATTTGTGGTATTGGACATCAGTATAGTTTCTTGGTCAGACAATATGCAATTTACTTGGAAAGAACTTGTCAATCACACAAAAAGAATATTGGATTTAATAGCCACCAGACTCACCACAATGATGCATGAAGAAATGTTCAGAAAGAGTTGACATTCGAATGGTAGTTGTCTTCTATATGTAGTAGACCTAATTTTGTTTGAATCATATGAATACAAGTTAGAACCCACAACAACTACAGCATATATGTTAACAAAATATTACCAAGAAAAGAAGGTAAGCATAAAGAAACAAGGTTTATAACAATTAGCCTTGAGCTTAAACAAGATTGTTAATGACCAAAAGGTGAATGAACTGTCCGTATTCTCTTATTTCTAATGAAACTTCACCATAGGAGAAGAACAACAAAAGGTTAATAAATGTTCCAACATCACTATCATGAAAGTGTGTACAGGAGTCTATTTTTAGTTTCCTGGTCAGACAAGATGCAACTTGCTTTAGTATAACTTGCAAAGAATGAATCAATCACGCAACATAGATATTGGCTTCTAATAGACCAGACTCAGCTTTATGACGCTGGAAGAAATTCTGAGAAATAGTCAACTGTTGGTGAAGAAAACTAGTAGACTAGTATCATTCAGAAGATTAGTAAACCTAAAATATTAAGTTTCATCATGAATGCAGCTTAGACCCCCACAAATCACAGCAGCAAAATATAGTCGAGACTCTATGTTTTACGCTACTGAAACACACAAGAAACAATATCCAGACAATAAGCTCCGTAATCAGAAACCATGAGTAAAATTGAAATTGAACTTACATTGAAATGAGTCGCATAAATTTCGAATTTTGAAACAAAAACCTGTGTAGATGACCCAGTCCACAGCAAGCGAACCCGAGGGACATTCCCGGTGATAATTCGACCATCTACGGCGGGAAAAAGAGAAGAGGGCTTCCCCTTAAGCAGGTCCCGGCGTTGAGAATTCATCATCGGCGATAGCATGTGTGTTTGGTAACGCGATCGGCTATTGAAGTGCTACTATACTCGCCTTCAGCAATTGACATTTACTGATAGTGAAGTTAGGATTTTGTACGGCCAATGATTATGATTATCCAATTTAAAACGGGTTCAAATCGAAAAGAGTAATTAATCATGTAATCATCATTTCATGAATCTTCTCGGCGTGACACTCAAAAAGAGTCGCATATTGTACCCAAAAATAAAATAAAATTAGACAGCAAAACAAAGATCGTATCATGTCAATGAAAAGAATGAGTAAATGTGAAGAGTGTTCCAACATCATTACCAAGAACTGGGTTATAGACATTTGTTTGCAATAGTACATCAATTTTATGGTCATACGATAGTTGATTAGTGCCACACAAAAGGATATTGGCATTAATCGAAACCAGACTCACTAGTCACTACCATGACGTATTAGGAACTGTTCAGAAATAGTTGACTTCCTAATGGTCGTTGACCAAGATTGAGAGACCTAGTTTTTGTTTCATAGGCATCAAAAAAAAAATTAGAAATGGCAAGATGATCAACATGGAAGAAAACAATTACAGACAATTATCACACACAATGCCTGATTTACAGTTTCCTCTGCATCTGTTTCTTTAGTTATTTTCCATTGATAAACTTTAAATGATCTTCGAAATGGTCAAAGCAAAATGACATGTTTGTGGTACTCAATACTCAATCATATGAAGAAACGAAAGAGCATAAAAGATGATATGGATATGTCAATGATCAAAGCAAAATGAAAATTAAAAAATGTAACTAATTATTGATTCCATATTAGTACCACAAGTAGACAACACTCGAAACTATCTTGCCATGGGAACCACCGAACTGTCCAAGCTAACCTTCATTTCTTCTGATTTACTTATCCCCGAGTTTTCACACACAATACACTCTTTTAGCTCATTGATAACCTGCGACATGGTTGGTCGTTTTGAGGAAGAAGGATTTGCGCATGACATTGCCACCTCAAGAGCTCTCCAGGCAGAATTAGAGTCATAATCCTTGCAAAGGTTTGGATCCATAATCTCAACAATATCACCCTGGTTAACTTTAAAGCCAACCCATTGTGTTATGTGAGAATTTTCAGAGGTTTGATTAATCACGGGTTGGTTTGTGATCATCTCCAATAACATGATCCCGAAACTATAGACATCGCTTTTCTCACTCAATCGACCTGAACGGTTATATCTGCAAGACAACAACGGAATATAAATTTTCAGAATAAGTGTTTGTGTGTGTATATGAAAAATAATAATACTCACTCGGGATCAAGGTATCCAAGAGTACCAGCAACCATTGTTGACGTCTGAGATTCGCCTCCACCTTGGAAAGATCTTGAGAGCCCAAAATCAGCGAGTTTGGCCTTGATATTCTCGTCAAGCAATATGTTGGCAGTTTTGACATCTCTATGAACCATCGGCGGTGTGCATCCAATATGTAAGTACTCCAGTCCTATACAATGGAGTAATCTATATAAACTGATTTGCTGTAAACCCAATTGAATTGATATTTTTTCCAACGGCTTTAAGCTTTAGTACGAACCTAGTGCTGCCTCCAAAGCTATCCTTAGTCGAATACTCCAGTTGATGATGGATTTACCTCCTTTTTCTGATATAAGATCATAGATCCATTCAAGTTTTCCGAGTTTCATGTGTTAATCCTACACGTGAAATCAGTAGAAAAATATTACCTGACAAATGTTGTTTTAAGTCTCCATTGGGAAGAAACTCATAGATGAGGGCCAAGTGATCTCCTTCATAGCAATACCCAACAAGGCTCACCAAATTTGTATGGTGAACTCTCAGAAGTAGATCAACCTAAAGTAACATTCATGTCAACAAATATATTGAAATCCATAACCTTTGGAGATGCTAAAAACAGATCATAGTTTAGTTGTGAAGATTACAGAATTATGAATACCTCTGCTTTGAATTCCTTATAGCCTTGAGTTGAAGATTGAGAGAGTACTTTAACGGCCACTTGTTCAGAACTATTAACAGTACCATGATACACCATGCCGAACCCTCCTTTACCTAAAACTCTTTGGAAGTTATTTGTCATTTTGAGGACCTCTGAATATGTGAACCTTTTGCTGTTCTTATTAGCAAATGTATTATTCACCGTTGACGTCCTTGGCGGCAGGTGTAGACCTACACATCAGAATAAGGATGTTATCGTATTGGTTTTTCTGTGTATCTATTCTTTTAATGCAAGTACCTTCCACAATCGTTGACTTGTTCTTTCTGAGTACAAGGAAAAGAACCAGTAAAGCAATGGCAATGGCTGCAGAAGCAACTGTTGCAACAATTGCCACAGGAAATTTCTTCTTAGGTGGTTTTCTACATGAGTCAGAGACACATAGCCTTGGGTTTCCTTCAACACTTCAAGAGTTTAAGGTTTAGGGTTCATGTTATCACATGCAGTAAGGTTTAGAGTGAAAATTTTCTTACAGTAACTGTAAGCCTTTCTTCTGAAGAGCTTGAGGTATCGAACCATTGAAATCGTTCCCGCTTAAGTTACTGTTAAAAACGAGCAACCCTTTTACTTGTAAAAACATGATCGGAGGTGGATTTTAACAAGCATTAGCAAAGTATGTTGAGATAAACTTACATGAACATTAACGATTTAATGTTGCCTAGAAATTGCGGCAACTCTCCAGTCAAGTTATTATTCGACAAGTCCCTATAGTTTGCAACATATTACAAAATAATCATTGAGATTTCTTCAATTTAATTACTCCTATCCATATAATAAATTTTTTTTTTGTCTTTGATAAACACTTACAGTCTTTCAAGCTGCGTAAGTTTTTGTATGGCAGCTGCTATGGTTCCAGTTAAACCACTAGAAGACAAGTTTCTGGTATTTTGTACCCCAAAAAATAAAAGACAGCAACATTATAAGTGTTAATGATCATATATATGATCACTAAGAGATTTTGAAGAGTGTTCGTGTGCACTAATAGTGAAGTTAGGACTTACAAAGAAGTGATTCTTGGTATTGTGAAGATACCTGTGTTGCTGCAGTTTAATCCATCCCACATAAGGTGTTGAGGGACACATGGATCACCTTGCCAACTGATACTGTTCAATTCATAGGCGTCTTTGATACTTTGTATAGCAACCACTGACATTAAAATTATGATGATGTTAGAAATAATAAATATCTTGAGTAATCTATATATAGTGCTTAATTAAGTTTTGTTGGAATACACTGAAAACATACCATCGTTTTCATCTGTATCAGACTGCATAAAGTAGATAATTGTGAAGACTTCCCAAGCGTTTAGTAGAGGTGGAAGAGTTGATCTGTTGGTTCTTATGAGCTGAAAACTACAATCCCCTTTATTGCAACTCCTTGGAGATTTACTCAGCAGAGTTAATAACTCTAACTTCTCAGGAATTATAGGGTTAGACGAGATAACTTCTCCATTCCATAGCATGTTGAATTCCCTGGTTTCATTAGGCTGCAAGTCTTGGATCTCAGCAAAGTGACTATACACGTAATATTGGTCATTAGGATGATCTGAATTAGTCCACAAAATTGTCAACGGCTCACTGGCATTAGTAGGTATGGCGGCAGATGCAAGTACTTCCTTTGGTGGATCATAGTAGTTAATATAGGACACATCGCTAGTGGTGGATATTTGGGTCCACTCCGGCTGAAATCTCGGATTCCATTGCCGATCATAGGCATCGTCTGGGTACCTGAGGATGGGAACTATATTTCGTTAGTAAACAAATAAGATATAATTTGATAACATCATCTTGTGGGTGCGCTTGGACCGATGTTATCTCATCAGATCAATTGTCTAAACTTATTTAGTGCTAAGGATTGAATACTAGTCCTTTCATATACACTCAGTTGAAGACGAGAGCATAGCATAACAGAGGCACATAAAAACAGAGCATAAAGACGAGAAAACGCTCAGTTGAAGTTACCTTATGTTATTAGTCTCTGATTTGTTAAAATATTGTCGATAAAGAAGTTGCAGAGAACCAAAGTCGGTGATGATATAAGAACCATTATCCCTTATCCATCGTATTTCCAAGGCTGATATTAGGGGTATAGTTTCCCCAGTCTTAACAAGACAAATCTGTAACGAGTTTGATGTTGGGATGTGCAAGATCTCGGGCCGTGTACCATTTACTTGCTTTTCCAAATCTATCGTGGCCCATAGATTAGGTCCAAGATACAGATCAAACTTGGGGCCAAGGTTAAGACCATCATAATTTCCATATACAAAACTAGCCCTGATCATATGTTTTGTTCCCTTCTCAACGTCTAGATTGTAGCAGTTCCGTCTTCCATCTGGAAAATATCTCAGCGTTGTGTATGGCTTCAGATAGTTATCCTCCTGATTTATTTGGATTCTACTAGTGTTTCCGGTCTGGATGAATGTTGCGTCCGAAGAAAACCATAATCCCGTTGATGACTCATTATAAGGAGACAAATTCGCGGGTAGTCCGCAGTCCAAACTGATAAACCCTGTTGCAGTCCAAACTGATAAACCCTGTTAATAACATAACAGATTAAGTACCAAAGCTCCAACGAGAAGGTGAATAAGGATAATACCTAGTTGGCTCTGAGCTTGAACAAGATGAATGATGGCCAAAAAAAGCCCAAGAGATCTCTCCATACTCTCTCACTTCCGAAGGAAAAATTAAGAAGACCGTTGCCTACTCTGTGGACGACAAAACAGAGAATATATAAGCTAAAAAGAAAGACTTTTGTCAAGTCAATGTGTTTTGTTTTTTCTAGTGCTGCCTATCCGAAGTCGAATACTCCAGTTGATCATGGATTTACCTCCTTTTCCTGTATTTAAGATCAATAGATCCGTTCAAGTTTTTCGAGTTTCAGGAGCTAATGGTACATATAAAATCACTAGACAAATATTACCTGACAAATGCCGTTTTAAGTCTCTTCTTTATCATATCGTGTTTTATCTGTATCTCTTCTTTTAATTCCACCGAGCAACGACATTCATATAAACACTTCATATAAAAACTTATTCTAGTAACGAATAAAATACCAACTCTGTGATGGCAAAGGAGCCACATGAGTATTAGTGCTGGGAATATGGTCAAAAACTCACAGGTGTACGGATTTTTATCCGCAACAATGCGGGTTCGGATATACTTTATAAAAGCTATATTTTTGTAGGTTTAGCAGAGTGAAACTTACATTATTGCAGATTAGCAAGTATAGGACCACAGGATTTGCGGATTAGTGGATATATGACCTATATACAAAACTGGCCCTAACGTAGACCCAATAAAATCTAGCCAAATCAAAACTGGCTCTAATCAAGTGTTTGCGGGTTTACAGATTTGTGAGTTTTGTAGATATTCATTTTTGTTTTGCTGATTTACGGATACTTGTTTTTAGTTTGCGGTCTACCCGCGGGACTCATAGAATAATCGCGGATCTAATAGTTTATATCCACCGTATTGTAGGACATGTTTAAATACTCGAATTTTTCTTCAAAACCCGCAAGTTGTGGGTCACGGACGTATCCGCTTTCCGGCTATTCAGAGTACATGACCAATATTATAAATTGATTTGAAAGTTTTGAGAATTAACAGAAGGCAACTATTGACCGCATTACATTCTAATAGTATGATTATGTGCTTTGAAGTACAACTTTGATTGTTTTTAAATTTCATAAAAAAGCATGATCCTTTAAACTAATTTACAACCAGTGATTAACAAAACTTTCAATCTAACATATCTGCTAATACTTTGTTCATATTTTCACACAAAACGTAAATCTTCGACGTGGAGTTTATCTACAATAAAAACCATACAATTCAATCTTAGCTATTTTACAAATTTTGTTAAATATGAAAATAAGTAAATAACTCATTGATTTCATATTGGTACAACAAGTAGACAACACTCGAAACTATCTTGTTCGAGGAACCACCGAAGTTTCTAAGCTAATGTTCATATCTTGAGATTCCAAGCCTGGAATCTTACCCATCCTCGAATTTTCACATACAAGACACTCTTCTAGTGCATTGATAACCTGAGACATAGTTGGTCGTTTTGAGGAGGAAGGATCCGCGTATGACATTGCAAGCTCAAGAGCTCTCCACGCAGAATTAAGTCATATACCCCATGAAGGTTTGGATCCATGATCTCAGTGATATCACCTCGGTTAAGCTTAGATCCAACCCATTCTTATATGTGATACTTTTCAGAGATCACGGGTTGGTTTGTGATCATCTCCAATAACACAATCCCCTAACTGTAGACACCACTCTTCGCAGCTAACGGACTAGTAGGGTAATATCTGCAAGACAAGAACATGGTATATACTCTTTCACCATTGAAGAACGAACAGAAAGTTTCAGAACAAAAAGATACTTACTCAGGATCAATGTATCCAAGAGTACCAACAATCAGTGTCGAATCATAAGATTCGCCTCCAACTCCGAAAGATCTTGAGAGGCCAAAATCAGCGACTTTGGCCTTAAAATTATTTTCCAGCAATATGTTAGCAGTTTTGACATCTCTATGAACCATTGATGGTGTGCATCCAACATTTAAGTACTCCAATCCTATGCAATAGTAATCTAGATCAACTGATACCGCAACCCCAATTGTTCGATATCATATTCTACGGGATTTAAGTTAGTACAAACCTAATGCTGCGTCCAAAGTTATCTGTAGTCGAATACTCCAGTTGATAATAGATTTACCTCCTTTTCCTGTATATTAGATCGTTAGCTCCATTCAAGTTTTCCTGAGTTGCATGAGCATTTGCTACACATGAAATCACTAGAAACATATTACCTGACAAATGTTGTTTTAAGTCTCCATTGGGCAGAAACTCGTAGATGAGGGCCTAAGTGATCGCCTTCATAGCAATACCCGACGAGGCTCACCAAATTTGTATGGTGAACTCTAAGAAGAAGATCAACCTTAGGAAAGACTCACGTCAAGAAAATTATGAAATCCGTAACCTTTGGTGATGCTAAAAACAGATCATAGTTTAGTTGTGAAGATTACAGAACTATGAGTACCTCTGCTTTGAACTCCTTATACCCTTGAGTTGAAGATTGAGAGAGTACTTTAACGGCCACTTGTTCAGAACCATTTACAATACCATGATACACCATGCCGAACCCTCCTTTACCTAAAACTCTTTGGAAGTTATTTGTCATTTTGAGGACCTCTGAATATGTGAAGCTTTTGCTTTTCTTATTAGCAAATGTAACATTCACCGTTGATGTCCTCTGTGGCAGGTGATGACCTGTACATCAGAATAAGGATGTTATTGTATCGGTTTTTCTGTGTATCTATTCTTTTAATGCAAGTACCTTCCACAATCGTTGACCTGTTCTTTCTGAGTACAAGGAAAAGAACCAGTAAAGCAATGGCAATGGCTGCAGAAGCAACTGTTGCAACAATTGCCAGAGGAAATTTCTTCTTAGGTGGTTTTCTACATGAGTCAGAGACACATAGCCTTGGGTTTCCTTCAACACTACAAGAGTTTTAAGGTTTAGGGTTCATGTTATCACATGCAGTAAGGTTTAGAGTGAAAATTCTTACAGTAACTGTAAGCCTTTCTTCTGAAGAGCTTGAGGTATTGAACCATTGAAATTGTTCCCGCTTAAGTTACTGTTAAAAACGAGCAATCCTTTGACTTGTAAAAACATGATCGGAGGTGGATTTGTAAACAAGCATAAGCAAAGTATGTTGAGAGAAACTTACATGAAGAATAACGACTCAATGTTGCCTAGAAATTCCGGCAACTCCCCAATCAAGCTATTATTCGACAAGTCCCTATAGTTTGCAAGATATTACAAAATAATCATTGAGATTTCTTCAATTTCATTTCTCCTATCCATATTACAAAATAACTTTTCTTTTTTTTTGTCTTTGATAAACACTTACAGTCTTTGAAGCTGCGTAAGATTTTGTATTGCAGCTGCTATGGTTCCAGTTAAACCAGTAGAAGACAAGTTTCTGGTATTTTGTACCCCAAAAAAAAAAGACAACAACATTATAAGTGTTAATGATCATATATATGATCACTAGTAGTGAAGTTAGGACTTACAAAGAAGTGATTCTTGGTGGTGTGGAGATATTTGTGTTGCTGCAGTTTAATCCATCCCACTTAAGGTCTACAGGGACACATGGATCACCTTGCCAGTTGATTCTATTTAATTCATAGGCGTCTTTGATACTTTTTATAGCAACCACTGACATAAGAAAATTATGATGATGTTAGAAATAATAATTATCTTGAGTAATCTATATATAGTGCTTAATTAAGTTTTGTTGGAATACACTGAACACATACCATCGTTTTCATCTGTATCAGACTGCTGAAAGTGGATAACTGTGAAGACTTCCCAAGCGTTAAGTAGAGGTGGAAGAGTTGATCTGTTGGTTCTTATGAGCTGAAAACTACATTCCCCTTTATTGCAAGTCCATGGAGATATACTATACTGAGTAAACATTTTTAACTTATCAGGAATTATAGGGTCAGACGACATAACTTCTCCATTCCATAGCATGTTGAATTCCCTGGTTTCATTAGGCTGCAAGTCCTGGATCTCAGCAAAGTGAATATACACGTAATATTGGTCATTAGGATGATCTGAATTAGTCCACGAAGTTGTCAACGGCTCACTGGCATTAGTAGGTATGGCGGCAGATGCAAGTACAGCCTTTGGTGGATCATAGCCATTGGAATTGTCCACATCTTTAGTGGTGTTTATGTGGGTCCACTCCAGCTTAAAATCTGTACTCCATTGCCGATCATAGGCATCGGCCGGGTACCTGAGGCTGGGAACGAATACTTCTTAGTAAATAAATAAGATTAGTTTGATATTATCATTTTGTGGTGCGCTTGGACCGATGTTATCCTATCAGATTAATTGTCTAACAACCAGGACATTACATATATCGTTTTATATGTGTTGTTTTATTTATAGTGTCGAGGATTGAATAGAATAGTCCTGTCTTTTACAGACGAGAAGAGAGCAACTAGAAACATAGCATAACAGAGGCACCTAAAAACAGATCATAAAGAAGACAAAACGCTCAGTTAAAGTTAGGTTACCTTATTATGTCAGGGTCTGATGGGCTAAGATATTCTCGAAAGTAAAGTTTCAGAGAACCAGACTCGGTGATATAAGTATCATTTCGCATGGGCCGTATTTCCAAGGACGAGATCATTGGTGTAGTATCCCCAGTCTTAACAAGACAAATCTGCAAAGAGTTTAATGTTGGGATGTGAAACATCTCTTCCCAGGTAGAATTCGATTCTCTCAAATCGATCGTGGCCCATGGATTAGGTCCAAGATACAGATCAAACTTGGGGCCACTGTTACGACCATCATAATTTCCATATACAAACGTAGCCCTGATCAGATGTTTTCTTCCCTTTTCAACGTTTAGATTGTAGCAGTTCCGTCTTCCATCAGGAAAATATCTCAGCGTTGTGGATGGCTTCAGATAGTAATCCTCCAGATTTATTTGGATTCCACTAGTGTTTCCGCTCTGGATGAATGTTGCGTCCGAATCATACTGTAATCCGGTTGATGACTCATTATAAGGAGAGACTTCATTCGCGTGTAGTCCGCAGTCCAAACTGATAAACCCTGTTAACAATCAACGGTTTAAAAACAGAACAGAGCAAGTACCAAAGCTTTAACGAGAAGATGAAGCAGGATAATAATACCTTGTTGGCTCTGAGCTTGAACAAGATGAATGATGGCCAAATTTGCAATCAGCACCAACAAAAGCCCAAGAGATCTCTCCATTGGAAAAATCAAGAAGACCGTTGCCTACTCTGTTGACGATAAACAGAATATATAAGATAAAAAAAGAAAGACTTTGTCAAGTCAATGTGTTTTGTTTTTTCTAGTGCAACTTACCCATGAAGCAACCTAGTGCTGCCTATCCGAAGTCGAATACTCCAGTTGATCATGGATTTACCTCCTTTTCCTGTATATAAGATCATTAGATCCGTTCAAGTTTTTCGAGTTTCAGGAGCTAATGGTACATATAAAATCACTAGACAATTATTACCTGACAAATGCCGTTCTAAGTCTCTTCTTTATCATATCGTGTTTTATCTGTATCTCTTCTTTTAATTCCACCGAGCAACGACATTCACTGCACATTATTACATTAAGCAACAAATTGGTACATCTAAAGACAATCAATTATAGAAGACTAAGTCCAACAAGAACGTCCTTTCGCTATTTGATTGCTCTGTCCAACTTGTGAGTCTCTTAAATTTAGCTAAGGTACTTAGTTTAATTATTTAGCTGAATTATTTTGTTTCAGATTACAGATAAGTGAATGTTCAGAAATCACAATCCATAATCTGTTTCTTTAGTTCTCTAGAGATTTTGATTTGGGAAATTGTCACATTTGGTGCAACAGTAGTAGTTCGGAACTGCTTTTAGTAAATTATCCCTCTAGCAATTTACCCAAAAAAAAAATTATCCCTTTAGCAGGAATCGAACTTGCGTACTACAATTTGTGATGCATGTGTAGAGAAATAATCTCTGATAGTGCTTAGCACTAGCCCAAGACCGTAATACCCAAGAGACCCGAAAGAATCAAAAGACCATCTAAGTATGAAGGAAAAAATGGAAGGACACTTTGAAGAACTTGGAAAACTCTTAGAGAAATTAAGAACTTATGAAGAAGGACACTCTTTCTTTAAACTTAGCTTTTATTTCACTTTCTCGACTTGTGTTACAAATGGGAGAGGAGGGAGCTATTTATAGGCTCCAAAACTACAAATCTTCTTCTAATCTCTAGAACTCTCTAACATAATATCTAGATTTTTATGTTAAAATTATCTAGATTATTCTACACTAATCCTTAGATATTTATCTAATAGAATTTTCTAGAACACTTAAAGGGGGTGATGATCTTTAAGATATTTCTAGAACTTGGGCTTAATTTTGGGTTTAGTCCAATAATGGATAATTGGATTATAAACCCATAATTAAGTTGAATCCAAAATCAAGTTTAATTTCAATACTCCCCCTTAAACTTGATTTTGTCAACCATCCCAAGCTTTGAACGAAGTACCTCGAATTGACCTTTTGGTAATGCCTTAGTGAATATGTCTGCAACGTTGTCTTCACTTCGAACCTCCAAAACTTCAATTGTTCCATCAAGCACCTTCTCCCTTATAAAGTGATGCTCTAACTCAATATGTTTTGTCCTTGCATGAAACACCGGATTGTTAGCCAACTTGATAGCACTTTGATTATCTCCATAGATTATCACCGGCTTGTTTGTAGGCTCGAACAAATCTTCAAGGAGTCTTCGAAGCCATATACACTCTTGAGCTGCGAGTGTAGAAGCTTTATACTCCGCTTCAGTGGTAGACAATGACACCGTTGCTTGCTTCTTGCTGCACCATGAAACACTTGTGTCTCCACATAAGAACACATAACCTGAAGTAGATGGTTCATCCTCATCTAAAGGGGCTGCAAAGAAGCAAGAGAAGTTAGTGACGAACTCTTCATCTCTAAACCGAGCAGGCCTGACAATGTTCCTTTTTGGTCGTTGATCAGCCAAGGAGTCACGATCTTCCTCCTTTTCTTCTTCTTGGTCATTGCTTCCCCTTTCACCATGCATCTCATTTCCAGAACTTCTACTCTCACTTGGTACTTGGAGAACTGGTTTATCAATCCTGGAGGAACTCGCACCATCTTGCTCAACCAAGACTTGAGGTGGCCCATAAAATGAGGAAACTTCATCAAATACAACATCACGAGACACGATGTATCGATGTGTCTCAGGGTCCATACACCTCCATCTTTTCCTTTGTTCATCATAACCAACAAAGATGCATTTCTTCGCCTTTGCCTCTAACTTTGTCCTTTGAGAGTTGAAAACATGGACGTAGCAAATTGATCCAAATATCCTGAGATGTTTTACCGTTGGCTTCTTCCCATGAACCATTTCATAAGGAGACTTCATATTGTTTGGACTTAGTGGCATTCGATTGATGACATACGCTGCACATTTCATTCCTTCCGCCCATAAGGTTTTAGGTAAATTCTTGTCATGTAGCCAACTTCTACACGTCTCGCTTATGTGTCGGATCTTCCTTTCCGCTACTCCATTTTGTTGAGGTGTATATGGGCATGTAAATTCCCTCTTGATACCTTGATCTCGACAAAAAGAGAGAAACTCCTTTGACATGAACTCCCCTCCATTATCCGTCCTTAGAGTCTTGATCTTCCGACCCAACTTGCCTTCCACAGTAACCTTGAATTCTTGAAATCTTGAAAATACATCTGATTTTTCCTTTACAAAGTATATCCAGGTGTACCGTGAGAAATCATCAACGAACAACAACATGTATCGAAACCCGGAGTATGAGGGTGTTCTCGTCGGACCCATCAAATCGCTATGGATCCTCTCCAAAGGAGCACCGCATCGTGAGGTAGAATTGTCAAATGGAAGCCTATGTGATTTTCCATATTGACAACCTTCACAAAGTTTTCCGTCATCTTGAATCTTCAACCTTGGGAGCCCATTAACCAAATTCTTATTCACCATAACTTTGAGCTTAGTCATATTTATATGACCAAGTCTGGCATGCCATATAAAGGCATTATCATTGGTGCTCATCTTCTCAACATACGAGTTAGAGGCCGATAAAACATATAAGTCTTTCACTCGAGCTCCAGTGTGAACCACATCCGCCTTTAATTCTTCTATATTTTTCAGGAATTTAACATCTCTTGGGCCAAACAATACATAGTTACCTAAGTCCACCGCATTTACCACAGAGAGAAGATTCTTCTTTACTCCAGGGACATGGTATACGTTCTTGAGAGTAATTGGACTTCCGTTATCTCCTTCAATGACAATTGTCCCTTCCTTCTCAACGTGGTGGATTGAATTGTCAGCGGTAATGATGGCTTCTTTTCCGTCATGACGCTGAAGAGTAGAAAATAACTTCTCGTCTCCGGTAATATGATGGCTACAACCAGAATCCACAATCCAATCACTTCCAAGATTTTTAATTTTGGATGTACCTGAAGATGCATCCTCCACCGTGAAACATTTTCCCCATTCTTCGTTTTCAGTATAACCTTTTGATTTCACCATATTTGTTTCCTTCAGCTTGACTCGACAATCTTTTTTGAAATGCCCAAGTTTTCCACACCGGTAGCACTTGAACCGCTTCTTTTCTCCTATAGAGGATCCTTCTCGTCCATCATTATTTTTTGCACCACCATCTATGGGTTTTTTTCTGAAACTTTGTTGCCTCCGAGCTACAAAAGCGCTACCCGAATCATCATGAATTTTAACTCCTGTCATTTGCATGGCTAGAGATTCTTGCGAAGCTAACAGATTTTCAAACTCCTCCAAGGAAGGTTGTGTAGCCCATCCTTGAACTGAAGTCACAAACGGTGTATACTCGGGTCGTAGACCTCGAATAATAGACCGCTTCAACCGAGCTTCCGAAATGGACTCCTCCGGATTAAGAGTATTAATCTCAGAGCAAAGATTTTTTACCTTAACGAAAAACTCTGAGATAGAAGACTCTCCCTGCTTCGCATTCGCCAGCTCATTCTCTAATAATTGTAACCGAGCCTCATTTTTCTTGTTGAATAGTTGATCTAACGCTCGCCAAATTGAACTAGCGGATGTACACCTTGACACATGCTCAAACACTCCTGAGGATATTGACCTCTTCAAAGCAAATTCCGCCTTGGTGTTCTTCCGTGTCCATTCTTTTGTTGCTTCCTCATTTGCAGCATCTCCCGTTGGTGGTGTAGTGCTACTACCACCGACGACATCCCATAAGTCCTCACTCACCAAGTATGACTCTATACATGACTTCCATAACCGGTAGTTAGATTGGTTTAAGATCTCCATTCCCAATCCAACAACACGACCCATTGATTCCATACTTAGAATAAACCCGAGCTCTCTATAACCCTGATCTTGATGAGCACAAAATTACAATGGCTCTGATACCATGTAGATAAATAATCTCCGATAGTGCTTAGCACTAGCCCAAGACCGTAATACCCAAGAGACCCGAAAGAATCAAAAGACCATCTAAGTATGAAGGAAAAAATGGAAGGACACTTTGAAGAACTTGGAAAACTCTTAGAGAAATTAAGAACTTATGAAGAAGGACACTCTTTCTTTAAACTTAGCTTTTATTTCACTTTCTCGACTTGTGTTACAAATGGGAGAGGAGGGAGCTATTTATAGGCTCCAAAACTACAAATCTTCTTCTAATCTCTAGAACTCTCTAACATAATATCTAGATTTTTATGTTAAAATTATCTAGATTATTCTACACTAATCCTTAGATATTTATCTAATAGAATTTTCTAGAACACTTAAAGGATGTGATGATCTTTAAGATATTTCTAGAGACATTCTAGAACTTGGGCTTAATTTTGAGTTTAGTCCAATAATGGATAATTGGATTATAAACCCATAATTAAGTTGAATCCAAAATCAAGTTTAATTTCAATAGCATGAAGTCCTCACAAAACAGTCACAAATTTTGCAAATCTTCCCTCGCAAATGACTTGTTTTTTTTGTAGCATATTTTCAAATGTATATAATTTATTTTCAAACTTTCTATTTTTTGATTTAGGAAAAATTTAACAAGAAAAAACGAAGTAACAGTTAAATTAAAAAAATCATTTTTTCATTTAAATTTTTTATAAATGAATTTTAATGTTTTATAAATGAATAAATATATTTAAGAAGAACGATATTATCAATTTAGTTCCTTAAAATCTTCGAATATAACTTATTAACAAACCCTACGTTTAATCGATGGGAATAAGTTAGTCATGACGAAAGACTTAAGAAGTTCTAAATAATCAAAATCTACTTCGCCGGAATTAGTAATGATTACATCGAATGTGATTTTCAGTTTTTCATTTAAAATTATTTTATTAATTTTGTTTATGTGTTTAATTTTCATAGAAATAACTTAATAAATCTAGATTTTTGAAAAAAATTTATCTTGACAAACCACCAAATAATCATTTTTATTAAATCATTGTTTTGTCAGTGATTATAATTGGAACCGCAAGCATACAGCATTCAAAAACAAAATACAGGATACGACCTGGTCGTAATCGGCGGGTTGATGCCAAAGGGTATGAATCCAAAATCAATACGCAACTTGCTTAGTATTACTTCCAAGAATCTTCACGGCAACAAGATATTGGCTTAAATAGTCACCAGACTCAGCACCCTAGATTTATGGGTTTACCTCCCTAGATTTGTAGAGTGTCTTCTAAATCCATCATTGATTTGTTGATTCTATTATTGGTACCACAAGTAGACAACACTCAAAACTACCTTACCCAGGGAACAACCAAAGTATCCATGTTAATGTTCATTTCTTGGATTCCAAGGCTGGATTTTTGAATTTACTTTCGTTGTTTGAGTGCTCTCACTAATCTGTGAGTCTCTTAAGTTTAGCTTAGGTTATTAGCCTAATTATTTTCTTTAAGAAATCACATGGATATTATTTTTCATTTTCCAAATCATTCACAAAAGGAAAGACTTTGACAAGTCAATGGTGAAAAATGAGTGAATATTTTTTATAGTGCAGCTTCACCATCCTGAAGGTTTCCTGGAAGATAAGGAGCAGACCAAGAAGCACGTTATGCAAATCAATTATATAGGACGAGTCCAACAAGAATGTCCTTTTTCGCTTCTTTTTTGTTTTTTGTTTTTATTTTTCAAATGTCCTTTCGTTCTTCGAGTGCTCTTACTAATCTGCGAGTCTCTTAAGCTTAGCTTAGGTTATTAGCCTAATTATTGTGTTTAAGAAATCACAACAATATTATTTTTCTTTAGTTTTTATAGAGAAGTGTCACAATTGGTGCAATAGTAGTTTTCTTGGTCGGACAATCAGAATAAATCTTACTTCCAAAGAATCTATCAGTCATACCAAAAGATATTGAACCACCATGAATTCTTGATCAACGATTGAAGCGGTAAAAAAGAATGTCTTTCATAGAACAGTGAAACAGAATCTTGTTTACCCATTGGGTTTAACTCATTCTTACTAGAACTTTGTGCGTGTCACCATTTTCCTTATACTTTAAGACTTTTTTTAACGGTAATTTTTTCAATGTTTATTATTCTGTACGTTTCAGTTTATTTCTAATTTAAAAATTTTACATACTAATTAAGAAAACAATAAATTTGTTATTTTTATTCCTCATTAATATATTAGACATTTTTATTGGTTATTATGTTAAAATAATAAAAATAATACTTGAAATTTTACCAAAATACTGCATTGAAAACACAAAATAATACTTATAATAAAATAAATTTTAAACACTAAAAAACAGTTGATATAAAAGATGAAAATACTTATTTTAGTATCGAATAAAATACCAACTTTGTGATGGCAAAGGGGCTAGATGAGTACATGACCAATATTGGTTTTTTGATAATGAATAAATTTTGTCAAGTCTTTGTGTTTTGTTTTTTCTAGTGCAACTCACCCATGAAACAACCTAGTGCTGCCTATCCAAAGTCAAATACTCCAGTTGATCATGGATTTACCTCTTTTGCCTGTATATAAGATCATTAGATCTGTTCAAAATTTTCGAGTTTCAGGAGCTAATGGTACATATAATCACTAAACAAATATTACCTGACAAACGCCATTTTAAGTTTCTTCTTTATTATATCGTGTTTTTATCTGCAAAAAAGTCACGTTTGTTGTAAATCCCTCACAATTTGTGATGCATGAAGTCCTAAATAGTCGCAAATGTTGCAAAACAGAGTGATGGTCGTCGCAAATCTTCCCTCGCAAATGACTTGTTTTCTTGTAGCATATTTTCAAATGTATATAATTTATTTTCAAATTTTCTACTTTTAGATTTAGGAAAAAATTAACAAAAAAAACGAAGTAACAATTAAATTAAAAAATCATATTTTTCTTTTATTTTTTCATAAATGAATAAATGTATTTATAAAAAACGATATTATCAAATTAGTTTCTTTAAATCTTCGAATATAAATTCTTAACAAACCCATAGTTTAATCGATGTGAATACGTTAGTCATGACGAAAGACTTAAGAAGTTCAAAATAATCAAAATCTACTTCGCCGGAATTAGTAATGATCACATCGAATGTGATTTTCAGTTTTTCATTTAAAATTATTTTATTAATTTTGTTTATGTGTTTAATTTTCATAGAAAAAAAAACTTAATAAGTCTAGATTTTTGAAACTTTATTATCTTGACAAACCACCAAATAATCATTTTTATTAAATCATTGTTTTGTCCGTGATTATAATTGGAACCGCAAGCATACAGCACTCAAAACAAAATAAAGGTTACGACCTGGTCGTAATCGGCGGGTTGATGCCAAAGGGTATCAACCAATAAATTTCCAGTTTACAGTGATTGAACAAATAAATATTTGTCCACCTTACATTTATTATTAAAATTCAAGAACCAACCGAATATACATTTATTTATTATTAAAATTCAAGAACCAACCATTCACGGTTTTTATTTTCTCTCGTATTGTATTTTTATTGGGTTGTTGTTGTTGCTTACAAAAACGACGAGGCGAAAGAAATGTCTCCGTCTCAGGCGATTTCACCTATACTTGGTGAACGCAATCGAAGACTGAAGTGCTAGAATCGCAGCTGCCGAGAAGTCGCAACGGTTATAAATCAAATCTCTATTGGGCTAGCTAAGGGTTTGACGGCCCATTTCATAATTCTCCTATCTACACCGCCTCCAGATCCATTATCATAAACCTCTGCTTTGAATTGATTATAGCCTTGAGTTGACGTTTGAGAGAGTACTTCAACGGCCACTTGTTCAAAACCATTAACAGTACCATGATACACCATGCCGAACCCTCCTTTGTCTAATACTCTTTGGAAGTTATTTGTCATTTGGATGACCTCTGAATATGTGAACCTTTTGCTTTTCTTATTAGCAAATGTATCATTCACCGTTGATGTCCTCTGTGGCAGGTGGTGACCTGTACATCAGAATAAGGATGTTATCGTATTGGTTTTTCTTTGTATCTCTTCTTTTAATGCAAGTGTCTTCCACAATCGTTGACATTTTTAACGGTAAATTTTCAATATTTATTATTTTCTCTGTTCCAGTTTATTTCTAGTTTAAAGATTTTACATACTAATTAAGAAACAATAAATTTATCACTTTTATTCCTTATTAATATCCTAGACATTTTTTTGTCATTATATTAAAACAATAAAGATAATATTCAAAGTTTTAGCAAAATACTGAATTGAAAACACAAAATAATACTTGAAACAAATTTTAAACACTTAATATAAAAAATTACTTTAGTAACGAATAAAATACCAACTTTGTGATGGCAATGGAGTCACATGAGTATTAGTGCTGGAAATATGGTCAAAAATCCACAAATCTACGGATTTTTATCTGTTATAGGACGGGTTCGGATATATTTTATGAAAACTATATTTTTACAGATTTAGCAGAATGAAACTTACATTATTGCAGATTATCGAATATAGGACCGTAAAGTTTGCAGATTAGTGGGTATAGGGTGTATATGCAAAACTGGCTCTAACGCAGGTCCAATAAAAACTGGTCCTAATCAAGTGTTTGTAGGTTTACGGATTTGTGAATTTATGGATATTTGTTTTTAATTTGCAGTCTGTCCGTAAAATTCACAGAATAATCATAAATCCAATAGTTTATATTCGCCGTACTGTGAAACAAGTTTAAATACTCGAATTATTTTTCAAAATCCACGAATTATAGATCACGGATTTACCGCTACCCAGTGCTATTCAAAGTACATGACCAATATTACTTTTTGATAATGAATATTTGTCCACGTACGGTACATTTATTCTTGACCCCACCGTGAAAATCCAGCTCATCGAGTTCAATAGCTGGGTTTTCTCACGTATTGTATTTTTCTATTAATTTTTTTTGTGGTTGAATATTATATTTTAGTAATTGATGACTTTTTGACCTTGATATTTGCTAAATATGATCATTTTGAAAAACAGTGGAAAAAGAAATGTTGCATTCGTGGATTATATATTGATTTGAAAGTTTTGAGGACTAACAGAAGGCAACTATTGTTCGTATTACATTCTAATAGTATGATTATGTGCTTTGAAATACAACTTTGATTGTTTTTTAATTTCATAAAAAACAATGATCCTTTAAACTAATTAACAACCCGATGATTAACAAAACTTTCAATCTAACATATCTGCTAATACTTTGTTCATATTTTCACACAAAACGAAAAATCGTCGACGTGGAGTTTATCTACAGTAAAAACCATACACTTCAATCTTAGCTATTTTACAAATTTTGTTAAATATTAAAATAAGTAAATAACTCACAGATTTGTTGATTCCATATTGGTACAACAAGTAGACAACACTCAAACTATCTTGCTCGAGGAACCACCGAAGTATCTAAGCTAATGTTCATATCTTGAGATTCCAAGCCTGGATTCTTAGCCATCCTCGAATTTTCACACACAAGGCACTCTTCTAGTGCATTGATAACCTGAGACATAGTTGGTCGTTTTGAGGAGGAAGGATCCGCGCATGACATTGCAAGCTCAAGAGCTCTCCACGCAGAATTAGAGTCATATACGCCATGAAGGTTTGGATCCATGATCTCAGTGATATCACCTCGGTTAAGCTTAGATCCAACCCATTCTGCTATGTGATACTTTTCAGAGATCACGGGTTGGTTTGTGATCATCTCCAATAACACAATCCCGTAACTGTAGACATCACTCTTCGCAGCTAACCGACTAGTAGGGTAATATCTGAAAGACAAGAACATGGTATATACTCTTTCACCATTGAAGAACGAACAGAAAGTTTCAGAACAAAAAAAATACTTACTCAGGATCAATGTATCCAAGAGTACTAACAATCAATGTCGAATCATAAGATTCGCCTCCAACTCGGAAAGATCTTGAGAGCCCAAAATCAGCGACTTTGGCCTTAAAATTATTGTCCAGCAATATGTTAGCAGTTTTGACATCTCTATGAACCATTGGTGGTGTGCATCCAATGTGTAAGTACTCCAATCCTATGCAATAGTAATCTAGATCAACTGATACTGCAACCCCAATTGTTCGATATCTTATTCTACGGTATTTAAGTTAGTACAAACCTAGTGCTGCGTCCAAAGCTATCTGTAGTCGAATACTCCAGTTGATAATAGATTTACCTCCTTTTCCTGTATATTAGATCGTTAGCTCCATTCAAGTTTTCCTGAGTTGCATGAGCATTTGCTACACATGAAATCACTAGAAACATATTACCTGACAAATGTTGTTTTAAGTCTCCATTGGGCAGAAACTCGTAGATGAGGCCTAAGTGATCGCCTTCATAGCAATACCCGACGAGGCTCACCAAATTTGTATGGTGAACTCTAAGAAGAAGATCAACCTTAGGAAAGACTCACGTTAAGAAAATGATGAAATCCGTAACCTTTGGTGATGCTAAAAACAGATAATAGTTTAGTTGTGAAGATTACAGAACTATGAGTACCTCTGCTTTGAACTCCTTATAGCCTTGAGTTGAAGATTGAGAGAGTACTTTAACGGCCACTTGTTCAGAACCATTAACAGTACCATGATACACCATGCCAAACCCTCCTTTACCTAAAACTCTTTGGAAGTTATTTGTCATTTTGAGGACCTCTGAATATGTGAACCTTTTGCTTTTCTTATTAGCAAATGTAAAATTCTCCGTTGATGTTGATGTTCTCGGTGTCAGGTGCAGACCTATTTACATCAGAATAAGGATGTTATCGTAGCGATGTTTCTTTGTATCTCTTATTTTAATGCAATGGAACAACGACATTCACAGGATTTGATAAGTATTTTTTATGCCTCTCTTGCAAGTACCTTCCACAGTCGTTGAATTTTTCTTTCTGAATACAAGAAAAAGAATCAATACAGCAATGACAATGGCTGCAGAAGCAACTGATGCAACAATCGCCACAGGAACTTTCTTCTTAGGTGATTTTCTGCATGAATCAGAGAGACAAAGCCTTGGATTTCCTTCAACGCTACAAGAAGACAAGGTTGTCTAAGACATCAAATGCACAAAATGGTTGTAGATAATAACTGAGAAAATTTCAGAAAGCTATGTGGAAAGTTTCTTACAGTAGTTCTAGTCCTTCCTTTCGAAGAGCTTGAGGAATTAAACCATTAAGATTGTTCCCGCTTAAGTTTCTGTTAAAAACGACCATGAGCTGAGGTGGAATTTAAAAGTATTAGAAAATATGCTGAGTGAAACTTACATAACCGACAACGATTTCATATTGCCTAGAAACTCTGGCACTACTCCAGTCAAGTTATTATTCGACAAGTCCCTAAGTTAGAAAGAGTGAATATAATATGATAGAACATCCGATTTCTTCGCATATATATAACAATGATTTTGCTTTCGATCAACAATGGGCATACTTACAGTTTTTCTAGTTGCGTAAGGTTTTGAATGGCAGCTGCTATATTTCCAGTTAAACCACTTGAAGACAAGTTTCTGGTAAATTTTCAGAATCACATTTAAAGTGTTAATGATCATAACTACTAACAGATCCTGAAGAGTGAGTGTTCGTGCATGTGTACTAGTGCATTTATGACTTACAAATAAATGATTCTTGGTGGTGAGGAGATATTCGTGTTGCTGCAGTTTAAACCGTCCCAGATAAACTGCTTAGGGACACATGGATCACCTTGCCAGTTAATTCTATTTGATCCATAGGTGACTTCAATGTTTTTTATAGCAACCACTAACACAAAAGTTTTGATGATATAAAAATTAATAATATGAGAAACGCGTACTTATCGTGCTAGTGATTTGTTTCCTAACTAACCATAAAACATACCATCAATGTCATTTGTTTCGGATTGCGGAAATTGGATGACTGCATAGATTTCCAAAGCGTTAAGTAGAGGTGGAAGAGTTGATCTGTTGGTTCTTGTTAGCTGCAAACTGCATTCCCCTTCTTGGCAAGTTTTTGAGGTCAAACTTTGGACAGTAGTTATGTCAAGCTTCTTAGGAATTATAGGGTCAGATAAAACGTCTCCATTCAATAGGATGTTGAATTCTCTGGTATCATTTGCCTGCAAGGTTTGGATCTCTGCAAAGTGTGCGTACAAGTAATATTGATCCCGGGGACTTCCTGAAGGCCATTTAATCGTCAATGGCGCACCAGCAATAGTAGGCGTGGCAGCATTTTTTAGCGCATCTCTTGGTGGAGCATATTTATTGGCATTATTCACTTCGAGATTGGTGGAAATTTGGGTCCATTCCGTCTGAAATCTGGCTCCATATGATACCCATATGCGATCATAGACATCTTTATTGTACCTGGGGGTCAAAACAATGTTGTTTTAGTAGTAAAATAGGTAAATAAAATGAACAATATCAATTTCAGATAGGAAATATTATCAGATTGATTGCCTTAAAACTTTATGTATGACATTTTTCATTGCTTTTTCTTGTCTTGCACTCTTTTTTTTAAGTGTCAGTGAAAACAAAACCCTTGTGTTGGGAACAGAGCAAAAAGATAGAGGAAAACAGAGCAGAAAGAAGAAACATTGTTCAGTTGAAGTTTGACTTACCTTAGATCAGATCCTGACTTGCTAAGATATTTCCGAGAGAAAAGAATTAAGGAACCAGACTGAGTGATATACGAATCATTTCCCATTGGCCGTAATTCCAAAGCTGATATTAGCGGTGTAGTTTCCCCAGTCTTAACAAGACAAATCTGCAACGAGTTTGATGTTGGGACGTGTAAGATCTCTTCCGCTGTACCATTTACTAGTCTTTGCAAATCCACCGTGTCCCATAGATTAGGTCCAAGATACAGATCAAACTTTGGCTTAAGGTCAAAACCATCATAATTTCCATATACAAACCTAGCTACGATCAAATATGTCCTGCCCTTCTCCACGTTTAGATTGTAGCAATTCCGTATTCCATCTGGAAAATATCTCAGCGTCTCGTATGGCTTAGCGTATCCCTCAGGATTTTCTCGGATACGACCAGCTTTTCCACTACGTATGAACTTTTCGTCTGAAGAGAACTGCAATCCAGTGAAAGTCTCTTCATAAGGAGACTGTTCATTTGCGGGTAGCCCACAATCCAAACTGATGAATCCTGTTGACAGATATCATGAAGATTATCCGTTGAAACAATGCTTTTCTGAGAGCCAAAACGTTTGTAAGAGAAGTAGATGCATAAATAACAAATAAGATATCTGATACCTTGTTGGTCTTGAGCTCGAACAATATGAATGATGGCGATTAGAGGCAGCGAAAGCCCAAGAAAATTCTTCATATTCTCTTACCTCCCAAGGAAAAATCAAGAAAACCATTGGCCAGGCTGTGGATATAAAGGGAGAATGTATAAGGTAAAAGAAAGACTTTGTCAAGTCAATAGAAATGAGCAAATAAATACGTTTTCTATTCAACAAGGGAAGACGAAGAGGAAAACAATGTCCCAACATCACTATATTAATGGAAAAATACAGAGCACCCCTAGAAGCACGTTAAGCAATAAACTGTCACATCAAATAAGAATTAATTATATTAGATAAAAGTCTACAAAGAATTTTATTTCTTTGTTCAACGGCTCTCACTAATTTGTGAGTCTAATAATTATGTGTCAGAGTACAGATAAGTGAATATTGAGAAATCACAATCCATAATCTGTTTCTTTAACATATATACTTTTTAAATAGTTTAGGAATTTTGCTAAAAATGTAACTAACTATTGGTAATACAAGTAGACAAAAATCAAAACTATCTTGCCACAGGAGTCATCGAAGTGTCCAAGTTAATGATCATTTCTTGAGATTCCAAGCCTCGATTCTTACTTATCCCCGAGTTTGCACACACAATACACTCTTTTAGCTCCTGAATAACCTGAGACATGGTTGGTCTTTTTGAGGAAGAAGGATCGGCGCATGAAATTGCCAATTCAAGAGCTCTCCAGGCAGAATTAGAGTCATAATCCTGGCGAAGTTTTGGATCCATAATCTCAATAATATCCCCTTGGTGAAGCTTAAAGCCAACCCATTGTGTAATATGAGTATATTCAGAGGCTTTGTCAAGCACGGGTTGGTTTGTGATCATCTCCAATAAAACGATCCCAAAACTGTAGACATCACTCTTCTCAGCCAACCGACTTGTACGGTAATATCTGCAAGACAACATGGTACATATATACTCAACCATTACACAAGGAATAGAAATTTTCATAACAAGTGTTTCCCTATGTATATGAAAATGGAAAACTAATAATACTTACTCGGGATCAAAGTATCCAGGAGTACCAGCAATCACAGTTAATTCCTGAGATTCGCGTTCACCTTGGAAAGATCTTGAGAGCCCAAAATCAGCAAGTTTGGCCTTGAAATTCTCGTCCAGCAATATGTTGGTAGTTTTGACATCTCTATGAACTATTGGTGGTGTGCATCCAATATGTAAGTACTCCAGTCCTATACGATGGAGTCATCTATGTCAACTGATTTGTTGTAAACCCAATTAGAATCGATATCCTATGGTTTTTAACTAAGATCGAACCTAGTGCTGCCTCCAAAGCTATTTGTAGTCGAGTACTCCAATTGATAATGGATCTACCTCTTTTTCCTGTATAGTAGATCGTTAGACCCATTCAAGTTTTTTGAGTTTCATGAGCTATGGTTACACATGAAATTACTAAAAAAATATTTATTACCTGACAAATGTTGTTTTAAGTCTCCATTGGCAAGAAACTCATAGATGAGAACCAAGTGGTCTCCTTCATTGCAATACCCAACGAGTCTCACCAAATTTTTATGGTGAACTCTAAGAAGAAGATCAACCTAAAGTAACATTCATGTCAAGAAAACATTGAAATTCATAACTTTTACTTGGGAAGATTACAGAACTATTACTACCTCTGCTTTGAATTGTTTTTCGCACTGAGTTGAAGATTGAGAGAGTACTTTAACGGCCACTTGTTCAGAACCATTTACAATACCATGATACACCATGCCGAACCCTCCTTTACCTAAAACTCTTTGGAAGTTATTTGTCATTTTGAGGACCTCTGAATATGTGAAGCTTTTGCTTTTCTTATTAGCAAATGTAACATTCACCGTTGATGTCCTCTGTGGCAGGTGATGACCTGTACATCAGAATAAGGATGTTATTGTATCGGTTTTTCTGTGTATCTATTCTTTTAATGCAAGTACCTTCCACAATCGTTGACCTGTTCTTTCTGAGTACAAGGAAAAGAACCAGTAAAGCAATGGCAATGGCTGCAGAAGCAACTGTTGCAACAATTGCCAGAGGAAATTTCTTCTTAGGTGGTTTTCTACATGAGTCAGAGACACATAGCCTTGGGTTTCCTTCAACACTACAAGAGTTTTAAGGTTTAGGGTTCATGTTATCACATGCAGTAAGGTTTAGAGTGAAAATTCTTACAGTAACTGTAAGCCTTTCTTCTGAAGAGCTTGAGGTATTGAACCATTGAAATTGTTCCCGCTTAAGTTACTGTTAAAAACGAGCAATCCTTTGACTTGTAAAAACATGATCGGAGGTGGATTTGTAAACAAGCATAAGCAAAGTATGTTGAGAGAAACTTACATGAAGAATAACGACTCAATGTTGCCTAGAAATTCCGGCAACTCCCCAATCAAGCTATTATTCGACAAGTCCCTATAGTTTGCAAGATATTACAAAATAATCATTGAGATTTCTTCAATTTCATTTCTCCTATCCATATTACAAAATAACTTTTCTTTTTTTTTGTCTTTGATAAACACTTACAGTCTTTGAAGCTGCGTAAGATTTTGTATTGCAGCTGCTATGGTTCCAGTTAAACCAGTAGAAGACAAGTTTCTGGTGATATACTCAAAACCACATTATAAGTGTTAATGATCACTAAGAGATTTTGAAGAGTGTGTGTGAAATAGCTAGTAGTGAAGTTAGGACTTACAAAGATGTGATTCTTCGTGGTGTGGAAATATTTGTGTAGGTGCAGCTTAATCCATCCCACATAAGGTGTTGAGGGACACATGGATCACCTTGCCAACTGATAGTGTTCAATTCATAGGCGTCTTTGATACTTTTTATAGCAACCACTGACATAATAAAATTTTGATGATGTTAGAAATAATACATAAATTGTCTTGACTAATATATATACACATATATAGTGCTTAATTAAGCTTTGTTGAAACACACTGAAAACATACCGTCATTTTCATATGTATCAGTCGGTGGAAAGTGGATAACTGTGAAGACTTCCCAAGCGTTTAGTAGAGGCGGAAGAGTTGAGTTTTTGGTTCTTATCAGCTGAAAACTACAATCCCCTTTATTGCAAGTCCTTGGAGATATACTATACTGAGTCCTTACTCTCTTTAACTTATCAGGAATTATAGGGTCAGGCGAGATAACTTCTCCATTCCATAGAATGTTGAATTCCCTGGTTTCATTAGTCTGCAAGTCTTGGATCTCAGCAAAGTGAATATACACGTAATATTGGTCATTAGGATGATCTGAATTAGTCCACACAAAAATTGTCAACGGCTCACTGGCATTAGTAGGTATGGCAGCAGATGTAAGTACAGCCTTTGGTGGATTATAGACGTTGGAATTGACCACATCGCTAGTGGTGGATATTTGGGTCCACTCCGGCTGAAATATCGGAATCCATTGCCGATCATAGGCATCGGCTGGGTACCTGAGGATGGGAACTATATTTCGTTAGTAAACAAATAAGATATAATTTGATAACATCATCTTGTGGGTGCGCTTGGACCAATGTTATCTGATCAGATTAATTGTCGAAACTTATTAAGTGCTAAGGATTGAAAACTAGTCCTTTCATGTAAAGATGAGAGCATAGCATAACAGAGGCACCTAAAAAACAGAGCATAAAGACGAGAAAACGCTCAGTTGAAGTTACCTTATGTTATTAGTCTCTGATTTGCTAAAATATCGTCGATAAAGAAGTTGCAGAGAACCAGACTGGGTGATATAAGAATCATGTCCCATCGGCCGTATTTCCAAGGCTGATATTAGGGGTATAGTTTCCTCAGTCTTAACAAGACAAATCTGTAACGAGTTTGATGTTGGGATGTGCAAGATCTCGGGCCGTGTACCATTTACTTGCTTTTCCAAATCTATCGTGGCCCATAGATTATGTCCAAGATACAGATCAAACTTGGGGCCAAGGTGAAGACCATCATAATTTCCATATACAAACCTAGCCCTGATCAGATGTTTTCTTCCCTTCTCAACGTTTAGATTGTAGCAGTTCCGTCTTCCATCTGGAAAATATCTCAGTGTCTTCAACGGTTTCAGGAATTCACTTTCGGGATTTGCTTGGATTCTACCAGGTTTTCCACCCTGGATGAATGTTGCGTCCGAAGAGAACCGTAATCCCGTTGACGACTCAGTATAAGGAGATAGTTCATTCGCGGGCAGTCCGCAGTCCAAACTAATAAACCCTAACAACATATATATGAAAAATGGACCGTTTAAAAACAAAACAGATTAAGTACCAAAGCTCCAACGAGTAGGTAAATAAGGATAATACCTTGTTGGCTCTGAGCTTGAACAAGATGAATGATGGCCAAAGTTGCAATCAGCACCAACAAAAGCCCAAGAGATCTCTCCATACTCTCTCACTTCCCAAGGAAAAATCAAGAAGACCGTTGCCTACTCTGTGGGCGATAAACACAGATTATATAAGCTAAAAAGGAAAGACTTTGTCAAGTCAATGTGTTTTGTTTTTTTTTGTAGTGCAACTTCCCCATGCAACACGGAGAAGAACTATAAGAGTATACTAATGCTCCAAAATCAATACGCAACTTGCTTAGTATTACTTCCAAGAATCTTCACGGCAAGAATATATTGGCTTAAATAGTCACCAGACTCGGCACACAGAAATGCGTGTATAATCCGGTAGATTTTACAACCAATTTTAACATCTATGCTTATATGTTCATTATGACCTTAGGCGTACGAGCAGGTTATTTTGTGCGGACCATTTTTTTTTTTTTTTTTGAGAGAGTTAAATTTGGTCGGTTCAAAATATGTCAGTTTGCACCCACGATACTTGGCGAACAACACAGACCATCTCCAAAAGCAAAATGTTCTCTGAAATGTCGATGGTTAAAGCAAAAGGACATATTCGTGGTACTCAGACACATATAAAGAAACCAAAAGAACAGAGGAAATAATCTGGAAATGCCAATGATCAAAAGTTTTATCTATAAGGCACTCTTAACTAGTTTACAAATTTTGCTTAAAAATGTAACTTATCATTGATACGTTTGCCTCCGTAGATTTGATGATTTGTAGTGTCTCATCTAAATCCATCATTGATTTGTTGATTCCATTATTGGTAACGCAAATAGACAACAATCAAATCTATCTAGCCATAGGAGCCACCGAAGTGTCCAAGGTAATGATCATTTCTTGATATTCCAAGCCTTGATTCTTATTTATCCTCGAGTTTTCACACACAATACACTCTTTTAGCTCGAGAATAACCTGAGACATGGATGGTCGTTTCGAGGAAGAAGGGTCAGTGCATGACATTGCCAGCTCAAGAGCACTCCAGGCAGAATTAGAGTCATAATCCTGGTGAAGGTTTGGATCCATAATCTCAATAATATCACCTTGGTGAAGCTTAAAGCCAACCGATTGTGTTATATGAGTATATTCAGAGGCTTTGTTAAGCACGGGTTGGTTTGTAATCATCTCCAATAACATGACCCCAAAACTGTAGACATCACTCTTCTCAGCCAACCGACTTGTACGGTAATATCTGCAAGACAACATGATATATAGATACTCAACCATTGAACAAGGAATAGAAAGTTTCATAACAAGTGTTTCTGTGTGTCTATGAAAATAGAAAACTAATAATACTTACTCGGGATCAAAGTATCCAGGAGTACCAGCAATTACCGTTGAATCCTGAGATTCGCCTCCACCTTGGAAAGATCTTGAAAGCCCAAAATCAGCGAGTTTGGCCTTGAAATTCTCGTCCAGCAATATGTTGGTAGTTTTGACATCTCTATGAACCATTGGTGGTGTGCATCCAATATGTAAGTACTCCAGTCCTATACAATGGAGTCATCTATGTCAACTGATTTGTTGTAAACCTAATTAGAATCGATATCCTACGGTTTTTAACTTAGAAAGAACCTAGTGCTGCCTCCAAAGCTATTCGTAGTCGACTACTCCAGTTGATAATGGATCTACCTCTTTTTCCTGTATATTAGATTGTTAGATCCATTCAAGTTTTCTGAGTTTCCTGAGCTAGTGCTACACGTTAAATCAGTAGAAAATATTACCTGACAAATGTTGTTTTAAGTCTCCATTGGGAAGAAACTCATAGATGAGAACCAAGTGGTCTCCTTCATTGTAATACCCAACGAGGCTCACCAAATTTTTATGGTGGACTCTCAGAAGTAGATCAACCTAAGGTAATATCCATGTCAGGAAAATTTTGAAATCCATAAAACAGATCATAGTTTAGTTGGGAGGATTACAGGACCATGAATACCTCTGCTTTGAACTCTTTGTCGCCTTGAGTTGAAGACTGAGAGAGAACTTTAACGGCCACCTGTTCGGTACCATTTACAGTACCATGATAGACCATGCCGAACACTCCTTTACTTAAAAATCTTTGGAAGTTATTCATCATTTTGATGACCTCTGAATATGTGAACCTTTTGCCTTTATTATTAGCAAATGTAACATTTACTGTTGATGTCCTCGGTGGCAGGTCTAGACCTGTACATCAGAATAAGGATGTTATCATATTCTTTTATGTGTATCTCGTCTTTTAAAGCATCGAAGCAAACGACATTCACAAATTTGATAAGTTTTCTTATTTGATGTTTCTATTGCAAATACCTTCCACAATCGTTGAATTTTTCTTTCTGAGTACAAGGAAAAGAACCAATAAAGCAATGACAACGACTGCAGAAGCAACTGATGCAACAATTGCCACAGGAAATTTCTTCTTAGATGGTTTTCTACATGAATCAGAGAGACAAAGCCTTGGGTTTCCTTCAACACTATAGTAAGACAAGAGTTGTTCAAGACATTAAATGCACAAAAGGGATGTAGATAATAATTGAGAAAACTTCAAAGCTATGTAGAAAATTTCTTACGATAGCTCTAGGCCGTTCTTTTGAAGAGCTTGAGGAATTGAACCATTAAGATTGTTACCGCTTAAGTTTCTGTTAAAAACGACTATGATTTGAGTTGGGATTTAAAAAGCAATAGAATATATGTTGAGAGAGGCTTACATGCCTAGAAACTCCGGCACCCCCCCAGTTAAGTTATTATTCGATAAGTCCCTAATGATAGCAAGAGAGAATAAAGACATGAAGGTTAATCAAAATTGACCCCATCCATATAATAGCAATTTCTCGCCTTCAATTAACAATGGTAATGCTTACAGTTTTTCTAGTTCCGTAAGATGTTGAACTGCAGCTGCTATGGTTCCATTTAAAGCACTTGAAGATAAGTTTCTAGTGAAATGTTCAAAATCACATTCCAAAGTGTTATTGATCATAATTACTAACAGATCTTGACGAGTGCGTGAGTGCGTGTGTACCACTAAACTTTCGACTTACAAAGTAGTGATTCTTGGTGGCATGGACATATCTGTGTTGCTGCAGTTTACAGCATTCCACCTAAGCTGTTCAGGGACGCATGGATCACCTTGCCAGTTGATTCTATTCAATCCATAGCTGGCTGTGATGTTTTTATAGCAACCACTGGCATGAAAAAAAAAGTTATGATGTCTTAAGTATTCTATTGTATTTTGATTAATTTCTTTACTAACATAAGAAAACATACACTATATATGCATAACCTTGAAAGGAATACACATACCGTCGCTTTGATCTGTTTCAGACTGTGGAAACTGAATAACTTTGAAGAGCTCAATAGCGTTAAGTAGAGGAGGAAGAGTTGATTTGTTGGTTCTTATAAGCTGGAAAATGCATTTCCCTTCTTTGCAAGTTTCCGGTGACCAGCTTTGGATAGTATTTAGTTCTAGCTTTTTTGGAGTTAGAGGGCCATAATAATGTTTTCCATTCCATACCATGTTGAATTCCCTGGTTTCGTTTGCCTGCAACTCTTGGATCTCAGCAAAGTGTGTATACAAGTAATACTGGTCATCATCAGAATTTTCTGTAGTCCATTCAATCGTCAATGGCGCACTAGCATTAGTCGGCGTGGCAGCATTATTTAATGCGTCCTTTGGTGGAGCATATTTGTTGGCATTATTCACTTCGAGAGTGGTGGAAATTTGGGTCCATCCCCTCTGAAATCTGGCTCCATGTGATACCCATACGCGATCATAGACATCTTTACTGTACCTGCGGGTGGGAAAAATGTTGTTTTAGTAGTAAAATAGGCAAAGAAGATGAACCATATTAGTTCTCAGATAGTATATATTATCAGATTGATTGCCTTTAAACCTTATGTAGAGGAGAACATACAGAAGCGAAACAGAGCAGAAAGAAGAAACATTGTTCAGATGAAGTTTGACTTACCGTAGATGAGATCCTGACTTGCTAAGATATCTCCGGAAGAAAAGATTTAAGGAACCAGACTGAGTGATATAAGAATCATTTCCCATAGGCCGTAATTCCAAAGATGATATTAGCGGTGTAGTGTCCCTAGTCTTGACAAGACAAATCTGCAACGAGTTTGATATTGGAATGTGTAAGATCTCTTCCGCTGTACCATTGATTGGTCTTTGCAAATCCACCGTTGCCCATAGATTAGGTCCAAGATACAGATCAAATTTTGACTTAAGGTCAAAACCATCATAATTTCCATATACAAACCAAGCTACGATCAAATATGTCCTGCCCTTATCCACGTTTAGATTGTAGCAGTTCCGTATTCCATCTGGAAAATATCTCAGTGTCTCGTATGGCTTAGTATATCCCTCAGGATTTTCTTGGATTCGACCAGTTTTCCCAGTACGTATGAATTTTTCATCCGAAGAAAACTGCAGTCCAGTGAAAGTCTCTTCATAAGGAGACTGTTCATTCGCGGGTAGCCCACAATCCAAACTGATGAATCCTGTTGACAGAAATGGTAAAAATTAACCATTAAACCTAGTGCACTTCTGAGAACCAAAACGTATGTACACATGGATGTATACAGAACAGATACGATATTTGATACCTTGTTGGTCTTGAGCTTGAACAATATGAAAGACAGTCAAAGTTATTAGCACCCAAAAAAGCCCAAGAGAACGCTCCATGTTCTCTTATCTCCCAAGTAAAAATCAAGAAAACTATTGGCTAGGCTGTTGAATATAAATGGTGAATAAATAAGGAAACTCAAATCGCACACAAAAAGAAAGACTTTGACAAGTCAATGTGTGTTTCACCATGCAAGAAGAAAGAAAAAGAAGAATGATAAGAATATGGAATAAATAAGCAAACCCGCATAATACACTAAAAGAAAGACTTTGTGAGGTCAATGGTGAAAAACGAGTAAATATGTTTTCTAGTGCAGCTTCACCAAGGGAAAAAGAAGAGGATAACACTCTGTTCCAACATCCCTACCATGACCTTATTATTGGAAAATAAGGAGTAGACCAAGAAGCACGTAAAGGAATAAAGTGCTACATCAAAGGAGAATCAATAATCTAAGACAAGTCCAAGTACAAGATTTCAATTCTTTGTTTGATGGCTCTCACTAATTGGTAATCCCTGAGCCCAAGCACATGAATCTAGTGCGTGGGGCCAATTTGTGTAAGATTTCCTTAATTCTAGTGGTCAGTAAGATTTCCTTGGGGGGCTTTAGCAGCTAAGGTGTTTAGCCTAATTATTTGGGTTAAGGGCACATATAAGTGAAAACGAAATCACAAGTTCACAACCATATCTTTTTTCTTTAGTTCTCAATTTGGTTTGGAAAGTGACCACATTTGGTGTAATCGCTTAGTTTCTTGGTCAAAACAATATGAAGAATAAACTGGAATCAACAGGAATGTTCTTACTTCCAAAGAAGCTATGTATCAACAGGAATGTTTTAAACTGGTTGAAATTCTAGTGCAATGTATCACATTAAACTTCGGGGTTCGAAGAATAACCTGTTTAGCTAATCCACGAGAAGCGAATCCGAGAAAAAATATGGGTACTTCAGCTACATCAGCCGGCATCGGCGAGTCGGCGGATGAGAATGAGAATCTCCGGTGGTAATAACCGGCGAAAACTCCCGTTGAAAGAAAGAGAAGAGCGCTCCGCCATCAGCAGTTTCAGCAGTTCCCGTTGATGAGACCTTTTCCCCAACGATTAACGATTGAAGCGGTAGAACCGTAGCCGCGGGGATATTCCGGCCTTAGACATTGCCCATTCACAAAATAGTGAAACAAAATCTTGTTTGGCCATTGGGTTTAGCCCATTCTTACTAGGGTTTGACCAAAAATCACCAGTTGACAAAACAAAAAAAAAACAGAGGAGATGATCTAGACATGTCGATGGTCAAAGGCTCAAAGCAAACCGATAAGGTTTTAGTGTTACAGTTTCTTTATATGTTAGTTGATCTCACCATAGGAAACATCCCACTGTGTCAATGATCATTCCGCTTCAGCGGTATTATGAGACTCCATGCCTCTACTCATATTCATATATGTGAACACAAGACTTTTTCTTACGCAAATTTCTGTCTTCTTTTTGTTTGTTTTTTCTTTATATAATGAAAGGTTAGAACCTTAGTTCCTAGCAAATAACAAAATGGCGAAACAGAACACTTCACCATCAGAAAGTTCCCAGCGAAGACATCAAGATTAAATTCGTCGACTGAAGTGCTACAGGCTTTATAGAGAAGATAGAATATGACAATTGTGTTCCCTGTTTCAAATTACAAAAGACGCCTTTTTCTTTTTGCAAACAAAAACAAGAACCAAAACAGTAATAATGCCAATTGATTCTACTCAATCCATAGCTGGCTTCAATGTCTTTTGTAGCAACCATTGACATAAAAAAAAGATTGATGATGTTAAAAATAAATATATGAATGTTAGGAATACTCTGTGTTTATGATTCATCAACCATAAAAATACCATCAGTTTCATCTGTTTCGGACTGTGGAAACTGAATAACTGTGTAAAGCTCAAAAGCGTTGAGCAGAGGTGTGAAGAGTTGATCTTTTGGTTCTTGTCAGCTGAAAACTACATTCCCCTCCATGGCAATTTCTCGGTGACAAGTTTATGATAGTAGTTACCTCTAACTTTGGAGGAGTTACAGGGCCAGACGACATAACTTCACCATTCCACACCATGTTGAATTCCCTGGTTTCATTTGCCTGCAAGTCTTGGACCTCAGCAAAGTGTGCGTACAAGTAATATTGGTCATCGAGATTTTCTGAAGTCCATTCAATCGTCAATGGCACACTGGCATTAGTATGTGTAGCAGCGGTTATGAGGGCGGCCTTCGGTGGAACATATTTGTTGGAAATGCTCACATCAAGAGCAGTGGAAATCTCGGTCCAACCTGTAGTGTAGTAAGACTTAGTCAGCTCAATGGTGCAAATGAGTAAATGCGTTTTCTAGTGTAGCTTCACCAAGGGAAGAAGATGCTGGATAAGAGGATAACAAAGTTGCAACATCACTATCATGAAATTATTAATGGCCGGAGTTATGGAGCAGACCAAGAAACACGCTAAGCAATAAAAGGAGAGTTAATTATCGAAGACTAAGTCCAAGAATTAGTTCCTTTAGTTTGTTTGACAGCTCACTAATTTTTGAGTCTTGTAAGTTTAGCTAAGGTGAAGTCTGAGGGTCCATATTCCTATTTCCCCTCGAGTTTTCAGACACAAGACACTCTTTCAGTTCATTAGCAACTTGGGACATGTTTGGTCGGTTCACTGAAGAAGGATTCGCAAACGACATTGCCAGTTCAAGAACTCTCCATACAGAACGAGAGTCATAATCCCCGTGCAGGTTTGGATCCATGATCTTAGTGATATCTCCTCGGTTAAGCTCAAACCCTACCCATTGTGTTATGTGAGACTTTTCACGGGATTGGTCAATCACGGGTTGGTTTGTGATCATTTCCAATAACACAATTCTAAAGCTGTACACATCGCTCTTCTCACCTAGCCGACTTGTACGGTAATATCTACAAAGCAAGAACATGTTACTTGTACTCTTCAACCAATAAAGAGCGAAATGACAACTCATTTTCAGCACATTGTAATAGTAGCTAATGATATTTACTCAGGATCAAGGTATCCAGGAGTACCAGCAACCACAGTTGAAACATGGGATTCACCGCCAACAGGGAAAGATCTCGAAAGCCCAAAATCGGCAAGCTTGGCCTTGAACTGTTCATCCAACAATATGTTTGTAGTTTTAATATCTCTGTGTACGATTGGTGGTGTGCATCCAGAATGTAAATATTCCAATCCTATTGAAAGGAGTAATAAGTTGTTAATCCACCAGAAGGAACATTATTCTATGCTACTTCTAGTGCCTAAGCTTAGAACGAACCTAATGCAGCCTCCAAAGCTATCCGTAGCAGATTTCCCCAGTTGATAAAGGACCCACTGCGTTTTCCTGAATATTTGGTCCTTTAGATCCTTCTGAACCTTGAAATTTATAAACATAGTCTAGCTAGATTTTCGAATCATGAAGACATTCAAGTTTACCAGATAGATGCTGTCTCAAGTCTCCATTGGGTAGAAATTCGTAGATAAGAACCAAATGATCTCCTTCATCGCAATATCCAACAAGGCTCACCAAATTTGTATGATGAACTCTTAGAAGAAGATCGACCTAATCATTTGGGAAAGAAAAACAAGAAATAACATAACGTTGTGATGCAAAGACGATGATAATTTTTTTAGAAGATCATGCATACCTCTGCCTTAAAATGCTTATAGCCTTGACTTGATGATTGAGAGAGTACTTTAACAGCGACCTGTTCAGAACCATTTAGAGTACCGTGACACACGACACCAAATCCTCCTTCCCCTACAACTCTTTGGAAGTTGTTCGTCATTTTCAGAACCTCTGAATAAGTAAACCTTCTCTTTTTCATCTCGATTGATGATCCAGATGTAATAGCATATGTATCATTCGCAGTTGGCGTACTCAGTGGAGGTTGTAGAGCTATGGAGAAGAAAAAAAGGTAGGGATGTAAGAAAAAACTATCCATAGTACTTTTGTAGTTCCTTGATTTGATGAGAGATCTCCTGCAAATTACCTTCCACAAACGAAGGCTTTTTCTTTCTGTAAAGAAAAATAAGTACTAACACAGAAACGATTATGGCCACAGAGGCAACTGATCCAACAATTACCACTGGAAATTTCTTCTTCAAGTTTTCTGAGCATGAACCAGAGAGACAAAGCCTTGGGTTTCCTTGAACTCTGCAAGAAGAAGAGTTCTTCAAAACATCAAATCACAAAAGGGCTGGGGATAATAACTAAAAGTATGTGTGAAGTTTCTTACAATAACTCCAGTCCATTTCTTTGAAAAGCTTGAGGAAGTGTACCATAAAGATCGTTCCCGCTTAAGTTTCTAAAAAGAAGAGCAATCTTCACGCATATAGGCACATGATCCAAAGAGGAATTGGAAAAGTAAAAGAAAACATGCTGACAAACTTACATGGTCAACAACGATTTCATCTGGGCGAGAAATTCGGGCACCTCTCCAGTCAATTTGTTATTTGAAAAGTCCCTAAAAGTTTTCCAAAATAAAGTAAAGGTCATTCGTTTTACTTCCACTTCCACCGACAAAACCACTATTTACAATGGACATACATACAGTTTTTCTAGCAGTGTAAGGTTTTGAATAGCTGCCGCTATCGTTCCAGTTAACCCGCTTGAAGACAAGCTTCTGGTAATTCAAAGCATGATTATCAACATTGAAGATAAGTGTGTATGTGTGTGTGTGATCTTACGACTTACAAGGACGTTATTCTTGGAGGTGTAGAGATATTGGTGTAGCTACAGTTCAACCCCTCCCACGCATACTGTTTAGGAACGCAAGGATCTCCTTGCCAACTGATTCTACTCAATCTATAGACAGCTTTGATATTTTCTATAGCAACCATTAATGGAAAGTTCAACGATGTGAGGATTAACAGGTGATAATAAATAGAACAGACCATATCTACATAAAAGTGAAGTTAAATAACATACCATCGTTTTCATTTGTTCCCGACTGTGGAAATTGGATTACTGTGTAGATCTCAAGAGCGTTAAGTAGAGGAGGAAGAGTTGATCTTGGGGTTTTTATTAGCTGCTAACTGCACTTTCCTCCTTTGAAAGTCTCTGGAGATTTATTCAGAAAAGTATCTATCACCAACTTCGAAGGAATGAAAGCTTCGACAGTAACAGCTCCATTCCATACCACGTCAAATTCCCTGGTATCATTCGTCTTTAAATCTTGTATCTCAGCAAAGTGGCTGTACAAGTAATATTGGTCACTAGGATTATCCGATGTCCAACTGATTGTCAATGGCGCACTGGCATTGGAAGACGTGGCAGCCGTTGCAAGTGCCTTTTTTGGTGGATCATATTCGTTGTCAGTGCTTACTTCGAGAGTGGTCGAAATTTGAGTCCAACTCGTCAAAAAAGAAATTATGCCATCTGCGGTCATAAACATCATCCGGATACCTATGTGAAACAAAGGTTGTATAAGTATTATACAAGTGGTGGAACAAGAATATTTTCTAAAAAAAGGTTGTACAAATGGTGGAGTCTAAGTTGCATTAACCTTGAATAAGTATAGGAATGTCAAAGAAAAAGTATATGAATATAGACTCCACCACTGTTAAAAAACACTTACCGTAGAAAGCCATCTGTCTTGTTGAGATACATCAAACGAGAAGATTCAGAGAACCCGACTCAGTGGAATAAGAATTATTTCCCAATGGCCGTAATTCCAAGGCTGAGATCATGGGTGTAGTTGTCCCTGTCTTAACAAGACAAACCTGCAATAAGTTTGATGTTGAGGTGTGAAGGATCTCCTCCATTGTACCATTCACAAACTTTTGCAAATCTATTGTTGCCCACAGATTAGGGCCTAGATGTAGATCAAATTTCGGGTTAGATTTAAGACCATCGTAGTTCCCATACATGAACCCACCCCTGATCAAATATTTCCTATCCTTGTCAACACTCAGACTATAGCAGTTCCGTATCCCATCCAGGAAATATCTCAGCCTAGTGTACGGCTTCAGATTCACTCTCCAGATTCGCCTGGATTTTACCACTTTTACCAGTCTGGATGAATTTAGCATCAGACGAGAACCGTAGCCCGGTTACTGTCTCCATATAAGAAGACGGTTCACTCACGGGTAACCCGCAATCCAAACTGATGAAACCTGGTAAGAGAGTAAGAATCAAAAGCATCTCAGGTACAAACATAATTGAGACTAGAAGCATTAAGGAGAAGTAGACATATATACATATAAACCATTAAGATGTGGATACCTTGTTCACCCTGAGCTTGAACCAGCCGAATAATGGCAAAAGCTCCTAGTAGCAGTAGCAAAAGCCGACAAGGACTATCCATAATTGCTTTTAGATATCAAAACATTACCAATGTCCGATTTTGAGGGAAACACAGCGTATAAATAGATAAACCCAAGGAAAAAGCCAAGCCTCTGGCAACATGGCAAGTTGTCCTGAGCCTGGAAATTTTCTATAACAAAAAAGTCAAATGAAACGAATGAGTATGTGTTTTCTATTGCAACTTCACAATTACGAACTTGATTAGGGACATTGCCCCAAGAATGCATCTCTTACAGTTCCTTGGTCAGAAAATAAGTAACTTGTGTGTTTCGAGAGAATCTATCAATCACTCTTTTAACTCATTAAAAATGATCACACAGAGAGAAGGGATCAAAGGATTTGACTTTCTAGTGATCATTGACTTGGATTGAAGCATACTGGATATATATCTATTAATTAAAACACATTTTGACGTCTTCATCGACAAGAACAGCTTAGAATCCACAAAGCAATAAGTCACAATCATCAACGCTTATTATATCAAAAAGAAAAAGGTCAACATGAACAAGCAAACTCCAGACAAGTTGCAAACTCTACTGGACTTTTTAGTCATATAATAATTTCATAAAGTTTGAATTACCTTCCGGCCATGAATTTGAGATCATTATGGGTCCCATCTCTTTCAGCTGGCCCAATATCTGTTGTGGAGAGGACAAAGTTCAAGTAAATCGTCCATACACGATGGCGATGGCGATGACGATGAGACTTCTTCATCGGCGATAGTACTGATTTGAGAACGGGATCAACGATTGGAGTGTTGGAAACGCAGTCGTAAGAGGCTCGAGTTTAAAACGTAACGATTATATATATTTTACAAGAACGCAAAAATAATTGGACTACTTGTTTTGGGCCAGATTAGGTTTGTGCGGCCCATTATTGAGAAACGAATCCCGATCCATTTATCAAATCACCTATCACTATCATCGTCTACGCGACGAAAGTTAGAGAAACAAATCTTCCATCGGACGACCCAAGAGAAAAAGAGAGAGAGAGAGAGAGAGAGATGAGGTTGTTCGATCCATGGCCAGTTTTCTTCAAGAGGGAATGGAAACGTTGTTGGCCGTTTCTCACTGGATTCGCCGTTACCGGCGTTCTCATCACCAAGCTCACTGCTGGACTCACTGGTAAGCCCTCAGATCTGATCGTTCTTCTATAGAAATTACTTAGCTAATCCTCGATTGATCCGTATTTTTAAAATCAGATCGGATATATTTATGTATTGTGTCTGTGGAAACCCTAATTTATGTGATTGATTGATTTGCAGAGGAAGACGCTAAGAACTCCAAGTTTGTCCAACAACACAGGCGGTAACGTCTTAATCTATCGATCGATCATTAATATCCGATTTCATATTTGTCAATATTGAAATGTTAGTTTACATTTTGTATGATTTTTCTGCATCTATGAAGTTTTTCGTTTTGTTTAGATTTCTTTGAAATTGTTTGTCATATTTGGTTGCTGGTTTTTGCCAGTAGCTCATATAAAAGATGATGTATGGTATGAAATGTTTTGACTAGCATTTATCACAAATCTCAATGCCTAGTGTTTGATTTCTCTGCATTTGTTTCTTGAGCCATTGTGGTTTTGTGTATGCGATTACTTGATTCATTATGAGCAATACATGAATTCACTTAAAGTTTTTGATTAGGCTCATTCTCTAAACCATGTAATTACAGGAGTCTCAATTTGAATCCTTAATTGATTTTGTTTTGAAATTTCAGATGATCTACGGATGTGAATTGTAGAAGCTGGGAATGCAAAGCGATCTTATGGAAACTACTGTGAGTGATTCAGCATTCAAACCTGTTATAATAACATAAAGAGAGAATTCTAGATACTATTGATTTCTCTTTTCCTTTTGCTCTATGTTTTCACAACTCTTGAACAGTGCAAATTCTACTTTGTTAATCCGTTCTTTTCCGGATATGTTTAAAATTTAAATGGATTTCTTCTTCTCTTCTCTTTTTGAGTATATGTTTGAATAAGCCTACAGTTGAATGATTGAAATCCACCAACAAGCTTTTGGTTCTTAGCTACACATTTTTTCCTTTTTACTCATCTTATTTATTAGTAGCCGTAATGGTTGATTCATGTTTTACTTGACAAGATTTAGGCCGTATCAATTGTTGAATTGATTCCAATTTTTGCTGAATCGAAACTGGATAGTTAATACAGAAACACAATTAATGGAAAAGTAGTTCTGATTGAACCATAGATTTCAGTAAAAACCGAATCATGAGCCATGAGAGTCCACGACTGTGACAATGTTCTGTTGATTGGTTTGAACTGAGGTTGGCTATTACAATCACTAAAGGCAAATCTCATTACAAGAGTCAAATAAGCAGCCAAAAAAACAACCTTTATCGTAGACGCATAGTTATATAACAGTAATAACTGGTTTCAGACAAGCTACCAGGTGGACTCCAAGATCGATGCAATGTTGCTTCCACTATATCTACGCAGCAGATGGAGAAAAGAATGGCTTATGCACCAAACCCCCAAAACAGATCAACCCTAGTCATCCCTTTCGTGACACGTTAGTGCTTTGCACGAAATTCCCGAACTCACTCCTCGCCAGCCTCATCAATCTGTCTACGCTGCACTTCAAAAGCTCAGCAACCACTGGCATCATTGACACCACCGTCTCCAAAAGCCGCTCGACGATGTAGATTCCATATTTCTGAAACGAGATCTCAATGCAGTGGCCACAATGTTAAATTAAAGGCCATGTTATGCCTGCAACGCAAGTCATTCAATTTAAGCATGTGTTGGACCACAATTCCCGTAAGCATCATTGCTTAGCCAAAGAGTATTGTTATTAATCATTAAGTTGAACGTCCGTTGTACGCACATCTCCAGATCTTGAGGCGTTAAGGCCGCGTAGAATCCGCAGCGATGTGAGTTGATTAGATTGATTATATTGGAGGCTCCTCGTTCATGGTTTCATAATCCCTAAACTTTGAGAGTTGGTGGGACTGTTCATTTACCTTCGAGATAAGAGCATCATCATCAATGAGATACTAATTAAGTTTCTCATTAATATAAAATTAATATTTTAAATATTTTTTAATTTGAGGATCTTGCTTTCATTTTTTTATCTCCACTGGTGAGAGATTTGAATGATCTCTCATTAATAATATTGTTAAACATATCAAATTATATTCAGTTATATTAATTAGTTAAATTATAATTATAAAAATAATAAAAAATTCAAAAAAACAAAATTTGATATTAATAATTTTAATATCAATAATAATAATGTAATATTCAAAATAATAATATTTCATGCATAATATTAAATATTTAATTTAAATTCATGTTTGACCAAAAAGAAAAATTAAATTCATGCATAATGGAACGTTATAGATAGATAAATTTATTTTATGATTTAAAAAAAAAAAGTAAAAAAAATAAAAAAGTATTACATACAAACTATATCTGGTGAGCCGTTTTCTTGATATTCAAGAGATATGGAGTGTTTCTGATCAAGAAGGGTATGATTTATTCATGTAAGGTTCTAAACTAACCGGAACATTGAACTTTACATCTTTCTCACTAGAATTTCAACTTCAAGAGGAGTTATTGTGCCTGTAAAGCATCTAACCTATGAGCTGGTGATTGAATTAACGAGATCAATAAGTGACACAAAGCCTTTCATCAATAGACAAATCACACAAGAAAACAGATGAATGTTATGAAGAATAAGGAGACAGCTGAAGCAAAGTACTTAGAACAGATTGGCTAGAACTCTAAAACCCTGTATAACTTCTCTATTGTACTTACTACTTATTAAGAATGTGTATTTTTATTTAATGAAAAAATGTACACAATTGGATAAATTAAACACACAGATTTCTCCAAGAGCTATTCAAACAAGAACCTTTAGCTCAAATATTTTACTGTAGCAAACTCATCCATCATATGAAAACTTAATAAACAAGCCTTAAACTACAATATCTAAAATCTTCATCGCTCAGATTCCTATATTTCTTCAAGAACGTTGAAAGATTTATGTGAAGCAGATAGAAGCAAACTGAACAAGCAAGTTCTGATCCTTCGAACCCGATCCATTCATTGTCTTCCACCTGTCCATGTAATCTCCAATCCAATCGGACTTTGCTTCCACTTGTTCATCCCTCTCTTCTGGAACCCTCTCGGTCATTGAGAGTGCGTCTACTTGAGGAACCATGTTTCCTTCTCCAGTCTGCTCTCTGTTTCTCTCTGTTACTGCAGCAGAAAAGGGATATGCTATGTGCGGAATCTCTTTCATTACCACCCAAGAATAATGGCTGCTGATGCTCCGAAGAAACAGCTCGAGCAGGCTCACTATTAATGATCGGCTGCTGCTCCGAGGAAGCAGAAGATTCATGATATGATTCTTGTTCTTTTTCTTGGGATTCTTTGTTTTGTGAATCTTGCAGAGGACTAGCTTCTGAAACTCATCTTCGTCCGGCAACATATACTCGTTCATAATCCAGCTGTATTCGCTACCAGGAACTGGAACAAGAGCAGAGGCACCATCTCCTCTCTTCTGCTTCTTCTTGTTACTTTTGCTGCAAGTTAGGTTTTGCTTTGTCCCAATGATATTCCCTGTCTCAGCCTCGATGATATTTTGTTTCAAATTCTGCTTCCAGCTCCCGCGGTCGATGCCATCGTTGTCTCCGGTGATCCAACCGATCTTCTTTTCGGAGATATGTTTCCTCAACGTAAAGTAATAATAAACGTCTTCCATGAGAAAAGGATTGTTGGTATGGTTCAGCAGCCATGGCTCTTTGGCGAAAACATCCATCATCACTATGAAGTCTCCAACGGCTACAAGTCCTTGCTTGGGAATTAGATAACTTTTAATGAGTTCTACGTCAGTGGGATCAAAGTGAATCCCTTCGTCTTCTTCGTAGTAGTTCGACAATACGGTTTCAGGTATGGTTAGAAAAAGCTTTTTGTTTGTTATGTTTTGTGATTGTAGAATATGGTATGGAGAGACATATGAAAGTATATATATATATATACTATAAAATGGTTAGGTTATTTCATTTTCCTAATTACAACAAAATTCGAGTTTACTAGTATTTTCATTTATATTTGAATTTGTATTTGTATTTGTGGAATATCAAAAGGAAATAAAAATTGTATTTGTAATAACATTGTTTTAGGCGACAAAAAATAACACTTTTTAATGGATAATATATATATTTTCTTTCCTTTTTTTATTTTTGGCATATAGAGACAAGAATTTTTTTACCACAAATTATATTTTCATGAATTCTGTTTTTTTTTGGCAGCAAGTTTCATTATTTAATTAAGGAATTTTGTTTTCATGACAAAAAATTGTTTTAAAGCAAAAGCCAATCAGAAACTGAATAGTATTTGTTTGGTTGGTGAAAAATCATAAAAAATTGATATACTATAGCTATAAGTGACGAATTATGATGTTATGAGTTAGAATATATACATGAAAATAACGTATATATGATAAAATTTTGGAACCTTTGTACTCCCTCTGTTTTGGAAAAAATGGTTTTACAAAGTTAAATGTTATATATATATATACACATATATACATACTGTTTGTTTGTTTGTTAAGGAGATGTTTAATATTTCCTATGCAAATTTGTATAACACATTACATTTGTTTCATCCGTTAATTAAAGTAAAATAAATGAAACAACTAATGATTGATTATAAATAATGGTATATTTAGGAGTTAAGGAAATTCTTTTAATATGCCTTATATGCTACCGAGATATTTTCTCAACCCAATTTATTACACAATATCACATTTTAATCAGGAAAAAGCGGTTACTTCTTTTCCAAGCATCTATAGATACTAGCTTCTACGACTTAAGACGATAACAAAACTGTACTCGTCATAAAAAAATATTTAACAAATGCCTGAAACGTTAAAACTTAAAAGCTTACAACTTTTCTATTGTTCTTAGAAAGAATGTGTATCTTTTTATTAAATGAAAAAAAACATGCGAAATTGACACATTCCTCAGTTTTTTTTGAATTTTGAACAAGAACTTTTAACATTACTCCGGTTAACAAAAAAAATAATTCTGATCAATTTATTTGATAGCAATTAGATACGATTATTTCCGCTTTTACGATTGAACCCAACGTTTATAGCTTTCTCACTGCCAGTTTATACTGGATTTTGTTTTCTAGTTGCAACAAAAGTTAAAAATTATTACTTCTCCTTAAAAGTCTACGTCGTTAGTTTCCTTTTTAAGTCTCCTTAATCGTTACTAACAACTAACTCTGCATATGACAAAAGACTGGCAACTGCTTGATCAAAAAAATTAATTACATAATTGGCAGCTAGTAACGAAAACTTTACCTACAATAATAATTATTGAGCAAGATTAAGAATTTTGTTTAACTTACAATAAAATTTTGACTATTCAAAAGATGACGAAATGTTGTCGATCTTCTTTATCAAAATATACTTCGAAGATTTAAAGAATGTATATTATTATTTAATTAAAAAATGTGTACAATCGGATAGATTAAAACAAATTTCTCCAAGAGCATTGCAAACAAGAACCTTAAGCTACATTATCTAAAATATTTTACTTATGATCATTGATCAGCTGCTGCTCCGTGGAAGAAGACTCATGCTTATGGAAAAATCTAAAATAATATAATTGAATTGATGTAAATAGTTCATCGCAATCTATATAAAAATAATTGTTTTCATGAAATTATATTCTAAGACATACATTTTCGTAACACACCTAGAAAAAAAAAAGAATATTCACTGGCTTCAAAGAAAACATCAATGTATCAAAACCAACTAATAAGAACATTATCCTGCAACTTTTGGGATAACTGCAAGCCAAGATCTTTCTTCAATTGAGCGAGAGTTGCTTCGATCTCATCAATGTTCTCTTCTATACTGTTCTTCGTGCTATTATTATTCCCTGACGATTTCTCTGTTGAGGAGCGTTCTTCAAAATCAAATCTTTCTCCATTTTTGCTTGTTCCCTCATTTTCTTCATCGCTTATGTTAAGTTCTTTCTCAAGAAACTCCACAAATTCTTCCCCAATTTCCTGAGAGAAAAGAAAAAAAATGAAAGATGAGAATCGAAAGGAGCCAAATTTGGATTTAGTCTACATTCATCAGAACCAATCTTCGTGAAAACTCCTTCATGGAAGGAAGAACAAAGTTTCCAGCTAAAAACAATCTCAGTTTAGACATCACCATATCGAAAGAAGTAAAACCAAATCAGAGGAAACAGGTTACAATAGAATCTGTCAGTCCTATGGATTTTCTGGCTTGACACTTACCACCATAGGAACAATGAGGGATAAAGATTTTAACCAGATTTGTGGTCTTCACCCGGTTTCTAGTTACAATGTTTATTGAAAAAATCAGTAGACTAAAAACCCTTAAAACAGAGGCAAGATCCAAGGTTTTATATATAGCCACGAAATTTCAAATTGAAATTCACATTTGAAACAGATTAACAAATCCGGATTATGAGTAGTTTGGTACTATGGGACTTACCGCTAGTTCCTCCCAAAGACTTTTCGGTTTTCCTTGCGAGGACGCACTAGCTTCCCAGTTCTTGAACTCTTCTTGAAGATCTTTAAAGAAATCCCCTGTCAATACCACAAAAGTGAGCCTCTAAATGAAGAATTAAGTACAGTTACACAATGTTCTGTGCATAAAATCTCTAGACATGCAAAAAACATCTAACGACAGAAAGAAGATAGATTTCACAGGTTGTGCCTCTACCGATTGTTATTTGAACATCCCTCACGAATTCACCTGCATAATAAAGTGTGTTGTGCATAAGATCAAACTGACCTCAATCAACCGAAGTCCCCCAAAAGTTGACAACACATAAGAGAGAACACCGCACCAAACTTCTAACCACAGCCATTAAATGGAACCCCATGAACATTTTCAAAAAACTATTTAGCATTGGTGTTCAAACAAAAGATTTCTTCCTAAATTTCAAACTGATGTCAAGCCATAGTTTAGCACTAAGCTTCAAAGAAAAGTTTCCATTTTACACAACAGGATCTTCAGATGACCACATTTCAATTACAAATATATAGTGATTTCAGGGGGGTTAGGGCTTTACCAAGTCCATAGAAATCTTCCTCGACTTGACTGTCGCTCTTTCGGCTTGTTTGGCCCGTAGAGTATGAATAACCAGACGCACGACTATCTGACCTGTACTTACGCCGTGACTCAGAGTTTATCAGAGTAGTGTATGCATGCTTAATTTTCAAAAACTTCTCTTGCCCGTTTGCCTATACACCAAAAAACAGCCAGGGGATGAATTAAGTAACTTAAGTCCATCAAACAACTTCAAGTAGGTCTACAAAGATACACATACACATGAAAGCACCACACAAAGTCCCAATTCTATGAATTTGTATATATAGACAAACATATAAGCATCCATACATAGTTCCAACTCAGTAAATTTCACAAAAAAAATAACCCAAATGAATTGATTTCAATGAAAGTAGAAACCATAAAAAGTACCTCTTTATTAACATCTGGGTGATACTTGAGAGCAAGTTTACGGTAAGCCCTCTTTATATCTTGAGGAGTTGCTGATGGAGACACACCAAGAATCTCGTAAGGAGATGCTCTAGCTCTCGGTACCATAATTCGATTTCTCCGTCTTTGAGCAAAACTCCGTCGTTTATAGAACGAAGCGCCACCAAAATCGCTGCCATAGCAACACTTAGTTACAGGAAAGCCCAGAAAATTTATCCGATAAAGGAATGAAACTGGAGGAAGATGAGAAGAAAGGAAGAAACTTTGTGGTGTTGGAGACAGAATCGAAGATATTGCATACATAATTTTCACTGCCTCATTGGATCGAATTCATCAATTCCTCCTTTTTGGATAATCCAGTGCGGTTTTTGTTTAACCGCTCCTCTGGTTTCTGGTTATCTCTTAACCGGTTCGTATTGTTTAATCGGGTATAATCTTTAACTCTGTTCTTACTTCTTCGTTCTCTGTTCGATAAAGTTACTTCCTTTCACTGAAATGTTTTAGTCTTTTCCTGCTTACTTGGAATCTACAATCATAATGCGGGTTTTGATAAATTTTGAAGCTTTGATCTTCACCAATGAACAAATTTTCCATCATTCCTTGTTCTTTTCGGTTATTGTCAATCGGTTCTTATGCTGAACTCATCGAAACCAACGGTCGAAATCGTTTGCTTTCCGGAGGAAGAGTGCTTCATGCTCATCTGGTTACGTCTGGCATTGCTCGCTTGACGAGAATTGCAGCTAAGCTTGTAACGTTTTATGTTCAATGTGGGAAAGTTTTCGATGCTCGGAAGGTGTTCGATGAATTGCCCAAGAGAGACATTAGTGGATGGGTTGTCATGATTGGGGCTTGTGCTCGAAATGGGTATTACCAGGATTCTTTGGGTTTCTTTAGAGAAATGACTAAAGAAGGTTTAAAAGTTGATGCTTTCATTGTTCCTAGCCTTCTTAAAGCCAGTCGCAATCTGCTTGATCAAGAATTCGGGAAGATGATACATTCTCTGGTGCTCAAGTCTTCGTTTGAGTCTGATGCTTTTATAGTTAGCTCGCTTATTGATATGTATTCAAAGTTTGGAGAGGTAGAGAATGCGAGGAAGGTGTTCGATGATTTGGCTGAACAAGATTTGGTTGTGTTCAATGCTATGATCTCTGGTTATGCTAACAACAGCCAATCAGCTGAAGCATTGAAGTTGGTGAAAGATATGAAACTACTGGGAATTAAACCTGATATTATCACTTGGAATGCTCTAATTGCAGGATTCTCGCATATAGGAAATGAAGAAAAAGTATGTGAGATTCTTGAGATGATGTGTTTGGATGGTCACAAGCCCGACGTTGTGTCCGGGACTTCTATTATATCAGGCCTTGTACATAATTTTCAGAATGAGAAAGCTTTTGGTGCTTTTAGACAGATGTTAGCTCACGGGTTGTATCCAAACGCAGCTACCATCACTACCCTTTTGCCTGCTTGTACTGCACTTGCGAATATGAAGCACGGGAAGGAGATTCATGGTTACTCGGTAGTCACTGGACTAGAAGATCAAGGTTTTGTTAGAAGTGCTTTGCTCGATATGTACGGGAAATGTGGATTCATATCAGAAGCAATGATCTTGTTTCGCAAAACGCCCAAGAAGACAACAGTCACTTTCAACTCGATGATCTTCTGTTATGCAAATCACGGGCTCTCAGATAAAGCAGTTGAGCTATTCAATCAGATGGAAGACACAGGTGAGAAACTAGACCACTTAACATTCACGGCCATCCTCACAGCCTGCAGCCACGCCGGGTTAACTGATCTTGGACAAAAATTGTTCCTTTTGATGCAAAGCAAATACAGAATCGAGCCGAGATTGGAGCATCATGCTTGTATGGTGGATCTTTTGGGCCGAGCGGGGAAGCTTGTTGAGGCCTATGAGATAATCAAGTCTATGAGAATGGAGCCGGATATGTTTGCGTGGGGTGCTTTGCTAGGTGCGTGTAGGAATCACGGGAACATGGAGTTTGCGAGGATTGCAGCAGAGCACTTGAAAGAGCTCGAACCTGAGAATTCAGGGAATGATCTGCTATTGTCCAGTTTGAATGCAAATGCTGGTAGTTGGGAAAGTGTTGTAAGAATGAAAAAAATGATAAAGAAGAACAAGCTGAGAAGGTTTCCAGGCAGCAGCTGGGTAGAAACTGTTTGATCCTATGGCTCATTCTAGTTTTGATTCATCAAATCTGACTTTAATTTTGACAAATAATTTTGGGAAAAAATGCTAAATAAATCACTAACTTTCAAATTTAGACAAAAAAAAACATAAATTTTCACATAAACATTTTAAATCATAAATTTTTGTTTATTTTATTTTTAAACCACAAACTTTTGTAAACTGAGCTATAGTAGGCACGACGTTAATTTGGCTAACTTAGCGATTAAACACTATTAGCTTCTCTTTTAAATATTTGTTAAATAAAACGCCACCATTCCTTTTAACTTTAAAACCTCCAAGTAAAAGTGTTTAATCGTCGGTTAGTCAATTTAACGCCGTGCAAATATTCGTTCAGTCAACCGAAGTCTATGATTTAAAAAAAGAATCAACAAAACATTTTGATTTTAAAATAAAATCAACAACAATTTATGATTAAAAATGTTTGTGTGAAAGTTAATACTTTTTTGGCCTAAACTTGAAAGTTAATGATTTATTTAGCATTTTTCCCAATAATTTAGTTCTATATGTAATTTTTTTTTAAAACATACAACTTTCTAATGTTTAATCAAATGACCATATAATCCTTAAGATAAATAAAGAAATCATTTAGTCAAAGTAAAAATAAAACCTAGAAAAATCTCTTTTATTTTTGTCGTCTAAAAAATTTGAAACCAAGTCGAGGAACATATGGGAAAGTGGTAGGTCTACCTTTAATATCATGTAATAAACCCAGGTTCGGATCTGCTATCTCTCTACTCTTTGTTATGGCCAATGGCACAAAAGACGTTAAAAAGAAAGGATGAGATCAAATTGTGGGGAGCTCCACCCAATCAGTATTATCCTCCTCGAGAGAACGTTACTTCACGAATTTTCTGTTTGCTTTACCTATTTTGTTGACTCCACGTGCTTTCTGCTTATCCTACCACGCTATCAACAAACTTGAGAGCTTTCCCCAACCTCGCAAATCTTTAGATCTTTATTTTCTACGTACAAATCTTTAACAAACTTGAGTTAGCTCTTCCAAAGACTTCTCTGATTTGCACTTTCTCACCATCCCATGCAGCTTAACTGAGTCTGATCTCCACACCCTCGGACCACTCAAGTTCCTCATGAAGCTCAATCAAATTTGCGAGACAAACTTCAAGCACTGTTTAAGTAACCGATTGCAAGAACATGGTAACGGTAATGATGATATTGCTTGTTTCGTCTACGATGAGTACATGTACTTCTCCCAAGCTGCAGTTAAGCAGTTTCAACTTCCTAGTGTCGTCTTCAGCACGACAAGTGCTACTGCCTTTGTTTGTCGCTCTGTTTTGGCTCGAGTCAACGCAGAATCGTTCTTGATCAACATGAAAGGTACTCAAGATTTTTGGGCTTTTTACCTCAACTCAAAATGACTGTTTGATAAACCAATCCAAATGTCATTCCCTTCGCAGATCCTGTAGCGCAAGACATGGTGTTTCCAGGATTGCATCCTCTAAGGTACAAGGACCTACCAACTTCAGTATTTGGGTCATTAGAGAGCATGCTCAAGGTTTACACTGAGACTGTCAACATCCGAACAGCTTCCGCTGTTATCATCAACTCAGCGAGCTGTCTAGAGAGCTCGTCTCTGGCATGGTTGCAACGAGAACTACAAGTTCCAGTGTATCATATAGGCCCACTTCACATTGCAGCTTCTGCGCCTTCTAGTTTACTAGAAGAGGATAGGAGCTTCATTGAGTGGTTAGAGAAGCTCTTTCTTGTAGGTGATTCGACCAGGTTCTACACCTACCCCGGAATGGACAGAGACCTTACCAGAGGAATTCAGTAAGTTGGTTTCAGAAAGAGGGTACGTTTTGAAATGGGCTCCACAGATGGAAGTTCTAAGACATCCTGCAGTAGGAGGGTTTTGGAGTCACTGTGGATGGAACTCGACGCTAGAGAGCATCTGGGAAGGAGTTCCGATGATCTGTAGGCCTTTTACAGGCAATCAGAGAGTCAATGCGAGGTACTTAGAGAGTGTGTGGAGAATTGGGGTTCTACTGGAGGGAGAGCTGGATGGAGGAACTGTGGAGAGAGCTGTGAAGATGTTGATTGTGGATGAAGAAGGGGCAAATATGAGGAAGAGCTAACGATTTGAAAGAGAAGCTCGAAGACTCTGCCAGAAGTGGAGGTTCCTCAAGCAGCTCATTAGACGATTTTGTCAATTCCTTGTGAAGATGTTGAAGAAGATGAGATAATCTCTATTCATTGTCAAAAGTGTATCAAAAGATATTCATTTAATATAACAGCTCAGATAGACATTGGACCGTCATTAGAGGCGCCGCCTCCTTTGTTTATGTTTGCTTTTGAGGGACTTTGATCTAATCTAAGAGTTTAGGGATCTACGATCTACCATTGTGAAGTTTCTTTCTTGGTTGTGGTTATGATTTTGGAGGATTTGGAAATGATGGTGTTTTGCCGATGGTTTCCGGCTACATCGACGATGTTTTTATGTTATTTGTCGTAGATCTGTTTTTTTGGGAGATGCGTCCAAACTAGATCTTCTAGTTGGTATCGGTGGATCTGATATGGTGATGTAGCACCGGTCTTTGGTAATAGTCGCTGAAATTTTTTGTTTTTCTACCATTATTTTTTATCTTTTTGGTCTTTGTTCGCGATTTTTCTCGGATTTTCATATTTTTTAGGTTTAGAATTCTAAATCTGCTATTCCGTTTAAGGTTACAGGATCGTTTATTTGCATACATGCTTAGATTTTAGTTAAATATTGATGCCTATCCAATTCAAATTTGTTTAATGGTGGCTTCACCGAAACTAACTCGAAACAAATTTGACAAAGACAATAAAAAAAAGAATATATTTTTACATTATAAGAAATTACTTCGTGCAATTCCAAAAAATATTAGAAGCCCGCCTGATATTGTGGATACGGGAACTTCTAATTGTTTACCTTGGATTTGAAACAAAATTATTGTGGTTTCACTAATGTGTCATCAAAAATGTTTGTCTTGCTTTAATGTTCGTAAAAAAACCGTTAGTGTTTTCTCTGTATTTCATTTATCGATTTTCTTCAATTACAGTGTATACAAAAATTTTGAGAATAAGAGATAAAGTTTTTGATCGAAAGATAAATCAAACCAAGAGACGTAATCAGTTTTAGACCGGTTTGAATAAAATAAAGTAGAAAATAAAGATATTCATTTAATATTATGAATAATCAAATGACAAAAAAGGGACATGTATTCTATTTTAAGTGTAAATTTTTGGCAGTTGTCATTTAACTTCTTTTTTTTGTCATTTAAGTTGTCTCTAAATAGAAGTTTCTACATTTTTGTCAAAAAAAAAAAAAGAAGAAGTTTTGTCGTTCTATGTTAAATGTTAAAAATAACACCTCTAGGCTCTATTAGAAAGAGGACAAATAAATAAAGAAAGGATGAGATAGTATATTTAGAAAGGAAGCTTTAAATGAGGCAGGTCACCTATAATCTATAGTAGTTATCCTCTATAGAGGGAAAGGTCAGCCAATTTGTCATTTTCCAATATCTTCTGTTTTCTTTGTCTAATTTATGAACTCCACGTGCTTCTTCTTGTACACAATATTCAGAGCTTTCTCCAACCTCAGAATTGACCACATAAAGATTAAAAACTAAATCTCGATGAAACCAATGAAACAGTAAACGTATATCTCACGTGTCTATATATTCAGATCAGATCAGATCTGGTGAAAGAATTAAGTATATCCTTTCTGTCCTTTTTTAGCTTTTTCCATTCCTACATTGAGAAAGAAAGAGAAGCGAGAGACTGCAATGGAGGCTAAGAGAGTGAAGAGAAGGATCGTGTTAGTTCCAGTTCCAGCACAAGGTCATGTCACTCCAATGATGCAACTCGGAAAAGCTCTTCACTCCAAGGGATTCTCTATCACTGTTGTTCTGACTCAATATAATCGAGTTAGCTCTTCCAAATACTTTTCTGATTTTCAGTTTCTCACCATCTCAGGCAGCTTAACTGAGTCTGATCTCCACACCCTCGGACCACTCAAGTTCCTCATGAAGCTCAATCAAATTTGCGAGACAAGCTTCAAGCACTGTTTAAGTAACCTATTGCAAGAACAAGGTAACGGTAATGATGATATTGCTTGTCTCGTCTACGATGAGTACATGTACTTCTCCCAAGCTGCAGTTAAGCAGTTTCAACTTCCTAGTGTCGTCTTCAGCACGACAAGTGCTACTGCCTTTGTTTGTCGCTCTGTTTTGGCTCGAGTCAACGCAGAATCGTTCTTGATCAACATGAAAGGTACTCAAGACTTTTGGGCTTTTTACCTCAACTCAAAATTACTGTTTAGATAAACCAATCCAAATGCCATTCCCTTCGCAGATCCTGAAGTGCAAGACATGGTTTTTCCAGGATTGCATCCTCTAAGGTACAAGGACCTACCAACTTCAGTATTTGGGTCATTAGAGAGCATGCTCAAGGTTTACACTGAGACTGTCAACATCCGAACAGCTTCCGCTGTTATCATCAACTCAGCGAGCTGTCTAGAGAGCTCGTCTCTGGCATGGTTGCAACGAGAACTACAAGTTCCAGTGTATCATATAGGCCCACTTCACATTGCAGCTTCTGCGCCTTCTAGTTTACTAGAAGAGGATAGGAGCTGCATTGAGTGGTTAGAGAAGCAGAAACCAAGCTCAGTGATTTACATAAGCTTGGGAAGCTTGGCTCTAATGGAAACCAAAGATATGTTGGAGATGGCTTGGGGATTGAGTAATAGCAACCAACCTTTCTTGTGGGTGATACGACCGGGTTCTATTCCCGTCTCGGAATGGACAGAGACCTTACCAGAGGAATTTACTAAGTTGGTTTCAGAAAGAGGTTACATAGTGAAATGGGCTCCACAGATGGAAGTTCTCAGACATCCTGCAGTAGGAGCGTTTTGGAGTCATTGTGGATGGAACTCGACACTAGAGAGCATCGGGGAAGGAGTTCCGATGATATGTAGGCCTTTTACAGGCGATCAGAAAGTCAATGCAAGGTACTTGGAGAGAGTGTGGAGAATTGGAGTTCAATTGGAGGGAGAGCTGGAGAAAGGAACAGTGGAGAAAGCTGTGAAGAGGTTGATTGCTGATGAAGAAGGGGAAGATATGAGGAAGAGAGCCATCGACTTGAAAGAGAAGCTCGAGGCCTCTGTCAGAAGTGGAAGTTCTTCATGCAGATCACTAGACGACTTTGTCAATTTCTTGAAAATGAAGAATTCCATGTAGTCCCTTGCTGTTCAAAGTCAAAATTGTATCAGAAGAGATTCGTACGAGTATTATGTATTAAATGGCATAAAAGGAGATGTATTCTAATTTTAAGGGTAGTTTTGTGGCAGTTGTCTCTAGATAAAAGAGTTTCAGCATTTAGCGACAAAAGCATTTTTCTGGGTCATTCTCAAGCAAGATACGATATGAAGAGCTTGGCTTTTTGTATTACAGTTGTTGGGGCTATGTTCAACCACTTGAACCCTTTTAAGCTACTTCAATTATTTGCACTTTATAACCAGACCAAATAGCTCATCTGAGTCCAATAGGGCCAATTTGGTTTCTGTTTAAGATCAACAAAGACTATCAGGGGAAGTTTCAATGACTGTTAGAGTCAGTTGTTCCATGTGTCATCTACCATGAAGATCATATTCTCTGCTAAAGCTGCTCTGCGCTTGCTAATGGTGAAAGAAGGGGAGAGTATGAAGAGGAGACTTCTCAGTTTAGAAGAGAAGCTTCGAGCCTCTGTCAGAAATTGAGGGACTTCATATAACTTGATTTGTAGACTTCCATTAGGACATTATGATGATCATGAAGTTCACATGGCAAAATAACTAGTTCCTAGTAGTTTTACCATATCTGTTACTGCATACAGAAAGCTTAAAAAGCCTCCATTGATAGAAATATCCACTTTATGTTGAATCAATCCAAGACTCTTTCTGTAGAAAAGGGATTTCAGTGACCCACATAAAAGTAATATGAAGATAAAGTTAGTATATGATGTCTGTGAAAAGAATAATCTATCTAATAATAAGATGAGTGAAAAGTTATCTTATAATGGAGATTCCACATTGCTCACATACATGTATTTTATGACTTAAGATCTATAATGCTGATTAAAAAATCTTAACAGATTATTACCCAAATCTGAAGATGAAACATTGAAACCTTAATGGGTAGAACTATTAACTCTTTGTGGGGAAAGAGTTGGCTTATTGTTGGAATGTCACTTTCTTCTTCTGGTTGAGAGTTTTATTGGTGTGTGACCGACCCTCCATCCAACACAATCATAGGGTATTTCTTTAGAAAGACTAAAAGGTTTCCCACAGAAAAGACTATTTTAATCTAATAAGATGGCCACTTACACGGAATTGGATTGGATTTTCTATATTCAGGCAAATATCATATGATTAAATGATAAAACGAAAGAGATATTTATCAAAATGAGGAAACATGAGAGTCTTATCTGATGCTATCTTCATTATCCAGAGAAGTAAACAATTAACAAGTCGAACAAACATGAGACACTGTCTTGAATTTAACAAGACTACAAGTGATAAGCAAAGAAGCTTTACCTCCTTGGAGACAATATAAAACTCGTCCATTCAGAGAGGGCGAGCTTCCACGCGATTTTCTCCCATCATTTTCTATACATATGCAATGAGGACTTGTGTGGAAAAGTTGGCAAATTAAAATTTACGAGGACGTGGTGAAGGGGAAAAATAACCAGAAGCCAAGAACCTGCAGCAAGAATCAATTGGAATCAAGAACTCACAAAGACGAATTAAGTAATACCTGAGCAATTTAGCTGAAGAAATGAATTCTTTTTAAACGGAGAAAACTGATTATTTTAACACAAAACTTTCAGGATTTGATAAGGTTACCACCTCTTATGGAACTACACACATTACTAAGCAGAGAAAAAAAATCAACCGAGGACCAAACACTAGCTTGTCCGGAATTATCTTGCCTGAATTCAAAGTTATAGTAAGACTTTCCTAGTAACAGGAATGAACATAAAAAAAATATGAAGCTCAAAGATGACTATTGATCTCTAGATACAGATCCGTCATATATGAGCTCACAACTCTCGGTTACATTCAGTGTCAGCTCCTGAAGCGTGAACTAGATTAAACAGTCCTTAAGAACAGTCGCGAATTAAACATCAAATCTGGTTTGTAATGTAATTAGGATATAATTACGCAGCCAACAAATTAAGCAGCAAGGGCAAAATAGCCAAAGGTTTATTTATTATAAACAGTCCTTAAATTGTGTAAAATTCTAACTGTACTTAGAGAAATAGGACGAAAACAAGCTCACCTATTTATTTTTTGTAGAGCAAATTTAAGATCCGTTTTACTTGTCACTCACGCCACCACCGCCAACAGAAGGATAGGTCACCATAGATCCGAACTTACTCTGCTGCATCATATATGGGTTTGATTCATTGCTATGGTGATGATAATGATCTTGACCGTGACTATTGTGATGATATCCTTGCATAGCCATGTGATGTCCGTAGACTGGCATCGGGATCATCGACGGAACCTGAATAGGAATCCCCAATTTTCCGATGGCTCCGTTAGTTCCTCCACCGTCTTGGAAGCTCTGTGGAGGCACCGGCGTGGAAGAAATAAGCTGATCCGACAAAGACGGACCTTCCGTGGTCAATTCCTGAATCCGTTTAAGGTAGAGCCTATATTTCTGCAAATGAGACGCGACGTTCTCACGAGTCAGTCCTTCAACGTTCATCAGCTGCATAATTGTCTTCGGCACTGCGTTTTTAATCCCTAGATGAGCTACCACGTCAACGAATCTCTTGTGTAGCTGCGGTGTCCACACTAAACGCGCCCGTTTCAGTGTCTTCCCAGACGCATCTTCAGTTCCTGAATCTCCTTCCTCCGCCGCCATGGAATCCACCGGCTCACCTCCTTCCGATTTCTTCTGTTTCTTCGGATCTGATCCTGGACTACTCGATCCAACTCTATCCACTACCTCCTCCACCGATGAAGCATTATGGGCTCCAGAAGATCCATAGCAGCGCAACGAAGAGAGCGTGTTCTGTGACGCGCGAATGACGTCTTGAATCGTACGGCTCCGTTCTGGGATTATGCTAAAAGCTAGTGCAAGGATCGGTGGGATCAGAAATTGAGACAACGGCGTCAAATCATCTCCGCTTGGTAATCCAATCTCCCATTCCGGAACCCTATCTTCATCGCCGCCGGCGTCTTCTCCATCGTCCCCGTATTCGCTCATCCTAACTTCCTTCCCCATTTCACACTCTCTTCGTTTCTTTTTTTACGGATTAAATCCTCTGAAGCTCAACAACATATGAAAGTTTCGGATCAGAGATCCGAGAAGGAAACCAGAAAATTCGTAGAGCCTAGTTTTTTGGGAAAATGAGAAAAATCGATTTTCCATTTTCTTTTTTTTTTCGAAAAAGTGAAAAAGGTGTAATATCGGCTTCTGGTTACTGCCAACGTGGCAACTTAGCCAGATATTTTTGATCTTCTAAATATCTTTTGCCCTCATCTCCGTCTACTCGCTTTATCTAACTGACACGTGTACACACAACTACTTATCTCCGGCCACGTCATTAGTGCATCGTCCAGACAATAGGCACCGCACGACGGATTAGCCATTTCTTGAGTGCGGCCAAATAGTAACTGATTTACCGGAATTACCCTTTAACGTGGCTATGTGGCCCCCAAAAAGAGTGTATAACTATAAACCGGTGGGATTGGGGCCATTGTACCAATAAATAAACCAAATTATTTAGGACAGCTGGACGAGAGAGGCGGAGAAAAGTTACAATGAGAAATATCGTACAATATCCACACGTAAACGTAATTTATGAGCCGTTGGATTGTTAGTTTTCGATATGTATAGTAACATCTAAGATCAATTTAACGGCATCCAACCTATGATCGTGACTTCATGAAAACGAATTATAAACAAGTTGACTCCTCGTGCAGCAGCGATTAAAAACTTTTTCAATAAATGCTATAAACTATATTGTCTAGATTACTTATTTTGCTAGGATTCGATTCAGCTTGTCTGTATACAAACAATTTATTTCACTATACTGGGGTCTTAAAATTGGATCCAATTTGATTAATTTTCTGAATGTGGGTTTACGAAAAACTTTTCTAGAGGATTATTAACTTATTTCTAAAATTAATCGAATAATTACCAAGACCGGACATCGTTAATGAGAAAAGCTATATACGAAAATCGTGATACGGAGGTTTCAGTTGTCTCTATAAGTCTATCTCGGGCCTTTTATTGAGCCGTATTTTGGCCCATTTTATTTTCCCCTAGCCCAATGCCTGTTTTCCAAATCTTCGCGTACAAATCATCTGTTTCATATCGCCGCGCGACTCGGGAGCACCAAACACAATCACAATGTCTCACTGAGTCCACTCGGTCTCGTCACATTCCAAAGGCGTTATCTGCTTCCTCTGTGTTGAAAGCAAGCTTCTTCGATCTTCTCTTGTGGTTTCGTTGCGAAGGAATCGTAAGTTTAATTTTGTTCCTTTGCGAAGGTTTTTGTCAATCTGAAAAGTAGAAATATCAGATTTAAGCAAAGAGATTGATAATTAGGTTTTGGGAATCGAACCTTTTTTGTGATGTTAAGGTAGCGGACCCAGTTTATGGAATCGTTGCATTGAGTAGAAACCCTAATTCCTGGGTCCTGTGTAGTGGTATATATCAGTAATCAGATAAGAAAAAACAGTTTCGTATGGAAGCAACGGTTAAAAACTCAAGTAGTAATGGTGAGTGGACAGTGGTCTTACCTAGTAAAGGAAGACAAGGAAGAAGAAGAAAAACAAAACGTAACGGTCAAGAAGAAGAAGAGAAACCATGGAAATCGGATGATCTTGAAGTTGATCCGCAGAGACAAGCAAGACTAAAGCAGAAATTGGAAATTTCAATGAAGAAAATCGAGAGCTCCAAGTTTTACACAGCATTCTTAGAGCAGCTCAAGTCTCCTGAGGTTTCAGACCAGTTTCGCCTCGTTTTAGGCACTGAAACACAGCTGCAGATGGTGATGTACGGTATAGGCAGCATCGAGTCTTATGAATCTCCAAGGTTTCAGCTGAGCATTGCAATCTTGATGAAAAGAGAATTCGATTGGGTGGGTAACATAGAAGTATTCGATCCAGTCCTCTCTGTAACTGAATCTAGTGTCCTAGAATCTTTGGGATGCACCGTTTTATCAGTGAACGAGCAAGCTCGCAGGGAAGCTTTAAAGCCTACTCTTTTCTTCATGCCACATTGTGAGGCCAATCTATATAGCAACCTATTGCAAGCAAACTGGAGAATGCATCGTTTGTCCAAAATCGCTTTGTTTGGGAACAGCTTTCAGATGTATGAGGAGCAAGTTTCGTTAGCCCCAGAAGTCATCCGTGCCACCAAATGTATCATAGCTGTACGAAGAATCACAAGCGAATTTGCTATTGAGACGGTATCAGAAGATTATTTTGCAGCTTTCCATGATTCAAGCTGGCATTTTTTCAGTTCTGCTATAGATTCAGAGCTGCCATTGTTGGTTTCAGAGGAATTTTAGATCAATGTTTCAAATGCTCTTTGTTTTCCTTCTTTTTTCCTGCATAATCTTAAACATTAAGGGAAAGGACAAACCCATTGAAGTTATTGATTTATCATTGCAGTCAATAAAATTTGATGTTTGTTGGTCACAAAAGATGTAAGTATCTTTATGCAAATTAACATGTTTCACAATAGCATTGTGCCTAGCAAACAGTTAGTTTTCAGCTAAGTTAATATTTTCATTTTGTATTTGTGTTAAGTTGTGATAATCAGTATAATTGCGATTTGTCAATTTTCATTGAGAAAAAAATAAATAGTTGAGCAACTTTTCTTTTGATTTGTTTTAATAATGAGGGCAATTGATTAAGAAAATTGGTTCGATACTTCTATATGTATTTTATCAACTTGGCTCATATACATTAACTTAGATACGAGCTGGTTTATGTAATGTATTTTATCAATTTGATATAATTTATTGAGCCATCGGTTGACAAATAACCAAAAAAAAAAAAAATCTTGAGCCATCAACGTGTTAAAAATCTAACCATCCACCTCATTGCTCAACATAATAAACAACATATGTCTCAAATTATTTAACGTAATTTACAAAAAGAAATGTAAAAACATTAAGTTAATAAAAAGTTAGTATATGCCAATTTATATTTTAATGAAAAAATTGTCTAATTATTTAGCAGTGAGCACACTTTTGTTTCTGGCATGATTCACAGGTCGAACGATGTCGTTTAGTGGCTTTCCAGAAAAAACGGAGATCAAATGGGTCCCACATGGATCCCACAAACAGCAGACACGACGTTTCTTTTGAATTTTCTTTAGAAATTAAAAATTTAGAAACCCGGCGTTTCCACTTTCCACGTTTGGTCAAAAGTCCTTATTGCAGACGCCTCGAACGCTCCTTCTCTATACATAACGACCGTTAATACCTCCACTATATCATCTACCCAGTCAAACACTTACCACGTGTCTATTTACCATCTAATCCGACGCCGTTAATTCAGCTCCTACGACCACCTTAAAACCACGTTTCCATTTTCTCATCCCAACCTCTCTGTCATTACCGTGGTCAAGCGATACTTCCACTTCTTTCAGATCCTCTCAGCGAATCAGAAGGTTTAGAGATGTCGTCAACGCCGACGACAACGCCGATTACGGCGTCGTATTGGTGTTATAGTTGCACGCGTTTCGTCAGCGTTTGGGCTGATCAAGGCACCACCACCGTCGGAGGCATCGCTTGTCCGCACTGCGACGGTGGTTTCATCGAAGAGATTAACGATTCCTCCACCGCGGCTACCGAATTAGCAATCCCAGCTTCCACTGAAGTTAGATCGATCAACAACAACCGTAGATCGGTGATTAGACGCCGGAGATTCGGTCGCCGTCCGTCGTTTAATCCGGTCATAGTCCTTCAGGGAGGCGCCGGCGAGCGAGAAGAGGGAGAAGGAGATGGAGCTAGGGATCGACGTGCTTTTGAGTTTTATCACGATGACGGATCCGGATCGGGTCTTAGACCACTTCCTGATTCTGTATCTGAGATCTTAATGGGATCTGGGTTTGAGCGGTTACTAGAACAGTTAAGTCAGATCGAGGCGTCAGCAACCGGAATCGGTAGATCTGGAAACCCTCCGGCGTCGAAATCGGCGATTGAGTCTTTGCCGAGAGTCGAAATTTCTGAGTGCCACATAGGCGCGGAGGCGAATTGCGCTGTGTGTACAGAGGTTTTCGAGCCGGAGACGGAAGCGCGTGAGATGCCGTGTAAACACATTTTCCACGACGATTGCATCGTGCCTTGGCTCTCGATCCGGAACTCTTGCCCCGTTTGCCGATTCGAGCTACCTTCAGAACCTAATCGACGGAGCAACAATGAGGAGGAGAACGCTGTGGGGATGACGATTTGGAGACTCCCCGGTGGCGGATTCGCGGTAGGGAGATTTAACGCCGCAATGAGAGATGGAGAAAGAGTTTTGCCTGTGGTGTTAACAGAAATGGACGGTGGTGGGATTGGTAACAGCCAGGACGGTCCTAGACGGATCTCATGGGTTAGGTCCCACGGTACACTCGAATCGGATAGTAGCGGTGCTAATTCCGGATCCAGCTCCGGCGGGAGATTGAGGAGGATGGTTCGTGGAATGATGTCGTTAATGAGAATGAGACCAAATCGTGGCTCTTCTTCTTCTGCTGCTATTTCATCTTCTTCCAGCAATCTGGATTTGAACATTGAGGTAGAGTCTAGGGTTTTGGATCGGTCGAATTCAGTGTTGAGAAGATACTTTAGGAGAAACAGAAGTAACAGAGATTCTTCTTCAATTCTGCATTGATTGAGAAAATAAATATTTTTTGGTTTGTTCATTCAACAATGTATATATAAAATTCAGAAGATAAATTGGAGTTTCATTTTCTATTTTTATTCTATTAATTCTTCCTTATGTTACATCAAATGTATAATGTTCATTGAAGTATCTTTGTCTTGGACCAAGTTCCTCGAAACTTTTCCCGAGATTTTGGGTTTTTTAGTTTCCGAGAAAATCAGAGAAAGTAAAAGAATCCGTTATCCTGTAACCTCTTTCCTCGGATGCTAAGAAGATGCTCAGAAAAAAAGAATAAAAAGAAAGTCGGAAGGAAATTGATGGTTTGAAGTTGCCAAATTTGAATTCAAATTCAACTGTAAGTCTTTTAATTCATATTGACGGTACCGTTAGATTATGGTTGGGAATGTTTGACCAGGTCAAAACTGTCTGGTTTCCTTTTTTTGCTGTCTAGTTAAAATATTGAACGCTGATAAATCTTTTTATTTGGGAGACGTAGTTAGGAATGGACAAAATACCCATGACCTTTAATTATTATATACAGTATTCTTTTTATACCGTAAAATTTTATATTTATACAAAATTCAAATTTATATAATATAGATCTAAATATGATTATAAATCATATTGCACAAAAAATTAATAAAAAAAATACAAAATCTCTAGATATATAAGTATCTTACATATAATTTAAGTTTTAGATTATTAATTTATTTTTTACTAAAGTTTCATTAAGTTGTTTTCGCAAACCGCATCATTGAGGTTTGACTTTTATTCTTTTTAAGTTTTCTAATATAATAGATTTTGAGTTTTAACTTTTTACAAATACAAATATAATTACAAATTCAAGATCATCTACAAAAATTAAAAGCGAAACCAAATCAAAATAAACCAATTAATTACGATTAAAACTGAATCGTACCAAATTGTATTTTAAACAGTTTTATTTTCTATAAAACCGAAAAAACATAAAATTAAAAAACTGAACTGGAATCAAACTATAAATCGGAATGCCCACCCAGTAGTCAAAAAATTCAAAACATCTCCTCAATTTCAGCACTCTCAGTCTCATTTCTGTAATTAAATTTGTATGATATGGCTATATGCAATTATGCATAATTAAGTTATTAGTCTCTAATAATAGAAAAGGCGAGAAGAAAAACTCAACCACGACAAGTCACTGTCACTCAGTGTGTCTGTGAGAGAGAAACCACATTCAGAAATCCACAAAAAAAGGACATAATCGGTCCCACGCACCAAAAACCAAAATCCTACCGCTCATTTCTTATCTTCATTTTGCTGTATCTTCTTCACAGCAGAAACCTTGGAAAAATCGGAAGAACAAATAATGGTGACCAAAAGCTCGATCGAATTCAATCCTTACATCGAACGGAAAGCTTTCGACGAGACAAAAGAAGGTGTAAAAACGCTAAAATCACCGAAGTCCCTCGAACCTTCCACCACCCTCAAGATACCTTAACAAACAAGAAACACTCTGTCTCTGTTCCAGACCTAGAGATCCCTACCATCGACTTTGCAAGCGTCCACGTGGATGCAGCCTCACGAGAAACCGTCGTAGAGAAAGTCAGATACGCGGCAGAGAAGTGGGGATTCTTCCAAGTGATCAATCGTGGTATTCCTTTAAACGTTCTTGAAAAAGATGGAGTTCGTAGGTTTCACGAGGAAGATCCTGAGGTCAAGAAATTATACTTCTCTCGTGATCCCGCCAAGAATAAGTTTTTCTACAACAGTAATTTCGATCCATACAGTTCTTCTACGTCTGTTAATTGGAGAGATTCTATCTCTTGTTACATTGCTCCCGATCCGCCGGCTCCTAAGGAGTTCCCTGAGACTTGCAGGTAACGGAAACAGGCTAACTTCTTTAAATTGATTGAAGTTTTAATCAATTTATTTTCTTTGGTTACTGTTTATTCATACAAATATAATTTACAGTATAAGTGAAAACGATAAAAACCAAACCTTTTATTTACAATATGGTTTTAATTGTAAATACTCAAAGCAAGTGTTGAGTTTAGATGATTTTCTCTTTCACCTTCTCAAAATTAAAAGCCGAGTTGGGAGCCCATAATTTTCTAAAGTTATTGGTTTTTCTAACATCGTTTTGTTCATTCTGGGATGCTATGTTCGAATACTCAAGCATGTGCTGAGTTTAGGAGATTTGCTCTTTGAGCTCCTCTCAGAAGCTCTAGGTTTGAAATCTGAGATCCTTAAGAGCATGGATTGCCTGAAGACTTTGCTTATGCTCTGACATTACCCACCTTGTCCACAACCAGACCTAACCTTAGGGATAAGTAAACACTCAGATAACTCCTTCCTCACGGTTCTTTTCCAAGACAACATCGGTGGTCTTCAAATTCTTCATCAAGACTCTTGGGTCGATGTCTCTCCTCTTCCCGGAGCTCTTGTAATCAACATTGGAGATTTCTTGCAGGTAACGTAACAATCTGAAAACAAACAGATACCTTAAAATTAAATGTCTTTGGTTTATGTTATGTTGGGTTTGATGCAGCTCTTTCAGCTCAAGTATACTTCACAATTCCAGGGTTTATGGACCAATGAAAGAGTTTGTGTCTGAAGAAAATCCTCCAAAATACAGAGACATAACCATATCATAGTATTCAGAAGGATTCATTGAGAAAGGTCTCGATGGAACATCGCATCTATCAGATTTCAGGATATGAAAAAAAAAACGACAAAAAATAATTTTTTTTGCATCAGTTACGTTGTTTCTGGCTCTGCAATAATCAAACATATGTACCAAAAATAAGAAAGAATAGTGTGTGTGTTGAGTCGCTCTGTATTTGGATCTGTCTACTTTAGCCAGAGGTATCAAACTATATATTAGTGAATGCATTGCATTTGTTTGATCTAACGATTTAAAACTTTATTAATGACTATTCTCTCCGTTTTATATTACTCGTCGTTTTAAAAGTTAAAATTTCTTTCAAATTATTTGTTATTTTTTATAAAATTTTCATATTTGTCTATTTTATTTTAATGCCTTGACAAATAAAATAAATATTAATTAACAATAAAATAGAAAATAAATTATTTTTTAATAGGTGTGAAAAATCTGAAACGACAACTAATACGGAAAAGAGAGTACTTTAATTCATGTTTCAGAGTTGAGACAACAAAGAAAGTTATTTGTTACGTAAATGAGAAATCCATCTTTTGATTGATCATTGATGTGGTAGTAAAAAAAACACTCAAAATAATCTCCTCAATTTCAGCACTCAAAACTCTGTAATTAAAGTTGAATCCGAGGGTTAAATGGCGTAATTAAGTAATAAGTCCTCAATAAAACAAAAGAGGCGAATACAAATTCAACTACGACAAGCCATGAAAGTCAGTGTGAGAGAAGGAGACAACATTATCATCAGTAACAGTCAAAATCAACAAAAACGGACATAGTTGGTCCCACGCACCAAAGTCATACAGTCTATTCTCAATCGTCTCTTTTTTTTTTTTTTTTTTTTCATTTTGCTGTTTCTTCTTCATCATAGCATCATCAACCTTAGTAGAAAGTAAGAAAACAAAATAATGGCCAAAAACACGATCGAATTCGATCGTTATATCGAGCGCAAAGCTTTCGACGAGACAAAAGAAGGTGTGAAAGGACTAGTCGACGCTAAAATCACTGAAATCCCTCGAATCTTCCACATCCCTCCAGATTCCTTAGCAACCAAGAAACACTCTGTCTCTGCTTCAGACCTAGAGATTCCTAACATCGATTTTGCAAGCGTCCACGTGAATACAGCATCACGTGAAGCCGTCATAGAGAAAGTCAGATACGCGGCAGAGAAGTGAGGATTCTTTCAGGTGATTAATCATGGTGTTCCTTTAAACGTTCTTGAAGAGATTAAAGATACTACTCGCTTGGTTTCACCAAGAACAAATTTGCATATAGCAGTAATTTTGATCTATACAGTTCTTCGCCGTCTCTTACTTGGAGAGATTCGATCTCTTGTTATATGGCTCCTGATCCTCCTACTCCTGAGGAGCTCCATGAGACTTGCAGGTAACGCAAACAGACTAATTTCTTTTCTTTTTTCAATCGGAAATTGGTCTCCGACTTCAATCAATAGAGAACCAATGAATCAGTATCACTTGATGGAAATGTCTAGACTTTATTTTCCTTGAAGAAAGAGTGATTGATTTCTAACATCATTTAGTGACTCAGGGACGCTATGCTCGAATACTCAAAGCATGTGCTGAGTTTAGGTGATTTGCTCTTTGAGCTTCTCTCAGAAGCACTAGGTTTGAAATCTGAGATCCTTAAGAGCATGGATTGCTTAAAGAGTTTGCTTATGATCTGCCATTATTACCCACCTTGTCCACAACCTGACCTAACTTTAGAGATAAGTAAACACTCAGATAACTCTTTCCTCACTGTTCTTCTCCAAGACAACATCGGTGGTCTTCAAATTCTTCATCAAGACTCTTGGGTCGATGTCTCTCCTCTCCTTGGATCCCTCGTAGTCAACATTGGAGATTTCTTGCAGGTAAAGTAACAATCTGAAGAACCAGATACCTTATAATTAAATGTCTTTTGCTTATACATGCCGGGTTTGATTTTGCAGCTGATAACGAATGATAAGTTCGTGAGTGTAGAGCATAGTGTGCTTGCGAATATACGAGGTCCAAGGATTTCAATAGCGAGATTTTTCAGCTCAAGTATATGTCAGAATTCAACAGTTTATGGACCGATGAAAGAACTTGTGTCTGAAGAAAATCCTCCAAAATACATCGACACAACCTTAAGAGAATACTCAAAAGGATACTTTAAGAAAGGTCTTGATAGAACATCTCATCTATCCAATTTCAGGATATGAAAGAGTATATTGTCTAGTTTGTTTGTAATATATTCATACTGTTCATATATTTGTGTGTGTTTCTTGCGTCAGCTACTCTTTTCTTTGATTTGCATTCTGCAACAATTAAACCAATCTACCGAGAATAAGAGACAATAGTATGTTTTACGTGTTAAGCTATACTCTGCATTTGGATATTTCTTATGATTCTAACTAATTTAATTACTATACCTCTTAATTCAATGTATATAATATATAGTTATAAATAATTTAGAAGAAGTAACTAGTTTACTTAATTCAGTGTATATAATATATAGTTATAAATAATTTATTTTATGGGTGAAAGGTATACGGATATAGCTGTCATTATGCTTGGATTCGTCATGCCCTCCATCACACCAGGTTATTTGAATATTTACAACATTTTATAATGATAGATAATTAAAAAAACGGGCACGGTTTCAATATCTTCAATTTCCAATTTCTTATGGAAGATGTGTTGGTTTTGTGGACGTTACTCTTTCACGCAATATTGGGAGGTTTAATACGCAAAATCAAAACTTCGATAATTAGGAACTTAATGCGTTAAACTTATTATTGTTAAAAAAGGGTATGTATTGTTGTTAAAAGATTTACAATGTAGATTGAAAAGGGAGAACTCAAATTTTAATTTTGATTATAGTTAATTATCATAAATGTTTTTAACTGACAAAAATACTATATTATTTTAAAATTTTAACTTTAGTTTGAAGTAGAAATGTTCAAATATTTTTTTTTGCATTTAATTATAATTGGCTTAAATGGTAAAGCTATTTTACATATCCTGATGATTAGTGTAGATTTCGACACACGAGATTCCCCAGTTGCATCACCGTAATCGCTTAAAGTCATATAAATCAATTGTGATACAATGGAGTAATCTGAAGGCAGTGTAAACTGGACTTCTAACTTGCTAGAGAGCCAAAATTTTGTATCATGATTGGTCAGCGTAATGAATATTAATTGGATTTTTCAAAAAAATTTGGATTTTGTATAGTAAAACGAGTCAATTTTATGAATTAGTTGAAGTATTGACATTTGAATAACCACTATAAACTAGCTGTTCATGACTCATAATAATATAATATGCATTACATACTAGAGTGTAAATAACTTATATGTCAATCATGCACTTGTTAAAATAACTAAATGAGTTTCTAACTTTCTATACGTGGTAGTTGGTACTAATTAAGTAATTGGCGTATATCAAGTATCAACTGTTCAAGTCTGAAAATTTTGTGAAAGATATAAAATATAGGCTCACAGAAAAAAGAGGATATACTCATTTACAACTTTTTTTTTTTGATAAAGTTCATTTACAGTATATTCAGCCTGCCTATTTCATAGTCATAGGAATCGAAATGGATATATTCTATATTCTATATTAAAGGCAAATTTATTACGGAAGCAATTTGATTTAAAAAATATTCTGCAGAAATTTGAAACGTAAACTCGTTTAAAGAAGTTTATATTTCTCAGGGAAATAAAACACACTCCATTTTGGAAAGTTTCCTGCCATTTAAATCAATATCAACTGTGATTGTGAGCAGTGAGCCTTACCGTCGAACTTGTGTCTTTTGTTCCACTTCGGTTCAAATTTTGGTACCATTAACATTAATGGTCGTCTGAAAACATATGGATGTAATCTCTATAATTCACTAGATAAAATAAAAACTCTTATAATGAAATCATACTAGCTCTTTGGTCGTCGGCGATTAGTTATTAACTTATTACATTATGTACTATTTGTAGTACAACTTCCAAATAACTTTACCGTTGTACTTGTCACAGAAAATCTCCAACAATAAAGTCAACACTGTACTACACACACCAACATATATATATATATATACATAATAATACATACACTATATATGCTCATGAAGTGAAAAAGAGCACAACACAAGCAAACGATAACTAAAATATATAAAACAATAACTAAAATGGCTTTATCTTCCAAAACCCTAAAGTCAACTCTCTTCTTTCTCTCTATTATTTCCCTCTGTTTCTCCTTGATCCTAGCTCACGGCGGCATAGATGACGGCGACGAAGAAGAGGAGACCAACCAAGCACCTCCGCCCACCGGAACAACCGTCATGAATCTCCGATCGAAAAGCTTGGTGCTTGTCAAGATCTACTGTATTATAATACTCTTCTTTAGCACATTCATTGCCGGAATTTCACCTTACTTTTACCGGTGGAACGAGTCTTTTCTCCTCCTCGGAACTCAATTCTCCGGCGGTATATTCCTCGCGACCTCTCTAATCCATTTTCTCAGTGACGCTGACGAGACTTTCCGAGGATTGAAACACAAAGAGTATCCTTACGCCTTCATGTTAGCAGCCGCTGGATATTGCCTTACAATGCTCGCAGACGTGGCTGTTGCGTTTGTAGCGGTTGGGAGTAATAAACACCACGGCGGATCTGGCGCCGGAGAGTCGAGGGTGGATGATGAAGTGGCGGTGAAAGAGGAAGGCCGTCGTGAGATAGGAAGTGGTGTGGATGTGAGTCAAGTAATTTTACGGACGAGTGGATTTGGAGACACAGCTTTGTTGATTTTTGCACTTTGTTTTCACTCCATCTTTGAGGGAATCGCCATTGGTCTTTCAGGTAACCATCGATGATAAAACCCTAATTGCTTCTTTGCCAAATAGCCATGTAGTTAATGTAGATGGAAGTCTTTTAGATGTAGTTAATCATTCATTTTATGTGACTTTAAATCAACTCATTCTATTAGGTTTTGGTCCATGGTTGAATTATGGAAATGCTCTTATTGATAGTTTAAATCACCCTGAAGATAATATCTTATATAATATACTTGTTGTCATATGACTATGCCATGTATTAGTACTATCACCGCATTATAATCCATGTTTCAAGTTTGCATGTATGAATTGTAGACAAAAAAGTGTTAGCTATAATCTAGTAGAGAAGTTTAGCTAGATATCACGAAATTTATATGACAGTTACAAATTCCAAGGTTAGATAAGTTGGACCCAATTGATCATGACGCATATATAAGTGTGATATCCAACATTATAGATAGTTTTTTTGTTGTTGTTAAGTATATAGTAGTTTTTACTAACGGTCTCTAATGATTACATTTTGGTCAGACACTAAAAACGACGCTTGGAGAAACCTATGGACAATATCGTTGCATAAGGTCTTTGCGGCCGTAGCAATGGGAATAGCTCTCCTCAAGCTAATTCCTAAACGACCATTCTTCCTTACCGTTGTCTACTCCTTCACCTTTGGGATATCAAGTCCCATAGGCGTCGGGATTGGCATTGGCATCAATTCCACTAGCCAAGGGGCCGCTGGTGACTGGACCTATGCGATCTCTATGGGCATCGCGTGTGGAGTTTTCGTGTATGTTGCGGTTAACCATCTCATCTCAAAAGGGTATAAGCCTCGTGAGGAATGTTATTTCGACAAGCCAATCTACAAGTTTCTTGCTGTCTTCATCGGCGTTGCTTTGCTCTCTGTTGTTATGATTTGGGATTGATTTTTTGTTGATACTATTCATTAATTGGCTTTTTCATTTCTCTTTGTTCAGGTTCTTCTTTTTTTTAATAATAATTTTCGATGAATTTAACAATTCAATGTAAGATATTAAATAGATTAGATACGGCCTATCCCAAGCCCAACAATGCGATTCAACCAACAAGAAAAACAATTCGGTTTAATTTGATAATCGTTTATTTTTTCTCTCTTGCCAACAATTTGCTAATAGTTATACCTAAGGATAGTACTATTATTTACTTTATTTGTAATATGGACCGACATATATAAATGCGAACTGTGGACCTGGAACACCGAACACTTGGTACAGTTTTGTTTATGTCTTTTAAATTCCCAATGTTTCAGAGGGAATCTCTCTAACTTCAATACAAGTATACAAGCTTTAAATCAGTTATATAGAAGATACTAGAGTATGAAAATATAATTTGACAAAAATAATTTCCATTACACTTTGTATTACATTCCATCATGAGTCGATCGATACAGCTGCAAATGTGATCAAATAAAATTCGTTTTCCATTTCAAATTAAATTTTTTTTAAAAACACAAATACACTTGTTTTAAAAATCGGTTATGTATTTTTTCCGATTTCCTAATATACTTTTTGCTGTTTTTGATGATAAAATATGTTTACAATGGTACAATTTGAATTCATTTCTTTAAAGTTTAGCTTGAAAATATAAAACAACACTTTTTGAAATAAAAGCAAAAAACATTTAATTAAAATAGATGGAGTATATCATTAATACATAATTATACTAAAAATAACGGATAGGTTGAAAATGAAAGGAAAAAAACAAGTAAAATCTGTAATTAATTAACCTAAACACCTATAAAGATCTCAGGCGTGTTTGTGCCAACAAACGAGCATCGAAACGCAGCGTTTCATGATGTAAAACCGGGACTTGTGCTCCTTGGCCATATTACAACATTTTCTGGTGACTGAAGCTCCTTTCTGAGACAAGCTGCGAGAAATGGAACACTTGGAAGCAGAAGTTGAAGATGATGTCTCCGCTGGGAGTTTCGTCGAACCGCTTCTAGACAGAAACGAAGATTTCGAAGGAGTGGGTTTTGCAGAGAAACTCCGTCTAAAAATGGGCTCAGATGAAGAATATGAAGTGGGTTTTGTTGTGAAACTTCGTGTGAGAATGGGTTTTGAAGAAGTAATCGTTTTTGTTGAGAAGCTTCGTGTGAAAATGGGTTTCGAAGAAGAAGAAGTTTTTGTTGAGAAGCTTCGTGTTAAAACGGGTCTTGAAGAGACATGGGTCGTTTCGAAGATAGAATCTTTCTTGGAAACTTTCCATAACTTCTCATCATCCATGAATCAAGAGTGAATTTTTTTAGTTCTTTTGATCCAAACTCTGTATATATAGTTAGATGTACATCAATGTAGTATGTGTGTTTGTTTGTTGCTGTTTGAATTGAAGAATGAAGACGGGGATAAGAAATAATAATAGAGAGTTTGGAATGAAATAGGTCAAAGCTTTTAAGGCACTTTTTATAATACTTAGGTGCGCGGAGACAATTGAATATAAAATAAATTGTTAAATTTTTGTTATTTAAAACGTAACAGAAAAAAATACATTTGACCATATAATTAATAAGGAGATAATATATGTAGATACATTTTTTTTTTGTGTGCAGTATGTACATACATATGGTTTGATGTAACTCGTAAATTACTACCAAATTTAAATTTGAGTGTTACACGATGAGGATACACCAATACGAACTTGCTTTGTTGTAATCGCCGATGATGGTTTTTAGTTAATTTCCGATAAATTATGGGTAACTTATATGATATGTGGAGATTTGACAAAAACTCATACATATTATATGTTTTTCATAATTAATATGCCATATTATATAATCGAAGTTGGGATATCGGGCTAGATCTTCATATAAATATCGAGAACACATTCTTATTAAATTATTTGTTATCGACGTCATTACTTATTTTCTTTGTTATCGTTGATTACATATTCAAAAGCTTACAACTCCCGGATAAAATATATTTTCAGGAGTTGGGACCATTAGTGTAAGATTAGCCAAATAAAAATTATTAGTAAATATGATACAGAAAACAAATAGCAAGTGATAGTTGAATTTACAACTTTCACAATACTCCATTGCACGATTGACCCACCAATGTATGTAAAACTTTGAAAAATTTAATATATTATTCTCAAACAAACTTAATTTGAAAATCATTTACTATTTCCATTTGACTGTATACATTAATTTCTCCCTTAACCAAGATTCTTTTTAACAATGAAAATGTTCCTCGAAATTCATATGATTCATGAGGGAATATGTTTTATTTTTCTTCCTCGGGTCAAAGAAATAATATAAATACACAATAAACCTTGGGACCAAAGGCAAAGAATTGACCAAAAAAACACTTATGGACCATACTCACATGTGACCATGTGAGTTCCCACAAACCATAACCACAAGAGACTTCTCACTTCTGAGTTCTCACTATTCACATTCATCGTAGAAACTTATCAAGTCTATTTATTTTAAATACAATTGTTACAATCTTGTTTGGTTTTTTAAAGCATATGTGGGATCCTTTGAAAGGTCCACATGTAAATAATTTTGCCAATAACAAAGCAAGAAAGAAACACCATAAACTTATTTCAAAACATAAACATGATCAAGATACTGCCAAGAGTCAGAAAAAAGAAAAGATCTTTACCTTGTGTTTTTGAGTCCTTGAAAGATCTCGAAGACATGTTTACTTTCTTCACTAGAGAATGAAAAAAAAAAGTGACGAGAGTAGCCATGTATTAGCTGATGCAGCATCATCAAGATTCCCACTCGAAAGGAACTCTTTTCTTCGGATCGAGAGGTCAAAACAAAGAAAACCATATCTCTTGTGAATCTTAATGATGCTGCATCTGCAAGTACCGGCTGGTAACACCCACCAAAGGCTAGATCTTTTGCCTTTTCATCAAGAACCCACAATATAAAACGCAGAAGAACGATCCTTCTCGGTTCAAGCTCTAAAGTTGGTGAACTTTCATGGTCTTAACCAGAAAATGAGCAAGCAAAGAGGAGACCAAGAGGATTCATAAAGCAAACCAATCAGCAAGATGATTTTGAGAAGCAATTGAAGGAGATAGGTACATGAATATATACACTAATATAAAGAAAGCTAGTTGGTCGATGTAAAATCACTTGGAAAGGGACAGAACTAGCATCAGGAGTAAACCTATCTGTTAATTGACTTTTAAATAAAGAGACAGAGAGAGAGATCACATCAATATAACACAAGCCTACTTCACTATACGAGTATGAGGAACAGAGGCCAAAGCTAAAGAGTTTTTCATATGTAATATCTCAAAACTTCAAGTGTTTTTATACGCAAACCTCAAAACATTTTTTTCTTCAAAGTACCATGAAGAATTCATTAAAGAAAACATTTCCAGGTGGAGACGGATAATGGGTTGCAAATGCAAAGGACGATCAAATAAAGTTTTAACACAATAGAAGAATTTTATTAAACTAATCATGATTGATTAGTATGGAATAAGTGGGATTATGAAAATTATTAGATGAGAAATGTCACTTTATTTACTCTTAAACTAATCATGATTAAGATTGTTCCCTGTGCGGCTCCTTACGTGTAAAGGCCAAAGACACTGGGAGAGCAAACAGCTTTAGTTTTTAACTGGAGGTTTTCATATACTTTAAGTCAGGAATCAGTTAAGATCAGGAGATTCAGAAAATAAGGGTCACATGTACCCAATTGAGTGGATCAAGAAAAAAGAAAATGGATGCAGCAAATCACGGTTGATTATGAAACAGCAAAATGGATCGTCATCAAAGGACAAAAGATAAGGCACTAATATATATAATAAAGCACTCAAATCCAAATATGTTTTAGGAAATAACTCAACACTCATAAGCTACAGCTACAAGCAATCAAAATGATGTGAAGTTTTGTTTTCATAACAGCCAATCAATTTTCAGATTCGTGCTAACCCAGAGTGTTGAACTTTCAAGTAATATTACTAGTTAAAAACTCGTGAGAGATATCTTGAAATAGAAATTGAGAGAACCATGAATAGCATAAAAGCATATCCTTTTCACAAGCCTAACATCCCAATAAAAATGGAAAATCCAACTCATCTTCACTCATACATCTTATCTTTGACTGATACCAGATAATTAGACACAACACAGGTTCCTCTATATCACTAGTAAACAAAAGGAATGAACTTGTGCCTAACCTTATCAGCATAATCCGAATAGCTTTGTCCGAAACTCTCCACCATCAATTCTTCCTCTAGCTTTGCCTTCTTGTTGTAGTAAACCAAACAAACCGCTACAAGAAACAACAGACTCAAAGGCGCATGCAACTCAGTGCAGTATGTAGCGAAAAGAAGCATTTTAGAAGCACATATCGGATGCTGACCCATCTATAAGGACCAAACTGCACCACAGCCGTTGGAACAACACCTTTTCGGAATAACTAGCAAGATATAGCGTCGAATCGTAATGGATAAGCATTGTAATCACAATCAAAACCCATATCCCTAGATTGGCCCAACCGCCAGGTAAACGATGAAGCTCAGGCCCTTCAAAAGCTGCAAACCAATGTCCAACCATGGTGCCAACACCAAACAAAATCCGAGACCATAAAGGCGTGTTCACATCCCATTTGCGATCATGCGTGCGAGCGTAGTAATCTCCATAGAGACGTTTTGTGACGCTTACATTGAAGAAGAAAAAGTAATGATAATCCAAGAAGAACACAAAAGGCCAGCCTTCAAGATAACCTTTGAAATAAGCAGGAGGCACAAGTGTAAGCCATGTGAAGACTGAAGTTACAATACCAAGCTGCTCAAAGGCATTGGCTTCACCAAGCCAATGCTTATGGAAACAGTAAAACCCGTAACCTGCGATTCCCACAGCGATAAACCAAGGCCAGAACAGCCATGTCCAGCTGAAATACATCCAGAAGAATGGATCGAAGACTAAATTCAGAGTCTTTTTTGCAGCCACAGTCAAAATCGATAGAACAAGAGTTAACTTCTCAACATCCATGGGCTTCCCTTTAAATTGGCGAACTTTATTCACCAGTGAACCAAATGAGAGGGTTCGGAATTGGCTAAGGAAAGGGTTATCGGAACGGGAAACTATTAGGATATTTTCCTTTTATTTAGTATTCTATTTTCTTATTTCTTTTTCCTATAAGATTTACTTTTTATGTTTTATTATATATATATATAAAGTTTTAGTTGTTGAGACTCATCCAAAATAGGAAAAGCTTAGGAGGTTTCTATCGGATTAGGCCGAGGGAGAGAACATAGTTCTCTTGGGAGTTTTTACTCTATTACGTTATTGTTTTATTTTCTATTATCTTAATAAAGGTTTTGGGTTTTGAATTCGATTCTATCTCTAACAATTGGTCCGACCTAACAACGAACGACCTAAGGAGAATGACTACTACATCGGCAACACGATTGGAGAAGTTAGAGAAGAACTATGAAGCTGTAGAAAAGAAATTCGATAGGTTGACATCCAAAGCAGATGATTTACTAGAAACACTGGAGCAACTGTTGGCTTTGAAAGAAGGGACTGCCACACAATCATGCACTCAACACCCATCAACGACTGCTACAGTCACAACTAAAGCTATGGAGCAAAACCCTGTGGTTAACATTCATCACGTTAGCACCCTATACATAGCGAAGAAGGTAGAGATGCCAAACTCCATTGGTGAATTAATGGTATCAACTATTGCCAAGGTACGACAAAACTGGAGTTTCGGAAAAATTCACTATCTTATGATGGCATACACACATCGTAAGCCTAATGACCGGAAAGATATCAAAGGAGAAGTTGTTTTGTTGAAACAACAAGTTCACAACAACGATTCAATTTTTCCTACATCTTTGGATCATGGTGGCATGGAGATGGATCCAAGAGTTCATATATTTTTATCGTCTTGGAAGGGCGTGCGTTGGAAAATGCGACTGATTGAACTCTCTAAATTTCAGGGTCGATTTTTGAGACCAGCCTTGGGGACAAGGCTGATCTTCAGGCGGTCGGCACTGATACGAAATATTCTATTAGGATATTTTCTTTTTATTTAGTATTCTATTTTTTATTTCTTTTTCCTAAAATTTTTAATTTTATGTTTTATTATATATAGATAAAGTCTTAGTTGTTGAGACTCATCGGCAAGTTTCTATCGGATTAGGCCGAGGGAGAGAACATAGTTATTATTTTCTTTCTATTATCTTAATAAAGGTTTTGGGTTTTGAATTCGATTCTATCTCTAACCAAACCCATGAACCTTTTCTTACTGGTAACGGAGCACATCTCCAGCTGGACGGACTCTTAATCGATTCAAAACTTCGGAGCAACGGAGTGTTTCTGGAATCAGCACGAAGCGAATTGCACTTAAGGTGTTTGTTCAAATGCCTGAACGAAAACATTCAACGGCATTGCTCGAGGAGTAATCTTCGAGCAGAGAAGCACAGCTTCCATGGCGGAAGGATTAAAAAAAAGAACGGATGCAAGATAAATGATTGAGAAGAAATAATCTTTTAGCTTCATATTTGCTTCGATACCGGAAAACAGATAAACATCAGCCTTCAGAGACAGAGAAGTGAGCTTCTTTTACTTTGTGTGTTTGGATAATTAACAATGGGCCTATGGGCTAAGACAAAATGGGACAATGATTGGCTAATTTGTTAAATATTTAAAGGTCTTTACAAAAAAGTAATGGGCTTTGACAAATAACGTGGGGGTAAAATTGTAAATTTGAGGAAGGATCTATTAATTGGCTCGGCTAGTTGTGTTGACTTAATGCCGGCGGGTCTTAGGCGTTGAAACTGACCGGTCGTACATGGCGTAGGTTCGTATTATGTAGCCACTTTGGAGAGGAGAAGTCGCTTCAAAGGGTTGTGTTCCTACGAGAAAAATATTGTAACTTTTAGAAAACTCTCAGCCTATCTAAGCAAATTCTCATTTTATAGGAAAATTAAATTTTTTTGTTTGAATGGAGTAAACAGTTTAACGGAGTGGAGCTAATCTTAGTTTAGTAATAAACTTGAAATGGACAATGAAAAAACAAATATTTTTTTGTTTAAACCAAACCGATTTTATTTCTTGTGATATCTTTCTCGGAGAAACAAATAATTGAACCAGCGGAAGCTACAAAATGAAATATAATATATAAAAATTGTGAGTTTTTTATGGTAGTCTAGTGGTTAAAAAGTTCACTATGCTAATTGAATTACTCCGATTCTAGTCCTTTAATTATGTTTTAAAGCATAGTTGATCACTGTAGGATTAACGAACAATAGGCTATGAAATAAAAACAAATTAGTTACGAAAATAACACATTTTTTACGTAACAAATGCACAACTGTGGCAATTTGAGCATGTTTATGTTTTAACAGCTATTTTAAAAAGTCCAAATACAATAGTTGATAAACCACTTAATTACATTTCTATCTGTCAAATTTATGTAAAATACTTTTAACAAGATTTTTATTGTCTAAATAACTATAATGAATTCATAAATTTTAGAATTTGTTGAAGGCATAAGCTGTATATGAAATGTTAATGCCGTTGTTTGAAAAATAAAATCATATTGCGACGACTTGGATCTTGAATTATCATTTTGTATATAAAAAGATGTACAAGTTCCACTATTTTCACGAATTATCGTAGTTTTAGTTTTTTTCTGTGCTATTATGTTTTGAACCTTTTGTGCTTACAAGTCGTCTGTCATAAATTTCTTCCAATATTTAAGACCAAATCTTTTAACAAACAACAAAAATGTAAGTCTCTAAGACCAAATTCGGGTCTTTTAAGTATTGAGGCGTCACACGGCTCGTCCATCAGTTTTGTTTTAAAAATAAATTATTGGCCTAACAAATATCTCCATTCTCCACAAAGTCTTTCTCATATATTTTTTGTCTTAAATCAAAATGGAAAACGTGACATGATAAAAAAGAAGGGTGTGTCATTATTGACGCGTGGACTTTATTATGCCTATTTTTATTAGCTTTTGAATTGCACATCCTCGGAAATCATGAGAACTATTTTTATTATAAACAAAGATGCTAAAGCACTCGTCGTAATAATAATATTATTAGTTAATACAAAAGCTAATCATTATTAGTGACTTTATTTTCACATTCATTTAATTGTTTCATTTCTTATATTAACACATATGCATTCTCTTCAGTCTTCATCATCAAATATTTTCTCTTCAGTCTTCATCATCAAATATTTTCTCTTCAGTCTTCATCATCATTTCTCTCACGTCTATTAGTCGCTCTCTTCTTGTGTTTGAGGTAATTGCTCCTTCTAACCGACCGGATTGTAATATATTCACATATATATATATATATATATTCTAATTTTAAATTTGATTAATGTTCTTTGTTTTGTTATATTTTCAATTTGTTAACCAGCATATTTTGCAGTTTTCTGGATAAATGGAATTTGTTAACAGCTCTTCACCAAGATGTGAGTGTCTCCTCTTTGGTAAGAAGTGTTTTTAATGTTTTATTTTTCTATTATTCAGAATTAGCCGGTTAGAACTAATCTAAACCAGCCCATTATTTATATGATTCCGGGAACTTCTATTGTCGTCCCACATTCCGAAATGAAAACGGTAACTGTAATTCCGTTTCTTCCTTTAGCGGAGGCGTAAGTAACATATCTATCTATGAGTTGCTGAGAACGTCTCCTTTCGACCTTGGTGGTCTTGTGATGAGAAACTACGATTTCAATTTGCTTTAGAAAGTCCCATAGTATTGAAAAATGGAAGCATATAATAAAATTTTATTGATCCAACTCTATGTTTCTTTCCAATAGATTTGGATGATACTCTTTATCCCTTTGGCTCTGAGTTATCAAAAGCATGCACCAACAACATTATAGGTATATAAATATAATATGTTATTTTAAATATTAGAAGATCGATGAGATCTATCCAAACCAAAATAATAAAAATTTAGCAAATTGTTAACAAAAATTTATATTTAGACTAAAAAATTTAACATTATCTCTAAATATATTATGTATATTTATCTTTTCTTGCGAAACATCCAAACCGGAAAAGCCGTCGGTCTCCATACAAATTTGGTAAGAACCGGTTAACATGCTGAACCATAACAATTAAACCGATATTTTTTTGTTGTTGTTGTAATGATTCGCTTTCTGTCAACCTATGCATGTTCTCGAACCTATACATGTTCTCCAACCTTACGAATATAAGCGCACTAAACCAAGATCAAACTTCATTTTAAAAAATAGAAAATAGAATTTTCACCGCAATTAAGATATTAGAAATGGAAAATCATCAAATGTAGCAAACTTGTTTAGCGAAATATCTTTTTTTTTTTTAAATATCTATTTAACACATATTTTCGTAGTATAACTACCTCTTAGAAAAAATGTTGAAACACTCATATTTAGGGGGTATTTCTCCCTTATATAAAAGTACAAAATGAAAATACCAATTTTAATTCTTTCAGATTGGTAAATCAGAAAAATTGGAAGGAAGTCATCACGCGTTAGAAAACATTGACAACATGAAAGAGGCATTTCCGGAGTTATGGTCGGAATCCAACAAGAAAGAATCTGCAAGAATTAGTGACGCTGCACAAATCTCCATTGAAACTTCTCTTCAAGCGTAATTTACATGTTCATTTAGTTTGTGTAATATTTCAATAAAATATAATAATCAAGATGTAGACCGTTTATTGTTGATAGTTGATACAACGGTGATGTAAATCCCATCTTTAACAATAAAAACATGTATTACTAAGACCAAAAATTTATTGTTAAGTTGACTATTATCATCAAATAACAGAAGGACCGGAATGGTACACCAGCAATAAAGTAAACCGAACCGAATTTATAGATGCCTTAAATTAAGGCGTACGATACATTTTGAAAAAGTTCTGGTCGGCGAATAAAATGAGCGTGTCATCGTATTATTCGCTTGGAAAGTAAAGGAAAGAGAAATGACACGTGGAGAAATCGTAGATGTGGACGTAAGTTATTTGCTTTCTCTCCAGATTTAATGACAACCAATGGATGAGTCATTGGAGAACCCTTTGCAACGTTTCCTCTCTTATTTTTAAAGCACTTTCTTCTTCTTCTTCTTCTTCTTTCATTTCATTCATCAGAAAAAGGTAAAAACTCGCTTATCTCTTCCTTCGTTGGTTATATAATGTTCTTAGTTTCGATTTTTTTTTCTGCATGTTCGTGGATGTTTCAATCTGGTATGATTGATTTCTTTCACTTTTAGTCAGGGTTGCATTTATCATTTTTATTTTGATTCGGATTTCGGAGTTTAGTGTTTCCTATTTTCTTGGGATCTAATGTCATTAGTTCCTAATTTTTGTGAAATGTGTGTTAGAGACGTTGAGATTTTTAGTTGATTAATTTTTTTTGTTTTGTTTCAGGTGTGATTTGTAATCGAAATGGCGTACGAGGAAAACTTTCAGGAAACTTCCGAAGCTAAATATGATTGTCTTTTATTTGGTATGGGAAATGATTAATTTTTGAATATTAACGTTAATTTAATTTGCAATTTGATGATTGAGAAATGGTTTAATGTTAAAACGTTTTCTGACTTGAATCAAACAGACATAGATGATACTCTGTATCCTCTCAGTTCTGGTTTGGCTATGGAAGTGAAAAAGAACATTCAAGGTAAATAGTTCCTCACATTCATTTGTTCTTCTTCATTGAAAGATTGGTTGCTCATTTAGATTATCACTGAACCTATTGGTTGTCGTCGTTTCTGCCATTTTAGAATATATGACTCAGAAACTTGGTATCGAAGAAGATAAAGTCCAAGAACTCTGCCTTTCGCTTTATAAAATTTATGGGACTACTATGGCTGGTCTCAAGGTATCTTCTTTTACATCATTCACTGTTGATAATGCACATCCCCTTTTTGTTTGACGTTGATTCTTTCAGGCTGTGGGTTATGACTTTGATTACGACGATTTCCATCGGTACTCAGCTTAACTCGTCTTTCACATTTCTTTATGTCTTTTGCAAATGTAAGTTTGTTTGGGACTTGACATTACTCCTTTGTTTCACAGTTTTGTTCATGGGAGATTGCCATACACTACACTGAAGCGTGACCCGATTTTGAGGAATATTATTCTTAGCTTGCCTATTCGCAAAGTTGTATGTGCTCCACTCCTTGATGCTTAGCTCTTCCTATATGGTTTCCAATCTGTTTTTTATTCTCTTATCTTTCATTTTTTTTTCTTATTCTTACCACAGGTTTTCACAAATGCAGACAAGGCTCACGCAGCCAAGGTTATAGCCAGGCTAGGCTTAGAGGACTGCTTTGAAAGAATCATATGTTTCGAGACTCTGAACCCCATCACCAAAACTGAATCTCCTGTTGATACCAAAACCAGAGAAATCTTCGACATAATCAGTTACATTGCAAATCCTGACCCAAGCATTGAACTCCCAAAGACTCCGGTTATATGCAAACCATCTGAAGGAGCATTTGAACAGGTTTTCAAGATGGCCAACATCAATCCTAAGAAGACAGTAAGAACACGTCTAAATGCTTTTGTTTTTTCTACCTTAAACCAATTCATCACTGAACCTTAATAAGTTGCAAATATATATATTCTTGGGTGTTTTCAGTTGTTCTTTGATGACAGTATCCGCAACATTCAAACCGGGAAACGCGTGGATCTCCACACTGTGTGGGTAAGTAAAAGAAGCAGAGACTCAATAAGTGTATAAACAAAACTTATCAACCTCAAAGCTCATTTTCTTAAAAATATACTTGTATAATTAGGTTGGGGCCTCACACAGAGAGGAAGGAGTAGATATTGCATTGGAGCATATTCACAACATACATGAAGCTCTTCCTGAACTATGGGAAGCTGACAAAGTCGAGGAGATTAGATCCAGGCAGAAGGTTGCCATCGAAACCATTGCTTAAACAAAACACTCACTCGCATTTCGCAGCTGATAGTAACCAAATAAATAGCATGAAAGACTACTTAAACTATTCACTCTTGTAAGAGAAAAAATAAGTGTAATTCAAAACTTTGACTGAGAACACTTTTTGAGAATGCAGTATCATGTAGTAGTAATGAAACAAGCATAAATTTATTCAATGATTTCGACATTTCTTCTTTCCCTTTGCTTCCATTAGTGAAGAGTGCAAGAACAATACCCATAAGCATGCTAAGTGGAGCATTAGCTTGAATGGTGGTGAAAACTCTCGCCATAGCTCCACTAAAGTTTATGAAACAAGTCAAGAAACCAAGTTGTCCAGTGCTTTTGTTTCGGAAATTCTTCCTAATCTGAGGGATTCTTGCAGATAGAAATATCAAATGCTTAGAAGCATACAGAGCTTCAAAAAGCAAAGGATCAATCTTACCAGCAAACACAGATGGTGCTATAGCAAAGTAAAGAATTGCTTTGACCCAAGTTGTTAAGGAGAGTGGTTGAGAGAAATAATATATACAAGCAACTAAGATAAAAGCTTGAATCAAAAGAAAAGCAAGTTCACCAAATGCTGAAAATGGAAGCTCTTTGTGAAGACAATAGCCAAGTGAGATTGTGTAACCAACTACTTCAAGCTCAAATGCTACTACACTTAAGCTTCTTACACTATGTTGTTCACGATTTTCATTTGCAAACAAACAGTCTAAATTCAAGTTACAAATTGGGAGTTAGAATTGACAATTTTGTAGAGACTGATTGAATTAAACCTGAGGAAGCTTGACCGTCATTGAAGCAGCGACGAGAAAGTAACCGAGAATGTTCGAAATGAGAGGAAGAAGACAATCTATCGCCGGGAAGTCGCCGTTACGGAGAGATCCGATAGCACAGCTCAGATCAATCCCTACATACTCCATTGTTTTCTTCACTGGAAACCTTTAATTTTGAAAGTTGATTGGTTGACTTTGTTTAGCTGTTTTCACTTTTCAGATTCGGTTTTGAGTTTGTACGGTTTGAATTGGTTAGATTTTACCAGTTAAACCTAAAAGTGTGTGTAGTCAATTTGGAAAATATCTGTTTCTAGAACGGAGCTTCAAATCGGAAAACTATAAACCTAAAAACGAAAACAAAGAGTTGTTCCTCCTCTCTGATATCGGAAATCTCGTGGTTGGGGAGTAATTATTGTAATTTAAGAAATCTATAATGGCGAAGAGAGAGATTAGTAGCACTCTGAGAAATCTAAAGGTACATTTTTTTTTGCTTTCTCTTTAGAAATTATCTATATCCATGTGACATGACTTCGGTTTACCTTCTGTGTACATGATCTTGAATTTGAAGGAAATTACTAGACGATTAGAATGGTTTTGGTCTTTAATTTCGTAAATTCGAGTTTGAAATTTACCTTGGGGCCTGTGTTGGCTTGCATCTGTAAGTTGAATAAAGAACCTTAAACAGTGAGGTTAGCATTGGTTTGGGACTAAAGTTGCAATTTTTCACTAAAGAAATTGCATTATCAATCATGTAGCTCTTAGTTAGTAATCGAATTGAGTAACCTGGTTTGTGGGTGAGAGACAAGTACGTGTTATTTTGTCATTCCCATATGAGAATCAAGTTAGTTAATGAAATAATAATGATTGATGCTCTTTGTTTATTAGTTTATGCAAAGGTCTGCTTTGAAAGAGGAGAAGAAAAAGATTGATGAAGAGCCTAATGGGATTTTCCTTCCCTTGGTACTGCTGCAAAGAAGTGGTACTGTTTTGTTCGGGTTCTTGATTGATTACTTCCAACATCTAGTCAATTTCAATCGCTTTGACTTCCCTGTGTTCATGAATCGTAACAAAAATTCCAAGAGTTTTGTTAGTTGACTGTATCCGGTGTTACGTGTTCGGTAGTTTTCTCTAATGTATGATTTGATTTTTGATGCAGTGTGGTGATAACAGACTGGGATCCTCAGCCAGGAGCATTGTTAGGACGCATGTCATTTCAGTCTTTCAATCCCTCTGTTGAGGTTAGTGTGTGTGTGTGGTGCTGAGGCCTGAAATAGTTGCAATTGATGATCTTCAGCTTTCTGAAATAAATCTGGTCTCTCCTTAGAAATTGAATGAAGAGGCAGTAAACGTTCGAAAAACAGATGCTTCTCCCTTCTGGCTCTCAACAATTTAATTCCCACGAGAGTATGCATTCAACAGAATAATGCTAGAGATCCTTTGTCTAACCAATCATCTAATTTTGAGACAGATTAAGTCACTATTGATAGCAATGAGTTCTATCACCTATCATTTGTGTCATTTTGGATTTCGCTTCTCTTTACAATCTTAAACTGTAACTAGTCAAAATGCATTCTCTTTCAGTGAAGTGGAGAGTTCAAAGGTTGAGCCAAGTTGGGAAACAAATGGTGACTTGAAAAGAAAACAGTCCGAGGTAGTCTCTGAGCAACAAAACCATCCAAACAAATCCCCGAGGAGCAGTGACAAACCATCACCAAGCAATAAAAAGGGCAATTCGTTCAAGAAACCAAAGAGCCAGAAGGTGGACTGGAGCGTTCTGAAGCCACCAAAACCTCTAACCAAAAAGGGTTTAAATTAGCTAACCGCAGCAACCTATTTGAAATTAGTTCACATCACTTCGTATGTGCTAGTAGATCATTTGTTGTGCTGTTTGTATCATCATTCACCCGTTTGATAAATTATACCCAAAAGTTTTGAACTTTCTATTATGGCGTTGTATGCTTGTGCTAGCTCCATTCAGATTTATATGATGAAACAATTTTTCTTTTCAATAAGGTTCGAATCCAATATGTACTCGCAGGAAATAAAAGATGCATTCCACTCAGGGGATCAAACAGATTATACAATACCATTGGGAAACAAAAATGAAGCAATCGAGAAAGTGACATTTTTCAAATGTTTCCATGGTTGTTTGTTAGCTTCTCTGCAGGTTTCCAGCAAGAAAAAGCATAGATGACTCTTCCTTTCCATCCTTGAAGCATCCAGTTGTTATCGCTATCGATCAAAAAATCTCTATGGTAATGTTTCCTCACGATTTCCTTAGCCTCTTTCATTATCAGTTTGCTTATTGTTGCTGGCTTAAACCCGGCTCTCAAAATCCTAACCCGCCATTGCTTGTAGGTTTCAGGCCTCGCAAACCGCTCTGCCCCCTCGCAGGAAATCACACTCATTGTGTCTCTCACAAGTAACTCTCTCTCCAACAGTGACCTGTTTTTGTATTCATCTTCCCCTTGTATTGTGGTATCAAACATGTCAAAGAGTGAAGAGAAATGGAAAAGTGCTTCTCGGAACCTTGTCATGAAGAAAGGAGAGTTGTACATTCCATTAATCTCTGCAAACACAAAGAGGTCAGGATTGATATCTCTGAATAGCTTCAGAACCGTGTCTCTTGGAGAGTCCAGTGACACAGTTTCATCCGGAGTGTATTGTAACCGATGAATACAATTTACGACCATTGTCTCTCCTGGATTGATCTTAAGTTCATCAAGACTGATAGTTTCCCATTTTTTGGCTATGAAGTTGAACTCAAACGGGACATTGAACTTATCACAGAACCTTTTCAGTCTTCGACCAGTCTCTTCGACACGGTCTGAAGGACGAAAACCCGATTGTGGCAGCTCAATGCCTGTCACCCGAAGCATTGGTGGACCTCCTGATCGTTTTGACAAAGCTAGTAACAGACAAGGCCATTGAAAGCCATAGAGAACCCCAAAATCAATTATGTGAAGCGTAGTTGCTTTCAAAGCAAGCTCGTAGATTGATCTGTTTGCAGCAAAGTAATCTGTTACATAGATAGGACAAGTATGAACAAACAGCTTATACGCGTGCAAGATGTCCACCATCGGAGTCGTGCTAGAAGGAAACGCAGTAGAAACAGGTGGTGAGATGTTTCCGGTGATACGTGCCTCAAGCGCATCTGCAAAGTAAAAAGCCAGTCTTTGTGTTCCATCTCCGTTGCTAGAAGAGTGTGATCTTATCTCCTTGAGTTTCTCTGTAGCTCTCCGTTGGTCAAAGCTCGCTACAGCTTGTGCACATTGCGTCAAGAGACTTCGTAGATCAACGGGATTAGATTTTTGTGTCTTGGATCTGTTTGATGAACCTTTTGCTCGTCCTGCCCTGTTTGGTTGACTCTGTTTCGTTTTTGCTGATTCTTCGTCTTCTTCTTGGTTTGCTTTACAAACCAACAACACATGCTCGAAATTTGCTGCTAACTCCTCCATCTCCGAGATGAAAATTGCAGGTTGTTTGTTTCTCCGACCAATCTCAAGATCATCTTCTTCATCATTCCGATGACGGTACTTTCTCTGTGATTCTCCATTCGAAACCAGCGCTGCTGAATCTGCAATTGTACTGGGAAAACAGAAATCTTGGTCAACGGAGTTTTGATCGGAAGAAGTTGTGTTCTGATCAGATTCTGAAGATGGTTGCTGAAGTATCTCGTAGAAGGATCTCTCAGCGGCTTGTAAAGCTAAATTGTCCTGTGAAAAACGAGATTGACCAACGAAATCTTCTTCGTCCATCAGCATGTCATTGATGTACTTAAGGACTGGAGAGTTATCCAAACACACCGACGGAGGTGAATCCGTCGGTGAAGACTTATTAGGGAAGAGATTGTTCTCAGATTCGAGATGGTTTCTGGGTTTGCAGCAAGATCCAGATCCATTCTCAAATCTGAACCCATCAACTGAAAATTGAAGAAGAGCGTCCATGGTAATACAGTGAGGATGAAGATGGAAGAAGACAAAGAAACGAGTATGTAAGCAAACGTTTTTTTAATTTTTTCAACGAAGAGAAGAAAGCGGTGTGTGAAAAGTTAATGTGAACACAGTTGAGAGCTTTAATTTATATCAGAGGGATTATGTTTTCTTTTCCATTTACTGGTGAAAAAGTTGAACTTTCGAGGAAAGACTATGCGCCACAAAAAGTGGATCAAGTTGTAATTTAAAAAGGTTAGTTAATTTTGTGTCGGATCTATCTGCAACTACTTATTTCGGTTTTGGAGTTTTATTGTTATCTTTTTCTCTGATCACTTCCACTTGCTTTGCTTCGTCTTAACTAAAAGTCACTACCTTTACACAGTCTCACGTATTCTATTCTAACAGCTAGGAACCTTCCCACATATTTTTCCTTTGGTTTTTGGTGTTTAAATTTCTTTGTTTAGATGTCCATGCACGATCATCTTAGCAACATATACTGCAATTTTAATCAAATTTATTAATAAACTTCACCATTTTTGGTTTTATCAGAGGTCTAGGTAGTTTAGACGTTCTAGATTTCTGTTTAATATACATTTAAATAAATATAACCAAACCTTATATACTTTTCAAAGTAGTCGGCACTTAGAGTGTGACCGTTTTTTAGTAGAATATAATTTATTTTTTAAATAGAACAAAGGAAAAAGAAACTTATATTTTTATTCTTTTATTCTTCATGTATTGTGCGGATAGAATGTATTCTTTTTTAATTCTTTTTTTTTTCTAGCAGAACTATGCTTAAAATAATTTTTATTCCGTTATTCTTTATTTGATTTTGTTGACCAAAAAAAAAAAGTTGCTGTGGAAAAAAGAGTTTAGAGTAATAAGCTTTTTATTCTGTTTTTTTGCTTTCATCTATGCATTCACCCCAAAGAGATACCTTCAACCAAAGTTCAAATTTGTGGGTAAAGAGGCAAATCACTTAACGTTTAATGTTTATCATGCTATCTTAGATTGTAGTACTCCAAATTAGTTGCATCTTACTATATATTGAGAAGGCTAACCATCTTTGTACTCGGTTATGAAATTTCTTAAGTATGTTTAAGAAAAAAATCCAAACACACCTTTAGAATCCTAAACAAAATTCTAAACGGCTTAAACTGTAGACGGTATTGGAACATCGATTAGTGCTTAACATTATCATGAACATTAGTATTTTCAATCAAACTCTTTTTTTTTCTTTTTTTGTAATAATATAATATAACTTACTAGTATAAACTATAAAGATAAATCTTGATGGCCAAGGAATTGGACAAATATTTTGGGTGAAGGGAACGTGTATACCAAACCTAATCGTTTCTTATTAGTAATTTATCACTAAGAAATCAATTCATATCTTTGACTCTGTCAAAACCTTCTTGAACAGTCAAAAGTTCAAAAGACGACGCGATTAGATTCCTTAATACGGTCGGGACATATATATAATTAGTATTTATTAAAATATGATTAGTGATCAATCATTCAATTGGTATAGAGTCTTGTGTATACAGTAGTCAATGGAAAGAGAAAAGGGCAAGGGGAAGAAAGAGGAATATTCTAGATGAATGTAACTTCTTAGTCTAGATTCATATTGTCTCCTAAATATTTTTGTTTTCAACGTCATGTGCTCAAGTTCTAATTAAAGTGTATCTAAATTTCGTTGTCCACAAAAACATTGAAAGTCTCTTGAGTCTTCATTTCAGAAAGAATCCTATAATATTTTTTATTACAGAACAAAAATAATACAACAATTTTGGAAAAGTAAAAAAAAAAATTCACAAATTTAGGTTTGTACTCTTGACAAATGTAGTTGTTAGCGCTATGCTAATGTTAATCACTCTATATATGTTAGGATTCCGTATTTAAAAAACTAAATAATATTTACTCCATAAGATTTATCATATCACAAATTTAGGTTTGGAAAGAGTTCTTAAAAGTTTAGAAAGTGTTACTAAATTATCTGGGACCATTTCCTAAATCATCAGTCTCTTGTTTGTCATATTAACAATTTGGATGATGTCTTGTACATCAGTATATATAGATAAGAAAGATCCAAATTTAATTTTTCTCATAACTTAGTTATCCATCATTTGAGAAGTTAGAGAAAACAATTTTTCTCATGACTAAACTGAATTAAGGTTTGTGTGTGCGCGCGTGTTTTATATATAAATTTCATTGATATAAACCACAAACGTTAGAAAATTAATAAATTTTTATTCCCACGCATACATCATCTACTATTTGCCAGTGTGAACAAATCTTTTTCTAATGTGGATATGAATCATTCGATTTGGTTTTGTACTTAGATAGTTATTGTTTAGTTGACAATGAAGAATAATATAATCTTTTTTGTACCAATCAAAAAGCTGATTCTCGTAAACGTTTCTCCTACGCGCGTGATATACACCGTCCAAACATAAACTTCAATATTAGGCTCGTTTGGTAATCTTCACGGCCAAGAGGGCGTGGCTAAGCTTTTCTTGCATCCTCTCTCATATTATCTGTTGCTTTTATTTGTATCAATAAATTATTAATTTACCGACACTATTGTTAATTACTGGATTATTCTTCAACATTGATTTAGTGAATCCGATGCAGTAGGCATGGACGTTTGGATATTCAAATCGAATTCAGATATAAATTATTTGGGTTCAGATCTTTTGAGTAGATAAATTTTAGATTTGTATAGATATCTATAAAATTGAGGATCTGAGTTAAAATTTTAAAAATATTTTATCTGTAAATTTTTTTTAAAAATTGGGTACAAATCGATTAAAATATTCTCTGGTATATTATATTCGAATTCGATAAATATTACTCGTAATATCTAAAAATATCAAAATAAATTTGTTAAATTTGAATAAAATTTAACTAACTTTCACAAATATAAATAAGAATTTGAAAATATTCGATTATTTTTAATATTTTGGTTATTATAATTTTAAAATAACTTATATTTTTGAGTTTATATTTATAAATTTTGGATAATTAGATTATATATATATAATTAATATTTTTTGTACATAATTGTATTTTGGATATTTTGTTTATTTATTTAATTTTTGGTTCGATTCGGATTTAAATTTAGTATTTTGGATATAGAAATTTAAGATCCGTTCAGAAAGTTTATTGTTTTAAATTCGACTTCAGAGGATATTGTTTGAGACTTCGGATTCGGAAATTTTACCCAAACCTACAATGAAGTACCGTTTAAGGATTTGTCCTTTGCTTAATGGCGTTTTTTAAGTAAAAGTAAATGATTTAGACGTCATGAGTGACGACGATAGAAAAAGGTTTTGGGCCTGTTAACAGGCTCATACGGCCCAAAACAGTATATTATGCTAACACTTGAGACTTCTGTTTCTTCAATAATAGTTTCTTCAGAGTCACAAACTTGTAATTACTATGTCTCAAAATCATTAATGAGATTTGATTAAACCATCAAGATGCCCAGAGGAGATTAAGAGGCTTTCCTAGTGCACACTCTTTGACTTTATCTAATACCACTTGTTGAATCTTCTTCTCTACTTCCTCCATGGCTTCACCTGCATTGATTACTGCATCATCACAAGGTTTAGTTGAAACGTCGCCGGGTTCGCTGGTGGAGAAGAAGAAGTCGACGGCGTGAAGAAGAATCGAGTAAAGGACGGTTAAGAAGGTCGACGACTCTTCCTTCTTTCAACACAGTTCAAACCCTTCAAATGACTCAGAGGCTTTGTGTTGGTCTCTGAATCAATTTCTGGTTGGTTTTTGCTGTTTTCCGGTTCAAACAAGAGATTGGTTTCTGAACCAGATTTTCAATTGGTTCACAGATCGACCGATCAGACCAGCCAGTTCGATTTAGGTTGTAAATTTAAAACATTTAGATCGCCTGTAATATACAACCAAGATTTAAAGTCAAAACCATTATACTATTACTATCTATGATTCTATCCGATGATAAAACTCTTTAGAATCAGACATGTGGCACACTCACTGGAAGATTTTGTATCTCTTCCAGCTAAAATGCATGTGGTAGCTTTCAACAACTTAACTTTAAATTCATCAATGATATCTCATGTTGTTCCCCCAGTTACTGGAAGAATTATGCGTTCAAACCTAAAATAATAAGATGAAGAAGAGAGAAAACAGAGAAGCCTAATCGAAGAAATACAGAGAGAAACGAGAATTTTTACAACAAATATTCTAAAACCCCTAAACTGGTCAGGAACAAACCATATTCCAATTAAAACCTTTACATTGACAAAGTAAAAAAAAAAAAAAAGACCAAATCTCTGCATCTATGTCAGAATCTTACAAATCATTACACAATGGAGAAAGGACCTGCAACAGATTTAATTAGACAAGCAGAGCAGACCCTCTTGCTGAGGTAGTGTCTCTTGCTCCTGCTTATTGCTTATACTCTGCTGCTGCTGCATATGTTGCTGTGACCAGTAGCCATGAGCGTTCAACACTCGGTTTAGAAGTTCCTGAGGCACTGGCTCTCCTCTCCTCTGCTGTGGAGATATGTTAGCTGTGTGGACCAGCGTTTTCCATTTATCCTGTACAAAACCAAATGCTGACTTCTCACGACCTAATCAAGCGATTTTGGTTTAGTGATTGTAAATTAAGGTACAGATTAAATTCAAACCTTAAGATCAACGTAAGTGCGGTGCTCTGCATCCTCGAAAGCACAAAGTTTAACATCTCGCCACCTACAGATTTTAACCAAACTTCAATCATCATTCTTCTTCTACTTCACAAGCACAAAAATGCCAATGCTATTTTAGATTTTTTTACCTTCCAGTACCAAGTTTCTCAACTGCATGAACAAGTGCTTCTACTTCAGCAACTGAGAAAGGTCGACGGATTCTGCGCTGTGCAGCATGTTGCTGTTGCTGCTGCTGCTCACTCCGTTTATATTTACGACAAGGTGGTCGAGAAGCCAATTCAGTGAGGGTTACAGGAAGCAGAGCTTTAGAATCATCTGTCAAGTTTTTGTGGCCTAATGAGTCAGATGGGAACAGTGCTGAGTCATGGTGAGATTCCAACACATTGTCCATGTTAGCAGCTTGACACACAGGTAACAGCTCCTCACAAATATGTCTCGACAGGAAACTGCAAAACAAAATAAAAACTTAAGCTGCAAAAGATTTGAGTCAATAAACGCTGTGGAGACTTTGAGTTGATAGAAGTGTGAACCTAGTTAACACTTGAGGCGTTTCTGAGCTGGGTTCAAGGCTGAAAGCAAGAGACTCCAAGTGGGTGTTATCCTGAGAAATCCCAGTCTGATGAAGGGTTTTGTTATCATCACGGACTTTCTTCCCTTGAACCATCAGACCAACTCGGTGTCCATCACTCAATAGAGTGCTCACTGCTTCCATCACCATTCTCTGAAGAAGAGAAAGGATCATAAGAACTTAGTTATTTATTAGGACAGCAAAGGTAAAGAAACTGAATAGTGTGTAATGTTACCTTCAAGGAGCCAACAGTAGCAGTTTCTGGAATCTCTACGAAAAGCTCAGGCACCCTGAACGACTTGATCCGAAGTTTCACTGAAATATATTAAAAAGCAGCATACATTCTCGTAAGCTTCTCCACTCTGGTAAAAATATAAAAACGACAAAGATTTCAAATGAGACTCCATTGTCACCATGAGAGTTGCTTGAGACAAAGGATACACCTTCACCTTTCACAGAAGAAACTGTTCTGCTGCCTGCAAATTAAAATTACAGAATCTCATTACAACCAGAAAAAGCTATAAGATCTAGACAGAAGAACTAGAAGGAAAAAAAGTTTCTTTACCTCTATGCATCTTAGTGCGCAAACCATAATCATCAGAAATGTGGTCAAAGTATTTCCTTTTCTTGATAGGATAGCTCCTCTGATGGTGCAAGTAATAGTTTCTCCACGGTTTTGCATCTGCAACATCAAATGCAAGTCTTCAAAACAAAACCCTTCAATGTATTTAAGATGTGAAAATAGACAAAAAGAACCCTTATGCGGGCTACTACCTGCATGTCTGGACCCTCCTTTCCAGTGTCTAGAAGCCAATATCTTCCTGATTCTTCTACCTCCAATACGCGGCACAGTCCTAGGTGAATTTTTTGTCACACGCGGGGGAATATACCCAGAAAAGTTTTCGTCATCATCTCTACTAAACAAATTTACATCTTCCCGAACGCCATGGGAAGCACAATTCCCAACTAATGGCACTTCGGTTCTACTACTACTACCTAAACTAACTACAACATTAGGTCTCCCATCCAGAACTACTGCATCACCATCGATACCCGGTTTCACATCCTGACTGAAGCTCCCAACTTGACAAGCATCACTACCACCATAGTAACTAAAACCTTTAGCCTCATTCTCTACTTTACCACTAATCACAGAGCTGAATCCGCAAGGGCTCAAAGATCCCTGATAAGGATTTTCCTCGAATAAAGTTACAGGCTTTAGAGGTTCTTCTTCCACCGGGAACTCCTTTACACAATGATCTTCAATCCCATTAACCAGTTTGTCAATAGACATGAGAGAATTTCCACTCTCAAATGACAAATGTCCAGCTACGGTGGCCAATAAATCAATTGCACACATATCCTCATCTTCACTTACACTCTTCTTGAGGCTGCGCCTCTTTTGACAAAAGAAAAGTAATCATGTAAACATTGAAATTAAACCAAACGGGCGAGAGTGATAAAACCATTACCCGGGCAGATCTGGGTGCTCTTGCATTGGCAGGTAAGAGGTAGCCTTCGTTTCCAAATTCTTCTACACACTTATGCGACACCATTTCTCGGAATGCATAACACGATAATGTGATTACCACACGAAAGAAGCTGTTGTTTCAATGGCCTGTAAAAGTAATTCGCAACCTGTTGAAAATTTGAGAAATCAAATTAGAGAAGAGCCATGGAAATTGATAAAACGAGATCAAAATAGCTAGACTCAATGAAAATCAGTGTCAAACAACAAAATTTGAGGGTATGAATATACAGAACAATGCGGTTTTGTCTCTGCATGAAGCAAAAAAGAAAGGATTTTGAACGTTTCGGGTTAAGCCCAGTGAAAAAAAAACTCAAACCACCCTAAACCCCTAATCAATATGAGATTTAGAATCGAGAGTCACACCGTAGTTTACAAATATTTCCAAACAGGAAAACCCTAAACCCTAACAAAAAAAATTTCATAAAAAGTTTTTGACTGATGGATCAAAGGGCCAATAGATCACGGGTTTGCAAAATAAAACCCATTTCGAAATCTCAGATCGGATTTCACAGAATCGACGAATAAGATTCTCGTCATGTACAACAAAATCGTTGAAAAATTATGCTAAATACATTAGAGAAAGAACTCAAAATTTAGGTCCAGGAAAAAAAAACCGAAAAATTCAGGCTGAAAATTCTCTTGAAAACGAAGTTTTTCATAAAGTTTCTCGGCTTCCCAAGAAAAAGACAGAAACAGAGAGACAAATAAAAAAAATTCTTCCTCGGACGAAAGAAAATTTCCGGCGAATAAACCCGGCAATTGCGAGATCGGAAAATTAAAAAAGAGAAACGCAAAACGAAGAAGCCAAACCCCTTCTCAGAAATTTTGCCTTGTTGACACCTGTGTTTTCCCGAGAAACTGACGCAAACTTTTTTTTATGTTATTTAACTTGTTTGAAACGCTACCCACACGATGCGATCTTCTCTCACCGCAAGCAAAATCTCTGAAACGCCCCAAAAACAAAAACCCTTAAGAAAAGACGACCACGTTTTTTGCTTAAACCCTTTTTAGCCTATATTGACCTTTTCCCACCGGGTCTACCGGTTTTACTCTTTCTTTTCACCGGCTATTATCGGTGGACACACTTTTACCTTAAGACCTGGTTCCCCGCCGCCACACTCTACATGCCTTGTAATCCCTCAGATCTCACCACGTGGCGATGATCTATCATCGCATGAGTTCCGAATCTAGCCAATGAGGGTATTACATGTCAAAACAAAATTAATCTGATGTTTAAGCGAAGCTATTATTGAAAGAAATTATGCAATTATTACTTGCACATTCTTTTCAAATTTCAACTATTTAACAATATACTAAAATTAATTGTATACTAATTTTCTATTCTGAAGAAATGTAAAAAAATTTCTTTTTTTAACATCTTTATTAACCTAGAAAAGTTTACAAAGTCTGAAAATAAACTGTTCCATAAAAAGAGACCGAGGTAAAGTATGTACTTGAGAAATAATTAATTGTCTTCGGGCTTTTTTAGCCAAAATATCTGCAACTTGAAATGCAACGTGTAATTAAACATTAATTTTATACCCAAAATATATGTTAGTCTATTAAATTATTGTTTTTTAATTGTTAAAAGAGAATTCAAGAGTTTCGTTTTGAGTTTGGTTCATAGTATTAGTCTAAACTTATTATAATGGATTTTCTATATAATAGTTTATTATTTAGGTTAGAGCATCTTTTATGTATTACTCCATTTTTTTATTTCAAAATAGAGTCGAATTGTATTCTAATCCTACTCCAAAATGGAGTTAAAAACTAAGTCATGAGTAAAAGAACGGAGTGACGAATAAAATTACACGATATTTGGAGTAATCGTATTTTTATTCTGTTATAGAATTAGAAATGGAGATAATTCTACTCTAAAATAGAGTTTGGAATAAAAATAGAACGGATTCGAGATAGTTTAAGTAGGGGATAACCTGTAACTATACGACATTCTGTCACGTGGCAGGTGGATCTACCTCTAGACCATAGCGTATATTCATTTTAAAAACATTATAATAGCACTATTTTTTTGCGAATTTAGCTAATTTTTTACATCATTATCGTCTCTCTTTTTTTTTTTTAAGGAGAATTGCCCAAAGATTATATTTTTATCTACAAATATACAGTCTTTTTGTTTTGGCAGTTCCAATCGCTTCGCTTGCTCTATCCGACGGCAGAGATTCTTTCAGAACAAAACGAATTTGCATAATTGCATGAGAAATTTGTTTAGGACTAATTTATTTGTCCTAACTCCTACGTGGATAGATGAGTCTATCCTTGCACTTTTTCAGTCATTTATTTGAAATACTTCTCCAGCTAAATAAAACCGTCAAATTTCGAACTGACGGAATGGAGTTCGGTGTGTGTATAATATTGGAAGGAAGTGTAAACGGCGTTAAGTTCGGAGATAAGAAAGCTTGAGTTACTAGTGGGCCCTACAGACCTAACTGATGGGTCCCACTCTATGACAGTGATAATTACCCGGAGTAGCAATAGCTAAATATAATATTTTAACATAACTATAACGTTACGCTTGAACTATGTTAATTTATCTTATTTATATACAAAAATTTTATTCGTGTATAAAAGTAAATTAACTAATTTAAATTTTATATATTAACTATTTTATTTTGACGAAAACCATCAGCTCATGAAACATTGTTACAGTGTAGTTAATAAACAATGTCTTTTTAACAAAAAGAATCTAAATTAAAGTTAATTCACACAAAACAACTTTGTTTTTTAGTTTTGCGATAAATTCAATTTTGGATTTAAGAGTTCATATGTACAAGAGTTTGAGTTTGAAGAACATTAAACGACAGAGTGAGACGAGAAATAGAATAAGACGAACACATGAACATCAGAGATCAGAATTAGATGAACAAAAGAGTGAATTCCCATTGGATGTTTGAGAATTTGAGAATGAGATAAGTCGAGCTCAATTTTCTTACATTTCTTAGTTTTTCGTTTAATTTAACTCACGAATTTTGATAGATATCGTGTAAATATTATCTTTTACTTAAGATTAACATGATTAGATAGTAAAATTATATAATGTCTCCCAAATGTTCGACGAAATGTATTAAAGAATTCAAATGGAATAATTTGTGGGAAATTTGATGCAATGATAACATAAGAAAGTGTAAGAAAACTCGAGCTACGGTTTATAAACCTCCAAAGAAGGGTAAAGGGAATACAACAGAAGAAGGATGCATCGGATCAAGTCAACCAACTTAAAGCCAAGTCATTGACTAATGGTGTTTATGAATTTTAGATGTCTTAGGTTCGTAATATTGGTGTTTTGAAAGTTTTTTGTAAGAATCTTTTAACTTATGGTTTGCAACTTAAAAACTTTTAACATTTAAAATGATAAAATCAGATCATTTGTTTTAAAATTAAGGTTTTGGATTAATGTTTTAAATGATACAATCATATCACTTGTAACACGTACAAAAACCATCAACACTATAGCACAAACACATAAATAATAACCATTAATACAACACACAAAATAATGTTTTTTAAACCACGCAATTGCATCTTACAGCCTTGAATCTCCTTCTCAAACCCCATAGCTTTTTCTCGAAGCCGCATATCACAACTTCACATGTACGACTCTCCATTGCAAGAGTTTCCATGTCCGATTTGCAAGCTTGTAAACGTTTTTGTAAAGTCAATAAAACTCTTTCAAGATCAACAATTCTTGGAATCATTTATTCAATCTCTTCAACCATTAATTCATCTGTCCATTTGAACAAGTGACTAAGACTACTTTCCAACATATAAAAACAACCATTCAAAAATTTCTCAATTTTTAGCTTACATACTCAACAATAAAATCATTACTTCCTCTCCATATCGACATGGATTAAAGAGTTTCTCTAGATTTTTCACAATCTTTGATGTCGTAAGACGATATTCTCTTCATATCTACATCTCGTCAGAATCCCTCTTTTTCTATCACTTATTTCGGCTATCATGTCTCTTGTCTCTCGTCTCTCGCCTCACTTTATCACTATCGTCTCAACTCTTATACATATGAACTCCCAAACCCTATATCAAATTTATCCTCAAATACATGAACCCTAAGTCGGATTTATCTTCAAATCAAAAAACAATGTCGTTTTGTGTGAGTTAACTTTGATTTAGAAAAAAAAATTACTAAAACGATATCGTATATGATTTGATAGTTTTCACAAAAATAAAATAGTTGATATATGAAATTCAAATTTAGATTAATAAATGTAAATTTATACAAAGATAAAAATTTTGTGTATAAATACGATAAAATAACATAGTTCATACGAAAATATGTCAAAACCTATTAAAGATACCATGAACCAGTTTTTGAATGTTAATTGGTCCTTGAGGGAATAAAGTCCAAACAACTTTTTTAGTGAGCGAATTGCATAAATTTGGTTACATGTCTACTTTTGTTTTAGGAAAATTATTAGAATGTTTAAGCGCATACACAACACTTAAAAGAAAATACATACCGAGAAGCACACACCAGAAGAAATTATTTATTTAGATTTGGTACATATACATATATAATTTCAGAAGTTATATAAGTATATTATGGATATTTAGAAACTATATATTTTTGTTTGATTGCATATGTAGTGAAACAATAAAATACTATTTATTATTCTTTCGCTCGAGGGTGATGTTTCTTGATAAGTTTTCGAAACTACTCACCCTTTATCCTTAGAAAAGATAAGATGAAATAAAATTATTTTTTAATTGTTTATTTGACGAAAAAAAAGTTGAAATAATTAGACGCTTTATCGTGGTCGCTGAAAATCCATTGGCCTGTCTATTTTTCAAGATTGTAAGGATAAATACAATAGTTTCGATGTCTTTCATTGGTTCTGATCTAAACCTTTACGTCGAACATCGATCGGAAATCCAATACTAGGAATCAAGTTTGGAAGTTTGTTTGTAGTCATCCGAATTTTCTTGATATTTTTAATATTCAAATCTTTTAAAAATTTGGGCCAACTATATCATGAAAAGAAAAGCAAGATTTATATCAAATTGCCAAGTAGGAACCAAAATCGTGCGGGTTACAAAAACGTATCATAATGTTTCTATTACGTCTTGAAACTTGAGACTTATTGAAAATACATTAGATGAGACTATCATTGAACCTAATGAGAATCTTGTCATTTCTCCTACTCTCATATGTTTTTGTTTTTTTGTTTGTTAAAAACCTACTCTCATATGTTATCTTCTTTTATGACGCCTATAAAATTTGTATTGGTGTTTATATTTATTCAAAAATGTGCAGCTTGATATAAGCTTTTACCTAGGCTTCTACCGATGGTGATTGGTTGCTCAAATAAATTCATGTAAATATATTACAGCGTGTCAATTGAATATTGAAAGAGTTGTATAGTAGAATAATATAGTTGTAGTATAACAACAATAAACGTTTTAAAAATTTGTTGTATTCAATGTTTTATTTTTTAATTGTAATTTTAACGCGTGTCCTATAATTACGTGAAATTAGTTTTCAGTGAAAAAATTATGAATGTTATATAAGGTTAAAAATAGCGGTTAGCATGAAGTCATTTGTTTTTGCCATATAAATTTAGACCACAAGAAATTAAGACAATTATATTTGACGTATGAAGAAAAAGGGAAAAAGGTTAGATGAAACTTTAGGAGACATGGTTGACGTAGAAGAGATGATTCACAACACTTCAAAGATGGTATGCTTCACACGGCGGGCGGCTCATAGTAATCTACTTTTTTCCAATTCAATAGACATGACGAGTGAAATAAATGAACACACGGAACAAATTTTTTTTTTTTTTTTTTTATTATTATTATTATTATTATTATTATTATTATTATTATTATTATTATTATTATTATTATTATTATTATTATTATTATTATTATTATTATTATTATTATTATTATTATTATTATTATTATTATTATTATTATTATTATTATTATTATTATTATTATTATTATTAGTATTATTATTATTATTATTATTAGTATTATTATTATTATTATTATTATTATTATTATTATTATTATTATTATTATTATTATTATTATTATTATTATTATTATTATTATTATTATTATTATTATAGCGAACACAGAACATTTATTAATTATGTGTTCAGTATTCACGGATCAATAGACAACTATAGCTTATATTGTACGTTGAATATCTCTTAAAAATCGCATTCTGTGTTATAAAGTTGACCCTAAATGTGGTATACATAACAACACTTTAATATTGACATCTCGAGAAATGTTTTTTTTTGCCGGCACTTTTAATTTTGAATCTTTGGAACAATATATCTAATGATACTCTTCCCAACATCAAATGTTTCAAAACTAGATCTATCAAAGTGATATGACTTTTTAATTAATTTATTTTTTAAACTGCATAAATTATTTAAAAAATTGTTAAAACTACATAACTCTAAAATCATAACAAACATAATTACTTCTGACCGAAATGGAACAAAGATACACTAAGACATAAACACAGTCTTATGATTCATCACTCAAACTACATAATCAGATTTTCACCCTGGAACAAAGTTAAAAACAACATGGAACTCTTTTTGAAGAGTCCATAAATCACATCGTAAGAGTTTTTATATTAAGAGCTACCTCATTCGGTTGATAGATTACCATATTGCCAAAGATTAAACTCAATTGATTTGAGGTCTGCTTCATTGGACTTGGGGCATAAGACTAAAACGGAAGCCTCTGGTAGACAAAGGAGGGTTAGAAAACCAAAAGTTTACTAAATATTATGAGATCATGTGTTTATCATTGTTATTTAAATGTTTAGATACCAAATATTCAAATAACATGTGTTATGTTTTATTGTAATCCGTTAAACACATATATATATATATATATGTTAAGAAAATAGTTAAATGTATATTTTACAAAAAACATATAATATATTATTTAATTATATATATATATATATATATACATTTATCTTTTTTGATATACATGCATTTATTATGCTCTCTTAAAATGTTGAGATATTTATTCTTTTAGATATTTATATTTATTGGTAGAGTGCTAATAATTGTTATTACTACAATTCTCTGAATAATTGCACAAAATTGGAAATTTGAGATTTTAAAAACATGAGCCTAGTCAAGCATTAGTTCTTGAAAAAGGGCATAAAAATTAATAAAAGGTAAGATATTTTCCTAAAGACAAAGTAAAAGACTTTGAAACAGAGGAAAGTTCCATATCAAAGTGTCCGAAAAGAATAGCTTCGTTACTACGAGAGTCTTCAATTTCATCAGTTAAAAAGCAAATACCATTATCATATTCTTCCAAAAAAACACTAAGAAAATTGTAGTACACAACTAAAATCACCTGATCAATGAAACACTAAACAAACATCACCCACCCAATTAAACAACCTAACATCTTTGTTTATCTTACAATATATGCAAAACCCAAGAATCGCCTACATATGATCATTATCTTCAAGATGACAGTTTACTTGGGTTTCTGGTCGTGACAAAGGTAAATGCAGTGCTCCAATCTCGTTTCACTGAGTCTTGAACCTTGTCTTCCCCAATATTAGGTGTCCAAGCTTCTTCTCCTGCGGTTGGCATAGACCAGCTTACCTTCTCTGGTGGATTCTCAAAATCAAAGTTCAATGGTGGTGGTGCTGGTGGTGGCTCTTTAGCTTTTCTGCTAGATTTATTGCTTCCTTGGCCTTCAACATGCTGCAGATACAAGTGTCAATATGTATCACAGGTTTGAAACAAACGGTGAAAGGTTTAAACTTTAAGCATGTAAACTCACATCTGAATGGAAATCTGTGTTCTCTGCTTTCTTGGCACCTCTTTTAGAGGTTCCATGTTGTAAGTAGTAGAGTACCTCAGTCCTGGACCGAAACTTACGGCCTGTAATTGGTTCGTAATAGTACTGCAAATACCAGATAAAGACAATGTTTTAAGTCTACATATCAATATCTGCACATGACATATTTGCAAGAATCATCTGCCCAATCACGATATTTACCAGACCAATTCATTTAAATCCACCAGATGCATCAAACTAACACTAAATCACACTGATAAAATGTATGATTACGTATCTATTTCCTAATGCCTTAGCTTCAATACATCATTCATCGTTAAGCATACCTAAGCAGAACCAACCACATCATTTTACTACAACATCACATTGGAGGCCAGATTCTTCTTCATAGACTCTAAATCTATACGCCCAATAAGCACATCAATTTATCTAAAGAACATTTTAGCAGCGATGAATCCAAATTCTAAACCAAAGAGCAACAATCAAAGAATCCCCAAATCTGTAGATTTCAAGCAACAAAGTAGCTCAAAGCAGTGTATAGATCTGAGAATTGTTCACCTTATCCACTGAACCAGCTGTAGCACCGGAGGTTCGAACCTTATCTTCAACTCTCCAACCAGGAGGCAACCAATTGTCCCCAGGCGCCGGACGCTTCCGCGACTTCGATTCCGCCTGATGAACCGAAGTATCCGGCGATGGATTCACCTGATCCGAACCGTTTGCCATCCCGATCCTCACGCTCTCTCCCGATCCAGAGACTCCGATTCGCTGCTTCCTACTACTGTGTAGGGTTCCGTCACCAGCAGTCGAGGAGATGAAGGATCCAGAGGCGAGAAGCGGATCGGGAGGAAAATCGTCGGATACAGATCCAACTTGATTAGCGTTACCCGATGGTGTTGAAGATGACATACCAATGTTGTCGTCGTCTTCACCAATGAACAATCAGATTTTCACAACAGGGATCTCCAACGATTATCTCTGAAATGGTATATATATTATTTATTTTTACGGCAAAATGGTATATGTACTATGCCAATTATATTTTATTATTTTTGATAGTACATATACCAATTCAGAGATGAGACCAAAACAAAAACCATTTCAGAGATACTCCCTCGAGAGCGCATTTGTGAAAATCTCATTTGTTCATTGGTTACGACAACAATCGCAAATTCGTCTGTCATCTTCAACACAATCGGGTAATGCTAATCAAGTTGGATCTGTGGCCGGCGATTTTCCTCCCGATCCGCCTCTTATCTCTACATCTTTCATCTCCTTGACTACTGATGGTGGAACCTTAGACAGTAATAAGAAGCAGAGATCAGAGTATCTGGTTCGGGAGAGAGCATAAGGACCAGGATGGCAAACGGTACAGATCAGGTGGATCTATCACCGGATAGTTCAGTTCATCCAGCAAAATTGAAGTTGCGGAAGCGTCCGATGCTTGGGACCAATTTTACCACAGTGTACAAACTAACATAAAACAAATTTTATACTACATCAACCTCTAAACTTATTCTTTTCTGTCATCTAAATTTTATTATTAGAACCTTAAAAATACAAAAACAAAACAAAACCCCATTAAAAAAAACCAGCAAAAAATAGATAAATATGTGGAAGCAAAAGTCCCACAAAAAAAATCATACAAAGCGTGTTCCAAAATACAAGATAAAATCCAATAGAATATGAATCTAGGAACTCAGTTTTAAGAAAAGACTATTCCGCGGATTTTGTAAAAAAAATTGAGTGTTCAAATTTATCCCGCAAAATAGCGGATATTAGTTATTAAGTCTGCGACCTCCCCGCTAATCACTGTGGATCCCGTGGATATATTACATACCAAAAACGAATACTCACAAATCTACAAACACACAAACCCGTAAACTCGAGACTCACAAACACCAAATACAATTCTATTGGATCATGACTTGAATGTTACTGGATCACGGCCTGACTGTTGTGATTGAGCCATGTCCAAATGTGAGGTCCGCAAGTCCCGCGGGTAAAAACCTGCTAACCCACAATACTTTGAGATCCGTCCTGCTAGAATCACAGAAAAATAGTCTTTCTATGTAATATCTGAATCCGTTCGCAACGGGTAAAAGTCCGCAGACCTGCGAGTATTTATCCACATTCCTAGCACTAATGTTATTCAACTTTATTCACATAAATAATTATTATAGTATAATATATATAGGGTAATATAAAATAATTGTATTTATTTTTGTCGTGATTATATATAATATATTTAATATATACATATATTTAATAAATACTTATCGAAGATAAATCACTGAGATTCTTTTGCATTTTTTTAATTCTGGTTGAAGGTTACATTGTCGAAGATCTCGAGAATTATTTTTTTTTGTCGTCAAATTTCATATATTAAGTTATCGAATTAATGAATCTTTTTTAGAAAAAGCCATATGAAAACCGATGTGCTTATATGAAACAAAAAACATGGATTAATGTAATCCTAACGATCCACATTATCTAAACAAAGAAAAAATACGATAAGAAGCAAATACAAGATATAAGTGTAAAACGATACTCTAAAAGAAGAAAACTAATAAATCTTGAAAATGTGGAACACACCACATGGATATGCCACTCGAAGTGGTAAAAGGCTAACCGATATGTGATAATCGGTTTTTCCAAGATGCAATACCACACGGAATACAAAAGTATCTGTTGTACTTTGATAATCCATACTTGCGCCTGAAGTGTCGAAACACTCGATCACTGAAGAAGGTGGTGACAAGTAGGACGAGAGAAGACTCTCGCGAACCCTAAGATAACAAGGGCTTGGTTGCCAACAGAGGGGGAGCAAAGCTTTGAGCTCTTGATGTCATTAAAGCGATGCAATTATCATCATTCTCCCTAAAAACGGAAGATATTGTGCTTCTTTTCCTAATGAAGGATTTTAACGATAACAATTTCTTCCTATAGGGTGTACTTAGTGAAAGTAATCGATTCCAAAGGAAGAAACTTAACACTATAAAACTCTCCATAAAAGGAAAAGTAGAAGAACCTTCCAAAACCTAAACATTTGACGGCGTTACAAGCTTTAGCCAAACTAGCGAAAAGATCATGTGGCCCGAAAGCTGGAAGACGAGGACGGAAAGTTTCATAGAAAGTTATCTCCATAGAAAGTTATCTTCCATGCAAAGTTCGAATTGGAGATATATAACTCTCCATTTTACATGAGCATAGTATCCATACAAGACTCTCGATGCCAGATGAAGTTGGTAATAGTAATTTTTCCAAACCGGAGGAAATTGGTGACAAATATCTTTCACAAAGGAAGATAATAATACATTGATCAGGCACAAATCAGAAGAACCCAAAGTAGTTATGGTTATTGAAATGTTGCCAAAGGAAATGGGCTTAGAAATAAAGGGCATGTCACTTAATAATAATAATGGGCTCACCAAGCCCATTAATTGAAATGAGTTATATTGGCCCAAGTCACCTCCAATTATAGTGTTTGGCGACGATAAGCGATGTAACGGCGGAGAAGGTTTTCAGACTGATGAGAAAAATCTTGAATGTGATGGAGGTGGAGGAGATGCGTTACTTTCAAAGGCTTAAGAAGATTTTTTTAAAAAAGGTGCAACACGAGGAAAGGTTATCCATTCTAATCTTACTCTCGCCCAAACATATTTACATGCGAAATTATAATGAGATCCGGTGCATTAGTGCTCGCACCCTATATATAACTTACTATAGCAATATAAGTAAATTTATTGACAAAAAACTGATTTATTATAGGTAAAATATGAATGAATAGTTTTACTTTCAGTGTGATGAATCGGTGTATGGAAAATTTTTTAGTGTTGATAAGAAAAGAAATATGAGAATATGTGAGAAAAAGACTATGAATCAATGATTTTTTTATGGATGTGAGTGTGATATTTATAGGAAGATGAATGGTACGTAGTGTAGTTTTATTAATTGAATAATAGAATTTATTGTTGATAAATTTAAAAGAATGGAAATATAAATTAATTAATTGTTAGTGTTTGAAAAATTAAATAAGAGTAACACAATAAACAACCTAAGTTAAATTAGAGTGTGTGATAAATAAATATTTTTTTATTAAAAACAATGAATTAAGTGAATAAAAATCATAAGAAAAACTGTAAGTTTAACACGTAAGCATCGATATTTCTCTTTTAATACAGAAAAGATATCATAATTGTTTATGCTACACCGAAAATTATGAAGCATGTTTTGTCTTTAAACCATACTTTGTGTTCTCTTGTCACAATTGTTTTCCCATACCAAAATTTCGTCAGAACACCGTGACATGTTTTGAATACCAAATAAATGAATAATAGTCTTACATAACTTATAACGAATGTTCTAATAACATAGAAATCAAGATTAAAAAATATTATCATCAGATTAACTAATTCGGTTAGTATCCATTATACAATGGTCAATGGGTGTGGAAATTTTTTGAAGGTAAGGGTATGCATAGAAGCAAAATTAAGAGAGAGACACTTTTCAAGGGGGGAAAAAGGAAGAAAAAGAAACAACTATTGGTGTCGTATACATAATTAATAACTTTTTCACTGCTCTTCTTTGAGTTCAGCATTTATCAAAAAAACAAAAAAATTCAGCTGCTTTAAATCAAAATTACAAAGCACAACTTTTGGTGAAGAAATGTGATAAAAAAAAAATTGACAATCGGTGGTAAGCAGTAAAAAAAACTCAATTTTTTTAACCGTTTATCTTTTACTTTTACCTCTGTCTTCCTTTGATGATTTCAAGAACTCTGATTAGAAGCACTTCCTATGCACAATAGATGGTCCAGATTCATCGTACTCTGCTTTCGCAATCCACATCTGTAAAAATTTCAGACACATAAACAATATTTATATCAAAGACAAAATGTTATAATTAAAATGTTATAACAAAAATGTTTATAGTATGTTTTCACCTGCTGGAAAGTGCTGAGTGAAGCCAATATAGAGCCACCGATCCAGACACTGTACTTTCTCTCTGGTGGAGCCACGACCTTAATCTTCATACTACTCGGAGCCAAAGCCGTAATCTCTTTACTCATTCTATCACCAATCCCACCAAACATTGTGGTTCCACCACTTAGCACAATGTTCCCATACAAATCTTTCCTAATATCCACATCACATTTCATGATAGAGTTATATGTGGTTTCATGGATTCCTGGATTTTCCATTCCTATCATTGATGGCTGAAACAGAACTTCTGGACACCGGAACCGCTCTGCTCCAATGGTTATCACTTGTCCGTCGGGAAGCTCGAAGCTTTTCTCAACGGAAGAGCTTGTTTTGGAAGTCTCTAGCTCTTGCTCGTAGTCTAGAGCAATGTAAGAGAGCTTCTCTTTCATGTCTCTAACGATTTCACGCTCAGCAGTTGTGGTAAAAGAGTAGCCACGCTCTGTCAGGATTTTCATGAGGTGGTCCGTGAGGTCACGACCCGCTAAGTCAAGACGTAGGATCGCGTGTGGAAGAGCGTAACCCTCGTAGATTGGTACCGTGTGGCTCACACCATCTCCAGAGTCCAAAACAATACCTAACCAACAATTTCCAAAAGGACAATAAGGCAACCGAGTTTTATTTTGAACTTTAGAGTTACAATATTTTTAATCAAACCGAAATATATATAAGTGATTATACTGACCAGTGGTACGGCCACTGGCATAGAGTGAGAGAACAGCTTGAATGGCAACATACATAGCAGGAGTGTTGAATGTCTCAAACATGATCTGAGTCATCTTCTCTCGGTTAGCCTTGGGGTTAAGAGGAGCTTCGGTTAAGAGAACCGGATGTTCTTCAGGAGCAACACGAAGCTCGTTGTAGAAAGTGTGATGCCAAATCTTCTCCATGTCATCCCAATTATTAACAATACCATGCTCAATTGGATACTTGAGAGTCAAGATACCACGTTTTGACTGAGCCTCGTCTCCAACATAAGCATCCTTTTGTCCCATCCCAACCATCACACCCGTGTGTCGTGGACGCCCCACAATGCTTGGAAAAACTGCTCTTGGTGCATCGTCACCCGCAAATCCAGCCTAAAACCCCATATACATTTCAAATCTTACTTGACTATTTTATTAGAGGATATTCTTATTTTTGTGACATATACAGCAGTTAGAGAGAAACTCTTTACCTTAACCATTCCAGTTCCATTATCACAAACAAGCGGTTGAATGTCTTCACCGTCCGCCATAATTTCTGACTAAATATGTAACAAAAACTCGCAATAACCAAATAGTGTCACGAAATCTCAACAACTAAACGCTGAATTCTCAAGTTCCAAACAGATTTGTTATTGGACGGTTAAATATGTATAATGTATTGATCATTCTATGGACAAATCCACGCCTAATAATCTTTTGATTATATTCTTAAATCCATAAGATTCAGTGATCTTCCTCAATGCAATATACGATTTTCAAAAAAGGAAAAAAAATGCAGTAAATGATTTTCCAGGTACTGTTATTGGTTAGAACTGTTATTGTATACTTTTAACTGTAAAAACTTTGGATGTAAAAGTTGTTGTTATTTTAAATATTTAGAAAAGTATGATTGGTATCAAAAACTTTAAAAATTGTGACTTTAAATATTTTTAAAATACATGTCCACATGCAAAACATTTATCGACAACCAATAAGAAGAAAATATTTGGAAATTAATAGAGTACCTGTTGGAATTGCAAGTTTGAAGAACTCTCACTATTTGTCTCTGACAAAAATAACTCTCAATATGTCCATGTATTTATAACGTTTTACTAGTCTCTAAAAATAGTATATGATTTTTGCTTTTGAATGCTTCTCCATTGTTTATGAATGATTCATGATCGATTATTACGTTGTTAATAATAGTAACCATTGACAATTACGTGCTAGTTAATCATCATTTTATTATTTATTTTGAATTGCTTTTTTGTGTGTGCGAGAGTATATTATTTTCAAACGGCTATTAGCATCTCTATTCATTTTAGCTGGTAATATTAGGATTATAATTTATTTATTTTGTCGTCAATATTAGGATTCTAGTTAAACTTTTCTTTTTATATTCTTCAACCATAACTTTTAAAAATCTGGAGTGCCTTTGAACCTTTTAACCCCACTCCAGAAGAGATATGTCGATTTTTTTATGTCTATTAGTGAAGGCCGGAGTATCAGACTCAATCCAAGACTCAATTCAGCACAGAGAAAAAGTAAGATTATAAAAATTTATAACAGAGGAAAACAAATAATTTAGGGGGAGACATGGATATTTAATTGCTGAAATGGTGGGCGGAGATTGGAGAAAATGGTGTAATGATGATAGGATGTGGGGAAGCAACATAATTGAGCATGAGCATGAGAATGTGTCTTCTGTTTTTCGTATGCGCTATTCCTCTTACCGTCTTTCTAAGATACCAATCAAATAAAACTTATATAAATTAATAATACTCAAATTTTTAAATTAAATTGTCTTCTAATTATTTATATCTTTATAAATTAATATTTTTTGCACTATAAATTATTATTTCTATAAATCAATAATATATCATAACTAAAAAAGTATTAATTTTGTATAGGTTTTTAGTACTGTTTTACTGTAAGAAAAGATGTATTTATTGTCTTTTAGTTATCAACAAAAAGTTCTTTTAATAGTTTAATGAGTATTTGCACTATATGACAATAAACATTGAAAATGTAATATTTAAGTGATATTTTATTGCCTGTCGGAAAAAAGTCGATCATTTGAATGTTTTTCAGTTAATTGTTACATCAGGATTTCTTCTTACAGTGTGTTTTTATGTGATTACTAATTTATCAAATAAAGTTTTTATAGTTTTATTCTTATCATGTAAGAGTGTATGAATGTTATTATATTAAATTCCTATATTATTTTTTTATTTAACACATTATATAGATGTACATCAAATAAATATCTTTTTAAAAAATTTAGTTATATATTCACGCAAGTTTTAACCGATACTTGTTTGCTATATTTATCTAAAAAACTTTTTTTTGTTTTGCTATTTAGCTAATTCACTCAGTTTCAATCATAAGGCTGGTTTACAATTATTGTGTTTATGATTTTTTTTTTTTTTTGCATCATAAATCATAGGGCTGATATGAAATAAACTGAAGAATAGGGGTTCTGGAACAAATTTTAAGAATAAGAAACTTAGGATGCGGTGAAACCCAAGCAATCTCAAATCCCTGCACACCCCAGCATGGAGACATATTTGATATCTTTCGAATTATTATTTCCATAAATTACTTTCTTTTTTATAACCACAATATTTCCATAAATATAAAAGGGGAGTGGTTAAAAAAAAATACTATGAAAATGAGTAAAAGACAAAAAAAAAAAAACTTACCAAATCGACAACCTCTTCGAAACCATAACAGTGTCGATGATGGAATCCTAGGAATTAATCATACGACTTTGAAGAAACCTTAGACTGCACCAAATGCAACGATTTTATGTATATATTAACAAATTAGGTGATAATAATGATTTTAGAGAAAAAACCCATATCCGAGTATCCGATCTAAATTACCCAAAAATTTGTATTCGAATTCAAATTCAACAAATTATTTTATTTTATTGTAAATTTTTAAATTCAAAATCCCAAAAAACACATAAATATCCATGAAAAATACCGTAATTCGAAAACTTTATCTTCTAAACGTTTTATATGTATAATATACACAAATTTGATCCGAATCAAAAAATTCGAAAAAATTCTGAAAGATCTAGAAAAAAACTCGAAAATAAAAAAAAAAAAACAAAAAAAAAACTTGAAAATCCGAATCCAAATCCAATCAAAACTTGAATTTTTTGGATATTAATAGAATTTTAACTTTGAAACTCAAATCCGAAAAGATTTACCCGAACCGAACCCAAACCCAAAAAATATTTTATTGGATTGTAAATCTTTAAACAAAAAAACCCGATACCCGAATACCCACCCCTAAATTTTACCAACACAAAAAATTAGGTGATAATTATTCTACAAAAAAAAATTAGGTGATAATTTTTATCTACGATAATTATCAATATAAAATGTACGTTATACTCTTATCAAAAAAATGTACGCTACAACTTTACATAGCTAATGCCCATGTATGCTAGCGATCCTTGTTAGTATTTGAGTGTGAATCGTGCCTCTACATATAATATGTAAACTTGAATCAATGTTTGTAATTACAAAGAGTGACAGCAGGATCATACAAAGCTAAACTAATTAATAAGATAAGATCAAAGATGAAAAAAACGGATCATATAAAGCTTAAAAAGGTCATAGATTCCATAGAAGAAGCAGTAGATCTTAGTTAATCACGTGACTTGATTTTGGCGAATCAAAAGTAAGTATACGAGTAACATGAGCTTTAATTATTATGAAAAATTTAACCCAAACTATATATATCAAGTTTATTATCCTATTAAAATATTATTGGGTTTATATGAAAAACTTTACCTTTTATAATTCAAGTACACGGTTACTATTTTGTTTTACTCAAATGTTATTAGGTATTTATGAAAAAAATATTTAGTTATAGTCTAAATATTTGGTTAACTCAGCCACATGGAGGAGACTGTATTAGGTACGTTTCTTGCAGTTGGCATAATGTGACATGCATCCTGTTTTTTTTTTAAGATAATTTCCGTCGGTCAGCCCACCACAGATGCAATAAAAAAACTAATAAGTGTAAATATTATTTGATTTTAAATGATTAATAGTACTATAAAATTGTTACAGCCTAAAAGAAAAAATTTAGAAATCTAATGTTGAATATTCGCTACTTTTAACACTGATATACTTATTTTATATATAAAGACGATAAAAAGTGAAAAAAACATGAATCTGACTATCTGAGTAAGGAGAAAGAAGGATTTCTGTATGGGTAAAGTTTTAACAATTACAATATAACTAACTGTATTTGTATGGGTTGTATGTAAATGCATAAATGCAGAAAGATAGTCATGTGTATTTGCATTGGATCCCTCAAACAAAGTGGGTTTTCATTTCATATTCTCTGTTTCAGGACCCTCATAGTTTTATACAAAATTACACTAATGCTTATATATAAGTTTCATAACTCTCAGTTCCTTTCTAATTTCTCCATCAAATAAAAAGTAGAGCAAATATTTTTCAGCTCAAAAAGGGAAAATGTAGAGTAAATTTTTACTTTTTCTTTAACTCAGTAAACTTTAACTTTAGGTAAGAGAAGATAAAATATGTTTCCTCTAAAAAATCTATGCCCTTTCGCTGTTTAGGATTTACACTTTTTTCTGAAACTAGAGAATTTCCATAATGAAATCATAAAATTTTAATAAATCAATCCATTTAACTAACGTTTTATTAAGTAAAAACTCATCATTATTTGTTAAAAAAGAGGGCCAACAAATGTTGTTTATAAAACAAAATCTATAATATATTTTTAATACAAAATGCTTAAAATTATTTTTTCTAAAATATGGCCCCTAATTTTCACATGCTCTAGACCATGGTCTCATTAGCTTATGTTCTGAGCCGGACCTGACAGTTACTTGTACTTTACTAAATTACAGAGCATTCCTTTAAAGCATGTATATTCTAAAAGAAACACCAAACTCCTACATTTTTATTTGTGACAAATAAGAGATAAGCAAAAATGTCAAAAAATATTATAATTCATAATGATAAACCATTTTTATTTGGACATGGTTTATCATTCTGAATTAGTCTGGGAGATAATGAGTCAAAAAAACATTTATAATAGTTATATGCACAATAATATGACCGAGTGAGTGGGGAGTTTTTTAATTTTATTTTTAATTTCATTTATTAGAAAATTATAAAAATAGAAGTCCTAATTTTACGGTCTGCATGCCTCGCTTCCTTGTCCATTTGGAGGTGTCGCCCTTTGTTATATATCAAGTACACACACACAACTATCACACATACACTCACACAAAGATCTCAAATTATAATTTTTTTCCTCCTTATTTATATCATATATATATGTACAAACACAGTCACATACACGTGTATCTTAATAAATATATATCGAGATCTTGTTGTTGTTTCTGATATCACAGTCATTATTCTTTTTTTCCTGTTTATCTCCCTGTTTGTGATAAGATGTCAAATATTAAGATTTTTCATTTACTTCCTGATGACAAAGATATCGCAACCATGCAACAACCCGATAGTCTCCTAGTTCCATCAAAATCCGACTCTCCCGATTCATCATTATCTCCACATCATCAAGAAAATCAATCTAAAAAACGACGAACCTACGAACAAGAAGATCAAGAACAAGAGGAAGAACAAGAAAAGCTCCAAGATGGATCAAGAGGAAAACGAAAATGGGAATGTGATGATGAAGCTTCTCGCGTAGATATTCATGAGACGCCCAGAAAATCGAACAGTGTATGTTATTGTGCTCCTTGGCCGCCGAGAAAGCTCAAAGCTATTCCGGCAATGAAACGGAGAGCCATGTGGGTTAAGAGATCGGTGGTTTTTCTAGATGTAGCTAGAGAGGTCGAGTCCATGTTTCATCTGTCTGTTCTTCAAGATTTTGGTAAAAAGGTCAAGAAAGCTACATCTTAATCGATATTCTATACATAGGCTTGATTTTTTTTTTCATTTCTAACTGTTTGCGTTATCTATAAATTTATACGCTATATTATTTTATTTTTTCTTTTTTTAGACGCTATATTATTGTGTTTATATATTAAAAAGAAATCAAAGTTTAGGATTTGGTGTGATATTGAATGTCTCAAACATGATCTGAGTCATCTTCTCTCGGTTAGCCTTGCGGTTGAGAGGAGCTTCAGTTAAGAGAACCGGATGTTCTTCAGGAGCGACACGAAGCTCGTTGTAGAAAGTGTGATGCCAAAACTTCTCCATGTCATCCCAATTATTAACAATACCATTCTCAATTGGATATTTGAGAGTCAAAATACCACGTTTTGACTGAGCCTCGTCTCCAACATAAGCATCCTTTTGTCCCATCACACCTGTGTGTCGTGGACGCCCCACAATGCTTGGAAAAACCTCTCTTGGCGTATCGTCACCGGCAAATCCAGCCTAAAACCCGACATACATTTCATTTGACTATTTTATTATTGGATATTCTTATTTTTGTGACATACTTATATAGCAGTTAGAGAAACTCTTTACCTTAACCATTCCAGTTCCATTATCACAAACAAGCGGTTGAATGTCTTCACCGTCCATAATTTCTGTCTGAATATGAATCAAGACCTGTAACAAAACACTCGCAATAACCAAATAATGTAACAAAATCTCAACAACTAAACGCTGAATTCTCAAGTTCCAAACAGATTTGTTATTGGCCGGTTAAATATGTATAATGTATTTGATAATTCTAATGGAAAAATCCAAGCCCAGTAATCTTTTGATTATATTCTTAAATCCATAAGATTCAGTGATATTCCTTAATGTAGTATACGATTTTCAAAAAAGGAAAAGAAAAGAAAAGCAGTAAACGATTTCCATGAACGAGCTATTTTAAATGAAAATGGTTTTATTATATATTCAAGGGGCCGATTGATTAGAATTGTTACCGTAAACGTTTGGATGTAGAAAATTTAGATGTATAAACTGTTGATGTTACTATATAAAGAAAACATTTGGAAATTAGTATAGCACCTGTTGGAATTGCAAGTTTGAAGAACTCTCACTATTTGTCTTTGACAAAAATAACTCTCGATATGTCCATGTATTTATAACGTTTTACTAATCTCTAAAAATAGTATATGATTTATTTTTTGAATGTTTCTCCATTCAAAAATAGTATTTAATCTCTAAAAATAGAATTTGATTGTTTTTTTTGAAAGATTCTTGATTGATTATTATGCGCTAGTAATCCATTGACAATTACGTGCTAGTTGGTCATAATTTTATTATTTATTTTGAATTGCTTTTTTGACTTTATTATATTGTAATTTCATTAAAAAAAATTGATCTCATTTAGAATTTCAATCCAATACAATGCATGATCAGATAGATAGTCGAGATGTTTCCCAAGCCCATTTTGTTCCATCAAATGGGTCTATCTGATCTAAACTCGGAAAGACGCCAAGAAACCAAACTGGCCTTTAGAAATGTTTTAAACTTGTATTTTTTTTGTCATCAAAAATGTTTTAAACTTGTATTGTTTATGAGTTATGATAGTGAGCAAGCAAAGCAAACTTGTACTTCACTGACAAGTAAAACGAAACTACGGATGGGATGTCTCTCTGTTCCTTTCCAAAATGCCTTCTTCTTTCTTTTTTTTTTGAAAAATAAAACATTTTAAGTTTTTCAGTCTAACTATCAATAAAAGTTGATTAAGAAATAGGACTTAGACGAGAAGTGAAAGACGGCGGTACTGGAAAGCCACTGTCTACTACAAAAGATAGTTGCTAGATAATTGGATCGAGTCTTTTACAAATTATAATGGACAAGTAAGTTAATCCAACCGAATCTAGACAAAGCCAGAAAACTAAAATTGTTTAGTTAGGTTGTCTTTTCATACATAGCACCCACCATTAGTAGAAAGTGATTAATTATACATTTAACTAGTTAATGGCAGTTCAATTGGTCATATTTGTTGTTTGTCGGCAACAATAAGTCACCTAAGAAAATGTAAAACATTCACATTTCTAACTTCGAGTTTCACTGACTACTACAGTTAATATGGCACATGTTATATATATATATACTTTTAACAAAAATATATATTTTCTAATCAACAAAAATATTAGTGATATGTTGCAGAACTCAACGTATCAATGTTTATAGTCATTGTATCTAAAGTTTTATTGTATCTATTATTCGTTTTAGCAGTAAGTTCCAACGTGGGTAGTATTGACTATTTGAAATTTTTTGTCTCTAAGTGTAAACGGTGGAGATTAGGCTTGGTCACTGGGATAAAAGGTTTTGGACTCGTATTGGATGTAATCTAAAAGTTTGATTATTGCAATTTGGCATCTTTGTATTTAAATTTTTTTGTTCATATTGAAGTATTGATTATGACAGAACATTAGAAGACGTTATAACAGACGACATATGTATGTGATAATGATTTTCTTTCTGGTCGAGTGCAGTCTTGTAATTTTATTCAAACAAATCATAATTATACAAAGGATTAAGAAACAAATGGGCTCAGTGTCCAATGCAAGATTTTGAAAATACATTTTTAGATAGGGCCCACGATGTTGACGTGTGTTTCTCGGACCCCTTTCTTTTCCTGTCTCTTTGAGTTTGGTTCTTTCACGTGCCGCCATGTTCACATTTGTCATCTGATACGTATATATATACGTATGAAGGTATGTACGTGTTCGTATACGTATGAAGGTATGTACGTGTTCGTATACGTATATACAGGTATGTACACATTTATACCTAGTTTTTTTTTTCAAACGCATACGTATATATATATATACATGTGTACTAGTTGTATTTGAACATTACATATTTACATTTATAGATTTTGTCTCAAACAGGGTGTTTTTCGCTGTACTGTCTAATTCAAATTGTTTTATAATAGTGTTTTAAAAACCAGTACAACCATGAATTTTTTTAATCACTGATTCACAAATTTTATTTTATTATATGCAAAACAAAACATGTAAAACATCATTATAAGTTTAAAAACGAATTAGAAAATCATTTGGAGTTGAACTAACATAGTTATGATTGATACTTGAACACCTAAAATGTATGTGAAGATAATTGTTTGTCAACTAATTACCCTTAAAGCCCTCTACTGCCCACTAATAAAGTCAAGATCAGTACTTACGTGGTCCAATTAAACATTTTCTGCAAACATAAGAATTTGAATTTCAAACTATTCCAGATCTATGATTTTTGGTTTATTTTTTTTAATAAAGATGTACATTAATTTTAAACGTTTCTTACGAATTAATTCCTTTGTTGTTCTGCTGTTCAATTTAATTATGATTTTATGTTGAAACGAACCAAACACACATAGGTCATAGGAGTGAGTAGGTATATTCCTATAAAGAAACTGTGGAAAAAGGTAAGTGAAATAAAAACAAACCTTTCGGCGATACATGGCGTGATGCCTTGAACTTTTCTAGTTCTGACAACACAAAAAGGTATAATTGTTTTTTTTTCTTACAAGTTTTAATTCAAATAGTCTAAATACATTCATTGTTATATTTCTTCCACATTTAGAAAATACAAAGCATTAAAATTAAGTACTAATCACAATTGTGTGAAAATAATAATTAGCATCGTGCCATAATTTACGGGCTTTATCAAAGAACCTTACCTTTTTATCGTTTACTTAAAATAAAATAGTATTTTTTTATTCTGTAGATTAAAAAACTTAAGGAGGCTGAAAAATTCAACTTGTGGCGCCGTAAAGATTTGAATTATTAACCCCAACTTCCAAACCTAACACAATGTTATTTTAAGTTATTTTCCCCAAGCTTTCTACAAAATTTGTTTTTTTTTAGTTAGTGAACAAATTATATAATTTCATAGGCAATTTGTAGCTTTAAAAACTTCTCAGACAAAATTAAAACAAGCATCTGCAATTTTTTCAGATTGATAGGTACAGAAGAAATCATTCCCAAATAATAACAAGGAGATATAGGAAAGATATAATTCACACAATAAAATTGAAATTCTTGAAAAAATTTCAATCAAAAAAGAAAAAAAAATAAGGAGTAGAACCAGAGATGCTAATTCTGAACAATCACTGCGGATTTTTGGTCTAACTTTCTAAGATTTGTACCTGAAGAACAAAACGACTTCGTTTGAACAGGTTCTTGAATGCTCTGTTTCTTCATCGTAGGATTCATGAACTTCATAAACGAACCTTCTGTTGCAATTGAAAGTGACGGTTTCGGTTCTCCTCTTTTGGCTTCTTCAATCAATTTCCTCCTTAGCTTCTCTTCTGCATCTCTCATGAACTTGAATTTTGGTGGAGGCGAAGAAGACGACCTGAAAAACTTGTTAAACTCAAGCTCACCATCTGATTCAAACAGAGGATTGAATCCATGGTGCGGATAAGACTCTAAAGGAGATGAGTTTAGTGTAGTAGGAGAAGCCAATGGAGTGAATCCAGGGGTATGACAGTCATTTGGAAGATCACTCAAGCTTCTTGTTCTTGATCTTGAACCTAATCTCGATTTCCCATCATCAGATTCCAAATCTGCTTTTGTCTCTTCAATGATTGTGAATAAAAACCTTTGGTTATGAAGCTTCATGAGCTCTGCTTCAAACCCTAGATCTCCTCCATTCAAATGTTTCATTAACCCAAGCTCTAAATCTGGATTCCCATCTTGATTCCTAGAGATTTCTCCTTCTCTTCCACCATTGCTGGGCTGTAAAGATTGAGGCTTTTTGAAGCAGAAGAGCTGAATAAGTTCCTTAGCGTATCCAGTTTGTTGTTTTTCTTCTTTCTCTTCTTCACTCTCTTGGTTTATGATTCTCTTCTTCTGCTTCTTCCATCTTAGAAGGTAATAGACTTCTGCAACAAGTGCTAATAGAAGAAACCCAAATACCAAACTTAACCCAATACCTAAACCACTTATAGTCTTCATCTTTCTTCACCCAAATTCTCACATCACATGAAAAAAAAAACCCTAACTTTGGCTAGGAATTTTTGTGTGAATTACAGAGGAATGAAGTAAGATTTGGTTACCATTTTGAACGATTGAGGAAACCTAAATGTGATGAAACTTTTGGAAATAAGAGAAATTTAAGGAAGATATTTTTGTTAAGAGGAGCAAAAGATGGAAACTTGCCTTAATGGTGAGCAGAAACTAAGACTGAAAAGAGAAAGATAGATTTTTTTCTTTTGATGTAGTAGATAGAAGAAAAAAACTTCTCCTTCACAGCAATTTAGGTTCACAAGTTGGGTTCCTTGTAATACTTGGCACAAAAAGGCCAAGACTTGGTGCCTTTAACTCAACATTTTGAAAAATGAAGAGAAAATTAGGGTACACTTTTTAAAGATAATATCGTTTTTGTTTACCTAAAGTTGGTATTTAAATATAATTGTAGTTGTTAATATAATGGTAAGGTAAGTAAGTGATAATGACCAGAAGCTTATGTCAACTTGCATATGCAGTTTTTCTCATCGTTTGTGTATATAATAAACACTTTAACGTTGATTAGTTATTGATTATTTCAGTTTTAATATAGAAATATGGATATTATTCCTATCTATTGTATAGTCCGAGTTCGACTAATTATATTTGTTTGCAATGAAAATAGAGTTTTATAGTTGTGATTTTAATTTATTGTAAGACCGTTTTATCCTAAAAGCCAGTTTAATTTGATTAGTTTTTTTTTTGTATTAAAGATTTTTATAGTTAAATAATTGTAATAGGGTTGTTTTTTGTCAACATTATTACAATCAAGTTTAATCTTGCTAAACAATTTTTTACAACAAACATCTTACATCTGATATACAATTTCTATTTTGCATTTCGTGTATTAACATTATAATTATATTGACTATTTCAGTTTTAATATTGATAGAGAGTTATGTTTTTTTAACTGGATGTCGTCCCTATCTAAACTGTGAGATTAATTAATAATAATTTTGTTTATAATAGAAATGGTTTCTCAGGTTACAATGATAGTAACATCGTTTCATTTATTATATAATTATATGCAAAAAATATTATGAATAGACAAGAATTGAACGGTCCACGTTATAACTATTTCTGTTTTTTTTCTTCAACTCCACAAAATCATTTATAGAAATATTAAAAACCAGCAAAAAAGATTTCAGTTTTCTTGTCTCCCTTCGAAATAAACAAAACAAACGACAGCTCCATATAGACGCTGATATATATTATAACCCTATATACATATCTTATTATATTGCTATTTTTTCCCTTTTGTGATCATGCAGTATACATTTTTTGGATAAGAACATAAAAAAATATAAATATAAATTTAAATTTGAGTAATAACAAAATGATAACACTAACACATATGATACTACTAAATTACATGTCCGTCATATGCTATGTATTATAAAATATTTATATAAAATACATTTTACAATATTTGCTTTCTTTAACTTATTGTTATTTGTTAGAGCTTTTTGTGCAATACACAAACATATATGTGTATAATTGTATACCAGTAATACATTTATTATCAGTAACTCATTAAAACCTTTACCAAGTTTCATACTTTCAACTTTTTTCTAATAACTACTTTTTAGGGAAACAAATTTTCTTTACTGAAAGCAAAGAATAAATACGCTCTCAACAAGGATTTTTAAGCTTATACGGTGAAAAACAGTCTTAACTATCATCTTACACGTCCTTTGAGCTTTATACGTTTGAAAATCAAGATTCTCTTCTTTTCTTGAGCTTTACATAATTTTCTACGACTACATATCGTAATCACCGCAAATGCTCGGAAGAATGAGGTTTTACTTTTCTTTTAAAATTTAAGAATATTTTTATTTTCAAACATGTTTAACTGTAACCAGTTATAAACGTAAGTGAATGTTGCAGAAAAACTAACTAAAACTTGAGTGTTGGTGGTGGAATAATTGGCAATAGGGAAAAGGAATTATATAAAATTTTTAAAAATGAAGGATTTGTGAGGAATAATAATTGAAGAAGCCACGAGGGGAACCCAGAAAGATATGATTGGATAAGATAATAAATAGACAGAACCAAAGGTTAGACAAGCGTCGCCCACAAACTCATTATAGCTGTTCGTTTTCCTCTCATGTTTTGATTCCATTATTATCGGTGATTTTTAAATTATAGTATAGACAGAAATTGTGTTTTTATATTTACTCCTTACGAATAGTTTGTTCTCTTTCGATTTTCTTCGATACCGTTAAAAGAAGTTTCGACTATAATCTTTTTTGATAAAAATTGAAATAATTTAAACTAAAGCCATGCAGCAAGAAGTTTTTTTGCTATAAGAAACAATGCAAACTTGTGTTTAATTTTCCTTTTCCTTTTTGTTAAAACATATATTTGATATTGCAATTATCTTTCATGAGAATCGGTTTTGTATAACATACATATTAAAAAAATCTGAAAGTTAAAAAAAAAAAAAGAAAGGCGTTGACGCCAAAAAAAAAAAGAGTTCTGAGAAAAATATCTAATGTGTATGTGACGTCTAAGATTGAGTCTTTCAGACGACAAATAAATCCAATGGCCACAGGCCCACAGGCATAATATTTCATGGATTCGGCTAAAAAAAAAGTATGGCCCATTAAACCTTTTTACAAATGGGCCATAACGTTTGAAATAAACTTGCTCAACGTTGCTTCACTAGCAGGTCTCAAGACGGCTTTATCTACCACACAAGAAGGGGGTATGAATTTATAATGTAATTACTTTTATATACTCGGAGATTCAGATCGAATTCCAAATTAATTTTCATAATTTGCAATTGCCATGTAAATTTCGTAGAAAATAAAAAATGACGTGTTTTAACAGATTTTCATGACCCGATCATAGTCATTGGGGACATCCGATAAAAATAAAAAAATAATATCTTGCATGTGTTACATATGCAGTAAAAGTTTTGAAAACAAAACAAAACAAAAAAAATACTAATTGAAAAAATCGTTTAGGTCATTTGAAATCACAGCAACAAATGGTAATTGGTAAATTACTCATGATCTCTCAGTCTCACGTTTGCAGGTTCTGAAGAACACGAAAGGATTTTAGAAATCTTTCAATTTCTCGAAAGTGCGCCTCAGACGAACCGTAATTAAACCGGATATCAAAACCTTGCAAAAAGCCTTAAACAAAGTAACTGAATTTCTTATGTCAGATCCGACCTGGAGGAGAAGAAATAAGAGACCACTGAGAGTTAATATAAATTTATATAACCGTAATTAAACTGAATCTATATTTACTCGATATATAAATTTACAATTTGTTCACAAAATTTAAATTAAGTATGTGAAGCAAATTAATTTTATTAAATATGTCATTGTCAATGTCAAAATCTCAAACCAATGCAATGGCTTTAGTATTAAAAAGTCGTCAATTTTTTGTTAGGAATTAGAAAAATTAATATAATACACCTCTTCTTGTTAGCTTTGAACCTCCTAAATTCTAGGCCCCGCTCCACCTCTTCCAAAAGTATCATTGTACCTTTTCAGTATTCCATAGACTATAGTTACAGTATTATTTGATTCATTTTAAGTTATAGATAATACCTTCGGAAGATAAAGGAACAAAGACCACGAAAAACCGAGAAGATACACGTTTATTTTGGCTTAATTTACTAAAAATAGTAAACATAGCATATGAAGGAAACAGCATGTACGTATGTACATGACGTATACACTACGTGTATAAATGTAAAATGTAAACTTATGCGTACGTGTACAAATTTGACTATGTACAAATGTTTGCTTCGCACATAGACACCACACAAAAGAAACAAAATAGCCTTTTAACGGCAGTTCTAAAAGCAATAAATAAGATAAAGCTAAGTAATTATATTCTACGGTGCAATAGATTTTGTTGCTAGTATAATAAATTCTATTTTGCATTTTAAAGCATTTGATTTTAAGATAAATTAGATTTCCAATAGAGATTATCATTCTAATCTGGATTAAACGAAAACAAGAAGTAAAATATTTGCTATTGATTTGAATATCATTAAAACATGGAAATCAATGAAGAAATTGGGGAGTGTTTTTTCTTTTTTTTGTCATCAAAACCATACATTAAATTGTTGGTTTAAATTTTTTTCTGTAAAAAAATAAAAGAAATACCAAAATATTTATATAGAAAAAATAGAAACCGCGTGATATTTACACATTTTGAAAAATATTCATGATACACGGAATGAAAGAGGTGTATAAACCAAGAGTGTTATATGTCTCTCTCTCTCACTCATTCACTCTTTCTCGAGGCAAATCTCTGCTCCTATAGATTCGTAGGTGCCTAAAAGACTCAAATTGAAGCCATGCATGTCTTTTGCTTTCATAATCTGTCATTCCCCATGCCAACTCCTCACAAAATCTTACAATATATATATATATATATATATATATATGTATAACATTTATATATCAAAATTCAAAAGTTAGAGGCGTAACACAATGTTATTTTAAACGAATTGAAAGTCGTACAATGGCATCCTTCTGTTAGTCAGAACTGTGGAAAATTAATAACTGACTCTTTCTTTGACTAGTCTAGATTTCAGTTTCGAAGCTAAATTATAATAAAACATGTAACTATAATATTTTCTCTATATATAGCCATGATTGTGGTGTCAAATATGTGATAATAAAACCTAAACAATTGACCACCTGTCGAGTGTCGACCAAGGATAATCAACAAATAGCATGTTTGCTGACTCTGTTCAATTGACTCTGTTCCGCTCCCTCACTAAATCGCTACATAAATATAAAGAGTTCATGATTTCGTTGCATAATTCAAACCCCCAAAACCCACATGCAAAAAATCTCCTTTAAACCCTAAATATCTCACAAACTTTTAGCCAAAAATAAATGGAAAACGAAGGGAACGCAGGAACGGGAAGCAGTTCACGATGGAACCCAACGAAAGAACAGATAACGCTGTTAGAGAATCTTTACAAGCAAGGGATACGAACTCCGAGCGCCGATCAGATACAGCAGATCACCGGTAGGCTCCGAGCGCACGGCCATATCGAGGGTAAAAACGTCTTTTACTGGTTCCAGAACCATAAGGCTAGACAACGCCAAAAGCAGAAGCAGGAGCGCATCGCTTACTTCAACCGTCTCCTCCACAAAACCTCCCGTTTCTTCCACCCTCCTCCTTGCCCAAACGGCACGTAGTTTTCATCCCTATACTCACTTACACGTACCTTCTACATCTATATTAATAATTTCAAAAAATTCTTGACCATAAATAATCGAGTTTTTTTCCAAAAAAACTACAAAACATTTCATTCGATACGAAAGGATTACCATGGAAATATTTTGAGATGTTTATTAGCAAATTATTAATTATGCACTCTAGACTCGCTTATTTCGTCCATGTTCTTGTGCGTTTATGTTTATTTTTGTTGTTCTTGAAATATTATTGAAAATGGCTAAATGTATTTTATTTTTTTTGGTTATGAAGTGGATTGTGTTAGTCCGTACTATTTGCAGCAGGTAGGTGATCATCATGGAAGCTTGTACACAAAAGATCTTCTTCACAGTAACAATATGATGATTCCAAGTGGTGGCTACGAGAAACGGACAATCACAGATCATAAGAAACAACTTTCAGACATTACAGCAGCAGATACTAGAATGTCAATGTCTTCGAGAGCACTAAAATTTGACCGATTTGCCCTTCGTGATCACGGTTATTATGGTGAGGGCATTAACGTCAATTCTAACGAACGGGAAACGCTTCCCCTTTTCCCACTTCAGCCTTTGGATGCGACTAATAACGATGGTTTTGAAAATTCCAGTTTTGCCCCTAGTAGTGATTCTCCGGTCGTTTGTTTTGGCGATGATGGTAGACGCGAGCAGCCGTTTATTGATTTCTTCTCTGGTGGTTCCAGTCGGTTTGATAATAATGGAAATGCGTTGTAACGATGGTTCAGTGAAATATATATTTTATTTTACCTTTTTAATTAGAGTTGCCACTTTGACCAAAAAAAATTAGAGTTGCACTTTTTTTTAAATGAAATTGTGGAGAATTCAGGGACATTTGAAATGAGACGAAAAATGTAACGATTTTGATCGAAACTTAAAAATAAACAGAATTTCCGAGAACAATAATCATTTATTTTTTTATCACAAAAATACGATAATTTATCCGATTATTTCAATTTCATTTAAATATTGCCGTACTAAAAATGGTTGTAGATAAACTTAATTCATGGTGAAACATAAAAGGCGTACATAAACATATTATATAAAATGTTTGTGTTTATATATATATTGACATATAATGTACTTATATATCACCTGGAATACAAATTTGGGACCAAATCCGAAATGGCGACGAATAAAAATATGTTGCATTTGCTTTATTATGAATCAAGATCCATTGCCATCTATCGCTAAGTAGCGACGATGATCACTATTACTGCTAACAACATATTGGCCACGACAAAAATCATGGAGAACGGACGATAAAATTAGCAACATATTTTCCGTGGTTATTGTTGGCTTTGATGAATTCAAAAATGCAAAATGTGTTGCATTTTTCGTAAACCAGTAAATATTAATATGTTTATAAAAATTGCATAGCAAACCCCTAGCCATAACAGTAAGTACTTGCAGAGTAATTTTTTTTACAATGGATATGCCTTACTCTCATGGTTAAGTACTCTTTTTGCATAAAAGTATATGTCGCGTGATCGTCGCATAAACGTTAGTGTTACTTCCAGATCTAGGCGCTATTCAGTGTCTTGTCGTCCCGCTAGAGTATTATTGTTATGACATTGACATATTGGTTTGTTTAGCTTTCGAGAATCTTATATAGAAAACGAAACTTTAGTTTCTGTCTCCTTTATTGAAGCGGAGTTTCAGTTGATGACATACACTGTCTCTGATAAAAATGGAAACCATGGCCTACAGCCATATTTTATTTTTTTATGAACAAGTCGTCCGTGATTATTGGTTATGGAACTTGTCACTATATGATTATTGCGAACGAAGGCGTTGCGAAAATATATAATAAAAGAGTATTAAGGTACTATTATCATATCTTAAACATATTAAGATACAACAGAAGAAAGCAAAAGATTACAAAGACAGAGGAATAAAAGGCACGGTGAGATCAGCGTACATAGACGTCTTTTATTTTACTTATGCTAAACCATAACCTGCATACAAATGCTGATATAAGCTACCCCTTCACTTGACGCTGCAACAATACAAACGATCAAGAATTTAAGTTAAGACAATATAAAAATGATATCATGGTGTTTAGATCGAGTACTTAACCAAGTAAGAAAATAAAATAAGAGAGAATACGAGCTTTGCAGAAAAATAAAAAGCTTACTTGTCGCAGTTAGTGCTCATGGAAATGGGATAGTGAATGCTAACACCGCACTTTCCTGGAAGGCCAGAGGCTAAACTTGGGTTGAGATTAGAAATGGCCTTTGCAACGGACTGTAGGCATCGGCACGCTTGTTGGCGGTCCGGTGTGGTTTGAGCCATACTGTTCAAGCGTGTAACTCCTTTACAGCATGAACCTGGTACCACCCCACCTTTTGATAGGTAGTTGGCACATGGAGCCAAGCTACTTGCTACTGTGCCACATGAGATTGCTGCATCTACTGATGCAACTATGCACACCGTCAAAACGAGGCTTACGAAGAACCTCATAGCGAAAGTCATAGTGTTTGCGCTTTTTTTTTGGTGATTACAAAATTGGACGTTTAGTTGAGTTCTGTTTCCTAAGCTTGTGTTTTGCTGTTGGATGTGAGAAAAGTGGGAGGTGAGATGGGTTTAAATAGAGATTTTAGATGGGAAAAAATGGTGACTAAGTAGGGTTTGTTAGTAGTTGGATTTGCATTTACTTCATTCATTTATTCTAATTTCTTCTACTAACGAGACGAATGTGTTTCTATATGTAGCCAGTTGGCGGATCTAGGAAAATATTTTATATGGGGCACTTTTTAAAAAATATAAACTTGATTTAAAACACTTAATATTTGTAAATTATTTATAGAAGAATTATATGTTTACAAAATATTCTTTAACCAGTTAAAGACAAAATAGTAAAAAAATAAAATTAAGATTTAAATAAATAGAGCCAACCAAAAAAAGAATATTAGAAGAAGATATTACTAATTTAATAAACTATTTGAAGAATTAATAGAAAATGAAATTGAAAAACAACATCAACAAAGTAAGAGTCAATCACACTAAAGAATTAAGTGAAACATTGACAAGACTCAACCAAAAATGACAGATTGTTTAATCAATTTCTTATTACAAAATACATGCACAAAATTATAAATTAGTATGAGGCACATTTTATCAACTTCCTATTACAAATACATGCACAAAATTATAAATTAGTATGAGGAACTTGCCCCACCTCATACTAACATACGTCCGCCCCTGTATGTAGTCATATGTAAACAATTGTATCACATTGTTTAGTATATAAGTATGTTAGAGTGTACTATAAACATCAATAAAACCTATAGTGTTAAATTTGACTCCAATATTTATTTTGCATACTGTTTATATCCATACCATGCTTTTGAGCAGTTTAATTAAGTAAAAGATGTTTGTCTTTTTGATAAATTTACGTAGAAGAGTTGAATATGATACTAATAAATCTTGTAGCACAGTGACACATACACAAAAGCAATATGTTTTTAGCTAGCAAAGCATGATCTTCATTCTTCAATATTTTACATAAACAAAAGTTTCGCAGCTACCTGTACATATAAGTTATAATTCATTACCGTTAATTTAATGCAGTTTGTAACTAAGGGACATACGTGTATCCCACACCACGTTAATGATCTATTTATCAATTATGTGTACTATGTAAATTAATTTTGTTGATTTTATATTCTATTAAAAAGTTAACCGTTAAAAGGTCGGAGATGGTGGTTAGTAATCGGACATTTTAACAACTAATAGCCGTATTATGCTAATACCGACCAATTAAAGCAATGTGTAACTGAGGGACACGTGTATCCAATATTAAACATCACAATTCCCCCAACTAGCTTAGTTACATTCTCCAATTCCATTGGACCACTTTTTATTTCTATTAATGCACTGTCAACATTTTACTATTAGTACTATAATTGTTGGTTATTATGATCTCAATTTTCAAAAGTTTAAAAGATAAACAAGGCGCTGAGTTTAATGTGTAAGTCCGGTTATCAGAGGTCTTAGATTGAACCAGTTATAAATATGGTTTATATCAGTTGAAGGATGTGGTCTTCGGTTTGACTTTGAAACTTGGTGAAAAACGTCGGTTTGAGTAAAAGAGAGTCTAGGCATATGACGGACTTAGTGAAAAACCCCTAGGCCCATCTCGGGTCTGTGTCTTTTCTAAGAAATAGAAGAGCAGTCGTTAACCTTGAATGTCCTCTTGGGTAGAATAAAGGCTAAGCTCCAAAAATTGACCAAAACCAGCAATGACTATCTTGATTAGTTAAGCATGATCTATTCATGATGCCATTTTGACGTGAATTTTTCAAGAAACGAGAAAGCAATCTCCGTAGCTGAGTTTCTTTGTGGAGAGTCGTAGACCTTGTTGGATAAAGAGAGTTGCTAATTCTAATCCCGTGATTGATGCTAAATTTTTTAACTTTATAATTTCAATCCAAAAGAGCTTAATATATATTATTGGTTGCTAATTAAACTCTTCACTATATAACTATTACGTTTGAATGTGTTGGGGGGAAAGATATAACGAGAAGATGATTATTAAGGTGCCATCATATCTTAAATATGTGAATTTAAGATACAAGTATACAACATAAGAAAGCAAAAGACTACAAAGCATCAAGACAACAAATACATGACAAAGCATCAAGACAACAAATACATGGTAAATATTAGCTTAGATAGCCGTCTTTTATTTTACTATGATACGAAACCATACTCTTCAGGCTAATGATGACGTAAGCTCCCATTTCACTTGATTCTGAAACAATACAAACGATCAAGAATATAAGTTACGTCACCAGAAAAATTAAATCATATCGTCTCTAGATCGAGTAATTAGCCAAGATAAAAAAAAAAGAATATAAGAAAGAATACGAGCATTGCACCAAAAAACAAAAGCTTACGTAGCGCAGTTAGTGCTGGTGGAGATGGGATAGGGAACACTAACACCGCACTTTCCAGGAAGGCTAGAGGCTAGACTTGGGTTAATGCCTTTTGCTGCGGACTGTAAGCATCGGCATGTTTGTTGGCGGTCCGGTGTGGTTTGAGCCATACCGTTCAACTTTTTGACTCCGGCACAGCACGGACCCGGTACCATCCCACCTTTTGTTAGGTAAGTGGCACATGGAGCCAAGCTACTTGCTACTGTGCCGCATGAGATTGCTGCATCTACCGATGCAACTATGCACACCGTCAAAACAAGGCATGTGAAGAACCTCAGAGCCAAAGCCATTGTGTTTGCTCTTCTTTTTGGGTGATAACAAAAGTAGTTAAGTTTTGTTTTCCAAGGTTGTGTTTTTGTTGTTTGATGTGAGAAAAGTGGGAGGTGCTGATGAGTTTATATAGGGATTTTTAGATGGGAAAAATTGATGACTAAGAACGGTTTGTTACTAATTGTTAGTATAGTTAAATTTGCATTTACTTCATGCATTCCTTCTGGTTACTTCTACCAAACAAATAATTAGTTTCTCAATGTGTAGTATGTATATGTAACTATGTTAGAGATAACAAATATATCTAAACGTTAGACTCTTAAGAATTTACTAGTTTTATTTAACCATTTGGTTATCTTAAGATTTAATGTTTTGAGCAATGCTACAGGATTTAATTATATTTCTTGGTATTGACAAAATAAAAAAAGGAGATGATCCTTTAGCAAATTAGTAAAAAGAACTGGGATGAATTTGGTAAAATATAGTATATTACTTCATTACCATTACCAACAAATTGGTTTCGTATATAATCATTAAATGTTTATCAGCTATCCGTCGTACTATGTGAATTAAATTTGAATACCGTCCAATTTTATACAATGTGTAACTGAGGGACACGTATACCCAACACCAAACATCAGAATCCTCCCAAAGTCCCAACTAGCCCCATCAGGCCATCCCATTCTCCAATTCAATTGGACCACCTTTTATTTTTGCTATTAATTAACGATGGCCATATATAAAAGATAGGTTTAGTGAAAGAAAAGGGGAAAAACCTACACAAATTTTAAAATTCAAATATAAAAGATCTATAAAAAAATGTCATGAATGATAGATGATCATTTTTTAAAATGATTCTAGCAAGTTTCTTATGATGTATTTAGATTTCCAATTATAACAAAGTTATTAGCCTGGTGAAGGAAGCCAGACTGTTGTTATTTGTATGAAATTTGGTTAAGTCATTAATTGTTCTAATTGTACTGAAAAAATGAGCATATAAAGTAGTGGTTCAATTTGAAATGTGGAAGTAGACTAGTAGTTAAGCCCTTTATAAAAAAAAAAGTAGACTAGGAGTTTGGTAGTTGGTAATTTGGAATGTGAAATGTTACTTGCGTTTTCTTTTTCCACTTGAAGAAATTTCTGGATAAAATTATACAAGATTTATATTTTTGATTTAATAACAATATATTAAACCTCAAACCAGGAAAAATAATGTTGTCATTTACAACTCACAAGGATTGAAACCGGTTACAAAACCGGTTGGACCGGGAACCTTAAATGTTGGGTTGATATGAATGAGTTATACAGAATTAAGTGTGGGGTTGATATAAACCTTAAGAACATATATAGTAACGTGAAATATTACATAAGTGTCGGCAGAGGTTTGTGTCGTTAAATTGTGACATTCAATTACGTACTACATACACATGGGGAGATTATCAATCTTGTACGATGTTGTTTGACGGTTTTCGGCCGGTAGTATTCAACACCATACTGTATGGTCTGTCTCTGAGACATCGGAGAAGCATCATCACATGTGTAGAAAAGGAAATATAAAAATTAAAGAAATTGTGTTTATATGTATAATTGTGAGCAATATGAATGAGACTGAATGGTTATAAGATTATGATTTATAGAATGAGTGTTATTGAGGGATATATAGCATTCTAACTTGGTGTACATCTTGCTTGAGACTAGTTATAGTTCACGGTTAATTATTAAAACTTAGAAGACTAATTTTTAAAAAAATATACTGACATAATCTAAGATCGTATATATATATAAATATAAAATATGCACTGGATTGATATGGCATTCCCGTTAAACTCTCCCAGGCTATAAAATGTTCTGTTTTTCTTTTGTGGGTGGTGCAGCGTAAGATCATGATAAATTTTAATCATGCAGATTTTAATATTATTTTGCTAATTTTGTTTTGTTGACAAATGCATTTATATTAGATTTTTTTGTTAAAATATCTATATTAAACTTGATTAATACAAAATCTGGAGAAAAACTCCATGTAGCATCCATCTCATTCAATTATTTTGGAAGTTGTAGAACGTGAACTGTCCTAAATCTAATGGCCAGAGACAATGGCAGTTTATAAAAATCCATAGTTAGTTAATGCGATGGGAATAGATGGGAAAGCTGTGATGTTTAGTGTTGGATACACGTGTCTATCAGATGCACATCGCATTAATTGGACGGTATTTATATTTAATTTACATAATACGACCAATAGCTGACGTTTCATTTGACACTATGTACAACGTAGATACAATTTTCCTAAACGATCTCCTTTTCTCTTCTATGTTAAACTATATAATATATTCTTATTAATATCTCATAACATCGCTCAAAACATGACAATTTAAATGACAAAGTTAACAGGTAAAAAATCCTTTTTATCAGTATAGCATTGACGTATCTGCCGCCAAAAATAAAATAGCATTGACGTATAAGTCCCTATACATTCTGAAACAATGATACTATTGCTTATATATGACTAAAAACGAAAATTTCTGTTATATATATATATATAATATTTGTATGTATCTTAATCCGTTTAATAAAGATATTTCTGGTTAGTAGAAGAAACTAGAAAGAATGAACGAAGTAAATGCAAATCCAACTACTAACAAATCATACTTGGTCATCATTTTAATCCATCTAAAATACCTATATAAACCCATCATCCCCTCCCTATTTTCTCACATCCAAAAGCAAAACATAAGCTTAGAAAACAAAACCCAACTAAACCTCCAATTTTAATAAACCCAAAAAAAAGAAGAACAAATACAATGGCTTTGGCTCTAAGGTTCTTCACATGCCTTGTTTTGACGGTGTGCATAGTTGCATCGGTAGATGCAGCAATCTCATGCGGCACAGTAGCAAGTAGCTTGGCTCCATGTGCCACTTACCTAACAAAAGGTGGGATGGTATCGGGTCCGTGCTGTGCCGGAGTCAAAAAGTTGAACGGTATGGCTCAAACCACACCGGACCGCCAACAAACATGCCGATGCTTACAGTCCGCAGCAAAAGGCATTAACCCAAGTCTAGCCTCTAGCCTTCCTGGAAAGTGCGGTGTTAGCGTTCCCTATCCCATCTCCACCAGCACTAACTGCGCCACGTAAACTTTTTAAATTTTTTTTTTTTTACTTTTGTGCAATGCTCGTATTCTTTCTTATGTTTTTTTTTTATCTTGGCTAATTACTCGATCTAGAGACGATGATTTATTTTTTCTAGTGGCGTAACTTATATTCTTGAACGTTTGTATTGTTGCAGAATCAAGTGAAATTGGAGCTTACGTCATCACTTGTCTGAAGAGTATGGTTTCGTATCATAGTAAAATAAAAGACGGCTGTCTAAGCTGATATTTACCATGTCTTTGTTTGTCTTATGCTTTGTGTAATCTTTTGCTTTCGTATGTTGTATACTTGTATCTTCGCATGTTTAAGATGTGGTAATAGTATCTTATTAATATTAAGCTCTTAGTTTTGGAGTGAAATTATAAAATTAAGACTGGTAAACCAAATACTATTGAGATTTGTACCAAAGTAAAAGGAGGTTTATTTGGGCATGCTATCTTGAAGAACTTGGAGAAAAGGAGAGAAAAGAAAAAGTTGAACCAAATTTTATACAAATACTATATTTTGGCTTCCTTCACGGCTTCACCAGGCTACAATTTTATTCTGGAAAAAAATCCATGCAATTTATCACAACTTTTTTAAAAAGAGTATGGGGAAGTAGTTCACGAATGTCGGCAAGATCTTACAAGGTCACTATTGAACGTTAAGGAACGAGAAACATATCGAATATGATATGCCTTAATCATCCTAACTAATAATACTGCAGTATTTTTATCTCTTAAATCTCACCTTGTTATTTCAGTTATTTTGCTCTGTTAAGATGACTATGTTATGGTAGCAACTCAGAGGCTATGCTTATAAAGACTCTTCTATTGTAATTATTTTCATCGAATTGATGTAGTTTATCAGAGTTCATATATTTCACACACTTTTGATCTGTAACTTCTAAGCACTCTCCTTCTCATAGGCTGCTTCACTCTTTATTACATTCTATAAGAACATATATAAAATATTGATTTGCAAGATTCATTTTGTTGCAACAGTTGCGCTGTTATCGACTCATGGTTGGACCGGTGGATGGCAATTCCCTGATGGGTTAGGTCCAGATTGGTGCTTATGCCACCTTTTTTCTTCAACCTGGTTCCATATACAAGATAGATATAATAACTATCCTTTACGTTCTTTATTGGGTACTGGCAAATTTTGATTTCCTTACCCAAGTTGGCATCATTCTGTCGGGTTTTGTGCTCATCTTTGCGACTTCTCACCATGGAAGATCCGTATGATGGCTCAGCTTGGAGTTCTTGGATTAAAGAACAGTCTATTTGATTTCGAGTTGACAAAGTTGGAGCCGGTAACTAAAAGCGAAGAAAAGCAATCTACGATTGAAGAATAATCAACATGAGCGATTCAAACCAAGATGATTCCAGATCCTATCAAGATCGAACAATCTGAACAAGCCAAGAACATAATCATCAATCACATCGGTGATACGGTTCTGAGAAAGGTAAATCATTGTGAGACTGCTACTAAAATGTGGAATTTACTGAACAAATTGTATATGGTGACGTCATTTCCGAATAGGATTTATGCACAGTTGAAGTTCTACTCCTTTAAGATGGTTGAGTCTCAGACGATAGATCAGAATGTTGATGATTTCTTGAAAATTGTTGCTGAGTTAGGGAGCTTAGAGATCCAGGTTGCCGAAGAAGTTCAAGCAATATTGATCTTGAATTCTTTGCCTATCAGCTATAGTCAGTTAAAGCACACTCTTAAGTACGGTAACAAGACTTTGTCAGTTCAAGATGTGGTATCATCTGCTAAGTCCTTAGAACAAGAATTGGCTGAGTCAAGAGAGTCAAATAGAAGTTCTTCAACGATTTTGTATACTGCAGACAGAGGAAGACCATTCTCAAGGGGTCAATAAAAGGGATCAAAAGGGAAAGGCAGAAGCAGGTCAAATTCGAAATCAAAGCTCACTTGCTGGTTTTGTAAAAAGGAAGGACATGTTAAAAAAGATTGTTATGCGAGAAAGAGAAAGTTTGAAACAGAAGGTCAAAGTGAGGCTGGGGTTATCACAGAGAAACTCGAATTCTCGGAGGCCTTGAGTATTGGTGATCAGCTGGTTAAGGATCTCTGGGTGTTAGACTCGGGATGTACCTCACACATGACATCCAGGAGAGATTGGTTCTGTAATTTTGAAGAAAATGAGAAGACCACAATTCTTCTCGGAGATGATCACTCTGTAGAATCAAAAGGACAAGGATCTATTAGAGTAAAAGCAAATGGTGGATCAATCAAGATTCTAAACCATGTCAAGTATGTCCTAAATCTGAGAAGAAACCTCATCTCCACAGGTACGTTGGATAGATTAGGCTTCAATCATGAAGGAGGTAATGGAAAAGTGAGATACTTCAAGAAAAAGGCTACATCATTGTGTGGAAAGTTGATTAATGGATTGTATATATTTGATGGTGAAACTGTTATAGAGCAGAATTGCAATGTGGAAACGGCAAAGGACATAACAGAGCTTTGGCATAGTAGACTTGGGCATTTAAGCTTGAATGATATGAAGATATTGTCTCAGAAGGGGCTACTCGAAAAAGGAGATGTCAATGATCTAAGATTCTGTGAGCACTGTGTCATGGGAAAATCAAAGAGAATAAGCTTCAATATTGGTAAGCATGATACTGAAGATGCTTTGGGATATGTACATGCCGACTTATGGGGATCACCAAATGTGACACCATCACACTCAGGTAAACAATATTTTTTATCAATCATTGGTGATAAAACTTGTAAAGTATGGTTGATGTTTCTCAAGACAAAAGATGAAATCTTTCAGAAGTTCTGTGAGTGGAAATATATGGTAGAAAAGCAGGTTGATAAGAAGGTCAAAGTTCTGAGAACTGACAATGGACTTGAATTTTGTAATAAAAGATTTGATGATTATTGCAAAGCTCAAGGCATTGAGAGACATAGAACTTGTACATACACGCCACAACAAAATGGGGTTGCCGAGAGGATGAACAGAACTATAATGGAAAAGGTAAGATGTCTCATTGATGAGTCTGGTTTAGAGGAAGTTTTCTGGGCAGAGGCAGCTGCTACTGCAGCTTACTTGGTGAACAGATCACCAGCTTCTAGAATAGATCATAATGTACCAGAAGAATTATGGCTGAACAGAAAACCTGGTTACAGACATTTGAGAAGATTCGGAGCAGTCACCTATGTTCATCAAGATCAAGGGAAACTAAAACCCAAAGCCCTAAAAGAAGTGTTTGTTGGATATCCACAAGGAACAAAAGGGTATAAGGTATGACTTCTTAATGAAAAAAAATGTGTGATTAGCAGGAATGTTATTTTCAGGAAGAGCTGGTTTATAAAAACCTCCATGAAGGTAATCAAGTTGACTCAGAAGACAAGTCTATTCAACACAGGAAAATCATGACAGAGTTTGAAAAAGGAAACAATCAGACAGAGGACAGCTCAAATTCAGGTGGAGATATTCAGGCTGAGTCTATTGATTCTGAGACTGAATATCATGAACTCGAAGGTGAAGGTCTTGAAGCTTCTGAAAATTTGACAGATTACCATTTGGCTCGAGACAGAATAAGAAGATCAACTAAAGCCCCAGTAAAACTTTCAGACTATGCTCAACTTGCATTTACATTGTTTACAACAGATGAGTTAGACAGTGAAGAACCAAAGTGCTATCATGAAGTTAAAGATGATAGAAATTGGGATAAATGGAGTTTAGGAATGACTGATGAGATGGAATCTTTGTGGAAGAACTCTACATGGGAGATTGTAGATCGTCCTAAAGACCATAAAGTTATAAGTAGTCGATGGCTCTATAAGAAAAAACATGGCATTCCTGGAGTAGAACCTGAAAGATATAAGGCTCGATTAGTAGCTAGAGGCTTCACTCAAAGACAAGGAATAGACTACAATGAGGTGTTTACTCCAGTCGTTAAGCATATATTCATTCGAATTCTCATGTCTATTGTTGTTGGATATGATCTGGAATTGGAGCAAATGGATGTTAAAACGGCTTTCCTACATGGAGAGATTGACAAGCCTCTGCATATGGAGCAGCCCGAAGGGTATATAATGAATGAAGATAAGGATCAAGTATTTCTTCTTAAGAAATCTCTATATGGACTTAAGCAGGCGCCACGTCAATGGAATAAGAAGTTTAATAGCTTCATTATGGATCAAAACTTTGCAAGGAGTAATCATGACTCATGTGTATACATCAAGGAAGTAAGCAATGGTGAGTTTGTTTACTTGTTGATTTATGTTGATGATATTTTACTTGCAGCAAAGAGCGTGGATGAAATAAACAAAATCAAAAAGGTCCTGAGCAAAAGTTTTGAGATGAAAGATATGGGTGCAGCAAGTAGAATCTTGGGTATCGATATTATAAGGAATATAAATGGAGTATTGTGCTTATCTCAAAAAAGGTACTTAGAAAAGGTTCTTAAACAATTTAATATGTGTGAAGCCAAGGCTGTTAGCACTCCTATGGGAGCACACTTCAAGTTAGCATCTGTCAGAAATGAGAAAGAATGCATTGACACAGGTAAGGTTCCTTATCCAAGTGCTATTGGTAGCATTATGTATGATATGGTAGGAACTAGGCCAGATGTTGCACAGGCTATAAGACTGTTGAGTAGATTCATGAGTAGACCAGGGAACATTCACTGGGAAGCTGTAAAGTGGCTGTTAAGATATCTGAGAGGATCTTCAGACTTGAAGCTTGTATACACAAAAGGAAATGATTTTCGGATACAGGGATTTAGTGATTCAGATTATGCAGCAGACTTGGATAGAAGGAGGTCAACTACAGGGTATGTTTTTACTGTGGGAGGAAATACAGTGAGCTGGAAGTCAAGTCTTCAGGCTATAGTTGCATTATCAACAACTGAAGCTGAATATATGGCCTTAACAGAAGCATTTAAAGAAGCTTTGTGGATTCAAGGATTGCTAGAGGATATGGGTATTAAACAAGATAAGGTTACTCTGTGGTGTGATTCTCAATCAGCCATATGTTTGTCAAAGAACAATACCTTTCATGATAGGACTAAGCATATGGCGATTAAATACAACTTCATCAGAGATGTAATGGAGGAAAGAAGAGTTGAAGTCCTCAAGATCCATACCTCTAAGAACCCTGTCGATATGCTCACCAAAGGAATCCCTGTGAAGAAGTTTGAGTCAGCTTTAGATTTACTAAAGCTGCTCGAGTAAGATGTGATTATCATCGCAAGCTGAAGATACAGTCCATGTAAGTGCAAATCTGCTATGGAAGTAAAGAAATTAAATCAAGGTGGAGTGTTGTGGTTTAGTGATCTAATTTAATTTTAGTGGTTATTTCTGGTTTTAGGGGAACCAATGATTAAACCGGATCAGAATAATAAAGGTGAAAGTGGAGTCTCTAACTGCAGTGGAGGCTTTGCATTCTATTAAAAGGATACACTTTAGTGTATTATATATATATACTTCATTTAATGCTTTTGCACTTTACTTTCTTCTTCGTGTTGTCAAGAGAAAGAGAGAGAAAGGCACCATCGCCATTGTTAACGTTTTGTGAGCTCGGATTTAAGCTAAAAATCTTTCAAGTTAGTGGATTTGCCGGACGTATTCGGCCCCGGACGTAGACTAGATCATATCGATTTAGTTGAACCGGGTAAACAAAGTCTTGTGTTGATTTCTTGTTTTCATTCTTGTCAAAGTTAAAATTGAGTGATTCTTGTGAGATAAGAGAGTAGTTCATGCAAAAGGTTAAAGAGTTCTGAGCTCGATTTTATAACAGATTACTTAGCTTGAAGAAACCAAGGTAAGATTCTCTGATTCTCTTGGAATCTTATGCAATGACATTTCCACTTAGAAATCAACTAGAACGTCTGTAGAATTAAAGAAAAAAAAACTTGTGGATCAGTCCGGATCGAGTAGATCTTAGTCAGGGCGGTTCTAGGTATAGCATGATGAAATATTCGCCTAAGATCCTCCAAAATTTTAACACCAAATTCTAAATACAAATATACTCCAATTTTTGTAACATAAAATATTAGTGTAAATAGACCCCCAAATTTTATTTTTTGCTTAGGACACACAAAATTTCACAGCCACCCCTTATCTTAGTCGACATTTTATTGGTATCTAGAACCTAGAACATAATTATAGTAGTGTCTATGGAATTGTTTGCCTATTACTACTGAATAATTCTCATTGATATATATAACCATGTGGACCAACAAAAACCGAACCAAACGGAGCAACAATTCTCAATCTCTCATGGATAGCAACATGGTGTAGCTACTAACTTGAGAACATTCACTAGTCACTATAATAATTTACGACGGCCAAATTAATATTGCGGCTTTCATTTCAATTTCAGTATAACTTGTTTTCCTGTGTCATCATTTAGGTTTCATCATTATAACCACCACGAAATCTTTAAAAAAGTACCCACCACGATATATCATGTATAGAGTTGTATGTTTCTTATGTTTTTTTTTTCTCACCGGAAAATCTTGTCGGTCTCGTTTTCCTGGTCCGGGGATTACCGTCATGTTTGCAAGTATTCCTTGCATTATCAAACAATTTCTTATAAATGTATAAAATCTCAGAACTTTCGATCAATATTTTATAATGATGTATAAAACATTTTGGGGGCATTGTAAGACTATTGTCAATTGTGTTGTGGGTGTTTTTTTTAATAATGTTGCGGGTGTCATGTGTTTGGTTTGCACTATGTCGACGAGATGATCCGTACAACTTAGATTAAAATTTGAATTTGGTTTCAATTGATATTTTATTATGATTTTGTAATTTAAGCGTCACGACAATATGAAAATGATTAACGTATCTTTATTTATTGAACTTTATGCAGAAAGTGTGGATCATTCATGATAGCAACTTGATCTTATCTAAATATTTGTCAAAAGGAATAAAAATTCATATGTCTTGATATGATTTCTTAAGGACTAATTTAAAGAAAAATGTAAGTCTTAAATCAAGAAAAAAACTAGATGAAAAAGGATCCTGATCCGTGTATAAATTTAGAGGTAGGCATCCGGATTTTGAAAATAGTGTATCCAATTAGAAAATATTTTGTTTTGGTTTAAGTTAGTTCCGGTTTGATATAATTTTCAGTTCCGGTTTAGTAGATATGCATAAACAATCAATTGATTTTGGCAAATACCCAGACAAGAGCATATCCAGAATCAATGCCAAGTGTAAGATCGACAAAACACATGTATAGTTTTAATGCGCAAAATCATAATTGGGAACACAACGTCGATAAACAAAACAAAATTGGGGTGCTCAAGAAACTTTTCAAAAAAAATGTAGATAACTATGCGCATTTCGATTTTGTCATATGCCATATGTCATATGGTCATGCATCTAACCCTTTTATTGGGTTTTCTCTTTTCGTGTAATTTTTTTTTGCAATCTGACTAAACCAAAAATTGAACCGAAAATCTTTGAAATAAAATCAAGAGGTTTTAACCAGACCTAAACCGGTACAAGCGTTAGAATTAAGAAACGTAACGGAAAATAGAGAAAGTCTCCAAACCCTATTGGTTAAAATATGAATGTACATAATAGGAATGACCGTAGCAGATCCGAGCTCCTTCACATGTGTTCTCATGATGAAACATCGATTCCCGAAAATCAGCAGTTTAAATATCTTCTTCATAAATCAGAAGCTTCTTCTATCGCTATAAATTCTCAATTCCTCTTCGCTCTAAAATCAAAATCTCTCGAAGTTTCGAGCTCGATTCTTCTATCATCAGCCATGTCCTCTCAAGCTAGCCTTCTCCTTCAGAAACAACTCAAAGGCACACACGCAAGAACCCCTTTGGAAATCAATCTTTCTGATTTGTATAATTTTTCTCTAAATTCGATGTTTTTGTGTGTTTTTGGTTTCAGATCTCTGTAAGCATCCTGTAGATGGATTTTCTGCTGGTCTCGTTGATGAGAAGAATATATTTGAATGGAGCGTTACCATCATCGGACCTCCTGATACTCTTTAGTACGCTTCTTCCTATTGCTTTCTTTCAGATTTTAGCTTAATTTTCATTGTTTTCGAATTCGATGATTCATAAGGAATTGTTATTGCTTGAGATTGAACACTGTAGATTCTTTAGCTTTGTTTTGATACTACTGTTCATATTTGGATTTGATTCTTGATTTAGGTTTGTTCTTATATAGTTCAGATAGTAATATCTCTTTATGCTTGTAATCGAACAATCAATGGAATTAACGTCGGGACAGATTCTTTTTCGAATTTTCCTTTTGTTAGAAGCTTTGTCTGCAATGCTCTTATTATGATAATTGCAAAAGATTCTTGTGGATATGGTTTTAAAACTTGGTCAAATATGCAGTGAAGGAGGATTCTTTAACGCCATTATGACCTTCCCGCAAAACTATCCCAATAGCCCGCCCACCGTGAGGTTTACTTCGGATATGTGGCATCCTAATGGTTAGTTTCGACTCTATCCGTTTTATTGAAGGAATATGAATAGAAGATAGACATTTCTTTTATCTTTTCTCAGTCCTTTGTTTGAATGGTTTCATCTTATGTATTCTGCAGTTTATTCTGATGGTCTTGTATGCATATCTATTCTTCATCCTCCTGGTGACGATCCAAGTGGTTATGAGCTTGCAAGCGAGCGCTGGACCCCTGTTCATACAGTATGTTAAAAAAATTTGAAAGTTCTAATCTTTGTCTGCATAGTATCTCAGTGTTTTGTTTGGGAGTAGTAGATTCTGGTATTATAGTTACCATACTTCACTCGAGAAAGATCGCTAGGTGATTTTGTTCATATCTCGCACTCTCATACCACGACAAAACAAATTCTAATGTTTCAGGTTGAAAGTATTATGTTGAGTATCATATCGATGCTTTCTGGTCCCAATGATGAGTCTCCAGCAAACGTTGAAGCTGCTGTGAGTATTTTAATAGATGTCCAAATGCATATAGCTTCTAATTAAGAGCGAGACATGGTTATGAATTTTGTGTGTTTTCTCTTGCGCAGAAAGAATGGCGAGAGAAGAGAGACGAGTTCAAGAAGAAAGTAAGCCGCTGCGTCAGAAAGTCTCAAGAAATGTTGTGATCAACTTCAAACTTTACACCTCTGAAATCTCTGGAGTTTCATCAAAGTTTCATATCCCTTATCCAAAAACTGTCCAAACACAGCTTGTTTTACATCTCTTTTTGTCGCGTTTGAGAACCAGAGCGTTTTGAAAAGTGTTTGGTTGAGAAAAATGTTGTTCTTGAGAAACTGGCGTTAAAATGATCAATTCTATTCGTTAAGAATGCTGCTTTGCTCAGAATTATTTGTTCTCTGCTGTTGTACTGTTTGCATTTCACAGTTTTTCTTCTTGAACGTGGATTACGTGCCGTTTTATGCGCTTGGACAACATCGTTTCCTTCTTGTAGCTTGATGTCGAAGCCGTTTTTATCACAGGCCTTGCCGGTTTGTCCAATAAAACCGGCATGCAGTCCCGATTTAAAGTATAAAAACGGCGTGATGTCCACTTTAATGTCATTTTAATGGGTTTAAGCCATTATTATTTTTGTCAACAGTTTAAGCCAAATTTCTTGGGGAAGAAAAATGGGACATTCTTCTTGTGGAACTAAAGCAACAAAATAATTGTTTTTCTTAAAAGAAACAAATTGTTTTTTTATTTGAAGAGAAATAAAATAATCTAATAAAAAGGAGAAAAGGTTGAGTATACTTTTTCAGTCAATAGAGCTAATGTAATTAACAATGCATCGATTATGGGTTGTAAAATTGAAATCATGTGCTTCGTGTCGATAAAAACGTAAGTCATACTCTAGTTTGGTTGGTGTCAACAAAAAAGTAAGTTTTACTCAATTGGACATATGAGTTTGTTGATAGATATCTCTTAATTAATTTATCTCTTCTGGTTTTCTTAACTCTATTACAATTTTGTAGAACCTTAATATGTTTTTTTTTGGTGTGATTATAATGATAAAGCAACAAAAGATTTGTGTCATTCTTGTTAGACCTCTCCATAGGTGTTAGATAAATTAAATCTCTTAAAATTTGAATCATTCTAGGTAGTTTTCTCCAAAAAAACAAAGAAAACAAAATCCAATTGTTAAATTTTCAAACTCTTCAAAGACAAAGCATCTGATGAAGTTTTGGTGTATTGAAGTTTTTATCTTAGCATATGTATGTAAAAATTAGTAGATGGTAGATGAAGGATTTGTAGATGGTATATAAATAATTAAGTTTGTAAATGATGGATGGTAGAGGATAGATGATGGCTACTACATATATACTAGGATGGTGGATAGTGAATGGTTGATTGTAGACAAAGTGATTGACATGCTACTTAATTAGTTAAGTGTATAATGAAAATCGTAAATAAAATGATAGACGTAGATGCAACTAAACACATACGAAAAAACAAAATTCGAGCCGTTAATAGATAAAAAGGTAAATATGTCTAGGTGAGTCTACGTCATGTAATTATCTATTAGAATCCTTTTGTGATATATGTAAACACATACAAAAGATTTTATACTAGATGCAACTAAACACATACGAAAAGATAAAAACGAATTTGGCTTCAAATGGTTATTGCGGAAAAGATGGATTAAACTATTAGTGGATTAAACTATTAGTGGATTAAACATCTATCTTTTGGAATGAGTGATTTTTTGTTGTTGTAAAAACGGTATGTAGTTGATTTGCAATAAAATATAACTTATATTAAATAGTAAATAAAAAACGATTTAATTTGCAAATAGTTTTATCCATCCCTATTCATCTGCCACGTCATTAAGTTATCTTGGAATCCTCTGTGATAGATAAGATTTAGATCACACAAAAAAAAAACTACTGCAAAACTGAAACCGGAAGGAAAACAAAATCTGCAAAGAGTAAATAAATTGCGGTAAAAATTGCCACGTCAGATTTCGGTTAGGTCAAACGTTGTCGAGATTTAGTTGCTAACTTTCTAATTTGTTATTTTTGCATTTCGTGTTTTTGAAGTCTAACCTTAAAAGTTAAAAAATATTAATCATCTTCGTCCTAACTAAATTAAATTCGTTTTTGGAATTAATTTTAAATAGAAAGAAAAAAACAAATCTTCAATTTTTCGATATTTTGTAGATGAAGTTCAGATACCTGGGACTATAAGTAGACGATCTCTCGGTGGTCTCTTCTCAATTCTTATCAGATCAGAAGAAGATTCTTGTTTTCTTCTATTCCGAAGCTTCTGGTAAATCCTGATCGAAATTCCCAATCTTCTCTTTTGCAAAATTTCGTTTTTTTCGTTCAATTTCAATCTCATTTCATACGTTTTGTTTAAAATCCAGGATTGAGATCTCTAAGCAATGGCAGCTACAAGTGAGAAACAGAACAGCACAAAGCCTCCACCTTCACCTTCTCCTCTGCGCAATTCCAAGTTTTGTCAGGTAAAAAGCTTTATAATTTCTGTCCAGATGCGATTGTGACCGTTGGCATTGTTGAAATCGAATCCTTGTTTTGTTTATACCACTTAGATCTGACCTCTATCACAATCTGATCCGTTTTGCTGTCTACATTGTGGGAGAACTTTGTATCATTATACAGAATCAGATCTTGGGGTTTATTAGTTTGATCTCATTGGCTCTGATCGAACGATTCTGATGAAAAGGTGTTTACTTTTGTTGTTTTGTGTAGTCCAATATGAGGATTTTGATTTCGGGAGGAGCTGGGTTCATCGGTTCTCACTTGGTTGATAAGCTTATGGAAAATGAGAAGAATGAGGTCTGTATAGATACGATTAAGCTCAACAAAACTGAGATGCTTTGTGTGTTTGATCAATTTTAATCAATTTTGAATGTTTCATGGTATCTTCAGGTGGTTGTTGCTGATAATTATTTCACTGGATCAAAGGAAAACCTCAAGAAGTGGATTGGTCATCCGAGATTTGAGCTTATTCGTCACGGTATGATCTCAAGACTCTCAGTTTGTTTGTTAAGCGTGGAATATGTAGTCTTCTTGATTCAACATCACCATTGCTTTATGGTTTTGTATTTTAAATAGATGTTACGGAGCCTTTGTTGATTGAGGTTGATCATATTTACCATCTTGCTTGTCCTGCCTCTCCTATCTTCTACAAGTACAACCCCGTAAAGGTTTGTGTAGGATATATGTTCTTATATCACTTTAATATCATCAGAAGGAAGCATTACTTTTTCTGATATTATAATCTGATTCTACTAGACAATCAAGACCAATGTGATTGGTACACTGAACATGCTCGGTCTTGCCAAGCGTGTTGGAGCAAGGTCCGGGACATATTTAATCACATCGTTCTCCTAAATGATCCGCTTTGCAACTAACGTTTGTTCTTCTCTAAACAGAATTTTGCTCACCTCAACCTCAGAAGTGTATGGAGATCCTCTCATTCACCCTCAACCTGAGAACTACTGGGGAAATGTCAACCCAATTGGTATGTTTCATATGTTCTCATCTTATAGTGAAATCTTTCTTGCATTTCAGATTTTACAGCTTTGTAAACTTAAACCTGGTTGCTATTATAAAAAAAGGGGTTCGAAGTTGCTATGACGAAGGCAAGCGTGTAGCCGAGACCTTGATGTTTGATTACCATAGGCAACACGGCATTGGTCAGTTTTGTGTTTCCCTAAACTCACCGCTTCATTTTTTGTTTATCTCGTTAATTCTATTAAGATTCTTATTGGGGTCATTCCCTATTTGTAGAAATCCGCATTGCTAGAATCTTCAACACATATGGTCCTCGAATGAATATTGATGACGGCCGTGTTGTGAGCAACTTTATTGCTCAAGCACTCCGGTAAAGTCCTTTGCTCTGAACTCATCGAAACCATGCTTTTATTTCATCTCTGCTTAGTTGTTTGTTCCATGAATGTGTGTGTAGGGGTGAGGCATTGACAGTTCAGAAACCGGGGACACAGACCCGCAGTTTCTGTTATGTATCCGACATGGTGGATGGACTTATCCGTCTCATGGAAGGTGACGATACTGGCCCTATCAACATCGGTAACCCAGGTCCGCATTTTCATTCCAACATTTACCTTAACCCCTATTCTAGAAACCGAATAGTATTCAGCTGGGTTTGATACACTGTCTCTCTGTTTCTCAGGTGAATTCACAATGGTGGAACTAGCTGAGACGGTTAAGGAGGTTAGAGTCGGTTTTATCATAAACAATATGATAAATCTTGTATTGAATTCATGTTTTAATTCATGTTTTCGCGTTTTATTTATATTAAACGCAGCTAATTAACCCAAGCATAGAGATAAAGATGGTGGAGAACACACCGGACGATCCAAGGCAGAGGAAGCCAGACATTAGTAAGGCCAAAGAAGTGTTGGGTTGGGAACCAAAGGTGAAGCTCAGAGAAGGACTTCCTCTAATGGAAGAAGATTTCCGACTAAGGCTTAACGTTCCCAAAAACTAAAAGGAAAACGCAGACGCGGTTTTGAGTTTACGAGTTGTCAAGCTTTTGAGTGATATGAAAGGTGCTATTATACTACAAACTGGTGGTTTGGTTTCATGTTTTATTCATATTGCTTTTGTTCGTAGAGAAATAAGTTGGGAAAGTTCTTGTGAGGAACGACTTTTTTTTGTTTTTCAATATATTGTGGTATGGTTTTATTATTTTGCGGCTTTAATTAAAAACTTTACACACTTCTCTTAAGATTTTTATTAACTACTTGAAAAATAAAAAGCAAAAGTGCAAAAAGGAAAATCTAGACCGACACTGGTAAATAGATTTCCATTTCCTTTTGGAATCTGACTTTGTGTTTAATCTATGAAAACAAAAACCTTGTAGGTTCTATAAATACGCATCACCACCTCCAGATCTCGACTCATCAAATCTCTCTCATTCTTCAAAATCACACAACATAATCATTATTAGTTCCGAGAGTAATTCAACTCAGTAAATCCAAGTATACAATGGCAAACTCCAATTCCTTTTCAATGTCGCCAATGTTCGATGCTATAGAAGAACTCCGTTTTGCCGCCGCAAGAATAGCCATGAATGATGAACTTTTGGAGATTACTCCTCCTCCTCCATGTGGCGGCGATTCCTTACACCGCTATTGCGGAATCTGCGCGGGTTTAATTCCTCAAGAACTGGAGATGTGTTTGGATTGTCTGTTCAACTTAATGACTGGAAGCGAAGATGTGCCTCGCTTTAAGGACTTTATCAAAAGCTTAAACCAAAGAGAGCTAACGAGGATGTCGTCTCTTTTGACGTCAAACTCCGATTACTTCTTGATGATCGCCAGAAATAAGTACGGCTCCAAACGCCTGCAGAAACTTCTTGGAAAATCAGATGACGTGGACGCTTTCCTCTCCGCGGCTATTATGCGCCTCTTCCTCCAGGTCATGAACGACAAACACGCGTCATACGTGGCGATACGGGGAGTAAGAGTTTTCGATAAGGACAAGAAAGAGTTCATGTACGAGCATATTCTCCAATACGCGCTTCGTTTGGCATGTGATAAACACGGTTGCATCGCGCTCAACGAAATTATAACCGACATGGATGATCCTTACTACAAGAACCAGCTCTTGGAAATAGTCGCGCACAACGCTCTTTCGCTAAGCAACCATTCTTATGGCAACTTTGTGGTCCAACACGTGCTTAAGCTACATGACTTGCATTGCACGCATAACATCGCTGTTAGTCTAAGTGGCCACTGCGTTGAGCTCTCGTTTAAGAAGTATGGAAGTTACATAGTGGAGCAGCTTTTGAAGGGGGAGGACTCAGTAATGGAAGTAGTGATTATGGATCTTTTGAAGTGCGAGGGAGATAAGTTGATGAGGCTGGCGAGGAGTGAGTATGGGAATTTCGTGGTGGCCAAGGCACTGAAAGTCACGAGGGATATTTTTACGGCTGATATGTATAACGGTTTGGTTATAAAGCTCATGCCTTTTCGTGATCTCATGCGTAAGTCTCCTGGAAGAAACATTGCAAATATCTTGGACTCAATTATTCAACGTCGTACGTAGTAGCATGTCCCAAACTAGTTAATGCTGGTTCTATAAATTCATTAGTGGTTTTTAAGCGTTTAATTTTTGGATTGCTAAGTAGTGAAGTATAGTAGAAGTTGGTTAATTCATTTTGTGTATTCACCTAAATTTGATTCAAACAAAAATTATTGCTTTCGAAAGTTCGATCTTTTTTAATTACAATCGTAAAACAATGTTTTTCTTTTTCCTAGCGAATATATAAACAAACAAGTTACTGGAAAAGTCTTTTTCTTTATTATCAAATCTCAAACATATGTGCTAATTAAATATATAAAGATTCATTGCATAACTAAGCTTCTGAGATAGCGGATTCCTATGCAAAACAAAAACGGGAGCCCTATAATATAAAATATATTTTTATTTAATTACTTTAATTAAATATATTTTAATTATAGTTTATTAATTTACTTTATTTTTTATTTATCTTAATTTATAGAATTTCTAAAAAATATTTTCTATTTTCTATTGTTGAATTACACAAATATATTCGGGCTTGAAGATATGAATAGGCCCATGAAGAATTAAAAGCAGAAGGCCCAATCAGAGAAGAGTTGCAGCGTATGCTATAGATACGAGGACCATAGCGTTTGAGTTTGATAATCATCTTTATCTTCTCTTCTTTTTGAAACTTTATTATAAATTATTTAATGAACTACATCTAACTATTATACAATTATATAAGTACTGAAACACTCCTCTAACCATATAAGCCCTAAAAAGCTCCGGACTATAAGTCAATATGTGTCACGAGACTATAGTAGAAAACGACAACTACAATACCTATGAAATTGGGTGCATTCGATAGGAAGATATAGTCTTTGCCTCTTATATACTCACTTTATTGAATTTTTCTTTTATAAACGTATACCTAACTACGAAGTTAATGTAAGAAAGACATATATGAAAATCTGAGAGAGAAAAAAAACAAATTGGTGTCCAAAAGTAGTAAATTGATATATTCAGCTTTCACCATTAATCATATTAACTAGATGAAAACAAAATCCATAAAGCAAAACAAATAGAAATTACCAATATTCCTCTTCCTCACATTCACACGCACATGAACCTCAAGAACAATCCACAAAATAATCAAGAAAACTACAACTCTAGTTCTCTAATTAAAAAACACAAGCATGGATCAATCCATACATATATAATATCATCATCAACAAGCACAACCTGAGGGAGGAAGAAGAACTTTGGTTTGCCCATCACCGGAGGGATTCCGGAAAGTTCGGCTTCCGAACAACAAGAAACCAATGGCATGACCGGCGAGAGCAACGAGAAACACGCCGGCGTTAAACGACATAACGGCAAGCATGACTAGATAGGCAAGACCGGTACGGAGGGTATACACGGCGGTTTGGATTAGCCCGGCTGCGCGATTAGCCGAATCTCCGGTGGGGCCACGGAGGAGAGAGGAATGAGCTAACCATTCGGTGAGGACAGCGAGGAAGAATACGAAAATGAGACAAAGAGCATACATGCCGGAGCTTGTTCCCGGCCAACCGGAGAATAGAACCTCCGTGTTCTTGCCCCAAAAAAAAGTCATGTGCATCATCACCATGGGGTGATGTCCTCCTCCTCCGTTCATGGATCCATTGTTCATTATGGATGATGATGATGGTGGAGGCATGTCATGCATGTGACCATGATCCATGTTTTCTTTGTTCTTGGCTCTTGTGTGTTGTTGTCTGCGAGGAGAGGAAAAATGTTAGAAATTGGTTGTTTGGTATTTATTAGCATTTATTTGAGGTTTCTTTTTTAATTTGTTGGGGTCTGTGTGGAGATAAGAGTATCGATATTATTGATTTATTGTAGTACAGTACAACTTGTTTTTTGACTTGTCAAACTTTGTGTCGTACAAAAAAAGGTAATATTTAGAAGAAGAAAAAAAGAGAAGGGATTTTATGTGCTCTTAAATTCTCAATTTTAATTACTAATTTTGTTATAATCCCTTTAATTAATTACTATAAACTTCTTGATTTACAATTATCATAATTTTTACTTTTTAGCAAAACCCACCTTTTCTGCCCAGAAAAAAAAGGAAAAATAAACACCATTCGTGGTATTCTCAGAATTTGCTAAATCAAATCTGGTTTGTATAGGATTGAGATGGACATTTTATAAATATTAAATTTTCACTAGGCATTTCGATTTTATAACATCATTATTTCATCGTAAATTAATTTTGAAAGTTTAACGTTTGTTTATTTTTTATAAACTCTTTAACAAAAAAAATTATATTCTTTATAAACTGTGATTTTCATGAAGTATAGTTAGTTATTGTTAGACAATTGCTTAAGTAATAATCCGTATTGAAAAATCTAACGGCTCTATATTTGGTTTAAGATATAGTTTCTATTTTGTCATGCCAAGCGTTGAAGCATTTGATTATTGTCCATGTTTCTTGTTCTCAAAGATTCTGTGTTTAGGATGGAATCATGAATACCTGATTTTCTTACAATTTTTTTTTTCCCTTTTTTTTTTTTTGTCTCAAACGGTGTTTAGACGAATGCTTCATTATAAAACTGATTCGACTGATTATGGAAATTAACATGACAAATTGTATGTTCTAAAAACAAATCTAGTAGATTCAAACTTTATAGTCTACTGAAAAAAATATAAGAGCTTTGCCAATTATTGATCCAGATGTACGCTATGCACGGTTCTTGGAAACTATATAGCAAAATACTAAAATACTAATCATACATCTGATTGATTGATTAGCTTAAAACTTAATTGGGATTGAAAAGGGGAAAAAAAACTTCATTACGATCGAGGGAAAAGAGAACAATATATCACATATGATGTGAGATCTCATAAAAGAGACGTATAAATATGGACTTCCCACAAATGCATCGTAAACATTACGTTTACGAAACTCATTGCAACGAACGATTACGTATAATACCGTTTGGGGGTTATTGCCATTAATATATACTCCCTCCATTTCTTAAAAATGGATGTTTTGGAAAAAAATAAATGTTTTACAAAAATAATGTTTTGTATTTTCAATGCAGAAATTATATAATATTTCTTACTTTGCCCCTATTAAATGCAGTTAAAGTAAAAAAAATAGTTAACATTTAATTAAAGAATAAAAGTATTTTAGATTACGCAAAAACTTTATTAATATTTGTGCATAACTTAAAAATTTTATATTTGTGTAGAGTATTTTGTCGTCTATTACAACTATATACATATTTCAAGAAATCTATTTTGTACAAATAATAAAATCTAAATTGGGTATTATACTGAACTGTTAGTGGCCTAGAGCTTAATAACCATTATGAGTTAACCTGTTTTTTCCATGAAAATATATTTTTCATAAAAAAGAAAGAAAGAAAAAGAAAACTCTGTAAAAATGTGAATATTACGGAAAAACCAGGCCAATTTTCAAATCTTTTTCTGTGATGCAATTTTGTTTTTATTACGTTTTGCTGACAAAGACTTCTGAACCCGGAGGGCCTAGAATGCTAAAAGTAGTGCACAAAGCACTGGTCCAGTCCTGGTGCCTAAAACAAGCCAGTGCTATAGAATGCCAAATGTAGTGCACAACCACTGGTCCAGTCTGGCAACATATATCTCTCAGTTAACAACTTCACATCATAACTTTTTTTATCAAGATATGTATTTACCAAAAGTTTTTTTAATGGGGCTTGTTTTAAGAAAATTACCATTCAGTACTCTTGATTCAGCCCATGACATAAATACCAATGAAATCAAAGCCATCTAGGCTCAATTTAAATATTGCTGCGAAATCTAGTTAACAAAGGTCTCAAGACGACCAAGATTAGAAGTTCCTATCTTTTTAAAATATGATCGAGCCAATATGTTAGTGACACATGTATTATATACATATATAATTCCTTAAAACTAATTATACCAATGTCAAAAAGAAAAAATAATACCATGGTATATAATATTATATGAAAATTTTATTTATATTTTTATTTAATTTTACGGTTTGTTTTGTTAATTCTGCACACCATTGATTTTTAAACAAATATTAAGAAATTATCTGCTTTAACAGTAAAGCTAGAAACCAGACGAAATAACATGTCAAAGTCAATTACGATCAAATATTTTAGATTTTCTGTAGATTTTAATTTTTCAATTATTAAACGAAAACACAATCTCAACTAAATATCTTTACAGTACAATTTTATACTTAAATAAGACAAGGTTATCGCACTCTATGCGTTGTTTTTTGCTCTGTATTTCTCCTTTAACCAATAAAACACAGTTATCGCATTATTGTTGTAAAAATGTACATTGTATGACACACCAATCTCCAACCCAAAAACAAAAGTCTTATAATTACTCTTCACACACAACGACAGGGGTGTATATTCGGATTTCAGATTCGTATTTTTGGGTTTAGATATTTATATTTTAATAGAATAATTTTTCAGATTCGGGTTCGATTCGGATAGAATTTTTCGAATTCAGATTTCAGAGTTAAAATCCGATCAAACTCAAAAAATTTAAGATTTTGATCGGATTCAGATTCGAGATTTTTGGATTTTTTTTTTCAAAATTTGCGAGTTTTTTCGAATTTTCTGGTTTGGATTCAGATCTGATTTGTCTATATTATACATACAAAACTAATATTTAGAAGATATGGTCTTCAAATTAGGGTATTTTCCATATGTATTTTCGAGTTTTCAGATTGAATTTTATCATTTCGGGTTTGGATCGGGATCGGATAAGAATTTTCATGTTTAGGAATTTACACTCTAATAAATAAATTTCAAATTCAAATTCGGATTCGAATTTGAATTCGAATAGAAATTTTTGGGTTGGATTCAGATCAGGTGTTCGGATTCAGTTTTTTTGCCCACTCATAACAACAACATCAACAAGAAAATCTTGACATCGCACGTTAAGAATATCTCTAAACAATGAACGGCATGAGCGGATCTTCTCGAGCGGCTCCGGCACCTTCACCATCATCGTTTTTCCTTCACCATCTCTATTTATTTGGTGGATCCGCAAAGGTCATTATTTTCTGGAAAAAATATATATTAGAGAATGCATGATGTATAACGTATTCCTAATTGATGAATTCAGAGTTTGATGAAGAAGTTATGATTAGTAAGGCGTAAGGACTCGGACTTGATGCCACTCTTTGAATGAAAATTAAGTATTTCCTCCTCTTGTTATCGGTTTTTATAAGATGTGTTTGTTTTGATTTGATCAGATTTTACATAAAAAAAAGATTTTATTAGATCCTAAAAATCAAAATATATACCAAGCAGATTGTTAGGTGAAACTGGTTTGTGGTATAAAGCCAGAAAGATCAAAGATATTATTGGGCCTACAGGAATATAGAATTGGGTTGGGTTGTCAATTGCTATAGAATTCGTCTGTAATAGTTTTTGTAAGATGAACAATACATTAATGGAAAAAGTATGGAATTTGTATGATTTTCATTTCATCATGTGTGCGCTTATAAGAACGTTTTTTCGTGATATGGGGTCAGACTTATTTAATTTTGAGTGTTTTTTAATCCCTTGTTTGAGTGTTTTTTTTGTCTTTTCTTTTATCAGATGGTATAAGGACACATGCAGTTCTTATTGCTTACAACTTACCTTCTAACGGCTTAGGGAAGATTGCCACTTGAAACGAGTAGTTGAATAGTTCCGATTGATGAAAAGAAATTTAAACAAGTTCGTATAGTAAGAAAAAAAATAATGACTGCTTTTTTTCTCAAAAAGATAATGATAATATTTAAAAATGTAAAAGTTCCAACCTCCCATCTCGTAATAAATGGTTATGAAACTCCCAAAACTTGCAAACGTTTCATAAAGGATTCCTGAGAAAATAGACCGCCGATTTATTTTTTTTACTATTTTTAAACGACCATCTTATTGATAAGTGATAACCAAACGAGTAATTCAATTCCAAAATGGCCCCCAAAAATGACGTATATGGCAATCTCTCATCAAGAAAAAGTAAAAATGGAAAAAATGAAGTGACTGTCTGGAGAACCAAAAGGAAAAAAAAATGTTATACTCGTGGATCTCGGATGCCCAGACATACCCATACATAAATTGTTTTTTTCTCCATTCCGTTTAAAATGTATTCCATACCGTTTCGGCGTTTCCACATTCGCGCATATGCAAAACGTCGAGTGCTGTCCAACTTTACAATATAAAACATGGGAGTTTCAAAACGACCCTCAAATGTTTGCGTGTAAAATACCATAAAATCTTCTATAATAATCTTGCAAGCTTGTTTTGCTACCGCCTACAGTAAATTTCTAACAGCAAATTGATGCATATTGCATCATCATTTTTTAACCAACCTAGTTTTCCCAGACCAATATACAGACGAAATCAATTTTACCTTATCGAATTTTGGATTAAGAAGCTGGTTTATCTCACCTCAAAAAACTTTCAAAATTTGACCGGTATGGTTTATATATGGACATTAAATTTTCCTTATTTTTTTTATTTTGAGTATATACAATTTCTTCAGGAGGATGCGAATTGTAATATGTACGGTAAGTACTTTGCAAGAAAGAAAGAAAAAACACGATTTAAGTGGGAGTCTCTAATCTTACCGTCGGATAGCCTTTCACCAGCCGGTGAGGGATATGTATAGAAAAAAAACACGACTAAAAAAAGTATTATGCCATGCTTTGGTGTAGTATATAATACATGTGATTTTTTTTTGTCAGATTTAGACGACAATATTTAATACATACAATTAGATTATAAGGCCGGGTCAAAAGATTAATACCCATAACTAAAATACAATTGGTTCTACTACTAGACCGATATTATTTCAGTTTTACAATAGTCTAGTTTATATATGCACAAAGAAACTATTTGCGCAGTTTTTAAAATAGTGATAAGCTTTACTGTAGCATCAAGATATGTGTAAGTTGTAGCATCAAGATATGTGTAAAATAGTGTTAAACCTAAACCCCACAATTCGTCGGTGTAAGTTGAAAAAAAAAGAAAGAGAAAGAAGTCACATGAGGAGAGTGGAGGAATGTACACCACCGTCACTGGCTCACAACTAATATGAGTAATGACAAAACGTCAGTGCACATGAACCTTATAAAGCGAGAGTACGAAGAATAAGTCAAAAACATTTTCACACTGTACAAGAAGTCGGCGGATTTAAGACCACGAGGCCACGAGCATGTCATATCTTTTCACAATTACATACATCAAAACGGGTTCTGATAAAATATTTAAATTTAAATGGAACTATTCTCTTCGGTCATAAATATTTCGGCTGTATGATATATTGCATATGTAGACATACGCTGTCAAATGCAAAATAAAAATAATAATCATAACCGAACCTTATTTAGTCCTTTCCGATTATTTTTATTCAAATACCATGAATTTGTAATATGCATCAATGTGGAGAAGAGGTCGATCTATCTATACTATCACTTTATAGATGAAAATTGAAAATCCCATACTAATAGTTATTATTAGGAAACCCATGTCTATGCGTAAATTATAAGTAAGAGGGTTAAGCATAAAGCATACTAAGTAGATCAACGTAATAATCAAACAGTCTTTTTTTTTTATTACATTGGCGAGACGCATAATGCTTTTATTACAAAGAATCTTACATAACAGACAACCAATCCCTTATAACAATAGACATGCAATATATATGAACATATATATTCATATTTTATTGTTCTTTATCGCAAGAATTATTTATTTTACTCGAACCAGCTAAGGGACTATAAAAGAACAAATTCACCAACTTTTAAATCTATATATTTCCAATAAAAAAACAATGGTTTTTGAAAGCTTTTTTATTATTTCTTTATATTTTCATCCCACTAGTAGATATTCAATCCGAAAAGACCCTATCTTTTGAAAACCTATAACTGCAGCAAGCAAGAGCATGTGCAACTGTTTGATCAATACGTCCATTCCTGTGGCAAATCCACCGGTGGTTCTTGGTGGCTCTCGGCCGACATTTCCACCATGTACGGTGATCCACTTTGTAGCCGAGATGATGAACTACTTTTGTTACTTTTGTTGTTCTTGTTCTTCATGGACACCATCAAAGCATCTATATGGTAAAGATTTTCAAGAATTTTATATCTAAGATACACTCAAAATTATAATTTAAGAAGACCCTTTAGTGAATCCCATGTGTCTAATACAACGTGTTATATAAGTGATTTCAAGACAAGATGAGCAGATCTCTCAGTAATGATTTTTTTCACAAATTTGACACCTGGATCTATCGTTTGGCTGAAATCCAACATATAGGGACAACTATTAAAATGAGTAAAAAAATTTAATAGTCTATAATTTTATGACAGAGTATACTTCTTAAGTTTCTTTTCCCTAACCATCTTGTTTATTTCTAGTTATGCATAATTAATTCTTCAAAATCATAGCTTTACTCAAAAGAATAACAGACTGAGAATTCAAGTAGGAAAGAGATTGGTGGGTTGGTACCATGAAAAGGAGGGATATCAGAAGAGAATGTAGAAGGAACACCCAATTTGTCAAAGTGAACTTTCAAGGCTTCAACTACTCTTGCTGGTAATATAACTGTTGAACATCCTGCCACCAATTTATTTCAGACACAAAAGTCAAAACCAAACCAAATCTACATCTACACCAATCTAAACCGAGTCTGGGACTTCAGAGTAATAACTTCAGAAAACTGTTTGGTGAGACATCAGTTTCAAAGACCGACAGTAAATCTTAATACAACCAGCATTATAAATAGTGAATTGTCACCACCACCCACCCCTATCTAAGCCAAGTCAAATCATATGTTGAAAACACAAGAATAATTTCTATAAAATGGTAGATGATATTTTGTTGACAAACTCACCGACTCCTAGATTGGGTAACGGTTAAGAGTTGAAAATGAAATATTCAGAAAATCTCTAATGTTGAATTGTCATGTATAATTCCTTGTGTTGAAAGAACATAAACAAACCTGGCAAGTTTTATATGTATGTGAGATTTTTAAGTGTCTATCTAATTCCAAATTCAAATATAATACTATATTTAGAAAGAAACAAAGCTTCACACTATGTGGTTCGGTTATAGTCTTGGGTATGGTCAATGATACAACAGTGGCAAAAGAAAGAATCACAAAATGGATAAGCGTCTAGGTTATCTTAGATTATAATCCACTTACTGAATAAAAAGATGTGGGGTCTCAAAGAAAAAATAAAATAATAATAATGATTAATGAACCTAAATGGTTTATTGAAAGGGAGATGCAGTAGAAATGGGGGACCAATAAGTTTAGGCAAGATTCTTATTAAGGAGGGCATATCTGTCAAACCTATAGCCACACAAAATCTTAAATAAAGAAAAGATAAATTGGTGACAAGGAATCTTTGGAATCTACTCAGTCAACCATGTAATAATAATGAAGAAAGATTCTTATTCATATTAGTCCCAAATAATTGAGTTTTAAGCTTGAGATGATTGGTATTCAATCAGCTAAACTAACCCAACCTAATCTTAACCCAACTACTAACCATTCGAGTTAAAACTATTCATGTCACCAATTGTACTTGTGAAGAATTAATGTTGACTCACACAACTCCTTAATTTCGCCAATACTTTAAGTTAAATCGAAAAAAACCGTTTTGAGTAATTGATACTAAGATTATCACACTAGAAAGAATGAAATTTGTACAACATCAAAAGTCGACCACAGAAAAAAATTACAAACTCTTAACTTTAAACAGAATATTTATGTCGAACAACTTAATCTAATACGAACTGTGAATCTAATATTTTTCAGTGGTTTATTTGTCATCATAAGGAAATAATTATGAAATCTAATATCTTAATCTATACAAGATTCCACTTTGTCAACCCCAAAAAAAACAAAGTGGAATCTCAAAAGTATTTTTGATAAATGTTAGATGACGTCATTCTATCTTTTATTTGAAACTTTTGTCCTTTCTAATACGTAACCTTCATGAAAATTATATATATTTTTTTAAAAATTCCAAAAAAAAACAAAAACTAATAACGGAAATAAGAGAAAGAGTGATAATGATAAATTAACACGAAAATTACTACTACCAATGGCTTGGCTCTAACCTGATTTCTTGCGTGACTCCATAACAGTTCCATGACCACGTGGCAAGAACACTCCAGTTCCACCCGATCCGGTTCTCGAACCCGACCCGCCAACGAACACCGCCTTCACGCCCGACCTGGTGGGTCTCTGCTGGTGGTGGTAGGTTCTTGCTTTCTGTGCCAAAATGTCAGCGTTTCGTTGCCTCTCTTTATCATTTTTGATCTTATGGAACTATATACAGATAGAAGAAATCAACATCAAAACTTTTTTTATTAAAAAGTAAATGCATCCAACGGTGGAAGCGAAACTCTGTTTTCATCAACGTTTAATCTAGACCGTCGATATTATAACCGACCGAAAAACTAATTAAATTTATAATTATAATAAATGATGAGCTCACGTTAGCTTGAACAGATTGGATCTGGTCATCGATTAGAGCTTGTTTTGATTGAAAAGGGATCGGAAGAGGTTTCGTAGCGGTGGCTGGAGTTAGCGGCGGCGATGGTTCACGTGAAGGGCCGATTGGACTGCTGTAACCGGAAGCAAATGGTGACCAGAGAGTTGATTGCGGCGAGCCAGAGCCACCACCACAAGACTGAATAAAAAAATATATATATATATATTGTTAAGAATTTGAGTATCGAATCTGATGAGTAAAAAAAAGAAAGAAGTTAGAACCTTTAGATGTTTTTCATCGTCTTGAAGCATATAATTAGTCATCTGACGAGTCAACTCGGTGATGTACTCATCTTCGTCATCGTTTAGTGGCTTTGGTGAATCCAGGTCGTCGGATCGAAGCGAGCTTGTGGTTGGAGTGAAGAAAGTTGGTTCCGAAAAGGGATTTGAAATGAAATCTAAGTCATGTAGTTCAGAAGATTCCATTTGATTGTTCTTGTCTAGAAAAAAGCAGAGAGATCTTTAGACAGATAGAGACAGAACAAACCAACTAAACGAGAAAGAGAGAAAGAAAGAAAGAGAAAAACAGAGCAAAAATAAGAACAGTGTGAGACAGAGGAATCCGGAACAGAGAGAAACAGAGGAATCAGGAACAGAGAGAAGTCTTTTAACAAAGAAAAAAAAAGAGTAGAGAGAGAGGTTTGTGCTTGGTGGTGAAGAGTTAAGATATGTAAAGAAGACCGTACAGATGGAGAGCTTTAGCTGAAGGCGTTACGACAATTTCACCTGCCAATTGTTGAGATTTTGTGACTCACGAGAGATTAAGGATTAACGTTTAAGGAAACCTTTTTTAGACTCTCAAAACAATGTATTCAACCTATAAATTGATTTCTCAGCCTATAAACCCTATAGATTAATAAATATTTTATATTTATTATGTGATAATTTGGAAAATAATAATGTTGTTTTAGTCATATCTGTAAATAAGCATTTTTCAAATTTTTAATTTGTCTAACAATATTTTAACATCACGTTAGTTTTTTATTTATTAACATCAACTATAAAATCTTCATATGGCCTGCCGTAAAGTCTGATTATTTTAACAAATGAACAGATCACTCAACATAAAATTTCTGCAAACCACCACAAATAAAAAGAATTCGGTTTGGAATCAGAGTTCTAGTGATTCAACAACAACGAAATTGTTTCCAGTCTTACTATTGTGTTTCTATCGATTCCTCTTTGTTAATAACTTAAGAAGGTTTATTGTTTCTTGATATATATTATACGTGTTGTTTTTTATGATTATATATATACAATTATACCATGGTTGTTTCATAGTGTATGTATGTCGTATGAAAAGATGGCATACATTACCCTTTATCAAAAAAAAAGAGATGGCGTACAGAAAATCCAGACACAAGGAAATCCAGATACTTTACCATTAATTAGTGATTCGTCCACACACAAGAGAAAATAATAGTTAATATATAACAAATATTGTTTAAAAACGTCTAAAATCAACACCCTCTTTTTGTTTCGCTAATAATTTTCTCATTTAAGCAGAAGGAAAACTACAAATATTAATATTAAAGTATAGAGAAAACCAACTAAGAAGATACATTGAAAATATTTATCATAATTTAGAATAGAAATATATTAAGATCGTCGTTTTCCAATGAAATTAAATATATAGCGAAGGAAATTTTTTAAAACAATTGCGCAATATAACTTCTAATATAAGTAATGTGTTGTGTTGCCCTCTAACTTTGGTAACTAAAAGATAAAATATGTTTCTTCTTCTAACTTTTAATTAATGAAGATCTGCTAACCATAACCAAATCGAAATCAAACTAAGAATCCATTATCAAGCATTACAAATACATACATATATACCCTTTTATAATCGTAAAGTATAAACTAATATATGATTTTTTTTAAATGTAAGACCAGTTTTTTTTTTTTTTTGTAAATCTCGCTCTCAAAAAGATTTGAATAGAAACAGAAACCCGGTTTGTAATATATATAAGTATATATAAATTTGTCTTATGAGCTAGTGATACGGAGTATAGTATGTTGGTTTAGGTGAATTATTCGGGATTAAGGTAGATTAAGTCAACAAATGCAGCTTGAGATAGTGGTGATTCGGAAAAAAAAACATATATATATATATATATATATATAGTATGTTTCTTCTTTCTATGCGATGTTTGAAGTAAAAAATGTTAGAGGGGAAGGTTAGGTTCACCTTTAAGATCTGACCAAACATGAGTACGCACCTTTTGTCTTCGAATAAACCATATGAATACAATAAATAGTCCCTACCACTAACTGCAATTAGCATTCACATTCTTAATGAGGAAAAAACTATTGATGCGTCATATGTGTTTTGAATCTGCAACGTTTTAGTCGCCATTACTTATTTTTATTACATGAAAGTAAGTCTTATATTCCTTTATTGTAAAGTGAAGGCGAATATCTAACAACCATTAATTAACCAAGTATACATATAACTTATGAGTAAAGGTAATCAAACTTCTAACGCTGATATTTTTTTGTATAAAGTTTAGAAAATGGTCTTTATTTGATTTTTTTAGGCACAGCCGTAGAAGAATACATGAAATAAATTATGAATAGATATGCTTTCGAAAGAATGAATAGCCTGCGAAAGTTGAATCAACCTTTTAAATTTCACGTTAAGTAGCTGGAAATCAAAAAAGTCGTTGTAGTATAGTGGTAAGTATTCCCGCCTGTCACGCGGGTGACCCGGGTTCGATCCCCGGCAACGGCGAAATCTTTTTTGTTTGTTTTTTGCTTTTTAACTGTACGTCGTCGTTTTTGAACCATCAACTGTCTTGACGTTTTTCCTCGTTTGAGACGACATACGATCCATCTATCGACGCCACACAATCTCGCAACTTCCAGTTAAATGAACCTTAGAGAGCATGTGCATATGACTTAAAGAACACGACTTCAATCTAAATCTAATATAATCAAGTCTCTTGGTCAACCTTTTTCCATATGACTGCTTCTTTTATCTTGAAAGATTAAATTTGAGTTTCAAGATTCGATCACTTTCCATGGCCAGAGAAAATCCATTGATGCGCTTCTCCTTCAGTTTCAGATATCTCTGTCACTTCACTCTCCTCCTATCTCTCCTCTCATTCGTTTCTTTTCTCTTCAGACACAACACCACACTCTGTTCTTGTCCTTACGATCACAATCCCAACGCTCACACATTCAATCACCACCATAACAACGAAACCATCGATCTTCTTCGTTTCTCTTCCGCTTGGAACCATCTCACCTTCCCGTCTAAACCGAAGAAGATTCTCAAAATCGCTGTGGTGGTTAAGAAATGGCCGCGGAAATCGCAAGCCGGTGGACTCGAGCGACACGCGCTTACGCTGCACCTAGCTCTAGCCAATCGTGGCCACGAGGTTCATGTTTTCACCGCTGCCTCACCGTCGTTCCCTGAATATCGACTGAATACTCTCCGGTTCCATCTCTCCGAACCCACCACCGCTGGATATCTCGATCAAGCTTCCGTCTCGCAACAGCTTCAGGTAAATAGAGAATTTAAAATGTTCGCCGCGATTGAAACGCGTTTTCTCCAAGTTGTGTTTGAGTGGTAAAATGTGGAAGTTTTTTCATTCTACACTCTGTTTACAAAAAGTGGCGAGATTATACTCATTGCAGATTAAATTAAAATTGCTCAAATATGTTAATATCACACAATATTTTTTTTTCAAATCAAAATTCACTTGAATCAAATATTTTCAATATTTTTTTCTATCAAAATCTCCCATACTTTTTACAGTCTCTCGCTGTATGTTTGTATAACTAATGATTACAGTTAACTGTCAGTAGTAATTACAACTCTCTCCAAATTTATACTCCATTTTTGACTAGAAACAACTTGTACATTGGTTAAATGATTGTTTTAAATTAACATATATATGAGAGTATTAATAGTCTCCGATTCTCTCGCCGTAACTTTATATGATTGTTAATTAATTGTCTGCAAGTCACTAGTAATACTAATTAATTGGAATAACTATTTTAGTCAACCATCGACCAAAGATTTGTTTAGGCAAAGGTGTAGTCGTCAATAGACAGTGTGGGTTAAAGTTAACGAATTAATAGAATGTATGACCAAAAAGAGAAATTTAACTAACGCAATTTTTTCCCTGAAATCGCAGACGCAGAACGCGAGTGGAAGACCATTTGACGTGGTTCACACAGAGAGCGTCGGGCTTCTCCACACAAGAGCCAAGAACCTCCCAAACGTGGTTGCGTCTTGGCATGGAATAGCTTACGAGACATTTCACTCCGACATCATTCAAGAACTCCTCCGTCAAGCAGACATCGCCGCCGCAGCTTCTTCCGGAGCCGAAGAAGAACAGCCACCCCCTTCCTCTCCGGCTCTGACGGAGCGAGCGAAGAGAGTCGTCGAGGAAGTCAAATTCTTCCAACGTTACGCTCACCACGTGGCAACTAGTGATCACTGCGGCGACGTACTCAAGAGAATCTATATGATTCCCGAGGAACGCGTTCACATCATACTAAACGGCGTCGACGAGATCGTTTTCAAACCGGACGTTTCAAAACGCGAGAGCTTTAGAGAGAAATTCGGCGTTAGAAGCGGCAAGAACAAAAAATCTCCTCTGGTTCTTGGAATTGCAGGGAGGTTAGTGAGAGATAAAGGTCATCCTTTGATGTTCTCAGCTTTGAAAAGAGTATTTGAAGAAAACAAGAAAGCACGTGAAAACTTCGTCGTTTTAGTAGCTGGAGATGGTCCATGGGGAAACAGATATAGAGACCTCGGGTCCAATAATGTGATCGTTCTTGGACCGTTAGATCAGGAAGAGTTGGCGGGATTCTATAACGCGATCGATGTGTTTGTGAACCCGACGCTTCGAGCTCAAGGGCTCGATCATACTCTCTTGGAAGCCATGGTTTCAGGCAAACCGGTCTTAGCCACAAGGCTAGCAAGCATCACTGGGTCAGTGGTCGTCGGTCCACATTTGGGATATACATTCTCACCGAACGTTGAGTCTCTCACGGAGGCGATTTCACGGGTTGTTAGCGATGGAACAGAGGAATTGCAGAGGAAAGGCAAGGAGGCGCGTGAACGGTCGTTGAGGCTTTTCACGGCGTCTAAAATGGCTGATGCGTATGAAAGATTGTTTCTTTGCATTTCGGATAAGAGCTTTTGTAAAATACAAACTTAAATCATTTGAGCTATTACACTAATGTAGTTATAACTAATCAACGGTTTGGATTTGGTTTCATCACGTTTTTGGGTTTGGTAAAACGCTAAAGATTTCTCATCAGTTTGTTGGACATGAGACAGAGAAAAGCAGAGAAAATATTGATACAATTGATTAGAACAAGTACTAGAGAAATCTATTTGAGATACTTTACTAGGAGATTTCTTAGATATTATTTCTTTTATCTTTGAAATCTCCTAATAATTTTTTTTTCTGCATAAACTTATTTATACAAAGTCTTGGTTCAGTAGATATTAGTACTTGGCTTGAGCTTCAAGGGCTTCTGGAGAGATTTACAAAGAAACTAAAGGCAAGTGTTTTTTTAGTAATAAAGAGAACCTTGCCACCAGTTTCCTCTTGAAGCATCTTGCGAGTTCTGTCCATTAGCATCGTCTTCTCCGCTTCTTTGACGCTCGTTTTTAACCTGAAAGATGATTTTTCTAATCAGTCAAGTCCTCTGTTTTTGGAAGTGATAGCAAAAATATACATAAATTAGGAAGACTCACTGCAGGGTAAGTTTGATTGGTGGTGGATGGAGAGTATACATCTTGGCCACCATAGTAAAGAGAAGAGCTTAGATGACATGGATCACCTCTGTCTTCTTGTACAGTTGATGATTCTCTACGTTGAGCTGTGTTAAAAAAAAATCTACATTAGAAAAACAGAGCCATTCTTGATTCAAGAAAACAGAGTTTTTTTGTGACTAAGTGAGCAAAGAAGAAGAAGGAAGGTTCATAAAGATTATTTTTTCTCACTGACCTTGTGAACCATGTTTGGAGCTCGGACCATCTCTTGCAACACCCTGAGAAATCAAATTGAAAAACTGACGATTAAGCATCAAGAATCAATCAGATCACTCAAGAACACAAACTTTGAAGAAAAGGAAAGTATCAAAACCTTGGAGGGATGAGGGAAAATGGAGGAGAAGACGCCAGAGGAAGAAGATGGCGGCAAAGGATCTCTGGAACCGAAGAGTTCGGCGGTGAAAGAAGAAGAAGTTGATGATCCTACTCGTCCTTTACCCTCCATTAATAATTGTTAAAGCCAACACTCTAGTTACTTTGAAACTGATTCTCTGTGATTGTTCTTATGTAAGAGAATTAGAATGAAGAAGAGGATAGTTCTAAGAAGATCTCAGTGGGGCTATATATACATAATGCTACAAGGGATGAGGTTATGGAGATAGTGGAGCCATCATCATCATGATCATCATTCGTCATCATCATCCGTCAAGATAAATAAGCTTATTATGGGTATGTTTTCTCTTCTTGATCCCGAAAAGACTATTGCTTCTTTTTTTAAAAAACTTTAAGATTTTATTATTTTATTTTCCGTGATAGAGAATTTTTGAAGCTTCGCTATCTTTTCTTTGCCATTCCTATTGGTTAGTGCTTAATTTAAAAAAAAAAACTTGTAACGATTTATTTCATGTGTTTCCTCTATATCTGTTTTTGGTAGTAAACTTATTGACAAAATATGATTCTTTCTCTGTTCCGGATAGAGGCACAAACAGTGGGATTCTTCAAAGGCTTCAAAGTGTGTTTCTCTTGTATTAATCAAAAGAGATATATTAAGAGGATAAGTCCGGCACCGGATCTCAGGTCCGGACTCCTGACCAACGATATGTGTCCACGTGTCATTCCGAGGATAAGTTGCCGACCTTTCTTGATCACATAGAGCCAAAGTGGAAAAGAGAACAGAAGAAGAACTTGAATTTTTTTAAATCGCACGCATGTTCATATGATCCGGTTTTTGGACCTCAAAATAATTGCCCCTGATTTTTTATTAATTGAAAAAGTAATATGCCCAAAGACAATACTATTATATTTGCTGAATATATAACTTTATATCTATAATTATTAGTTTTTTAAGAAAAGAACAGATTATCCAAGACGAGATGTGGTCCACAAAAATTCTCCACTTGATGAAGTCTATTCGTTTTCTTCTTCTGTATCTTCAAGGCTCACAAATTAATCATTAATTCTTCTGAAAATATAATGAAAAAAATATCTTGAAAGCAGAAAGAAGCGTCAGATTCAAAAAATTCAAATAATCTAAAATTTATCAAAATGTATTCGATAGGTTCTCTATTTCGGATAAACCAAAAAGGTTAAGTTGAACCTACAAGGAACTATTTTTTGTTTGGTTCAGTTAACTATAATTTTTCTCTAACAAAACTTCAGATTGAGACCGAAACAATCTACATGTGAAACCAAAGTTTTTTTTTTGTTTGTTTTTAAGTTCATAGAGCTTTAACTGTTAATCGTAGTAAAACTAAAAAAAAATCAACATTCAATCTAATATCGATTTTAATCGGTTTGAATAGCTCGTAAATTACGAAATAATAAATTCACAATTCGAAGCAAAAACTAAATTAATCTTCCCCCAAAAACAGTGTGAAAAGATGAACACATATATGGTTATTTACTTATTTTCTCACCCCAAAAAAAAAAGAAAAGTAAATGTGAAAGAACTGGATGTCTTACTCGTCAAGTATCACGTGATGATGACACACGTTATTTACACGTCGTTGGGATGAGATGTTTGGTTGGGGGGAATAATACTCAAAACGATATATCATCATATAATATCTCAAATTGGAGACCAAAAATTCTAGCTGCCTTGAAAAATTGGTACATAACAGTATATTTTCCTTTCGCGTATATTTAAAAAGAATCAAAGAAATACCAATACTAATATGTGGGAATATCAAGATGTATCGACCCTAATCTTCGTATATATATATAAGTATTGACATTCGTAAATTTATATATTTGCATAAATGGAAAATTTTAACCGGTCAAAAAATTCATTAATAAATTCGCGCACTGTCAATGCCTAAAGCATGTAAAGAAGACACTGCACTGTTGTCCATTTTGGATAAGAGATAGATTCTCATCTAACATATTCTTATCACTGGTCCTTTTTTACTTCCGAACAGAAGTCAATAAGATATGTGTATGTGTATGTGTATGTGTATGTGTAAGTGTATCATATGTATGTATGTTTATACTTCATATGTGTGGTTATGTTTATGTATGTGTGATTCGACGTATATCGGTATATGTATGTATAAATTAACATATACCTTTTTTGACTTTGATTTATTTTCCGAGGGGGAAAGTAAAAAAAACTTAGGAGTTTACCCGTTTCTACAAATATAGAATACGTTTGTAATAAGATTTCAAAATGATAGTTCATTATATATGGTTTTATATTAAGTAATTTAGTACTATGCCACCAATTAAAATATTTGACATATTAATCACATTTTCACAGTAAATTATTTGTAAAAAATGATTCGACCCAAACATTTGGATCAGTCAAAGATACCATAGTTTGATGCCTGATTGGGATTACACAATAGGCGGTAGGGATAAGTTCTTAATATATTACTATTTAGTTAAGATCGTAGAAGAAGAAAGGAATGATATCTTTTGTTTTGGTAAACAAAGGAATGATATCTTAGTGAATAGATTGGAAAATATTATGTTAACTTTAATATGCAGATTTTGTCTGATAACTTTATTATGATATTAAGCTGCCAATTATTAAACATGTTTATTTCCTTATTTGCGAGAAGAATAATTGTCAAAGACTTTTTCTTTTTACGTTGCGAGCATCTTTCTTCTTTGACTATTAATCTTAGAGACGACACTCATATTTATATGGGATTTTGATACGTTTAAAAAGAAGTTCAGATGTATTTCGGTTATAGAAATTTCAAAGAAACCACATCTTCAGATCAGTATTCAACATTCTTTTATACAAAGTTTATCACGGTAGTAAAAAGGTTGAATATCTTTTATAGAATGATATTTTATCTTTGATTACACAATGTGTGCATATATAATCTTATTTTAATATAAGATGATAAATAAATTATCCGAGAATGAGCGCATAATACTTGAGATATTCGATCGAGTTAATAAAAAAACAGTACTATTAAAAAAATGTACAACTTTTTTAATACCGCATTCAAATTTCGATTTAGAAGAATTTTAACTTTTTGGTCAGTCTCCAACGCAGTCGCATATGAGATAGGATAGGAATTTGCTGAAGACGAATTTTTTTAACATCAAAAGCATCGTGGTTTGAAACAAGCTCGCTCCATGGGATAGCCATTCCAGAATCAAAAACCCCATGATGTATGTGTATACTCATGCTAGGCTTCTGATTTTTTATTGATTTCTTTTTTAAAAACGAATATCAATATTCTTTTGTTAAGAGTTTTAAATAATATGATTTAAAAACAGAAACAAAGGCGGGCAAACCCCACAAGATTTCGAGTCATGTCCGATAACTACTCCGGGGCGGCGCCCCCAGAGACAAAACTTATTTGACACTTAAAAATTTGTTATATAGCAAATTGTATTATGTAAAATTACAAATAAATCCCTTCGAAAAACGGAGAGGCCAGAAGATCTGAACTAAGAACTTTTGTAAGAATCAAAGAATGTGCTCCTCTTCTGACAATTTTGAAGAATCGGAACATAAGGGAATATAAGAGAAGACACTCAACAAGTCTTCTTGTGATGTAACAGTTAGCAAATCAGATTCTGGATCTTGATTGAACAAAGTCAGAGACTTCTTCACTTGATATGCGCACAATCACACAAGTTAAAAAAATAAAAAACTTCATAAATCTTGAATCTCAGCATCTGACAAATATATCTTCTGGGGGATCTTAATAATCATGTTTTGACTCTGCTTCTGAGATCTCGGTATTGTCAGACGATAATTGAGTTTAGTTTATTTTATTATAGAAATAAGTATATATATTAAGTGAAAGTGAGTGTTAAATCTCTTCCTCATCAATATCCATTTTTGTTTTCTCAAGATTACTTACGTTTTGCTTTGTTGAGAGTAATCATTATGATGACAAAATGATAGTCCCTCTTATCAACCAAACACTAAATGAGTAACCCGGAGAAAACAATGTCACAAGGGAGGTAAATGTTGACTCCATACTCCTGAGTCAATGATCATGTCCTCGTCCGTGTGGAGTTCTAGCTTGGGGAAAACCGAAACGACCGCGGGCATGGCTAGTATTCAATTTCATGTAGAGAGGAACCAAAAACAAAAGAAACGACCATTAATTATTTAAACTCAAACTAAAACTGAAATGGATTTTTTTCTTTAGTCCTATAGTCGCAATATCTTGAATGACTCAAAACATTTTTTTACCTAAAAGTTTCTTGCTTTCGTCCTCAGTGAGCCATGCGGCGAATCCGTCGAAGCTCTTCCCTTAGTTGGCGACAATTAGGCTCGGTGTGTAACTGATTAGTACACATCAAGTAATCAGATTTTGTGTAACAGAAATAAATAAAATACTCAAATGATGAATGTTATAATTTATTTCATACTCATAGTCATAGATATGAAATTATTGACCTGTCTCCGGTGACACTACGAAGCAATGAGAGATGATGACGTTTAATAGTGACGGAGTCGCTGCTTGACGACAATGCCCCCATGTAAATGATGTAGACCTGCAACATCCACCCTTAATTACCATCTTAAGCCGTTATGTTATAACAAATTTATAACAGGAAACAGATGAATTAATAAGTAGACCATACCTTTCTCCCGTCGTGATTGGCTAGCGAGGAGGTGACCATCAAGAAAATAAGCAAACACAAGAACATAGTAAACTTATTCATTGTTTAGTTTTTTTTTTTAAATAATCTGTCTGGTAGTCTTTTGTGTTTTTTGTTTCCTTTCTGTTTGGTTTATTTATACAAAGCGAGTGGTCTTATGTAGAAGAAAGCAAAACGTTAGATCATTGGCCTTTAGTTAATGAATATAAATAGTTATTTATATAATAAATTAATACAAGCCTTCATAACGTACAAAATACAGAGTTTTAATTGAGAAGTTATATACTAAATTTTAAGTGAAGTAACTAGATGTTACGAAAATGAAAGACTTAATGTCATGGACTCATGGCTTGTATGACTTCTAAGTCGTTTAAAAGAAAAGTAAGAATATAAAGATAATGAAAGTTGACTAGTTAAGTAGAATAGGCATTACCCTATTTAGGCTGCAAGGCTAGGAGATTAGTTTTGTCATTGCTGTCGGGTCCTTTTGTTGTGTAACCCGCTGCTGCTTGTATTTTGTTTAAAAAGGTAATGGCAAGGAAATTTAAAAAGAAGAAGTAACATAGGCATTATTTATCCTAATTTGCATTACTTTTTCAAAACCATAACGTTTACTTCTCCACGGAGAACAATGTGACGAATCCTGCAAATATAAAGCGGATCTCGAATACTGAATATTTTTCTTTAAGATATCCGTTTTGTGCATAATCCTACGAATTAGAGATTACGTAGCAATTAACAGAAATATGCATGTATTGATAATTATATGCGGCAAAGTGTTATGTTTTAGTCTACCTCGGAGACAACAAATATTGGAAAATCAAATACAACTACTCTTTTCTATGGACAATTTGTAAGCTGCAGAATTTCAGTTAACAAGTTTATTTTTTCATTTCTTGGTTTCAAATTATGGTTGTCACTAGTCTCCGTTCTTGATTCAAAAATGTTTGCAAGCTGCTGAAGTTCAGAAACGTTTTTGTTTCCTTTTGGTCAATAGAAAGCAAATTTTATAAACAAGAACAAGTGTTCTAACTTTTAAGTAGCTAAAATTCCATGTTTTAGACTTTCTCCATGCGTATTAGACGTTTGGGTTTCCATTTAACTAACTAGTACACAAAAATGCAAATATCAATTAAGATTTATGATAGCGACTATAACTCAGCCTCATTAGCTCATAGCATAGACAACTATGGGGCTTCTCACACTATGAGTACCATCAGACCAAATTAGATTTGCAGACAGAGACTGTTTTGTTCCGATATTACCTCCTGAAAAAGTCACCATGAAAGACAGCTTCTCGTTCATCGACTTCATACACAGAGTAATAGGCGACACTTTGATGTAGAGTTTAGATCCAGGACTTGCGTCTACCTTCGCTTTGTAGGTAGAGTTTGGCGTACCGACATTTGTGACAGTTACTTTGGAAAATTACTTTGAACGATCCTATTTCGGACACTTTAGCCGACATTGTTGGATAGTGGAGGTTTTTTGGTAATGTCTTGGAACTTCCTTTCGCGCAAGTGCTGTTGTCTCCAGAGATCATTCTTAAGTGGTCTCTCGTGTAGTTTAAACCACGGAGAAAGGAGATGTGGTCTGCTTTAGTCGATTCATAGACGAGTCCAGGATTTATAGCAGCAATTGGGTCCACATGGCCAGATCCATAAGCAAATTCAGTTGATACAAAGCCAGGACCAGAAGCATTCATCTGACAAGCTGCAAACTTTAGAGATCATTAATGGATTTCTTGCAGGAAAAGTAAGTGTTTTGCGATTTTTACTAAAAATAAAAAGAGATGGAATATTCAATCAAATATTTTAAACGATTAGTGTTAAAATAACAAATCCTACGTTATAAAATCATGAATTTTTTTACAAAATTCTAAATTTCAGTGTTATTAAACTAATAATTCTTAAAAGTAGCTTCAAACATACTCTTATTGGAAAGGTTTCATGCTTTGGATTTTAACGACTTTCATGTATTTGAGAGGATTTTCCTACTTAAAAATACAAAGATCTATGAGGTGACTGAATTAATAAGAATTAAAATGAGCAAAAAAATTCATAGATTTTAAAGTATTTGAATTTTTTTAATAAATCCTATCCAAATGTGAGATTTACTTCTTCACATTTTAAGTCAACTTTCTATTAAATTCCAATAAAATGAGATGGGTATGAAACCATCCTAATATTCAATAACATTAACATTTAATAGAATTTTAAAATCAATTTAACAAAACTAATATTAAAAAAATCTATAAAATATATAATTGAATAACATTAGATTTATATAAATTATAAAATTTTAAATTCTTTCAGATTCAATAAAACTTATTAGTTTCAATAAATCCACTTTCAATCTTCTGGTTTTCAGTAGACTTTTGGAGGATTTACAACAAATCATAATAACTAGCCAATTTGCATATATATCCAAAGACATCAACATACAGATAGGAAACCGAGACATCACGGAGTAATAAGATAACTAAAACATAGCAGGAAGCAACATTACAACAAGAAGATAATTTTATTTATAGCTTATGATGCCGATGGTGAATGGATGATGAGTCATCAGTGGCTATCAGCGTAAACAACAATGGGACTTCTCACATTATGGGTACCATCAGACCAGATAAGATTTGCAGACGAAGGTAGTTCAGAGTCGAGATCGCTGCCTGTAACAGTGACCCTAAAAGATTGCTTCTCGTTCACAGTCTTGAAAAACAGAACACTAGGCGTGACCTCGACGCTGAGCTTATATCCATGACCCACCACTACCGTTGATTTATATGTAGAGCTTGGCGTGCCTACGTTAGTCAAGGTTCTGTTGAAAGTCACAGTGAAGTTGCTGTCAGATCTAGACAATTTAGCCGACATTGAAGGATAGTTTAGATTTCTTGGTAAGGTTTCATTTTTTTCGGAACAAGTGATGTTTTCACCGGAGATCGCCATGACCAAAGGCGAGGTGAAGTTCATGCCGCAGAGAAAGGCGATGTGGTCTGCTTTGTCCAATTCATAGACAAGTCCAGGATTTAAAGCGGCTATCGGGTTGACATGTCCAGCTCCATAAGCAAACTCTGTTGATGCGTTGCCAGTTCCAGTAGCATTTACCGGCCAAGCTGCAAATATTTGTCAAGAAACCAAATAAGAACAGAGTGTCAGCAAGGATTAATTGTGGGACAAGAACAGTAAAAATTGGATGTAGTTTTCTACTTACCGGTTGTCATGATGGCAGATTGAATCATGGAAGGAGACCATTTAGGGTAAAATGTCTTGATATAAGCAGCCACACCTGCAATGTGTGGACAAGCCATTGAAGTTCCGGAGAGAACAGAGTACTTCACATGTCTGTCGTCATTTAAAGACGGTGCAGCATCAGGTGGATATGCAGCGAGAATCTCTACTCCTGGTGCTGTTATATCCGGCTGCATTTCACCCACAATTGTCTCTCATACCAGAAAAATAAACAAAACCGATATCGTAAATGTTTTGTATATTTACCTTGAGAATATCAGGAGCGACACGGTTGGGACCACGAGAAGAGAAGGAACCAATAACAGGAGATGTCTGATTGAAGATTGCTTCCGTTTTAAGAACAGCCGCTTGTGGAGAACTGGGAAAACAAACACAGTTTTCAGGATAAAGATGGAGAATCTGGAGAAGATGTATAAAGCATAGAGAAGATGACTGTTTACTCTGCGGACTCAATGTAAGAGACGAGAGACTCAAAGTCTTTTGCTTGTAAACCAGAGGCGGGTAAAGGGTGAATGAAGGCGACGTCTGGGATAGGGGATCTAAAAATGACTGCAATAGCTCCAACTGATTTAGCTTTCAATATACCATCCGGACCATCACACACTAAGATCTTTCCCTCCATACGGGATTTTTCCATACACATTGACGAACAAAGCCTGAAAAAGAATTGATTTCATTCCATCAGAAATATGATTAAGTATATATATAGGTTACTGTTTCTTGGAGGGGAAGTTACCGTGCGGATTCTGCACTACAATTAGAAGAGGCCCAAGATTTACCGTACACAAGAGGGTACTTCGTTCCTTTCAGATCGAAAGCATTCACTGACTTACCCTATTAAGGAAAAAAAGAACAGAGAAGTCACTAGTAATAGAGAGAAGGACTACTATGATCACAGAGATGAGATTGTTACTTGATACTTACGACAAGTGTTGTACCATTTCCGAGAACAACATTGGTGACAAACCCACGGTTAGTTGTGCTGGCTGCAACGCTTAAGATCCACGGCGCTACTGCCGAGACTTTTTTTGCTGTTGGACCGTTGTTACCGGCGGCATTCACAGTAAGAATCCCTTTGGCCATGGCGTGAAAGGCCCCGATTGCGATCGGGTCCATATGGAAATGATGCCCAAATGTACCCCCGATAGAGATGGTGATGAGGTCCACACCATCAGCAATTGCGTCATCAAATCCAGACAATATAGCGTCAAAGTGACACCCTGAGTCGGTGCAGACTTTGTACGCAGCGATTCTAGCAGCCGGAACGCCACCTCTTACGGTTCCATTGCCGATTCCAAAGAAGCTTGTATCCGCGACTGCGTTTCCAGCCGCTATTGAAGCAGTGTGTGTACCGTGGCCTTCAATGTCCCATGTACCTTCGCTTGTGTAATCTCTAGCCCCAATCAACTTGCTGGAATATTATAAACAATATTAACTCAAAACTAATTTCCATGGAAGATACATCTCAAGGTACGACCAACAATATTAAACGTGAAAGAGAGAATTACTTGTTGCAGGTGAAGTTTTCGCCGCCGGAACAAACACCTTTCCATTTCTTTGGAGGAGGACCAAAGCCTTTGTCGGAAAAGCTCTCAGATTCCGGTGTGATCCCACTGTCGATGACTCCGATGATAGTATCACTTTCCACGGTCGGGTTCCTCTTTGTATTCTTTCCTTCCTTTAACCCCATGAAGTCCCAAGACGACGTCGTTTGGAGTTGGAACTTCTCGTTTGGGAACACAGACACAACTCCCTCCATTTCTAAGAAGAACAAATAAAGGATTGTGATTATTTAACCTTTAAAATCATTTCAACATTATAGTGTCTCGATGGAAGATCACTCACTGGCTACTTTTTCTCGTTCTGACTCAGTGAGCCTAGCCGCGAAACCGTTGAAACTCCTTTTGTAACTTCTCACCAAACGACCTTCGATCGAGCTAGAGTTTATATCACTTATTAGAATCTTCATAACAATATTTAAAATTGATCATAGTTAAAGAAATGGATAAATTAAATCACACCTTTCTCCAGTGACCTCTTGAAGAATACTCATGTGATCGGACATTGGTGTGTAGTCTTCTCGAGACGAAAGCGAACCCATGTAGACTATATACACCTTCATTGATCATCATCATCAATTCATCATCATATCATCATGTATGAAGGATGGCCATATATATGAAGAAAGTAGAGATTACCATAGTATAATTAATAATTTGATGATAATACCTTTTTATCATCATCTGTGACTGCTGAGGTTGAACTCAAGAACAGGACTAGGAGGCATGAGAGGAGGAAAGAGGAACCCGCGACTTTCGCCATTGTTCTAATAAAATGAATAAAAATTACTGTAATTTTTTGTTTGTTATGATGCACATGAAAGATCTTTATGTAGGAGCGATCACACACGCACCGTGTCAAATTAAGAATCTAATTCATTTCCTCTGAATAATAAATATAATGTTGACCAGAAAAAAGTTTTAGAAATATAATTATAAATAAGATCCAAATTTACCATAGTTCATGATAAATTGCAACATTAATAGTCAACCTTCTATTAAAGTCCAATCAAATAACATTGATATCAATACCATCCTAATATTGAATAACACTAATATTTAATACAATTATAAAATCAATAAATTGAATAATACTAGAATTTAAAATAATCTATAAATTAATTAAAAGCACACCTCTCAAATCTATTCAAATGCCAAACATTTTTTCATGTACATCATATTTTGTTTTAAAGATATATATGATGCAAACTAAAGATATATAAATTTTGAGTTCAATGTATATGATACAAATTAATTTTGTACATTGAAGATTTTTGTGAAAACTCGAAACTTCTGTCATCTGATGATTATGGGAAGCATGATTCTAAATTACAAGTACATATGTTTAAAGATTTTTTTTAAGTTAAAAATATTGTGATATATATTGGTTATATTTACTTTGTCAACGGACAGTATGGTTAATCTTATCATTATATCTAGAGTTAATTATATATTTAATTGTTTGAGTAATATTTTCGTTTTCAAGAACTAAGCATGTGATATGTGTAAGCATGGTTAATCTTACACATGTTATATGTGTAAGCATGGTTAAGCAGAAGATTTCCCCCGAAACTTTTTTTTACCTTGACATAATCTAAAAACGCTCATCTCTCTATCAATGATTCAATAGACTTTCCGAACTGTACCATTTGTTTCACGCATTTTGAAGTTTTTCAATTTTTTTTTGTTTGGTTGAAAATTGATTGTTTTCCAGTTCTGGCGTAAGTTTGTTAACTAGCTCCCCTAAAATCAGTTTAGCATAAAGAAAGACGAGAAACTTCTTGAATTCAAAATAACAAAGATCACTGAAAATTACAAAGAGTTATATGTGTCTATAATTATTCATTAAGATTAAGCTTATATATGTGTGTGTGTATGTGTATATAAACATTATTTAATTTATAGATTTCAAACTTTCCAAGTACTTAAATTTAATTCGAAGTAGACTTTTCTAGAGTTAGACTAAAAGTTTATTTTTTGTCGAGAAGAGTTGACGAAACCTACAACGGTAAAGTTTCAGTCTCCATAATATGACATTTTTCTCTTTCAGTGATCATGACATGTGCTATGTTTTTGATATTAAGAAAAAGATTTACAATCTATTATCTTAATATATGATAATTAAGAGAAAATTATTACAACATCTCACCCTCATTACAATTCTTAGCACGTACACAATATAACATTAGTATCATAAATAATTACCCCAAAAAAATATTAATATCATAATATGGTAAAAAAAAAATGTAGCAATAGTTTATTTCGAAATAATATGCATATTGCATTTCCTTGTGAACGTTATTGATTCTAGTCAAGCAATGAGAAAAAAGACAAACAAGAATTCTAAACTGAACCATGTTTTGATTTGGCAGCAAATAACTTACCATCAGTAGTCCCTCCATTAACCAACTTCGTCCGTTACAAATTTACGAGACAATTCCAAATACCCATCATTCACATTCTACGACTAGCTTATCCCACGAGGCTGTGATCGTCTTTTTAGAAATCCGAGTATTTTAATTAGATTTAACACTAAAAAAAGAATTCTAAATTGAAATGACAATAAAATTAGTTTAGTTTTTATATAAGTTTCATAGAGACCTATTTTATAATAATTTTCTTATCTTACCAAAAAATATATATTAACTAGAGCAAGAAAGAAATCATAAAAAAAATTTAAAAATGACTTTGTGCTGTGCTTTTGTATAGTTGGGTAATACGTTATTACTAAAAGCATTAGAGTTGTATGAATCTCCCTTCACGGAAAAAACGGTAATTTTCTTGCATTTCGGGAGTTTCAAACTTGAAAAATGGGCATAATCCGTATAGAATTTGACTACGACACTGATATATATCAGTCTAATGAAGATGTGTTAATGGCTACAACTTCATACAAGATAGGCAAATCAGTTCTGGTAGCTGTCCAGGGATACGAATTCCTAATTTACAATCCTCTAATGGCGTCATATCTCTCTAATTTCCAATCATATATATTGTGCAGTTATTGCTTTATTATCTTAATATTATGCATATTATCGATTGTAACTTGTAAGGTTATTCATCTAATACAAACAAATTAATTCAGACATTCATATGGTATCAGAGATTCATCAGAGTATGATTTAGCCTCAAGATCCTTTATTTGATTATCCTAAGACATTAACACACTTTAACAACATAACCAAAACATAGAATGATTGTAACAACAACAATAATAGTTTATGATGACGATGGTGATGATGGCAGCTATGGTGACAACGGTGGGAAGTCACCAGTATACACAACAATAGGGCTTCTCACATTATGATTCCCATCAGACCATATTAGATCTGCAGACGAAGGAAGTTTTGAGTCGAGATCGTTGCCTGAAACAGTCACCATAAAATACTGCTTCTCGTTCACCAACTTCATAGATAGAACACTAGGCGAGACCTTGACGTTGAGCTTAGATCCATAATTCAAGACAACTTTTGATTTGTATGTAGAGTTTGGGGTACCCACGTTGGTGACGGTTCTGTTGAAAGTGACGGTGAAGGAGCTATTAGATCCCAGTTTAGCCGACATTGATGGATAGTTGAGGTTTCTAGGTAAGATTTTTTCAGTGCAAGTGATGGCTTCACCGGAGATGAGTTTCACAGTAGTTACATTGTAGTTCATGCCGCAGAGGAAGGCAAGGTAGTGTGCTTTAGTTATATCATAGACGAGTCCAGGATTAGTAGCAGCTATTGGGTCTATATGGCCAGCTCCATAAGCAAACTCGGTTGATGCATAGTGAGTTTGAGAAGCATTCATCGACCAAGCTGTGAGATTGATTAAGAAAACCATAGGAGAACAGAGCATGAACAAAAGTTTATGGTTTTCTTGCGGGACAAGAAAGTATGTTTTTATTACTTAAGATGTAATTTTTTCTTTACCTGTTGTCATAATGGCAGATTTGATCATGGAAGGAGACCATTTAGGATGAAACGTCTTGATGTAAGCGGCTACGCCTGCAACGTGTGGACAAGCTATTGAAGTTCCGGATTCAACAGAGTATTTCACATGTGTGGTGTCATAAAAGGGTAATGTCTTAAGTGAGTTTGCAGCCAAAATTTCCAGTCCTGGTGCTGTTATATCCGGCTGCATTTTCATTCACCACTTTCTCAGATCGGACAAGAAAAGAAGCATAACCAATATCTACATATCATATATACCTTGAGAATATCAGCAACGATGATGTTTGGACCGCGAGAAGAGAAGGAAAGAACTTTGGGAGCTCCATGATTAAAGATTGCCTCACTTTTTAGAACAGCAGCTTCTGGTGACCTAAGAATCAAACCCAAGAAAATGAGAATAAAGAGACGCATCTATATACACAACAAAGCATATGATTCCACAGAGAGAAGATGAATGTTTACTTTGTGGACTTAATGTAAGAGAGGAAAGACTCAAAGTCATCTTCTTGTAAGCCAGATACAGGTAAACCGTGGATTTGGGCCCAGTCTGAACCATCTTTAAGAATGGCTGCAACGGCTCCTTTTCTGTAGGCTACGTAGGGCAAATTTCTTGTGCACACCAAGATCTTTCCTTTCACCAGGGATGCGTCAAGACAATCTGGCGTGCAATCCCTGAATCGAATTAAAAAGAACAAAAAAAATCTCACCATTACCAATCAGAAACTTGAAAGTATTTATAGGTCATACGCTTTACACATGTGTTTCTTGTGGAGGAAGTTACTCTGCGCATTTCCCCTGGGAGGCAGACGAAGCAGCAGATTTTCCGTACACAAGAGGGAACTTCTTTCCTTTCAGATCTATGCCATTCACTGCTTTTCCCTATTAGGACCAATAAAAACAGAAGAGTCATTGGTAATTTAAAGGACAAACTATGATATCAGAAAATGAGAGTGTTACTTGATACGTACGACAAGTGTCTTGCCATTACCAAGAACCACTTTGCTGACAAACGCACGGTTTGTGGTGCTGGCTGCAACGGTTAACATCCACGGTGCTAAGCTCGTGACCGAGGCCATATCCGGACCAGTGTTACCAGCCGAGTTCACAGTGAGGATCCCTTTGGACATAGCGTGAAAAGCTCCAATTGCGATCGGGTCTTGCTCAAACGGATACACATTAATATCACCTATAGAGATGGAGATGATGTCAACACCGTCCGCAATGGCGTCATCGAATGCAGACAGTATACTATCATCACTACATTCTTTGGAGCAGACTCTGTAAGCGGCAATTCTAGAGGCTGGAACGGCACCTCTCACCGTTCCATTGCCGAGTCCAAAGAAGCTGGAGTTTGCGACTGCGTTTCCAGCCACAACTGACGCGGTGTGTGTACCGTGGCCACTAGAGTCCCTAGCGTCTCCGGGTGTGTAGTGTCTTGCCCCAATCAGCTTGCTGTAAAATGACTACCAGATCAATCTCTGCCCAAAAAAAAACTAGATTTACAGTTAAAGCTTTTGACTCACATAGAGTCTTACCTAGATTATAAGTACTAAATTGGCCTCGAAACGTATTTTTTACAGTCACGTTTAGATGTGAAATAAAATATTCAAATATTTTCATGTTGTCATAGGATATGTTTTCCTTTCAAATAAATTTGGCATCTACGTTTAACAAATGAATTTTGCTTAAAATGTTTAAAATTGTGAGCTCATTGGAAACATGCGCACTAAATATATATAAACGTATGTAAACACAAACAAGTTGAAGTTTTGATCAACTTCTAACATCTACAGATTTAAAAGAGAGAAAAATAGATTTACTTATTGCAGGTGAAGTTCTTGCCGCCGGCGCAAATGCCCTTCCATTTCTTTGGAGGAGGACCAAAGCCTTTGTCGGAAAAGCTTTCGGATTCCGGCCAGATTCCACCGTCGAAGACTCCTATAATGGTATCACTCTCCACAGACGGATTTCTCTTCGTCCCTTTTCCTTCTTTTAACCCCATAAAGTCCCAAGACGCAGTCGTTTGAAGTTTTAATTTCTTGTTCGGAAACACAGACACAACTCCCTCCATATCTAACAATAGTAAGAAGGTTTTGGGGCTTGATTGAGTCAATTTAGACATGAGAAAGAAAAAAAAACTTAAAAAAGAGTGTCAGTTTTTCATAAAATAGTTTTGCAAGACGCAAATACAAACACTTGCTTCCCTTTGCGTATGTCATTTACATTAAAAAAATTAACATATAAAAATTGGCTTCATGATGATAAAGGTTATGGATCATTAAGAAAAGATGACTAAATGTAAATTCACAAACAAGATATTAACAATCGAGGCTCGAACAACACTCACCGGCTACTAGTTCTCGTTCTGACTCAGTGAGTCGGGCCGCAAACCCGTTAAAACTCCTCTTGTAACTTCTCGATAAGCGACCTTGGAACGAACTAGAGTAATTATAAATGTCATCGTTAGAATCGTCATAATTTAAAGTAATAATGATTAGATAACGAATTAACCAAATCACACCTCTCTCCGGCGACCTCTTGAAGAATACTCATGTGATGGGACATTGGTGTGTAGTCCACTCGAGAAGGAAGTGAACCCATGTAGACTATATACACCTTCATTTAACCATAATCATCATTTATCAACATTATCATCACGTATAATGGATCATTACATATATAGCTAGAAACAAGAGATCTGGATCATTTATAAAATAATTATATACCTGTGTATCTTGATGATCATGTGTGACTGCTAAGACTGAACTCAAGAACAACAAGACAAGGAGACACGAGAGGAGGCTAGAGAAAGCTCCTCGTTTCGCCATCTATATAATTGGTTGAAGTTGGTTTATAATTTCAATGGGGATCAAGATTGAAGGATGTTTATATATATATATATATATATAGTAGATATGATTGCGTATTCTCAGTTAAATAGAAGTAAAGTTAGAATTTCCTAATTATTTGTCTAAATTTCAGTTGAACTTTAAAAAGATAAAGATCGTAAATGTATTAAGAAGACGACTGGTAAATCGCGTGAAAACTGTTAAAACAATATTTATCGATTATACTTGTCTTGAGTAATCATAGTCAAATAGGATATAGTTTTTTGTATTACGGGATAATTCTTTTTCTTTTAGGATGTTTACGTCATCAAAGTTATATGGAATCTCTAACGATATTAACATGTTGCGTATTCCAAGTAAAAATCTCAAAGAAAAAAACAAAGGTGTGACTTAGGAATTTGATGTATGTGGCATGTGATGGGTCTTAAAGAGGAGTGGTCCGATAGTTTGGAGCCACGATAGTTTGGAGCCAAAAACATAACCACAACTTTTGGAACAATTAGGAAGCAGAAGCACAGCTCGTCTTGGACAATGTGCCAAACCAACCTTGGTTTTGAGAATGTAATACTTTAAAGAGTTCTGATTCGAGCAGTCATTGGATGCAGCAAGTCTGGCCCTGTCCGCTGAGCTTTACACTAGACATCTTAGGCAAGATCAAAAGACATTTTCAACCTTCGTTTGTTTGTTTTCAGAAGGCAACGAGCCACCATGTGTGCTGATTTCATTGCTAAAATACCAATTACCATTTTGTATCATGCCGTTTTAGCTAAGTGTACTCAACAATGAGTTAGATGAATAGTCGCACAATTTGTATTCTGTAATCTCCTTATAAAGGAAATGGTACGTTTGAGCTCACTCTGACCGATTTAAAGGTGTTGCTAGAATTTCATGTAATCTCTAGACTTCGTTTAGAGTAATAATCTTCAAGTGATTTGGTACCAAACCAATCATTATTAGAATAGAATGTATGCTGCTTATTACAAAGTTTGCTAAGCTGTTTAAATACAAGTAACTAGTAAATATAAGTTCCGTCGGAGCTATCCAATAGTTACTTCATGAACCCAATGCAGATTTTTGTCAAATAAGTATATGAACCCACACAAGTAGCTCCAACGAATTACATTTTATGTCCACTACTAAACCAATCAATACTAGTCGAATAAGATTAACCAGCATCGTCCTTTTAATTCTTCAAGTGTGAAGATAATTAGCAGCCATCATCAGTTCCAGAGTCAGTTCAGGCTCGATGTGGAACTCGGTCTCTTTGCCTCTGTAAGAGGTGGGAACATTTGCATATCAATAGTTAGAAATAAACGACTAGGGAGAAACAAAGGGATAGTCGGATAGAGAAGCGGTGAAAGAGGAAATCCGATTCATGTTTTTTAATTTCATCATTGTTACATTTGTTCATTAAGAAAAACTAGCGAAACTAAAAGCAGGATGTTGAACAATATTACTTTCCACTAATACTACAATCACAACAGACTCCTAATGATGAAAACTTTCCTGATAAATGAATCAATATACAATGGGGTAAAGAGTTTGCAATGAAACTATTTCTCTAGAGGATGTGTTTATTCTTACCGAGCGAGACTTAGATAACTACAAACGGCGATTAGATTCTGAAATTGATTTCGAGAAGGCTAATAGAGACTACGATGCCATGTAGTAGAGATCAAAATAGAGCAAGAGACGAAAAGTGAGTTAGATAATGGAACCTTGAGTATTGAAGAGACCAGTAGAAGTATTGGCAGATCTTCTCTAGTACTGTAGTACTAATATCAGGGAAAGTCACTACGCCATCTTTCGATTCTGAGAAACCACCTGCCACAAAAACAACAAAGTTTCTTCTTTCAGATCTCCATAAATTCAGCATCTACAACAGAGATTCTTTAAAATCTAAACACTGAATAATGCAATTCTGCAAGATCATTTTTTTCAATTGCCCTAAACAACCCTAGTTTCTCAATAATATACATGGCGAAATTGAGAATGGTCAAACGAAAAAAGGTGAAAAAGGCTATGACTTTGTACTTGCTTCCTCATTGAAATTGGAAGATTCAATTACGCAACTGAATTTCTGATCTCTCGCTAGATTTCGCTCAAAAAATTGAGGTCAATTCACAACTAAATCAGATTAATTTCAGAGAATTGATCAAAATCATGCAAGTTCATAAGATCAGAATCAGGATTACGATCACTAACCCTACAATCGAATGAAAAAGAACGAAAGCGAAATCGAAGTAAAGAGGAGAAACCTGGAGAAGTAAGCATGCTTCTGATAGTCTGAGAAACCATTGCGGCTTCCCTATCGATGACGAACTCAAAACCTTCCGCGCTTATCAACTTCACCGTCTCTCTCATTTTTCGTCGTCGTCTCTCTCGGCGTCGGCGTTCTCAGTTTCTCTATCGCCCAGAGACTTAACTCGTTGGGTCAATGTTGATACCAAAACTATTATGGGCTGAATTTGAAAAGACTTAATTCTGAATTGGCCCACTAAAAACACCTAATTCGGCCTTTTCAGTATTAGTCGTCAGATTAATTAGGCCTTTTCAGTATTAGTCGTCAGATGTCACCATGATATTTTTTTCTTCTGAATTAGATGATACATAAACTTTAAAAAGAATTATTTTAAACTTCATGTTCTAGATCTAAATTTTTTTATATTTATAATTGAGAAATAAAAACACCATTATTAGTTGAATCATCTTATCGAATATTTTTCATTTATGTAAATGTAACCATTAAACGGTATACTTTTAATAATTACAAATATTATATCTAAATTCAAAAATTATAATTTTTAAAAAATATACCTTCTAATAATTAGAATTTTATGGTTGTTACTATATAAATGATAAAAAAACGATAATATACTTAAACTGATAATGATATTTTTGTTTCTCCATTATAAATGTAAAAAAAATATTATACCTAAAACATTACTTAAAACTTCAAAATAATTTTTCGTTATTTTTTTAGGTTTGAGTGACATAGATTCAACCAAAAATATGTCACTTGCCATATAATTCACCAGAAATATGTGGTATATGTCTCAAATAAAAGTTTATGTAGATTTTTTAAAATTTTTACTAAATTAAAATTAAAAAAAATACTAAATTTTAGTTTATATATGACAATACACCGTAAAAATAGTTGAGGCCTTTTCGCATATCCTCCTTTTGTCAGTCTGCCAATGAATCATGTAGCTACCACCTCAGCTCTGTTTGTCAGTTTCTGTAACACGACGCCGTTTCTTTGCCGTGTATAAAATTAAAAGAAATTATACGTATATACGTATTTATTGTAATGCTCCTTAGAAGTAAAAAAAAAAAAAAAAACATTTATAATACGAACCACAAAGACAATTAAACAGTTGCTCCAAATTTCTTCAATTGGCTGAAATTTTATCCATAATCGAAGTGTTCCCTGAAAAGAAATTTTATCCTTTTGTAGATCTGAAGAAGGTGAAATTCGCTTTCACGATTCATCCGCCAGTTTTTTCGGGGAAGAAGATAAAGGTATGTTTCATTTCGTATCTGATTTGCTTGGACTCTTGTTAATCTCGATGGATCCATCATGAAGATCGCTTATTGATTCAAGGAGAACTTTGTGTTTAGGTTGTGAGATCAAAGAGGAAGAGAAATGGCGCATAGAGTAGAACAGGACTATGATTATTTGTTCAAGATCGTGTTGATCGGTGATTCTGGTGTTGGGAAATCAAACATATTGTCTAGATTCACAAGGAATGAGTTTTGCTTGGAATCTAAGTCCACCATTGGTGTTGAATTCGCCACCAGAACTCTTCAGGTGATTCTCAAATTTTGTTTTATTCTTTAGTTTTGGAGAATGAGCACAAAAGGACGATTTTAATTTTACATGTGATAGTATTTATCAGAGAAATTTGAACAAATATCTTGTTTCTGGCTGCGTCTCTGATCCTGCCATGTCTCCATTTCACGTGATCTCTATGTTAGGATCTGAGATTTGTGCCTTTTGGTTTTGTAGCAGCGTCTTGATCTCATCATTAGGTTATAGAAATTTCAGATCAATGATAGTTCATTTTTATGTGCCTCCTTGTTTTGTTTTTGTTCTTTTGAAGTTGCATCCTTTACATATCCTTTTTGGTCAGTCAAAGGAACATGCTTATGTTAGGTAACATATAAGTTAAAAAGTCTTGTGGTTTCTTAAGATTTGAATAGTTTAAACTTTGGAACTATTCGGTGCATTGTTCTCTCATCTTTTTGAATTTGGTTTTTTAATCATACTTTGTTTGCTTAGAGATTTTAATATCAAGAGAGAATCTTAGGTGTGCTGGCCATGAGTCATAGGAAATGCTTTTATATGGATGTTAATGCACAAAAAGTTTCCCACAACTTGTTCCACAATAATGATTTTTCCCTTATCATCAAAGTCAACCGTCCGTCCCTCGAGAAGTCAACGCATATGAACATTAACAAATAACGTATTAAAACGTTTGAAACATTTAACAATTTCGTTTAATCGACAATCATGTTTGTCAAACCTTGAAACAAGTAGATTGACTATCTCTGCAGCAGGGAGATGCTATATGAAATCTAACCAGTTGTTGATTATTGTGCGTTTTCTTGTGATTGTCTTACGATTATATAGGTCGAAGGAAAGACTGTTAAGGCCCAGATTTGGGACACTGCAGGTCAAGAGAGATACAGAGCTATCACGAGCGCTTATTACAGAGGCGCAGTAGGTGCACTTCTTGTCTATGACATCACCAAAAGACAGACCTTTGACAATGTCCTAAGGTGGCTACGCGAACTAAGAGACCATGCGGATTCCAACATTGTGATCATGATGGCTGGGAACAAAGCCGATCTAAACCACTTAAGATCAGTTGCTGAGGAAGATGGCCAGACTCTAGCTGAGACAGAAGGTCTCTCTTTCTTGGAGACATCTGCTCTTGAAGCTACTAATGTCGAGAAAGCATTTCAAACAGTGTTAACAGAGATATACCACATCATCAGCAAAAAAGCTTTGGCTGCTCAAGAAGCAGCGGCTGCTAATTCCGCCATTCCGGGGCAAGGGACAACGATTAACGTTGATGACACATCTGGAACCGGCAAAAGAGGTTGCTGCTCTACTTAATTAAAAAGTTTAAAGCTTCAAAAACTTTCATTTTCTCTTGCTTATCTTATCTTCTTCTCCCTCTATTCTCTTCAAGTTTTGGCTGATGAAATGTAATGATGCAAGACCATGTAGAATACTTCTCTTCATTTTCTCGTCTTACCATCTTTGATGGCTTTGTGTTCAGAAAAAAACAAAAAAAGAAGAAAAAGCTTGTTAGTATACTCTCATCTCTTGTGTGTGTTTCTTCTCTCTTGAATTGAATTGAATTGGTATGCTCCGGTTAGTTCTGGTTTACAATTGTTCATTCCGTTTTCCATCTCCATACAAACAACTCTCTGTCGCCAAACATTTAATTTAGTTACTATAGAGTTAAAAATGTAGTAAATAACCTTTTTCCTATTTTGACCCCAAACTCTCTCGTATCTGATCACGATGTTGGCGGTAAAGAGAAAAATGTTGGTCTAATTTTAACTAAATCTGTTGCTTTTAACCAAAAACTAACTTCTTACCAGAAAATCCAAAAAAGAAAACTTATTTCTATATTTTTTTGCGGATCTTAATCAGCGGATGCAAGATTTGAACCTGGAAGCTAGTCCATTTTTCTTTTTCAAATATAGAATGAAAGAAAGGTTGATCAAGATGGTGCTTTTAACTTCTTCTAAAACTTTTTAGTTATCTCACATGTCACTTCCTATAGCATATAATATCTACGGAAATATATATATAGAGCGATCCAACTTTTTAAAAGGTTTATTATATATGCAACTATTGTCGGGCCATCAAATCGACTCTGGAATAGTCCCCAAAACTAATGAGCAAAAGTGTTGTAGATTTTATTTTTTATGAATCACTCATATGTAGAACATTTTAATTATTTTGAGATTATAATTTTAACCTTTTACAAAAAAATTTGGAAAAATAGAGGACAGTATGAATCAAAATCAAACTAAAAATGTATTTAAGATGAGCATAAAGTTAAACTCTTATATTTTGAAGATAGAAACCAATGAAATTTAATTAATATAATCTATAATTTCTAGTAAAAATATATTTATTTGAATAACATTAGATTTAACATAAAAATTAAAAACTTAATGTCAAACAAAATGATGATTAAAATGGTAAGATATATATCTAAAAAAAGTCAATAAAATAAACTCCTAACTTCATTTTATTCAATATAATAAAGAATTGAGAATGAATTGGCAAAGAAAATTTAGTCATATTTAATCAAACAAAGGAACATTACATTAGTTACTATAAATGATTCTTTATAGGAAAAAAAGAAAGAGAATTATCACAAAAATAATCAGAAGGTATGTGCTAATAGTGGGGACCAGCAAATCCATCCAAATGGAAGGACACGGGAGAGATAATTATAGCATCATGCAGAGAGTTGCATTACCCCAATTTGTTTTTTTTTTAATTTTACATCGCATTACCCTATTATTATTGGACAATTATTTAATTTAAATTTGAAATAAATAAATAAAAAATGAACAATAAAATAATCAGATTTTTAAAAAAATTTATAAGTTTCTCAGGCGATCGATTATTTTGTCCGAAAGATTGAAGCTTTAAAGATAAATTAGGTGTTTTGGTTCAATCGATCGTTGGTGGGTCTATGAAATGGCGCAACAAGGGCAGGGAAGCATGGACCCTGCCGTTCTCGATGACATCATTCGTCGTTTGTTGGATTACAGAAACCCTAAGCCTGGAACAAAGCAGGTTATGCTCAACGAGTCTGAGATCCGACAGCTCTGCATCGTGTCTAGAGAGATTTTCCTTCAACAGCCTAACCTCCTTGAGCTCGAAGCTCCCATCAAGATCTGTGGTAAATTTCCCTCTTTTCCGATTTCTCATTTCCTTTTGATTCATGGATTGTTTTGTTTTTGGGATCCGAGTTCTTCATGATTGTCTTTGTAGCTTTAGCTTCTTAGATCAGTTCCCCAAAAAAATAGTTTTTTTTTTCTTTTCCTTCTCTTGATTAGGTTTTGTGAATTGGTTTAGGTAGATATGCGTTTGGTCAAGTTATAGAAGAAAAAACAAAGGTTTTGTGCATTTGTGGAATAGGTAAGAGATAGAGATGTTTAATCCATCATCTGATTGCAGCAGCTGATCTCTCGAAACAAAGAGAAGTTAAAAGGACACATAAAGATCATTGGATTGCTCTAAATTTTGGGTGAGACCTCATCAAAAGGTTAAAATCATTGACAACGTTCTCTCGTTGAAACTAAATGACCTTAACCTAGCGATTGATGAAACCTAGGATGGATTTGTTTGTTTGGATGAAAAAATCTGTTTTTTGAGGTTCCATTTATGTTGATGTGTCTCATTTGTTTTCTAATATTCACATGGATTTGTAATGGTTTTGTTCGGTTTTCAGGTGATATTCATGGACAATACTCAGATTTATTGAGGCTGTTTGAGTATGGAGGCCTCCCACCTACAGCTAACTATTTATTCTTAGGAGATTACGTGGACCGCGGGAAGCAGAGTTTGGAGACTATTTGTCTTCTGCTTGCCTACAAAATCAAATACCCCGAGAACTTCTTTCTTCTAAGAGGAAACCATGAATGTGCTTCTATTAACAGAATCTACGGTTTCTATGATGAATGTAAACGTCGATTCAGTGTGAGACTCTGGAAAGTGTTTACTGATTCTTTTAACTGTCTCCCTGTGGCTGCTGTTATAGACGATAAGATATTATGTATGCATGGTGGCCTTTCTCCCGACTTGACCAATGTGGAACAGATTAAGAACATTAAGCGACCAACCGATGTTCCAGACTCTGGTTTGCTCTGTGATCTGCTTTGGTCTGATCCAAGCAAAGATGTCAAAGGTTGGGGGATGAACGACCGTGGAGTCTCGTACACATTTGGGCCTGACAAAGTCGCGGAATTTCTAATAAAGAACGATATGGATCTCATCTGTCGTGCCCACCAGGTTGGTCTACACAATATTCATTTTTCTCTTTACTTAAACAGTCTGCGTAATTTCTAATAATAACCTGTATTCTTCTTTCCCACAAAGGTTGTAGAGGATGGGTATGAATTTTTCGCCGATAGACAGCTTGTTACTATATTTTCCGCTCCCAACTACTGCGGTGAATTTGACAATGCTGGTGCTATGATGAGTGTTGATGAAAGTTTAATGTGCTCTTTCCAAATTCTTAAGCCTGCAGATCGGAGGCCCCGGTTCTTATGAAGAAAAGAGGTAGTTCAAGTTTCATATACTAGCTTATGATGAGTGTTTCAATTCCTGTTTCAGTCTTTCAGATTATCAAATTACGATAATGGTTCATCCGAAATAACATCTTAAAGCTCTTACTTCTCAAATTGCTTAGATCAAGACACTAGCTTATCATTTGCATACATAAATTGTTTAAAATGGAATTGCTTTTATCTGTGTGCTAAAGTTTTGAACTTTACGAGTCTGAGCTTGGATCTCAGATTCAATCACTTACAGAAGAACTCTTTCATTTTACAAGTTGCAGCTAAAACGTCACGGAAAAGAAGCGAAAAAAGGCCATATGAAAGCGGGAGAGTCATTTGAAGCTCCCTGAGACTCTGTCCGGAGGCCTTGCAAAGGCAAAATACCATATTTTTTACATGTTATATCATCTTATTTGAACTCTTGCCATTTCTTTTCTCAAAATATTTATGTTCTTATGATCTTCTTCTCTGACTCTATAGACAGTAAAAAATAATGTCCGCAAATTTTCATTCTTTCACCAATCGAGATCCTCAGTATATAACTATATACACACTACTATAGTCTATATATTTTTCACACACGTACCCTCAGGGAATCGTCCGTTAAAGCCTCTCTGGAAAACAACAAATTCTCAGCTTAGTTGTGGTCGTCGCCGCAAATTTTTTGACAAATGGAGAGATTAAACTTTGGAGGTGAATGGATCCAAAAGCTTCTTTGTCACTTTACTTCCTGGATTTGGGGGTTTAAGACCAGTTGTGAGCTTTAACGCAACGTGGCGATATGACTCAATGTGTAGTAAAGACTAAAGAGTCTTTTAGTCCTCTATTTAATGAAAAACCCATCTACACATTGCTTATTCAGAACCAAAAAATGGAGTCTTTTGCAGTTACTTTAGCTTTTGCAGTGTTGGTAACACAAGGAAGCATTTTTCGACTCTGTTTGGCCTCCTCTGCTTCTACAAATTCCGTTTCTAATTGTTTTCATTCCCACCGGAAACCGCCGTTTAAATGGCGACCAATAATACCACCACCGCCACCGCCGCCATTCAAGACTTATCCTCCTCCGCCGGTGAAGTATCCACCGCCACCGTACAAGACTTATCCTTCTCCGCCGGTGATGTATCCACCGCCACCGTACAAGATTTACCCTCCGCCGGTGGTGTATCCACCGCCACCGTACAAGACTTACCCTCCTCCGCCGGTGGTGTATCCACCGCCACCGTGCAAGACTTACCCTCCTCCACCGGTGAAATATCCACCGCCGCCGTACAAGACTTACCCTCCTCCACCGGTACAGTACCCTTCGCCTCCGATCAAGAAATGTCCACCTCCACCATACGGTGGTTATCCTCCTGCTGATCCATAGTTATCAGAATCAAACAAGGACGTGTTCGTCTCTATAAGTATGTCTTATTATTAACAAACAAAAAAAAGAAAGTTATGTGTCTTATTAAAAAGGGACTGCTCTGTTTTTTTTCATATGAATTAAATAAAGAATAAACTGTTATGTTTCTTAAAGAGTATGATTTCATTAGAGCATCATAATTAAGAATTAAAGACACATCAAATCTCATAATTTAGTTTTGAATTTGAAAGGGGAGTGCAGGTTCTTATTGTACTTTAACAAACAAAAACAGGTTCTTATCGTACAAGTAAAAATTAATTTATATATTTGACTAAATGAATCAAAACATGTTGATTATATTGTTAAACCATATATACAATAAGCATAAATAACAAAACAATGAGCTATAGGATAGAATTTTTTAATATAAATTCCATTGTTATTTTCCTAATAAACTCTATTAATTAAATCATTAATCAAGGAAAAGGCGATAGTGCTTAAGCAATCTGGGCCGTCTGTTATTTTAGGAATCTGACGGTTGATAGAAATCGACCTTTGAGGCAGGTTTATTAAGCAGCGAGTTGTTTTGAATCCGGTCACAAACTCAGCTAATTGCTCAATAAGAGAATTAAGGAGCCTCAGAGGCAGAGAGAGAGAAAGAAGTAGAGATGTTCTTCCACATAGTGTTGGAGCGAAATATGCAGTTGCATCCTCGATTCTTTGGTCGAAACCTTCGTGAAAATCTCGTCTCTAAGCTCATGAAAGATGTCGAAGGCACTTGCAGGTTTCTTACACTTCTTCTCTTCACTGCGCGTGCCTCGATTATCAAAAACTTGGGATGCTTTATCGGAAACCCTTTTCCCCAATCCTCAATCTTCAATTCGGATTCGTTTTTCATAATCACCCTTCATTAAAAATTGCATCTTTTTTGAAACCCTAAAGCTCCGTCTCGTTCGATTTGTTGAGTTTTTGGAATGATTCAGCTGTTTGAGTTCTGTATGCAGTGTAGAGTGATATCAATTCGAATAAAAATCGTTCTTTTAGCTGCTTTATGACTAAGTTTGTTTTTTTAGCGAGTTGTGCAGACAGTGCAGAATTTTCTTAGGATTAGTCTCAAGTGAGTCTTCTTAGGATTAAGAGATAGAGTTCATCCATGACAGCTCACTCAGATTATTGTTTGCAAATCTCTCAGATCCAATATCTTGTTTCTCGTTTTGGTTTGTTATGGAAAATTTTTAATGAGCTTTTGTAAGTGAATGAAATTGATTGAATGTTTGAGTATTTTCTGTGTTGTAGAATTAAATCGATCAGAGAAACTCTCATTTTGTTTATCTATTGCTTAAGTTTGTGTGTTTAGCAAAATTTGTATTAGAGAAATAATTGTTTTTGAGGCCTCTAGCTAAGTCCTTGCTTTACTTTTAAGATGTGGAATTCATCATTGCAATGTCATATTGATGCTTAACACTTTTTTTTCTTTTCATTGTGTGATTTGGACAGTGGCCGTCATGGGTTTGTAGTCGCGATAACTGGAATAGAAAGCGTAGGAAAGGGTTTGATTCGAGATGGGACTGGTTTTGTCACCTTCCCAGTTAAATACCAATGCGTCGTTTTCAGACCTTTCAAAGGCGAGGTTTTGGAAGCTGTTGTCACTTTGGTCAATAAGGTATACATGTAGTTTTGTATAGCTTAATGTCTCCAGTGAAAAATCAGTGTATAAAGTTATGGAGTATCCTTATGTATCACAGATGGGATTCTTCGCCGAAGCTGGCCCTGTTCAGATTTTTGTGTCTAAGCATGTAAGCTTATGATCTTACATCATGAATTTGACTTCTAGCTCTATGTGTTTATACTTACTCTTATTCTTCACCTTTTTTTATCACCACAGTTGATTCCAGATGATATGGAGTTTCAGGCTGGAGACATGCCTAATTATACCACATCAGATGGATCAGTATGTTTCTTTCTCTATTTCTTATCTCAAACAGTATTATCGGTGTTTCATCTATCTTTAAGAAACTCAATCTTCCAATGCTTCTTGCAGGTTAAGATCCAGAAGGAATGTGAAGTGAGACTAAAGATTATTGGAACAAGGGTCGATGCCACTGAAATCGTACGCATAATCTCCATTACTCTATCCACAAAGCAACTTATAGTTAGATTTTACTGGATTTTGGCTGTGGTTGGCTTGAGCTGTTGTTTGCTTTTGGCTTTAATCTTGTCACATTTGTCTTTGATTTTGCAGTTTTGTGTGGGTACCATCAAAGACGATTTTTTGGGAGTCATAAACGATCCTGCAGCTGCATAGAAGTTTCAGGCAGATTTTGGATCTTCTTTATTTAACAGAGAATGTTGTCCTGTGATAAAGTTGTATTATATAGTCCCAATAAAAGTTGGAAGTTTTGGATCTGTTTTATCCGGAATAATTGGAACCAAGCTTGTGGGGTTTAACTTAATGCGAGTTTAGTGAACTTTGTATTTGTCCAAAATTGTTGTCACCACAGTTTAGGTTGAAAACAATATAGAGATCTCAATGAAAATCTTACATATCTCAATGAAAATGGTATCGAAATTTGAAATAGAATGAATTTTTCATTGATTTTTAATTATAATTTTTCAAATGTTAAGTAAAATACTAAAAGTTGTTTTGTAAATATAGAGATCAGAGAGGCATCTAATCATCTATCATGGTTTTGTTCGCTAACTGTGATCGTATATGTTGCTGGTAGTTATATTCGTCCGGTTTATACGATTGATAATCATATGTAATATATGATAAGCTTATTAATTGTAAGTTAACCAATGAATACAAAAATATAGTATTTTCCGAGTACCTAATTACAAACACCAAATACAAACCTAGCTCCTTTTTTCTGAATAATATATGGGAAATAATTGAATAAAACATTAAAAGTTATGGTTCATTTGAAATAAAACGTTTTATTGTGTAATGAAAAACGTAACGCAAACAAACAATCGAACTATAAATCTTGTAAAACATAACTATAAAACTTATATATTTTCCTTTTGCATTCTTAATAATTTTTTCTTGTAATTATACATTAAGCAGTGTACATTTTAATAGATTATGGGAAACACATTAAAAAGGAAAAAAAATTATCAACTTTCTCTATAGGATTTGTTTTCTGTGGTCAATACTTCTTTGACTATTGAAGCCATTGCCTCTACCAACCAAGAAAGACATTGACTATTAATTTGTATCTATCTGTAAAAATATTTACCCAAACCAAAATTAAACTTTTACCCAAATGTGCTAATTACGTTCATTCCAATTTTTTAATTTCCATATTGTTCATGACAATGATGATTATAAGATCTCTAACATATCCCTCCTCTCAATCACATTCCCCTATTTGACTCTCTCGTTTAGAGTTTCACAAAATGACCAAGTTATATACATCTCTCTTCTTAATTTGTCTAGCATTCATCTTCAGCAGAGATGTGTCAGCGGATGATAATAGACAGGCAAGTTCAAGTTTTATGAGATGTCCATATGAACAAAAATACCTTATGTTAATTTGATATATATGCAGGTGTATGTTGTGTATATGGGAACACTTCCTGAGATTGGGTATTCAACTTCATCTCACCATCTCCAAAACCTTGTTGGTATTAAATAAGATTCAACCTCTTTTGGTGATCCAGAATTGTAACATTTTACACATGTAAGAGAACAAAAATTATTACAGTATTGTCTTAATTTGTCTCTGGTTCTTCCTTTCAGTGCTGCATCGAATTTGTTAATTGGAAGCTATAAAAGGAGCTTCAATGGAATCGCTGCCAATCTATCTCAAGCTGAGAGTCAGAAACTGGGAAGTGAGTTGTATTTCATAAATCTTAATTTCTTACAAAACAAATGTCAGAAAAAACATAACCTTAATGTGTTGCAATTTAGATATGAAAGAGGTAGTCGCTGAGTTTCCAAGCAAGACTTACCAACTGACGACAGCAAGATCATGGGACTTTGTGGGATTTGGTGAGAGAGTGTGAAAGAAAGTGATGTTATTGTCGGAGTGATAGACAACGGAATATGGCCGGAATCTGAGAGTTTCGACGACAAAGGTTTTGGTCCGCCTCCAAAGAGATGGAAAGGTTCTTGTAAAGGTGGCCAAAACTTCACTTGCAACAAGTAATTATATTCTAACCTTTTTCTTATCAAACTCGTTTAATAATGTCTCATTGTCTATATCGCATATAATAACAACTCAACAATAATAATTTGTGGATCTTTTAATTAATTTTCTACCGCTTACATATTGATAGGTATGATTTAATATACTAAAACGTTTGGGGTTATCTTTCTTGTGGTACAAGCAAACTTATAGGAGCTAGGTTTTACAACAAATTAGCCGTGTCAGCAAGAGACACGGCGTCAACGGCTTCCGGTAATGTGGTTCAAGCCGCTAGCTTTTACGGCCTGGCTCAAGGCATGGCTCGTGGTGGACTTCCTTCGGCGACAGTCGCCGCTTATAGAGCCTGACCCTACAGTGTCGGCTGCAGCGACGTGGATATTCTGGCCGCGTTTGATGACGCCATTGCCGACGGTGTTGACGTTATCTCGATCTCGATCGGAGCCACGCATGTCTCCAATTTATTGAACAATTGTATAGCCATTGGTTCGTTTCACGCAATGTCTAGAGGAATTATCACGGCGGGTTCCGCCGGGAACAGTGGGCCTGATCAAGGATCGCTGGGAAATGTATCGCCGTGGATGATAACCTTTGCGGCTAGCGCTACGGATCGGCGTTTTGTTGACAGAGTCCTTCTTGGTAACGGAATAGCTTTATTTGATTGATTTACATCAGATTTAGTGACAAAGTTAAATACGCTGTTTCTTAAATAGGTAATATCAATTAATCCATTCAATCTCAATGGGACAAAGTTCCCGATCGTTTACGGCCAAAACGTTTCGAGAAAATGTTCCCAAGCTCAAGCCGCTTAAATTAATCCACGATCTAATCTGAATCTTTTGAATCAAAACACATTGATGCTTATAATGATCATTGTTACTGACAGTGATTGCTTCAGTGGGTGTGTGGACAGAGACATGGTCAAAGGGAAGATCGTCCTCTGTGATGTCTTACTAGGAAACCGCGAGGCTTACTTAGCAGGAGCCATTGTTTACACATTATCTTCAGGCCATGCTTCCATTTCCTGCCTCTTCTCTGAGCTTTGAGGACTACAAATCTATCAAGTCATACATGGAATCTGCAGAGCAAGTAAAGTGAATCTGAACAGCTTTGTTGTTCAGTCTTGAAATGTTAAAAGAGTGAACTTTTCAGGCACCCACAAGCGGAGATACTGAGAACCGAGGAGATAGTTGATAGAGAAGCTCCTTATATTCCATCCTTCTCTTCTCGCGGGCCAAGTTTCTTCATTCAAAACCTCTTGAAGGTAATGAAACCAGGAACTAAGATCACTAAGTTTGCCTTGGTTTATAAATGAATGTTTTTGGAATAACATAAATCTTGATTTATAGCCTGACATAAGTGCACCTGGAGTAGAGATTTTGGCTACATTTTCTCCCGTAGCTTCTCCTTCAAGAAACCCTGAGGACAAGAGAAGTGTGAAGTATAGTGTACTGAGTGGTACATCAATGGCTTGTCCTCATGTGGCAGATGTAGCGGCTTATGTCAAGTCTTTTCACCCTGACTGGTCTCCCTCTGGCAATCAAATCCGCAATCATGACTTTCTTACTATTTGGTGGGAGACAAAAACTTAATATTGTCATGGTATATTTGCAGCTACCCCCATGAACCTTAAGAAGAACCCCGAGCAAGAATTTGTATATGGGTCGGGCGAAATTAACCCGCCCAAAGCCAGTGACCCCGGACTTGTGTATGAAGTAGAGACAGAAGATTACCTCAAAATGTTATGTGCAGAGGGTTTCGATCCAAGGGTGCTCACAAAAATCTCAGGACAGAACGTCACTTGTTCAGGAAAAACCGAAGTCAAGGATCTGAATTATCCAACAATGTCTACCTATTTCTCTCCTCTTGATCCATTCAATGTCACGTTTAGAAGAAACGTTACTAATGTTTCCCAAACTCTACATACAAGGAGAGTGTAGTTCCTCTTCGACCAGAGATTCAGATTACCATAGAACCAAAAAATACTGAGATTCGGTTCCCTGAAGGAGAAGAAATCGTTTGATGTGAGCATCACTGGTAAAGCACTGAAGAATGGAAGTTTTGTAAGTTCGTCTTAGGTTTGGTCTGATGGGAGTCACTGTTGGGTAAACTCCAACTTGGATTAAGGCCCAAATTTATTATTAGATAAGGTGGGCATTAATAATAGAACTTATCTCATTAGATTTAGGAGTTATCTTTGGTGTTATCTAGTACTAAAATATAAGTTTTTATTTATGGAGTTTTTTCTATAAATAGCTCTGATGGGTTTGTGTCAAAGTTATGAGAAACAAAAGTAAGAACCATTAATCAAAGTCCAATAGTGGCTTACTCAATCAAAGCCTAGAAACTCCTTTTTGCTAAAATAAAAATAAAAATTTCCCTTCAAACCATTCACCAAAAACAGAGAGAATAAAGGATTAAGACAGACTTGCCTGAGAACAGTGTGTATTTGTTACTACAAATCATTGATGTCCAACAGATCCGCTATAATTTCTGGTTCATTGTCTTTGAATCTAAGAATTCGATTCAGTTCTTGTAATAGATCGCTTCTCTGACTTCAGTAGATTCTTTCCATTTCCCTGATGAAGCGTAAATATTCGATAAGAGAACGTATGTCCCGGAATCTGATTCGGCCTAAATCCTCTGTTCACCATAGCCCTAAATTCCTTGATGGCTTCAAAACTAGCCACATGCATTGCTAGCCCAGAAATTATCGTGTTGTACGAAATGACATCTTTGTCTCGCATTCCCTTAAAAGCCCGCTTTGCCTCATTTGTATCACCACACCTGGAGTACATATTGATCAGAGCATTGCCTACGAAATTACTAAGCTCCATCTTTTGGTTCTCAACAAATGAATGTACGTAACTAAACACGTCCTAGGCATAGTCAATGGAATCGAGAATGGAGCAAATTCGAATAGATTCAAAAACAACGAAAGCATCTTGTTCGTGGAATGTCCTAATGATCTTGGCGTGAATTGATGGAACTTGAGCAATGTTCTTGCAGTTTCGTAATAAAGAAATGATTTTTTTTCCTGCGTGATAGCCTGAGAGTATTTGAATCGGTATCACGCCGGAAAGCTGATGGACTTCCGGTGGCAGCAAAGGAAGAAATCATTTCCCGCTCAAAATGAAGATTCCCAACCGTCAGAATTTTTGCCACACGTTTATAATTAGCCGAACCCAAGTTAAGTAGGCCCAGTTTATTTGAGGTTAATAAAATATACCAACGAAACCAGTTGGATCATTGTCTCCACTAAACCGCTTAGCACACTTGGTAAGAAAACTCAAAACCAAGCAGCTGAAAATTAAAACAATTAGAAAATTTTGGCTTGGTTTCACCTTAAATCTTTCATATTTCCCCACGCACTAACTGATTTTCAATAATATTGTTCAATAAAGAAAAATGGGTTAACTTCACTGTTCCCTAAGTTCCACATAGGAGTTTTGTTGTATGAAAATATATTCCATACTAAGAAATGTGCCCTTGGTTCCCGGTTCACGGAGCCACTGTAACCGATCCATCTTGCTTCAGCTTGATTAAGCTGCTCTCAATGTTTCTGAGCACAGGTTTATAGCTGCAACAAACCGCGATTAAAAAAAAATCAACAAAACGATAGAATCTCAAAGGATTGAAGGAAGTCCCATGTGAAACTTACACACGCACAAGCCCATTGTATGCTTGTGTTGTTTTCTGGAGTTGAGCTGAGAGTTGAAGAACTTGAGCAGACAACGATTCCGCTCTGCTCTGTTCTTTCGCAAGTTCGCCCTGAAAAAGGTGGTGCAGAATTTTAATTACACAAACAGCAGTCATGTTGAATTTCTCTATTATAGTACTTGGAGCTGGTGAGGACCAAAACCTTGAGGGAAAGAGTTTCAGTTCCATGTGAACCATTTGCCTGAACTTCTGAAGACACTCGTGAAAGCGCACCAGCATGTTCTGTTCTTAACTTTTCCAAAACTTCACGGAGTTCTACATTTTGCTTGAGACATTCTTTCACCTATATACGGTTTGCTACAAATCAACATAAAGTCCAAAATAATGTTTTCCACTCTAAAGTACTCGTCAGAAGCTTACTTGATTTTCCCATTGATTTGATATGTTGATTGATTCTTGATAGGAAGCTGAGAGATTTGAGTTTTCCTCAAAAAGCCTCTCTATTTCAGATGATTGGTTATCAATCTGAAAATAATGCATGAAATTGATTTATCTATCAAGCCCCTTGACATATAAACTAATTGCAGGAAGCTAAGACATTATATTACCTCCATAAGAAGCTTTTGCCTACTATTCTCCAATCTTTCAAGTGCAACAGCCATTTCGTGCAACTGCTTCTCGAGTTTTTCTTTATCTTCCTACATGAAAACCATCAAACCTAAAACTACGGGATTCCATAAAACGTTGGAGAAGGCTTATATGCTGGCAACTGGCAATAATGGGTTAAATCATTTTCTTACCACTGAAAATACTTTTTGACCTAACTCTGACACCTCTGCATATAAATAGCACGGAAAAAGTCACTGATATGTACCCAGCAACGCACATTCGGTAAAATAATTTCCGAATGAGTCAATAGCATTAAGACATCAGCTAGTGCATCCAAACACCTGATGATTGTAACAGCTCCAATAGGATTTGTTTTGAAACAAAAAGAAGTTTATAGCGTTGCATATTACCTGAGGCCCTGCTGGATAAAACTGAAATTTTCTGTTCCAATTCCTGCTTTTCAGATATTAAAGAAGCAACTAGAGTTTGTTCTTCACCTAAACGCAGTTGTTCTTGGTGCCTCAACATTGTTTCTTTCTGTGTATGTTAAGAACATTGTTATCGTAGGAACAAAGACTCATGGGGAACATATTATCAGTTTCACACGCTCGAACCTGTAATTCTAGTTTTAAATTAGCCATCTCCTTTTCTAATAATGATAGTTGGTCCACGGAACCTCCTATTGACGACACTCCAGCAAATGAAGAACCCATTGCTTGCTGTTGAATCAAGTTAAGCTCTGCTCTCAGAGATGCTGCATCTTCCTCAGCCTATCAACAATGGGTTATGGTATCTTTAGAAAAAGAAGAAAGGGAATATAATTTTTGGAAGGGAGAAGACTGTTTCCATACTCGATATTGTTCCTCCTCTGCTTCTTTAACACGTTTCTTAAGAGTCCTAACTTGAGCTGAGAGATCCTCCTATAAGCAATAGCTATGCCAATCAAAATGCAATCAAGGAGGAGGTTATTTTTGCACCCAAAAAAAACTAAAACAAGAGTAGTCCCTACTCGTAAAACAACAGCAGCATCTTTCTCCATAGCAATTTCCTTGAGGGCTTTTCTCAGAGATGGCACTGTGTTTTGTTCCTGTTATCCATGGACAAGACGCATATGTTACGACACCTTGAATTGTTGGCCAAATGGAGTTCCCAGAGATTCATATTGCATGCCAAGCCTCAACAAAACATTTGGGACATGAACAAAACAAACTGCAGCCAACCAGGAATGGATAAAATCACAAATAAACGTTCACTTGTTACTTACCAGCACATTCAACCGAGTCTCAAGTGATTCATTCTCCACTTCATTTGTTTGAAGCTGAATCCCATGGACAAAAAAACATCATCTAGACATTTAATTCAAAATAAAAACATAGGATCTGAGTTCCTGCAAGAAAGAAGGTAAACATACCTTTAAGGACAATATCTTGTTACGCTCCTCCATTTCTGCATTTTTCTTCTGAAGTTCTTTGAGCTGGGAATATAAAGCAGCAACATCTGTCTGTGGATGCAATTCAGAACAAACCATTACCAGCCTACTGATCAATAAATCAGTAAAACCAATACAAAACTCCCATTGATTGATATTCAATCATTTACTCAAAAAAGTTGGATGAGCTCATCCTCTGGACAATATTCAAAACTCAATTCAAGCACTCTCAATTATCAAGATCTTCACAATTCTCAAAGATCCAATTAGATCAACCATAAGCTAAAATTTTGAAAAATCTCCAGAAACAAAAAGCAGAGAAATTTTACCTCAGAAAGACGATTTCCGCTTTCAGGTTTTCGGATCACTGGAAAATCTGCAACGCATTACAATTGAAACAATGAAGTAGTTACCCAAATCGAAACCAAAATTGCAAAGCTAGAATTAGAGATGAAATTACCGGCAGGATTCGGAATTTCGCTAAGATCTGGCCCTGAAGCAGCTTTGCTCAGCCTTTGAGCTGCTCTCTTCTGACGAATCTCCTCCAACTACAAAATCACGGAAACCAAAAACACCGATGTGAGACACCGTGAGACGAAGATTGAAGACGGCGATAATGGAAATCCTTACAGTCCGGCGTCCTAAAGACGCGTGATGTGAATCCATGGTAAGTTTCCAATAATGATTTACTCCCACCGAACATCGATCTAACGGCGAAGATGATCGCCGGCGATAAAATGGAATATATCTAATTTGGGCTTAAAGGAGAGAAAAATAGGCCCATGAACATATAACTCTCTGCCTCGAAAGCGGCTCATCAATAATCAATATATGTGTCTCATCAATAATCAATATATGTGTACTCTAGCAACTTAAAAAATAAAAATAAAAAATAAAGTTAAAATCCATTCAATAAAAAGTTGAAAACATCGACACATTTTGCGAAAGCTATCACTTTTAAGTTTAAATTATACATCTATAGCACTTTTATTCTTGTATCAATATACAAAAATGTTACAAAATCACAAAGACTGGAAGTAGCCAATAGGTTTTAAATTTTTAACCAAGAGTAGTTGTACTTGTATCCAATGATAATATTTAATAACAATACTTGGAAGAGCAATATTTAGTAAATGACAAGATTATTTGTTCAAGTGAGCAATAGTGAACCCAAGAAAAAAAAAAGTGAACAATAGTGATTTTTAGCATTTTGCATGATTTCATTATTTCCATTTTGTTGGGGATAAAAATCATCTTTTAGTTTAAGCGAATATTTAACATTACAGCTAGTTTAGTTTAGGCTTATTACTAGTTTGTTTTGAATCTGACAAGTGTTTGATAAAAGTTGCTTCATTTTTTAGAGAGATTAAAGTCTAATAGTTCTGATATGTTGTATTAACAATTTAATTGTCATTATGGTTCCCACGTACTACTTCAAACAAAAAACTCAAGTTTCAGTCTACACTCTACAGAGTCGGAGTCTTCTGGGTCACTGACATATCACATGAGCGTATGAACCACACACGCGTTCCTGATTATTAATCGAAGTCCACACTTGTTTTCTAGATTTGTAATCTAATATACAATACAAAAGAAAATGCCTTGCAAATGTAAAGAAAGCTAATTGTCCCTGTGTTTATTCCACTCAAATACCTTTTTGTTGTATTCTAATTTGATTGTTTGCTTTGTTATTTATGATACACTTGAAATTTTTCATTACGAGTGTTATGCTTTTTTCAACCATTCGTTTTTGTCCTAGAAATTATTTGTTTCACATTTCTGATTAGAATATTTTAAACATCTGTTTATATAATTTAAAGAAAATCTCACTAAAAATGTTAAATTTGATATAATCAACTGATTTAACATCATATTTTCTTAATTATTTGTCTTAAATTTTCGATATGATCGGATTTACCTTCTAGTAAATATACTAGGGTCAAAATAAACTCTGTAACCGGTCTTCGTCTTTTTCACATATGTACCAAAGTTCACGGCTTTTTACCGTTTCACTACCGGTGAAAATCTCTGAAGATCTAAACCGCTATTCACTACACAGTGACATAACCCAAAGTTAAGCTAAATTAAAAAACCCTTCGTCGTACACCGAAGAGCAAAAAGAGGTTAAAAGCCCAAAAGTCGATGACTTAGGACCAAAAAAACAAACATAACGCGAGAACAACTACGTGTCTCTTCGTAGATCAACCACCACGACACTTACGTTGTCCGAACTTTGTCTAGCCAATGCAAACCTCGTCAGTAACATCGCCGCCTCCTCACATGATTTAACCGATACATCTACTCCTCCCGATACATCTACTCCTCCTCCAGCGGTGGCGCCATCCATTCCCGGTGAGGATGATAGTTGACCGTTGAATTTTCCTCTCAAACAAATTCGAACGACGTTACATGCAGTTTCGTTTGAGATAACGTCCCAAAGACCGTCGCTTGCGAGTATAATGAAATCGTCTTCCTTGACACGGTCCGTCACGGTTACCTCCGGTTTGCTGATAACGTACGGCTTCAAGTAATTATCTCCTGAGAAAAACAAAAAAAAAATCGCGGCGAAACGAGATTTAATAATTATTGAAAGTACGGAAACTGTGTACAAACATTAAGACAGGGACGGAGTGTTTCGTCAAGTGTAATCAATTTACTGACCTATAGCTCGTGACATCGCAAGTACTCCAAGAACACGTGGGCCATCCCAGTAGATAACCCGACCACCAGCTGCTTGAATCCGGTCTAGCTCGTCCGGACGGTCCGGCTGTTCAAAAACAGTAGACAAAAGCGAGAGAGAGAGAGAGAGAAAGAGAGAGTCATTGATAATAGTGACAATACGGATTAAAGAATCTTAAAACTCAGAAACTTTATCAGATCCTTCATCTAAAAAGCCATTTTTCATTTTTAATCACCGTCCACATGTTGCATGCCCATTAACCAAAATTCTTATTTTCCATTTTAAATGAAAAAAGCATTAAACGAACGAGAAATTGATGGGTAAGTTTTAGACGCGACATGTAACGAAATTCTCGTTTCCATTACAGTGAACCATAACCGTAGATCTAAAATTTTCACAATGAAAAATCAAGAGGAGATTAATATTATCGACGATGAGAAAACCTTATGATCGGAGGACAAAGGAATGGGTTTGCCGTTACGGAAAAGAACGGCACGTGAGTCACCACAGTTAGCCACGATGATTTTCTCTGGCGTGACGACGGACACAACCGCGGTGGACCCCACCGCGTCACAATCAGGCCTCTGAAGCTCGCACCGGCATTTCGCCGCACCAACGGCGTTCAACGCCACAACCTCCACATCCATGCGCGTGAAGCTACGTGCCATTAACTTTTCCCAGTCAGCATCAGCCTCAAGCTCCTCACGCACTAGCTCGTGTAGCCTTTCTCTACATTTCATCGCTACCTAAACAGATTAAAAAAAAATTAAGCCGACGTCGTAGCAACAATTACACTATTTTATTAAAAACGGTGACGTACATGAGAACAGCCATGGCCATCGTAAACGCCATAGTAGTGAAATCCGGACGAGGAATATTCCGTCCGCTGACGAAAAAAAAACGGATGCACAGCGACGGCGTCTTCCATTTCCCGTCTTCTTCCACAGACTGAAGCGACGCCGTATTTAGGGTAAGCCTCCGGATCAGGCAATGTCCTAACCAACGTTGAACTAAGGGACTCGCATAAAGAGACAACCTCCTTTTCCGTTTCGTAAACGACAGCTTCTCGTCTCCTCCGCTTCTGTAACTCGCCGTCGACGACGACGGGATCTTGTTCGCCGGAGACAAACTTATACCGCCGGATCTCCATTCTCCGTCTTCTCGCAGCTTGAGACGAGCTCCGTTCTCGTCTCTTCGCCGTTCCCGTCGTTTTCTTCACCACCGTAGCCGTCGTCTTCGTCATCACAGTCTCGTTCTCGTAACAAATCTCAGCCATTTGATCATTCAAACTGTTCAACACTCCATCACTCTCCCCCCGGAAAAAATTAAAAACAAAAAAAAACTTGTAAAAGAGACGCAGGAGAGAGAAGGAGAGAAGCTTAAACAAGGTTGGCCATGGAAGCTTTTATAATCGCTTCTTTAACCAGGAATAAAAAAAACAAAGCCTCTTTATTTTACGGGCAGCTACCCGAGAGTTTAATGGGCAGATCAAAACTGAAAATCAAATGAAGAATGAAGAGAAATGGTTGAATGGCGTGACGTATCGCTCCTCTATCTGAATGAAGAAATCTTGACCGTTGATTGTAACCACGTGTACAAGTACTTCTAAATCGCGATACGAAAGACTTACGTGTGCCAATAAGATTCGAACACTACTCAGGACCTAAAGTGAAAAGAACCTTTGATGACACGCATGCGAATATCTATAATCTCTTTTTAAAATTTTTTACCAAGTTTTTTTTATGGAAAATTTACATACCAATTCCATTTTTTTTTACTATAAACTACAATTAATAACTTTATTATATATGCTAATCAAGCAATAATTCAATAAAAACAGGTGTAAACAATTTTATTATTTTTGTGGTTGTGAATTTATTTGGTCTTTTAATGATGACAATTTCGTTATCAAAAAACAAAAACAATTCCTTATTGAAAAAGGTTATTCAATATTCTTTGAATTGTTAAAATTTGGGGGTCATTAAATCATTTTAACATTTGTTCTGCGTTTGTTCCATTTGTCTCATCCGTTTTATTAGTTATGCAACAAACATGTGGAGATACTTTTATACATTTGTTATGATGAGTTGATATTCAAAGATTTGTAAGGATTTGTTACCTAGTTTTACAATTGATATGATAATAATGAATTTAAATACTTATTTGTGGCGTGACCGGTGTCCAAATTTTTCATGATTTACAAACGTGAATTTTTTAAGGGGATTTCAAACTAATCTTATTTATAACTGATTGTCTAAAACATGAGTATCTAATGTTTGGCACATCATATATTTTATTAGTTGGGACGCCAATATTTTGTGGATTGAAATTTGAACATCACTCTCCGAGGTTTGACACATCATCGCTTTTTAGTTGGACACATCAGGAATTGGAAACTAAGAAAAATAATTAATTAAAAAGAAAACAACAAAAAAATTGTAAGTGTTTTTAATCAAATAATTAAAAGTATATATATGCGAATCTGTTACCAATCAAAAAATAATTTAATTTTATAAGCGTGTTATCGTTCGAATTTAAATTCAGTAAAATGTAGAAGAAATTTGGGAAATAATACTGTTAAAACTTATATTTGGGTTTTTGGCACTTAGGAAAATGTTTTTACCAAATTAACACTTTTTGGAGATAAAAGATCAAAATATCTCGGACGCGTGTATATCAAGAGCCGGCGCTGAAAATTTGCGGATAGCAAACAAAATAAATAAATTACAAACTTATTAATTAAATTTTTTAATTTTGCCAAATTAATATTTTCAGAGATAAAATATCAACATATTTAGGATGCGTGTTCATTCAGAGTCGGCGTTAAAAATATATGGATCGCAAAAAAAAAAGTCAATTACAGATTTATTAATTACAAAAACTAAAATATATTAATTTTTGTATGTGGATATTTTCTAATCTTCTTTACCAGTACTTTAAGAAAAAAAAATCTACAAATAAATACCAAAATCTAATTTATTTAATAGAAGGCCGCAAACACATGTTTCCAGAGACCTACGGCAGGAGAAGGTGTGGCCTGTGCCCACCATAATTTGTTTTCTTTCTTTAATAATTAGTATTAGTTTTATTTCAAGACCTCTAAACTAAACATTATTTTTTAAAAAATTTGATTATGTGCCCCATACTAAAAAGTAGGGGTGAGTAAAATAACCAAAATCAAAAAAATTAAACCAAATTGAATTGTAATTAGATGATTCGATTCGGTTTCGGTTTCACATAAAAAACCGTTTGGTTATTATTGTTAAAAAAATTTTGGTTTGGTTTGATTTAAAATTGTAAAACTGTTTGGTTTTTTGTATTTCTATTTTTAATTATAATATTTGTTTAATTGGAAATTAATCAATGTATATGGTGATTTAAAGTATGTTTCATGGATATACATGAATAAATTTTTTAATTCTAATATTATTAATTTTTAAACCTTACTCCAGTAAATATTAAACACATATAAATAAAACCGTGTACATAAAACCATTATAACTACAATAATATTTAATTGATATTATGTTCATGTGAAATATATTTACGGTTTAATAGGTTTTGAATAGAAGATATAATTCAAGATAGAAAATCTAATGTTTTTCAGAAAAATATTTGAAAAAACTTTATTGTTTAAGATGTGTTCATGTTATGTAAATTTTTTATGAAAATCATGAAATAAACAAAAAATAACAGAAATTAAACCGAACCGAAATGCAAATGGTATTTACATAGTTTTTGTTTTTATAAAACCGATAAACTAAAAAAAAACCAAACTGAAACTAAACCGAATTTAATTCAATTTTAAATGATTTTATTTTCTATAAAACTGATAAATCGTAAAACCAAACCGTAATTAAATCGTAAATCAGAATGCCGAACCCTACTTAAAGAATAGTATGAATTCGCCCCTGCATGCTTCTCTTGCTTTTTTCGGCGTCAATCATGCACTACATTCACCATTTGCAAAGGAAGAAGTGCTTCTTCTAAAAATGAAAACTAAACTATCATTTAGCTGTTATTGTTAAACAGTTACTTAACTAAATCACTTTCTTTATAAATCCGTGTACACAAATGTTAAGTAAACTATAAATCATTATTTTTGAGAACAGAAATAAACATATGTTAAACAAAATAATTTCTTTGGACATGTAATTTTCGAGTAAACTAAAGGGTAGATATCCAGTCAACTTTTTAAAATAAAATAAAATATAATCTTGCAAATATTAATCAATCAGAAACGCTGTCCAATGAAATACAACTACGTAGATGGATTTTGGTTATTTTGGACAACTGGGTCCTATTAACAATTAAGAACGTTGACCCCTTTCTTCCTTGATATTCGACACGCGTTTACATCCTCGACTTAACAATTGACCCAAGATTTTTTTGTCAAGATCCATTTTATCAGGTGAACAATTAGGGGTGTTAAGTAGGATTGAGAGTGTGGTAGGTTGGGTTTAAACTGTTCCTGTCACAGAGAATTTTATTTTTGAAGTTCTTTTAAATTGTTTGGTTGGAATCAAGAGCTAAGTTGGAATCGTAATCCATATTTTTTCTGTCACAAAATGTGATTCCACATTATTTCATCAAAATATCTTTCAATTTGTTTTTTTTTTTTGGTAAACGTGCTTTTGAATAATGATGATTATTATTAATGTAATAATTAGAATACTACAAATCTATTTCAGAGGTCGATGAATTTAACTATATAATCCATTAAAGTAAAAGGATTTTGATTTAGTCCATTAGAGCCATGGATTTGGTTGTGTCGAATTATCTATACATATATTTGACATCTCTATTCAAATAAGAAAGCAAAATGTAAATGACCGCGACACGATAAAAACTGTTTATTTAAAAACCTTTAATAATTCAGTATTACAAAAACTGTGACCGTTGAATCTTCGATACGTCGGTTAACCAATATAAAAATGTACCACCTCAATATTGCAAACCGAACCAATATATATATATATATATAGGGCTGCTCTAATTATTAGTCGTTTGATAAACAAATCTAATAAGCTTTAACTGTTACGTTTTCAGTATAACAGCTATGAAACATGAATTCCTCGAATAATGAGGATATTCTTAACGAGAATACTCACTCAACAGATAATTTTATTTGCACCAACCAAGACAACCAATATGGTAATCAATATCATTCTAAATGAACACGTGATCAAAATGTGTGTGTTTAATATGTATATTGTAATATTTCAGATATTTAGTTAGGTTTGCTTATTTTTTGTCGTCAGCCAGTTAGTTATAGTTATTCGCATCCAACTCGAACCAAAAATTTACTAAAACATATGATCAATGAGTTGAATTTCGACGAAATATAATAATGTGGTTGATAAAATACAAATGGTACACAATTACAAATGGAGGCTTGAGTGCAAACTTGTATAGAAGTCTCGTGGAAACGAAACTCTATATTTTTAGTCTGTACGATCAATAGGGACATACTTGAGATAAGTTAGCTATATTTATACATACGAATTTTTTTTTAAAAATTGAGAATATGTCCCCCAAAATTTTGTGAACTTCTTAAAAAATAGTTTCGTCAAAAATACTTATGAAACGAGATTTTAATTAGTAAAATACACCATGTGATGTATTATAGTATTGCAGTAGTAAAGCGTAACTCCAACAGAAACCAAAATATTTTACTATTAGACACTTAAATAAGAGAAGCTCATCTTTTTGCGGAAATTTCTCTAAGACGTGGCGGCAAGCAATAGGATGACGTGTGAGCTGCTATAAAAGATAGAAGCCGATGATTTTTATGGGTCCTACATTTCAGAACAAAATACGAAGCGACGTGTGTAACACATGCCACGTGTCCACTAAAGTTTGAAAGCAGTTGCCAGGTATTTGAAGTTGACAGTAGGCAAATACATTGCGCCACGTGAAAGGCTTTCTTGCTATCAACTATCAAGATTATTATTATTATCGAGGCAAACAAAAGAAGAAGAATATTAAATCATTCATATTGTTTTGTTTTTTTACTTTTTCTGATAAGAAGCTTTAGATTTAATGCAGAAAGAAAAAAATATTATATGCCCAGTCCATGCTAATGTTTAATGGATTAAATCTCATATATTGTAAACCAACGAATCATAACAAACAATGAATTAAGAAGAACCAGAGTAATTAAGTCATAGTCCAAATCTTAAGAAGTCTCTCGAAGCGAAACGTAATGAAGGAGATGCATTACATAGAATTCAAATTGGTTCGGTGCATAGGGCAAATCCAACAAAAATAATAGTCCGAATCAAAAAAAAACAAAAATAGTGGTCCGAATAAAAAAAACTTGTGCTTTTTTTGTATTTATTATTTAAATTTTTTTAAAAATTAGGTTTAAAATTTTATAAAATTATTTTTAAAACAATAATTATTTAGTTAAAAAAACTAAATTTATATTTTTTGAAATATATTTACTATCATAAAAATATGATTTTGGTGGTCTACAAAATAAAAAATAATTTAGTGTTCCTAAGCGGTTGCTTAGTCCACTTGTGCTCTGAATCGGACATGTCGGTGCACGAATTGGAGAATCGAAGAAACGAGTTGGGATGATGTAGAATTTGTCATCGGCGCGGGTCTGTTGCGAACCAGAGCTGCAACATCTAAGAAGCTAAGAAGTCACAGAGACTTGAACAACGATTCCGGATCGTAGAGTCAATGAAGCAGAGTATGGAGTTTGTTGATTTGTAGTGTTGACGGTGAAGTCATGCATTTCTCTCTGTCCAAATAGCATAGACTGTACATTGCCAAACAAGAAGAGACAATTATTTACCGATTTAGATCAAGAGATAGTTTGTATGGCTGAGAAAGAAGAGCTCCAAGATGGCGAAGACCTGGGATTACATCTAGTTCCAATGTTTTCCCATAGTTGCCAGCTGAATGGACATTGGAATAGAAAATGATCTCGGCTTTCTGGAGAGTGATTGTATAGTAGACAAATTGGGTTTGTGTTCGGTCCTTTGTTGGACATTTATCAAAAACAAATACTCAAATTGGGAAAATTATGTTTGGGAAGGCCTCCTTTGGTTCAGACTGTCCTGAACCAAGGTAGGGTTAGAATTTGCCTTTTTAACTTGTAGACACGTCCTGTTGAATATATTTGACCCAGATTAAACCATCTATCTCCCAGTCATATTGTTTTGTTTTTAGAAACCAGTTCCCCTACATTCGCCGAGCTCTATTATATACCAAGTACCAACCATCACTTTCAAATCTTATAAAATAAACACGGAAAATCCGATAATTCTTAAGTTTCCAACTTTAGTTTTACTGTTAGTGTTATTTAAAAGAGTGTTTACTATTTTTTTTTTGTTTTTCTTTGTAGTGATTCCAATATTTATAATGTTGGCAAACTAATTAATATCATTGATAGGCATAAGAAAAATAGTAACTAAAACATGGTTTAGTTACTTTAGTAGGTAGTTGGAGAGCTTTCGGTAAGGAGACAGTGTATTGCCCGAGAAAGCTAGTTTGATTAATAATCTCATCTTTGTTTTGTAACTTTGAACTGAAACCTTACCAATTTGTTGTTGAAATATCCACATCATACATTATTAATTAGGTTCATAAATACACAATAATATTATTTATAATGATCAATGGCCGATCTGATAAATGTTCAGTTTGATGTTGAGTTATGTGTTAAATGGATTTTCTTGTGTTTATTTTAAACGTAGGCGCCAAATCCAACATATGCATCTTCATTACGCTTGTTTGATTTAAAAGTTTCGTTAAATACATATATGCTTTAAACTATAATCCAAACAAATCAAACTTTTTACGAAAATCGATTATACCGACCGAGTCCTCTACTGTTACGGTAGGTCTGTTTGGATAAATGAAGAGAATTGAATCTGATAGGTAAATTCTATCATAAAATGGCACATATGACATATGACATATATATGTAGATTCTAATTGAGATTGTTGCACAAAGAAAAACAAAAGAAGAGATTTGATAACCACAGTTATATAGTACTGTCATCTGATTATTATGACAGATTAGTAAGGGAGAATATACATTTGAATTCCTGTTCAATGAATCTCTTCTCTAAGGCTATCTCCAAGGATGAACTCTGTTTTAGTGTAAAAACTACATTATTTTAGTGTAATTTTAGCACTAAAAATTTTTTCATCTCCAACCACAACACCAAATATTACACTAAAAAGAATATTTATTATTATTATATTATTAAAAAGAATATTCTCTATTATGATTTTATTAAATTTAAATTTATTTATTTTTAATTTAGAATTTTAATAAAAATTACTACTCTTCTAATTAATTTTTTAATTAATAAAATAATTATGATAAATTAAAAACAGTAAATTAAAAAATAATAAAAATAATTTTCCCGGTTACTAAATTATTATCTAAATTTTTATTATGTTTTTAAAATATATTTTGTTGTTTTTAGTTTTTATGTTTGTTTGGTTTTAATTTTGTAATTTTTATGTTTTAATGTTGTAATTTTTATGTTTTAATGTTGTAATTTTTATGTTTTAATTAAAGTTTATTGTGTAATATTGAATTTAGTTTTTAATTTTTGTTCTATTTCAAATTTCTATAATAAAATTTTACTAATGTCTCTTTTTTTTATTAGGGAGTTTAAACTTTAAAAAAAAAAAAAAAAAAAAGAATTTATAGCGTTGCTACAGTGTCACGCCAAATTTGGTGTATCACTGTAACAAAATACACAAAAACTCTATTATAGTGTAATTTATGCAGTTTTGTTGGAATAGAAAAAATTATTTTTTTCACACTAAAATAATGGAATAGAGTCTCATTGGAGATGCTTTCAGATTTCATATCAGAGTTGTCCAATTTTTTTTTTTTTTTTTTAATTAGGTCATGCATAGATCTATGCAGTCTAAGTCTACGTATGAGCTTTAATATTCCGATCATAACTGAATTGTTTGAAAGAAAGAAAGTTTCGCAATTACGAGGAATTAGTGACGTGTCAATATGACCACAACTCATAAATAAGGTTTTGGTCTAGTCTAGTTTTGAGGTGAGGCACGTGTTGGATGCAAGTCACACGTTGTGGTTTTTGGTCCTTTTCTTCGCAGTTATCGATCTTCAGTACTTATGTGGCAGAATATTTGTCTGACACGTGTGTCCCAGGGTAATTTTACCCCGAGTCTTCATGCATGGCCGGCAAATTGCGTAGTTTTTTTTTTTGTGTTATATAATTGACAGGTGTCGATTTGGCACCAAACTTTTTAGTTTTTACAATTTAATTTGAAACGATTTGTTACTTCTTTTTCCTTTTACTACGTTATGACCATCTTAAGAAATTATAACTCTTTCACTAACATTCTACACTCATTTCACTTAAAATATATATCAAAATAAGTGATTCATAATAAAAAATTGTTATTCAACGAAACATGCGTAGTTGAGTTATTTTTAAAAAGAAAAAAACCGAAGAGTATTTTAGACGCAAATTGTTTTGAAAAACAATAGATATAACACTGGTATAGCTAAACCGATTCAAACAAAGTCGCTGAGCACTTGAGTGTATCTTCTCCTAACCTCGTACATTTAAAAAATAGCGTGGTGAATTTTAATATTTATTTCAGAAGAAAGCAATATAGCATGTGAAATTTGACCGTTGAGTTTGGTGTGGGTTGCTCATCTGATCTAATACGCCAATATATTATAGTTTAGGTCAATTAGTTTAATTAACATGTATGAAACTGTCCACAATCAATCTTTAAACAGATGCTATCCTTCCAGATCACCAAGTGTTTGTCAAACCCGACAGAAACTTTGCAAAACTCTTTTAAAACGAGCTAAATTTGAATTAACGACTGTCCGGGGAAAAAGATAAAAAAGAGTGATTAAAGGGACCTAAATTCAAGATAGAAAATTCAGTTTCCTCACCAAAAGTTTAATTGCTCATGCTTTTCCGTCACGTCATAAGCGACACATGTCGATCGATGATCTTTTTAGCGTAACATATTGATGATCCGATGTTATTTGATTTCTTTTTTGTTCCTTCCATTTTTGATAGTTTACTTAACCTGTTAAATGTTTCATTATCAATTAGTTAAGCTAATGCTAGTCCTAACATATTCTAAAATGACGATGTTAAATTGCACATAAAGCTTAACAAACATTATTAATCGCGTCCCTAGCTTCTTTTGACTGGATTCCTTAAATTTAAACATTCCTCTAGTTCTCTTCGAATTTATAATCCCTCATATCAATATCAGCTATTGAAATTAATGAATATTCAGTTCGAACAAAAAAAAACATTCCTCCGAAGAAATTCCACACATGACATTTTAAAATTGAACGAACTCGAAAATTTAAATATTGGCCCAAAGTGAACCTTTTTGTCCCATGATATTTTACTGGGCTCAGTCATTATTACTGTAGCCCAAAAGAATTAAACTAAATTGGTGGTTTAAATTTTGGAGAGGGTTTGGTTTGGTTTGAATCGGCTTTGATTCAGGTGAGAACTGGACCCGGATCAACTAATTTTATTCGGGTCGGGTTATAAACCTTTATAAATACTCTTACCTATGCTATAATTACCCGCTTCTTTGCTCCCTTCGACGATTTCTTCTTTTAGTCGTCTCTTCCAATCGTTTCAGGGAGAAGGGTATGAATATTCTAAATTAGGAGTATTTATAAAGGTTTCAAGTATATTCAATTTCTCCGGCGAAGGGTATGAATATTCTAAATTAGGGTTTCAAGGAAGATCGCAAACTCACATCACATTGAGTCAACTGTATCGTGTTGTTCCGTGTAGGTTTTCGTTGAGTTGTATCGAGATGGTGTAATCGAGAGAGGCTAGAACCAACAACATCTATGTCATCGATGACGTTATCAGAAAGTCTCGAAGCGAGCTCGTGTACAATGGAGAAGTTGAGGAGAGTGTTCTTTTCGGTTAGTTGAAAACTCCGTTGTTTCGATTTAGGGTTTTAAGGAGGACTAAGTGGATTTCGAAACAGATTTAAAAACTAGGTCTAATTGTCTATAGATATGGAAAATGAAGAGATACAAGCAGGACTCATAAGTGGTACAATCTAAACATATTCTGCTTCAAATCTCACACCTGTGAGTTCTTTTGGTTACGTAATTTGATTCACTTTTATCTTCTTTTTCTTGTTATCTCTTGATTTGAAGTTAACTTGACAAGTAAACAAACAAAATCTTTGTATGGTTCTGAAGTTACATACGACTATTCAGACTCCGGATCCAAATCCTCTACCTGAGAGTGAGAATGCACAATTTATGAGGTCGAATCCATCCATGGTAAGGTTCTTTGTTAAGTTACTGTGGGAGATGAGTCGCAGATAAATTACTGATGTACGTTGAGAACGTTTTCCGGACCTTGTGATGCCCACAAAGAGAGAGCGTGACGGATCTTATAGATGAACTCACAGAGCCAAATACTTTTTCTCTTAATGGTAATTTTCAGATGGATGTATGGGTTTAAGTCAAATGCTATTGTTTCACTGAATATTTTATGGTGTAGATGGAAATGAGGAGCTTTTGAACGAGGACGATGATGATGATGATGAAGAAGAGGATGCTATTGATGATGATATGGACATCCCGCATGTGTCAATTTGATAAAGTAATATGAGTTCAGTTTTTCGTTGGTGCATATTTTTAATAATGATGGATTTAAACTTATCATCCAACCACGTGCAAATGTTGCAGGTGAAGCGTCGCAAGAACAAGTGGGAATGCAGTCTCAAATCGGGCGTTACGCAAATAAACGGCAAAAATATTATTTTCTCCAAGGTCGGACCAACTTTTTCCCAATGGAGTTTTTTATTTTTTACAAAAGTGTTCACATTTCACTTGGCTTACGCATCTTCTTAATATATGCAGGCCACAGGAGATTTCAACTTCTAGAAGATGTAAAATATTATTTTGTCTCTTTGCAAGGAATTCGTTAAATGGCATTTGTGAACATTGACTATAAATTATCAAACTCCAAAAACATAAAGATATCTAAATGCCTGTATCTTCTGTTTCCATGAAAACAATATTTTCTTATATATCTTCCAAATTCCAGGCGTTGTCCTTGTTTCTACTGTCAGCATACTACAAGTTTCTCGGAGGCTTTCCCCTTGTCGCCGTTGGTGCACTGCTTCTCTATGTTGGTTGTTACCAAGTTTGTACTCTAGTTCTCTTGTAGCTGTGGCTACGTAGATTGTTTATAATAAAGCAATCGGAATAGCACATTTGAGAAAACTGGAAAACTTAGACTATACTAAAGTCTAAGCTTACGTCACTTGATAGTCGTATTTTCCTCAGTTGTTTTTTCTTTCTTGTGAACAAGATCTCATTTGGACCCATCAGCTGGCTAATGGTGTCGGAGATTTTCCCGCTTCGCACAAGAGGGAGAGGGATCAGTCTTGCAGTTCTTACAAACTTTGGCTCCAATGCTATTGTGACCTTTGCATTTTCACCCTTAAAGGTATCTTTTACTGTTTCTGCTGGTTGAAAATCATGTGCAGTTATTAAGTAACTCTCATCGCAACATGCATTCTCTGCAGGAATTGCTTGGAGCCGAGAATATTTTCCTTCTCTTTGGGGCCATAGCACTGGCACTGTTATTTGTTGTTCTAGTAGTTCCAGAGACCAAGGGTCTCAGCTTGGAAGAAATTGAATCAAAATCCTTGAAGTGAAATGTTGAAAAAACATGTTTGTTGTAATTAGTTGTGGTGAAATAAATGTATATGGATATAATTATACTCTTTCTAACATAATATGTTTCACTCTATGGGAAAAACAAAGCTTTGTCATGATTACTCGAGCAGTAATTATATATATTTGGTTTCGGGTGGAAACGTAAGACATCTGGAGGTAAGCATTAAGGATTTTTCAAGCTAAAGTTGGTATTTTTCCTCTCTTTGTTCTATCTGACTCCATTTATGGTCTGTTTAAACTATCCTCCAGCTCAGATTAACGTGCCTCAATGTTCATGAGCTGGACCAAGCATATGAATGAATGATTGATATGTGGCATCATCAGCACTAGGGATAGCCTACCTTCTGCTCTTCGGCTTCTGTAAGTAAACTACCATTGTCTCTCTCAGAAAATATTTAGTCATCTCTTCATTAGTTCCATCTGCATAACTAGCTAGGTTCATGGTCAGGGCTGGACCCATGTGGTGTCCTGGGTTCAAACCTGGGTTCCCGTTATATTGCTGTTTAAAAAAACAAAAATAGCTGTACTGGGGCAGTAGAAATGTCAGTATGCTTCCAGAATTTGCAAACAATAACAGATCACAATTACAGTAATTCGCATTAAAAGACACATATTGTAGCAACAAAAGATACTTTCAAATACAATAATTCACTTAGAAGACACAACGTTGAAGCAAAAAGCAATAGCTTTCTTGTAAGTTTAGCAAGCCTGTGATGCATCCTTTAGCGACCACCAAATAGGACTGTAACATCCTCAAATGAGAAATTAGCTGATGAGGAGGTTGTTGTCATCTGTGTTACTGTTTCATGGCTAATATTGGGTATACCAAGTCCAGCAGTATCAAATGATATGTTTGGAACAATGACATTTTCCTTCCAGATACTATAATATCTGTCTCATGCTGGGTCTGTTTTCTGGGCTACTCTGAGAACAAAGCATTCCTAGCTTCAAAAGAAGCTTGGCCTCCCCAGCTTCATGTCTCTTAGTTTGCTGTCAACAGTATCAGTTAAAGCATCTCTTCTCCTGCAACTCGCAATCCACTTAACTAGAATCACCTGTTCACGTGGTGCATCAGGGTCTACTGGCCTCCACCCACATACCACTTCTAGAATAAAATCTCCAAAAGCATAGATATCGGTCCAAGTAGTGGTCATTCCCATTGCAGTAAGCTCTGGTGCCACGCAATGTTAATTGTGTTCATCATATTTTGAATTGAAATCATCATATTTTAATCAGTGTTTTCTTAGGTCAAGGCTGATCTTTGTTTTGGTGTAATTTGAAACAGGTACATATTGAAATTACCTCTCTTGGACACTTTGGATAACATATTTTGACTTGGCACAAAAAAACATAGATTCTCAACGGTAGCATGCTAAGAAATGTCTTTATTTCAGTCAAATAAAAATTGACAAGAAGACCACAAGACATGGTTTTGGCTTTTGTACATTTCTGGATATTTTAATTTTACTAATTGGATAGTGATCTAGTGACTTTTATTTGTTGAAGATGAATGCAGGCTGAAATATAATAACAGAAAAGTTAAAGATGATAGCTTTTCTGTATTGACTGCGCCGTTAGCCTCTGTTCCAAGCAACTCAATGTCTTTGAACCCTATGGTTGCTTGGAACAGAGGCTAACGGCGCAGTCAATACAGAAAAGCTATCATCTTTAACTTTTCTGTTATTATATTTCAATGACCAACATTGTTATGGCAGTTTTAATTCTCTGTTTTGTGATTTGTGTTTGTGGGCAATGAGTTTTTGACCACTTATCTTTCAGGACCATACCATCATTTTCTGACCAAGAATTGTATGATTTATTCATGTAAGGTTCTAACGAACCGGAGCATTGAATATTACATCTTTCTCATTAGAATTTCAACTTCAATAGGAGTTCTTGTGCCTGTAAGCGAGATCAAGAAGTGATACAAAGCCTTTGATCAATAAACAAATCGCACAAGAAAACAGAGGAATGCGATGAAGAATAAGCAGAGAACTGAAGCAAAATTGAACAAACGAAGAGATAAGACACAAGAGATTTTACATCTTTGTTATAATTCCCAACAATTCACTATCTTTGGCACAATTATTAGGCTTTAATGAATTATGTTTTTTTTTTTATTCGGAGCGGACTTAGCCTACTTCAGATCATCAATTTTTTTTTCTTTTTTTTGGTTAAAGCTCTTCATCAAAAAATACTTAAAACAGATTATCTATAACTCTCAAAGTCTATATAACTTCTCTATTGTACTTAGAAAGAATGTTTATTTTTATTTAATGAAAATATGTAAACGATTGGATAAATTAAACACACATATTTTTCCAAGAGCTATTCAAACAAGAACCTTTAGCTACAATATCTTAAATAATATTTCACTGCAAACTCATCCATCATATGAAAACTTAATAAACAAGCCTTAAACTACAATATCAAAAATCTTCATCGCTCAGATTCCTATATTTCTTCAAGAACGTTAAAAGCTTTATGTGAAGCAGATAGAAGCAAACTGAGCAAGCAAGTTCTGATCCTTCGAACCCGATCCATTCATTGTCTTCCACCGGTCCATGTAATCTCCAACCCAATCCGATGTGGCTCCCACTTGTTCATCCCTCTCTTCTGGAACCCTTTCGGTCATTGAGAGTGCGTCTATTCGAGGAACCATGTTTCCTTCTCCACTCTGCTCTCTGTTTCTCTTTGTTACTGCAGCAGAAAAGGGATATGCTATGTGCGGAATCTCTGGTTCATTACCACCCAAGAATAATGGCTGCTGATGCTCCGAAGAAGCAGCTTGAGCAGACTCACTATTAATAATGATCGGCTGCTGCTCCGAGGAAGCAGAAGATTCATGATGATTCTTATTCTTGTTCTTGGGATTCTTTGTTTTGTGAATCTTGCAGAGGGCTAGCTTCTGAAACTCATCTTCGTCCGTCAACATATACTCGTTCATAATCCAGCTGTATTCGCTACCAGGAACCGGAACAAGAGCAGAGGCACTGTAGTGACCCTCTCTTTAAACCGAAAACAGAACGAGAATTGCCCTAGAGCATAAGGAAGTTATGGACGGAAAAGTGGAAATTTGGAGTAAGTGGTGATCCAACGAAGTAAGGCAGCCTCGGAAAGAAGGAATCCATTGTAAGGGAATTGATTGTGATCGGTGGACTAGTCGGAATGAGAAAAACTAAGCGGGAGAAAGAGTTAGACCGGTTAAGAGGAATCGAGGTGCTTCTGTGAAGTAGTCTAGCAGGTAGGTGGTAGCGAGGTGCTTCTGTGAAGTAGCCTAGCAGATAGGTGGTGGCTAGGTGCTTATGGGAAGCAACCTAGGAAGAAGGTGGTGGCAAGCAGCTGGGCTTACCCTCCTATGAAGTCTTCTTGATGACTTATGGAGGAGGTGTCACCAAGTTTGGAGCTGAGATTTCCTTCACCTTAAGTCTTCTAATCCTATAAATATTAGTCCACTTCCTTTCTCATTAAGTTTGCAAAAATCTCTAAGAAATTCTAAGTGAGGAGAAGAATCCGCGGAGAGGAAAAGAAGAGGATTTCGTGAGAAAAAACAAGGAAAAGACTGATTTTTGGAAGAATTTCTGTTCCGCAGACAAGTTTATTCGGTCGGCAGAACAGTATTGCCTAAACCTAGACTGTGAGTTCAGTTTTTCTTTGTTTATTTCGTGGTGAATAATGCATATACATGAATAAGATGTAAGATGCATGAATACTAAATGGTTAGTATGTTAAGTTCTCGGTGGAATTATTTGGTGGTTTACTTGATGATTTCTTTGATGCCGATACTTGAATTGAATTGATTCACCACTGGAAATTGGTTGAGTAGCCAAGTAAAGTGGCTTGATATGGATTGAAACATGCATAATTTCGTGTGGTATGATGCATGTGTTTAAGTGTGGTCAGCGCAGTACGTAGTGAGGCGTGCGCGGCTGTGATTCCGAGGCGCGGTGAGGCGTGCTCGGTGAGACAGATCTATATGTCCTTAGTCTGATGAGAGTGGTACGCTATGGGTGTAGCTTGCTCTATCGTGATACATACGGGGGATTGGGTCGCTACCACCAGTCGTATGTCGCATGACGATGCGTTGTTCGGATCACTCGGCATGTTCAGCCTTAGTGGTTGCATGTCGAATGAGGTAAGATGATGAACGAGATTCAGGATCGTTAGCACGTTCAGTCTGAGTGACTGTGTGTTGGCGAGGTAAAAGGATGAACGAACTAAGGAATATGGATGTTGTGGATGGTGAATGAGAACGAGAATCGACGAGAAAATGTTCTATGTATTGTTCATATTTTTGTATCTCATTTTTGGTGAATGATCCATGTGATGTGATTTTGTTTGGGGTTTGGTGGGATTATGTATGCATGATAGGCACTCGAATTCGCTAAGCAAATTAGTTGCTTATTCATTCTTCTTCCTTGTAGGAAAGCGGTAGAGAAAGCGGAGTTAAAGAAGGAACGAAGTAAAATCGGTGTAGAGTTGGCCTTTTTGTAAAAATGTATGTTGTAAATGACTTAATATTTTATGGATTTTGTTGTGCGCACATATACTTATGAAAGGTTGAAATGTGGTTTTGGAATTTAAATAAATAAAGTTAAAGGTTTTGTATATTACGACTTAAGTTCCGGTATGATATTTGGCTTTGTCCGAGATAAACTAACTACGAATTCTTGTTCCGGTTGAAAAGTTAAGAATGAAGATAAGTAGGAATGGTGCTAAGGATGTTTCATCTGAGGCATTGGATTCGTTCTGAAGCTTTGGATGAGATATTCTAAATATCATTGTATCACCTTTGATTAGAAATGATCGGGGGTGTTACAGGCACCGTCTCCTCTCTTCTGCTTCTTCTTGTTACTTTTGCTGTAAGTTAGGTTTAGCTTTGTCCCAATGATATTCCCTGTCTCCTCCTCGATGATATTTTGTTTCAAATTCTGCTTCCAGCTCCCGCGGTCGATGCCATCGTTGTCTCCGGTGATCCTCCGTTTTGTGTTCTTACCACAACCGATCTTCTTTTCGGAGATCTGTTTCCTCAACGTAATGTAATAATAAACGTCTTCCATGAGAAAAGGATTGTTGGTATGGTTCAGCAGCCATGGCTATTTGGCGTAAACATCCATCATCACTATGAAGTCTCCAACGGCTACACCTCCTTGCTTGGGACTTAGATAACTTTTAATGAGTTCTACGTCAGTGGGATCAAAGTGAATCCCTTCGTCTTCTTCGTAGGAGTTCGACATTACGGTTTCAGGTATGGTTAGAAAAAGCTTTTTGTTTGTTATGTTTTGTGATTGTAGTATGGTACGGAGAGACATATGAAGTATGTATATACTTTATAATGGTTAGGTTATTTCGTTTTCCTAATTACAACAAAATTCGAGTTTACTAGTATTTTCATTTGTATTTGTATCTTTGGAATATCAAAAGGAAAAAAAATGTATTTGTAATAACATTGTTTTAGGCTAATGGATGATATATTATTTTTCTTTCCTTTTTAAATTTTGGCATATAGAGACGATAATTTTTTTACCACGAATTATTTTAGTGAATTATTATTTTTTTGCAGCAAGTTTCTATATTTAATTAAGGGTTTTTGTTTTCATGAATATCTCATGACAATTTTTTTTTTGTTTTTAAACAAAATTAAATAAGAAAATGAATAATGTTTGGTTAGTGAATATTCTTTAAAAACGGAAGGAGTATAGAATAACATGGATAATATTCGAGATATCCGAGATATTTTTCTCAACCCAATTTATCACAAACTAAATCACATTTTAATCAGGAAAAAGCGGTTACTTCCTTTTCAAACTGTCAAACATATGCAGATACTAGCATTTACGACTTAAGATGATAACAAAATCACTATTCTATTCTATAACTTTCTTTTGTTCTTAGAAAGAATGTAATGAAAAATATGCGGAATTGGACAATTAAAATACATTCATCAGTTTTTATTTTGAACAAGATCTTTTAACATTCCTCAGGTTAACAAAAAAAATTCTGATCAATTGTCTAAAATATTTGATAGCAATTAGATACGCATCTTTGGATTTTTTTTATTTCTAGTTACAATAAAAGTCAAATTATTACTTCTCCGAAAAGGTATACACGTTGCTAGAATTACCTCTTTTAAGAGTCTCCTTAATCGTTACTACCAAACAATTACTATTCAATAATAATTATTGAACAAGATTAAGAAAGTTTTTAAAAATTATCATCTAAAAGTTTAGATATTGTATACATAATACATCAATACAAATACCAGTTAAAATATTTTTGATATTTTAAATTGATATATATATATATATATATTATATAACAAAACTATCAGTGTATCACGAGGTTCAATGTAACAAAAACTGTGTTTACAAACTATATATTTTCAAGTATTATTTAGGATTATGTCATAATATGATAAGAGATAAATTTAATTATGATAAAAATTATATCATTTGACATATATGATTTGACATTTAAGTTATTATTTATAAAATACGTTGTAAACATAATAATGTATTTATTTGGTAAATGATAGATAAAATTTTAGCAATAATTTATTTGTTAACATAATATATATTATGATAAATTGGTAAACATAATTACAATATTAATAAATAAATTATTGCTAAAAACTTGCTTGGCATACACGAACGGGTCGAACTTGCGGCTTACGGATGGTGCCGACCTATTCAGAAGAGTAACTCGTTCCTGTAACTACAGTTAATCCCGAGATGATATGCCTACCAAACTAGTTGAAAAGTATTTATACATATTTTATGTGTCTGTCGTGACACAAAAAAGAAAAAAAAAAATCTGTCGTGACACGAAGTGGCCAACTACGAAGACATGTCCGTGCGTATATTAAAATAGTAATTTCTGCTTAGTTTAAAACTTTTAATTATCCAGTGTAACAAAATAGTGCCAAAATATTGGATACATATTGATTATTTTCGCCCAATGGACTTTCTGCGACAAGCTTAAGTGAGCCTTTGGACATTTAAGAAATGGTATATTTTCCTTTTCAGTGCGCTTTTTACCCTTCTCACTTTAAATGTTGAGTGGGAGAAAAAAGGGTGGAAAACTATATACACAGATTATAAAGAAAACTGTAATTTAGATACATAATTTCAAAGTTGAAATATATATTGAATGTTAGATAACTCATAACATTTATTTCATAGCTTAAAGTTGAAATATTTTTACGTGCACACACGTAACATTTATTTCATAGCTTAAAGCTAGCGTTTATTTTGTTCTAAATTTTTGGTAGCTCCCATAAGTTATTAGTTGCTAACTAAAAGAAAAAGCGATTCCTCTTTTGATAGTTGCTTTGTTTTTGCTTATGATGAATAATATCCACTAATAATAAAGTATTTTCGTCTTTCTTTTATGGTGTCCCTAGGAATGGTGATTTCATCTTATTCGAAAAGTAGCTATATTTCTATCTTTCATAATCAATGACAATCAAATTGTCACTTTTTAAATATATTTTTAAGATCCTATGTAAGGAGTTCCTACAACTTTATACACAATAATTGAACAAAACCGATGTAATGAATAGTGCAATACTTATATTACGGGGAATGATTAATCTTATTCCCAAATTCAAATTTTACCCGGGAGAAAATGGCTTATATATGTCCATGACGGGCCGAAATCGAATATTTGGTTATAAAATCTTTGAAAATTGTCAACAAGAGGACATTTGTTTTGTTCTTATGAGAGGTAAACCAGTTTTTGTGGAAAAAAAGTTGAAAAAATTAGTGACGTAAAAGTCTCCATGTATTTATGATACGCTGTACTACTTTGTAATTATACTCACTTCCCTCCATTGCTAATAAGTGGAGTAATAACTAACAATAAATATTCTACGTAATGTGGTTAGATACAGTATATTTTTATATCCAGACTGTGGTTGGATACAGTAGATTTTTTTAATACAAACTAATACTACTACGTTACATTACGAAAATGATCATTATAAGTTTTCTTGGAAACTACAGAGTCTCTGATCTTGAGCTGCGTCAGTGGACCCATATTAATCTATGAAATCAATCCCACGATCGACCCACCAACAGATGACTTTATATTAATATATACACACACAAATATCATATAGTTTTCTTACCAAACAACATTAGGGTCAAATAAAATTGACCACACGCACGATTCCATTTATTTTTTGGTGCAGCTCGCGTATTTTTTTTGTATACGTTGTTATATTTTTTGTTAAAATATAAGTAAGTTGTCAAGTTTAACCACATAATCAAATTCGGAACCACTCGCAAGAACAACTTTCAATGACCATAGTTTAATTTTGTTAGTAGATATTATGTGGTTAGTTTCAATAATAATGAGTCCAGTAAAAACTTATTTTATTTTTTTGGTTAAATAACGAGTCCAATAAATAGTAAACGGGAATACTTCCCTCACTATAAAATGATAAGAGAACCAAAAAAAACTATAAAATTATAAGTTTATAACATTGCGTTGTGCCGAACACAATTAACGAGTTGATTGACCCAAAATATCATCATTACCCCAAAGAGTCTCTGACATTTTGATAAAAGTCTTAAGGATTTCGGCTTAATACTCTTTTAAGATTGTTGTTCCAAATCTAGTTTTGGTTCCAAATCTCTAAACCAATTTGGTTAAATATTTATTTCTAAATTGGAGTTTTTTAAGAAGCTGTAAGAACTTTGTTATTTGCAATTTATAAATTCAACAAAAAGTGTTATCCAAATTATTGGATTTACTTTAATTAATTAGGATTTGAAAAACCTAAAAGTCGTAAAATAATAAAGTGAAAAATGTGAATCATGTGATTAGATAATTATTTGTGTTAATTTGTACTGTGTATCTTTAAGAAAAGTCGATTAATTTGTTGTGTGTTATATCTGATGCTAAATATGCACACTTAAACATGTGCATATTATATGTGGGGACCACCTGACACGAACCATTCCCGCGCCTTCCTTGATGACGATATGATCTCGACCGCATGATTTACCCTTATGTTTCATTATCCACCGTTGGATTCATCTTCTTTCCCAGTCACTCTCTCTCTCTCTCGCTTTTATAGGGATCGATCACTTCACTGTATTCGGATCTTCACTTTTGCTGATTCACTCACTATCTTCGTTTTCTCCTTCACCGATTTGTGTCGGTTCTGCATTTTTCTCTTCGCTGTTTGAGGTAATATCTCTGTTTTATTTTATCCCAGCGATTTCTCGGTTTAGCTCTTGGATTTTCTCGGGAAAGTTTCTTTGGTTGATTTGGTGAGAAACGCTGCCGTTTTTGCTAAGCTAAGAAACCACTACAATGCTCTAAGTACAGTTCTTCTAAATTAATGCTTTCGTTTGGCTTATTTATATATATGAAGAATCTAATTAAGCGAATCGTTAACCTAGGAAAATTTCAGTTTCGATTTCGATTCAAATCGCTGATTGATAATTTTTTTTGGATTTGTTGATTTTAACAACTGTTTCTTAGCAATTCGTGTATCTACCGTATTCTCTTTCAGCTCCGATCTTACTACGATTTTGATTAATTCGAAATTTCGATTTCTCGCATTTGTCGGATCCGTCAAATCGGAATATATTTTTGGTTGATCATAAATGCACGAAGGCATCATTCAGCTATTTCTTCGTGAAAAATGGGTTCAGTTCAATATATATATATATATATAGATATATATATATATATAATATGTATTTTTAGCATTATCTCAAGATCTCGATGAAATCATTATCATCATTCTGCATTTTTTTCTGCGTCAAAGAGGACATTTTTAATTTTATTTTTGTATTTTTCTCTCTGTGATGCCGTGATTACTCGGGAAAAGTCCTAAAACGAATTTAAAGTTTTGATGTTTGTTCAATTTTTTCATAATCCAGAAGGAGCTATGCTGGTTCTGTGACTCCCTACTACTACTATCTATGGAATGCCGTTTGGAGAAGAAGAGTTTTTCTGGTACTAAGCCTTTGCAAACTCCAGTTAAACAATGTCTGGAGAGTCATGAGCTTGTCAAGTATATGTCCAAGTTACCGGTTTTTTTGGAGAGACCTGAAACTACTTCTCAGGATAAGCTCTTGAGCATTGGTGTTCTTGATTGGGGACGCTTGGAGAAGTGGCACCATAGTCATAACAATCGGATTCCAGTTAAGACTAGATTCCAAACGGATGCTTCATTGGCTCCGCTTAGAGATGACTCATCGGCTGGTCCGAGCAAAATGCATAACCGTAGTTCGGCTTGTCAAATGAATCATTGTAGCTCACGGTACTCTAATGGAATGTCAAACTCTGTTGAGGAAAGTGTAAAGGAGGATCGAGAAATCAAATGTGCCAAGAAAAAGAAACCCGGAGATCGTAGATGTTTCAGCATACCAGATGAGCAGCTTTGTCCAAATACTGATGCACAAGGATTAGATGGTTGTGAGAAGAAGGATCTGAAAGGGAAGATATGCCAAGAGAATGGAACTTTGTCACTTGGATTGAATCCAGAGGCTGGGTTGAACATGGAGGTAAAATCAAAAGCTGATAGTAACAGACGTAGGAAGAGTGAAAAGAACTTGCACCAAAGAAACCGAGATGATCATGATGGAGAACTTGGTCGAAAGCAGCGAGGGGAGGCTAAGAACTGCAAGAGGATTTCAACTAGAAAAGTCCAGGTTGTTCACGGTATTGAAGTAGATTACTGTACTCAACATGCTTGCCCCTTGCCATGTAAAGCTGATGGCTGCTTGGCAAAGAGTAAAATTGACTCCATTGATGCGGACCCGAACAAGGTTTCAGTTGAAATATCTCAGTGCGTGCCACTCTCAACAACAGCAAGAAATATATCTTCCAGAGGTAAAATCACAGAAGACAGAGCATCATCTTTGTTATCTGTGAAACCTTGTATGGATGAGCCTGCCCAGCGACAAGACTCAAAGTCGCATAAAGTGGCATTTGAAAAGAGGAGAAGTATATCCCCTTTACAGCGGCTTAGCTTCAGTATGGGTAAGGCCAGCAAAACTAGCAGTGCTGCTGTTCCCACAACTCAGCTAGACTCAATGGCTAACTCCACAAAAATTGACTCACAAAGTGTGGCTCTTCTGTCTGGCGTTGATGGTTCAGATTGCAACAACCCCAGTAAAAAAGATACAACCACGACAAGCCATTTAAGAAGGTTGCTAGAACCTTTATTGAAGCCAAGAGCAATTCACTCTGGCAACTCCGTGGAGGGGCCTAGAGGTCAAGGCGTACAAAGAATAAAATTGGGTATCACGGGTTGTAAAACAGTAAATGTCAATGATTCAGCTCACGAGAAGAAGGTAGCATCATCCATGGTTCTAGCTGTTCTGCGAGTAACCTTTAAGAACAATCAGCCACTCTTTACATTTGCAGTGAACAAAGAAACTGATATCATTGCAGCTACCCAAAAGAAAACGGGAAGCTCGGAAGAGGGTGAATGTACTAGTGTTTATACTTTCTTCTCTATTAAAGACCATAAGAGAAATAGTGGGTGGTTAAACCAAAGAGGCAGAGGCCAAACACATGGTATCATCTCTAATGTTGTTGCTCAGATGCGGGTCTCGAGCTCTCTGCCATCTGGTTCCATCAGAGAGTTTGTTCTCTTCTCTGTAGAACTTGACAAAGAGAGCACGGAAAAGTCTGATCTGCAGTTGAAAAACGAGCTAGCTGCGATCATCGTGAAGATGCCAAGATGGTTTCACAGGGGGGCATCACTAAATACGGTTCAGGATCACAATGCACTCAATGAAGAGCTTGAAGATCACATCATAGACAGTTTTTTTTACCAAGACATAAGTGCTACGGTCATACTTCAAAGTGGTGTTCATAGTATGCCTCAGAAAGGAGGGCCATCGTCTTTGATCCAGCGGTGGAGAACAGGTGGGTCTTGCGATTGTGGAGGTTGGGACATGGGGTGCAATCTCAGAATTCTTACAAATCAGCACAACTTCTCCAGCAAAAATTCGACAACATCAAATTCACCACCCTCTTCAAATCGATTCGAGCTTTTTTTTCTGGTGCAGATTCGCTACTTAGTCTCAAAATCCAGTCTCCCTTTTTTCCTCTTCTAAAGCAAAACCAAAAGATTTCATCATCACAATTCTATGTTTTTTCAGGGAGAACAACCCGAGGAACATCCGTTCTTGAGCTTTAAACCGATCAAAGCAGGGATATATTCAATTGTGTATAATTCATCCCTTTCACAACTCCAAGCGTTCTCCACATGTATGGCACTTGTAGAGAGTAGGAAAATGTCAGAGATCATCCTTGAGCACAAAATCTCATGTGATGAACATAATGCTAGAGCGGAAACCGTGTTGTGACCGGACCAAAATTCAATGCAAAATGGCAATGCCGTCGGGTATTCAACCGCCCATCTCGCCTGTCGGGCGGGTCTGAAGTTTGTATTTTTACTTCAAACCCAAATTTTTACTTGCAGGTATCGTATCGTTAGTGTTAAGTCTAAGGTAAAAATAAGAAAGTAGCTAGAAGATCTGTTGAGAATAGTTAGCCTAATGATCTTCCCAAATCCCAACTCTTAAGTGTGAATATTTTTATATCTATATAAAATGTTGGTCTACTTTCAAGCTGTGAAAATCTTTGGTTTCTGATACTTGAAAAAGCCCCTGACTCTGGAATGATTAAAGGGGCTTTTTTATGTTGCCATGTGATCATTGTCATGATGATGAATTGGATTTACAAGAACAATGTTTTTGAACCTGACCCAGCTGATCAGACAAGTTCGATTTCTTAAAACATTCCACGTAAATTATAGATAAGTCTTTAGTTTTGCATAACTTTCAGTTTTAATCATTAGTTCATCTTTTAAAATTTATAATCTTTTAAAGTCAAAAAGGTTCTAAGTTATAAGAAACAATAAAAATGTTGCCATCGTTCACGTGAAGTTGTTGTCTTTTTGGTCACAGAGACAGTGAGGAACAGAGTGGATTTTATAGCTTTATGCACTTTGAACTCACAACAAGCAACATGGTAGACCAATCAATATACAATTTGCCAGATGCAAAAAACAAACAAAACTATAATTTACATTATTGAGAAGAATATTTTAGTCATTTCACAACACGATATTTACTGTCTAAATCATTATTTGGATATGCATTTTGATTTGTTTCTTAAAATTTATCAAATCTATCATATGTTAACATGTCACTGCTACATAATTTTAGTTTTAGAGCAGTTTATTTTTATTATAATTGATGATCAATATTTGTTAAAATGATAGTTCTGATTATTTTGTTCTAAAAGTGTTACTTATTTATATTATTCTAAAAAAAACATTATCGGATATTTGATCGTAAGAAGAATAAACAAGTTAGACCAAGAATTTGGTATCCATAATATTCTTACTAAATTTTGGCACTTGCGTATATTTTTACTAAATATACAAGCCATTTTACTAAAGGCCCTTTTGAATTTTAGGCTTCGTTGCGCATGTATAATATAGGTGCCAAAATTTCATTGTTGGCTTGTATATTTTCTCGAGCCAAGAGCCGAAGCGAGCTTTTAACACATGCAACCCTCCAAATAACAATTCATTGTTTATGAGAATAGAGCTATAGTGGTCCTGACTTGGTCACTTAAGAGCATCTTAATTTAGGCTAAAATGTGTCCCCCAAAGGACAACAAACATCTCCTTGGCACACGCGTGAAGTCATCTTCTATTACTAGTTTCTTTTTCATATTTATCACGAAGATCCTCTTTGTCTCCACCAACCAACATTAATTGTTCTTATAAATAAATAATTATTTAAACAAACAAAAGTTGGGTTAGAATATGTATACATGTCATAGAGAAAGCTTCACAAAAATTAAAGGGCTTTGCAGTGTAATACATATATATACTATCTCACTACAAAAGCTTTTGACTTGCATATAAAATGCTTCATGGACCTCTTTAATTTTATTGGGTCACTTGTCTGCGTCATTTTAGCTGGAAAGTTCTTCTCCTGTGGGTTCAAATGCACATGTATTACACGCAAATAAGAAAGTGAAAATTGTAACATTGTTTTATCAAATAAAAATATCATAAACCCGCATTTTAAAAACTGTTAGTGTATAAGACACATAAATAGTTAAACACAAATCACAATAAATCATCAGTATGTGTAGTTTAGGCTACTCCGAAGATTAATCACCTTTCTAAAATCCTCTGAAAATATGAGACAAATGTTCTTCATAAGTTAAAAATGTGTGAAGTAAAACTAAGTTTGATATTCACTTAAATATGTGAAGCAGTGAGAAGGAGATATCACTTAAAATGCAACTTGGCCTAAACTACTACTACTACCACTGCCACTTACGGCGTTAATATTCACAGCCACACGCATGCACACATGGCTTTGACTTTGACCATTCAATTTACGATTTTATCCCTAATTTTGCATTATTATTTTATATTTTCATTTTGATATAAATTTCTAATGTAGTCTTGTACTTAATCTAGTTGAACGCAGAGAGAAAAAACAAAACGTTGGCTTTCTCGATTAATCTGTGCTTTTTATTTTTAATTTGGTTTCGTTTTTTGACCAAAAAAGAATAAGTTGGTTTTATTGTTTTAAAATTTTCTAAAATACTTTTCCTATATTTTTTTTTTCTGTAACATCTAATTTACTGAAGATCAAGTTGAGTTTACATAGTCTGAATGTAAATCATGGGTAATACAAACAGGAACAAAATTACAAAATTAAAAAGAATCATTCCTACACTTTCCCTATATTTCATCTTCAAAAATAATAATTAGAAAACAATATTCCTTCTATCGCTACAAAAATGATGTTTTAACTTTTATATTTTGTTCCACATAGATTGATTTTCTAGTTTTTTTCTTTATTTTTATTGATAAATTGTAAATTTCAAGATGCAATGTTTGAAAATAATTATATTTATTATAATACTATTGATACATAATTATTAAAATAATTTTTGGGTGGGAGAAAATAATATATTTAGAAATAGTAATCATTGTTTTTTAATTTGTGTAAAAACTCATAAACATCAATTTTTTTACAAACAGAGGGAGAGGAAGTATTTTATAAAGATTCCTACACTTTTCTAAAACATTCTTAAAAATCTTGTTAAAACTAGTTTCAAATAAACATTTAGAAGAAATGAGAAAATGTTAGATATGTAACAAACTAAAGAGGGAGAGAGAAGCATTGGATCCACAAGTAAACAATTATTTGTCAAGTTTAACATTTATTATTTATTGTGAAGACCAAAAATATATATTATTTATTTTTGCTAAAAAATACATTTATTATTAATTTAATTATATTTCAATGAAACACTTTATACATATTCTGCCTTTATTCACCAGTGTCTCTTCTCCACTACACTGGCGCTATATAAAATTTCTCCCTCATTTTTTCCGCAGATTCCTTTCACCTCGAGCATTAATAAAAAAAAAAATTCTTCTCTTTCTCTCTCGATTTCTCTTAACCTCATATAGAAAGTGACTGATACTCTCAAAAAAGGGTTTTTGCTTTTCGGGTTTAGGGAAGAAATCTTTCATCTTCCTTAAAATCTTTGATCGAATAAGCTTTTTAAACCCAAAATGGGACCTCGTTGCTCTAAGCTATCTCTCTGTTGGTGGCCGACACATCTCAAATCAACTCTCAACGATACTTCTGATCTAGGTTACCTCCCTTACTTATAACGTCTCTACCTTTCCCGCATTTTAATTCTCTCTGCTCACAAACTTGAGTTTTTTTTCTTGTTCCGACAGAAAACGGAACAGACGATTTACCTTCTTTTACGGAGTTCAGTTTCGACCAACTACGAGCTGCTACTTGTGGATTCTCTACGGACAGTATCGTATCCGAACACGGAGTTAAAGCTCCTAATGTCGTGTATAAAGGCAGACTTGAAGATGACCGATGGATCGCTGTTAAACGTTTCAATAGATCCGCTTGGCCTGACACTCGTCAATTTCTTGTACTAACTCTCATAAATTTGATTCCTTTGCGCATTTCCGTTGATGGGTCTTATTATTTACAGTTCCAAATCAAATTTAAAAGTCTGCATTTGGGTTTATTTTGTTGTTTACTGTTTCATTTGATTGATCTTTTAGGAGGAAGCAAAAGCTGTGGGGCAGTTGAGGAATGAGAGGTTGGCGAATTTGATTGGTTTCTGTTGTGAAGGAGACGAGAGATTGCTAGTTGCGGAGTTTATGCCTTTCGAAACTCTCTCTAAGCATCTCTTTCACTGTAAGGCTTTTATCACTTTTAAGAGATTAGCTAAAGTTTACTTGTTTGGTTTGATTCTCATTGTTCTGTCTCGAGCTTAGGAGATTTAGTTGGAAATTTCTGTTTTTGGTTCTATCTTGTGGAACAAAAGATCAAGACTTTAATTGCTCATATGTCATCTATGATGAAATAATCATCGTTTTTGTTAATATTGGTGAGAGATTTCTATTTTTTAGCTAAAGATATTCGCTTGCAAAAGAATGGTGGAACTTAGTATGATGGTGATATGTAGGGGATAGCCAGCCAATGAAGTGGGCTATGAGGGTGAGAGTGGCTTTGTATCTTGCACAAGCACTTGAGTATTGTAGCTGCAAAGGTCGCGCCTTGTACCACGATCTTAATGCTTACAGGATCTTGTTTGACCAGGTCCGTCTCGAGCTTACTATCATCTCTCTTATTTCTCTTAACTTATGAGATGTTACTGGAGAGATTTGTGGGGTTTTACATATAAGTTTATGTTTAGAGATTCTGATAATATTTCTGTAATCTTGATTACAGGATGGTAACCCGAGATTATCTTGCTTCGGTCTTATGAAGAATAGTAGAGATGGGAAGAGTTACAGCACAAATTTGGCTTTCACTCCTCCTGAATACCTAAGAACAGGTCAGTTACTGATATGAGATGCAATGGCGTCAAGTTATGTGTTTGCTGTTTGACAAAGTTATTATGTGTGTTTGCTAATCTCTTAAGGGAGAGTGATTCCGGAGAGCGTGGTCTACAGCTTCGGAACGCTGTTGCTAGATCTTCTCAGTGGCAAACACATCCCTCCAAGCCATGTAAGTGGCTCAACCTCTCTTGGGAAGAAGTTCTTGATCTATTAGCTTAAACCCAAAAGTAGATTAAGTTCCATATGCTCTACCATTGAACCGCAGGCGCTTGATCTAATTCGTGGGAATAACTTCCTGATGCTGATGGACTCGTGTCTCGAAGGTCATTTCTCAAACGATGATGGAACCGATTTGGTTCGCTTAGCTTCCCGTTGTTTGCAGTATGAAGCTCGTGAAAGGCCAAACGTGAAATCTCTTGTGTCCTCACTCGCTCCTCTCCAGAAGGAAACTGATGTATGTGCTAACTAAATCACCTTCTTTTATGTATCAACCATTCAAGTCTTCACTCTTCTTATTCTGTATCTCTGTTGTTTTATTCAGGTTCCATCTTATGTCTTAATGGGGATTCCACATGGAGCTGCTTCTCCAAAGGAAACAACTACGCTAACTCCTCTTGGCGACGCTTGTTCAAGACTTGATCTCACCGCGATACATGAAATTCTCGAAAAGCTTGGATACAAAGACGACGAGGGTGTAGCAAATGAGGTATGTACATGAACAAGAAGCTTCTTCATCCTCTATAAGGTCAATGAACCTGAAAGTGTAGAGCTTTGTTGCAGAAACAAAATCTGCTGTAGTCTTTTATTGAGATCATCATCTTTATTCTTTTGCAATACAGCTCTCATTCCAAGTGTGGACCGACCAGATTCAGGAGACTCTAAACTCCAAGAAACAAGGAGATACTGCGTTCAAAGGCAGAGATTTTGTCACTGCAGTCGAATGTTACACTCAGGTAAGAAAAAAAAAGTTGTTTACCTTCTTGAAACCCGAAACTCAACTCAATCCGTCGTCCGATTAATAAGTTCCATCAAGGATCTATCAGACTATGAAGTGAATCATTTGATCAATGAATATTTGATTTTTTCTAAACGTCGAATTGATTCTCTCTTATTGTTTCTGCAGTTCATCGAAGATGGCACAATGGTATCACCAACGGTTTTTGCAAGGAGGTGTTTGTGTTATCTGATGAGCAACATGCCTCAAGAGGCTCTTGGTGATGCAATGCAGGCGCAAGTAGTGTCTCCTGAGTGGCCAACGGCTTTCTATCTTCAGGCTGCTGCTCTCTTCAGCCTTGGAATGGACAAAGACGCTTGCGAAACCCTAAAAGATGGAACTTCCTTGGAAACCAAGAAACAGAACAACAGAAACTGAAAACTTCAAGTGTATAGGTTTCTTCTCTCTTTCGTCTTCTTCGTTTTCTGATTGGATTCTGAGAAAGCCTTATTGTCTTTTCTTGAAGCATTATCTTAAGTTTGTGGTTTTCAATTTGAAGAGATGATTCAAATGTGATTTGAATCAAGAAAAGAAGGATCTTTCTCATTTAAGTCCAAGATCCTGAAAATATGATTTGTTCAAACTAATTTATTCTTTGAATATATCTTAAAAGAGTGGAGAACAAAAACAGATTTAACACAATATTGTCGAGTATTTATCTATTACCAGTCTTCAAAGCCAAAGATGTTTGTGTCTGAATCAAAAGAGCTAAAACCCTCTTGAGCTCACAGAGGTTTTACCAAGCCGGAGTCAAGAAGAATATTATACAAGAAGATGTAGAATCTCACAAGTCACAACAATCTATAAACTACAGTTTTTACAGCTACAAAACGTGTAAGTAATCAAGCGACAGGAGGGATTGGTTGAGCGACTGCAGGCGTCTCAAGAACAGGAGAATCAGGAGAAGAGCAGGCGCGTACTGGCAGGCAAAAGAGAAGAGCAGGCGCGTACTGGCAGGCAAAAGAGAAGAGATGGAAGTCGTATCACTTCAGGACTTTGAAGTGAAAGAGCCAAGAAACAATGAAGGCTAAGACCATCGCAGCAAGCAAGAAGTTCATCACACGGCGACCATGCCAGATTCCCCGCGGCTCGGTCTGAATCTGAGGTTGTCCTTGAGCAGCTTGTGAATGGGTAGAAACCGTGCTCTCTGCGTTTGACTGTTCGCCAGCCACGTTTAGAGCCATTGCACCGCATATCTCACATGTCCTGTCAGATTCATAGAAAAATATGACAAATACCAATCAGTATAATAGCCTTTAGAGACTCTCTTCATCTTGTAACTACACAAGAAAGAGATCTAACTCCAACCGGTTTCTCTGCTTAAGACAATTCCATGATGCAAAACAGAAACTAAACAGAGCTCTGGGGTATAATCGGGATTGATAAGAATCATATTGTATCAGCGAAAGGGACTGCAAGATTCTCAATGCAGCTGCAAAATCAAGCCTTTAAAACTGAATGTTGTGAAGCAAATCACGGAAACGTAGCTCTAATTGAGACAACAAACAATCAAAATCCAAAATGTGCAGGACAATAAGAACATTAGACACAAGCTGACAACACATGAGAACATAAACTGAATAATTGGTAGCCACAAAAAAAAAAACTGTAGATTTCAGCTTCAGTAGACAATCTTTCTGATAAGCAATCATATGGATCTTTAGAAATCAGATAAGAAAAAAAAAAAACTCAAAAGTACATAAAAGCAAATACTTTTGTTCCCTCATAAAGCTTCATCCTTTTCTATTTTTTTCACAGAAACTGTAGAATTTTGCAGAAATAAACAAATTTGTTTATAAAGTCTTGAAGAGAAATTGAAGAAAATACTTACGTGTTGCCTTTGATCTTGAACCAAGTTTCAGCACACTTACTATGAGCAACACCCAAATCACCTTTACAAGAGCAACCTAATTGCAAAGGCAAACCATAATACTCATCTTCTTCATCTTCTCTTGCTTCATCTTCTTCATCTTCTACTTCTTCATCAGAATTATCATCTTCTTCTTCAGCTTCTTTGTTAATCTCTAAAGGAAGATGACAGATCCTGCAATCTCTACCACCTTTCTTCTTCTTCTTCTTCCTCTTTCTCCTCCTCTTCCTCCTCTTCTTACCACCGGAATGTAGCTTTTTCTCCGGCAACACAACGCCGCCGCTCTCTAAATCGACCTCAGACAAAGAATCCAAGTCGGAGGACTCGCCGTCGGCGCAAATTTCGACGGAGTACGGCGAGTCTCTGGGATGGTTGGGCAAATGGTGATGAGATCCAAAAGCAAAAGAAAGCATTTTTTCTTGAGGATTAAAGCAAAGAGGAACAAAGGGGTCACTCATGGGTTTTACGAGGAAACAAAACAAAAGAAATATTACTTTATATTTTTGTTTTTAAGTTTTTAATATATATATATATATATATATATATATATATATATATAAACCAGAAGAAACAAAAAGCTAATTTTGTCTTGGAGGGTTTATTGCAAAAAATTTATTTTATATTTTCGTTTATAAGTTTTTAAGTTGCAGAGAGAAGAAATGTTGGAGAAAGCGAAAGGAAGAAGTTTGGACAAAAGAGCAGCTTCTGTTCTGATCTTTTTAATTATTGTTTTGGTTTAAAACAAAAAGAAGTTTACTTGTTGTGTTTTGTCTCCCTCAATTTTGGAGGATATTTCAAAACATTGTTAGATCCCGTGGTACGGATTCTTAACTCATGATTCTACATTGAATCTCCATTTAATTTTTTCATATCTATTTGAATACATGATTTTACTGTTTTTAAAAAAAAATTCTGAGTAGGAGTGGATCTCATCTTTTATTTCACATTAATTAAAGGTATTTTCTTATCGAAGTTTAAGTTAATCTGTAATCAGTTATACTTTATCACCTACTGTACTTATAAACAGTTGAATTAATGCTCCATTTGTTAGAATTATGTGTGATTTTCTTTTTTCAGTGTAATTTTCTTTTGTAACTGTAACTTCAGTAAGAGTTGAACAAAAAGAAGTTATTGATTATTATTTTTCATCAAAAGAAGTTATAGGTTTAGGATTGTGAGTTTTAACTTTTAATATGAACTGATCAAGTAAACCCACGTTACTTAAAAAGTTAAAATTTGACGGGGAAAAACGTTTTATTATTTATTTAGTACTCTCCTTGGTTTCTTCAATAAGTTAGATTGTTTTTATTTTTCCAACAATTAATTTATTTAGTACTTTACTCCTATCGTGAAAAACAAAGTACTTTGCTTCTATAAAAGTTTCATTCTAAACTTAGTACATTTACTTCTAGAAATTGGATTGCTTGGATTTTAATTAGTAATATAAAAAAATTGGCATCCTTTCTTTAATTCATGTTTAAACTGATTTTGATTTGGCAGTAGGTTGTTGAACTGTGAACATATATGCAATCGATGTTTGTTAGAAATGAAGTAGCGGGTTTTCGTTGAATAGTATATAAACAAGAGATCAAATTCAAATTCTTAAAAAATGTAGGGGCATTGATGAAATTAAACATAGAAATCACTGTCAACGTCAGTGACTGTGTCAGGATGTAACAATGTTCGCTGGGAGGAAACTCACCTTTCTTTAATAATTGTTCGAAAGAAAAATAAAAGAACACCACAATTTGAAAAGTTTTTTAAATTTATCTTGGGGTTAAGAAATATAGATTTTTTTTTAAATGTATTCTATTAGATTTGAAATTACATATGTTTTTTCTGTAACTATATAAGCTGAGTAGTATATTCTCCTTTTTCCCCAGTCATATTTGATTTTACTAGATTAGAGATGTTTTTTTTTCAATAAGTTTTTTGTTTTCATTATAATTATAATAAGGTATCATACATAAATTATTAAAAAAACCGGAGAAAATCTGGAGATAAAGGCGATGAATCCGGATACATAACCGATAATCTAAAAACAAAACCGACATACGTGATAGAAAAAATCAAAAGTGAAACGTTCAAAAACCTCGGATAAGTTGGAAAAGAACGATTGACACGTAACTACGGTATTCATAAATCACTACTAATTATACATGTTTTTCTAAAAGTAGTTATAAAATAAAATGTATAAATAAATTACGAATTATGGCTATAGTTAATTATGACTATACATAAACACGATTCTTGACACTGTTGTCTGAAAATATAAACATGTTTATTAAAATTTCAAAAATGTTCTAAAATCAGTTATGTTATAGTACGAGATGTTACAACTCATGACTAATAAGTGCATCTATTAAAAACTGAATAACTCAGCTTCTTAGTGCTTCGATCAAACAATTAACTCAAGTCTTATACATCTATTTATTTTGTTTTTTTTGGTTTTAATGTTAATCTAAGTGCATCTATTATATTCGAGTTGCAGTAATTAGGCTTAAAGAGCCCAACTTCTCAATGTTTCAACTTAAACGAACAACTTAAATCTAAGAAATGTATTTAGATGCTCAACTTCTTTGTGCTTCGACTAAATGAACTACTCACGTCTAGAAAGTGAAGTTATTTGAACTGTGAGTAGCTCAAAAATTTCACATTGTATCGAGTAAACAACCACAGGTATGATAAATGAATTTATTGGACTTGCGTAGCTCAACTTCTCAATGTTTAGAATTGACTTAACAAAACTACACAGCCAATACTCAAAACTGTCGCTGCTGCGGACAAAAAAAATGTGTAAATGTTTTCATTGTATCAAAACTTACTTAGTACAACCTATGAATCTATGCAGAGTAATTTCCTCCAACATATGGTATATGTCAAGTCTATCTTCTTTTACCATATCTAACCATTATTACGTTATATGTTCAGATATTTAAGCTTCATGTTGGATAAGGCTGAGAGGAAGGAATTACACATGGGATTCGATTAAGCAACGGAAGTGTTTCTATCAGTGAATCAGTAGTTTTATCTCGGACATGGAAAGAAAGACTTATCAAATCAGTAGTTTTAGCGATGCCTATCCATTCTATGATAATTGTTTCTTGATTGATACTCAAAATAGTTTGTGCAGAATTTGATAGCCTTCTATCGTGGGTTCCTGGTGGGGATCAACAAAATAGAAACGAAAAATGCCTTGGAGAGTATGATAGAACCAATTCAAATCCATGAAACCCGTGCTCATGCGACATGGGGGCTTTCAAATATTGGAAATTTGGGATTGGGTTGAGCTTCACCAAGTCTGGAAGAAAATGTTTCTAATTCATATAACAAAACAAAAGTGTTGGCGATACAAACCAAAACCTGCCACTGGTATTGAGGTCTTTTATTAGATGTTTAAAAGCAGAAGGTCTCCTACAAAATAAGTTCATACTTAACAGTAGCAAATCTCTAGGCTCAGTGTGCAGGCACATCAAAATCTCAACTCAAGAAGTGTAAAGTCTAAATAAGACGAAGGGAAAACCAATCATCATCCGAAGATTATGGATCATTTCCTACAAACGCTATTGACGAATTCAAAGAAACTACCAAGTAACAAACAACTGGAAGAAAACAGATATATCGAGAAGTACCCACAACAATGGAAGTAAACAGATCAGACAGCTTGGAGATCAGCAGTTGCAGAGTTTGTTGCAGATGCAGTCTTTGGCAGGTTTGGGATATACTTCCAACAGCGTTTGTGAACTCCGCTTATCTTCTTTGGAGCTTCCGCAGCTCGCAAGCCTGCATTTGAGAATAATGTATGAAATGTTAGTCTCATGGAAAGTGAGTGGACTAAATGTAACTGCATACAACAAAACGCTTGTCATATCTGAGAAAATCTTAACACTAATGCGTTATAAAAAAGTGTTTTCTTAGAATCATCTTCAACTTCAAGATCAATGGGGTAGAGAAACTTAGCATTACTCAAGGAAAGTGAAGCAAACAAGGAACAAAACTCACCATCTTTGTGAACAATTCCCCAAGCTTTTCCATGTCTACCATCCTGCATTTAAATCCAAAATCAAACAAAAACCCAAATCAGATAAAGAAACCCCAATGATTTAGTAATGGAAACATGAAAGATCTTCTATCAAACATGAAAGAGAACTCAACAATAAGAGAAAGAGAAGAAGAACCTTATAGAGATTGATCTTAGTGATTTCATAAGAGATTCCGTTCCAATGAGCTTTGGCCATATGGTATCCGATTCCCCAATTAGGTAAAAACTGAGCCACTTCGATAAGATTCTTCTTCTTTCTTCGTTTAGGTTTATTCGAATCGGAGCTAGGGTTTTCACTCGACGGAGGAGATGCCGGCGCAGAGAAATTCCTTAGGAGATAAAGCGAGAGTCTGAAAGCACCAACGGTTTCGGTTTTGGAGATTGCTCTGTTCATAAGGCTCATCGCCATTGGTTTCGCTTTCTCTAGTTCACCACACTGTTGAGATCGGAAACTGAGGTTTAGGAGATGGAGAAAACCTTAAGTAAACAGACCCAATAATATTTGATAAATTACAATCAGAACCGTTACTTTTGCCTTTGACCAATTTGACCACTCACTAATACATCTTTGAATGAGAAGTGAAAACCAAATTGACAACGACACGTATGCTAATATAGATTAAATTGGGAAGCTTTCCTTCTCTGCAACCTTAAAAATAAGAATGTTTCCTCTGTTTTTACTCTTCTTACTGAGAGACGGATCGTTGTTCCCATTTTCCTCCAGAAAAAAACCGAAACTTTACGAGTTCTGAAACATCTTTTTTCTTCTTCTTTTTTGCTTCATAGCATTTTCACATCGATTAGTTTCTCTCAGCTTCAGCAAATGGATCGATCTCTGTTATAGCGGTTAGTGTGTTCATCAGCTTAAATCATACTTGTTTGTTTCTGTAAAACTACGAATTTTGTCTTGACCAATGGTGAATGCATATGTTTTAGCTGAAATAACATTGCTCAAGACACAATTATCTGTCCTTGTAAAGAAAAAAGACTCATTTTTAACTTCATTCAGTCAAAACAGGATTTTTGAAGCCAGTGAATAAACAGCTCTTTCATTCTGAATGATTGTTAAAAAAAAATTCATGTAAGGCTTGCGTTACTTGTTGTTCTTCTTCAGGTTGGATATTCTCTTGGGTTTAATAACTGAGATTCATGAAAGATGTGTGTGTCTTGTGTGTTTGTGTTGCTTACGTTGGCATGTTTCTCTAGGAAGGACCAAAAATGGGAAAGAGCTGATTACTCCACATCGAATGTGAAGATGACGAGGCGTTATGTATCTATCTATGCAGTACACATTGTTCTTGCTATTTCTGTTGAAGATCCAATGTGTATTCTCGTATTCCGATTATTTGATCGGTCTTGGAAGCTATGACATTACGGGACCTGCAGCTGATGTCAACATGATCAACATGATGGGATATGCTAACATGGACCAATTAACATCTGGTGTTCACTTCAGACTCAGAGCTCGCTCTTTCATCGTGGCTGAGCCATACAGGAAAAGATTTTCTTTTGTTAATCTTGATGCTGGTATGGCCTCACAGCTTGTGACTATCAAAGTCATTGAAAGATTGAAACAGAGGTAGGTAGGTATATATATTGTGACATTACTGTTTTTTAATGATTCAGTATATTGCCAGTGCCAAGCGTGTCATATTCAATTTCAATTTACTTGAAGGTATGACAAGCTTTATACGGAGGAAAATGTTGCTATTAGTGGAACTCATACTCATGCCGGTCCACCGGGCTATCTTCAATACATTCTATACTTAGTTACTTCTCTTGGGTTTGTTCATCAATCGTTCAATGCTCGTGGATGGTATAGAGCAAAGTATCATACAAGCTCATGACAATCTCCGTCCGGGTTCCATTTTAATCAACAAGGGTGAGGGATTCAACTCGTTGTATACTTTTATATGATTCATTTGCATGTTGCTTTCTCTAAAGACTTTTCTTTTGGATCTGATCTTGCAGGGGAGCTCTTGGATGCTGGTGTGAACCGTAGTCCCAGCGCATACCTAAATAATCCGGCAGATGAACGTAGTAAATATCAATATGATGTCGATAAAGAGATGACACTTGTCAAGTTCGTTGATGATCAATGGGGTCCAGTGGGTAGTTTCAATTGGTTTGCAACTCATGGCACTTCGATGAGCCGTACAAATTCCTAGATCTGCGGGGACAACAAAGGCACTGCAGCACGTATCATGGAAGACTGGTTCGAACGAAAAGAAGGTCATGTATCATATGATGTTGAATCTCATAGAAGAGTCTCAAGCATTATCACAGATCCTCTTGGTAATAAGCATAAGTAACCATAGCTCCAAGAGTTTGGCAATGGCGTGTTATGTAAAACTAACTTTTTGTTGCTTTCGTTACAGATCAAGATTTTCTGGAAATGGCGTCCTCTTTACTGTCTACAGGCGGTGAAACCGTTACAATGATGTCAAGTGTTGCTAGACAGGTCAGATATGGATTCAGACACGCTGACAAACCGAGCTTTGTCTCTGCCTTCTGCCAAACTAACTGCGGTGATGTTAGTCCAAACGTGTTGGGAACCTTTATAGACACAGGCCTTCCATGTGACTTCAACCACAGTACTTGTGGTGGAAAGAATGAACAATGCTACGGCCGTGGACCGCGGGAACAACCGATGGACCTGGAGCATTTGACTTTAGACAAGGAGATGATCATGTAAACATGTAAGGAACTTTCTCAAGAATCCAACCGAGGAACAGGTCCGATGCCATCGACCTAAACCCATATTACTTGATACCGGTGAAATGAAACAACCATACAACTGGGCGGTAAGCATTATCTTTTTATCATTCAGCCTTTTGCTATTACTGCGATGGATTAAAATTGATTTCCACTTGACTCCTTTTGGTGGGAAAAATGTTTCTTAATCTATTTTCAGCCATCGATATTACCAGTTCAGATCCTCCGCATTGGCCAGCTAGTGATTCTCTGCGTCCCCGGAGGTTAGCCACACTCCCCCAGGTAAATAAAATCATTTCCGGATTAATGTAGAACACTAGTAATCTCCTTTTTCTTTGGTTAATCTTGCAAGAATTCACAACTATGGCTGGGAGGCGACTACGTGATGCCGTGAAAACAGTGCTTAAGGAGGAAGGTAGCAACAGAGGAGAATTCAGCGTGGTCATAGCCGGGCTAACCAATACGTACTCGCAGTATATCGCCACATTTGAGGAATACCAAGTTCAGAGATATGAGGTCAGAGGCTGAGATTTAAAAAAAAAGAAAGAAAAGAAGCTTGGATCTTTCTTAGTTTCACGCTCTTAACCAACTCTGTTTTTCTTCTTTTGTCAGGGTGCATCGACTTTGTATGGACCTCACACGCTAAGTGGATACATTCAAGAATTCAAGAAACTAGCAAATGATCTTCTATCCGGTCAAGTCACTGACCCGGGTCCCCAACCACCTGACCTACTTCACAAGCAAATAAGCTTAGTAACACCCGTGGTTGCAGATATGACACCAACTGGGACTGCATTTGGAGATGTCATATCGGATGTTCCTCAGTATTCCAAGTTCAGGAAGGGAATTGACATAGTGACGGTTAAGTTCCGGTCAGCTAATCCTAGAAATGATCTATTGGGAGATCGGTGAGGTCGACCAAACCGAATCGAGATTGACCAAACCGAGATAAAAAAATATCTAGAAGATTGTTGATAAATGTCAATATTTAGATTAGAAAGTTTAACATTATCTCTAAATATATTATTTACATTTATCTTTCCACTAAATTAGGTAATTAGATTTATCTCTACTTTTATATAAGTAGATGTATCATGTAACTATTATTCTTATAAGAGTCTATTATAATTCTTTCCTAAACACATTTGTGTGCTTACTCTCATCGAATTTATTATGGTATCAGAGCCATAGATCCAACTTCTGTGGATTATGGTTTCGTTATTCCGCACTAAAACTAAAAAAAATAAAATCCACTTGTTCTTCTTCTTTTCTTCTTCACTTCTATTTCTGTCAGAAAATCAAACACACTTTATTGATTTTCTGGGTTTTTTTCTTCGTTTTCTTACCAATCTTCATGTGGATTCATCTATACTACGAACAAGATGGAGACCACGAAGATAATACTGAAGTGAAGACTCTGACGAATACGATGCTGATTTGTCGGTGACGAACTCACGATGACACAAGTTTCTTCATGAACAAGATGTTTGAAGAACGATCCAGATGAAAATACATGACTACAAATATGTATTTTTCATCAAACCAATGACCCCACGGCCGGGTATAAATGTCATTGATGACCCCACGGCCGGGTATAAACGTCATTGATGACCCTATGGTCGAGTATAAATGCCACAAAAATGATCCCATGACCGGGTATAAACATCGTTGATGACCCTATGGCCGGGTATAAACGCCACGAAGATGACCCTACGACCGGGTATAAACGTCGATGATGATCCGACGGCCGGATAGACCGCCGATACTTTGAAGACTTGTCCAATCTCACACGTGTTACCACGTATGAGCTTGCTGGAGGGTATTGGGAGATCGATGAGATCAACCAAACCGAATCGAGATCGACCAAACCGAGATCAAGAAATATCTAGAAGATTGTTGATAAATGTCAATACTTAGATTAGGAAGTTTAACATTATCTCTAAATATATTATTTACATTTATTTTTCCACTAAATTAAGTAAATAGATTTATTTCTATTTCTATATAAGTAGATGTATAATGTAACCATTATTCTTACGAGAGTCTATTATAAGATCTGATGACAGAAGGGACTTTCGCGCTTGTTGAGAGGTGGCTCGAAGGAAGAGAGACATGGGTTCCAGTTTATGATGATGACAACATTTGCCTCCAGTTTAAATGGTCAAGACCGTTCAAACTCAGCATGCGGAGCTCAGCGAGTATTGAATGGAGAATCCCTGAAACCGGTTCACTTGGCATTTATAGAATCACTCACTTTGGTTCTGCTAAAACCCATTTGAACTCCACTCACCATTTCTCTGGTTCCTCTAGTGCCTTTGTTGTTTACTGAAGGAACATGAATAGTCTAATAAGTAACCTTACAATCCAGGAAGAAGGTCTCTAGTGACTGTGTTTAACAAACATATTAAAAATCTTAAGTAAAAATAGTAAGACGATGGACTGAGACTCTGTACTTGTATTCTGAAATCGTTACGCCATTGGAGTCGCTTTTAAATCTCGATCTCACTTTTCTTCATTACTACTCTAAATCATTGCATTTTATGATATCAATCATCGTTAGTTAGAGATAAAGTGCGACTTCTCAATTTAGCTTGCCCAATCAGTGCTTCCCAGATTTCGCTTATCTTGTTCCAATCTTAATAGAGATAACAATGGCGGATCTCAAACCCAGGATCGAGATTTCGTTTCTAGAAACCTTCATTTGTAGCGCTTTCGCAACTTGTTTTGCAGAGGTATCTATCTAGTGCGTTCATTTTCACTCTGGATGGATAAATTGTGCATCTGTTAGTTAATTTCTTCAGTTTAATCACTGTCACAGGTGAACAAGCCAGAGAAATGTGTTTAGATTTACTAAATCTTCGAAATAGAGCTGTAGATGAAAGAGAAGCTACCCAAGATGGTCTAGTCTACGACTCTTAACTCCATTTTCTTGGGAATTTTCGTGATGCTTATCGAAATGAGCTTATATAGACTTCTATGAGCTAAATATTAATTGGGAATTGACTTTTTTGTATGTTTCAATTCAACTTCATTACTTTGTGTTATGTATTTGCTTTACGCCTTTAAGTCTGTTGTAGTCTTTTAGTCAAATAATTCCGATTCATATTTTATGGCCTAACTGAGTGAATGTTGCAGTTATGTACAATACCGTTGGACACAGCTAAAGTAAGGCTTCAGCTTCAAAGAAAGATCCCCACAGGAGATGGTGAGAATTTTCCTAAGTACAGAGGCTCTATTGGTACTCTAACTACCATTGCAAGAGAAGAAGGTATTTCAGGGCTTTGGAAAGGCATAATTGCAGGATTGCATCGTCAATGCATCTATGGTGGCTTAAGGATTGGTTTATATGAGCCTGTGAGTCTCAGATTACCTTCCTTCTCTGGTGCATTTTTTTTTGTATACCCTCTTATTATATCTGATCAATTGTTTACTTTGCGATATCTGGCCAGGTCAAGACATTTTTGGTTGGAAGTGACTTTATTGGTGATATTCCATTATATCAAAAGATTCTTGCAGCTTTGTTAACCGGTGAATTCAGTTCTTAATTTTGATCGTCTATTAGAAGTAGTTGGAGTGAAACATCAACAAAATAAAGGGAATCTTTTTTTTTGTGTGACAACAGGAGCTATAGCTATTAAATGCTGCAGAGCTAGCTAGTTATGATCAAATAAAGGGGGTGATATTTTTTTCTCAAGAATTTGTCTTTGTTATCTTGTAGAAGAATTTTTGGCTTATACTGGTGTTTGTTTAGTCTTTGTTTGTTCTAATACTTCCATACATATGCAGACAATTATGAAAATTCCATTCTTCAGAGACAGTGTTCTAACTCATCTACTAGCTGGTTTAGCTGCAGGCTTCTTTGCTGTCTGTATCGGTTCTCCAGTTGATGTGGTAAGCAGTCATTTTCTTCTTTTACATAAAGCAACCACAAAATTACAAGATCATTTGGCTCTCGCCTCATTATTTTTTTCGGTAGTGGTCTATCTAAAATAACTTTCAGAGAGAAGTGATAGATCTGAAAACGAAAGTGCTAAATGCCTAATTCAATGATCTTTTTGGGAACGAACAAAAGAGACTTAGTACTGATTGAGTTTCATCACAGAATATCTCTTTAAAGGACAAGGAGATAGAATGGACATTGAAAGTGACATTGATATAGCATGTCACATGTTTGTGTCTTCCACATTTTTAAGTTTCTGACCTCTTGCTTGGTGATTTGACTTTGGTAAATGCAGCATTATTAGATAGTAATGCTCTACCGAAGGAGATATTAGATTGTAGGGGGAAAAGAACAAAACTATTAACTTGTTACTGAAGGAAGCAAAATGATTGATGCTTTGGTATTTGCCCTTGGAACGGCATGGTTCTTTATATCTTGTTCCAGGTGAAATCTAGAATGATGGGAGACACTACTTACCGAAACACAGTCGATTGCTTCATCAAAACCATGAAGACCGAGGTTAGTATCTATTTGCAGTTCACATTTACTAATCTTTCTCTTTTGATGCAATCATGAGTGTTTTGTTTTTGGTATTGTTACAGGGAATTATGGCATTCTACAAAGGATTTCTCCCGAATTTTACACGGCTAGGAACCTGGAACGTCGTTTTGTTCCTCACACTAGCACAAGTAAATTAGATTCTTCTCCCATTCTCATTTACTTTTTGATGGTGGTGATGATAAATGTGGGTTTTGCTTTCTTTTAATCGTGTCCTCTCTCTCTCTCTCTCACAGGTGAAAAAAGTGTTCCTAAGAGAAGTCTAATACGATTGATTTCTGAGATCCCTCCAAAAAAACCATACCTTATTACATAATTCCTTCTAAAACCTCGAATTGTTAGAGAATATATATACTTTTATGTTATGTGAGCTTTGTCATTTAGATTAATATAGAAACATTTATCAATTTTGATTTTCTTTTTGCAAGAACTCTTTATATGAAGGGTCGCTTTATTTCAAGTTCCAAAGCTAGATTGTCTTAACAACACACGACATGACATTACTACTACAAAAGAGTGAACTCAATGAAACCGGGTTAAGACCTTGGAACCAAGTAGACTCTGGATTTGATGATTGATCCTTTCCCTTGATGGCTAAGCTTGAATCCTGGACTAACAGGAAATCCAACAACCTGACCCGCAGGAACACGGCCGTCCGAGAATCTGACAACGCTCTCCATGTACTGAGAGTGAAACTCAGCTCCTCGGTTTGCCTCGAAGTGACTCGGGGATGGGTCGAGCGAGAAGGCCAGTAGATGAAGCAGCCAGACTGCTTTGGCTAATTCCAAGAACTCTCCATAGAACTGACTTCTTGGGTGATTACCAGCTAGAACCAACTCCCGCTGTTCAGAGTCCCCGAACAATGACTCTTCCATTTTGTGGTGAATGATCGAAAGATACTTCTTTGAGCAGAACTTACCAAAATGGCAAGTTGGTAAGATCCCTAGCAACTCCATAGGATCCATTGCTTTCATGTCTTTGAACTGCGCGAAGCAATCACGACGGTATTGATCCGGGTTGATAAGAGAAGATAAACTTCCATCCATGTAAAATGTTTCGTGATCGAATCCTTGGAAGATTTTTCGAGAGATGTAAGACTCAAGAGCAAATTTGGCGTGCTGGTTCGGGACAGATGACTGAATCGAAGATGCTAACGCAGAAGCTGACATTCCGTCTGATGCAGCTGAAGCAGCTTCAATGGATCGAACCGCCGCTGCAATGTCCCAATGTGCAGCTCGCATTAGAGACAATAGAATCCCAGTGAAAGACTTTGATGCTTCTTTCACCTGAATCATCGTCAACTCGAATAACTCAGGCACTGGAGATACAGCAACTGTTCATGTTCCATCATTACAGAAGTTGTAAGATTGTTAGGAAATTTCAAACAGTAAATAGAATTTGGATTCTGATTAGAGAAGAGAAGAGTGTGAGTGTGACCTTGTGTGCTACAGTTAACTCTCCGGCTTGAAAGCAAACGGTGTTTCTTGCCTCCGTTACCATTGACCATAGAAGTAGCCACTTTGACTTTCTCCTTCAGATTCTCAATCTCAGTGTCTTTCACCTTCACTTCTTTCTTCAGCTCCTTCACAACTGCCTCGTACGGCGCCACCGCTTCTCTCAGCATTCCTCTGCCGGTATCGTTTTTCCTCCGGCCACCACCAATTCCGGTACCTCTCATTCTCCTGAATCTTTCCCTCAGCAAACCGATCCTTCTCAGCTCAGCCACCATCGCAATGTCAGCATCGTGCATCTTCTCCGGATCCCACGGCGAGTGGGCTTCTTGAAGTGCCACGTAAGCCCTTTTCAAAGCTGCTGCCGCCGTGAAAACTTCCTCCATCACCATCTCCATCTCCTGCACAGTCTCTACATGCACGCCGTTCCTCCCGCTCTTAGCCCTAATTGTCTCATCTTTACCATTTTCCTTCTCCAATGCGTCTTCGTACTGAATCTCTCCATCTTCCTCATTCTCTTCTTCAGTATCGTACTCTCCCCGACGATTTCCAGCTAGATCTTGCCGGCCGGCGGAGAGTGGATGCAACAAACAAGACGCCGTCACTCGCTGAATCAGATCCGAGAAGTTAGAAACTTTGTTCGCCATTTCTCCTCGCTTCTTCGCCTTGCAAAATTCGCCGCCGTTCCTACTGAAAACGCAGAAATTGTGAGAAAAACAACAAATCAAACCTCCAGAATCTATGGACGGGAAAATCACAGAAGCTTACCTGCGGGAATGAGAATTGTTGCTCTCCGATCGCAGAGCAAATCTCGGAGGATCTCGATTGAACTGAACTGAGTACCAGTACTCAATGTCCTTAGGCTCAGTTTCTAAGCTCTCTCGATCAATCTGCTTCTTTTTGCTGCGCAGTGAAGAAAACAACTTCAACAGTTAAGGCCACCGGAATAATTTTTTCACCGGCCGACGACCGCAATAACCGGAGATTTCTCGTGTTATTATTTTATCCTAATCTCTCAGAGAGTCAGTGAGTGTGACCCAGTGGAGAGAAAAGAGTAATAAGTCAATAAGAAACTGAAAACTGATTCATAATTACCGAATTACCCCTTAACATTTATTTTTTATCCTTTTATGTTTTGACCCCGGACTTTTCTTTTTCTTGTAACGATGTGCCTCGTAAAAGCTTACCTCGTTTTTGGCCCCTCGGGAAAAGTTTTGGGTCTTTCCACAACTTTCTAATTTTCAACCTGCACATGCTCCTCTTTCATTTTTCCTTTTTGTATATGCCAATATCTTTTATTTCTTTAATATAGACAACAATTTTTTTTGGTTAAATAATCTAAGGTTTATTATATTGGTAAAATATATAATACAGAAGTTAGAATTTATAAAAGCAATCGTCTATCACATTTGTCCTTATAAAAGGAATACTTATATCTTTCTATCCTTAATCAGTTAACTTAAGATAAATAAATAAAAGTTTCTTATGTAGTTTAAATTTGTTTAAAATATTTGATCTTTTGATTCTCTCCTAAAAGACAAATTGGAATATGAAAAGTAGCCATTATTAAGTGAATTATATTAGTATCTTTTGTTAATCTCTCTTTAGTTTGGACGAGAAAGTTATCCCATAAAGTCATGACATGGATCTTGCCTTAATATTCTCGACATGAATCACATAGACTTGTCCCTTTTTAAAATACTATGATATGATATATCAATATATATATATATATATAGATCGATAAATCCAAAATTTATCATTAAACCCACTTTAAACGCATCATACTTAATTAAAACAGCAAAATATATTTTTAAAATAGTGATAATCCAACGGGAAAAAGGAATATTCACCTGTGATTCCTTGGATTAAGTGAGCATAAAAGTATGCCTGGCAACATTTTTACCTCTCTCTCTCTCTCTCTCTCTCACACACACACACACTCTCTTTAGAAACAAAGAAATGAACTCTATTATATGAAGGAGTGATGCAAAATCGAGACTCAAAGTTAGCCGTATATATAGAGCATTTAACTGAAGATTTGAGGGAAACAGGCCAATGAGAAAAGAGAGTTTTGATGTGACAAGTATCTAAACTATATTATTAAATTATGACTATATAATTGAGGGGTGGGATAAATCCTTGTTTTAAGTTTCGACATCTAGCCATTTGTTGTGTAGTTTGTTCTTACAAATCATATATACTTCACTGGAAATATCTAGAATCAGAACTGAAGTCAGGATAAACACGCACACACATTTATAAAAACGCGGATCCAAAACGATTCCAGTTGAATCAGAAATGCATGACTAATTTTTAAATACATCTTCCATGAGTAATGTTTTAAGAAAATCTCAAATTTTTTTGATGAATATCTTGTTAGATGATTGCTTTAAATTGTATATGTATCCTCTCCATGTGCGTCCCTTGTTTTCTTATAGGGATAATTTTCACTAAGCCTAGTTCTCGTGAAATTAGGAGGCAGTCAAAATTTTCATCGTCACTAGATCTTTTACTATTTCTGAATCCTTCACAACGCATCCTCAAACTATTTCGTCGTCTAATTTATTGTATTTGTTTTCTTCTAAACCCTAGTACGTATTTTCTTTTTGCAAGTTTGACCTAAGAATAAAATTATACGATCAGTACTTGGTTCTACGTACACATAAATACAATAAAACAAAAGTAAAAGCCATTGAAGAGTTATTCGAAGCTTTCCAAGCGACATTATTGACAAATACAATACTCCCGCCATTATTTCATAGATTCTCTTGTACCAACCATTTTGTTGTGTTTAACAAGAAACAGTGATGACCAGACACCAGAGGTTCTCGAATTTTCATACAGTTTCCTTTTCTCACATCCACTTTTCTCTTGTTAGTTTAAATCATTAATCAATGTCAAAGTATAAGTGTTTACCACTTTAAAAGTTTTTAACGAGAATTTCCCTATAAAAATATTCATGATGCGTAAAAGAAGTATATACATATAAGTTCACGTTTAAACAACCAAAGTTGAGAGAAGAATAGTGTAAATAGTTAGCGGTAACTAAAAGGAGAATCATAAATGAGTGGGTTTAGGATACATACGATGATAGGATATAAGAGGAAAGGGTGTGTCCAAAAGTGTAGGACGTGAATAGGTACGGAGACAAAGTGATGTGTGGTGCCCCCAAAAATTGACTCTGTTGTTAAGCATTTGTGTTTTACCAATCTTTTGGACTCACCTCTTAAATCTTTCTTTCTCTTTTATTCTTCTACTCTTATTAACTTAATTTGGCCCTTTTACACACATACATCTATATATCTGTATCATAAACTTTTGCGAATAGCATTTATAAAATTATTTTTTAGAAAAATAAATTGTATCTACGTTTTTAGGCGTTTAGCTAAACGAAGAATATGAGCAACTATGATCTGCAGAAGACTTCTTCAACTTAAACAGAGAAGAAAGAGAAACAAGCTGATTCATAATTACTCATATCATATACATAATTTAAAACAGTGCCCTCACCATTGGGTATGTCACAGAACGTATACGACATGCATTTCTTGTTTTAAAGTGTGTTTTATAAAAAAAGTTTAAACACTATTCCGCTGCTGAGAATAAAAGATATGTAACTTATGCAAGATAACCAAATTTTACATGGAATGTCCAAACTAAAACATATAACCCTGACTAGTTAAAACCTTATTTAACCACGCTTGTCAATGTCATATATGATATATCAATATATGAAACTCAATTTATGGGGTGATTGGGAGGCACTTTAAGAACTATAAGTTTAAATTTAAGTCTTAAAAACCAAAAAATTACCAATCACACTTCTAGACCTTTATTGCTTTTTACAGTTTTTAAAGTCTAACTACTCACTTTAATTTATTTTACGTTCAGTTTTTCAAAGTCACAAATAAGAAGTTTTGTAGACTGTAGCAAATAAATAATAACAAAATCTGGTATTTTCTCTTTCTTCTTTCCCATAATGATTGAAATACTCTTTCTCAGTCTATGTATAATTTATCACAAAGATATTTTGATTAATTAACAATAATTATTTCCGTTCTTTTAGATCCATTTTTTATAAGAAATTTTTTTTGTAACAACAACCATTATGACATCATCAATTGCGTCGGAGTGATGGTTCATCAATCAAAAAACCGAACCAAATATTTATGTGTTAAATATATTATTATTTGCTATTATGTTGTCACATGAATTCATTTTTGGCATAATTATATTTGTAAAAAGATATAATAAAAATAACAATCACCGATTCTATACCTTTTTGTTACCAATCATATTTTAATTAACAATCAAAGTCTGTACAATCAAATTCTTTACAAGTAAAGTTTTTACACTAAAAATTTCTACAGTCAAAAATAACAGTTATTACCAATCGGTTGGTTTACTGCTATGCATAAACAAAATATCGATAAGAATTTTAATGACCGATTTGGAGTAAAAACAATAGAAATCGTTTATATTTTTGAAGGAGTTTGTACCAAATTCATTGCAATATTTATTTTCATAATTCGGAAGCTTTTGAAATGAAACACATTCACTCAAATTTTATTTAGTTTATCCCATTTTTTGATGAAAATTTTGGTTACTAATTATTTTTTTATGAGTTCTGTATATTGTTTTCTAAAATTTTATTAATAAAAAAATTTATTTATGATTTTATGTTATTATTTCGATTTAAATATGGTATAATAAAATTTACTTATGTGATAGTTTTTACAGATTTTTTACCAATCAGACATTTTAAACTATTTAAAGTCACTGTTTCTACACTTTCGATTATTAATCAAACTATTATACAACAACAGCTTTTACAACCAAAGTCTCTATAGATTACCAATAAAAACCCTTAACGTGTTTACGTATATATATATATATATATATATATATATAATCCTGTCGAGAGCAACTCATTTCTCTAAATTATTTTCTGCCTGAGATGTCAGACGACTCCGATGAAAACGTGGGATTTCACTTTCATCTGACTGTCTAAGAACTCATCAAAATTTAATTTATTCCGAAGTTAGAAGGTAAACCATGTAGACAAATCATAGCAACAAAGGATATTTATGCCAAGGAGGCATGGTTGCTAGTCGACCATACCAACAATCCTTTTTACATGAAAGACGTGTGGTATTATTTTACGACGAGGATTCAGGTCTGTAAAAAGAAGATCGGTTGTGGTAAGAACTCGAAGCGGGAGATCGCTGGAGACAACAACAACAAAACAAGAAGAAGCTGCAGAGAAGAGACAATGCTTCTGATATTGTTCCCCGTAGTGAAAGCAGCTGAATTATGGACGAATTTAAATTGTCTAGGCGAAGATAAATTTTAGGAGCTAGTCTTCTGCAAGATTCATAAGAAAAAGACTTCCAAGAAGGACGATCAGCATCACGAAACTTCTACTTCTACTCATCATCTTCGTCATGAGTCTTCTTCGTCGAAACCAGCATTGAGAGGAACCAAAGTAAGCTTTGCGGCCTTCAATATAATTTGTTATATTTCGGCCCATTTTTATGGAAAATCCAATACTTAAGTTGGCTAGAATATTTAGAAGGAAGAATAGAGGTGGAGAGTTCAAATGCTCCTCCATACAAAATTTACTTATATTTTTAATAATAGACCTTTAGTTTATTTATTTTGCTTCCGGTCCATATATTTTTACGGTCGGCCCTGATCGGAGCAGCTGCCAATCAATGATCATGAGCTTGCTCCAGCTTCTTCCCAGGAGCAGCCGATCCATTTATGCTACAAGATTCAAGAAATGAACAAATCGTCCAAAAGGAAAGATGATCATCATAAAGCTTTTATTCCTCATCATTACGAGTCTTATTCTTCGGAGATCAATGAAACTCATTTTTATTATCCGGAGAAAATCCGCGCATACTATCTGAGTAATTTTGGTGTAGAAACAGAGAGAAACAAAAAGCATAATGGAGAAGAAAACATGGTTCATCAAATAGACGATTTCTCATCAATCAAATTGGACGATGCTTATGATAAAGATGAAGCAGATGCCTCCAATTTGGAATGATGGATCATGATCATTAATCAACCAGAATCTTTTAACTTTTATGAAGCTTATGTTTCTTAAATCTTTTATTCTTTTCCTTAAGTCTTGCTTAATATTATTGTAGTTCAAAGTTTTTTTTTTTTGTTTAGAATGGTTTGTGTGAATTATTATGTGGTTTTGTGTGAATTATGTGTTCCATTTGTTCTTTAAAACACAGAGTTTCTCATAGGATTTGTGAAGCTTGTCAATATTTAGGCTCTTTTCGTTTCGGATAATAAATTACAAACAATGTAAGATTTGTAAGCCTTCTATACGCATGTATTCTTAAGGAATCAAATTTCGGATCTTAAGAGATGTTCTACTCATCATTAGTCACATATAGGAAGAAAGATAGAGAAGCCGTTAATTTCACGTAAGCTGTTGATCATAAAGGACCAACTCTTTCCTCATTTATTAATAACATATATAACCAACTCTTATACTAAATAAGTATTCTTTCGATTCTCTGCTACAAAATCAATCATGCTCTATTATCTTTCACTAGTTTTTTTGTTTTGTTTTAGTTTCTTTCCCTGTGTTTAGCTCTTAATATAGATTTATTATACTAATATAATCTTTATGATGCACAATATGTCCAGCGTATTTATATAATTTATCATCAATCAGTGGATCATATTATTTGGCATTATACAAAGAATAATAATTATTCAGTTAAATCAGAGTATTGATTATCAACTCATTATCAAAGGCCACATCTTAAAATCCCGACGTCAGGTAGCGCTAGTCTAAAAAACCAAATATGAAAATCGAAGATGGCACCTAAGATTAAACAATTTCTTTGGCGAATACTATCTAACGTACTTGGTACTGGCGCAGATTAAATCGCAGAGGTATACCTATCGACGCCACTTGTAAAAATGTTGTAAACATATCGAAACAATATCACACTTGTTTTTCAATGTGACTACGCTAGAGCGGTTTGGCAATCCTCTAATTTACCGGCCTATATGATCCCTAATCCTTTCAACACAGTAGAATAAAATATTCAAGGTCTCCTTACCGTTTATAACTCAACTATGCCTACGGAATCTCGTCATGGAATTTTTTGGATCTTTTGGCAAATTTAAAAAACAAGGAATGACTTAATTTTTAATAAAGTCTCTTATGATCCCTTGATAATAATACATCAAGCAATCGATAATATTTCAGAATGGCTGGAGGCTGACCCTTAATCCATATTTTCAACCCATCGATCCTCTACAACTACGGAAGAAATATCCCAATGGTCACCTCCATCTCCATGTTAGTATAAATGCAATGTCGATGCAAGTTTCAAGTATAACAACCCAGTGATAGGTGTTGGATAGATTCTTCGAGACAGTTATGGATCCTTCAAACTAGCGGAGTCTACAAAATTACGACAATGTACTAATCTCTTTGAGGTTGAAGGTATTGTTCTGTTACACGCTCTTCAATCTTTTTGGTGTAGGGGATACCGTAATATAATTATGGATGGTGGCAATAAGATTCTGCATGATCTCCTTTACTCACGAGTTACAAATGCAAATATGGATCCTATTCTTTGTGACATCCGCAGTTGGACAGATAAATTTTTCAATATATAGTTCGTTTTGGTTCCGAGACAATGCAACCAAATAACCGATAAATTAACCAAAATAACAATTAATCAAGTTGTTACAACTAATGTGTATGTTTCTCCTCCTATGATTGTTATACAGGTTTTTCTTTTTTGATTATGTAAACGTTTTGCAATATTTCTAATAAAATCAGACGTTCAAAAATGACTTTTAGACCCATACTAGCTTTCTAAACAGAAAGCATCAAACTGACTTTAAGTTTAGCCAATTTGATCAAAATCATGGCCTCCATAAAGTAGCATGGGCCAGTCTTTTTATAAACGGGCCGAAGTCGAAAGCAAGCCTATTATTGCCTTTAGAATTTATTTTAATATTTTTGAAAAAAAAACAATGAGGTTCTCTATCAGACAGAATATTAAGAGATGCTGACAGACAGACTAATACGCTGTCGTTTTGAGTATTTGTCTTAAAATTCCAGAGAATTTCCATTTATTTTCTACCTTTTATCTGTGAAAAAGATAAAAATAAAAAAATCCATCTAAAAGGCGTAAGAGGTCTGGATTCGTCAAAAAGGTCTTTGAAGAATCTAAAACGTCTTATGGCTTAGCTCTTGATTTCTCCATCTATTCCTTCTTCCTCCGGCTTCAAGTCGCCGGATCTTCCGGGTTTTCCGATTTCTCTTGATTTCTTCTCCTCAAAACCTACGCTTTCATGGTTTTGTGATTCCGTTGTCTCAGGTTAATTTTAGCTTCTGCAAAATTGAAAATGATTTTCTTAATTCATTCATTAGATCGATCTTTACTGTCATTATTGTTTTCAATAGTTTCTTTGGATTTTATTTTCTGAGTAGTGCTTCTTGATTTGTAGGAAGAGAGGCATATGATTGGTTTAATTCTGGATTTTCCGGCGATTTGGTGAACGTATGGAGAAATTTCGAGTTTAGTATTTGTAGCAATTTTTTTTATTTTTTGGTCATATAGCTTTTGTGGATTAATGGTTGAATGTGAAAAATGGAGCTTTGATGGGTTTGAAGGACGTTTGTATTATTGTGAAGATGTGATTGTTGGAGATTGCAGCAACTCATCTCATTCGTATTCACGGGTTTGCTTGATTGTAGAAGAAACTGAAAGTTTTGGTTGTTTAGTCTGAGAAGGTTTAGGCTTTTTAGCATTTCAAGCGTCTATAAAGTGGGTTTTTTTGGAGCTTAGAGATGGATGAAGAGGCTACTTCTTGGATTAGGAGGACTAAGTTTTCTCAAACGGTTTCTTATCGTTTGAATTCGTCTAAGCTAGCTTCTCTCCCTTTTATGGTAAACCTAGAGAGAACTGCTGGACTGAAAACAAGACCCCAGGCATCATCATCATCTTCATCATCGGATCCTAAGTTGCTTTCGAGTAACTCAGAGACTACGCAAGATTCCACGAGTTTAAAAGCTGATGTATATGTTGTTGATTCTGAAATTCAGAGAAACCCTGTAACTAATAAACAGAGATCTGTTTCTCCCTCGCCTCAGATGGCTCTTCCTGATGTGTTTAAGGAAGCAAGATCTGAGCGAAAGAGATTTTCTACTCCACATCCAAGAAGAATGGGCTCAGAAAAGGGAATGAGGCCAAAGCTGTTGCATAAAAACTCCTTCGAAAAGAGATCATTTAACTTGCGATCTCCATCAGGTCCTATCAGAGATCTAGGCACTCTCAGAATTCAGGAGAGGGTGAAGAGCAAGAAGGACACAGGATGGTCTAAGCTTTTTGATAATGGTGGTCGTAGAGTGAGTGCTGTGGAAGCTTCTGAAGAGTTCCGCATTGATATGTCGAAGCTGTTCTTTGGGCTTAGATTTGCTCATGGGTTATATAGCCGGCTATACCACGGAAAGTATGAAGATAAAGCTGTTGCCGTGAAGCTTATCACTGTGCCTGATGATGACGATAATGGATGCTTGGGAGCTCGTTTAGAGAAACAGTTTACCAAGGAAGTCACCCTTTTGTCCCGATTGAGCCATCAGAATGTTATAAAGGTGATTTATGCCTCCTCTCTCTCCATTTTTCTCGGTTAATTGTTATGTCAGCCTAGATGGAATGATTATTGTAGTGTATGTTAACTTTTCTTCTCTTATTTGTGTGCTAAACAGTTTGTGGGAGCGTATAAAGATCCGCCAGTATATTGTGTCCTTACAGAGTATTTACCTGAAGGATCCTTAAGATCTTTTCTGCACAAGCCTGAGAATAGGTCTCTTCCTTTAAAAAAGCTGATAGAGTTTGCTCTAGATATTGCAAGAGGAATGGAATATATTCACTCACGACACATAATTCATCGGGATCTTAAGCCAGAGAATGTATTGATCGACGAAGACTTCCAATTGAAGATTGCTGACTTTGGCATAGCATGTGAGGAGGAGTACTGTGACATGTTGGCTGATGACCCTGGAACATATAGGTGGATGGCACCTGAAATGATTAAACGTAAACCACATGGACGTAAGGCTGATGTTTACAGCTTTGGACTCGTTTTATGGGAAATGGTAGCTGGAGCAATCCCGTATGAGGACATGACTCCTATTCAAGCTGCTTTCGCAGTCGTACACAAGGTAAAATATTCTCTGTGTCTCCTGACTATTTCATGATTGTAATCTTCCACCGGGGCAATGCCATCTGAACTGTCTAATGGTTATCCTGTTAAAGACGCAGAATTTCACATAAAAAAATCTTATAGCACAAGTATGTTATGGGCTCGTAATTGTTCAGTTGTTTCAACCATTTTGAGACCTGAAAAACGTTGATCTTTGGTTCAGAACATTAGGCCAGCTATCCCTGGAGATTGTGCAGCAGCCATGAAAGCTCTGATAGAGCAGTGTTGGTCAGTTTCTCCGGACAAGAGACCCGAGTTCTGGCAGATAGTGAAAGTGCTTGAACAGTTTGCAGTTTCCCTTGAACGTGAAGGGAGCTTGAATCTGAGTTCGAACAAGATTTGCAAGGATCCAAGGAAAGGTCTGAAGCATTGGATACAGAAGCTTGAACCGGTCCACAGAGGAGGAGGCGGAGGCAGCAGCAGCAGCGGCCTTGGTGGCTCAGCCTTGCCTAAGCCTAAATTCGCTTGAGAGATGTGAAGAGTCTCATTTGTAAATTTATGTATAATATAATACAAAAGAAGGGTTTTTGTATTGTGTTTGTATCCTTTTTTTTGTTGGTTGTTGTTTAGTGATCTTTTCATCGTCAATGTCATCTTCTCTGGATTTGTTGTGTAATGACTGCCAAAATTGGGAAATGGTTGTGATTTGATGTTTATGGGATTCAATATCGTTTTTACTTTACACATTTTTGTTGTGGAAATTAATGACTTTCATCAGATTATTCCCACAAAATTGAAAAAGGGATATTTAAGAGTTAAGACCACTGTCCATACATTCTCATCGGTTATGATTATAAGATTAAATCTCTCTCAGTCGTTTGTCAGTATTAGGGTTGAACCATATATTAGTGTTGAAAAAGGTTGCCTTTTGTCTTCCCTATTTCTCTTATCCATGAATGTATTCAGAACATCAAATATGAGAACATCTTTTGTATAAATCAATACTACGATAGAGACCTCACATGTGTTTCTCCATAGCAGGCAATGTTTTATGAACATAGTTCAGCAGCTGCGTTTCAAACAATCGAGACCTTGCATTCCATAGGAGCTAAACAAGAGATTTCATAAAATAACAACAAAAGAAATGAGAAATCTTATGTGTATTTGTATTTATCTAAGTAAAGATTTTTCTTCAAATGAGAAGCAGCAACATGTTTCACAAATTGGTATAATCAAGGAGACAATAACTCAGTGCTATTCTCGTTGTCTTCGATTCTAGGCAATGCATATCTGTCTGAATCACGAGCCATGAAGCTATGTCCTGCTGAAGAAGACGAAGAAACAGAAGGCGAGGAACAAATCATCGTCTCCTTCATCTCTCTCCTTATACCCCATAGCTTCTCCGCACAGTCTTTCATAGCTGGACGTGTAACTCTAGTCGGCGCAACACATTGGCTCGCCAGTCTCAACAACTTCTCAGCCACTTCAATGGCAGCTCTGTTTCTTTTAAGCAATGGATCCATTATGAGAACAGCTTCATCATCTTTGAGTCCCTTCAATGCCTGCACAAGATGAAACAAGTCTCTTTGATTAAATCTTTGAAGATTATCTTTAAACATATATCATGGATAAGTGACACTTACCCATTTAACTGTGAGTCTGTCTTTTTTGGGTCTCTTTAACTCAATGGGACGTCTTCCAGTGATAAGCTCTATGAGCAAAACACCAAAAGAGTAAACATCACTCTTGTCTGTTAGTTGAAATGTTCTGAGGTAATCTGGATCCACATAGCCAGCAGATCCTTTGACCTGAGTTGATATATGAGTAGCTCCAGGTTCTTCAGAAACTAAACGAGCAAAACCAAAATCTGCTACTTTGGCTCTAAGCTTATCCGTAATGAGGATATTTGATGCTTTAATGTCTCTGTGTATTATTGGATTATCTGCATTAAACTTATTGTTGAGTTCTTGGCACACTAAGCTATTCTGTTACACCAATATACAACAACGAAGAGGAAATGACAAGAGTACCTGTGTATGTGTGCAAATAGGTTAATGCATGAGCCACATCAATTGCAATCTCAAGACGTTCTGCCATTTGAAGGTGGCTACCTCGTGAACCTGTGTTTTGATAAAGAAGAACAAAAGTTGAGAATTCTAAATTCAGATACTTTCTATTTGGAAACTTTCTCTATGCTCTTAAACTAGCGACTTGGCTTGTCTTTGTCTATAGAAGAAGAAGAAGTACCTCTTGCAACTTACCATCTAGATGTTCTCGTAGGTTTCCATTGCCAACATATTCAACAACAATGACTCTTTCATCTTCATGTTCAAGAAATCCATACAGCTTTACTAAATTCATATGCTCGATCTTTGACAATGTGTAGATTTCATTCTTGAACTCTGACAACCAGCTTTTGCCATAGTTGTTCTGCCACAGAATTTTCAGTTATACATCATTTGTTCTCCAAATCATTCTTAAGAAATTTCCAAGAAAAGGAATTCAATTACTACCTTTCTTGCACGCTTGATAGCAACAACAGTTCCATCATCAAGCTTTCCTTTAAAGACAGTTCCAAAACCACCTTCACCAATCTGATGAATAGATGCAAAATTTGAAGTTGCCTTTTGAAGCTCCTTGAAAGAAAAAATTACAGGGCCAAGCTGCCAACTTTTGCGAGAAGAAGAATCTTTTCCAGAATTTAGAAATCTTGAACCAGATAATCGATATTGACCTGAAACCCTTCTTTCTGTTGACCTTCCAACAGAGCTTGGTGATGAATAACCACCAGTCCAGCCTGATACTGCACATATGCAAGAATAAAAAAACATTGTTACAGCAATATAAAGAGCATAAATATATAAAAATATATCTCATCCAGTGCTTTAAAGATTCAGAGCATGTTCTTGATTCAAGAAAGGATGTCTTTAGGAAAGATTCAATCAAAGACCAATTATGCTTACATGTAGATTCTCTGTCAAACATGCTGCTCTCTCCAGGATCAGATCTACTACATTCTGTAGGATTTAACTTTCGTTGTCTTAAGAAAATAATACCAAAGACTTTCTTGGCTGCCCTTCTGATAGCACCGAGGACGGAGACATTCTTAGCCTTATCACCAGTACCTACGTCACTCCAACTATACTCAGAATCGGCTTTTTGATGCTTTCCATTAGGGAAGAGTAGATGCGTTGGGGTTCTGCTCCTCATTGACATATGTCTAAGACATGGTTATAGGAAGAAAGTTAATATTATTTCTCATGTCAGAACGAAAAGTTTGTTGCAGTCATGTATATAAGTTTATTTTTCTGCTTTGTTAAAGATATGTATGTGCATATAATATAAGCATTATTATCTGTATAATAGATAGATATGTTCTTTAATTTGTTGTCGACCGATGCAAAGAGCTTGATTGGTCTTACAAGTTTTGTTGATATTCTATTTTCATAGTCAATGGCTATGAAGGTTTTGCTGAATTTTTTTTTGTATACTTTTGACTTTTCCACATAATAAGACTCGATACTAGAAAACGACTAATTGATATTTAAAACCTGTATAGTAAAATCACATGGTCTTTTAAATCTCTATCTTGTCTAAGTAACAGAGTCAAAAAAAGTAATCCAAACCTAAAACCATTGCTCTTACAAACTCAAGATCTTGTCTTTACACGGCGGATAAATCTTGTTTCTGATATTTACTCAGGAAAGTTAATGATTCTATTTAAAGCTGCAAGTTGTCTATATGATCCACCAACAAGCAAAACGTGGTCCACATACACAAGTAGGATAAAAGATGAGTATTTCGTGCAAAATCCATAGCCACAGATCATCTTAACAATGACAAACGATATGCTAAAAGATATTTTTAAAAATAAATGCATGAGTAAGACACCAAAAAGTAAACTACTAAACCAGAAGATAATGGATGAGACTGACCTGCTGTGAAAGAAAAAAAAAGACCAGTTGAATATATGTTGTAAAGAGTATAAAATTTCCATAATTACAAGATAAATCCTTGGAACAAGCTCATTAATTCAATTAAAAGATCTTAGAGGAAATGTGAAGATGGTTGTGTTTTTATGTATACTCCACTTTTAAGTTTATAAACTGAGGATGATGATCTGATATACTTTGGCAATTTTCCATCAAATTTCCCGCCGGAAATTTATAAAATTAGGTAATCTCATCTCCAGAGAAACACAGAACTGCTCAAATCATCTGAGGTAAGCGATGCTCGATGTAATTTCGTAGAGCATTGGAAAGATATGTGTTAACACATTTTCAACATTGCTTAAATAGTTAAATCGTAATGTTTATTCCGGTACGAATGGCAAATTCGTTATTACAGTGAACAAGAAAAGAGCCAATCCTTATGGGCTTATTTGTATCTTTATGAGCCCAAATAATCAGATTGGGCTTAAATTACGGTCTTGAGCCCCAAAAAAGTTCAGTTGTATCTCTTTGTTGTCAACTTTTGTTTTCTGATATTTTAGTTTACCAAATAAATTAATTAATTTCACTTGGCACAGTCTAAAAATAGCTTATAATTCACTAGTTCAGTTTGAGTTTGACATCGATTTTTTTTTCCATACGATTGAGAACCGTGGAACTACACTAGTTTCTTGTCGTTGGTGGACTAAGTCGTCGGGAAATTCCAATGTAGATCAGAAAGAAAACAAAGACAGTACAATCAAATTCAGACAAAAAACAATTACTGCGTATTTTTGGGACCTGCTTTGGTTTTTCTTACTCGTTATTAAAAAAAGGCACACACTCTTTGGGAACTTGTCGTAACTACGAATCTCTATGTCACTCATTTTATAGAAATTTACTTCCCCTTATTGTAGGTAAATGCCTTAAAACTACAAGTAATATTCTTGCGATTGCTTATGCCAAGTAAAGTTTGATTCAATTATTTATAATTTTTATTTATATTTTATTTTTCAAAGATAAATATTCTAGTTTGGTTTCACTGTTTTGACGATAACTATTCAAAAAATAAATTATTAGAATGATAACACACTTCGGTTAATGATGTAACATTTGAACAACACAGTTTAGTAAATAATAATTTAGGTTGTTGCAGAATAGTTGGAGTAAGGGTTATAGAAAAGTTATCTTTGAAGGAGGTAACATAAGTATCCCTGAACTGATTGAAGGCACCAAACTTTGGAGTGTTAAATTGGGTTCGTGAGATCCGTATATAGAGAGAAAGATTTGAAGAAATCAAGTTTGAATGGGTCAAACGCAACTATAATAAGCCTGCTGATGTTTCATCAAAGCAAAGAATCCAAATAATGCTTCGTTTTATTATCATCGCTTTGCCCCTGTTTGAATTACAGAGGTTTTACACTGACTATGTAAACTCATGATTAAGTCTTCAATAAATAGATGTTACAAACAAAAAAATTAGGTTGTTGCATCAAAAAAGTGTGTTGTTCAAATGTTACATCTTGGTGCTCTACTTGAAAATAATAAATCACCAATCAAAACTTTTAATACATCCAATTAAAAAATTACAAAGTTGACATTGAGCAATTTCTTGATTCAAAGGGAATCCAAAGACATGACGGAAGCAGCCAAATATTTACCCCCAAGGTAAAAGAAACAAAAAAATAAGATGGGCACACGTGTTTTCACCATTTTCAATCAATTTAATTTTCTTAGGTCTATCCATTAAATTTTAATATCCACTAATTAAGAACCTTTTATGTTCGTCCTACAAACGCAGAGGTCAGGCCCATAATGGGATGTGTTTGTACACATCTTCCTTTGATTCTCTCTGCATCCCTCATGTGACACAATTATACCATTTATCTTTCTCCTCCATTAATTACAACATTTAAAATTCATACAAAACATAACATTATTTTCTCCATTTTCATTAACTTATTTTAATATATGATTTCAGTATTTTATACAAATCATATACATTTTATATTGGCAAAAAAACATATTACTGCAACTTTGTCAATAAATGATAAAATTTCTCAAGTTGTTAAATTTCTCAACTTTGTCAATAAAAAAACATATTACTGCAAATTTGTCAATAAATGATAAATGGTGAAAGAGGAGGTTCACCATTGCTTTGACAACGCCACTCTCTTTTCGAGATCCTAAAAATGTCACTGACAGATTCACTCTCTTAGTTTCACTGAACTCATCCTCAGCCCTAAGCCATGACCCACCAAACTCAACGTCGTCGCCGTCGTCACTCAGCCGTTTGTTACCGTCATCCCTCTTCCAAACCCACCACTGGTTTCTGTGCCACCTGTCTTCGCGAACGTCTCTCCACCATCGAAGCTCTCTCTTTCTCCGTCTCCGCTTCCACTGAGCTCCGCCTTGCTCGCTCTCCCTCCGTTCGTGACGCATCCGCTGCTGTTTTAAACCAGCCACGACGCAGATCGTGTGATGTTAGGTCCAACGACGGCTCTCTCCACGACCGATTTGGTGACGGTGATGACGACGAGCTGTTTGATAGCTCGATTAGGTTCCCCATAGTCCCAGATTTGAAAGAGGAGGAAGACGAAGAAGAAGAAGATGATATTAGAGGTAAGAGGCTCGTGGAAGAAGAAATCGAAGATGAAGAGCTGAAGACGATGAAGGAGTTTATTGATCTGGAATCAATAAATCAACAAAACAATAAGAACCATTGCAAAGATTTAAAGGAAATGGCTTCCGTTTTCAGCAGAACACTTAAGAAATTTTCACTCAAAAATCATCAGAAGAATGGAAAATTTCCAGATTTTAGTCTTGGCCGTCGCTCATGTGATGTAGATCCTAGATTGTCTCTTGACACAGCTCGACTTTCGTTTGAGGAGCCTAGAGCGTCATGGGACGGATGTTTGATTGGAAAAACGGCATATCCAAAGCTGATACCTTTGTCTTCTGTAACTGAAGATGCCAAAGCCTTACCGGAGAAGATAACCGGCGTTAAAGACGACGAAGAGGAGGATAAGAAACCAGGCGGGACAGCTCAAACGAGGGATTACTACTTGGATTCACGACGGAGGAGAAGCTTTGATCGATCATCGAGACATGGATTGCTCGAGATTGATGAACTGAAAGCTATTTCAAACGCTAAGGTATCACCTGAAACTGTAGGTTTGTTTCATGGTGCTAAGTTACTTGTTACGGAGAGTGAACTTAGGGATTCGAATTGGTATTCTATCAAGAACTACAAACCGGAGTGCTTGGAGTTAGGAAGCAAAGGTGTCGGTTGTGTTGCTGCTGGTGAGGTGAAGAAGCAAGATGGGTTTGGTTTGAAGAAGACTGGAAAGAAATGGATTAAAGGATGGAACTTTTGGGGATTGATTCAGAGGAAATCCGATACAACCAAGAGCGAGATCAAAACCGAGCAAAGTTTGAAACTTGGTGGTAATGCAATGGAGGGTTCTCTTGCTGAATCTCTGTTGAAGCTTAGGAGAGTGGGTATAGGAGAAACCAATGGTGATGTTAGCGAGAAACTCATAAGAAGCTACAGCGTCAGTGCTAGGAAGTCTTGTGATGGCATGTTGCGTAGTGCTTCTCTTGTTAATGGCTTTGAAGGTGGAAGAAGTTCTTGTGATGGTCTGTTCCATGGGTCTATTACTGGTGTTGAGAATGGAAGAAGAAGCTTGTGTGAAGACGGATTGTTACATGGTATTGAAAGCAAACGGAATCATCTTCTTCAGAGAGAAGCCAAGCTTGGTACTAACTCGCCAGACAACCTCAGAAATGGTATGGTTAGATTCTACTTGACGCCATTAAAGAGCCATACAACAAGCAACTCCGGTAAAAATAGGCTGATGAATTAAGTAGTCTGATCTGTGATTGTAAGTTCATGGTGGACTATATTGAAACTGTGTTGTAATTAGCAATTACCATGTTTGTTACTTATTATCCCATTGTTCTATAGATATATGAACTAAAATCATATGCCCATCTTGTTCTTTCTCCTTTTTTCTTCTACTTTTTAAGCGTATACAATGTAACTTTGTTGAAAGATGGAACTTTTTCTATATATTGACTCTGATCAATACACAACCACTAGACTTGAAACCAGTAGTTTCTAACTCAAGATATTGGGTAACTTTGATGGGAACATAAACCATCAAGTTATATTCCAAAGGGTTTAAGCCAAAACATGAAAAAGCCAACAATAATAAAGGACAAGAACCACTTCCCAAGAACAAGAACATCAATGGTAACGTAGAACAGATGTCAATTTTGTACTTCCCCGCTATAATCTAAAAGGATACGTCTACAGAAACACTTGTACTGATACACAGCCTAAATTACACAAGTTTTTTATCACCTCTTTGGCACCTCTTATTCAAGATCATATCCTTTCTCTTGAAGTTCAGTCATGACCTCATTCCTCATCCTCAGCCACAGTTTCTGAGCCTCTTTGTCAAACTTCTTCTTCTCCATTTCCTTCTGATAATTATCTGCTTCACCTTCGGACTCAACAATCCCTTTAGGCCCAATTGCAGTGCCGATCATTCCTCCCTTTGCAACAAAATCTTCCATTGCCTCTGTATCACCTGGATAAGGAAACTCACGCCGCTCATACAAATGAGCCAATTCTCTCTCTTCCTTTGGTCGCGGCTTCAATGTCCACCAACCTAAAGGAGACGTTTCATTGTAAATCCATGCGATGCCAAAGATTGTGTAGGTACATAACAATGCTTTCCCCACTTGTTTCCAAAAGAACATATCATCACGCCCCAATCCAACCTTCTTCAGATACTTGTTAGCATCCATTGACTTCAATGCCTCTATTCCTGTCCACCAAAAACAACCAACAAAATGAGATTTCGTTCAGGCATTTCATCGAACACCTTATGTGAGGCCACTAACTTAGATCACATAAACAAGTAAAAAGTCGAGACCTTTGATAAAAACCCACATTATCCGGATATATACATGAATATAGGACAGCAATTTTATGGATCTATCCCCATTTATTTCATCGACGCTTACAATACGGGAAAAAGACAGGCAAACGAGGAGATTCGATCGGGAATCAAGTAAACGGATGGAAGAAAAATCTCACCAGTTTTAGCATGTTGAAACTGTTTCCGCACCATTTTCTTATCCGGCGAGCTAAAGAGCTACGACCAAGCTTATGTACAGTACAATGATCAACGAGCTCAGCCCTTGCAGAAATTAAAGTCGACACGATGAGAATTCGATCTCGGACCAACACAGAAAAGCTCTATTAAAACACTGTCGTTTGAGGCGTTTGGGCCTCTCTAATTTTTACTGTCGTTTGAGACGTTTGGGCCTCTTTAATTCGTTTGGAGCCTTATTATTTAGTATCATGGATCCAAAACGTTTGCAAAGTGTCGTGGGTTTGTTAGTATTACTTAGTCAGATACGTTGCCGTTTCGCTAATGTCTAGCCTCCGATTTTACTGTTTTGTTCATTCGGAGAGAATTAAATAGTTAGGATTAGATAAGCTGTTATATAACAATATAACACCAAAAAGGAAAAGGATCTATTTTTACACAAATTATATCCTCATAAAAAATACCCAGATTTGAAACCTCGTTATATATTTATCTAGAATAAAAGTTTAATTGTTTCATATACACAATACGAAAGTTCGAAATTTAAATTCACATACAATTAACCGATAACTTTATACAATAAAAGTTTTATATATCTATTTAGACTAAAAATTTATTTGTTTAATATATACAATACGAAAGTTCGAAATTCAAATTCACATATATAACTTTATACAATAAACCAATTTCAAACTTCTTCTTTTTTCGTTGGAGTGCCCGCTGGTAGTTGGACTGCCATCAGATTCATCGCCGACAATCCAGGTAATTAAATATATAAACTAAAATAATTCTAATTTATAATAAATTGTTTCTGTAATCGTAAACTTTATTAAAAATTGGTAAGACTAGCGTCAGTGAAAAAAAAAATATATCCTTAAAATTTTAGCCAGAAAAAATACTAAAATTTTCAGTGACAACAACTCTAAAATACAACAATTTTTTTTTTTTAAACTAAAAAATATAAATCAAAACCGTTAAATCTAGAACCAGTAAATCTTAATCCTATTTATTGATTCTTTTTCCCGATTAGAAATTGTTTTGATGTCGAGGAAAATCACAAAACTCATCGAAATTTTTTGGTCTTCACGTTCTTGCTTGATATTTGTTAGACTTATGAAATGGAAACATATGCTTACTTACTCTGGTTTGATGGACTTCTCTGTTGAAGTTTTGGAACTATTTATTATTCGCTGACATCGGTAACGTCGATATATATTCAATTAAGGTCTGACTAAAAAAACAAAAAACTAATAAAATTTTGACCAGATCTTATCTTGAACTTGAATAGAAGAAACTAGAAAAATCGTACAATCGCTTCATTTACCACCATAGAGATGGAAAGTTGTAAATCAACTGTTTGAAAACCAACAAAAAAAACAACAAAATATAAAGAAAAACATCAAAAAAAACTTGATCCAAAACAGCGGACCACCGCCACATAATCTTAAAAACGAAATATGTCAATTCTAATCCAACCGACAATAAAGCTCTAAAAGCCTTCAACTATCGGTTGAAAGACTATTTTTTCTCCCTTTCTCTCCCTGATTTTATATTAATTTCTAATAATTTGTATATTAAAAAGTTGTTATAAGTTGTAGATTAGTTTTGTCAAAGAGTTGGTGTTTTCCAATCAGGGATTATTTTTTTCGTATTTATATTCTTGTAGCGAATTATTTATCCGAATATTCGGTCTAAGTTGCTATAGTTTTTTTTTGTAGTAATTGATTTGTTTATTTGGTTACGTATGATTGGGTATGGTTCATGCATTGTCACTTGGAAATCCATACAACTTGGGGATTAAAGATGGCATTCGTCGTCGACAATGGTCACGGCCTTCACCAGTCCCTGCTTCCCCCACCTGCCGATCTTCCCAAATGTTAAGATATGTTTAAATTAATTTGTTTCATTTTTTTGTGGAATTTATATTTTAGAGTTAATTTGGGCAAATATAAAGGTTGGGGGTTTGGTGGATGACTTACAATTCGTTTTTTTGTATGTAATAAAACGGAAGATAAAGGGAAAAAAAAATTCGTAAATTAAGTGATTTTTTGGGTTTATATTTCACTTTCTAATGATGAAATTTGGTTAATAACTATTTTTTTGTAGATGTGAATTATTTTCAACTTGATGTCAACATATCATATGCAACCCTAAAACTTTTAGAATCCAGAAGAAAAAACTTTTTGATGAAATACATGGATATTTATCAAATCCAATATTAACAAGGAAAAAACCCGTTAAGTCAATTTGAATTTGTTTAATAAATATTTTTTTGAAGATGTCAATTATTTTCAATTTGATGTCAATATATCATATGCAACCCTAAAATTTTTAGAATCCAGAAGAAAAAACTTAAAATAATTCGAATTTAAATTGGATAGACACCACATCGTTGTTAAATATAAAATGATAGAGAAAGTTGATCAATGCAAAAAAATGTATATTGCATTAGTTAAATTGTATCGATCAAATAAATAATATTAGTTTGAGTTACTTATTAACAATCGATATAAAATTTATGAATTAACATTAATTATAATAAGTGATAGTTAGTTGGCATCAATTAAATAAAATTGATATTAATTTATATTAATTTGTATCACTTAAACAGAAAAGATGTAAAATAAAAATTAACATTAATTGTTTAAATGATGCATTTTTTTTACATTTGTCCCATATTGCCAAAACAAGCTACGAGGAAAAAATGATTTTTCTATAAATAAATTCATCATTTAAAATAAATTTAATAAGGGTTTAGATGCAACAAACTTCATCACCAAATAATATTAATTAAATATTAAATAATATACAAGATTTTGTGAATACATTTATATATATAATCATACAAATTTAATAATATTTTGGTTAATTAAATTTAATTATAAAAATTAATTAATTTTAGCATCAATTTACGACCGATGTAATTATAACATTAGTTATAAACAACTGATAGAACTATATAGCATCAATTGTTAGAATTATAGCAAATATTAATATCATTTATATTAACTGATGCAAAATTAACATCTTTTTTAATTAATACATATTTAACATTATTTATTTGTAATGATGCATATTAACATCGATTACAAAAATAATAGAATAACCGATGCAAATATTTTACATAGTTATTTCTAAAATTATTTATATAAGTAATATAGAATTAGTTTACATAATTTATAAAATAAGTGAAGCAATAAAAAAACTGATTCAACGAGATAGAGATTTGCCCCATTAAAATTTCAAACTTGTCGTCTTGTAATGGATGTAGCAAATTTTAGGAGTGTCACACAAGAGGGCGTCACATTGAACTATTGAAAAATATGAACGTAGATGTGGAACGGTGAGTTCTTATGTAACCATTTAATTGGATCCTTGCACAATTTTTTGTTCATGTGAATATAGAAATATTTACGTGTGTCTATATTATCCAGCTATACTGAAATCGCAAATAGATTTTGGCTGTTTCATCCATTTTGCAAGACGTTTGTCCCTTGGTGCACTAAAACCTCACTTTGATTTTAATTTCTGTTTACAAATGTCTGAGTCTCTGACTTATTCCTTGTTTGAACTAATATTTTTAAACAATAAAAATATTAAAAGTATTTAAATGAATATAAGAGTATTTAAACTGGAAGACTTCTATTAATGGGAAAAAATGTTTGGAGAATATTAGTTGTACCAAAAATGGCAAAACCACTACTCAGTTATTGCCATGTCTATCCAATACTTAGACGTTCCCCTAGAAATACCTCCTTGAAAGTCTAAGGGGCAATAGCTAGGAATCCCAAAAAAAAATTTTAAAATTAATTCGACTACATGCATTAAGGAAGTGAACATCCTACTCAATAAGAAAATAGATTAGATCATTAACAGTCTAAAATAAACATGCACTTATTTCAAATTCTGAGAATGATATACATTATTCTTTTGGCATTAATCTTGCATTGTTCATGTATGAAACATGTGCGAAAGATTTTAGAACTGGCGATTGCTTTCCAGTCATATTATCACTTTCAATTCCTTTTTAAATGAAATGACATAGATGATATGTAAAGGAACTTGGTCAAATTTTGTTGTTCAGATGACTAATTCCCAAATATGTTTTTTCTTAATTATATTTTAGTAGAGCAATTGAATTTTTTTTGCCGTCTATTACATCGTTATTGTTAGAAATATTTGATTTAATCTTATTATGATATTCAACTACATGTACTATATGCAATTACGATGAATAAACTTTTAAAATAATAAATTCATTCCAACAGATAATTCTGCATATTTGATATATTTATGATGGATAACATACAAAATGGTTTAATTTTATTTAAAAAATTGAAAAGATAACATGTTGGAGAAACTTCTAATTAGATTACTACAAAATTTGTAACTGAGAAAAAATATATATCAGCCGTAACTATCAGTAGAGATGTCTACTGTGTGACATATGAAAGATTGGGGGAAAATTAAAAAGAATCTTTAATAGTATATGATCAAGTTCATATTTTAAAACATTTTGAATTGGATTAAAATGATATGATATATTCTCTAAGTACGGTACGGTACCATTACCGGCCACATAACACAAGGTTACCAGCTTAAAATACAAAATCTCTTGGACTAAATGTAATTAATTAGTGCTCCCTAATCACAAATTATCTATGTGATCTGTGAAATGAGGAATGTTATGTTGTACTAACTCGATAATGGATTTCTTTGACATGTTCCAAGATTCTACATAAAACAAAAACATTAAAAATGTGTAATTTTTGAAAAATTCGTTATGGTATTTTGAATAAAAGATAACTCATGCGATAGTCAACTATTGTGATAAAAAATATACCCGAATTCATTTATGGGTTTACGAAAATGAAAGCACTTTCGATTCAGTCGTATGTTTTGATCTTTCGAAAAGGTGATTGGTAGTTTGGTATGATTATTGTAAGCTCCATGATGATAAACATACGGTGATTGGTATGCAGGCCGATCCGACATGTTCAGATGTCCTAAACAAATTTTAAATAGTCATACTCTTATCGATCTTTAGGGTTAATATTTTCTTTTAAATCAGGGAATTTTAATAATAAAATTCATAAAAATTTAACAATTTAATCCAGTTAGTTAACATCTTGTTATGTAAAAACACATCAATATTGTTAAAAGAAGACTAACAAATATTTTTTTTTACAAAATAAAACCTATGATAAAAATTTTATACAAAATGTATAAAACTGTTTTACCTAAAATATGCCCTCTAAATTTTGCATGCCCTAGATCATGGTTTCACTAGCCTATGCTTCGGGCGGGATCTGTTGGTATCTGTTTCAGACTCCTTGATGAGAGACATATACTCACCCATAAATTAGTTTGACATTATTGTGAAATGAACTTTTGTTAATAAAGAGGTGGTCGTTTAGTGATGCACCATTTGAGCATTTTGTAAAACTATACTCTTTAATTTTCATTTTATTTCAATAATAAGGTCGTTGTGTATATTATCAATGCAATATTTTAAACGTTCACTATTTTATTCCAAAAAACTGTCCAAACATCGATCCGATTACTAACCGGTAACCTCCATAGAATTTCGACTCCAAAACGCCACTGTGAACGTCTTACGTGTCCATCGAAGTCTTACGTGTCCACACCTCAGTAAATCACAATAAAGTAATCGGACGTACAAAATTATGCCACGTGAACAAATCATGGAGAAGACAGATTCCTCGAGATCTTAAAACAAAAAAAACAATTTAAAGTAGGAGGCGACCAATGATAATGCAAAACGCGCATCTCACGTGGACCCCTTTGTACAACTTGGCCATGTAATTTACCGCTGATCTCGACCGTTCATTTGGCGGCTCTTTTTCCGATCTGACACATAAAATCCCAAATTGCAAAAATAAAACAATATCAGCTGTACGTAATCAGTGAAAATAAAACTATAAAAGTATATATATATATATATATGTCAGTATCAGTAACGTATATGTTTTTTTCCCGATCAAACAGTAACGGATATATATATATTTTTAATATAATTACAGAGTAATACTTTAATAAGAATGTTGAAAATTTGTTATTGTTCTGAGAGCCATCGTACATTCCCAGAAAATGTCAACTTCGTGTATTTTAAATTAAATAAATAAAATCAATTTTGTTGTCTCAATGATAATATTTTTGTATATCGGAGTCTTCACCATCATTATTATTTTGTAATCATAGCAGTCACGAAATTTTTCTTCCATTCTTTTTATTTTCTTTCTCAGAGGTACAAATTTATAATTTTCATGTCTTACCGTATGACAATTGACCAATCCAAGTTCACAAGGCAGTATTTACATTACAAATTAATAAGAGTATACGAACACTTCAAATTTATTGTCTGTTTAATCGCTTTACATATAATTTAATTAATGATTTATTATGCCATTTATACTAGTATCGTGAACCTAGATAGTATAAACACACTCCATCTAAATGAACTTATTACTAAAGAAAGGCGTTAAACCTTTTTAGGGTCCGAATTGTAGCAATAGTTTTGATAAAGAGGTCACAAATACTTTTGGTTATTACCAAAAGAAAAAGTGGAAAATGCAGGAGCAAGAACATATGTGATTTGGTTGATAATTTAAAGATTAAGAAAATAAGAAATAATTTCCACACAAAATTAATTTTTTAAAATATATTAATAAAACTACATAACTTATAAAAGCTCAAAATAATAGAAAATTTTAAAGATCAAACTGCCGATTCGTATACACTTCTTTTAACTTTCATACACGTGTTTTAACCACTTATTGGAACTGTCTGGTTAAAACAATAAGATTGATAAAACTTTCATCAAATTGACCCTTAAAACATTGTAAGTGGAAACATGTACTATAATAGAGTAATAAGCAGGAATGTAAGGTGACAAAAAAGTAGAAAGGGGTAAAAATGAGGATAAAATCTTTCATTTTCTGTAATTAAAAAACACACACACAGCATCACCCATAATTTTAATGGGAAAATTACTGAAAACGGCCATGTTATAGGAGAGAGATTCGAGAGTAGCCATTTGGTATAGTAATGCGGTTACAATACCACTATTTAGTACTGTTGATTATCATTTTGCCTTTAGATAATAAAAATTATTTACATAAATTTTGTTCATATTTATAAAATTGATAAGTTATATTTTAACCAAAATAAAAATATAATTTTAAATTATAGATTTTAACCAAAGTAAAAACTAAACCTTTAATTATAAAATAGAGAATTCAAATATTATAAAAGATTTTTTTTTAAATTATAAAATAGAGAATCCAGACATTATAAAAAAGAAAAAGAAAAACTAAACCCTAAATTATTAGATAGAAAACTCAAATATTATAAAAAAAAAACTTGAAATAAAAACTAAACCCTAAATTATAAAATAGAGAATTCAAACAATATAAAAGAAAATTTAAAACAAAAACTAAATCTTTAATTGTAAACTAGGAATCCAAACATAATCGTTCTATGGAAAAAAATATAAAAACTCTTGTCCCAAAATAAATATAAAAAAAAAAAACAGTTTCAAATCGTTAAGTATAAAACGGTTTTTTACATAGTAAAAATGATTTTTTCTAATGTAAGAAGAAAGTGGTTTTTTCTAAAGAACAGAACTATAAGAACCCAAATCAACGCCTCCTTTATCTGCCAACTTCTCAATTTTTTTTGACTCGAGAAAGATTTAGGATTTGGTTACTGGCTTCAGTTTTCTTTCCGTTTCTTTTTTTTTGTCATCACTTTTCTTTCCATTTATGGGTTCATTTGCTTCTCCTTGCACGTTATAGTTTTCCCAATTGGGTAAACTCCAAGGTAGCTTCATCCATATTAATATTTTCATTTTCCGTAGCCATATGTTTATTTTCCCGAGAAATTTTATCCACACCCAGATCTTTAAATCTCCAACTCTGAGTCTCTGATACTTATACCACTCATGCTTATATATAACCTCCACCAAATCTGGAATACCCAATAGATTTGTTTTCTTTCTTCTGCAACCCAAAAAATTCTCCTTTTTGACTCACTACCCAGATCTCGTCTAGACTAGATTTTACTCTGGATTTTCTCGATTCTTTTTCAAAAAGGTTGAAACTTTTCCAGATTCCTTGAAGTGGGTCTAAAGTCTTAAGTAATGCTTCAAAGAAATTCCTATGCTTTCTTCTCTAAGCAAAATAAAGATGAAGTATCATTTGATTGTTATTTTTTTCTTCTTCCTTTGATTCTCTTCACTCTACCTTCCCATTAATTAAACTCCAATTTTTTTAATTTTATTTTGGGATCTAAATAATCCCAAACTCGTAAATCCGTTGAACTCTGTCGGTATGATTTGTGCTTAGTTACAAAACGTATTAAAAACAAAGAATAAAAACAGAGCTAGATTGTAGTTTTCGGACATGGAGGTTCTGAGACCGACGATGTCACACGTGTCCGCTGAAAACTGGCTCATGGAGGAGACGAAGAGCAACGTCACCGTCCCAGCTTCCATCGAAGGTGCTACGTGGACGGTGGGGGAGAACAAGGCATTCGAGAATGCTTTGGCGGTTTACGACGACAACACTCCTGATCGGTGGCAGAAGGTAGCGGCGGTGATTCCTGGGAAGACAGTCAGTGACGTCATCAAACAGTATAACGAGCTGGAAGCTGACGTCAATAGCATCGAGGCCGGTTTAATCCCGGTCCCCGGTTACATCACTTCGCCGCCTTTCACTCTGGATTGGGCTGGCGGCGGCGGCGGATGTAACGGATTCAAACCCGGTCATCCGGTTGGTATTAAACGATCACCGGCCGGTAGATCACCGGAGCTGGAGCGGAAGAAAGGCGTACCTTGGACGGAGGAAGAACACAAGTAAGTCTCTTTTCTTTTTCCGGTTTGGTGCAAAATGAATTATCCCGGAATTATGATTTTATTCCGGAATGGTGAAAATTAACGTGATAAAGAATCGGCTCAGTGGTGAGATTGACATAGAATTTGGTTACTAATCATGCAGAGTCGTTAAATAGTTGAGCATAAATCGTGATTTTATACAGAATTATTAAGAAACCTAAATTGAACCATTTATATGGAAAATATCCAATATCTACATGATTACTGATTGGATATTATTGTGTGATATATAACTTTATGAAAATATCTTTGACTAGATATTTCTTGAAGAAATACATGCATAATCGTAGTATGATTTAACATAAGTTGCGATCATGCAAAACTGTTTCGTAAACTCTATCGCCATTAGGAAACCTTGAACGATTTATTTGGGTGAAGATTGAATATTTACATTTTTAATATTATTTTGTAGTGTATGAAAATATCATTTAATCAATATATTATAATTGTTCAGGCTATTTCTAATGGGTTTGAAGAAATACGGCAAAGGAGATTGGAGGAACATATCTCGGAACTTTGTGATAACGCGAACGCCAACGCAAGTCGCTAGCCACGCCCAAAAGTACTTTATCCGGCAACTTTCCGGCGGCAAAGACAAAAGACGAGCAAGCATTCACGACATAACCACCGTGAATCTTGAAGACGAGTCTTCTTTGGAGACCAATAAGAGCTCCATAGTTGTCGGAGATCAGCGTTCAAGGCTAACCGCGGTTCCTTGGAACCAAACGGACAACAATGGAACGCATGTGAACACTTTCAACATAACGATTGGAAACGCTATTAGTGGCGTTCACTCGTACGGCCAGGTTCTGCTTGGAGGGTTTAACAATGGAGGTTCTTGCTATGACACGCAAAACGCAATGTTTCAACAATAGCCGATGGAGATCGATCTCTAATGATTAAAAGATGTAAGTGAAATTCTTAATTTTTCATATGGACGAAACAATCGTATTTGAAAATTGTACAATAAACGTCCATTTTTTAATTCCAAATTAAAATAGTTATTAAAAGTTTTGTAACAGTGCCTAATCTTTGAGTTAAATTGTTTTTCTGTGTTTTTTTTTTCTTACTCAGCTACAGCGTTAATATATTGTAGCTAAAGGTTGAATTGCAAGTTGCAAAGGAACAAATGGTGTAAAGGCTAATGAAGAATAATCAGTATGGTTAAAATGTTGAGCCAAATTAAAACGATGTACAAGTTAAGCCAAATTAAGACGAAATGTGATGCTCTGTTTTTGACTTTAATAGCTTTTGTTATATGTTAACATAACTCCCACTACTCATTCATCAGTCATCAATCATCAATCATCATCTTCACTTCTGGAGTCTGGACCACCGATACGAAATGGGCCTTCGCAGCTTCACGTCTCAGTTCTCACAGACACCCAAGCTCATCGGTTTGGGCTTAAAAAACCAGTTTGAAGAGTAAACCGAGATTATATACCGTACCGAATTAACTAATGTAAGTAAGAATTGCTTAATTTTTTTTATAAATAGTGCTTGATTTGCCAATGAGGGTGTGAATTTCACACCCTTTTCAAGAAAATACACAATAGTCTAATTCGTATATTATCATACAATAGAGATAGAATATTATGCATGATAAAAAATAATCGGATAGTGTGCAGAGTGTTAGTGTTGAGAAAAAAATAAAATTTTATATATTTATTATCATACAAGTTGCAGCAAAAAGGTTCAAAAAGACACAAGCTTGGCCATCTCTAACTAATATCCAAATTTTGATGTTTAGTGTCTGAATAACATGTAGATCACAATATGTCATTATTCGTTGTTCGTCTCAATCGACCAAAGGCACCAAACTATGTTTTCAACAACCACTTGAAGTTATAAAACGAACAATATTTGAGAACAATTGAAATAATTGCTACATTATATTTTTATTTTTTCTACTAACATTATCTATAGCCTTTAGACACTAGTTAATATCTTCTTTTCTTTTTTAATTTCCTTTTGTATAGAAAGGAAATCTGGAGTTCTGTTTATAATCTTTTTAACTTAAAACCACTTTACTATAACAATAAATAAATTATTTTGTTGTACAAAATGAACCAGAACTTTTTTTAAAAAAAGCGTATTAATCAAGGGAACAATCAACAAAGAGAAAAAAAGAAAAAGAAAAATTTATAAAATAATTTCTAGATAGACGGCTGCTTTGCCTGGCCTACCATCCTAGGTTTTGCAACGAATACGTCCTTCTACTCATCGAAACCTAGTTTTTACCCTAACGGCCGGATATAAGTCATCTGTGTTATCCATTTTCCGGGATGGTTGATTTTGCATATGAATCTATTACCTAGCATTTATAATTTAGTGGTTTGTATGGTGTCATTATGTTCACATAATGCATATTGTTGAAAAAATCAATCCATTTTAATTTTTTTTTTTACAGTTTGGTAGATGACCAATTGACCATAAAAAAGTCAAAATTTGCAAAAGAAAAGGTAAAGAGCTCGGTGACAATGTCAATATGGTAATAACTAATAAGTAGTACATTTTCTTGTTTTAGAAAATCATATTACCTAAACCCAAAATCTTATAGAATTAATTAAAAGAAAGACTGATGTGTTATGTCAAGAACATACTTGAGAAACCCAAGCCATTCATACACAAACAAAACCAACAGAAACATTATAAAACCCTAGCTAAAAACTAAATAAGCTAATTAAAAAGAAGAAAAAAAAACGAATAAAGCTCTCATTCAAATCGATTTCTTCCCGAAATGCTCCCATTCTTCAACTTGATTGCCAGGCGGAAATCTCCAGAGAAAATTAAACGGGCCGTGATGTCCCGCAAACGGGTTAACATTAAAAGCTGCAGATCTTGAAATTGGTTCAATATAATAAGGTTGTACTTGCCTCTGCATCAACTGAGTACCATCGTTTCCGTTTGGCATCATCAACCCTTGAGGTAACCCTAAGTCGGTCCAAATCTGGTTTGAGTCCATTTGAATCTGATCATCAGGGTAGATGAACGAGAAACCTATATTATCAGGGATCATCAAGCCTTGAAGCTGTTGTTGCTCAGGATAATATTGTTGCCTGTAATGTTGATCCATTAAATTCTGCGGGATTGGTGTCTCTATGGCTTGATGATGAGTCCCAATCATATTACGATACTGTCTCGTCATAGCTTCAAGAAACTTGTTATCCACGGCACAGAAAATCCCACGTAGCTGCTCTCGTGAACACTTTTCTAGCTTCTCCTCCCAACTACAATACTTATTATTACTCTTCACTCTATTAATAGTCTCAACCTCTTTTGCCTTCCCTAAATAGTTAACGAAACTCTCGACGTTGGTTTCTTTCCTGCAGCTGTTCGACACTGTGTCTCTGTACTTGCGCATGACGTCTCTGAATTTGGTCTCGTCCTTCGGCCATATCTCTGGCTCCGAAATCATCTCATCGGTCGCCTTGGTGGGACCATAGACGATTAGACATGTCTCGACGCCACAGAGAGTTGAGAACTCCTCTGCCTTCTTGTAAAGACAAGCTTTCCTCTTCTTGTAAGTTGTTATCCTTGTCTTATCGTTCGCTATCCTTCTTAGGTCAATTTTCTTCTGAACCATTCTTTGTAACCTGAGTTATTATTATTACACAAAACATATAGGTCAACTTTCTTCTGAACCATCCTTTGTAACCTGAGTTATTATTATTACTCAAAACATATAAACATATAAAGCTTTTTCTTACCCCAAAAAAACAAATATATTGAATTGATATGTTTTGTGATCAATAATCATTTCTCTAAGCCAAGTTAACCTAAAATTATATACATCAAGTCTAAACCAATGATTTGAATAATCGTTTATTTTTGTAGGGTTTTGTGAATATACATATGAACATCAGGTCTACTAAAACTCATATTTCGATTAAGATACCCAAACTGAAGGCGTTTATGTTTTTCCTAAGCTACTTTAACCCCCACGCAATCACAAACCAAACGATAGTGAAAAAGAAATTTGAAATCGACTCACAAATCAATCAGCAAACGCAGAGCCAAGAGTCGGAATCCGAGAAGTAGGAGCTAATTCCCAATCTAGCAAGAACTCCAAAAGAAACCGTAAGAAAATCCCATAACAGAACGAATAGGCAACAGAGCATGGAAAACCCATAGAACCAGAGCAGAACTATAATGAACATAAGTAAAAACTGTATTTGCATAAGATAGTAATCTTACTTGAATATCAAAGCAAAGTTTCAACTAATTTCTATGCAGAAACATCTGTTTGGAGCGTCTGTCGGAATACCGGTGAATCGAGCTTATATATGCGAGATTTATATATTCAGTTTGATTTAGTTTGTGTTTAAGGAAGGAAGTCAAAGATATCGAGATATAACCTTTAAATGTAGATGAGAGTTTAGGAAAGAAAAATTAGAAATGGAATAGTTAGTTTGCCAAAATGGAGTATATACTAAGTCGAGAAGCTACGTACCAAGAAAAGAAGAGTTAAACACAGTTACGTTTAAACTTTTTCCTTTTCAGTTAGACGGTTTGATTTTATTTAGTTATTTATATAAGATTAGATGCGTTTTACGTGGCCTTGTTTTTATAACTTACGAGATTTACCACTAAGACCAATTAATATTGATATATACACAATACTATAGTTTTGAGTGATCAATTACGGTAGTATCATAATCATAGAAAAGGAAATCCGAAGAAAATCATTAGATATGGATGATATTAAACAAGGAAACTAAAAATTTGACAAAAAGAAAATTCAAATTAGTATGTAATGTATATTTACATATCAATTCGTATATTTACATATCATTTGATATCAATTACATTCACAAGTTAGGCATATTGAGACCAAATGTTTTTCTATTTTTAGTTATTCATAGGATATTAAAAATCTCTGAATATTATAAAAGAAAGAATAGTTACCTTTACAAGTTTCAGTTAAAAAAGGTCCATTAAATAATAATACAACAATTTGCTTCACCTAATTAATTATAAATCAATCCATTTTCTAAAAAGAATTCTCAACATATTTCCTTCACAAGAATGTATCTACAATTAGTAAACTATTCCTTCCGTTGAACCTTGTTTATTTTCTTCATCATGATCCAGTGTGCATTGACTGATCTTGTGCGTATGTATCATCAATGCGTTAATTTTCTGCAAAATAATAAGCATTTGGTTAAAAACGAAGGTATTATGAAACAAATTTTGATTATCTATGCTTTATCCTTCAAAATTATCTATAGAATTATCATTTATGAGTTACTACTAACCTAAGACTCTGTTTTCATCTTTTGTTGTTTGGGTCTCTGCATCTTGCATTGCCCTAATCACTTGCTTGGATTCTTCATCATCACCTCTAACGTGTAAACCAATGTTATGGTACATTGATTTTAAATTGACCTCTAAATCCTCTTCCATAACTTCCCGGACTTGCTTATAAAGTTTCAAATTCTCTTCATTATGATTTTCACTAACAGCTGAGTCCTTGGCTACCGCAATAACTTCATCTTTATCAATATCTTGAGAGATGGTGGTGTTTGGGGCAATAGCATCTTCATGCTCTAGTTCTTGGGTGATCTCCAATGATTTTGGTGATATCCCTTCAGAAGAATTTATATCGAGCTATTCAATAGATAAAGAAAATTTTATTAAACTTCGAATCAAGAACCAACATCAGAGGAAGAAGCTAATAAATTTTATTATCTCAGTAAATGGTTCTAGATACTTATGTTATATATATATATGTATAATCACTTAGTTAATGTATCATTTGTGGAGTCATATTTGTATAAAATATGTCAAAGATGATTAGAATAGAGGATGAAACCTGTTGAGTCCATGGTTGTGAATCTTGTGAGTTTTGAATTTCTGTTGAAACTATTGATTCTTCCTCAACATTCACTCTATTATTGTATTCTTGCGTTGATTCATCATAAGAATCTTTCAACAACTCTGAATTTTCCCCTTCCTTCGAGATCTCCTGATCACTTGACTCATCTAGTACTGTTGAGTTGTTATCGTCTTCGACTTGCATAAGTATCACATAACTTTCATTTTCTGCATTCTTGTAGTCTTCAGATAACTGCATATGAGGATCAAGCAACGATGCTTTCAAGACGCTATGAGGAGTCTCTTGCTCTATTGGCTCTGCTTTCTCATCCGTATTTTTGACTAATTCCTGACCATTCTCTTCGATTACCTCACTTTCTAGTACTTCTGTAAGAACATGGTCTTGAGAAATCTTTAAATCACTTTGATGTACCTCATCATCTGTCTGTTTTGTTATCTCCCCAGTAAAATTGTCGAAGTTTGATACATCTTCTTCTTCTTCTTCTTTGACCTCTCTTTCAAATGATTCTAAATACGGAGTGTCCAAAGAAGCATCCAGGAAGCTTTGAGTTTCCTCATATTCCCTTGGTTCCGTGTTCTCAGACTTCTTCATATTGATCTCTGTATCATGTTCTCCTTGAATATTACTTAAGATTTGGTCTTTCGGCTGATGATCATTGATATTTAAATCAATAACCTTAGGAGATCCATTATCTAAGTTTTTCACATCAACAACTTCCTCATCAATCAACTTCTTCATGGATGAATCCAGAGTAGTCAGAGGTTTCTGATCAGTTAATACATCATCCAAACAATTTATATTCTCCGAGTTTCCCCCATCAATCGAGTCCAAGATGGTTACAGGTTCTTCTGTTATAGACGACAACGACACACTTGTACGGAACAACAAACCTTTTGTAGGCTTAGACACATCACTTGAACTAGAAGTGTTCTGCTCAAAAATCTCTTCGGATTGTCCTCTTCTATCTGACAATGACATATCATCAACCAGAAAATTCTCATCTGGTTTGGCTTCATGTTCATTCTTTGGTCCATTATTCTCCTCATTTGATTCCATTCCACTTCTTGATTCATCATATTGTTGATAAATCTTCTTGCGCGATTCTTCGCCGCGGATGATCTCTCTATCAATATCTGTATCATACGTATAAGATCCTCCACCATTAGACCAATCATCAAGCCAATCAACTGTCTTAGGAGGTGAACCAATCTCTGAAACCTCAACTTGCATATCTGAGGCAACTGAAAATGTTCGACTATGCGAATTTTCGCATCTACGAGTGTAAAACATATTGTTATCATCGAGTCTTGGCGCTACAAAACCTCTAGGAAATGTGTTTGGAATAGTGTTTCTTGGTTGATTCATCTGAAAACCGGAATAGTTATTATCCATAGATTGGCATATAGCTTCCCTAAGCTCTGCTTTGTTCAATCTGTTAAGTTCTGATTCACTTTCTTCAGAACAACTTGAATCATCATCACTTTCTTCTTTGTTTGAATCTGTCTCTTCATTCATTTCTACTTCTCCTTCTTTGCATTCTTTGCACTTTTCACTCTCAACGCTTTTACAATCGTCCTCTATTGTAGCTTCTTTTTCATTACAGGAGAGCTTTTGTTCAGTATGATCCATATATTCATTGTCCAAATCTGTAGACAAAAAAAAATCATTATTTGCAGAGAAAGTATAGAAAAACAAAGTTAATAGTGAGAAAATAAGTGACATATAACCTAAACGTTTTATGGTTGTTGAAATCTCTGAAGCAGGAACTGGACTTTTCAGACACTGAGCATGTTCTGGAGGATAATGAGCAAAGCGACAGAAGTTCTCATGACGACAAAAAAACACATCTTTATGGTTAAACAATGAAAATTCTTGATCAAAGCTATCTCCAGTAAGAATAGGTCTTTCTTCTTGAGGATCATAAGGAATATCAAAATGGTTTCTCCCTTGTAACAACACAGAAGGCGCTGAACCTGGAATCTGTATTCCCATAGCATTAGTCTCTGATGGATAACTTCGACGTTTTTCAAGATTGTTGTTCCATGGAACCGTAATTTGAAGGTTGTTGTTGTTGTTGTTCTGTTTAGGGCTAGTTGTTTCTTCAGCTTGAAGCTTGTTCCGTTGATCAAGAGCTAGTCTAAAGAGTCGTCTCGCTCTTCTTCTAGCGATTAGACTCTCTAGTCTCCTATTTCGCTCAATCTCTGAAATCCCATGTTCATTAACATTACCCATCTCCTCTTTCGCCTCTTCATCTTTACCATCCAAATCTCTGTATTTAATCTCACAGTTACAAACCGTTGGTCTTTCAACGTTAACATTATCCACATCTCGAGTATCTTCTTCCCCAAGAAACTTCTCATTGTCTTCAACTATATTGGTTTCTATAGCTTTTGGAGACTCTTCGAACTGAGGAGTACGACCAAGGAGGTCATTGTAAAGAGAAGTCAAGATAACTTTGTCTTTCTCTTCCTCGCTTGTCTGTGAATCCCATTCTTCAACTTTCATTCGAGCATTACGTCTCACGCTTCTTTGCTGTTTTAAGTGACATCTCTTTTCGTCTTCGCAACTCTTTGGCTCCAAATAGGAAAATGGATTATATGAACTGGAAAATCTCAATCCTAGCTTTTCTCGGGCGTACACTAGAGCATATGCAAGAACCGGCGACGAGTAGATCAAGAAGAACAATAGAGAAGGGAGGAAAATGTATAGCACAAGTATAAACATGGAAACCCCTGACAAAATCGGGTGCTTTCTCATGAATTTGATGCTCGTGTTTATCGAAAATCCAAGAATTTTCCATAATATTGCGATTGTCTCCTTTGTGTCAATACCCATTTTCCATATAATTAGAATTCAACAAACGAAATCGCTAACAAATCAATTGAAACAAGATTTTTTTTGGTCTGAGATCTAGCAAAGAATTTGGCATCAAACAAAAATGATAATGGTGTTTCCAAATTTAGACAGTATCGTCTGGAGATCCTCTGTTTAAGGACGTTAAAGTTTTCTAAATTTTGTTATTCATCTTTATAGAAGAGAAACTTAAAACGACAAAACAATAAAGAAAAACAAATTTGGTTTGGCAACGAGAAAAACGAGTTTTTATTTACATGAGTTGTTCTTGGTGTTTGTTTTCATTTCCAAAATAGCCCCGCTTTTTTATTTTATTTAATGAAGCTTACGTACCTAATTTTTTTCTGGTAATTACGTTTTTTTTTTATAATTGTTTTTTTGGTAATTACGTCAATCAGAAATTTAAGAAAAAGTGGTAAAAAAGCTTGGTAAATATATAAAACTAGTTTAAACTCATGACTTGGATTGGATTATGAATTATGATGAAAAAAAGAGGATTATAAAGGAAATATGGTAAAAAAAATTTAATGATATGACACATCTAGAAAGTTTATTTCCAAAAATTTATATCCATAAAACTAGAAATGATTATCTTTCGGGGCATTCTGTGAGCCCTACAAGCTTAAAAATCAGATTCGTGGCCCATATCCAACGTTCAAAACCTGCGGTCGGGAAAAAGCTGATATCTCATCAACCATTAGCTTTTTGTCCAGGTTACATCAGACACCATCTCTTTCTATACTTCTTGCCACACTGGATTCTCGCCTACAGATAATCTTCTTACAAAACCGAACGCCGGCGTAATCGACGGTTGAGAATTCCCTCGTTTTGTTCAATCTAACGGTTCACATTCGAAGTCGTAGATCCCAGTAAACCTCGCCTTCTGTAGTCCAAAAGAAGATTAGATAAACCCAAATGTGTTGCCCATGTCTTCTTTTGATTTCCTCAATTTCTAGGGATTCGAAGAAATGACTACAATCGAATTGCTAAGTCCTTTGATTCACGATAAGTTTCGATTCTCAACTTGCTGTAGTACTAATAGTCTATTGTACTTGCATGCTTCAAGCTTTTTCCGCAATCGGTCTTATGCTTTTCGTCAGAATCCGAATCGATTTGTTTCCAATTCAATTCAACTTCCTCAATCAGTTACAGCATCGATAAATCATGAAAAATTCAATCTTTGGCAAGGGTATTCGAGGAAGAAAAGTTGTAGAACGATTGTGAATTGTCAAGAAGGTGATCAGAAAGCTAATTCGAATGAGAGGAGGAGTGAAAGAGAAGGAAAGGCGAATTCTTCTAAGGAAAAAGGAGGGAAGCAAGGTAAAAATAGATTATGGTGGTCGAAAGGGAAGAAATGGCGGTGGGAATCGATAATTCAAGCGCAGGAGATTGGGGTTTTGTTATTACAATTAGGTATTGTTCTGTTTGTGGTGCGGTTGCTCCGACCAGGAATCCCATTACCTGGTTCTGAGCCTCGGACACAGACGACGTTTACGAGTGTACCGTATAGTGACTTCTTGAGTAAAGTTAATAACAATGAGGTGCAGAAAGTGGAGGTGGATGGAGTTCAAGTTTTGTTTAAGTTGAAAGATGATGGGAATTTGCAAGAGAGTGAAACTAGTAGTAAGCTCTCTGAGTCGTCTGAGTCTGTAATTAGAAGTGTGACTCCTACTAAAAGGGTTGTGTATTCCACTACAAGGCCGAGGGATATCAAAACACCGTATGAAAAAATGCTTGAGAATAATGTTGAGTTCGGGTCGCCGGATAAACGCCCTGGTGGCTTTTTCAACTCTGGATTGGTGAGGCCGTTGATTATTATGATGGAATTGTAATGTAATGGTTTGTTGGCTCCGTTCAGAAGTCTAAAGAGGTTTCTTCTTTTGTTTTTGTTGTTGTTTCAGATAGTTTTGTTCTACATCGCAGTGCTTGCAGGGCTTCTCCACCGATTCCCTGTTAGCTTTTCCCAGGTTTGCACATTCATGATACCGTAATGTGGTTGTTTAAGTTAAGGCCATGTGCACTTCCCTTAAAAGCTATAAGGTATACACAGAGTACAACGGGCCAGCTGAGGACCCGCAAGTCTGGTGGTCCTGGTGGGGGGAAAGTTTCTGCTGAAGGTGAAACAGTCACTTTTGCAGATGTTGCAGGTGTCGATGAAGCAAAAGAAGAGCTGGAAGAGATCGTGGTAGGTTTATCTGTCCCATGCTAAAATGATTGTCAAAATCTTTCTGTTACAGCTTTGTTCATGTTCTTGTTGATATCTCTTACTCTTGGCTTAACTGTAACAGGAATTTCTCAAGAATCCTGATAGGTATGTCCGTCTAGGTGCTCGTCCCCCTCGTGGTGTCCTATTGGTGAGTTAAATAATGTAGTTACCACTCTAACCATTTCCTACGTAAAGTTTATAGCTTTCCATTGTTGGTAGGTCGGTCTTCCCGGAACAGGGAAAACCCTTCTTGCAAAAGCTGTTGCTGGGGAATCCGATGTCCCCTTCATAAGTTGCTCTGCAAGTGAGTTTGTAGAGCTGTATGTTGGCATGGGTGCTTCACGTGTAAGGGATCTTTTTGCACGGGCCAAGAAGGAGGCTCCATCAATTATATTTATAGATGAGGTTTGAATACATGATCAGTGTGAGATGACTTCCTGTACTTTGTATCAGTTTAAAAATCTCAACAAATTTATCTGTTTTTTGTTCATCTTCCAGATAGATGCTGTCGCGAAAAGCCGTGATAATAAATTCAGAATGGTCAGCAATGATGAAAGGGAGCAAACCTTGAATCAGTTGCTCACCGTAAGTTTGTAATCATGTACTTTTCCTACCAAAAGTTGCTTTCGTGATCTTTGCATTATCCATTTATGTGTTGAGAACTGGTTTACAGGAGATGGATGGTTTTGACAGTAGCTCTGCAGTTATTGTTCTTGGAGCTACCAATCGAGCTGATGTATTAGACCCCGCCCTGCGTCGGCCTGGGAGATTTGATCGTGTCGTTACAGTTAGTAGAATATTGGCTGTCTTATTAAAATGATCATGCAGTTTAAGACTTTTCAAAGCTAACTGACACTTTATTCAGGTGGAAACACCTGACAAAGTTGGGAGAGAATCCATTTTGAAAGTGCACGTTTCAAAGAAAGAGCTTCCTTTGGGAGATGATGTGAACCTAGGTAGCATTGCCTCGATGACAACCGGTTTTACTGGGTAAAGCTTTTGTTTTTTATCCTTGACCTGAAAGTTTCTTACCTGCTTCTTGTAGCATAGCTCGTTAACTTTTATGTTTGGTTTTTATAGGGCAGACCTTGCAAACCTGGTTAATGAGGCTGCTTTGCTAGCAGGAAGGAAGAGCAAGATGACCGTTGATAAAATTGATTTCATTCAGGCTGTGGAGCGATCTATAGCGGTATCTTCCTATTCTTTCTGTCTACTGAACACCTCGTCAGAATTTGTTTCCTTACAATGCAGCGTTTGTTGCAGGGCATAGAGAAGAAAACAGCAAGATTAAAAGGTAGTGAGAAAGCAGTAGTTGCAAGGCATGAAGCTGGGCATGCTGTTGTTGGTACAGCTGTTGCAAATCTTCTTCCTGGACAGTCCCGTGTTGAGGTAAAACAATGAGAACTTCTTCTTGGATAGGCCTAATACTCATTTTTACTAATGTTAGTGCTCTGCTAATTCGTCTTGTTTTGTCAGAAATTAAGCATATTGCCAAGATCAGGAGGGGCTTTGGGCTTTACGTACATTCCTCCAACGCATGAAGACAGATATTTGCTCTTCATTGATGAATTACATGGCCGCTTGGTAACACTTCTCGGAGGTCGTGCTGCTGAAGAGGTTGTTTACTCGGGGCGTATATCAACAGGTGCACTTGATGATATCAGGAGAGCAACCGACATGGCCTACAAGGCAGTAGCTGAATATGGTCTCAACCAGAAAATCGGACCAGTCTCTGTGGCTACACTTTCTGCTGGTGGGATTGATGACTCTGGAGGCTCACCATGGGGAAGAGATCAGGTAACTTCATTCTGCCTAAACTTCTAGTTGATCTTCTTCAAAATGGAAAGCAAACTTAAACAAGTCATGCTTAATTCATAGGGGCCTCTGGTTGATCTTGTTCAAAGAGAGGTGACAAATTTGTTGCAATCTGCTCTTGATGTTGCGTTGACTGTTATTCGCGCTAATCCAGATGTATTAGAAGGTCTCGGTGCTCAACTGGAAGGTAACACATTACACCTCTGCATACTAATATTATATTTACTGAAAGAGAACATTTTGACCAAGTAAACAGCTAGGTTTTGGTTTATACTCTGAGATGGGCTGGTTCCTTTAAATCGTATTGTCACTTAAATCACATGTTACTGGCCTTATTTTGTAATCTATAGCTCTTCAAGTAGTTCACTCTGTTTGAAACATTTAACTGGTTTCAGATGAAGAGAAAGTAGAAGGTGAAGAGCTGCAGAAATGGTTAAATAGAGTAGTGGCCTCAGAGGAACTTGCAGTGTTCATCAAAGGAAAACAAGCTGCTTTGCTTCCTGCACAAGCTAGCTCCAGTTAACATCTACATGCCTCTTGTAACTCTATCTCTCAGGTCAGGCCTGTGTAAGCATCCGATGATGACTCTGCCAGACTTAAAAGAATCAAAAAGCTAAAAAGATCTATCTACCTCTCTGGCCATTCGTGTCCATCGATGATTCTGTATGTATAGAAAAAAAAAGCTTTTGCTTGCTATCAAACAGGGCATGTGTTGTAATATTTGCTACTTTTTTTGCAAAGTTATCGCCAATTGTATGATTGTATCATTGTTCCACTTGTGTATATATACAGAAGCATTCATATTAATATACAACTTCATATGGAAAGATGAAAGAAATATTATCAAGATCTTGTCTGATCATGTACGTTAAGATGTAAGATTTCAAGAACATGATGCTTTTCATATGTTATCCAATGTACGAAGAATCAGTAATTAAACTTATGAAATGCAGAGTTACACAGATTACACAATTTGTTTATCTTATTTCTTTGCGAAGAGGCCACCGAAGCCGCCGTTCTTCTTCTGTGGCACTGCCACTGAGTTCTTGTCGCCGGAAACCGTTTTCCGGACACCGCTACCTCCGGTGGTTTCTTCTTTGTCGTCCACCTTCTTGAGCAGAGGATTAGTCTCGTAAAACTGATCTTGCTTCGTCAAACTGCCGAGAACGAAGTCGATGATACTCTTCTCTTCTTTCGTGCTGCTGCTGCCGCTTCCCTTTGCCCCCGTGGCGTAGACTCTCACGGTGGCCGGAGCAAAGGACATTAGAATCGAAGAAGCCATTCTTTTTTGTCTTGTGTTCTGTCTTCTCTTCTTCTTCTTTGGATTTTGTGTGTTAATATTCGTGTGGCTTTAGTTAAAAAATGGGACTGGATTGTCGGTGAATCTGAGCCGTTGGATCGTTTGACATGATCCCTCCACAAGTGTCTTATCCTTTCTTTCCCAAGTGTATAAGTGTTCGACTCGAAGCAAACCCAGTTTCTTACTTCTTAGAATGGGCTAACTGCCATTGACCAAATCTTGATTCTCGAAGAAAAAATCTCATTGCTAAGCTTTTTTTACAAATAAAATATTTATTTATAACTAAATTTCTACAATTAAATAAAGAATAAAGAGACGAGGGTATGAAATGCTTATTTCACTTTTCGTTATAGCACATTGCATAGATTATGGAAATTCAGATCTTTACAGTTGAGTTCATCAATGTCTTTAGAATCATTTTTATTTAGCATAAGCCCATATCTAGTTAATGTTCATCTCGAAATATTTTCGTTTAGCTCAACTCTCAAGCTGTTTTATATAAACATGTGAAATAATTATACATGTGCTTTTTTTTTTTTAACATCTATGCATATTTGTCTCTGTTAAAATACATTCATGTGCATACTAATTGACAAACCAAATACAATAAAAAAAAACTATAATCGATGCTTCAAAAGAAAAAATATTAATCATAACTAAACAGTAACGGGAAAAACAATTTGCTTTCGTGTTCTATAATCCCAAACTATACACACAATAGTCTTATCTTATCGACCCAATTTAATTTTCCCAACTACTTACTTTGAAACAAAATAAAATTTCTTACTACAGCCTATATTAAAAAAATATCTATGATTTCGACATTATATATATACGAACACCACTCTCCTTCACCATATATGTCTCCCATCAATCTTTCTATACAACAAAAACAAAAAGCCTAAACCGAGAAAATGGAAGCCCTAAACCCAACCTTAATCGGCTACGCCGTGGCCGCTCTATCGATGTACGCTCTTTGGTTCTACTTACTGTCCCGGAGACTAACCGGTCCCAAAGTCTTACCGTTCGCAGGAAGCTTACCGTTTCTAATAGCCAACCGAAGCCGAATCCACGATTGGATTGCTGATAATCTCCGAGCCACTGGTGGTACGTATCAAACATGCACTATGGTGATACCTTTCGTGGCCAAGACGCAAGGGTTTTACACCGTAACGTGTCACCCAAAAAACGTCGAGCATATCCTTAAGACACGATTTGATAACTACCCGAAAGGTCCGATGTGGCGAGCTGCTTTCCACGACCTGTTAGGACAAGGAATCTTCAACAGCGACGGTGACACGTGGCTTATGCAACGCAAGACTGCAGCGCTTGAGTTCACGACTAGGACTCTTAGACAAGCCATGGCTCGATGGGTTAACGGGACTATCAAGAACCGTTTATGGCTTATATTAGACCAGGCGGTTCAGGACAACAAACCGGTTGATCTTCAAGATTTGTTTTTGAGGTTGACTTTTGACAACATTTGTGGTTTGACATTTGGGAAAGACCCGGAGACGCTATCACTGGATCTTCCGGAGAACTCGTTCTCAGTCGCGTTTGACACCGCCACCGAGGCTACTCTAAAGAGGCTTCTTTATACCGGTTTCGTGTGGCGGATTCAGAAAGCCATTGGGATTGGATCTGAGGATAAACTCAAGAAAAGCCTTGAAATCGTTGAGACTTACATGAACGATACCATCGACGCTCGGAAAAACTCACCTTCCGATGATCTTTTATCGCGTTTCTTAAAGAAACGTGACGTTGATGGTAACGTTCTTCCAACGGATGTTCTTCAGCGTATTGCGCTCAACTTTGTTCTCGCAGGTCGTGACACATCTTCTGTAGCCTTGAGCTGGTTCTTCTGGCTCGTCATGAATAACCGGGAGGTGGAAACGAAGATCGTTGAGGAGTTATCAACGGTTCTGATGGAGACACGTGGCGATGATCAGAAGAAGTGGACGGAGGAGCCGTTAGAGTTCGACGAGGCAGATAGGCTCGTCTACCTCAAGGCTGCTTTGGCTGAAACGCTGCGTTTATACCCTTCTGTGCCTCAGGTGAAAATATAATCATTTTTTATTTTTATTGTTGGAAATATCATACGTAACGCTTATGGTCAGAAGAGATTTGCATAAAAGACATAAAACTAACATAGACATTAATTAAATATTATAAATATTGATTTATGCAAAATAAATATAACCTTGTATAGAAGTTCCTGAATTCTGAAATAAATCTTTATAAACTAGCTAGTTGACTAATTATTTCCATATTTTTTCCTTTTAAGTTGAATATTACGGATATTTTTTCTTAGTCCCTAAAAGCTGTTAGCTAGTATCAAACGACTGTTACAATCATAACTTTTTACTTAACTTGAGTTATTTTTACCAAAAAGAATATGGCAATATTACTCATCATTTATTCATAATTAAGAGCTATGTATAACGTATTAGTAACGCTCCAAATGACCAGGATTTCAAGTACGTCATAGACGACGACGTTTTGCCTGACGGGACTTTCGTGCCAAGAGGCTCGACGGTGACCTACTCGATTTACTCGATCGGACGTATGAAAACGATTTGGGGCAAAGATTGTCTCGAGTTCCGACCAGAACGGTGGCTCACCGCCGACGGTGACCGGTTCGAGACTCCCAAAGATGGTTACAAATTCGTAGCATTCAACGCCGGACCAAGGACTTGCTTGGGAAAGGACCTGGCTTATCTTCAGATGAAGTCGGTGGCTTCAGCCATTCTCCTTCGTTACCGACTGTTTCCGGTTCCCGGTCACCGCGTTGAGCAAAAGATGTCGCTGACACTTTTCATGAAGAACGGGTTACGTGTTTACTTGCAACCTCGTGGTGAGGTGGTTGCGTGATTAATAGTAAGGGTATTTGGGTAAATATGTTGGATGATTTGGGATGTGTTTGTCATTTGAAGTTTAAATTTTTATAAGAGCAACCTACTTTTCCTAATGTTTTTCTCCACCTACAAAATATGTATTATGATATATTCACTTTTTGTGCCTTTGTTTGTTCAACTCTTTTTGAATAAAAGTTTACTGGTTTAGCTGGATAGTAAATTTAATAGAATTAGTGGACTTAAAATTTAGATTACCAATGTCGTAACGTAAGTGGGAATCAATTTCACACTAATCTCTAAAGTCTAAATCAACCATTTAATTACTTGAACAACATATATAACGTAGGATGAAAACAACCAAAAAACAAAAATAATGAAGGATTTAACTATGATTCGAAGAAAAAAAGTCGACTACAAAAGTAGCTAGCACATAAACCTTAATTATTTTGATACGAGAAGCAGCTTGAAACATATGATCTATAGAAAGTTCTAAGAAGATGAAATGACTAAATTATTAAAACAAGGAAGAGAAAGATAGATAGAATGATGATCATATAACATCACATGATCATGGGTGTAGCTAGAACAATGGGTAGCAGATGTTGCTACCTTGAATAGAACCAGAGAGCATCTCTATCAGATCCATTTCTCTTCTTTCACTCGTAGAGTTAGCTTGAGGCTCAAGAAAATCGCCGTGGCATCCCTGCTCTACGGTGGTGGATGACGTGGAAGTTGAGGAAGACGGAAAATGAGTGTTGGAGTAGGACAACGTCGAACCATTCAACAAATAAGATAAGTAGATATCAGACGCAAGGTGGGGCGTATTCGCAGGAGCTGTGATCGTTGCCTCTTGCTGATGAGTTCCAACATTGTTGTGCATGTTAGGGTTAGGGTTCTTGATCATGAACTCTGATGATGAAAACTGATTTACCTTATCGGAAGTGTGGCTCAAACCTATATTCTCCAGAGAAATCGGGTGGTTCGCAAAGATGTTTTGCAGGTAAACCAGATCTTCGTCATATGGATCGCCAATGATCGACGATGCGGAATCTCCATCAGAGTATATCTGATCAAGATTAGGTGTAGAAATAACACTGATGCTGTTGTCATTCTTGTTCTCGTCATAGTTCTTGTTACCGTCATTATCCTCGATGCTTTTGATGTAGTCTTGGAGAATGCATGGCCTCTTAGCGGATGGAGAGAGATCACTATCATTGTTATCTGCGTTTGATTCGCGTTTGTGTTTACGTTTTGAATTTTGACGTCGTTTGGTCGCATTCCAATGGTTCTTGATAGAATTCTCTGTCCGTCCTGGTATGAGTTTAGCGATCTCAGCCCATTTATTCCCAATTCTCATGTGCGCTTCCACGAGAACCCTCTCTTCTTCTTCACTCCATCCATCTTTCTGAATTATTTTTGTTAGAAAAAAACGTAGAGATCGAGGGACTTATGTCAGAACCCTAGATCTAGATAAAACTATGTTATATGGAGAGAGATCTAGAAAGAAACCTTTATATCAGGACGGAGATGATTATGCCATCTCTCACGACATTGTTTGCCTGCTCTTCCCTCAAGTTTCTCCGATATCATTGCCCATTTCCTCTCCCCATGTTGCCTCACCAACCTTATCAACTTCCTATACATATATGTTTGTATAAACAAAGCATAACTATATGTTTTGACTCTCGTATAAGCACATGAATCCATCTACATAAACATTGATCTATATATACCTGTCTTCTTCCGCCGCCCATTGCCCTTTGATGAGGTTCTTGTAAGGTCGCTTCTTCGTACTGTTTTGATAATCTCTGGCTGCACTTTTAGCGACCACTTCTCCAATAGGGCTTCTGTTGCCGCCATTAAGGACCAAGTGTTTCTCCCTTCTCGAACCAAACGTCATGTTCTGTTTGTTGTCGCTTCTAGTTTCAGTCGACATTCTCGTCTTCACGATCGGTCGGTCTCTAGAACACTCTTGTTTCTTGGAACACAAGGCATCGCTCTTTTGGCCGTATAAGAATCTCTCCACGGCTGTCAATGGCGGCGCAGCTCCGTGGACAAGGCGCCGGTCTTCCATGGAAAAAAGGAAAAAAAAAGAAGAAGAGATTAGTAGAACGGAGAGGAGAGCACAAATCAAAGGAGAGAGTTGAGCTATCTAGTAATAAGGAATATGAGAGAACTTAATGAGTTGCTAAATAAATTCAAACTATTGAATGACCCATTAAATTCATTTTTATTATTTTTTATTAAACAAATAAAACTAACCTTATAGCTATCAAATTTTTTTTAGTTTATAGAAGAGTTCATCGAAAAAGATAAAATTATATATGCCTCCGAAGTTAAAAATAATAAGCTAAGAAGGCTACAAAATCTGATAACTAGAAAATATTGATATATCTTGATTACTATACAGATATATTCCTATAAGTCACTAAATTTCAAATCGATATTGTTTTCCAAATCTTCTGTATTTTCCTAGTATACTTTATATGATACCACTATTAAGACAATACGTATCAACGAACGACCAAAAGAATACAAGGTGATTATAGAACAATATCCAATATTTAATAAAAACCACTTGTGACAACAAAACTCATGAATTTTATTCTCCTTTTGAAATATAACATATTCACTAAAAATATATAAATAGCAAATGCTAATAATAAAATGGTGAGCTAATATTAAGACCGTGGAATATGCTAAGTGGTGTGCAAGGAGCTAATCTTTACACTAGCTAAAGGATCGGACGGCTGATAAAACAAAAACCAATTTTGTAACTTTTGAGCTTCATCTCTCTCGACAGAAACTAACTAAATGGGAGTTAAGAGAAGGGAGAAAAAAGGCGGGAAGGATTAGTGGGTTAATATTATTAGCTAATGGTTAATAAAATTAAAAATACTCAGATTACGAAAAGACGATCACATCCTCGTGGGAACAACTAGAAGTAGAATGTGACTAGGGTAGTTTAGGAACTCCTGAAATGAGAACTTTTGTAAAACTGTAACGGATGAAGTGGTTAATGGAGGGAATATTAATGGCAATCTTTATGCCGCCAAATATTAACATGGTAACATAGTTATGCAGTGAATTAATTAATTAATTAATTAGTTGACTACAATTATTTCGAAGGATAAATTTAGGAGTCGTCTAAGCCCATTCAATAAAATGAAGGAATATTCGAATAATTAGTTGCTAACGTATTTTGAGAAAAAAACTATTCAACAAGGTTTCGTTTCTATACATTTTTTCTCAATGTTGGTTCAACAAAACTATTATTTGGGGCAATCTTGTGCTTCTTTACTGGGCCTCTATACAAATTAGACGGGCTTAATGAAATACTCAACCAAATTATGAAATTGGGAAAAGAAAATTAGACAAATTCCCATAGTCACCACACGGTTGACAGTTCCAAAATCTAATGTGATCTTCCCCAAAAGAGGAAACAAATCAAACGTGTCGAGGTACCTTTCGTTGTTGCGGATATGCATTGTTTAACTTTTTGCTTTTAAATCTCCTGTTGGACAAACATCTGGGGATAATCACAAATTTAAGAATTAAGATGCTAAGAAAAAATAAATTATCCACTAAAGATTTTAGTATTCTGGGAACGGATTCTGTTTCTTGACAAGATTATCTTGACACAAGTAAGATTTTGGTTGATACTGTGTCTTAGGAACGATCCAAGCCACCTTGAGATTTATTATGCTACTACTGTGTTTTCGCTGCTTTACAAAATTGCTATATTTTGAATAGTGCTCTCTGGACATTGTCTTTGAAATTTGGCTTAACTACTGTGTTGTCGTTTATGGATCCCTGAAATTTGGGAATGCGTAGCCAATGCTTATGTCATCCGGATCGCTTACCCCCACGAATGCCCTGGAGTTATATGTTACTGCAGATAATAGCTAAGAAAATGTCATGAGGTATCTACAAAATCATCTAGAATAAGTATAATTAAAATGAAAATACACCTAATTATTTATCAATTTTTTGATATCTAGAATATAATTTTGTAAACATATATTATATCGGAAACAAATAGATGAAAAAGATGAAGTGGAATCCACATCACTTTCTATCCTTTTATAGGTGGACTCGAATAGATAGGGCCAAAAGAGTCATAAAATTGAAACGGACGTAGGTGAACCAATTATCAAGTTTCACAATCTATATACATTAGTCGACAGAAGTCTATCCATGGATAATACATCATCATCTCTTAATTAGTTTTTCTAATATGTGTGTATATATATATATATAATTTTCTTTGTTTGATATCTAATTATTAATTTGAATTTAATGAAATTAAGAATCATAAATATATAAACATTAAAATTAATAAAATTTGTAGTTAATTCTAAAATGCAAATAATATATATAATAAAGTTAAGAGGAAGATAACATCTATGTGAAAAAACTTCTAACAAATTTTACGAACATGATTTTATGTTTATATAATATTTAATGAAGTTTTTTTAATATGAAAAAATAATTAACAAAAAATAAGAAAAATTAAAATATAAAAAAATATAAGTAAAATGATTTAATTTGTTTTCACGTACGTATTTATTACATAATAATTAATTACATATTAATATTAATTCAAAAATATTTTAATGAAAGAAATTTAAATAGTTATACCCAAACAACAGTATAGATACAAATTCCGCGCATATAAATCTAGTACTGGTAAAAGTAATTATATGTTGAATTTTTTTTATACAGTATTAAATTTCAATTAATAATCCAACTACCATTTCAATTAATTAAAAAATGAAAAAACCCTTAGGTATTAGAAGACTTAAAAAAAAATTAATTTCGTTTGTTGTAAGTAATAATTCAAAAAAAAATCTTTATAAATAGTAGCTTATTACTTTACTTCTGTATCAACGACTTGTACTCTTTCTCTCTAAACATATCTGATTACTCTCTCTTTCTCTAAGAAGATGATGCTGTCTCTCTGCGTATCGTCTCAGCCATTCTCATCTCGTTGATGGTCCTCTTTGTCACAAGTTAGTACTCATATCTCTTCTTTTCCCGATCTTTAATCCTCTGCTCATATTGTCTAAAGATCTCCTCTTTTATCTCCTTTCCATCTTTTTTTAATAAGAAAATAAAAATACTTTCCTCTAGAGGTTACATAAGAATTTCTTTTAATGATAAATATAATATTCCTTACAAAAATTACACAAGAATGTGATATATATGAAATGATGTACTTAAAATGTATGTGCGAATACAATAACCCATGTCTTGTAATTCCAATAAGACTTGTCTTCTTACCAATTAACTCTACTACACATAACACATTTGCACTTTAAACTCTTTTTTATTTTTATTTTGATAAAGTACACTTAAAACTCTTTCTCTTTCAAAAATGAATTCTCAGTACGTCTCAGGCGTTTATGCTAACTCCTTGTTTCAGGTCCCATGTTTATCATCTCACATAGCCTCAATGGCTTTAATTACAACCAATGGATAATTGCTATAGTGGATACTTTAGATGCCAAAAGTTAACTGAGCTTTTTTGATGGATACTTTAAATGCCAAAAATTAACTGAGCTTTGTGGATGGAACATTGCCAAGACCTTTGGAAGCTGATAGTATGTTTAAGATTTGGCGTAGATGCAAAAGTATTGTCAAATCTCGGTTATCGAATGTGCGATGCGGCTGAAGTTTGGAATGATCTTTCAAGAAGATTTCGTGTTAGTAATCTGCCAATGATAATGGTTTCAATCCAAATCAGTGACAAGGATTCAATACATCCGTGAGCTTTTGGATTCCGAGACTTTTGACGTTGATAAAAGGGTGAAATTATTGCTACTTTTGTTTGTACAAACAAATACTTAAAACGACATTTTTAGATATTAAATATCAACTACACAATTTTGACAAAACAAAAAAATACAAAGATATCATCTATACAAGTATTTAACCACACGGTTACTTTACTTTAACTACAGTTTTTTTTTTGGTTAAAGTAAAAAATATTTTAACCAAAAAGTTACTTGTATTTACTCGGTTACTTTAACCCTAAGTTTGAGAGCTACTTGTACGAATAAAACTTTAGATCCAACACAGTTTACGATATTTTATAATGATTCATTATTTAATCAAAGTTAACTGTATTTTTCGTATTGAACTCTAGCCATTTTAGTAGCTGTTGGTGGTCAAATCTGTTTTAAAAGTTAATCATTGTTACCTCTCAAATTAGTACAATAAGCTTCTAGTTTTAGTTTCTAAGAAATCGGGATCTGCATCTGTGCCATACCATGTGTGGATTATTACTTTTTTTCTCTCTAACTGATCCAACAGATAAAACGTGGAAAAGAAGAAATTATGGATTTGAATGTGGAATATTTCCTCCCATTTGATAGATAGAAATGATAAATTCATGTTTTAGATGACAATGCCTGAAAGGCTATATGTGTTTTGTCACCAGTCGCATAATGTATTGTTTTATTCTAAAACGAAGCATATAGTTAGTCCATATTATTTCACTGAATTTTCGTAGCAAAATGTTGTAAATCAGTTTCCATCCATCCAGTTTACTGTTATCTGTTTCATATCTAGAAAAGCTTATAACTTTCTTCATACTACTTCACTCTTCACATATCAATCTAAATCTTGAAATATAATGGACTTGAATCAAATGACATTACGAATATAACTCAATTTTGGAATATAACAATCTAAACCCCCTTAGAGGGATCTTTACTCTTTCTAAAACTTAAAAGGGATATAATACAACACAAGTTTGGAACATTAGTCATTCGGCCCTAAGTGGGTCCGCTGATCAGGTTGATTAGAAAAAACCAGCATAACATAGCGACACATGGAACATCTTCTCACAGAAAAGTACACAGCAACATAAGAACAACTAAAATGGTTTGTTTTGACGATAGTGATGATAATGGTAGAAAGATGTAAACTGATGTGGCCTCACTAGTTACCATCAGTATAAACAACAATGGGGCTTCTCACGTTATGTGTTCCATCAGACCATATTAGATTTGCAGAAGAAGGCAAATTTGGATCGAGATCACTGCCTGAAACAGTCACCACGAAAGACTTCTTCTCATTAACAGTCTTCATAGATAGAACACTAGACAAGACCTTGACGTTGAGCTTAGATCCATGACTTAAAACAATCTTTGCTTTGTATGTAGAGTTGGGGGTACCGAGGTTGGTGACGGTTCTTTTGAAAGTCACGGTGAAGGAGCTATTAGATCCTATAATTTTAGCCGACATCGAAGGATAGTTAAGGTTTCTTGGTAAGGTCTTTCCAGAGCAAGTGACGGCTTCACCAGAAATGAGCTTAAGGGTTTCCGAAGTGTAGTTCATGCCGCAGAGAAAGGCTATATGATCTGCTTTGTCCAATTCATAGACAAGTCCAGGATTTAGAGCTGCTATTGGGTCAATATGTCCAGCTCCATAAGCAAACTCGGTCGATGCAGTCCCAGTTTCAGTAGCATTCATCGGCCAAGCTGCAAAAGATTAGTTAAAAGACCGAATAAAAACAGAGTTAATAGCAAAATGGTTACTTATTGTACAAGAACGTAAAAAAGCTGTATATAAGTTTTGTTTACCAGTTGTCATGATAGCAGATTGGATTATGGACGGAGACCATTCAGGATGAAAAGTCTTGATGTACGCAGCCACGCCTGCAACGTGTGGACAAGCCATAGAAGTTCCGGACAAAACAGAGTACTTCACATGTCTCTTGTCTCTCCTATCTGTAGATGGTGAAGCCAAAGGTGAATAGGCAGCGAGAATCTCCATTCCTGGTGCTGTTACATCTGGCTGCAATCCATCCACAATTGTGTCTCAGACTAAGGAATAAAAAAAGAATCAAGAGCATAACAATGTTATACCTTTAAAAGATCTACTGCAATGGTGTTTGGACCCCGAGAAGAGAAGAAAGCAACATTAGGACCTTTCTGATTAAAGATTGGTTCACTTTTTAGAACAGACCCTTGCGGGGACCTGAGAATACAAACACAGAGATATCAGCATAAAGAAAGATAATCTGGAGCAAATGTAAAGGTTATGAAAAATAAAGAAGATCTTTTGTTACTTTGTGGAGTTAATGTAAGAGACGACAGAGTCAAAGTCATCTTGAGATAGAGAAGAGAGAGGCCGAGGGCTAACGGAGGCATAGTCTTGGTAGTATTTATATATGGATGCAACAGCTATTTCTGAAATAATTGAATAATCACTCACTAAGATTTTTCCGCTGACTAGAGATTTATTTCTACGTCCTTCAAAATAATCTCCGTGTAAAAGAGGATACTTTTTCCCTTTCAAATCAAAAGCATTCACTGATTTCCCCTGTTAAGACAAAAATAAATAAATAAACAAAAGAGTCATTCGTAATTGAAAATGACAAAATGACTATGATGATAGAAATGAGAGTGTTACTTGATACTTACGGCAAGTGTCTTGCCGTTCCCGAGAACAACTTTGCTGACAAACCTACGGTTCGTGGTACTGGCTGCAACAGTTAAGATCCACGGTGCTTCGCTTAGCACTGATCCTGGATCCGGACCAGAGTTACCGGCTGAGTGCACAGTGAGAATCCCTTTGGCCATTGCGTGAAAAGCCCCGATCGCAATCGGGTCTTTCTCGTACGTGTGGGGATTGTCGTCCCCTAGAGAGATGCTGATGAGGTCAACACCATCTGCTATCGCATCATCGAATGCAGACAGTATAGCTTCCGTGGTACACCCTGTCTCAGTGCAGACTTTGTAAGATGCGATTCTAGAGGCTGGAACGCCACCTCTAGCCGTTCCATTGCCAATTCCATAGAAGCTTGCGTTAGGGACTGCGTTTCCAGCCACTGTAGACGCTGTGTGTGTGCCGTGGCCTATTCTGTCTCTGGTGCCTTCGCTTGTGTAGTCTCTTGCTCCGATCAACTTGCTGAAACATTGTAAGCACATCAATCTCTGCCTAAAACAATACTAATCTTCTATTAAATAACTTAAGAGAATTACTTGTTGCAAGTGAAGTTTTTGCCACCGGAACAAACACCTTTCCATTTCTTTGGAGGAGGACCAAAGCCTTTGTCGGAAAAGCTCTCGGATTCTGGCCAAATCCCACTGTCGATGATTCCGACAATAGTATTACTCTCTATGGCCAAGTTTCGCTTTGTATTCTTTCCTTCCTTTAGCCCCATGAAGTCCCAAGACGCCGTTGTTTGCAGTTTATAGTTCTTGTTCGGGAACACAGACACAACTCCCTCCATTTCTAACAACACAAAAGGGTTTATAAATATTTTAACCTTTTTTAAAAACATTTCAACATAAAATGTTTACTCGATCGAAGAACACTCACCAGCTACTCTGTCTCGTTCTGGCTCTGTGAGTCGGGCCGCAAAACCATTAAAACTCCTCTTGTAACTTCTCACCAAACGACCTTCTTCGATCGAACTAGAGTATAAATATGTGCATAGCACTTGTCATAATCCTCATAACATAAATTAAATATAACTGATCAATGATTAGAGAATTAATGAATCAATTAAATCGCACCTTTCTCCGGTGACCTTTTGCAGGATAGTCATATGATGAGACATTGGTGTGTATTCCAGTCGAGACGGAAGTGAACCCATGTAGATAACATACACCTTCATGGATTATCATCATCATTATTATCATGTATAATGAGTCGTATAACAGGGAGAAAAAAAATATATTGACAATTATTATATGTAGATTAATATACTTGTTTATCTTGAGGATCATCTGTGACTGCTGAGACTAAACTTAAAAACAAGACAAGGAGACATGAGAAGAGATCATAAGAAGCTGCTAGTTTCGCCATCTTTTTCTTATAAAATGAATGAAAGTTTACTCTAATTTCTCAGTTTCTAAGGAGATTAACATGATAGGATGTCCTGGGATGTATACATATTGCATAGTAAAAAATCATGTCTACACCGAGTCAAGAAGAAAAGCACAATTAAATTTCTCTGATTCTGTTTCTTATTATAATTAAATCTAATATTACCATAATGTTAATGTTATTTGACTCAAATGATATCATTCTATGTTTGACCAAAATTTTGGTAACATTTCACAGTTTTAGAAAACATATCTAAGGTATACATACTATACATAGTAAAAATCATGCCTACACCAAGTCAAGAAAAAAAACACAATTAAATTTCTCTGATTCTGTTTCTTATTATAATAAAAGATAATATTACCATAATGTTAATGATATCATTCTACTTTGACCAAATTTTTGTAACATTTTTTTTTTTTATAAAGAAATTTTGGTAACATTACATTTACAATTTTAGAAAATATATCTAAGGTTTAATTTGGCATATCTATTTTGAACTCAGTTTCCTTTTGTTCTTTCAAATACTTGGTAAGAATCAAAATACGTATTTGAATGACCAGTTGACTACTGTAATTGTTTTCTTGTTCGTTCGTTTTGTACTCTCTAGTTTTTTTGTTGGGGTCAAACGTCTTCTTTCTTTTTCATTTTTCAATATAATTGACATAATCAGAAAAAAATATATGAAAAAACATATTGCAAAGCAAACAGATGGTCTACATCAGAATGCAGATTCAGAAACGCAAACAATAAGGCCATAGATAATAGGTTTAGGCGTTTAGCTTGGAAACAGGCCCATTTGTAAACATATCTGACCCAAAAAAAACATTCATCAGCTGCATTTCTGATATGAATTATGCTTCTTGTTTATGGAACTTTATCAAAATTTAATCTAATTGGATACTTGAGAATTGAGATGGTTGAGTATACATATTGATAAGATTAATTCAATAGATGCAAAGCTCTCCGAAACTGTGAAACCAGATTGAAACACTAATCTAGAATAAAGAAACACAACAACAATGATCTTATGATGATTGATGACTATGGTGAACTGATAAAGGCCTCATCTTTAACATCAGTACAAACAACAATAGGGCTTCTCATGTTATGTGTGCCATCTGACCATATTAGAATTCACGTCACCGTGAAAGACTTCTTCTCGCTCACCGTCTTAAAAGACAGAACACTAGGTGTGACCTTAACACTGAGTTTAGATCCGTGATTTAGGACAATCTTTGATTTGTATGTAGAGTTAGGGGTACCGAGGTTGGTGATGGTTCTGTTGAAAGCCACTGTGAAGGAGCTATTAGATCCCAAAATTTTAGCCGACATTGAAGGATAGTTGAGGTTTCTTGGTACGGTTTTTCCACTGCAAGAGACGGTTTCACCAGAAATGAGTTTAAGGGTTTTCGAAGTGTAGTTCAAACCGCAAAGAAAGGCGATGTGGTCTGTTTTGCCCAATTCATAAACAAGTCCAGGATTTAGAGCGGCTAATGCGTCAACATGTCCAGCTCCATAAGAAAACTCGGTCGATGGAACCACCCTAGTTCCAGTAGAATTCATCAGCCAAGCTGCAAAGATTCATTAAGAGACGGTATAAGAAAAAAGTTGCCAACAAAGGTTACTTGCCTGACAAGAAAGTAAAAGCTGGATATGATAGCCTGACAAGAAAGTAAAAGCTGGATATGATAGCCTGACAAGAAAGTAAAAGCTGGATATGATATTTTGTTAACCGGTTGTCATGAAGGAGACCATTCAGGATTGAAAGTCTTGATATACGCAGCCACGCCTGCAACATGTAGACAAGCCATAGAAGAAAAGAAACACAGAGATAAGGAAATAGAATGGTGTGAATGTAAAGCGTATCAAACAGAGTAAAGCTCGTTTGTTACTTTGTGGAGTAAATGTAAGAGACTATAGAGTGATAGTCCTCTTGTGAGAGAGCAGAGATAGGAAAAGAGCTGACGTAAGCAAAGTCTTTGTAGTCTCTATACATGGATGCAACAGCTATTCCTGAACTAATTGAATTATATTCGCTCACCAAGATTTTTCCCCTGACCAGAGATGCATTACAAATTCCTTCAATAAAATATCCGTATACAAGAGGATACTTCTTTCCTTTCAAATCAAAAGCATTCACTGATCTCCCCTGTTAAGACAGAAACACAAAAGAGTCATTCGTAATTGAAAGGGACAAAGTTACTATGATGAGAGGCATGATTGAGAGTGTTGCTTGATACTTACGACAAGTGTCTTGCCGTTTCCGAGAACAACTTTGGTGGCAAACGTACGATTTGTGCTGCTGGCTGCAACGGTTAAGATCCACGGCGCTACGCTTATTGACTGAGCTGGGAGTCGGACCTTCGTTACCGGCTGCTTTCACAGTGAGAATCCCTTTGACCATAGCGTGAAGAGCCCCGATAGCGATCGTGTCGTACACGTACGACGCACTAAGAAATCCGACAGAGATGCTGATGAGGTCAACACCATCTGCGATTGCGTCATCGAACGCAGACAGTAAATTTGCCGAGCTACACTCTTTCTCGGTGCAGACTTTGTAAGCGGCGATTCTTGAAGCTGGAACGCCACCTCTTGCAGTTCCATTACCGATTCCAAAGAAGCTTGTGTCCGCAACTGCGTTTCCAGCCGCAATAGACGCTGTGTGTGTACCGTGGCCTTGTCTGTCCCTAGCGCCTTCGCTTGTATAATCTCTTGCTCCGATCAACTTGCTGAAACATTATAAACACATCAATCTCTGCTTAAAACAATAATTATCCTCTATTAGAGAAATTAAGAGAATTACTTGTTGCAGGTGAAGTTCTTGCCGCCGGAACAAACACCTTTGAGGAGGACCAAAGCCTTCGTCGGAGAAACTCTTTGATTCTGGCGTAATCCAGTGTCGATGACTCCGATAATAGTATCACTCTCTACGGCCAAGTTTCGTTTTGTATTTTTTTCCTTCCTTTAGCCCCATGTAGTCCCAAGACGCTGTCGTTTGGAGTTTGTAGTTTTTGTTTGGGAACACGGAAACAACTCCCTCCATTTCTAATAACAATAGGAAAGGGTTTTAATTATTTTAGCCATTAAAAACTTCTTTCTTTTTTTTTGGTTAAAACATTTTAATACAAAATGCGTCTCGATCGGAAAACACTCACCGGCTACTCGTTCTCGTTCTGACTCAGTGAGTCGGGCTGCGAACCCGTTGAAACTCCTCTTGTAACTTCTCACCAAACGACCTTCAATCGAACTAGAGTATATATATTCGTTAGAATCTTCCATAGCGATATCTAAATTGATTATAACTAATCATGACTAGAGATTAATGAACTAGTCAACAAAAATAAAAGAGTGGAGAATTAATTAATAACACCTTTCTCCGGTGACTTCTTGACGAATACTGATGTGATTCGACATTGGTAAGTAGTCCGGTTGAGACGGAAGTGAACCCATGTAGACAACATACACCTTCAATGATTATCATCAATCATCATCATTTATAGATCATATGAAAAAAACAAAATATATTGATATTACTATAACAAATAACATACTTGTTTATCTGGATTGTCATCTGGGACTGCTGAGACTGAACTCAAGAACTAGATGAGGACACATGAAAGGAGACAAAATGAAGTTGCGAGTAACTTCGCCATTTTCTTATAAAATGAATATGAAATGAGTTAAAGGTTACAGCAACGTTTTGATTTCTATGGATCAACATGACAGGATATATAAATAGTAGAAATCATGCATGAACATTTTCAAGGAAAAAATGTAAATTAAATCCTCTGATTATGTCTCTTTAATTAGCGTACTTTTCTGATTCTGTTTTATGCGTATCAAATGATATCACTGTATTAACATATTTAGGAAACATATCCACGGTTGTGTCAAATATAACATTTTTGTTTAACAACTTTCTTTTTCAATAATTTTCATTAACAAAAAAAACTTTCTTTTTCAAAACCAAAAAAAAAAATTCATTCCAAACAGGTAAACAAATTATTTGTTTGTTCATTTTCATTTTTAAATACTAAACAATTATAAGTGTTTAAAAAATGAGAATATTCATACCTTTTTTGCCGTGTGGTATAAAGATAATTTTTTTTTTCCCAAAAGATCGTTGTAATTGAATTAATCTGAGTAGTTTACTTATAGTTTTAAAATAAAATAAAGACCACTTTTCTTAGTTACGTCCGAATGAATATATATAATAGAGAAATTAGTAGAGGTGATTACGTGAAAGTTAAAATATCTTTTATATTATCAAACACAAACCACTAAATTATACTATCTCTGGTCCTTTTTAAAGAGTTTCCACATATATTAACAAATAATGAATATTTAATTATACCTATATTATTTAAATAACATTTGCAAATATAATTAATTACCATCTTTATTCTTAAACTTAAAGATGTCCACTGATGATGCATAAACTTAAGTTACAACTGATGATGTATAATCAGTATCATAAACAACAATGGGACTTCTCACGTTATGTGTACCATCATGCCAGATTAGATGTGCAGATGAAGGCATGCTAAGATCGCTGCCTGAAACAGTCAATATATTGCTTCTCATTCACTGACTTCATTGATAGAACACTAGGTGAAACCATTACTTTGAGTTTAGATCCTTGGCTTAAAACAACTTTTGATTTGTATGTTGAGTTAGAGGTACCGACGTTGGTGACAGTTCTATTGAAATTCACAGTGAAGGAACTATCAGATTTCGACAATTTAGCTGACATTGAAGGATAGTTTTGGTTTCTTGGTGAGGTCTTGCCAGTGCAAGTGACAGCTTCACCGGCGATGAGTTTCAGGGTAGTTGCACTGTAGATCAAGCCGCAGAGAAATGCGACCTGGTCAGATTTGCCCATTTCATAGACGAGACCTGGATTTAAAGCTGCTATTGGGTCAACATGTCCAGCTCCATAAGCAAACTCTGTCCATACGACACCAGTTCCAGTAGCATTCATCGGTCAAGCTACAAAGATTAGTTTAAGAACCGAGTTATCAATAAAACGGTTACTTGTGGTGCAAGAAAGTAAAAGTTGGATATGATTTTGCATACCGGTTGTCATGATGGCAGATTGGATCATGGAGGGAGAACATTCAGGATGAAACGTCTTGACGTACGCAGCCACGCCTACAACGTGTGGACAAGCCATCGAAGTTCCTGAGATAACAGAGTAGTTCACACGTCTTTTGTCCCTCTTTTCTGAAGACGGTGAAGCCAAAGGTGAATAGGCAGAGAGAATCTCCATTCCTGGTGCTGTTATATCCGGCTGAAATTCAATAAACCAACGTCTCTCAGACCAGAAAACAAAGGAGAACCATGGAAGATCATAAAAATGTTATATACACCTTAAGAAGATCAACCGCGATAATGTTTGGACCAAGAGATGATGAACTCGAGGAGCTGCCTGATTAAAGATTGCTTCACTTTTTAGAACATTTCCCTTTTGGGGACCTAAGATAAACAAACACATATATATAAAGACAAAGAAGAAGAATCCAGAGCACATGGTAAGAGTATGAAACACAGAGAATATTCGTTCGTTACTTCGTGGAGTTAATGTAAGATACGAGAGAGCCAAAGTCGTCTAGTGAATAAGAAGATACTGGCCAAGGGGCAACTGAGGCATAGTCTTTTTTGTCTCTAAATACGAATGGAACAGCTACTTCTGAACCAACCGCAGAACTACACACAGCGATCTTTCCCTTCACTAGAGATTCATTATTACACTTCTTAACATATTCTTCGTAGACAAGAGGATACTGTTTTCCTTTCAGATCGAAAGCACTCACTGATTTCCCCTGTTAAGGAACATAAAGAGTCATTGTATAATGGAAGGGAAACTATGATCATAAAAGCGAGAGTGTTACTTGATACTCACGGAAAGTGTCTTGCCGTTTCCGAGAACGACTTTAGTGACAATCCTACGGTTTGTGTTGCTGGCTGCAACGGTTAAGATCCACGGGGCTACGCTCACGACTGACTTTGGATACGGACCGGAGTTACCGGTTGCCTGCACAGTAAGAATCCCATTGGCCATAGCGTGAAAAGCCCCAATCGCAAGTGTGTCCTTTCCGTACATGGAAGGGGTGCCTCCTCCGAGTGAGGTGCTGATGACGTCGACACCATCTGCGATTGCGTCATCGAACGCAGACGATATAGATGCCGTCACACCCTGTCTTGGTGCACACTTTGTAAGATGCGATTCTAGAGGCTGGAACGCCGCCTCTGGCTGTTCCATTGCCAATTCCAAAGAAGCTTGTGTTGGGAACTGCGTTTCCAGCCACTGTGGATGCTGTGTGTGTACCATGGCCTACACTGTCCCTGGTGCCTTCGCGTGTATAGTCTCTTGCTCCTATCAGCTTGCTGAAACATTGTAAACAGATAAATAATATTCACTTTTATTTTCGTAGCCAAAAGATTATATGTCGAAACTCAAAACTAATATCATGGTTGTTCCTGGCAAATACATCTCAAGCTTCTACCAACAATATTAATCTTTATATAGAGAAATTAATTTAAGAGAGTTACTTGTTGCAGGTGAAGTTTTTTCCGCCGGAACAAACACCTTCCCATTTCTTAGGAGGAGGACCAAAGCCTTTGTAAGCTCTCTGATTCTGGCCAAATCCCAGTGTCGAAGACTCCGACAATAGTATCACTCTCTATGGCCATGTTTCGTTTTGTATCCTTTCCTTCCTTTACACCCATGAAGTCCCAAGACGTCGTCGTCTGGAGTTTGTAGTGCTGGTTCGGGAACACAGACACAACTCCTTCCATTTCTAATAACACAAAACGGTTTTGAAATATTTAACCTTTGAAAACATTTCAACATAAAAATTGTGTCTCGATAAAAGAACACTCACCGGCTAATCTTTCTCGTTCAGACTCAGTGAGCCTGGCCGCGAAACCGTTGAAACTCCTCTTGTAACTTCTCACCAAACGACCTTCGATTGAACTAGATAAGAAATCACTAGTTAGAATCTTTTTTTTTGTGTTTTTGATAAAGCACTTGTTAGAATCTTTCATAACAATATTTAAAAGCAGTAATAATAATTAGAGAAATGAATCATATAACTAAATCAGACCTTTCTCTGGTGACTTCTTGAAGAATACTTTCGACGTTGGTGTGTAGTCCGGTTGAGACGGAGTGAACCCATGTAGACTACATACACCTTCATTGATTATCATCATGCATGAATCATGATAGGTCATAACAGGGAGAGCAAATTTTTTTTATTTTTTAACCAAAAACAAAAAAATATTGATTATCCATTTTTTTTATTGATTCTCTTTATTTATAATAACCTACTTGTTTATCTTGACGATTATCTGTGACCGCCGAGGATAAACTAAAGAGCACAAGGACACATGAGAGCAGGCCAAATGAAGCTTCTGGTAATTTCGTCATCCTCTTGAAACACAAATAAATTTTATTGCAGTTCTTTTAATTTCCATGGAGATCTGCATGAAATGAAAGTGTCTTTTTATACTAAACATTTTTTTATTTAATTGATTACCATATCTTAGAGTTTTTATATATATAGAAAATAAAGATTTATTGCTCGTTTTAACATTCTTTTTTATGTATAATTATTTCATTTTAAATTTCTGACCACAAATTTGTATAATTTTAAATAAATGATTCAATTTTCTTAGAGTTATCAATTTGGTGTCCTATAAATTTTCAATTCTTTAATTACTAGATATGACTAAAGTATTTCTACTTTCATATTTTTCAATCTCATCTAAATATTGTGAATATTATATATATATATATATTTAATATTCCCCTAAATTAAATCCTAATCATGAGATTTGTACTTTCTGGCTATCAATTGGTCAAATAACCAAAATGTAAATTTGGTACATTATTGCAGATTTTTATCTTTCTCAATCTATTGTGATATTCTCTTCTTCGGATAAAGGCGTCCATTTATCATTTTATTGGGCTTGAAGATGAGCCCACGTAATAAAATAAAGATGGTTGGTCAAACTCTTGCCACGTTGTCTGATCATCTCCACCGAACCTGAAGAAATATGATCTTAAACATCTCCGAAGCTAACTCCGAACCTCAATCTGTTTCTTCTTCTCCTAGGTTTGTAACTTTTTTGTATTGGAGCCGATTCTAATTTGGAAATTCAATGCCCTCTTCTGCAAATTTAAGTCAAAGCTTGTGATGGTGGGAAAAATCGAATGATCAAATAATTGGTACTCAGGGGTATATATATATATAACTCTCTTCAATTTCAATCATCCAAAAGTCTCTGAAGTTTTAACAGTGTCGTGTTCTTAGTTTCAGGGACAGGAATTCTAGTTTTGTCCGTAACTTCAAGCTCTAAGCTATGGCTGTCACCAAGATTTATATAGTGTGAGTCTTAAACTGGCTCAGAACAGAACAAGATTATGTGCTGGTCCTCATCCCGGTTTTGTTTTGATGAAGAACCCCTGTTTTTGGTTTCCCCGTAGGTACTATTCGTTACATGGACACGTCGAGACAATGGCACGAGAGGTTCTTCGAGGAGCAAACGCGGTTCCTGACGTGGAAGCAACACTTTGGCAAGTGCCAGAGACATTACCAGAAAAGATACTGGAAAAAGTGAAGGCCGTTCCAAGACCAGACGATGTGGCAGAGATTCGACCAGAGCAACTAGCAGAAGCAGACGGATTCATGTTCGGCTTTCCTTCTAGATTCGGAGTGATGGCATCACAGGTCATGACCTTCTTTGACAATACATATGATCTCTGGACTGCACAGGCTCTCGCCGGGAAACCAGCTGGTATCTTCTGGAGTACCGGTTTCCACGGTGGAGGTCAAGAACTAACTGCGTAAGAACATACTCTTCCTAACACATAGCAATGTTAGAAGAACGTAGTCTAGTGACTGATTTTTATCTGCAGACTGACGGCGGTGACAAAACTGGCTGATCACGGAATGATATTTGTACCGGTAGGATATACATTTGGTAAAAGCATGTACGAAATGGGAGAGGTGAAAGGTGGTTCACCGTATGGCTCAGGGACTTATGCAGCTGATGGGTCACGAGAACCAACTGAGCTGGAGATTAAGCAGGCAAATAACCATGGCAAGTACTTTGCAGGAATAGCCAAGAAACTCAAGAACCGGTCTACTACTGTCTAAACCGAATCAACTGTGTGTTTCCTATACTAATCAATCTGTAAATGTGAAGGAGAAAACTAAAATAAGATTGACATATACAGAGCAAAACACTCTGTGTAGCTAATGATCAACACTCTATGATAAACAAAGTTATCCTCCACAATAAACAAAGTTATCTTCCGTACCGTATATATACTAAAAGGCTAAACAATACCCATATGGCTTATTGAATTATGGATGCATTGGATAAGATCATAAGATAAGAATCTTTGTAAAATACCAATTTTCCAAGATTCTCTGATGTTAATTCTTGAAAGGCCAATAATACCAACGATAGATTCATTGTGAGTAAGTGGAACTTCCCCTCGAAAATGGTAAAGAAATAGAGTTTTAAAAGACGTCTACATACTTGTTCTAACTCTAATGCATACATTTACAAAGGAGTTATCCTTTTTCCCCAAATTATAAAAGACTGCAATAATACAGATAAAGATCTACCAGAACCGGTTTTTTCCCCTTTATTCACCTCACATGGCAATCATAAGGAGAAGAAGCAAACGCTTGATCTGGAACCACCAGTGGTAACTTCTCAATGTATACAAACAATCGTTTCTGGTTCTCTCTCGAGATTGCAGTGAGATTCGCTGCATCCTTTTGGTCCAAAAACATCCAAAGATCACCTGACTCTACTCTTTTAAGGCTGTCTCTACAGAACGGGCATGACTGCGATCTCCCTCGCCTAAGCAAAACATTACCCTTTTTTAGAAAACCGATTACAATTCAACATGTGCAAGCTTTTTTGTTGACTTACCAATTGCGATAACACTTGATGCATAAAGAATGAGTACAGTTTGGCAGCACGACCATGCTGGTCATCTCCATACAGATTCCACATTCTTCTTCCCTCTCCATTTCAATCTTTGAGAGCTCACGTTTTTCGCCCTCATCCTTTGTTCTGTATCGCATATTGCAGACTTCTTTTTGTTTGCGGTCTTCTAGGTCTGTAATACCCCTCTGTAGTTGTAACAACGACGGGAATATAACAGCTAAAAGTGTACCAAAACATCAAAAAAAAACCATAAGCATAAACGATATCAACCATGTTTACTAAAAATTATATCAGCAGCAAAACAAACATACCATAGAACTCTCTAATACTTGCTTTTCTTTCGTAAACCGACATTGTGGTTTTTCCATCCGCATAAGTCTGAACCAAATATAAACTCAAGGGGTGAATCAAACAATCACAAAGAACATAATGGTGAATGTGGTAAGACAAAGGGGAAAGAAAGTACCATAAAGATAAGAACTCTGAGCAAACCAAGTGCACCAGCAAGGTGACAATCAGTCCATTGTACAAGAAAAAGAAAAAACTGAGCAGCCGGGCTATACGATAATCTCATCTGAACACGCGCTCCATCCGTCTCCCGAGGAGAATCTAAAGCTCTGTTATTCATTTTCATAAAAGAAAACACAATAAAGGTTATAAGCACCTCTGACCATAAACATCAAATGTAGTATGGGAATTGATCGGTTTAAGTATCCATAGAAGTAACAAACTATCACAGCTTTAACATTGATATTAACCACAGAAACATTCTCATATTTCATAAAAACTGTTGCAGCTTCAACAGTGGCAGCACAGAGATTGATTTGTGTCTAGAACATGACTGATTCAGCTAAAGCAGCATAAGAACCCACTTGAGTGTTTCAGCTTCAAGTCAACTAGTTAAAAAAAAGAATCAATACAGGTCATCACGAGCTCAACTTTGACTTCCTTGTAGTAAACAGTTCGAGTGTAGATAAACCCCTGACTCAGTGATCAATATCTCAACTCTTGTGCACATAAGAATAACCTCAGAAACTCACTAATGGACCTATGAGATATTTTCACAGATTTTACAGCAAACAAGAAGGAACCTTCAATTCTATTCTCTTACATGCAAACCAAACCAAACAAAGGGGAAAGATGTTTAACTTGAACGCTGTAGTAAACTATAAAACACAACTAAAAGCGGAAAAAATAGAGGATTTACAGTGTATTAGCGTGTTGAATATCGGCCTCTAGAGCTTTTAGAGAATCCTTGAAAGACAATTTGGCCATGGTAGTTGAATTTCCCAGAAAATTATTCCCATCAAACGAAAACCGAGAATCAAGAACCAAAACGATGATTCAAAGCATCGAAACAAGAAGGAAAATTTTCTTTTTCTTTATTTGTTAAAAAATGGTAAATTACCAATGAATTTCTTTTGTAGGAGTTAGATGTTTCACCCAATCCGATTATCAAAATTTACATAAATGAAGACAGAGAAAAGTAGAGGAAAGTGGTTTTTTCGTAAATTCGGATTTTTTTTCTCGATAAACCTCTTAAGCGCTTATCAGTTACGATCTCGAAATTTGCTTTTTCAAGAAAAGTCGTGAGATGGCTCTTGAATTGACGAATATGCCCTTGTTTCTAATACGGGTTTTGGCGTACTGTGGTTTTTCGTCAAGTTTACATTAAAGTATTGCCACCTGGAGATATTAATATGACACCACCTTATCGTAAAATAATACTATTTTCGCGCATTATCTCTTTGACCTATATTGTTAAAAATTTGATATTAAATACTCTACACCATTTTGAAAAGATGTAAAACCAACGACAATAAAAGTAATGGAGACTTGTGTTACAGGCTTACAGCACAATATGAAACAACTTTTAATATTAAAAAAACTTAAAAGAGGTGTCCTAATTCTCGGATAATGTAAAGATAATACAACAACCTTTTTTATACAAGGTGATACAACTTTTGGACCTCCAAATGAAATGTAACGTCGATTTCTACAATACAATATTTATAATTTTATCAAAAATATCAGGCATCTCCAGCAAATAAGAAAAAGTTTAGAGGCCCCAAAGTTGCATTGGACCACGTAAAGGTTCTATAGGGATTATGCAGGAGATTTCAATTAATTCTGATTAAAAATGCCAACAATGATTGAATTTTTTTGGGAATTTGGAACTATAGGATGTTATTGATCATATACATCTTTTTGGTAGGTTAGATGAAATATGTTTTATATTAATTGAAAATCTATTATATCATTAATAATAAAATTAAGGTTACAAAATTACAAAAATAATAATAATGTAATTTTTGATTTATATACATTGTCAAAACTCTCTTCTATTCAATCGATATACTCAAACTCAAGTTTACTCTCAATCGATTATCTTCTTCATTCAATCGATTGTCTTCTTCTTCATTCTCAAATTCAATCTCACTTTTAAACTCAATCAATTCTCTGTAATGGCTGGAACTAGAAGATCTTTTAGAGGTCGCGGTGGTAGAACTAGAAAATCAACCGGACCGGACTTCAATCTTCTTCTCATAGATTTTTTTTCAACTTCGTCAAATCCTATTACCTCTACAGGGTCAGTTTCTCTTCGGTTCAATACAATCATGCATCTAATCCTCCAACGCCACAACCCCCAAATTCTGTCATGCCCAACCTCTAGAGGGTCAGACCCAATCCCAAGAGAAAACACTACTTGTTATGTTGTTCTGTTTTACCTTGGAACGTGTTTCAGTTGGAATGTGTTTACTTGTTACATGTTTTACAGTTGGAACATATAGAGATTGCATTGTTTTCTCATGTGCAATGTTATTCTGTTTTACCGATTGCAAAGGAACATGTTTAGATTTTTGCTTTGGTATTACAGAATCAGCTCAATTGAAGAATCAGCTCGCTTTGTTCTTTTGTGCTTTTTGGTTTTGAACATAACGTGTTTACTTGGTACATGTTTTACATTATATGATTTCAGTTTGCTTTGTTGTCTTTAAAATGATTTTAGTTTGCTTTCATATCAGTGTTGTTTGTGCTTTGGTTACAGTTCCCACTTGTTATTTGACTCGATTGTAATCATCACAGTTCTGTCACAAATTGATAGTTACTTTGTTGATTTGAGTTTTCTTTGTCATTTAGATTGGTCTCTGAGACATCAAAATCTTGTTTTTGTTTACAGGATTCTATTCTATGATTTCTGGTTTTAGCAGCTCAAATTCTTATTAATTCAGGTTCTAGAATAGTGGTTTTGGCATAGCTTTTTTATTCGAAGCTAAAACATTTCTTAGGCTTCCATGTTTTGTTACACTATTTTCATGAGAAGTCATTATTTTTGTATCAGTTCCGATAGCATTTGATCATCTCAGCAAATCGCAAAGCTCCATGTTCGACCATGATCGCAAATCTGTTCTGTCACAAGTTTTTTTTGTTAAAGATCTGTTCTGTCACAAGTTTTTTTTGTTAAAGATCTGTTCTGTCACAAGTTGTTTGCTGTTTGCTTGGCTATCACAGTTTGCTGGCTTGAGTTTTCTTCTTCGTGTTTGATATGATTTTAGTTACATGATTTTGTCTTATTTTTAACAGATTTCAGTTACATGTTGTTCTGTAGCTTGTGATTTCTGATTGGAGTTACAAGTTGTATGTTTGTGATTGGTCTCTTGATATTGTTCTGTTTCTTTTGTTCGTTGTGATTAGTAACTAGAGCAGAACAGCCCTTAAGTTCACTTACAAGCAGCTGCTATAATGAACGTAATGCTGAATTTGCTCGCAAAGCCGCTGAATCTGCCCGACTTGCAGCAGATCAACAAAACCAGATCAATAACTTGAAGATGCTTGTCGGCTGCTAGCGGACCACGGATCCGGAGTTATCTGCTTATATGGAAGCAAATGCTACCTCATCTATGACACCACGACCTATTACTAAATTACCGTCGCGCCATTAGATTTTTAGTTTTCCTTTGTCTAAAACTATTTTCATTTGTTGTTTTAATAGGTGTAAAACTAATTCAAACTATTTTCATTTGTTATTTAACATTTTAAATTAAAATTTTAGTTATTAATTTTTCCAAAAATCAATTCACATTTTTGTATTTGCAACCTAAAATTGAATTAATAATTTTTTATAAAAATTAATAACTAAGTAGTCACTTAGTAATCACTAAATTTTGCAACTTGTTTATGATTTTATATAATCTAGAACGTCACTAAAAAGTTGTTAATATTTGTGACTCCTTTGTGACTTTATATAAAATATAGTCGTAAATTAGTCACAAAAAATAGAAACTAATATGTGACTCCAAATATCACAAAAGTCGCTAATTAGTCAATAAGTTACAAAATTTTGAAACCTATTTGCGACTACAGTTTTTGTCACAAGATATAGTCTTACAATAGTCATAAAATTTTAAAATTTATTTGTGACTCCTTTCAAATATATAGACTGTTTTGCGCTTTTTTTTGTTGACTAATTAGTGACTCCCTCATCGTAGTCGCAAAAGTTTTAAGACTACATTATTCATCACACAACCGTCGCTATTTTTGTCATCCGCAAGTTAGTCGCAAAATACTGACTAATTTGCGACTACTATACATAATCTTGAAACAGTCTTAAATTCCTAATTTGTGACTACTTAACGACTTTTATTGTACTCTCAAAATCGATTTTTTTTGTAGTGTTTTTGTAATTTTATATCTCTGAACATGTGTTTAATTGTGTTGTTTTTAGATCTTGGATTAATCGATAACTAGTTCAGTTTCTCCGAAAACTTCACTCTAGTAGAGAACGAGCAAGAATGTTTCACAAATACTTAGATCTAGTAGAGGAATACTTTTTCACAAATACATAATACATCTTTGCATTCTGATAAATAAGGTCGTAAGATTTATTTCTTAGTTTGACAATGAATATGATGGTATAAGATTATTCGGATGCCATATTTATATACTCTAGAGTTTTCATTTATCATAAATGATTGTGTATCTTCTGTTTTTGATTTGAGAAGAAAATTTAAAGTGATATCTTTGCCTGCTCATTGGTGATCTCTTGGCTAGTTATTGATGATCTCATTATATTTTTCCCAGATTTACATTGTGATTGATATTAAAGATGTTTGATGGTACCTGATAATTAGTTTCTTGTTTCTTGTTTTGTGTAAACACGGAAATGGAGTATTTACAATTTCTTCTCATAGAAAGAAATAAGCCACCACAATCAAGGATGCATTTTCGAATATGCATTTCCAAATGAGTACAATACAGTGAAGCATGATTCTGTGTTTGCACAAGTATTTACATAACATGAAAACGGTCTAGAGTATTCGGGTCGATTGATACACTTCATTGCATATATTTCCATTGTTACCTATAAAACTTGTTTACTTCTGAAATATTTCCCCCTAGTTACCATCAAATCTACCAACATAGATCTGACACCATCACTGATTTTAGATGATTTATCTGTATTCACCAATACTGATGGTTTTTCATTCCTACGATCATCATCTCCACACACATTTTCATCATTGTATTCATCATTTGAATCACATGGATTCTTGTTCAAATCGAAATAGACTCCACTCCTACTATCATCAACTATACCGTTGAACATCACCCACAACCGTATCATATTTTCATTTTTGAATACGCAAGAAATTTTTTTACTTGTCTATCATTCATCATAATAACTAGAGGACAATCATCACTAAGATCTGTGGGTAAATAGTTGAATTTCACATCGACTCTACTCTCTTCTATTCTACGGTCTTCAAAAACCATAACTTTCAACTCCTCAATAGATGTAGTGGATTGCAAACTAAGTAATCTCCCATGTTTTTGTTCATCAACAATACATCTTCACTCCTTGTTGTCATACAATCTCCATACACCACACGTTACGTAGATATGCAACATAATCATGAAAAATTAAACAAAAACTTGGGGAAAAGGGTGGAAGAAGAAATCGTGGAAGAAGAGGAAAAAGGGGAAGAAGAAGAAATCTACATCGATTTTATAAAAGAAAATTTGAAATACAATAATTTAATTATTTTAATTATAGAATTGATTTTAGTTTAATGGGAAAAACAAAATAATTGTAAAATCTAATTTAATTTATTTATTTTAATTATTCTATAAGAAATCATGTTATTTTTAATCTTATTTATTTATTTATAATCAAATATATTTAGTTAAATTTTAATTAAATACTTAATGGAAAAAACAAAAAAATTGTAAATTCAATTAGATTTAATTATAATCGATTTTTAATTATAATCAGTAACATTTAGTTAAATTTTAATTAGATTTAGTTTTCTTATTTTTAGATTTAGTTCATATCTTTATAAAATTTTAAAAAATTCAGAATATATATTCTAATCTTAGTAAAATACATATTCTAACTGTCGCAGAACATAGAGTAAATCGTATAATACATATTTAAAATTGTAGAATATGTATTCCAAATTTGGTAGAAGTTTAATTCTAAAAAAATTAGAATTAATTTTATAGATTTTAGTTCTACAATTCGTAGAACATGTACAAATGGTAGAATACAAAATCTACTTTTTCATAACATATACAAATGGTATAATCTGCAAGTTAGAAAACATATTCTAAACTTTTAGAACGAATTTCATTAACCTATAACACTATTTAAAGTTGCTTAAAATAAAAAGAAATTCTGTAAACTTTCTTTGCACTTGTCTATCAACATATATTTTTTTTAAATAGTTTTTTCTATGAATAGGTATAGTTTAGGTAAAATTAACAATTTATAAAAAAAAATTATGTATGAACAAACTTTCAAAAAAATGATCATTTGTTTCCAATTTTTCCATTTTTCCCCTTTTCCTGTAAAAAAAACACTACGAAAAGTTGAGTAGCATAAACCCAACTGATAGAAGCATCTCAAACTTAATCAAAGAAATTTTTGTTTGAATATCTTACGTTGAAACTATCAAAATATAATGAAAGTACGTATTATAAAATAAAAGGTGTATCGTCTTAGGATCAAAATATAAACATGGGATTGTTATCCATGGTTAGGTCAAATTACCAACTTTGGATGCCTGAATAGTAGTAGTTGATTTAAAGGCTAGCTCAGGCAAAGGGCATATGTATCTTAATTTAAACAAATCACTTAGTTCCACGTGAGTAATTTAATTTAGACAAACCATTTAACGATATGTATAAATTAGTGATTTTCAAGTGTCGTAAGATCTTATTAACCTTAATATGTATGATCTGTCTTTGCGTAGCATCAAGGGGAGACAGCGAGAGAGTAAGAGATAGAAGAAGGTTCCAGTGATCATGTGCGTCCTTGAACCCGGAGCTCTTTAAGTACATAGACGCGCGAGTGCTCCACTTCGAACAATTAACATCGAAACAAAGACAAAAAAAAAGAATGAAAGAAGATATGTTATTCTCTATTGTTTTGACTTTTCTTGCTCTTATTATTGTCCCTTGTCTCTTCATCTCTCGGCGACTACGTGTTCCTTTCTCTTTGACAAATATCGTCAGATTCATCAAACTCGCAGCTTCTAAATACGACGATGAGGAAGAGAGGAACGAGAAACGGTAGTTTACTTTTATTACATGATATTTTATGGATAGCCAGCTCTCAATATTGACTGATACTAACTATTTTATAATATGCCTCTCTAAAATGTGATGGTTCTAACTTCAAATCTTTTTAGCACTAGGACTAATAATTCAGTATTTATTTACTCGTTTGGGTAATCGGATGTCAAGCTAAACCGAGCCTTGCTCAATTGGGTTTCTAACTTTCTCTCTACAAGATATGCATCTTTTGTTATATTATCATCTATGAAAGCCTCAAACTATTTTTGTTCATACTAATTTGGAGTAGTACAATGGGAGAGAAAGGAAAACAAGAGAGAAATAAAATGCCAAAGCATGTGGCGGTCATATTGGACGGAAACAGACGTTGGGCGGAGAAACGAGGACTCGAGACACCAGAAGGCCACGAGGCCGGAGCCAGAAAGCTCATGGAGAATGCTAAGGACTGTTTCGCTATGGGGATAAACACTATCTCACTCTTTGCTTTCTCCACCGAAAATTGGAAAAGACCCGAGGTGATTATGAAAATGAAATATGGTTTTCAAAAACTTTTCAAGAGATTTTGTTATAAAGTAATTAAGAAGTTTTTGGACCACATGACTAGAGCTAGAGCATGTTAGTTAGCTTCTTTTTCGCTGCTGGTATTAACTAAAAACCGCGATCTTGAAAACTTCCCCTTTTTGTATCTAATACATGATAACAATTTCATTTTGATTCGGGTTTTTTTTTTATCAGGATGAAGTTAACTGCTTGATGGCCTTGTTTGAGAAACACTTTAAGTCCGAGATGCCTTACTTCCAAAGGTATACATTTCAACATGTTGTTTTTATCCTCTGTTGAAGTATTATGTCTTGATGTTAATTTCCCCCATTCTTGTTTTTAGAGATAAAATCAAGATATCGGTGATCGGGAACCGCGCGAAAATCCCTGAGTCGCTTCTAAGTTTGATAGTAGAGGTAGACGAAGCTACAAAAAGCTACGAAGGGAAGCATCTCATTATAGCAATAGACTATAGTGGAAGATTCGACATCTTACAAGCATGCAAAAGTCTTGCAAAGAAAGCGAGAGACGGGCTGATTGAAGTGGAGGACATTAACGAGAATGCAATGGAGAAAGAGTTGATGACACACTGTAGTGAGTTTCCAAACCCTGACTTATTGATCAGAACAAGTGGAGAACAAAGGATTAGTAACTTTTTCTTATGGCAATCTGCTTATTCTGAGCTTTACTTTACTAATGTTCTATGGCCTGATTTTGGCGAAGCCGAGTATCTTGAAGCATTGACTTGGTATCAGCAAAGGCAGAGGCGATTTGGTCGACGAGTTTAAAAGTTTTAATTTTATGTCTCACAAATAAATTGTTCAATAAATGTTATAGTCATTAGTGGTACGATTAGTTCATGAGACCCAAAATATTTATGTTTGTTTTTAATAATGCTACATTTTAAAAAAATCTAATATGTTTTAGAAATTTTAACTTTAAGTTTGTAACTTTTACGTGATATTTTATATAAAAACGTTTGTGTTATGTTTTGTGGGAGAACTACATTTATTTGACATATAATGATATAAACGTAAAAATACTAGATTTTGGCATAAATCCAAAAAGGCTAGTGCTTAAGGCTTCAAAATTAATAAAACTTTTATGGGTCACATAATTTGATGATTAGATTTTGCAACTGAAAAGTTCTAATCTAGTTCTGGTAATTGGGCCTCGGGATATTAGCGGCCGGCTCAATTGACACAATATAGTTTGAATGGTAGATAACACAATCTATAACTACACTGACAACTTCATTGATTGAGCATCATCTACTTAATTCAAATAGCCTACTAATCTTTTTATTTGCTCTGTTTCACCTAAGAAGCAAAACAGAAATACAGACAATCAATGGTTAACTCGTGTTTGTTTTAGTTAAATAGTAACTAATTTATTTTAGGCAAGGTTTCCAAAAGAGAGAAACAACCAAGAGCCAGTCATTCAAATTTACTCTTAAGATAATATTCACATATTCTATTATAATCCAACACTTACTCAGCGGGGAAATCCGAGTTTCTGTTATCGGGAATCTCGCAAAGATCCCGGAATCTCTCCTCGGAACAATCAAAGAGACAGAGGAAGCTACAAAGAGCTACAAGAAGAAGCATCTCATCTTACCATAGATTACAGCGGGAGATTCGACATCTTGCCCGCTTGCAAGAGCATTGTAAAGAAATCAGAACAAGGTTGATCCGCGAGGAAGACGTGGACGATAAGTTGTTCGAGAGAGAGCTTCTGACCAAGTGTACCGAGTTCCCAAGTCCTGATCTCTTGATTAGGAAAAGTGGAGAACAGAGGATTAGTAACTTCTTCTTGTGGCAGCTCGCTTATACAGAGCTCTTCTTTTCGCCGGTTGTTTGGCCTGACTTCGATAAGAAGAAGTTTCTAGAGGCCCTGGTCTCGTATCAGCGCAGGGAAATTTATTTGGCTGCCGGGTTTGATCCTCTGTTATGGTCATAGGACTTATCCTATTAAACTAATATGTTTTAGTTACAGAAATAATTGCACTGTCGTTTATCTAGTGAGATATGTTTTATGTGTTGCGTTTGTTCTTCTCTGCTTCACGTACGTATCCAACATTTGCTGTTAAAATTGATATCTTCAGACACAAGAAACTAATTTCACGTGGGTTCTTCAAAAGCCTAATGAAGCTGGAAAAAAAAGATAAACCCCTAGGTTAGATTAAACACATACCACTTTAATTGTTTACTTTATATTTACAATAAAGAATTCTCGTAAAAGCATTAAATACATACGCCTTAAGTTTCTTACCTACTTTTTTCTGTTTAGATTTTCAGATCAACAAAAAGTATTTAACTTTAGAGTTCTAATAATAAATTATAGTAACGTATTAAAACGGTACTAAAAGTTGAGATGCACATTTTTCAACTTGAACATGATTTTAATATTAATCTATGTAACCGACACAAAAAAATGATGAAAATATGGTATTTTAAGGAATTTGTGGGTGTCATTTTTTTTGTTTAAAAAACATAAAATTGTGAGTGTCATTGTTGATCTACCTAACGATTTAAACTACAAAACACTAAAAAGACTTTAGTGGAGTTTTTTTTTGTTGTTGTTAAAGAAACTTTAGTGGAGTTAGTTTAACAAGTTATTTATTTATTAGGTTAACCCATTAAAAATCGGTTTGTTAGATTACATCAATAGTCTTGGAAGGGTCTGATAATACGCGTCAATAGTGAGGTATTCGGAATCTTTTATCAATAATTTACTATAACTAGAAACATATGTCATCGGATAAGTGACATACGAAGATAAAATATAGATCTCCTAAGTGATTAAACATTTAAAATGATTTTCATCAAGTTTAATACGTACGCCTGTCTTTGCGTAGTAAGGAGAAATAAGGTTTGATCGATCAAGTGATGCCTTTGAATTATTTTTATGAGTCGAACAAATATCTCGAGGCAAAGCCAAATTAATAAATTAAAGCATAGGCACAACAATGTTGTCTCTACTCTCTACTCTTTTACCTCTCCTCCTTCTGTTTCTCATCTCTAGTTTCTTCATCACAAGCCATTTCTGCTTTCCTCTTCCTTGCCAAAACTACTCGGATTCATCAAAATCACAGCTTCGAGAGACGATGATAACAAACGGTTGTTGCTTTTGTTGAATCCATACGTTTTTTTTGTTGGCTTCCCAAATAATATATAAGGATTTTTTTTAATCATAAATAGGTGATTCTCCGTTTTATGAAACAAAATTTTTTAGTTTATAATATAGTGTATTCCATATATAAACTAGTATTAACCAAAATGTAATTGAACTTGTGATGACATTAAACACTTACTTTATAAAACATTTATATAAGGTTATTAAAAAGAACCACAAATTTTAATTTCAGTTTGTTATAATAAATTCTTTATTGTAAATAGATTAAATGAAATTTGTTACTTGCACTATATAAGACTGTTTAGCTGGATCATAGTTCACCCGAAAATATTTTTTTCATTTTTTGTAGACTATTAGAGTTGGGCAAGATTCAGTGCAGAATCACATGGGAACTTCATTGAATGATAATCATCTACTAAAGCCAGAGAAATGATTTGTTCTACTTCCTCTGTTTCATATAAAAGGCAAAGAAAAACAAAGTGACCAATCCTAACTTGATTTTGCTTAGTTAAAGAAGAACAAAACCAGAATAGTGACAGAGACTTGAGCTCAAAGAAACAGAGCTTTCGCAAACAACATATAAGTTTCTCTGCTCTGTTTTGTTAAGAGATGAAAATGGCAAGGACATAGTAGAAAACGAAATGCAAAGAATATCATTGCTATATCTTCATATTTTTAGCTCTGGTTTTTGTGTTTGTGTAGTGACAAGGGAAATTATGTGGACGGAGAGGAGGAGCTACAAAGAGAGCTGATGCCGAGACACGTGGCAGTGATAATGGAAGGAAACCGGAGATGGGCGAAACAGGCCGGATTGCTGACGTCACAAGGCCATGAGGCCGGAGCTCAACGGCTAATAGCATTCTCCGAGCTCTGCTTCAAATTGGGGATTCATACGGTCTCAGCTTTTGCTTTCTCCACTGAGAATTGGGGAAGACACAAGGTGTGACATTTTAGACAAAGTAGCTTACATTTCTCATACAATTAGTGACTCTAACAGATTTTTTGGTATTATAAAGATTGAGGTTAAGTGCTTAATGTATTTGATCCAACACTATCTCAAGTCCAAGATCAAATATTTCCAAAGGTATAACTAGAATCCGACTGAACTTTTTTTTTTGTTTAACAAATGATATGCTCATTTATTACCAAGATCTTGTTGTTTCAGAGAAGAAACTCGAGTTTCTGTTATCGGGAATCTAACGAAAATCCCTGAATCTCTCCTCCTAACAATCCAAGAGATAGAGGAAGCTACGAAAAGCTACAAGAAGCGGCATCTAATCTTGGCAATAGACTACAGCGGGAGAGTTGATATCTTGCGCGCTTGCAAGAGTATTGTGAATAAATCAGAAAAAGGATTGATCCGAGAGGAAGACGTAGATGAGGCATTGATCGAGAGAGAACTTCTGACAAATTGTACTGAGTTCCCAAGTCCTGATCTATTGATTAGGACAAGTGGAGAATCAGAGGATTAGTAACTACTTCTTGTGGCAACTCGCTTACACCGAGCTCTTCTTCTCACCGGTCCTTTGGCCTGATTTTGATAAGGATAAGCTTTTAGAGGCCTTGGCTTCGTATCAGCGCAGGGAAAGACGATTTGGCTGTCGGGTTTGATCCACATTTGATCCTCTGTTCTGATATGTTCATCTGTACCGTTGGAATTTTTGTGTCGGTGCAATATAAGCAGCTATGTATTTCTTGTTTAATATTACAGTTGTTACTAAAATAGATATCTTGCAATCCAAGTAACTGTAATATCTCCAAAGTCTAATGAAAACTCAGTGTTCTTGAGTATAAAAAACATCCGTTATTACACATCATATACAGTTTACATTACACCAATTTGTTTATTCCAAAAAAAAACCTCAAGATTTCCGACCACCGAAACGACGTTGTCTCTGCTGAAACGACATCAAGGCTTCCATAAAACCGCTTCTCCCAAAATCAGGCCAAAGTTCTTGAGCAAAGAAGAGCTCTGTATAAGCCAATTGCCACAACAAGAAGTTACTCACTCTTAGCTCACCGCTCGTTCTTATCAATAAATCCGGGTAAGGAAACTCAGTACAGTTCGTCTCCAATTCTTGCTCGATAAGTCTCTCGTCGATCTCTTCAACTTCGATCTCACCATCTTTCACTCTCTGTGTGATGCTTCTGCAAGCTTGTAGAACATCGTATTTCCCACTGTAACCAACGGCTACAATTAGCTGAAGCCTCGTGTTGTTCTTCATAACTTCCTCCACATCGTTTATTACTTTTAAAAGAGATTTTGGAAGTTTCGATGAATCTCCGATGATTGATATCCGAACATTGTTCCTGACACTCAAAACATTAGCTTCTGAGACAGAATTATCACAAACAAACAATTCTTGATGGATTCTTGATTACGAGTATACCCATACTTACTTCGCTAAGGTCTCAAGCTCTGATTTTAGCGTTCTTTCGAATAAACTCAACAAGAAATCATTCTCGATCTGCAGAGAAATTAGAAACCAAAGAACTCAAATCGAGCTGTGAAAAAAAAACTAAAGTCTAGGGTAGATCAATATTAGGTCTTACCCTTGGTCTAATCCAATTATCAGTAGAGAAGGCAAAAACTGTGAGGACTTGAATTCCCCATTTACCACAAAGCTCAACGATCTCTCTCAAAGCTTCAACACCAGCTCTGTGACCATCCCAAGGTTGAAGACCTTGATTCTTCGCCCATCTTCCGTTTCCATCCATTATAATCGCCACGTGATTCGGCATCAGCTCCGGCTGGAGCCCTTCCGGCAAAGTTTCTTCCTCAGCCGCATTAAACGCAACCTCCGATTTGGAAGATCTGACTCCGAATTTGATTCCTCTGTCCACGAAACTCGAAGAGTAAGAGAGCAAGCAGTCTCTACTTAACCCTAAATCTCCGGCGTGAAACCGCCGGAGATCGAAGGATGTAGGAGAAGGAACGCGCAGCATAATTATTAATTGAAGTTTACTCCAAGGCTTATGGTTCGTAACTTCATAGGAGAAGCATTGTATAAAAGCAGAGAAGATGCTGGAACTTTCCTCCATAGATGGTTCTGGTGAAGAGATTGAAAACGACGACGTGTTTTGTCTGTGTCGAAGATGATGATGCTGCTTTCAAAATTGAGCGCCACAAACAAAATTTATCGTAAGAGATTTTGAAGGTCCAGATATTTTTTTCCTAAAACTCTTACCAGGAAACACACACCAATTAATGTAAGTTTGTTAGTCAATTTCTTATTTATGGGATGAATGAGATTTGGAGCCAGAGCCCATTAGTGATCTGAATAAAAGGGCTCAACGTCGGAATTGCACGTGAGTTAGCCTTTCGGGCTATAAATTCGCCACGTATTAGTTTCTCCCGCCACGAGACCTTTATTTAAATACCAAGGAAACCCTTAAGTTAATAAATTGAAATATATGGTCTTCATTTTTCAGTGAAGGACCTACGGGGGTATAATGGTAAATTTAGAAAGAGAAAAAATGCATACATCCCTTTCTAAATTTTTTTTTTTATATCAAAGTTTACTATTTAAACTTTTGTTGCGCATACATTATTAAAATTTACTATTTGTGCAACTATGATATAATTTACATTGGTACAATTGTGAGATTATTTTACCACTTGGAGTGTATATGCTGTCTACGTCGTCATCAAACTCGAAAAAAAAAACAAAGCAGTTTGATTCGTGTTCACTTCCGTTTGTCTGATCGTGTGATTCTTTTACCGAAATGGGTACGAGGAACAGAAGAAAAACGGACCCTGAAATTGTCATCGCCAGAGATTCCGAGTTAAGTTCATCAGAAGAGGAGGAAGAAGAAGAAGATAATTACCCTTTGTCGGAGTTGGAGGAGGAAGATGAAGCGGTTAAAAATGGAGGGAAAATTGAATTGGAGAAGAATAAAGCGAAAGGAAAAGCACCCATCACCGTTAAGCTTATTAAGAAAGTTTGCAAAGTATCGCTCTTTCAAAGCCCTAGCTTTCTAATACGACATTTTAGCGGCTTTCATTTTTGAGTTTATTTATTTTTCTTATTTTGGCTTTATGATTTCAAGTTCTGTGTAGGCTTTACCGAATCAAAGTTAATAACTTTTTATTTTGATTTCAAACACACAGTTGAAAAGTATCTACTGTATAGGATACAATTCTAATCCCTTCAAAGTTTTTGGATTTAACCATTAATTAGTGTCTGAAATTCACTTCATTGTTAAAATATGTTCTTCACTTGGTTGCAGAGACAGAGGATTTTGATTGTTTTTTGTTTTCATGGTAGATTTCTAGGTTTGTAAACAGCCTGGTCATGAAGCTGGATTTAAAGGAGCAACATATATCCATTGTCCTATGAAACCTTGCTTCTTATGCAAAATTCCTTGTAAAATAACGCAATTTCTGATCAATGCTTGCTTAAATGTGAGCTTAGATGATGGTGAATGGAACAAAATGTTTAATTTACTCAATGTTGTTGCTTTTTACTGCATCAATTGAAGGCCACACCACAATGTCATGTCCTCATAGAGTAGCTATTGACCACGGAATACTCCCAACTTCTCATAGGAATACAAAGAATCCTATACACTTTGTATTCAAGCGCCAAGTCCAACCGAGAATTCCCCCAGTAAGTCTCTTTGTACGACGTTCTACTGTACTTTGATTCTTGATGAGATATATTGACACAAAATATATGAAATTATCTTTGATATACAGATCAAACCAAAACATTTGATCCCAGATCAAGTTCATTGTGCAGTTATTCGATACCACAGCAGACGTGTTACATGTTTGGAGTTCCATCCAACAAAGAACAACATTCTTCTCTCTGGAGATAAGGTTTATAAATTAAGCAACATTCATATGTTACCAATTTACTGCATCTATTTTCTCATTGTTCTTTTGATTTTGTTGGTGGTATGCTTCACAATCTGAAAGAAAGGGCAAATTGGAGTTTAAGATTTTGCTAAAGTGTATGAGAAGAATGTGTATGGAAACATACACTCCGTACAAGTTAATAATATGCGGTAAGGTTATAAATTTAGCCCTCAATCTCATTGTCTCTGTTGTGATTTTACTTTTGTATTCAGGTGTCTATATCTTTTGTTAGTCAAATTTATATGCTTTTGTTATTATTGCAGGTTTAGTCCCACAAATGATGATATGGTTTATTCAGCATCCTCTGATGGAACAGTTGGTTATACTGACCTGGAACCTGGAATTTCATCAACTTTGCTGAATCTCAACCCTGATGGATGGCAGGTCGCAACATCGCTTCTTTTCGTTGATTTTTCTTCTCTGAACCATTCTGCTTATATGACATATCATCGGTTTATAGGGCCCCGAGTAGTTGGTAAATGCTGTATGGTATGGATATAAACTCGGAGAAAGGTGTAGTGCTAGTTGCTGATAATTTTGGGTTTCTTCACATGTAAATGATTTTCATCCCCTTTAAACTGTTTGTAGACTAGCCTCTTTGTTTATTGTTCAAATGAGCGGTGGACTTATTTTGTTCTTAAACCCAAACTTATCTACTTTATCTCTTCTCCCAAGAAGCTTAAAAGGACATCTAAACAACACATCCAAGAAAACCCAATTCGCCAAATCCTCAATCTCTGTCCGAACAAGCCTCTCCTTCACCACCATCTCATCCCACAAATACTTTCTCTCACTCATCTCTCTCCCATACCAAAAACCTTCACCAAACATTGTTGTTTTGTTAACTTGCACCCCAAGTTTCCTTTCAATATCAGGCCAAGTTTCCTTCCAAGTGAACCCTACTCCATTAAGTTGAAAGTTTCACCTTTATCGCATACTCTCCCACTTGTTGCAGCGAATATATGCTGCTCCGCGACTAAATTCGAATCAGAACCATCAATGTAACACTCTTCCCAACATTCTCTTGTCCCTCCAAACACAAAAGGACGATTCAAATACTTACACATCGCTCCATAAACACAAAGACTTCCCATGAAATTGTACAAAGTTCTTGTAGAGCTTCCCATTAGCAAACCGGGTCTTTGAACCGACCAAACAACAGAATTACCAGTGATCTTCTCCTTCAGCAAATCCTCCAAAACGTAATAGAAATTCTTCCCAGAGCTCTTTCTCGGACACTCCTCGCTGTAATAACACAAACTCGAACCTTCTCTACGAAACAGAGTCTCTTCAACCAGAGACGTAATGCTTCATCTCCGATTGGAGCGAGAACTGCTTTAATCTCTTAGCGTTTGGGAGACTCGCGTCCAAAGCGTTTGTCAGCATCATCTTGTTCTGGACACAACACTCGTCGGTATCCAATGGATACTGACCAGACCACGTGACTCACGATGTCTTGTAGTGGAGACAACTCTGTTAGTCTCAGATGCGTTAAGCAGATCGCAGGAGATGAAATTGTACATCTTCGCCATGGAATTAATCTCCGGGTTTCGCGCTACGCCTTAGATTCTCCATTTAGGTTTCGACGTTAGTAGTGTCTTTACAATCTCTCGACCCACGACTCCGGTAACCGAAGATCAAAGCGACGTTCTCGTCTTCGTTTCTTGTCATCAAGCTGCCATTTTCAGACACCATGTGAATATTAGAGAGTTTATGGACTTTGATTATGATCGAGCTTTGATGGATATTTATATAAAGAAAGAGTTGGGGGACTGATTCAACGGGTTCTCGGTGAGTTTCAAGACTCGATGCCTATTTTACCAAAAAAAGAAAAAGACTCGATGCCTACCTGTTTTATAGACTACCAAGCAAGTTGCTTTGGACACAGCTACGATTTAGCATAACAATGCACAATTTTTAATATGAATAAATTAAAGTCAACAGTGTTTAGAGTTTCATGTTACAAAAACCATATCTGTTAAGATCACTTAATCAGAGAATTTATACATAAACAATTCATTCTTAATATTTTTTAAAAAAATTTCTCATTCTTATTCTTAATATTTTATCTTTGTGCTATATTACATGATGTCAAATTTTCTTATTTTGATGAAAGTTAAGAGAAAAAATCATGCTGAACCGAAGTTATATTAAAGAAAATGATCGTGGGAAAATCCAAATTTTAAATATCACGTTTTCAAAAAGAAATTCAATAACGCATGTTGTCAAATTTTTGTGTTAAAACAAATTTTCGTGCTAAACAGAAGTTATATATATCAAAGTCAAAGATCATCAACTTGGGAAAAGAAACCAACCGGTGGTTGTGTGCGTGAATGAAAAACGTGGTCATTATTAGCGCGTGAGAGTGACGTGGCGATTCTTATTCCCAAACAAATCTGGAGGAAGAAAATTGCTGTGATATTGGCATCTTCTCTACCCGATTTCTGAAATCGTGATTTTTCAGTTATATTCCCCCTTCCCTCTCTCCGACGCTTCCCGTCGGATATAAGGGATTCACTTTGTTATTCAGATCTTGAATTTGAGGAGAAGCGTTGACTCGATTTGTCTATAATCGTGTGACAATGAAGCAGAAGAGCCAGCAGAAGAGGAAGAAGAAGCGGTCGTGCGCCACAAAACCTTCCGGTGACGGAGCGACGTCTGACGGGAGCAAAAAAGGCTTGGAGGAAGAGAGGAAGGATGATGAAGGAAACAAGGAAATAGAAAAAGTTGAAAAAAAAAAAATCGAATCGTTAATGGAAGCGTTTTGCTCGGTTTCAATGGAGGAAGCGAGTACTGCTTATAAAGAGTCAGGCGGAGATCTGAACAAAGCCGCTGAGATTTTATCAGATCTGGTTGAAAGCGGCGATGATCCGTCGACGAGTTCGGTTGCGAGTGGCTCTTCGGGTCTGGAAACTGCATCTACCTCTGAGTATGGCGCTGGTTCGAGCTCTAGCTGCAGTGATGATCTGACGAGAGATAGATGGTTTAAAGGAAGCAAGAAGAATAGAGTTATTGCTGCTACAGGGATGGTTTCTTCTGTGATTGCTAAGGATTATTTGAAGCCGAATCCTGTGCGGAAAGAGCTTCCTATGGTGGAACGGTCTAAAGAGCTCTGTGGGAGCGGGAAAAAAGCTGCGGATAGAGAGAAAGCTGAACAGTTCTTAAATTCAATGCTTGGAGATGATTGTGAGCTTAGCATGGCCGTTGTTAGAGATGTTCTGTGTGAGAGCTTTATCTTTGTCAAATTGCTATAAGGAGATATTTGATTGTTCGATAAATTGACATGGAAGTATCTCTTTTTGCAGGTCAATGTGGTTATGATGTCGACATGGTAAGCAGATCGTCTTCAAATTTACATGGGGAAGTATTGGTATATTGACAGGAAATATACTGATACTTGCCCGACAAATTTGTTTTGAAGCTTAATATTGTTTTCTTCTTAGGCCTTGAATCTCTTGCTTGACATGTCTTCTTCATCAACTGATGATTCATTGCGTGGTAAATGTTTCGGCGTAGGAGTCAATGATAGTGTAAGTGATTGGTTTTCTGTTTTTCTTCACAGATCTGTTTTTATTAGTTTTCCTACATGATAGAATAAAGTGCAATCTCCTGGCTTTATTTAACAGCTGGCAGAGACTTCTTTTGATACTGATACTTCTGAAAGTGAACTTTTCTGGGGTGACTATTGTCAAAGGTACTGCTATTTGTTCTTAGGCCTTCTTCCGGTTATTGCAAGTAACTAATGTTGGAATTATTGGAGTTGATTCATCCATTGGTTCATCCTTTGATCAGTCCTTATGATACAATTGTTATGATTCAGCAGTTATGGAAGAGGTCAAAACTAAATATGTTTCCTGTTTTTTTGTTCTCACTGTAGGGATTACGCAAAAGTTCTCACGAGTTCTGAAGAACCTTTTGCAACTAGCCAAGGAAGTTATGAGCAGCTTGGTCTTCCACGAAAAGTGTTGGAGTCTCTGTTCAACATTCGCCAGAGTCCTAAGCATGAACCAAAGACAATGAGTTGGAGGAATGTGGCAAAGAAAATGCAGTCACTTGGCATTGATGCTTCTTCATCTAGTGGGGAAGAGCATCAGCCCGATACGTCTGGTATTTACTATGATTTCTTGATTATAATAGTAATTGCTTTTATGGCTGCAGATAGCAGGCTCATTTTGCTATGAGTTTGCAGGTTCTGAGCTTCTGATGTATGTTGTTTTACCCGATGAAACACTTGGCAATTTTTGCTTTGGTGTCATTGGCAAAAACATCTGAGGTTCTTGACTGCTTGTTTGTGCTGCAATTCTTTGATCAATCTTTCTTACTCATGAATTGCATTACTAATCAATCAATTTATGTGTAACAGTGAAGGGTGATGGATATTATGAACTTAGAAAAGGTGCAACTGACCAGTGGAATGTCACGAAGTCTTACTATCAAAAAGTAAGTTTAACTTGCATTCATATCTCTGGCTCTAGTGGACTCCTTAATTAATGCATTTTTTCTTGGTTGAAGGCTGCAGAAGCATATTCGAAAGGAGGGAGGGCTCATGCAGCTTACCTTTCTGACAAGGTGCATCTCACGGTGTATATATCATGCTATTGTGGCAATGTTTTTGGAAGTGTGATATAAACTTGTGCCGTTATTCTTATAGGGGAGAGCGGCATCTAAAGTAGCTCAACGGGCAGATGAGAAGGCAAGACAAGATATATTTGTCGCGAGGTTAGCTGTTTTGAGGCATTATAGAAGTTATGCAGATGCAGTTTCACCTTTCATTTTTGTTGGGGACTAAGCCATTGTTTCATCTATGACAATGCAGAAACAAGGGTATAGAGAATGTGGTAACCATTGATCTGCATGGTCAGCATGTTAAACAAGCAATGAAGCTACTGAAGCTACATCTCTTATTGGGATCGTATGTCCCTTGTAAGTTGTCATCAGGCTCAATTATAAGTAATTCTTTTGTAGTAGATCATTATCACCTCGTATTGTCTTCTTAAAACCCCAGATATTTTTTTACTCCTAACAATTGTGTTATTGTGAAATCATCCAGCCATCCAGACACTACGAGTGATTACAGGATGCGGGTCTCATGGGTTTGGGAAGTCTAAGGTGAAACAGTCGGTAAGTTTGTTCAACACCCTTTCACATTTAAACTGAATGGGAACCAAACCCGATTAATTGTGTGCACGAAACCAAGAATATAGTATTGTAGTCATAGTATATGGTTGTTTTATTGGTGATCAGGTGATAAAGCTGCTGGAAAGAGAAAGAGTTAGGTATTATGAAGAGAACAGAGGGACATTGCTGATCAAGCTTGACGGATGTAGTAGAGAGTTCAGTTTCTTAGACACAGAGAGTGACTGTGAGTAAGTGAAAACTAAACTGAAACTAAATTCAGGTTTAGCTTTAGATCTTAAAAATTTATGTATTTTTGTCTATATCTGATGCTAGATCTGTCTGTTGACTAAATGTTCTGATGCTAGATCTGTCTGTTGACTAAATATTGAGCAAAACTTCGCTTCCTTCATTCTCCCTTCCTAATTTCACGTTTTCGAAGTTATGGAAACACATTGGCTGACATAGCCAGTATATATTTTTCGCTAACTTTTATTTGTTATAAATATTAGGGGTTTGCTAATAAATATAATGTTTAAATTATTATGCAACTATTATAAATTCTAAAAAACCACTAGGGTGAAAACATAAATAGTACACAACGTGAGTGCGAAGAACAGGTACAGCGTTACGACATTTGTGCATAAGCGAGTCATAAAATCATATTTTTGTAGTAGCTTGAGTAAAAAGGCAGAAAGAAGAAATAAAACCAGAACGGTAGAATCTTTCATAAGTGAGTACGAGAGTAGTTTTAACACAAAAGTCATCCACCACTAAAGCTCACCTCAATTGAGGATCAGTTGGAGAAAGTTTCAGGAGAGTTGAGTTACAGAGGCAGCTCACCGCTGTCTACAATCACAACTTTACTCTTGGGAGTTCCACTTTGATTTCCTTCAGCTTCGATTTTGTAAACCACGTCCAGTCCTGTCACTACCTTTCCGAATACTACATGCCTACCGTCCAACCTGTATAAAGTCCCGAGCTTTCTAATCAGATGACGGAAACAACATATCGAGAAGTTCTACTCCGAAACTGAAACTCTAAGCTTAGCAACTACCAACATGCCAACTTGAAAGTTGAAAGTAAGCGAACTGAAAGATCAACAAGGTTGCTTTATGTGTTTGAAATTCAGCTGATTCTGTACTCACCAGCTGGTTGTTACAGTTGTAATGAAAAACTGTGATCCGTTGGTGTCTTGACCGGCGTTTGCCATTGATAGGAACCCTGTGAAAAAGAAATAATTGTCCAGGTTAAAACCTCACACGAGGAAAGTCATTAATGCTGTAAACACAGAATACTGAAGAAGCCCTCACCTGGGCCAGTATGCTTGAGTTTGAAGTTCTCATCAGCAAACGTCTCGCCATAGATAGATTCTCCTCCCATTCCATTTCCATGTGTAAAGTCACCTCCTTGAAGCATAAAGCTTGGTATGATCCTGTGGAACGAACTCCCCTTGTAATGAAGGGCCTTCCCTTTCTTACCTATTCCTTTCTCCCCTGTGTATACGGTTCATGTAAGCTTTCATTTCAAGGTAGATAAAACTTCTGTTCTAAGATATGATGGCGATGATATTCCATCGGTATAGGATGAAAATGAGCAGTGTTTTGTTTGCTCACCTGTGCATAATGCTCGGAAATTCTCTGCAGAAACAAAAGCAGGAAGTAAGTCCTCTTATAAATATCTTGTTCATACCCAAGCTTGGAATCAAGAATCAGCAGTACAAGAAACACGTCAACGGTTAAGGGTACCTGTAGTTTTGGGGACTGTCTTGCCAAATAGACCCATGACAATACGACCTGGACAAAAATCATCAACCGGTATGAGGCATTTTCAGGGGAAAGCAATAGAAAAGACAAGAAGAAATCACAACATGTAGTCTACTAACATACAGCACAAGAACTAAGTGCACCAACATGCATCATAAGAATAAACTCAGGAACAAAGTCATACCGGCTGCTTTTCCATCAATTTCGACATCGAAATAAACCTTGTGTGTGATCTCCTTTAAGTTTTCCTTCGACTTTTTGGCCTGAAACATGGAACCAAACATCCAGAGATCAATATAAACACTAGCAAGCAGTCTTTGCATCAATACAAAACATGGTACTTCATGCAGTAACTAGCTCTCTGAATATACCAATTCGATGATATTGAACCTCTAGCCACATCTTAAGGTCCAAACTCAGAATTTCTAAACAACCATAAGGTTGTTCCACTTTCCTGAATCTCTTATATCGCTTATTCAACCATTACAAAATTGGATTACCGAACTCCTTCCGAATCACATCTCAAACATGGAATCAGATAAAAATCAAGATGAAAAAACCTATAACCAATCGCACTCAATTTGGTATAATTATCGAGATCGTGCAAAATCTAAGAACTCAATAAAACATATTTCTGCAATCGATCGAATAGTGAGAAGAAAAAGGCGCAGGTAAACAAAAATGTACCTGCATAGCGGTTAGGGTTCCGAGAAGAAGAAGACTCCATAGAAACAGAGTCACTGAGCTCGCCATCTCGCACCGTGCAAAGTATTTTCTCCAGAGTCCCTTTTTTAGTTTTTTTTTTGTTTATTGTCCAATGTCCACCTCTATTTGCGCCAAGACCACGTCGAATATCTAATTAGATTCTGCCACCTGGCTTGTCGATTTACATTTGTATTTGGGCCCTGGATGTATAGAACAGTCATGGGCTATTGAATTATTGGTTAAGGCCCATTATTCTGTTTAAGCTAAAAATATTTAAATGGTGTTAGTGCGATATGTAATTAGCCTATAATTAAGGCCCGTTATGTTTAGCCTATAACTCAGTTACTCACCCATCTTTCTTCACTTAAAATATTCAAAAGTTGTTTTATGCTGTTAAATAACTCTATGATATATATAGTTATAAAGCTTCAACTTTAATTTTTTATGAATGCATGATAACATTTATATAAAAAAGAAAATAGTTGAACAAAATTCCGAGTTGGAAATCCTAATGTAAGAGATGTTCGGGTTCTTTAACAAAAAAAAAAAAGAGATGCTCGGGTAATGTTTTTTACGATACTAAAGTCTTTTCTTATTTTTATACTTTAGTCAAAATAAACAATAAGCATGTCAGTGTCACGTTACTTTTGTCCCAGCTAATATTACTCTGGTTATACCTTCTCTTTTTTGTCGGCATTTTAGTTATAAAGTGGATTTGGCACCACCAAATATTGCCAACACTTTTTTTGGTTGACTTACAATGTTCAACATATCTAATCTGTTTTTTCTCTTTTTGGTCGACATCTAAAATCTTTCTACTCAATCCTATCAACAAGATATCCAAACGATATCTTTAAATTATGAACTTTAACTCTCGTGAGTGTAATCCTGCGGCGGATAAGTCATCAAAACATATACTTTTGAATCGTGGATAAATAATTGTGGCTACGAAAGAGATGTAACCGTTTTATTTCGATGGAAGGATGTAAACGTGTTGAGAGAAGAAAAACAAAAGACAAAACACAACACAACACAACAAAAGCTTTAGATCTGCATCTGCCCCCACCATTGTAGCCAATACTTGTTTTTGTTGCCTTGCTATTTCAACACATCTGAAATCTGTTTTTTATTTTATTTAAATATCTCTGTTTTCGTGTTCACACTTAACGGAACATATCTTTCGTATTTAGGGTGAGGCTCATATGTCACCGGAGCAGCTACAGAAGCTCATGGCGGAGGAAGGTGGAGGAAGAGGATCGAGTCTTGAGGAGGCGGAGAGAATCGTTGACGAGGTGCTTCGCCGGAGACACCACATTGCTAAGTTCACCAGACGAAACCTTACTCTTGAGGATTTCAATTATTTTATGCTTTCTACTGATCTTAATCCTCCGATCGGCGATCAGGTTAACTTCAAATTTTCTGGTCAAACTCTTTTTTTTTTCCCTTGGAAAAATCCGAGAAAATGGGAGAAAAAAGTATTGGATTTTTCGGAATATGGATTGATTGTGTTTGTTTTTTTTACACAGATTGACAAAAAAAGATTCTACCGGAAAAATCAGATATTTTTTTGGAGTTTTCTCTTTCATCGCTATATGCCTCTTTTTTTTTTGCTGTTGCTAATTTCTTGATTTCCCGACCTAAATTAGTTGATCAAGATATATAAAAATCTCCTCTCTTGGTCCCTTTGAATGAGAAGGGAGTGAAAATTTTCAATCATGCATTCTTCTGCTACTGAATATCTGTAATCTGACTGTTTGATTCAGCTGTCTAAATTTAGAAATTTCCATTTTGGATACTTTCTATTGTAGAAGTTGCTTACTTCTGGAGATCTTTTAGCTCTGTAGCCATGAGATTCAGGAATTTTCATAGACTCTCACTTCGTCAGTGGTTGAACTAACCCATTGTTGGGTATTTATTTCAGGTCCATCAGAATATGGATGCTCCACTGTCACATTACTTTATATACACAGGCCACAATTCCTACTTAACTGGGAATCAGCTCAGTAGCAACTGTAGTGACCTTCCCATTGCAGATGCATTGAGACGAGGTGTGAGGGTGGTTGAGTTGGATCTTTGGCCACGTGGTGACGATGATGTCTGTGTTAAGCATGGAAGGTATATATTATTTGGGTCTTGCTTAGTTTAATATGGATGAATTGGTTCTATGGACTGTTATTATCTATGTTTCTCACTTTTGATGAAACTACAGGACCTTGACGAAGGAGGTGAAACTGGGAAAATGTTTGGAATCTATTAAAGCTAATGCCTTTGCTAATTCAATGTATCCTGTTATTATTACTCTTGAAGACCATCTCACGCCTAAACTTCAATCAAAAGTTGCCAAGGTTTGCCTTCTTTTCACCCTATTAGATCTTAAAGTTAATGATTACATCTGTGTATATATGAATACTGCAAATTGTTTGCTGTTCCGCAGATGATAACTCAGACATTTGGAGATTTGTTGTATTACCATGATTCTGAAAGTTGTCAAGAATTTCCTTCACCAGAAGAGTTGAAGGGAAAGATTCTAATATCAACAAAACCTCCAAAGGAGTACTTAGAAGCTAACGATGTGAAGGAGAAAGATAATGGAGAGAAAGGGAAGGATTCAGATGAGGATGTATGGGGTAAAGAGCCAGCAGATCTTATTTCTACTCAATCTGATCTTGAGAAGGTTTGCTTTTAACCTTTGCAAATGTATACTAAAATACCAATTGAAGCAAATACTCTTAGCATCAATGGTTTTGCTTTGACTGTGAATGTTCAGTTTCTTCAATTCATATCGCTTTTGATTAATCTCAGGTCTCAGTCAATATAAATGATCTCAATGAAGATGATGAAGATAGGGGGTTGTGTGATTTTGATATGCCATGCCAATTACAAGCACCGAAATACAAGCGCCTTATTGCTATCCATGCAGGGAAGCCAAAGGGTGGCTTACAGATGGCTTTAAAGGTTGATCCAAATAAAATCAGGCGACTTAGTCTGAGTGAGCAATTACTTGAGAAAGCTGTAGCATCACATGGTGCGGATGTTATAAGGTATATAAATATACAGATGCTAATTAAGCACTATATAGCTAGTTTTTGCTTCTAGTATTAATGATTCAAAGACCTCACAAATGAACAGATTCACCCAGAAGAACTTTCTGAGGATAAATCCCAAAGGCACAAGGTTTAACTCTTCAAACTATAAACCTCAGATCGGTTGAATGAGCGGAGCTCAAATGATTGCATTCAACATGCAGGTTTTGTCTCAATTCTTCATATCTTGTATCCTCATCTGGGTTATACTGTTATGATGCTAAATAATACGCTTGAAAACATAATGTAGGGGTATGGCAGAGCATTATGGCTAATGCATGGAATGTTTCGAGCAAATGGAGGGTGCGGTTATGTCAAAAAGCCACATTTTCTTATGAATGAATGTAGGTCCTAATGGACAAGTTTTTTGTCCCAAAGAGAATTTGTCTGCAAGGAAAAATTTAAAGGTTGGTTAGGCTATAGAGTTGAACATTCGTCGGTAACTTCATCTATGCGTTCCACAGTTTCTTGCTTAACATCTAACAATGTCAGGTGAAAGTCTATATGGGAGATGGATGGCTCCTAGACTTCAAAAAAAACCACTTTGATCTCTATTGTCCTCCAGATTTCTACGTTAAAGTATGTGAACTCCAATCTTAATTTTTCCTTCTTTCCCTCGTCTTGATCCGAATGAAAATTTTAACTTTGGTCAATACAGGTTGGTATTGCTGGAGCACCTGTTGATGAGGCAATGGAGAAAACAAAAATAGAGAATGATAAATGGAGACCCATTTGGAATAAGGAGTTTAGATTCCCTTTAGCTGTTCCTGAACTTGCTCTACTCCGTGTTGAAGTGCATGAGTACGACGCAAATGAAAAAGATGATTTTCGAGGTCAAACTTGTTTACCAGTTTCCAAGTTGAGGCAAGGCATACGAGCTGTTCCACTCTTCAATCGAAAGGGAGAGAAATACAGCTCTACACGGCTTCTTATGAGCTTTGAGTTTGTCTGAGACGCCATCTTTTGGTGCGTATATCCATCTAGATTTATATCTTCTTACTTTATTTTGTTATGTTGTGTTTTATATGTCATGCTTCTTCATTGAGGAATAAAAGTCAAATTTTACCGGAGAAATATATAGATCTTTTGCATTCCTTTCCTATATGATTTCGTTTATATACGTTTCCAGTTTCTTGGGATGAAGTTTTGTTCAACAAGAACCAAAAGCTAAGAATTTATTGTGAAGTTATTATAACACTAATAAGATCTCTTATCTTAGCATTGAAACATAATCTGTTTATTCTTTTCCTGGATCATTTGGTATTGGATAGCTTAAAATAGTTATTTATAAGCATGAGGACTTATAGATTAAGAAGCTTCATATTGTTAGCTACATTAATAGTTATTTAAGCCTTTGTCTCTCTGTTAGCTGCACTAAACACGTGAAATTCTGAAATAGAGTATATATTCTGGAATCTTTTGTTGCTATGTGAATCGCTTTATGCTGATTAATCAATTATCTTAGCGTTGCTTTACATTTAACAATTTAAAGGTATATATTCTTAATCCGTAGACAGAGACCACACCACCCATATGTGCTTATTAGTGAAGAAAAACAGATTCTTGTTCTATTTTATCTTTGGAAAGATTGGTAACTTACAGTGGTTTTGAGATTCTTCAATGACTTTAGGAGCATTTTAACAGTGACTTGAAAGAGTTTGCATACCGTGAAATGTGGAAGGAAAGATAGAAAATGAAATGTGTGAAGAAACCCAAACGTTGAGTCCATGAAGCTTCCCTGAGCTACATCATATGCTTCTGGAATTAGATACCATAATATTTGTTTAAGCTAGTTTTTAGAAAGTGGGGTTTTTCAACATGACTCCTGTGTTGGGAATCTATGGTAATGAAAGCTAAGAGCACTGAGAAAAAGATGCGTACCTCTATAATTATCATAAAGTATGGAAGAAAAAGAACGATATATAGTTGATTGATGAGTATGAAGATCATGCCAAATATGCAGGAGTTGTTTATTGACCAAATTGCAGGAACTTTTTGAAGAGAATCCAGGAGGTGAAAAATATAAATAGAGATTTTCTGGTGTGATTGTGAGGTATCTTGTTGCATTTTCTTGAGCTGAGATTTCGAGTTGGGGATACAAAGACTTAAGATGAAGAGACAGATGGGGAGATACAAAATGGGATTGTGTTTCAGTGACAAGTTCAAGATGAACAGAGGAGCTCCACCTCCGGATGTAGTGACAGCATTTGTACAGTATACCGAGGGCGGGAACCACATGACGGCAGAGCAGCTATGTCGGTTTTTGGTTGAGGTGCAGGACGAGACAGAGGTGTTGGTTTCAGATGCAGAGAAAATCATAGAAATAATCACATGTGAAAGACATCATATCACTAAGTTTTTGAGGCATAAACTGAACCTTGATGATTTCTTCAGTTTCTTGTTCTCAGATGATCTGAATCATCTAATTGATAGTAAGGTATTCTCTTTCCTAACGTTTTCTATTCCTTGAAAGTTTCCAAGTTTCAATCTTTGAGCTTTTGTTGTTTCAGGTGCATCAAGACATGGACTCTCCCTTGTCCAACTATTTCATTTACACGAGCCATAATTCCTATCTTACTGGGAATCAGATCAACAGCGAATGCAGCGATGTACCTCTCATTAAGGCATTAAAGAGAGGTGTTAAGAGTTCTTGAACTTGACCTGTGGCCTAACTCTACTAAGGACGACACACTTTTTCTCCATGGCTGGTATGTCTTTGTGTTATTATGTATATTCCAAGATCTATAAGTCGAAAGTTTTTCGGGAATAAAGAGAGTAAGTTTAATGCTTTTTAGGGCATGGACACCTCCAGTGGAACTGATCAAATGCTTGAGATCTATTAAAGAGCATGCCTTTTCTGCATCTGCATACCCTGTGATCATAACTTTGGAAGATCATTTGACCTCAGATCTTCAAGCCAAAACAGCTGAGGCGTTTTCTTGATCTCACTGAGGAATCATTTCCATGTTAGTCTCAGAAGTTCTTGAAGATTTCAAAAAGTTCTGTTTTTTTTCTCTTAATCTGTTGCTGCAGTTGATGAAAGAGATATTCATGGATATGGTGTATTTTCCCGAGTCTGGCGGTTTAAAAGAGTTCCCTTCACCAGAAGATCTCAAATACAGAATTGTAATACCCACAAAGCTTCCCAAAGGTAACTTAAAAAGGACAAGGATTCTGAGTCAGTTGTATCAGTAAAGGCGCATCAGATGTTTCAACCGACCAAGTAGACGATGAGAAGGTACTTGCAGTCCATATTTAGGAGTTTTAGTCTCTCAATGGAATCTTAAATCTCTCCTTTTGCTTGAAATGACTTGTGTAGACTGAGGAAGAAACAAACGAGGCCAAAATTGAAGAGGATGGATTTGATCAAGAATCCAACAACTTGGATTTCCTCGCCTACAGTCACCTGATAGCTATTCCTTCTTGAAATGCTAAAAATGGATTGAAGGAAGCACTTACGATCGATATTGGTGGAGTTAGACGGCTGAGTTTGAGGGAGCAGAAGTTCAAGAAAGCCACTGAAATGTATGGAACCGAAGTCATGAAGTAAGTATCACATGCCCATTCCAAAAGGTAATTGCTTTTGAGCTAGTTCTTTTGTTTCTTGCTCTAACCTCACTACAATCATAATCTAGATTCACACAGAAGAATTTGTTGAGGATATATCCCATGGCCACACGAGTAACTTCTTCCAACTACAAGCCCTACAACGGTTGGATGTACGGAGCTCAAATGGTCGCTTTCAACATGCAGGTTTGCATTTTTTTAAACTCATTTGACAAAATCTGAACGCACAGTTACATCTTGGGTTTCTAAACTTCAGGGCTATGGAAGAGCTCTCTGGATGATGGATGGTATGTTTAGAGGGAATGGTGGATGCGGGTATGTGAAAAAACCGGACTTTATGATGAGCAATGGTCCTGGTGGAGAAGTGTTTGACCCCAAAGCGAGATTACCCATAAAGACAACTCTGAAAGTGAAAGTATACATGGGAAAAGGATGGGACTTTGGTTTACAGCGAACATGTTTCACCACTTGGTCTTCTCCTAAATTCTACACAAGGGTAAGCAATTAGTTGGCTCTCATTAAATTTTGAAAGATTCTTAGATTTAGATGTTTACTACATAGTTTATTCTCTGTTCTCGCTCTGTTTTTCTCTGTGTTTCATGTGGATTGCACTATTGTGTGTGAAGCCCGGTGGGGATAACAGGAGTAAGAGCTGATAAGGTAATGAAGAAAACAAAGAAAGAAGACAACACTTGGGAGACTTTCTGGGACGAGGAGTTTGAGTTTCAGCTTACAGTACCTGAGCTCACGTTGCTCAGAGTTGAAGTTCATGACTACAACATGCCAGGGAAGGACGATTTTTCTGGCCAGACATGTTTGCCAGTGGCCGAGCTGAGACAGGGCATACGTTCTGTTCCGTTGTATGATCGCAAAGGCGAGAGACTAGTTTCAGTTACACCTTATGCGGTTTCAGTTTGTTTAAAGACAGACTTTCTTTCTTCTTATTATCCTCCAAAGAGTTGTAGTACAGAAGCTATGTAAATCAATGATCACCACAAGCCAAGATCCGTACATATTAACTAATCAAATAACTATGGTTGAATCTTTTTAAATAATAATAATAAGCTTTGGAGATATATAAGCTTCTACTTTGTTCACAATTTGTGATATTGACTATTTGCTTACAAGGGTACAATCGTCAACACTGAAGAGTGGCATTCAGAGTAAAATGGCACACCAGTGACATTTGTGAATCGATTCTCTCTGAGGCGCGATTTTCTCCATCGCCAAACAACTAAATCAATTTCTCTATTCTCCATTACACAAATCAGAAAAGATGATACTCTCGACGGAATGGGATCCGGTGGCTACATTCCAGAGAACTCTCCGCCAAAGTTTTAGTGGAAATCTTTCGAAATCTCCGAAGCGTTTACAGGAGTTCTTGAAGATTTTATCCAAGGAGACGGAAAATTACGGCGGATCGGCTGCTCTGAAAGCGTTTGAGGACGAGCTTCAGAGACAAGGATTACCTGTAACATTGAACAATCTCGATCACGTCTTGTTTTCGAGCGAGCGTAATGCTCCTCTTCTGGTAAGCTTTATACTTATAATCCAAATCCACTTGATTTATCTTGATGTGGTGTGTTTGTTTAGCGTCGATTTCTATTATCAACGAGAGACTCATTTAGACTAGGGTTTTCCTTACATAAATGAAATTACATTTTCTTTTAACATTCCCCCTCAAGATGGAGGAGTTTTAGAAACTTCAATCTTGTTAGTTAGATCTGTAAATGGTGCTCGTGTGAGAGGCTTTGTCAATGCATCATCGAGGTGGTTCTTGGATGAGACATGAGCAACACGTAGTGTTCCGGAGGTGATCTGATTGCGGATGAAATGATAAGGTGCTTCTTGAGTATAAATTTTGGCATCAGAAAATCTCCTACCTTCTATGTTTATCATTCCATTTTGGACATGTTTGGTTGTGTAAGGTTTTACTTGCATACAAAGCCTCAAGCTTTCTCCTTTGTCATCGTAAACACGAGATCACGCAAACAAGTTGAGCAAGCATTGGAGAAGAAGAAGAAAATAAACCGCGCAAAGAAAAGTAAGAAAAGGAGCACACAAAGGATTTGTTAACCCGGCATTAACGAGCCGCTACGTCCGGTTAGGATCAATAGATCCCCAACTCCACTATGAAGAAGAAAGTGTTTACAAATGATACAAGTGATTGTCTAAAGCTCTTCACTAGCTAAGATTCACTCTGTCTCTCATCATTTGCTACTTACGAAACTACCCAAAGCTTACACTTTCTTGTTTCTCAAACCCCCTTTCGATCTCTCTCCATAGATCTATATTGTGCCCTCGCTCACTCTCATCTTCTGCTTCTTTCTCACGTCTTCATATATGCTTATATATGGGAGACAACTTCAAACCTCGTGCAGCCACCAAAACCACAAAAGATCCTTCTCTTTTACACGTTTTGTTTTTTTCCCTCAAACACTCCTTTATTGTGAATTCACATAGAGGCAAATTGTCCTTCCCTGGCCAGCTTCTTGTGCTCCCAAAAATGTTTAACTTAACCAGAGATGAATTTACATTTAACTCTAGTTAACATCTCTGTTTTTACCTTATTTACTTGAGCATAAGGTTCTCATCTTTACAGGTTGGCTTTTAGTTTCTTCTACGTTTGAGAAAGAAGAATATACTTTTTTGGAAATTGAACTATGAACTCTAGTTATAAAAAAAAACTATGAACTCTAGTTATACTGGCCACGTTTCTCATTTTAATGAGAATTGTATGACAAATCAGGATCACTACAACCCCAATGACGAGGCTGCCAATCCGAGATTGGGCTGCACATTAAAGGTTCGTATTCCTACAGAGAAAGACTATTTTCACTCTTTTTCCCATGCATTTGCTTTCTCTCTAGTTTTTATGCGTAAGATGTTTTCATATGTGACAGGTTAAAGTCTATATGGGAGAGGGATGGAAATTGGACTTCAAAGACTTGGATCTATTGACTCCTCCAGACCTCTATGTTAAAGTAATCTAGTCAAACCTTGCACTTTTAGTATGATAATGACTCTGTTTTATAGGCCAAGAGGACCTGACTTATTTTACTTCTTTCACTCGAACCAAACAGGTTGGCATTGTTAGTGGTGATGAGCCAATGAAGCGAACAGAAACCAAGACTAACAATTGGAAACCTACTTGGGGAGAAGAGTTCTCATTCAATTTAGTCGATCCTGAAGCTTTGCTTTCTATCAAAGTCTATGACTACGATTTTGGCACAAGAGATGATTTTGCTGGTGAAACAACTCTACCAGTTTCTCTGCTGAGTCAGGGAATACGCTCTGTTCCTCTCTTGTTTGAAGATGGAAAGAAATGCAGTAAGACGTGGCTCCTCATGCGTTTTGTGTTTGTTTAAATTCTCTTAGGGGTTTATTTGTTCATGGATTTTAATTAATTTGGAAGTGGAATCCACAAATACTCAAATCGTAAACCAATTAGTGAGGATTTACAAATCCCATATGAATTTACAAATGTATGAACCAACAACAGATACATCAAATTGAAAAACTTTTATGATACAATGACTATGTAATAATATGCATGATTTTGAAAACATCCTACACTCAATTCACAATCTTCTGCCTAGAAATTAACATGCATTTGGTGGTCGCTGATGCATCTCAAAGGGGGCAAGAAAAGTTATTCATCATTTCAACGTTTTGTAAACAAAGATATTTTTCCTCTTAGAGGTCACAAAACCACTCAAATGAGAAAGGGAAATAGAAAGCTGATTATGTTTCTTGCCCTGCCCTGTAATCACAAAACGTTTTGTAGCAAAAATTAGATTCACATAGACGAATATGTTTGACGATATTTCTCAAGGCCACTTGACTTAAGTCCTCAGATTACTAACCCTTCACAAAGGTAAACAGCTTCAAACTGTGGAGTTGTCTTGTCTTCGAGTTGTGCGCAAATGACAAGACTAAAAGTCTACGAAAAGACTCTTTCACACAGAAGCAAATCTTGAAGCCCAAGCCCATCTCGTTTTGGATCTGGTTCTATTGTTAGATTATTTCAGGAAACAAAGGAGACAAAAGGTTCAGAGGTAGTTGAGTTGAGGGTATGTTTTAGGTGCTGATGAATCGTGTATTGCTGTTGTACAAGCTCAAGAAAGAGCTCGATATAAATCTTGCTACTAGTGGATTCCGGTCAACAAGTTTCCGGCGTGAGTAGGGATTTCACATCGAAACCTGGACACGAAAAAGTCTCCATCTTGCACGTTTATTTTCTCTGCAATTTTCTGTTTCTATTGCTCTGTTTCAAGTTCTTACAAAAGAATGTTGGATCAAGAGAGAAAGAGTGAGGCTGTTCCGCAAATAAATGAACTTTATCATTTCTAATCATCACAGAAACCCTTTTCACGCTTATACGACCCCTTTTTCAAAGAATTTTAGACATACAAGAAAGACTTTAAATTCTTCGTTTTAGATATCTACTTCATACTTTTGGGACTTCGGCTCTGTTTCATGTGGATTGCAACTATTGTGTGAACCAGGTGGGGATAACAGGAATACGAACGGATAAAGTAATGAAGAAAACAAAGAAAGAAGACAAAACTTGGAAGCCTTTCTGGACGAGGACTTTGAGTTTCAGCTTATAGTTGCCAACCTTTCGACTTCGTTGCTCAGAATTGAAGTTCACGACTACAACATGGCAAAGAAGGACGATTTATTGGGCCAGACATGTGTGTTTGACTGTGGCAGAGCTGAGACAGGGCATATATTCTCTTCCATTGATGATCGCAAAGGCGAGATACTAGGTACACATTACACCTCTTATCGGTTTCAGTTTGTTAAAAAATTGAGTTTCTTTCTTCTTCTTGAAATTATCCTTCAATGAGTTTTTAGTATAGAAGATGAAAAAATCAATTAATCATTAGGTACAATTGAAGGGATAAAACAACCCAATCTTGATCATTTGTTGTTGAAATAACTCTAGAGATATTAGCTAGAGAATCTGCGGGATAGTTTCTTACACGTGCTTACCTTGCTGTGTTTTTTGTCTGTTTTTTGTTCTTGTTGTAACCGTAATCTTTGTTATAGTTGTTCGGTTTTTATGTCTTCTTTCTTTCCTTTCACAAACTTAAAATCGACATAACTACTTAACATTATACAAAAACAAAAAAAAACAAAGTTGTATAGAGAGAGCAGGATTATTGAGAAAATAACATATTTTATTTGTATAATCGTTACACACAGCATAGTTGTATCTAATTAAACCCAGTATCCGTATATAGCAAAGATAACATAAAGTTTGGATAAACATGTCTCAAAATAAATATACAACAGTACTGGAAAATTTGAACTTCACAGTGTGTGGTCATAAAAACAAAAAAATCACTTAAACGCAATAACTGCGCCAAGTGCTATTTTTATTCAGGGTTTTGCTACTTCAGGTCTTTTAAAACAATCATGCCATATTGTTTCATTTGCCCTTGGATGAAAGAAGAAAAGCAACAAAGATTTGGAAGATGGTCTGGATAAACACCAGAGCAATAAGCGTGGAAAGAGCAAAACGAGATGTTACCGAGCTCCTGAGAAAACCAAAGCTGTAATTCATGATGTACCTATTAGAAGTATGCTTGTTGACTCTCTCAAACACATTAGCTAAGTAACTCTTAGATATGTCAAAAGCAACATCTTTACTTGTGCTTTTGAAGAAGGAACAGACTTCTTGAGCTGATTCGAAATAGTTCTCCACGATCCCTATGCTGCTTAGGAATGTGGCATCGCCTTCCTCGTTCATGAGGCAACCCATGAAAGCCACATAGCTCGTTATGTAGTTTGAGCAATATGAGTAGAATTGCTCAAAGGCAACAAAGTTGAGGAATGCTAGACGGATAAAATCGTCCATGACTATTGGTGGTATTTGAAGCACACCTTGGTTGTCGAATCTTATATCCAAGAGTGTATATGCATCTTTTCTTGGCTTGAATCTTATGCCTTTGCTACATAGCTTTCTTGCAGAGAAAATTAACCGAAGAAAAGAGTTGGAACCAGAGTCCAGCCATGAAGTCTCTGTTTCAGATTCATGTCCGGAGCAAAACGCAATGGACAAACTTGTGTGACTTGGGGTTGTCGTTTGAGAGGCACTAGGGATGAAAGTTTGACGAATGAGATCAAGAAGATGTTTTGCCTCGATATCATATGAACTTTCTGTTATTTGTAATGGATTTGAGTAGCTGAAGAAGTTGAATGCCAATTTTTGCAAACCAACGGTAGAGCTTATCTTTGACTTCGTTAAGAGAATTTGAAGAAGAAAAAGAGGAACCTGATTTTCTAATAACAGAAGATCGCTCCTAATCGCCGGGAGAATCCATGGCATCAGGAAAATAGGATGGGGTTGAACTTTCCTTGCGATGATGAGAAACGTCATAAGAATAAAACATCCATCAAGAAGCATCATATCCCTCAGTTTATCCGAATCCAGGTGGACAAGATTCTCCGAATAAGAACTTCTTATCTCTTCCTCAAGCTTAGATACCGAATCACCCAAATCTTCTAAACACACGCCATGCTTTTCAGCCTCGTCCACAAAAAGCTGAAGAAAACGGAGCTTGTGTTCTTCAATCATCTTGACTTGTTTTCTTCCGTGATGAAAAGGACCAATTGAGACAATAGTTGGTTCATAAGCTTTGCGGTTGGTTCTACCAAGCCTATGTCGGACTCTGAATATGTAACAAGATTTCTCGCCGGCTGATTCCTTCATAAGCTTTGGCGCCTCACATCTTGAGAGTAGGCTCACTTTCGCTTGCTTGTCAAAAACGTTCATAGCTTCAGAGCCAGCTTTCAAACAGTCCTTTTCTTGAACGTCTTGGTTTGAGAAAATAAGTATTCAGAGTTATCCGGCACCCAATATTGGGGTTAAAGCTGGGAAGCACATAATGCAAGGTATCCAATATTTTCGGGTCGGAAAACGGATATCAATTTCTTTTTTAATGCCCGACCCCTCTTATATGTCCATTAACCACTCTGCGATTACATAGGGCTATCAGCCTCAGTTTTTTTGTTTTCTTTTTTATCATATTTGATATGTCCGTAAAATATCAGATATCAAAAACTGGGGTAAAATACCCAAATATACAAACCAAAATATCCGGATACCCGGACCAAAATACAGTAAGTAGTATTATGATCTTTCGTACTAGAGTTGACTAAGCCACAAGCATATTTTCAAATCAAGGATTTGATTTATTTATTTTTCTCCGGGTTCAAAAAAAGATTAAAAAAATCAATTTTGTTATTCCTAAAAGTTGATTTTGATATAATTACAGTTTAGAAATGTATTCACGGGCGAAGGACCACTAGAATAAAAAAACCGAATGGGACGGCACCAAATTTGAGACTTTTTTTGTCGTCCCGATCAAAAGAATTAATTAGTAAGTTTGTAAGCTTGCGGTGGTCCCAACTCTCGAATAGATGTGTTAAAATAGATTATTCACCTTTATTTAGATCTATCCAATATTATCTATTTTGATGGTGGACAAAATTTTGACCATGTCCATTAACACATGTATCTATTAACGACCAAATTCATTAACATCCGTTTCAAATGGATTGTTCATGGATCGACCATATGTCTCAGTTATGTGTTGATTTTTCCTAATATTAAACCGCCAGAAATCGACGAAAATCGTAATTTTTAATTTGGAGAATTTCAATTTTGCTCTAAAATTTTAGGGATCATGGACCGTCCATTATCCAACAATGTAACATATTTTGTTCGTAGACGAAGTTGGATCTACACCATCTTAACTCATTTTGTAAATGAGTTTATCCATAAACCACTCATTATATATTGAACATAAATAGACTATGCACAATTTACATACTTTGACACTTCTACTCTCAAGCTCCACATAAAAAAACACAGTACATGATAGCATGCATGGCTGCGAATATATTCTTAAAAAATTACATGTTCTCCAAACAAATTTGATTGGTAGTTAAGGTCGTCTTTACTGAACCTTGTATAGCCATTCTTATATATACCAAGTTACAAGATCGTTGACTTTTCATATTTCTTGTATTTTCTTGTGTGAGTTTTCCAAATTTCTTGTTTTTTCCCCTACGTAACAAGTATTAGACGTGTTTGAATTTGAATGGTGGCACAACAACGAAACTACTACAAATTATTAAGTTGCATCTTACATGTCACTGTCTTCCTTATTTCTTGATATAAATAGCAGATTTCCCATTTGCGTTTATACATCTCTCTTGGAGACAAAACCAAAAACAAGTATTTGACAAATTTGTTCTCTCTCCAAACGTAATGTCTTATTCCAACTTGACTGATATTTTTGGTATTTAGTCCTTGAATGACGGTAACATGATTTTTGTTGTTGTTTTGTTTTAAAACTTAAATAATAAATCTTTTATTTTTGTATATTGTTAAGATAATGAACAAAATAGCTGAGTTTTAAAAAAGAAAGGGAACAAAATACTATCCTATTTGTTTTCAAAATGAACTTAGAAACAAAAAACTTGATTGGTCGATTAAATGAATTTTTGAATTACAAAAAAAAATTCAAGGTTCCGCAAGCGGCGGCTAGGGTTTCTCACAAAGTCACTTGGCGATCTAGAGGGAGATTTTGATTTGTCGCAAGTTTTTTCTAGCGTAAGCTAAGTGTACAGCAAGTTTCTCATTTCACCCTTGGCCATCGTCACGACATTATGCATGTTTTCGGATATCGAGGGGACAAGAAATAAAATTTAAGTCCCAACTTATTGTTGTAAGTGCACAAGTGTGTCCTACTATCATATTTATAGTGTGGAACCACCAACAAAAAGAAACTTAACACAAAAGATATAACTTCAGGTTGCACACCAAAAATACAGTAAAATTTATATAAATCAATTGTGGTGGAATCTTTTATCAAAAAAAAAATGTTGGAACCATAATCTTTTATCATCTTAAAAAAGTAATTAATCAATCAATTAATATTTCTTAATTTTAAAAGATGTTGCTATAAATTCTAACAGAATAAAATTTTACTTTCAGTTTTCTATAAAAACTATGAGTTGAGAAAATTTGTTCTATAAAATTAACGTTTTAGATGTTATTTTAACAATTATTTTTCATAAAAATATGTTTTCACCAATGCAAAATTTGATTGGACGCTAAAGTATCAACAAAGTTAGGTGAATTCACTTGAATGAGCACATTCATATATTGAAACTTGTGACTAATTATCTCAGTCATGGCAGTAAAATAAATTTCAATAATCTATTAGATTATTCGAAAGAAAATGATACATGTTTAGAAATGTATACTCCCTCTATTTCAATTTACCTCTTGTTCAAAACAAGATAAAAAAAATCAATTTTGTTAATCCTAAAAGTTGATTTTGATATAATTACAGTTTAGAAATGTATTCACGGACCAAGGACCACTAGAAAAAAAAAAAACCGGAATGGGACGGCACCAAATTTGAGACTTTTATTGTCGTCGCGATCAAAAGAATTAATTGGTAAGTTTGTAAGCTTGCAGTGGTCCCAACTCTCAAGTAATGGTGTCAAAATCGGTTGTTTATATTCATTTTGACACATATAATGTTATTTATTTTTATCGTGGATAAAATTTTGATCGTGTAATGTGTCTATTAACGACCAAATAGATTGTTCATAGGTCGACCATATGTCTCAGTTATGTGTTGGTTTTTCTAAGATTTAACCGCCAGAAATCATAAGAAATTATCGAAATCTTTGAAAATCGCCAAGAATCACCGAGAATCGCCGGAAATCTTGAAAAGTCGCTGAAAATCGTCGGAAACCGTCAGAAATCATCAAAAATCATGATTTTCAATTTGGGAAATTTCGATTTTAATCTAGATTTTTAAGGACCATGGACCGTAGCCGCCGGAAAAATCGCAAGAAATCGTTGAAATCGTTGAGAATTGCCAAGAATCACTGAGAATCGCCAAAAATCTCGAAAATCGTTGGAAACCGCTAGAAATCGGCAAAATCATGATTTTCAATTTGGGGAATTTTGATTTTAACCTAGATTTTTAAAGACCATGGACCATTCATTGTCCAAAAATGTCTAACTCGTTATAAACGAAATTGAACCTAAATCATCTTAATTCGCTCCGTAAATTAGATTATCTATAGACCACTTATTTTAACACCTCTCCTCTCAAGCTCCACATAAAATAAAAACACAGTACAGGGTAGCATGCATGGCTGCGAATATCCTCTTAAAAAATTACATGTTCTCCAAACAAATTTGCTTGGTAGTTAAGGTCGTCTTTACTGAACCTTGTATAGCCATTTTATATATACCAAGTTACAAGATCGTTGACTTTTCATATTTCTTGTGTGATTTTTCCAAATTTCTTGTTTTTTCCCCTACGTAACAAGTATTAGCCGTGTTTGAATTTGAATGGTGGCATAACAACGAAACTAATACAAATTATTAAGTTGCATCTTACATGTCACTGTCTTCCTTATTTCTTGATATAAATAGCAGATTTCCCATTTGCGTTTATACATCTCTCTTGGAGACAAAACCAAAAACAAGTATTTGACAAATTTGTTCTCTCTCCAAACGTAATGTCTTATTCCAACTTACTGATATTTTTGGTATTTAGTCCTTGAATGACGGTAACATGATTTTTTTTTTGTTTTAAAACTTAAAAATAAATCTTTTATTTTTGTATATTGTTAAGATAATGAACAAAATAGCTGAGTTTTAAAAAAGAAAGGGAACAAAATACTATCCTAATTGTTTTCAAAATGAACTTAGAAACAAAAAAACTTGATTGGTCGATTAAATGAAATTTTGAATTATAAAAAAAATTCAAGGTTCCGCAAGCGGCGGCTAAGGTTTCCAGACTATAAATATGATAGTAGGACATACTTTTGAAGAATCGTCTGCGTCGGAAACTTTTGAAATTATCCTTTCGTGTTGTTCTTCTCTGCTTTCTGTGATTGTGCCTGGTGTTGCATGAACATGCCTTTTTCGATTTTGGACATTTGATTGATAGGTCTGGCCTTGCACAGATCTTGGATAGTTGTTTAGACTTATCCATGAATTCCATCCAAAACTCTTTCTGTTTGCATAACTTGTCAAGGGTCCGATTGATATATTGTTGGATTTGACCAATTGAGATCTCCTCAACCGTTTGACCTTGATCTCTTATGTAGAGTTTAGTTTGTTGGCTTAGATACTCGTCTATTGAGGACAGATAGACGTGCTTCAAACTTGGATTGTTGAGTCCATTTAGAGCATAGAATCTTCTCGCTTAATGTTTGAAATATTTCGCCAGATCTTTCTTCTTTAAGGAACAACATTTTGCGGTAAAATATTCTTCTTGTATTTGCTCCTTCTGATGATTTGGTGTACCGATAAACTTTCGATGGATTTTTCTGAGTAACATCGGTATTGTAGTGTCATAGACTTGGTTTTGTCTATAATCACCAAGTGAATTCCACCATTCTTTGAGGGCTCCAGAAAGCCTTGCTGTAAATTGTTGGATGACGGCATATGTTGTTGAAGTTAGTGCTTCAGAATTCATCCAAGCGTGAAACTCGTCAAGACGTTCTTTCTATTTTTCGAACGGAATATCATCGAACGTAAACATCATGACTTTTGAGGCGAATTGCTTTTCTGGCCTTTTGCTTTCTTGAAAATGTTGATAGTTCATCTCGTCATCGCTCGAAAATACTTCGTTTACACTTGGCTCTCGCTTGGGTGTATATGAACTTTCTCCAATGGCAAATTGTTTCAACATTGATTTGTCTTCTAATTCAGTTTGTGACTCTGTTGAAGTTATGTCCGAGTAGTGCTCTATCATCGGGGTTGATGATTTAGTTATCTCCACTGGTTGGGAAGAGTATGCCTATTGTGTTTCAAGCTTTTGCACTGTGTCGTTAGCCGATTGGGTTTGTGCTGTTGTTTGAGCTTGATTTGCCATGTTGTTGAGCAGGTTGGTCATCGAGAATTCGATGATTCCAATGTCTTTATCTTTTCTCTTCTTCTTGCGATCATCAAAGGAATCTTGGCTCGAGTGAGAAGAAGTGAGTACAGGTGTTTTCGCTTGCTTGGTTTGAACCTCAGGTTCTCTGTATCTTCTCGTTCTTTCTCGAGTTGGCCTGGGTTTGTATTGGTAAGGCGTTGTCATGGCATAGCGAGATATGAGCGTTTCATCAGATGACAAGAATCCTGGTGAGGATGTCTTTGACCTTTGACTTTGACCTCCAAAAAGGAATCCTGGAGAATAGGATGATTGAGGCATCAGAGTGCTCAAGAACGTATTTCCATATGAAGGGTAATACATTTTCTGACGGCATTTGCTGCTGCATTCTCTCAAAATATTTCAACAGATCTTTTAGTGGGAACTTGAGATTATTCATCTCGGCTTCTCTGCTCTGAAACTGTGAAGTGTTCACCATCATTTGCTTTGACATTGTCAACATTTCATGATGGAGTGTTTCGAGTCGAACATTGATTTCTGCGATGGACTTTGTGAGAGACGTCAGTCTTCTGTCATAGTCTCTATTCATCTGGTCAAAATTTTGATTCATGTTGCTCAGGATATGATTTTGAGCGATAGCGTTTTCTGTTTGCTAGTTGAGGACCTTTTCTTCTTGGCTTAATTGCTCTGATCCGGATGAATTGATAGCCTTTGATACTATCTTTGGACTATATGCAATGTTGTTTCTTGTAAAGTCTTCAGGCGGGGGAAAAGGAGGGAAATCGTCTGGATTCATCATCATTATTTCTTTCTCCTTCTTTTTGTCCGAGTATTAGACTAGGAATTCTTATCTTCCTGTTCTGTCCCCTAGAGTGCCGACTGTAGGATCGCCATCAAGGTATCTCTGATAAAAAGGATCCTTATTCTTTCTTCTTTTTTGTTGGATTTCTTCATCAGATTCGTAATCGGCATCCATACATGCTGAACATGAACATACATCAAAGTATTGATGACCGTTTTCGTCTTTGAACGGGAATTCGACAGAGCCGTCTTGACCAAAATATATTGGTTTTGGCATCAGTTCTTTGTATGGACTGTAGAACTCGTGTACATCAATACTTATGGTGAACTGAGTGAACAACTGTTTGCGAAACAAGGATGATCTTGGTCTTTCGAACTTGATTTCAGTTGTACCATCGTCTCATGTGTGAAAGCGAGCTTCAGATAGTTGAATCGGAGCTTGGGCCGATTGATGTAGCTTTTCGTAGATGGTTATCCATTTATCTGGTAGCTGCTGGATGAGTTCTTCTCGAGATATTTGTCGAGGAATCTGGATGGTGTTTGGAGCTTGTGATGTTGACGTGACTTCAAGGTAAAGTGCTTCGTCAGATGATGGCAGGATTAGATCAAGAGCATGGTCTTGAACTCAATAGACTATTTGGTGATGAATAGTCGCCATGATACTATCTTCTTTCATTTTGCTCCAGTAAGTTGTAGCTGAACCTTTAAAGTCTTTAAAAGATTTGGATCTTGTAAAGAAACATTAAAGTTTAGAAACAATGTAATGAACATTGTTCCTGCGTTTAACGTTGTCTGTACCGTTCCAATACATGCTTGCTGGTAAGACTTTAATCTTGAATCGAGCAGGGCAATTCTCGCGTAGACTGGTAGACCTTTTCGTGCGTGTAAGGTCAATTCGATACGAATTACTCCGAAGTGTAGATGCATATAGCCTTGATGTTGCCATAGTTACGGTAGATTTTCTGGAAGATTGAGCGATATAAATTGCTCTTCTTCTGTTGCTAGAACTTGACAAGATGAGAATTTGCTGAACTGCACGTATTCGCGAACCTTCCTGTGTGAGGATGGTCGGATGAGCTGTCGAACTCCGTTAACCGAAAAAACACTTGGCTTTTTGGAAAATATTTCATAAGGATTTAAAAAGGGAATAGTTGTTTTGGGGAGACGTTGATCTCCTGGAACATACTCAATTTCATATAAAGAGTTTATAGTAGGAAAAGAAGAACGATTTTTATTTTGGCTTTTATTTTTAGGTAAAGTAGAAATAGCAAACTGGGAATCAAGAACAGAATTTTCGGAAATAGACATGATTAGAAAATAGTTTTCCAGAACATTCAAATTGATCATTTATAAACAATAATTCATTCTATCAAAACATAAGTCTAGGCTCTGATACCATAATCTTAACAGACGTAAGTGCACAAAGAAGGGCACTACGCCAAGAACTGCCCGAAAAAATCAACAAAGAAAAGGCAGTATCTCATTAACTCGATATCACGCATAGCACCAGATATCGACCTCGAAAACCATGATCTCGAATCCGTCCTATCTTACGACAGTGATGACAACGAAGCAATTTGTGGATATTAAGACTATGATACATCGTCAAAAACTTCAGATGAAGAAGTGTTTGATGATTGTTGCTTCAAGATTTGTCAGATACCGCAACATGAAGATATCATGACAATTCCACACCTACCAATTACAATCTTCGATCCAACAGATACTAAAGATCCAATTCATGTTATTGCATTCATCGACACTGGGGCTCATACTTCGATATTGAATCCAAAGATCTTACCACCATCAATGTGGACGCTATATGAGCAAGAATTTAGAGTGGCAAACTCAGGAGCTTTAAAGATCAAACTCAAGTCCAAACCAATTACGATAGAAGTTTTCCCTGGATGTCAATTCACTACAGAAGTGCTCGAATCATCCGCGCCCGGGAAAGATCTGATTCTAGGATGAGATTCCTACAATATACTGAAGAAAAGATTTGATATTTCAATCAAACCAGGAAGAATCAAATGGAAAGAACTTTTCAAGGCTTTCACAACGTTGCATAGGTTATTTGCAATTGAAGATCCTATCGCTCCAACATTTGAAGAAATCAAAAGGAGATTGCAGCAGTCTCTTGTGTAGATTCACATGTTGAATTTCAGACGAAATGCAAAAATCCTCTGTGGCTCAACCAAGACTTCTTTGTATCACTTCCATTCAAAGAAAAGATGGCAACAACTCCAACAAAAGCAAGTCACGCAGCAATGTCTCCAACACTACTACAACAAGCCAATGAAGAATGCGACCAGCTAATCCGACAAGGAATAGTTTCATCAACCAACTCACCATGGGCGTGCAAAGCATTCTACGTCAACAACCAAGCTGAACAAGCACGAGAAAAGCTAAGACTGGTAATTGAATACAAACCATTGAATCAATACCTTCAAAACATCAAGTTCCCATTGCCGAACAAAAGATCGTTGCTCCAACATCTCTCAGGAGTAACATTTTTCTCCAAATTCGACCTCAAGTCAGGATTTTGGCAACTCGGTGTTCAACCTGAAGATCAGTACAAAACGGCGTTTTGTCTACCAAATCGTCATCTTCAATGGAAGGTTCTACCTTTTGGTCTAAAGACAACACCATCGCTGTTCCAACAGGCGATGCTAAGGATATTCAAACCACTGATACATACGGTGTTAATCTACATCGACGATATCCTACTGTTTTCAACTTCAGAAGAAGATAACATCAGAGACCTTCAGAAATTCCACGAAATTGTGAAAACATATGGTTTCATGCTTTTAGCCCGAAAGATGATTATAGCCCAATCTAGTATCGAATTTCTTGGAATGGAAATTACTCAAGGACAGTTCGCAGCCCAAGCCCATCTAGCTATAGAACTTTTGAGCTTCCCGGAAGAATATCTGACAAAGTGACAAATTCAGCAATTCCTTGGTGTAATCAACTATCTAGACGACTTTACCCCGCAACTTTCGCAGCTGATTCACCCACTACGGAATATGTTGATAAAGAATCCTCAACAGTGGACAAAAGACAAACTGAAGCTGTCAGACACATAAAGAAAGAAATTCAGAGGCTACAACCTTTAAAGATTTCCTCTACAGGAACACGGGTTCTACAGACTGACGCAAGCGACAAATATTGGGGTGCAGTATTACTCGAAGAAGAAAATGGGAAAAGACAAATCTGTGGATACAAAAGTGGACGCTTTAAAGATTCGGAGATGCACTATCACTCAACGTTCAAAGAAATCTTAGCCGTCAAAAGAGCAATCGAGAAGTTCGAATTTCATCTGATAGGACATAAATTTTGCATTGAAATGGATATGTCTTTTTTCAAAGATGTTACAATTCAAGCAGAAGATGGTCCCGCATCAACATCTCTTACGATGGAGTGAATGGTTTTCAAAGTACGATTTCAACACCGTCTATTTAAAGGGCACGAAGAACATTCTAGCCGATATGTTCAACAGAAAACCTCTCCAAGGCATTCACATCATGACGAGTTCTTCATCATCAAAGACATACTATGACTTTGACAACAACATGCCAAAAGACGTGAAGCTTCTCATCACAAAAGGAAATTTCCGAGAAACTTTGCAAGACAAGATATTCTATTACCAGTCAATCATATTGACAAACCACGGCCTCTACGGAAGATACATTGCACCAATAAGCATTCATCCTGACTACCCATTGGCTCATCTGTACAGGATCGAGAATAAATACATGCCAGAAGAAGTTCTCTATTTCCTCTGGTATCTATGTGCAGTATACACTATTGGTATCTCATTTGATATCAAATGGTTATACCAATACGTCAACGAACAACAAGGTCAGCAAGAAGGACTTTCAACATTCCTCACATGGTTCAACGCGCTAGTCAACTGGAGTGGCAAGCTACAAAATTCAGCAAAATCAATGCAAATCCCCTACAAGAAACTCAAAGAACTAGGTGGTCTAAATCCATTCTTTAGTCCGCACACTATCTACTTCTTCCATCGACCCATTCAAGTCAACGACAGAACCACAAAGGTTCATGCACTACCCAACCTCATTCATCGCAAGGATTTCAAGCACGGAGTCAGACCAGACTTCAATGTTCGCGATAATGCTTTATTCGAAGAGTTTCAGACTCATGCATTCCGCCTTAACAATGCTCGACAGACATTTCACATCCTGTTAAACCAGAACTGGTCCTACTACTCCATCGACTATCAAATGAGTCTCGACGAAGATCTGCAATTCTTCATGTCTAATGAAGAAAAGCATCATTTCAAAGCAGCAAAAGCAGAACCATCCTCACCAAGCTGTCCAACAAAATACTTTCAAGACGCTCAGTCACCAGACGACAATCCTGTTATGGATCTCGACGAAATCGGAAGAGAATTCAATATCAACGTTAATATGAATTCTCCTGAAGACTTCTCTGAGCCTGAACCACAGTACAAATATCCGGGAACAGAGTACGGATGTTGCACAAAGCACATTGAAGATTTCGAGATGAATCATTGAGTAAGCTTGATGATTTATTATGTATAATTATTAAGCTAAATAAACGATGTCAGCATGATGTCATTATGATATCAGCATGATGTCAGCGTGATGTAATATATAAGTAGTGTGATGTAAGCGATGATGTAATCATGATGTAAGCATGATGTCATCGTTGAGGTAAGCACTTATGTCAGCGTCTCAAATTTTTAAAAATTAATTATTGTCTCAATTTTGTCTTACATTCGTCGCAAATCTACTACTAATTTGTGACGACACAATATTGTCTTAATTTTAAGACAAAAATGCGACAATTTTTATTTGTCTTTTTATCGTCTTAAGTTAGTCTTATATTCGTCGTAATTTTACCACGAATTTGTGACGTTTTTGTGTTGTTGTTATTTTAAAACTAAAATGCGACGAATTTTACTGTGTCTTAATTTCGTCGCATTTTGGTCACACATTAGTCACAAAAATTTGTGACGACCATATTTGTCTCTATTGGTCGTCGCTTTTTGCTTCATTTCTTGTAGTGTTTACCTCCCCCTATAAATATGTGTGCTCCCCCATTGTATATCGAAAAATAATAAAAAAATTTCTCTAAAAATTTTCTCTCTCTAAACATATTCTAAATTCTCTCTAAGTTTTCCGAACTTCAATAGATCTTCATAAGCTTTGTTTCTTTTTTTTCATTCATAAGTTGACGATCTGCTTCTATGGCTTGATTTTTGGAAGAGATTCCGATGGTCTTTGTAAAAATTTTCCGTTACAAAATTTTCCGGTAGATCAACACGACCAAAAAAAAAATTAACACAAAAAATATAACTTCAGGTTGCACACCAAAAATACAGTAAAGTTTACATAAATCAATTTTGGAGGAATCTTTTATCAAAAAAAAAATGTTGGAACCATAATCTTTTATCATCTTAAAAATTAATTAATCAATCAATTATAATTCTTAATTTTAAAAGATGTGCTGCTATAAATTCTAACAGAATAAAATTTTACTTTCAGTTTTCTATAAAAACTATGAGTTGAGAAAATTTGTTCCAAGTAAAATTAACGTTTTAGATATTATTTTAACTATTATTTTTCATAAAAATATGTTTTCAACAATGAAAATTTTGATTGGACGCTAAAGTATCAGCGAAGTTAGATGAATTCACTTGATTGAGCACATATATTGAAACTTGTGACTAATTATCTCAGTCATGGCAATAAAATAAATTTCAATAATCTATTAGATTATTCGAAAGAAAATGATACATGTTTAGAAATGTATACTCCCTCTATTTCAATTTACTTCTTGTTCAAAAAAATATTAAAAATTCAATTTTGTTAATCCTAAAAGCTGATTTTGATACAATTACAGTTTAGAAATGTATTCACGGGCCAAGGACCACTAGAAAGAAAAAACCGGAATGGGATGGCACCAAATTTGAGACTTTTATTGTCGTCGCGATCAAAAGAATTAATTAGTAAGTTTGTAAGCTTGCGGTGGTCCCAACTCTCGAGTAGAAGTGTTAAGATTTTTCATGTCTATTTAAACCCATCCAATATTATCTATTTTTGATGGTAGATAAAATTTTGACTATGTCCATTAACTCATGTGTCCATTAATATATGTGTGTGTTCATTAACGATCAAACTCATTAACGTTCATTCCAAATGGATTGTTCATGGATCGATCATATGTCTCAGTTATGTGATGGTTTTTCCTAAAATTAAACCGCCGAAAATTGTTAAAAATTACCAAAAATCATCGGAAACCACCAGAAATCAGCAAAAATCGTGATTTTCAATTTGGAAAATTTCGATTTTAACCTAGATTTTTAAGAACAATAGACCGTCCATTGTCCAATAGTGTCTAACACATTTTGTCCATAGACGTAATTGAGCCTAAACTATTTTAATTCACTTCATAAATTAGATTATCCATAGACCACCTGTTTTAACACCTCTGCTCTCAAGCTCCACAAAAAAAAAACAATACAGGGTAGCATGCATGACTGCGAATATCCTCTTAAAAAATTACATGTTCTCCAAACAAATTTGCTTGGTAGTTAAGATCGTCTTTACTGAACCTTGTATAGCCATTTTATATATACCAAGTTACAAGATCGTTGACTTTTCATATTTCTTGTATTTTCTTGTGTGAGTTTTCCAAATTTCTTGTTTTTTCCCCTACGTAACAAGTATTAGACGTGTTTGAATTTGAATGGTGGCACAACAACGAAACTACTACAAATTATTAAGTTGCATCTTACATGTCACTGTCTTCCTTATTTCTTGATATAAATAGCAGATTTCCCATTTGCGTTTATACATCTCTCTTGGAGACAAAACCAAAAACAAGTATTTGACAAATTTGTTCTCTCTCCAAACGTAATGTCTTATTCCAACTTGACTGATATTTTTGGTATTTGGTCCTTGAATGACGGTAACATGATTTTTGTTGTTGTTTTGTTTTAAAACTTAAATAATAAATCTTTCATTTTTGTATATTGTTAAGATAATGAACAAAATAGCTGAGTTTTAAAAAAGAAAGGAAACAAAATACTATCCTAATTGTTTTCAAAATGAACTTAGAAACAAAAAACTTGATTGGTCGATTAAATGAATTTTTGAATTACAAAAAAAAATTCAAGGTTCCGCAAGCGGCGGCTAGGGTTTCTCACAAAGTCACTTGGCGATCTAGAGGGAGATTTTGATTTGTCGCAAGTTTTTTCTAGCGTAAGCTAAGTGTACAGCAAGTTTCTCATTTCACCCTTGGCCATCGTCAAGACATTATGCATGTTTTCGGATATCGAGGGGACAAGAAATAAAATTTAAGTCCCAACTTATTGTTGTAAATGCACAAGTGTGTCCTACTATCATATTTATAGTGTGGAACCACCAACAAAAAGAAACTTAACACAAAAGATATAACTTCAGGTTGCACACCAAAAATACAGTAAAATTTATATAAATCAATTGTGGTGGAATCTTTTATCAAAAAAAAAATGTTGGAACCATAATCTTTTATCATCTTAAAAAAGTAATTAATCAATCAATTAATATTTCTTAATTTTAAAAGATGTTGCTATAAATTCTAACAGAATAAAATTTTACTTTCAGTTTTCTATAAAAACTATGAGTTGAGAAAATTTGTTCTATAAAATTAACGTTTTAGATGTTATTTAACAATTATTTTTCATAAAAAATATGTTTTCAACAATGCAAATTTTGATTGGACGCTAAAGTATAAGCGAAGTTAGATGAATTCACTTGAATGAGCACATTCATATATTGAAACTTGTGACTAATTATCTCACTCATGGCAATAAAATAAATTTCAATAATCTATTAGATTATTCAAAAGAAAATGATACATGTTTAGAAATGTATACTCCCTCTATTTCAATTTACTTCTTGTTTAAAAGATTTTTTGTTTCATTTATTTGTTATTTTCAAGTTTCAATACAAAATTAATTATTTTTATTTGTTTGATCATTTGTATTCTGCTGTTAGTATTTTTTTTATTGGTGAAATAGTTTTAAATTATATAAAAATAATATTTTAAATTTGAAAAACAAGAAATTAAATGATTTTTAATATTTGTGTTAAAACCTTAAACAATAAATAAATTGAAAAGAGAGAGTAATTTATAAGACATTGTGGCTAATAATGCTATGTTTATTTTTTGTTTTATCACTACAAGAAAGCAAACTAGAAAGGGACCAAATTTCTTATGGGTAACCAAAGGCTAACCGACGGAATTCTTATTTTTCGACGCCCGTCAGAATTTTTCCGACAGACCTACGTCAATCAAAAATTATATACGTTTATGTATTTGTTATGAAGCCGTTTGATTTTTTAAATTTTGTGACGGATTTCCGACGGGTTGCGTGTTTATAAATATGTTTTCACACTCTCACATTCATTCAAAACTCCCACATTCATTCACAAATCCCACATTCATTCACAACTCCCACATTACTAAAAAAATTTTGAAATCAGAAATATATGTCTTCTTCTAGATATTTTCGATCATAGATGGACGAACCGATGATAGATCCGGGGTCGAATTTAATGAAAGAAGAATATGCATGAGGTATATGCGAGTTCATGGAATTGGCAACAAATCAACAAGTCGTGCAAAAAATTCGTAAGTTGAAATGTCCATGTTTTAATTGTCGAAATTCACATAATATTAAGATAGAGATTGTTTGGAATCACTTGTATATGAATGAGTTTATGCCAGGTTACAAAATTTGGTATTTACATGGGGAAACAAACTATGATTATGGTAGTACTAGTGAATCATATGTTCCATAAACTTTAGGAGAACATATAACTGAAGTAGATTTTGGTGTACGTACCGTTGAGATGGTGAACGATGTGTTTAGAGAGAATATGCTGTCGGCCGCTGTAGATGGAGATAGGGTAGAAGAACCTAATTTAGAAGCACAAATATTTTTTGATATGTTAGATGCAGCAAAGCAGCCACTATATACAAGTTGTAGAGAAGGTCATTCGCCTTTATCATCTGCAAGTACAATGATGACAATTAAGACGGATTACAATTTGATGGAAGAATGTGCAGATGCGATAGCAGAATTTGTGAAAGATATTTTGCCGGAAGATCATCTTTCACCAGCATCATACTACGAGATTCAGAAGCTTGTAGCTGGTCTTGGGTTGCCATATCAGATGATAGATGTGTGCATCGATAATTGTATTATATATTGGAGAGAAGACGAAAACCGCAGAATATGTAAATTTTGTCATAAACCGCAATTTCAGGAAACAAGTGGGAGAGTTCCAATTCCATATAAACAGATGTGGTATTATCGTTAACTGAGAGATTGAAGAGGATGTATCAATCACGTCGCACCGCAGAGCCAATGAGATGGCATGTAGATCATAGTCAAGAAGGAGATATTACACATCCTTCAGATGCAGAAGCGTGGAAACATTTTTAATCAAAGTATCTAGATTTTGCGTATAAGCGAATAAATGTATTGGGTTGCCATATCAGATGATAGATGTGTACATCGATAATTGTATTATATATTGGAGAGAAGACGAAAACCGCAAAAGATGTAAATTTTGTTGTAAACCGCAATTTCAGAAAACAAGTGGGAGAGTTCCAATTCCATATAAACGGATGTGGTATTACCGTTAACTAAGAGATTGAAGAGGATGTATCAATCACGTCGCACCGTAGAGCCAATGAGATGGCATGTAAAGCATAGTCAAGAAGGAGATATTACACATCCTTCAGATGCAGAAGCGTGGAAACATTTTTAGTCAAAGTATCTAGATTTTGCGTATGAGCGAATAAATGTATACCTCGGATTATGCACTGATGGTTTTAACCCATATGGAAAGCATGGAAGGCAATATTAGTTGTGGCCTGTAATCGTAACTCCTTACAATTTGCTTCAGTCTATGTGCATGCGTAGAGAGTTTTTTTTTCTCTCCGTGCTTGTTCCTGGGCCCGATCATCCTAATAGATCAGTAGATGTATTCCTACAACCATTGATCTATGAGTTACAAATGTTATGGAATATGGTGTCGAAGCTTATGATTATGATGTTTCATGCCAACAGAATTTTCAGATGCGTGCTATTCTTATGTGGGCCATAAGCGATTTTCCAGCATATGATATGTTATCTGGACGGATTAGCCATGGTAGATTATCGTGTTCGTATTGACAAGATAACACTGCTGCATTCCAATTGGTTAACGGAAGAAAGAGTTGTTGGTTTGATTGTCATAGAAGATTCCTACCGAGTGATCATCCTTATCGTCAATCAAAGACATTGTTTACGAAAGATAAACAAGTGTTTGACGGGCCACCTTCGGAGATAGATGGTAGTACTTTGTTGGATCAATTAAGAGATTTTGGTGTTGAGAAAACTCCTTACAATGTGGGTAATGGGCATGATCCCGTTGACAGTGTCAGTGTAAATCATAACTGGCACAAGAAGAGTATTTTTTGGGATTTTTCTTATTGGAAAGACCATTTATTGAGCCACAATCTAGATGTCATGTACATTGAGAAGAAATTCTTTGATAACATTATGAACATTGTTTTAAACGTCCAAAGGAAGACCAAAGACAATATGAAGTCTAGATTAGACTTGTCAATGATTTGTGCTCGGGATGTTCTTAAAGTTATGAAGAACGGTAGATGTCGTATGCCTGCCTACCGGTTATATGCAAAAAAGAAACAAGCATTTTTTATTGGATTCAGAAAGATGTGAAATTCACGGATGGATATGCATATAATCTACGTAATTGTGTTGATTATGAAGAAGAAAAATTTAGTGGAATGAAGAGTCATGATTGTCATGTTGTCATGCAACGGCTACTTTCATTTGCATTTGCCCATCTTCTAGATGAAAATATCCACCAGACAATTGCAGGTAAATATCATTACATCCTTGATTTAATCAATTTAGTAACTATATTTATTGATTTGTTAAATGTTCTACTTATATTTGCAGGAAGTGGTGCTTTTTCCCGAGACTTGTGCTCGCGAACACTTACACCTGAGGGGATTCAAAATTTAAAAGCGAATATACCGGTGATCATTTGCAATCTAGACAAGATATTTCCTCCGTCGTTCTATGATGTTATGGAACATCTTCCAATCCACCTCACACGAGAAGTATCACTAGGAGGTCCTGTACAACACTGGTGGATATATCCATTTGAGCGATACATGTTTTATCTCAAGAAGAAGGTTAAAAATTTAAGCAAAGTTTAGGGATCAAATGTCGCACAGAGCTTCAACGAAGAAGCATCACACTTTGCTGAATATTACTTTCCAAATGAAGTGCGTACGAAGAGTCGACGTCCTACTCGTCATGATGATAGAGGTGAGAGATTGATTTATCCTATGTATGCTCCTGCGTTGTTTACCCAAGTTGGTCGTGTAAGTGGAAATAGAAAAAACCGAATTCTATCTGAGCAAACTTACATATGTATGATGATATCAATTTTCTATAATTTGTTAATTTTCGATATTATAATTTTAACTTTATTTATTGATAGGATTTACATGGCTCTTGTATGGACTTACTATCCGGATTACTCCAAAGAAGATCTTGGTAATTTAAAAGAGAAAGATTTCGCTTCGTGGTTGAAATTTTATGTAAGTGTACCTATAAATGATTTTCGATATAAATTTGCATTCTAAATTTATTGTACGGAGTTTTACATATAAATTTAGTGGAGTTAATTAACAGTCTGAATTACATTGTAACTTCATACCCAAGGTATTGCACAAGAGGATATGCGTTTCGGATTTATGATGCTGGACGTAGTAAGCCTACTTCAGATTATGGCATCTCGGCTAAATCTGGTGATGTAGTTTACTACGAGATTCTTAACGAAATATTAGAAGTGTGTTATCCAGGATTGTTAAAATTGCGGTGTATTATGTTTATGTGTGAATGGTACGATCCCTTCATTGGTTGTGGTGTTCATGTTGACCAATTCGGCGTTACATCGGTACATTCAAGACGACGACTTTTAAAATACGATATGTTCATCTTTGCATCACAAGCTGACCAAGTAAGTTAACATAGTTTGAGAGATAACTTTATATTATTTTATTCTAATGTTCTATTTATTTTAGCAAGAGTTTAACTCGGACTTGGAGCATCATACGCGGATAAGAACGGAGTTTGACTCAAAAGCTGCACGTATGTACTCCAAAATGGGTTTGTCGAGTACTGGAAGCAAGCTGAGACGGATAAAACATCTAAGACAAACTCTGCCAACCGGCTTAGCACTCGTCGAGGCAAAGGCATTGCGACGCACAATGCTGGAGCAACGACTTTGTTGTCCCGGGAAGAGCAGTCGGTAAGTTTTTAAATCTTTTCTTTCTTTATCTTTTATTATTATTAACTTCTAAATTTTTTCTTTTGTTTTTTTTCCAGTTTCAGATCAATGGTGTTCGTCCATCGCATCTACAGTTGGTGGAGGATATTCACACCAACAAGAAGACAAAGAAGATTCAAGATCAAGTCGCTCGGGAACTCATCGAGATAGTGAAGTCGCTTGGGAACTCATCGAGACCGTGAAGTCGCTCGGAGATTAGTATCTTCAGTCTCAGCCTCAAGGAGAAGGAGGTTTTTCCAATGACATTCCAATCGAGAAGTGGAATGAATTCGTCATTGAGGTTAGTTATCTATTTTATTTCAAATTTTGATGTTTATATCATTTAATCTTATAATATTTTATTTCATTCAATTGTAGGCAATTCCGAAGAGAAAAGGTCGTGTTTTCGTGATTCCAAAGACGTACCACGATTCTTCTCAAGCCACTTCCCGGTTTCCAGAAGAAGCCGAGCTTTGGGTCTTACTTGTAGAGAGGAATTTAGAGATTGCAGATTTGAAGAATGAGATCCACACCGTCAAAGAAGCATCGATGCAAAATGATCAACGTTATGAAGAATTGGCGGCCACTAACGTAGCGACGAAGGCCAAGATGGAAGCGACTAAAGTGGTCATGGAAGCAACGAAAGCTTTGATGAAAGTTTTCATGGCCGAGATGCGAGGTCGTCGAGACTGATCTATTTATGTTTTTTATTTTATGTTTTCTAGATATTTTATGAATATTGTTTAACATTTAGATTTTAATTATTTGTTTTTCATTTATAATATTTAATTTACATTTAAATTTATTTTTTACTAAAATTTATAAAATATAAAATATATTAATATAATTAATTTTATTTAAAAATATAAATTATATTTCTGTTGAAAATCCGTCACTTTAATCCATCGGAAACAATTTCCGACGGTATTCTGACGGACACGATTCCGATGGATTCTGACGGACAATATTCTAACGGATTTCCGACGTATTTTTTTGACGAGGTTATCCGTCAAAATATAATCCGTCGGAAATCCATCCAAAATTTGATATCGTATTTCCGACGAGTTTCTGATTTTCGACACTCTATAACTGACGGCAGAATCCATCAGAAAAAAGCCATTTCCAACGAAATTTCGACGGATTCCGCCGTCAGTTACAACCTACTTTCTTGTAGTGTATCAAAGAAAACAATTCCGAAGATTTATTTCTAATTGGTCAACTAAATGTTTTATTATTAATGCTTAGAGAACTACATGAAATCATATCAATTTCTGACCAATTTTTTCGATTAACTACAGTGGTCGAAAAAGTTTTAACGACATTCCAATTATTTTCCAACGACAAGAGAGTTGGTTAGAAAATGGTCAGAAATTTCCGACCAAATAAATTTGTGAGAATTTAGTTGGAAGCTTTAATTGGAACAGTTTCGGGCATTGGTCGAAAAAATTTTACCATTCAAGTTTTGAATATTCCGACCAAAATCTGACCGATGGTGGTCAGAAATTAGTCTGAAAAATCTGGCACTATTTCCAACCAATGATGGTCAGAAATTAGTCGGAATTTGGTCAGAAATATTACAACGGTCACATAAATTTTTAACTAATCCAATTGGTCAGAAATTTATAGTTGTTTCAAAATTTCTGACTAAATTCTGACCAAACGTCTTTTATATAACTCAATCTCATTTCATTTGTAAACCACACACGAAAAACTCGAAAACTAAACACTCTCAAATTCTAATGGCATCTCACCCGATTTCTCATATTAGAGAATGGATGTATAAGCTGATTGATGAAGATACCAGAGAGGTTCGAAAAGAGTATAAGGTCGGACTCGTCAATTCATGGAGTTCGTAACCAATCAAAAAATAGTTCGGGAACAAGGTATATAAACTTGTCCTTGCATGAAATGCACAAATGAAAAGTTTGTAAAAATAGATATAGCTTGAAGGCATATATATCATAGGGGGTTTACGTCTGGATATTACATATTGTTATCTCATGGAGAAGATTTTGTAGATTATGTCGGGTACTGGTCGTAGAGTAGGAAAGGTAGAACAAGGAACTAATGATAGATTTGTGGGTGAAGGTAGTACCACTATTAGACATGATGATAATGTAGAGCGTATGGCTAGAGATCGGTATCCAGAAGTTATAGAAACTAGTAATATTTTTGAAGAGCCAAACCCTGAGTCGAGAAAGTTTTTTGAGGTGTTAGATGCTGTTTAACATCCAATATATAATGGTTGAAAAGAGGGTCATTCTCCATTATCGGCAACTACTAGGATGATGGGAATCAAAACATATTTCAATATAAGTGAGGAATGTGTGGATGCAATTGCTGACTTTTTGTGAGATTATCTCCCAAAAGAAAATCTTGCACCGTGTTCTTATTATGCAATCTAGAAGTTGGTAGTTGGTCTCGGGTTACCATATCAAATTATTGATGTTTGTCAAAATAACTGCATGATATTTTGGAGAGAAGATGCTAATTTGGAAGCTTGCAGATTTTACAGTCAAGATAGATTCCAAGTTTCCACATGGCAGACTTGAATTCCTTATTAACGAATGTGGTACTTACCAATCACATATAGACTGAAACGGTTATATCAGTCAGAGCAAACTGCAGCGACTATGAGATGACATGAAGAACATCTTTTTACTGGTGATATTTCACATCCATCATATGCAGAAACTTGGAAACATTTTGGATATTCGTACCCAGATTTTGCAAGTCAAATGAGAAATGTCTACCTCAGTTTATGCACAAAAGGTTTTAATCCATTTGGGAAGGGAAGGCGGAAATATTTACTTTGGCCAGTCATTTTCACTCCATATAATCTACCTCTGGCTCTCTGTATGCAAAGATAATAGTTGTTTCTCACACCACTTGTGTCAGGTCCAAATCATCACCAAAGAGCTCTTGATGCATTTCTTAAGCCGTTAATTTCAAAATTACAAATGTTGTGGCATGAAGGAGTTTGCGTGTATGATGTGTCGATGAAGAACAATTTCACTAAGCGCGATATATTAATGTGGACAATCAGCGATTTTCAGGTTTATGGAACGTTATCATGTACTTCTACACATGGAAGGTTATCATGTACTTATTTTCAAAATAACACTGATGCATTTTGGTTACAGAATGGGAGGAAATTGTGTTGGTTTGACTGCCATCGGTGTTTTCTACCGAGTAATCATCTTTTTCACCAAAATAGATGATTGTTTAAGAGAAACAAAGTTTTCAGTGATGGTCCACCTCCGTCATATGATGGTAACTATCTTTTGCAGCAGTTTACTGAGTATTATGTTGTTGAAATTGTAGAATTTGGTGGTAATGGGCATGATTGAATTGATGGTTATAGGGAGCAACATAATTGGCATAAGAAGAGTATTTTTTGAGAACTACCGTATTGGAAAGATCACATTCTCAGACATAATCTGATGTTATGCATATGGAAAAAAACTTTTTCGATAACATCATCAGTACTGTGTTGATTGTGCAAGGACAAAAGACGGATAATTTGAAGTCAAGGTTGGATCTACTAGAAATTTGTGGGCGTTCGGAATTGCATGTTGACGAAAATGGTAGAGGTACACTTCCTATTTTTAGGCTCATGCCAACTCAAAAAGCAGTTTTTTGAGTGGATTCAAGATTCAGTTAAATTTCCTGATGGATATGTTTCTAATTTGAGTAATTACGTTGATGATACATCAGAACGACTATGTGGGTTGAAAAATCATGATTGTCACGTCATTATGCATCGACTATTCCCATTTGTATTTACATAGCTCCTATAAAAAATATCCATCAAGCAATAGCAGGTATGTCACTTCATTTTATATTTAATTTTACTTACTCGAACGATATTTGGTATCTTCAAAATAAACATAAGTGTTTTTCGCAGCTATTGGAGCTTTTTCAAATATCTTCCTCCATGTTGACGGAGAATGGGTTACGTACTCTGCACAAGAATATTTCTGTCATCATTTACAATCTTGGGAAAATATTTCAACCCTCATTTTTGATGTGATGGAAAATCTACCTATTCATTTGCCTCGTGAAGGTTTCCTTGGTGGACCAGTTCAATACAAATGGATGTATCCGTTTGAAAAGTACATGTTTCACCTGAGAAACAACAAATTTCTCTTTATACTACTTTGCTCCAAACGTCCAAACAAAAGCAAGAAAACCGGTTAGATATGATGACAGTGGTGAGAGGCCACTTTATCTCATTTATGTGCCTAGTATATTTCAAGAATTCAGCAGGCTAAGTGGAAAACGTAAATGAGTTTGGTTAACAGAGCAAGAAGTCAACCACATCTATGCTAATATCTTTTGCAATTGCGAAGATGTGTTGCAATATCAAAAGGTAATTGAAAATATTTCATAAATTTTTATTATGTATGGTTTATGATTCTTTATGTTTTCATAGTATATTCGCCAACCATGCTCGTGAAGGACACGAAGATATAAGTTCTGAACAATTATAAGAGATGAAATAATCACTTTTTGCCAATTGGTTAAAGAACTATGTAAGTCAAATGTCATTTTATAAAAATATGGTTTGCAGCACATAATATTTAATGGTTAGACTATAAAATTACCAATTATGGCATGTAATTTCTGGTGTCACCCGGGGACAAAGGTTTCCAACTTGGTTTGAAAAGTTAGTAGGAGTTCCATTATTGCAGGTTGTGTCTTCACCAATGTATTATACACGAGGATATGTTTTTCGTAAAAAATCAAGTACAAAAATCTGAAAGATAGTGAACTAAGGTGTGGTGGTGAAGACACATGGGGTGGAGTATTATGGTGAAATTACTGACATTATAGAGGTTGAGTACCCGGGTCTCATCAATCTAAAGTGTATATTGTTAAAATGCAAGTGGTATGATCCTACTTATGGTCAAGGGATAAAAGTAACAAATTTTAGAGTTACTAAAATCAACTTAAGTATGAGGTTGGATAAGTATGATCCATTCATTTTCGCATCACAAGCAGAACAAGTGTGTTACCTACCGTTTCCAGGCATCGTTAGTGTCAATGATCTATGGATTTCAGTTACACAAATCAATCCTCAGAGCCGAGTGGAAGGTACAATTTATGATGAACCATTACAACAACCTTTTGTTTCCATGACAACTCCAACACAATTTTCACAAGTTCCTCTAGTCAATGTTGAGGATCTTCAAGTTGAAGAATTACTAGTAGAAGAGGATGAAGATTTAGCGATGAATTTGCTAAATCATCCAAGTCATGAGATTCAGAGTATTCATCGGATTCTGAGTATTCATCGGATTCTGAGTAATTGTAATCAACATATATAGTATGAATTTCAAAAATATGTTTTCAAAAATTTCCTACTATTTAATAGAGTAGTTTTAAACACACAAAAATAAATTACTTTAACAACTTCAACTTTGACAAATAATATGTTCAATGTCATGTTACCTATACGATGATTGTGTTACGTATATGATGATATTTCCCGTAGATTTTCTTTATAATTTAAAATTTTTCTCATTTACAAAATGATATTTTAAAAAACATAGAGAAAATCTACGTTAAACACAATCATCATATATATAACATGTTTTTTGTTCAAATATTATACCGAATATATTATTTGTCAAATCTGAAGTTGTTAAAGTAATTTACTTTTGTGTTCTAAGTATAAATTCCAACCAAATTCCGACTAACCCCGGTTTTTGGTCAGAAGTTGGTCAGAATTTGATTGTAAAACATTTGTCGGATCACATGAACTAGCCATGGATTTTCCGACCAATTTCTGACTAACCTTGGGGCTTGGTCGGAATTTAGTCAAAATTAACGTCCCATTAATGTGCATTGCTTCTCTCGATAAGGTGTTTAAAATCTGCCTAAAATCCGACCAATTTCCGACAACTCCAGGGATTGGTCGGAATTTTGTCGGAAAATAGGATCTAATTTTCGACCAATCCCTGGGGTTGGTAGGAAATTTGACCCCATTTTCTGACGTCATTTTAACCAATCCGAAAGGTTCGTTGGAAATTGGTCGGACCACTCATCCCTATATAAGGAACTCCATTTTCCTTCCTCATTCACACACGACACTTCTCTCTCTACACTATCTATCTCAAACTCTCTTTACACATCTCTTACAAAGTATACTTAAATATTTTTGATTCAAATCTTCTTTTTTCTTATTGATATTGTCTAAATATATTTTTACTAATTAATTTTGTTTTTCAAATGTTGGCAGGTACATTATGAGCCGTTATCCTAGCACGTGGGAAGGTTTTGAGGCATGGCATCGAGACTAAGGTTTGCCTCCTCCACGACGGGATTATGCTGAACCTTCTGGATTAGAGACGCAACCTCCCAGCGAGCCATTGGATTTAGATTTTGATATGGATATGGAGTTCTGCATGTGTTAGAGTCTCCAGAAGAAGTTAGACCACTAGACATGATGACTTTGGAGCAATTGCTACAAGCTCCAGGTCGACAGCTTCTCGATAAACTCGTTCCGGATTCGAATCCAAATCTTGAGAAAAAATGGTAAATATCAATCACTATTAATTATTTATTATTTTTATTTTATTATTGGTAACTAATTCTAAACATTAAACAAGGTTCAAAGTGACCAAGGGTATAAACTAAGGTGATTCTGAAAACAATGGAGGCAGATTTTGATACAAATTCGAACTTGATCAGCGTGGCACAAGCAAGAAAAGAACGTTGGTTTAAAGGTTTTGCGGTAATTCTAAATTTTTAACAATTTTTTTTAACTTTAAAATTTTTAAATAAACTTTAATTTAATAACTGTAAATTTATGTAGCAAACATACAATTGGAATTATGAAATAACCCAACGAATCTGTGATGAATTTAAAATTGTTGCGGCTGCACATTTGAAAAATCACGTGTACAAGTTAAAGCAAAAATGAAAACACAACATAAATCCACCTCGTTGGATTAAAACTTTGGTTTGGACCGGCCTCATTCAGTTTTGGGAGAACGAGAACAATTCAAGTCGGGTCCAAACCAACTCTGGTAATTATAATAGCCAATGAAAAGAATATAACACTACTAAACATATTTGTAGGTCAATGTCTTACATTCGCAAACGGAATAAAATGGTAATTTGAATCTATTTTATATTTAATTTTAATTTTAATATTAAAATTAAAATTTTATTTTTATTATTAATTAGCTTGATCCGGTGATCGGTGAATTTCCAAAAAAAAAATGTGAAAATGCATACGAAATAAAAAATCTTCCTGAAACTAGTGGCATCTTTTCATTCCTATAAACTAAACTGTAACTTATGTCATGTTCCATATAAGTGAATATTGTAACGCATATTGGGGTAGTTAATGTTGTCATTCTTCATTTATTTTAATTTTTAATCGATAGTTGTAGATCTTTGACATTTTATATGTTGATCAGCTCAGCTCAATTATAATCTTTACTTTAAGCTTATGTAAAGATTTGTTTTATGGAGAATCTCCGGGATATAAGTCCTAAGAGTACTAAAATTAAGCAGGAGTATGGTACGTTTATGAGAGAAATTCTTTTGATAAATTATTCTAAAACAGTTCACGAGAAATTTCGGATGTGTTCTGAAAAAGTTTGTAAACTTTAAGTGTATGAAACTTTATTATAAAACTTCATTATTTGTATAAGCTGATTGCAACTACATTTTGTAAAGAATTTGAGAGCTTCCAACAGAAGAAACAAGTAATAGTATATTCATGATAATCTATTACAAAAGCATGCAGAAACCGGAAAAATTAATGTGCATTTTTTTTACAAATACGGTAGGAAGTTCGGTATATGTTTTTTTTGTTGAATTCACAAAACCCAATTACGTTGACTTTCGTTCAAACATCCACTACCTTAATTTTCTGTTGTTAAAACAAATTATATATATTTATAAGCTTTATCATGAAGTATAGTAGGAGATGCAGACAAAAATGATATGAAAATTATACTCCTGAAAAATTACTAGTTTTAGTATATTAGGAGATGCTGACAAAACATCCACACTACCACTAGTTTTTTTTTTTGTCAACCTGAAAATTATACTAGTTAACAATCAAAATAAATAGTATTGTTGTCGAGAAAAAAAGGTATTTCTTGACACATTCAAAGCGGTAATGTAACATACCACTTACGTTTTTGCAATTTTCTGGTAAAATATTGTTATGGAAACATTCGTCTTCTCCCATCCTGAATTTTTTAGTCATCAGAGAAATTCAGACTGATTCAATTCAATTAAATTCAATTCAGTTCCTTAGTCTAATGTAAACAAATTAATATATATTTTTATTGTATATTCAGTTTATGTTTCCAGAGTTGACAAAAATCCATCTCTTTTTACCTGTACTCTCCGTTGGCATTCAGGAAGTTAGTCAAGGCGCTATGATTCACGATATTTTCGTAATTTCATGTGAATATGGATAAAATAAAAATCGTATCTTTCAACAAAAACAAAATAAAATCGTATTAATGCATTTCTTACTCATAGATAAGTTTACAGATCATCATTGTAACATGAAGACAAATTCTAATGTTATCACTGCCCAATTGCGTCTCTCTAGTGCTAGCGTCTCCGGAGCCTCGGTGGACTTGATTTTTATCTATCTACAATTTTCATTACTGTTTTTATAAATTCTTTTATTCCTTCCACAAAGATTCTAAATCTCATTATAAAAAGAGATTCAAAGTCACGCACAAAACAAATAAAACCGTTTCTTAGCCCTTCCTTCCCCTCCTCCTACTTCATTTACGTCCCACTCTAAACTCCTTGAGTAATATTTCCCTTTATTTGAAATCAGAAATCTTTTGTTTTTCTTCCTTTTCAAAGATAACAGTGTTAAACTATGAATTACAATCCACGGCTTCTCAAGAAGTCAGCCGGTGATAAGTCTTGTTGCATCTTCAGATTCCCTCATAGCCTTGCACAAATCGAAAACAAAGCCTATAAACCCAAGATAGTATCGATAGGTCCTTACCACCACAAGGAAAAACAAATGCAAATGATTCAAGAGCATAAACATCGGTTCCTGACGCTCTTCATTGCCAAAGGAAATTTATCTCAAAAAGATTTGGAAGATATGGTGGGTGAATTAGAAGATGCAATAAGGAGGTCTTATTCTGAGGAGCTATACTTAACTAAGGAGAAATTGGTCGAGATGATGGTTCTCGATGGGTGTTTCATTCTTGTGCTATTCTTGGTGACGTCAGGAAAAATTGAGGCTAGCCCGGACGATCCCATCTTTACCGCACCATGGATTCTCCCATCTCTTCGAATCGACCTTCTCCTCTTGGAAAACCAGGTCCCTTTCCTCTTCCTTAAAAAAATTATTTCAAAACTACGCATACCTGCTGATTCAGACATATCGATTGATTTAAACAATATGGCACACACGTTCTTCGAGTATTCCCTAGGACATATTATTAATCTTTCTCTAGAAAGCCAAGATAATACTGAACCACATCATCTTCTTGATTTGATTCGGAAGAAATTTACCCCCGTAATATCCTCTCCCGAAACACCAAGCCATGATTCCAATACCCCACCTAGTCCAAAATTTATTTTGTCAGCCAAAACACTATACCTCAAAGGAATAAATTTTCAGTCAAAGAGCGAGGCAAAAACACTGTTGGACATCAAGTTAGAGAGCAACGAACTTCAGATTCCAAGAATAGTGTTGGATGGATCCATTAGCTTATTGTTCCTTAATTGGGTTGCCTTTGAGCAATGTTACAAACATTGCTCCAACGACATTACCAGCTACATAGTTTTCATGGGCTTCCTCATGAAAGATAAGAATGATGCAACGTTCTTATGCAACCAACACATCATAGAGAATTGTCTTGGGAGTGATGAAGAACTCTCTCAGTTTTTTAAGAACATAAGCGAAGGTGTTACATTCGACCTAGCTAAGAGCTACTTAGCACAAGTGTACCAGGGAGTTAATACGTATACTTCAAAATGCTACACTGGTTATTGGGCAGATTTTAGGCATACACATTTCAGTTCTCCTTGGACTTTTATATCACTTTGTGCTGGAATAGTGGTTATAGGTCTTACTGCTACTCAACTCTTGTTTAGTATTCTTTCATATAAGAATGATAGAAACGGAAAGAAGATTTGAAAAAAACTTCCCCTCCTTTGATTTTTCAGTAGGGCGAAACAAGTGTAATCGGAGCAAAGTCTATCAGCTATTTATCTACTGCAACCGCTTTGTCGCTACTACTGGAAATTGCAAGGTTCCTTGTATGTTTGACTGTTATTCCTTTGTTTTCGGCTTTGTAATTCTCAGATTGTAATAAAGAATTTTCTTCAATAACTTTTGTCCCCAACTTGTATGGATGTGCTAAATTCTAGCACGCCTCTCGCTCGCCCTAGAGATCATCTCGGCAGAAAGGCCCCCGCTTATATCTATATATACAAGGAGTTTTACCCTAGATATCAAGTGCCAGATAAAATTTTATTTTAAAAGCACAAAATTTATTTTAAACTTTTGATATTTATATTGTTTTATACCAAATTGTATCATTAAAAATATATAGATAGTAAAAAAAACTAAAATGATACTTGCTCAAATCGAATTTTCAGATTTTTTCGAACGGTTGGGAATAGCGGAGTAGCATATGGTGGGCGATTCCTATGGGGAAATAACCGAACAAGACCCACCGTGACATCCATTGAGGATTCGTTCTTTTGATCACCTTCTGGAAAAACAGCGACATGCATGCGATGAAAACATTGTTAAAACAGTTTTTGGGAGGACAAAAATGGGTTTGTCTTGTCTAAGATTCTCCGATGCCCTAGTTATAATAGATTAACTTGACTGGACGAAAAGTCTAATTTCTGGAAGCAAATGGGGGTTCATGTTATGAGAGATCTAAGGATTAATCTGTTGTTAGTAGAAAAGTTTGACTAAGAATGAAGAAGGTTACTTTCTGCTGGAGTGGGGATAAAGCTCTCTGGGATGCAAATTAGATCATAAGGAATTAGTGTTAGGGAGAGGAGAAATAGGACAAGGGTCCTGGGAGGATTTCTTCGGCCTAACTCTGAGAGTGAGTTAGGGGCCTGGGCTTTTCACAATTCATATATCTGCAAGTATGACTTTTCATTCGTAACTTTTCGTATATCCCGCTGACCTCTTCTTTTCTCAATATGGGGAAAGGAAATTTTTAGTGTTATTATTTGGTCCTGCTGGAGAGTCGAGTTTTTTTCTCCTTGGATCGGGTCACCCGAGATATAAAGAAGTCGTGCCCCGCATTTTGCTGACTGCGGTAATTGACCTGCGCTATCAAAATGTAACATCGCATTTGGTGGTGTTAAATATTACATATCTAGGCGGTCTTGCTTAAATTAAAGCTTTAGAGTGAGGAGTGGGCGGCAGGACCAACTGCTGGGAGCGTTCGTGTACTGCCCGTCGTAAGAGACAGAGAGTCCGGGCTATCGTTTCTGGATTGTCTTTTAAATGGCAGGACTACCTGTCGTGTCCTTGTTTTGTTCTATTCAAGAGACCATCGGATTTTGTTCAGATACAACTTACAAAATTCAATCTTTTTACGCATTGAAGAGGTTGAAATCTCTTTGCATCAAAGTTGTTACGAAAAACGCGGATAGAAATCGAAATTTCTTTAGATAAAAAACAAAACAAAAAAAATATTGGTTGATTTGGTCTTTTTATGACAACGGATTGTTTATTTGATTATTGAAAAAGTTTTTACTTGTAGAATAAAGCTGAATTATAATCATCGTATTTGTGGGATTTAATTTAATTAATTGAATATATTAAAAAAAGATATATAATATCCTCGGATGGTTCTATCTCTCCTGCAGCTGCATTCCAAACACACATTTTGATACTGTGAGTACCCAAACCACATTCCATTTCATAACGGTTTCACCTACATGGAACGAAAATTCATCGATTTAAGTGTCAACGATGATTCCTCTGCTTTTAGCGATTGTAACAGCGACAGATCCGCCGAGTTTCCAACTACTTCCTCCGAGAGCCGACGTCTCTTCCTCTCTTGTACCATTGAGAATTCCGATCATTTGATCAGATATCTTGTATCGCATCTTGGTTCTTCATGTTCAATCGAGGAGCAGAAGCAAGCTGTTATGGAGATAAGACTCTTAGCTAAGAACAAACCAGAGAATCGAATCAAAATCGCTAAAGCCGGTGCACATTAAACCGTTGATTTCTCTAATTTCTTCTTCAGATCTTCAGCTTCAGGAGTATGGAGTCACTGCAGTTTTGAATCTCTCACTCTGCGATGAGAACAAAGAGCTGATTGCTTCTTCCGGTGCGATTAAACCGCTCGTTAAGGCGTTGAAATTGGGAACACCGACGACGAAAGAGAACGCTGCTTGTGCTCTTCTCCGGTTATCGCAGGTGGAGGAGAATAAAATCGCAGTCGGAAGATCTGGAGCGATTCCTCTACTCGTGAACCTTCTAGAAACGGGAGGATTCAGAGCTAAGAAAGACGCATCGACGGCGTTATACTCGTTGTGTTCAGTGAAGGAGAACAAAATCAGAGCTGTGGAATCGGGAATTATGAAGCCGTTGGTGGAGTTAATGGCGGATTTCGAATCGAATATGGTTGATAAATCCGCGTACGTGATGAATCAGTTAATGTCGGTGGCGGAATCGAAGCCGGCGGTGGTGGAGGAAGGAGGAGTTCCGGTGTTGGTGGAGATTGTGGAAGTGGGAACACAGAGACAGAAAGAGATGGCTGTGTCGATATTGTTGCAGCTTTGTGAGGAGAGTGTGGTGTATCGAACCATGGTGACTCGTGAAGGAGCGGTTCCTCCGCTCGTGTCTCTATCGCAGAGCAGCACAAATCGAGCTAAGCAGAAGACCCAGGCGTTGATAGAGCTTCTAAGGCAACCAAGACAACAACAACCACACTCTGATTCGATTTCTAACGAAATCGAAATTGAGGGAGCATTTTGATGACATCTTCTAGTGGTTTGGGCTTTCTTAGTGGGCCTTTGTAAAATATACATTTCACGTACCTTTTGAATTAATGGATGGCTTAAGTTTAGCGTATGAATATGATACAATTATAGCATGCTCATAAGAAGTCATTTAAGAAAAATGAGATTTGGATACTTAAATTGACAGAAATAATAAACATAAATAAAAAAAGGTTTGTTGATATGTCTTGCACCAAAGTGGCATACTTATGAAGAATGCGCATCAAAACGAGTACACGTACTGTCTTTTAAGGAGAGAATCTGAGAGGAGAGAACAAGATCCCTAGAACTAACAAGACAAAAAAAGGTAATAGATTCTTCGATATACAATAATGGAGAACAACACAGGAACAAATGCAAGACAACAAAAAAAAAAGAGAGAAATAAACCATTTCGGTTAGACTATAGATGTTTTAATACCAAAGGGTTGGTTTCTTTGTATTCCGAAATTAATCAGAATTCTTGCTCCTGAGTCCTGAGTATTAGAAAAAAAAATACAAGTCCAAAGTCGAAAACTCCCACTGTTAAAAGCATTTATTGTTAAAAATAACATTTATTATTTATTATTTTAGAATTATAAAACACAGGCAGAGATGCTATTTGAGTGAAGAGCAACCTAAAATCAGGTCAGACGTCACTAGTTTGGCTTTCACTTCTTCCCACTTCACCGTTGAACCCATTTTTTCTTAAGCAATAGTTTGATATGTTCTAAATTCAATTGTTTTTTTTTTTTTGTAAAAATGATAGATAAAGTTTGACAAATAAATTATCTGTGTTTGACAATTACATCTGATGATAAATGATTTCCCAATAAATAAATGATAGATAAAGTTTATAATTTTATATGGTGACAAACGTACCACCAGTATCTCAGCTATTGGCTATACACTCTCTCACGTTTTTTAAAAACTCGTTGTCAATGGTTTCTGTTTTTGGTCCACAGCTCTGTTTGGGTTTAACTACCAACTTTAATTCGGACGACAAACACATTATCTCTGGCCTTCCTTTATTTTTTTCTATTTTTACGAGGTTCCTTTAGATCTTTACATAAGTGCAAAGTCTCACTTTATTTGAGAATATAAATGTGTTTCACAAACAAGAACTGTACATCATTTCTCTTTGTTTCTTTTCTCTCTCTGGCTTAACTTTCACAAAAAAAATGAAGGAATCATTCAAAGTGTGTTTCTGTTGTGTAAGAAGCTTCAAGGTGAAATCAAGTGAGCCACCTGAAGATATCAAAACACTCTTCCATGATTACTCTCAAAACGACAGGATGTCTGCAGATGAGATGCTTAGATTCCTGATCGAAGTTCAAGGAGAGAAACACGCAGATTTAAACTACGTGAAGGATATACTCCACAAACTCAAACATCACGGCGTTTTCCATCATCGTGGACTTCATCTTGAAGGATTCTACCGTTATCTCCTCAGTGATTTCAACTCTCCATTGCCTCTGACCCGCGAGGTAAAATTTAGGATAAGATCTGTTTGATTTCAGAGAGATTTTTGTTAATGGAATTTTGGTTTCAGGTTTGGCAAGATATGAATCAGCCTTTATCTCATTACTTCTTGTACACGGGACATAACTCTTACTTGACTGGGAATCAACTCAACAGTAATAGCAGCATCGAACCAATTGTGAAAGCTCTGAGAAGAGGAGTTCGTGTTATTGAACTTGATTTGTGGCCTAACTCTTCTGGAAAAGAAGCTGAAGTTCGTCACGGCGGGTCTGAATCTTACCATTAAACACTTTCTTGAATCATTTAATAAAATTAGGTATTTTCTTGATTTGTTTTGATGATGATTTCAGGACGTTAACGAGTTGCGAAGATCTGCAGAAATGTCTTAACGCAGTTAAGGAGAACGCGTTTCAGGTGTCTGATTATCCTGTTGTGCTTACTTTAGAAGACCATTTACCTCCAAATCTTCAGAAGAAAGTCGCTAATGTAAGATTCTGATGAATCATTGAATCTTTTTTCCAACACTGAGTTTGATTGATGGTGAAATTGTTTTGTAGATGGTGAGTAAGACGTTTCGAGGAACATTGTTTCAATGTAAAGACGAGTACACCGAGTGTTTTCCTTCACCAGAGACACTCAAGAATAAGATTTTGATCTCAACAAAGCCACCAAAAGAGTATCTTCAGACTCAAATCTCTCAAGGTTCAACAGCAGATGAATCCCTTAGTGCTAAAGTAAGAAATAAAAACAGAGTTAAAGTAACCATTGATTAGTGTTTCTTAATGGGCTTCTCAGAGTTTTGTGTTGTGGCAGCAAGTTGCAAATGCAGATGAACAAATAGAAGATGAAGATGAAGAGACAGTAGCGGTCGAATACAGAGACTTGATCTCGATTCACGCTGGGAACCGCAAAGGAGGATTAAAGAACTGCTTGAATGGAGATCCTAACCGAGTCATACGGTTAAGTATGAGCGAGCAGTGGCTTGAGACTCTGGCTAAAACCCGTGGACCAGATTTAGTAAAGTTCACGCAGCGGAATCTTCTGAGGATATTTCCCAAGACTACACGTTTTGACTCATCTAACTATGATCCTCTCGTTGGATGGATTCATGGTGCTCAAATGGTTGCCTTCAATATGCAAGTAAGAGATTTAATGCTCTCTCCACTCTACTATGGAAAAATTCTGTAAACACCAATTATACTTGTTTTGTGTAAATGCAGAGCCATGGGAAGTTTTTGTGGATGATGCAAGGAATGTTTAAAGCCAATGGTGGATGTGGCTATGTGAAAAAGCCTGATGCTTTGCTCTCCAATGGTCCTGGAGGTGAACTTTTTGACCCTTGCAGTAAAAGTCTCCAGATCAAGACAACTCTTAAGGTTTTGTATTTCTCTTTTTCTGTCTTCGTCACGGTTTCAGACGTTTCTTGAGAAACAAGAAAACATCTTAGCTTTGTGCTGTGGTGTATGAGTAGGTGAAGATCTACACCGGAGAAGGGTGGAATCTGGATTTTCCTCAAGATCACTTTGATCGGTACTCTCCTCCCGATTTCTATGCAAAGGCAAGTGTTCATTTACATGGGGAACACGGACTAAAAACATGGTTTAAGTAGCTCTATGAAGCAAATATGAAACCTAATTAGGTTACTTGTCTGTCAAGTCAAACAACGCGACTTACATGTAATTGTTTGCTTTTAGATCGGAATTGCAGGGGTTCCTTTGGACACAGCAAGTGACAAAACAGAAATAGATACAGACGAATGGTTTCCGATTTGGAACAAAGAGTTCGAGTTTCCGCTACGTGTTCCTGAACTAGCACTTCTATGTATCACAGTCAAAGACTATGATAGTAACACTCAGAACGATTTTGCCGGCCAGACATGTCTTCCGTTGTCGGAGCTCAAGCCAGGCATTCGTGCTGTCCGGCTCCACGATCGTGCCGGAGAGGTCTACAAGCACGTGAGATTGCTCATGAGGTTTGTTTTGGAGCCTCGTTAGTTGCTTTGTGGATGATGATCACAGTTCAGTCATCACTCGTGTCAATAAATTAAGTGTCGGTACAAGTTAGTTGGTTGTACTAAGCCACAATGTAATAAAACGTGATTAAGATCAGTAAAGTTATAAGATTTGTGATTTTAGTATCAACAATTTGTTCAAACAGTTGATAAAGAAAATATTGTTTGAGCGTTTGTTATGGTCCACTAACCACTAATGCCAATTGCTTTAATGTGGCCATTTACACTAAAGCAAACTTTCATTATGTCAATTCACACTATGACACTAAAGCAAAATTGGTTCATTATGGCAACTCTCACTAAAGCAAAATTGCTTCATTATGCATAAAACAATTCTATAATAATGTTTGTTGAAATGCCGCTGTTACCATAGAATAATAGTAGATGGATCGTCGTTTTTTTTTGGCAACAATGGATCGACGTTTTAGTACAAAGGGTGTTTTAATATTCAACAAATCAACAATGTTAATAAATAGATGCTTTTAAGAAAGACAAATTATTGTCAAATGCTCTAATATTATCAGGCCAGGCCATCATTATTTGAGATTCTAACACCCAAAAAATGCGGCCTTTTAAATTAAAAAAAAAACTAGTTCTTTTTGGATTGGGTCTTATGGAGTATGCCTTGGATTTGTGCACCTTTGTCATATTCCTTTAGGTTGTTACAATACGTAGTCTATGAAAAAAAAAAAAGAGTTATGCAAGCTAAAAGTGTCCAAAATCGTTGGAAGAAAAGAGATTTGCGATATGAGGGTTTAAGTTTTCCAGTTGCACCAAATAAGATGAGACTAAGTTACAAAGTTTTTTTTGGTTTTTCATGTTAAGATTAAAATCAAGAACCTGGTATCAGGTTAAATGTTGATTACATACCTAGTTCTGAAAGAGACACATCGTAATAAATGCCAAAAGAGAGTTTTTTGCGGTAACTAAATACAGCTTATAAGGGATGAGACACATCCGAAATATTATTGAAAGAGAGAATGAGAACGCGAATCTTTGGTAGGATACGTGATAAGTTACAAATTTTTGCACCACTTTAGTAGATACTAAAATTTCTTAAACGATCACAGAAAGAATGGAGAGTTTGGGATGAATCTAGGAAGGCCAATCTTGGTTCCAAGAGACTGAACATCAGCCTGAACTTGAGTTTCAAACTCTGAGTAAGTGAATGGCTTATACTTAGATGACTTTATCACAAAATATCTCTCTGGAAACACAAAATAACACACTGAGTGTCTCTCTGTCTTCATATTCTTCTTCGTTTTCACTCTATGCTTCACACTCTTGTATTCATCCTCACTTATCGCCTGTATATATATACAACATCAGTCAAATGATAAAACTAATATAATCAAAGCAACGAATATGTTTAAAGTACCTGCATCATATCTCCGAGATTGACGATGAGAGTATTAGCAACAGGATTTACACAAAACCACTCTTCACCTTTCATGATCTCAAGGCCACCACTTTCATCTTCTTTTAATATTGAGATCACTGAACTGTCCGTGTGGACTTCCATCCCTAGAGGTTCTCCAGCTACTTCGCCGGATTTCCGAGGATACCGGTAAACCCGTATGAGCCCTGTCGACTCTGATAAGTATTCTGATCTTTGGTCACCCGATAATTCTAGGTTCAGTGTCTGTGCTATAGCTTCAAACAAGGATATAGCAATTCTAGTTATGTGCCTTCCATATTCCTCCATCAACACTCTGCATAGTCACACACACAAACAAATAGAAGTTACAAAACCAATGGCTTAAGAATAATGGTGTGATCCGCAATGGACTTTAAATAAGTAAATCCGCAGTCTTAATTAATTAAACGTTAACAGTTATTGAAATAAATTTGTATGTATGGGTATATATCCTATGGTTTGAAGATTTTACTTGTCAAATTCTTTTCTTTTCTTTTTTAACTTGAGAAGATGTAGTACGGATCAAAAACCAAATAGAAGTGCATAGTATTAGATTACAGGTTTTTAGTAAATGACAAGTGCATTAACTAATGCAGTAGTTAATAGGCGTTACAATACGGGTGTGACTGGATGTCATTTTTAGAGTCATTAAGGGGAGTAATTATTAGTTACTCTCACTTCAGCCCGCTGATTAACCAATCAGGTGAAAAATATATAAAGCAAATAGTGAAAAGATTATTTATATTAATACAGTAAATGGATAAACATGTCAACCCCATTTAAGTGGAAGAATTAGATAGAGAAATAATCCCTCTGATTTTACAAATCACATCAAAACTTTTTTATTTATTTACTCTCACTTACTCTAATTATTATTTTCTCTTCTCTCAATTCATCTATTTTTTATTACTTCATTTTTACCCATCACACCCTCAGATAAAAATGCTAAAATCAACACTACATGGAAGATTACGTGCAAGTGTGAACAGTGAACACGTTGAGGTAGACATGTATATTGGATTCCGTTAACTAAATTCACATTAATATTAATAAAGTTACTGATTTTTAATAATATTGGATATTTATCAACTAAATATAGATAATATTATTGGATTTTTAGGACAATTCTCATTTTCTTCCACAAAAATTAGAAGATTTAGAAACTTTCATTTATATCACAAATTTTGTAACAAAATGATCAGGAATCTTATAATTTTCTAACCTCTACCCCTTAAAAATTATACTCTAAATCTAAAATCGTTAATTCAAATCCAAAAATTTTAATTATAAACTTTATAAAATTAATTTTTGTGTTTGTGGTATTTTTAGAAACTAAACTTTTGGTCGTATTTATAATATTAAACTAATAATGATATTTTGGGTAACAAATTTTGAAAGTGTGATATTTTCAAAATTTATATTTATATTATATTTAATTAACGAATAACAATTAAAGCTATTAGTAACCTACTAACCCACTTTTTTAGATGCTGCCACAATTTTGGAAACCAAAAACCATTGTTGGAGTTTCGTGGAACAAAGAAGATTATAGTGGCCAAAAACTTTAATCAAGCGGACAAATTTCACAAAACGTCTCACAAATCCAGTACTAACCCGGGTTTAAATTGATTTATATCCAAACGAAAAAGTAAACATCTAGTTAATCAAAACTCCATGCACGTGTCACTTCCTAACCCTGTTCGTTGTCAACTCTACAGTATTCACCTCACACATGTTATCTGATGTATTTAAAATATCTTATAATATATAATTTCATTTCCAATAGTTTTCAATGGACTTCCTAAATATGATTTAATATCACAGATACAGCTCGAAATTTGGTAATACATTGAATTAACTGACCACGTTCATCGAAGCCGCTATTTTTTTTGTTTATTTGTTATATAGTACAAGTCGACATGCGAAAAATAAGATCTGGTCTTGTAGGACGGTCCATATATATCTACATTAGCTAACTATATAGCCTATATTTAAATTATTGAGCACTTCAAATGTTGACTAATTTATTAGGAAACCCATTAATTAATTATTAAGCTACTAAGGGGGAAAGGAAAAAGAAAAGAAAAAAGACACAACGTCGACGCATGTTACCTGAAAGATGAGAGTTTTGACTGTTGAGCATCATCATCACAAGAAGTAGAAGCTGGAATCTTCGAGAGAGAATGGAGAGGAACGTTGAAACCTTCGACCATGTTCACGTTCGAAGCTCGAGTTCCTCTCTGCAGTGCATCTCCCGAACGATTTAGAGCAGGTGTGCCATAAAAATACGATAACGGAGAGTTAACGGCGGCGAACAATTCTCGTTTGTTCTCAAATGGAAGATTCAGTAGCGACTCCGATATTTCTTGAAGCTGTGACATTAAAGCCAACGGTACTCCGTGATTCTCCAGACGGAACATTCCCCACTCTCTGCAAGCATCTCTCAGTATCTCCTTGTCCAAACGCTCCAAATCGATAACCGGAATTCGGATATCCTTGCCCTGGACAAGAACTGGTTTGACCTCTGCCGTTTCTGGAGGATCTCCGTCGTTGACTACACGCCGGAAAGCCGGTGGATATGACGCACTGTTACTCATCTCTTCGCCGATTAAATTCTTAAGCTCTCGCTCCCTCTTTCTCTTTCAAGAGTCTTTATATCACTTTTTTATTAACAAAAAATGTATTAAATTATTCAAAACAATTGAAATGTTTGATGTGTATGTATGTATATATATATATATATACACACATCAAACATTTCAATGCATTTAGTTACAGTTGATAAATTAATTAAATATATATTTATTGTTAATATTTCCTCGTAGATATACACATAAATATATATATTTATTGTTAATATTTCCTTATAATATAATATTTCCTACAATGAAGGCTTTATATTTGTAACACAAATAAGGCATAGATTCTGTAAAAACAAAGAGACCAAGTTGCATGCAAGATGGGTACGTGTACCATATCATACTTGTCGGTGCATCACTCGTAAAGTTCCAATTTTTCTGTTTTAATCATACTTGTCAGAAGTCGTATTGGTTACCTCTTCAGTTTGTCTCAGATAAAATTCTCAGTTTCTTATAACTGTTTCCAATCTGTATATCTATATAAATATTTCTCGTCATTTACAGACAATTTCTTCATTCTTTTTCTTGAAGGTGGCTATGATTTTACGCCTTATTTTACAATTTGTGCCTATCCAAAATAATTGAATCAAAGAGTAAACTCTAGTTAAACCAAGTGAATTTGGTATGTTACATGAACTGACAAAATCGAGAATGCTCAGACATAATTTCAATTAAAGTATAAAGACATTTTGGCACATGAGAGTGAGACACCATCTCGTGTTAAAATTACTTCATGGAAGGTTCCACCTTTTCCATCTTCTGATACTACTTCAGTAGCTACCTGAGATGATGCTCGGTCTTGTTAGAGTTTTGCTGATGAGATCTCTCAGTTCGATTTCTCCTGGGAATCTACCTTCTTTCAATTTAGAGAACACCTGCAATAGAAGCACAAGATTGTACAAGTTACTCTTGACTGATCTCAACATATCTGGAAAATATCTTGAACCATTGATAGTGAGTTAGAACTAACCTGTTCACCGTTGCAGTAAACTTCAAACGCACCTGAGCTTTGAAGGTAAGACTGCAGAAAGTTTCCAATAAGCCAAGTGGAAGCCATGGATCCAAATCTATTGGCTCTCAAGGAGTGGAACCAAGCAGGTGGCTGCATAATCCCAATCATGGGAAAGATACGATCACCAGCAACTATCGTACCAATAACTCCCATCTGAGCAACAGGTACAACCTTAGCTAGAAGGCGCTTTGGTGCTGGTGGAGGGTAATTTGCGAGAATCACATCTAAACCAGGGAAACCCGTCTCTAACATCTTCTTCATGTTGACTGCAGTTCCTCTGCAAATTAAAAATTGAGAGAATAAGCTTTCAGAACATCAGCCACATCAACAAGAAATGTTACAGTTACAGCAAAGATTAAATCTCAAAGAGAATTCAAATAGTCATGTCATTTAGCTTTTCAGATTTTATCACACTAAGAATCATCCCCAATGAAAATTTCCAAGAAATTAAAAATTTATCACCCACACATCTCTACCCTAAATATCTCAAAATTTTCAGCTTGCAGCTATATAAATCCTAAAAAAGACATTAAGAACTGCAAATGATGTAACTTTTATCAATAATCCATGGGAACTCGAAAACAACAGTTATAGAGATGCAAATGTTGAAACCAATACACATTGTGTTGTAGTAACTGTTTCGGACAGGTTTTGCTAGGTTGCAAAACCCTCTTATAGTCTTATCAAATCTCAGACTGCCTAAAGGCAATGACTAACTTATTTGAAGACAATGAAACTTATCATTGGATTAAATCGGATGTTCATGTTAATCTGACTATAACTACTAACTAGGCTTGATAGTTGTTATGCAGTGTTCAAATTATCTCAGTTTTCTTCCTAACCACGAGAACCTCACTTCAAAAGCTGCGTAAAAGGTTCTCTGGCTACACTATGATACTATAAACCGGAAGCTAAATTACAACAAGGAACCAATGAAACAAAAAAATCAAAATCGGATTCCTAAACCTCCAATGCAAAACTAGGTGATCCAAAGTAAGAAATTCGAATTACTTGAAAGAACAGGAGACGCAGAAGTTGATCTCTACAGTGTTTCCATATCCAATTGCTCCTAAGCCACTTTGCTTCTGCTAAAGAGGAACGTTACAATGGGCAATAAATGAGATAAAATAAAAGAAACGAATACAAGTGAAATACCTGTGAAGGGAAATCTAGGGTTTCGGGGATGATCGCAGCCGGACGTTGCTGGTGAGGAATATGCGGTGGTTGATGAGGACGGTGATGCGGAGGTTTAGGAGGCGGAGGAGTGAAAAGGTTGAAAAGATCTGAACAAAATAAGAATAAAGGTAGACCCAACAAGATCAACTGTGCCCTGTCCATGGCGGATAGTTTGATCTCCGATTAACAACAATTTAACAGAGTCAATAGAGAGATTACGAGGGAAGTTGTATAAAGTCCAATCGAGAGAGCCCTTCTTTGGATGTTGGAATATCACTATCCTTATTGTTTACGCCTTTAATTTTAAAATTTTTGCTGATGTACCCCTGTATTTATGTTTTAGTACATTTTCACCCCCATTTAATTCGATAGAACTACCTAAAGCTCTCCAAAAGGTTTTGGGCGAATCCGGCCACCTCATTTATCCACTGCTAATTGCTAAAGACTTTGGTCCAATCCTACTTCTCCCCTACTTTAGGACCGGGGTTCCTTTTTAAAATCTTTAAATCTAATTTTTCTATATATTAAAACAAAACTAAAATATATTTCAAAGAAAAGTTTATGTTATTTATTAAATCAATAATAAACGTTCATATTTTAAAACTAAAAGCTAATGTTGTATGATGTTCGCGCACAAATTAGTACGTTTGCAATTTGCTGTCTGCAGTGGGCTATAACTCATGAGATCTACTCTTTAGACATCTTAACTTAGTCTTAAGTTCTTAACGACATCACTTAGCCGAAACCAAAAAAAAACAAGTAAAGAGAAAAGTTAGTTTCTTTCTGCGTTACTTCTCCGTTAGTTTCGAGATACTGACACTTCAGGCATAGACCATGAAGATGAGTTCGTCGTCTTCTACGTTCTCACTCTGCTCAAAGACTCAGTCTTTCCGCTGTATCTCCCTAATTCTTCAAAGATTCCTCTGTTCCGGCACCTCGTCTACCTACCCATCTGATCAAATCACCGAATCCAGTTTCAAGTCTTGTGATTTCAGCTCCAAACCACCTAGAGCCAGAGGAGATGAGCCAGGAGCTGTGGCGAGGCTCATGGGTTTGGACTCAGTTCCCGTAACTGATAAAACCAGAGTCGTCTCAAGGAGCCGTTCAGTGAATTCTGTTGATCATTTGAAGAGGAACAACGATGAGACTCAGGGAAAACATAGAAGAGTTAGTCTAATCTGGATCCGCACCAGTTTCCGGAGTATGTTGAGCTTGAAGACGATAAGTTCTTCATTCTCAGCTTCGAGAAGTATGAAAGTGAGAAGGGCATGGGAGAATTGAAGCAGCTGGTAGCAAGAAAATGTAAGAAGAGACGAGAAACAACAAAGAATCAAATACACATAGGGGGTAAAGGGAATAACATCAACGCCATGAACGTTTCACCAAGATGTGAGAGGCTTGAGATTGGAGAATCGAAGCAGCGTAAAAAGCAGACACGTAAGAGCAGAAGAAAAAGAAGAGAAATTAAGTTGAGACAGAACATCGAGAAGGAGAATTGGATCGAAAGAAATGGTCTTTGGTCCAGAGAAGGAGATTTGGTCAACTGTGAAGTGAGATCAATGAAAGAAGAAGAAGAAGAAGAAGAGTGTGAAAGTTGCAATGATTCAAGCCCTGTCTCGGTTCTTGACTATGACTGGTTCACTTGTGTTCGACTAACTCCAGAACCATGTTGGTAATTTTTCAAATCCAAAATTGAAATATCTTTCCGCTTTTGGCTTTTATTTTGTGTGTTACGAGCATTTTTTGTTTCGCTGTAAAAGAGAACAGTTCAAGAAGACGGTTATCTTCAGAACTTGAATCCAGTACGTGTAATGAAACAATTCAGGAAGATCATATCACTGTGACGAGCAGGTCGAGAGAGTCCAACATCCAACACCATAGCTACCAAGAGATGTGGCTCATGATTTGCAGGCTCAATGTATCTGAGCTTGCAGGGTGGAATTGGGTTTACGGAAAAGTTTCAAAGCTCAAAGATGTCGAAGGAATCATAAGCGAAGATATAGTATCAAAGATCTTAGATCAACTCTTAGAAGAAACAATTAGAACACTTTCCCGAACTTCACAAATGTAAAGACCTTTCTGTCTTCCAATTATATTATAACTAAACATATTTTCAGGTTTATATATGGTTCGGCAAGGGATAGTAAGAACAAAGGAGAAACTTGGATTCATAAAAAAAAAAGCTATATATAAAACAGAGTGATTGTTACGAAGAAAAAAATCGATTACTCGTTGTGAATGGTAAAGAATCAAGGAAGTGAGGTAACATAAGGTTTCTTTTGCTTTTGAAACCTTTTCACCTCTGTTTTTCTATGGAGACCAAGAGAGACAAGCAAACTCTCTTATGTCTCTAAGAATTTTTCACTTTTATTTCTAAAGAAAAATAACAAACATTAAAAAAATAAAATGTAATAGATTAGCAAACGACCTTGGTATCACGATCAAGTCCTAGTCGTGCTATCCAGTGACACTCAGATGCTACATCAGCAATCACTGAATCCACAAGATCAAGGAAAACTTGGGACGAAAGCTGCAAACAAAGCAAAGAACCGTAACTCTAACTTAGTTTCAACTAGGAAGTAACTTTGACAAGGAGAATAAATCTTATAGTTTTACAAAACGAGAGTGTGGATTTAACAAACAATTTCCCTTTCTTTATCTTTCAAATTAGCGTCAAGATTCTAACTAAAAGTGTTGCTCATTAGGGCAACAAATGTATACCTTCTACCACTACCAGAGACACTAGTCTATCAAAGTTACTAGTTTTCGGTAATACGAGAAACTCGTATATATTCTCAGTTCTCTTAATAATTCTAATCCACCTCATTTTGTAAACAGTAGAAGAATTTTATCATCAGATAATACTCTGAATGAACAAATACCTGAGAATGAGAAGATTTATCATCTTCTACGCCAGACATTGAATCCTACACGAGATTGCTCTAAATGTCAAAACGAAAATCAAAACCAAATCGTTAAAAGGTGACTACAACTAGAGATTTCATCCCCATCACGAGCCCTAGAGAGCGAGTTTTCTCTCTGGAGAAAGAAACAACCAATCATGACTTGCCACGGCACCCAGGCAGATACTTCCGTTAAACAGCAAGCGTTTCTCCAGTAGCCTAATAAAACGACAAGGTTTCCGTTTTACACCTTCCACGTCATCCTAATTTGGGTTAGAATAATATACGAAAGCCCATTTAAAGGCCCGCTCACACCTCTATTGGCTTCTTCTTCTGGTTTAGTTGGCACAGTTGCGTTTCCATCGCTTTCAGAATCAATCAATCAACACAAGTTTACAACGTTTTCTAAATCGAGAATGCGTGAACAAATTAGTAATTGACTAATTTCAAATTGCAACAAATAAAATACTTGTAACTAAAAATTTTTGTTTTTATATGGAGAAGGACAGAAGAAGAAGCAGAGAACGTGCTCTCATAGAGTCATAAGGAAATTTCCGGGAAAGTCACACAGTAAGTGATGGGAGCCACACGAAAAGGATAATTATCCAAAGATGAAAACGACGTCGCAGTCTCACTTTCTACACCAACCTTTATGCAAAAATCCATTTCGTAAATTATCTCCAGATTTATATTTAAACTCTTCTGTGGTGACATAGTTTTCGTTAAATTTAAATATTCTCCCAAGTAGGATTTATATTCCAAAGATAAACAAAGATGTTGAATGGAGGAGTTGAGATTTGAGAATATTCGAAATTACCTCTCAAATGGTGACTCCGACGGTGGAGGCCTTGAGTCCTGAAGACGGCGAGCAACGTCCTTTCACAAGAGACAGCACTACGCAATGCATGGTGAGATCTTGATGGTACTTGTTGTGGTCATCTTCGCCGTCTTCCTCTTGTTCCTAGTATTGCTTCCTAGTCTGAAACGCCATTACAGTCACCAGTCCGACCTGTCAGAAGACGCTTCCTGGAGTGGAAGACTCAAGCACTCACCTGTTGTAAGCAAACAATCGATTTCGACAAAGCCACAGGCCAAATAACAAAGAAGCAATGTATTATTAAATATCTATTAAAACTTGTAGAAGCGTCTGTTAGTCATATCTCTCACTAATGGATAGAACTTAGCATCCAGTTTAGGTCAAATACTAAGCATTGTGACAGGTACTTTTTCCAATCCAGCTACCAGCGATCTCCATGTCTGCTCATTGACTTGATAGTTCCTTCGTCATGGTACACTCCTAAACCCAGCAATAGCATTCTTATTATATTGAGTCCCGGTACAAGAGATGCAAGAAGCGCTCCGTGGATTCCAGAACTGAAATAATTGGTACTGCAGGAACTAACTAGTGAAGCAGAAATGGCAAAGCTGGTCAGTCAAAATCAACCCTTTTACTCTGTATTACGTGAACAGCGGCCTGCAAAGCATAAAAACTAGCCCAATATTTATATGCACGATCTGAAAAACAAGAAATATTCACCAATGTTTGAAGTAACGTCAACCACAGATGCTGAAACAATGCCTGGCCTAGAAAACATATGGCTCTTATAGAGTCAAATAGGTTTTGAGATTTTACATCTTGATCACAATAAGGTCAGAGACACAAATTCCAGTAGCTGGAGCCAAAAATGCTTTATAGAATATTTGCTAATCACTAGCTAAAGTGCATATCATATTCAGCAATTTCTGCTGAACATTCAAAGTCCATTGACCACCAGCATTCATCAAGAAGCTAACTATATCATTCCTCTACTCTTAACCAAATTACATAAAGAAAAACAAGTCACTGAAGAGAAACTGTACACATAAGAAAAAACAAACTCCCATCGTTACAAATCATTAGTGTTCTTACAAAGTCAAACCGGTCGGTGTGGTCAACCAGACGAACGACAATTTATTATGATGGGCTACTCTGGGCTTATATTTACAAAATTACACCATTATGGGCCTAGTCTAGTCTGGGTCTTTTCTAAATAATTCGGGCTTGTTACTAGACTAAAATTTTCATGATCTTTTGTTTCCCATCGAATTATTATCTTTCCATGATTAGAATAATTCGGTTATGAAACACAATTCAATTATTGTGCAAATATGTAGATTTGAGAACATATAAAAGTGATTCAGATTCCCTCACATGGGTTGCCGAGACACATGAACACGTCTCTTCCCTTGTTAATTGTTTGTTCCTATTCCAATTTTACAACTATACCAAAAGGGCATACCAAGTTTATTCAATTGATTTCGATGTTTGATATTTTCTTCAATATTTTTTGGCATCAAATAATGCCAACCTATTCCTCAATTATTTATCTTTACTTTTAAAAATAATCTTCAATTATTTGTTGTCTAGAAAAAAAATCCTTAATTATTTCGCTATTGGTGTGTATATATAATAATTTATATCGTTTAAAAGTACACTCGCATGTGTTTTCCAGGTGTGCGGGCAAACAGAATTGGTCTAGTTCTTTCCACTTCTCTAGACTCTAGTTTTGTAGTTTTAAAACGTTTTATGAGTTTTGTTGGTCCAAATCCATATTAGAGACTTAAAAAACCTTGAATTAACAAGCTAAAACTATGAAATTTCAAATGTATTTTTTATTTTGTAGATACAAACAAACAAGCTCACGTTACTGAATTGAAAGTAAAAAACCATATTAACAAATGACTTTAATCATTTTTTAAATCGTGTAATGTAATAATGGTTTAAGTACATAATAAGACCACTGTTTTGGTTGTCATTTAAATCACATCTAATCTACCAACAAAATTCTCGTTGATTAATGAAATAGTTAATACTCTTGAAATGTTAAGCTCAATTTATTAGATAGGAGATAACTGATAAGAACACATAACTTAGTTAACCAACCTATATTGGCATCACATGAATCATGATGATGGATAGTCAGAGAGGCTTATTTTAATTATAAGCAAAACGAACCAACCATTTATTTATTTATTTTCTCTAAACCAAAACTTTCACAAATTAACAGCCATAAAATATTTGAAAGTATGTAAAACCAAAAAACAACATTTGAAAGTATGTAAAACCAAAAAACAACATTTGAAAGTATCATCTTCAAGTTTATTTTAAAAAGCAATATTTAGCAACGAAAAAAAATGAAAAGGTAAGTGATCTGGTTTTGCCCAAAAAAGGAAAAAAGAAGAAGTAAGTGGGTCTGGTTCGGAGCGCACCCATTGGTCAGTGAAGTTCGTAAACTGTTCCACAAAAGAGCAAAAAAAGAAAGTAAGACAGAGGAGATGAGTCCATTTGCATTATATATATATATATATATATATAATGTAAATGGTTTTTGGCTTTGCTACACAGAACGGAGAGACAAAATTTCACAACCATTTTTTTCTTTTTCTCTGAGAATCGACGCCACTACTTGAAAAAAACACTCTTTTTCTCTCCTAAATTATTTACCTTTTTTTAAAATAGTTTTCATTCACAATAACACTTCATCGTCTTCTTCTTGTTCTCTCCACCTCTTTTGTCTCTGCAGTGTGTTGTCACCGGAGACAGAGCTTGCTGTTCTCAACTCTCTCTCTCTCTCTCTCTCTTCTTCTTCAAATCAACCCCCTTTCTCTGATTTCTGTGTGATATTGCAAAAATGCGCAATCTGAAACTCTTTGAGAGATTTAAGAGTACTCAAATACACGCCTGTAGTTCACAAGACTCTCCTTCTACCAGCAACAATGATAGCCCTCGAATGAAGTTCTTAAGGCATCCCAAATCCAAACCCAAATCGATCTCTCGTTCACTTCTCCCTCATGGATTCCCTACCACAGAGCTTCTCGAGCCTCCTTTGGACCCTTACCTCAAACCCATCGACTTGGTTGAGTCATTATCAAATCTATACCGGAGAATCGAGTCCAGTTTGGATTCCGAGACGTCAATGCTTTACCTTGAGCTGTACGCTGTTCTACGCAGTCTCGGTGATGCCAAGCTCTTGCGCAGGTGCCTTCTCAACGCTAGGAGCTACGCCTTTGATGTCCCTTGTAAGGTTGTTTTGTCTGCTTGGTTGAGATTTGATAGGAGAGCACACGAACTCGTGAGAGTTGAATCTATGGACTGTAATGGGTTTGCTATTGAATGTCCTAAGACTAGTTTGACTCATGGTGATGATTTGGATCTAGTCAACGAACATTGTAATTGTTCTAAGATATGTGAGGAGGGCTTTGGTAGTGATGACATTAAAATCTCTTTGGCTGATGAGTTTTTAGGTCTAGATGAGGCTAGCGATTTTTCCTTCCGCGTGGGTTCAGAGAAGGCTAAGTGTGTTAGAAAGCGAATCGCAGCGATTTCGCGACCGTTTGAGGCCATGTTATATGGTTCTTTCGTGGAGTCAAGAACCTCAGAGATTGATTTCTCGGAAAATGGTATCTCAATTGAGGCGATGGTGGCACTGAACATATACAGTAGGATCAAAAGAGTTGATCTTTTTCGTGTTGAAACTGTCTTTGAGCTACTTAGATTAGCCAGTAAGTTCTGTTGTGATGATCTGAAGTCTGCTTGTGAGGCTCGCTTGGCTTCATCTGTAGCTAACCTCGATAAAGCTTTAACCTTTGTAGAGATCGCGCTGGAGGAACGCACAAAGCTTCTCTTATCTGCTTGCTTGCAGGTATTTCTAAGAGAGCTTCCTCAGTCTCTCCACAATCCTAAAGTGATGAGATACTTTTGCTGTTCTGAAGCAAAAGAGCAATTATCTTTTCTAGGTTCAGAGTGTTTGTTCCTGTTGTACTACTTCCTCAGTCAAGTAGGGATGGAAGAGAAACTCACAACGGAGCCTATGCTAATATTGCTAGAGAGAACTCGAGAGTTTGCACGCACAAACTGGCAAAAGGCTTTGTCTTTGCATCAAATGGGTTGTGTTCTGTTTGAGAGAAAGGATTACAAAGCTGCCCAGTTTCATTTCAGATTAGCTTCAAGCTTAGGGCACGTCTACTCATTGGCCGGGGTATCAAGAACTGAATATAACCAAGGGCAGAGGTACTCGGCGTACAAGCTCATGACCTATATCATCTCTAATCACAAGCCACAAGGATGGATGTACCAGGAGAGGTCTCTTTATATTGTTGGGGTTGAGAAACTAAAAGATCTAGCAACTGCCACAGAACTTGACCCAACACTTACTTTGCCGTATAAATACAGAGCCGTGATGAAATTCGAGCAGAAGCAGGTTAAAGAAGCCTTCGAGGAGGTTGATAGATTAATTCAGTTCAAGCTTACTCCAGATTCTCTCGAACTGAGGGCTTGGCTGTTTTTGGCCATTGGTGACCGTGAGAGTTGTTTGAGAGATCTTAGAGCAGTGCTGTGTTTAGAGCCGAATTATGTTGTATTTGGTGGGAAAATGAGAGATGATTTGGTGGAGGCTCTGACCGCGCAATGTACTGAAGTAGAGAGCGAAGCGGATTGTTGGGTAAGGCTTTACGAGAGATGGTCAGCTGTGGATGATGTTGGGGCGTTGGCTGTTGTTCATCAGATGCTTCAGAATGATCCCAGCAAAAACTTTCTGAGGTTTAGACAATCTCTTCTTCTCTTAAGGTAAGAAGATTCTTTTTGGTTTCTCAGGCAAACCCTGATTGGTATTTTTCAGGAGTTGACAAAAGCTACATTGTGTTGTGATCTGTGACAGATTGAATTGTCAAGGAGCCGCGATGAGGTGTTTGCGAATGGCATGGAACTTGGCTACTTCTGAGGCGGAGAGGTTGGTCTACGAAGGGTGGCTTTTATACGACATGGGTTATGTAGACGAAACTCTTATGAAGGCCGAGAAGGCAATCTCTATTCAACGATCCTTTGAAGCATTTTTCCTCAAAGCCTATGTTCTATCTGACAAGAATCTCGGTCCGGACGAGATCTCTTGTGTTGTTCCGGTTCTAGAGGAAGCCCTCAAGTGTCCTTCGGATGGGCTACGCAAAGGACAGGTTGGCATTTCGATATCTTGCCCTTCTCTTTTTCTTATTCGTACTGTTTTCTCATTAATCTTTTCTATGTTTCTGCAGGCTCTGAACAATCTTGGGAGCATCTACATTGATTGTGGGATGCTAGATCAAGCTGAAACCGCATATAAGAACGCTCTAGAGGTCAAACACACTCGTGCACATCAAGGGCTTGCACGAGTGTATTTCTTGAAGAATCAACGTAAAGAAGCGTGTGAGGAGATGACGAAGCTGATCGAGAAAGCGTGTAGCAAAGCAGCAGCCTACGAGAAACGGTCAGAGTATTGTGAACGTGAAAAAGCCAAAGAGGATCTTGACATGGCAACAACACTCGACCCTTTGCGAACTTATCCCTACAGATACCGAGCTGCCAGTAACTAACTCTCCCTGTCCATGTTAACATCTTCTAAATTTTAGTAGTTAAAAAAGCAATTGTCTGTGTGGCAGTGCTGATGGATGATCTGAGAGAGACAGAAGCAGTGGAAGAGCTGTCAAAGGCGATAGCTTTCAGACCAGAACTGCACACGCTGCATCTCAGAGCAGCTTTCCATGAGGCCACGGGGAAGCTGTCATTGGCCTCTCAAGACTGCGAAGCTGCTCTCTGTTTGGACCCCGACCACACTGAGACGCTCCATCTCTACAGTAGATCCAAAGATAAAACTTCTTCCATTGGCACCACCATTCTAGACTTGGAATAGTTCTAAGGTATCAACCTTATTTTCTCTTTGTACATTTCATTGGGCTATTTTAACTTTTTATACATCATTGCTGTAAACAAACTGCCATTTATTAATCTTACTAATGGTTTCTATGCAAAACCAACTTTTTAGTATATATGTATACAGTATTTAGTCTTTTAATGCAGAGGAAGAAAAAGATGATCAATCACCACTTCACAGTGTCATTTGTGTATATCTACAGGGGACACCTAAAACGACGAATCATTGCTCTTTAGTTTCTTTAAATGGATATGATCTCCAGCTCCGTCCACCACCGTGGAGACAGCCCCGGCATTGCTGTATCGGCTTCTATTCCAGTTATCTCTCTCAATTTCACCACAACATCTCTCATTGTTGGCCGGTGAGCTGAGTATGGATTCATACACCGCCTAACCACCTCCAACAGTCTCTCAACAACATCCTCCTGAAACGTTTTCAGGGTCGGGTCCACAAGATCTCTTGCGGGCTTGGGTTCGATAAACAAAGAATCCGGGTCTGGGAACTTCCCACTGATGATTTCAAACACAACAGCACCAAAGTTAAAGACATTGGTCTCGGTATCAAGTAGTGAGGATTCTAGAAGGCTCTTGCTTGAGGAACCTTCCTTAGAGGGAAAGATGGAGTTGATGACGGAAAAGTCAGAGAGTTTGGCAGCGTTGTCTTCAGTCAAGTAGACTGAAGAGGAGTCCAAATTGGTGTGCAAGATGGGTGGGGTGAGTTTGTGCATGTGCTCTAGGCAGTAAGCTATTCCCATTAAGATTCTGAGTCTAGTAGGCCAGTCCAAGTGCTCCATGTGTTGGGCTGCCATGAAAGATAATTTCAAACAGTTGTATTGAGTTTAAGTTTAAAAAGATTTATGGGGAAGATGAAATCCTCACAGTGCAGATGCTCGGAGAGGGATCCATTGGGAGCGTATTCGAAAACCAGCATTCGGTTGAAGGGCTCTTCCTTGTGGCAATAACCGATCACATTCAGGAAGTTCTTGTGATCAACTTTGGATAACTTATTTATCTGCAGAAACATAGCAGATTTATTCTTCAATAACAATGCTAATCTCTGTTCAAGACAAGCACAAACGAGGTTCTGATACCTTTTGTAGCAACTGTGTTTCCATGGCAGTGGACCAGGCTGCACGAGAACCAACGGTGATAGACACAACGGCGATTTCAGCACCAGTGGGCAAAGTTCCTTTGTAAATGGTGCCGTCTGAGAAAGAGCCGATGACGTTACTGAAATCTTCGCAGGCTGCTTGTAGCTCGGATAGCTGCAGCCTCGGAACATCTGCAGCAATGCAAAGCTATAAAAGTTAGAGAAGATTCATTGTGTAGAGAGAAGAAAGAGAGAGTAAAGATTGAAGAGTGTGTTTGCTTGCCTGTGATAAGAGCATCTTGAAGCTGACCACTACTGGTCCAAGGCTTGATTGGAATCTTTCGGCTGAAGATAAGAAAGAAGATGATTAATGCCCCCGAGACTATGAATACGCCAACGACTATGCCGACGATCATATAAACCTTGGAAGACTTCTTTTTAGTTCCTTGAGGAGGAAAAGACGGAGGCAGAGGTGGAGGAGGCAGAGGCAGAGGTTGGGGAATAACAGCAGGTGGGGTCTCTGGTGTTTCTATTGCCTGACCACTTGGCGGAGAGCTCGGGGTTCTGTTTTCTTCTGGTAGTGGCAGAGGCGACGAGGGTTCTTTCAAGGTCGCGAGGTCAGGAGATGGAGGGGAAGCTTCCACGGCAGGAACGTTGCCTAGAAAAGGTGTCTCAGCCAGGATGCGACGGTTCTCATAAACTCCGGATTGGATCAACAAGTGATCTTGAGAAGAACCAAAGAATTCTACAAGAAATGAATTGTCATAATCCAAACACAGAACAGATCGTATAGAGAGATGAGGATGGAAGAAAACTACCTTGGGAATCGAGATTCAGAGGAAGAAAGGTGAGGAAGATGATGAGGAGATTGAATCTCCACCGTCCATGGGAACTCATAGGAGATTTCTTTGCTTCTGTGGCTTTTTTTCTGAAACAAGGAAGAAGGAAGAAGGAAGAGAATGTTGGAGGAAGCAGTTGAAGTCGTCGTTGAGGACAAGGAAGACTAATCAACGGTTGCTATACTCTTTCAACTTGGTTTAATTATCTTATTATCATCATAAACCCGCGACCAACTTTCATCACTTTCTTAATATTTTTTTTCCAAAAGAGACACAATTTGAAATTTATTACTCACTTGAGTAAGTTACTTAACAAAGTTACCAAAAACGTTTAATCATATAATAAAGTTTGTATACAAGTTTTACGCGCAATTGTCATGTATTTCTTGTAAGAAATTTTCACTAAAAAAATCTATATGTTTTTGATTTTGTAGACGAATCTAATAATTCAACACGAGAACCGCTTTAAGTTTCAGAAACGATTCTTCTTTTTTTCTCGTGATCGGAGCCCGGCGCAGTCGTTACTTAATGACGATGGAAGATGACGGTATGGTCTCTCTATAGTTTGTTGAGTTTTTCTTTCATATTTTTTTTCTCGTAAAGAGTTGTTGGACTAATCACATATTCGGATCGAATGTTGTACCATTATTTTATTTTTTTTGGAGAGATCAGACTTCGTCTGTTGGATGTTTTGTCCAATCTCGACGTCGGACTTTTCCAAATTAATTACTTTCCAAAATTTTTGCTCTGAAGTATTCTATAAGTTATTAAAAATTATGCCTCGCGGCATAAATTACTAGTGTAAATGCATTTGCAAAAATTACTTTTGAAAAAGTTAACAACATAATGTAGATTCTTTTGCAAAAAACCAACTATGATTTGGTTATATATTACATCTGTACAAATGCAACACACGGCTACTCGATTGGCTCGCTGGTGAAGGCACCAATGGATCAGTGGGTTGCTCGGCACCACCTGAGTTCGAGTTGCTGTACGACATATATACACATAAACCTCTATAAATTATTAACTGAGAGAAAAAAGGTATTCTAAAATACCTTACAATTTTAGGTTTTCCGTGTTGCAATTAGAGGACAATTTTAGAGTGATATATCAACAAGTAGAAACCAGGACATATAATTAGTTACATATTTTAAAAAATATAAATAGATGATAGTAGTCACTTACATATTTTAAATCCAAAATTTTATGCTATAACATAATTTAAAAATAAAATTGCATATGTATTTTTGAAATTTTTACTAAAAACAATTTTATTAACTAGAGTTGTTACTTTTCCGGAGTTTGTTATGCCAATGGCCAGCATAATATTTGCTTAAAAATTATGGTAATGCCGAGTTTTGTTCTAAGCACATCTATAAACAACAACAAAACAAAAATTTGGCGGATCATAAAAGACTAGTAATTTTTGCAATGGTTTATATTTCACCTACTTTCAGAAAACTGATTAAATATAAACTCAAATAACCAATATTATTTTTACGTTTAACCCATTGATATTGGACATTCAAGGTCTATGACTTTATAAATTGAGTAACATGCACATAAATGTACCTTCTTTCTTAGGCCAGAAATGTGTTATCGACTTATCCCACCATCAAATATTTATCTTTGCAAACTTTATTTTCTTTTGCTATTTTTATAATAAACAGCTTCAATTGTACTATAATTAACAATTCACCCATCTAGTCTTCCCACCTAACCATTTAGACCTATAGTTCCTTTTTCGTTTTCTTCCTTACCCGATTTAGATCTATAGTTTAAAATTTCGAAAATAAACACTTTCACAGCAAAAAATCATTTTCAAAGAAAAAACAAATTTTGGCTACTTAGCTGCTAATCACGTTCACATCACACGAATCTACTCTATTTCGACGAATCTAATTATCTGAAAAACAAGCTGAAGCTAAACTCTTCTCCATTTCAAATTATACAAATTGGAGAAATTTGATTAAAACAAATATTTAATTATTCCAATTTTTTCGTGTAGAATTTCAAAAAAAAAAAAATCTAGGAATTAGGCGTGAGATGCGGAAAGGAACAAGATGAACACCTGACGAGACCATTCTCGTTGCAGACTGGGCAAGTTCTGAACCCTAGATTCTCCGTATGCACCTTATGGCTACCGTGACATTCCTTGCACGGTACGAATCTGTGATCACCGCACATCTCACACACGCTTGGTTCAATCTTCGGCAACTCTTGTATAAGCTTCTTCAGCTCTCCGATTTCATGAAGCTGCTTCACCACCTCCGCCCCTCCGATGTACCTGCCACCGATGAAGACTCGCGGAAGCTTCGGTGTCTTCGTCTGGTTCTGCTTCTGGTCATTCTCGCCGCCGAAGATCTGATGTAGCTCGGTGGCGAAAGATGCGTCCATGGAGAGATCTCGTTCGTCGATTGGCACAGGAAAGCTACGAAGGATCGCTGTGACGGCTTTGCAGTCTTCGAACGTAGGACGAACCACGCGGAGGCTAGTGAAGTAAACGACGATGCTGCTCTCCGCGCCAGGGATTGAAATCCGTACATCTGGTTCGGCCTTGGATTGTTTCGAATCTGATTCCGGATTTCGCCGGATATTGATAGGCTCGGAATCTGCGGGGAGGAGCTGATTAGATGGACGAGTTGGCCAGGATTTGAGGATCAAATTGACTGCGCGGACTCGATGGAAAACTCTAGAAGCGTGCTTGGGAGAAGGAGAAGGAGAGGGAGAAGAAGGGAAGGAAGACGAATCGTCGGTGCAGAGGTGGTGGATGTCTTTGAAGGAGAAGGAAGCAGTGGGAGAATACGTGTCGTGAATCTTAACCGTTGATTTACGCCACGGCCGCCACATTGACGGTGTAGAAATGGCGGAGAAGTTGAAGATTTGGTGACTAAATTAGGGTTTGTGTAGAATTGGGATTTGCAGAGAAATGGAGTTTTGGGGAGAGAGAGGAGAGAGATGTGTGGGCTCGTTAAAAAAATAGTGGTTGGAAGATTTTTTGTCATCTAGGATATAATATCGATGAAGTGTGTGACATAATACATACATACATAATACGAGGTAACAAATTGGCAAGATGACATTAGGAAGACAAATAATTAAACTAATTCTGTATAAAAGTATAGTTTTAAAGGAGAGAAAAATGCGACCGAATCTTTAAAATTGAGTAACCAAACCAGAGAGACTTCTACCAAACTTTCTATAAAGTCTTCGAATATCGAAGGGCCCATCAGAGATGAAGGCAAATGACCAATATCACAATCTTAAACTAGAGGAGAAAGGACTTGCGCTATCAACGCACGCCACAAAAACCTCAAAGAGAACCAATCCAACAAAACACCCTCACTACACAAAAGCAAATCTACAAACATCCTCACCTCTTCACCAAGCCGAGAGAAAACAAAGAACATCGATATTGAACCGGGCTTCAGATCCTCTAACAGCTTCACCACCACCGAGCCATCACGGAACCAACGACATCACTACCAGCGAGAGCTACCACGACGGAAAGAAAGAGATGGGGAGGAAAAAAACTCGTCAAGAGAAAACATATCCGGCTGGGAGATGCTTGGACAGTGACACGCAAAGAAGCAAAATTAACAATAAGCAACGGCGAAACCCCGGACGCCGCCGTCAAGCACCAACTCTCCACAGATATTCTCAACGAACAAATCCTCAAAGAACCTATAAACTGGAAAGAACTAAGGGGTGGCTGACATCGATGCTAAAAAAGCCACCGGCGGCAGCCAGAAACGAGATCGACAATTGCGGCAAACTTAAAGTTTTATCGCCTTTTATTTTTTCTCTGCGTGGCTTTTTGTTGTGGAATCTCCTTGTCTCATTTTGTTATTTTTTCCCCGTTTTTTTTTCAACATTTGCTTGTGAGTTGGAACAACATTGGTTGTGATAAACAAGGTGATTTAACGTTACTAGTTATAATTAGTTAAGAAAATTAGATGTTAAATTATAGTAGTATTCTGTTTAATGCTTTCTTCAATTTCCAAGATTTGTAAATTGATCACACATATTAATAAAAGTCAGGAAATTACTGCAGGTGAGGCTAATTCCGATAAGTATTTCTGCATTTAGAAGAAATTAAACACGGAAACTAAATTAAATTAAATTGTGGGATAGAAAAATACGTTTTTAACAGAAATGGGTTTCCTACAGAATTGTATAGCATCAGATTTTCCTGACTAGAGATGGGTTTTTAAGCATAGACTACAGATGCTAAGCTATCAGTACCTTGCATTTTTTAAGTTGTAAATCTTACATTTGTATGCAATAGTTTATTTTAACGCACGTATACCATAATTTTTTGCTTTTCTTTGTTTCTTAAATTTTTCATACAACAATTTAAAAGTGTAGGAAAATTAATCTATCATTGGATAGATACAACCTATAAATAGTACAACACAAATCCACATGAAATTTAAACTGATCCTTCAATTTAGGAAGATAAAAAATACTCGTATTTAGGTCGGAAGCTATTATCGGATTGTCTCTCAGAGCAGGGAAATCTAAAGGACAACGAACCATACAGAAGTAATTCCCGAAGATTTGCAGGTTACATCGATTATACTACACATGTACTTACACACTAAACCACTATACTTAATTGGGAAAGTGGCTTGAGAAAATGGATAACGTTATGAACTTGAATAATACTTATGGAATAATAAAGAGACCCCATGACAAGCAAAAAACAAACATAGTCTCGAGGCAAAACAAAACATTTAAGGTGAAGAAACGAAAATAGTTAACAGTAAATATTTTATTGTTCCATAAGTTGATTTTTAATTATAAATATATGTATATATATATACAGTATATACAGGATGTATGTATTCAAAGTCAAAGAGAAAACTGGCGGTAGTGTAGGCAATGGTTAATGAGAGATTTTAAGTTCCTCGAATATAATACAGCTATATTAAACTTATACTATATACATACCATATTTTGCCTACAGTATTGAATTTATGTCTTGTCTTTTTACGTTTTTTTGTCTCGTATTTAGTGTTTTTGGTTCAATGAATAAATTAAAAATAGAGTAAATAATGGGTTTTATAAAAGTTGATACTTTAAAAAAACACGTTTCTTAGAAATGACAGTGTCATGGACTAATGCTTTCAGAATAAATAAATAAGATGACAACGGATAGAGAGAAGTGGGAGTAAAGACTAAAGAGGAATAATCACGTGAGGCGGGACCACCGAACAAAATGATTACTGTAACATTGAAAAAGGTGCAACCAAAGGCTATACTTCTATGTTCTGTAGCATTATTCAATTCGTATAGAGTTTAATGCTAAATGGTAAGAAAAAACGTCTTTGACAACTTTTGATGACCCCACAAATTTTCTTCTTAGCTTTGTTTATAATACCCGCGCACACACAACAAAAATATTTAAAAAATGAGACTTATATTGGAAAAAATAAGTGGGGAAGAGCCAAAAGGCACATAACTAAAAAGGTGCTATCTAGTTCAAATTTAAAAATCAATATTTGTGGATTAAGGTTAGGCCTGTCAAAATATTCCATCAGGATTTATGGGTTTTGACTTGTCGTAGAACAGATGCAGATCAATGGAAAGATTGTTTACGTATTAATCAGTTACAAATGCGGATTAAAAATTTAGATTGCAAGACAGATCCGGATTGTCGAATTAAAATTTGTAGGTTGATGGATAATTCGTATATATAAATTTTATTTTTAATAAATATTTGATAGGTTTGGCAGATTGAAAAGAGGATCAATCCAAAAAATTGTAATTAATTTATTTTTATTTTTATAAAAACGAATTAACAGATTACTGGTATGTTTTACATATTTTGAACCGAACGAATGTGAATTGTAATTTTATCCACAGATTAAAAATTTACAGATTAAATTGAGCTGCACCACTAAAGGGCACGTGGGGAGTGCTGGATTCTGAAAAAGCATCACGTGTCACCACTTTGACGAAAGCAAAGATGAAATGTCTCCTTCCTCTCCGAAACCCAATATGCGTCTTAATTATGTTCGTTTTCACATACACGTGTCTGTAATACATATGTGTTGTATCGTTTTATATTGATGGGCCCATAGATTGGCTTTATGACAGGCCTATCAAAAAGCTCAAACCTTATAAAGCGTAAGCTTGTGAAATCGTGGGTTTGCAATTTTTTTCCCCTGTCCAATCTTTCTATTAATATTTGGGCTTGGCCCGATTTTACTGAAAGGGCAATCTCACAAAACGTTTCCACTATGATATAAAGTCATCGTCATCGGTTTCCTTTACAATTCATATCACCATTATGATTAATATACATACTAAATAATTGCGATTTTAGTGTTACAATATGATCTTATCAAATAAAAACCAAACTTAGCGTGACATGGAGCGGAGCAACGTGCTATGGATATAAGAGAAGTTGGGGCGTTTGGAAGGGGAGTTATTCCAGCAATTGATCATCAGAGTTCTCAGGGCTTGAGGGCATTCCTTTGGGATATCCGGTCTTAGGCCACAAGCAGCAATTCCAACCGCTGCCTGCACGGGCGAGCAAGATGCATAAGCCGCCTCTCCCGTCACCATCTCCCACAGTACCATCCCAAAGCTATAAGCATTGCTCATCCAAGTCTCTGTTGTATTCTCCGGGTCACCAGCTATTATCTGTTTTCAACCATGTCATAAAGAAAAGAAAGTGTTTATAAGTTTCATCACACAAAAGTCTAGTAACTACGTACATTCAGATCCCAGAATTGAACTAAATGGTGGCTATGTAGAACCAAGAACCAGTGTGCTCTAGTAAGAATAAGTGGACCAATTGCAATTGACAAAGTTAAAAGGCCTACCATACGGTGGTTCGAAACAAATGGAATTAACTAATATAACCAAAAACGTTAGGTATGATGAAGTGTTGAAATTGGAGGTGCAAGCTAGTCTGAGATGCTTTTGTGAAGATTAGACAAAACATAATTTGATCCACACTTGTCTACCATATATGAATCCAAAAGTGAAGATCCAATAAGTGCCTAGACAAACAGAAAAGAGCAAAGCAGATATTGCCAAAAGCAAAGGACTTGTTTCGTTGAAAATAAGATGCAGTGGTGCCATATGAGGACAATTGAGATGAAGCATATAGGGCCTGCGGCTTGTTTATACGAGATTTATGATAATGGGGCAGAGAAATTTGTGAGCAAGCTATCAGGTGTCTAGTTTTATGTATCATTTGGCTTAGAGGTAAAAAACGATCAGGAACTGGCAAGCATAATGATGTTTACAATATAATTCTCAAGTATACTGTTGAACAAAGACGAGTAAAAGAACACATACCTCAGGTGCAAGCCATCGATAGCCATCAGTTTCGTACTCCACGGCCTCACCAAAGCTCTTACAAGCGGTGACTATTCCAATATCCCCCAAACAGGCGTTGCCATGTTTATCTAATAGTATTCTTTGTGTGTTAAGGTCCCTATATGCAACACCATGATCATTCACGAACTTCAGCCCTTCGGCTATGTCAATAGCAATTCGCAGTATCTGCTTGGTTTGAAGCTTCTTATTCTTCAACATCAGTTCATGGACTGACCCGCCTTCCATTAATTTTGTCACAACGCATAATCCATGGTTCTCATCAATGCAAACACCATAAAATTGCAGAATGCTCTTGTGTCCACAAGCCATAAGCTCCAAGAAATCTTTTCGGAGCTCAAACTCATATGAATTCCCCTTATCACAACCTTTTAGTTTCTCAATTCCCACCCTTTTTCCTCGGAAAATTCCTTTGAAAGAATTTGGTCCAATCTGATCACCAAACTCAAAACTATCAGAATTCAATAGCCACTTTCCAATCGCATTGCCACCTGACTGAATGGTCTGCCATTCATCTACTGATACAGCAAATGAAGAACTCGGAAGTGGAATGCTAAGCTGGATCATACTATTCAAATTTTCTACCCCTAGCTTATTACTAAGCTCAATGGACTCTTCTTCAACACCCCCAATTTCCCCTACACCGCCATTTTGTTCTTGACACCCACAAAGCCCAAAAGGAAGCTTAACAGAAGTTGGTTTTGGCTTTCTGGTTGCAGACTTGAGGGCGTTTTCTACCCGGGTTTTAAACAAATTCTCTTGTCCAGATTGATCCGAAAGAAGAACAATCCCGAGAATCAACCCCTTCTTCTCAAAGATTTGTATTTTCTTGCAAGAAATCGAAGCATTATCAAGAGCGCCTGACATAGCTGACCATGAAAGAGATGAGTTACATGCGAATGTGAGTCTCAGAACTGATCCCCGAGCTTCCTCAGTAGACACTTCTTGAATCATAAACACAGGATTGTCATCTCCAGAAGCTTGCTCTATCAATTTTACGTGTAGAAATACTTCTTTCATATCGAAATCAGCCTGATTGTAACTGTTGAAACAACACCAAATATATCCAGATTCAAACTCACACACTATCTTTAACTGTCCCTAATTAGAAATTCAGAGCAACTGGTAAATCTGGTTTACCTGAAGGGCAAGGAATCGTAATGCTTCTTGAGATTTGATACGAGCTTCTCTGGTAATTGGCTACCAGGATACATCTTAGCAAGGTTCCTCACTACAGTAGCCCACACGAGCTTCCTTCCACTGCCGCCTCCACCGACTTCAGCCTTAGGAAGCGGAGCTCCGCCGACACTCTGGTTATCTCGAGCAAAATCGAGATTGAGCGAGCTTTTGAGCGACGCAATCGCCTCGGACAGGTTGCGGCTGAGACGCTGAAACCGTTTCTGCATAGCCGATGAGCTCTGATCGAACACCGGCGTGGATCCTTCGACTTCCAAAATCGTCTCAAGCGGAGACGAAATTAGAGACTCTGATCTGTCCTGCGTGCGCATTAGGACCTGATCCACCAGATCGTCGTCGAGAGCGCCACCTCCGGCACGGCTAGACCAGCACTCCAAAGCTGCAGCCATTGTAGTAGGTCGTCGTCGTCGGCTATGACTATGAGCTTAGGGAGAGATGAAAATGGAGTGTGGTTCAGATTTCAGTCAGGGATTTTTAGTTTTCTTCATCTTCGTTTATGTAAAGCAGTACGATTTTTTAGACTGTCTCGATCCACTACGCTCCAGTATTTTTTTTTTAATTAATTGTCATTGGCAAATTATCATTTGTCATGTGTCATTGTCTTGGACCAAAAATGATTTCATTTAATTTCTTTCAGATAATTATCTCTTAGTTGTGGATTGTGGTCCCTGTAAACATAATTGTGCTTAGTTTCAAATGATCACGAATCCATATATGATTTTGATTATAGATACAGATATTTCTGTATTCCAAATTTATTAAAGCTAAAAAGAATTCCGACTGTTGACAAAAATTAAAAATCCGATTATGAAGGAATTTAGAATGTGAAAAAAATAGTATTCACATGAAATCTTGGAACTGAGGGTTTTTTTTTTTTTTTAAACATGACTGAGGCTGAATGATGTGACTACTTGAGCATAAAAATTAAAATGGGCGCTGTTACTTAGGCCCATTGATATAATGGCCTTTTTGTGAACGTCGGATCAAATAAAAAACACTTCACAAATAGAATGCAACCCGTTTTTAATCAAATGAAACGGCATGCGTTGCACCGAATAATCGAACGCCCATCCTTGAGTCCTCCCAAGTCAGCCACGAACGACGTCGTTTCTTCTCATTGTAACCGTCTCTGTAACTTTATCAAGTAACATCATCGTGTTGTTCTTTCCCGAAGCGGATCTCTTCATCTCTGTGATCGGAGGATCTGCAAGAGTTCCATGTCCAAAAGAAGAAAGAGAGAGACAGAGCTAAAACTGCTATTTAATTTATATGGCTTCTACGAGCAGATCAAATCCTCTCGAAGAAGATGATGATGCGGAAGAAGAGGTATGCCAGTTACGATCTCAAACTTTTTCGTCATGTGCTCTGCTTCTGCTGTTCTTTTTGTATTCATGGATCAGGAATTTATTTGCAGGTCCAACATTTCGATGATTTTACTCTAGCTTCTTCCTGGGAAAGGTATTCATTCATCTTCATGATTTGAATTGCTTGGATTCATATACTGCGTTGTTCTTTAACCTTTTGCGTTCCGAATGTCACCACTGATCACATTACCTTTTTAGGTTCATTTCAGATGTTGAAGCAACTTGCCGTCAATGGTTAGCCGATGGTCCAAAAAACCTGGTGGTACGTGTGCTTATCCAAATGATTCCATCCATCTTCGACCAAGTTCTATAGGTGCAAATAAGACTTGCTGAACTCGTTAGTATCACAAGAACGCGTACTCTTCGGTAGCTAGCTTCATTATGAATTTTGATGTACAAGATGGAGTTGGACGTGTATTGTGAAATCCATTTAATTTTTTGTTATCTGCTTGACCTCTTAGGTTACCTGTCATTGTGTGAGTGCAGGAAAAGTGTCTGTTGCAATGGAGGATTCGAAGAATCTGTTTAGGGTCAAATACGACCTAAAAGATGTTGCAAAGAGCTATTGCATGGCATTCTATTTTCAAATTGAGAATAATGGTTGCCAACAAGGTATATGTTTTCAGGATAATATGCTTTATCTTGGAGAAATTGCATTTTCTGTTTCTTGATTCGGTATCTGACTGATGCAGCTGAAATTGGTAATTGGAACAGTAATTCACATGATCTCCAGCTTTGCTTTGGGGTGAAGGATTTTCTGGTACGCTTTAAATCCATATTTTGTTCTTGAAGTAGTTCATGCTCTTTTACATATTCAATATTTTATTAATTGCTCTTGCATCTTCTAGTTGATTGCTCCACAAAGTGCCAGTGGGGTGCTTCTTGATACACCAGAGTCTAGCAAGCTTCTGAGTGCGGTTGCTATTGCCTTATCTAACTGTGGGAGGTACAATGTGTTAGCCAGTAACACCACTTTTACCTTTAGCATTGTCAAGTAAAACTCTTACAATACACTGTTCTTTGAGTTGATACCAAATCGCCTACCAATTGCTCCGAAATTTTGGAAGTCATAGTTGATGGAAATGTGTTATACTTGAGGGTCTATGCTAAGGAGATAATGATTAGGCGCATATTTGTTTGGTTGAGTTATATTCTTACGACTTTTGGTATGCAGCTTGTGGCCAGCCTTTGTCCCTGTGCATGACCCTTCACGGAAAGCATATATTGGAATCCAGAATATGGGCACTGTTTTTACTAGACGATTTGAAGCAGATCGTATTGGCAGTCAAGTCCCTGTGAAACTCATGCACCTGGAAGGGCTATATGAGTTGTTTGTTTCTAAGTTTGTAAGTCTTTGTGGCTCCTAATTAGTAATGTTCATTATTACAGTAATTGCTCATCAAAGCAGACTTGAAAACTTACCAAGCATTAGCCATCAATGATGAAAAGCTGGTTTCCAGTCTAGCTCTTAATGTTTTTATATTTTCACATACTATATTCTTCAGGCTTGATATCAGAAGGGGATAAAAAATTTTGAATCTTGACTTGAGATCCTGTTCAATGTGGCTTATTCTATCGTGTGATCAAATTGTTTTGCTAGATAACGTATTTATCGACGATGGTTTATTATTTGAAGGTTTATTCAGGAGTCGACTTCTCAATGCACAATTTCAAAGTTCATTTTATGATGAAGCTAACATACCAAACCTTCCCATATGACGAGGAGGATGAGGAAAATGATATGGATGAAATTATGAGTGACAAAGCAGACACTGCAGAACACTATGGTTCTGAGTCACGTAACAAGGTGCACTGGGATGATGATTGTCCTTGGAGTGAGTGGTACTCTGCTGAAGATCCACTAAGAGGTAAATCCGTGCATTGTATGAATAAAATTTCATCTTTTTGGACTACAGTCTACACAATACGGTACTTTAGAATTTTTATTTTACCTCTCAGTCTTGCAGATTAGTGAAGGCCTTGTGTGTTTTTCCGTGATTATACAAATCAGTTTTCTAATTTAGTAGCTGGTCTTTATACACCTCTGTATTCCAGCATACACAGAGATTAGAGTTGATGTAATGAAAATCCTGTATTGTTCTTCAAGAATAGGCTGGTTTTTGCTGTTACCTGTTGGTATATGCGATTCAAGGGATTCATTATCTAACTTTGTGGTTGGTATTGACAGGATTCGAATTTGTGGTCACATGGGCTGACAGGACTGTAGAAAACACACTTGAGATGGCTGAACTTGAGAATGCTTCACCCCATGAGGCTGAAAACTGGATTTTACACCCAAGCCTCTCACCATATCTGTAAGAAACTTCTCATAGTTTCTCATTCTAGGAAAGAAATAGTAGTTTGCATGTCTTGTGGTATATTATTTTTCCCTTTCAGTTTTATTAAAAAAATATTGCTTTACCAGGGGTGAGCCTTCACATGGGAAAAGAATTGATTTTGCTTCCCAACTACTTTGCTTGGTTGAAGCATTGGATATGTCATTCACAGCTCAGTTTATGGAGGATTTTGTGTCAGGTCTGTGCATTTTTTTGTGCTTTAATTTTTTTCTTCATGTTTCAAATAAATGTACAAACCTCCACTAGCAAGAGATTGAGTTATAGCATATGTTTAATTACCCTTATGTTCTTATATTCTTTTATAGCTTTAGCTTTTCCTGACATATATAGTGTCTAATGTGTATGTGTGTGTTTTTAATATCTTGCCGTCGAAAATCTAAGCTCTGAAAACGTGAAAACCTCAGTGGTCATACCTCCTCCAACAGTTATTGATCGGGTGATTAAAGATCTCTTCCATGAGGGTATTCTTCCACTATATTATGTGTGAATATAGATGCATGTATGCATACTATGTCTACGGTAGCATAGATATAAGCTTGTGTTATTGTTACATAACATTGAATATTGATTATATTGCTGGGTCAATAATTCAAGTTACCATAGAGTATTATTCACTTTATAACCTTCTAAAATTTTATGCATGCATTTTAAAATTAGCAGCTAGGTACATTTGAAAATCTACCTCTTAGGTCCCGAACACGTGTAGAATCCAGCTATGTGGTATTGTTTCACCTTTTTCCTCTAATCTCGCAGGATCTAAACTCCCTGATTTTACTAAAGGCGAACACAGGCTTTCTCAAGCTCTTAAGGCTGCACCGCTTGAATCTCTTTTTACACAATTCTGTTTGCACTCACTGTGGTTTGGCAACTGCAATATCCGTGGTATGTGCCAGTAGACCATGCCACATTTGGTCAGCCATGTATCATTATAGGCAAAATGGATTAAATTGCCAATAACTGAATGAAAGGAATGATCTGATTAATAAGACTTCTGTAATTTTCTTTTGTTTTCTGCATCCCATCTCTAGCCATTGCCTTTCTCTGGATAGAGTTTGTCCGTGAAGTCTGTTGGTGCTGGGAAGAGACACAGCCGTTGTCAAAAATGCCAATCGACGGTTCTATTGATTTATCCACTTGTTTGATCAACCAGAAGTTGCACCTGGTAAAATCCTCTATATATCCTTAATTGGAAATGTCAAATTACTTGAAGATACTAACAATTTCTTCTTTGTTGATCAGCTTGCAATTTGCATTGAAAAAAAACGTGACATGAATGAAGAGTTCTTAGACTGTATAGGAAGTGAAGACAGTTCAGACGCTTCTATTTCTATGGAGGTGATTGGCTAAGATTTTATGTATTTTGTGCATTTTTTTGTTAGGTGCTGCCAGTATGTGTTTAACTAAATTAACAAAAGCAACCAAAATACACATATCAAAAGTGTAGGAGTTCATAAATCCTTCAACAAACCCAGTAGAAGATCCAAACTGCTGCAATGCCTCTGTGTTGTTGGCTGGAAACATTTCTTTCAATAAATCCTCAGGAACACGACAAGGTCAACAAGAGAATACATACATCCTCAGAAGCAGATCTGCAGAGGAAACGTGACAGGTGAACTTAGCAAGTGAGAGCTCTTAGGTTCTCGTTGTTATTAAATAGATGAAACCCGGGTTTCATATTATTACTATTAATTATTCTATTTTTCTTCCATTTACCATTATAAATGATGATGGCTCTTGATTGGATATGAAATCACATAGAGAGGAAATCTTTACCAAGGGTAAGTGTTTAAATCCCTTTTGCTTGGATACAGCTCGATTGCAGAAGATACATCTAATCGACTTAGATTTGAGAGGAAAACTGAACACACAAATTCTGTGAACCAAAGCCCAATAGATGCCATCAGGATAGGCTCAGCTGGACCGGTGGGGACCATGATGCTCCTGAAGTCACGTCAGCGACTCCATGCTCCATTTACCCAGGTTAGTATTCGACTTGACCTGTCTGTTTCCTATCTTGTCGTTAATAATCTCATATTTCCTGAGTTATAATAGGATCCACCTCTTATGACTGAAGACATGCATGAAGAAAGACTCCAGGCTGTTGAGGCGTTTGGTGATTCCCTTGTAAGCTCAACTTATTTCCCAATAGAAATGAATATGATTTGGTTATCTACTAAGAACATTTTCTATAAGCGTAATGTTTCTTAACAAATGTGTAGATGCGTTGCCTTACTACACCTTTTAGTTCATTTTGTTGTTCTTCTATTTAAACACACACATCTTTTCCCTTTGAATTTCAGAACGTTCCTGGCCAGTTGGAGAAAGACATCTTATTATCTGGTGAGATTTAAAACTCTGCCTCCGTTTTCTAGAGATGATAACGGAGAACTGTTCATTAAATTTTGTCATCTAATTCTACGTTTAAGTGAACAGTTGGAGCTCATAGTTTTGTATACCGTTCTTCAATACATCCCTTGCTTCTTGTTTCCTGATCTCACAAAGGTGATTGCAGACATGTCAGCATTCAAAGCGGCAAACCCAGATGCAGTATTTGAGGACTTTATCAGATGGCATTCACCTGGAGATTGGGAGAGCTTTGAACCTAAAACCACTGAAACATCGGCAGGCTCCATCACCGAAGGTTCAAAAGATAAATGGCCTCCTCATGGCCGCCTTTCCCAACGGATGTCTGATCAAGGAAACTTGTGGAGAGAAAGTTGGAACGATGCACCGGCTTTGCCAGCTGATGACCAAAAGCCTCTGCTAGACCCAAACAGAGAGGGAGAGAAGGTCCGTGTCTTTTTTTGATCATTCATGTTGACAACCTCTTCCGAGAGGTAGGTTTGACCTCAATGTCTTAACAAATTTCTCAGATTCTACATTACCTGGAAACAGTGCGACCTCATCAGCTTCTTGAGCAAATGGTCTGCACAGCCTTCAGAGGATCAACCGACACCCTTAACGAGACAAATTTCGGGAACATGAGACAAATGACCTCCAAATTGGAGCAACTCTACCTCATCATCAAATCTACTTGCGGGTCTCTACAACGTAATACTTTGATTCTCCTTAATTATACGAACCCTTTGAAACCATCTTCTCCTTCTGCCCCTCTTGTCTCTATATAACAGATATTCGGATGCAGGCAACAATCTTCTGGACAGAGCAAAGACCGTCACTGACTTGAAGCGTCTCTGTGTCGTCTTTGAACACGTGGAGAAGTTGGTAACGGTTGCGGCATCTCTTCACAGAAAGTTCCTGGACGCATCACGCCTTGCTCAAGTAATATTCAGCGACTTCTACGGCATTTATGCTCCAACGATGGGAATGAGCTCAAATGATGAAGAAAACAAAAACAGTACGGTGAGTAATGGGTTAAACTTAAACTTAAAGAGAATTTCTCTGATAGGAATGTAATAATTGGATAATGTATAACTTGTCTGGTCATTGAACTCAGGAGATGGAAGTAAGTAGACAGGAAGTGACTTTGAAAGAGAGACAAATAGTGTCGAATCTGTTCTCGCCGCCATCGGCGAACCAGTCTTGGAGAAAAGTGCTGAGTATGGGAAATCTTCTAAACGGACACGAACCTATTCTCAGGGAGATCATTTTCTCCACCGGAGAGGATGTCAACAACGGAATCCATTACGCGGCAGCTGCTGACGTGGCGGCCACCAGTGACCGGAAGGGAGAAGAAATCGAGACACACCGAATGTACGTCTCTGGAACATCTAACGATCTCCGGGTTGGACTCTCTGTTACTTCCTGTGATTGATTCTTTTTTCATTTTAATTTAACCTGTCGATAGGTATAACACATTTGTTCAAAATAAACTTCTGCTTAAAGAAATTTCTACGCGTAAAATTTTGTTTGATGTGTATTTATTTTTGTATTGATCGGTTTAATTTGATTTTCGTAAATAGACAGGATTTGTTAAATTCTTAAATTTTCCTACGAATTTGTGTTTTTTGTTACGACAGTCACAAGGACAGTGAGAAGTATGTTGATCTGTTGCTATTGTTTTAATGCTCTGTCAATGCTCAAAGGAGTCGGAACACGACGTACACGCAATGCGAAATCTCTCATTTCCAACGTCATAATTAAGACGAAACACGCAATTAAATTTTTGAAAGACAAAAGAAGATTAGGTTTGTTACTTTTGCAATATAAAGTGTAATCATGTGATTCTATCTTTCTAGAAGCGTTAGATTGAGTGCTCTTTAAGATCGTTATGTGCAAAAGAAAAAGGATAATGTATTTTATTCAGCCATACAAACAAATTAATTACGTTTGTAGACAGTGGCGATATTATTAAAAAATTTCAAACAATTAAGGTTGAAGTTATAAATTATAAGGAGAGCATAACTGAAAATATAAAAATTTTATATGAAATTTTAAAAATTTACCCTGAACAAGTGCCCCTCTTACGTCACGTAGATCCGTGTACATACAGCTTAAGATGAGATCGATTTTCTTTGCGGTTGAGATTTTATCATTGTACGCCGTTATGAAAGTATGATAATGTTGTAGGTCCAAACAAGATTTAGAAGAAAACAAATATTATTGGATTAGATTATTATTATGATTAGATCTAAAGGTTTATTTGATTGATGTTATATATTATTGCTGTTATTGGTAGAGATGACGTTTTATTCTTGTTTCTAAATTTGAATTGGATGAATAAAAGAAATGATGAAGAATGAATAGTTTAGTGATATGGAGTTTAATTAAATAGTTGCTATGTTTGACATGATCGTGACAAATAATAATAATAATAATAATAATAATAATAATAATAATAATAATAATAATAATAATAATAATAATAATAATAATAATTCTCTCCATCCTAATTTAGTAATTTATACATATAAATAAGATATGGTGTGAGACTAAAGTTAAAAGGCGTGACCGTATGGGTATGAGACTAAGCACTAAACATGATAATGAATGGTAAGTAAATGGCGAGTGAGTGATGAAATTGCGTGGATTGGATTATTAGAAATTAATGCCCAATACCTTTCTTCATTGATTCTTGACCCACTACCAACTCCTCACCATTTCTTTCTCTTTTTCATTTTTCTATTTTATCAATTTCATCGCAATAAGTCCTTGTTATTACGAATCAAATCATATTGCGATTCCATGATGATGTCCTCAAATTATGGACCTTCTACAATTTTATTCCACGCTATAATTTTCCCCCATCATATATATATATAGTATTTCTAGCTGAAAGACTGATAAATATAAATTCAGAATTTAATTAGCGTGCAGGATTTAGATAGTATTAAGGTCATTCAGACTTTTAAAAATAAAAATAAAACGAACATCCAGACTTGAGTCTCTCTATATGGTAGTTGGTGGTCCACTTATCATGGGTTTAATTGTTAAATAGTTTAATGTGTGAAAATGTTAATATTTTATACTCTTCAGATTAAGACGCAACTAAGACGAGAAACATACCGTTTAATCTTTATAAATAAATAAATAAACAAGAAATAATATACGCCGTCAATAAAGCACTAATTAAGCAGTTTGCACATTTAACTAGACTCTTTGGTATGATATTTGAAGAGTAAACATGATACATAAATTAGCTAGTTTCCAAAGAAACTGAAAGGGGCAAAGTTGCATTTCTTATAATGGAATAAATATTGGACCGACGATCCATTGATATGATTTGATGTATCAACAAGATATATAAAGTTATGATTTAATCAAATGAATCACGGGAGGTATAGACTATAGAGCTTTTGAATGGTAGTCACCTTAACGTCGTTAACTTGACGTGCGTTAAACATAACACTAAAGTTCGTGTAAATATGGTTTTGGTGCACATTAGAAATTTCAATTTCCAAAATCATTACATAAATAAAGGGTTTCAGTATGCAGTGATGAAACTCGCTCTCTCTAAGTTCTAAGTTCGGTTCCTTTTGGTAAAAACTTAATTACTGTTGGGCCACTTGAAATTTTTGTCTTTGGTTCGAATGTTTTACCCGTGGTCGGCTTGTAAAAAAACTCTTTCCGATAGATCTACTCACCTCTGATGAAATTAGTCGGGTGTTACGATGACACATACATCCACTGCTAATAAAAAAAAGTGGTGAAACTTATGTACGTGAAATAGTTGATGACATCTATATGTGCTATATGAATAATATTACCTTGCTATTTTTATTTTATATATCAGACAGTTGAAAGTATATATGTGAGATCTAATAAAAAATTAGGGTTGTACACTTTACTTGTATGTAATTATATTTTCTATCAGTTGGTTTTGCTTTTTAGACTAACAAATCTTAAATGATATTTTAACAAATCTTAAATGGATATCCAATTCTTTAAAGTATACTACAATGTTAAAACTTGCTAGGGTTTGAATAGTTGCAACAAATAGAACAAACTAACCCGCTTGTGGACCTAACTATTTTATTTTAAAAATAGACAAGTATTTTGTTGAGAACCAAATTTCTCTTAGCAAAAAGAAAATTTGGGAACCGTTTTTTTTTATTATTAATTATTGTATCACTTGCGAAACTAAAATATATAACTGGTGAAAACATCCGAATTGTCCGCAAACAGTTTAATCTGATCTATCATCTGCAATCATTCAAAACCTTAAAACTTATCTAAATCATTAATTTTTTTCCCGCACGTATTTATTTGTTGTCTTTTTCTTAATCCAAAGTTAAAATAGATGTGATTCTTTGCTAAGCAAGAAGACCCGTTAAAAACTTTTTTTTTAAAAACTAAAACATTTAAAGAAATCAAAGTGAAAAGCTAATACAGAGTGGACAATATAAATTAGATGTATTTCATTTTCCATTTACTCTTTTGTTTTTTCTTGGTTCCCAGATAAAGAAATATGATAATGGAACGTAAATAAAAGTGAGAAACTACAATGTGAATAATCAAATCCCACTTGTTGCTTCTGACTTTTGAGTTGTGACTGAACATAAAACTCTTTATCTCTCTTTCTCTCTCAAGCACACGATCCGCACACAAAGACTCAGAAACAAAATCAAGAACCCTAATTTTCTAAAGAACGTCCTCACATAATCATAGAATCATAGATGGAAGGAGAAACCTCAGTGAAAGCAGCCGCAAGTTCGTCCTCCTCCCCAAGCCGGTACGAGTCGCAGAAGAGGCGAGACTGGAACACATTCCTTCAATATCTAAAGAACCACAAGCCACCTCTGAATCTGTCTCGTTGCAGTGGCGCACACGTCATCGAGTTCCTCAAGTACCTCGATCACTTCGGCAAGACCAAAGTACATGCCACGGCTTGTCCCTTCTTCGGTCAGCCTAACCCACCAGCTCAGTGCACTTGCCTTCTCAAGCAGGCTTGGGGAAGCCTCGATGCTCTCATCGGCCGTCTCAGAGCTGCCTTCGAGGAAATCGGTGGTGGTCTTCCCGAGTCAAACCCTTTCGCTGCCAAGGCCGTTAGGATCTATCTTAAAGAAGTCCGTCAAACTCAGGCTAAGGCTCGAGGGATTCCCTACGACAAGAAGAAACGGAAACGGCCTCCTACAGCCACGGCAACCCCAACCGCCGGTGACGGAGACGACGCGGGAGGAAGTGGTGGTTCTGCTTTGGTAGTTACCGCTACAACTACGGCATAGTTGGGCAATTCAGCAAATGCAAAATCTTGAAAAAAAACTATGGTATAGTATTTCTTGAGTTATTTACCTTATAAATTATATATTTGAGATTTAAACTGCAATTGTATAGATGGTAAAGACGATCACCCAATTATTAGTAAGATCTTAACTATTATTAGTAAGATCTAATAATATGATGTATATCTATAATGTTCATTTATTTTTCACCGTGATTGATAGATAGATATCAGTACGAAAGTGTATAATTGTGATGTGTGGATGTGCGAAGTCTCGGGTCTCACGTGAGTCGTGATTTCTCTCAAATCTTCAGGTGCTTTCTTTTGAAAGCTTTTCAGAATGAGGATGATCATCTTCTTACTTTCACTTTATGTTATTTTCTTCTTCACAAATTAAACCACTCAAAAATATTTAACTTCCCTTCATTTGTTTCGATTTAGAAACTATTTACACTTGATAGGCATATAGATGTGGACTATTTCTTTTTACATGAGAAATATGATTAATTAGTTATATGTACATATAGCTTATACACACGTATATATAGAAATATGATAACAAAAGAGGAATACTGGTACAAGCTCAAAATCCATTAATCTTAGCAAAAATAATAAAAATAGTGGGTGGTCTTAATTAATTATATAAGTTAAAATTTGAAAAGGACTATTAATTTATCAAAAAAAAAATTGAAAAGGACTAGTGACCAACCTAACATTAATCTCTCAGTAACCGATATATATATTCATCATTTCATATTCTCAAACTCACCTCTTAACACAGAAAAAAAAAGCTACTCAAATAGCCATATAGTATAGATTACTATAGTAGAAATTATGTTTTATTTTACAGTAGAAAATGAGTATACATGATCTTCAAATCCAGAGATAGTGCTTTGGACGTGCAATTAGTAAGATGGCAGGCTGAAATCATGACCATGTTAAAAATTGATCGACCCAAAAAACAAATACACACACCATATCTTGAAATTTAGAAGTTATGATAGTTGTTTAAAATTACAATAGAAAATAAGAAAGTTTTATAATTATTTTGATCAAGAAAAGTAGAAACTATATAATTATTATTTTAAATGAAACGAACATCATAGAATGGAAAATAATTTTGTGCTAAATATTTACTCCGGAAATTAATTGAAGCGCCTAATAATAAATGAGTAGACTGATAAAATGTCACTCAGGTAGGTGATGCCCGTTACGTACATAAACGTGTGTACTCGAAATAGAAGAAAATTGGGTAAAGTTTTGTTTTAGTCGTACTGATTTCAATACGTTTAAACATTCACAAAATTCAAATTGGTTATTTTATATCTAATTCATACGGACTTAACTAACACAAATTTGATGAAGTGATATTAAACGATGTTGTTTTATGTTTGTTGTTCGAATTCTTTTTTAAAACTGGTTTACCTTAAGTTCAAACTCAAGTTATTTAATGTTTATTTTTACCGGTTAATTACTATCATCGTAAGTGTATAATTCATATTTTATATATATAAAACTAAAAAATCAATTTTAAAAATTTGGTGAATTCATGCCCGAATCCTTACCGATAATATATTTTAGCATGTCAATTACAAATTGATTTATAATCACGGTCGAGTATAACATATTTTTATTTATAAATCTAAAACAATTTTATCTAAATTGTAAAATCCAAAGTGTTATATAAAAAAAGAACAGATCGAGATTCAAAAAACAATACGAAAATCGAATCAACTTTGAAGATAATCGCTGTTCTCAGCTTCCTTCCTCACAACGTCAAGACCATAATCAATCAATTTCGTTCCCTCCGTATAATGACCTTTCGCCCAATTATTTCCGACGCCGGATTGGCCAAAGAAGAAGTTATCAGGATGGAAAATCTGAGTGAACGGTCCAGATCTGAGTGAATCCATGGTTCCAGGCTCCAGATTCTTTCGCCGCCGTTAGTACGTTTATGGTCCCTTTAACCGCCGGGTCAAGTAGTTGTTTCTGTACACACGCATAGATGTAAAAGAAGTAACTATCAGTCCATTTTTAGTTTTTTTTTTGGTTTTGGTTTTAATTATCAGTCAACTTAAAGCTAAGAAGTAGAGAATATAAGAACCTGGTGATCTTGGACTTCGTCGACGATACAAGGCTATGCGAGATGGAATACACCGGTACATCCGTTGACGGCGGCGGACGGTGTCGTATTGCAGGAGATCCATCTCGAATAGATGGAGGCGCGTGGCTGCACCTTCGAGAGCTTCCAGATGTTTCGTTTCTTTCTCATCCTCTACAACACAAAATTTTAAAAAATCATGGTGATACTAATCACTGATTATGAGGAGATACGGTTATCGGAGGCGTAATCGAAGAGATGAATTCGTAAAGATTACAAATTTTTTTCACGGTGGCGTGGACGGAGTAGCCGCGGTGGAGGAGCCGATGCCTCCACTGGCGCCGGTGACGCAGACTACTTCTCGTTCCGTTGACATTGATGATTGATTAGAGCTCTCTCTCCTCAGTTTCAGACAATTTATCTTTCAGACACACACTCTCTCTCTGGCTTGTGTCTGAAGCTGGACAATCAAGTAATGCCATGTGGCCACAATGGAATTATGAGAGATGATTTGCTTATGGCTTTATGCTAATGAACTAATAATTACTTGATTAGTAGCTAGCTGTTGCAGAAATGTAAAAGCCCAAGTACTAAATGTAAAGCCCAATACTTAAACATCATGCCATTTTAGTAGCTAAACGGCACGTAGTTCCTTTTTTAAAACATTGATTTTCTCGGCCAGACAGTAGTAACTCGGAACGAGGAGATTCATTGAATTTGATGGCTCGTCGGCTGTTTCTCTTTCTCCTTGCCGTTACGGCGGAGTTGAGCCTGCCGGTAACAACCGCCGGAGCATTTGGAGTGAACTGGGGGACGGAAGCTTCGCACCCTCTTCCGCCTTCTAAGGTTGTAGAGCTTCTGAAATCTAACGGCATTGCCAAAGTGAAGCTTTTCGATGCCGACCCAAAAGTTCTCAGAGCTCTCTCTGGTTCAAATATTGGTGTCACTGTCGGAATTCCTAATTCGATGCTCAAGAGTTTGAATGCATCCATAAAGGTAGCAGAGAGCTGGGTCCATGACAATGTCACTCGTTACTTCAACGGCGGAAACAGAGTTAGAATCGAGTATCTTCTTTCTCTTTCTCTTCCACATTTTCCAATTAGCTACCATATTTTCGTTTTTTTCCGAAAGTTTTGATCTTTCTAGATTTCGGGTTCTCAAGTTGGAAATTTCCTATATAGACCAGTTTCCTATTTTGCTTCTGTTTTTTTTGTGTGTCAAAGTTGGTACATTTGCGTCCGTTGCAACGATAGTGTAGAAGATAACAGGAAACGGATAATACTTTTCAGAAGAAGATATGCTTATGATGATCCTCTTCTCCTTTACTTTTGTTAGCAGAGAGATTTTACAGGCAGCTGCACAAACAGTGAATGATTTTATCATAATGTTTTGAAACTTGCATTCAGAATCACTCAATTGAATTTTTTTCAGTTACTATCTTGGTGCGTTTTCTTATTAAACTCACATATAGAGATTGCTCAGGTGGAATTTGTTCAATGCCAATCTTCTTATTGTGGACTTATCTTTAAAGGATGGTTTTAAATTCAGGAATTATGGATGGTTTCTCACTTGGATTGGTTTGCAGGTATGTAGCAGTTGGAGATGAGCCATTTCTCCAGAGCTATGGCAATCAGTATAGGCCTTTTGTCATTGGAGCAGCTATGAACATCCAAAATGCTTTAGCTAAAGCGAGCTTGGCAAGTGAAGTAAAAGTCGTAGTCCCTTCTAGCTTTGACTCCTTTCTTTCTGAATCCGGTAGACCTTCTTCAGGACATTTCAGGGCTGACCTCAACAAGACAATGATTGAACTACTCTCCTTTCTCACTAAGCATCACTCTCCCTTCTTTGTCACAATCTCTCCTTTTCTAAGCTTTCACCAGAACAAGAACATCTCTCTCGACTTTAGCCTTTTCAAAGAAACAGCACAAGCTCACAAAGACGGACGCAAAACGTACAGAAATAGCTTTGATCTGAGCTACGACACACTTGTCTCTGCATTGTCCACAATTGGGTTCTCAGAGGTAGACATCGTTGTGTCAAAGATCGGTTGGCCTACAGATGGAGCAGCCAATGCCACATCACCAACTGCTGAGGCGTTCTTAAAAGGACTAATGGGTCACTTGGAGAAAAAGACGGGGTCTCTGCTTCGCCCACCGGTTGAAACCTACATTGATAGCCTCTTGGACGAAGATCAGGGAAACATATCTTCTGGGAACTTTGAGAGGCATTGGGGAGTTTTTACATTCGATGGTCAAGCCAAATACAGTTTCAGTTTCAACCGTAAGTCAAAGAAACTGGTAAACGCACAGAACGTTCAGTACCTTCCTTCTAAGTGGTGTGTGGTGAACAATAACAGGGACTTGTCAAACGTATCAGCAAGAGCATTAGAAGCGTGTGCTGTCACGGACTGCACCTCGATATTTCCTGGTGGATCGTGTTCAGGTATCGGCTGGCCAGGCAACGTGTCTTATGCGTTCAATAGCTTGTACCAGGAAAATGATCACAGGGCAGAAAGCTGTAACTTTGGTGGACTTGGTTTGATCACTACCGTTGATCCTTCTGAGGATAATTGCAGGTTCTGGATTCAACTTGACACTTCTCATTCATCTTCTCAAACTCCTAGTTTCTTTCAGAGTTGGTCTCTCCTTTTATTATTCCTACTGTCTGGACTTAATTGAAGTTGTAGTTACACAAATTTTGGATTTTGCCTCTCCTTGTGGCTTGAGGATTTGTATCAACCAATTAGAGTAGTTAAAACTGTTATTGGGCTGTGCTTCAACAAGGTTGAATGATTATGGGCCTTAGACCGACGTCGTATGCTCTAGAAAAGCAAGTCCAGTTGTTTTGGAAACCGGTCGGTAAAGATAAGATATTACGAATTTAAGCTGAATGCAATTAAAAGAGAAATAATTATGTTGGTCGTGAGAGATATAAACACCAGCAAGCGACAATTTTTTTAGCGTCTAAAAACTAAAAAAGCTAATAATTCGTTAAGAGTTTGGTCTGTTGTTTATCGCAAACCCTAGGTCATGGCTGGGATGTACAATCAAGACGGCGGCGGAAGTGCGCCTATCCCGTCATACGGTGGTGATGGATACGGCGGTGGTGATACTGGATATGGAGGACGCGGTTCCTCTGGCGGAGGTGGATACGGCGGACGCGGTGGCTACGGCGGCGGCGGTAGAGGAAATCGAGGTTTGTGATTTAGATTTTTCCAGATCTGACGGATTCATTCTTACGATCTTTAGATTTATCTTCTCCTTCCTTGGTTTCTGTTGTAAATCTTGATTTACTCACCACATGTTAATGACTCGATTTGATTCAGGAGGTGGTGGTGGTGGTGGTGGATATCAAGGAGGTGATCGCGGTGGAAGAGGAGGCGGCAGAGGTGGTGGAGGCAGAGATGGTGGCGGCAGAGACGGAGATTGGCGTTGTCCTAACCCTAGGTAATGATTGCATTAATCTTTGGTGTATCTAGGATTTATTTTTTCTCACTGTGTAATGAAATTGGATCCGCTGTTGAATTGTTTCCTGGAAGTATGTTTTGAAGTTGTTTAAACTCGAAACTGTTTGTATATATAGTTGTGGGAACGTGAACTTTGCAAGGAGAGTTGAGTGTAACAAGTGTGGTGCACCTGCTCCTTCTGGTGCTGGTGCTGGTGATCGAGGAGGTGGTGGCTATAGCCGAGGTGGAAGTGCCAGTGATCGTGGGGGTGGTCGTGGAGGTATAAATGATAGTGGTAGGAGCTATGAGATTAGTAGATATGATGGTGGAAGTAGGAGCAGTGGTGGTGGTAGCTATGGTAGTGGTAGTCAACAGAGGGAAAATGGTTCGTATGGTCAGGCTCCTCCTCCTCCTCCTGCTATTCCATCCTACGATGGTTCTGGAAGTTACCCTCCACCCTCGGGGTATGGAATGGAAGCAGTTCCCCCGCCTTCAAGCTATTCTGGTGGGCCCCCGTCATATGGTGGTCCCACAGGGGGTTATGGCGGTGAAGCACAGATCACTGGTGGTCGGGGTGGTAGGGGTGGCGGCTATGATGGTGGTAGTGCTCCCCGGCGCCAGGAAGCTAGTTATGGAGATCCACCTGCTGAAAACCGCACCCAAGTCAAGCAGTGTGATGCGAATTGTGACGATACTTGTGATAATGCCAGAATATACATCTCTAATTTACCTCCAGATGTGACCATTGATGAACTCAAGGATCTCTTTGGTGGCATTGGCCAAGTAATAACACTGTTCTTTTCTTCTGTTGTGTTTTTTACATCTTAGAATAAGCTATTCCCTTGCGATGGATTCTTGTTTGTGTATTTTTTACTGGTGTGCTGATTGGGAGTGTACTTCCTACTGGATCTATGATAGGTTGGAAGAGTTAAGCAGAAGCGAGGTTACAAAGATCAGTGGCCCTATAATATCAAGATTTACACTGATGAGAAGGGAAACAATAAAGGTGATGCCTGTCTGGCCTATGAAGATCCTAGTGCTGCACATTCCGCAGGCGGCTTTTTCAACAGTATGTACTTTGGAATTGCTGTCTAGTTTTTAAATTGCTTAAAAGTTCTGTTTGATGAACGGTGGTTGATTGTTTTGTAGATCATGAAATGAGGGGGAACAAGATTAGTGTAACGATGGCAGAGAAGTCTGCGCCCCGTGCTCCTACCTTCGACCAGAGGTAACTGTCCTGCTACATTTGTCAACACTTTTCATTTTCTTTTCCGTTACCATTTAGCTGTCACCACTACTCTATCTTGTAGGTTTCTTTCCTTTAGTTGTTAAGTTTTATAGCTGTATAATTTTGATAGGAAACCGTATGGGCCTTGTTTCCTTACGGGGAGGGATTTCTCTATGCCATCTGGATTTGACAGAAAGAGTAGGGAGTTCTCTGTTCCATCATACTATGTCTTAGGTCTATGTTTATACCATAGGAAAAGATCATTGTAGTTGAACATAACTTTTAGATGTGGCTGCTATTGGTTTGCGAAGAGGGATTCATGTGTTGATGCTTCTTCCAAAGCATAACAAGTTCTAGTAATTCTCCATATAAGTTGTTTTTCCAGCTGGTCTTCCATGCTTTATAAGACTTGCCCATGTTTTGTTTGAGTCACTTTTTAGTTTGCTGTAAGCTGGTTTCAATTAGTTGGTCTGTGTATGATGTAATAATGTGGAACTTACAAAACTTATGGATGGTGCAGAGGCGGTGGTAGAGGAGGAGGGGGTGGCTATGGAGGTGGTGGGGGAGATAGAAGGAGAGATAACTATGGTCCAGGTCCAGAAAGAAACTACCATGGGGGAAACCGGTCCCGTCCTTATTAAGAGAAAGAGAAGAATCAATGAATCAGCTGTTATGTGTTCTAAGAGTTTTGTGTGTGTGGGGGATTTTAGTAAAAATGTTGCGTTGATGTTGGGGGGAAATGTTCTATGAATCATCAGATTGGAGATACAAAAAAAAAGAGGTAGGCTTTTTGTTCACGTTGACCTTGAGCAAAATTACCCCCACCTTTTTTCTCCCATGTTCTGTTTCTTTGGGGAACTAATATTTATTTATGCATCTGCTGTTTATCCTATGTTTTTTTCACAATGTGAAATGTTTTTTTTTTTCTTATTGAAGGAAGCTGATAATTAACTTCAAAAATGCATTACAAATTGGTGCTAAGGTAGGTTTCATTATGATTTCAGGTGAGTGCATTCCTCTTGATTACTTCTGTCTTCTACAACTGAAGTCCCCCTTTGTTGCTTCTCTTTTTTATTCGACTCTTTTTAACACAAACAAACCAGTCATATGTGTTTATATTATGTATACACTCATTTAGGAAAAATACACTAAATTTGAATAGTTATTATTGTACCTCTCTTAAATTTCTTGTATAGCAACATATATGTTGCCTGTAGAATCAGTGGGAGTGGGGGATATGGCTAGGCACTTATGTCTGAACAGTCGATATGAAGTATGCAGTGAAATTTCAAGATCAAGTTGATAATTTTAGTGTTAACTAGGTCGTGTATTATAAAGAGCCGTTGAGGCCTAGGTTCATGAGTATTACAAAAGAATGGCGCTTTTTAGGACTAAAGAATATGGTGTTGACAATAATAGTCATGGAATTTTGTGGATCTAGTTGAACCGTTTTGATATCTCCAAGGATTTTTTTTTTGCTATATGAAATGGGATTTCCATAAATTTACCTTTGAATTTGGAAGGTTCGCTCAAAGGCTAGTATGTTGCCTTTAATGAATACTATGTTTTTACTCTTAGAAAAGAGTAAACGTTTTTCTGTATGTTGCCGTCTACGTACCATTTCAATTTAAATCTATATGCAAGTGTCATAACTAAACCCAAAAGGTTGATACGGAAAAATCCAAAAGTATGACATCTTGAAAGGTTACGTAGAAAATTTGGATTTTGCTCTACTTTCTTTGGCAGAAGAGAACAATCCAGGAAATTTGGAATCCGAATCTCGACTACTCCCTTTTCTAACTCGACAAGCATCTATCCTCCAACATCGCTGGCCGGCTCCATCTATCACATGGATTAAACTCTCTTACTCAGATTAGGTACAAAATCGGATGATATACAGAAGAGCGGTGGTCAGTACAAGTTTTACAACTTTTTTTATTAACCTGTAAACAATATAGTTCTAACTAAATCCAAAAATTTTGTAAGACGTATTTTACCAATCATGTGTCCTTACGATCCATTGGCTTCACAAGTTAAAATCCAATTTTCTTCTTTTATCATTTCTTACATTTTAGCGTCTGAAAATATTGGGAATGAATACGATATAAAGTTTTGTTTTATCCGTCATAAACAAAACAAGAAAAGGCGGAAAGTATTACACAGACTGTGAAGCTTACCCATTACCATCTCTCTTTTATCTTTGTTGGATTTTCTTTTATACATCTGTAGATGCTCAATGAAGTCGGACATATACATAAAAAGCAAGAAGAAGGCATGGAACTCAGGATGGATAGCGAAAATATACACAAACATACTAGTATTGGTGAGTGATGGCGCTATCCCTCCGGAGCTTCACAGCTACTTCTCTACTACTCCACCAGAGATTTGCATCTTCCTCACTTTGCTGTCTTTATAGTCTCACGTATCTCCAAGCTACATTCTTTCGTAAGTAGTGTACCAGTTTTATAATATTCAGAACTTTAATGCATTCCCATACCCACAATAAATGTATTTTTTTCTTTTACTAAGAAACAGGGAGGTATATTAATTTACACTACAATTATTACGTACATTAATTATAGGGCGAATGCTGGAGAACGTTTAACAATGATTACCCTAAATTATGTAGTGCAAGTCTTTTAAGATTTGAGAATTTTCCTTTTCGTTAAATCCTATATAATAAACGTTGATTTATAGGTTAGTGTTCGGACTATTTATAATATACTATTTATAAAATGAAATATGTCTAGATACAATAGTGTAGTGCGACTGCGTAAGATAGTATTTTATACGATTCCGGTTTTTGGTTACAAAACTTTTGTTTTCTCCGCGATGTTAACAAGTCTCTGGTTACTAGACATTGGGATCAAAGGAAACGCACAAACTAAAATAAATGCTTAAAGCTTTATGAACATGTGAAACATGGTGCATCTATAATTAATCAAATGTAATTTAATATATATGATTTAACAAATCATATTTAACAAGTCCACCACTCTTCTGTATCTCATCCGATTTTGTACCCAATCTGTGTAAGAGATTTTAACCAAAAAAATGTATGATTTAACAAATAAAAACAATCTTCAGGAAATAAGAATTCTGGGAGAGATAAAGAATGAGGAAATAGATGCATCATGCATGGGAGTTTGTGCTAGCCAGCTACCATGGCCGTCCCTTGTGTTATTGCTTCTTAATTTTTTTTATTTTTTTTTTACAAAATAAAATATATTATATTAAATGGAAACCATCCCAAACCGGGTATGGTGTGGTTACATGGTTATTGCTTCTAAATTCATTCATCACTGATTTTATCAACTAAATACTCATCTAATGGAGAAATAACACTTTATAAAAATGTTTTCTTCCCCAACATATTTTTTCCCACATGTGATTCTTAATACTGTAAAAATTAGTAAGAAAGCTAGAAAAAAATATCGGTGGTAAATTACTCCCACATTTATGGTGTGTTTTTTTGGTTGTTCATTTCTATTTTTGTTTCCCATTTCCGTAAATATTATATAAACATACAGTATAATTTAATCTTACAAAAAACATATATATATATATATATATATATATTGTTTTCTAAAGAAAAAAAGAGAGGATAAATGGTTCTTATAAAATGAGTAAGAAAACAAATCCAAAAAGTGCACTTTCGATGAATGCTATAATTATACTAAAAATAACGTTTTACCGAGAGGAAAATATATATCAATCTAAAAACTTATAACGAGAAAATAAAAATGAAGAAAAGAATGAAGTGTAAGGGAACACTAAAAATGTTCCCAAAATGACGCACGTCCACATGATGTGTTGAAAAAAAACACACATGAATCTTTGAATCTATCATCTTCTCTCTCTTTCTCTATCGATGATCATTCTCGTTTGCTTTAGATCAAATCCTGATCACAGAGAAGTATGGTTAGGTATCTCCCTAGCGATGACCGGAGTTCCCTACCTTTCCATTATGGGTTCTGGCCGGGGAACCCAACTTCTTCCGGAGAAGTCAACACTCGTATCTTCTCCGCCAAACTTCCGGTGGTTTGCCGACAGACTCATGATAAGCAGCCGTTCGGAATGTTCAGAGGTGAAAATCCAATGAACTACGCATTTTCAACCTTTTTGATCGAAGCAATTATCATCATTTTTTCCATCAAAGCCGTTTGCTTCGTCCTTCGACCTCTTCGCCAACCTCGAATCGTCTGCGAGATCATCGTTCGTCCATCCGTAAAATATATATATTTATTTCATTTTCATATGGTTGATAAAATATTACTTTGGAATTAATATTGGCAAAATGTTTTATGTGTGTTTTAAAGGGTGGAATGATGATAGGACCGTCTATGCTTGGAGGAATCCGGAGATTTAATTACTATCTGTTCCCACCTGTTGCGAATTACTTATGCGCAAACATAGGTTTGATGGGATTCTTTTATTTCTTGTTCCTTACGGCAGCCCAAACAGACGTTGGAGCCATCTGGAAAGCTCCAAGAAAGCACAAGTACATTGCTGCTATCGGCGTTATCGTGCCGACAATTTGCGTTACATGCGTGGGGATTGCCATGAGAAACCAAATGGATCCAACCTTGCAAAAGCCTTCGTCCATTGGAGGAATCGTGTTCGCCTTGGCTTTCACCACTTTCCCTGTTATTTACACCGTTTTGAGAGACATGAACCTTCTCAACTCCGAAGTGGGAAAGTTCGCTATGTCAGTTGCTCTCCTTGGAGACATGGCAGCGATGTACGTGATTGTTTTTTTTGAAGCCATGACACATGCTGAGGTAGGAGGAGCATATTCTGTCATATGGTATCTCATATCGGTGGTCATCTTTACTGCCTTTATGCTTTTGGTTGTGAAACGAGCCCTTTATTGGGTTATTGCCCAAACGCCCGAAGGAACACTCGTGAACCAAAACTATATCGTTATTATTCTCATGGGTGCCCTTACCTGTTGTTTCCTCACCGACATGTTCGGTTTATCTATAGCTGTGGGACCCATGTGGCTAGGGTTACTGGTTCCTCATGGCCCACCGTTGGGTTCGACGTTGGCTGTTCGGAGCGGGACCTTCATCCATGAATTCTTGATGCCTTTCTCCTTTGCTTTGGTGGGACAAAACACCAATGTCAACTTACTTACCGCCGAGATTTGGCCCAAAACACTATCTCCTCTGTTCTACATGACCGTTGTCAACTTTATCACCAAGTTTGTCTCCACTACTGCCACTGCTCTCTTCTTCAAAGTCCCGGTCAGGGATAGTATCACGCTGGGTTTGATGATGAACTTGAGAGGTCAGATTGATGTCTTGCTCTATTTGCATTGGATCGATAAACGTATTGTAGGTTTACCCGGTTTCACTATCATGGTTTTGCTTGCGGTTGTGCTAACGGCTATAACGACGCTGATCATCAGCTTCCTCTACGATCCCACTCGGCCTTACAGAAGCAGCAAGCACCGCACCATCCAGCACACTCCTCAGTCCACCGAGCTGGGACTGGTTCTTGCCGTGTCCGACCATGAAACCTTGTCCGGCTTGATCACTTTCCTTGACTTTGCATATCCTACTAAATCTAGCCCATTATCCATATTCGCAGTCCAACTGGTGGAACTAGCAGGGCGTGCCACGCCGTTGTTTATTGACCACGAGCAACAAATGGAGGAGGAGAAAGAAGACGAGGAGGAAGAGGATGAACCTGAGAGTACGCGGAGCGGACGACTAGACCAACTACAGAACGCTTTTAAACGATACCAAGAGAAAAGAGATGAGTGTGTGATGCTGCGTGCCTACACCGTTCATGCTCCCAAGCGTCTTATGTACCAAGACATTTGCGAGCTGGCGTTAACCAAGAAAACAGCTTTCATTCTCTTACCTTATCATAAAGAGCGTCTTGAAGACGCTGCGCCTACCGAGCTACGGGACTCCGGTATGCTATCTGTGAATATAGACGTCTTAGCACATACACCATGCTCTGTTTGCATCTACTACGAAAAGGGACGACTTAAAAACGCCGTAGTTCGATCATTTATGGACCAACAACACTCAATCCACTCAAGCCGTATGATGCAAGAAACACATCGTTTCGTGGTTCTATTTTTAGGAGGAGCTGATAATAGAGAAGCTCTGCATCTAGCCGATAGGATGACGTCGAACCCAGATATAACCTTGACGGTGATCCGGTTTTTGTCATACAACCATGAAGGAGAGGACGAGAGGGAGAAGAAGTTGGACGATGGGGTGGTTACATGGTTCTGGGTCAAGAACGAAGGTAACGATAGGGTTAATTACAAAGAGGTTGTAGTCAAGAACGGTGCTGAGACGTTGAATGCGATCCAAGCAATGAACGTTAACGATTACGATCTGTGGATAACCGGGAGGAGAGAAGGGATCAACCCAAAGATTCTTGAAGGGTTGTCGACGTGGAGCGAGGACCATCAGCTTGGAGTCATCGGAGACACCGTGGCTAGGAGTGTTTTCGCCTCGGAGGGTTCGGTTTTGGTGGTGCAGCAACAGGTGAGAAACCAAAAAGGTGGATATGGTTTCTTGAACGGCAAGTTTGACTACAAGAGTTTAGTGTCTCCTTGGTCTCACTCTCCTAATTGATAAGTACCATTTTCTTTATTTTGGTTAAATAGTACCATTTCTTAATTGATTAGGTTTCTTTTACTTTGATTAAGTCCGAGTTTTCCAATATGATTTGTAATAGCGAATAAAATTCCAATATAGAAGCAGCGTAATTAGCTGATCATGTTTCACTTTTACCTAAAAAATAATAGTTATTGGGGCTTCGTTAAATTGTTAAAACAAAATGCCCAATGGGCCTTTGGTGAATCTGAACTACGCTGTTTTTGAGAAAACACCTAGAAGAGTCACCGTCGTCGACTCCACGCGAATACGCCGGATAACCAATCTACCGCCGTTATGCTAAGTACTTTCCGGGATAGAGGAAGAGATGTCGAATCGTCGATTCTCGAGTCGGACTCGCAAGGTTGCTACGAAGATGGTGGCGGCTCTTACGAGTACCGATAATCGAACTCAGGTGAGTTGTTGATTTTTTGTTTGTTTGGAAAACTTCAATCGTCTTTCGAATGGTTAACTATAGGCTGCTATAGCTCGACTTGAGGCTTTAGAGAATGACAATGGGGCTACTGAGGTTGTAGATATTAACCATGATGAAGAAGCGTCTCTCGACGAAGATGTGATCTTGGTGAATAATATATACATTGAAGATATCTCTTTGTGATTCTGCAGTTACTAGGTTAATCTTGTTTTGGGTTGTGGCAGGATACGTACAGAAGAAGCAACACAAGGGATCAAAGCGTCAAACTCGACAAGCAAAAGCCTTAGAAGCTCGTAGAGCTCCTAAATCCTTCCTTGAGCTCTTGCAAGAGGTGATTTGATTCTTTTGTTATTATATCTGCTGCTAAGCTCAGCTATTAGGGTTTGTTTCTAACAGAGGCTGTATCATCTCTATTAGGCAAAATTGGAAACGTTACCGAGCATGTGCCGACTTACTTGAAAGCAGCCGTAGGACCTCCAAGTTTGTCTTCTCGTCGACATTTCTGCATAGTTTTTGGATACCTTGCAGGCTATAGTTGCTGCTTATGTGGGATGAGGTTTTGTTCCATCCGTTGCCAAAACATCCACAAGGATACTCGTTGTCAGAAAGTTGTTGCATAGGAAAGAGCAAACTCAATGTAACATTTTTTTTCCTTTTCAAAATGTATTGAAACATCAATCAATCAATCTCCTTGTTTCTGTCATAAATGTGTTCTCAAAATAAAAATAGCCAAGAAAAGCATCGATCTTTCTCTAAAGTGCTTATATGATTTAGAAATCAAATATGGGATATCTGTTACTTGAGTGTTTCCAGTAGCTTTTTCTTAGATTCACAGATCTGGAGAAACTCACGGAGGACTCTTTGTTGCGCCATGAGAGTTTTACGTGCTGTATCTGCCGTGCTCCATGATTTCAGTGCTTCAAAGATGCGATTTCCAACCTCTGATTCTTCGCTGGATGCGATGAAACTCTCCAGAACCCCAATAACCTGTCCCGGTCCTCCTGCTGCGTCTTCATCTCTCTTTAGAGTTGAAAGAAATATTTCCATTTTTTTATCTTCTGGGGTGTTCATTTGATTGAGTAGCCAGTCAGAAACTTCTTGTATTGTGCTGCATAACGACTGTATAGAATCTTTGATCGCTTGTGATATCGGGGATGAAGATAATTGATCTGAATGTTGATTTTTCTTCTTTTTTTTCCCAGATGGAAGAGACGAACGGGTACATGCCTGAATTATAAGACTGTGCCACGCCAATGGTTCAGTGATGATCTGCACCAAGATCTGGACATCAGAATAGCAAGAATTCATGTCTGAAGATCCCATTGATCTGACTCTGTCTAGAATAAGCCTCTCAAATATCGAGTTCAACACATGCCAATGCTCGTGGGAACTTAGGCTCCAAGCATTCCAAAACACCGCAAGATTCAAACAGTCCACCATATCTGAACAGATACTCTACAGAGACGGTCCAACTAGGTTAATAACGGTACTAGTTAACATAGTGCAGGTGGAAGCAAAAAGAAGTAGAAAAGCTAACCTCAGAAGTCCTTGAACCCTGTGAGATCTCTGTGATCATTTCTACAGCGTCACTGAGAGAATATCCCAACATTTTTGTGTATTCCTCCAGCAAAAACTTAAGTTCTCCGCAGATTTTGAGGTCACCTCCAGACCCATTGGTTTCAGCACTCTCCTTTAATGCTGTTGACGCACATTGAACAGATAGATATATCATCCGAGGTAGAAGGGATTTTCTCTGGATGGATCGTTGCAAATTTTCTTCACGATCTTTCTTCTATGCACAGCCAACAAATACAAACAGTATTAGATTGCACTGGTCCCCAAGAAAAGATGTATTTATATAACCAAACGTACCACATTCTCTCTGGGACAGAAAGAAATTTCTTCAAACGGACCTACACACGTTGTTGACTGATATTAAGAATAAGACCACAATCATAAACATCAACTAATGTGAAGAAAATACTGACCTAGCAAATAGTTTTTCTCAGGGCAAGGTGTCCACCATGGTCGTGTTTGCATATCTTCATTGAACCTCAGTGTTCCGGATCCAATTTCATTCGAGAGCTCCACAAGTTGAACACCGGATTTCAGGTTTTCAAGAATGCGCTAAACAACATAAACACAGGTAATGTTAGATATATGAGAGGATCTCATAAATGGACATAAGGTAATTTACACGACAAGGATGGGGATGAATTACCTCTTCTTCCTGGATGCTGTCTGCGCTCTGCTTCAATTGCAAGACAGACGCTTCAACCCTTGCAGCTTGGTACTGGTATGAGTGCTGCAATCGTTGTTTGAATAGAACAAATTCGATAACCTGATATTACATCATCCAGATAAGTCACGACAATAACCGGTTGTCAATGGCAATTCTGGGAGAGAAATCAAATCGTTTACTTTTGAGTAATTTCTATGGCGGTAAGCAAGAAATGTAAGGTCTGCAGACTCTCTCAAATGATCATCCATAAACTTGAGATAGTCTTTTAGGAGGTCACTTAAGTCTACCCACATGGGAGATCCCAACATTTGACGTAGAATATGGTGTGAAACTGTTTCCGTCAAGATGTTCTTCACATCAAGAGCTTTATACCTACCAGAGAATAAACAGGTAGTTCAGCAAAACGAGCTGAAGAAGGGTTTTCCTTTTCCAGGCAAAAACAAGTGAAGCTGAGAGCAATGAATACCGTTCAAATGCAAGTGGAAGAGCACCAATATACGAATATATGTGCAACAGCAAGATCTTGTACTGCCAGACATGCCTGTGGAAACAAAAAGTGATTATTAAGTTGAGACCTATCAAAGAAACCGTTGGTATTTAAACCAGAAGCAGCGGGCAAAAATATCTTCTTATTCTAAAATGCAGAAATGGTACTGCTAGAAACTCAAATCTGTATTGTCATAGCTATAAGTTACTGACCCTCTGATAGTCAAGCCCAACTCAAGCACCATGATAGCTTCAGCAAGATAGCCAAAATCTCGAGTTAGCCAGAACAACTGGAACCAACAGTAAGGTTAATTAAATATAACAATAGGTTATGCCGAATAGAGGAAATGCGTCTAGTCAACACAACCAAAGTACCTGGACCAACATATTGCTAATCAAGGATAGAAGTTCTTCCCCAAACATGCTCTCTTGAGGGTCCAAGTCCTTAGAAAGAGGAAGATTTTGACAGTATAACTTTGCCAGTTTGACGGCAGAGGCTTCAATTTCTATATATTGGAAGGAAAGATATAATTGTAAATAGATTCAGAAGAACACATTCAAAGAACCTATCTTGCAAAAAGGAAAAGAAAAGAGAAAGCCACATAGGGGAGACAACAGGAAACTATGCCGAGGAAGGATTCCTCATACTGCATACCAGAATAGAGAGATGCCATACACACAAGAGTCACACGAAATTTAATTTTATAACCAAAACACAAGGAAATTGCAGAAAAAGGTATGTAAGCAAAGACAACACACCGCTAACAGGGAGCTCAAAAATGTTTCCCGTTAGTTCTTGAACTTTGAATATTGTTGTTGTTTGACCAAGCACTTTGGTTGCTGACGTAGAACAGGAGTCAGAGCTTTTCACTAACATTTCCACAAATTCTGCCTTTTTATTTGGGGATAATACTTGTAGATATGCTTCAACGTCCGAGGCATAGCAAGCTAAATGACCAAATCTGCATGCAAAGTGATACGAGTTCAGAGGGGTATAAGAACCAGTAAGCTTTACCGATATAAGTCAGACTTCATAGTATCATGGTAAACAACAAGATATCAACCCAAAAGGGTTCATACAGCAACATACTTGAGGAAATATTGCAGTAATGATTCTAGTAACTTGTTTTCGTTCTTCTTTCCAAATAAGAACTTTCTCTTCTCAATTTCAAGTTCTGCCAAGTGTGGACCCCTTATATTAGTATCCTCAGTATCTCTCTGTAATTTCTGCACCAAATCTGAAGCACTTGATATACGAGAATCAAACTGCAAGTTGGAAAAGAAATTGGATTATACATATGCCAGATGTTAGGAAAAAGGCAAACGAAACACGAACTGAAACATAGAGCCTGGCAAGTGGGTATATGATCACCATTTCTTCCGTAAGGTGAGAAAACTTGCATTCTATGTGTTTTGTTGGATGAACTTGATCATTGTTGTCGAAGTACTTCCAGATGCTGTCATCTTCAAGCAGACAGCCGAGATAGTGTAGGAAACACTCCCAATCATCTGGACTGTCAAGTGAACAGAAATATAATGTCAGCATACTGGCATGATATGCACAGGCCTGAGGTATAGAAACAATCAAATGACAAATCGGTAATCATATTGAAATCTTCCTAACTCTAAAAACACTGAGATTTGAGATGCTCATGCCTTGACAACATACCTCAATTCTAAGATTTTTTTATAGACATCAACAGCAGCAGAATAGTCATTTGCCCTAGCAAGGAGTCTCCCCTGTCAGCTTAAAGTGAGAGACTTTGAGTGAGTATACAGCAACAGACTCTGCATAACTATATATATTCTGATTGTTTCAACGTCAACTAGGGAAAATGCATATTTTTGGGCCTACGGAGTATATAATACAAAAGCATCAAGTTTAGTTCTCTTCCGACCAAAAAGCCTTATAACCTACCTGTATGCGTAGTTTATCGACTTCAATCATCAAAAGCGATCCCAAATTTCCAGAAAGGACTTCTAAAGCATCATTGTATTTGGATTGTTGTTCCAGCAAAGAGATATACACCATGAGAGCTAAAAATACCCGACTTTCATTAGTAGAAGACATGCTAAATAAATATGAAATAGTTCAACAATTTGTACAAGAGAAGACATTGGTGGAAAAGTGAATTCACCTTCTGGCTCATGCATACTATGAGAGGCAATGTGCTTCTTAAGTAAGCCTTCAGCAAGAAGTAACAGCTTCTCCCCACTTTTATCGCATAGCACCTGTCAAAAATCTTCACAACTGTAAGCAACAGAATACCAAACTGCCCGAAAAAGGAGAGGAAACGGTAGCAATACTTGTAATTGGATGCTACAAACTGCCCAAAGCAAGAACCTTTCTTCTCCGGCAAGTTTGTACATTTTGATGGCTGTCTGTCACAAAGCAAGACATAAGAAAAGGAAACTACAAACTGATATAGTGATATATCGGAACCCAGGGTACTGTTCATCAAACAGAAATACCAACCTGTTGCTGCTTCACAAAAGAATATTCACGAACATAGCAGTTGAAGAGCCCCATCATAAGCTCTAAATTGTTGGGGAATTTGCCACAGGCATGAGCATAGCAACTGGTGGCCAAGTCCACTGATCCAATTAGAACAAAAGACTTAGATATAATCAAAAAGTTATACACCAACTTTCAATCTCTTCTCCATACGAATGAACTTACAGTGATCGAGTCTCTGCAATACAATTTGCAAGGTACTAAGAGTGAGATCATCCATCAACGCTGAATCATCTTTGTACAAAAGCTCTTTGGCATCCAAGCAAACTGAGAGAGCCTCATCTGTTTTCCCCATTCTCTCAAAAATCAGAGCTTTAAGCGCCTGTTAATGCAACAGCATTCAATCAGATTACGTTCCCGTTTTATAGATAAGAGAAAGAGGATAACGAAGCTAATGATGGGTGACACTTACTAAAGCATAAGGTGACTTAGGGTACTTAGAGAGAAGCGAAGTAACGAGCTTGAGAGCATTTTTGAACTGACGAGAATCAATGGCATCCCAGATGGGTCGAACACGGCGCTCCGGTATTCCAACCGCAAACCCGAATTTGGAAGTCATCTGAGAAGATATGAGTTTTGTCTGAACCTGTTGAAGTGTTCTTATGAGTTGACCTTATACATCAAGAGACTTAGTAGCGGTTAAGACATGATTTGTACGACGATCAGGGAGTTTTGCAGCTGCTAAATTTTAACCAGATGAAACCTAATCATGCCGTTTGGATGCGGCGATATGGCTGTTATGGTCGAGAATTATTATTGGGTTTATTAATGGGCCGGATCAATTCATAACCAAATAAGCCCATCAGTGACTTCACGTAGGCTCAAAAGATATTCGGATTCTGAACAATCACATGTCAAGCGTCGGCAATTGTCAAGACGAGACTTTAAGCCGTTTCACGTGCCACGCCTGATCCGCCTCGGGGTGCACGTTAGTCTCCTGCTCCATAACCACCCACCTGCGCATTTTAGCGACTCCACCGTCGCAGCGTCACAGGATCTTCAGTCCATTCGATGAGAACTCAGATAGCGAGATTAACGGCGCCGAGGATAGTAGTGTTACTTCTCAGATTCACTATCGCGATCTCCTTCTTCTTCAAACTCGGAATAGTATATAACCTCAGAGACTTCACAGTAATTGTTGGAGGAACACTTACATCACTTACCAAATTACGACCAGAACAAATTCTCCCTGATTTCAGCCCGTCAGAAGATTCAGAGACGTTGTCACACTGGCAGATCGATTATGTCTGTATGTAGTATTCTGTTTGGAATAAACGCTTTTGTGGCTTCTTTTATCCCTTATGAAGCCACAACAAGACATGGGGGAAACCATGGGTGAACTGGGATTCGCATTCATTAAGGTGACTAAGTTCGAGAACGAAGAAGCTGTTTTCAACACCCAAAGAACTCGTGCTAATAATATGTAGAATTTAGCCACTGCATATGTAAAACATTTGGTAAATATCTATTGAACTGCACAAATATAGAATTGCCTCGTTATTGTGATTCAAATTAAATGTTGCTTACTTTTCCTCATCTGAAAAACAAAATGATTATTTTGTTCTAAGAAAATGACATTCTGATTTCTGAAGTCTTCTCATGCTTAGCGTGTATCCTTATTATTAACTAACTAGTGAACTCTTGACAGATTGTTGGCTTATATATGGAGATTGTGCTGGATTTTTAGCTTCACTAATAGCTGGTCTTTAATTGTTCATGTTAGGACACCTTCCATGAGTACCTCGGCATGATGATGGCTGTCCAGGGCGCATTTGCAGATAGATCCAGTGCTTTACTGACAATGCAGACGCTTCTATCACAGCTTTCTTCGCTGAAAAGCTAGAGGCTGCATTATCAAAGGTATTTGGCGGCGACAAATCAAGGATCCGGAAGATAGAAGAGTAAGAAACCATCAAGGTCACTGAGGATGGAAAAAATGTTGCCATCAGAGAGTATGAGCGGATCAAGGTATTTAGTTATAACCCTATGCATAATACAAGTTCTGCTGATGGACCAACATGATATGAAGTTTTTGGTCGTGTTCTTTGCGTAATCATTGCAGGAAAACAACCAATCTGAAATTGAGAGGTTGGACAGGGAAAGGCGTGCAGATTTCATGAACATGATGAAGGGTTTTGTCGTTAACCAGGTACGTTATTTTTATGCAGCACATTACCACATTAGTATTAGAAGGATGCAGCCTTTCCTTATTGTCCAATGGAAGTTTGTCTGTTTAGAATGAGTGAGGATGATAAGGAGATTGTTTAGGTTGAGCAAGTGTGTGATTCCATTCTTAGTGTGAGCTGCCAAGAGTGGAGAAGTTGAAAAAAATAGAATTAAAAAAAAGACGTTCATGGGTCTCTTGTAGGCAAGTGAATGGTGAGTGCTTTGGATGATGGTGCTGGAAAAGAGGGAATAAGAATTCATAAATTTGCTAGAAAAGGAATAGAGTCCAGAATGTAAAAGAAAGAGTTGTGGATGCAGGTGGAATACGCAGAGAAAATGGGAAACGTCTGGGCAAAGGTTGCAGAAGAAACTAGCCAATTCGATGGGAGAAGCAGATCAACTAACAAACATAGAAAAAAAAAGTGAATGATGTTCAGTGTGGCATAACCATATCAATTTCATGTTTGGCATAGAATCACACTACGTAATAATGGGTGTCAAAAAGTGTAGTTTTCTTTCTTTTCCTATGTTGTATCTATCTTATAGAGTATGGTAAACGTTCTTCTTTGTTTTTATATTAGTTGCTGTAAATTGGTTCTCCAAAAGCACCTCTGGTTCTGCCTAACCCTCATAGTCCATACCCATTGTTAAAAGTAACTTCGTCTAATAAGTTGATCAACAGAGAAGAAATTCATATATTGAACCAGCAACATGAGTACCAGGTCTATCAATCTTGCTTCATATACCGGCCGGTTTATCCCCTGCCCGGTTAGAAACAATAAGAAGCGAGACTACAGAGTCAATAACAGAACAGTCACGGAGACGTCAATACTAGCGAAAGCGAAGAGTCAACAAAAAGACAGCGTTCCCCCAAAATTACACCCATGCCATTTTCAAACAACGCGGCCAGGTCAAAGATCGCGTCTGTCTTAAAGGGGTATTCTCGTCATTCCGTGCTTTCCCCGTCGATCGCGCCGTGTGACCTTTTTCATTTAGTGACTCGAGATCACATAAAAGCTCAGACTACCGATTTCACCTCTCTTCAAACATGGCGGAGAACGGTGAAGAGAAGTTACTTGCTGTTGCACGTCACATAGCCAAGACACTTGGCCATAACGAATCCATGGCCGATGATATCTTACAGATCTTCTCCAACTTCGACGGCAGATTTTCTCGCGAGAAGCTTGCCGAAGGTCAAGCTGGAGAAGATGGATCTGGAGTCGCTACTCTCGAGCGAGCTCTAAATTCGCTTGACGGTCAGATCTCTCGCTTTGTATCCGTGGATCAGCCAATTTGGGCTGATCCTGCCGATTCCGCCGCTTTCCTCGACTCAATCGATGAGCTCGTTACAATCATTAGAGAATGGAGTCCTATGGCCTCCGAGAAACCTATCGGCGTCTGCCTCGCACGCGCCGACGAAATGATGCAGCAAGCTATGTTCCGCATCGAAGAGGAGTTCAGGTCGCTTATGGAACGCGGCGCTGAGTCTTTCGGCCAGGGAGGAGATTCTGCTGCGATGAATCATCGTTTCGACTCGGAGGAAGAGGATGACTACGACAGAGATTTCCAGAACGGTGACGATATTCAGATCCCAGTGGCACAGCCTCTCACCGACTACGATCTTATCATCGACGCACTCCCATCGGCGACAATCAACGATCTACACGAGATGGCTAAGCGCATGCTTGGCGCTGGATTTGGTAAGCCCTGCTCTCACGTTTACAGTGCTTGTAGGAGAGAGTTTCTAGAAGAAAGCTTGTCGAGGTTAGGGTTACAGAAGCTGAGTATTGAAGAAGTTCATAAGATGCCGTGGCAGGAGCTTGAAGATGAGATAGACCGGTGGATCAAAGCTGCTAACGTCGCTCTCCGAATACTCTTTCCGAGTGAACGCCGTCTCTGTGATCGCGTTTACTTCGGTTTCTCCTCCGCTGCTGATCTCTCATTCATGGAGGTATGTCGTGGCTCTACAATTCAACTCCTGAATTTCGCAGATGCTATTGCCATAGGAAGCCGATCGCCTGAGAGATTGTTTAAAGTACTTGACGTGTTCGAGACGGTGAGGGATTTGATGCCTGAATTCGAGTCTGTGTTCTCGGATCAGTTTTGCTTAGTGCTTAGAAATGAAGCAGTAACCATTTGGAAACGATTGGGAGAAGCGATAAGAGGTATATTCATGGAGCTTGAGAATCTGATCCGGCGAGACCCGGCCAAAGCTGCGGTTCCAGGCGGTGGTTTACACCCAATCACTCGTTACGTGATGAATTACCTCCGTGCGGCCTGTAGATCGCGGCAAACCTTAGAGCAAGTGTTTGAGGAAAGCAATGGTGTCCCTTCGAAAGATTCAACTCTGTTAATAGCACAGATGTCTTGGATCATGGAGCTTCTAGAGAGTAACTTAGAAGTGAAATCCAAAGTCTACAAAGATCCAGCCTTGTGCTCTGTGTTTCTGATGAACAATGGGAGATACATTGTTCAGAAGGTGAAAGATGGGGACTTAGGATTACTCTTAGGAGAGGATTGGATTCGGAAACACAACGCTAAAGTAAAACAATACCATTTGAGTTACCAGAGAAGCTCATGGAATAAGATGCTGGGGTTGCTGAAGGTGGATAATACAGCAGCAGGCATGAACGGGTTGGGGAAAACCATGAAGGAGAAGCTGAAGCAGTTCAATATGCAGTTTGATGAGATATGTAAAGCGCATTCGACGTGGGTTGTGTTTGACGAGCAGCTGAGAGAAGAGCTGAAAATCTCACTGGCCAGGCTTTTGTTGCCGGCATATGGGAACTTCATCGGAAGGTTTCAGAACCTCGGAGACATAGGGAAAAACGCAGACAGGTACATCAAGTATGGAGTTGAGGACATAGAGGCACGTATCAACGAGCTCTTCAAAGGGACATCCACCGCAAGAAAATGATGGTAAAACAACAGAAATAGCTCCACTTGTAACATATTTGTAACGAAGCACCTGGTAATGACCAATAGCGAAGTCTTGCAGGGTGGATTTGTAACTTATATCCCTTTAGACACTTAGCTCAGATCTGTTGTGTTGTGTGTACTAAATCACGTGTTTTTGTCATTATAAAAAGAGAAAACAGTTGAGGACTTAATCCTGAGTGCATATTTATCAACATGTTCTTAGGCTCTGCTTTTAACAAGCAAAGCAATTGCCTAGAGCTTCATATTTTTACCTCAACTAGGATCTTTATATCAAGGCTTATATCACAAGAGATCTTTATACCCCGATACTCGTAATTGTGTACCAGAAGAGATACAAAAAAGGAGGTGGTAACTAGACAAGTAAAGGACACAACAGGGTGTTTGAAGTTTTTCAACTCTTGAAATGAATAACATAACATAAGAAGCAAAGTGAGTCTAGGAGATATAAAACGTCTAAACAAAGCATAACAAAGAACTGGAAACCACAAAATTAAGTAGCCTGTTGACCAGCAAGCCTCTTCCTGGCCTCCTCAATGATGGTCAGCTTAATCCCTTTACCCTTAGGCAGAGACACCCATGGCTTTGTTCCTTTGCCAATGGTGAACACATTCCCCAACCTTGTTGCAAACTCATGACCTGTTGAGTCTTGGATGTGGATTGTCTCAAAGCTTCCCTTATGCTTCTCACGGTTTTTAATAACACCCACACGCCCTCTGTTTCTTCCTCCTGTAACCATCACAACATTGCCAACATCAAACTTGATGAATTCCACGATCTTGTTGGCCTCAAGGTCGAGCTTGATGGTGTCATGAGGCTTGATGAGCGGGTCAGGGTAACGGATGGTGCGACCATCATAAGTGTTCAGATATGGAATGCCTTTCTGCCCAAACTGGATAGATCGGACCTTGCATAGCTTAAACTGTACATAGAGAAGAAAAGGACACATATTTAAGGAACTTATTCTCATCATGTGAAGCATCTCTAAGAAATACGATAAACTATGACAAGAGGTGAGCAAACCTTGGCTTCCTCATCCTTGATGGAGTGAAGACGGAAACGACCCTTGGTATCATATAGAAGACGGAAGTTTTCATTAGTCTTTGGGATAGACACAACATCCATAAAACCAGCAGGGTAGGTCTTGTCAGTCCTAACTTTCCCATCAACCTGGATATGCCTTTGCATCAAGATGGAAATGACTTCCCGGTAGGTAAGAGCATACTTCAACCTGTTCCTGATGATAAGGACGAGAGGAAGGCACTCCCTCGACTTATGGGGTCCAGAAGATGGTTTTGGGGCCTGTGTGGAACCAATATGAGAACCCTCATAAAAACAAAACACAGAGAAACATATTTTGAATCAAAACTGAGCCAAAAAGAGAGAAGACTTACAAATGCACCACCAAGTTTGTCAAGCATCCAATGCTTTGGGGCATTAAGCCTCTTCAGATGCTTCTTCAACCCCCTCGCCTGTTTAAATTATCCAAATAAATGTTACATTGATATTTAAGGACATTGCCAATGAGAGATACATCATCATGACCTAGAGCAGCAACACATCAGAGATCTAAGGAAAATCACCGTGATTCATAATAATATCCACAAGTTCTCGAATCAATCCAATTGCTCTGAAGCTAACTTAACCATTATCTAAGTCACTAATACAACCCCAGAATCGAGAATCGAGATAAGAAACTATTAGATGTAAGCAATCACTAAGCTAAGAACAGAGGGAGAGGGATGACGAACCATGTTTTGACTTTGCAAGCGTGGCTCCGATCCGAACTACTTCCCTATTGTTTCAAGAACAGCTCTGAACGCACTTGAGAATTACTGAAACCCTAATTGGCCGTTTATATAGTTTCGTCCATTACTATGGGCTTTTATGGGCTAAGAAAGTATAGGCCCATTATATTTGGGCGTTATGTTTTCGGTTAATTGACATTGTAAACGATCTTTTCTTTTGGGCGTTTTAGTTAGACTCAGCTTTTTTTTTTTTAAATACTAGTTGCATCCTCTTCAAAATCTCGCTAGGCGTTAGTTAGATGGTTAGTTAACGCCTAACGCGGAATCAATAAATCAGAAATCAATGTGGATTAAGCGGAGATTTTTTTTAGGGAGTTCATCTAGTTCTGTAGTTTTATTGTATAAATACTAATTTGTAACTTATTCTAAACTGAAGGTTTGAAGTAATGTCTAAGGTGTATTACTTGGCTTATATGTCCAAGATGAGTGAGTTCAATAATTCTTTCTCTAGCTTTATTGAAGAGTAGAATAGTCAATTCCATTTCATCTTCTTTGAAGAATAGAATGTGGATGTCCATATTTTTTGTCCTTTCATCATTTTTCTATCTTTATTTCTTGTATACCACAAATATATAGATCTAGCAAAACCCTAAGCTCCGTACATCCGAAGAGTCTTAGGGTTAAAAGTAAAACTCATAGACTAATTTCACAAAAATGACTCCTCAGCTCCGTTATTCAATCAGCAAGGAGATTGGCACAAGGGACATAGTTTCTTCTGAGACGTGTAGAACCACTTGTCTAAACAAGCTTTGTGAAACTTGTACTTGCATGTCACACAAGCTCGCCTAGGAAGGTTGTGATTAACTATGTGTATCACACTGTAACATATCAGACAGTCCTCTACACCTTCAAATTCCTTGTCCGAGTTCCGCTTCCATATTCTTATCGCCTCTGCCAGAGCCCCATTCTGCTTCCAATAACACATTTAGAAAGATAGAAAACATGCACTCAATTAAGTCATCTAATTGAAAGTGGCTCAAATGGAGAGAGAGCAAGACTTAATCATATGAATCTACCAACTTTTTCTGCTACCGTGTTATTGGTCTACATGATGGAACTGGATATATCATGCAGGATAACAAAGATCTATGTCACTCATAAAGCACAGTACCTGATTACGAACAAACATTAGCATAGACATCAACCACTTCCTCTGTTTCGCATCGCTTATTCCAATACTTTTTGTGCAATTGACATCAACAGGCCTCAGTGGGTAAGAAACTGGAAGACGGATCACGAGATCCATCCCAGTTTCATCCTTTGTATATGTAGCAACTACTTCATTTGCCGATTTACTTATACTGACTGAAAAGCTCTCATCATTAAAGTCTGCCTTCTTTATCTGCAGCACGCATAAACATTGAACAGAAATTTACCAATGTATTAGTGGATCTTCACTGCAACTCTCAGAGACGAGAACGATTTTTATTGCACATACCTGAGACAGTTCGTTCATGATTAAAGAAGGGCTGCACCACGATTTTGTAAATGCTTCAATCAAAGATGATGCAGATCGATCACGCATTTCGCTAAACCACTCTCTAACATAAGCTGGAAGGACACGTAGCATCAGACCATATATTGCCCCAGCAAGTGAAGCCACCTTTCCAGTTTCAATAGGCCAAAGTGATTCAACCGTTGACAGGGACGAACCCGTCGTAATTGCACAAATGGCTGCAGATGCTACCACAGATAACTCGGACAGAATATCCCCATCTTTTTTCTTCAAGCTCTGTGCCATGTATAATTCTACAGGAATGTGCTGAAAAAGAATATCCAATATCAGCGGATTTGCAGTTTTCTCTATATACTGCACCAGTCTCTCACGTCCTTGTGTTAGTGAAGGTAAAGAGTTAACATGCGAGAGCAACAAAGACCACGCCAGGAATGTCTGCACCTGTCATTAGAAGTGATTATTACAGTGAATGACTTGTCCACAGAGGGGCAATAAACCTAATAAAGCTTTAGAAAGTAAACTTTACCCTTTCTGGCGCAGTTAAATCCGTATCAAGAAGTTCATAATTCAACTTCTCAACCATACAAGATACTTCATCTCTTAGCCGTAGCTTGTCTTCAGATGGCAAGCCAACATTGCTCGAGTCCTGATCATTGAGAGACTCATCACTCAGTGGTGCATTCCCATCAGCAACTAAGCATCCTCTCCAGAAACAACAGATTTTATTTTTGTACGTAAAGGTAAAATTATTATGCTCGTAATGAAAGGAATGATTCTCAAACAGTTTTTGCTTGTCTCTTCTCCTATGAAGAGTTTATCTGTGAGCATTTTGAAAGCAGCCATGGCTTCATCTCTCCAAAGGCCCTCCTTGAACAATGTGCGAAGCAATGACACTAGAGCCCTCAAAAATGGTTCTACAACGTCCTCTATGTTATTATTAAAGTAAACCCACATGTTCCCTAAGCTCTCTCCATGCACAAGAGCACCATTGAGTAGAATGTCAAAAATGGATTTTAGTAAACCTCCACTCGATGGTTCACTCTTACAAAATGAGACAAGTGTTGGCAGGAAAGAAGTTTGAACATTACCCCCTGGCCACTGCCACGTGCAGAGTATTTCTGCGGAAAGCCAAGCTTGAGAGGCAAACCCATTATCTTTGTGGCCAACAAGAAATCAGTGAATCCCCATTTTCATGATCAGGCTATTAATAAAAGAAACAAATCTTTGACTCTTGGATTTTCTCATTTCGCACAAAAGAACAGGCACACCATGAGTATTTATGCTAGCTGACGAGCTGGGGCTAACCCACATTGGCCATGCATCACTCTCAAGCAGAAGCAGGCCACAAATAATTTCTTCATCGCTTTGATCCACTGAGAGATATTCCAACACCTTGGTCATCCTTGAAGCACACAATGATGTAAGTTCACAAGGTTGCAGATCATCCTCAAGTACGACAACTGACCTTAGGAATTGAACCACAATGCTTGCTGAACTCTTCCGGACATCATAGTTTATGGATTTCCAGAACCGATTATCCATCTTAGAGCAAACAGCATGAACAAAATCACACACAAGATTCCGATCTTTTCTCTTCTCATTGGACTCATTTAGTGTATTTTCCACTAGTGATGTCATTCTACTTTCCAAGTCAATGATAAAAATAGAAGACAAAATCGTTGAAAGTAGAGTGGCATCCTGATTCAGAGCCTTCAAAGTGAAGAAAGTACCATCAATAACTTCAGCAACCACGATCACATCTGCAGAACTGCTCAAATCAAACTCTATAGCCTCAACAATAAGAGAGGAACATGTATCATTGACTGAACATAATGGTGACTGTTTGATAAAAGATAGTATCTTTTCAAGGATCCCTCTATATATCAGGACCAACGAGCCTCTTGACACAAAAGAAATACTGCTGTCTTCGGTTGAACCACCCAGAACTGAACTGCATACACAAAAATATAGAATAAGAACTGAGAACCAGGAAACAAGTAATATAAAATACTTGGCTGAGAAACATAAATGCGAAATATTGGATGCAAGCTTAAAATCCAGTGATATGAATATGCGCTTTGTTTGATACTGTTTATGCATATGTTGACTTACTTACCACAGAAACTGAGTAGCAGAGGTTGTAGTCGCCGGGGAGGAACGGATAAGACTTATAGCAGTTGATTCTATGAGTCTATGATGCCAATGGTCTGGCCGAGAGCCAATTTTTTTATTCAACTCCTGCCCAGAACTTCTTTTTGTAATTTCATCCCTTCCCTTCTCTAAAAGTATTTTCATAGCAGCCAGGTTATTGAAGCCCTGATGTTGTTGATTGAATGCATAAGAAATGACATCACTCCACTGTTGAGTGAAACATTCATCATCAAGTAATGAAAGCAGGAGATCTTGTCTAGCTGCAGTCGAAGAGTCATATCCATCCATTACCCAAGGGATAAAAATTTCTTGAAAAACTTTAATAAACTTCTCTGGGCTCATATCCCTCTCTTTTTCAACAGAGAGACGAGTAGAAGTCTCTATATCATCAATTACTACTGAAACTATCTTTCTCGGTCCAAACACTGATGCTGACACTGATAAAAGCTTCAAACCATCTAACAATTCCTGAAAACAGAAATACAACCACATGAGTTAATCCAAGTAAAAACATCATATGATTTACCATCACATAGTAGGGTAACAAAAACATGGACAATAACTTACAGATGATCTTATCCACGGGAAAGCCTTGGACAGCAGCGGCCCCATAAATTGTTCCAAGGGCCAACTCTCACCTTCCAAAACTGAATATTTCTCCAATAATAAGAGAAAATCAATAAGTTTTCTCATACTGCCCGTAACTATTTCTAAATTTCCCTGCTGAAGCATATTCATGAAGCTCTCTTGAACAGATTCACAGAAAAAAGACAGCAGGTTCTGCTCGAGCAAATTAATCCCTGAAAGAATTTCTAAGATGCATCATCCTAGCTCTTGCAGATATCTAACTGATTTATCCATGCTAAGAGTGTCAGCTGACTTCCTCTGAGTAGGTGGGATGCTTCCTTTAGATAGTTGAAAGAAGTCTGCCCAGAGAATCTTCACGAGGACTTTATCAATTAGATCAACCTGGAGATCGTGAATGGAATTGGGATCATCGCCATACCTTGAAGCATTATGTAATCCCCAGAGGAAACATTCAGTGGTTGCCCGAAGAAGTGATAATTGATCCGCACTTGAGAAATCACACATACTCCTCGCAGCCAATAAGTTTTTGAAAAAATTCACAAAGAACTTATCAGCTTCTACAGATTGTGTTGGCATAACTTCAAGGAACAATATCAGCGCAGGATAAGAAACTTGTGCGGATCCATAGCACCCGTTCCTAAGAAACTGCCATAAATGATTTAGAACAGATTTGTGAACATTTAAGATAACCCAACTCTGCGGAAATTTTCTAGAGAACAGCAAGACAGTCTCCCACATTGATGAATGACAGGTTGGATTATTTTCTTTAAAAACACCAAGCAGAGCTGGTGCAAGACATCTGACTTCGCCTTCGCCAAAGACTTCAGGAACATTTTTAATGAAGCTGCTTAACAAAGAATAAGTTGCTGACCGTATACTAGGGCTTTCAGATTTTAGAAAGTTCAGAAAGCATTTATGGAAAGAGAACAACTTCTCAGCCGAGGAGGTTGCTACTGCCCTAGCCTTCGAGGCAAGTTTCGATTGAAAATTAATGTTTGCAGAGCCAGCTTTATCAGGTCCGTGGAGCAAAATATCTAGAAGTGTAGCCAACCCCACCAGAGATGACGATATCATCTAAAAACAACGTAAAATAAAACACTGGAAAAGAGAACCCATAGAAGGAAAAATTGCACTTTTTAACATGAAGAATCACCCAAATGAAGTACCTGCTGGTACATTTCTTCTAATTCATCTGAAGCAATTGCCTTTTCAGATAAATTTTGAGGTGTAAGTTTGAGATTTTCCTCCAGATAAGAAAAAATCTCAGCTGAACATAAATTCAAGGTGTGCAATCTCTTTTCCTGGGCAGGGAATGCTGCCTGTTTAAACATTAGACAGATAAATGAAAATCTGAAAAATAATGCTATAACAAAGTGCCCGCTGACCAGAACTAAAAGGTCACTGATCTTATAAACGATAAGAGAGTTTAGAATAGCAAGTGTGGCATCCAAACTTAACATAAAAAAATAACCTCCACCAAGAAAAATGAACTAGGAAACGAGGTGCCAACCTGCAAAGACGACTTTGCTACTTGAGAAACTTCAGAAACCAAATCAAACTGTGAAAACCACCAGGGCCCCATGATAGCCTTTAGATGAGGAACTAAATCTCTCCTGAGTAACATGTAAGAAACAAAGAGTTAAAGCAAAATACAAAATAATAGAGGGAGAAGATGCTATATCAAGACACATTTTCTATATGACACGCTCAATTTTAGACAAGTTTCTACAGCACTTAGCAACAAATGAATCATTCTAACAAAATATTCATGATTCCTTTGATATAGATGTTAGGAGAACCTCAAAGCTAAATTATATCCACTCATGACACAAGAAGACCCAAAATCCAAGTGTGTGATACTAAAAAAGAAGTAAATGAGACACTGCATCAGAATGACGGCAAGAAAATGGGCATGCATTCGAAAATTGAGAGTCAAAGTACAAACCCGATACCAGTGACAACATTAGTCATGATGTCATGCGTAACTCGCCAAACATCTCTATTGTAGTCCAGTAGCAACTTCTTGTACTCGAATATCTGTAAATGTATGACAAAAATAGTCGAAATCAATTGTGGAAAATGAACCACCAAATCCACTGCAACGAGAGAAAGTCAGTGATCAACATGCTGCAAACCAAAGAGTGCTTGAGCCAATTCCATCAGCGTCCAACATTCCTAGTATGTTAACAAAGAAACATACCCATTGTGGGATTATTGGCAAAAGTTCCTTCCCTTTCTTCTGCTTAACCAATTCTGATAGGGAAGTAAGAGCTTTAATCTGTTGAAACCAAACAAACCACAATCAAGAAAACTCAGAAGAACAGGTCTTGTAGTCAAATTGAATATCCAGGAAGGAAAAGCCGATACCTTTGTCGTAGGATCCTTCCTTGAAAGCCGTTGCAAGTGTTGGGACACCTCACTATCCAAATCCTACAACAATTCATCCACAAAGATGTGAGACTAGCAAACTAATGAGCAGAATCAAATAACAAACATACCAAGAAGGGAGCAGAGTCTTCAGATGCAAGAGAAGATTCGAATCTAGAGCTACCGATATAGCCACCAAAACCTACGGCGGTGGCTGCAGAGCCAGACGGCAACAAAGAAGCTGCCAAGCTGTTCAGAAAGCTCAATTCAGTAGCTAACCAACGAAGCATAGACTCGAAAAAGGATAAAATCGGAACGCGAAGGAGAGATTGAAAGGAAATTTTCACCTGCTGCTGGATGGACGAGCTTTGCTCCTTGCAGCATCTCCTTTGGGTTTGCCCATCTCCTTATACTCTAGGCGAAAAAGCGTTGAGAGAGAGAGAGAGAGAGAGAGAGGTTTGATCGGTCTAGCAGAGGAGCATATAGAGATGAAAGTCAAGGGTCGGAGGGGAAGGCGGTGGCGGTACAGTCGTCGCAGGAGGAGGCAAAGAGAGTTTGTCTGGTGGAGGGGGTGTGCCGATTAGTATTGGGTTCGTTGTACTACAGCCCAACTATTTACAGCCCAACTAATACTCTTAAACCTATGAAAAAAAGGGTGGTCAGATCGGATTTGTTCAAATTCATAAAAAGTCCTCTATATTCTAACAACGTTTTGATCAGACCCCAGCGTTTTTAATTTGGACGATATGACTTCCAGAGTTATGTCATTTATATCTGTTTCCTGTGCCAATTTGAAATCATGAAAACCGATCCTGAAAATTAGTTCACTTAATTACTTTTTCCTGAAAATTAGTTTTCTACTGAAATGCATGAGAAATAAAAATACAATGTCCAGTTGTCCACTCCTAGTTTGGTTTATTAAAAGAATAATGTTTTTTTACATAAACCTAATTAAATGAGTTAGAAAGGAACTAGTCATCTGAATTTTGAACCAGATATTATTACCTGAACTAGGAACAAAGTTTGGTTGTGATAAGTGTCACCCAACCGTTTTCTCCATCTTCGATTATCGTCATTTGTTACTATATTATATTATCGTTTGTTACAAGATTCTATCATATGAAGTTATGAACTATATATATATACATATAGTCTAGGTTCTGTTAAATTGGACAATTCCAATTTCGCCGAGAGCTTACGACTGTTTCTCTCCCAATCTATCTATTGTTTTCCAAAACCGTATATTCTATGTTTACATCTCTAGGCTCGTTATATTGCAAACAACCTTAGTCCTTTCACCCATTTCAAAAGAGATTTTCTTTCTATAACAAACCTTAGTCCTCAAACGATCAAACTTATAAATTATATAATTAAAGTCAGAGCAAAAAATATAGGTTATATCTTATTGTCCATACTAACGGTTAGTTTAGAGGCGGCCGGTGTTAGACATATTTTGTCTTATAGGTTTGGTAAGTATATTAGCAATATATTTTCTGGAGTAACTAAAGTAGTTTAGTGAAAAAGATATTTAGTTTGAATAACTAAATCCTAGAGACTTTTGTTTGATATAAAATGAAGGGCGAAGGGCCGAGAATGTCGTGGTTGCATGCATGGAAGGTCAGCTGCTTCTGTCTAACTCATCCTCCCCCAGTGATATGACCCATATGGCCTCCCGTTCTCTCGATAGGTTCTCTAATTATGTCCACAATTTTTTTGTAGGAAACAAACCTGTATCGATCGGAATCACAAACCGATATCAATCAAGATTGTAGAAAGACCAAGATTCAAGAAGATATTAATTATTTATATATGTGAATATAGTTTCTAACTTCAATTATTCTTCAACTCTTTTGACACAATGATTTACCTAGCTTTTTCGATGATAACAAACCCAGTAGCTAATATAGCGTTTTAATTTATATATACACAATTGGTACAAAAAACAAAGAGAAGTGTGCTGAAAAAAGGAAATTAAAACATGAATATGATAGAAGTGACGTAAGGATCATGGCCCAGTATTACAGTAGCGTTTGTCTTTGTTATCAAATAAAAAAGTGGAAAATATTCGATAAGAATTTAAAATTTTCTCCGTAAATAAAAGACACCCACATTGTGTTTGTCCTTGTTAATTTTTTTTTTAAAAAGTGGATAATATTCGAGAAGAATTTAAAATGTTCTCCGTAAATTAAAGACACCTACGTGTAAGTAAAAGTACCTCTTTATAAAGTTCTCAAGTCTTGAGAGCTTTATCGACCCACAACTCCTACCTTCTAGCTATAACAAGTAAAAAAAAGAGAGAATGGAGTACGTTAAGCAGAGAAGTATGTTAAAGGTGTTCTCGATGGTGATCATGATAATGATGGGGGCTCAAGCTCAGGCCCAGCTGAGCAGTGACTTCTACTCAGAAAGCTGTCCTTCACTATTCCATGTGGTGAGACGGGTGGTGAACCGGGCGGTGGCCAGAGAGCCTCGCATGGGTGCTTCTCTCCTCCGTTTGTTCTTCCACGATTGCTTCGTCAATGTAAGTTTTTTTCCCTTTTTTGGGAATGAAAAAGGAAGCATGGTTGGCATGTTCCCATGAATTACTCCAACAATTTTTTAAAAATGCTAAGAACATTATTTGACAGGGTTGTGACGGATCAATACTGTTGGACGACACACCGTCCTTTCAGGGAGAGAAAACCGCAGGACCTAACAATAATTCTGTGAGGGGATTCGAAGTGATCGACAAAATCAAGTTGAAGGTTGAGAGACTTTGCCCGGGTGTCGTCTCGTGCGCTGACATTGTCCCTATCTCTGCTCGTGACTCCGTTCTCCTAGTTAGCATCTCTATCCCTTTACGCTCTCCCTCTCTCACATAATATAGTTCTACTCAAGAGTCAAGACCAGCTCAAATATAACTGATATCCAAACCGAGTTTAAACGTTATTTCAACTCTACACGATTATAACTATTAAAAATGGAATAATAAAAAGAAATAAATTGACAAATATAAGAAACAAAATGTAACCAAATCTAAGAAACAAGTGAGAAAAAGATTTAAATTTGATATTTCAAAACAAAACATATGTTTATCAATTACCAAACCAAAAATGTAGCTAGCAATCGAAAATATTCCAAGAAAAAAAAACAATCTATAACGGTGGCTATAAGCAATAGTTTCGGTGGCTTATGCCACAAACCAAACATAAATGGATTTATCGTAGCAGCTTCTAGTTGTACATTTATTCCTTTTGTGAAAACAAAATATAATTTATTTATTTTTAACAAATATCATTTGTTTCTTCTCAAACACTAATGTGCATTTCTCTCATTAATCTCAATACTTACGCTTCTTAACTTGACTAAGCAGCTAGGTGGACCTCACTGGAGCGTTAAATTGGGAAGACGAGACTCCACGAAGGCGAACTTCATGGCCGCTAACACAGGCGTCATCCCTCCTCCAACTTCTACCCTCAGCAACCTCATTAACCGTTTTAAAACTCAAGGTCTGTCCACACGTGATATGGTCGCCCTCTCTGGTGCTCACACTATAGGACTAGCCAAGTGCGCCACTTTCAGAAACCGTATCTACAATGAAAGCAACATCGACCTTTCTTTCGCCACGTCAAGACAAAGGAGCTGCCCTGCCACTGCTGGCTCTGGGGACAACAAGGAAGCCATTCTTGACGTTGGCTCTCCACGAAGGTTCGACCACAGCTACTACAGTCAGCTTCGTGACCAAAAGGGTCTTCTCACGTCAGACCAGGTCCTCTTCAACGATGGTCCTACCGACTCGCTCGTTGTAGCTTACAGCCGCAATCTCAACGCCTTCTACAGCGATTTCGCAAGAGCTATGATTAGAATGGGCGACATCAGCCCACTCACCGGATCCAAGGGTCAGATCCGAAACGATTCTCGCAGGCCCAATTAAGTATGTCTCTTACTTTATTAGGCGATTAGGCCCAATAGTCACCTCTTCGCCAACCTGTTTTTTTCTCCCTATTGTTATGTGTATATTCTTCGTCAACTGTTTAAATATACATCTCCATTATAAAACCATAAAACATACAAAGCAATAAAGCAGCAGAATAAAAATTTGCGGCTATGCAGTTTTTCATTTTCCGTTCCTGTTTCTTCTCAGTTCTCATTTTGGCTCTATAATATTATTTAAAAGAAATAAAATTTTAAAATTCAACTGTATAGCTACATATTCATTCACCAAATTAGAGACCGACGATCTATTTATATTATACGATTAGATGTTCACATATTTAAAATCTTGTTTTATATTCATTTAAATAAAAATTTCAATGTTTAATATTCACAGTTTAAAAGTTCGAAATTGATATTCACATATATTAATAGTTCAAATTTAAAGTACCTATAATTTATGGTTATCATTGGTTTAATGAAACCTGATTACAACCCAATTTCATCTAAAATAAACCAAATCAAATCCTAAAATAAAAAACAAAATCTAAAAATCCAAAAATCCAAAAATCTAAAAATCTAAAGATTCAAAATCAAGAAAAACAAATTTTAGGGTAACGAGAAAACCCTAAAATGCAAAGTTTGGTCCTCTGCAAATTTAAAACTACGAATGTTTTTCTGTTTGATTCTTACATTTGAATTTATTTCCTTTCAATGATCAAGAATAAGAAGAAGACAATATTGGATTTAAAGAACAAAAGGATTTTATTGGAGGAGCTAATCAATGCCTTCGGCAGCAAAACCAATCCGATTCATTTTTTCACCTCCAATCAAATCCTCAAAGCAACTGAGAATTTATTTGAGAACCGAGTTATCTCCAACTGGGAATATTTCATTTGGTACAGAGGCATAATAGAAGAAAGACTTGTTTCAATCAAGAAATGGTCAAGTCAAAATCTCTCAAGCTTCACAAAAGCATATTGAGATATCTTTGTATCCTCACAGATGAACGGATACAAGAATGCTCTAAAGCTTCTAGGTTGTTGCTTAGAATTTGATCTTCCACTTTTAATCCGTGAATACACAGAACACAGACCGCTAAGAGACGGAGGAATCTCAAGTGGAGAGGTTTTGCCATGGAAAGTGAGATTGAAGATTGCGAAAGAGATAGCAAGTGCGGTGACTTATCTTCACACGGGGTTTTCGGTGACCATAATTCATCGGAATATAAATTTAACTAACATTTTCGTTGAAAAGAATTGGATGACGAAGTTTTCTGATTTCTTGTTTTGTGTTGCTATACAAGAAGGAGAATTATATGTAGAAGACGATGTGAAAGGAGTTATTGAATTTATTTATCCAGATTATTACTGGACAATAAAAGTTATAAAGAAAGTTGATATTTATAGCTTTGGTGTTGTGATGTTGGTTTTGTTGTTTGGAATAGCTAGTGTGTTTAATGGACCAGGCGAGACTCCAATGTCACTTAACGACCATGTGTCCAAGGTGGATTTGAAGAGATTGTTGATAAAGAGATATGCAATGTTTCATATGGTGATGATTTGGTTCTGAGACGGTCACAAGGTGAAGCTTTTTTTAGATTAGCTTTCAGATGTGTAAGATACAATAAAGTATATTGGAGAGGTTGTTGATAAATAGATATGGAATGTTTCAGTGGTGATGATTTCTATTTGGAAATTTTTATTTTGGATTTATTTTGTTGTAATTGGATTATAATTGGTTTAAATTAGGTTTATTTTTGTATTACATGGTTAAAAATAATTTGGTAAACAATAAACCGAATAAAACTGAATTGAAACCAATATTTGTGTGTATAAAATTTCGAACATTCAAATTGGGATATTAAGAATTGCAACTTATGTTATAATGGATATGATTGATATCCTATATGTGGACATTCGATGGTATATGATAGTTTCATGTGGAAATAAATCGCATGAATATTAAAGATTACAATTTTTATTACGATAAATATAGATGAAAATTTTAAATCTGTGGACATTTGATCATATACACGATAGTTCCGCGTGGAAATTGATAGTTGACTCTAAATCATATAGATAAAACATTAAAATATACTGGCAAAGCGTGAGCCCTTGGATGAAAAGAAAATTGGCGAATGAGAGGACAAGTGTAAAAGGGCGTGAAAAGTCACAACGGTGAGAAGAGCACAGAGGAACAAGTGGCCTCTGCTTTGCCTAATTAAAAACATTTAGATTTTTTTAATATGCGTGGACCGCCAATGACGTTTAACATCGTTTTCTTCACCTCTTCTTCTTCTTCCTCCTTTTTTTTATTGTCTCAAAACGAAGCAGAGAGAAATAAGGAAGAGAAAGAGCCGTTGCTGGGGACTTAGGGGCGGATAGAGAGATCTGCACGTCTTTGTTAGAGATCTCGGATTCGTTTCCAGAATTCTCTTCCTCAGCGGTGATTGTTTTTGTTTTTTGTTTTTTTGAATCATATATTTCTCGGAATTCTGATCTATTCCCCGTGCGGATTGTCGATTACATGTTGAATTTTAGGTTTTTATGATTGCTGATCTATGTCTGTGTTCTTAACATAGAGGAAATGCGGTAATGAGGGAGAAAGATAACCGAAATGATCGGGTTTGGTTTAGGGCTTTAGGGTTTGGGAAGTTTGTGTGTTTGCTTCTGTGTGGATGACTCAGGATTGGTAATCCTTGTATCCATCTATATAATTGCGTTTCGATATGATCGATATAATTAATACTTCCCATTTTTATGAGCAATGTTCGTTATCTATTACATTGATTGTGGCAGAAGTGGAGATCTCATGGCTTTGTTTATTGAACTTCACAGGCTCAGATTTCACCAAGCTTCTGAGAGGTATATTTGTACCGCTCTGCCAATCATGAATCACCTCGGAACTCTCTTGCTTAGGAACTCAGAAATGCTGGAAGATGTGTTCTATCACTAGGGCATTACTTGCACGAGCTCATGAGGTCATGACCCATGAGCTATCACAGAATCTGATCTAGCGTCGGAGAAAGTAGTGTTTTTGGCTGCCTGTTAAGTTTGTATATTAGATGGACAATAAGCCAAGTGTCTTGACTGATAAATATGATGTTGGGAGGTTATTGGGTCAAGGTACTTTTGCCAAGGTGTATTATGGAAGGAGTTTTCGTACTAACCAGAGTGTTGCTATCAAGATGATTGACAAGGAAAAGGTTATGAAAGTTGGGCTTATTGAACAGATCAAGAGAGAGATATCGGTTATGAGGATTGCTAAACACCCTAACGTAGTGGAGCTATTCGAGGTCATGGCAACAAAAACTAGGATTTACTTTGTTATGGAGTATTGTAAAGGTGGAGAGCTATTCAACAAGGTTGCCAAAGGGAAGTTGAGAGAGGATGTTGCTTGGAAGTATTTTTATCAGCTTATCAATGCGGTTGATTTTTGCCATAGCCGGGAAGTGTACCATCGTGACATAAAGCCAGAGAATCTATTGCTGGATGATAATGAGAATCTCAAGGTATCTGATTTCGGATTAAGTGCCCTTGCTGACTGCAAGCGACAAGATGGTCTTCTGCACACTACTTGTGGTACACCTGCATATGTTGCTCCAGAAGTGATCAATCGAAAAGGCTATGATGGCACAAAAGCAGATATTTGGTCTTGTGGGGTTGTTTTGTTTGTTCTATTGGCTGACTATCTACCTTTCCATGACTCCAATCTGATGGAAATGTACAGGAAGATAGGAAAAGGAGAGTTTAAGGCTCCAAGCTGGTTCGCTCCAGAAGTACGGAGGCTGTTGTGTAAGATGCTAGACCCCAATCCTGAAACTAGAATCACCATCGCGAAAATCAGGGAGAGTTCCTGGTGTAGAAAAGGTTTACATATGAAACAGAAAAAGATGGAGAAACGAGTCAAAGAGATGAATTCCGTTGAAACAGGTGCTGCAGGTCCAAGTGAGAACGGAGACAGGGGAACAGAGGAATACCATACAGACGAACCTACAAATCTGAACGCTTTTGATATAATTGGCTTGTCTGCTGGGTTTGATCTGGCAGGACTGTTTGGAGATGTGTATGACAAGCGAGAATCTAGATTCACATCCCAGAAACCTGCTTCAGTGATCATATCTAAGCTGGAGGAGGTGGCGCAACGATTAAAACTGAGCATAAGAAAGCGGGAAGCAGGTTTGTTCAAACTGGAACGTTTAAAGGAGGGAAGAAAAGGAATTCTCTCAATGGATGCAGAAATATTTCAAGTGACCCCAAATTTTCATCTGGTGGAAGTGAAGAAATCTAACGGAGATACTCTGGAGTATCAGAAATTAGTGACAGAGGATCTTAGACCTGCTCTCGCAGATATTGTGTGGGTTTGGCAGGGCGAAAAAGATGAGCCTGCTCCACAGCAAGAGACAGAACAACAACAACAGCAGGAGGAGGAATAACCATTGTAGTTTTGAATTTTGTTATTGTCAAGTTTTTGAATTTTGTTTAACACTGATGGTTAAATGTATATGAGTTTCTTACAGTTTGGTTTGTGAAAAATTTGGAAATTCTGCATGATATAAAGTGGTTTACAAAAACTCAATGGCAAGACTTGAGACTTGATGGTTAAACTTAAATTGCTTGCTCTATCTCATATCATGAAAGAACCAATATTTGTCCAACATTTGAGAACGAAAACATAAGCATCCTCCACTAGATTCAGCTATAAGGAAATTGGGAAAAAGGCTTCGACTTTATTGAGATTTAGTAGTCAAGACGAAGATCTATACCATATAGTACAGAGACAATATGCGAATCGGTGCTGTCGATTGCAACAATTACAGACAATAGAGAGAGAGAGAGAGAGAGAGAGTAAGAAACTCAAGAAGAGCGTTTGGCATTGGAACAGATATGGTTCCAGAGATAGCAGCCACTTGCCATGTCAACGCATGTCCAAAATCCAGACTTCATTGCCATTTCCACCTGACCCCAGAAAACAGAAAACCCCCATTAATCCCAAATAGATAGAGTATGAATGAAGATCAGAGGAAAAAAGAAGAAACCTTGGAGAATTTGGAGTCGGAGACGTCGGTGAAGGAATCGTCGAGAGGGTCTTCGGAGGTAGAGTTGAGCTTCTTGAGGACGAAGAAGCCAGAGGGCATTAAATCCACCAAGTTGTTTGTAGCATCACTTGGTTGATTTAATGCCCTCTGGCTTTGTAAAATCGCTTGGTAGGTTCCAGAATCAGACCTTCAATAAAGTAGTATCTTGTAAATCCGCCTTAGTGGGTATTAAATCCACCAATTTTTTTGTAGCTTCAACCATCTCTTTAAAAGAAATCCTCATTTCTTTGGTTTGCTACAATTGGATTAGAAAATGTATAAGAAAAGCGGCAAGCATGAGATTTTATTAAAGCTCTTACTATCCTTAACAACAATAAGCTAAATGTATCGGAACTACTTGTGAGACTAACTAGCCATTATATACCTTTTTCAGGTCAGATTTTTCATTTGCCTCACTTTGCTGCAAAAATCAACCAAAGAACATGGTTATAGTCAATCAAACGTCCAAACAGGTTAAACTAAAGCTGTCTACACCTGATTATCTTATAAAAAGTACAGAAGCTAACAGCGGTCTTAGTAGACAGGTTTCATACTTGTCAAAATTTTAAACATAAAACAGCAACTATTGCGGCTGTCAGTAAAGTATGGCGAAATGTTAGATAAAGTGTAAATTCTCGATCGGTTCTACAGAGTAATACCTTTTTTTGCTTCTTTAGATTTACTATCTCCGAATCATCGGACTCTCTCTTAGCTTAAAGAAAATAAACAAAAACAAATAAAAACCCTATCTCATTAGAAAAAAAAATCAGGACTGACAAATCAATCTGCCTGTTTTCATACGTTCAATCTCAACAAAAAATAATTCAAAAATAAAGTTTTAATAATCAATATAGGCCTATTTTCTTCTATAACCGGTTATAGAAAAACTCATGAATAAAGAGATGTTGATGGGTTTAAAACGTTGAGAGCACTTTCTCCATCGAGAAACAAAAGGATGGCAAAGAAAGAGCCACCCAAAACAAACCCAGTTTCTTACTTTTCTGCAAAGGTCATGTGACCTTATTCACAGCTTCAACCTAAAAATCAGAAACAAAAACAAAATCTAGTCAAATTGGTGAAGAAACAATTAATAGAGAAAAAGTGGTTAATTACTTGCTAAAGAAGAAAGCCATAAGAAAAACAAAAGATTACATCGGGGGATACGGAGGATTTCTTGAGCCTCGTGCCCATGGAGACGTTGAGATGAAACAGAGGAGAGATTTCTACTACTTATTTATAATCTTTTCTATTCTGGTTTAAGCTAGTATTTTGTTTGGTTTGAATAAGGCTAAAATGTTTTTGTGCGACGAACGCGATCAGAGAGAAGCTTAGATAAGAAGGAACGGGATTCCAGGGTTTTGTTTAATGGCCCTGCGTCTCCGAGAGTTTTTGGTGTTAATGTTTCTTATTGGGCTTTCGCTTGACCTTATCTCAGTGATGGTGGGCTTGTTTGGGCCTACAATGGATTTGAAGGAGAAAGGTTATTGACGAATTCATCATATTAACTAGAGTCTTCACTAGAAAAGAGAGCGTGGAGTTCACGTTATAATTGTGGGATTCATGATTACCCGACCCAACCACTGTTTAAGTTAACTTTACACATTTCATAAAACTATGATTGTTTCTGTCTTTAGAGATTCTGGATTGTGATTAAATGTAAGAATTTTGGGGACAGATAGCGATTGCCAATTCAAAAAAAGAAATGCTTTCTTGTTTTTGGAAATAGTCTTGACATGGAAGCCACTCATAGCTTTTGAATGCTTCAAGGAGCGAAATCAATTAAACCCTTTTGATTTACCTCTTATCTGTCTGAAAGAGACAAAACATAAGAAAAGAAAAGAGAGAGTGGACCCTAAATAAATCTCTTTAGTTTCTCTTTTGCCTCTTTTTGCTTTTTTTTTTTGATAAGAGTTCAAAATCTCTATGAGAAATGAAAGAGATGAATCAGAAAATGGGGACTCACAAGTTCAGATTTTCAGACATTATGTCTCACTCATGGCTCTATAAGCTCAAAGGCATGAGCAAAAGTAGCAGAAAACATCTTCCCTCTTCTCCTAAACACCTCTCCTCCTCTGATGCTTCTTCCTCAAGAAAGCTCCGTGACCCTCTTCGTCGTCTCTCTTCGACTGCTCATCCCCAAGCTTCTTATTCACCTCCCAAATCTTCTTCTTTCAAGAGAAAAATCAAACGTAAAACCGTTTACAAGCCTTCCCCAAGGCTCAAACTCTCTTCCACTTCCCTTTTTCATTCTCATGTTTCTCTCACTTCTTCTCGGAATCATCGCTCTAAATCATCATCCTCTGCAAAAGCAATCTCTGATTCCGCCGTTGGAAGCTCGTCAGATCGTGTGTCACCTCCTTCTGACCAAAGCTATAGCGTTTCCCGTGATCCTGAACCACATTCAATTAACATCAAGGATGACCATTCTATGAGGAAGCTCGATGATGTTTCTGAAGATCCATCAGTCTCAGCAAACTCAAGTTCTGTTCTGGTTGAGACAGTAAAGGAACCACCTTTGGAGACAAGGACACAGCAGAAACACAAGAAACTGAACTATGGTTCTTCGGGGATAAGGATTCGGGCGAATTCTCCTAAGATCGCAAGAAAGAAGACAAAGGGAAGAATGTCCCCTGAATCGAAGAAGAATATGGGAGCTGCAGAGGTTTTTGCGATAGTTCTGTCTTCGGTGGATCCGGAGAGAGATTTCAGAGAATCCATGGTTGAGATGATCGTGGAGAACAAGATGAAGGAACAAAAAGACCTGGAAGATCTTCTCGCATGTTATCTTTCGCTGAATTCGACTGAGTATCATGACGTAATCATCAAGGCTTTCGAGAAAACATGGTTACATTTGAGTTTTGACTCACCGAGGACTCTCTGAGTGTATATAATGGTTACATGTTCCTATCTTTTACCTTTTTTTTTTCATGGGCATATTGCTAAAAAATCGAAACGTTGTTATTCGACTAATAGTACTTCCCTAGGAAGGGAACATTTAAATCCAAAAACGAAAATGGTTCTCTCATTGTTTCCCTCTGCATCTTTAGTTCTGTCTTCTTCGTAGCGAATTTAATTTTCATAAACAAGTGATTAGCGTAACTCTAAGGATAGAAAGCTTTTAGATGTCTTGTCAAGAATGACAAAAGATTTGGCATACCTTTTTCAGTGCAGCGTTTTCATCTTTATCACTTTCCTGCAAAATAAAAGTGATGAATAAAACATTCAGTGAGAAGTCATAAAGAGAAGAATAGTCAATGACATTTCAGAGGAGGAACTTTTTAAGTAAAAAAAGCACACGTCAAAACAGGTTAAATTATAAACCTGATGAGTTCATAAAAAATACAAAAGCTAAATGAATTTAAACTTGTTGGTTTCCAAGCTGTTAAAGAATGGATTGAGGTTCATCGCATATCTGAGACAAGTAGCAAAATAAGAAGTTCCAAAACCGAAGGAGGTACAGTCCGTGGGATCCTCCTCCCATAGGTTGGGTCAAATGTTACTTTGATAGTAGTTTCCCAAGTGAGAGAGATGAAATGAGTGTAGGATGGATCATAAGAGTTAAGAGATGAAACAGGTTGACATATTCTTTCAGGATGCTCGAGACTACAACCGGTTGCAAATATTCTACAAGCGGATGCGCGTGGCTTTTTACATGCTGTACAAACGCTTTGGGCGATTCATTTGGTTCCAAGGAGACAATCTGAAGTTACCAAACTCATCAATAAAAGGTGGCAAAAACACAGATCATCTCCGAAATTTCTTTTACAACATAAGATTTTGGATTCACAAACTCCCTGAAGCTTCACTTGATCATATTAATCGTGAAAGGAATCAAGCTGCAGCCATCTTACCAAAGAAGGCATTTGAATTAGAAGGCTTATTAACTATGACACAAAGACTAAACATTATTTTGAAAAATATTAGCCGATTGAATAGATACAGGATAAAAGGCCGCAATCTCAAACTTCCTTTACTTGGGCTCATGGCCGGCTCTGCATTTGACTCATCTCACCCGAGGTCTCTCGTTGTGTACCCCAAACGCAATCTTTACACAATTTTATTAAACATACATACTTTTTACATTTTTAAACCAGCAAACTTGTTTTTACAATATACTTAAATATTACATGAATAAATTTTTAGTATTCAAAATACAGGAGAAGCTAGCGCCTTGAGCTCGGTGGTTTCCGGGAAACCGCATAAGGTGACTGAAACCCAACTGTTTCTACGTCTCCAACAGTTTTGAACAATCTTCTTTTTCTAGCCTCTTCCACCAGCGACCGGTGCAGTAACTGGCTCTGCACGTCTACAAGTGATCGGTTCCGTGTAAGTGTACGGTTGTCTGAAGCCAATCTCCTGTTACTCGAACTGGAAGCTGCATACATGTTGGCTTGTCCTGACTGTGAATGAGAGCTTTCTTCGGGGCAAAACCTTGTCAGGTTGTGAGATCTGGTCATGGCAGCAGGTTGGGAGCTGTGCTCATCAACAGCTATGTAGTTTAGGTTGGAGTAAGACCCTGAATGGGAAGAACTCTGAGAATGCGTCTCATCGTGAAAATCATCTGCAGTATTAATTTTCTCTCAAAATGTTTTGTATAAACATCTGAATCACAATACATACCTTGTCATATTACATGACTGGTGTTTTTGTCATACCTTGTAGCCAATCTTGAACGCCTCGTGTCATATAGTTAGACAGTGAAGCATGAGAGGATGATGAATGCGAGGAAGAAGAGTGAAAAGGAGTTGTACGATGACGATGATGATCATGAGGGGTTTCATCATCTTCTCCTTGCCTCCAGCCCGGTAGCAAAGAAGAGATCTCTCCATCAATCATTTTAGCAATCTCAACCGGCTCCCAATCTGTTATCTCAAGTTCTTTTACCATCTCCTTTGCAACATCAATGGAAGTATCATTCATGATGTCAAAGGGAAAGAACACGTTATTTGCCAGACCTGAACAAAAAAAAGAAACAATCATGTGACCGAATAAAATTATGATCAGCTTAATCAGATCAGTACCTTTTACCATTTTCATCTATGATTTGTACTTTCAGAAAGATTGTGTTATCTTCAGCGTTCAGCTTCCCAGTGATGGTCATCTGTGTCCTTCCTAACTCATCATCTTCCAAGTTCAGTGTGTCCATTTCATTCTCGTTCAAGAAGGGCTTTGGATTCCCAATACCACTCGCGTACACCATCCAGGACTCATCTGACGCGAGAAATGGATCTTGCAATAGTTCTTTTGCTGATACTCTCTTTGAGGCAGACACGAGGCATTTCGCAATGAACCTCTGTGCCTCAGTGTCTCCAACTCTGTAAAACGCTCCTGGTAGTTTTCCCTGGAAAGAAAACAATAGAAGGCTCATGCCTGGTTCAACTGATAGGTTCATCCATTTGCTCACAGATCCAAAAACATACCGCGACAACTTTCTTGTATATCTGCGCCGGGTTGTTGCATTCACTATATGGGAACTCAGAGGTGATCATCTCCAAAAAGCACATACCAAAGGAATAAACGTCAATTAGTTCATTATAGTTCTCCTCATATAATTCTGGAGCCATGAACTCGGGAGTGCCTACGCAAATGAAGCACGAAGAGGTCTAAGCATATGATTTGGACAGAAAGTGAAAACAAACGATTTTTGCAACATACCAATGACACTATGGGCAGAGTGGCAGTCCCGCAACATTCTTGCAAGACCAAGATCACCAATTTTTACTTGTCCAAGGTGCCCATTAACAAAGATATTGTCACACTTAAGGTCTCTATGAATAACAGGAGGGTCGTGCTCGTGGAGATAAACAAGCCCTTCCAAGATCTGCCGAGCCCAGGACTTGATTGCACGGATATCTATCCGCAAGTATTTATTTTTGTATCTACACAAGAACGGGACACGGTCATACTAACCAAAAACTGAGTAATCTTGTCAGAAGAAGAGATGTAAGTGAATTACAAAGCAAAAACAGAGTAATCTTGTTAGAAGAAGAGGTGAAAGTGAATTACTGCCGGAGGGTCCCAGAAGTAAACAATTCGGTGATGAAGTTGAGAGTATGGGAATGAACATCGATCCAGGAAGTGTAGAAACGAATGATGGATTTGTGGTTGAGAGTGCTGAGGAGATGAACCTCGGAGTAGAGCCTCTGTAGATCAACAGAGGAACGCAGAACCTCTTTTAGTTTAACCTGGCTCCATGCTACTTCTATTCCCAGCTTCTCATCGATTGCTTTGTACACTGTCTTCATCGCTCCCTTTCCAAGAACTTCTGAAAACTATTCCAACATGAAACCACGTGTTACAAAAAGGGTTTGATCCATGAACTTAGAGTCTGTCTCCCTACTCACCCGTCCGTAGCGGCCAGTCGGATCAGTTTCGACATACTCTAAAACTTGATTCCTGTTCATGGTTGACTAAAAACTCGATTGATGATCCCAGAAATGTTTGAGAGAACGCACTTTTGTTTTTCTAGCTCAGAGATATCTTCTGGTGGCCAAAAGTCGTCCTACTTACTTCTTCTACTACTTCATCAAAGAAGCGTCAGCAAAAATATGTTAAACAGGTCTTTGGCCTCAATCACCCATGGGATAAAATGAATGAAGACAAATAGTCTCAACCTTGCTTGCATCACAAATATTAAAGAAAAAAATATTTCTTTTTATTTACCCAATTGTAGAATATATATAATTTTCTAAAAATCGGAACTTTGACACAGCTTACTTACAATTACAATAGAAGATACTCAAGCCACAGTATTGAAAAAATCATCACACGTATACCACATTGAAAAACGCATGGCCAGATAAGTTTAAAAGGCAAAAAAAAGATGCCATGGTTTATTTTGTGAACAACAAACACAATTGCAAAGAGGATAAGAGTTAAGAAAGTGTTGTTTCTTGGGAATGAGATATTGGAGAGGAAGGAGTTTTGTTGCTTGAGGAAACTGCACGATTCAATCGAACCAATTATTTGTCTGGTGGACAAAAATAAAACGACAAAAAAGGGAAAAAGTCAGAACAGAAGTGGGGAACATGAGAAGAAGTTGTACAGAATAGAGTGACAGTGACATCACCGTTGAACAATTGTTTTTTATGTTGGCGGCAAATGGTTAATGGTATGAATATTTGACTACTGTTTTGTTCTGGTTTAGATGTTAGTTGACACGTGGAAAAGGGGAGAGAAGAGTGGTAGGGAATTTGAAGATAAGGATGGAATATATCCGAAACAAGAAACTACAGAGGCTGCAGCCAGAATTTTCCAACAAGCATATCATCATATATCATCGACATACTCTAAAACTTGCTTCAGGCTCAACCTTGCTTGCATCACATATATTATAGAGAAATATATAATTTATTTTTATTGACCCAATTGTAGATTATATATATTTCTAAAAATCCAAACTTTAACAAATCTTACTAACAATAGAAGATACTCAAGCCACAGCATTGAAAAAATCATCAAACGTGTACCGCAATAAAAACCGCTGGGCCAGATAAGCTTAAAAGGAAAAGAAGATGCCGTGGTTTATTTTGTGAACCACAAACACAATTGCAAAGAGGATGAAAGTTAAAAAAGTGTTGTTTCTTGGGAATGAGATATTGGGGAGGAAGGAGTTTTGTTGCTTGAGGAAGCTGCACGATTCAATCGAACCAATTATTAGTTTGGTGGACAAAAATAAAACGACAAAAAAGGGGAAAAGTCAGAACAGAAGTGGGGAACATGACAAGAAGTTGTAGAGAATAGAGTGATCGTGACATCACCTTTGAACAACTGTTCTTTTTGTTGACGGTGACTTCCTTCAGCCCCCAAGGCGTTCAGGGTTCTGTAATAAACTGATAACACATCATCTTACTTAGCTTTGCATCTAAGGAGGGTTCGAATGTTAACAGGCAATATCTAAGGAGGGTCAATGTTAACAGGCAATCAGAGATCTAAATGGTTTATGGTATGAATATTTGTTTGGCTACTGTTTTGATAAGGATGGAATATATCCGAAACAAGAAAAGCCGTATAAGTTTGACACTGACTACAGAGGTTGCAGCCAGAATTTTCCCACAAGCATATCATCATATTCTACTATTCATCATTACCATTCACCACAAAAAATGTGATAGACCCTTTCTCCACCATCTTCTCTACAACTGATATGTCACAAAGGCAAAACTCCATAGCAATGTAAACCCATAGCGCAAGATTCCCAAAAGATGTTACCTCTACCCACCGACTAAATTCCTCCATTTATCCTTTAAATCCACCTACCAAGTTACAACCTTTATATCACTCACACTTCACATATAACTTATTTAGGTAAATGGTGAGTATGAATGTTAAAAGGACATGTTCACCTCTGTCCTCTCCGCGAATACTGCAGGGTTTGCATTCTTTATATCTTTCCATGATTTACCAAACCTGCACAACAGCAACAACAACAAAATGACAGTACATAAAGTGAGCCAAGTTCAGGCTTTTGAAAATCTTTTTGAGGTCCTAAATGTATCACTAGAGTGTTGCATACTCTTTTACTCCTTCCGTCAGAGCTTCCACTTCTTCAGGCGTCCAGAATTTCTTTAGCCTTCTGACATGTGGTAGACGAGGTCGAACTCTGCCAGACCATGTTCCCTGACTGTCTGAACCTTTCTCATTTACATTATCCTGTTGTTTCACAAGTAAACCACAACTTCATGAACCAAAAAACAAGACTTTTAGAATAACATCTGGGGGGAAAGTTCACTAACACACTCACCCGTGACTCATTATGGTCTTGAGTGCCTGTTCCAGTCCTATTTACCCGAGTAGGCTGAGGAGTGACATTTACCGAGTGATCAATTGCATTGTTAGGTTCTCGCCCTTGACTAGTGGAAGGGTAGACGTGTCCTTGAATCTCTACCAAATAATCCTTCAGCTCTCGAGCAGCCATTTGGTCCCCCTCATCAAGACTTGGCTCATGTTCTTGTTCTTGTGCACCCATTGTCTGGTCCTCTCCTGATGAATTCATCTTATCAATCCCACCATTCTCCAGAAATTCCGCTCCTTCAACATCATTAGCGTTCTCTTTATTGTTCCCATTCCCATCCTCTTCTTCGCCGATCCCACGCCGCTCGTTGGCCTTATCAATGGTGTCACTCTCCGAACGCCTCGTGCTTTCATCAATAGCATTTGGATCCCCTCTGTTGCCAGCAATATCACCCTCTACGTTCCCAGCCTTGCACTTAAGAAACCTCCTTTGAGCTACTGATTCTTGAGAGGAACTCCCAAGTAATGCCCAATGTTCTTTGAGAAGCTGATTGAGAGAGGAAATAGCAGTGTACCTGATGTTAGTCTCACGAATCCGCTGATAGAGCTCAGGATCCTCAAAGGCCTTCTTCAAATCAATCTCCCACTTCAACAAGTCATGAGTCACCAAATCGCTCCCACTCTCTTTCAAAATCCCAATCCGCTTCGTCCATATCCTCTCAAGCGCGTCGGTGAATAAGCCATCCGAAGAAAGCAGTGGCCACATGAATCTAAGCGTGCACTCAGCAGCCGTCCAACAATAAGCAGACTTGTGAGACTCCATGAGTAACGAATGTTGCTGCAACAGAAGCTTCTCAAGAATCTCAAGGAGGTCAAGCGTTCCCTCGTTTATCGTCCCTCGAATCAAGGAATTGGAAATGTCCCGCAAAACGGAAGCTATCTTTAGCTTTAAGCAGTCGGGGGAATGAGAATCTCCCAATTGCATCGCTGAATGTAGTTTAATAGAGGAAACCTTAAGATTTTTCAAAGACATCCACTTTCGCGACCAAAGTTATACCTTTCGTTGTGTTTGCTGAAGATGCAATGTCGCCGGAGAAGACGATTAGCTCCGATCAGTATCGGATTTAGATATTCTGCTATTGGGCCTTTAATTGGGCCTGAGGTCAAAGAAGATATTCGGTGCGGATGGCAAAAGAGTGACAAGTGTCATGTTCTGAGCCTTATCCACAGATTCCCCAATCCTCTTTGTTTCTCTGTTGTTTGCCGCGCTCTCTCTCCATAGTTCCATTTCTGATATCTGATATCTCACTTTCACAGTTTGTGCTGTGTGATAATGGCCATGACAGAGCTCTCAACCCCCAAAACGAGATCGCCTATTCTCCACTCTTCGTCTCGGTTTCACCTCTCTTCAAAATTGCATCTTTCAAACCAATTTCGCCATCTTCTTCTCCCACCTCTCCCCACAACTCCCAACTCCACAATCTCTTGCTCCGTTTCTCAGAAGTAAGTCGCTTTACGCTTCTAATAATTTCGTCTCTCTATAGAATTCGACCTTTATCTGATCAGATGCTTTTGTGAATTTATGATAAAAGTAGCCAAGCCCCTGTCGCGGTTCAAGAAAATGGATTGGTGAAGACGAAGAAAGAGTGTTATGGAGTGTTCTGCCTCACCTATGATCTTAAAGCTGTATCTTTCTCATTTTCCCTTCTCTGCCTCTAATTTTCTCTTACTACCTTACAAGAAAAAATATTTAATAAGTCTTATTATCACTCATGAGAATGGAGATAATCTTTTGCTTCACATGGAGATCATAGTATTTTCATAGTGTTTTTTTTAATCTAAACATGGATTCTTCTTTGATTTTGAGTTACCAAATCCAAATGTGTTTTGGCAGGAAGAGGAGACAAGATCATGGAAGAAGTTAATCAATATTGCAGTTTCAGGTGCAGCAGGCATGATTTCTAATCATCTTCTATTCAAAGTAAGTTGATCCTTTTTAATCACTGTTTCCATAGGATAAGGTTACCAGTCATTGGTCTTATCTTTATTTAATTTGTTGTTCCGGGTGTAGCTTGCTTCAGGTGAAGTGTTTGGCCCAGATCAACCTATTGCTTTAAAACTGCTAGGATCAGAGAGATCAATCCAAGCTCTTGAAGGTGTTGCAATGGAGCTGGAGGATTCGTTGTTCCCGTTGTTGAGAGAAGTTGATATAGGAACAGATCCATATGAAGTGTTCCAAGATGTGGAATGGGCTATTCTGATTGGAGCAAAACCTCGAGGCCCTGGAATGGAACGTGCTGGCTTGTTGGACATCAATGGAAAAATCTTTGCGGAGCAGGGCAAAGCTCTTAATAAAGTTGCCTCTCCTAATGTCAAGGTCCTTGTAGTGGGAAACCCTTGCAACACCAAGTAAGCTACATTCCTTAATTCAACCCTCTTCTTCTCTTGATCAATGCCTAACATCTTACGTATACTTTTCTCATTTTCTGTATGTTCTACTCAGCGCCTTGATTTGTCTTAAAAATGCTCCCACCATTCCTGCAAAGAATTTTCATGCTCTCACGAGGTTGGACGAAAATCGGGCCAAATGCCAGGTACCACATTTCACACACACATATATATAGTGCATACATATGATTGAAAATGCCTTTTGCAGCTTGCCCTTAAAGCCGGAGTCTTCTACGATAAAGTGTCTAATATGACCATATGGGGAAATCACTCCACAACTCAGGTTTGCCTTAGTCTGCTCTAGTGTCATCTGTTGTCTCCCAATATCTTGGGATGTTTATCTTATGTTTTAGAGGTGAATCAGGTTCCAGACTTCTTAAATGCCAGAATTAATGGCCTCCCGGTGAAGGAGGTTATTACAGATCACAAATGGTTAGAAGAGGGATTCACTGAGAGTGTGCAGAAGGTAAAATGGCGTTTCATCTAATATTGTGATGATTTCTGCAACTGAGACATAATGTTTGGCTGAGTAAGTTGCTTTTGCGTTTTGTTTTACAGAGAGGTGGCTTATTAATTCAGAAATGGGGTCGATCTTCTGCTGCTTCTACCGCTGTTTCCATTGTTGATGCTATAAAATCTCTTGTAACTCCAACTCCTGAGGGTGATTGGTTTTCAACTGGGGTACATATTCTTTTACATTCATTTAACAACGAGATAGATTGGTTCAAGCTTTGATAAGGTTGTGTTAATGTAATTTTAGGTGTACACGGATGGAAATCCCTATGGTATTGAAGAGGGCCTCGTCTTCAGCATGCCATGCCGGTCAGAGGTATGTTCTATCCTTATACTTCAATGCTTTATCTAGTGGTAACTCTCAAAATTGGGTTTGTGTCCAGGGAGATGGAGACTATGAACTTTTCAAGGATGTAGAAATTGATGACTACCTTCGCAAACGAATCGCCAAGGTATAGCCTTCTTAGAGATTAGTCTTTTGCGGGTTTTGTATCTAAATGCTAGACGTTAAACTGAGACATGAAAATATTGCAGTCGGAAGCGGAACTGTTGGCTGAGAAGAGATGTGTTGCCCACCTCACTGGAGAAGTATGTATCTGTCTTGTCTATTCAAACAAAACTATTTTAATAGAAGCTAACCTTAGTTGCTTCATGGATGTATGTTTCAGGGCATTGCCTACTGTGATCTTGGTCCCGTAGATACTATGCTTCCTGGGGAAGTTTAATTTTTGGAGAACGTTGAACATCTCAAGTAAGCATTTTCTTCCGGGTTGTTAGCTGTACAGAGCACACCCAAAGTATTCAATGTTGATTGTTCAGAATACGAGAATAAAACTCTTTCTTCTTGTTTACATGCATCTGTATGTGATTTTACATAAGCAATGTACCAAAAGTCATATACAGCAGTATTTGTAAACACTTGAAACGATCCTCTGCGTTATTATCCAGAACTTAAACTAGATACTGCATATCGAATGTCAAACACAAACTGTTCACAAATCTTATGAGCATCTTTTTTCTTTTTCCAAACCAATCTCAAAATAGCTCCCTATATGTGAAGGAGTATCACCAAAAAAGTTACAAAGAGTATACTATACATAAGAATTAAAAAGCGAGAATGCAGGACGGTCTTGTTAGTCGATGCCCTGAAAAGGCTATGCGGAGTCTCTTGCACTCGTCGCTGCGGTAGTCCAATGAAAAACAGAGCTGCCTTACCACTTCCCTTTTCTCTTCTGCTACTTCTTCTAGTTCCTTCCTCTGCTTCTCCAACTCCTCCATTTCCATTTCCCTATCGTCGCTTGCTTTTATTTCACTTCCAAGTCGACTTATCTCTGACTCTAGTTCACTTACCTTTTTGCTTAACGCCTCTATGCAACTCTCTTTCTCTGCCTCATCCACTGTCAGCACCTCGATTTCTCCCTTCAGCCTTTCCTCCTCTTCTATTTTCTCAGTGGTCACCCTTCTTATCTCGTCTTCAAGATAACGAACTTGGGCTTCCAGCTCTTTGAACTGGTCATCCCGGTGTCTTTTTTCTTCCAACAGCTTTGCTATCTCGGCTTTGACCTGTGCCTTCTCCGGGAAAATCTTCTCTTCTGTGTCAGACACTACTGTCTTTAGATCTCTGATCTCATGATCTCTACCTGCTAAACTAGATTTCAACATGGAAATTCTATCTAGCAACTTCACGACCTCTCTTTTATCTGCACTGGACTTGCTTTTCCATGCTGCAGGTTCTTTCTGTGTCGACTCAAGCTCCAGTTCTTGAGTGGAAGTTACCTCTTCGTCATCCAACTCAGATGGAAAATATCTGGCAAGCTGACTCTTTAACATATGAATTTGGTCTTCTGAATTCTGTAACTTTTCATTTGCATCTCTCAGTTCTTGCTCACAAGCAGCAAGTTTTGCGGGGAAATCAATAAATTTACACTCACTTTTCACCCTTGGCAAAAAGCTCTGAGTGTTCCCTTCAAGTTGCATTCCGAATCTCTCTTTGGCTTCACGGAGCTCAATCTCAAGATCCACGATCCTCTAGCTCAGGGACTGAAAATCAGAGCCAATGATCACATAACCGGTCCATCTCTGATCATGATCATCGAACAACAAAGTTGGCATATTTATTCTTCTATATGAAAAAACTACCCACCTAATTTGGTAACCCTAAGCTAAATAAGATAATACAAAAACGTCGGCTTTTAACTTTTCCCCAATCCCAAAAAATATAAAAAGGAGCGGTACTGTTGCGAGAGAATCATGTCAAAACGTAATACACTTTAAAGGACAAAAAAGAGAACCTGAGAATAAGGAGAAGAAGTGGAAGATAGAGGATTGCAAGGAGAACAAGAGGGAGATGAAGCTTTTTAGATTGAAAAAAAAAACAAGGATAAAATATAGTCAAAATGAATTTAAACACTTACCTTTAAGACAGATATTGCGGAACAAGTCTAACTAGTACTCAGCATTTAACCGTGGCCAAGTGATTGGTTGTCTGTCTGTAATTATCCATTAAATATGTAATTCCAGTGTCCACGAGGTGAGATAAGAGATTATAGAGTTCTAATCAAACCAACCCATCATTCATTATAGTAATGGCCATCCTCGACTATTTCTCTCTCGTTTTATTATGTTGCCATTTATATACTTGAAGGTTCACGCAGTCAAAATATCAAATTACGCAGTCATTGAAATGCATTTTTTCCTTGTTTAAATGTAATTAGATGGGACACTTCTCAGGGTTTAGGAGAAACCGCGTTATCTCTGTTGTTGTGTGCTGTTCTAAGACAGGACCCAAGAGACCAACATTGTCTCTCAAGTTTTTATTTTGTTTTGTGGCACTCCACTTCTCTAGCTTTTCATTCAGACTCCATATTTTAATGCATTGAAAATGTTGACCAAAATATATATATATAGATATATATATATATATTTATGCATTAAAATTAGTAGATTACGTAATCATTTTTTTAAAAATCATCTATATTTTTAAATTGGTGTGTCAACACCTGATTTAAAGTTCAATTTTTTTTTGCACATCTCATTTTCACCAAATGATTTTACTTTCTTTTAATATAAATGTGTTTTTATCTACAGAATAATAGAAATATAAGATTTGTTAGTGCAAATTATATTAGAACTGCTAGACTTCAGAATTAAGACTACCATTTTGATAAGAATGTCTTACAGTCAATACAAATAGAGAATATTATCTTGCAAATCTTAATGTATTATGATAAGAATCATATGAAAAAATTGAATGATAAGAGATTTATGACTATTTTGTTTCAGTATTAAATATAAATTGTTACTTTTAAATTAAAATATCATTCTAGTGTTTTTGGCTCAGCTGGTAAAGCGTCTTGAAATTAAGAAAAATATTCGGGTTGAACGTGAATTCCTGATATTGTTAAAAAATAAAAATACCAACAAACTTCTTTAATAAATTATACAGTATGCAACGTGTACAAATCTTTAATAATGTTAGTTTCGTTTATCTATTTAAAAAAACTAATCTATGTTATGTAAATTTTGAAAATCATGTCTCAATTTAAAGCTTATAGCGTAGATGTGGAGTCATCACTCATAAGTTGAAGGAGATTGATTATTCATAATCATATTTAAAACAAAAAGCATGTAGCTATTGATCTTTAAATGTTTTGTATCTTGATTTGGGCCCTCTTGTGTATATTTTTAAAAGATGTGTATGGGCCTCCAAAGTTGCTACACTACACATCAAGACAAGACTGGTAAAGATAATCTTTTAATGAGAGGGTAGAGAACTATGTTGTATCTTTGTGAGTTTGGACAAAGCTGCCTTTCAACATCGTTAATCTAAAGGACAAAGACGAATGGACATGATGATGACCACATTAGAGCCATACAGAAATATGACACTAGCTAGAATATATATTGTAGGGAATGTGATATACGAGGAGAAGATTTTAAGATGAGTGAGCATCATTTTGTGTTTGTGCACGGTGCAGGACATGGAGGATGGTGCTGGTACAAGCTTGCGAATACACTGAGGGAGAATGGACATAAGGCTACCTGCATCGACCTCAAGGGCGCTGGGATCAATCCAACTGATCCAAACACTTTCTCCTCTTTGGATGACTACGACGAGCCTCTCTATGCCTTCCTCTCCCAACTTTCCTTTGATCAAAAGGTCATTCTGGTGAGCCACAGCGTTGGAGGAGGGAGCATGACGGCTGCTATGTGCCTCTTTCCTTCCAAAGTTTCCATGGCTGTTTACGTCGCAGCAGCCATGGTCAAACCTGGTACCTTGATTCCGGATAGTCTCAAAAATGTAATGAAGATATGCTCGGGATTGATAGAGGAGGAAGCTGAGAAGATATGGGACTTTACTTTTGGAAATGGACCACAAAATCTCCCAACAAGCATCATGATGAAACCTGAGTATGTTCGGGACAAGTTTTACAACGAAAGCCCCATGGAGGTTTGTCCTTTTATTACCAACTCTTTATTATGATGTCTGCCTCATAAAACTTTTTTGAGACTCTTCATTCAACCATTCATGTATGATCAGGATTACGCACTGGCCACCACGCTTCTGTGTCCGGCCCCTGTCATGGCATTCATAGGTATAATGGATATTCCCGAAGCTGCAGAGACTGACAAAATCCCAAGGGTGTACGTGAAGACAGGCAAGGACCATTTGTTCAATCCAGTTCTTCAAGAGGTAATGTTGGCCCTATGGCCTCCTGCTCAGACCTTCCTTCTTCCAGAAAGTGATCATTCTGCTTTTTTCTCTCAACCTCAAGAACTTTACAATTTCTCCTCCAAGGAGCCACCCTGATTCCTCGTTATGTATCTCTCTGGACCTCCAAATCCATATTTTGGATAATTACTTGCAAAAAACTGGATCATATCAGAAAAAGGAGCCTACAATAATTGCTATGTAATAGTCACCGCGCCTCCAACTGCGGTCTTACTACTCAGGCGAGTGATCTCCAAACAATCAACAGAAAAGGCTTAAAAGACATACAAACTCAAAAGCATAGATAAAATGGAAGGAGAAATCAAGGAGTTATTTGAACGTTGGAATCTTTGGGTTTGCTATTGTCATCTGAAGATGGCCGGGTGGTCTCAGAGTCTGAAACTCGTACCTCTTCAATCATCCTAACCACCTCATCCATGGTAGGTCGTGCTTCGGGCGCTTGAGCCACGCACGCCATAGCAATCTGCAGCAACTGTACCATTTCTTCTTCAATGTTTTGGAACCTCATCAGCTCAATATCAAACACCTCGCTTGTCCATTCTTCTCTCACCACAGACTGCACCCACCTGGGGAGATCAACCATGTCATCCCGGCTTGGTGATTGCACTGGAGACTTCCCAGTCAACATTTCGAGTATAAGTACGCCGAAACTGTAAATATCAGACTTATGTGTGTGTTTTCTTGTTTCTATTACTTCTGGTGCGCGGTAGCCTGCACCCCTTGTTAGGGCAATGGGCACAGCCATTAGAGGGGTCAGCCCAAAATCAGAAACGCACACATCGCTCTCCTGCTTTATAATCACATTTGAGGACTTTATGTTTCCATGACTGAACTTTGGACCTCCAACTGCATGGAGGTGAGCTATACCTTTAGCTGCTGCGAGCGTGATTTTCACTCTGGAGTTCCAATCAAGAGGTGTTCTCTCACTTCCCCGGTTACCTGTCATGGCATCAAAATCAAGCTATTCTTAAGTAACACAACGAGGTAAAGAAATACCATTAAACGGAGATTGGAAGAAGACTAACCGTGGAGGAGTGATGATAAGTTACCAGCAGGGTAATAATCATAAACCATGAGCTTCTCATCCTTGGAGTAATAATAAGCACGGAGGGGAACCAAGCTAGGGTGTTGCCCTACCCGACCGATAATCTCCATCTGCTGTTCAAACTCTCTCTTTCCAGCTGCCACTTCCTTCAACCTTTTTACCACAACAGTTGTGGATTCCTCTAAGACAGCCTTGTATGCTGTCCCATAACTACCCTTTCCTAGTACTTCTGCAGATGCCCTCAATAAATCCTCAAGATCAAAGTTATAGGAGCATCCATTAAAGAACACCAGCTTATTCTTCTCGTGTTCTTGCACCCCACTTCCAAATTCTTGCTTTGCTTTCTCAGTCAAAGTCTTTGCTTTTACGATGATGTCTTCTCTCTTGTCCTTTTTCTTGATACAGCAACATAACATAATTACGGTGATTAACAGCAGCAGGGCAGCCCCTCCAGCTGCAATAGGAATGATAGTGCTTACATGTAATTTCTTTTTTAGACCTTGGTGAGGAAACGGCGGCAATGGAGGTGAGAAGATGGGCGGGGTATGAGGAGGAGGGCGAGAGAGAGTGGCACAGGGTTGCAGAGGAAGTCCACATAACAATGTGTTTCCGGAAAACGATGAACTGGGAAATCCACCAAGTGCAGAGGGTATTGAACCGTTAAGATGATTGTTGCTCAAGTTTAAACGTCTCAGATTTACGGTATCAAGATTTGGAATTGGTCCAGAAAGTTTGTTATTTTGGAGGGTCAACCCTGTCAACTGGTTCAGGTTCTGTAAAGTTGCTGGTATCTTCCCGGTGAAAGAGTTGAATGAGAGATCTAGGATATTGAGCTGTGGGGACACAAAGGAAGGAACCTCACCAGAGAAGTTGTTATGTTGGAGATAGATGTAATCTAGTGAAGGGAGAGAGGGAATATCAGGAGGAAGGTTGCCACTGAGGAGGTTTGATCTCAAACTGAGAACTCTAAGTGATTCTAGTTTACCAAGTGTGTTTGGAGGGATTGGTCCCAAGAGCCCAATTCCAGGAAGGCGGAGAGCGAGAACACGAGTACTATCAGAAGTACAGGTGACACCAACCCATGATTTGCAGATATGGTTAGTGCCATTCCAGTTGAGCCTTCTAAGATGAGGAACAGAAGCAGCAAAGGCAAGAAGAGCTTGCCTATCCGAGTTCAGGTCCGCAACAGCAGAAACACAGAAAGTAGTTGTGACAAACAAGAAAGAGACTAGACAAGCAGACAAGAAGCCTTTTGGGGATTTCAAGGTAAATACTGAACTAACATCAAACTGGAAATGGAGCTGCATCATCAGCATGACTTCCTAGCCTTCCTGCTTCAAAAGAAAAGGAGAATATAATGAGCAATGGCTTCCACCACACAAGCTAATCAAGCATCTTTAAGGAAGTTGAGGAGGCTTGAGGAAATTTCAAGATTGGATCACAACATTGAAATTTGATAAATAATATTCAGTTCTGAAAGAAATAAGCATATCAGTAAGAAAAAACAAATAAAGATTCTAGTTAGATCTTCAAGAAAAAGTATGCCATTGCTATCTTTATCTTTTATCATTGGGAGATTAAACAATCCAAGAGGCTAAGATAAGAGATTGAAGCATCCAGCAAAAAAGAAAAGCAAAAGGAATAAAACTAGAGAGCCAAACTTTAACACAAAGCTTTGATGTGCATAGAAAAGCAACTTCCTTTGTCAAAGTTTTAGAGAAAGCAGACTGTGTCCATCATGTTGACAATGTCACTAAGTAAATAAAGATAGTTTGGGTGTCTAATATTACCAGAGTTGTTGAACAAGCAAAGTGTATCGAACAAATTGGAAAAGCAAAATCAGGGAACTAATACACTACGTCTCACTAGACTGTAAAGTCTCGAAACTTTCCTACCCATCTAGCCGGAGAAAATGGCGATTTTGATTATAATTCCCAACAAACGAGACAATTGCAGAAAGCTAAAACAATAAAACCCAAAAGAAGAAGAAATAAAGAGGAACCTGAGAGTAGAGGGGCAAGCTAGTGAAGTAAGAAAATTGTGGGCACTGAAGAACCTAGCAAGAGGAGGAAGAAATGATGTAGTTTGCGCGTTAAGACCTCTGCATTTAGCTGTTTTGAACGGACAAGAACTCAATCTTGAAATGGTGAAAGAGAAGAAAGGAGAAAAGACAACTCGTGTGGGGACTTGTCGGAGAGATGGAGAGAAGAAAAGACAAGTAGAAAAGGAAGGTGAAAGAGATAAAGAGGAAACTGTGTGGTGAAGTTAAACAGAAAGGCGTATTTGTTAGGGTCAGACAGTCTTCAAAAGGAGTATTTAAAACTAATCATAATGGTGTTAACACCGCAGCAAACGTTAGTGTGAAGACCCAGAGGTTGACCAAGCTTAAGATTCTTAGAGATAGCAAAATGACAAGCACAATCGACCAAATGACAATTTTTTACCAAAGAAAAGTCTAATTTTATCTTTGGATTTGGTTAATAGTCCTGACCTATCCAACCACTCCTGCTACTATTTTTTCTTGATTTGCATCATTCTTGATTGCGGATATGTAACAGTTAAACTTGTCATATCATCATCCACCAACTCCAAAACAAGATCCAACACATTTAGGCATTATTGCTGTGTGAAGCTTTTCTAAGAAATTTAATCCGTGCTCCCTCTTCTAATCCAACCATTCTTACATCATTACTATTTTAGTTTTTCTTTTCTTTTTTAATCACAAACAAGACAGTATCATTACCTGCTGCTTCCTCTTGTTATGTGCTCTGTCAATTCTCAGGACATCACCCCCTGCTTTTCTTATATATTATTAAACTGTTGAGTGACTAAACACAAACCATGTGAGAACTCGAGTTTCATAAATTAGAGATGCAACTTAGTTCATACATTTAACTGCAAAGCTGATTCCATATCCATTAAATAATTCTCAAAACACACTGGAATTTAAAAAACAGCCATAATCTGATTCCATTTCTGCTTTCTCTTCACTTGTAAAACTCAAAGTCTGTGTCTGGCTTCTTCACATTTGCTCGGTAACCCTTCTCGAAATCCTTAGGCAGTATCACATATCTGTTCTTACGCACCGCATGCATCCCAGCTTCCTGGCAGATTGCTGCTATCTGCATTGTTCAACAAAATATTGAAATAGTGTGTTATTTAATATCTGTCATCTTTGGCTACACATTACCATCATAAGTTCTTTCATGGAATAAGTTTCTATGTACATTAATTAACACCAGATTAAGTAAATCAAACAATCGTCAAGGTTGGATTCTCAATCATTCAGTTCAGGACAATGATGTAAAGAACCTAGACAACTCAGCTAACATTCATACATAAAAAGCCATCTATGATTAGGAGTATACTCAAGTGTATATTTCAAAGAACATCATTAGGTGCAAGAAAAAGCCAACTCTAGCGGGAAGCATAGATATAGAACTGTAAGCAAAATAAACTAACCTCAGCAGCACTAATTTTATCAGGCCGTGAAACATAGTCTTCCAAGTCAACCTCATCGCTGAGGTTCATTTTGGAGGTGCATACCTATACAAGGAAAAACCAGTCAATAAGAAGGAAACCATGACAACTTGAATGTATTGTATCTAAAGAGAGACACAGCAGAAATAAATTTCTTTTTAAGAAAACATTTGGTTTCATTTCTCTTAAGAAAGCTATTCAACATTTAATTGGTTGTAAGTAATTATCTTGCCTGGAAAACAAGCCTCTTTTGACGTCTATCAGGAAGGGGGAACTCAATCTTACGATCCAGTCTCCCAGGACGTAAGAGAGCAGGATCTAGAGTGTCTGCCCTGTTTGTTGCCATTATAACCTTGACATTCACGGTCTGGTCAAATCCATCCATCTACATCGCATTCAACATAAAAAGTTAAGAACACAATTCTATCTTACTTAGTCTACAGCATAAGATCTTAATTACATCCTAAGAGAATATCAGACTATCAAGATACACTTGTTTGTTTCCTGCTCTTACCTGATTCAGTAGTTCCATGAGAATACGTTGAACCTCCCTATCAGCTCCTGTTTGAGCATCAAACCTAGCAGTCGCGATGGCATCTACCTCATCAATGAAGATGATAGCTGGAGCATTTTCCTTTGCAAGACGGAAGACATCACGAACCATACGAGGTCCCTGCAATTGAAGGACCAGTTCAACACTAAAAAGAAGCTCCCAATATGACATTAAACATTTAAAAAGCTACGATTTTTAATACCTCGCCGAGGTACTTTTGCACAAACTCGGAGCCAACAACCCTAATGAAGGCAGCAGTTGTGTGATTGGCAACAGCCTTAGCCAACATAGTCTTTCCAGTACCAGGAGGTCCATAGAGCAAAACACCTCGTGGTGGGTCTATACCAATCTGTTTGTAAAGCTCATGGTGGGTAAGTGGCAATTCAACGGCCTCACGAATTTCCTGCTTCTGAATATCACATCCTCCAATATCCTACAAAAAGATAAAAGCACCACATAAGAATCAAGGATCATTACAAAACCCAAACCCTAATTTAGAAAAGAAGGATTAAGATTTGAAATTGGAAATTTTTTCATCAAAAAGCAAAAAAAGAAAGGAAACTTACATTGTAAGAGACGTCAGGCTTCTCAGATTGACTAAGAAGGGAGATGCTAGAATCAGCCTCAGGGGGCAAAACATCAACAAGGGCGTTGGAGTGACGGTGAAGAGCCACGGAAGCAGAAGGCTTGAGAAGCTCTCTGTTGATTGTGCTGAGAATTCTGACATAGTAATTGGAGCCAGTAGTAGATCCGACGATGCCGTTGTTCTGATCTACCATCTCCATGAATTGACCTATCACGAGGGGCACGGATTGAATTCGTTTGACCTCTTCTTGTGCCCGTAAGAGCTCTCGTTTGAGATTCTTTTGCTCGTCTTTCACATATTCCTCTTGGATATCGGTGAACTCTAACTGCCGCTCGAGCGATTTCAGACGGCCATAGAGATCTTCTTCTTCAGCGGTAGACAGATCCATTAGAGCCGGTGCTGCTTTGGGGTCAAGAACCATCGACGCAACAGCCGCAGATGTCATTCTCTGCAGAGATCTTTGGAGTAGAGAAAAAGAAAAGTGCGATATGCTACGGGAAAAAAAAAAAGATGATTGTGACCCGACTCGTCCGAAATCTTTACGGTGAACTCTTTATGGACGACAAAATTGAGATGGGCTTTCTAATTACTAATCAAGGCCCAAAATGTACATTTAAAGGGCCGTTTGTTTTCCATTTTTATTTTCTTTTTCCCCTTGTTTTCCATTTTTTTATTTATTTTAGTGTTTTCCATTTTTATTTTGTTGAAGTGTTTTCCATTTAGTTTAGGCTCCAATGAATAATAATTTGGTGACAGAGTTGGTCCGAATGGGATCAGATCTAGTTCATCGCCTCGAAACCAAAACTGAGAGAAAACCATTTCAATTCTGTAACCAAAGCCAATCATATCATACATACTTCTTTTTAAGCCAATCATCGTACATACTTCAATCTACTTCAAATCGAAAAAACAAACCAGACTTCGGTTGATAAACTTAAGATATGGCATAAGTATTAGCCCACCCAAAACCAAAAGCAGCATAATGCCAAATAACATGGGGGCATTTTAGACTCTCTAATGCTTTCTTCTTCTTTAGTAACCTTGTGGATGATCTCTTTGTGGCTCCTGAGCTGAAATCCTCATCATCTGATTCTTCAACATTCTTATCTTCTTCACTTAAGCTTGCTCTGCCTCTCTTTCCTGCGCTTGTAAGTGCGTTCTCATCTTCCCTAAACACATATATCTGCAGTAAGCACACAAACATAATCAACTAAGAGAATATCAACACCAACCACATGTTTCTTCTTCAACACACATACATACCTTAAACCTCTTTGGTTCAACCAATTCGAAGAGTAGAGCATCACCATCATCCAATTTATGATCAAGAGCAAACCTTTTCCAACCACCGCTGACCCCAGCTCTTCTCCTAATGTATACTGCTTCATACTCTTCGCTTTTTTCATCTTCTTGTACTATTTCAATAGTTTCCTTAGTAAAATTGGCAACGCAGAAACTTGAAGGAAGCCCCTTTGAAAGTACAAAACTCGTGTAGGTCAAAAAAGTAACACGAAATAGTAAAAGAATATACCAGCCAAAAGCAACTGTAAACGTGAGAGCCAAGCATACATTTCATAAAGGTGGGATGTGGGGAATCGAGGCGGCTCTGGAATTCCTCTGTAGCCTTTTGTGCTCCGATTTTTTCTTCGTAAGATGCAAACTTGCACTCGTGAAGAGGTCGGGCAATGTAGCTGAGAAATTTAACTAAACTGGATCAGATTAAAGGAGAGATTTTTAGGGGGAAAATGTGCAGAAGCACTTACGTAGCCCATGACGAGTTATGCCTCGATTTCCTCAGAGTCAAAGTATGACCAATGTCGACGTTCACCTGGAAGAGAGAGGGAAAAATTAGGTGATTGCTGCAAAAATCGACTACAAAATCAAGTGGAAGCTGGCGTATTACATCGTCGCGATAGGAAGAAATGTGAGTGCGAACACGACTAGAGCGCCTTGGCTCAGCTGTAGCAGAGAGGGCTTTATTGATGGGTCTGGGATTACACTGCGGATTAAGCTGGAAGTCAGCTAAAGCTGTAAAATTGGACAAGGGAAGGATCCAGAAATGGAAAATAGAAGACGAGACCTGAGGCATCTTCTTTGAAATCTGAGTCAGTGCCTTAGAAATCTGGGAGATTCCTAAATCCTGAGATTCAATAGTCCATAGAAAACGAATTAGAGGAGGAGATCAAGGAACGGCGTAAAAACGAAGGGAAACCTGAAATCTTTTGTGATTCTCTTGAAGACGGAGCTTGCGAGCCTCCTCGTATGCCATGGCGATTGCATATTATTCCAGAAGAGAAGATGGCGCTTCGTTTGAAATTCGAAATCATGATGTCAAAGGCTTTTCTTTTAATTAATTAATTGGGATAATTTGGGATTTCAGATATAAAATCTGACTATTTTCCTTGCTGTAAGCTCAATTGTAATCTTTACCTGCTTCATACTGCAATATCTTAACATCCAATTCCACAAAAAAATCGTGTTAACTATATCATTCACCATTATTATTCCCTTTGTTTTTGTGTACTATTAATTACCATACATGATCATTGACATAAACATAAAATTTACACAAATGGCTCTGGGATTCACTCCAATTTGATAGCCGCATCAAGCATATCGACGCTGCTGTGTTGTTGTGTCCATAGCTGCGCGTATCTCCCTACCTTCCTCAACAACACATCGTGGGGGCCCTGTTCCACCACCTTCCCGTTTTCCAGTATTAATGCCCACACCCACAAGTTTTACTTAAGCAACAACATTGTTTATTTGCCTTTTAAGCTAAGTTAACGACATTATTTACTACAAACCTCATCACATTGGATCGCAGTGGTCAGCCTGTGGGCAATGAAGATAGATGTCCTATTACTTGCTAGAGCCTTGAGTGCGTTCAGTATCTCTGCCTCTGTTGTGTTGTCCAGCGCATTCGTTGCCGCATCACACAACCTGTGCCATTCTACATCAACCATCTCTAGTCTCATCTCAAATTTCTTATGTATGTGAGGACTCAGCATTTACGTAATCATGGCTCAACAACTGTCCTAACATACGCAAAGTCAATGCTGCTTCTATGCAAAGTTACTTACAGAATTGCAGGGGATTTCAGAAATCCCTTAGCAAGTGCCACTCTTTGTTTCTCTCCACCACTCAACTGCACACAGCATCACTCCATGGTTATCACGATTAAAAAAAAATTATCCATATATGACTCTACTCAAACTCTGAATGGTCACTAGTCATTGCTACTCTTCACAATTATATAGGAAACCTCCACCCGGTAATCTGTTCTTTCTCATGTTTGTTATAGTTCAGCGAACCTAGTTTATTGAATCATTTTTTTCTTCCTCCAATTTTCAACAGGTGAACTTTGATGGTGACCATGCAAAAACGATGGGGAGACTTGACTCAATCATGCAAACTGCAACTTGCCACTGGACTCACAAGGCAGGTACTGATCTATCTAAAACATGCCATATATAACATCCAAATACGGACCTTAAGCCCCCTTTCCCCAACCACTGTGGAATATTAATCAGGGAAATTACTGATCGCTTCATGAATTGCTGCACGCCGAGCAGCATCATACACCTGGATTGAAATAAGATAAGAATTATTGATGTTAAACTTGACGTCTGCACCGTGTATAAGTTGTCTGGTACCTCTTCTTCTGTAGCTGAAAGACGTCCATAATGTATGTTATGAAATATTGTATCATTGAAGAGCACCTGCAGTGCAGTAGAGGTTACCCTTCAGAACAACAAAATTTAGAGTGTTTTACATAAATCAAAAGCTAACAATGATAAATATGGAAAGGAAAAAAGAGAGAAGAAAAGTGGAAAAAATAATCTAGTGTCTTGTATAAAAAAAAAAGGTTGCAATGAGAAGAAAGGCAGGAAAGCAATGAATACAGGTCATAGTGTTGTATATAAACAGAGACTTTTGACGAGAAGTAGAGGAAAAGAGAGAAAATATATTGAATACCAACTTACAGTATCTTGTGGCACAACTCCTATGGAGCTTCGGAGGCTATCTAGTTTCACTTTATATTTTGCCCATCACTCCTTATCTGTTAATAACCAACACAAAAAAATGTTATCTAGACACCAAGGTTTTCCTTCAGTGAATTTCTCTGCAGTAGGGTTTACTTTTGTTGCAACAATGCTTCCAAACGAGGCCCCATAGTTCACAAAAAAAAAAATGCTTACATTTCCGGAATCTGTGTCAAAGAATCTGAATAGCATTCTAAGAATCGTTGACTTGCCTGTCATAGAACAATGCAAAAGATTTGCAACGGTATAACAGAATTATGAATTTTAACTTAGATGCTTAAACAGACAAGGTTTATAAATTACCGCTCCCGCTAGTACCGACAATTGCCACACTTTTTCCTGCTGGTACGACTGAGGAAATTCCATCTAAACTTTTTTCTCTCTGAAAGATAACTGTAATTGTGGCAATAGACATAAGTTATTAACCCCCTTCCAGCTTCAGCCATAACATGAAGCTGATATCTAATCATGCCATATATCCTATAATTTGCCACTTTGATAAGCTCTACATATCTTATTTATAAAGACTTTTTGGGGTGTATTGAATCCATCACTGAAATGAAATTTGAGTTTCTAGTACACATATTAATCTTAACACACTTTCAGGCCCAAGATAGCATTGCATTTACGATTAGTATGACAGTAATGTTCCACTAAAATCAACGCCTACCTGAAGTTTACATTTTTAAACTGAATGGTTCCACCTTTCAGAACAAGAGGTTTTGCGTCATCTATATTTCTGATGTCAGATTTCTCCTGAAGCAGTAAGAGAATACCATATTATCAATTAAACATGCCACATTACCAATTGATAAATCTATAACTTTAGGTCTTTTTTAATTAAATTTATTCAATTCAGTTCTTGATTGACGCATTAGCATAAAAAGGTGTTTAAGGAAAGTAACCAAATTTAGAGTTTAAAGTAACAATTGTAACATCTTCATATACCTCTAGCAATTGGAACATTGATTTCATATCGACAAGGCTCCGAATGGTTTCACGGTAAACACTACCCAGAAAGTTTAGAGGAAGAGACAACTGAAAGAGAAGTCCATTCACCATAACCTGCAACCCTCAAACATGCAAAAGCTTATTGGCAAGGGAAAATCAAAAGACCCACTGACCAAGTCACGAACTGTCATCTGGCCATTCATGATACCCTGAGAGCACAACACCATTGCTGTTGACAGGGATGTACTAAATATGATACTTTGTCCAAAGTTTAAAAAAGCAAGACTTCTTTGAATTTGCAGGGCAGCATCTTCATATTCTGGTATAAGCAGCAGAATCATCACAAGATAGATCAAGGTAAATGGACTGAGCAATAAAATTGTATGATAAAACATAAATCTATCTGTTTTCTTCCTAGTGAAAGGAACGTCTAATAAAGATGTAAAACAGTTATCAGCGCATACTAAAGACGTAAAACCGTCAACAGTGCATTTCCTTATCTGAATTTGTTTCTTGTTGCTAGTATTCTTGCTAAAAGTAAAGCTGGAGGATTTTGTGGATATTTAGATAAATTTCTTTTCCATCCTAAAAATTTCTTTTCCATCCTAAACAGCTAGTAGAGTTACTTAATTTTCAGGAACTGGTCGTACTTTTCAGCCTCATAACCTTCATTGTTAAAATATTCAACAGTCTGAAACGAAACAGAAATTCTGTCAATACTGCAATTCAAGCAAAAAGAAAAAAAAATGGAATTTTACCTCATAATCTATCAGAGAATCAATGGCCCTTGTGCTAGCATCATTATCAGCCTTGTTCATAGCCTTTCTAAACTTGGTTCGCCACTGGAGAAATAAACCAAACGTGAGTAAAGCATCTGACCCCAAAAAGATTTGTAACAATATAATTAACAATAAAGAAAATGTATAGAGACAATCATCCTTCTACACAGACTTCACACCTATTATTACAACTAGAATGATTTTTAAGCTGATGCAAAGAGTTGATACAATTAGGACCAGAGAAGCTTAGTAACAAGTACAATATACGGAGGTGTCTTTAGCAAATTATCACAGTCAGTGCTGGATTATCATGATAAAAAAAAACAAGTATCGCATCATACTTGGCATTGAAAAGAGTTTACCGGAGAATGCACAGTACCTGTGTCACAGCCAATGTGAAAACGATATACAATCCAACAGAAGGAGAAGTAATCCAGGCAAAAGCAACTCAGAACTTGTATGCTAGTATACCTGATACCATAGATATCTGGAAGATACATATTAATTACGTCGACTGCTTTTAGAGACGGAGTAGTAAGCCCAAACTGGAAAGAATCGGCAATTAAACCCATAGATGAATGAACAACTATCAATTAGTCAAAATGAGAAAACTCCATGATCATGATAAAGCACCAAGCGTTCAGAAAAGCTTTACCTCCAATTAGGAAAATCATTGAAAACCATCGCCGAGAGGATAAAATTGATCGCACGGCTACCATGATCAATAATTCTGTTCAAACCACCTGTTTCTCGACTGGAGATGAGCAACCAAGTAAGAAAGTTCTGATGAGATGAAACTAAGATGGCGTGAGCGAAATTACTCGCAAGAGTAGGAGAGGAGAGACGGATATCTTAGGTGGTAACGAAGGTCAAGATCATGTAAATGTGAGAACACCTAAAAAGTCACTATGTAAAAAAAGAATTGATACATCAGAGAATACACCCGAAAATCTCTATGGCGACAGGATTGTTTAGAGCAGCAGCATACCTTTCTAGAAACAGAGCGTATTGTACGGAGAGCTACCTTAGAGAACACAGCAGTACGAAGTTCTGCAAAGATGAGAGTAGAAGACCAAGAATGAAAAATCCATTCTTTTCGTTTTATGTTTTCAGAAAATGAGCTATTCAAAGTTACCATTAAAAGCAGAAGAGCCCGTCCGAGCAATGCCATATCTAATGAGGACAACAGAAGGAGTAGCAAAAGCAGCAACAAGAGTAGGGTTTGTAGCGGCGAAGGTAGAAAGAGATGCGCCAGTTCCAGTGGCTGAAGCGAGCCAATCAACAGCCAATTTTAAGAGGAAAGGGACTTGAACATTCAAGACTTTAGCTCCCACGAGAAAGCCTAAAGCAGTGATGACCCTGAAACGGAATTCTGGGTTATCTTTCATCCACAGGTACCCTGCAAGCGTGCGGAGTATCTTCATGTCAGCCATAGACGAGTCTGAATCCGACGAGGCCGGTTTGCTTTGCTTACACTTGGTGGCGTCTTGATTAGGATTGGGAGTAGAAGTCGAGAAGAGACGGCCATTAAGCATAGAACTCCGTTAAACGAATCGAATTGGGGATGGGTATGAAGAGGAATCGGAGAGGAAGGCATTGATAGTGGGAGATGTCCGAATTGAGTTACGTCTGATGAAATTGGAGAAACTACGACGAAGAAGATAATCAGAGCGAAGGATAAGTGGGATAGAGTAAGAGCCAAGGAGCCTGAAGAAGCCGAGATCCCCTCGACATCCCTTCTTCTCCGAAAGTTCACAGACTGTTTTTTCTCCGCGACTCCTTTCGAGTTTCAACTCTAAAAGAGTTTTAGCTAGCTAACATACTTGGTGTCTGTCTATGTTCATCTACGGACAAAAAAAGATCTAATAGTGTTGAACAATAAACGATCTATAATTTCTAAAATTTTAAGTTGAAATCGAATTTTCCTAAATTAATAATTGTGATTTCAGTTGAATTTTGACTATTTTTGGCTATTTTTGACAATTTCAAACGATTTTTAATAATTTTCGATAATTTCTAATATTTTTTGAGAATTTTTATTTGTTTAATATTAATAAAAACTAAAATTGGTTGGTTTATAGATATCCTATTTAAAACAGAATAAATTTGATCGTTAATAAATATAATTAATATTTTGTACACAATCAATTGAACTTGGCCAGACATATTGACACAAATATTTGGAACAAAGCCCAATAAATTTGAAGCCCAGTCGTGTCTATCCTCTCGTCCGATGAGTCATCCTTTCTCCACCATTCTTTCATCATCGTCATCTAACAATGGTTATTATGCGCTACTTCCACAAGACGTCATTGTTAGTAAGAAAATGGGAAGTCGTACAGTATGCATACAACGTGTGACGCCACCGTGTTTTGAAGCTTCACAAGTGAAGATCAAAACAATTAGGCCCTATCTTGTGAATACTAGGAGTAAGAGAGGAAGAAGCAATGGCGTGAGATGTAGCAGCATTGTTGACTTCATCGGAGGAGACCTGGTTAAGCCGGACATCGGTCGTTGGCTTCAAGACGTGGAAGAGCACAAGGCAATCGCTATCTACACTCCTCACGAGGGTGGCTACGAAGGTCGCTATCTTAATCGTCTCAAAATGCAAGGCTACTACTTTCTCGACCTCTCTGCTCGAGGGCTTGGTGACCCCGAGACCACCCTTCTTAAGAACTACCCTGTTTGTCCTGTATGTCTCATTTCATAGATCTTCTCTGTTAATCTTGTTTCAATCAAGTTTTATGTGAACTATGTCTCTTCTCTTCTTATAGGCTCATCTTGGGAAACAACCTATAGCAAGATGGTATTATCCCCCAGAAGTTGATTACAGGCTCTCTGCTCTTCCTCCTAATGCCAAAGGTCTTGTCGTATGGGTCCTCGAAGCAAAGGTTTGAGTTTCTTTCATTTGATGTGTCTTCCACAAGCTGCATCTAATCTTCCATATGTATATCTTATAAACAACTCAGGTCCTCTCCAAGTCTGAACTACAATTTCTCGCTTTGCTTCCATCTCTCCGTCCTAATGTCAGGGTTATTGCTGAATGTGGCAATTGGTGAGAATATCATTCCTTTCCATATAATCAAATCATCTATGTTTGCACTTTGCATGACCATTACCCTTTCCCCTGCAGGAGAAAGTTCATGTGGAAGCCTCTAGCGGAAATTGCAAATCTAGCTGGCCAAGAATAACCTAATGGCACCATTGGAGCTTACCGTGTATAGTTTTCATGAATAAATCACCTGGAAATGTAGCAATATTCATCATATTTTTAAATTTCTTTCCTTGGTAATACACACCCTTTTATTCCGACTCTCATTTGTCACAAATGAAACTACTTACAGTTACCAAGATTGATCGGACACACTTTGATTGATCAGAAACATGTGCAACTTACCAGGTGACCTTGATCAGTTCTGGTCACTAGACTAAACGAGTTGCAACATGTTTTGAGTACACGGTAAATCGTTTTGAAAACCGAAAGTTTCAGATTTTTTGCAAAGTTCTTCAGTGAGTAGGCATATTGCCCACATGTTACGAGCCAACTTAAGACCTAGAGCATACCCTTAAGATTCTAAACTAGTGGGAAACCTACATGTTTTTCACCCTTAAGACTCTGATGGAGCTTCTTGTAAATATACTTTCAGTTGTCAAGTTCTATACTTTAAACCTTGAGTCAGTGGCGGATCAAGCAGCCAACTATAAAGTAGAAGCTACACTACCAAAAACATAGACTTGGATAATAATCTCAGTAATACAAAACTTTAAAGCACTAAGACAAAGCTTGGATTGGGAGAGTTCAAAAAAGAAAGACAAAAAAACGCAATGTTCTATGCTACAGATTCTTGGGTTGCTTTAGGCAAGAAGGTTTCCCACCATCCAGGTTCATACTTGGGGTATGGCGCCACCCAGTTTTTAGGCTTATCGAACTCTAGAGTGGCAGGATTGGAGGCCAAAGCTTTGTCAGGAGAGGTAGCTTCAACGGATTCATATAGAACTCGATCCAATCTCAACTTCATAAACCTGCCATAAAACCAAAAACAAAAAATGTGTGTGGGAAGGAAGGATGCATGTAATTTTGTAAATGAGAAAATTTGGAATTAGGGTTCTAACGTGATCCAGGGGACATTGGTGGAAACAAGAGCGACGGCAGGACGACGAAGTTTTTGAGTGAGTTTGGGGAAATTGGCAAGGAACTTGGGCTCAATCACAAGCCAGAAGTCCTGCTCCTTGTCTCGTTCACCGTATTAACGGAGACGTTCAAACAATTGCTCCTGGAAGTGTTCCTCTTCGTCAAGCATGAACTTGGCGTTTGCAACCAAAAAGTAGTACTTGGTTTTTCTCTCCCTGTAATCATCCAAAAAATTCAAATGGGTTTGAAAGAGGAGAAGGGAGGGAGTCAGAAGAAAAGAGGAACCTTATTATTCGACTCCTGCTCAACGGAGGTAGCAGCGGTTTGGAAAGAGGAGGAGAAATATGATGGTAGAGACAGAGACGGCGGAGAGAGATGGGGCTTCTTCGTCTGCTTGGGAAGGGAAGAGGAGACAAGGAAAGGTTTCGGACGGAAAGCGGTGGTGGTAGCCGGCACCGCCACAGTCAATGCTCCGGTGACGCTCCACATTGCTGATTAGAGTCTTTGATCGAGGCGGAATCTGCAAAATCTTCTCTTTTTTGCCCGGGGTAATCCATTATCATCATCTTCTCTCTCTTTCTCAGCTCAATTTTTAATTGATATAATAAGTTCTTTGGGCTAAAAAGCCAATATACGTTATGGGCCTATGATAATTCTACCAAGCCCATAGGAAAGAAAAGGGAAAGGTGTAACAGTGACTTTACATGGCGATGGAGGCGGAGCTGAGATGCTGAAGCTACAAGTAAGCGGGAAGGCGAACTTGTCCAGTATTCGTTTTCGGAGAGAGGCAAGTTCTTACACGATTCACCATTTTGGCTCTACTTTAAAAGTTATAAGAATTGATTTTCAGTGTTTTGATTGATGCAGATGTCGACTTCTTCCTCTTACTTCTTTGGGCCTTACAAGATCGATCCGCGTGAAGTGTTCTACGCAACGCCCTTCTCTTATGCAATGGTTAATCTCCGCCCGCTTCTTCCTGGTATGTCTCCTTCCTTCTCCAATCATTGATCTCATCTCTACTTCTTCTGACATTTTCCCCCCTATTTTTTTACAGGTCATATCCTTTTTTCGCATTCTTCACTATTTGGTTTTGTTTTGTAAATTGAGTACCTCTTGAGTGACTTCAACTAAACAAGCACATGTTCTTGTCTGCCCGAGACGCCTTGTGCCGCGCTTTACTGATCTCACAGCTGATGAGACCAGTGATCTGTGGCTTACTGCTCAGAAGGTTGGCTCTCGGCTTGAGACCTTCCATAAAGCATCTTCTCTCACATTAGCCATCCAAGTAACTAAACATCTGCTTCTTTTCATTCGTTTTATTCTTTTGAATCTGAAATGATTGGAATTGGAATGGTTGCTCTAACTTTTGTTTCATGAACACTGCAATAGGATGGCCTCAGGCGGGACGTTCCTCATGTACACATTCACATCTTGCCTCGTAAAGGTGGTGACTTTGAAAAGAATGATGAAATCTATGATGCAGTAAATTGCTACAATTTGATCACATTCCTATAGCTTGGCTTTATAAAACTCTTATGGTGGAATCTTGTTGTAGCTTGATGAGAAGGAGAAGGAACTGAAGCAGAAGCTTGATCTTGATAAAGACCGGGTTGATAGGAGTATTCAGGAGATGGCTGACGAGGCTTCCCAATACAGATCTATTTTTTATTGCTAGTTATCGATAAACAAAGCAAGCTATCCAGTAGCTTTAATAAGACTATTTTGACAAGTGACCCTCGTTTAACGTTGATGTAAGAGGCTTCGATTCGAACTTGTAATCTCTTTGTTATGCCAGCAAATTAGGGCATAAACTAAGTATTATAGTTTTGGTTGCCACTTCAACGACACTAGAATCAACTCTTTTTCATTAAAAAAAAGAACCCACATGCCAACATCACCTCATGCCACGTTGTACAAAATTAACACTAAATACTTGGCGAGGTCAGAGCAGAGATGGAGAGGTATAAAATATTGTTCCATAAGATCAATGCGCTATGGAAGATACAAAATAATAAGCTAAGAGCCTTTTGATGATTCTTCCCCTGGAGCATCATCCTCGTCATGATAAATGTTCTCAGCCATCTGCCATATTTGGAGTATGTTGTCCTCAGCTACACTGGCAATAACCCAATCTTCACAAGGGTTCCACGAGAAATCTGAAATTTTGCTAGTGTGACCACCATGGATAAACAGCAGCTCAGGTGGACCGTCCTCTGCATCCTCTACCGTCTGTTCCTCGTCAATCCTGTCACAAGATACCCTCAAACATATTAATATTGCTCCTCCACGACAAATATGAACATTTTATAACTAAGCAATAAGTATACAGCCCAAACCTGCTAACGTCCCAAACCATAAGCCTTCTACCAAGGCAACATGAGGCTAAGATAGTTTCGTTCTTTGGGTTCCAACCAACTTGGAAAACCTCCTCTCTGGAGATCAAAGCAAATAATTTCGATCAGTGATGCTGCTTTCACTTGAGCAGAATAGATCTTAGTAACATCTCAAAATGGTGATTTATGGCAAATCGTACTCACTTATGGCTATCAAATGTATGGAGAGCACTACTTAGCTTCCGTAGATCGAATAATTTAACAGTCTTATCAGTTGACCCAGTCGCCACAACCCACTCATTAAATGGGTTGAATGCTAAGCAGTTAACCTGAGACATTTCAAAAAAAGTAGTAAGCAAATACCAAGGAGGCAAATTGATTCAATAGTTTTCTGTGTCAAGGAAAACAAGCTAGCTAACCCAAAAAACAGGTCAGTTGTGTTTCTAATGAGATCAGATGGGCCAAGCATACTAGCCTAATGCTCATAAGTTTTATCTGTCTTTAAAGCTAATATATTGCAACCGCACCTCCATCGAGTGAGCAACCACAGACTGTACTGGTTTACTGGAAGATGAAGAACGCAGATCCCATATATTAAGGAATTGGTCATCTCCAACGGATCCAAACAGGTATTCATGTCTCAGATGCCACGCAACATCTTCCACGACACCTTCATGAGCCTTAATTTCAGTAAATAATTATCAGTAGGGAAAACAGAGAAATCAAACTCACTAGCATGGGCGTGATAGATTCCGTTTAAGTGGATGCAAATCAATAATCAAGACGGATAGAAATGCAAGCATTACCTTAAAGATTTGATGAGCGTCAAGAACCTTGTTTTTAGGAATGGCGTTAATATCCCACAAACAGATCTGAGCGTCATCAGAGCCGCTGAGCAAATGACCCTGCTTGAACTTACTCCAAGAGAGACCATAACCCTCAGAACTATGACCTCTAAGCCTTATATCAGGATTGCAAGCCCCATCAAGAGAAGGCTTAGATATGTGCTTACTGTAATCGAAAACATAAACCTCTGCATTAACTGTCTTGGTAGCAATTACAAAAGGGTTTTGAGGCATGTAGCGAGCTCGATTGACCTCGCCTTCATGATTTATTTGCTGGATTATTTGTACCTGCGAAAAGTATTCAACTTTTTTTCATTTAACACGTTGGAACCCTACACTCAAAACGTGAACTTTGGTAATTAGAAACAAAGAAAAAAACGCACCTTTCCAGTGGCGCAGCCAAAGCCACCAAATTCAGAGCGTTCATCGTCGTACTGACGAGCTTCACCCTCGGTGTCGTCAAGGGGAAGCTGAACCTGAGCTAGCATCAAATAATTGGGCTCGTTCTCGGAAGTGTGGGTACCGAGAATCATCTTCTGAACGGAGTAGTCTTTACCGGAAGGTTCCTCACGGTCAGGGAGCCATTCAACAGTAAGTGAAGGCCATTCGAGGGCATGAGTAATAACGAGATCGTAGAGGAAAGGAGTGTTCTTCTTCCAGATCTTGTACTCTTCATTGATTAGACGCTCCTCGATCTCCCCTCGCATTTCCTCTTCGTCTTTCCCCATTTCAGTGATGTCTTTGCTATTCCCGCCACAAGCAGAAGGCAAAACCCTAAAACAGACCTCTTTTGTGCAAATTGTAATGAACTTCTCGCTTCGGTTTCTGTAACATTTACATATAGAAGAGGATCGATGATTAAAAAAGGAAGAAGATAGAAAAGGCCCTATTTTGTAAGGCCCATTTAAGATAGGCCCAGTGATCAGAATAACATCTTATTCAACCGAACGAGTATCGGTGAAAAAAAAAAAAAAAAGGAAAGAGCGAAGGGAAAATGACGATGGAGATCGGAGAAGATGACTGGCTGGTTTGCTGTGGAAGCACCGATTTCGCGAGATTGATGGTGAAAGCTTCTCCGTTTAACTCTTTAGTAACTGCAATCGATACTGCAAGAGACATCTGGTTCAACCAAGTTAATATTACAGCTTGGCTTCAAGCCTTCTCAGCTCATCCTCAGATTGGGAATTCTCCTTCACCTTCCACAAATTCCCATTTTGGTCGTCTGAGCGTATCAGAGCAGTCGACGGCGTTCGCCACAACTTCTGCTTCCGCCTTACAGGTGATCATGGATCTTCACATTTCTTTTCGTCTTTTCAGTAATTGTTCTTCTGATGATCAATTTTTATTCGGTTTCTTAGGAGCTTACCGAATGGAATGTACTCTATAAACAAAAGTTTGGATTTATCTTCATTATTTGCGCCTCTGGCAGGACTCACGCTGAGATGCTTGATGCGTTAAAGGTCAACTTGGAATTCCCAATTAAATTTTTTTTTCTTTTCTTTCTTTTGTGTGTGAATGAGACAGTTACATACTTTCCAAATCTTCTCTTTTTTAGGGAAGGTATGCAAATAGGCCGATAGTGGAACTTGAGATTGCTGCTAAGGAACAAATGAAAATAACAGAGCTCCGGATGACAAAGCTGTTCAACGAGAAGGCCAAAGTTGTATCAGAAACTGACCTCTCTAGCTCTTCTATTGCAACAAAACCTCAAGGTATACTGGTGATTTACTAGATCCTTTCTTTGTCAAAGTTGTGTGTGGGACTTAGAAGCTCCTAGGATGTGTCTGTTGAAATACCTTTGTTACCTGTGACCTTTTCTACTTGCTCGCTTTAGAAGATCGTCTGAGAATCATAGGAGGGCATTTGAATGTTGCAGCTGAAGCAAAAGCTCCCAAGAGAAGTAGACCACCCATCACGACTCATGTCTTGGACGTCTCACGTGGTGCTCCAGCTGTAGGTGTTGAAGTGCATTTGGAGGTGTGGAATGGTACTACCAAACCTTCCTTTGGTCATGGAGATGGTGGGGTCTGGTCCAGTGTGGGCACTTCAGCTACTGATAAAGATGGGCGCAGTGGGCCACTGATGGATTTGGTTGAGACTTTGAAACCAGGGACATATAGAATAAGCTTCAACACTGCAAAGTATTTACCAGGCGGCTTCTTTCCCTATGTTTCAATTGCGTTTGAGGTTAAAGAATCTCAGAAATTGGAGCATTTCCATGTTCCACTGTTGATTTCACCATTTTCTTTCACTACATACCGTGGGAGCTAGAGCAACTGCTGCTGCATCCAGTATCAATACACTCGGTTTTGGTGGTACCTCTACTGGATCATCTATCAAAACTGCTGAAAATAAATCTTTATTTGAGTATTTCTTTGTATTTGTAATTCTGTAGAACCAACAATGAATTAAAAAAAAAACTCCCTGAGAGCACGACAATAATAGTAAAGATTACCATGTGGGACATCATGGGAGATTCTAAACCGTTGCACAAAATGGTCAATCACCAGACCCAAGCCTCTGAAAATGTTGTGTTTGATCTAAGACTCAATGCGAGCAGGACAATAATAGTATAGATTATACCATGTTAGAAATCTTGGGAGATCCCAAATCTTTGCACAAAATGGACAAACACAACATAACCTCTACCAATGTAATTCACACACATCTACCTACTCCACCAGAGCGTGTCTAAAGCTCCCTTTTCTACCTGGCTATATCTACCCTCTTCTCCAAAAGTTCGCAAATTCTTTTGCAAACGACATTATATTGCTCCAAGCGCTTGACCTTTCTTCTGATTCTTGTCTGCAAAAACAACAGATAAAGGATTCAAACTGATGCAGTGCCAATATGGTCAACTGGAATTGGCTTTTTCTATTACTCAAAACCAAGAGATCCATCAATGAGCTAAATTATCTGTAAATAAGGATCTAACCAGCTAGGAAGAAGCTTAGTAGTAAGCACAAGATACCTGGTCTCAGTAGGCACAACATTTTCTGAAACGGCAGCTCCTTCAAGAAGGTCTGCTTTTGACTCTTGACTACCTGAGTGCGTCAAATTTTCCTCTTCCTCAGTCTCTGAGTTTTTTAAGCATTCCTCTGATACTATTCTCTTTTGACTTTCAGGAAGATGAGTATCGCTATTCCATTTACTCTCAACGTCACTGTTAGGAGTTGTCTCTGTTTCTCTTTTGTCATGTATTGGAGTAACGACAAGATTGTTGCCCTGGAGACTATCTTCATCAGAATTAGGATGAGTACTGCTATCCCATTTACTGTCAACGTCATTATTAGGAGCTTTCTCTGTTTCTCTTTTGTCATGTGTTGCAGTAATGACAAGGTTGTTGTCCAGGAAATTACTTTCATCAGAATTAGGGTGAGAAGAATCTATTGTAGCCCGCCTCTGATAACTTGCTGTTTCAATTGTATCGGAACTGCCAACCTGTAACACAGAAGCAGCGGTAAATGGGCCAACTTATAAAGGAAGCCTAAGGAAATTCAAGTGATCACTCAGAAGCAAGATATTTTTACTTGAAACACAGAGTCAACAACCACAGGAGATAAATCTTCTGCATTGCAAGCAGAGCTATGTGACTGCGGGTCATTTAAAGTCTGTGAGGAAGTATCATTTGGTACAGAAGCAGAGACTTCTGAGAGGGCTTTAGGTACAATTGGCACAGATACTTTTGGTTTGAGTTTCAGCTCTTGAAAAATATCTCTGATAACGTAGTAACTGCCTCCCACTTCCTTGTGAATAGCTTGCAATGTAGGGAATTTACCAGCATTAGTTTCTCTGTATCTGTATACAAACAGTACAAAATGTTCAAAATTGTAAGGTTCAGCTACACATATTGCTACCTAGTCGTATAATAAACAAATAGAAACAAAGGTATGGAGAATGAATTATTACTCGTTGACAAAAGACTCCACCAAAGCTCGCCGATCATCTTTTGATAGTCTAGTGCGAACCTTAGAGGTTGTTAAAGATTGGCAAAGAGCAGGAGAGCCATAGAACCTTGCAAGCCCAACATTCCTTGGTGGAGCAGACACTGCAAAAAGACATCAGAGGTAAAGAAAAAAACATTCAGAAACAAATTTCAGACATACAAAGGAAACATGAGAAAAGAGGGTGTAGTTGTATTACAGGCAAGTTGTTTCAGCTGCTTCAGAAGCATCACTGCACTCGAGGGTATGCTACTTCTACGTCAGTGCGATCAACTCCACGGAAAAATGCCATAACTGACTTAAAACATCACAGTAAACTAAACCCTTTATCAAAAACAGTAAACTTTCCAACGTCAATTTCTTTTACTAATTCAGTTCTGAAGTTAGATCGCCATAAACATTCAAAGAAAAAGCGATAACTGAGACTTATGTTCAGAAAGGAACCAATCGTTACTCTGTATCGGTCGAATAATCGAGAATCGGAGTTTGAGAGAGACAACAAGAACACGGCGCAGACCGGAGAGCGAACAAGTAGGGTTCGTTTTCGCTTTCTTTTATTTTTTTTTTACTCAAGTCCTTCCCTAATTCTTTTAGCAAATAGTTTTACTTTTCAACTTTTAGATTTTTGTATTTACTTACGCCTCTACCTGAAAATGGGCTAATTCCAGTGGGCTGGATAAGGACTTGTACTCCAAGACACGGATAATAACCATGTTTTTTTCGGAACTAATTAAATAAAATTTACAAATAATCTCTTTTTTTTGGTTTAATACAAATAATCATTTTTTTTGTTTAATACACAAATCTGACTGAATTAGTGAGGAGTTTCCACAAAGTAGTGAAAGCCGAGGCTCAAGAGGCGATGTCGAAGTAGAACTATAAAATGCAGCTCGAAAAGAGTCCCAAATGTGGCCAACTTTTGCTTCAAAACTTGTGAACCGAAACATTAGACATGTCTACACTTTGCACAAGCCATCATCATGATGTCCAACGATTCAGACTTTTGTGGTGTCTCCTCTAATGACGGAACTGATACTGCTGAACCACTTCTCTCTTCGGAAATGCATCACTTAATAACATACACAGTGAGCATTAACCTTTTATATCCATTACCTAATGTTCTTTTTATCTCCAATGTAAGATGAATGACAGGATACAGACAGCAAAATGAATAAGTGTACATGGAAACTGACCCACCTGACCAATTCAAATCAAGTTACTACATCCGCGAATAATATCTTTTCCTCCACAATATTGGCCGTACTTCCGATTACTTGTACCCAACTTTCTGCTACTTTCTTGATTTTTCCATCTAAAATCTCCACTACTGTGAAACCTCTTGTTGTGCCACCACTCTCAGACTCTGCTGCTTCTCTCCAACTAGTTCCCTGACAACTTTCATTTGCCCCTTTAACCCTTGGAACTATTGCACCGTTCACATAAACAGTCTGGTTGTTACTATCATGCACAACCATTTTCCGATTTCTTTTCCCTGATTGCAGCTCCTTGTGCATGTGTCCAAACACAACTAAAGGAACCGACAAATTCTTTGTCTCCTTCAACTGGCGTATTGCCTGCTCAAGATTTGAAACATCAAATGGGTTTTCTTAACAAAAACACTATCTTGTATTCCCGCTTGCATCTGTCACCAAACTAACTAAAACCAGCACTTGTGGAGTCTAAAGCATGGAAATGCCACTGATGCCAAATTGATATTATGGCAGCTTATTCACCTGGATCACCATGGTCACCGCCTTTAGCCACCCAGTCTCTTCCACATATATCCTCTGCTCGAGAACCAAGTCCTGCAAGAGAGAAAAACAACTACTTAATCCTTATAAGTTCAACCTGGTTGGCCTACGACAAGACCAATAAGAAAGCTTTTAAGGTTAATGCACCTGTTGGTCCATTATGCGCAAGAAACATGATCTTCTGGTGTTTCATGTGCAGCTCGACAAATTCTCCCAGCACTGGCATCCATATCATGAACTCCATACCTAGAAAGATACAAAAGTGTCAATGAATGGTAGCCTTCTCTCACTTGAAACGAGAGTACTTGAAATTGCTTCCCCTAATCATTAGATTTGTACGTTTACAGAGATCACCCCCACAAACACAAGCTCTTTAAGTAGAGAAAGGGCTGCAGATTCACTAAGCTGTTAATTCATTTTTCTTCAATTACCGAGACCTGTACATACAAAGATCTAGGCAGCTCATCTTCTGAACCAAGATTCATACCTAGGATTTTTTTCCCCAAGAAGAAAAAGCCATATTGACTAGTAAATATTTCATATAGAACATACATGAAGATTCATATCTGCCATGTAAGTCAAATGCAAACCTCTGGACAAGCAGATTCTTCAGGAACAATCGATCCCCCGCATGTGAAAAGGGCCGACCACTGCGCTTAAATGAGCTTAAATGAGGGTAAGTCCAAGCGTTGATATCCTACGTGCTCGTCACCAAGGCTGTCGTTTGCAGTGGGAAACAAAAAAACACAAAAAACTTTTCAGAATCTGTGTCCAGTAACCAAATCCAAGAACAGGGAAAATGATAGAGCTAAGGATCACAAACAGAAAAACCAAACGTTCCTCTTTTTGCAAACAAATCATGAACACCAAAAGAAAACATTTCCTTGGGTTCAACCAACAAAATCTCTCCCTAAATCTATTTCCTGGAGATGACTCTCATGACAAGCACGAGAAACTCAAACATCGACTTAACTTTGGGTTTGGACAAGATGCTCATTAAATACCGGACTTGCTGAACAATAAAAAGCAACCATTGCAGCAGTGTGTTATATTACATGTAACATCCCAAGAATGACAGGTAGAAAAATTGGAGGAGCAAGAAGAATCCATAGGTAGGTTGAAATTGACAACAAGCGAGGGATTCAAAAGACATAAGCCTCAAAGCAGTAAGTGATCATAGGTATTTCTTGAAGAGAATAAGCAAACAATGGGAAACTCACAAATCGAGTTGCATTTGAACACGGTTTTGTCTCCTGAAAGAAATGTAAACCAGAAAATATGAATCCACGATCAGAACCAAAACTTCAAAAAGACGGTAACAGAGTAGGGTTAAGTTAGTCGCAAGACACCTTGAAAAGTCAGGTGTGAACCAGGCATCATGATTAACCAATAAAACTGCTTTAGGAAAGAAAGAGCGGCAACTCTTTGCACAAGTGGGACATTTTCCTCACCAAAATCACCTGACATAATTTTAAGTTGGATTGAAATTTTCTAAATTTAATCAAAGTAATTAAAGGTAATGTGAAGAGAAGTAGAGAAATTGGAAAAGAAATCAATTTGTAGTCAGTCTGAGAAGCTACCTGTGAAGAGCACCAAATGCGGCTGCAAAACAGGTTCAGAACGTGATTTAAGGTTCATAAGACACGGGGACTAGAAGATGTAAAAGGAAAGGATTTAAAAAGATGAAGGAAATCAAAGGACCTGAAGTGGCCGAAGAGCCTTTCGAGCTTCAACAGAAGAAGAAAAAGATAAACAAATCAACAAGATGAAGGAACATCTGAGAGAGACAGAGAGTGGTAATAAAATTACGATGTCGGAGACAACAGCGATTCGTACAAGAGAAGAGGACGCCATTGGAGAAGAACAACAGACCTCAATGATGTTTCGAGGGAAAGGAAGAAGTATTCATTCTATCTTTATACATATATAATATAACCTGTAAACGTCGTCGTTATGACGGAATGCTACAAAACACACAATGGTACAAGCCTACAAGAAATTGGATTTTTTTATCCTTTTGACTTTTTTGTAGACAGGCCCTACCCAAAAAGAAAACCGAGAACCCCCACGCCCATCATTTATTTGTTACCAAAAAGAATTTACTAATTTACTAATACTGTATCAATCAGTTATTAACTCTTCTTTTTTCCCCTCCTTTTCATCTTCTACTGCGACAACTTGAAGACGCTCTGATAACTGCTCCACCGAGTTCTTTTCTTCTCCGTCTTCTCTCCTTCCTCCATCTTTTCCCATCTTTTGCATTTCTCTCTCATCATAGTAGCTGAAATCATCGAGGATTGATGTATGTGCCTCGTATTTTTTGAAGATTTTGAGCATCTCAATCCCCTGACGTAGCTTCACCTGTTACAGTTCATCAATCAATTAGGTCACTTCACCACATATTTAAACTTTCCATGCAACATCCGGTTCATGTGTTAACCCACTCAAAATCTCTCTTCCTACCAACTCTTCCTGTCTCTAACCTTTAGCTTTCAAATTCCTACACCAACAACTATTAACATTCAACCTAATACACGTATTCCAGGATATCCCTACTAAAGCGAGGGATGTCCCTTCTGTTCATACATGATAATGTGCAATTGCAAAGACTTGTCGACTTAAAATCCAACGCTTGTACACAGACACAAGTCATAATGGCACAGATACCTAGACAGCAGTGGATGAATGATCATAAGAAAACACTAGGAAAGGTAAAGACATAAGTAAGGTCCACCTCCTGTGAGTCTCGGCTGTGTGTCACCGGCTTGTTGTCATTGTTTTGTAAGAGAATATGACAAAACCGGTTATTCGGTACATCTTTCACAATATGCCATTTCATTGGGAACTGCCCACTCCACCTGTCTTGCTGCCAGTAACCAGCATCCTTTTCAAAATCTACAGGTCCAACCATTTCTGACACCCCACAGAATTGTCCACTAGCATTTACCTGTAACATTTAAACTCTGTTAAGCTCAGTGTTTCCTTGAAGCAAGAGAGGGTTGTCTTCCAATTGCTACGAAAAGGAACTTATCAACTACACCTGTGGTTGTTCCCGGAAAATACATATAAAACAATTACATCATAGATATCAATAGAAAAATCCATACCGAAAAGAACACAAAGATTGGACATTTTCCACCCATCTTCTCAGCATCCCGATAAGCAGTATCTAATTTTTTGTTGCCAAGTGGTGTGCTGGCCCAGACATTATACTTGATACTTCTGTGAACATTATCTTCACTAAATGACTTGACGATAAAGAATTTGGCATTCTTATAATCCGTCACAAATTCTGGATGGTTGTACAAACTGGGAGTTGGTCCAGCAGTACTTGAGTCACTCGTTGAATCACCAGCAGTAGAGCAAAGTTTGGAACCGTTCCTGCTCTTTACCCTGCTGGATGCCCTTGGTCCTCGATTACCATACAGATCATTGGTGGTAGACACAGAGCCCTGCTCCTTCTCTCGTCGTTTATCAATGTCAGGGGTTAATCTGACTCGATTATCAGCTCCATAATATGAGGCGATAGAGTTGGGAATCTGGTAAGATCCTACATGATAATAACCTCCCAAAGAAGAGCTTGAAGCAACCCCATTCCCATGTAACGGTAACTGATAGAAGATGCCAAGAAAATGTGGTAAGCCCATAAAACTGTGAACTAATTTGAATTTAAGGAGTATGCCTAAGACGCCTTCATTCTCTGAAGCCATTAAATGGAAGAAAGAAACTAAAGATTGAACACCAGAACAGAATATGACAATTGAATCATCTATGAGAAAATGATATGGCTCTTCTAGATTATGTGTCTATATGTATTCATAATCTTGCAGGGAAAAGCTAAAGAGATGCACTCTCAAAAAAGCTAGTTATACTAATAAATAGTGGCACTTTTATGCAGTTTTTGAAACACGTATTTACCAACCAACCTAGATACAGGTTCTGTATACCAGCCCATAAAACTTAAAACATAAGAGGCAGATAGAAAATGTTTTAACCTGTGAAGCATTATGATCATATGGCCCACGTATACCCATCGTTTGAGGATAAGGTATAAGGGATGTTAAAGAGTTGTCCCCTTGATTCCCGGATATATTGCCTCTACCATATTGACCAAAAGGAATCATATAAGCAGATGTTGGGTCAATATCTGACGGAGTATAATGCATAGTTGAAGGTGCACCAAAATGTGGGTAAAAAGCTGGAGAGATTGGAATTTGGCCCTCCAACATTATAGATGGGTTGAAGCCATAACCAGTGTGGTACATAAGAGATGAGTTATCACTGTAGACAACCTGAGAATAAAGAAAACATAAGGTAAACAATGTAGCAAGAGGAAGGTATAACATAGTAATAGGGTAACTAATCCTAACCGGTGGCACATGCAGGCCTTCAGGAGTAGCATATCGTGGATAACCATCCCAACCATTGATGCTTTGTGCATAACCTAGACAAAAAAAAAACAACAATGCAATGAGCAATCACAGTCGCTGTTACCAAAAGGAGTTATACGGAGGGAGAAGAAACCATATTTTACCAGGATTTGCAATATCCCATTCGTAAGGATATAGATTGGTAGGGGTTTGAAGGACAGTGTAGTATGATGCGGGGTTAGGAGAAGTAACAGTGGCAGACGACACAATCCTTTCATCTTCGGGAGGAATCTGTTGGTTAAAGGAACGATGCATTTAACCTATGATGGCTTACAAAAATCAAAAGGAAAAAAGAATGAGTACCTGTTCGACGCCATTATCTGCCATCACAGGTCTTTCCCCTGCGCGAAGTCAACATATCTCGTTAGAAGTAGAACCAGAAAGCAAATGAACATTGGAGAAATTAACGGCTCTAAAATGCTCTAGGGTTTGGATTCAATTGAGGGATTTGTTCATCGAACTCAGAGAGATGCGAAAGAGGAATAAAATGAGGGGGAAGAGCGTACCAGAAGAGACGATTCGGTTGCGCTGATTTCTAGAAGAAGCGGGATCCACGGAAGAGAGATCGGAGGTTTTTGTGAGATTGGAGAATTTTGAAAGACTCTTGCAAACTGTTGTGGGCCCGTGGTTATAGAGGATTCCTTCCTTTTAAAGCTGTTTGAGCCTTTTCGATGTTTCACTGTCCCAATTATACGATCCACTTTTCGGAAATGTACAGGCTTTCTCACATGGCACGATTCCCCCAAACCAAAAACTAAACATTTGTATCAATGCAAGGGCTATCACGGATCTGTATCCGAATTTGCATTCGGGAGTTTTGGGATCCCTTCAATTCGGATATGCCAAAATCTCAATTTTATTATTGTATTTGCGGATATTCGAATCTGAATCTACGAATATTCGGATCCAGGCAAAAAAAAATATGTATATATATATATAAATTATGTGTAAAAGACAGATATATATCCAGATCCGAATTCTAAATATCTAGTTTTTTTCTTTAAACGGATATGGATATCCATTTCAAAAATTTTTAGTATTCGAATTTTTTTTGTTTTGATATCTATTTTTCGGATACGTATCCGGATATCCGACGGATCCAGATATTTGGTAACAGTTCTAATGCAGGGGTGTTGTATTAACTATCTGAGATCCGAAATGCTCCAAAACTTTGGATATCCAGATGATCTGAATCTGGATAAGAAAATTGAATATTCTGATTTTTAATTTTAGATAATGGATTTATTAAACACACTAAAAATATTTATTTTTTATATATGTTATGTAATTTTTTTTTATAAAATGCATAAGAATTAGGTTTTGTTTATTTTTATATTATATCAGAATTTATTTTCAAAAATATTATAGAAATCTGTTAATTATTTTTAGAATTTATAATATGTGTGTGCATCTTAAATTTTTAGTGGATATATATATATATATATTATCCAAAATATATTCAACGTGAAGTTGATAATTTCTTTGTTGACCTCTGCCCCATTGATACCATGCGGGTTTGATCTACATTAGCATCGTTGACTTGTCCTAAAACATTGAGTGATTTTCTCTATCATCGTCAAGATCTATAATTCCACTTTTTCATGGCTTTGATCTGAAAATTAATGTTGAGATGCTTCTAAGAGAGCAAGGGGGGACATCATTAAACCGCATACATGACCGAAGTAAGTGATGGAATGTGCTGAATTGAGAGACATCCGAAGCGTTGGCGAGGACAACTCCAACAAACATGAAACCATCTTTCCTCGACTCTTGGAGTTCTAGTAATATAGGAAAAAAATAATTCACCTTTTTCATAAGGAAAACACTCAATTTTGTTAATTTTAATTTTCAGATATTTTTAAAAGGCAATATATTTAATATTTTTGTCAATATATCGAAATTAGTTTTAATATTTGTGCGTGAAAAATGTGAAGAATGAAGGGAGTAATCCATCTCTCTTTTTTATACGTCATGGAGGCAGTTACAAAACCAAAACAAAAATGGAAGATTAGTGTATATGAACGAAAGAAAGCCAGAAAACCGGTAAGAGAGAGAAAGGATGGATAAAAATAGGTGTTAAATTGTTAATGGGGTGTTTTAGCCATAAATGGGATGTGCAAGTTTCTTTCTTACCATTAATTATCTTTCTTTCTTTATTCCAATTTTACAACCCTTCTTTCTTTGGCCCCAAGCTTCCGTTTTTCTTCATCTTTTCTTTCAAACTCTCAACCCCATACGGGAAAAGAAGCACAAGGAGGCAGAAGAGGAAGAGGCATACATATGTTCTTGCTTTCCCGTTGTGCGTTTTCCTTACTTGTCCTTCCCCTCTTTCACATTTTCTTAAATGTTAATTTTGTATCTCATAATAGCTTTTCCATTGTGTTTACAAACAGGATCAATCAAATAGAGATGCTAAGGTTTTTCATTCTTTTCTCCCTTTTCATACATTCCTGTGTTGCAGCCCCCAAGGCTCCTGCTGCTGTTCCTGCCAAGAAATGGCTCACCCTTAACGGTAAATATCCTTTTACATAATTGTTTCTTGGAGGTATAATATATGAACATAGCCATATTACATACACTTGTCTTCTCTTCATTTGTCTTTCAGGACAGGAGCCTGCGGTTGTGGCCAGAGGCGGCTTCTCGGGACTTTTCCCTGAGTCAAGCGCCCCTGCAAACGACATGGCTATTAGCACCAGCTCACCCGGCCTCACAATGTTGTGCAACCTTCAGTTGACTAAAGACGGTGTAGGCATTTGCTTGTCCGATATCAGGCTTGACAATGCAACCACCATCTCCACGCTCTTCCCCAAAGCCCAGAAGACTTACAAGGTCAATGGTCAGGACATCAAGGGTTGGTTTGTCCTTGACTACTCTGCCGACACCATCTTCTCCAATGTCTCTCGTATGTTTTCTTCTCTTTTTCTCCATTCAATGCTTCCCACGACCGCACCTTTTCACGTTTTGTATTATTGAGCAGTGGTCCAGAACATCTTCTCTCGTCCCAGCATCTTTGACGGCCAAATGCCCGTTTCTGCGGTGGAGGACGTCCTTGGAACCAAGCATACCAAGTTTTGGTTAAGCGTTCAGGTTTCTCCTCTTCCTCTCTTCGACAATATGATTAACCAACCTAGAGAGGGGGTTCTTGTTGATTCACCAAAAAAATAAAAATAAACAATAACAAACAATACAATTTTACAGTACGACGCCTTCTACATGAAACACAAACTGAGTGCAGCCGAGTACCTGAGAAGTTTAAGATTTCGTGGCATTAATGTCATCTCATCTCCAGAGATCAGTTTCTTGAAGAGCATCGGGATGGACGCAGGTAGAGCCAAGACAAAGCTCATATTTGAGTTCAAAGACCCTGAAGCAATGGAGCCCACCACCAACAAGAAGTACAGCGAGCTCCAGAAGAATCTCGCAGCAATCAAGGCCTTTGCTTCAGGTGTTCTTGTCCCTAAAGACTACATTTGGCCCCTTGACTCGGCTAAGTACCTAAAGCCCGCCTCCACCTTTGTGACTGATGCCCACAAAGCCGGTCTAGAGGTATATGCCTCTGGGTTTGCCAACGACATGCGCACCAGCTTCAACTACAGCTACGATCCCTCCGCTGAGTATCTCCAGTTTGTGGATAACGGAAAATTCTCTGTTGATGGCATCATCACAGATTTCCCGCCGACAGCATTACAAGCCATCAGTAAGATGACTTGCTATCTACGCTTCTCATATATATATATATATATATATATATATCCTCAGAGATTAATTAATAGAAAAGCTAACACCCCACATGTCTGTGTTCTTGCAGCTTGCTTTGCTCACCAAAAGCACAATATCCCTAAAATAGGGCATGCGTTGGTTATAACTCACAATGGAGCAAGCGGTGACTATCCAGGCTGCACAGATCTGGCTTACCAGAAAGCAGTCGACGATGGAGCAGATGTGATTGATTGCTCTGTCCAGATGACCAAAGATGGAATCGCTTTCTGCCATGATTCTGCAGATCTCACAGCAAGCACCACCGCCATGACTACTTTCATGTCCCGAGCCACCAGCGTTCGTGAGGTCCAGCCTAATAACGGCATTTTCTCTTTTGATCTAACCTGGGCTGAGATTCTGTCTGTGAAGCGTAAGAAACTAATTTCATTTCTAAAGTTCTCTGAAACTATTCTCACTCTCAACTAAATCAGTAAGATTGGGATGTCTTTGTCTCCAGCTCAAATCGAGAGCCCCTTCTTGACTTCCTCGGGCTTCCAGAGAAATCCAGCAAACAAGAACGCCGGGAAGTTCACGACTTTTGATGACTTCCTTGAGTTTGGCAAAACAAAGGCAGTCACCGGAGTTCTGATCAATATCGAGGCAAACTTTTTAACTCCCAAATGCTCTTTAATTAACTCAAGGCAGCTCCACTAACACCTTGTTTGTTGACAGAACGCTGCTTATTTAGCATCAAAGAAAGGACTAGGAATCGTAGACGCAGTCAAGTCTTCTCTAACCAAATCCACACTCGACAAGCAATCAACCAAGAAGGTTTTGATTCAGTCAGATGACAGTTCAGTTCTATCCAGTTTTGAGACAGTCTCTCCGTTCACAAGAGTCTTGAGCATCGACAAAGAGATCGGATATGCTCCTAAGCCATCAGTCGAAGAAATCAAGAAGCATGCAGATGCTGTCAATCTCAAGAGAACTTCTCTCATCACTATCTCTCAAAGCTTTGCCACAGCTAAAACTAACGTGGTGGAGGAAATGCACAAGGCGAATATCTCTGTTTACATCTCGGTGCTAAGGAACGAGTACATCTCTATAGCATTCGACTACTTCTCTGATCCTACAATAGAGCTTGCCACATTCATTGCAGGAAGTGGCGTTGATGGAGTCATCACAGAATTCCCTGCCACCGCTACCAGATACTTAAGTAAGTTTAAACCTTAACAAGATCATACAGAAGAACAATATACACATAACCAAGGTAAGGCTGATAATTTATATCTGATGCAAATGCAGGGAGTCCATGCTCAGATTTGAACAAAGACCAGCCCTATGTCATCTTACCCGCAGAGGCTGGCGCTCTACTCTCCGTGGCAGCCAAGGAAGCACAACCACCGTCTAGTGCCCCAAACCCGCCTCTTGAAGCCAAAGACGTAATTGATCCGCCTCTGCCTCCTGTTGCAAACTTGGCTGCCTCTAATGAAACTGGAGGAACTCCGCCAAAACCCCCTCCTCCTTCAGGCACCGTTGCGACCGCTGCTAATCTCGGACTTTCCTTGCTGGCCTTGGGACTCCTCTGTGTTGCCTAATAAAGATTCGTTGAGACACTAATGCCATATGTTTTTTTTATCATCTCACCATAATATACATACATATATACACACACGGGAACACTAAGATCAAAGTTCTAAAGAAGTCATCTTTGTTGTTATGAATATTGATTAGATCAGGAATTGGAATCTACCAATATGAATTTTCTCTCTTTTCTATTTTCCCCACTAATCTTTATCCACCACGCTTACATGCATCTGACGCCCTCTCAAGATAGTAAAGCTGCAAAAGCCAAATTATCAATAATCAAATAACCCTAGGTTTGAATTATTGTGGTCTTGATTCTTGAGTAATCAGAACTAGAAAAAACACTCGCTCTCTTGGGAGATTAAAAAGCATATCTAGCCCATTTGTTTTTCTTTAATCTAGGGATAGTCATTCCGATTTACGGTTTGATTCTGATTCGTTTTTTTGGTTTTATAAAAAATAAAACCATTTAGAAATCTATTGAAATAATGGTTTGATTTTTTTCACTTTACGGTTTTAACTGTAGTTAATTCAGTTCATTTTAGTTTTGTTTTGATTTCTGTAGTTTATTTCATGATTGTATAAAAATAATAAATAAAAACTTAAAATCAAAACATTGAGTTTGTAGTTCAATAATTGTATTTGTAAAAATTCAAAACTCAAATTTATTCTAGTTAAAAATATAAAGAAAATATAAGTCAAACATAATGAATGAATAACCAAAACATTAAATATTGCATATTTGCTAGAGTTTTTATTATATCTTTCTGTTTTAGTCTTTTTTTTCAACCGTTTCTAAAATATTTTTGTTAATTTTTCTTTAAACTAAGTAACTCAAGTATCATCTAAATACGTATAAAAGATAAATTTATAATACCAAAAAAATCGAATGATTTTATGATTTTAAAACGAACCAAAACTAAAATAAAATTTACAATAGTAATCCAACAAGTTTTTAAGCAAATTAAAACCAGACTGAATAACTAATTTACGGTTTTGTTCGGTTTGATTTTTTCGGTCACAGTTATTTTGCCCAGACCTATATTTATCATTTGATCATGCAAAAATAACTTGATTGCTTATTGAGATTGACTAACATGTGGTACTCTTCTCATATTATAAGTTTGAATCATTTTGCTGAATGTTACGTTAAGGATTGGTTATTTCCAAACTGAGATACAGAAGCCCATTTATCCGTTATGAGTCGGACACAAACCCAAAGACATCGATGCTTACGTGTCAATTGACGTTGTGGGTTGCCAAAAGCAGCGGCAACTCGTTCGTGCGTGGTCGCTTTAATACGCACTGGACTGGAAGAGACTGTACAGCTAAGCTCTTAAAGCTCAAAGCTCAGAGCTCAGCGTGTTGTTGTATAGCTTTTTGGTGAAAAGAAGGGTCAGATCGACGCGGCTAAGATGGGATGGGGTTCGGTGTTGCTATTATTGGCGGTGGCTGTGGTTTGTCAGAGGGAAAGTTCAATCGGAGCGAACTGGGGCACGCAGGCCTCGCACCCTCTTCCGGCTGACATAGTTGTGGGGATGCTGATAGACAATGGTATTCAGAAAGTAAAGCTCTTTGACGCCGAATACGACACTCTCAGAGCTCTAGGCAGATCCGGAATCGAGGTCATGGTGGGTATTCCCAATGAGATGCTCGCCACTCTCGCCTCTAGCCTCAAAGCAGCTGAGAAATGGGTTGCTAAAAATATTTATACTCACATATCCACCTATAACGTCAACATCAGGTCCTTTTTTGTTTCTTTAATCAACTTTCCTTTTTAGGGTTCCACATTTACACTCTACAAGTTAGGAATTTGAACTTGGTCACTTTCAGTTTGGATTCTCCTAGACAGTAGGTTGTGTCTGTAGCTATGCCTCTTGTCTTCTACTGATATGTGGCTGTTGGCAATGAACCTTTCTTGTCGACTTATAACGGGAGCTACCTGAACACAACTTTACCTGCCCTGAGGAATATCCAAACTGCAATTATAAAGGCTGGGATTCAGAACCAAGTGAAGGTCACATGTCCCCTGAACGCTGATGTCTATGAGAGCTCCACCACCTTTCCCTCTGGAGGGGACTTCAGAGCTAATATCCGTGATCTCATGATCGCCATCGTCAAGTTCTTGAGCGAAAATGGTTCCCCCTTTACCGTTAACATCTATCCTTTCATCAGTCTCTACAATGACGCCAATTTCCCAGTCGATGACGCCTTCTTTGACGACAACTCACAGCCCATGAACGATGGGGGAACCTTCTACTACAACGTGTTTGATGCAAATTACAACACTCTAGTGCATGCGCTAGAGAAGAATGGGTTTGGAAGCATGCCTATCATAATTGGGGAAGTCGGATGGCCTACTGATGGGGACAGGAATGCAAACGAGGCGTACGCTAGGAAGTTTAACCAAGGCTTCATGGTTCACATCTCTGGTGGGAAGGGGACTCCGAGGAGGCCTGGCCCCATTGATGCATACCTGTTCAGCTTGATAGACGAGGACGCCAAACACGTTCAGCCGGGATACTTTGAGCGACACTGGGGGATATTCACATCCGGCGGCCTACCTAAATACGCTTTGAACATGAGAACGACCAACACAGGAGCTCTTATCCAGGCCAAAGGTGGGGCTGCCCGGAACGCAAGTTCTTCTTCCCACTACTGATGGCTGCAGCCATTGCGGTCTCTATTTTTTGATGGTTTATTGTCAATTTGTAACTCTTGTGTGATGGCGTGTAACTCTTTTTTTTCTTCCTTGAATTCTAATTTCCCAGTCTCACCATTAACATCTATCCTTTCATCAGTCTCTACAATGACGCCAATTTCCTAGTCAATTACGCCTTCTTTGGCGGCAACTCACAGCCCATGAACAATGGGGGAACCTTCTACTACAACGTGTTTGATGCAAATTACGACACTCTAGTGCATGCACTAGAGAAGAATGGGTTTGGAAACATGCCTTTCATAATTGGGGAAGTCGGATGGCCTACTGATGTACGCTAGGAAGTTTAACCAAGGCTTCATGGTTCACATCTCTGAGTTTTGCATATAGTGAGAATCAAAGACAGAAAGGAAGAGAGGATTTAGAAGAGATCAATGTCGATGTCCATAGAATTCACAAGCACTCCATCATCTTCCCACTTTATATCTTTGGCATTCTGATCTTTCTCGATTATGCGCAACGGTGCATCCAATGGAGGAGGGCTCTGCATTGCAATCACTCTATTATATTAACAAACAAACACAATACAAACTGATTGATATAAACGCTTTTATTAGTCCTACCATGCCCCGTATGAGAGGCCAATTGATCCCGCGGAAGAAACCGTGTTGCTTTATTTCATGTGCTCCGCCTCTGGATCCTAACCGGCAGCTTGGATCTCTATTTAACAACGTGTTGATCAACTGTCTACCTACAAGACTTACCTGCACGATTTATATGGTTATATATTAGTATTTTTTTTAACTTCTGGTGCATTGAAAGAGACAATGATTGTTACAAGATAGCTCACAGGGATACTGCTGGGGAATGTGAGATCTTTGTGCAAGATGTTGGCAAATGTCTTCTGCCTATTCTTACCCCTGAAAGGTGTGCGACCATAAAGCATCTCATACAGCAAGATACCTAAACAAACATACATCAGCATATTAGAAGAGGCTATTATGTAAGTTGATATCATAATTTGGTAAGATGGTAGATTATACCCAGTGCCCACCAATCAATAGCACTCGTATGACCAGCACCTGTGATTATCTCCTGAAATAATAAGGTAACCCATGAATAGAATACCCAAAATCTAAAAGATGCAACTGCAAATGAAAATTGCAAGAGATAAGCATGAAGTGCATCATCGTACGGGCGCAATGTATTCTTCAGTCCCTACAAACGAGTTTGACTGGGTATTAGGTTCTGCAACAAATGTGGGTAGTGGTTGACTCTTGGATCTCCTTCGTTTGTTAGGTGCAGCTGGAATAATAAGCTGCACAACATAATTTTCTTAATATTAATATCTCCCTATATTGCCAATTAAAAATAATGGAGTTGAATACCTGGGGTGTACAGGACGTCATAAATGATAAATCAAAGTCAGCTAGTACAATGTGTCCATCCTTTTTGAGCAGTATATTCTCAGGCTTCAGGTCTCGGTATACTATTCCTATTTGTGGAACATATATACAAAGCTTAAACAAACCAACAGCTAAATTTATTGAACGAGGAAGAGACTACTCAAGGCGTGTGCTTAAACGTATAAAGAAGTAATGTTTAGGTAAACAGAGCATGGATTCACTGAAAACCAGATATTTTTTCTGCTGTTTCTTACCTAAGCAGTGGAGATATTCTAAGCCGATAACCACCTCTGCCGCATAGAACCTGATGACATCGAGAGTGAATAGATTAATTAGACTAACTCATAAGTACAGATCTAACAAGGACAACAGGGTATATTGCTTCTATCAATTATCCAAGTAATCTCTAACTGACTGATTGATAGACTGATGATATGTTTCCTTGTTAACATACTGCCCTTATTTAGTTAATACATCACCAGGAGATCTTGTGTTACACATAATAATTTTGGACTTCAGAGAACAGGTTACCTTGCAGATTCCTCTGTCAATATTTTCATAGGTTGTCTGTCAAGCAATGCAAACAACTCTCCACCAGGGCAGAAGTCTGTAATCAAACAGACATGCGTAGATGTCTGTGGAAAAAAAACGCTTTAGCAATGGGACGGAGGAACTGACATGATGCAAACAAAAAGTAAAACAACTACCTGAAACGAAGCATATAGAGTCGGAAGGAAAGGATGATCTAGAAGGGAGATGATTTCCCTTTCTATGCATGCTCTGTGGGCCTGCATAAAGCTGCATGTTGTCAAGGAGAGAAATAATATAAATGTTGAATTATTCAGCTTTCCTTCTCAAAAGGAAACTCAGTCTCCATTTATATACCTTGTTACGATTCAACATCATTGTTTTCTCCATTGCCTTCATGGCATACAATTCACCCGTGCCCTTCAGTTCAACCAAATGGACACTTCGTTGCCAACCAAAAAAGAAAATCAATCATATAAGTATACACTAAGTAAAAAGAATTTCAAGGACAGTTTGAACTTCAATTTTACTGTTATGGACACAATGCAATGTGCTACCTGCCAGTATCACCAGACCCCAACGGTTTTATTGGCTTGAAATGATGTAGTCCCACTGTTTCTCCACTTGCTTGGACCTACAAAGGAGACTGTCACAATAAGAACAAGATGACTGAGAAAAGAAGTAAAAAAAAATGTGGTTTGGTGCATGCCTTTTTTATTGCTTTCCAGGACATACTCTCCCTATTATGAGGCAGAGGATAGACAGGCTTTGAATGTGCAGCCCAAAGGTCTTCGGGCCGCTAAAACACATTGCAAATTGAATGCATTATACTTTTAAATCTTTGCTAAGTAATCACAAATTAATATACCTTACCGTATTAGCATCTGGAAGTTCTCTGACAGCTTCATCTACATTTGTTGCTGTAGCTTTCACCTGAATTATAACCAATGTCATAAGTGTCCCTTGATAGAAAAGAGATTTTTTAAAAGCGTAGTAGGAGATGAACCACATACCAATTTAGCACTCTGTATCTCTGTTGTCTCAGACAAACGATTTTTGAGGGGCTCCACATGATCACTTCCATCAAGCTGCACACCGATGAAGTATTGAAGCTCTCCCTAGTGATGAAATAAGTCATGTAGTCAGCAACAATGTACATTTTCTTCAAGGATTTGAATCAAGATATAACAATAATCTCATGGCGACCTTCTGATCACGCATAGGTTGCAGGTGGAATAAGTTCCAGAATTTCTTTCCTGCAACGAGTTTGAGTTTTGATGACACGTCCAATGAAATTTTTTAGTATGATCGTTTGAATTCAGTATCAAATAACTACCGCTTTTAGTGTAGTTTATCAACTGCACAGTTATCTCCCTCTGATCTTTAATTGCGTCTCTTATCTTCTGGACAGTCGCTTGATCTGTCTCTGGCCCCTGAAGAAACCTGAAGCCAACCACTTTGCACATATCCATATCACAAAGGAACTAAACTACAGCCAAAAAGACTGCATATTAACAGGCATGATGAATCTCATGAGTATTAGATACAAAAAGAAAAGCATTCACATACCGACAATTTCTCCCAAGAATTTCCTCACGTGTATACTCTGTCAATTCAAGAAAACTGTCTGATGCAAAGATCTGCAAATAAAACGATTTTCAGTATCATTTCAAGGTTATATGCTTACCCCATGTCCATACAAAAATTAGTAGTACACCTGAGTAAGAAAAATCAATATAAGCAACATACTCTACAATTGATACATATTGTTTTGAGAAAAGAACATGCATCTCAACTTTTAGACTGCAAAGAAAACATACTATGGGATTATCAGGAAGACGAGGATCACTGATGACGAAATTCTTCTCAATGCGCTCAAGAGTGGTAGCTAGGTCAAGCCCTTGTCGTATATCCCTTTCTCTTTTTGAAAGGTCCCAACTGTCCCTCTGCTCTATTACTTCTGTTCTCAACATCAATTCTTCAGGTTCCACACTTGGAACATCGTCATGCTTTTTATTCGAGCTAAACGATTTGAGCTTTGACCTGCATAATGTATGAGGCTTGATCACAAATCATTCACGGTATAAATGTACAGCTTCAGGATTAACTACCAAACCATGTCAGAAACTACATTCCAAGGCCCAGTTCAAGGGTACAAAAGTATACAAGAAAAAATAGACAGAACACAGAAATTGCAATTTCGTATTGGGATTTTATACTGGACTAGGACATTTTCTATAAGTTAATCTTTGACTTAAACTGAAAATTGAGATTACAAAGTAACTGAAGTACATTTTACTCAATTCCTTGTTCCTTTTAGGCTTGAGATTGTGCTGTATATTTAAACACTATTTGGCAATGATATAAACAAGTTGTTTTTCTGAAAACTTTGGCACTTACATCACACTTTTGTGAGCAAGAGACATGGTAAGTATTTTATGTTTACAGAGACTGTTATGGATGACTCACCCCTTTGGAGTAGAAACACGTCCAGGTGTTCTGTTTGACTTTGAACCGTCATCTGATTTCCTAGTTAGTCTACCAGGTGTAGTAGCACTATCAAACCTCACCATAATATCACTGCTCACGGATTCCCGCACTTGAGAGTTGCGATGCCGCATTGTCTGCACGACCTCTGTGATGGAATCCAAAGCTTTCTCCTTCTGGCGAGCTGATACCATCATCAAGACCATTGCATGTTAGAGTCCGTGGATCAGCACTCCACAAAATCACTGGTTTTTTTTGGCTAAACTATATCATTGTTATTGTCACACAAAAAAAAAAGAAGAAAAACTTGTTAAATTGAAGGAGAGATGCAGGGAAGCAGAAACCATCATATCGAATCAAGGATTTGGAGAGTCCGTTAGGTCTCAATTCTTTATCGTTCAAGCCTTCTGTGTATTTGCTAACTTCAACCTGCATCCTGCAGATGGAAGTGTGAAAATGTTTGATAGAAGAGACAGTCGACTAATTAGGAAAAAAAGAACAGAGAGGAAGTAAGGCAGGTACCCAATGAACTTGATGGTATTGCCCTGGTCGTCCTTGATAGGAGTGACTGTGAGAAGATTCCAGAAAGGTGTTCCGTCCTTTTTGTAGTTTAACAGCCTACCACAGTAACTTTTTCCGTTCTTAACAGCATCTCGGATTTTGGCAACCTCCTTCTTGTCAGTATCCGGCCCCTGCAGAAACCGGCTGGCATTTTACACACAAAGATTAAGATCTTTTTCAGAGTAAGTTGGCATGGTTTTCAAAAGCAATATTATGCTAAGTAGCAATTGGGGATTAAAGTAGAAAAAGATATGAGAGGAGCCGTACCAGTTTCTTCCAACAATTTCCTTGGAAGAATAACCTGTCATGGTGAAGAATCCACTGCTGGCATACACTATGGGACAGTGTGGCTGTGTGGCGTCAGAGACAACAAAGGTCTGCTGCAACGTGGATAGAGCGGTTTTGAGCTCCTGAGATACTCTAGGGAAGGCCCCTGTTTCAGAAGATGTTGATTCTTCGGATGACCTCCTAGACATAGTCTTGCTTCTTTCCACTTCAGTGGACACCTTGAAACTAATGCCATCTTCTCCTGAGTCCGGCTTAACAGCTGATAATCCCCATTCAGCAGTTCTTTCAACTATCTTTGCGGAATCTTGAAACTCCATCCACTTACTACTGCTGCCTTTGCCGTTGCCATCAAGAGGTGGCTTTGATGAAGAAGATAATCCCTTTGTCTCTTTTCCACTCAAGGGGTTGAAAATCTCAAGGGATCTACGTTCACTTAATGACTCCGTATCATTCAAGGGAGACGGAGGGGCTCTTGGCCTCTCCATTTTGTTTCTTTATTCGCTTTCTTTTGACGAAACAGAGTAATGAATAAGCTGCAAATAAAAACCAGACACCACAGAGACAATTTTAATCAGAGTTAGATATATAGATGAGGCAGGCACACCTGGAGGTTCAGGAAACAACTAATAAATGCCATTAAAGTGTTTGGATACAATCATAAAACACGTTAAAGAAGGTGAAGTTAATAAAAAGAAAAAAAAAATACCAGAGTAGCTTTATCAGCTGCAACTCATGGATATGTTAGTACATGGCCTTTAAAATGGCAAAGACGATGAGAAAACTTTGAGAGATAGACAATTAAAAAATCCAATTGTACTGAATAAAAATCCAGTTATATTATTTGAGCTATGGTATTTTCAAAACAATCATGTTTCTGAGGCTGCAAATGAGCGATGCGGAAGCCTGGGAGGATAGACATCACTGTCTCTAATCAAACTCACATGGACCCATTTTTCACCCCTTCAAGGACCACACACTCTGTTTCCCCTAAATACGTGCACTCTTGTTCATCATTCCTCTGTTCCTTCCAATTTCTTCATCATCAACCCATTTATTACACCCCATCACATCATCCATTTCCAGTACAATAATTCATATGAACACACTCTTCTTACTTAAAATTTAAAAGTAAGAAAATTAAAATCCAGTAAACTTACGAGTGTAATGGAAAACGCGCCATTTGATTAGACGGAAGAAGAACGAACACGTTTAAGAAAACGACTGTGTCTTCTCTCCCAGATGCTTTCGCAGACGACGAATTCACAATTTCTCTCTTCTATCAATGTCTGTTTCAAATAATGTTGAAGAAATTAAAAAGGTGGGGATCCCAAAAACCTCATTAGGCCCTCTTATTTCCCCGCTAAAAGCCCATTAAGGCCTAATTAATGAGCATTCACTAATGGGCCTTATTAATTAAGACGTAAAAGTGAGGGAGACGAGGGAAACTGAAGCAGCAGAGAACGAACAATGGAAAAAGTGGCGGCGAAGGCGTTAGGCTTCACGGCGGAGGATTGGGAGAAAGCGTCGGAAGAGACGATCTTCTGAAGATCTTCTTTCCTATGGGTTCCGTTGATGCCGTCGAATTCTTTAGGACTAAAGGACGCTCCTTGGCCTTCATCGATTTCTCTCCCTCCTCCAACAATTCCCTCACCAAGCTCTTCTCCACGGTGAGCTGATTCGATCTCCGTCTTTCCCTTACGCTGTTCTCTTGTTGCTAACCCTAATTCAATTTGGCAGTATAATGGATGTGTCTGGAAAGGAGGGAGGCTACGGCTAGAGAAAGCGAAAGCGCATTATCTTGCACGCTTGAAGCGTGAGTGGGAGGAGGAAGCTTCTGCCTCTGTTGACACCATTAAAGCTCCCTCCGATTCAACCCCCTTCACTCACATTAACATCTTCTTTCCCAGACTCAGAAAGGTACCAAAAAGCTCCTTCGATTTTGTGATATAGTAGTAGGAGTAGGAGATTAGGGATTTGAGCTACCTTCGTGTGGTGCAGGTGAAAGCTAGGCCACTTAGTGGGACTGGCAAACATAAGTATAGCTTCCAACGTGTTCCAGTGCCGTCTCTTCCCAAGAGCTTTTGTGATTGTGAAGAGCACTCTAAGTCTCTGACTCCTCGAGAAACATATGTCCATGATAAGGAAGCACTTAATGTGGGAGTTAATGAAGACGAGGTGAATGTGATGAACTCAGTGATGAATAAGCTCTTTCAGAAAAACAAAATTCCAATAATGAGCAGGTACCCGAAGAGGACAATGAGATTGAAGCAGACCAAGATAACCTTAACCTCATCATCAATGTGGTATCTAACGGTAACGATATGTGCAACTCCGTGCTGGATATGTTGTCAAGAAAACGGGTATTTGAAGCTTGTATTTTTCTATTCCTTAACCAAATAATGAGTCATCTAGCTTCACCCTGATCTTACTCTTTCTTTGATTGTAACTCAGAAATCAATTCTCCATGAAACAACAGCAATGGAGAAGGATATAGTGAAGGACAAAAGGGGAAACACATTCATCCAAGAAAAAAATTGAAATCAATCATCCCATAGGGAAGTGGAAGACAGGAATCCTCACAGGCCATACGTGAAAAGAAAAAGCCTTCTGAGGTGGTACCAAATAAATCATCGGATGAACCAAGCAGAAGAGCAGCTGCCAAGCAGTCAGTTGACAATATTTCCTGGTCCCAAAAGTCTTCTTGGAAAGCACTTATGGCCAATGGAAACAGCAGTGATTTTAGCGTATTCAGTGTCTTACCAGGTGTTGGCTCCAGTAAAGCAGTAACACCTGCATCACACAACGCTGCTCTTGCCGGGTTACCTATCCAAGAAAAGTCAAAGAAGACGAAAAGTAAGCGCATAACTTTCTACAATCATGGCAGATGATGACATAGAGAGGGATGATAATGACGCTGTGGCAGATGATGGCATAGAGAGGGATGATAGTGACGATGTGGTTGATGATGACATAGAGAGGGATGATAGTGACGCTGTGGCTGATGATGACATAGAGAGGGATGATAGTGACGCTGTGGCTGATGACGATACAGTGAAAGCTGACACAGCTAGTGACTCTATGGCAGATCACACATCTAGCAATTCTGTGGCAGATGAACACAGCTAGTGAGGCTGTAGATTCAGACCACTCGGAAACACTTGCAGATACTCTTAGTGACACAAGTGTGGAAGCTAAACCCTTGGAAAGCAATAGTGGGAATGGAAAATTGAATGTGGATAAGCATGAGAATGTAGCAGAGGATTTGAATGAAGAAAAGGAAAGCTTAATCTTGAAGGATAATGTTGTTGTCGAAGAAAAGGCTGGGAAAGAACAGCTGGAAGCTTGTAACAGGTCAACTGGAGGTTCTTCATGGCTTCAGAAGGCATCATGGACTCAGCTGGTTAGCGACACAAATAATTCTTCATTCAGTATAACTCAACTCTTCCCAGATTTAAATTCTGACAAGGGCCAAGCAGCTAAAGTGATCAACAATGAAGACGGTCAGTACTCCAACTCTAACCAGAGTGCAAGTGGAATGAAACAAACAGATTACGCATGTAGCAGTGGGGGTTTTATGGCTGCAGGAGTCCCTGTGGATAGTACCCCTGTGAGAAGTGTAGAAGATATAAACAGAGTCTGAATGGTAAGAATTTGAGTGAAGGTGGTAGATTGGGTGCGAGGAAGATAATTAGGAGGAAAATTTGGGTCGGGGGAGACTTGTACTTTTATTGGAAGCTCGGCTTCTTTGAAAGAGTGGGCAAAAAGGCTAAGAAGGAATTAAGCGAGCCCGGAAGAAGGAAAAAGGGTGAAGAATGAGTTTGATTGTAATACGATCAGAGGGTGTTCAAATTATGTATTTCTCTATTTGTGCTTTATAGGTGATACAATACAAGGTTTTCTTTTATTTAAGTTTTTCACTTCTCATTAGATAAAACCTGGTTGATGAACTGACTTTGATTGTCAACAAGCATGAATACAGAAAACCGAAAGATGCAGTGTTTCACCAAGTTTTGGATACCATCTGAAAATGGTTGAATTGAAAGAAAAATAAGGAACCAAATCCCCTATGTCTCTATCTATCTTTGAGTTCCTGCTCAAACTGGCAGAGTTTCAGGCGTATAGGCTCCAAGAACTGCTTCATATCCAACCTAATCCGCTGCTTCAGTTGCTGGGAAAGCTCCTTGTCTTCATTGAGCTTCACATCCACCTGCTCATTGCACAAGGTATTATCACCATCCAGGTTTTCTAACATCCTTCTCTAATCAAATCATAAGTCTCTACGCATCTGTTTCCAAACTACAAATAGAACTAACAGCAGTTCATCTCAAGATTCTCCATAGTAACGTGAAAAAATGTTTACCTCAAGATCATCAAGCTCACCGAATGAGAACTCGGGAATGTCGAGGCTCCCCTTCACCCTCTTCATGTTCTCTTCAAATGACCACTCTCCTGAGAAAATCGCCAAGAAAAGAAGGGAGTTTATGTATGCACTGCACACAGCGTAACTAACAGACTAAGTTCATGAGAGTGGAGAACAAAATAAAGTAAAAAAGACTTTGGCCATTAAATATCAAACTTGGCAAGAACAAATAATGGTGGAAGCAGTGGAGATTCTTACCCTCGACTTTGAGGGAAAGCTCGTAAGTATAGCCAACTCTTTTCTTATTCCGAACTGTGACTAAGAAAGCCTAGCAAGGAAGAAGGGATAATCAATCGACAACAAACAGAGAGAACACAATGAGCCAAAAAAAAAAGGGAGAGAAAACTCACATCTCCAACGCATCTGTTAACATTTATGATCTCAGCTTTTCCAGAAGAGAATTGCAATGAATCTACTGATCCCAGCAGCTCCTACAAACAATTTCAAGTACCAAAGACATTAAAGTTTGCACCAAACTGGAAAAACAGAGTAAGAGCAGAAAGAAAGAAAGAAGAAACCTTTAATCGGTCAGTGGCCCAATTGGTGAGACTTTTTTCTTCCCACGTGCCAGCCTATGGAAACAAGAGAAGAATAAGAGAATGCAAAAGAAGATTGGTAACAAGTTAACAGATGAAAACAAATAAAAATCAAACCCGATTCCAAAGAGAGCCGAGGGACGCAGGAGCAGCAGTAAGAGCGACGTCGTTGTTGCTAAGCTTCTGGGGCAGAGGACAAGGAGCTGCATCTGCTGTGGCTTCTCTCACCCAATACCTATACGATGAACCCTCTTGCTTCTTCACCTCCTCTCGCTCCATGTTTTACTACTCTCTCTTTCTCACCTCACTCTCCTCTTCTCATTTAATCTAGGGTTCCTCCGATGACTCTGGAACTTTCCACCCTCAGATCCAATTTTTCTATTATTTTCTTTTTAGTCTTTGTTTGTGTTCATATTCCGAGATTGGCTAAAAAGATGCTGTCCAAAGGGCCCACTCGTGACCCAACCCAACTTGTCGTACTTTCTCATTCTTGTCTTATGATTGATTGTCCATATTTTCTCTAAGTACGAAAGCTGCTAAGTGTTTTTTTTTCTTTTTTAATTTGCTAAGTTCTACTTTTGTAATTTGCAGTAACGAGCCAGATACAGATTACAAAAATTCTTCCCATGTGATGAACTTCGCTGTTTTAAAAGGACAAAAAAAAATTTGGTATGGAATTCTTCGTTAGATTTTAGACATCAGTTGATTTTGGGCTTAGGAGCTCTTGGCTTTAAGACAGCGTAAAGAAGAATCGCAACTATGACAAAGGCAGGAACTGTGGTCATGTCCACTTCCACTTTCACCTTCCTATCTTTTGTGCAGTGAATTGGGTGCAAAACTCCAACTGTTGCATTCACTTCTCTTACGAATCTGTTAAAATGACAGCTAGATTGATTAGCAAGTTATTTCTTTAAAACAGTATCAAGTGAAAAAAGTGTGTACTTACCCATTCGTGGCTTCCTCTAAGGTATACAGAAATCTCATGGCATCCCCATAACGTGTTTCTCCCGCAACAGTTGAAAGCTGTTAACATATAGTATATACATATCATCTGAAACCTTCCAGCAGCACAAAGGCTTCAAAACCGAAGAAACCAAACTAAAGGAACAGATGTGTACTCACTCGTCTCCACAGGCTAACCACGTACTTGTACTTGTTCATCAGCTCACGTTCCCTTGATTGGAAGAGCTTAAACGTTTTTTCATCTTGTTTCTGAGTCAAGGATTTAACACTAGCATATAAAGATGGACAGGTAATAAAACCTCTTCATAGTTTAAATTCAAAACCTCTACTGTTCTGCACACATAAAATATAGATAAAAAATATCTCCCAAGGATACTCGTTCGCTCCACCCGCAGAAGATGAATCCCTGAATTGACTGCTTGTATTGATTCTTCAAGCGCCGTAATAATATAGCTCCGAGCAATTGTGTCGGACTGAAACTGTGAAAGTTGCCAACCTTGAGAAGTGATGGAAAAGGGATTGCAGCCCACTGACCACGTCCAGTCCTGTTAAACACAATTTTAAAAGATACTAAGACAGACTATCAGCTTATTTTATCTGGAGAGTTTAATCAACATCGTTGCTAGGTTCACAAGATTGCAGTAGTTAACAGCATTGAGAAAATATCCATAGAACTATAAAGCTATTTAGAATAATCTGTAAGCATAATTCCATACCTCAATTGCACTTTCATGAGCTACACTGTAGACAAGATGAAGAGGTAGCAATCCGGTTAGATGTTCCGCAACAGAAGCCATGGCTGCTTTCACAGGGCTCCTATGTTATAAAGATGAAGGAATAAGGAAAAACTCATCTACTCTAGCTCGCTCATGACAAGCAAAATTTAACTAGGAGTATCATAAATTTTCTGCTAATAAAAATATGCTAACATGTATGTGTTATAACCTTAGATCCCATAACAGTGATCGCCCGTTGCATTGCAAATGGCTCTCCCATGAAGATGCCTCCGACTGAACAACAACAACCATATTTGAAAGCGCCTTTGCTTGATAATGCTTGTCGATCAGCAGTGGATCTCCACTGATGAACCAAAAGATAGGAATTTCAAGAGTGGACCTGCTGTGGGCATGACCTCCTGAGTTATATATAAGGATAGCTCACAGTGTCAATGCCAATCATGATATATCAACATCAGCGAATGTATTGGAACCAGTAGCAATTCACCTAACAAAATTTGCATAGTACATAAATAAAGACACCTGAAATAAAATTGACTGAGCAGTAGGAAAAGAGCAATCGCTCAAATGGATCAAGTCTAAACGAAGACAGTAGTAAAAAGACAACATAACTATAGGAAAGTAAATAATTCAGTAGTTCAGATCTTATGCAGTTTTCTTACTACAGGTTACTACCCTAGGACGAAAACTTGAAATACATATGTAAGACGGAGAACAGTCCTCAAAACTTCTCAACAGTATTTATCTAATATAGATGTGTGATTTATAGTGTCTACATCAATATATAAATTTAGACAGACAAATGGGACACCAAATCACTTTAAACTGGTAGCAAAAAGTTTCTAGTTTAGTATCAGGGAAAGGCTTCTTTTATGACTACAAAGGTGCCACAACAAAAGGGATCAATAGTAACAATTTAAAAAAAAACTACTTAACAGAGCGAAAATTTCTGTCGTCAGCTGACCTTTAAGGGAAGTGTGATCGTTCAGCCTCTGTAATTGGTACTGGAGGATTGATGAATCAAGATATGAACGAACAGTCTTCCGGTAAGTTCCATTCACAAGCAATAGAGGGACAGCTGCTGCCCTTCGGGCTACTGAAAAAGCCATAGCCAAAGCAGGATCCTCAGAGAGTGTTAACCTATCACAATTATTACTGACACTTAAATATAGCTCGAAGTTGAATATAGAAATCAGATGGGGAAAAACACCTAAATAATAAAGACGTTTCTCTCGTTTTTGGTACCAAGACAATCTACTAAGTTTAACCTCTAACCACAGTTTGAAGTACAGTTAATCAAAGAGGGTCAGAAAGATCATGCTTTTCAGTGCATACATATGCTGGCTGAACAGAGGCTTCTGAGAAGGTAACAAGAGCGAAGAAAGCCCATCCATGAGGGCCTTGAGATCCACCGGCATCTGTTTGATTTGTCGAACTTTCTACATCAATAAAATTACAGAGTGACGACCTCTTTTCAGCATCTATAGAAACTGTATTGAGAAAATTCAGGTAATGTTACTGGTAGGGTGAGGTAAATAAGCTTAGAAGCAATAGTATTTCATTCTCAAAACATAAATTACATAACCTTTCAAAAGAAAAGGAAAAAATGTATTCCATAATCTCACGTTTATTCATCCAATGACATATCTTTATCCTTGTTACTTTAGATTATAAGATTAATCAAAGTTTTTCACCAAAATATGCTTGACTTGATGGGAAATCCTTCAGACCATAATGAACATACCTCTTGTGTAATGAAGAGAAGCTGAAAAGAGATCTTCTCATAATGATGAAATGCACCATCAGCAACTGAGGGTGATATTATATGTCTCATGGATCCCCAGAGAGTAGCACCTAAATGTGCAAGGAAAGTATCACGTGCAACTGTGTAACTTTGGAACTCCTGTGCAATCGACATCACAATGCAATGTGTCACATCTTCTTATATAAAATTGAAGCATTATGATTCCCATCCCCTTGCTGAAAAAATTCTCAAACCAGCAAGGGAGATAGCAGCAGAAGACAAAAAGCCTGGCGTGGGACCAAGAAAATACCTCATGTTCATTGCTAAACAAATTCCAGCTCTCCATTCGTTTTAGTGCATCCATGGCTTTTCTCTTGTGATTCTCATCATATTCCTCTCCGTCAAATGACTGGAGCTCAGTTTTTAAATCCCGCATTCTCTCATCAAGTTCTTGGACACGTAAAGTGAAGACAAATTGAGGAAAAGGCACACAAAACATCGAAACAGGTACTCAAGAAAATAATGTGGGAGCTGTTTAGAATCCTTCTTTGAAACCAAGGAAAAGAATATACGACGATGGTACATGAAAATAGAGCAGCGTTAATAGATGCACCTTCACAAAGAGCAAGCTTCACTTTCCTTCCCTTGCAGTGCTTGAAAGCAAATAATTCATATACATCAATCTCCGCTAGAAGAATGTCGACAGCCTGATGGTCATTCTGAGAGAACAAAAGAAAAACTGAGAAGTCGGCCAAAAGCATTTCAAACAAGGCAAATGAAAACATAACTCAGAGACATTGCACACTGTAGACCTGAACACGTGCATTTATCCCACATGTGTCAGACTCAAGGAAAATACAGCTCTAAGGATCCAGATCCTTACTTAACAAGTAATATGTTCACCTTTATCGGACATGAAACAGAACATAGAGAAACTAGTTTTCTGAGATGATTCCTTAAATTCTAGAACCCCAGAGTCCTAAACTCAAACTCTCTCTTACTCTTCTTTTCTCAGCACCTTATTTTAATTTTTCCCTCTTTGGTCTTATCACCATTTTATGGTAAGTCTTCCCACTGAATTTCCCCACCACAAAGGTAAATTTTATGTTTACCCGTCTCTTAAGGTACCAGAAATTTGGTTGTTCTTGTTTGTCCTATTTTTGTTCACACTGGAGTACAACAGTGCCCAAGATAACTCAGGTACTCCCAAAATAAAGCTCCCTATGAAATGGCTTCTCATTTCACAAATAAAAACCTACCTCTCCAAATACAGAAAATTTATCCTGAATTGCAGCTTGCAGTGTGTTTTCTGCTTCATCTTCAGATATTTCTAGCAGAAAATTAAATCATGGACACAAGATTAACGGAAATTCCAGAAAATTTTTGTGCAAATGAAAGAAGGCCAAAAAATGACAAGAGAGAGGTGTCCACAGATTACTAGAATAGTCAGGAGATTTACAACATAAGCGCCATTATGCAGACTTATTGCGAATAGTACCTGCAACTGCACCAATAGTCTTTCCCACATTTGGCAAACTAAGTTCCGTTCGCACTCCTTCCCCACCGACAGAAGGTCCCCATGAAAAAGGGCCAGCAGTTAAATCGATGAATGCCCACCTGAGAGGAAATGCTCACAAAATCATGAAACATACAGCTTTGTCAATTTCTTGGTAAGCCAGAATGACAAGGTTAAATACATGTACACACATGCATTGAGAGCTTCAGAAAAGCAACCTGCCCTTTCCGATCCAGATATCAGTCAGACATTCTGCGTTAAGATTGCTAAAGTCTCCAGCTCTGAAACCCTTTTCTAGAATAACCTTCATATCTTCATTTTTCCCTTTAAGCAACTTGAAATTTCCATTAAGAAAGATGCAAAGTTAATCACATGTAAGGAAATCCATTTAGAATACAAATAGGTTTGGGGGCAGACAATATTAGGCCAAAATAAAAGGAGACTGATACCTGCAAAACCTTACTCTGAATGAGCTCGGCTGTATCTTTACTATGAGATAGCTGTTCCAACTTGTTAAGAGCATCCTGGCATGCATTGTACCACTCGGCCTAAAAGTAAGACATTAACAACACTGTAAAACACAATAGCCAACACTGTAAAACACAATAGCCAACACTGTAAAACACAATAGCCAACACTGTAAGACATAATAGAACACCAGATTCTCGCAGCACAAAGGATCTGATTCTCGAATGTGAGTATAACCATTGCAACAACCTCGTGGGACTAAACACATTGCCAAAATAAAGCATATCTTACAAACATTATGGCTGATCAATGGGATAATAAAACTTGAGCAGAAGGGTGCAGCTAAAATAACTAACCGTATCAGTCTCCTCTGCATTTGTCCAGGAAAATTTCAGCATTGGATGTCTTTCGTACAATGGCTTCCTCACCATATCAAATGCTACAACATACTCGCAGCAGATTTCAAATAAGAAAACTGGAATATACATCATCAAGAGAAATACTATTACTATTTGCCTTTCAGTACCTAAAATATTTTCTGACGGCTTTCCAGACTGAAGAAGGTCTTTTAAATTGTCCTTGTTCTGCGAAAAATAAAAAGAAAAATATAAACTTGGCATAAAAGGAGAAGTACTTAACAGCGAACTTAACCAAAAGATCACTTTAAGGACATTCTTCTTTTTTGGAGGATTGTTCATGATCCAATTGCTTTCGCAGCATGTGAAGAATTGAGGGAACTAGACCTACCTCTTTCAGATAAGATATCTCTGAGTTTGAAAACCCTCTCCTGCAAAAATTCTTTAATAAGTCTAGTATGTTCCTCGTGTGTGTTATAATAACATAATCATATAAACAGTAGGTACTCACCGGTATCCATATTTGGCTTTCTTAATATTATGTTTGGGATTCAAAATAAATACGTTGTATGCATCCTCGAGATGAAAATATTCGACAAGGCTAGTGAAAATGAATTCCATCATCTCAACATCCACTTGCCATAGAGCACTTTCCTCATCTCTGTTACCATAAAATGAGATAGTATAATATAGAAATGACACAGACAATGAGAATCAGGACCACCACTAAGAAAAAATTTGCAAGCAGCTATCATGAGTAATGTAAAGTTGCCAGAACCAAGTGGTCAGCAGGATCAGATCTCTCTGCATGAAAATTGACCAGTAACGGGCTTCCATACACCACAAACTTATGCAAGAAACCCTTTGAAGTGTTATTACCTAGACACGTCATCTTTGCGTGCTAAAACATTGATGGCACGTTCAATTACTGATGTCACCTTCTCTCCCATTTGAATAGCATGAACAGAAAAGCTGACAAAAGGAAAAGAAATCCCCAATTAGAGTCTATGTAAAACCAACACCAGTATCGCGAAAGAACCATCAGAAAACAAGTTACAAAAAGATGACAGTACTTGTAGTTGACGCGACTGATGATAGGAAGATGGTGTTTCAACTCCTTTTCAATGTTACTCTTGTAAAAGGGATTGAGAACTTCTTTGACTTGTGGAACTCGTGTATGTTCAAACATGTGATCAAGTTTATTGAACCAATGCTCAAGTTCCTCGGGAAGGAGTTTGAAAACTGGAAAAATGTGTGGAAAAAATTATGTACAAAAGAGAAATTCAAGTGATGACTCCAATTCAAAGAAAAACTAAGATAGGTAGAAGTTATTCACCTTGGTTTCCTTTTCCTTCAAACCCAATGAAAATAAAATTAACTGGCACTGGAAGATACACAGAATCGACTTCCATAAGCTCTAAGTAGCTCGCAATATTTCCTGAAAAGATACAAGTCAGGAACCAAAACAAAGGAGTGGTAGACCACTAATGTCTAATTGAGCTAGCATCATTTCACAGGAACGAAGTTAAAATCGAAAGGCAATTACCAGACTTAGTGTAATTCAGCACACCAGAATTCGAGTGGACTGAAGACTCCAGATCATTAAAATCTGATAACAGCATGAACAAGTGTGATTGAAAAGGAACGTATAGGAGATCAAAAAAGCAAGGGAGGTTTACAGACAGAACATACCACTACGAAAGACAGACTCGCTCCAAAATCTGCTTTTTTCCTTGAGATTGAACAAAGAAAACACTGAAGACTTCGCCGTATTGCGCTTTCCATGTGAAGCTCCATATGATAGAGATGGTATGAGCTAACCACGAAATCAATTGAACAAATCACGCAAACTCGATTGAGAAAGAGAAGGTAATTTTGAAAACCAAAGTATTAACAGATAACATCGCAACTCATCATCGTTTCAGATTTGTTTTGATCAAATTACTCTCTTGCGACGGATCCAAGGAAGGAATCGTACCAGGATAGCAACACAAATGGTGACGAGCTTGGAAACAGATCTGTTCCCAACCCCGAATATGCGCATCGTCTTCTTCTTCTTCCTCTAGAAAACGGTAAATCGTAGTAGGGTTTTGCTCTTTCCCCCCGCAAAAATTCCTACACTGGCCACTGTATTATTGTGTTGTCTTGTTTTCCTTCGATTAGCCAAGTTTTTTTCCACGTCTCAGAGAAAAAAAAAACAAAAAAAAAATAAATGTCTTACCTATCATCAATATTGAGTCAATATATTTGTATTTAATAAAATCGAAAATAAAAATAATAATTAAATTTCTTTTAATATTGCCTTAAATCAAATCAAGTTATGAAATCGTAATACAAATCGAAATCGTAGGATTTCAGATCATCAACTTCGGAATCATGGATGAATACTAAATTATCTTGGTTTTCTAATGGTGTTGAGACGATGAGGTGAAGTTCCGGCGATGGCCGGTGATGCTCTTTTCTTCACGGAGAAGAAACGAAACCAAGGTAATTTGTCCACGTGTCCATTGTGGAATAAGAAACATCTCCCAATTACACGTGTAGATTGTTAGTATTGGGCTTCTATTTTGGACTTGGCCCATTAAAAATGATTCTGCGTAATTAATGTCGAAGATTATCCCATCACAATAATTTTTATATTTTGATGTATTAAAGTCTTCTCTCTTTCTATTAGAGGCTCTACTCTCATAGTTTAGTGGAGCTTTTGGTTAAATCTTCATTTTTTATATGGTTGGTTTGATGATCATGAAGAGAAGTTAGTGAATTTGTTCTAGATAATAAGTCTTTCTATTGGGTAACCAAATAATTTTCCGTTATGAGCAAGGGACCACGTCACAGTCAGACAGAAACCCAAAGACATCGATGCTTACGTGTCATCTAGGCCTAGCACCCTCTTCCGGCTGACAAAGTTGTGGGGATGCTGATAGACAATTCAGAAAGTAAAGCTCTTTGACGCCGAACACGACACTCTCAGAGCTCTAGGCAGATCCGGAATCGAGGTCATGGTGGGTATTCCCAATGAGATGCTCGCCACTCTCGCCTCTAGCCTCAAAGCAGCTGAGAAATGGGTTGCTAAAAATATTTATACTCACATATCCACCTATAACGTCAACATCAGGTCCTTTTTTGTTTCTTTAATCAACTTTCCTTTTTAGGGTTCCACATTTACACTCTACAAGTTAGGAATTTGAACTTGGTCACTTTCAGTTTGGATTCTCCTAGACAGTAGGTTGTGTCTGTAGCTATGCCTCTTGTCTTCTACTGATATGTGGCTGTTGGCAATGAACCTTTCTTGTCGACTTATAACGGGAGCTACCTGAACACAACTTTTACCTGCCCTGAGGAACATCCAAACTGTAATTATAAAGGCTGGGATTCAGAACCAAGTGAAGGTCACATGTCCCCTGAACGCTGATGTCTATGAGAGCTCCACCACCTTTCCCTCTGGAGGGGACTTCAGAGCTAATATCCGTGATCTCATGATCGCCATCGTCAAGTTCTTGAGCGAAAATGGTTCCCCCTCTACAATGACGCCAATTTCCCAGTCGATGACGCCTTCTTTGACGGCAACTCACAGCCCATGAACGATGGGGGAACCTTCTACTACAACGTGTTTGATGCAAATTACGACACTCTAGTGCATGCGCTAGAGAAGAATGGGTTTGGAAACATGCCTATCATAATTGGGGAAGTCGGATGGCCTACTGATGGGGACAGGAATGCAAACGTGGCGTACGGTAGGAAGTTTAACCAAGGCTTCATGGTTCACATCTCTGGTGGGAAGGGGACCTAGGTTGCACTGAAACGGGTACGGGATCGGAAAACGGGGACGAAAAACGACAACTTTAAAATTTAGAGAGACGGGTACCTTATGGGTATACCAATAATAATATAAGAAAAATATCCATAGTTTAAGATATAAAAAATACCACACATAAGTCTTAATACTTAAAAACACTTAGTTTAATATCTTAACAAAAACATCAAAAACAAACTAATCAACGAGTAAGTCATTTTCAAAGTCCGGGTCATCCAATGAAAAGTTCGCAAACTCCAAAAATCCAACTTCCTCCATCGAATCAAATTTATCTCCACCAACATCCCATTTCTTGGTCTTCAGCTCTATATTCATCTGAATTCCTCAACAAAAGACGTAGATTGTTGTGGATGTAAACCAAGTCTTGAGCATGACTTGGATTCAATCTGTTCCTTCTAAGCGAATAATGAATGAATAAGTACTCCAACTGCTCTCAGCACAAGAAGAAGAAGTAGGTCGTCCAAGCAACTTAAAAGCTAGAATTTGGAAGAGAGGAGTTTGGGCACCAAAGTTAGCCCATCAACTCTTAGGTTCCATAGTAAACATCACTGAAATGCATATTAAATCCTCAAAAGGACCACTTCTCATCGAGAATAATGCATACTCATCCATAACTTTCTTGTGATCATCATCATTTGAAAACAATCTCCGTAAACACTTCATCCTCTCACATGAAATTTCACTATCTCTATGTGGAGCACGTCTTGTGGGATCCTCATTTAGCCATTCATCACTATAGAATCTATAACATACAAATAGTGTCATATATATGTCAAAGAAACAAAAATAATAATAAATCATATAGTTTAAAATCATATACCGTGGATTTAAAGTGTGAGCTAGACAATGTAGAGGAGTGTTATTCTTCGTCCAACGAGCCACTAAGATTTCATAAACAACATCATAGAAGAGACTAAATTCAGACATTAGACGGTTTTCTCTCTTGTAGATCTCAAGTTTCACCTTCTCAATCATAGAATCTCACATCTCATATACCAAGTGAAGGCATGGCTTGTCGGTGTCACAAAACCTAATCATATCATATATAGGTCTTGTGAAATCAAGAATATAAGATACTTTGTCCCACCAATCATCATTCAAGATCTTCTCTTTAACAAAACTTGCTTTCCTAATGTCATATTCTCTATAAGTAGACCATTCCTCACTTATAACCATGGCTTGAAGACCCCTTTTAATAAGCTTTAATCTTTTAAGCATCACAATGATTGATGCAAAACGGGTGTCAGCAACCGAAAGCAACCTAAGAGGAGAGAACTTACTGAAAATTGATAATCTCATATTATGATTCATGATGAAATGCTTTATAGCGAGTGCATCTCCATGAACTTCAGTTATCCAATTACACTCCTCATAAGTTGCTGCATTCCCTTCTGTATTCTTTGCTGCGCAAATGTTCTTCAACGCATGGTGTCCAATAGATGTGGGGAAACAAACTCTCAATATGCTCTCTAGCCGCCTTACAATTTGATGCATTATCCGTGATTATTTGCACAACAATTTGATGAGCCACTTCATTGATAACTTCTTTCATCAAATCAGCAATGAAGAATTTATCTTTGACTTCGCCGAAACAATTGACAGCTTTGAGAAACACAAGACCATTTCCAGAAGTAGCCATTTTGTTGATTAGAGGTTTTCTTGTAGGATCACTCCAACCATCACTCATAATCGTCACCCTTTTTTCTTTCCACGTCCCTTTCAGCGGTACTAATAACTTCTCGACATGGTCTTTTTCTTTCTGCAATAAAGTTATTCTGAGCTTATTGTAATTAGGAGGTACATACCCATCGATTTTGTTGGCAGCAACAAACTGATACGACCTGTGGTAATGTGGATTTCTTGCAAGATTGAATGGCAAGCCTCCTGTGTAAAACATCCTTGCGATTTCTTGATCCAGTTGGTCTCTAGCTTGAATACCAAATACTGAAACGATAGGTGAGAAGCAAGACTTTCTTTTCTTAAAGGTAGAGTTTTTCTCACATGGCAAAGGAACTTCTTTACGTCTAGACTCTGTTTTCTTCTTCTCAAATTCATCTTCCAATCTTTGCATTTCAAGCTTCTCAGTCCTTGTTACTTTTTTACAAATAGTAATCCCATGCCCTTTCATTCTAAGTAAATGCGCTTTAACTCTGTAATATGAGCCTTGGCGAATGTCATTACAAAGATTACACTTAAACTTCCAAGTTCCTCCCGTTTCTCCTTGTTTCTCTAATTTAGTCATATAATTCCACAATAGAGGATCTTCACTTTGATTGGATAAATCAGTAGATGCAGATGGTTCAGAAGGACCATTGGTAGTACTAATATGATCGCTTCCACTTTGAGAATTCATCTTGTCAACCTGTATGTTACCATATTATAGTTAAAAACGAAACAAAAAACAAAGAAGAGAAACATGTCTAAAATATCGTTAACTACAAGCACCATTAAAACAGCAAACAAAGAAAATCAATAGAGAAGAAGAATAAGATGAGCGAGATAATTTAAACAATCACTATAAATATATAAAAAATCAAATACTTAAATAAAATATACCTTATTATGATGAAGATAACTAAGAGGAGATGAAAAGAATTAAGAGGAGATGAAAAAAAAATTTTGTATTGAGAAAAATGATGTTAGAGATAAGTCTGATCAAAAACCCTAATATTTATCATTACACTTTAATTTTTTTTTTTTAATATGTTAAGACTTTTAATATTTCCAAGTCACAACATGTTTAGGAGATGCATTGGAATTTTTTTTTTAACGTTTTTCCTAAAAAGGAAGTTTTACATAATAAATATAAGGGTGGGTCTGGCCCATCTCACACTATCAAACCCACTTGTCACGAATCGTTGCATTTCAATAATAGTTCATGTTGTGGCCTATCTATAGACTATATAGTGCGAGACGTTAAAAGACTTAAAAGACAATAACAAAAGTTACTTTTAATATTAAAAGACGTTAAAAAAATAAAATACAAAAGTCACTTCTCCTTCTTTCATCTTCTTCCTCGCCGTTTCCATTTTTTCATCTTCGCCGTCTCCGCCATCTCCATTGTCTCGATACGTCGTGGAGACGTTTTGGCGATGTGCCCATGATGTACCCGTACCTCTGCTGTACCTGGGACGGGTTCTTCGTCCATTTTGAAGTACCCGTGCAACATAGAAGGGGACTCCGAGGAGGCCTGGCCCCATCGATGCATACCTGTTCAGCTTGATAGACGAGGACGCCAAAAGCGTTCAGCCGGGATACTTTGAGGGACACTGGGGGATATTCACATCCGACGGCCTACCCAAATACGCTTTGAACCTGGGAACGACCAACACAGGATCTTATCCAGGCCAAAGGTGGGGCTGCCCGGGAACGCAAGTTCTTCTTCCCACTACTGATGGCTGCAGCCATTGCGCTCTCTATTTTTTGATGTTCCATTGTCAATTTGTAACTCTTGTGTGACTCTTTTTTTCTTCCTTGAATTCTAATTTGTCTTCCCAAGCCAAGTGATTAATGCAGTTTTCAGTTTGACCTCATGACAATGACATGTTCATCAAAACATTAACTGAAGATGAAGGATTAAGTTTGGTGTTTAGCCTTTTTGATATCCCTAATCTCAATGTATCAAGCCCAAATGAGCATTTAATTTGTACTTGCGGTCGATGAAAATTGAGCAAAACGCCTTAAGAGTGCTCAATTTGGGCCTTTCTCATTTAAAAAAAGGTTTTTGCTCTCCATATTCCTTAAGCTCTGTTTCACAAATCCGGTAAAGGCTGTTCTTTTATTGTTGTAGACTACTACAGATTTGAACAACTTTCCTCTAATTTCTTAATCTTTGAGTCCAAGCATAAATATCTCAACTTAATGCTTGGTTAATATTCTCCACGTCTCATAAATCGAAAAAGGGGCAAAGATAGAAGAAAATCGAAAAAGGGGACGACAACTTTTCTCTGTTTCGGAACAGGGATGCATATGATATTTGATTTGATATTGCCAGTGACAAAGACAACGGAGTCGAAGAAAGCTCTGGAATGTTTGATCTGGTGATAACCGATGTAGAGATGTCGGACATAGATGGCTTTGAGTTGCTTGAGATTGGTCGTGCAATGGACCTTCCTGTCATTAGTACGTCCTTTTCCTTTGTTTTTTTCATAACTTGCTTCATTTTCTTACTGTTGTCAGCTCATAGCGACTACGATACCTTTAATAAAGGTATTACATATGGTGCCTGTGATTATCTAGTCAAGCCTGTTGGCCTCAAGGAGCTTCAGAATATATGGCGTCATGTTGTTAAGAAGAACATTAGCCCTTCTCGCCAACTTTTCCAACCTTCTGAATCACATCTTGTCCCAAGCGTCAGCAAGAAACAGAATGAAGATGACAGTGACAGAAAAGAGGAAGATGCTGAGGGGAATGAATACAATGGCATGGAGTCATATACCCTGATGAAGCGTACCCTTTGGACAAAGGAGCTCCACATGAAGTTTGTCCATGCCATTCAGCAATTGGGAGTCGACAGTGAGTTTCCCCATAAATCTCTTTTCACCATTTCCTATGTGTGATATGATATACACTCTTGTTTCTGCTAATGATTTAGTTTGATGCTTTTTCATGTGTGTAGTCCTCTTTTCGTTTCTCCTTATGTTTGTTTGTTTTCTCTGGGTCTACATTACAGAGGCTGTTCCCAAAAAAATACTTGATCTCATGAATATAGAAGGTCTCACTAGGGAGAACGTAGCCAGCCATTTACAGGTACTAATTTGTCATTCTCTCTTGCGTTTTGACTTATTTCGACTTTTTTTTTTCTCTGGTTTTTGTTGCAGAAGTACAGACTATTCATGAAAAGGGCAACCGAAGCTCCTCAGCTAAACATGGCTCAACTTGATGGACTTGGAAATAATCTTCAAGGAACTAACTTCTCCAGCTTCATCCAACAGGGGTATCACCACAGTACTCCGTTACCTAGTGTCGAGAACCTGTATCTGTTTTAACCAACTTCATCTCCACCAGAGCTTCTCCAGTTTTCTAGAAACAATAGCTCTGCATACATGGGAGATTTTAAAAGCATGAAGGACCAAGCAATTGGCGGTAGCTCCTTAGATTCTTCAATATCACTCGACATTAGCTCATGCGCAAAAAACATAGACCCTTCTCACCTACTGCTCCCCTCTTCTGAATCCCACCTCATCCCAAGCGTCAGCCGTGAACACAATGGCTAGGAGTTATTTACCCGGAAGAAGCACCGTGTCATTTGGTCACAGGAGCTCCACCAGAAGTTTCTCAATGCCTATGAGCAATTGGGTGGCATCAGTGAGTTTCACCATAAACCTCTTTTCATTATTTCCATACGTGTGATGTCCATTCTTGTTTCTGCTTACAAGATTCTTTCATGTGTGGAGTACTCTTTTCATTTCTCCTAATGCTTGTTTCTCTGGTTCTCCATTACAGAGGCTTTACCCAAACAAATACATGCTCACATGAATGTGGAAGGTCTCACTAAGCACAACGTAGCCTGCCATTTGCAGGTACTAATTTCGCAAACTCTCTTGCATTTTGACCTCTGCCTCTGCTAATATAATCTTGGATGGTTAACTTGTGTTTTTTTTTTGGTCTGGTTTTGCTTGCAGAAGTACATGCTGCACTTGAAACGTTATGGACAAAGAGATCCAACTGGAACATATCACCATACTCCGTTACCAAGAGTCCAGAACGTGAAATAATCTGTTCAACCAACTTCATCTCCACTAGAGCCCCTCTTCATTCCTAAAAGCAATAGCTCCCCTTAGATTCTTCCATGTCACTCAACAGTTACCAAACAGCCTGTAAGTCTCCAAACATAGTTCCAAAGGTGACCAAGACGGATCTTTCTAACGGAAGCTACATAATTCAGATTATGACAGAGCCCTACTACGGCAAGGCTGCCCGGAGACGCAGGTTCTTCTTCCCACTGCTGCTGGCTGCCGCAATCTTACTCAATTTGTAGTTCTGTGTGATGGCCGCAACTTTTTTTTTTTTTTCCCTGAATTCTTGTTTTCCCTCCTGAAGATGAAGGATTATGTTTGGTGTTTAGCCTTTTTTTAATATTAATTAATTCAGACCCAAATGAGCATCTAATTTGTACGTTGTGATCGTTGAAAAATGAGCGAAACGTCTTAGTTTAGATTCTTAATTAATTGGGATGTTATCCTCAAATGGGACATGACCAGAGTCCTAGTCTTATTCACTGGAAGTCTCAGACTCACACAGTTGGTGTAAGGTGAATAATTCCAAAGGTTAAAGGAACAAAGGAAGAAGATGAGGGATATAGTTGGAGAGGCGTCAGCAAAACATGTAATATGGATTGCAGCAACAATCTGTTTCCACATTTGCTGTGAAATTAGATAGAATAAAAAATGGCAGAGAAATCAGTAAGTATGTGTGAATTCAACAACCGTTTCGAATCTGGGACTTGTGTTTAAACTATGAATTGGGAAGAAGTGATCAGGTCAGTGACCCATTTCCTTGTCGAATTCCCATTTTTGGAATTGAGCCCATATGCATAACTCTCAAATCATATTCTTTTTGTTTTGGGTGCATATAATTTGAGACTTAAAAACAAATTTTGTCAATCAAAATAGGAAATGAATATTAATAAGGAAAGTCAGAAAGGCTGAAACAGCTGGGGTTTGAACGTTATAAGAGAATAAGGTGTAAATGCAAAGAAGGAAAATAAAATGGGGAAATATTTAAATTCACTGTGTTTTGTGTACAGAAAAGGAAAGATTCAACAAACAAAAAAGGAAAGGAAAGGAGAGAAGCATGTGAGTCTCCGCGTCCCCATAGATGGAAATAAGATGCAAAACTAGAAGGAGATTTGTGATTATTAGGAGAATTAAGGGCCTGATTAACAGCACTAATCACTCTCTTTTTTTGGGCCCTTTGTCTTTTCCGTATAGGACTATGGTCTGCCTAGTCCAAATGCAGGTTTTAAGAATAAACAAATCAGAGAAGAAACTTGCAGACGCATTGCTTCAACTATGGAGTTGGTGAGCACTGAAGCTGGAAGGCCTGAGAAGTTTCCTGTAGGGATGAGAGTCCTTGCTGTGGATGACAATCCAACTTGCCTTCGAAAACTCGAGGAGTTGTTACTTCGCTGCAAATATCATGGTACTGTTTGTTTTTGTTTTGATCTCTCTGTTTCGGAACATGGATGCATGAGAGTTGATGTTTGATTGATATTGTCAGTGACAAAGACAATGGAGTCGAGGAAAGCTCTGGAAATGCTGAGAGAGAAGAGCAACATGTTTGATTTGGTGATCAGCGATGTAGAGATGCCGGACACGGATGGTTTTAAGTTGCTTGAAATTGGTCTTGAAATGGACCTTCCTGTTATCAGTATGTCTCCTCCTTTTGTTTTCATGTCAACTCTATAGCATTTCTTTTAACTTGTTTCATTTTCTCAGTGTTGTCAGCTCATAGCGACCATGATAGTGTTATGAAAGGTATTATACATGGCGCTTGCGATTATCTGGTCAAGCCTGTTGGACTCAAGGAGCTTGAGAATATATGGCATCATGTTGTTAAGAAGAACATTAAATCATATGCAAAAAACATAGGCCCTTCTCGCCAACTGCTCCCACCTTCTGAATCCCATCTTGTCCCAAGTGTCAGCAAGAAACGGAAAGAAAAAGTCAATGACAGTGGTGATGAAGATGACAGTGACAGAGAAGATGAAGATGGTGAGGGTAGTGAACAGGATGGCGAGGAGTCAAGTGCCCGGAAGAAGCCTCGTGTTGTTTGGTCACAAGAGCTTCATCAGAAGTTTGTCAATGCCGTTCGGCAATTGGGCCTCGACAGTGAGTTTCCCCTTAAACCTCTTTTCACCTTTCCTTGTGTGAGATGTGTACACTCTTGTTTCTGCTAATGATTTAGTTTGATGCTTGTTCATGTGTGGAGTCCTCTTTTCATTTCTCCTTGTGTTTGTTTTCTCTGGGTCTACATTACAGAGGCTGTTCCCAAAAAAATACTTGATCTCATGAACATAGAAGGTCTCACTAGGGAAAACGTAGCCAGTCATTTGCAGGTACTAATTTGCCATTCTCTCTTGCATTTTACCCCTTCCTTTGCTGATAGAATCTTGGATGGTGAGATGGTTCTACTTGTTTTTTTCTCTGGTTTTGGTTTCAGAAGTATAGACTATACTTGAAAAAGATAGACGAAAGTCAGCAGCAGAACATGAATCCAGATGCATTTGGATCAAGAGATTCATCATACTTTCAGATGGCTCAACTTGATGGACTTAGAGATTATACTGCCACAAGACAGCTTCCAAGCTCACTCTTATCCCGTTCCCAGCTCACCAAACTCCATCCATCTGTGTATTCATCGTTAAATCTTCATGGAATTGACACCTCCAGCTTCATCCAACAGAACTCAAGCAACTCAGCTAATCCATTTGGAACATATCATAGTACTCTGTCACCAAGAGTCCAGAACATGAATCTGTTTCAGCGAACTTCATCTCCACTAGAGCCCCTTCAGTTTCCTAGAAGCAATTGTTCTGCATACATGGGAGATTTTAAAAGCATAGGGGACCGAGCTATTGGAAGTAGTTTCCTAGGTTCTTGTATTTCATTTGGTAGCTCTAGCACCTCTTTGCCAAGTGCTTCAACCAATACTTTAATGTTGCAACCAAACTATACACAGCCCCTGCATAGAACGTCGGATGGAAATCAGCTTTGCATCGAGGGAACTTCTTCCATCTCTGCTTCTCCGGACATTGGCTTATCTAGATTTCCTAGTCATAGCTGGCAAGGGAATCTAAACACAACCAGATTCCCATCAAATTCCTTACCACTAAATCATGCTTTCTTGCCAGATCAAGTGACATGTGGAGGGAACAACAATCTAGGAGATTGTACCTCTTTGGTTTCTGCAGATAATCCTGGTGGAGAGATGCAATGTGAGCCTCAATTATTAGGTGACTTGTGGCAGAACATGAGTTCGTTAGACGGACAAAAATGGGAGGAACAGAACTGCAACATGCTGATTCCATTCGGTAACGTTGAGTATCCCTTACAAACAGATAACATGGTTTTCAGGGACAATAATGCGACCATAAGCAAAGGCTTGGATGAGTCACTGACAAGCCCAATAGACGACAGTGCAACATTCAACAGTCAGGAGTATGTTGGAAAATCTTCAATGCTGGATGATCCAGAGATGAAGTCGGTAAGGACAGAGAATGCTCTTGTCGATAACCAGCACGATGTATTCGATGAGATAATGAATGAGATGATAAAACAGGTATGTTCTTGTTTTCCTCATTGGACTAAAAGCTTTTGTAGTAGTAGAAAATGAAAGAGATGTGTTTTTTTGCAGGATGAAAATAGCGGAGTGGTGTCAGTGGCTACTAGATTTGGCTTTGATTCGTTTCCTCCGCCTTAGTAGAGTAATCTTCTTCTCTACCGGTTGCATCATTTTTCTCCATTTGAGACTATTCTCATTGTTTTTTTCCTTTTATTCCCACCGTGTTTCCTCCGATTGTCAATAGATCAGCTGACACACTGCACCAACCTGTTTCATACTCTCTTTATGAATTGGAATTGAAAGCGAGACACTGTTTGAAATTTTATTTCTACAAAATAACTTTTGATATAAAATATGACTGTTTACACAAAATAATAAGAACTCATGCATTTTGGGAAATATAAAATAACTGAAATTTTCTGTGGACGAAAATAGTGTTGTTGGTTTTCACATTTTAGTAACTGCAGTGATCTAATTTAGGCGTAATTAGTTTCGTTGATTACATATAGAGCCATTTTTGAAATATGGTCAATAAAACCATCAACTTATTTATTTTTTTGCAAGAAAAACTTTCACCTCAAATTTGAGTAAGTTAAATATACCACCTCTAAAGTCACCCGCTTAATAAGCCTTCCGCATATCATCGACGTCATCACGTTAGCTGCGGTTAAAAAACTAACAGTAATGTCAAAACGACGTCGTTTTAACACTCCAAAAAACTATACGATATTTTGTAACTTTTAAAAAAACTACATGATGTGCTGTCTCTAAATTCAATTTTTTTAATCTCCTTTATCAAATACACCAGCTGTCCTCTCGGTTCTCGCTACAGACTCAACACAAGCAATTAGCTCATCATCAGCTCCTTTCCCTTGCCGGAGATAATTCGTCGGAAACTTCTCTGTCAGAATCTCTAGGATTAAGATTCCCAACCTCCACACATCAAACTTTCTTGAAATCTGATCATGCTGAGTGAAATTTGGTGCCTTTTAAGCCACCATGAACTGATGTGATTGATCTCTATTAACCACCGGGACAAGAGCATAGTCTATACTCGAAGTTGTGGTCATGAGGAAGGTTTAAATCAATTGATCATCATCAAATTCCTAAATGAAAAATCAAATCCCTAAACGCAAATGAAATCTCTACTAGTATTACTCTCTCTTTCTCTATTACTCTCTGCATCTCTCTTATGTTTGAGATGTTTTACTTGTTTTATACGTTGCAGCTATAGAACTAATTACTTTACCCTGGTGATTTTCGTTCTGGGTAAGTGAAAAGATTGGGAATTTAATTAAGATTTTGTGCAGTTTACTAACAAATGTTTTGGTTGAATCAAGAACTCATGAATTACTTGAGGGTCTAAAGTTCCAGTTAGTGTGAATTTTTCTTCTTCTACAGTTTCTAATGGAAATTCAATTTATTGTGAACATGTGTTGATCTTGAAGAATATAAAAGATGAACAAGTAGAAACAAGTGATGCAGAAAGGGATTCTGGTTTTTTCCCGTCTTTGACCATCTTCTCCGTTCTAACAAGTCTTCAATATCTCGGAGAAGCTGTCTGTGTATGAATACACAAGGGTAAATACAAATAGGCACTAGAAGTACTTGACTCAGATTTTAACGCTATTGGTTACAAGGTAAAACGAATCTCCAACTTCTTACTCAAAAACTTTCTAGATTATCAAAGCATCAAATGAACAGATCGATGTTATCAACGAAATTTGGTGCCAGCTGCTGCTAAAGACATGTCGATCCGAGAGAGGATTAAGGTCAAAGATGGTGTTTCTTTTATGTGGCGTTTGCTGGTAAACATAATATGCATTCTTCAAGCAGGACATCACATCATTTTATCATGTGTCAATGGATTTTTGTGATGAGAAAAATGATGTCGTGTTTGGAGAAGAGCCATCATACAGCCTTTGTCTTCGGTGTTATAGTGTTAGTTTGTGTGCCATGTTTTTGTCACTATGTCATGTTTGGATTTGATTTTTCTAAGTTACATTGTACATGAAAGTTTGGATTTTTCTTGTAACACATGCTTTGTTCTATGAAGGACAAAAATGGAGAACCCCAAAACCAAATAGCAAATAAGCGTACAACGAGATATGGCAATGACACAATAAAGTTCCATAATATGAACAAATGAACAAGCAAAAAAAATTTAGGCTAAGAATTTGGTAAGTAACCCAACAGATATATTATAAGTTCATACAACATTACAACTCAAGAGTCTTAAACAGTTAAAATCAAAGTCGTATCATCAATCCTTCTTTCTTTGTTGCTCAGTTTTTGGCTCCCCCACAAAAAATCCGAATTACAAAAAGAATGCAAAGAATTTGTCTCCGTAAAACTCTTAAAACTCAGAAGAACAAAACAAATACTTATCTCTACTCGGACCATATCATCAACCAAATCAGTGCACGATTTGATTAGCTTCATCAGATACACGTCCAACATGGTATTCAACGTCTTAGCACATTCCATCGAAACCTCGTCAAGACCATGTGCTACTGTAATATTCTCCATTCCTAACTGCATGAAACCAAAATCACCAAAATCATACCCTCGCAAAGAAGACACATCTTCACGAGCTCTCTTGCCAACTTCACGAAACCGCACCAGCAACAAAGACCCAACATTGTCAATCCCAATTCGAAAGCAAAAAACTTGAAATTTTTTGAAATTTTAATTAACCCAAATCGAGATCAATGAGTTTGAAAAGATCCAAACTTTAGAACAGGGCAAGACCTACGGTGGAAGAGAAAATTCGTTGTGGAAGAAGAGAGAGTAAAACAAATCTTAGCCATTGGATAGCAGTTAGAAGAGATGAAGACGGATCTATGACCGCCGAAGAAGAACAACAGAGATCGGAGATTCACGAAGAAGAAGAAAAAAAATTTAATTTATTTTTTTTGTTTTATTTGATAAAAATTATATTGTTTTGTTTAACAAAAAATAGCATGTAGTTCTTCACTTAAAACGACGTCGTTTTGACATTACCGTTAGTTTTTTAGCAGCAGATAACGTGACGACGTCGATGATATGCGGAAAGCTTATTTAACGGGTGATTTTAAAAGTGATATGATTGACTTGTACAAATTTAAAATGAGGGTTTTCTTACCAAAAATGAATAGATTGATAGTTTTTTTGAACAAAACCCTCGGTTATTTTACATGAAAGAAAAAATATCCAGATGTCGCAATTAAAATTTGGTGGGGCCTAGATACGGCTGAAGGAAGTCGAATCAAAGTGTGAATGTATGGCCCATTGTATTGTATTCTAGTCTACTCACAGAAGATAGAAAAAAATAAGCATTTGCGTCCTGCTCCTTTATTCACATTTGTAACTGCTACTAGAACCCTTGCCCTACACGCTTTCCACATGTCATCCTCTCGTCCCAGGGAAATCTCCTTACTTTTTCTTTTCTATTTCCTATAAAGAAATCTCCTCTTATCCTTTTACCTCACAGAAATATCAAAGTCTTAAAGAAGAAGAAAAGAAAATAGAAGAGAAGAAAGAAATGGCGGAGAAGAGAGAAATGGAAGTGGTGAAAGGGCTCGACGTGGAGAAATACATGGGCCGTTGGTACGAGATTGCATCTTTCCCCTCTAGGTTTCAGCCAAAGAACGGCGTCGACACTCGCGCCACCTACATCCTTAACCCCGACGGTACAGTGCACGTCTTGAACGAGACATGGAGCAACGGGAAGAGGGGTCATATCGAAGGCACCGCCTATAAGGCCGACCCTAAAAGCGACGAGGCCAAGCTCAAAGTCAAGTTCTACGTCCCTCCTTTCCTCCCAATCATTCCTGTCACCGGCGACTACTGGGTGCTCTACATCGATCCTGACTACCAGCACGCCCTCATCGGCCAGCCTTCCAGGAGTTATCTCTGGGTCCGTATCTTTTTCTTTTTCTCTTTACTGAATAGTTAAAGCGATCTTAGAAAGGATTGATATTAAACTATGGACTATGTGTGTGGGTGTAGATATTGAGCAGGACGGCGTATATGGAGGAAGAGACGTATAAGCAGCTGGTGGAGAAGGCGGTGGAGGAAGGATACGACATCAGCAAGCTTCACAAGACTACTCAGAGTGATACACCACCTGAGTCCAACACTGCCCCCGAAGACTCCAAGGGCATTTGGTGGTTTAGATCTCTCTTCGGCAAATAAATAAGCAACACACAAAAATCTTCTCTCGTCTGTTTTACTCCTTTGTCTGTGTGATATACTACCCCCTTTGTATACTCTAGTTATCCTCCTGCGTTTGTCTATTTTCAACATCTAAATCTATGTGCAGAGTCATCTTTATTATCATAAGAAAACACATTCAAAAGCAATCATATAATCTGGAAAAGCCAGTTGAAATCCTGCAGAAATGACATTATGTGATTGGATAACACATCACACGACTCGAGTCTTATAGAATCTCAAAATGCATGCAAACTACATAGACGGAATCATATATGTATAGATAAACTGGAAAAAAACAGTCTGGACCCCCAGCAAAAGTTTGGTTGACACTATATATACCCAGGACTTCCAGAGTTGCAGCTCACAGAATAGTACAGCATGAATTCGTTTTCTTCGCTTGCTTGTAAAACATCTGTTCCACCCAAAACACCAGTATCAGTTTCTCATGTTAGAACTAACCTTGATTACCTATCTCAATATGTTTCTACGCATGATCAGATGAAATTTCAAAATATACCATGATTAATAGGATCGATTTCATCTAGGTTTCGTCATAACTGGGAAGTTGTCTAAATCCACTTACTTCCTCTATTTATCTACCCGATATATAACATGCAACAGTTCCTCTATTTATCAGCAACACTTTCAACCTTGCTCATATCCTTGTTAACTAACTACGCTCAGAGACCGAGACAGGGGGAACAGGAAAGCGATATAAGCTGGGAATAGCTACTACTGTAGAATGTTACCTGCGATGCCATGCTCAAATCTGAGCTCTTCTCCACTAAGCTGTCCAGCTTCTCACCACGGGCAAGAACGCTATCAATGGTTTTATGCTGTCATACAGAAAAAATATTCAGTTTCAGGGAGACGGTAACATCCATCATATCTCCAAAACTTTCTTCTTGTTTTGAGGTTTTTCAGAAGAAACCAAACTCACTGACAGAACAGTATTAGGACAGCATATATGTATATTTGGTCACTCTGTCTGGATGTTTACTGGAACTTAGAAAAAGAACCGGAGACTTACAAGAATAATCTTTGTCTCATCCAACTCCCTTTGGATTTTCAACAGCTTATCAGCTTCTGCTGGATCCTGAAGATTACAAATGAGGAGCAATAACAAAAACACTTAAAGATCAAATCACTCAAAATCCACAATCAACCCAGTCATGAAACAATGGGGCTAATAAGACTGGTTCAAAAGGAATAAGTCGATTGAGATTCTTATGACCACGTAATTGAGCTTATTCCTATAGTTTATAACAAGATTCACAGGCAAAAGAGCGAATACAGTTGCAGAAGTGAAGAACCTGAAATTTGTTTAAAGCTTCGTTTAAGTATGGCCAGGGCTGAGTGGAGTCTTCTTTTGCAGACCTCCATGACTCACCAAAACTCTTCTGGTACTCATCTAGGACCTGAGAAAAAATTGAATGTCAAGCAAAGTGAATCCTTTCCTCCTGACGAGAGCCTAGATGTGGCTTGAAACATAGGGAACCACATTGAACATAATGATAAATACCTGATTGAGAAGAGAAAAAGCACTTCGAACAGGATAATGATCGTCCATGAATCCCACCGCGCAAAGACCATTTCTATTGTAAGCGTGAACCTTGTACTCTACATCAAAAACAAAACAAAAAATACGAACCCTAATTACCCCAAAACAAAAAGCTGGAATCGCGTGAAATTAAAGCCAGGGCATATTCCAGAAAGATCTAAAATCGAAAGAGGTGCAAATCCAATCATAAAATTTGAGAAATCAAAAAGCTGATCGGAGTCTGCAGAAATCGAATAAAAGGCAAAAAAAAAAAAAGGAAGGGGATTGCATATATCCTATTCGAAACAAGCGATCTAGAGATAGAAGGAGAATAAGAACCTTCGTGCTGGACGGACTGGCGCTGGGAAGGAGGGGTTCGGCTGGCGACAGTGCGACCGACAAAAACGACGAACTCCTTGACGCTAGATCGCTGGAAATAGCCAAAGTGAGAGACGTCAGAAGCGTTGGCGAGGATAACGGGATCAGAAGCTTCGGGAGCGCACTTGAGAACGAGTAAGGCGGTGATCTTCATAGCTAAGGTGGATCGAAGGTTGCGTGAGAAGGAAGCGAGGAGGAGGAGAAGAGGCTTTGGACCTGGAAACTCAGTCGGGTGATTAATGGCAATTAAGTTTTTGAGGTGTGGAGACAAGATGACATCTCATAAGATTTCGATATATACCTTCTTTTATACACTTAAGTTAACCTTGGATTTTCTTTTCACTTAACCTTGATGACAATCATATTATATATAGTGCTGTCAGTCGGGCATATCCGCTACCGTCTGGACAGAGCCCGCCGATTCCGCCAATTCCTCCGACAGCCGTAGATCTGCCCGTCAAGGACCGCAGACACAAAATCACATGTTCATATCTGCCCCACAAAACCAAGCGACTATGCGGATAGGCATGCGGGCTCGATCGGTGGTTCTCGATTGCATTGTTCTTGATCCGTGGTTCTCGAGAATACAATTCCAGCAAAACTTAGACAGAGTTCTTCTATCTCATCACCGGATTTACCATATTTTTTTGTCGGAATCTTGGGTTTGCTTCGACAAGTTCCTCTGATTACGCTTATGCCAAAGCCTTCGAAGGTGTTGTTCGTATCCGTATGGATACGGTTCCGGATTCGGATTATCGGGTCTCTAAATCAGAGATTTTACCGCCGGAAGCTAAGAATTCGCCGTCAGATTATGATTTTATGTTGAATGCCATTCGATCTCGCTCAAAGAACTCAATATCGATGAGCACTTTGCTTCTACATCACCCAACCCGACATGTTAGTCACTCATTGTCTTTTCTTTCCTCTGAAGCTTTCGCCAGAACTCAGAATCCTTGTTCATTTACTTCACGGGAATCAATGTCTCTATGACATGTATGCCTGACTGAGAGATCTAAATAGGCGGAAGCTTCCAATCGCATACCGCCGCAAGCCCGCCAAACTGCAACAGATTAACCCGCATAGTCCGCTTTCCGCTTGGTCAACGCCTGCTCATTTATGGACACTTCATAGCTTGTTCAAGTCCGCCCCGTCGAGGTCGTAAACAGGCGTTGCCCGCGGATTTACTGTCGGCTTGACAAGTCAACTATATACGTTAAAAAAAAAACTTCGGTTCAATTTGGTTTGGATGTGGTAAGATTCGGCTCGGTTTAGAGTAATATAATGAGTGCTAAATTGAACCGAAATTAACGTTTTTTGGTTACAATGAATTCGATTTTAAATATTTTTAGGCATATTTTGGTAAAGTTGGATCAACTCAGAATTTTGGAATTTCGGTACAATCAAAGAAAAGTGGGAAGTCGAAAACCAAAGGATATTTTAATTTTAGCTGATCAGTTTTTTTAATCAACCAGATTGAGGCATTGGCTAATTCTGTTCGTTCTGAGTAGTAAATGGCCATAAATGGGATATGAGCAAGTTACCTTTTATACCACTAATTAACACCAATGTCCTCCCAAGGGAGATTCTGGTACTTTTTTCGCTTATTTTCTCTTCTCAAACCCAGCCAGCAAGGAAAACAAGCAGAAGAGGGACTCATGTTCTTTTTCGCTGTGAGATCTCTTGTTTCACCTTTTCTCTAAAATATTCACAATTATGTATTGTATATTATGTATCTGACTTTTTCATTCATACAAATCCAGGATCAATCAAATAGAGATGCTGAAGTTTTTCATTCTTTTCTCCCTTTTCACACTCTTTTGTTGCGTCCCCCCCCCCCCCCCCCCAAGACTCTTGCAGCTGTCGGGGCTGCTCCTCCCAAGAAATGGCTCCCCTTTAACGGTTAATATCCCTTTTACATAACATGTTTTTTTTGTTTCTTGGTGGTATAATATATGAACATATCCATATTACATACTTGTCTTCTCTTCTTTTGTATTTCAGGACAGGAGCATGCGGTTGTGGCCAGAGGCGGCTTCTCAGGTCTTTTCCCTGAGTCAAACGCCCCTACAAACGACATGGCTATTTGCACCAGCTCACCTGGCCTCACAATGTTGAGCAACCTTCAGATGACTAAGGACGGTGTGGGTCTTTTCTTGTCCGATATCAGGCTTGACAATGCAACCACCATCTCCACGCTCTTCCACAAACCCCAAAAAAGCTACAAGGTCAACGGCTAGGACCTCAAGGGCTGGTTTTTCCTTGATAATGATGCCGACACCATCTTCTCCAGCGTCTCATATATGCATTGATCTAGCGTACCAGAAAGCGATCGACTATGGAGCAGACGTGATCGACTGCTCTGTCCAGATGTCCAAAGACGGAATCGCTTTCTGCCTGATTTTGCAGACCTCACAGCAAGTACCACCGCCATGACTACTTTCATGTCTCGAGCCACCAGCATTCCTGAGATCCAGCCTACTAATGGCATTTTCTCTTTTGATCTCACCTGGGCCGAAATCCAGTCTCTGAAGCGTCAGAAACTAATTACATCTCCAAAAATTTCTGAAAAACTATTCTCATTCTCCGCTAAATCACTGTCTTTGTTTCTAGCTCAAATCGAGAGCCCAGCAAACAACTCTTGCTGAGTTCACAACTCAGCAACTCTTGCTTGACTTCCTCGGGATTCCAAGAAACCCAGCAAATAAGAACGCCGAGAAGTTCACAACTCTTGCTGAGTTCCTTGAATTAAGCAAAGCAAAGGCAGTCACCGGAATTCTGATTAACATCGAGGCAAGCCTTTTTGAACTCCCAAATGCTTAATTGACTCAAAACAGCTCCACTAACACCTTGTTTGTTGACAGAACGCTGCTTTTTTAGCATCAAAGAAAGGCCTCGGAATCATAGACAGTCAAGTACATTCTGACCAATTCCACACTCCACAAGCAATCAACCCAAAAAGGTTTTAATTCAGTCAGATGACAGTTATGTTCTGTCCAGTTTCGAGAAAGTCCCTTCGTTCACTAGAGTCTTGAGCATCGACAAAGAGATCGGAGATGCTCCCAAGCCATCCGTTGAAGAAATCAAGAAGCACACAGATGCCGTTAATCTCAAAGCGAATATTTCTGTTTACGTCTCGGTGCTAAGGAACGAGTACATCGCCATAGCGTTCGACTACTTCTCTGATCCTACGATAGAGCTTGCCACATTCATTGCATGGAGTGGCGTTGATGGAGTCATCATAGAGTTCCCTGCCACCGCTACCAGATACTTAAGTAAGTTTAAACCTTCACAAGATCATATAAGAGAACAATATACACATACCCAAGATAAGGCTGATAATTTACATTTGATGCAAATGCAAGGAGTCCATGCTCAGATTTGAACAAAGACCAGCCCTATGCCATCTTACCCGCAGAGGCTGGCGCTCTACTCTCCGTGGCGGCCAAGGAAGCACAGCCACCGGCTAGTGCCCCTAACCCGCCTCTTGATGCCAAAGATGTGATTGATTCCCCACTGCCTCCGGTTGCAAACATGGCCTCCTCCAATGGAACTGGAGGAACTCCACCAAAAACCCCTCCTGCTTCGGGCGCCATTGCCACCGCTGCTAATCTTGGCCTTTCCTTGCTGGCAATGCTGGTCTTGGGACTCCCTTGTGCTGCCTAATAAAGATTGATCACACCAAATAACTTCATAGGTTGTAACATGTTCGCCCAGACACAATTTGAGCTATCTATGTTTCACTCATGTTAACCAAAATATGCAGCAAACAGTGATTTGTTGTTATAGATCAAAGCTCTAAAGAAACTTTCTTTGTTGTGATAGGAGTGTTTGATTTCCGCAGAGATTTTGAGTCTTGATAATCGCTTATATTCTATTTACAAACCTTTTCGACCACGCAGTCTCTACTTTTATAGTTGTTGCTCTCTCGGCCGCAAAAGGGCAAACACAAATGATCAACTCATCAAAGGCCGTTTACAAAACAGTAACAAAATTACTACAGTATAATACAGTGCCGTTGTCTTTTTTAAATATTATCGCTCTCTCCCGAGGCGCTGATTATGAGAACAAAACTAAACGACCGATAATCTTTGACAAAAGTTACATCAACTACTATTCTGTCAGAGTCATCCTTATGAGTATCCCCCCCCCCCCCCCCCCCCAATTCTTACACAACTTAGCTCCTCACACTCTCTAATCTCCTAATTAATCTCCATTGGCTTTATCCTCCATCGCATTACCGCCATATAACTGCTCTGTGGGATGGGAGAATCTCATGTCATCCAGTTAAGCATCGGAAGCTACATGGATAATCAAACTATCCCTCAATCCACACAAAAAGAGACAGTTCCTTGCCTTTTATTATAACTACACTTTATGAGTCTCAGCTACTCGTCCATCGTCTTTTCCTTGCTGGCCGCTCTGCTTTCACCTCTGAATTCATGGGGCCTTCAATTTTTGCAGAGGGCAGCGTCTCAGACTCCATTTTCTTTACTCCTGTGGTGTCTTTCTCCGTGGGCATTGGAAGCTTGAACCTTTCACTACGTTTCTTGAGTTTCTCAACCGTGTCTAAGTGTCGGTCTCCTGGTCCCTTCTCGCTTCCATCTTTGGTCTCTGCAAGGTCATGGCTACTTTTCTCCTCAGTTACATCCCGGTTCTTGCCAATAGAACCATGGACAGCTTCGTTAAGTCGGCCATTAGTGCTTTTTTCCTTTTCTTGAAGTTTTGAGGAAATGGATAATGACTTGGCAGGGACAGCATCATCTCTATTTTTTTGGCTTGCCCACCGCTCCAATTTTGTACGTCCCTTCTTTGAATCTTGTAGCTCATCACCAGAGGAAGCATTTTCCTCGTGTATTTTGGTGGAATTTGGGTGCTGTGGGATGTCACTCCTGCATTTTCTTGCTTCGTTGGTTCCTTTTGAGCCCTGAAAGGCATGAAAGAAACATCAGTAATGACTGTGAAGCAGATCAAAAGTGACCAAACCATGAGAACCTAGGTAAGTTTGGCAACAGAAAAAAATACTTTGCAAGGTATATTGCATTCACGATGACTACACTACGTTCAGTTAGCAAAACTTGGATGAGAATAAAGCAAAAAAAATTCATAGGCTAATGGAGCATACTGTCACTTCAGAACTGCCATTTTGTTCCCCTTGCGTGCTCCTCAATGATTCTGTGTCCTCTCGCTGTTCTTTAATCTTTCGTCTAGAATCTTTATGTTTTCTATCTTGCAACTGCTGGCCATCCGAAGTATCAATAACCTTGTCACTTTTAGCACCTGTCTTCTCCTGCCTTGGTTTTTTCTCATTGTTAACAATGTCGTCTGTGCGTGCAGAGAAATCTACATGTCCTCGATGATGGGAAGAACTTTCTTCACCAGGGTATTCCCTTCTCTTTGTCTGTTTAGTATGCCTTGTTGTATCTTTGGTGAGATGCTCTCTATCCGAAGCTTTATACTCATCTTTCATCCTTGATGATCGGTCTTCAGAAACTCTGTGGCCCCTTACAGCCAGCTGCCTCTCTCTTCCTCGTGCTGATAAACCATCCTCATGAGTTAGTTTCAATTTATCCAAATCCTCACGCTCTCTCAACCTCTCATTTCCATCTCTCTGCATATGGAAATCATCTCTGTGCCTGCGAGAACTGTGGCCATCAAAATCATCTCTGATTTTATGTTGGACATCTCTCTTTTGATGCTCCAACCTATCATCACGTTCTCGTTTCAGGCGGCTGACTGATTCTCTTTGACCATATGGGATTTCATTTTTTTCAGCGCGGCTTCTTTTCAAGTAATCTTCATCCTTCCTCCTCTTGCTTATGTGATCATCCACTTCATAAGTATTTCTCATATCAACATCATCCAAATGCTTTCTGGAAGGGACGTGGTCATCCTTACTGCGTATTTCACTCTCTCGCATTTTACCCCTCTGCCTAGAGCCCAGATCATCTTCACGATCCCTTTTTCTAGACCCATCATCCCCACCTTTTCGCCTATATGGCTCATCCTCTTTCCTGCACCAGACCCCGCTGTCAGCATCTCGCTCTTTTCTTTTATCAAAATCCTCGCGACTTGCAATTGAGTAAATATAACTAGAATCCAGCTCCATATAGGGATTCGAGTTTTCCCTACCAACTTTGCTCAACGCTCTTGTTCTTTCCATTTCCTTCTCTCTGTCCTGATTCTTTATGCTCTGATGCAGTACACTGTTATCCTGCTGTTTCCTATTGCTAGCTGGCCGAGCATAATGCTTATCTTGAATAACTTCCTCTTCTGCTCCCTTCAATTGCTGATAATCCCTGTGACTTCCAGATCTTGCTTTACTGCTTTCACTACTTCTCTCCGTCTTTGATTCCCCTCCATCATCTTCTTGAGCTGCTGACTGAGGGACTGCAGAACTTATTTTATGCTCCTCCTCCATCTCAGTATCTTTGCCAGCTTCACCTCCCACATCTTCATGATCAACACTTGATGACCTTGTGCCTCTGTCTCCAACAGGAGACGATGAACGAAAACTCTGGCCACTATCTGTGCTTCTAGAGATCTCATCGTCTGGCTTTTTGAGAAGCCTTTTTCGTGGCTCATCCTGGGCAGGACTACGTTCAGCAGATTCCCTGTCTGGTCTCCCGCTGTTAACATAACTAGTCTCAACTGGGACATTTTCTCTAGGCAGGCTACTATCAGCTTGATCTGTGCCATTTTCACCCGAGGGTTCATCCTCATGCGAATCTTGACATACAATCTGGCATCAAACTCAATGTCAGTTAGTAGCAGTCAGTATACAGCATGCAAAGATGCCTCACCAGTAAAAAATTAAGAGAGATTTGAGACATGTTCAACCTCAATGATAGCATCTAAATCACACGTTCGAGGATTACGTGTATCAATGGATGGCAGACGTTCACCAGAACCAGTTTCCACAGGTATTGGTCTTCCAGGGGGCTGAGAGAAAAAAAAATTCAAAATATACTTTCAAGTTTTAAAAATAAAAAGCTTTCCAGTTATGATATACAATATAATGAACCACATATTGAAAATGCTACATTAAAATGAGAGCAATGGCAGGAGGAAGCATACTAGTGAAGGTCGAACATGAGCTCGTACTTTCGGTGAATCCCCTTGAGCAATGTCTGGCTTCACTAAATTTGTAGAATCAACAGGAACACCTTGAGCGCCTGTTGCTGCAGCTAACTCTGGGGGCAGATCTGGATCATAACCCTATCATCATACAAGAGAGTGATTAGGAATGCATTTTCACCCTTTTGTATCTGATGTAGACAAAATATTGTCCGAATGCGAAGAATAATCAGCTCACAAATGCCACAATATTAGCAAAGATTCACTTTACCTGATCTGTTCTACCACTTTCATAAACACGTATTCTGCTTTGCATCGTAGTCTCTATACGGTGTTGGTCCTGTATGAAATTGAAAGATGCTCCTCTTAGTACTCTTCATCTGCTGAAATAAATATATAAATAACAGTTATTAATTACCAGCTGTTTGCAATAGTCTTTCCAGCCTTCCTCATTTAGTCCAAAGTTGAAGTAGTCTGTGATATCAACTGCTGAATATCTCCAGGGCTTTTCCTCAAAACTCTCTATGTCAACCTCAAATATAGTCCTAAAAAAAAGCAAGACTAGACATCAAATAAAAGAAACAGATTTATACTAATCAAAAACTTGTTCTCGCACTCAGTCATCAGACGACAAATAAGTAATAAATATTGATATGCATATATATATATATATAGACATGAGCCTTAGCTACTAAAATCTCCAGAGTTCCTGAACAGATAAAAATTTACTTGTGAGAGGGAAGAGTAAAGTCCAGTCCCCGCCCTGCTGTATTACTACCCCAAGACTGATGGAAGCCTTTCTGTGCAGCAGAAGCATTCCTCATTCCCAGCGGACGCCAATCCCCTCTGCCACGGCCAGCCGTAGGACCAAGGTTGGCGAGTGGACGAACTTGACCTGAGGAGGTCCCACCAGTATATGCAGCACCTCCAGGTATGGGGGTTGCCCCCGGTCTTACATACTGCAAGAGAAAGATATGTATATGTCAAGTAGATCAATACCACCCTTATTTTGTCTCGGCGTCAATACTTGTAACTTTGGTATGACTAATCCAAAAGACAAAATGAAATCTTTAACGGGATGTTGGCTTCATAAAGTTAGTTAGGGTCCAAAGATATTTTTATTCTTCTTACAGTCTTCTTCATCAATTGCTAACTGTAAGGAATTACAAAAACTCTTGAACAGTGTAATCGTTGGTGGCATAGGGTGCGATATATAAGAGGGAAAAGATGATTAGATTATCATCTCCCTTTCACATTCTTAATTTTATGACCAAACACAGAAGCAGCTAAGTAAAGAGATGGTGTGTCAAAAAGCAGTCTCCAATTTCTCTGATCAACACACTCTGCATTTGCATTCAAGTTTAGGTACAAGTACAAAGAAGATATGCATTTAAAATTTATGAAAACTAAAACGAGGCCATCACAAGAACCCCAGCCACTAAGTAATCTGACCAGTGACAACAGTGTTGCATTGACACTGACCTTAAACTGATAATGAAACGGATGATACCCATGACCGCTATACCCAGCTTTGGGCGGCCCAGTAGCACCTCCTGGTCCAGTCCCCTTCCCAGCTTCTCCTCCATCTTTGCCATCTCCTTCAACCCCTTGCAGACCATCTTCTACCCAAAGCTGATCTTCCATAGGTTGATTAGGGTCACCGTCGGCCACTATAACAAGTGGTTCTTCATCATCCTCGTCATCATCATCTTCGTTGTCTCCCATCCTTGATCTTCTATCAGCTCCGATCATGACGTTGCGGCTACTATCATTCAACACTATCTGCAAATCGTCTTCACTGTCGCTATCCCAATCATCTGCATCTCCTTGTCCTCCGTAGCCTTCATCATCGTCACCAACCTGCTCAATTGCTGTTGTAACTTGCGGAACACCTCGATCTGTAGCCGAATTAGATAACGCTCCAGCTTCAGAAGCGGCAACGAAAAGACCAGGAATCGCAGGTGTAGAATTGGCATCGGGTTCTTCGATATCAAAGCTCATGTCCTTGTCGTCACCATCGCCAATTGCTTGCCGAGCCGCGTTCTGAGATAGAGTGGTTGATAATTTGGAGGAATCGTTATCCGAAACCCTAGATACGGAAGCTGAATTAGCTTCTGCTACGTTTTTATCTTGAGATGGGAGGTTGAGGTCGATTGAACGGTGAGGAAGCGGAGGCGGAGGCGGAAGGACAACGGGAGGTTGAAACGGCTGGAGAACGTCGGAATACAGATCTCCGAACTCATCGTCTTCGTCCATTGGAGTGAGAGATTGGAAGAAGAAGAGCGGCCGATTCAAAAGAAAGAGACAGTGAATCTAAGGGCTTCTTCTCAACTCTCGGCCCCTTTTTATCGTCGCTAGGGCCTTATTTATACAAAATTTACTTTTTCTGCCCAAATTAAGATTTAATGAAATTAAAAATTAATAAATATAAAATAGAACTCTTTTGTCCATTCATCAAACCAGTCGGAACTTCAGATTTCTATCCCCGGAATAGCATAATTTTCCCGAGAAAACTAAGAAAGATTCTGTGTTTAGGGTTCTGGCCAGCCCCTTCCCACCTGAAAGTCGAAGAAGATGATCGGAGTCGGCAAAATGAAGCAGTACTCCAACGTCCTTGACAAGCCTCTCAGCAAAGGCAAGCAAGAGGTACTGCTCAGCTCCGTAGATCCACTTTTCTCTTCCATTTTCTGACATATGCTAAGAAACTCTCGTCTTAGAAAATTTGACACTTGAACTGAGTATGGAAAGTGAGAACATTCTTTCGATTTGGATCCGGATCTAATAATTCTGGGAGAATTCAATTCGAATCTCTCGCCTTTCGATCTTCTTCTTTGATCTCTTTATTGTGATCATTCGATTTCGAGAGTCTGCTGAAAAGTTTGCTGTTTTGGAATTGGACTTGTTGTTGCAGGTGAGTTTGACCGCATTTGCTTTCTTATTCTCGGAGCTCGTTCAGTACAATCAAACCCAGGTTGACAATATTGCTGAACTTGAAAGAAGGTAAGCTGATTGGTTTCCAAGAGTAACATATGATTGGTCTGAATCATTCACATTCGATCCCCCAACAATGTTTCTTTCTTCTTGAAAATGATGGCTATCAGACTAGAGGATGCTGGATATGCAGTTGGATCTCGAGTTCTAGAGCTTCTTTGTAACCGGGAGAAGGTACATCCTGTTTTTGCAATCTGATATTCTTACTTGTATGTGTTGCCTGAAAGACTGAAAAAATAACGTTTCCTTTCTTATAAGTTTTATCACTAGTCGCTTTGTGTTATGAATATATCGTCTCATTGTTTCAGGGCAACCGAAGAGAGACACGGTTATTGGGAATTCTATCTTTCGTCCACAGTACTGTGTGGAAGGCGTTGTTTGGAAAGGTGAGGGGTGATTTCAAATTGAATTAGTTGTTGAGTCTTTCTATGGACATGCCTGTTTCTGGATTCTAACTTGCTCTTAACGAACATGCTATAGGTCGCTGATTCACTTGAAAAAGGAACAGAACATGAAGATGAGTACATGATCAGTGAAAAGGAGCTTCTCGTGAACAGGTTTAGACTGCTCCAGCTCTTTCCATAAACATTTAAGATAAAGGTTTGATTAGAACTGATGAAAAATATGAAAGTGTAGGTTCATTTCGATTCCAAAAGACATGGGAACATTCAACTGTGGGGCGTTTGTTGCTGGCATAGTGAAGGTGAGTTCTCCCTTGGCAATTTCATGAATAGGGTTTAGATATAATTAGTAGTGGGAGAGAAGATTGAGGCAGCCACCATACTCTCTATGCAGGGGGTACTGGATAACGCAGGGTTTCCTGCTGTGGTGACAGCTCATTTTGTACCCATTGAAGGACAACAACGTCCTCGGACTACCATTTTGATCAAGTTTGCTGATGAGGTTAATGCCTACTTCCCTCTCTTTTCCTTAAAACGCTTTGGACAAAAACTTAATCTTGACAGTTGTTTTACCTTCTTTCCATCCATGCTGCACAGGTGCTTAAAAGAGAGGCACGGCTAAGCCAATGAGAACACTTTTTGTCACGATCTGGGAACAATTGGCTTTATGTGAACTACTTGTGCAAATCTGCTGTCTGTTTTTGGATGATTTATATAACCTTTTGAATCGAGCTGCAAAGCCCTTGTCCCTGCATTGATGTAAACTACATACATACCCTCTTGTTACAACTGCAGCTAATAATACAACACTTTCAGTTTTAGGCTTTTAGCCATTCAATGACCATGATAGAAGAAAGAAAGAAAAAAAACAGGAAAGAATCAAAGGGTTAAAGGCGGGAAGAGATTGTAGAAAAGAGAAAAAGAAAGAGAGGAATAGATATTTTGTTTCACGTAAGAAATGAAAGTTTTCTTTTTAACGGACCCGGTTTCAGAGGAAGTGGACTTATGCTTAAACATGTTAGTTCATACATAGTTCTAGATATTAGAGTGGAAGTGGTGGTTCAATGTTGTAGCTCGACCTTGTGTTCATCTCTTACCCCATTTGTGTTAAGACTTTTGTTTTGTGATCAGATTCAGATTTCTAGTTCAAGCTTTGCCATACATTCACGTGCACCATTTTCCAAAATTCACACCCTTTACAGCATAGGAAAAAATATGCAAATGAAAATACAATTGTGTGGAATCGCAAAGAATAAGATGGAACCCTCTATTAAGAGCATATCACAAAGCAAAGAAGATAACAAATCTGTTCCTGCCGAGAGGGGCTGACCTTCATGCTGATGTTACAACACATTCCTAGTTTTAGCACAGTGGATGCAACAATGGTTATGTTTTTTACCAATTTCTAAAGAAAAGAAACACATTATATTATCCAGTGGCTAAGTTACAAAGCAAGTTGACATATCAATATAATCAAAACAGATTACAGAGCAAATGAAGCAAGCAGGTAACAACATTGGTCCCACAAATCAGTTCCTGCCGAGAGGAAGTGACCTGCAAGAGTAAGTCTCCCTGAAATCAGACTTCTTCTTGGAGGAAGTAAAAAGAGAAGCATAGACTTCCTTAGTAGCATTAACCGGAACTTTGTCCCCCGCTTTGAATTTCTTCACAGTAATGCCATTTCCATTTCCATTTCCATCATCTATCTGTCTCTTTGCGACCTTTGCTCCTGTATCAGCCACCAAACTAACACAGTTCTTGCTCTTCTTTGAGGCTCCTTTCTTCTCTCTCAGCTTAACTTTCTCTTCCTCCATCCTCTCCCTCAACAAGCTCACCTCCTCCTCTGTACCATTTATCACAATCTTATCAGTATCTTTGACATCCGCATGACATACCAAACACGAAGAAGACTTCACTTCCTTCAATGCCTTTGCGCTCATCACATGCCCACATCCCCTCAGAGCGAAAAACTTGTACTTTCCATTGAATTCAAGCCCTGAGACCGGACACTGAAACTGGGCACTAGTAGTATCTTGTGATGATCCATCAGAACCAGCGACAGGCGTGAGCTTGATATTCACCATATCTTTCAAACCCTTAATGTAAGAGAATTGCTTAGGTAACCTCTTAGATAACAAAGCATGTACCAATGCTTCTTTGTTGAACAAATTCCCGAGGAGATCAATCACGCAAGGCTCAGCCAAAGGTTCGTTGGACAAAGCACAATTTAGCCATTTAGAGAGCCTCTGCTCATTAGGATCGACCTTATCAGGTTTCTTCTCCGCGTACATATTGAGGTAGCAATCACGAGACTCGGCTCCCGTTGCGCCGCCATCTCCTCCACCTCCACGGAGCCGAGGGTGAAGAGTGAGCATGGAGACGGAAGGGAGCTTAGATACTTGGATCCGTGTAGAGCTATTCAAAACGTTCCCATCCAAAGAAACAGAGAAATCCAATAACGATTTACGCTGCGACGATTCGAGTAAGGAAGTGAGACCGGAGAGAGATAATTCAGATTGCGCAGGATCCAATTGCAGAGCGATGGCTTGTTGACAGTAAGGAAATTTAACGAAGATCTGGCGCCGGTAATGCATGGTGGCGGAGCAATTGGAAGAGCCCTAGGTTTCCGATCAATTTTGGTCGGTGATTAGATAATTGGGAATCGAGGAGAGATAAGCTGTGGAAAGAGAAGAAAGGAACAATGTTTTGTTTATATATTAACTGGACCAATGATGTGGGTCACTTTAAATTTGCTTTTTGAGCCTGATAGTTTCTCAATGTGGGCTGGCCCATTCATTTACTTGTTTTCTCTCACTCTCTTGTCTTGTAGTGGACGAATTTGAGTTAAATAATTTCGGTTTTTATTTCTTTGGATTTGCATAAATTTGTTTTTTAAAGCATGATTAAATGCAAAATTGATAACATTTTAATCATTCGAAATGGATTGGAAACAAAACAAAATGTAAAAATGGATTGTATACAGAATCGAATAAATAGAGAATTGGCTTTTAATTAGGATAATTAACAGCAAAAACAAATAATACAAAAGAGGCCGGCAACGTACGACTTTTGTGAGATAATACTTGAGAGATTCGAGATACATATTAATATACAAAAATATTTAAGGGAGTAAATATCAAAAGAGAAAAATTGAAACGGCCAGTAAATAAGAAATTAGAAATCAAAATTTAAAAAAGAATACAACGTAATACTAGTTTTTATGGTGGAAAGGAAAGAATGGGAATACTGATATTTTAGTAGCAAAGGCGCTGGAAGATTCAGAAGAATGGTTTCGAATTGATAATGAACCATTGGTTTTGGCCCCTAAACTTTCTTCTAAAGGTTCTGGAGGTGAGAAAAGATGCTCTAAACCAGCTACAGGGATCTTAAAGTGCAACGTACATTCTACATGGACAAATGCGAAAAATATGTGTGATGGAGCTTGGATAATACGGAACTGGAATGGGGATGTTGCGTTTCATGCTAGAGATGCGTCCCTTCCTGTATCCAACCGAATTGCTGCAAGTTTGAGATGCATCATATGGTCGATGCGTAGCTGTTGAGTTCTGGTTGGATAATACTTCGGCTCTGGAGGCTATACAAAAGCCAGTTAAGTGGCCAAGGTAACTTATGCCTTAACATTGTCTGGTCAAATCATATATGACTGGACCAAGTAAAATAATTGAAGCTTCCACTTTCTCGTAGTTATAGATAGGCCCAAATTCTTGAACCGGCCCGGTTATTTTGGGATATCGGACACCAAAACTGTGAATAAGACACCTGTCCATTAGAGGCAGAGGAATACACACGGATGAACGATCCTAACTTCCCAAGTTTCAGTAACACTGATGACCAACGCAAATCTATAAGACTAAGTCGCTGCTTCAGTAACTAGTTAACCAAACAATCAGGTTCTAATTCAGCATATTGTATACTAAAAGCTTGCAGATTGATCAACATATGTTGTGGTCAATAGACAGTAAGGCAAACAATTAGATTCTTGAAATGCACCACTTTATTCCCATGTTGAAGCCTTACAGCTTTATTTGAAATGCACCACTTTATTCGAAAAGCTATAAAACAAATCAAACTATAGGCAAAGAAAATGACTCCCATGATTCTCAGAAACGGAAATTGGCCATTCGTAATCTTCCTCAATAGAAAGTCATTTACAACCTGACAAAGACAAACAAAAACGACCCGAATAAGAAACAAGTTGATGTGATCTACACAAAGACAAGTTCAAGCTTGGTCATAAGAACAATAGTGCGAACACAGAACACAGAAGAAGTATGCAAAGATAATATAAATTAAAGAATCAAGACTGAAGTTAAATACCAAGAAAGGAAAGAATCTAAGTGGAAGGAGAAGAAGGCTTGAAAGTGTAAGGCTGAGGAAGTGACATTGGACCTTTCCTCTCATCTCCATCATCTAACAGCCTTTGAACTCTCTTGTTCCTACAGTACTCCCTATCGAAATGCTTCACCTTCATTTTTTTAATTCGTTCCATCAAATCCCAACAAAAATAGAAAAAATCAAATCAAAGACTGCAATTTGCAAACTAAATTCAAAGAAGATGGATACCCAAGAAGAGCGACAGCTTTTGACGAATTCAGTTCTAGAAAGGCTACACTCCTTAGGATAGAGAAGACCAACGGTCGCGATTTCAGTTGGCTTTTTACCAGATTCCTTTTCTAGACAAGTGTAAAATGCATCTCTGGCCTGCACAATTAGGGATCAATCGAACCATTAATTGTTAACCTAATCATCAATCACAATCAAAATCACAACGACGTGAAGCAGAGGGAAAGATAACGACGACCTTGTAGCAAGCATCCCTTGCTTTAGCAAGAACATCCGCGTGAACCTCATTAGGGTTCGATGACGTATAAGCATCGAGCACCATGAATAGCGAAGACGGAAACAGAAACAAGAACACCAAAACAAACGAAAAAATAAAACTTGACGAAGGGCATAAATAGACGGCCCACTCTGCCAGGCCCAATAAAGTAGTCGGTAAGAAGAAGCAATGGACAACAGAACAAAGCACGATCAGACAAAAATTAGCGTTTCTTGTTGAAATATCAGAATGATCAGATGCAATGTACATTACATTACAAAACTTTACTTTGACATAGATTCATATCAGTCTGAATCTTTTCTCAATTGTTACATAATCATTCTTCCGTTCCTTGCTTCTTGAGCTGCTCTAAACCAAAGTTCTCTTCTGGCTGCCTCTTCCACAGGTAATGAGCTGCGTCTATCCACCCTCGATGCACTACAAATTTCTTCTCTCGAACAGCCCAACGTGCTTTCTCTGTTCCCACGTCCATAGCCACGACGTGTGTTATGGATGCATCCACTTTTGTTGCGCAGGTGGCTCCAAGTTCCTCAGCCATCTTCCACAGAGGGTGATCTTCTGGCTGAGCCTTGGTCGGGAACACCCGACTGAACACTACTTTACATCCTTTAAGTATCTCTTTCCGCACTTGTTTCAACATTAACCTAACATCTCTATTGGATATGTCTTCATCCACATTCTGAAAAGTAATACTTATCAAAAACCAGCTTGGCAAAAGATCAGTTTGCTTTTAATCCAGGGACTATATATTGAGCATACCTCATAAAATAGCGTATGCACTTGTTTTAGGACTTTCAGAACAGTTGCAAGTGCCCCATCGGGTTCACTCTCATCACTCTTCAACTCCGATAGAGACTTGTACTTGTGATCAAACTGTCTGCAGCTCGAAGCGAAAAAGTGATACCTCTCTATCACGATCAAATTGTCCCTGTGATTTGGCCACGCCTGCACATCAAAACCAAGTATCAGCACATCTGAACTAACCCAATACCATGATTAAAAATAAAGCATTGACAAAGTAAAGAAAATACTTACATTCTCTGTATCATCAAGAATCAGAACAGCACTTTCTTGTCCCAGCACCACATCTAAACTCTTTTGATGTCTCACCGTGCCATCATCCCGAGAAATGATCCGATCACCAAAGTACTCTCCTTTGGGGTCCAATAGCTTCGCCATCTGTCGTGCATATGGCCTATCTCCCATTGTGTATATGTACATCACAAACATCTCACTGACTTCTTTTAGAAAGGAGTGTACAAATGGCCTCAATTTGGTCATCATGTGCATAAACTCCAGCATGAAAAGACTGCCTCCGGAAACATCTGAGGTCAACAAAAAATCAAAAACTTCTTAGAACTATAACACATGCAACTATCTAGGTGGAACAGCAAAAGGAAAAATACGATACCGAAGTTCTATGCACAAAGATCACATTTGTAAAAAAAGAAGAAGCAGAACAATGTAGCTGAATGTCTCACCTTGAAGAGCATGCGTACGGCTTTTCAAATATTCTTCCTCTGGTTTCAGATCCTTAAGTACGGTTGAATTAAGCAGTGTGTGGTCTAGATCGAGAACTAAATACAACTTCCGCTTGCGTTGCAAGAATGTCAAATCTGAATCACGCAACCGAGAGATTTCATCTTGATTGAGCCTTATTTCCTAAGAAAATCCCAAAGCTCATTAATAAAAACTAAGACTTGATTTAAGAGAAAGCTATTCTGAAATTCGTAAGGAAATGGAATAGATTAGCATACCTTGTGTATGTACCTAAACGAAACACCGGTTTCTTCCAACTTTTGTCCACAAACAAAGCACATGTTCCCAAACGAACCTGGGTGCTCGCATACACCCTTGCTTGAGGACGCTTCTGCAAAAATAGCAGGTTCGAGAAATTCAATATAATAGAACAAATGACTGACAGCAAAGTAAGGTTGAAAAAAGAGAGCTTCTCACCTGAGATATCTTCTGAATATGTAACAGAAGCTACACCCTCAATCTCCTCTTCCTCTCCGGATTCGACATGCTCTAACTTTCGTCTCTTTGACCTAAAAGGTGATTGAGAAACATGATTTAGAGAACATATTCACACGAAAAGAACAACAAGCAACGAATTGAATTGAATTTACCATTCAAATAAGACGAATGCCAGAAAAATGAGAGTTGAATTTACCCAAGATTGTCAGCTTCAGCATCGAATGATTCAGCTGAAGAATCTGAGCCAGAGTCCAGCTTAGCTTCAAGGTATGCAGCAAGATCATCACTACTGGAAGAATGCAATGGGGAATCACTGGCCACACTCATCTGAGAAAGTACGGAATCAGCTAAACCCTAATTAAATACAAATTGAATTCGAGTCGAAATCGCAGAGAAACATGGAAGGATACCTTATACGAACGCGAATGACTCAAATCGATATTTGTTTATTTTTGAGAACGGAGTGGGAGTGGGAGTGGGAGTGGGAGTGGGAGAGATGAGGCCTCGACGGTGCTTTCAACTTCTCTCCGATGTAATAGGGCCCGTTTGGGGCCCATAAGAAGCCTAATTAAAATTATTTAATTTGGGTCAGGAGAACATTATGCGAGACGTACTTATCTGGATAATGGCTAATAAATGATGCTGATTCTGAGGACTCAGTAGCTGGAAATGGAAGCAGGAAATAAATGATGCTTTGTTTTTGTTGATTACGCTCTAATTTAACAATATGATCTTAGTTATTCCTCTGTTGATTTGAATTCGTGGAAAAAAAAAAAGGAGGAAGTGGTTAAGTTAATAGAAGAAGATCAGATTATAGAAGCTGTGTGTATATATATATATATACAGAGAGAGAGAGAGAGAAGTAACAGAAATAACAGAGGAACCTAACTAAAAACTAATGAGATTGATTACATTATGTTTATATGTGGGAGAGAAAAAAAAATAGGGAAAATTAAGAAATTTTCGTGAGTTTATTAGGCATCATCATATGAGGAGATCTTTTGAATTTAGGAACTTGTTCTGCTTCTTCTTCTTCGTCGTCTACTTCATGTTCCTCATCATCTTGATTTGTCTTCCAAATCATCTTCTTCTGATAATATCTTAAGGCTACGAATAACATGAATGCTGCCCAGGCACGGGCAATGACGGATGAAAGGTTCCAGACGAGGGTGAAGAGTGCTAAAGCCACCGCCTTTTTATGATTGCACCTTTCCCATGCGTCCCTGAATCTTCTCAGCCAGAATTTCCCTGCATAGTACACAACCTGTTTGATTAAATATCTCAAAGAAGCTGTGACACAGAGGTACAAAAGGAATTTTTAGTTACCGTAAGCGGAGAAGTGAGTTGAGTAGGAGATGAAGATTTTAGGTACTGTAAATGCTCCCAAAAATCCTGTTCTCACACAAACATATACTCAAAAGTCAGAATCTATACACACCACTTCTTTAAGACAAGAAATATTGGAGTCAGAGTTGTCAAGGTACCAAATTTGGCGAGGTTACATAGGGTGATAGAAGAGCCACACCTGGCCAAAACGAACAGCACCGCTCCCATCTGTCAGTGATCATCATCTCCACTTTGTTAAGGTCAACAGCTAGGGACAACGATGGAGAAAGAGAGAGAAGGGAGCTTACCTTGAGGGTGGTGGAAGGATCGCCGGAGAAAAGTGCACTGAGTTGAAGCAGAGACTCGTTGAGGTAAGGCATTATGAGTCTGAGCATCCTCTTCACATCTTCATCTCTCACCCCAACCACTTTACGCCTCTCCTCCTCCACCATTCCTCTGCGTCCATTATTATATGCCTTTCAAAACCAATCACAAAAACAAGATGCAAAGATAGAGAGAAAAAAGAGAGAAATGGGTCTATGTGTCACACCTGCGGATCAGTGATTTTAATACGAACATGAGGCCAAGATATATGAGTCCCATGTATGCTACCACCGATATGAAGCTGTACATATTCATTCACAGTTTAGTTCTACTAATTAAAAATTAAAACTAATGTGTTTTGTAATTTCCATAATCAATTGAAAAAACCTGAAATTGAGATCATTGGCGTAGGAAAAAGAGATGATTAGAAATGTTCCGGAACCGAACACAAGCGCCGACCTCGATACATCCCTCCACATCACCAAATCCACTGTCCATTTCATTTCATCATTTACATATATAATTCAGTCTTTTTGGATCAAAAAATTATGTAGAGAATTAATTAAAGGCTGTATCTATAGATGGAATTATGCTGACTAATCCATTCAGTATCTCACCCAGACTCTGCAATTTGCTCTGTGACGGAGTAAAGCTGTCTTCTTCCTCTGCAAATCTATCTGGAAAACAGAGGTTTCCTTGAAATTGAATACGAAGACAGAGACCGATGAAATAAAGCACTGAGATGGATCAAAACCTGTGCTTGGAGGGACCGTATAAACGGAAGTTGCCCTTTTGATCACCGGAGGCGAAATTTTACGGACAGACGACGGCGTTGGAGCTGCTCTGTTGTGAAATTGACTGACCTTGTTAACCTCAACACCACCAACTCTGTTACTGCTAATCTTCTTCACTGCATTCATCTCTTTCACATCAACACTCTTCTTCTCCACTTCTTTCTCCTCCTCTTCTCCCTCTTCTTCCTCTTCCTCATCCTGATCGTCATTTTCGATCGAATTATCGGAGACCATTTTCTCCTGACAAACACCGAACTCCTTGACTTCTTCTGGGATCTTTGAATTTTCGTTGACGGTCTCTTCTTTTGGTACATCAACATGCTCTGTTTTCTTATCAGATTTCTCGGAATTTGGAGATGGTAATGAATTTACTTTCCTCAACGCAACTGAATCAAATTCACTGGCTTTGACGATCGCCGTGCACAGTTCCGATTGGGTCTTCTTAACCCGACCCGGAGGAGTCTTCTCAATCCCATCTACTGATTCAGATCTCGCCTTCTTCGCCGCCACCGACAGAATCAAACTCTTATCATTGGTGTCACTACTAGAAACTGATCTCCTTGGTGTCATCGGAGGAGTACCAATGGATCTTGGCCTCGTAAGTTTAAGAGAATTGGCTCGAACAATCTCAAGTGATGGTACCGGGCTCTTCACATCAGACGCTCCTGACTTCCAAGTTCGTCTCTTTCCGTTAACCCCCTCCTTTGAGCTCATTTGCTTATTAGAGTTCTTGTCTTCGTTTTTGGAATGAATAACAATGGCGTTATTACTAATTTCGTCGTCGCTCTGCATTCTCGTTTCCCAAACAGAGCCTGCAGCAACAATGGCTCCTCCAATTCTTCTTCTTCTGCTGCTGATGCTTGGGTCCATTCTCTCTTTCTTTACGTCACTGTCCTACTGGCTACTACTAATTGAGTTGAAATTTGGAGGGTAGAGAGAAAAAGTGGTAATGATGATGAGCCTTGAAGCTGAAGGGAAATGGAGGTTTTTGTGTCCTGAAGATGAGAGAATAAATCACCAAATTGGCTACTGCTTTTAACTAACCTAAAGCCATTGCATTGCATGTGGTTTCACTTGCAAAGATGCTGCTTAAACACAATCATTAAGGTTTATGATCACAATCTCTACTTTTTCTTTTCTTTTCTCCTGCTTAATTTTTTTTACTTTATGAAATAAAGTTTACGTTATTATTAAATTAGCATGTACCGTGTAAACTAATGAATTGCTTCATCTTCCTCTATACTCTGTATTTTTCTTCTTCTTCTAACTCTCGAGATTCAAGTGGAAGGCTTTCTCCGTAATCACATGGATCATGAAAATACTAACATTTTGATTAGCTAAAGATATTGTTTGCAAGAAATGATGATGAAACACATACCAAGTTTAGACTGTAGACGCGATATATGCCACATTTTGTTGTGAATATTTGTTGGATTACTTTGGTTTTTACTTTTTTTCCATCAACTAAACAAGAAGAATCTTTATGGCATTGAGTCTTATCTGCTTCAGTTAAATGCAATATATAAATTTCTCTATACAGAGTTACGGACCCAATTTGAAAAGAGTTTGGATTCAAGATATGAGGTTATTTTGGAAGGAGTTGAAGATAGTCAAATTAGTCCATTGTTTGAGATGGGAATGAACAAACGAATCCAATTTATCGTCTTCTAATTTATTCAGATAATTTCCTTATTATAGAAAAATATGCAACATATGAATTTGTCATCGCATCGGTGTAGTGAGTGCCACCGTCCACCGACACCTTTGTGTGACAGAATAAGTGATTATTAATTATAAAGTGTTTTAAATAAATCTGCTAGTTTATAAGTTTTTTCATATAATAAATATGTGTGATTGGACTAAGATTTGTAGTTATTTTCTTCAAATTATTGTAAATAGAATGTTAGTCAATTTAATAATTATAAAAATTGTTAGTATTTTTTAATGTTACTTGATTTTGATAGTAATTTCATTTTAAAATAATTAAATAGAAAATTTCATGAAAATCAGGAAAATCAAATCTGATTGACAAAATTCATTAAATTTTCAGTAAAAACTTTACAATAATCTAAAATTGAAATACTTTACAATACTATTATTTAAAATCCCATCTCCTTAAATTTAGGTCCAGGAGAACGACGCTAATCGCTGATTGGCTGTAAGTTGGTTTACTGGGTAAAAATCAGGCGCGATATAGACCACCGTAACAGAAAGAGGAGCTTCTGTCTTTTGTTTAGTATGAGTGTAATAAACATATACTTATGAAATAAAATAAGTGGCCGAGTTATGTCGGGGCTGTCTTTGTTAGGGTTTAATAGTGCGTTGCAGCTGCCACTCTCTTTCTCTCGTTTCTTTTCACACAGCCGCAAAAGCTCTTTTCTTTTCTTCTTTTGCTTCTTCTTATCCATTCACACAATTTTTGTCTCATACAATCACAAGCCGTGTGTCTTCTCTATCCACGGATTATTGATTCCTCTGTAATTTTGAATGGAGGTTGCTACGAGCAGCGCCGATTTCAGGATCCAAACGGATCGTGATCGGCATAACAACGGATCTTGTGCCGTTGCTTCCTCAACTGCTTCCGCCGTGTTTAGGAAGATCGAGTTTCATCCGGCTAGGAAACCCTTCAATGGCTTCTCTAATGGTGGTTCTGATTTCAAGATCGAAACTTTGAATCCCAGCTCCGGTAACAAGCGAGTGTTATCTTCACCGTCCGTTAAGAAATGTGACGGCTCTGATTTGGTGGAATATGGTGTCGATCCGGAGCTCACTTTTAGCATTACCTTCCGCAGAATCGTGAGTAAAGATGTTACTTTTAGCTGTCCAATCTCTTTCGATTTTGTGTGACCTTCTAATTGATCAATTGATCGGCGTAAATATGTTTCCTTTTTATCTAAACTTATCAGAATTCGTACTGGTTTTTGTTGATATGTGTTGGTGATTTTGTAGGGTGCGGGTTTACAGAATCTCGGGAATACATGTTTTCTTAATTCGGTATTGCAATGTTTGACATACACTGAGCCCTTAGCTGCAACTTTGCAGACCGCTGCGCATCAGAAATATTGTAAGTTGCTTTAGATGCTCGTATTGTTAAATTTTGTTGCTTGTTTTATCAGTTAGAGCACTTATGTCTTCTGTTTTAGATTAATGGGTGGCTGTGATCGTCTTGTTTTAGTGTCTGATACAGTGTTCGTATATAAATCGTTTGTGTAGGTCATGTTGCTGGGTTTTGTGCTTTATGTGCGATCCAGAAACATGTCAGGACTGCCCGTCAAGCTACTGGAAAAATATTAGCACCGAAAGATTTGGTATCAAACTTGCGATGTATGCATCTCAGACCTTGTTTGCTTGCACTATTGTGTGCCAATTTTGCCTTACTAATCAGACTAATGAGTATTTTCAACTCATTGGTTAGGCATATCCCGAAACTTCAGAAATTGTAGGCAGGAGGATGCACATGAATACATGATCAATTTGCTAGAATGCATGCACAAGTGTAGTCTGCCTTCTGGTGTACCCAGTGAATCCTCTGATGCTTACAGAAGAAGTTTGGTACACAAAATTTTTGGTGGTAGCCTACGTAGTCAGGTAAAGGTTCTTTGCTTTTAGGAAGTTTTTCATCCTTTTGAGCATATATGTTACCTTTGTGTGGAAGATCTCTATGACATGATTGAACGGCCTCAGCCTGCTCTAATATGGTATTTTCCAATTCAGGTGAAATGTGAGCAATGTTCCCATTGCTCCAACAAGTTTGATCCATTCCTTGACCTAAGTCTAGACATTTCGAGGGCAGATTCATTGCAGCGAGCACTTTTACGTTTCACAGCTGTTGAGCTCTTAGATGATGGTGCAAAGGTTTACCAGTGTGAAAGATGCAGGCAGAAAGTTAAGGCTAAAAAACAACTAACTGTTTCTAAAGCACCTTATGTTCTAACCGTACATCTTAAGCGGTTTGAAGCTCACAGATCCGAAAAAATCGACAGGAAAGTCCAGTTTACCTCTGCAATTGACATGAAACCTTTTGTCAGTGGTCCCTGTGTAAGTAGGCTTCTTCTTGTGCTCTATATTCGATGAATTTTTCCTGTTCTTGCAGTTGTTTAGATGATCTTGTTAATGTATTTTTTAATCTTTAAGCTTCATGATTGCCTTATGTACAGTATTTGTGTTGAACAGGAAGGTAATTTGAAGTACACTCTGTATGGCGTGTTAGTTCATTATGGTCGAAGCATCCATTCTGGTCACTACGCCTGCTTTGTGCGCACTTCAACTGGCATGTGGTATTCGCTTGACGATAATAGGGTAAGTAGCAGTGTTCTACATTTTCTGGGTTGCAAAGTTTTGGTTTGATACTGTACCTGCTGTTAGTAGTTTATTTCTGTTACATTGTTCCCTGTTGAGTTGGCATGATTTTAATTTCTTAATGATGCTGAAACAAAGAAGACAGACAATGATCAAGTATAGCTAGTAGTAAGTTCCTCTTTACACTGTTGTTGTAGGTTATCCAAGTTAGCGAGAAGACTGTTTTCGATCAGAAGGCATATATGCTATTCTATGTTCGTGATAGACAAAATGCAGTCCCTGTAGTTAAGAAAGATATTTCCAAAGAGAGCCTTGCCACAAACAGAGCTTCTTTGATTATATCTTCTAACTTAAAAGATCAAGTCAATGGTTCAGCAGTCATAAAAAAATGTGGCTTAAATGCCCTTGTTACCAATGGTTCAGCACCCTTGAAATCATGTGATCTTGGTACTCCTGCTGTCTTAACTCAGGGTTTAAATGCCAAAGAGACTCAGAATAATCCCCTAAGCAGTGTGGAGGCAAAAGATTCCCTTAAGAGGGAAAATGGTTCAGTGCCCTTAAAAACATGTGATCTAGCTGCCCCTGCTTTCTTAACTCGGAAAGATTTAAATACCAAAGAGACCCTCCAGAAGGAAGTACCACTTCCGCAGGCTAAGAGGGAAAATGGTTCAGGACCCTTCAAATTGTGTGATCTAGTTCCTCCTCCTGTCTTATCTCAGAAAGATTTAAATACCAAAGAGACCCTTCAGAAGGAAGTACCTCTTCCACAGGCTAATGATGAAGGATCTTTGGTAAAGGAGGATTCAAAGGCTGCATGTGAAACATTACCTGGGAAGATGTCTCCTCTCCTGGATGGAAGCACAAATACTCAAATTTTTGTGAACTTACCTACTTCTGCGGCTAAAGCTGAGAGAAGTGTTGAAGAGGAGAATTCTGTTAACAATTTGAGCGAGCCTGCTAATTCGCTCAAGGTGAGTGTATAATTATACCATCACGAGTCAGCATCTTGTCTTATGGCCACATTTTTATTAATGAGATTGAGTGTTTCTAACTTGCATCTTGCCACTGCTTCAGGTTAAAAGTGTGTCGATTAGTAATTCACCTATTGAAGAAGCTGGTCTTATTGATCGGACTTTAGGACAGCACCCGGAAGAATCAGCCATTTCAATTGAGTCGGTAAAGTCAACTCCCGCTCGGGAGATTCTCACCACACCAAGAAAGACTCGGAAGCATAACACGAAATCTCTTCAAGTGGGGCTTAAATTTTTTAAGCTGTCCCTGGGCTTACGCAAAACGAAGAAACAGAAAAGGGGAAGATCAAGTAGTACCTTAGCTGTCAAGATTTTCTCTGAGGAGCTCCTATCCAAGAAGAGAGCTACAGATCAAGAGCATTCAACTTCACAGATAACTAGTGAAGTTGTTTCTGGCTCTGCTTGTATGCATGGAAAGGATAATAGTGTTAGTGTGCATAGTAAAAGCACAAGGAGTAGCAATGGCAATATGTCATTTGGTTCTCCAAACGGTGAGTTCAAGGAGAGAACTAATCAAAATGGGTCTGTTCTTGCGTCAAACCAACAGCAACCCTTGGGGAGTTCTGAGTTGTCTGAAGCAAGCCAAAACGCCAAAAGAAAGAGAGAGTCCTCAATCTCGTTACAGAAAGAATCTTTGAACATCCTCACACGGGGTGTGCCAGAGACAGTGGGTAAGTTTTCCCTGAACTTATTACTTTTAGACATTTGGCCTTGTTAATTGCTAATGACAATGAACTTCCACTCGTTGGCCATTATCCAAGTCTGGTGATGAAATTTTTGGAAGTGGCATCAATCAAGCCTTCATATTTGACCATGGAGCAAGAGCTTATTCCATGTGATTGTGTTTGATGGGATTAAATCTTATAATTGTTGCAGTTGCCAAATGGGATGAGGAAGTTTCAGCTTCTGAGAAGATGAGATCAAAGAGTGAAGGCATGAACATTGGTTATGTAGCAGATGAGTGGTGAGTGTTGGGTTATTTGCTATGGGATTGGTTACATAATCAGTTAGCTTACATATAAATGGTATTGGATTGTGGCAGGGATGAAGAGTATGACAGAGGGAAGAAAAAGAAGATAAGGATGAAAGAGGAGACCTATGATGGGCCGAACCCGTTCCAGATGCTTGCATCAAAGAGACAAACGGAGACAAAGAAGAATTGGACACACCGGTTAACTACTGCAAGACAGCTTTCAGGATATGAATAAGGAGCAGCCATAATCTTTACACATATATGTCATCCACTTGTTGCTGTATTTGGCATAAAGTAATGTTAACAAAAGAGGAAAAGAGAGGCTATAGACATAAGACATTGTTATCTTTTGTCCTCTCAGTTTTGTCCCATTTGTGATAAACAAAGACTGACCAGTTTTTTGGAGTGAGATTATCTACTTTTCTTTCTTGTATTTCTACATCTCCATTTTCGGGTTCATGCTATTTTATAGCGATACAAGTATATGCCCATGTAATAGTATCGCAGCATCAAGTTTTTGAGAAAAAACGACAATAATGGCGGTGTCGCAATTCAAGAAATTTAGATCTCATATATTGTAACCGAAGATCTAAATCATTAATTATAACATGCTATAATAAATACTTAGTTTTGTAAGTTCCCTAAACCCTAGTAAAACCTCCTCATCCACAGGCCTCTTTGGTCATCTCATTCTTCTGCGCCGGCAAAAGAAAAGAAAAAAAACCAAGACTTTGGAGAGAATGGCAGAGATGGATGACGAAATCACGAGGATTTTCAAGGTGCGCCGCACGGTGCTTCAGATGCTAAGGGATCGAGGTTATACTATAGAAGAATCTGACTTGAACTTGAAAAGAGAAGAATTTGTTGAGAGGTTTTGTAAACCTACGAATAAAGTGAACAAGGAAGCTCTTTTCGTCCTAGCCAGTAAGCCAAATCCAGCAGACAAGGTACACACACATATTATAGAAGAACATATCATAAAGATGTAAGCTTTTGACCCAATGCTGAATCTTGATCTCGATGCAGATTTACGTATTTTACCCGGAAGATCCTAAGGTGGGAGTCCCAGTGATTACAAAGTATGTTGCAATAAAGATGAGAGACGATAAAGTTCCTCGAGGGATTATAGTTGTTCCAATGGCCATAACTACTCCCGCCAAAAAAGCCATATTAGAGCTCAACAAGATTCTAACAATTGAAGTCTTTGAGGAAGCTGAATTGGTGACCAACATCACCGAGCATAAACTCATCAATAAGTACTACGTACTCGACGACCAAGCCAAGAAGGATTTACTCAAAAAGTACACAGTTGCCTCGCATCCTTGTCTCTGATCCTGTTGCCAGATATTATGGACTCAAGCGAGGACAAGTTGTCAAGATCAGACGAAGTGATGTTACTTCTTTGGACTATTACACTTACCGATATGCTGTTTGATTCATATCCACCATATCTTTTGTTTTGCATTTTTTTACAAACCTTGCTTCTTCATTGTTATTGAATGCTAATAAACTCAAATTTGGAGGCTTTACAAAACATAAAAGGGATTTGTTAACAAGTTAAAAGGAAAAGGAAGTCCCTCTTTGTCAGACACACTTTTCTTGTCCGAATATACAGTGATGGAACCTGAAACAGCTAGTTAGATGATCGTTTGTTATCCCTGCTGCCTGCATGAAGGAGTAAACCACCGTTGGACCTACGCCACGGAAGCCTCTTCTCACTAGATCTTTGCTTATCACTTCTGCTTTTGGAGTCTTTGCAGGCACTTGTCGCTGGTACCTGAACTTGCTCACAATCGCCTTGTTCTTTACAAAGCTCCATATATACTTGTCAAATGATCCATATTCTTCTATCACCTGTCAACACAGAAAACAATTAACAATCTGACTGCAACGGACTGTTGGTTTAGTTGCCGATCATACGCACCAAGCCTTCTGTCCAGACTTTATTTTCTTTTGGTTGAATCTTTGAAATATTACCCTGGCATCTTCTCTAGACCTCCTTAATGTCACTTTCCAGGCTTTGAATGTTCAAAGTTGGGTCTTGAGCAACAAACCAAGAGTGGAAGAGGGGGTCTACCTTTAATATTTGGCGCGCATTCTCAATGATAGCCCTTAGCTTAAGCTCAGACAACAAAGTGCTCCCGATGCTTCCTGAACCAATTAGCTTCTTCTCATTGATTTTCACAATGGCGTTGGGGTCGAAATCAGCAAAAACATCCCTGCATTCAACACTTGTCATAAGAAAACACAATGTAGATTCAAAGTGGACTGCTTCAGAGAAATGAGAGATAGGTCCATATGCAAAAGAAGGTGAACAAGAATCATAACAAGTACCTGAAGGCCTGTCTATTGTTCAGTATCGTAGGCCAAGAGTGTTCAGCCAAAGCACCCGAAAGCACAAGAAGTTCAAACAACCTCCTGAACATACACCACAAAGAATGACAGTAAGGAATACTCATTCTTCATTAAAAAAGAGTGCAGATCTACACAAGCAAGATAAGCTTGAACCGTACTTGTCATCGTGAACTGGCACACCCCATTCTTCATCATGGAAAACAATGTAGCACGGATCTGGCGTTTTCATACAAAAATCAATCAATATAGAGATCTTTGAAAGTAAATCTACGATTGTGTTCATCTAAATGTAGACAAGAGTAAGAAACTGACCGGAGTTTGGTGTCACCCAAGCGCATCTCTTCTTAGTCTCTGAACCATTGGGTGGTGAATCCAAAGTACCTTCAGAGACAACACTTCTTGGCTTCGAAGGGTAAGACTTACTTCTACTTCCAACACTATACGACCGAATCAACCGACCCGTTGATGCTCGGCTGTGGAATGAGTCCATCGAAGCATCAGAGGAAAATGATGCATTCAGTGACAGATTAGAACTTAGGTTCTGTTCATGTCGTCGTAGTATAGAAGCCGCGTTAAGAGTGAGCTTCTGGAAAGAAGAAGAAGATACAGTTTCTGTTGGTGAAGCATAAGATAACTTCTCATCTGATCCAGTAAGCACAGATGAGGATCTTTCAAACTTTCTTAGTGACTTTGATACAGCTTTGTGTGTAGCCTTTTTGGAAGCAGTACCTTGAGTTGGGTTAGTCTCTGCTTCAGCCACATTCATGGACTGAACTCTAGGAGCACCAGACATGGATTTCACCAAACACTGTGACTTGATTTCTGACTCCTGAATCAACAGAGAAACATCTGAAACAAGCCATTCTTTTTCCTCACAAACAGCATCGTTTGTGCCGCGGCCATTTAACCAGTTTTTGGTTGCTAGATCTCTAAAACTAAAACTAACTCCGTCAACGAACCAATAAGACTCATTCCTCTTGAGTTTTTGAAGCTACACACTTTACCAAGTAAACAGGCATACCATCAATAAAAAAAGCTTCCTTTTTAGGGTTTGAGTTTCAATAAACAGACAGGAGTAACAAAAAAGGTAACTTCAGTGATTCAGATTCAAAATAAGTCTTGTAAAAACCGACAGAGACAAGCCCGCATTTGTGAAAAAACGAGAGAGACAGAGCACATTGACTTGAAAATAAATAAAAAGGTGGAATTTGCACTCCTATAAATGGTTTCTAAAAGAGTGAAAATGGCTGACAAATTTCCTGAAAATTCCCATGAGTTTCTTCTTCCCAAGACAATCAAGAAGAAAGAGAAAGAAAATGCAAATCATTAAATTAACATATAATCAATCATGTATGTTGTCCATGGACAAAATACAGCTAATCTAGTAACCATACAAAACCCGAGCAGGTATAGAATAAAAAACGGAGAGCAGTGCATTAAAGGATTCAGAAAAACGGCACGTAGTTGAAGAAGTGATTGTTAGACTGTTAGTTTAGTTACATAACAACCTCCACTACACCTCAATCTCCACCATGAGCTCATTTTACCTTTCTTCTCTTCCAATTTCCAAACCCTAAACCTAAACCCAATACCCTGATTCTTCCTCGTCCACTCTCTCCTCTTCATGCCAACTGCTATTCGTGGAGATTATCTTCTAACCTTGTTCAACATGGTCTCGATTTTGAGGAAACTGTGGAGGAAAATGAAATCCCTCAATCTCTCGAATTACCTACGATTACTGCTCCATCGAAAAAAGGAGATGAAGAGAGCCTGGACGATAGATTCAAGCTCAGAAATGGAGAGGAGGTTGGTTTACCTTGTATTTTCTCTTATTCCTCACCATTTTAATTGATAACGAAGAAAGGATTTGCCTGAGCATGAAATTAGTCTCTAGAAATGAAATTTTCTGTTTCAGAATTAAAGGAAGCATACTTCATTTGTAATTTTCCAAGTGTTTGAGGAGAAGGCATATGTAGTTGGCGTGGAAAGAAAGGGTGATGGAGAGTGTTTGTTTGATATAGAAGAATCCCTTGAGGAGCTAGAACAGCTTGCGGATACTGCTGGGCTTGCGGTGGTTGGTTCTACGTATCAAAAGTTAGTTGTTCTACGTATCATAAGATAATTAGATATTGTCAATGATTGTTTTATCTACGGTGGATGCTATAGTAAATGATTGTTTTATGGTATATTACAGGCTAGCTTCCCCAAATCCTAGAACATACATTGGTCTGCATTGGGCGTTGAGACCGTGATATTTGACGGTGAACGTTCACCTGGGTAACGTTTCTGTGTAACATGTGTTCGTAAATTATAACCACCATGCCTCTTGCATACCTTTTAGCTAAAGTCTCCCAACATCTATTGTTTCAAGTTTTTAATTCATCTTTTTTTTGTTGCAAGCTACTCTGTTTCTTCTTTCACTAAATTGTAGCTTGTCTTGGTCATTCAGCTGATTAATATTTATTAATGTAGCCATTGGATTGTTGTAGTGTGTAGGAGTTTAAGCTCTTGTTTGTTTCAACACTAGTTTGTCAAAATGTGAATTGAGCATGTCACATGTGTTTTAGTTCCTTATTACTTCAAATTTTTAATTTCAAGCAATTGCGTAACCTGGAAAAGGCCTTCGGTGGGGATGTTAGAGTTTGTAACCGCACGGCCCTTATCGTAGACATTTTAAACCAAAGGGTCGCAACTCATGAAGCAGCCTTGCAGGCAAGATAGAGATGACCATTGTGAAGTTTTTTAGTAATGCTCTTTTCAGAAACCATGTCCAAATATTGGCTCTATTTGGAATTGTTTCCAGGTTGCTCTAGCACAAATGGAATACCAGTTACCACGTTTAACTAGAATGTGGAGTCACCTTGAGCGTCAATCTGGTGGCCAAGTTAAGTGCATGGGAGAAAAACAAATTGAAGTTGATAAGCAAATCTTGCGTACTCAAGTAAGTAAAATATGTATATTTCTGCTGTTTTAGTCTTTTTTGCTACTGCTCCGAATTTCATTTTTTAAGAAATGGTGTGACACGGTTTGTGATGAGTGCTTTCATAGGTTCTGTCTTTGTTTAGGTTTTTCTGTATTCGTCAATTTAGGTAGAAGTATTTTCTGAACGTTTTAATATTGAATTGGTCAGATTGGAGTTCTCAAAAAAGAGTTGGAATCTGTTAGAAATCATCGAAAGCCGTATAGAAGCCGGCGTGTTGCTATACCTGTTCCTGTTGTATCTTTGGTAAGTACACCACAATATGTTAAACCTCGTTGAAATTGAAATTTTATATGAGAATACTTTTTACATATTGTGTTTTAGGTTGGTTACACAAATGCTGGAAAGAGTACACTTTTGAACCAGTTGACCGGTGCTAATGTTCTCGCTGGAAATCGTTTGTTTGCAACTCTTGATCCAACTACGAGAAGAGTTCAGGTCAGTGAAATTAGTTGGAAGATTAGATCTGCAGTCCCTTCCTTTTTTGAGAGACAGTTGTTTCTTATATTATATGCTATTATAAAGCATAGATATGCCCCTGACAGTCACATTACCTTACAGATGATGTGTTTTATGTAAAGTGTTTAATATAATTGTACAGCGCAAGCACTGCCAATCTGCCATAATGAAGCTTTTCTTTCAACTAAACTATATGTCGGTATTAAGCTATTGACATGCAATAGCATGAAACGTTGTATTTGATATGGTATAATGTTTTGACATAAGATTATTTTTTTCTTTCCCTTTTGGTCAGATGCAAAACGGGAAGGAATTTCTTCTCACAGATACCGTTGGTTTTATCCAAAAGTTACCAACCACCCTGGTAAGGTCCCAACCAGAAGCGCAAACAGACATGTTCTTCATGTGCTTTGTTAATACTCCCATGACTGTCTGTTAAAATAAAATTGTAGAAAGCGTTGTGTAACTTAGCCGAAAAGTTTCTTGTAGGTTGCTGCTTTCAGAGCAACACTCGAAGAGATATCAGAGTCATCCCTTTTAGTACATGTTGACATCAGGTTTGATATTTTTAAATCCTGCTTAAATTGGGTCAATCAATCAGTGTCATAATTTCACCTCCCTGATGATTATATGCTTGCAAAATGTTTAGTCACCCACTGGCAGAGCAACAAATAGAAGCTGTGGACAAGGTTATGTCTGAACTCGATGTTTCATCAATCCCAAAATTAGTCGTGTGGAATAAGGTAGTGTATTGTAGTAAGACGGATATGATTGTTTTCCATCTAATCTCTTGCTGTATATTCAAAATAACGTGGGAAATACTACAACTATAAAATACTCTTTACTCCTTGGTTAGGTTGATAGAGTGGATAATCCTCAAAAGGTCAAGCTGGAAGCAGAGAAAAGTGGGGATACTATTTGTATATCTGCTCTGACTGGAGAAGGACTAGACGACTTCTGCAATGCTGTTCATGAGAAGCTCAAGGTTTCAGTTTCATCAAAATGTTTTGATTTCTTTTTGGTTCATGATTTTAGCACATTAGAGATATAATTTTAAAAAATCTGTGACAGGATTCAATGGTTTGGGTTGAAGCCCTTTTACCATTTGATAAAGGTGACCTGCTAAGCACCATACACTAGGTTGGAATGGTGAAAGAAACTGTGAGTAGATGGTCAACCATTTTGCTTGGCTTCTTTTTTATTCATTTCGATAACTCATATGATTCTCATTTCTCATGTTTGTTGCATATTTAGGAATATACAGAGAACGGGACGCTTATCAGGGGCTCATGTTCCGCTTCGTTTTGCACAGCTGCTTATACCTATGAGACACTTGGTCAAAGATACTTCCATAAGCCAAAAAAGGTGAACCAGAATCATAGGAAGAACCTGAAGGCCTGCCTTTTGCTCAGATTGGTAGCCCACCTCCTCGTGTGTTCGGCCAAAACACCCGAAAGTAAAAGGAGTTCAAAGTTCAAACAACCTCCTTGAACTTACACACCACAAAAAATAAGAGTAAGGAATATATTGTCGATAAAAAGGAATGCAGATAGACACAAGCAAGATAAGCTTGAACTCTAACTTGACGTCATGAACTGGCGCTGCAAATGTTATTTCATCAGTGATAACCCTTTTTCTACAGAGATAATCCGGCTTGGAAACATGGGGTGCTATAACTATTTCATTTAACTAAAACGTTCGATATAAGATTTACTTAGAATTTGCCAAACCTAACATACTAACACTTTCAATGACTCAGAAAACAAGCTAATCTCAAACTCGAGAGTTTCTCAAAGCTGAGAGGAAAAATAAGCGTTCTTGTATTTAGATAGCAAAACTTGTTATACCCAAGGACGAGGGTGTACTACAAAATTACATAAAATCAAGTTTCAACTAATACGACTCAGATTTTGGTGGCGGAATCATGTCTTTGTTATGTGCTAAGCAGTGGGAACAGAATGTAGTAAAATCAAAACTTGTAACATATACAGAACATCAAAATTTCTAGCTTGATTGCATAAATATATAAAAATTCATGAGATCGTTCTAAATGAATCATTTGACGTTGACTCCACATAAACCAATTCTTAGTGTGGTTATCTACTGCTTAATTTTATTAAGTCCCAACGAAGTGGGTAAAAAACTCAATGATTGAGATATCTATTATCCTTTTTCTAATCCACCACATAAAGCATTGTTAGGATGAGTAATGTAGCCTCTTAAATATCTTATCAGCTACATACCAAATGCTTTTTTTTTAAAGTTGGGTTCTCCGTACAAAGATGAAAGATACTGTCACTCTAATTTGCAGACACTTGCACGCCTACTAAATCACCCACTAACCTTGCAGGACAGAAGCTTTCACCATATCCAGGTCTCCAAAAGATAATCCAGAGAATCGTATGGAGCTATACCAAACGGAAATGGCACCTGCAATGGAAGAAGGTCATATGAGAAAGAATTAACAATTCATCAGTTGATAGGAAGAAACGTTTTTCCTTCTTTATTGTCAATAGATCGACTATTGAAATGTATAAGCAGTATCAGTACGTACCCCAATAGACCTCGGCCTTGCCATATCCTCGGTGTAACAGATAAACCAACTTTTGCACCTTGCCTCATTACTTGAACAGAAACTGCTTGTCCCTGGTTAGACTGAGCTTCAGCAGCAAGCCTTTGCAACAGGTTGTCACCACCCTCCACGTTGCCAAACTTCACAACCTGATCCCCAAGCTGTAATCCATCCTCTGCTGCTGGAGATGACTCGGTTATCTCATCAACCATGGCAAATGGAATACTAGTAACCAAATCCACATCCATGGCACGGGAAGTAACAGTGAAGCCAGATGTCTGCATAGATGCAGAAGTCACTTGACCTGACAAGCTTGTTTCTTCTGAACCTGCATCATTCCTTACTCATAAGTTATGTACCCACGTCATGCATATGGTTTCAAAGTATAAAATGTCTCAGTGAGCATCTAATAGTCACAGCATAAACAAAGAACCAGAATCAAAGTGAATGAGTAACCCAAACAAAGCTTAGAGCTCTATTTCCAGTCATACCTGAATCTTTAGTGGATGAAGTTGTAGATGTAGGCCTCACTGAATGAAGAATTTGAATGTTCACATTTATCTTTTCCGTTATCTCTCTGTGCTCACTCCTTAACTCTGTGTTGGAGCAGAAACTATTTCAGAGAAATAATCCGACTCAAAACGGACAGAGCAGTGTAAAACTTAACAATTGGTTCACTCTAGAAGCTACATTTCCACTCTATGGAAATGCTAATAAATACAAAAATCAAGCTTGATTCCTTCTAATCTCTTCTCTAGCCCAAAACCTGCCTTGGACTTGTAATCTCGCCCTAACTTTGGACTAAATCAGCACAAGACAAAAGAAAAAGAGTAAGTACCAGCAAGACGATGCCGCTCCGCTCTCACCATTGGAATGTCAATATCTTCCCGAGGAAATCCCTATCATAAGCAAACAAATCAAAGGAGAAAAATAAGCAGATGTTTCAGTTAAGACTAGAGAAGAGCCAGACGCAGTACCTCTGAGTCGATGAGATTGCCGGAGAGACCAGGACCGCCGGAATTGCAGAGATGTTGGACAATAGAGTTCAGTTCCGTCTCCATACCCGTTCTCTTTTCCATTAGAGTCATCGTCTCAGCTTTCAGATTCGCGCCAACCATCTTCCTTCTCCTCACGCGTCGTCTTCTCCAAGTCTGATTGAACTGTCACCGAATCGCAACTTTATTTGCCTTTACCTTGGGACAGCACGTGGCCGTGATTGTGTTTTGGGTTTAGTTAAAAAAAGCCCATTCTTGAACCGAAGTAAGATCCTAGCCTTAACCTTGGGACAGAGCATGTGGCCGTAATTGTGTTTTGGGCTTATTTGATTGTGATAGTGAACGTCCAAGAGCAAATTCTTTTCCTTGACGGCAACGTTAGGGAGTCTGATGTTAGGGAGTCTGAAGAAAACGTTGGAGGCCTCGGGAAAAATTATCTTTTCTGTTTAACAGCCTGCCCACCCTGAAAACGGCTGAAATGAAAGATAACTAACGATCTGACACAAAGCATCATCCTTAATCCAACAAATCATCAAGAGCTCCCTCGCTTTAAGCCAGACCAAATTCTTAATTGCAAACGAACGGTTAAATCCTAATCGGGCTAATCCTAGTTAAGTTAAAAGGCCCATATGTGCACTTTTTTTCTTTTCTTTTTTGGTGTATTATTATTTGTAATTGTGGTATGGAGACGAGTCTCTTATTTATATGATTATATGATTCTGTCACTTGTTTCTAGATGTTTCATTGCTTCCATGAATAGGATGAAGCTGTCCACTGATATTGGAAGCATAGTTCTGTTGGAAGGCTATAGATGATGATGGTAACCTTGAGTCCAGATCATCCACCGTATAAAGGAAGCATAACTCAAGAGCCTTCAACGACTAAGTCCCCGTTTACTTGCTCAACTCGATGAAGAAAGAACACAGCTTAACAGACTCTCCTCATTAAGCAAGCTGCATCACCCCAAAAAAAGACTAAAATATTCATCTCTGAAAGAACAAATGAAGTTGTAAATTAAACGTTCTTTAAGTTGTCAAATTATGCTAAATGAAGGAACACTTACTCTAACCAGTATGATCCACAAACGAAGCAACATCAACAGATAAAAAAATGGAAAAAAAATGATAGGTATCGACACATAGTAGAGAGACAAATTAAAAGATCGAGCTCGGAACAAGCTTAAAAATCCTAGCAGGATAAAAAAAATGGACCTAAGAACAGAAATAGAAATAGAAAGAAGCGAATCGAAATGAACTTGCTGAAACAAGAGAAAAGACAGAGACTTACTTAAGGCTTAAAACTTTAAGCTAATCCATGGCTTAGACGATTTCAAGGGTCCCGTTGATGAAAGATAAGAGCAAAAACTACGAACAAGAAGAGACCAAAGTTGGTATAATAAAGCGAGCAGAGCAGACAAGTGGTGTCGCCTTTACCAAATATAACCCAAACAAAAAAAAATTAAAATTACAACTTTGGAAAACATCATATTATAATACAACCATGTATGATAAAAGAGAATAAAAACCAGAACATATAGGGATATGAGGACTTATATGGTGGCTTTTCGCTTGATCGTTACACTCTTTTATTATTATTGAACGTTACTACTTCAAATCTGCAGAGTTTGTATAAGAACTGTTGTGTGTTCATCACAGCTGAAAGACTCTTATAAAAGGATGTTCATCATAGCAAAAACGTAGATTATTCCTTGTAAACTATTATACAAGACGAGGTGGAATGGAGGATTTTGTACAAAGAAGAAGTATACAAGCTCAACTACAGCAGGAACACGAGGAATCGAGAATCTCTCATCATGACGGATGCGCTTGCCAAGGCGGTCATAAAGGTGATAAGCTTCAAGAGGAACAATAACATCCTCAGTAACTGTGTTTGTCCATTCATGAAGACCTTTCCTTTGAGAGGCATTTGGACCTTTACACGACTTAAATGGATGCCCGTAAGGTCCAACATGGAACTCATTGCACCACCTAACAGACCAATCGAAACAAAATCAAAAGGCCATACTCAAACTAACCGGAAATGTAACATTAAGAATAAGAAGAGAATTTACCCACAAGCATTAACACGAACAACTTTCATGAGCCGGTGGAGATTGTTGATCAATCTGATTCTTGCATTGTATACTTTATAAGCAAGAGGCACAAGGCTCTTCACAACCATACCATTTTTAGGAGGAGGTAGAGGTCTCTTAGGTTTGTCTCAAGTCTACAATAGGCACACGAAAAGGTTTCTTCTCTCTCCTTGTGTATTCCTTAGGTAAGTCTTCATTCTGAGGACGATCACTTCTCACAACCAATGTAAGAGATCGACGCTCTTTACTAAGCACAATTCTGGAATTGAACTGAAGTCTGAACTCAATGCTATTTCGCTACACAACATATCCGTACAGAACAGTAAGTACTTGACACTCTACTAGAAATTGAAGTTTACAAGGATTTCATCAACAGCTGAAAATAAAGCCATAATCGTATACAATCTTCTTCGGCAGACTATTACATGAATATTTCATATATGTAGCAATAAAGTGTGGTCTTCATTCTAAGAACCAAAACAAGAATGAAGCAGCGTGAAACGAATTGGATTATATTGACTACTAAAGGAATCTGAACTGAAGAGAAGGAGAGAACCCAAGTTTAGAAAATGGATTAGGATTGAGAAATTGCCTCCTGGATACGCTCTGAATAGTGAAAGGTACACTTTTTGGTGGAACCCCAGAAAGTTTACCAGCATCTGCCCCTGGGAAACCAAAATCAATCACAATCTGACAATAATAGAATGATACTGAGCACTAAGGTCGGTTCGAATACACAGTGAAGAAGAAACTTACAGGAAGTAACTGAGTACGTTATCGACATCGTCGACAACTACTGGATTAAAGCATTGAAAGATGGAGGATAAGGAAGAGAGCAGTTTCAGTCTAGGAGACGAAGATAGCTTTATGTAAATTCGTAGACGGGCATAAGACTAACAATAATGGGCCTTTAGTGGATTATATAAGTTCCCATTAGGCCCATTTAGATTAACATTGGTTTTCAATTAGAGGTGTAGAACCGAACCGGGTTTAAAAAGAAACCATTAAACCTTTTGTAATTTTTTTTTTCCAATTTAGGATTACCGTATATCTTGCTGATCCAAAACCGAAATAAGACATTATATTAAACTTAAACCGAACAAGACTCAGATTCAGTACTTCATAAGCCAAAAACATAATAGTAAACCGAAAAATACAAACCGAAACAGAACCGAATTGGCTGAGAGGTAAGAAGACTTAAACCAAGAGGCCTAATGGAAGAAGAAGAAGAAGACGACAAGAAGCTTCTCTCCTCTCTGGCAATGTCCTTCTTCTCCACTTATGAAGTAAAAAGGACCTGACCTCTTCAGCTCTATCTTTGTGTGACATCTTTGGATCCTCTTATTGGCTCTGATCTGTCACATTTCTCGTAATCTTTTTCCCTCACTTGCCACACTGAGTCATTCTCCGCGTTGTATTTCCACGCTGTTGAAAAGACAAAATAACTCTATTAGGAAACAAAACAGAGCCACGTACCAAGTAAAAATTTCACTACTTACATAGAGAATCTCCAATTTTGAATCTTGTTCTCGATGACCATTGGTTTAGTGTCTCATCTCTAGATTCTGGAACCTTCCAAATGTTAGAATTGCCTCCAACAAGAATCTCCCTACCTTCAGATAACGAACCAAACAACAGAAGCAAACAACACATCATAAGTGAAGACATTGTGGCTAGAATAGCTACAATACAAATTGTTAACGATGTTTTTGTGATTAATCTCAGTTATAATAGTATATGATGAAAGTTTGCAAGAATAAATCAATGGATTCCTGAATCCAAACAAATCTCTTCCATGAATCAAAAACAAAGCTCGTGAAAATGAAGAAGCTAAGCGTTACAGAGCTCAGAGCTGTGTGTTAATTGTGACAACCTTTCACTATTGCATCAGCTGATGATGGGTCATCCATGCATTAAACACACTAGAATCATCGATGTAAATGCAAAAAAGTTATTGCCTTTAGGAAATTTAAAAGTTTTTTTTGGGTGATATTTAAAGAAGAGTAAATAGAATGCATGTGATGAGATGGGAATTTAATATGAATTTTAAACCATTGAAAAAAAAACCCAGCACCAGTTTCCAGAAATCAAGGCAGAGTTTTATGCAATGTTAGTAGTAGTTTAAAGGCGAATCTTTTCTAGTTTTTTTTTTCTCCTCCACCATCTGACTTTTCATGAGTAATATATTAAAGTCTGAAATGTATATTTCAACCTCCATATTCTCATCGGTCTCTTTTCAATGGACCCAGTTGAATGAAAGATAAACTTATATTTACAGACGACAATGGAACACAAGAAACAAAGCGAGAGGTTTATTTCTTCAAGAATCCTCCAACCAAACCCATTAAAATAAAGGTGTTGATAAATTCAAAAAAAAAAGAAAGGAGAAGTTGCTTTTTCCTTGACCCAACACCACAATTTAGTGTAGAAGTCATATCCCACTGCACAAGTCTGCTTCCATCTTCATCACTGCTGTCTCAACCCAACACACTCACATCCAAAAAAGCAAATTTTGCCTTTTATTTTATTTTATTTTCTTTTCTTTCTCTTCTCACAACAAGATGTGTCCTTCTTTTCTGCTTCTTTGTCCTTCTCTGACTTCTCCTCAGATTGATATTAGAATACTACACGAAACCCAGAACCGTCCTATCTCTCTCTCATCTCTCTTTTCTTCTTCTGCCCTTCATCTCTTTACCTCTTTTCTTATGTGATTCTGTAGTTACATAATCTTGTGTTCATATGATGAATCCAACTCACGGCGATTTCACTCCCTCCAGCACTAATCCTTTTGAAGATCCGAAAGTCAGGCTTAGACATCATAGCCTTATGCAAGACTATCGAGAATTGCTTATGGTACGGACTCTTTTTTCATTTTTCCTGAGTTTAGATCAAGCTTCAGTTTCTGGGTCTGGTCTAGTTGTCGCTCTGGATCTGAGAATGTAATTTTAACTACTGGATTTGCTTAAGATTTGATTTTTTCACCCTGATCTGTTCTCACAGTTGCTCCAAAAACCCGGAAAAAGGGATTAACTTTATCTTTTACATAGAAAGAAAGAAAGTTTTGAGTTTAATTGCTTCCTTAACAAACATAAATAAAGCCTCTCTTTTTTTCATGTGTAGTTATGCAAATCTCTCTATTAGTCTTAAACTGATTGAAACAATGTTCCTAATCTTAATCATAGTTTTAGGACGAGAGCCTTTTTGTGTTCTGCTTTATGGTTCTTTTCTCCCATCTTTAAGATCATTTGGTTGTGTTAGCTTTCATTAACGTGTGTTGCTGTTTGTTGGATTACTTACACAAGGAAACTGAAACTACGAGGAAAAAGTTACAGACAATGCGAGAGAGAAAGGCAACACTAATGGCCGAAGTCCGGTATAGATACTTATACAATATATCACTAGTCCTTGATGTTTTTCTCAAGTGTTCATTTAACCTTTTATCAGGTTTTTGCGACGGAGGTACAGACATTTGAGTCAAGACCAGCCAAAAGATATCGAAAAGGTCAGAGGAAGATCAAATGGTGGGAAGAAGATCCAAGCGGAACTGTCTCCTAATAAGAGAAGTGAAGTGGAAACTAAGCATGTTTCTCTTCCTGACTTAGACCACTCGGGAAAGGTTCACGATGAAACCAAAACCAGTCTTAAGAAAAAAGTTCCATTGTTCGATCTAAACCAGATATCTGTAAGTATATCTTTCAGTGTGATGGACAAAGAAACCAACATGTCTTTTTACTCTTTGCAAACCCATTTGAGTCTTTGACCATCTCTTAAATTGATTTATAGGGAGAGGAAGAGGAAGAAACAGAAGCAGTGAACAACGATCAAGAGAGGATGAAAGTGGAAGACTGTAAGAGAATGAATAGTAGCATCGACATCCAACAGCAGAAAGATTTGAAGCTATCGTCTTGCAGGAATGGTGGAAACGGTTCAAATAAGAGGAAAATTTCGTGGCAAGATCCTGTTGCAGCTCTCAGAGTCTAATAAGAAGAAAGAAGAACATACCTATTTTTCTTCCTCGATGTATCTTGTAATATAGCTTCACATCAATTTTAGCTGCTTTGTTTACTTATCTTCTCCGTTGAAAACATATCCAATTGTGACTTTAGAACTTCAAACCTTATCCTTTCTCCATTCTTGACGTGGCGTATTACCAACGTGACATTTGTACAAGTACATGTGTTAGTATACAAAATCTATAGAAGTGATCCAAAAGTCAAAGAATAAAATCAACACGTGTCCAAAGAGACACGTTTCTGTGTTACTTTTAAAATCGTACCGAACACAAATAATCGATCTTTAGACGAAGCAAGAAACTTTATGGACGAAGAAGACGGGTCTGATTGGGGCGGATTGGCTCCAGAGATACTAATCAACATCATCTCAAGGCTCACAATTCAGGAGCGATGGACCGGACCGATGTTCGTCAGAAAGTCATGGCTAACCGTTTGCAGAGATCCGTATCTCTGGTCTATTTTCGATCTGGAGCCATGGTTCGAGTCATATCCCGAGTCGATTCACCGGTGGTCTCCTGAATTTGAGCGGAAAATAGACTCAATGCTCCGATCAGTCGTTGATTGGAGCGACCGAGGTCTCACCGAGATCCGTGTCCGCCATTGTAGCGACCATGCGCTCTCTTACGCGGCCGATAGGTAAAGTATCTTTCTGATCACTGGTGAAATGATCAAGTTAGTGATTTCGTCTGTTTTGGAATTTTTGATGGATTCGAGTCTTATTTTGGACATATCATAGATGCCCAAATCTCCAAGTTCTCACCATAAGAAGCAGTCCTAACGTGACAGACGCATCCATGACGAAGATAGCATTTCGCTGCAGGAGTCTAAAGGAACTCGATATCAGTTACTGTCATGAGATATCTGACGACACTCTTGTGATGATTGGTAGAAACTGTCCTAATCTCAGGACACTGAAACGCAACCTTATGGATTGGTCAGATTCTTCTCGGCACATTGGCTCTGTTCCTACAGAGTACTTAGACGCTTGTCCTCAAGACGGAGACACAGAAGCTGATGCGATTGGAAAGCACATGATCAATCTAGGGCATTTGGAGATGCAATTCTCTAGATTATCTGTCAAGGGTCTCGCTTCTATATGTGAGGGTTGTCCGAAGCTAGAGTACTTGGACTTGTTTGGTTGTGTGCATTTGTCAAGCCGTGACATTGCAAACAACGTGTCAAGGCTGAAATGGCTCAAGGAGGTGAAGAAGCCAGATGTGTATGTACCAAGGTCAGGGGACGTGGCTCAGATGGAGAGGTATGGTCATTGGAGACTCTATGACGAGAGATTTGATATACAAGCCATGAGGATCTGATTTTCATAGACAATACAATGTTCTGTAATAAAGCAGCCCATAGTATTAACTTGGGTAGGTTGTTATGTCTGTTATAAAGCAGCTGTGCAAAAGTAAACGGAACAAGTATTTTCTTTGGTTTGATCACCTTGACCAAAACCAAAAATGGAGCTCACAATCTCACGCATTAAAGTTGTAAACGCAAGAGTTCTTTTTTACATTACAAAGGCGTGTTACTACCTACTACATCAATTCTTGTAGGGAAAATAAAAGAGAAAACAAACCAAACACAGAGACGTAACCTAAAAAAGGAGAGAGTGCAGGAGAGAGGAGGCAATCATATGGAAGGAGCCTGACAAAAGTGTTGCGGAAGCAGATGTGGTGCGAGGCCTGCTCCTCAATCTTATCCTTTTCCTTATGAATATTCCAAGTTTCCTCGTCACACCAGCTTTGTCATCGCCATCACCTGAACACAAAAGAAGGAACTGAGACGAACAGGAGTAAGAGGATCGATACGATGAGTAAGCGTTTGGTACCACCCATCTCTGCTCTAAAATAAGATAAGGCTTTGGGCCTATGCTGTGATTATAAAGAAGCTTAAAGTAGCTAAAGAAGATATTTTAGTTTTTGGACATTAAATAATATTTGGTGGGTTCTAGTGGGCTTGGGTTGGGCCTGCAGGGTGGTTGTTGTCTTTGGATCCAAACCCAATTTTTCTTTATCATTAATTTGGGTCTGCTATTGGATTAGAGCCTTTCCTCCTTATTGGAGAGTTTGTTTATTGGTAGCAAGTGCATTAGTTTGGTACCTTGAGGATTAAATAAAGAGAGTTTTAATCTTTGTGCATTTAGATTTTATGAAATTCCGCCAAAATCTTTTTTTATTTATGTCTAACGATTTTGCAAACCAGTTGTCCCAACCTTTCTTCTCAATTGAGCAAATTTTATGGTCTCAACCCCACTTGTCGATGGAAAAAATCTCCTATGAAACCTCCCGTCCTTGTATTCCACCTTTTAAGCCGAATACGTTTTCAGGTTCTGTGATCTCTGCTCTAATTCGGATTTATCCACTAGAGCCGGCACCTGACAAAGTTAACGAATTTTTTTCCACTTTCTCTTGTAAAGAGAGTTTTATAGTGTTAGTCTGCTTCCTTGGGTATCGAGTAGCTACACTAAGTATATCCCATAGAAAAAAATTGGTTCCTCCAAAACCTTGTACTAGGAAGAGAAGCACGATTTCTTTCGGTTTTATGGAGAGTGATAATAATTGCATTACTACAACGACATCAGGAGCCCATTCCTCGGCTTTCTCTCCATTGGTAACCAAGCCCCGATCCAAATCGGGGTTCGCGGGAGTTTATCTCGTCTCACTTGTCACCACACACTTCAGGGATCTAGTGTCTCGGCATTTCAGGCGCAAGTTTGGTTCTTCAAAATACAGCGGATACTTTCGTATTACGTGTGATATTTCATTTTGGGAAAGTCGATCATCACATATCGGCTATTCCTGCACCACTTCGAGTGGCATATCCCACCAGCGTGTTCCGCTTTTTTAAGATTTAATAGTTTTCATTTCCTAGAATGTTGTTCTAGTTATATCAACTGTATTTGTTTCTGTTTGTATTTTATCTCGGTCTGGATCATGTGTATCAGTAGGATCACCTTAGTCTGTGTATCCCTTTTCCCATGTAACAACATCGGTTGTGTAGACTGATGATTTAATATATGGAGTTTGATGGAAAAAAAATATATTTGGTGGGTTGATTTAGAAAATGAGATGATAAGATAATCATTATTATCCCATATGGAGCCAAGATTTGACTCGCTAAACAACTATGTGTCCAATATCACAGAGCGATCATCATCAACCAGAGTTCCAGAGGTGAATGCTCACGACGATTTAAGTCTTTGTAGTTCTCATTTTTCCGCAATTGTATGATTACCGAATCAACTATTCTTTTACCTTTAAGTCAAAGTCAAGCAACTTGCTTCCACACACTATTCTTTGATGAACTACAAGTAAAAAAGGTTTCGAAGTAAAAAAAGTTTTTGTAGGGTATACACTAACCTGGAAAGGTATCATTCTGGGTAGGGTAAGAGTTTGTCCAAAATGGTTGGCTGCACTTCCAGGAAAGATGTGACCTGACCAACTCGTTTAGCTAGTTCCCCTGTGACTCGTTCCATGTAAAGAATGTACAACCAGTTTCTTTCTTCCAAAGCCGCCACTGCTTTCCTCGCATGTACTACTGATGCTATCCATTCTTCAAACACAACTGCAGATCACACAACCAATCTCAGCATCTTTTGTGATTACTTTTGTCATCTATAATTGTAATTCTGTCGGGCCGGATAGGAAACTAATTATAATCTGGAAAAAGTGCTCTAAAACAGGAAAAAACAAAAACAAAAAAACATAGCAACTTCTATCAGAGCCAGGTTTCGATCCTGGGACCTGTGGGTTATGGGCCCACCACGCTTCCGCTGCGCCACTCTGATTTGTTATTTTTTTATAAAAAATACAATATTTAATGGGTAATTTACCAGTTTCAAATGTTTCATTCTCTGCCCAGGGTAACAAATAGTCACATATCAAAAACTCAATTAGCTGTATCCTGCAGATTCATAAGACAATATAATCAAAGCTCAGAAGCCCCAAGTATCATAGAAACACATTATCTCATTAGAATTTGAAACAGTTACAATATAAACATGCACTCATCCATCTCTGGGAATGATTCGTCAAATGGGTCCATAAACAGTAAATTTTCGGCTAAAATGGATACTCTCTGAGAAATGGCAAATATTGCACGCTGTCCAATGTATGGTTCACTTCCCAGTTTACGGATCAAATGTTGGACATAAAATCCAACACTTGTTTCTAGTTGTTTCACCTCTACAACAGATAGTAAACACACAAAAACAAATATTAAAAATGATAACTAAAAAGAAAGACACAGTTAGAATCATTATTGAACTGCTAAAGTTACCATTTCCTTTAAAGGGAATGCACATTCTTGTGATCAACTGTGTAATCATGGAACTGATAGATTCTTCAACAGATTCCAGGTTCCTCCCCATCGATATCAGCTTCTTCAATGAAGCTTGAGTGTGCCAAAAAAGAGTGTATTATTGGAAGAAGAGGAACAAGAATACACGTTTGTTTCATATGCAAATCAGCATTCTAATAAAAGGTAGTGCAGCTCAGGATTTAAATACAACTCAAGAAATTTGAATATTTTACCTAATATGAACTCTACAGCTTGATGTGACCAATTGCTGAAATTAGAGGCCTGTAGAAGAAAAGAAGAGAGTTAAAGTTGCAAAGCATCTAAGAGTGCATATAACCAGAAAAAGCTTAAGCAACAAAGGCTAACATTGGAGTCTGCTTCAGACAGTTCCAGGAGAAAATCTATAGATATCCTTAGATGCTCTGCTTCCTCTTCATATTCCGGTTCTGCAGCAAAGTTTCAACTCAAATAAAAAAGAGTCCGAGAAGATGAACAGATGGTGCTTTATATGCACTATATTTTTTTACTTCATTCTCTTAAATAGCACATCTAGGTCATATTATGGTATGGTGTAGTATAATGCATTAAGGAAATTGAAACCGAGAGATAATAAACAGTGAACAAGGCCAAGAAGACCCTTAACCAAACCTGAGATCCGCAATCTTTGAGATGACCGAGTTGATTTCCTTCTTCCCCTTATCCTCGCTAGGGATAAAATGACAACAAAAGCTGATAAGTTAAAACCAGAACCAAAGGTGATAAAGAGAATTCAAACTTCTCAAACTACATCATTGATGAATATAAGCATGAGTAAGAGACCTAGTCTGAGAAATCTTCGACGAAGGACATCACTAAATCTCGGTTCAGAGGCTTCTCCAATCCGCCTACCGCTGAATTCTCCCAAATTATCAAAGAAATAACACTTGCAAGAAGCATTCTCTGGGAATAAATCACTATGTAAAGTACCTAAATGACACAAAAATGCATTAATAAAAAGACCAATAAGTTCCACAAATATCTTGCAGCCATTCCATTTAAGAATCAATCAATATAATAGAAACGAATTGAAAAGTTTTAAGAGAATAGAAAATTGCCAGTGAATGCGAGCATTAGCAACTTCACAAATCGTATGGATTCATTTATTTCTAGCTCTGTAATAGAAAGACAATGATCAAACATTTCCAATGTAAAATATCTGAACCGACAATTTATAGGGGTCTCAAGTCTCAACAACAATCAACTGAATCATATCTGAGACCGTAAAAAACAAATATAAAAGGCCAAAAAAGTAAGAAAAAAAAAAGTCAGAGAAGAAAAAAAAAAGGACAATAATGTCATAATAAAAGCTTTAAGGAAGAGCAAAACTATTTTTGGGTTCTGAGAATCCTTTTCTCCTCCTTCAAGCTTACCACACAACATTCATCGCACAAGCCTTGACCCAGAGAGCAAAATCGTAAAGCATGTCTACTTGTACAGATTCCGACAAGCCTCAATGTCTGCAGTTTCTGAGGCCAACAGGGACTTCCCCTGCTCGCTTGACTCCAAGATGCGTATGGCTGCATCGATCACCGCCTTCTGGAACCTATCGTCTTCCATCTTCCCCAAGACTTCTCTAACCAATTTGAAATCCACACCACCAGCCAGAATCAGCTTTCCTACAATCTCACCAAAGTTGTTTGGTGCCTTAGGAAGATCAATCCCAATGTCATCCAGCATAGCACCATAGAGAAAAAACCCGGTTCCGAGATCCTTGGGTGTGACCACCTTCTTTGATAACAAATACTCCAAGAGTTTAGCAGTTGGCTCAACAACAGGCGGGCTTTTTTCAAGGGACAGGGATATTGCTTCCTTCACAAACTCTGCATGATATGAAGGCAACTCGAGCTCCTCTACACACTGCAAAGCTTCATCAAGAAGTTGAACACTGAAATATTCCTCGAGAAGCGACTTTGTTTTTCTCTTGAACACTTCTTCACTCAACTTGGAAGCACTAGGCTGTGGTTTCTCCATTGGAACTGGTACGGTCAGAGGTGCAGCTGATTGAGCTAACGGTTCTACTGCCACGGTAACTGGGAGCGACACTGGGCCGCTGCCTTGCAACAAGGCGCTTGTCTTGCCACTCATAAACCCACTGTTGCCTTGAGGTAAGAGCCTTGTGTTCATTGAGGTCGACTTGCTCACTGCTGGAGAATGAAGAGGTCCTGGCCCGTCGCGTCTAGACATTGATCTTGTCCTGGATACCTCCCAGTTATCATTGTCTGCCCCGGGCATCCCAGGCATCCTTCGCGTCCCAGGCATACCAGGCATCAAGCCACCTGCACCAGGTCGCCCACCCGGGTAGGCAGAGCCAGGGCTCACAGGTCCGCCACCAGAAGCCATACCCTTTCTCATATTTGCAGTGGCACCTGGTCGGAGACCAAGATTCTTCTCTGCCTCAGAATGAATTTCGGTTATTGTTTTTGCTTTTATCTGCACAAGTAATGTAAATAGAACATCAGAACCGCTACACAATAATGCAGCAAAGAAGTCTCAATCTTGTAACTCATAAAGCTGAGGCATTATGAAGTTTTGAATGCTAGGATACCTCTTCCCGCCTGGGAACCCAATCATTGGAACGCATATCTATGATATTCTGAACCATGAATCTTAGACGCAGTTCCAACTGAGGATTCTTTGCCAGATCCTTTAGACGTCTGAAATATGCATCATTGATCCGTTTTGATTTTATGTTTCCGTCAAGCTGTTTGCCAATAGTTTTGAAGAAATGACAAATAGCTTCGACATTTTCCTCTGCTGGGCACACTTTCTCATCGGTCCCCAGAAGCTCCTATGCTCAGAGCAAAATAATAAAGGTTAATACAGATACCAAAACAAAAGTTGTCTAAGAAATTGTGTAAAATTATAGGTGTTAACCTGAACAATGTGATGAACAATCTTTTCTGGAACCATCTTCTGCTTTAAAAGCTCACCAATCAAACGAATATTTCCTAGAGTCTTGAGCTTCAACAATTTTTCTTTGTCCCTCCGATCAGCCTCCTGATCTGGAGCACTCATCTGTCTAAGCTCCTCCCTCAAATTGGCAGCACCCTCAAACGCCTCTTGACAGATATTCAGCAGAACCCTCTTAAATGTGATCTCCTTCTCCCCAGGTTCTTCAGGTGGGAAGGTGGGCAGCTTGTAATTGATATCAGAGCACAATTTAGCATACATAGGGCAAAAGGTTGGCTCAAGGACAGCTTTGTCAAAAATAAGGGTTATCACACCCTACATATGAAAGAAAAGAAGAAAAGAACACTGGTTAGCTACTGAAATAGCGAAGATGTTTCAAAGAAGACTTCATATATGCTTGAGACAGAGCTTAAACCTTTAGGATATCAGCAGATGTGATGCCAGAGTCAATGAGTTGGCCCTTAAGAAGATCATATTTTTCCGGGGTTAGCTTGTTCAGTATCCTGGACAAGAAAAGTATATCTTTGTAAGTGTGCAATCTCGAGTTAAATATTTCATGTTGGCAGTAAAGGAAAATGATACAAAAGTCTAGACAACCAATAACTGTCTCAAAGCAATTACCCTTTCACAGTCTTCAGAACACGGTCGTTTTCAGAAAGGTTTCCTCTTCTAGCTGACCAAGGCACTTCGGCTTTGACAAGGACAGGAACTGGTCCACCCTGGTTTCACACGATATAAAAGAAAGAAAAACAAGAAACCATGCCAAAATGTAAAGGACTAAGAAGAGGGAAAAACACATTGATTTATTGATCAATTACCACTTGGTTGGATGAAATTTGTGCCTTCGAAAACTGGGAACCAAGTTGGTCTTGACGATTATATTGGCTTGCTTCAACATACCTGGAATCTCTAGCTTCACGGAGATTTTCCCATGATCTTTCCTCCCCAGCGGGTGGAGGTTGAACAGAACGGCTACGCCAATTACGAGAATCTGGTTCAGAGAAGCGACTCGCGGATTGAACAGGAGCCTGGACCATTAAGATAACAGATCTGTGTTAAATCTCATGAAACTTCATGTTAGAGGAAACAATGCAAAAGTTATGATTCAACAAAAACATACCAAACTGCTTACGACAATTTCCCCACGTGCCCAAGTCTCTTCCTCACCAAACAGTTCTGTATCAGTTTCCCTTTTGACTTTCAGAATTTCATCAGAGAGTTGAGCGGTCTGTACATATATGCAGAGACGTCAGTGACCTCAAACAAAGAAGAACAGAGACTAAAAGCAGAAACTAGACCAGTTTTAATCCTATGTTTTTAACTAAGATAATCACCTCTTTAAGTTCCAGGAGCTGCTCACGAGTGTACTTCACACGTTCACGGCCATCAAACCGCGAGTCTCCACCCTGAAACAAAAACATAACCCATGATGAAACTTCATTAACTGACACTCAATACAAAAAAAAAACATATAAGAAGTGACATACAAAGGAGACTAAGAAAGGAATAGTTCGTGAATCATAACGCCAAGATGATAGATGAACAAAAAAACTGTAAGAAATGTCAGTAGGTCCTTTATGAGCAAATAGCTGCTAATAAAATGCCCACCTAAAAGCCTGCATATCATTTTACGTCCATATTTACAGCAGCCACACATACTCGTGTGCGCCACTAAGAATCAGGACAAACAAATTCCTTGCATCACTCACACATACCTCTCTACCTATGAATTTCTATTCTGTATGTTGCAGAAACGTGACTCTATGTGGTCGGGAAGCAATCCAAAATCCAACATGAGCTCAGTAATAAACATAACGCAATGAAACTCGCAAAACAAAAGCTTTCAGCCAATTAAGACATTTGAGAGAATCAAATCAGCAAAAGGCTTCGGATTGATATGAACTCGTAAAATCGGATAAAGCGAGAGTGACAGAAATCCAGAGAAGCTCACGCTAAGACACGAGATCAACAAAACCATATCCAGACATAAAAAAAAAAACAAAATCCGAGGAAGAAGAAGAGCTAGATCAAAATAAAGAGGGGAGCTTGGCGACCAGAAATGAGGGTACCTTGAAGGAAAAAGAGGAAGCAGGAGCACCACCATGAGGACGAAGGAGAGGTAGATCCGAAGAGGAAAGAGAACCAAATGAGAGAGACGAAGAAGAAGAGGAACCGAAGAGTCTGTTTCCTCGACCGCCACCAGGTCTCAAGCTCAGCACCGTTTGATCGCCTTGCTGCATACCTCGATCTAAACAGCTGAGATCGAATCGAATATCCAACAAAAATCGACGAAATGAAGAGAAAGGTAGAAGCTTTTTTCAGCGATGATGAATCGCTGAAAATCCCAGATTCGTAGAGAATCAAAGGAGAGGGATCGGCTTTGTGGGTCTCTCTCTCCTGCCGAAGAAAAAGGGTTGAGATGAGAAAGAAGAAGAAGAAGTCGAGAAGGATACACAATCCCTTCTCTTTATTAGAGTCTTTCTTTTTCCAGAACCAGACACACTGATAGCCTTCACGTTTTTGTCAGTCAAATTCCAGTTAAGTCCCTCGCTTTTGTGTTTTTTTTGTCTCTTTGTTTCGTCATCTTCATTGGTTTTTACGTCATTATGTACCGCTTTATAGGTAAAGTCTTCCTCGTCCACAACCTTGCTTTTAAATGGTGATGGCGAAAAGCGCATTGTGGCACCAAGTGGCTTTGAGCCATGACGCTTATGGCACATCCTCTTTTCGACACAGTATGCAATTTATTTGAAAAAATAATATGAAAACAATTTGCAAGAGAATCAAATATAATAGTTTGTGAAACATTAGTAAAAATAATCTAAATAATAGTACTAATAGTCCTTTTCATTATCTAGATTATCCTTATGAATTTCATCTCCACCAATTTTTTCCCCCAAATCATCATCGTCAATATTTTTTTTATGTTTTATCTATTCAAAGTTGCAGGTTCTCTAGTTACATTACTAGATTAACCATCACCAAACACCAAATCATCATTTGTGAAATCGCATCCATTTTCCAATTATAATTAAATATGTATTTAATTTATCATTATATCATTATTAAATAAATTAGATATTCCAAAGAACACAATTTTTTTTTCGCCACAATCCACATGTCCCTCACCATCACTTCGGACAAAGCGTCTTCAAAGCACACATTTTATAAACCTAGCCATGCCTTCATTTTTTGTGGCGATCTTCCATGCCCACTAGCACGCCATGGACACTGTCGCGCACATGCGCACTTTTTAAAACTAAGTCCACAACACAATGTCAAAAAGCAATGGAGCTTCCTTGGCTCATGTACCACCAACAAGTACACTGACTACTTCACGCGTCCACGGTTTTTTTCAATTTGTTTGCTATTGGAAACATGTTAGATATCATGAAAGATACGACTTCAGTGAAAACTACTGTTCTTGCAAGTTGCAATCAAACTTCCACATCTCAATATCTTTACTTACAACAATTGTCTTTAATAACTAAAAGAGGCGTTGACACAAGCAGAGAGAGAATGAAACAATTTCAGGCGTTTATAGACACTCCGTCCTTGTGTTTGAATCAATACTTCTCCTGTTGAAGTAAAGGTTGCCCTGATAAAGTAAGTAACTCTTCATGAAATTGAGAAGTCAGTGGGTTGTGGAATGTTGACATCCTCAAACTCGTTATCATCTGCAGAAGAAAGAATGAGATGCAATTCATCATGCCATTCATAGCTTTATAGATTCTAGAATGCAATACAGCATCCTCCACAGTTGTGCAAATCAATAGAAGGCTAAATTGATAAGATTGATGGGAATAAATAGGATCACATTCAGCTATATCCAGCCACAAATGTTTTAAAGACTGAAACGTTATTAGAGGCTTCATACAGATCCATGGAGTTTTATTCATATACCAAAGAAACATTTTTAAAAAGAATGAAATGTGAAATCAATATAAGGCTAAATTAATAAGATTAATGGGAATAAATAGGAATCACATTCAGCTATATCCAGCCACAAACGTTTCTAGAGGCTTGATACAGATCAATGAAGTTTATTCATAAACCTAAGCAACATTTAACTAACGATGCATGATCCATTACGACATTTCAATGTTACCTATAAACAAAGAATGGAGTTGAGATTATCAGAAAGCGGCAGAGGGATCTGAGGTGAAGTACCTTTCCTCAATGTCAGAGCCACGACTGCATCATTCTCAACCTGAACAACCAAAAAAAGAAAACGATGACACAAGCTTATAACTTAAAATGAGGAAACATTGGCAGTGTCCATGTGAATACTAAGATTGTTCTTCTATAGACTTGAACAAGAGCTGTTATTCATTCCCCAACATTGGCTGGAAAGATAAATATATGAGACAGTCAAACATTTGATACCTTCTGCTCTGCTAAAGATTTTGAATCCTCTAATACTTCTTCGGTAGAGATTAAGATCAGACGTTGATTGCTAACTGGTTGCTCAATGAGGGTAAGCAGTTTTTGCTTAACATCCAAAACGGTCTCTGTTGGATCGCATTGAATAAAGTAAGTGGTTTTCATGCGCTTCACACGAATATACATGGCCTGCAAACAAGATTACACAGTTTTATTGATTAAAGCAAACTTCAAGAAGAACAGTAACAAAGATAGAATAATTGTGCTCATGAGCTGGAAATTAAGAAGAAGGGGAAAATATCAAAAACTGGCTAGTATTAGAAACTCTAAGAACAAAAAATCTCTGAACTTTACCGGTAAAATAAGCAAACAATGATTGAAGAAAGATGACTTCACTACGAACAATCAAACTAAACCAAAGAGGTAGAAACATATATGAAATACCATGGCAAGGCAATGATGAATATTTCCCTCGCTGCCGATTCCTAAGGCTTCTCTATCAAAATCTGTTTCCAAGATGATCAAACTTTCAGCTAAAATAGACAAACCGCAACAAGTCAATTAATCCAAAATCCAAACTTTGCCCGGCAAATCTATTATCCTTTGGATATTCAAAAGAGAAACAAAAAGCATATATTTTCTATAATTTCCAATTCAGATAACAATGAATTCGAATGACCTTAGATCAATTAAGAATGAAAAACTGACCTCGAGAATGTAAAATCTGCAAAGTTGGCTTTTTTTTATTTCGATCTGTCTCTCACTCAGCTGCATTAGGTAAGGGCGAAAAAAGCCAGTTTTTCTCGCCAAGGCATTTTGGTGGCTTGTTTGGCTTCACGTTTAATTAAGACTATCATCGATTAACGCGTTCTATAAAACCCGCTAAAAGAAATAGAGGTTTTTGTTTTGTTTTGTGTTACTCGTTTAAAGTCCCACATAGCTAATAGAAGAAACATGAAAGAAAAGAGCGTGGTATAAAAAAAGAGGCTATGCGTAAAATCAGTTCATACCTTTCTCGGCCTTTTGGCTAAGATCAAGTGTAGTATCTGTTCTTATCAGTTTAATATCTGATATGTGGGTCATCGGCCCACACGATATTAACTCTATTTTTCAAAGGGGAAAGCCCATCAAGATAGCTTGCTATCCGGGTTTTTGCGAGTCGTCCATGCGTTGCACTACTGCACGGGCTTGGCTCATCCCGCCAATTGTCTAGTTCGACCATTTATGATTAGTCATTGGGCCTCTAGCCCAATTGACAGAGTTATTCTGTTGAAAGTGGGTTTAAACTTCAATAAATGTTTAATTTGTCGACCAAAATACTAATTATGTGTAGTTCTTCGTCTTCTAGTTGTCTGAGAATTGAGAATTAATTGCGATTTCCGATGATATCTCAAATCGTTTGTTTCCAAAAGCCCATCGCCGGTTTCTCGCCGGAGTCAACAGTTAACACTTGGAGTTTCCCCCCTCTCTATCTAGTTCCATGTTCTTCAGGACATGACTTTCGATTCCCGCGTCGGTTGATACGAGGAAGAAGGATTCTCACGTGTTCGGGTTCGACATAACTTTCTTGTGTCTCTTTACTTCATTGTTTTGCTCTTGCGGCTTCTTTGGTTTTGTCATCTAGAGTGCGATTACTTATGCATTTGTTAAAGCTTTTGACTTTTGTTATGTTGTCACTGTAGATTATTCTGAAAAGAGATCAACTTTTTTTTTTTTTTTTGTCAAAAGAGATCAATTTGTTGATCAAAAGAGCTCATGCGTTCTTAGAATCGATGCTAAATTTGAATCATTCTTAATATGGCTTTGAGAGATCTAAATTATTTTCTGCACAGATTCGAGCTCTCAGTCGTTGAATGTTCCTGTTCTATCTAGCTATGAGGTAACTTTTTGGGTTTTATGTTGCATAGTGCTTTTTTGCGTTTGCACGTCTGTTATTTGGCCATCATGCCTTAAAAATCCTCAGCTTGTGCTCAAAATCTCGAAACTATTCCCAATTTGTTAGCTGGAGATGTTCATTGACACTATCAGGCTGTTCCGTGTTTTGTCAAGGAAACTATAGATGCTTGCCGTAATGATTGTGACATAATTTTTGGTTATCTATTTATGTTTAGTGCATAGATTTACTTCGTATCAGTGAACTATGTTTGGTTTGCAAGGTTGTTGAGAGGCTAAAACTAGCAAGAGAAGGACAGCAATTCATGGCCATGTACTCAAGTGTTGTTGGCGGAATAACAACTGATCCAGCAGCGATGGTTCTTCCATTGGATGATCACATGGTTCACCGTGGTCATGGAGTCTTTGACACAGCTATGATCATTAATGGGTCAGTCACTTTGAATCATAACTCACTTATGCAACCTTAGTTAGTCGTATTACTCAATCTTCTGAGTTTCGCTTGTTTTCATTTGCTTTGCAATGAACTAGATACCTTTATGAATTGGATCAGCACCTTGACCGTATCATACGATCTGCCTCAATGGCTAAGATCCCACTTCCATTTGATCGTGAAACTATTAGAAGAATTCTTATCAAAACCGTGAGCGTTTCTGGGTGTAAAGATGGATCTCTAAGATACTGGATCTCTGCAGGCCCAGGGGATTTTCTCCTATCTCCATCTCAATGTCCCAAACCAAGTCTCTACGCTATTGTGATTAAAAAGAACTTGACCATTAATACAACAGGTGTCAATGTAGTAACCTCGTCTATTTCCATAAAGCCTCCAGAGTTTGCTACAATGAAAAGCGTTAACTACCTTCCAAACGTGCTCTCACAAATGGAGGCTGAGGCCAAGGGAGCTTATGCGGGTATTTGGGTGGGTAACAATGGGTTTATTGCAGAAGGTCCAAACATGAATGTGGCGTTTGTTGTTAATGGTGGTAAGGAGCTTGTAATGCCGCGGTTTGATAACGTTTTGAGCGGATGTACAGCAAAGAGAACTCTTTTACTTGCTGAAGAGCTTGTAAGCAAGGGGATGCTTAAAAGTGTGAAAGTAATGGATGTGACAGTTGAAGATGGAAAGAAAGCGGATGAGATGATGCTTCTTGGAAGTGGAGTTCTCATTAGACCTGTGATTCAATGGGATGAAGAATTTATTGGTGATGGTAAGATCATCGTATAAGTATTTAAATGCTTCACTCTTGAGTATCTTAATCTTGTGTCTGTAATTGCTTATATGATGGACAGAATTGGCTGATTGAAGATTGGTTTATTGATTGTCTGACTCAGGAGAAGAAGGTCCTATAGCAAAGGCTCTTCTGGATTTGTTGCTTGAAGATATGAGCTCTGGTCCACCTTCTGTTCGTGTTTTTGTTCCTTACTGAGTTAAATCACTCTGTTTGTTCATCAAAGACAAATAAGCTGTGTTTTTTAGTGCTTTGCTGTTACTGTTCTGACTCACAAATTCTATGTATCTGTCTGTCGTTATTAAGGTATGTCTCCATCACAAAGTCCAACTAATTGTTTCGTGGTTGCGTATACTAGCAAAATTCCATCTTTTTTCTTTTTCCTCTTTCTTTCTTTCTAAAATTGAGGTGGCTCGTTAACACAAAGTAAGGGCCTTTTTTAGATAGCCGCCAAAAAGAAAAAAGAAAAAAGAAAAAAGAAAAAAAGAGATCTTTCTTCTTCTAAAGTCTCCATTTTCTGCCAATCGATAAGATCAGATCAGCTCAGGCATATCGAGTTGTGTTCTTAGGCGCGTATCTGGAGTTCTTATAAAGCAGGATCTTAGTGATTATGGGTCAAATGAAGATTCGAGTGAAGCAAGCTACGATCGTGAAGCCAGCTGAGGAAACTCCTACACACACTCTATGGCTTTCCAATTTGGACCTGATACAAGTGAGATTTCACATGGGAACTCTCTACTTCTACAAACCCTGTTCCTCTTCCAATCTTCCCAATACTCAATCCCTCATCGATGCTCTGAGCAAGGTTCTTGTTCTCTTGTATCCTGCCGCTGGGAGGCTCCAAAAAGGTAAGATTCGAAATCGCCTCAGATTCTTCTCTATATTCTTCTCATCTTTATATTTCTATCTGCTTAATATGTGTTAGATAAGAATGGAAAGTTAGAGGTTCAATGTAATGGAGAAGGGGTTTTGTTTGTGGAGGCTGAGACTGATTCTATTGTACAAGACATTGGCTTACTCACTCAAAGTTTGGATCTTTCTCAACTTTTACTTACCATTGACTGCTCAGGAGATATCTCCTCCTTCCCTCTTCTTCTCTTTCAGGTTAGCTTTTCTCATCTGTCTACTGAAAATGCTTTGATAAATGTTGAAAAACTAAATACAAGTGGCCATTGTTGCGGTGTTACAAACTCTCTTCTCCTCTCAAGAGGAGTTTTAAATTGTATCTCACTCTCAGAAATTCTAGGTACTACAGGACAGTATATGTCATTTTGAATACCTCTTGACCACAACTATTTGTTAACGCAGATTATAATTATTATTAGCAAATGCTATCACTCGTGGACTGTATGAACAAATATCTAAAAGATAGTTAACTGATATTTTGCAAGGTTACATATTTCAAATGTGGAACGGTCTGTCTTGGAAGTTCAATACACCATACATTCGGGGACGCTACTTCTCTTAAGTATATCATGGAAGCATGGTCTCAAACTGCTCGGGGATTGCCAGTTAAGCTAACACCATTCTTCGACCGCACTGTTCTTCGTTCACGGGACCCTCCCTCCCCTGTCTTTGCTCACCCTGAGTACCAACCACCTCCCTTTCACAATCCTCCTGTGAAATCCCTTGTTTACAGAGCAAATCATGAATCTGATTCTGCAATTGCCAGTCTCAAGCTCACACGTCTCCAACTGAAAGCTCTTAGAGCTAAGGCAGAGATTGCTGGTAGTAAATTCAGTACATATGAAATTCTGGTGACGCACATTTGGCGTTGTGCTTGCTTTGCAAATGAAGGTATATGTTGATCTTGCTGGAAAAACTTTCTGTGAGTGCTAAAAGCCTAAAACTTTCTTCAGATGATATGGATTAAGATAATGCAGAAGTGGTTCAGCTTTTGATCTAATACATATCAAACAAAGGTTCGCACGTTACACCTTTTTTTCACCCACAGGTTTAACTGAAGAACACTTAACGAGGTTGCATATAATAATTGATGGAAGGTCAAGACTACGACCAAAGCTCCCACAAGGATACATTGGGAACACACTCTTTCACGCTCGGCCGATATCACTATTGAGTGATTTACGCAAAGAAGGTTTCAGCAAAACAGCGGAGAGACTTCATGGAGAAATAAGGAAAATGGACAACGAGTACTTGAGATCAGCTATTGACTACTTAGAGAGACATCCTGATATTGATCAGTTAGTTCCTGGTGAAGGTAATCCGATCTTCAGCTGTGCAGCAAACTTCTGCATCGTTAGTCTATCTAAGCAGACAGCTTACGGAATAGATTTTGGATGGGGAAGGGCCTTTACCATGAGACCTTCACATTTGAATGAAGGGAAGGGATATGTAACTGGGAGCTCAGACGAAGAAGAAGGGAGCTTGATAGTGACCATGTGCTTGAAGAAGACTCAGCTTGGTAAGTTTCGGAAGCTGTTCTATGATTTTATTAATGTGTCCGCTCTCTGACGTTGTGACCGAGTCAGGGGCCTTTGTTGGGAATTTATATCATTTGTGTATTTTCCGATTCTAAAGTGGTTGTTCGCTCGCACGTTTATTGGTCCCACCATCGATTTGAACGCCTTTCGTTGTCCATCTGAAATCTCCGATTCCGCCATTTCTCCGATTTGGTGAAAAAATTAATCAGAGATTCTGTAAAGAATATCTCACATCGAAAATTAGAAAGGAACTTGACTAATATATAAGGGATATGGGTTAATCTACTCATTACCAATTAATTTTGAGTTGGAACTCCATTAACTTTAACACAGTATCAGAAACTGAACACACGTTTTCTTACCGAATTAAAATCGATCCAGTCCGTTGAAAAGAGACCTGATCGATCTTGAAATTAATCCTAAAATGGTATATTGTCGAGATCAATGGTTAGAAATACTATGATTTCAAGGAGATATGTGAAAAATATCCCACATCAAAAATTAGAAAAGAACTTTACTAATATAAAAAAGATACGGATTCAACTTGAATATCCGTTTCCCACCGCCGCGTCTATTCAAATCATCTTCATCTCATCTCTCCTCTTTCCTGCTTCTGATCATTGATCATTAGATCGATCACAACAAGAGATTTTGATTGTCTGAAGAATAGAAGAGAGGAAATGGTGGAGAGAACGATGAGTTTGGGTATTTGGAGGCAATGGAGAAACCACTCTCTTACTCTCTTTGAAGATCTAATTTACCAAAAGGAAATGGAGATCGCATCTCTTGAGTTTCAGGTCCAGGCTTATACATGCAAACTACTCAGCCTTGGTTGCTCTGATCCAGCCGTCGTTGAGAACAAGTTCCCGGAAAATCTCATCTTTTACGGTGATACCTCTCGTGGGAATCAAAAGAGGAAAAAGAAAGGAAACCTATCGGTATTTAATTAAATTTCAAGCTTTTCGATTTGTATAACTGCAAAAAACTGATTCCATGGCTATATAAAGTTCTCTGTTTTCATGGTTTCGAGACATGAAAGGATTAAAAGATCAAAACATAACCCAAAGATTTTGTATTGCAGAGCCCATTCGATGTCATGGCTAGTGAAAGAACACTACTTTTGTCTGATATTACTAGTGAAAGCTTTGAAGAGAAGAAAAGTGGTCTCGAGAGTTCTGTATCTCCCCGTGAAGACTTGAATGCTTATTGGGAACAGATCAGGAGAATAGATGAACATGTTCGAGAGGTTTCAGATTCAAGAGATGCTCAGAAAGAATCCAGATTTCCTTTGCTTAGGGGTGAGTCTTTGTCACATGCTTTGGTCACAAGTCAGCAATACCATCCTCAAATCAGCCAAGAGTGATGTTAGTTCGATAAAGGAAATGATGAAGAACCTGAAAGATTCTATGGAAAAGATGCTTCTTTAGAGACTCCAGTTCTATCTCCCAAAAATGTTCAAGACATCTTTGAGGTTCCTAGGACAAAGGAAAGCCTTACAATCATCTCGGAAGAAGAGGAACCGGCAGAAAGAAATGTGCGTAATCATCTACATTGAACTATATAAATCCTGATTAGGCAATTTGATCAGGTACTAATGTATGTATGAATCACAGGTCAGGGGCAAGATGTTGAGTAGTAATTAAGAAAGGGAAATGAGTAAGCCGCCAAGAGATACGAGCATCAAGGGAGAACATTTGAGTTTGCTAAAGGAGATTAGAGAACAGCTCAATCCAATGCAGTCAGAGATGAGAATCTTAAGATCAGAACTGCATCAATCTAAACCTGTGTCTAATCCTAAGGAGGATCGAGCCCTTCTCTCAGTTCAAGACGTAATCACTGTTCTTGCTACTGGTTAGGGATGCTTAAATGATATTAGAAACTATATAATAAACATGTGTTTTGTTTCTTGGACAGGCTATATGATTCACTTCTAGCTTTAGACCATACGTAAAGTTACTTAACCATTGATGAGGATTGAAGAGATGTAAAACACAAATTGATAGACTTCAGAGGAAATCTCTGGTATTTTGTATGTAATACCAATGGCATTGTCAAAACAAAATCTTAAAATCTCTCCCTTATCTAATAGACATCGATGGTACAAGTACCTGAAGTTGAATCCACATAGATTCAGCTAATGCAAATAATGCAGGAAGGATCAGCAGAACTATTATCGACATCAAGAGTGGTGCCTCTCAAACACTTGAAGTGATAGACATGACCACAAGCCAGCACACACGCCTCTTGTAAGCTGCGTAAGGAAGCATTAGGCCGTTCTGGATCCCTGGCTAGATCTCTATGGCATAAGTCACACGAGTGTCCAACTTCCTCAACAACAAACACCTTGTCTAGATCTGCAAAATCCAAACAAAAAATCCAAATAAGGGAAGGAAAAAATCAAAGGTAATTGTTTTTAGGTATCTAATCAGATGGATACATACCATATTGAATTCTTGGCAACAGTTTACTCGGAACCTGAGCCGTCTTTGTAGGTGTCTGGAGAAGTTGTTGGAGTTCGTTATTCATATTTTGAAGATCAAGTGAAGTTGAGGCAGATGGTCCTGACTTTTGTATGTCAGAATTGAGTTTCTCAAACCTCTGTTGAAGCTTCAAGAGCATCTCTCTTCTCATGCTTTGACTTTCAATATCGTCTCTGTCTTTTGAATCCATGAAGACCAAACTTTTGTAATCTAAGACAATTTATATGAAAAAATGGAAAACCAAAGTCAATCAGAAGGCACTATTTTGAAACGTGTGTGCGAAGAAATTAGGTATACAAGCAAGTACGATTACATTAGGTTTACAAAATTGTCTAAACACTGATCCAAGCGACTACCATTAAAGAAATACGAAATATGGATACTTCAAACAAAATTTATTATACTATATTCTCTCATATAAAATCATTCATAATCAAAATCCAACAAAACATTATAAGATGAGAGACATAAAGAACGAAGAACCTGTGAATCGCACTGTCAAAAGGATATCGAATCGCACTGTCGAGGTATTCTAGATTACCATGTTTTATGATGTTTGCTTGGGAGTGTTCGATCCAAATTACATGATAAACACACAGATAATCATGAATTAGTAGCCACATATATCTCAAGATTAAAATAAATAAATAAATTACTGAGATTATAAAAAAAATAGTGATGGTGATGACATGTCCTAAAAATCTTCCAAAAAGTTACCTTATTTTTTTATCGGGAATTTTTTTAAAATTCGAGTGTTTTCTCGTTGTTTTTAATATATATTAAACATTCATGAAAAAGATGAATTTCCAATTTTATTTACTTAATTTAAGTTAAATTTTGTCTCAAATTGGAGTTTCTTTATAGAAGCGAAAAATTTCCATTTAATTTTGTTTAAAAGTAAACCCAAAATATAAAGTAAAATACTCCAGTCAACCTTTTTTCCTTTTTGTCAACATACTCCAGTCAACATTAAAAGTGCAACAAGTTTAATAAGTTTTTGTTGCCTAGAAGATACTATAAGGACATTGACAAAAACAAAAAGATAGAAGGACTGAAGTCTGTATGTGTCTACTATTGTCTTTAAAGTGCTTTTTTTTGTCTACTACAGAAATAGAGAGAGAATTATTTCTGGTTTTATCAGTTCCAAACCTAAACAAATAATCTTTCTCATATTATTATTTAATCGGCCTTCCTTAGACATCCCAAGAAAGCACTTTAACTCGAGAGGAAAACAAAGTCAAAACACTCACAACAAGCTTTTTGTCAACAATCACAGAAACCATCAACCACTATGAACTTAATTGCCTCTTCATCAGGATTGATATAGCCGGGTGGCGTCAAAGAGGACCTGGAAAAGTTCCACTTTCCCTCTGCTCGTTCCACTTCTCCACCTGCGACCATTGTTGGACGGATCAAAGAATAGGACTGTGATTTGTATACATCAAGCAGAAAAGATTCTCTTTCACAAATAATCTAATGTCCAAAGATAAGGCAGAACCAACCCATTCTCCAGGACAGAGTGCGCAGTAATACTTGGCAAACCTTTCGCAATCATTAGACTCCTCCCCCTTTGCAGTTCAACACCTGAGGAATGATCTTTGATGTCAACAAGTAATAAGAAGTGATAATAGCAAAAGGATGAGCTTATTAAGCAAAGAGTTACATGTGGAACTCTATGTACCGAATAAAGCAGTGTCTGGTTTCGTTTGTTGTAGGGAATAGTTTTCAGTTCAATCTAATTCATTACATAGAACCCTTTATACTCCTAAAGCTCTCTCAAACCCAAACCATTCTCAAAATACTTGTTGCCTACAAAAATCATAACCTCTTCCCATTTTATACTTAATCAATAACTAGCTCACGTCTCATTTTTGATGAATTCTTATGAAAAACTCTTACAAAGCTCATTTTTCCTAACATTTCAACCATCCACTAAAGCAAAAGAAGCAAGCTTTGAGAAATAAATATAAGACAGAAAAATCCATCAACCTCCCTATTATCTACTATTCCAAAACCTGATGCTTATGAATCAAGATAATACCGAAATCGCTCAGGTCAGTGAGGACTCACTCACTCATCTACGTATTACTAATAATTTTTTCTATCTACTGAATTAAAGACCCGCCACGCCGGTTTTTACAGACAAAAGTATTCGGTTATTGGGTTGTCCAATTCTCAAGAATCAACCTATCAATAAATTTTTGTCCTTTTCCCATTATTATCTTGGCAAGTTTCATAAGCACATCAAACCAGTTAAAATATTATCAAATCAATTGCTCTATGATAAATAGAAACAAATGGCCATTAAAGTTACTATAGCACACAGATTCAAGCAGATCTTTACGGCCTCGATATATCAAGAATTTACAATCTATTAACGTTTCAAGATTGCTCTCCTAAGCTCTAAGTTTACGTAAAGGAAATATATAAGAAAAAGGAACGAGAAATCACCTCGTCTTCCATGGCTGATATGATCAGTAAACAAAAGCGTAGAAACGGAGAAATCAACGACTTTGCCTTGCTTTTGACCAAGTCTGATGTCTCTCCGGTTCGACCGGTGACTGCGACAACCAAATTAGCCCATTCTATTTGCACTTTATTGGGCTTCCATGGGCCCCAAAGTTAAGTTTTTCTTTTTAATCGAGCTTTTAGGTTCAAATCTAATCCTTTTCATGGTTGAAAACTTGAAATCTCCTAATCCAACTTCCTTATAAAAAAGAGAGAGAATTTAGACAAACTATGTTTATTTCTTCATAATGTGTAAGGACGACTGGTTCGATTGTCAAAAAATAGTTACAAAATCAGACTTTTCCTCCGATTTTGTCGATTCAAAGTTATTTTGAGAATTTATGCTCACTAGTCACTACATATGTCCAAAAAAAACTCTTTATGGATAATTAATTCTCGGACAAGATCTCCTTGTACTTAATCAAAGTGTCCTAATTTATCTCCAACTTACATTTGACTCTGTAAAACCCACCACACACTTACTTACTTACACACCTATACTTATGATCTTTCTCTTTATATACATACATTTCCTCACTCAACACATCCATATAAAGAGCTTTGTTTCACTTTCTCATGGCTGATAATGTCCAAGTAGTACCCGTTGATGAACCAGCCGCAACCGTCACAGCCACAGAAATCGCAACAACAACAACAACAATGGCTGATCCAGAAGACAAGAGCACCGACAAAATGGAGTCACAAAGCGATAAGCCATCGGTAGGAACATTGGTGACAATTGTGAACCTTTTAGCCGCCGGGGTACTTCCGATCTTCACCTTCGTCCTCTCCCTTACACTCCTAGGCTACGCCGTGTGGCTCCTTTACATGCGTAGCTACGATTGCGAAGATATCCTCGGTCTGCCACGTGTTCAGACGCTAGCTAGCGTCGGTCTCCTCGCCGTGTTCGTCGTCAGCAACGGTTCTCTGTTTCTCCGACGGAAGTTTCCGATGCCTGCACTCGTTATTATGGTGGTGATTCTGTTGCTAATGCTTTTCATCGGTTTAGCGTATGCTGGAGTCAACGAGATGCAGAGCCGGCGGTTTCCGGCGACCGCCGCGTGGTTCAAGCTTAAAGTCATGGATGATGTGAGTTGGAACAATATTAAAACGTGCGTCTACGATAAAGGAGCCTGCAACGACATTATTTACGGAACTCCACATGAAAAACCTTACAATAGAAGAAAAATGCCACCAATCAAGGTTTGATCATCATAGATATATATATATATATATACTTTGATCTTGTGACCACTTTTAAAATGTTCAACTGGTGCAGTTTAATAGCATACCAATCGAAAATAACATTAAGCATACGTATATTATAAACAATTGTATAAGATCTTCAAATAGTTTGAAAAGGTCCTTGTCTTGGTTTCTATATGTTTAGATATATTTACACAAGTTTGTTGCAGAATGGATGTTGTATGCCGCCGGATACATGTAACATGGATTCATTGAACGCGACGTTTTGGTACAGAAGAAAAGACGAAGGACCACCTGTGGAAACGACGGTGATGTACAATGGTTACGGTGGTGGGATGTTCAGAAGGGTAAGTGACTGTGAGATGTGGAGAAACGATTGGAGCATATTGTGCTATGATTGTAGGTCTTGCAAGTTTGGATTCGTAAGATCTGTAAGGAAGAAATGGTGGCAGCTTGGTATCTTCTTGATCGTCATTTCTATTCTTCTTCTCATGTCTCACCTCTTGATCTTCTTGGCCACATTTTGGGAACGATACAAGGGTTTAGTTATCTATCATTAGGAGAGTTGTTTTTTTCTTTTCTTATTTTGTGGTAAAATAATCTCTTTCTTTTGCATTCGTTTTAGTACTCAAGAAGATGTTTGTAATAAAGTAGAAACAATTGGTTTGCTTCAACGAAATTTTACCACAAATTTGATTGACCGCTCTGATTATGTTCCTCTGTGTTGTTGCTTTCAACAAGTTCTTTAGTCTATTGTTTTTATTCTTCCTTTTACTCTCAACTTGTGATAATGTTTAATGCACCATGACTAATCAAATCAAATCATGAGAGGACATAACACTGAAGACATTTCATTTTCTAATAGTTCTATTTAACTACCAACATAGGTGTATAATCAAGCTGTATAATTAAAGTTTTGCCGAATTTTCTTGGCAATTAGGTGCATATATAAAAACATTTGGGAAATTTTAAAAAGGAATACATCTTTCATAAAAGGTAAAACAATAACATAAGGTAAATTCTGTTCTTTTTGTTCCGCTGCTTGCATCCTTCACCTGTACAAAGAATGACCAATCTTGGGAGAGTCTGATCATAACAATCAAAAGAGTCTCTTCTCTCACTCACTTTGTGAGTGAAGAAACAGAGCTAAGGCCGTGTCTCATGGCTGCTTCCCACACCAGATCAATACGCTCAACGTCTATGGCTCCAACCTCATGATGCTCCCAACCTTCAAGCATATGAACCACTCCTCCCGCGTGGCACGCGTGCACCACTCCTCTCTCCATCGTGTACTGCCACACACATACACAGTTTAGTTTGGTGGACCAATGGGCTAAAACACACAAACTTAATCAACCATTCTTTATACCTCGCAAGTTCCGAGTCCTTGAACATCGTTAGGGAGCCTCATAGCTGCTAGATCACCGTAAGTGCAGTTCCTTCTAAAGTTGAGGATCGGTGGCACCACAAACTGGTGGAAATGTGTCCCTGCAGGAGCCCAACTCTGCTCCCTCGGTGTTAACCATTTTCCAACGATCCAAGTCTGTGTATACACATATTCAAACTCTCAAAAGTCAATACATTTTACACTAACCCAACATTCAAAAATCAGTTAAGAATCATTACAGTACCTTGCAGTGTTGTGCAGAGTTGTATTTGGTAACTTGTACAAGGTAGTTCTGGAACTCAACAGGAGCCTCTTTCTGAACCTTTTGGAATCTTTCCAAGGATAATGTCAACATCTGTCAATTATCCAAACATATAAAATATCAGTCTTTTGGGATTCTATAGTAAACCATATCTTTGAGACAATAGTAAGTTTAAAGATTAGTTAAAAAGAACTTACAAGAACTCTCACTCCACGGCGACAGAGGTAAAGAGCAATAGCTCTTCCCAATTTAGAAGTGGCTCCTGTCAAGAAAACTTCTTTCACATCTTCTGGAATTTCATTGAGAATCACTGCTGCGGTTAAAGTGTTCCCATGGACTACACGAACTCTAAGGTCAGGGTGCTTGTTAACAAAAAGTGTCCCACCACCATTTAGAGCTTCGTTCTGATCAAAACCCAAACAAAAAAAGTAACCCTTTTAGATGAATCACTCAAACAAAACCTTCAGACTTTTTTTGAGATTTTCGATAAGAACCTTGTTGAGAGCAGCCAAGCTTATAACTTTAACACCAATCTTATCAGCCCTCAAAATCGCAGCCTCGATCTGATTATTTATACCTTTTGTAGCAAACGGTAAGAAGTACTGCAAGAATAATTACAAAAGAAGGAGAAGACTCTTATCAAAACGTTCTGTTTTCAAGGGGAGATCAATTAGGACAAAACTATATTATATATTAAAAAAAAAGAGGCATACTTGGAATCCGAATCTTGGAACACACCAAGTCTGGCAAAGATTGTTCCTGAGGTTATAGAAGCTGAAAAGAAAAATCTTTGACCAAGCCCACATCCCCAACATCACAATGAACGTGAATGGCCACATTGGCAACAAGAATAGCCTCGTCGTGTATGGCATTGAACCAAATGATCTGAACACGAATGGTGCGTGCATTGCCGACATCACATCTACTCCGTGAGCTAAGAACACGAACTCCGGCACTCTCTTCCGTTCCACTGCAACACAGAGATATCAACTCGGTTAAAACAAAAAAAACAAAATTTGTCATTTCGATTACTTTGGCTCTAAAATTTTGACTTTGACCAAAAATAGAAAAGTCTGACCCACATCAGTTGCACGAGTACACAATCTACATCTACAAATGCTTCCTCATAAATTGGCATTAACTGTTTGGTATTCATAATTTAATTATAGCAAAAACCTGACTTTATTCAACTAGTAATAACTTTGCCTTTGCGTGTGTTATGTTTTGGGATTAAATCTGCAAAAAACTATAAACTAGGTAGACTAATTTTGCTAAATACCTTCATCCAAGCGAATCTTTCTTTGAAGTTCCCACGAGTTTGGGTTTAGTGTATTGCCCAAAACATCAAAGAGAGGCATAAATAGACAAAAGTTGGTCCCCATTTCTTGATGATGAAGACTATGGTACCTGCATAATCCCAACAACAAAATCAAACTTTTTAAATCTTGACAAGTAAAATTTTTTTTAAAAAAAACCCAAAATTACTTTCTATAGACATCTTTGACAGCAAACACAAACTTGGCAAATTTGCTTCTTAAAGTAAAAATATGACAAAGTTACGTTTGTGTCTTCCTAATTCAATGAGTGGGCCTTTATTTAATACCTGTGAAGAGCCAATAAGATCTAACCAAATCCAAAAATAGCAACAAACAAAAAATGACATGTGAAAATTTTGCAATAAGGTAAGTTAAACGTCAACAACATACGTTGGAGTGTAGATGAGATATCGTAGGATTGGAAGAGTCTCAAATAGCTTATGAGAGAAGATCTCAACGTTACAATGTCCTAAACATCTCATGAAATCAAACATAATAGCGTATCCGTAGATCAAGCTCAATGATCCAACACCTAACAAGCAAGAACCAATCAAAGGAACTCCAGCTACGACACAGAGGATAAGGTTTTCTAATAACGTGGCAATTCCAGCTGTACAAAACACAAATCAAAGATGTTGTTATTACAAATCCAACAAGAAAGAGAATTTGATAATAAGACTAATAGTGAAATTTACCAGTCATGGGATGTGGAACAGGAGATGAGTGATGGAATGAGTGGTAATGCATGAACAAGTGGTTGTAACGATGAAGACATCTATGCAGAAAGTAGTGTAAAGGCTCTGAGAAAGTCAGATGTAGCACAATTAATGTGATGAGTCCTTTCAAGTTCCACAGAGGAAGACTGTTCATCATCATCATCAATGGTGGTGACATGTAACAGATCATGCTCGCTATTATTGCCTGTAGAAGTATGTAATTGTCCCTGGGACCAAACCCACAGATCAAAATGTTACCTTTGACGGTTTTTCAGTGTATTTAAGACCAAACATAGAAACAGAGAACAAAAGAAAAAAAAAAGATTCGATTTTAGGGGTTTTTTTCTAAAAGTTAACACATGCCCTTGATTTATTTTGAAATGGATTAATGAGAAATAAAAAAATATTACCAGTGCCATTCATGATCAATCTGCTTAAAGTCGACACCATTAGGGTTAATCCTACGAGTTCGAGTCAAGAAAAGCATATTGGTGAAAGAACTCCAAAGAACATGAAGGATTCCTTTGAGTCCACAAATGATGAGAATATGAAGACAACAAAGAGCCTTTGAGATATCTTCTTCATGTGTCCACGAGTACACTACTTGTCCAGCTAATGGAGCATACAGAAGATACTTCACAAATAGAAAAAAAAAAACACAAAACCCCATATGAGAGATTCAGAAGTGAACCAAACCCATTAAATTGAACCTTTTGAAACTCAGATCAAATTGATTTGCCTAAGAAAAAAAACCCCACAAACCTTGAGATTGCCAAAGTTTTCCCAAGGCCAAGCTGATGAAATAGCAACCATTCTTTCTTCTTCTTCTTCTCTCAAATCCTTCCTCGAAATTTGAAATTTCTTTATTTATAGGACTAGATCTCTCTCTCTCTCTCTCTCTCTCTCTTATTGGTCTAAAACCTTAAAGATTTCTCCAGTTTTCAAGCTATCCAGAGAAGAAAATGTAGCTTTCTTCTTGTGGAAGTCTAAAGGAAGAGAGAGAGACTTAACGATGAGGTTCTCTTTAATCTTAAAGAAAGGGAATGGAGATTTTTAGTTCGTTATAAAAACGTATTGCGACATTATCATGAGCCTCGAGCTCTGTTTACTTATATAAGCACTGAAACTACAAGGGCCAACTAGACCCAACTCATGTATTCTTTATCTCGATAACGAAATTCAAATACTTTCTTTTTTTGGTCAAATAATTTAAAAAAGCATGATGCTGTCGAAAATCACATTTCTTTAAGTCTCTAACAAAAAATATATATATACATATATAACGAAATCACCTTCTTCTTTTTTTGGTTAAAAATACGGAAATCACTTTTCGCCTGAAAATAGAACTTCTTACATCAATTAAAATCTGACTCTATTCAGTGGTAATAAATTTTGACTTTGTTCAATCGTATAATCGTACTACGTACATATGCGAATGCAAATTTCATATCAACATTTATTTTAGTGAATAATAGATATTTATTTTCCTTCGAACTTTTGATTTGGAGTTGATTTAGTTTTGCTCCAATCAAAATTCCGGATAAAAACCTTAAATCTTTTCCAATTTATTTTTAAAAAAAACTTCAAATCTTTTGTTTTCATTAAATATCCAACTGCTAAAATTCCACACACAAAAAATGTTCAATAAAAATAGCAACAATAGCACTACAATAACAAACTAAAAAAAAAATTTGAGTTCTTGTCAGAACCATGTAATATGGTTTCGTGTCAAACTCAGCATATTAGTACTTTTAAATGCATTATCAACTTGGATATGAAACCACCAAACTAAAGACTCGTATAGAAAACAGCTTCGTATAACAAACTTCGTATAAAACAACTCTCTCTTTATTAAGTTGAGAAACTCTCTCAAAACTCAACTCTCAATCTCTCTCTCAAATCTCTTAATCAAAGCCACAACTCAACTTTGATATATATAGTAATTAGCACACATTGCTAATCCTATTTCTATTTAAAACACACAATAGATAACTCCTATTATATTTAGGATAAAGTCCATCTTATCCTAATCTCTATTGAAGTTTATCCCAACAATCTCCCTCTTAAACTTCAATCTTGTCTCCCGCCATGTCTTGCACCCCAAGCAAGCTCCTCATTTCGCCGAATTTAATCCTTGCCAAAGCTTTAGTCATTATGTCTGTTTTTTGCTCTGTTCCCGGTACATACTCCACTTCGACCAGCTCCCTCTCAATACATTCACGTACAAAATGATATCGCTTATGTATATGTTTGCTCTTGCAATGAAAAACAGGATTTTTAGTCAGCTCTATCGCTGACTTATTGTCAATGCGAATGACAATCTGCTCTGTTTTCAGCCCAACGATCTCACTTAATATGTCTTGGAGCCAAATTGCTTGTCTCGCGGCTTCTGTTGCAGCCATGAACTCAGCTTCACATGATGATAGTGCCACTGTATTTTGCTTTTGAGAACACCATGTAATCGGCGAGTCTCCAAAGAAAAATACATGTCCTATGGTGCTTCGCCCATCATCTTGATCTATGTTATGACTGCTGTCGCTATACCCGATGATTCTTCTTATTCCATTCCGATTATATTTCAAACCAAAACATGTAGTTCCTTTGAGATATCGTAACACTTGCTTCATTGCTTCCCCATGCGAACTCCTTGGACTTTGCATATATCTACTCATAACTCCAACCGAAAAAGCTAAATCCGGCCGAGTGTGTCAGAGGTATCTAAGGCAACCAATATTTCTTCTATAAATCGTGGGGTCTATCTCCTCTTCTTCCTGTGCCTTGGAAATTTTCAGACCAAAATCCATAGGTACCTTGGTTGGGTTGCAGTTGGCAAGTCCAGCTTCTTTTAGTATTCTCCGCGCATAACTCTCTTGTTTTATCTCAATCCCATTTTTGTTTTGTTTCACTTCAATCCCGAGATAGTATGTAAGTCTCCCTAGATCAGACATCTCAAAATTCGATGACATCCCAACCTTGAACTCACTGATTGCTTTCAAGTTATTTCCTGTCACAAACAAATCATCAACATAAATCGCAATGATAAGCAACTTCCCTTCTTCTTCCTTGCGATAAACCGATGTCTCTTTCATACATCGTTTAAACTTCATTTCTTTTAATATTTGATCGAGCTTGATGTTCCAAGCTCTCGGAGCTTGTCTCAACCCGTACAAAGCTTTTGAGAGTTTGTACACTTTGTGTTCTTCGCCTCTTTTTTCAAATCCCTCGGGTTGTTCTACATAAACGTTCTCCTTTAGTTCTCCGTGTAGAAATACCGTTTTGACATCTAAGTGGTGTATTTCCCAACCGTGTGATGCAGCCAATGCTATCAATAATCGAACGATTTCAATACGAGTGACTGGAGCAAAAACCTCATTAAAATCAATTCCGGATTCTTGAACATATTCTTTTGCTACTAGTCTCGCCTTATGTTTGTTGATAGTTCCATCTGCGTTCTTCTTGATTTTAAATATCCATTTAAGACCAATGATTTTTTCTCCACTTGGCTTTTCGACGAGAGTCCAAGTCTTGTTTTTATTGATCGACGAAATTTCTTCTTCACATGCTTTCTGCCATTTTTCTATTTCTTTTGCTTCATTAAAGAACTGCGGTTCATGATTAATTGATAGCAATAGGCTTTCGCATTCCACATCAGCCTGCATCACGTAATCATTAAGATATTGAGGTTTGTGTACATGTCGCGATGATTTTCTTACAGGAATCACTGGCTGAATGTTTTGAGGTGCGGCGTGATTTTCAGTATTTTCTTCCTCATCACTCTCGTTTTCTTGTGGATGCTCTGTTTCGTGTTCGTGTGGTTCCTCTGTTTCATACTGTTCAGTTTGAGCTGGTTCTCCCTCATTGCCACCTCTTATGTGAAACATTCCCGGTTCCGTGTGTGTTTCTCCATCCTTTTGTCTCGTCAAAGACAACATCACGACTGATTATAATCCTTTGCGTGATTGGGTTGAATAGTCGATAAGCTTTGGATCCTAGCTCAACTCCGAGATGTACCAGGCATTGTGATCTATCATCTAGCTTCTTGAGATGATTTTTGTCTATTTTGCATAAGCTAGGCATCCGAAAACTCTCAAGTGTCCCAGCTGTGGCTTCTTTTCCCGCGCGAGTTCGTATGGAGTTTTATTTTCTATAGCTCGGCTTGAGACTCGATTGATCACATATGTGGCATGATGTACTGCTTCTCCCCATAGATAGTTTGGCACTTGCATTGCCTTTAGTATGCTCCTTGTCATCTCCATTAAAGTTCGATTCCTTCTCTCTACCACACCGTTTTGTTGCGGTGTGTATGGTGCTGTGAGATGTCGAAGAATTCCGTGTGAGTTATAGAATTCTTGAAATTCTTTTGATGTGAATTCCCCACCTCGATCAGTTCTGAGTGTTTTTATTCCTTTGCTTAACTCCTTTTCGACTTGATTTCTCCATGTTTTGAATCTTGAAAACGCTTCACTTTTGTCTTTTAACAAGATCGCCCACATGTATCTCGAATAGTCATCTATTATAACAAAAAAATATTTGTTATTGGCGATGGTATGTGGTGTAATAGGTCAACACAAGTCCGCGTGTAACAGCTCAAGGGTTCTAGACGCTCGAAATACGGCAGCTTTCGGAAACGTGTGTCGGGTTTGCTTTCCGACTAAACATGACTCGCATAGCTTCCCTTCTTCTCTTATTTCCGGCAGACCATGGACAGTTTGGTTTTGAGACATGGTTTTTATCTTCTTGAAGCTTATATGCCCTAACCTTGCATGCCATCTCCACGTGCTCTCTTGGATTCTTGCGTGCAAGCATATAGGTTTCCCGATTTTTAGACAAATCTTGTATAGACGATTTGGTGAGCGAAAAACTTTTGCCAAAAGTCTTTCTCTAGGATCATGAATTGTCAAAAAATCGTGCTTCATTCTCACTTCACATCCGACTTCCGTTGCTTGTCCAAGACTCAAAATATTGCTTTGTAGATCTGGAATATAATAGATGTCAGTCACAAGAATTTGCTCTTCCGTTTTCCCTTGAAATAAGATCGACCCTTTTCCCTCTATTTTAACGAAAGATCCATCTCCAAACCTTACTTTGCCTTTGATTTTTTCGTTAAGTTCTGAGAAGTAGCTCTTGTTTCCAGTCATATGGTTGCTAGCCCCATTGTCTAAATACCACACGCCTTCTTCCCCTTTGTAATTCTTTGGAATAATTTTTTCTTCGTTTAAAAATACCATCTCATGCATATAGAGAGCTTCTTCTTCCTCTGTTTCTTCTTTCGTCTCTATATTGTTGGCTTCTTGGTTTTGTGTTTCTTGCAGCTTCTGTAATCTCTCGGGGCACTTAAACGCCATATGACCCGGTTTATCGCACCAAAAACATATGATTTTTGATAAGTCCCTTTGATCTCTTGTTTGCTCGTATTGTCCCATTGTTGATCTCTCAAAATTCTGTCTTCCTCTCCCTCGTCCTCTAAAGCCTCTTCCTCGTCCTCTCCAATTAAAATTTGGTGCTCTGTTTTTGTAATTAGTTCTGTTTTTGTAATTGGCATAAAACAGTTTGCTTTGCGTTTCTTCATGATTATCTTCATCGAAGATTCTTTCTTCATAGGCTTTAAGCCTTCCAAAGATGTCTTCGAAGCCTGAGGAGTTTAAGTCCAACATTTGTTCAAGAGATGCTATCATGTGAATGAATTTATTTCTAGGTAAACTATTAAGAAATTTCTTTACAAGCTTTGATTCCTTAATATTTTTACCCAGTGCCGCCGACTTTGATGCTAACTCGGATAACTTTCCTGCAAAGTTATCTATATTGTCTGTATCCTTCATCCTGATTCTCTCAAATTCAGACATCAAAGTTTGTAATCTAGCTTCCTTGACACGTTCAGCTCCTAGGTTTCTCGATTCTATCGCTTCCCATATCTCTTTAGGCGAGTTTTGTTCGCCTACTTGAAGAATGATTGCCTCAGGAATCGATTGGAAGATCAAACCTGTAGCAACATCATTCTTGTTTTGATCGGTTGAGTCTGCTTCAATCGCTTCCCAGGCTTTGTTGATTCGCAAGAAGACCTTCATTCGCATTGCCCATACCATATAGTTTGTTTGACTTAGCATCGGACATTGGATGGAGGTTTGTGTGACTTTCTCCGAGCTGTTTGAAGCGTCTCCCATGGCTCGGTGACGTCGCTCGTAAGTACGTATGATCTTCGTGATGGTTTGTCAAAGTTTGAAGGCTTCAATTTTGAATCGAATCGCAAGAGATAACCTTAAAGCTCTGATACCAATTAAAGACTCGTATAGAAAACAGCTTCGTATAACAAACTTCGTATAAAACAACTCTCTCTTTATTAAGTTGAGAAACACTTGAGAAACTCAACTCTCAATCTCTATCTCAAATCTCTTAATCAAAGCCACAACTCAACTTTAATATATATAGCAATTAGCACACATTGCTAATCCTATTTCTATTTAAAACACACAATAGATAACTCCTATTATATTTAGGATAAAGTCCATCTTATCCTAATCTCTATTGAAGTTTATCCCAACACAAACTTGGAAGAAACAAATACAACACTTGAAAAAAGTAAATATTTGAATGCAATTACAACCAAATTAGTAAGTCAATTATAGACTAAAATTAGGAAAATAACTGCCATAACCAACGAAGAATAGGAATATCTTCATTGTTTTCTATGTTAGAATGGCCACACAAAAAATCGTGCTTTTTAACCACACAGATATTATTTCTTGATAAGTCTCAGAATATTTTTCTACACATTCTATTGATTTATTTATGTATTTTTTTAGTAATTTACGACATATAAACCAATTGATACATTGGACATAGCTCTAACAGCTGGACCATCTCTCCCACACACATTTAATGTGCAGTTTACGGTTGAAGCGGCGATGGTTACACCTCTCGGTGGCTTCTTCATATAACCTTCATTTCATCAATTTACTATTCAATTTTTCCTTTTCTTCTACATTTTATATATACTTTATTATAATTATATTTTATATGGTTTCAAATCACATATTAACCCACATTCATGTCACATTGAGTACAACAGTGGTACTGTACAAGTGTATAGGGCTTAGGTGTAGAGCTTCAAATGCCACGAAGAGAACAAACAAATCTAAAGGTCCGTCGAGAATTATATCTTGACCCTAAACTATTACGTCAGCCTCTCTATTTAATGCCTTAACAGCAAATATTTGTCCAATGTTTTTATGATTTCGCATCTTGTTGGTAGTTAATTGTAGTTACGGATTAAAGCGTAGAATAAATATACACACAAGAAAGTTTGTTAGGAATTGGAAACTATTACACTAAAAGACATACTAGCTAGTTTTGGAATATTCGTAGGTGCTGCCAAGTGATTTGCAATGTTTTTAAAACATTTTAAAATTGGCCAAGCTTATGATCTATGGATCAACATATATATATATATATATATATATGGTTCTCGCTTTGATTTATACTAAGAACAAAATCGCATACATGTTGGAAACTAATGTAGAAACTAGAAACTGGTATGTGTTGTGGATTAATTGTATTGTCTAGTACTTGTCAAGCAAGTTGAACCAGATTTTTCTAATTTGGTGTCAAGACTCAGATGAAAATTCGGTGGATCAAAATTTTTATATCATGTCGGTTTATTTCTGGAACTAGTTAGATGGTTTAAGTTGAATGGGGTTGACCTAGATTCTAATCATGGTCTCCAACTTGATATTGATTCGGATCATTCAATGTTATAAAAACAAAGTATTTACTCCTAATAATTAAAATTTATATTTAATTAATTAATTTTAAGGAATTTTAAATTTTAAATTGACAATAAAATGATATGTATCATATAACTAATGAAAGTGGTATTCAGATTATGATAATTAATGAAGTTATAAGGCGATACTAATAAGAAAAAGAGACACTATCTATATTCATGTATTTAAGAAAACAAGTTTTGATTGGTTTTATAGAAAACAAATCAAAACAACAAAATTCATCACTAGTACGTATTCTAGTATTCTGTTGTTGGTTTTTAATAGCATCGATGATTTATTTTGTTTATAGTCAAACAACTAGTATTTTTCAAACATTTTTTAATGAAAATATAATATTTTTATAGAAAAATTGTGGTGGTCAAAGTGTATTTATGATACATACATAATTTAATTATGTATATGAGGTCGGTGAGATAAGGCCCATAAACATATATATACACACAGACGACGACCACATGTGTACTTCTGGGATAGACAGGAAGCTGGAATCTCGAAAGAACACATTTGAAAGGGCTTATTTAAGTTTCTCTTCTTTTTAAGTTTGGTAGTTTCTGTAAAACCCCCGAAATTACAAAAAAAATGGTGTTGGAAATCCCAGAATAGTCCGAGTACATTTAGTGAAATTGGAGATGTGGGTGAAAGACCGTAATAAACGATACGTAGCATATTGTGGATCTTTGTTTTTGATCAACAAAGAGTCTTTTGGCCGGTTCTTAGTTGATATCATATCACAAGATTCACAACCAAACTCCAATTGATAACCCCCCCACCCCAAACTACAACTGAGTTGATTGTGAAAAGAAAACTCCACTTAAGAAACTGTATAATAAAAAAATTATTAAAAAAACTCCACTTGGTAAGATAGTCATAATTTAAAATATGTGAAACAATTTTCAAATTTTATTTCAGTTTTCACTCGAAATTATTTATTAAAAATAATATTTGTCAACGCAAATGTAAAATTAGATTTATTTTCTTTAAAATCTAGAAATAATCAGAAAGTAAGTTGATAAAGTATACACATTTGTATACTTGAAAATATGTATGATCAATGGTAGATCTATAAATTATTTTTATGTGGAGCAAAACTCAAAACTGTTAAACAGTTAAGCATAGAATAATACATAATCAGAGGCATTATTAGCATAAATAATACAGCAACAAGGCATGATTAAAAATCATTAAGTAAATACACTAAACCTGAAAAATTCATACTGAAAAAATTATAGAGGGCAACTGCCCCTCCCAAAGTGTATGTACATCCGCCCATGTGTATGATGTTGTATGGGACTAATGTTCTATATCAAATATAACGTATGATTATCAAAATATATGCAGTTTCTTGTAAATAATTGGTGCAAGTTTTTCAAAGGTCTCACTATGTTGCAGGATGAGCTATATATTCTCCATAATCCTGTGTAATACGAGTTAGAGTACATTGTTCCTTCTAGAATAAGATGAAATCGACATTTAAAGCAAAAATAAAGCGCTGAGGTCGACAAATTTGCAATCAATACATAAGGTTAGTTAGCCAGCCAAGTTTTCGATTTAGGCGACTTTTATTTAGTCGATTAGAACATTACACGTCGAATCATATTTTATCGATTTATTTTGTAGCCTCGAGTATTTAATCTTATTCAAATAACTTCGTCTTAAAATCATTTGGAAAGGGAAAACATGAAATATTTCGCCCACGTATCTACGAAACATTTGTTTCCTACGATTATATTACAAATCACATTTATTAGTCGGCTCCAGGCTCAAGTCGTTTGTCAAATCTGCCAACATCTATGTACATATTTAGTCTTACAAGATAAAGAGCTATCCACACTTGGTTTGTTGTTTATATGACGTAATAAAGTCATCTGTCAACTATTTTCTGAACATTAATTAAGTGCTAACCATTTTTGTTTAGACTTTAAATATCATCATCATGAAATATCAACCTTTTACGTAAATTATTTTTCTATTTGTAATACTTATTCAAATAAAATTGAAATCACACATAAGAGGATAGGAGTATATATGGGCATGATTTCCTTATTTTACAAAATCACGTAACTTGAAACATATTACCTTATCCAATTAACCATTAACCAAAAAAGAAGTAACTTGACAACTATTATCAGAACATTAGTAGATCATCTATTTTTGGCGTCAGTGATTTTTTATCTAAATTTTATATAGCATTGTCGTGTACATCACCGATTAATGTCAATTGTTCTTATCTTCTTTTTTTTTGATGAAATCCTTTATATATTTATGTTGCAATTTGATATCAATGCTGATAAAAATGAAAACCACACGTAAGACTGTAAGAGGGGACATATAGAATTATTCCATCATGAATATGTTTAAATTGACATATAACAAAATCAGAAATAGTTTTCGCAAATGATATTCACATAATGTGCCAATGTGGACTCATATTAACAAAATAAGTACGAATATATGATCATCATCGTCTGGTTGAAAAAAAAAACGTCATGTAATAGACATTTGGCCCCACACACATTGAATTTATAACCTGTTTCGGTTTGGCACGAAACTAAGAGTATGGTGTCTCCGTATCCTTCGTTTATTTTTCTTCTGATCAAATTTCGAATATGTTAAAATTAAAAGAACAATGCCATAGTGGATAAATATGCCCCCGATTGATCAAAATCAGTTATTGAAAATTTTTATGTATAGTTGAAGCATTTTAAATCGAAAATTTAGACTAATCTCGATCCAAAATATGTAAGAAGATAGGTATTTTGTCATTTAAAATGTCTAAAATTACCAACCATAATTGTAATCGCATGAAAAGAACTCTTAACTATATGCTTCATCAATCCCATAATGATTTTTTGAACATTAGACCACCATGAATGAATTGATTATATTATATATATCGATCCGGAAAATTAATAACAAATAGGAGAAGAATAATGAATGAAGTCTACGACCGAGTTTGGAGCTCCCCAACTAGCAACTACAATCCGCCGTTATTATTTATATGAGTGATTTACAAAGTCACATCGGGCCTTGTTGATGGGCAATGATATTCCACGTGGGTTTTCATATCATAAATATCCACGACCACGTAAGCTGACGTATATGTGATTGTTTGTTGATAATAAAATAAGAATACAATCTTCCCTAAATTTTGTACACCATATATAATGCCAACAAATGATTTCGTCTTTTAACGATGATAAACTATTCATTTTGCATAACGTATTAGGGGATCACGCCGTAAATATTACGGTAAAACATATCACATATGTATAACTTAGAACAAATATCTAGTATTCCATTATTTAGTAGTATACAAAAAGTTATATACACACAAATATGTTGAAGTGGGTGCTTATTAGATGAATGGGCTTGTCAAAGTGTTTGCATATGGATCCCAACAATAACAACCCAACATGCATCCTCACGTTTTGTGACTTTTGTCCATTTGGTGACTCACTTTTGCATCCCTACTTGCTCTTGCATTTAATTACACACGTTATCTATCTATATTACTTACATATAAAGTCGATCTATGAACTTTTCGTTTTAATAACACGAAAAGTAGATTATTTATTTTATTTTTATTCAATCTTATTTCACGCGTATATTTCTTCAGATCACATACATACGTCATGATATAATCATGTCACGGTGTTAAAGTTCAGCAGATTCTATTATCTTATATCTCATCTTATTTCAGATGTGCAATTTACAACATGTTATCTCCATATGGTCACTTTTATCGGCATATTTTAAATATAATCCCACCATTAAATTAACTTTAGTCGAACTTACTTTTTGTATGTCTTATCAAAATTTATGATTTTCTAATTCAAATTTAACCGGTGGTGAATGATTTAGTCTATGGCCATGTTCTTCTTCTTGTCGTGCGACAGAGACGAGAGGCCAAATTTTCAATATCATGTTTTTCACTTCAGCCCATCAACGACACTTTTTAGGAACACCCATCGATTTTCAGATTTTCAAGTTTGGAAAAAAAAGAGATTTGACTATAACTGCAATTGATTTGGTTCAACTGGATATTAACTTTTTGGTTTTTTTGTTTGTTTTAGATTAATTTTTTAAAATTAAAGATAAATCAATAACTAATATATATTTTTGGTATATTTAAATGCATTATATACATAGTTTTATTTTTAATAAATTCTGATTTATTTGGTTAAGTGCATTAAATTCGAAGTCATTATGTAATTCAATATAAAAATATGATTAACATTCGAGTCAAAACTAAATGAAGTTAAATTTTAATTTGAACAATATCGGTTCAAGTTGGCTTTTGTATCCATTCCTAAAGCTCTCATTTAAATTTGAATGATCACCTTTGTTTTGTTAAACTCTCATTCCTAAATCTAACATTCAAAAAAAAAACTTCATAAAAAACAAAATCTCATTCCTAAATCTAACAATTTTTTTTGTCATGGGCTTGAAATTTGGGTTTATGATAAATCAAGAGATAACTTGCATTGTAGAAACCCAATAAAATCAAAACAGTATTAGCTTTGAACGATGATAAACCAATTTAATCAATATGGGCTTATATTAGGCCCACAAAGGTCAAAACATAAAACGCGACCCCTATTTTATCCAGAGGGTTTTTGTACAGCTTCGTTTGGCATGACACGTGGCACTTCCTTGAGCATCTATCTGTCAAAACACCGTGAGACCATGGCGACGCGTGTGACTGCTGCTGTGACCAGACGGCGTTTAAACCCTTCCTCCAAAACCTCATCTTTCTTCTTCTTCTTCTTCTTCTTCTTCTCGTCGTCGAAGTATCTTTAGTGGGATCGTTTTCCTCAAGCAATAGAGATTGAATCAATTATGAAAGGAACGAAGAGAAGTTCATTGGTTGCTCCAAAGAAACTCAAGAGGAAGAAGACAAGACTTGTGAACAGTATTGTGACCTATCTCAAATCCGATGCATACTTTTTCGCTCCTCTTTTTTCCAAATCTCCACCGCTCACGACGCAGCAGATACAGTCGCATCCGTCGTCGAATTCATATTCATCGAAAGCAGACGACATCTCCATGGCAGGTAATGTTATGACTCGTGTAAAATGGTTTCTCGATTGTGTAATTTGTGATATTAGAATGCGATGTGATGCGGTAAAATGTATATTCAATTCTCTAATTGCGCTCATCTGTTGTTGAATTTTCGGGAAATTGGCTTAATCAAGAGTGTGAATTTTTGCCAATTTGGGATATTAGGGTTTGATTCATTGGAGATTGTTAAGAAGAAGAGAAGAATTTCGGAGAAAGTTAAGGAATATCTAAAATCTGATTTTTATATGTACCGACCGATGATCTCGCCACCGAAGCTTGATTCTTCACTTAAAGGTGAGAGCTTTTTTTACCCTATGCATCTTCTCTCTGTGATTGACTATCTTAGATTCTGGCCTTAAGATAGCTTTTGAAGCAGGGAAATTGCAAATTACAAATTTGGTTACGATGGAAGTATCAACGAGTGATGTAACCATGAGGGAAGACAACAACTATAGCAATCTCCGGTCAAAGGTTGCAGAACAGACATTGCATAGTGGAAAGATCATCTTAGAAGGACAACGAACTGGCGTAAGCTGTGAAACGGATCTTTCTCCGTCCTTTTCCTCTCTACCAGGTATGTTGATTGATTGCTCCAAATGGGACTTGTTAATGAGTTCTTAAACGTTAGGGATGCTAAGTAACACACGTCTAATCCTCCACCAGTGAGATTTCGATAAGTATAAATGTAAATAGTAATTAGGAGTGGCTGGGGTAATTTTTATAAGGTTTTCGACCAATTGATTTAGTTGGGAGTTCTTTGGGATTTTGAGAGAGATTGGAGACTCTAAAGCAAACGTAAGACAGGTTCTGGTTTCTTTTGTGGCCCTTGATACTCATCTATTGTTCTTTGTGTTCTTTATTCGTGAGATATAAAGTGAGTTTCGATCTTGGTATAAACTGAAAATTTGATTGTTCTGAGGACATGGATAAGAGCTCTATGCCTCTCTCCAAATTTTGTTCAGCTTCGAACTAGATAAGGCTGCTTTGTGAAATTCGTTGACTTTATTGTGTTCAACAAACAAGGTTTACTCTGTCAAACACTTATGAGGGTTAAGAGTAGTAAAAAACTAAAATGTTTGTTTTCTTTTTTTGTTATATGACAGAGGACAAGATGGAGAAGCCAGACCAAAGGAGAGTTACAATTAAGTGAAGATACAGTAAACATAATAGACAATGCATGTAATCTTTACTAAAATACAACTTAATTAGATACAATAGTTACAGAGCTCTGAAAGAGAAGAAGAATAGGTTTTGTGTGATTGAAAAACTTTTCTTGTGATAAGCTTCTAGAAAGTGATGTATGAATGAGGATGACAAAGATGTGTGTCTCTGAACAATACGCCATGTTAGCTGTCTGGTCTGAGATGAGTAGTTGGATGTCAATAAACTGTTATAATTGAGCAATATCTTGTAAATATCCTTTTGGCTAACTAACAATTCCAAGTTTGATTTAAAAACTAATCACTTAAATTTGCACATCTAATCAGAGTATAGACTTTTTGCTTCTGTGTTTACTGATATTGTGATCTACTATGAACTATCAATCAGATTCTAAGTGTAACTTAGACCATGATGATGAAGATTGGTTTATTTCTTACCAGAATTTGTTTTGGAGAAAAGATAAATTATATAAAGAAAAAGGAGTTGAAAATAAAATAGTAGGATCAAAGATTGATAGTGAAAATGGTGAAAAAGACTGAAGCTGAAGAGGGGAAGAGGAAGGGGTAACAACTTACAAGTAGTAATGTGTGCACGTGAGGTGTATTCAATTTATGTGTCCCACATCGAAGACCCTTCCCATCTGACAACTACACACACGCATGCAAGAAAGCTTTATATGTTTGCGTTGCGTATATTTTTTTTTACATTATTCATTATTGCTATTGAAATCAAAGACACATCATATCTGTCAATGTTACGGATCAGTCCCTAGTCTACTTTCGAAATAATGTAAAGCTAGTGTAGGTAGAGTAATCGGAATGTGAAAAGATAGGATGACTATTAGATAGATAATGTTAGAAATCTATGAAGTACACAAATGGGATATGTCTATTATATGACACGATCGTATTAGAGGATGCACAGGAGTCCCCGAGAAAAACGGAGGTTATCGTTTTGGAGACTACGTGGACATATAGCACACGTGTACACTCACTGAAACGTTTATGTCATAATTATTTTTGTAATTATCATTATGAATGTGAAAATGAGAGCGAGGAAACCAACTCAGCAAAGAAAAAGACCTAATATGTCTTTTATTATGTAAAGAGACATGCATGCATGGGCTTCACTCACCCTTTCTTTTCAGTAGAGTTATGGCCAAAATGTATATATTTTCGTATTAATTTGTTATTCTTTCTATGCATCGATCTACGACTATATAATTGATCTCATTCATCCAAGTTAGTTTATATGTTTGAAAATTCAGCGTTTCAATAGTGGCATTGACTATTTTTTACGTCGGATATATGATTTGTCTAAGCATCCGACCAAGCTTGATGAATAATGGATATTGTGGTAAGAAAGTTTCCGCAAGTCTATTACGGATAAAAAATCCCATACCAAAATCTAAGCGGCCAAGTGGCTCACACATAGTATTTGCAGACAGTGGAATAGAACCTAGAAGGCTACAATGAGTTTAATTAGGTTCGTAGCCCTAGATTGAATATTACTATGTTACCACATGCGAGTTAACAATGAAGTTGATTACTATATAGAGAGGCCCGACATCCTTAATTAGAAGATGATAAGATCGATATTGGACTACATCGTAGCTTTTTTCTTTCTAAATAATTGTGATTAGACCATGTTTGAAAATTGTTTTACAACATACGATTGATGTATGAGTTGAGCTACTTGTTGCAAAACTAATCACAGCCTAAATTATGCATATGGTTTCCTTTTAATTTATTTAACAGCCATAAAATATCATTATATCTCGTGTATTGAAGAAAAGAAAATCAAGTTTTGATTGGTTATGGGAATAAATCCATTTAATTGCATCATATTCTTCGACGTCATCCGCTAGTCGCTATGACACTGTTCTACAGTCTCTTTACTATTACGTACGATAATATAATTAATAGAGGAGAAATCAACCCATACGACGTAATTTGTTGTTGAAATAGTAATCATCAATAATGTTGAGAACATTTTTTTTAAGTATTAGAATTATTTGTTGGTTGGCCTGTGGAGGTGAAGCTTGGAACGTGGACTGACTTATAGTCTTCCGAAGTGCTATCCACTTATGGATGGGTTTTGGTCAATACATTTGCGGGCTTTTGTCGTATATGCATGACCAATTAATTACCCATTAATTATTCGTGTATTATTTTATCAACCGAGCAACAATACTTTATACAATCAGCATTTACATGTTTTTTCAAGACACAACATCATGTAGCTACCATCACCATTGTCCATATGAAACTTTCGATGCTGTAGTTTATAGTTTTACTTAATTTTGATCAGACCTTTTCTTTTGGCTAGCTTTTAATTTGTGACGAGAATCGTCTCAAACTAATTTTCAAGTCTTTTAGTAAGTTTTAGATACAAAAATTAAACTATATATATATATATATATATTGCTATAAGAAGAACAAAAACTTCAATTCACATGCATATTTGATTTTTTTAACTGAGAAAGTAATTTTAATGTTGAGATATGGTCAGCGAATGCCCTTTATACATGAACCTAGCTAATCAAGCCTACTAATCAATGTTTGGATCTTTTAAAATAGTGTTTTACGTAAACAAAAAATACAGAGTTGTATTACAATTGATCTAATCGTCTGTGAATATACCATGGACATATATAATGGAGTATAATTCGCATATGAACAAAATCGTTTCTTTTTACGATTTATAAATTTTGATGAGCAATGGTGCAAACCAAAAAAAGAATATTATTGTCTTCTATATACTGTACATATATATATATATATATATATATATCATGTCCGTTACAACCAAAGCTTATACTTAATATCGTAAATCCGTAACTAATGTAACTCACACGTGTGCATACGTGGCCTGATCCTATATCAAGCGTGAGGGAATTATTCATCTCTTCGTCCAACTTATCTATAAAAACACATCGTCTCTTGTTCTTTAATCCACATATCATCTCTCTAACTATCACATTCTTTCTTTCTGATCGATCTCTCTCTCTCTCTATATATATATATATATCTAGCTTTTATTTATTACGATATTGTACACGTACAAAAAAGACCGTTCGTGCGCTAAAGAATGAGGTGTAGAGCACTTAACATTCGGAGAAGAAAGAGAGTAATGGTCAATGTGAGCTCAAGGAAGCTCATGACACGCCTCCAGCGAATGGTTGCTCCGGAAGCGAGTTTTTCCGGCAAGGTTGACGGTGATACCCTCGACCGACTCACGGCTGATCACATTTTCCTACTCCAAGCAAGAATCCAACTTCTTCGTCGTATTTCTTCTGTATTTGGTCTCTAGATCGAAGATCTATCACCATATATAAACACGTGGCAAGAAAAAGACGAAGCAACGGTATCATTATGGATTAAACGATTAAAATATATGGATAAACGTCTATTTTCTCTATGAATTCTCTTAGTTAATCATCTTATAAGAACGTCGTAATGCCGACGCTATAATTTGAGTGTATTTAAATGTGAATTTATTGCGATGTATTTAATTGTGAGCAGTTTTTTTTACATGCATGTAGCTTAATTTGACCGCGTTTATATTCGTACATACGAATAATATCCTATAAAGTACGTCTATATATACATTTTATAAGTATATAAATAGAATTGTTAACAAATTAAAGCATAGACTAAGAAATGACTAATTTTGTGGTTTAGTGATTATAATAGTTGACTTAAATAGAGGGTAATTTGCGTAGGACATGTATGAAATGCGGTCCAATATGGCAATATGTGAGGCTTTTCCATGTTATCGCTCTCGGAAGGGAACAACTAGAGTGACAAGTTCAAAGGAAAATGATCCCCAAAAATTTTATGGCATTCCTTACCAAACACAATCCATAACCAATAATTAAGGGAGGCTCGAAGCAATGTCCTGATATTTTGTGATCTCCATTATCCATTTTTCTCCATTTTAATCAACTTTTTTTACATTTGTGTTTTCTCAGCAACTAATTAGACATTCGGCCAAATATATTTTATGTTTCATAAATTTTCAAAACTTAAAAATTTTATATTAAAATCAATACTCAACCAAATTTCATAAAATAATTATTTTCTTCTCAATTTGTAAGTTTTAAATATTTTCTGTCGATTTTAATTACTAAAACTTCATAAAACCTATAGATATAATAATTATATATATATATAAAATAACTATCTAAAACATATAAATACATCAAAACGGAACGGGTGTTCATTTTCAATATTTTAGTATTTGTGATTAGTTTCGTTTCTAACATTTAGTGATTTTTAATATTCCCTATATTTCTCAAAAATTGTCATTTTAACACATTTTACATAAATTAAAAATAATAATTTATACTCAAATACCCTCTATTTAATAAGTGGATTATGAATTAAATTTATAGAAAGTTGTATGAGTTAAGGGTAAATTAGGAAATTGAATTGAAAATGATATTGAAAACATAAACGATTAAAACAAAAATAAATTTTTAGAATGATATTTTTTGAGAAACGGAAGGAATATTTGTTTTGTTTCACAAAGTTATAAAGTTATGGTTATTTGAGTTTTTTGGATTGGATTGAAGCATTTAATTAATCAGCCAAATCTAACTTATGTTTTATCGAACTAGCTAATTATACATGTATGCACATGGTAAAGATAAAACCGCAAAAATGATGGTCATTGCTTAACAATATATAAGTTGAAAAATGTACGAGAGATTCCAATAATTAATTAATTGTAGACTTGTAGTGCAAGTGTCGTATCCTTATTCTTAAACCTGGTTGGGAATTTTCTCAAATTGAATTGGAAATTCTCTATAATATTATTATGTTATTTTAGTATTAAACGGAAGATGTGTGTATGTGTGTTTTTTTAAAATTGAAAATAATATACCGAAATGAAAAGAAAAAGACGAACTCATCACCAAAATGTTGCATTTGGTGTTTGTTTTCAGAGTCAAAGACACATTAATGATTAAGTATCTTGCCACATGCCCGTATCCTTCAATTTCATGACTGATACATCCATTTTTTTTTAAAACGATATGTTCTGAAAATTGGACTTCTTAAAATTTGCAGTACACGAAAAAATCCTCTTGGATTTATAAGGTTGTTAGAAAAAAACTATTTATAAAAAAAAATTTAACTGCATATTTTCACAATATTCTAATATTTTTTAAAAAGTTTCTCTTGGATTTATATGTGTATATATATTTTTATAAAAAAACTCTTTCAAATATCTTTATTTTCATAACAGCATCTATTTCTTCGTTGTGAGAAATAAAGAAATGGTAGGTGAATACAATTGCTAGATTATCGACTAAAAAAGATATATACAGACTTCCTTTGATAAAAAAAATATCACTAACTATAATTTTTATATGTTTATCTAACGAACTATTCAAAAGTTTCGTTTATTTTTTTTTAGCAAGACTTACATAGAAAGGAGGAAGCAATGGGCTGATGAATGAGAGAGAATTATGCCTTTTTAGGAGTATCGGGCCCGAACATGTGTCTACATCCAACCCTCCCGAGGATGCTACATAATCCCCAAATCATTATATTTCTATTTTATAACCAGAAGAATCGCAGACCAAAACTAAAACTAATCTTTGAAATCCACAAAAAATCGAATTTCTTGTTATTGAGACGTCTACGAGTCTAGTTTATAGTTCCATGGTATATGAAATACCTACACTACAAAAAACGATATTTATAATTTACTAATTTGTATTGGTATTATAATCGTGTCATAATCTATGTTCAAGTTCGAAAGTATGCGTGTATAAATTTATGTACGAAAAATGGCTCATTTAATTAGTAATCTTAATGTTAACCTATATATCTTCGTAATGCTGGAATGTAAAACAACAAGTGGGTATTTGCCTATTTCGATGGATAGAAATAGTATTAGATATCTTTCACACACGAAAGGAAAAAATGAACTTAAAAGTGTTGAAGTCGGTTGCACAAAAAAAAAATGTTGAAGTCAATTTATGAATATAATATAATTAAACGTCCATCGAAGCCATGTGGAAAAAATTGGCACGTACGTATTTCAGTTGAATCTTCTTTTCTGTCTTTTGTTCTTGTTTTCCTGAGAGTAGGTCCATTGCATGAAAGTCTTGAGAGCTCACCACATGTTCCGGCCTCATGCTATTTTCTTATATGCCCATCCGTAAAAAACATGCGATTTTAACTCGTGGTTAAAGTCTTTCAATAAATCAATTCAAAGCTATAGTGACTCATCTTATCGAAATATTTTTGTGAAGTCATCAACACGTTTAGTTTAATTCTCTTTAATTGTAGTTCTACTGGTTGCTCTACTTTCCTAAGTTAGTGAAATTTATCAAATCATACAACTTTGAAAGTCCACATAACAGAACCAAATTTTGGATTAACCTACCGTTTTAATTTATACATAGAGTATAAGATATGGAAAACGAATTGAAATATCAAAATAGACCAAAATAATTGAAGCTAAAATGATGATGAATATAAATGGTATTTAGGGTTGGAGAGAAAGTGGGGTATGTTGAACCATGTGCGTCCATGTGCTCTGTCTTTCTCTCTTAGCCCCACTCTTAATTTCTCTTCTTTTCCTTTGATCCAATAAATGCCCTCCACACTCTCATTTCTTCTATTAATTCTCCTCTTCATTCTAATTTATCTCCCTCTCCCTCTCTTTCTCATTTCTTTCTAGGGTTTAAGTTTCAGACACTACTTTGATCTATAAATTAAACAGAAACAAGCGTATAAGGTAAGTATTTATTGATTTCATTAACGTCTCTTTTTTATTCACATCTCCTTCTTGAGCTACCAAGAAAGGAACTATGGTGAAATTATATATATCCGTTAAAATGTGGATGAATACAGCACTCATCGATTACATTAATAGAATCTAATGTTTATTTTCACATCAGTGTACTACCTTGTATCTATGTAGATAATTCACTTCTGTTAATTACTTTATCAGGATGAACACGTATAACATGGTGAAGCAAGAATTTATCAAGAAATGGATAACTACTCTCCACATGTTAGACTCTTCTGTTGAACATCCCTCGAACGCAACCGAAAGAAAAAATGCAATAAGACTATCATCGGACATAGCCATAGCAGCTACTAGAAGCGGCTCTACCGTATGGAGCCGCGCTCTCATTTCTAGGACCGGGAACAAGACAACCAAAAAACCCCACGTGGCTCGTCGAATATTAAGAAAAGCTCGAAGTCGGATGAAGAATCGTTGTGGCACTCTTAGACGAAGTGGCGATTTCACGGCGAAAGTTGGAATGAGAAAACGTACGGAGTTGCTCAAGAGTCTAGTGCCGGGAGGCGAGTTAATAGACGACAAAGATTATTTGATTAGAGAAACACTTGATTATATCGTCTATCTTCGAGTGCAAGTGGACGTTATGCGAACCCTCGCAGCCGTCGATTCAGTCACCGGAAACTTGCCGTACGATCGTATAGGAACAAATAAATTAATGTAAATGTGCATGCATTTCGCATTCTTGTGAATATGAAGTAGCTTTAATGATTTCGATGTAAGTCCATGTACGTATATATAGTGTAACAATATCTTGTCATTTAACAAAATTTCGAAACGAATTATCGAGTACCACTTGAATATTAGTAGTGTGTGTGGTAAGCATTTTATTATCTTACTATTATATGCACAGTATGCACATGCACTGATGTTAAAGTTGGTTAAGTAATGTTTTTGTGTACAATTAAACTTATCAGGAATTATATAACTACTATCTCATATACATGTATTCATTACAATTAAATTTTCTTATAAAAAACTTTAGAATTGGGCATTGATTATAAGAATATATAGCTCACAACCATTTTTTTTCTACGAAAAATAAAAGTAATTCATACATATGTTATAAGTACGAAAAGTAACTCATACGTTATAAGTAGATTAATTTAGAATCGCATTAAACGTATGCAGGTCATTGTTTTACCAACTATAATTAATATATAAAGTGACATATGTAATTAATTATGACTATTTTATCAAAAAGAAACATTAATTATGACTAATAACTGGGCTTATAATAGGCCGAGCTGGTGACGTAAAATTAGGCCTAATTTACATTTCTGTTTTCTGTATAAAAAACTCAAAATTGACATAATGGGCTTAATTTGAAGCCCAATGGTCACTAATTTATTGGTTGGTCCAATTCTTTTTTGGCAACTATTGGTATGATCCCATATCAATAGAAAGAAAAGTAGGATTAGGATTAGGATTAGGATTTGGGGTTATTAATGTTTTGGTATTGAAAAAAAAAAACACTTTAGGTTGGCATAAGTGTACTCGAGTGAGTGACTTCGGATCGGCTTGAGTCAATGATAAATTGACGACATCTTGCTATGCTAAATTAAGCACTAATCTTATAACCTTTTAATATATATTTTAAATTAATTTATAAGGTATATTCTCTTTCTGTCGGTACACATAAAAACCCCTTGGCAGTTGGCATTTTAAAGTGAGAGTCACATGGTCAAATGATAACATCTTTACTTAGCCATCTTTGATTTGGTAAACACACGATTTGATATTGGAAAAGAAACTTAAAGCCATTTAGAAATGATTATTAATTAAGAAATATTTAGCTAATAAATGATTAATAAGTTAAAAGATACTATGTGATTAAAAAATGGAAGAGTTATTTTAACCATATAGACCATAAATTGTCCTCTTCCTTCTTTTGCGAAAGCTAAGAGCCTAAGATCCATTGCATGCTTGTGCATGATTATGCCTCTTATCTATCTATACTATGTCGTTTTCCTGATTAATAAATAGATTTGCACTTTTAGATCTATGATCACTTCCAATTTAACTTGTTCAAATCACTTGGCGTTCAGTGTATGAACTTTCTTATTTTACAATCATCAGATCAATGTTGCAGACTGTTAGTTTTGCGTATTCCAAAACATCTTAATATAGTTGAAGACTAAATATTTTCAATTCCTAAATCAAATACACATTAGAATTTTGGGATATAAATCCAGCTATAGATCACTTATGAATGAGTGAAAAGTGGCAAAGAGGCCCATATATTATAAATAAATATATGATGTTGCTGTATGCTTAGCTTGAACCTATGGTTTCAATTTAAAGATATATGAAAAAGAGATGTAAGAGGGTCCAATTCATCGTTGTCAATAATTTTGCTTCCATGATGGTTAACAAGTTAGCATCTATTTATGTACATGCATTTCCTCTCGGATAGGTTCAATTAGTTATTATGGTTAACTTCAATTCATGCCACATCAAATCGTTTAATCTTTTCCAACAACAACTCACAAAATATTTTCAAGTAAGCATTGTATGTATATCTCTATAATAATAATAATAATAATAATGTGATTAGACTTCTCATCCTTTTTGATATATCTGAATCTGAACCAAAACATATTGTACCAAATTTATCCATATTTTATTTGATTAACTACTATTTTTTGAAACGGAAACCAAAAAAAACAAAAAAAAAACCCGATGTATGGAGTTCATGCTTCGGTGTAAAATAATGGAAGTCTGAAGAATTTTGTTATCAATAATTATTTTCATAGAATAGGTTAATACAGTTATGCAATACCATGAGTGCTAACTAACCAATGAAAATCAAAAGTATTACGACATTATTACAGATACCTAATTCCATTTTTGACAGAAAGTTAAGCCTAACCATCTTTTTATGAATGATAAATAAATAAAATGTATCCAACGATAATCACTTTGATCATGGCCCAAATCATTCCCACCCATGGAAATGATGCTCCCCATGAAAGGTAGAACCCACATCAGACTTAAAAAATTAAGTTATAATAGAAACTAATTAATCATTTTCTCTTTCATACTCATAACATAAATATTTGATCAATCCACAACTTCTCAAAATTCACAATCTTTGAATCTAAAAAATAAAAATCACTATGGAACTATCATCAGCATTAACATCAACGGATCATCATCAGTTGAGTAATAATCCATCGCCATCAGAGGCACATCCAGATACTATGGACTTTCTATCTCGAGAATGGTGTAATTTCGCTGTTCAATCGCTTCATCCCGACCCTGTCATCTACGACCGCTCTATTGTTCCCATCGAGACATCGATCACCAAGTTTCATGGTGACTCGAGTCCTGTTTCTTGCGATGTAAGTAACCAGAGGTTGTTTTTGTTTGTAAGGCATTTTTTCTTCAATTTTTTTTGGTTATGTGATTTATAAAGCCTGTGAAAGTAGATGAATAAGAGCATGAAGATGGACGATCCTGATTTTAAGCCCTCGATGCCTTCGTGGAAAAACAATGATGTCAAGGTAAACATAATATGTTGCAAATAATTTTAAAAGGTTTACAAACAAAAAAAAACAGTAATTAATAGGCAAAAGTACAAACTTAGCTAGGGTTTTTTTCGTACAATTATTTTTTTTATACCAACATAAAATAGGCAATACATAATAAAATCAGAATTAGCCTTACCTCTAATGTGAATTGGATATTGAATAGATCCTATGGACATTAATAGTTTTTCAACCTATTATTCATATTCATTTTTTTTTGGGGATACTATTTGGTATAGGATTTGAATGGTGATATACCCCGAAATATTGGATTGTAGAAATTGAGAAAAAGAATGTGACATATATTTTGTTGAATGATGTGAACAGTCATGGATATGGATGCAACAAGCAATGCACCCGGAATTGAGTTACGAAGGCTTTTTCCGCAAGAAACTTGTAAAACTCTTTTGGCTATTTAGTTTGGTTTTGATTTTAGAAATAAACATTACTGGTTTCTAAACCAAAACAATAATGGGCATGTAGAAACTTCCATGGAAGATTACGCCGTCGATTAAAAAATGGTGGAAAGAGATAAAAGCGAAACGAAAGGAAGAAGTGAGGCTACAGAGAGCTGAAGTCCATGCCGCCGTCTCCTTGGCTGGTCTAGCCGCCTCTCTCGCCGCCGTAGCTTCCGAGAACGCCGGAAAAGATGGTGGAAAAGGTAGACCGACCACGAGGGAGACTGCTGTGGCTTCTGCGGCAGCTGTGGTGGCGGCGCATTGTGCGCAGATGGCAGAGACAATGGGAGCAAACAGAGATCAACTCAGCACAATGATTGGTTCTGCCATGACCGGAACAAGTTTCAGTGAGATACTCACTCTCACTGCCTCAGCTACAACTTGTAAGAAGAAGATTTAAGTCTTTTTGGTTATTTTTTTTCCTATAAGAATGCTCTGCTTTTGAGACATTGGTGTTTGGTAAATAAGCGTTGAGAGGTGCTGCGACGCTGAAAGCAAGCAGAGGTTGCAAGATCAATCGATTGAACGGTTCTGAACCTGTGTTGCCTATTGAAGACTCATCTGATTTGCCTTCTGAATTCGACAAGAACACATCCCTTCTTGCTAAGGGAACCGATCTCTTCGTCGAGACTCCAGATGGTATACAAATCCTCTGTTTTTCTTGTTTAACTCCTCTGTTTCGTGGAAAAACTAAACAGATCTTTGCATTGAAACAGGGGATTTCAAAGTTAGGACAGTGTCTATGATCTCAAACAGAGATGGAAAGGTCTAAACTTTGGCTTTAATCCCTCATTACTCTTGGCTAATTACGCCTATTAATTGATGATTTTGGGTCTGTTTTACGCAGGTGATTCTTAAAACGAAGAAACATAACCTACTCAGGACTAAGCAAGAAAGTATGCAGCTATCTTCTCAAGTTATTAATGTTTTTACCTTTACTTAACCTTCAACTAAAACATTCAGTATTTTGTTTGTGTTGTGTTATAGGTATTGTGACGAATGTTCATGTGGAACTTTACAAGGATTCAGATAGCGAAGACAACAACATAGAAGACACTTGTTATCTCATTGTCCTGAAGACAAACAGAGGAGCTATCAAACTAGACATGGCTGATGATTACAGTCGTTACAAGACATGGGTCACAACGATCCAACACATGCTCACTCTCTCTTCTTCTTCTTCTTCCTTCCGTACAAAATACGATCTCACTTTCTACAACAAAAACTGAAAAACAAATTCTGTCTTGTTCTTCAATTTCTTTATGTAATTTACTTTACCTTCCATGCTTCATTTATCTCTCCCTCTGTTTCTCTCGCTTGATTTTGTAATATAATGGTGCATAACAACTTGAGAACTTACCTTCTTTTAGACTCCAAAAACATCAGCAAGCTTTCTAAGGAAATTAACCTGAGATTTGAGAAGCATGAGATGCTGAATTGACTTGAGGAACAAGGCTTCCTCATCGTTGACCTCTTCACAACCAGGTACAATCCTACGAAGAATCGCGAGGTTCCTTCGCATACAAGTTTCATGAAACTTTTGTTTCTCTTTTCGTCCCCTGCGACCAAGGTGCTTGACCTTCTTGCACTTCACCATCTTCATCATTTCTTGCACTCAAGGCTTAGATACAGAGCTATATGTATAGAGCAAGTGTGAAGATAGCAAAGATATCAAGTTGTCTGAAAAATGTTTGACAGAGAAAACGGAGACAAGGAACCCATATCAAGGCACTAACCACTGAACCTGTCTCTGTCAATCCATCCTTGCGCAATGTCCAATGTTCAATGTATCTGTTTGTGGTCCTCCTTTATACAGTATATGTCTTGCATACTTTATGCCATTATTGCTGTTTGAAATTCTAGCATGGTTCGTTTGATTTGATTTAATCATTTAACCAATATGTGTAATGTATATCACTTGTTGTAAAAAGAAAATGGGCCGAGTGATTACTAGAATAGAGGCGTCATGTTGACACTATTAGGCCCATCACTTGAGATATTTCAAAATTTGAAGTAGAGTCACAGTAATTGAATGTTATTTTTTTCAGTTCTAGAATTTAATACCATAACTCGCCGGAGTGAAGAGACCATTGGCCAATTTACCAATTTGAAAATTTCTTAGCCAAATTTGAACTTCAAAAATTGAGCCCTACTCAGGTAACATTCTACATAAATATGAACGAGTCTCACTATAATTTAGTACGTGGTAAAATTATAACTTATCAAATTGTGATACGTATTAATTAATTAATAAGATTTTGAACATATCAGGTGCAGTTGCAGTTCTAGCTCTTTCTTTAGTTGCTGGAGATGTAATACGATTAGCATCAAGCCTTCCTACTTCAATAATAGTGCTAGTGGAGGAAGGAGCATATCACTTTAGATTGCTTCCCTTGTTAAACAAAATAGGTTCGCTTCATCTAAGCCGTCGCCCCTTTCAATAAGTGTAGGCATCGGACCACATTCCTTCTATTATATAAGGGGACCAAGAGCAGGTGCTTTCACTCTTTTCCTTATAAAGAGACGGATACGTCCATTTGACCGATGCTTTCCTGTGCGATATCCGAGGTACTGAGACCGTATCCACCTTCGAAACATGGGATTCGCATTAAGCAACTGAAATTTTACTTCCATAATATTTGGTTTAGACAGTCCATACAGCTTGAAATATGTTCAAAAATCATAGATAATTTAAACTTTTGGAAAGTAGATATATATTTTGGACTTGAACTTAGGTCTGTCGGGTGAGAGACGAGTATCCTGACCAATTAAAGTACGACCATTTGTTAGTTAAATTAAAAATAAAATTATTTAATGTAAATTTAACAAATACAAATACACAATGAGTATGTTCTTGTCGTCAAAATCTGTTATTATTATCAAAGTGGCATTGTTTATGGAGTTAGTAAATCAAACCGGATAAGATTAGATAGGGGTTTAACTTTAAAGATACAACCGGATGAGATAAAAAAACTGAGAGAAAGTGGAATGAGTGAGGGAGGGATCATTCATTTACGCATAAAAAAGATTTGAGGAGAAACCAACTTATTAATGGTTGGAGTTTCTGATTTTGAAGTCATCAATGTTAGGTTTGCTATGCAAACGCAATTATACCCATTACGTGACACGATCCACATGCACCTCCGTATTTCGTTAATTTCATGTTATTTTTGGAGTGTTGATTAATGCATTATTTGCTGACAAAAATACGCTATTTCTTTTATTTATTTAGTATCAAAATTTATTTTAATTTATTAATGAAAAAAGGGTAAAGCCACTAGAAGAATGTCTTTTCTAATTGTGAGGGAATGTTATAATTATGAATTTATGAGATTTTGGTTAAAACAAAACGCGCGAATTCCGGCAACGAACCTCTGGCCACCCACAACGTTTTCCTCTTTCGTTATTTTTTTCTTTTGGTGAAAATTATTAAAGTCAATTAATTAGGGTCACCATCACAAATATTATGAATATCTCAAAAATAAATTATTTTCCATTTTTGAAGTTGTTTTTTTTTTTAATCATGTTTCTCCACTCTTTAATCTTCGTATTTCAGAGAAGTTTTCTAGATTTGAATTTTTTTGTTAAATTCGTTATAGTTTCTTCTTTACATGAGTGAATTAAAGAGTAAAAATAAAACCAGTTCTTTTATTTTGTTGCAATCATTCAAACTAAATTCAATTCGGTATTCGATTGCTAGAGTTGAAGATTTCTTCAATTTGGGAATATATAACTCTGACTCTATCAAGCTCGAGCTGAATTTTCGAATTGGGTTTGTAAGATCACTTGCAGCAAATTAGTAATCCAATAGATATTTTTCGTGTTACTGCGCCAAATTCGACGTTGGTGTGATTGGTTAGGGTTCATCTTGAATTTTTTGAGAATCCAACCAAAATTTCAGTTTTTCGTAAAACGATGAGGTTTCTAAGCCTCGTCGGTAATTCATTTGGTTGTTCCGCTTCCGGCGAACGCTTAGTATCAGCTGCCAGAGACGGCGATTTACAGGAAGCTAAGGCTCTCTTAGATTATAATCCAAGACTTGCTCGTTACTCCACTTTTGGAGTTCGTAACTCTCCTCTTCATTACTCCGCTGCTCAAGGTCACCATGAGGTACTCTAATTTCAATTCCTATATTGAAAGATCAATACTTTTGTTTTATCTATTACTCAGAGATGCTTAAAGTTCTGACCTTTATAGTGATTGTGATGATGATGATGATGATGATTTGGGTTTGTTGGTCTTCAGTTAGTTTCTCTGTTGGTGGAATCAGGAGTTGATATTAATCTCCGGAACTATCGTGGACAGGTAAAAGCTGTTTTCATTACTCTGTTTTGTGATTAAGGTAAACTGAATTCAAGAATTTTGGTAAATTTTGGAAACAGACAGCTTTGATGCAAGCTTGTCAACATGGTCATTGGGAAGTTGTTTTGATTCTGATTCTTTTTGGTGCTAATGTAAGGATTTTGATCAACTCTAAATTCTGATTTCTGATAGATCTTTTCTCCATTTCTCTACCTGCGAAACCCAATCCAACAGTTTAATATAAACCTTAATGTCTTTATTTGTTTGGTGTTTTTGGTTTTAGATGGACGCCATTGATGGTTGCTCGCTCATGGCACCGGAACTGGCTGGAAGAAATCCTGATCCCAACCAGAGATCAGCCACAAAGCCATCCGCCAAAACTCCCCTCTCCTTTCCTCTGCCTTCCTCTAATGAGCATTGTCAAGATTGCTCAGTATGTTAATCTCTCACCTAAGTGAAGCACCCGATATGATTTCATGAGTCTTGGAGGTTGATTAGTCTTTTTCGTTTTTGGATTTCAGTGAATGCGGCTGGCGAGAAAACGATTGTCTCACTCCATGTCGTGAACCTTGTGCCGTTTGTTTGGAAAGAAAATGCACCGTAGCCGCAGATGGTAATGTATTGATTTCTCAACCGAAACTGATCGTGCTTAGAACATTGAATTAATTGTTTTGTATGTGACATAACAGGATGTGGTCATGAGTTCTGTACAAACTGTGCATTATACCTTAGCACCACAAACATAACATCGTCAAAGACATCTCAAGCCACACCAGGCTCAGTCCCGTGTCCTCTCTGTCGCAACGGCATTGTCTCTTTCACTAAACTTCCCCATACAACAACAACAACGATATCAACATCATCAAGAACAAGCATCTCCTTGTCCTTCTGCACTTGCTCCTCTGATGTCTTAGACACAGCTCTTCTCACTAACCCTCACTACAGTTGTAGATCAGTTGTGTCAAGAACCGGTTCTCGAATTCCACAATCCGTTAGATCATCATCGTTTCAATCTCTTAGTTGCCATCGGTTTCCTCCAAGTCTCTGCCTTGGTGGCTCAGATGTTTGATGAACCGCAAAGCCGGTTAATGAGTGGATCATATTCAAGATCCGGTTTAGGATTCAGGCGATCGACTTCACAGGTTGAAGGAAAACATTCTTGGTTTTCTGCAATTAACCATTGTGTTACAACCGGTGGAAATGCTTGCTAACTCAAAACGCAATCGTCATTGTTTTTTTTTTCTTTTTATATATTTTTGTTCCCAATATTTTGGGAGAAAAAATGTGCTAGTTGGTTCTGTAAATGGTTGTGATTATTCATTTTGTAATAATTGAAAATGTTGTAATAGTTATGATTAATTTGGCGCTGCCATTACATTGAAATGGTGTGTATATAATAATATCAAGTGTGAGTGTGTGTTTCTTGCGGAGCCGCATGAGCATTAACATGGTTAAGGTATCATCACCTGAATAACTTATCCAAACCTTAAGAAACAAATAAAGATTTACAGATATATTTAGATAGACGTTTGATAGCAACTTAGAAATTGAGAATCTATGGGATTAGTAACGATTTACATTAAAAGCTCAGGAGGAATAGAAATATCAAAACAACACAAAATAAGATACAAAAAATTTTAAAAGATGAAAAAAAACAAAAGACCAATACAAAACTAATAAGCCTTGCAAGGTCAAGAAAAAATCTTCCAAAATATAGAAGAGTTTTCTATTGATGAATTATTATAAGCAAAACTTAGTTTTTGGTTTTTAAAGAAAAAAAAAAAAAAAAAAAAGCTCAGCAAGGATAAGGCCAAAGGAAAACTAATGTCCAAGAAATCCTCTTCTCCATGAGATACTTTTACGTTCCAAAGTACATCCATGGTGTAATGGAGAGACTAAAATAAGCTGAAAGAAATAAATGAACATCATTATGATCACAAATATCATGATCATTATGATAATGATGATGATCATCATTATCAAGAAGAGGAGGAATGATATGATGCTTTTGCTCTGAAGTGATGATGTGAGAGGGCTGGTGAAGTTTGCGTTTATATAGGGAAATAAGAGGATGAAATGAATGGAAGCGAGAGAGGTAAAACAAATAACAATAACGATAATATAATATATTTATAATGTACACATTTACGTAGTTTCGGTATGTAAATTCCAATCTTAAATTTAAGAATGAAAATATAGAGAAAAAATGCAAGAACACACAAAGATCCATTAACGTACGTGTACACGTTACACTAAAATTTATTTATAATTGATTCGACGAATAGTCAGAGAGTCTAAATATATAAATAAAAAAATCACAGCAAAATAGCAGTGCCCATTCGAACGATAGCTGAAATTACACGTTAAACGAATTTCGAGTTGTGAAGCACTTAAAGATCTGTGTTTTCGGTAAAGCTTGTTATGTGTTCTAATTTCGTAGTACAAAATTACATATAGTTATGCTCCGCATTTAACACGAAATGTACAAAAAAAATGAACAAAATACATTTTAAAGGGGTTTTCATTGAAGCAAAAATGATTTCTTAATTAAAAAAAAAAAAGATTTCTTAAGAAAAAAAATTGGCTGAGTCCAAAAATAAAATAGAATGAAAATTTGGCTCACTTTTCTTATCAAGATTTGCCTCGGTTTTAAGATTTTACTTTTAGAGACTGTAGTCTGTCAGATTTTTTTACCGTCTGAATTACGAAATTAGGGAGGACTCAGGTTAGTTCTCTCCGTTTACCTTCAAAAATTCTTCTGTTCATTTTTTACGTATTATTTAAGAAAATAAGGGTTTCCCATTTTCAGAAAATTAAGTAAAGAGACAAGTGGAAATTTGAAAATTGAAACCGCTAAAGCAATAATCAATACTTATCTTTTATATAAAGCTAGACAGGAGAAGATTCATTGGACTTTTGTTATGTCCTTCTCTACCCTCTCTCGTGTAAATAATCCATAAACCGAGCTAACCTTTCTCCTCACATAATATCATATTTTTAATTAATTATTATTAATAATTTGTAAATTTCAATAAGGAATCATTGAAAATATTTGAATTTATGAGTTGTTATTCGTTTATAATTAAATAATAATTTGTTGGTGATAAAATAATAGTATTTTAAAATAGGAATTATTATTTGTTAATTTGTGTAAAAGTTCCTAAACATTAATTTTTTAGAAACAGATGAAGTTTTTTTTATACACATCATCTCTAGTTTTTCTGTTATGATAAATTAATTATCTATTGCGTTGAAAGAAATTATTGTTTGCTCAACCAAACTGAAACAACAAAAAAGGCAAAACAATATGAATTTGTATATGTATATAGTTTAGTTGAAGATATTCATACGTATAATTAGACAATCTATATCCTCAGAGGCAGGCCTGAGCATGAGCAAGTGGAGTAAATAATCATGGCCAAAAATTTTTTTGGAGAATTTTATGCACTAAAATTAAAATAAAATTTAAATTTTTTAATAAATGAAAAGGCCCAAAAAAATTTTTTGGCACAGGACCTCTAAATATATTTGACCGCCCCTGTATAACCTTTTAAAAAAAGACGAGTTACTTTATTATTTAATAATGTATGACAAACATGTTTTTCTTAGTAAATTTTTTAAGAAATACATCTGAAAATTGATATCGCTCCGTGTTTTGGCTCCATTGATAACACTTCATAATTATAAATAAAAAATTACAAAATAAAAAGCTATAAAATAAAAAATTGAAGAACAAAAATTTTGTACGATTGAATAAATTTTGGAGGATAGCAAAAATATAATATTAAATTACAAATATACTTATGAAATTAATAATTTATTACATAAAATTTTAATATATTTTTAGCTATTTCATATTATAAAATAATATTTTATTGTAAACAATTATTTTGTTCAACTGTTAATTTTAGAATGGATAAAAAATTGTTTCACTATTTATTATAAAAATAATATTAAGTTGTAACATATATTAAAAGTTATTTGAAAGATCAAGGAAATAACATATTTTTCTTGTAAATAATTATAGTTTTATTTTATTTTCAATAGTTAGTTTTCAACATATGAATACATATATATATATATATATATATATTAGACATATATATTTAAATAAAACATGTTTATTTAGATAATGAAGTTTTATTTTGTATTCTTCTAGATAAAAGTAAATCTTGAGTTTTTATCTAATTGTGTATTATTATGTAATTTTTACTAATTGATAAAATATTTGTAAAATGACATTAAAAAACAATTTCGTCATTGTGCAAGTTATTAATCGAAGTCTTTATAAATATTAAGTAGTCCAATTAAGATGCTATTAAAAATAAAAGAAGACGAGGGACGGGTGAGTAATTACTATAATCGAAGTTGGATTGAATTTAATGGCGTTTTATATGTAAGAGGTGAAGAAACCAAAAGCTGCAAAATGTATAAATAGGTGTAATCATCACAAGCTTTAGGATGTGACAATTCATTGTCAAGCTTCTGCCTCTTTCTCTGCTCTTCTCTCTGATGAGCTATTAATATTGTTATTACTATTTCTTAATTATTTTTAGAAATAAAAGTAAGTTTTCGAAAATCGAAGAAAGTGTATCGATTCTTCAACGTTCAGATTGTCCAAGTCAAAAGAATCTCTTATACCAATATAGAAAGTGGGACAGGATAGTCTTATTTATTTATCCCGAATACATTATTAATTCTTTTTTGTCGACTCAGAAATTTTTTTTAATTAAAGCAAAAAGAGAAAGAAAATATTTACAGAGTCCAGCCCAGTATTAAAAATTCAGCCCATAATACAAAGGCCCAAAACAAAAAACCCAAATTAATAAAACTAAAGCAACGAGATCGTCTTCTTCAACGTAGGATTTTGAGGAACCCGAAACCGAAACAGTCCAGAATCTACAGGTAAACCCAATTACCAAATCCAGGACTATGCAATGTTCCTCATCTTTACTTAGTTTGTTTTACTCTTTTTACCTAGCAATGTGATTTGAGTTTCAACATATGTATAAAGAATTTTGCTTGCATCGATTTGGTACATTTAGTTTGTACTATACATTATTGTTTTTATTGGGTAAGAGATCTGAATTGATTATCTTCAATATCTAAGATCATTTACTAAAAGCTCTCAAATCTAACATAACCAAATCCCGATAGGTATCAAAGGACACATTATTCGTATATGATGTTAGTTGAAAATTTTTGAAGACGATTAAACTTTTCTTTTGAAACTGAATGATCTCGGATCTTTTAAGCTTATTATAAATGTTTAATCTTGCATTTGGGTGAACACTTTTGTGAATGCTTCTATTAATATGACGAACAACAAGTGGGTCTCTCGACTTGTGTCTCTTGGTAACGCTTTTTAACTTCAACTTTTCGACTGTATGTAATATTCAAACTGGAGTTTTATGTCGGCCCATTATAGGCCTATATTTGTGTAATGAGTATAGATTGGGCTTTCATTTAATTTGGATATATACACTATTTTCTAGATTTTTTTTTGCTTATTTAGTAATTAGTACCTGTACCTGTTTTTTTGGTCAAAGTAAGTAACTGTACTTTTCTATTCCATTGCTCTTTTTTTTTGATAAAATTTCCATTGCTTACTCTTCTTGATAAGTATGAAAAAACAATTCTACAAGCTTTTATTTAAAAACTAAGATACCTACATTCACGTATAAAATACACTCGATAAATTACATTAAGGTTTTTAATCATTATGTAAAGTTATAACAAGAATTGAGAATTGTAACATAAAGAAAAGAACTTGTAAGCTATTATTCACTTTATAATATATTAATATTCAACACGGTCAAGATATTAATCCGTTTTCCTGGACCACTATGAAGTATGAACCTAAGCAACCTATACAATTTGATGTGTCCACCAACTATTCTCGTATTAAAAAGAAAGAAATAAAGAATGAAAGAAAAAAAAAGAAAAGAATTGCATTTTGTTTTGTTTTCTTCTAATTGCAATTTCTTTATTTGTAGAAGTTCTATACTGGGAGTTCTTGGCTGTCCAATATCTCTGGATATATGTCCTTATTATTGCCAATGCAGTATAAAGAAGTGGCGTAGCTAACAATTGCTTTACGACTTTAACTACAAACACTTGTTGTATGTTCTTCTCCAGCAGCTTGAAGATTCCATTTAAAGCCTGATCAGTGAGAGTTCCTGCATCTCTCGGACCCAGACACCACCAAAACAGAAGAAGATGGAACTAGAAAATGAGTTTTCTTCTCCCTATCCTGATTTCCTCAGAATCTACAACTCCCATTTACACTCTCAACGTGTGGTAACTACTACTATCTTCCTTCTCTCTCTTTTTATTTTCTTTCTTCTCCAAATTACATGTCTTGTTAGATTGTAGAATGCTATTAGATTCTTTTTATGGGATTAGTCGTGAATGTTTTGTGTTGTGTTCTTACTACGTTAGCAGAAAAGTTTCAGACAGTTGGAAAATGAATAAATTTGATGGGTTTTATTCGTGAATGGTTTGTTTCTTTGTGTTCTTGCTACGTTAGTAAAAGAGTTTTAGACAACTGAAAATGAATTATTTTGATGGGATTATTCGTGAATGCTTTGTATCTTTGTGTTCTTAGTTCTTACTACGTTAGTAGAAGAGTTTTAGACAGTTGAAAATGAATAAGAAAATAGAGATTTTTATTCCCATCATGTTCTGTTTTGTACAACTTTTAAATATTGGTTCCTATATTCTTCATCTAGCTTAGGTCTGTTTCTGTTTAACTTTTGGTTTAATTCCTCTGTTCAATTTTAAATTCATCTGTTACTAATCTACTAGGCTTTGGTTCTGTCCCCTGATTTTTTGGGTTTGGTCCTGTTCCTGATTTTTTAGGGTTTAGTTTCTTTTCTGATCTCTTAGGATTTGGTTTCTGTTTCTGATCTTTTAGGGTTTGCTATATTCAACTTTCTGTCTCTGATTCCTCTGTTCTTAGGGTTTCTTTGTCACTAATGCCATTGTCATTTTTTTGGTAGGAAATCTCAAATGCTCACAACAAGTATTATCCAAAGCCTCTCCCTCGGACAGCTGTTCTCCGGAAGCCAGAAGGAAACTTCTGGACTGTCAAATGGGCAATGAGCCAAGAAGAGATTATTAGCTTCCAAGATGGTTGGTCTAAGTGTGCCAAAGACAATGGTCTTATTGATGGAGACTTTGTCTTATTCACCTATGATGGTTTCCGGGGCTTTTGGGTACGCATCTACCGCAATGGGCTTCTTTTGAAGGCAATTAATCCTATCAATATTCAAGAAATTTCAGATGTCAAAGATGAGACAACTGGTGATAGTGATGATCAGCACATGGAAGAAGATAGCTCTGAGAACAAAATCATTTCTCTTTCTTTGGGAAGCAGTGACGATAGCGATTATGGAGTAATTTATGAAGTTAGCAATGCTTGTGGAAGTTCCAAGAAAGGTAAAACAACTTTTTTATAATTTTGTTCTCATAAAAAAAATGCATTGATTCTAACATATACTTATTTGAGTGATCTTTCAGCAGTTAAGGCTGTGAAAAAGGATCTTGCTGCTATTACTGATGCGACAGCCTATCTTGATGATCCCAAAAACCCATTCTTCATTTCAACTTCATCGGGTTCGAGACGTCTTTTGGTAAAGCTTTCCGACTAGCTCTTAGTTGCTTTGTTATGATATACTATCTGTTTTTTAAATGATAATGTGTAATCATTTTTTATGTTTGATTATAGGTAATTGCTATGCAAGTAATCAAAGACTATGTCTTACAGTTTGGCCGCACAATCAATCTCATCGACAGATTTGGGATATTAGAGAGGAAGGTTGGAGTCTGGAAAGATCGTGTTGTGGTTTACCAATGGGAGGAAATATATAACAGGAACAATGCCAAGCCGGGAGACGTGATCATATGCGAGGTTATACGTGTTCATGATGTTGTTTGTTCCATCAAAGTTCATTTCGTAACGAAATGAACTTTTATGCTATCGTGTTTGTTGTTTAAGTTTTATGAATGATGAAACCTTTGTCTTTAGGATCTTTTATGGAAACTTAACATCTTATAAGCTTTTAAAGTTGTGAACTTCATTATCTTTTAAATTAAGGTGTTGCATGTTTAATAGAAAATGATGGATATGTTTTTACTTTTTAGTCAAATGTGCCTCAGTTTCGCTCACTTTAAAATTGGATTTGGTATTGAATCTCTCGACAATCCAAACATAAGTTAAAAGCAGATTTTATTACAATTGAGCCTGAAATATAAGTAAATTTAGTTTAAGATATTTTGTTTTCGAAATAGAGCACGTTACTAGAATAAAATGACCCTTGATCGTTTTACATGATTTAAAGATTCCTTGGTCTATTTATTGGGTTATCTCTAAGGCCCATTCTACAACATTGTTTAATGGTTAGCTTTATTCCCAATTTCTGCATTGGACCGAGTCCATGAAGTGCAGTCTACAAAAGTGTCTGCTGATAACTGATTTTTATTTATTTATAATAAATTCATCATTTTAATTAATATATATAAATATATATAGCTTTTGGACTACAGAACGAACCTATGACTAATGTGAATATCGAATAGACCTGAACCTGATGAATCTATTAGATATTGTTGAAAATTAGTTAATATAGTCTTTATCAGTTATTTTATTTTTATGTAAAATTTATTCCCATGGATCATCGCCTAGTGTGGTTTAAACACTTAGATATTTCGTGAGAGCTATGAACTATAAGACAATCTACTTTTCTCTACAAGAAGTTGAGTTGTCCAAATCAACCGCGTCAAGAAATATATAGCAAATCCTCCATGTTTTTTTTACAAGTTGTTATATTTCTCACATTTATTGAGCATACATTATTTAATTGTTTTCGAATCGCATGCATTAAATAAGGACCTGATCGATCAACTTAACTGCAAATCTATAAATTTATATTTGCTTAGAACAACTTCGTTATTGGACAAATTGGCTCTGGACTTGGACCCAAATGTTTAATATGATAGGTTTATACCAACAAATTCGTCGGATCTTGGCACAAATGATCAAAACAGTATTATCTCAACGCAAACAGACAAGTAACCATTTGTACGTTAGGTCATAGTATATTTTAATAAAAGTGTTATTAAATCTATGAGACTTTTGCGTCATAACTTTTTGTAGTTGTAACAGGTAAGCTCTAAGGATAAAGTAATACTTAAAATACTTTATTAACCCATAAAAAGGGGTCGAGAAAAAGGTCAAAATGCAACAATAATTGAGAAAATTTTATAATAAATGACGAAACACATGCAATGTTCATCATTCAGTGAACCAGAGCCTTGTTTTAATTTAATATTTTGTTATCTTCCTCAGCTTTCACCTTTTTAAGTGTGTTATCTTTCTTTTTTTGGAAACTTTTTATTTCCCTATTCCATTTTTGTCTTTTTCTTTTACATTTTTTTCCGTTCTGTATAGAAGAATGCAAGAAACTTACAGATTTTCTGCATTAAATCTGCTTTTACGTTTAACTAAAAAATAAATAAAATAAAAATCTACTTTTACACCTTTCTTAAAACGATAATCAAATGGTCCCCTGGTATGATGAACGAAGACTAATTAAAATGCAGGTTTTTTACGCATCTATCCAACTTCTTTAGATTAATCTTTTAATTGAGAAATTCAATTTTATTAGTCTTCATTATTTATCTCTCAAATAAATATCTATAATTGCTACATAAATCATCCCCCCCGTACCGTACATAAACACACACAAAAAAAACTAGACTGTGGAGTAAAAAAAAAACTATAAATACCTTTTTTACTGTTTTCACCCCTAACTGTTTCTCTTTCCCCCGCCAAAACCAGTTGAGACATATTTACATCTCTGCCCTTCCACAGTCAACTGCAACAACAAAAACTCCAATCTCTGTTCTCTATTTCAAACTGCCAACGTAATACTTGTCGGCAGTAAATCACCGGCGCTCCGTTCACCGGAACATTCATCAAGCTCGAGCCGAGCAACCGTACGGTCACCGTAAGTACCAGAAGATGACACTCGAGCCTTAAGTTGGCTCAGCACCGGAACAATCGCCTTCTCAATCCATTCGTCTAACTCTGTCTGGCCTAACCATACTCCGCTCAAGATTCTCTGAAGTGCCTCATCCTCGACTTCTATCGATAGTGATTCGCCTACGATTCCCGCAAATCTTTCTGATAATGTATCTGCGATTCTCCGTCTCACAGCTCCGAAATCAACCGCTCGAAATGCTACTGCATCGTCTACACGGCTGACAAGCTCGTGGAATGCAAACGGAACACATTGCAGCGACAGCTTTCCACTAAAACCTTGATCTTCTTGCTCGTTATCTGTTGTTAGATCGCTTGTATTATGAGAACCATCATCCGTATCAGCGGCTTGGTTCAAATCGAAAGATAAACCTGATCCGTGCTCTTTCTTCAGTTTCGTCAGCCTCTCCTCATCGTTACACAGCCAACTAGCCCGTCGTTTCCCAAATTTCTCCCGCATACACAACCTTAAACGCCAGTTTTCGCTAGCCAAATCCCGGAGTTTACTTTCGTTGTCAAGGAAAGTAGTTTTTGCCCCCTCAAAATACCAACTTGCTGTCATAACAAAGATTACGTTACCTAAACTGAACTCGCGGCCGTGCGAGTCACGGATTCTGCCTCTATCCATCGCCTGCTTTATGCTTCCACGCACTAACAAATCTGCTTCGTCAATATCTTCAAGCAAGATAACAGAGAAGGGACTCCTCTTAACGGTTTCCGCAATCTTATCCAATGCAGTTTTACCGCGGAAACTAGGATTCCCATCTCCAGTATCTTGTCTCGACCCGAGCTGAATCATCGTCGGATTCGTCCCGTACACAAGGGAAGACAGAGCCGACACCATTCTCCTCTTTCCGATTCTATCAGGTCCTGAAAACAATAACCAGACATCTCCCTTTGATAAAACACCGCGTCGTTTCCCATTACCGAGCTTGCATTGACTAACCGTTGCAGCCACTGTAGCAGCTGCATCATTCTGCCACCAAACTTTCTCAGTCATTCCTTTCAAAAGCTTCTTAAACAAATCAATGTCTAACGAATTCTCAAGATTCTCCTTTTGCAAAACACTGATCTTATCATTGTTCTGCATTGATTCAGACGATATGCTGCCAAGAAAATCTCTCACTTGCACATCCCCAGCTTTCTCTGAATCCTGAAATACGCAAGTACACCGAATTAACGTCAAGTTTGTGATTTCCATCGATAAAAATTTTCATCACAATATACACATCTTCAAATCAACAAACCTCTGCTCGTCCAAGAACAAGATCAGTCTGAACAGGGCTCCCGGGAGGACTCTTCTTCTTGGCCTGCTCAGCGGACACCAAAGGGCTCATAGGTTTCAATTGTACTCTCTCACGTAACTCTCTATTGGGTTGTTGTAACTTAGGCTGCAATGGCTGACGAAGAAGCATATTGGGAACATAGGAGCTTGTTGTCAACGGTATAGGAATTGGAATTGGAACAGGGACAATCCTCTCGTTCTTGTTATGAAAGCTAGGATGAATTCGCATACACAATTCATTCCATTTCTTCTGCACTTCATCAATCTTTGCTTGCTGTAATCAAAAACATTACCAACTGATAAATAAATCTATAATCTGCAACCATAGCAATTGTGGAAGAGAAGATTCAAAAACCGGAACTTACCGGTAAACAGTCGACCGGTTTAGCTTTCAAGAGCCACTGTGGTAGCTGTTTTCTCTGAGCCACTTCTGATTTAACTTCTGGAGGAGACGCTTCTTTAATCTCAGAGAGCTCTCGTTCGTAACTCTGCGAACACTGTGGACAACATTTCAATGTTCTATTTGTAGTTATAAAGCTCTTCAATGGCGTGAATGATTCAGCCGACGATCCCAAATTATTCGGAAGCCTGAGAATCAAAAATATGAAATCTAGCTGAGAAAAATTCATAAAAAGATGAGATTTTTCTTTATCAAAAAGGAAAAATTCTTTATCAAAAAGGAAAAATTCAAACATCACAGACCTCGGAAAAACGCCAGATGCCGGAGCTTTAGCTGCAACCGACACAGCTTGAAGATCCCAATCTGTCTCCATTGATGGATGATAAACTTGACATCTTAGATAAGTCTCACACGTCGCGGTTCCGATAAACCAAAGTCTTCCTTCGAATTTCTCCAGAAGTCTCCGCAGCTCTGCCACCGCCGTCCTCCCAACCTCCACCGCAAGCATTGGTGGTGGCTGCGTTGAGCTCGGTTGTTCCACAAGCCATTTCAAGTCTCCAAGATCGAGAATTACTCCTCCGCCGTCAGGATCCGAGTTCTTTATTCGGGTCTCAAGCAATCCATCTAATTCCCTGATTCTCACAGCCTTATCCGAATTGATTTCATCTAAATGGATCACCTTTGAGTTCTTCACCGCTAAATTCACAGCTTCTCCGACCTCAATTTTCTTAAAGATCTCACGAATTACCCGACCTGGCTCCGAATCTCCTACTAAAATCGGGTTTTTTTTCTTCTTCCGACCCAATATATCCATAACCCGTTCCACGTCATCGCTCTTCTTTTCCCCTGATTGCGCCGACGAAACGCTCTGCTGTAACCGTGGGTTAAGATACGAATTACGGGTAATCGGAGCTCCAGCACCGGGTCGAAAATTCAAACTGACGGAAGAAACGCTCAGAATCGGCGTCGGAATAGACGAATTGTTGTTATTATTACTCAACGACTGTTCAATTGTAGCTTTAACGGCGGGACTTGAAAAGCTAGCTTCTCTCATAACCCGACTCACACTCGGATCATCCAAAATCGAGATAATGAGCTGTTCAAGCTCAACTTTAACCGCTAATAACGGTTGTTGCTGTTGCTCCGGACATCCACGGCGTTGATGAGCTTGTGCTCGTTTCAGCGCCGCCATAAGTGCGTTTGAGATCGGTGGATCGTTAGCCGGAGTAGCTGTTGCGGTTGGGAGACGCTCGAGGGCGACGCTGAAGCAGAGCTCGAGGGCTCGACACTGAAGTGGATGAGATGAATTGGGGTGAGATCGGATACAAGCTCGTCGGAGAAATCCAGCGGGAGAAGCAAGAAGAGTAGCTGCAACGTGGAGAGGTGTAGTTTGGCTGTGATTACGACGCGCCGCTTCGGCGATTGATTGGTTTAAAACGGTGGCAGCCTCCGGCGTCAGAGTCTGTTGGATCGTACTTAAACCGGCTCTCATCGTTCTTCCACTTTGTGTTGTTATCTCTCTCTATTCCTCTTTCTTCAATTATATGTGTGAATTAAAAAATTGGGGAAAATTGAAAAAACCGAATCTTTTTTTTAGGCTATGAAAATGAAAAAAAAAAAACTGAATCTTTTGAGTTGGGTTTATCAATTATCCAGACAATTTTATGAACAGGGGTTCCTCAAATTTTCTGATCGGAAAATAAAGAGAAGGAATATATAGGATTTAGGCTGAACTCAATCAAAGAATATCCACCGGCCAAGAAAAATGAAAAGGCTTTAGATAGGTTTTATAAGACAAGGAGGAAAAAAGTAGTCTTTTATTTCTGATTTAATAATTGGGAGAAGTAGACAAATTGGGATTTCAAATGGATCACAAAAATGGCTTTTCAGAAAGATTAAATTTAATAAAAATAATAAAATAAAAAGAAGAGAACTTTCGGATCCAACAATTTGAAGATAATAATAAATAAAAGTAAATATAGAAAGGTGGGGGAGTTAGTTGCAGAGTGAAGAAAATTAAAAGAGAAAAGGTAAGGAAGAAGTGAATAATAATACTACTTTCTCACTTTTGCCCTTTTCAGTCATAAAAGTTGTACGCCTATCTCTGCCTCTTATTATTATATACATACACTTCATAATATATATGCAAAAAATGTGTATGTTTCATATATACGCGACAGAATAATTATAAAATTTTGCGACCTGTTATAATAATTGTGCATGTCTGTTAAATTGAGTTTTCCTACTGGTCCGCTAGTCTTTATTTGAGCCATCAGAAGAGTTCTGAATCTAGCAGTGTCTGTTCTTTAGAAAAGAAAAAAAAAATTTAAGCTTTGATACGTTTATAAAAAAACAACATAAATTGTTTTTTTTTTCTTTATTTCCATTAGATTCGTTTAGTTTATGACTTACTTTTACAAACATTTTTTTATTATCTAATTCCAGCATTCAGCTATATAGAAAAGGGCAAGTAATTTCTTTTTAACCTTTTCTTAATCGATTTATTCTCTTGTTGCATTTTCTTACTGTTTCTACTAACCATATTGCCGATAACAAAAAGTTATTATTAACAAAGACAATTGTGATACGTAAAATTAAAAGTTGTATCTAAAAGCATGGCTTTAACCAACATTTTTTGTTTGTGTCAAATTTTCAGAAATCAATATTTTCTCCGTGATATATTATAGACAATATTCAGAGATTAATAAAAGGAAACATGTACATGACTCTAAAACAGGTAATTGTGTTCATGAGATGTCCATGGCAACTCAGTTCACGTGATACATATCAGATTTAGTTTTTGTTGTAAAAAAAAAAACTGTTTACGATAAAACTTTAAATGGAAAAATATATGGTTTTTGATAGGTTTACAAATTTATCTGGTCTTTGTTTTATAATTATTATTTCGACTGTAATAAAACAACAAAGATCGCATAAGTCATAGGACTAAATTTTCAAAACGTGGACTATAAATTAAAGCGTAGTTACTCCCTAAAAGTTTTGGATCTGCAGTAGGGACTGAGTAATACGATTTTCTAAGAAGATAAAACAAAAATAAAGTCATACAAAGTCAATACGCGTTTTATAAGTAGACGTGATATAATCTGCGTTTACTCGATTCATATAAAAAATGAACTTAGTATTAAAAGATAAAAATCTTGCTTCGGATTGGCTATCTCTCACACTTTTAACTAACCGTTGACTACCTTTACTTTATTCAAAAGTATGTAATTTTTTTTTAGAAACTTAATTTATCTATAACTGAAATAAAATCGAATATAGAAAAAGGAATCGGGTGAGTTGGCCTTATAATTTTTCTCATTTGCTGAGGCAACACATTCTTAAGTAAATATTTGATTCGCTTTCGTTGTTTTACAAAAAAACATTCATCTCCCATTTACTTTTTGCAACCTAGCTACCAAATGAAGAATGAATGCATGATATGCGAACAAACTCCATGAAGATTTAAACCAAAAAAAAAAAACTAAATGAAGATATTCAGTAAATTACCTCTAAAATGGATTAAAATAACCAAAAGAATTTAACAAACATATTTTACGAAAACTTTGAAAATCAACCGAAACTAAAACTGTATTAAACTGATTTAATGATATTTGATTTTTATATTTCAAGAACCCAAAATGACAATAACCAAAGTAGAATTGAAAACCGAACTACACACTCTAATAAATAGAACAATATAAAGTTTCATAACATCTAATTTCACAATGCTGTCATATACTGTTAATGTGAGTAATGAGATTATGAGAATCAAATGTTTTAATTTTATTGCTCAGAAACATTAGTTCAGGCACTACGATAAAGTATTTGGTAATATTGACAGCGAGTTAATGATCCAACATTAGAAAAAAAAGGACAGAACTTCATCCTTGAAATTTACTCTTATAAAGTGGGCATTGGGTAAGATGCTAGCTTGTCACATTTGTTTCTTTTATAAAAGTACCCGTGATTATTTCCAATGTATTTATCTGATTGTCAGGGTTAATTAAGACTTAGGCTGCAAGGTAGTAACTACGATACATGCAGTCGTACAAATATTTTTCTTTTATCGTACTAATATTTTACCAATTAAAATCGTACTAATATTTTCCAATTGAAATCGTTTAATGGTATTTGATAGATATTACAGTATTAAGTTATTAGTAGTAATGGATATTTTCTTTTTGGTAAACGTTGTTAATAAATAAAATAAAAAGGAAATCTACTTTTTGTAAGCTAATAAATTAATCAATAAACACTTTAATTAATTAATAAAACACCTTAAAGGCCACAAAATCATGATGTCCCCTTTCGGTAACGCATGCCCTCTCTTCCTTTCCCTTTACACATTTTTTTGTTTTTTCTTTTTCAAACTATACCATTTTATTTCCTTTTATTTTCAATCTTTCCCAATAGGAATTTATGCCTTTTCTCCTCCTCGATAAATTATTTATTTTATATTTTTGAAAATTGTTATATATTATTTAATTTTCTTAGGCCACGAATATCTGCATCGAAACAAATTTTAAAGGTTAAACAGCATGGATTGCTGTGGAACAAAAAATACGATTAAATGATGAAAATTGAATTCTAATTTTTAGAATGTAATTGTATAGTGTAATACAATATTGTAAGAATTCGATATGAAAAAAAAGCAGCAGATACACCCCATATGCTATGAATGTGGCGACTCTTATTTTGTAAACTAATGTGTTTAAACGTATTTTTATCGTTATAAAAAGAAATGATATTGGTGGTGGGGGTGAAAAAGGCCAACGCTTGATATTCCTTCTTCGACAATCACCTTTTCCAAATTATTAGCATCATTTTTTAAGTTTACTTTATCTTTCCCGTTTCATTACAATGTGAAAAAACCTTTTTGTCTCCAATTTGATTTCTGTGTATAAGAAAAAAAAGAGTCAAACAAACCTTTTATGCACGCTACAACTTCGAAAACAGGTTTTGTTTTATAGAATATCCATACGTGTGCATATATTTTATTGCATGAAACATATTCAATCAAATTTGATTTAATGACATTGGTTATTTTTGACAACTAAATCTTTTGAGGTTTTTTTTTGTGTATATCTTTTTGAATTGGAGGATAAAACATGATTTAGATAATACAGCTTTGTAAAAATTATATACTATCCTTTCGGAAGTATTATTTGGATATTATGATTACACTTACACACAGCCACACACACATTGTATATATATGTATAAATCCTGTAAAAAGTATACCAGAAATAAAAGAAAGAATCTTGCTTTTCACACACGAGTTCCATTTTTGTTTTTGAAGTCAAAAAAGTTGTCGGTGCGCATTGAGAAAAGATTCAAAAAGATGAAAAGTTAAAAAACTTTTATTTTCTTTTAATTTATAGACTTTCTTACTTTCTCAGAAAGTCTAAATGATAGATGAATGGAAGAATGATCTGATGAGAAGGGAAAATAAAGTAAAAGTAATCATTTTTCTTATTTCACAATTATTTTAACTGGTTTTACACATGCACTTGTGAAATATGTTTACACATTTTGAGCACCATCGTGTCATCTTCTAGGTCAAAGCTTTTACCCAACACAAATAATCACTCAAAACAAAAATCTTCTTTTCAATTCCCACACCCACCGGGTTCTTTTTTCCTCTTATTATTTTAGTTTGACAAGCAAGTCAATATCCGGACGTTAGAATTTAATGATTGAATAAACAATTATGAACCGGTATTACGTCGGATTTTGAAAATAATATAGTGGTATAAGTATACTTTTTTTTCTCAATGATTTTTTCTCCTAATTCTTTGTCGTCGATAAGAATAAGGATATGTATTCCGAATGTGTGTTGCTCCCATTTATGCTCTTTTTAATCCCTCTTTCTTATTATCCTCTGTTAGTGTTTGTAAGCACTCAAAATGATGTATCTATATAAGGGCCAAAGAGGAATAAAGGAAGTGTTAAAAAAAAATCTCTTCATTCTCTTGGAATGCGAAGAAAAATTTTCACATAGATTTTCGGATCTAAATTCCTTTTTCTTGGTAAGTTATATTCTTGCAATAGTCGGAATTCATTGATATTTATGATATAATTATAATACGTTTTCGTTGATATTTCTTTAGAGTAGATATAAGTTTAAATGAATAAACTTTTCTATGTCATCAAGATATATATTAGTTAAACTTATTTAGCCTTATTTTGTAAACCTTTGTAGATTTTAAAGTATACATAGCTCTTTTAAAAGTTGTTTTCAGTAAACCTACAGACAAAAACCAAAAAGGAAAAAAATCATAGTCATATAAGTAACAGTATGACAATTGGATATTAAAAAAAATAACAACGAAATTAATGAACTCAAACACGTAGGTCATATTTAAAAATATATATGGTCGATTCATTTGATCCATTTGGATCTGGTAGCTTAGTCTCAATGTTCGATACTACTAATAATGCGTATTTTATATATCAGGTTCGAATAACATTAATTACACTGTACGATTTTAAATGACAATTTTTATTTTATTTTTGTAGTTTTTCTTTGACTTATACAATGGGGAAGGGATTGTGAAACATCTCGACCTCAAAATCTAATAAAACTCCGGGAATTGCATATGGTCACAAAAAAAAATCAATTCAAATCAAGCAAAAAGATGAATATTGGTTCCTTTCCTTTCACATTATAATAACGTGTCTTCCATTGACCTATTTGATTTTGATTTTGTTTTTGTTTTGTCACTTACTCACTTAACCTTACCCTCCCATCAAAATATCATTTAGATTAAGTCATATTTTCGTATACATATACTAATATACAATTCTTCCTAAATAATTGACCTCATCCTATCTCGATGTATTCTATGAAAATTAGTAATTTGACTTTTGAACAAATATAATTATTGAAGCATGCTACGCATTATTCGCAAAATTCATACATTGTCGTTAATGTTCTCCATTGCTAAAAAGAAGTCTGCGTTGATAATCCGTCGGTTATGCAAGTGAGGAACAACACAAGTGACAAAATCTTTTAAAATTATTAACAAAACTGCATATGAATTAACAAAAGAAAAACTGCATATACTTTGCAGTGGCTAAATAAAGAACTTACAGAAGAGAATAAATAATGACTATGTAGATTTTTTAATTTTGTAATGCATTTTTGTAATGCTTAGGGTATTTGATGAGGACAAAACATTCAAATTTGACAATCTATGAAGTCGATGTGTTTACCACGAGTCACATTTTACTCACTAGCGTATTGGTTAGCCATTTTTCCATCATTCACACATTCATTCTGCTACTATAACCATATCAGACATATTCCATTTCCGTTCACCACAGTTTCAATTACCCATCTACTCCGTTTACGTAGTGGTCCTCAGTTCTACACAACTTACTTTCCAAATGTCTTCATATTCCATATTGGTTAACTCATTGTATATTGATTATCAAGTTTATAATAAAGGTAAGTTTGACTATTAAATAAAGATAAAGAATGCTAAAGTCAATGACTCCATAATGCAATTCAAATACCCCTATGACCCATCCCCCCCCCCCCCCCCCCCCACACACACACAGAGCGTATGGTATGACCCATTTAAAGTAACTATACTTTCATACGCATTAATGTACGAGCATTTAACATAAGTAATTTTTTTTTTCAGTTGTGTCTTTCATAATATATGCCAGATAATGAATAAATAGTAACGCAAAAAGAAATAAATGCTAAGTGTGTGTCTTTGATTTGTTTGGATCATATGGCCTTCCTTGATGCTTATCCTTAGGCACATTCATTACATGAAACAAAAAATTAGGTGATTATTTATTCAGTGTCCAAGGGACCATCCCAACCACAAAGAAAATCTATCTACATTTTTATTTTTCAATGTGATAAAAGTTCTTACAAAATTAGATCTTATAGAGATCTAATAAAAGTTATTTATAGAGATCTTAGGAGTGAACAAAAAAATGATCTCAGGAGGAATGAAACGTATCTTTATATGTTTAATCACATTAGAACTATACATTATTATATTGCCGATTATATACAGACTTATTTTGGGAATATATAATATTATTTTTTGTTTTTAAAATTTGGATTTTTTTCTAAGAAGAATTTTTTTTTTTTGGGTTAACAGTAAAAAAGTAATGGATGTGTCGAAAACTATGCCAATCAAGCTAGAGAAGTGTATTAGAAGAAGAGATTTCACATTCATTGTTAACGTTGGTTTTGAACTATTAGAGTTTTAGATCAGTATATTCTCGATCAACATGTAATTTTATGTATTTCGATTTGTGTTTTTCATTTAATTTTATTTTGACATCATTTTATTTTATTTTACTATGTAAATTGAAAATTTAATTTTCAACGTCAAATTTCTATTAAGAAACAAAATAATAAAAAAATGCCCAAAAGTTTTCGATATTAAGTATTTATTAGGTCGTGAATGTCTTTATAATAAATTTGTAATTTTATACATTCCCATACTGTTTTCAATTTTGATTATTTTTAATACATAAATCGAGATTCTATTGTTCAGCATCAAATTTATCACAATCCTCTATTATAGTTCGAAACTTTTCTCTAGGTATCTATCGAGCAATGTCTACTCGTACAAAATGAGATATCAACATATACACTTTGACCCAAAAAAATGATATAATACTTTAAGAAATAATTGGTCCCATTATGGCTCTTGCAAACTTGCTTTCAGCCATTCTATCGAGTTGGAACATGTCTGGAAATTTATATTTGACACGCGCGCACGCACACCACTTATATAGATTATTCTTTGATCTGTTTGCACACACATATATACAAGCACGTCAGCAATATATAATTTAGATATAAAAGTATGTAACTGAATTTGCACTTTGAATATAAATAAATAAACAAAATGAGAGTAACTCTTTCTTTCTTTTTTTGTTCTTTTGGTCATCAATGCATGTGGGCTTATCTTAGGTGCAATAACATTAAAAATATCTGTAAAGAAAAGTAAAGAAAACAAAAAACTGTTGCTTCGATCATCAAGCAAAAGATACAAACTCCCGAAATTCCCGCCGGGCATTTAACACATTGGACTCATCCATTTTAAATTTCTTTACAGTATTACAAATTTTTATTATTTTTAGTCAGTCGTTATTTTTGTTTGTGAGTTAGATTAATATGACGACAAAATAAACGATTAATTGAAATACGTATTTCAGCAAGTATCTCAACGCGGCACATGCATTATATAATATATAAAAATACACACATATCTCGAACACAAACATTCACCATACATATATATATATATATATATAATTATATATGTTAAAGAAAAATAAATTGCGGTGTACCTAGACACATAACTTTTTTTGTCTAGAGACATACGTATTAACCTATTAGTTAGGGGTCGTACTAATAATTTAATACTAGTTCATTTTATATTTTTCTTGGGTCTAGAGACAGACATGGTATTTTACTTAGGGGGATATATTGGATCCATGATTTGGATTTATTTGGTGAGAATCAAATTTTAGAAAGATTTAAGGAAATTTCAAGATCTTTTTAATGATTTAAGCCAATTTCGTAGAAATTACTGTAACAAATTTCAAGGAATTTTAGTGGATGAATAGTAATAATTTTAGGCTACATTTAAAAATTAAAATCTGAGACTAAAAATCCTGTAAAAGAAATGAGGCTAAACCTAAACCATTAAAAACGATTTCTCGTCTCCTTGCTCTCTTCTAGAGTGAAGTGAGTAGGATCAATACTGTTGCTTTCGGTACTACAAAGTTTTTCCAATTCCAGTCAGTTCTCTCATGTTTGTTTATCGAATCAGTCTAATACTTCAATCTTAAACTAGTTCTCATTTCTTCTTCATTTGGGAAATTAAACATCAAACTTGGATTTGTGTTGTTTTGATGGAACATAACAAATCATATATTTTTCTTCTATAACAAGCCTATTACGATTTGGCCAGGGAAAACTAATGGACACTCTAGATTGTAGATTGGGCTTTGGAGAGAATATCTGGAGGAGGGTCAAGGAGAGTTGTGGTCGGAGAAGAAGAAGAAGACTTTTTTTTAAAATACCATCATGTGAGGTGGTATTTTTACCCTCTCTTTTTTAACTACATATATTGTCTCTCAAATAATTCCGAATCATTTTTCATTTAATTATATGATGAAACCCTTATTTTCCAATAAGGCAATATAAATAATCAATCCAATAACCTAAGATTTTGAGTAAATTTAATAAATACTAGATCCAATAAGACAAGATTTTATCACATTTTATAAAATCTCCAATCCATCACAAATCTTTAATCCAATATGCCTCCTTTAGTATTTTTCCTGTTCGATTTGCGGCTGGGTAGAGGTGTCAATTGGATATGCCCGCACCCATTAGCCCGGTCTGCAGTGAATAATTAGTCATGTGACCGCTGTGGATGTAGCCAGTTTTGTAACCGTAACGGACGCGACCGCGGTGATTGAAGTAAACATGTCTAGGCTCGCCCCGCCAAAATCAACGGACTAGCGGACTGGTCCACGAACAATCTTGATTTCTCACATGTTTGGTGAATAAAACAGTATTGTACAATGTGACACAGAATGAAGAACAAGTGCGAAGAGAGAAAGAGAGACTCTTTGATATGTTCTCTAGTACAATTGCACAAGATATTTAGTTATCTTCTTTGAATTCACTGGCTGCTACAAAGGACTTTGTCCTGCACTTGTCTCATCAACTCAAAACAAGAAAAAATCCTGTAAATAAACCTGCACTTGTCTCAACATTAACCTACATTTTTCTCATCGATCCAAACCTGCAGTTTTTTGAACATTCACTCCCAAATTCCTGTTCTACCAACAGTTCAAACTAAAACCTGGAAAATGGAAATGCATACATAATCAAATTCAATATCCAAAACAAAACAACTTTGAGTTATCTACGTCAATAATAGTGGTCTTCTCTAAAACCTTCTTGCTGAGGGAAGAGGTTCCAAAATGCAGTTTTGGATGCATGTTCGCTGGCAATCCATAAACCCGCTACTCCGCTACAGGCCAACCCGTTTAAACCGCAAACCGCAATGGATATGCCCCCGATATCTGCCACTTAATAGACATGAAATATGTTGTCCAAGCCCGCTCCATGACGGATTTAAATGGGCCTAGCTCGCGGGCACATGCCCAATTGACATCTTTACGGCTGGGCGGGGATGGTATGACGTTTAGATGTAGTTACGGAGAAGCCAAAAAAGCCCAAGGATAACAATTTCTTAATGATATTCTCACTTCTGATCCTCTTAAACATAAATGATAATTATGGTATTTTCGGATTTGGAATCTGGAAATCGACTTGGTCTGTTACTTATTTTCAATTTTCGAAATAAATGGATTCCATCAATCACACCCAATTTACCTTTCTTTTGTTAAGTCACCAACCAAATTTAATACAAAACTATACCGACAATGAAGCATTTCCTTTCATTGTTACATTTGGACCATAGTCTACAATTATTTTAATAAGTCTTACATAAAAATCCATAAATGATAGAATCTTTTTCGCCAGCAAATCCACGATATATACGTATGACAAAAGTAAATCTCTAACTTATATGATTTCAGAAAATATAAGTTATTATTTCTCAATATTATTGATTACAAACTCAAGAATCGATCAACCCATAATCTTTGTTCTTACGGAAGAATATCACAGTCTACATCATTGGTTCAGACACAAACTCGACCCAAATTATGTCGGTTCGTACAAATCCAAGTCCACGTGTCCTCCTCTTGCTTCACAGCTTCGGATCGATATATGTCGTTGTCTTGAGCACAACATGCTGTGTATGGAGACCACTCAAATTGATTAAATAAAAACATCACAAGAAACCAAACTCATTAATTAACCTCTGTTTGTTAATCACATTTAAACTGTCCTATTTATACCTTAATATGTGTCCTGTTATATGTATAGGTGATGTGGACATTCCCGTCTCCGGCTTGTATAACCGCCGGGTACGAAAACTCCATTCCCGGAGATTCCTCCAATGTCAAAACATCAGTCCATGAATCACCGTCGTCTAGAGAAACTCCAACTTTGAGCACACCTCTTGAGTCTGTGTTGTAAGCAAGCACTAGCCTACCATCCTTGAGCTTGGTTCCATCAATACCTAACGATATTTTCATCGATAAAACCGCACTAGAGCCAAGACTAAGAGTATTTATATGATGCATTTTGTTCGGGGTTCAAGAAACCTGAATTTGGGTTTGGGAGAACCGTTGGTACTGCAAAACTCCAGTTCTCACCGCCATCAGAAGATTCTGAGATACAGATTCTGCCAATTCCAGTGAAGGATCTGAGTAAAACCCGTAATTTCCCATCTGCGGTTTGGTAAGGAACCGGTTGGATCACGCTAAGACTCTTGCCTTGAATGTATATTGGCCCTTGCTTTCTCCATGATCTACCCGCGTCTGAAGTGACCTGTACTAAACACATTTCAGAGTTAGACCATTGTAGCATTCTCTATGAATATAGAAATCAAACCAATTTTTTTTAAGGAACCTCCATCCACGCTCCCCAAGAATTCCAACTTTCGACAGATGATCCGCAAAGGAGAGTCCCGTCTTCAAGCAATATAGGCTACAAAAGAAAGAGATAAAGCTAAGACTCTAAGCAATACAATAAGTTTAAACCTTTATCCAGTAATCGAGTCTGTGCAAGGTAACAAGCACCTTGTTTTTAATAGGTCCAAGAATCCCAGGAGGAAGCTGTTCTCTGTTAGTCCAGGTTATACCTTTATCATATGATCGTTTCATGCAACCGCTCCACCTAAACTTTTCACCAAAGAAAAAACTTAAAAGATCAAAGAAATGAAACAAAAACAAAAGAGTTACTCCGTTAATTGTTAATTGAGAGACATACTTTTGAACCTCCTGACCGATTTTGTAGAACAATAAGAGCTCTTGAGATGGAAGTTTGAACAAAACAGGGTTCCACATTGGAACTCCTGGCTCTTCATCAACGATAACTGGTGAATCCCATTGACCATCCTGAGAAACAATTACTTGTTACGCATTATTACGATCTCGGAGACTCTAAATGATTGAGAGTCTATCTTAGTATCTTACCTTGAAATGCTGTAACCAGATTTTAACATCAGGTGCACCTTCCTTGGTGCCTCCAAAATACGCAGTCAGAAAATGATCTTTAACAACCTTTTTCACAAAAAAATGTATACAAAAACCGCTAAGTTCGAGACCCAATCCATCACTAAAACTACTAAAGATAAAAGCAAGGAGGCTGGTAATGATCTTAACCTCGACGATGGTAGATGCATGACAACTCTTGAAGGGAGCTGAATCAGCAGGGAATGTGAATGTCTCTAGTAGTACTTTAAAATCTGTTTCAGACATCTGAGAATTTCACCACAGAACATATCAGCATTACTCATAATACAATTTAAAAAAAAAAAATTTGATTAGCATTACTCATATCTGAAATATTTGGTCTAATCTCTTGTTTAAACTCCACAGAAATCGATCTCAGATATAACATCACATCTGACATTACATAAAACAGTAGCTCGAATATGCATTCAAATTTCACCATAGCTACAAAGAAATACCGAAATTAATAGCATCCCCAAATCGGATTCCCAGAAAAAAATTCAACGGCAATCAGAGTTACTAGTTTCAGTCTTTCTGACAAGAACGAGACTTCAAGTTTGCAAACACCCAAAGAACTTAACCTATAATCAAATCGAGAAAAAAATGCCAAATATAGACAATGAAGACAAAGAGGAGCGTACCTTTAAAGAGTCAGCCTTTCAGTTTCAGTTGAGTTCCCTTGAGTTGAGTCTACTCTACTTCGGTGGTGATGACTGATGACAGTGGCAGCTCCGCCATTAACGCTTCCTTGCAGTAAAATCTGCAGGTTCTATAAATGGGCCTTAACAAGCCCAATATCTGAAAATAAGCCCATTTAAAACGAACAATTGTTATTACCATTTTCCAGTTATCCTGAAAAAAAGCTCAACGGTCGGAAAAATCAAAATTAACAGAACTAATCTCTCCCTCCCTTTATCTTTTCTTCTTCCGCTAACTAATTTTTGGTTTTCAGATTTTATCTTTCCTTCGACCAAAAAAAATCAAAAAACAACATCAAAGATTCAAACTTCTTATCTTTCACAAAAACCTTGATTCGTCAAGGACGTTTTAAAAAGTTCCCATCTTTAGCGGTGAGAGAGGAATGGACTCACCGTCGTGGATAGGAGATTCATTGACGGCGACGATGATTCCACGACATTCTTCGCTCGATTCGTTCGGAGCGATGAAAGTTTCTTTATTGGTTAATCTCGCAAGCATAAGAGTCTCTAAAGAAGAGCTTCGTCGAAGAGTTATGCTTCCTAAATATCTCCGTCTCGCAATCCGTGATTCTATCCTCTGTAAAGACGATTTCTCAGCTGCTTCCCCCTACGTAGCACCACCGTTAGACAACAATTATCTCACGCCTGAGGTTCCTCTCATAGTCTTCGTTAATCCCAAAAGTGGTGGTCGTCAAGGTCAATTAATCAAGGAACGTCTTCAGAATCTGATCAGCGAAGAACAGGTTTGTCTAGTCACACAAAATTTGGACTTTACTAATTCTGAAATTTTGTAGGTGTTTGATTTAACGGAAGTGAAGCCTCATGTGTTTATTCGATATGGATTGGGTTGGTTAGAGACATTAGCGTCTCAAGGAGACGAATATGCTAAAGATATTCGTGAAAAGATGAGAATTGTGGTAATTTTTTGATTGATTGATTTATAATCCAGTTTTATTAATATTTGGAAATCTTTTCATATTGCTACTGGTTTGATCGTTTATTACAGGTTTTGCATGTGGAGATGGAACCGTTGGTTGGGTTCTAGGATGTCTTGGTGAACTTAATTTACAAAACCGGCAACCTGTTCCTCCGGTTGCTATAATGCCACTTGGAACCGGAAACGATCTTTCTAGAAGCTTTGGATAGGTGATAAATGATCTTATTGTCTTTGTTTGTATCCTCTAATCTTATGAAAAAGCTCTGTTCTAATTAGGGTTTTGTATTGGTGTTTTAAGGGAGGTTCGTTTCCATTTACGTGGAAGTCTGCGATAAAACGAACACTTCATAGGGCAACTGTTGCTTCCATAAGCCGTCTAGATAGGTAAGATCAATACCGTGAAAAGCGTGATATAAACTATCTGTTTCTTGAGCTCTCTGCTTAATCTTTTGATGTTGAAACAGTTGGAATATTCTGATTACAATGCCTTCTGGTGAAATTGTGGATCCTACTTATTCTTTAAAGTCTACACAAGAATGTTACATTGACCAGGTTTTGAGTTTTTCAGGAATACATATAAACTCTTTGCGATACTTAGTCTTTGGATTATAATTAGTTATAGAATATTTTTGTGTAGGGTTTGGAGATAGAGGGAGAGATGCCTCCCTCGACGAATGGCTATGAAGGAGTCTTCTACAATTACTTTAGTATAGGTATGGATGCTCAAGTGGCTTACGGTTTTCACCATTTGCGTAACGAAAAGCCTTACCTTGCCAATGGCCCTATCGCCAATAAGGTAAATACCAAAATCTCTTAAGAGTTTGACTATAAAGAAGGAAATATAACGTTTTGTTGTTGCAGATTATCTATTCGGGATATGGTTGCTCTCAGGGTTGGTTCCTCACACATTGCATAAACGACCCTGGTTTAAGGTCTTTATAAACATCAAAACAACATATGTTACAACCTATAAGTGTGGTCTAATCCAATTTGTAATCTTCGGGTTTTAGGGGTCTCAAGAACATTATGACTTTACATATAAAAAATTGAATTTATCCGAGTGGGAGAAGGTACCAGTTCCCAAAAGGTATCAACAGAATAGAAACAAGAACACAACAAATGAGACAAATAACCTTTTTATTGGGTTTCTAATCAAAACTTGTGTTTGTTATTTTTGAGACAGTGTAAGAGCAGTTGTTGCATTGAATGTAAATAGCTACGGATGTGGAAGAAACCCTTGGGGAAATCTCAAACAAGATTATCTTCAAAAGGTAAAAACAAACCCATTTTTTCTGACTTAATAAAATTTTTTGTCATCTTTTCTTCTTATAAACGCTTGCTTGAGTTATACGTAAACAGAGAGGCTTTGTGGAGGCAGAAGCCGATGATGGGCTTCTTGAGATCTTTGGTTTGAAGCAAGGATGGCATGCCTCCTTCGTTATGGTTGAACTCATCTCTGCCAAACACATTGCACAGGTACTTCAATTCTAAATAGAGATTTTGTGGTGTAGACCTATCCGGTCCATCAGAACCAGGTCAGCTTTCTTTAGATTATGGAAAAAATTAGGGTCGGAACGGATCTACCGAACATGCTTTATTAAACGTTGATTGGCCCACAAAAACTAGACTTAGGTCTGAAATGTTATAGTCTATATCTTATAGAACTTGTCAAGTGCCAAGACCATACAGAGCTATAGCCTATAGCCCATCACAACTAGGGGTAGACCGTAGAAAAATCATAACATAACAAAATTAGGGGTAGACAAAGCGTTTTGATCTAATTTACAACTACGTACACATATATACACATATGGATTATATATGTCTTTGGCAAAACGCGGTAAAGTATTGGGTTTTTATGAACAGGCAGCAGCGATACGGCTGGAGATAAGAGGAGGAGAATGGAAAGATGCGTTTATGCAAATGGATGGAGAGCCATGGAAACAGCCTATGACCAAAGACTAATCTACCTTTGTTGACATCAAGAGAGTTCCTCACCAGTCTTTGGTGGTCAAAGGAGATTAATTCTTGATCTTTACTTTTTTATAATAATAAATTAATCTCTTCTTATTTTATATCTCAACAGTGTAATTGTTAATAACCCACTTCCACAAAGATACATGAAAAAGTAAATACTTATCTACGACCAAATTGGCAAGGTTGGTTTTTCTTCTTTTGGAATTGAAGTTGGTTCAGACAAGAAGTAACTAAGATTTCGGAGTGGAGGATGAGTCGACGGACACTCATAGAAGAACATATATAATTGGACCATTGAGTTATAACTTTCATAAAGTACTAATTGCATTTATACTTACGAGCCACTTGAAAAGTTGCAATTTATCTGTCTCTTTTAGTACCACATCCGCTACATGTACAATGGGAAGTTCTCAAACTGAAGGATCTAAATGACTAAACAGCAACCATTAACAATATTATTTATATACAATTATCGGTTTTATTAATTTTCATAGCAAACAAACAGAGAAAAATTGAATTTATTTTTAATTTTATTTTTTTGTTAAAAATGAGTTATTTATTTATTTTGTAATCATACTTTTTATATTTTAGTATGATCATATGGGTAAAAGACAAAACAATATCTTTCGAACGACATTGATAAGGTTTGAACCCATAACCTCAAACTCATTAACATAAGTTTTTATCGATTGATCTACAACCAACGTCAAGAATTACACCAACAAGTTTGTTTATAAACATACAATATTTATAAACGAAATTATAAATGAAATTACTAGATTGATATATTTATTTTCTCTCAAACTCTCAACAGACTTCCAAGTTCCTCAACATCGTTTTAGCCTCTTCGGCTTTCGGTAGTCCCGTCAGCGTTGGGAATAGCTCCCTTGTCAGCACTTCATCGTCGATTGGGAGGGTTTTTAGCGACTAAGGAATGCTATTGGGTTATCTTTTCCGGCTTGAGACGGAAGGTAATGGAGCTTCACGGTGGTCTGAGGCTTTCTTCGTCGGCTTGAGCCGCTTGAGCACAGTGGCTCTTGGGTGAAGGTCTCACCGGACTGGATTTGGAGTTCTTGTGTCTTCCGTGACGGAAATCAAGCGGTACTTTGTGCAGTCGGTGGTGGTTCCCGGCGGCTCTTTCTTGAGCTTGTCGGCTAAGCTACCCCGTTGATTTAGATCCGTCTTTGACCAGATTGACGAGATCTCGAAACATCCATTGATTTTGTGGGGGGCCTTTGCGATTTCAATCGGAAAACATCACTCGGGGTTTCAACTAGAATCAATTCAAGCTCTCTCCGAGAGCTCTAGCTGTGGAGGTGCGATTAGTCGGTGTTGGTCCACAGGCGGGAGATAGTTCCTCCGGTGTGCTCAGATTTGGCTTTGGTTTTGGTTTTTCGTCGTGGCGGCTGCTCGAACCAGCTAGAGAAAGAAGGGTTGAAGAGGGGTCAGTTAGGGTTGCGGCTTGGTTGGATTTTTCCGGTTTAATCGATTTGGTTTCTCCATCGGTTATGTGGTTTTTTGTAACTTAGCTTACCCAAACTATCTTCTAACTGGCCCTTATTGGGTTGTCATTTAAATTTGTTTACCATATAAATGAATTTTTTTTGAAAAAACAACAATTAACAACCAAACTTGAATTTTTTTTACTATTTATATGTTTATAAACAAACTTGAAACTTCAAATACATAAATATTGTATTTTTATAAACAAATTTGTTGGTGTAATCTTTGACATTGGTTCAAACCTCTGCTGTAACACAATTTTTTAAAAAAATTGTCTAGAAAACACAAAACGACATAATTTAAGTGTGTCAAATCATAAGTTCGGATACAAAATTTAAATTTTACAGGTGTTTAAGCTATGGAAAGATATTTTTGAATATATTAAAGTCAAATCGACCCTTTACCCATAATTATAATAGTAGTCTAAATTAATTTTACTTTAATTCTTTTTGTGCTTACTTTCTACTTGATTGTCTTGATAAAGTATTCGATACAAAACCAAAAATAAATCAAACCATGTAAGGACAAGTGATGAACCTAATCACAAAAATACTCACACCAAAAATAATTAGGAGAAGGGAGGGAAAGAAAAATACATCTTTCGTTACCAGAAAGAAAAATCCAAAATTTTCAGTTAATTGATTGAAATAACTCTTACTGGTTTGTAGGAGCCGAAACATGATCCTATGAGTTCGTGTCTTGATGCTTCATATCATTTACCGCGTAAAAAAGAAATATATGGGTTGCAAAGTACAACAGTACGCGATAAACCCCATAACTTATACATATGTACACATCAACATATAAAATTTAAATTTAGCATGCTGAATAATTGAGCTTATTACCAAGTAAAATAAAACTTTTCTCTATAATTGGCATATTTGAAAATCGTTGCAAACTTTCGAATAGAAATGTTAAAGTGAGCTTCAATGGACCAAACTGATGGAGATGCTAAGATTTTAATCACGGAATTTGCTAGTTAATGCTTTCGATTTCTTCACGCTGAATGAATCTCAAACAATTTTCCTATTTTTAAAAGTGACGAACTGACGATATATTGATAATTATAAAATAAATTCCTAATTAAAAAGCGAGAAACGAATGTAAACTTAGCTTCTTATCGGCTGCGCCTTTTTTTATATTTGACTCTCTTTTGAATTATTTTTGTTTTATCCTCTTCTCTTTTAGATTCCTTGTTCGTCTTTTTTCTTTAATACTTTTCGGAAGCTTTACAAATGTTGTATCGAAAACTATGTGCTTATAGGCTTTAGCAGTGTTAAACCCGATAACAAAATTCTACAATAATTTATTATTATATATGTATGTAAAGAGATTGAACCTGAAATTTGGGAACTAGTGTTATATATATTACATATAGGGGTCAAAATTATGTTGTTCCAAAAGGATTGAATTCAAATGATTAAGACGTGGGACTACATTTCTTGTAAGAAAATAATAAAATGATTCATGTCTCCCATAATAACTGTACTTCATCTCCAAAAAGAAGAACCTACCTTTTCTGTTAATAAATAATTAAAAGAATTCCTCATCAGCACGGGATTAAAGTTTATTACTGATCTTTTAATATTGGTAATCCCTGTATTATATGAGACTGCAATTAGAGGAGAAAGAAGATACGACAATATTTAAAACTTCATATTTTTGGAGTTCTTGTTAGTATATATATGTATATATATATATATATATATCAGTTTTTTTCTTGAATCTGCTTATATGTTGATTTTGTAATTGTCCATATATATAACAACATAGAAACATCGTTCAATAATAAATGATCGATAGATTTAACATTTTTTAAAATTTAGTAAGTTTATGAAATTATGTAACATCGATTAGTACTTCAAATCGTAGTTGTGTGTAAGATTTATGTACAAATTGCTTTTAGTTTTTTTTTAATGTGTAAATCAAAATATACTGTTAATTAAATATAAATATGGCCCAGGTTAAGGTCTAAATTAGAAATATATATCGTGTGTCAGGGGGTGGTACTTAATAATAAAAAATATGTATGCATGACCCACTAAAAAAATATCTAATTTTTGTAATAGTTTCTAAAATTACTCTAACTGCGTCACATAAATGGTTTTAGTAAAAAAATGACTTTAAACACAAATAAATATTTTAGGTAAAACTTACTCTCATCGCGTAGGCATTTGCTTTATCAACCTAGGGATATCATAATACATCCTCTTATTTCCTTGTGAGCAGCAGCAACTACCAGTTCTTTGTTATATTTCATTACCTCTCTTGGCCTTTGCATTTCTCCACGAAAAAAAAAACGGAAAAAAGGGGACTATGAACCCTTTTTATCCGAAGACTTCTTAGTATAATTTATAAACTTATAGTGATCGTACTTAAAGATGATAGTTACTACCATTAATTCGATTTAGAAACTCTCGTATAGTCTTATTTTTCTATGTTATCTGCGCTTCAAAACGTGTCTGTTTAACGATGGTTAGACCCCACATAGATTCATGCATAAACACAATTTATAGGCAAATACTTAATTAACTCAGATTAGGGAATTGATACGGACCACATAATTCTTTATTAACTTCCGATATGTTTGTTTATATATGGAAATATTCTGTTTTAGTTATTTATATATATTTGATAATATTCCTAAATTGTTAAATTAATATGGGATGATATAAACATCGGATCCAAATCTTTGGGTTTTACTTTAGAGAATCCACGTAGTATATAAAACTAATGATGAAAATGAGTGTTTAACTTAATCGCAATAGATTAATGAAAGAGTGGGATTTGGTTGTAATCTTTGTCAGAACATTGTTTGCTTTGGAAGCTTTTAAGAGTTTTATAATATATAAACGCTCCCTTCTTTATTCAATTATAAATCGTAGAAAATTATATATTAACATGGACTCATTAACTAACTATTATACTCGTTCATCTTCTTGTTAAGCATCTCAATATCCTTATCGTATCCTTCTCTATTGCTTAAGTTGTTTAATTTCTTCTTTTGCCAGCTAATGTTTCTTCTTTTGTATATTTTCACCATCTTGTAACACTTTTTTTTTTTTGCTAAAAACCATCTTGTAACACTCTTGCAGTATTTTCAATAGAAGATTCTTTATTAAAAAAAACTAGTATATTTGTTGTGTCACTAATGGTAACATAAAATGAAAAGAATTAAAATGTGGAAATGAGTACGTAACGTAAGTGATTGGAATAGACAAAAAAAAAAACGCTAGTGATTGGAAATGATGGAATGATCGTTTGTTTTTAAACGTAGACCTCTGAGTGGAAGCTGACGCTGAGAAATGGGCCCTTATTATCAATTATTTATTCAAATATATCCAAAAAATCATTATTCTCTTACATACTTATTCATACGAACAGTACAACATCTCCCTAGACGACAAGAACAAACACAACAAATATTCCTTCATAAATTTTTTCTGTATCCATAATTACAAATACAAAATATATTTACGGAAATGCAAAATACACGCTACCAGAATAGGAAAATGATTTAATAAAAAAGAATGCTAGAAAATAACATATAGAGAGTAGCTTGGAGATTTTTCTCAAGCAAAGCCAAAAAGCAAGCCTAGGGATTGATCGAGTTTGGAGGATCAAATATTCGATGTTGTTCGCATGGTTTCGGTTATTCAAGGGAAGTGCACTGCGGTTAATGACCTCAAAAATAGTATTTTCTAAAAATAATGATACAGAAATTGTGGCAACTATTTTAGTGGTTAATTTATTTTGGAAATTTTTTGATAAGAAACAAATTTAGAATTTGAAATTACTGATTATGATGCTATAAAAGTTTGAATGTGAACAACACTAAAGCAAATTCTGAAAATAAATTTTCAAATTCTCTAATGTTTTGAACGATATTTTATTAGTTGTCATCGCATTTGGATTCCAGCGAATATATTGGTTTTTATTACATTCTTGATATCTTAAAACGATTTGGCTAAAATTGCGAAAGGTATCCTCTTAACAAGTGAAACAAACTAATGTCAAAAAATATGAACATCATAAAGAGTGAGTTGTGCGTTGTTTTCAATTGTTGTAATCGTTTTCTCAATGTGTTTGACCAATCAAGAAAAAGCAAATGATAGGAACTTGACCAAATAATCTTTGATCCAAACAGACTGTGCAAACCGTGGTGCCCGTTTCGTTATCTCATTTATTTATTCAAGCTATTATCCTTAGCATTGATGAGATAATTGAGGTCTCAGGGATACGGTTTGGTATGTTGTTTCCAGCTTTTTTCATTGGGGTTTTCCACTTTTTTTTAATATATATAATATATTTTGTACTGCTCTATATATATTTTTAAAACGTAAAATTTGGTTTGTTCTTGTTTGAATGATGATTTTGCTGCATAGTGGATTTTTTAATATCATAAAATCGATAGTCACTTGTTAAAGCATATTATGGTAGTGGGTGGGCTACCCCTGTTGTTCACTATTAATGAATTTTATTCCGTTTTCAATTCTCGAAAGATTTATTTTTCCACGTAATTTATGTAGCATAATTTGGATGATTATCATGTTATAAGTAAATAAATTCAATTCAGTTTGGATTAGATTCAGGTTCTCTGACATAAAAAGGATAATTCAAAAAGGTTTAATTAGTTTTGAGATCATTCGTTGTTAGATTAATCGGCCGGTTATCAATATGGAGAGAGATCCGTTTCTCTTCTTTATTTTTTTGTTTAGATTAAATCATTTTGTTAGAAGGTTTTTTCATATATTTTGATCGTAATAATTGAATTAAAAAAATTGAATCTTACTTTTTGTTGTTTAATATTTTGTAGAAAAATATATCTACAAATAGACCGTTGCGAGTGTGAGTCTACAACCTTTCTTCCCGAGATTTCAATGTCTCATACAAATTCATTTGTTTGTTTGTTTTCCAAGAATCATACATATGTTAAACCAATAAAGTTTCACTAAAATGCAATATCCAGATTTGCATCTAAATGTCAACACAACGAAAACATCCCTATCATAAACGATTAGACTATATGCTGGATTAAAGCTGCAATAATGTTGGTTATTAATATGTACTTGAACTCACAAGTAAAAAGAACATTTAAAGAAACATGTATTTTTAGTTGTTTTAGGTAACGTTCACTTTTACTTGTTTGGCGTTAACGGTTTATAACGTTTGCGGCTATCCCTTCGCGTTTGTATCGCTCACCTAATTTTAGCTGCTTTATCGGAAGCGTTTTCGATCAGTCGCTTGTCCTTATCTTACTCCCTCGTAAAACCTTCTCTTCTTCAGAGTTTTCTTTATCTTTCTTTTTTCTTTTCTTGTCGTCCAGAGAGTTTTTATTTAAGATCAATCACTGTGGTTTTTTTTTTGTTTTCCTACAAAAAGTGCATAAATTTCATGGCTTACTTCTTCGCTGTAAAAAAACCGAATTATTACTCAAATAAATGTTGATCTTGAGCTGTTTAATTTGTCACTAAGACTAGTACATAGTAACATAACTACTGAGAAGATATTCTCATAAAGTCATGCAATATTTTATTCGAGGATACTTGAGTGGATTCGACACTATGTGAGTGGTTGTTAATTTTCTAAAACATAAGTGTTCCCCATAAATGATTACTTGTGTATTATAATCCCTTCGTTTATCCTTAAAGTTTGATTGAATCGAAGATATTTTTGAAATCATCCACTGATTAAGCTTAAAGTAATTAAGAATACTAATTAACATACGGACCACCTTAATTTGGGTCCCAACTAATTAATCACCTAACCAATGCAAAACTCATAATTACATGTCTCGCTAAATGTAAATACATAAAACCTTATCTATAAACAAATTCTTACATGGATATTTTTGTTTATGCACGAGGGAGAGAGAGTCGTTTACTGTGTTCTAAGAGGTTAAATGCTATTTTGTTACCAATGTAAACATAGACACTATAAAATATTTATGTAAAATTATCTGTGACTATTGTCTACGAATTAAATAAAACACCATCTTATTGACTCTAGAAAACAAAAGAAATTGACATGTTAGTTGTTTTACGTGGTCTATTAGTCACTTTTTAAAGTCTAAAATGTGATTGGTAAAACAGTGGGTTGTAGAAATAGTAACTAATTTTAAATCTCTATAGCCGCAAAAAAATTTACCACTGGATTAAGAGTTATCGTTAATATATCGTAATTTTTGTATATAAAGATGTATTGAATGTTAAAATGTATGTTTAGAATTCATATCCGTTAGTATACATCACCTCAACTAATATTGCAAACGGCAAAAACAATACATAGCATAGCATAGTTATGCACTCACGTCACGACTCCATATAATCATTAATTGTAATTGATAACAAACATATATAAACTGAATCCATATTGCTTCTTTTTTCTAACTTACTCATTACAAAATACATAAAAATAATATAAATGTCACGAAATCGGAACTAAAAAAAAATCTCATACGCAAAATAATAAAATGAAAATTTATACGCCACACACAAATCCACAACGTTAATTCGCTTGCTCTCTTCTATAAATCCCGTCACTCTTCTCCTCCTCTCCCCAAAACATATTCTATTAATAAAAATAAAAAAACTTCTTGTTTTCTTCTCTTTTTATCTGTCTAAACAAAAATGGAAGGAAGACAATATTACCCTCCGAGAGAAAACGTCGACGGCAACAGAACCACCATGGGAGGACCTCACTCGCCGTGGCATTCACCAGTTCCGTATCTCTTCGGTGGTTTAGCTGCGATGCTTGGTCTTATAGCTTTTGCTCTTCTAATCCTCGCTTGCTCTTACTGGCGTCTCTCTGGTTATCTCGACGGCGAGGAAAACCAAAGCAGAGAACGAGATCTCGAGGCCGGAGATATGAAACCTGAAAAGGCGGTGAAGCCAGTAGCTTTGCCAGAGAAGTTCTTGGTGATTATGGCCGGAGATGTCAAACCAACTTACTTGGCGACGCCGGTGGAGAAAAGCTGCACTTGCGACGATGATGATGAGGATGATGACGACGTCAAGGGTAGTGATCATGTGGTGCGGCAGAGTACTGAAAGTAACGGTACGACACATTGAAGAAAAACAGAGGAGAGTGAAGAGAAAACAGAGGATCAGCTATTGTGAACAGTTTTTTAAAGAATTGTTTTCATCTGACCCGGTTGCGTCGGGTATTCGGGTCGGGTTAGAACTCTAATAGATGAGATTTTAATAATCTTACGGTGGTGGAAAATTTGAAAAAATGGAATTGGGATTTGATTATTAGGAAGTGTTCTGATCAACGCATCGTTAATTCTTTAGGCTTTTTTCTTTTTTCCTTTTAGTTGTAAGTTTGTAATTCACCAGTTTTGCTCCATTTATTGATCATGATGGCAAATCCAGGGAAAAGTGTAGATTTTCGAGACTTTAAATGGGAAATTTGTGATCTAAATATCTGAGACTTGGCATGGAAATTTCTTAATTAAATATAAATTTCACCGAGAAAATGATTATATGATGAAAAGATTGTAGTATTATGGTGTAAGGTCCCGTTCATGTTTTTCGTGGGGTTAATGTGACAAGTGGTTCGAACCAAAAAGAAGAAAAAACAAATTCCAGAGAATGTCTTCAGGTGTGTGAAAATTGAAGTGAGCACCAAAGGCACGTCACAGGTGTGAAGGCACAATCAGAACATTATCTAATTTTAATTCTCTTAGGTGTCTCTGAATTGATGCGGCGAGGTGAAGCAGTTACTTAGCTTCAATCAATGAACCTAATTCTCTAATTTATTTCCTTTAGCATAATAATTTCTATAAGACATATTTTCTAAGTTTTCGAAAAAGACTTTTAACCGCCCTAGTTTTTTTTTCCCTTGCCACTGCCTTGTAGCCCTAGCTAGGTTTCTACCTTCTATTAAAGCTGTGCTTTCTTTAAATATACATTAGATGCATTCTGAAAACTTGTAATTAAAATGGATTACCAACTATAATAGTGAATGATCGGGACGTATAAGTTCATAAATTATAACTATGTGAATAAATGTTGCCAATAGGAGGATATATATATATTTAAAATATCAGAAAGTTTTGGGGCGAAATCCGTAATCCCCTCACGCTCAAAACCACAACACATAATATTAGTTTCGTCTCAACCGTCACTCGATTATATGATATCTAAGTTTTGTTTAAGTTATTTTTTAGTCGAATTAATGACATTTGGTAAAAATCCTAGACAAAACTTAAAAGTTATATGATCGTTTTATCACATGATCATCGATTGATGCTTGAAACGTCGCAGGCGGCGATCCAAACACTTCACCGGATCGATTGACGCTTGAAAAAAAATAATATTATATAGAATGGTTTGGGAAAATTATGAGTTTTGGTCTAAAACTTTTTAGTATTAAAAAAAAATAGAGGCTATATTTTTCTTTCTCGCATTAAAAAACAAACAAACCAACTTTTTATCAAAATTGAGATCGCTTTATCAAATTTAAAATTTAAGGCCCACATCGCAAACTATTGGCGGCTATTCGGCTCCTGGATACGATATTAGATTTAAAGTTTTTGGACCATCTTGTAATATTGGATTTTATTTGGGCCCATTGTAGTGAATATCACTTCGTTCTCTCTCACAAATTAAATATTTGTTTTATAATCAAGAGAACCAAAGTCACACTAATCTCCAAGAATTGCGAAAGAAATGGTAGTGTATTCTTGTAATTTGATGTTTAAATAGTGACCAATCATAATTAAAATTATAGTCAGAGAAAAGCTTTGGTCCTTCTACTTTTAATATAAACATTTCAACTAATATAAACAACCATGGACAGTTTTCAATAAGCATTACAATGTTTGTTTTAAGAACACTTGCATTTTTGTTCTCGTAAAAGTTAAACTGTATAAAACAGAAAAAACCACAATCATATACAATGTACATTAATAAAAACCAAAATAAAAAACTCAATAAGTCAGTTATTTACATAGATAATAAGAGTTGAGCCAAAAAAGAATAGGGGTACATAACCCAACGTTCTATGATCAGGCCGAAAAGAAAATCCAAATTTTTAAAACCCAACAAATATCAACCTTAAGTCGTTAATATTGTATTTCAATGTTGGCCTAGCTAAGATCCGGGTTTGAGATATCAAGTGCACGTGTATGATGTGCACGGAGGTTAGAGTTGTGTAGTATAAGACAAACAAAGCCAAGTAATCTTGGGTGCATAATTGCACATGTAATTATATGGTTCAACGTCTTGTTTGTTGATAGTACTTTTGGTCCATTTCTTTCTTTCTTTTTTTCTTTCCAAACGCTTTTATTAATCATCAGAACTCTGTCACATACTACAAACTAAAAATAAGAAACTTGGACATGAATAATAAATTGATGAAGTATTGAACATCGAACTAAATGATCAGCTCATTTATTTATGCTCTCAAAATTTAAAACGAAAATTAACCTCGTAAAACATATTCCTTCATAATGGAATTGTCTTCTTATAGTTTTGCAATTGTACATTTTTCAGTTCTTCATTAATTATCTGATTAATGTGAAGATTGTCATTTTCAAACTCAATATACGTATATCCAAATATCTTATATAATCCATATCAATGTCAAGAATTCCGCTTCTTCTATCGAATACTTCCTTAAAATTTATCTTTTGGTCCATTTCTATTATTATCCTTTTAACTCATTCTGTGTTTTTATATATCCTATAACATATTATTAAATATTATGTACTTAATGTCTTCTCAAAGTCTCATTCATTGTAAAAAGGTAATTATATATCTTCCCTCTTTTGGATTCCAATCCATGGCTCACAGTTCCCTCTACCAACCCTTTGAAAATAATTTTTCATTTCACTTTATTTTTGCTACTTATCCTAGAAATCATTGATCCTAAACTACCATTGAATCATTTTTTATATAATTGATAAACAAGATTAATAGATATAATAAGAAAGTAGAGGCGAAAGAACAACAATGGCTTTGAGAGGAAGACAAAATCAAGAACACGAGATGAGACTACTTAGAAACAACAAGACACATCCTTTTGTCCCTTTTGGCCTTTGCTTACACCACAATCACCCAACCACACATTCACTTCAAATCCCATCATTGTCTCTAATGATCCCAATTTTTTGTTTATATAATATATTTGAAGCATATGCTTGTTTAGCTCTAGACTAGCATTTGATTTCCAACAACAGTTCTACGTGGGTATATTTTTATTAACTCAATTAATTTTTGATCACTAGGTTTAGTTGCTAAATATCGCGCAAAAGCCTATAATCTGTTCTAGTAACTAACCCAAATTAACAATATTTTTTTACAAAAAAAACAATAATTTTGTTGATTGGTCTATAACTAATTAAAAATTATATCAAATTAGTTAACTGTTTCTAATGTTTTGATTCATCTTTCAATGTTTCGGCTTCAAAAAATATTCTAACAACTCTAAACTTTAACTTTCGATCCTTTAGCTGAATGCGGTTTATGCTTCTTCGTCAAGACTCATACACACAGCTAATGATTATCTCATGCAATGATCATCTCTTTCTACATTCTTTATTAATCTCGAAACGTCTCTCTTCTTCTTACTTGTCTCCCAAAAACAAAATCAAAAGAAACAAAAAAAAACACTTATCTTCTTCTTCTTCAAGTGTATAGAATCTTTGTATTCTCAAAATTTTCTGACCTTACTTAGAGTGAGACAAAGGAACAAAGGGCCAAAACAAATGATATCTTCTTCAGAAAAAGGTAGTAACAAGATCCTTGTGGCAATTTCGTTGGACCGAGACGAGAGCCAGAACGTTCTATCGTGGGCCATCAATGTTCTTGCTAGAACAAGTGACACCGTTGTTGCTCTTCATCTGCTTGGTTAGTCTATAAACCTTGATTTCCTCTGTTTTTTGTCTTCCACAGTTGAATAATTGGGAAATTAAACTGTTGTTGTTTGTAGTTGGTGAAGAGCCAAGAAAGCTGCCGATGAAGAAGAAGAAGAGAACTCAGATTCGGCGTGCCAGAGCTCATGTTATCTCCATGCTTGGAGAGTTCGCTTACACTTGCTGCCACAACCAGGTACGACCAATTTCTTTAAATGAAATTAGCGCATGAGCATTTTCAAACCGGAATAAACCGGAAATTGTAGATTTTGAACGAGAAAAAACGCAATGAATATCAAACGTAGTAGTGACCAAAAATTAAGAAATATCAAACGTAGTTAAACATTGATATCAAAAGCAATTGTTGGCGCACGTTTTCTAGCCGTTGATTTCGACATCAATTTGGGTCAGATCAACTTTGTTTCAGGTTGAAATCTTACTAGTTACTAACTGACGACCATGTTAAATTTTATAAATTATCTAACTATGTTAAGTCTTATAAACCTGTAACTCAAAATCAATTGATAACAAATAAACTAATTCATATTAAATCAACCGAGTCTAATCACAAATGATCAATGGTAATGGTCTATAAGCCGGCCTTTTTCAACATTCAAATCCCACTTAAGACCAAGAAAATTTTCTGTTAAAAAAAACAATTAATTATTATTTCACGCACGTGTGATATTAATGGTAACATGGGAACGAAGAAGCGCATGCGCAGTTGCGAACCAGAAATAGCAAATCAAAGCCACACGCGCGAATTATATGGACTGTGGTTGGCATCGAAGCAGAGGAAAAAAAGGCGCGTGATCTCAGCTCACACTCACACCGAACAAACAGATCATTGTTTTCTAATTACAAATCCGACCCGCATCAATACTGTTATTACAATATTAGTAATAAATTCCTGAATCGTTATTAATCCTAGTATTTGGTAAATCCAGTTTAATTTTCCAACTTAATAGGTGAATTTGGAAGCCAAGGTAGCGTTTAGCTCAAACATCGGAAAAGGACTAATCGATGAAGTCAAGTCGATCTCTGCTAACTATCTTGTTCTTTCACGACCAACAACTAACGAATTCAGGTAATAAACCGGATACTTCCCGGTTCGGTTTGGAAATCCATGATCCAATTCAAAAAATTTTAATAATTAAAAAAAAAAAAATTCTTTATTTAGGATATGGAATGAGATCACAAGGTATGTTTCCAACTTTGCTCCATCAAGTTACTCTGTTGTTTTAGTCGGAGATCAAAGAAAACCTCATAAAGATTGCTACTCTGACTCCACGATTTCTCGAGGTTAGATCATATTAATATTCCATTTAAGCTTTGTATTAAGATCTATTTAGTGAATTCAAAGACTAACAAAAATGTTTTCCTTAGATATAAAGAAAAAGAGTGAGAAGTATTCACCGCGTAGCGTATTAAATGCTCTATCTAGAGATTCAATTAGCTCTTCAGGCGATGATGCTTCAAGTTTCAATGGTTCAATGGTCTCTTCTAGCTTCGCTTCGCCTTCAGACAAACCTGAATATAAGCCAATGTCTCCCTACAGGTTCATATCTTCTCTTATCATGAACTCTCCTATGAGGAAATGGAGAAGAAGCGAGACTAAGAACAACCCTAAACCTCAACCTCTAATTCAATGCTTTACTTACAACGAGATCTCTAAAGCTACAAATGATTTTCATCAAGGTGAACATTAAAGAGACCAAAATTTTAAAACTTTGGATTAAATGTTACAACCGAAGACAAAAAATTTAAACTTTTGGTTCTTAGATTAATCTAATCTAAGTTTTTTGTTGAATTGCAGAGAACATAGTAGGCATAGGAGGGTACTCTGAAGTGTACAGAGGAGATTTATGGGATGGAAGAAGAATCGCAGTGAAGAGATTAGCCAAGGAGAGTGGTGACATGAAGAAGGAGAAAGAGTTTCTTACTGAACTCGGCATTATTAGTCATGTATCTCATCCCAACACTGCTCTTCTCTTAGGTTGTTGTGTTGAGAGAGGTCTCTATCTTGTCTTCAGATTCTCCGAGAATGGAACCTTGAACTCCGTGTTGCACGGTAATCTATCTAACTTCAGATGACTTTGATGTTTGTGATTATAATATAATTCAGTTCTAAAAACAATATGTAGTTTTAACATTGGATTGTAATTTATACTGCAAAAAAAATCAAAACAGAGAAGGAGAATGGATCACTTGATTGGCCTATACGTTACAAAATTGCGGTTGGAGTTGCACGAGGGCTTCATTATCTTCACAAACGCTGCAACCACCGGATCATTCACCGGGATATTAAATCTTCTAATGTCTTACTTGGACCCGATTACGAACCACAGGTGAGCTTTCTTGTCATGAAAGCAATTTGGATCCGGTCTATATATGTGTGAAATTGATGTGATTATCATTTTTCAGATAACTGATTTTGGATTGGCGAAATGGTTGCCTAACAAATGGACTCACCATGCGGTTATACCGGTTGAAGGAACCTTTGGTTATCTAGCACCAGAGTCCTTAATGCAAGGAACCGTCGACGAGAAAACCGACATCTATGCATTCGGTATTCTCCTTCTAGAGATCATAACTGGACGAAGACCGGTTAATCCCTCTCAGAAACACATTCTCTTATGGGTACAATTCTAGTCAATACCTATTTGCTTGCCTTTTAAGACACGAAATGAAACCCTCTGGTTGACTTAGAGGTTCCTCGTTGACTCTTTTACCACTAACATGTTTTATTATCACATACTAACATGTTTTATTGTCACAAAGCCAATTTTGCATCCTCACTCTGCCCAATTCGTTAATGGGGAAATCGACAAATATTGATTGTTAAGTTCAAATCTCATGATGAATGGATTGGTTCATATGTCTCATATATATTACTTTATATCCCTTTTTTTCTTTGTTTTTAATGTGATACTTTATATCCCTTCTTATATCAAGTGTGTAACATTGATGTTATATTGATAATTATATATATATATATATATATATATATATATATAATGAATAGGCAAAGCCAGCGATGGAGACAGGTAACACAAGAGAGTTGGTTGATCCGAAATTGGAAGATAAGTACGATGATCAACAGATGAATAGGCTTGTCCTTACCGCTTCACACTGTGTACAACAATCGCCGATATTACGACCAACTATGACTCAGGTTTGTTACATATTCGATCAATGGTAATAATTAGCCGTCCGAAACCTTTTAATGGAATAATTTAGTGATTTTGTTTTGTGTTGAAGGTATTGGAGTTGCTCACAAATGGGAACGAGGCTGAGATTACAAAGAGCTGGAGAATGCCTAAGGATATGACTAATAACGATCTTGATGATAAGGATGGATGGATGACTATTCTATGATTTTCGGATATGATGTTCCTTTGGATTCTTCCTTTTGATATATATATATATATATATATATCTAATACCTACTGATTTCTTTATTTAGATTTTTTTCCTTTTCATTATTTTGTATTTTATGAGATCTTTAATTGAATTCATCCATTCTGTATCAAGATCCACACTAGGAGAAATAAATTACTTATATCAAAATTTAAACAAAGACCGTTACACTTTATTGATATAAAATGCATCATTTTATTTGAGACACAAAACTAAAACATATAGTACTATTTTCACTTTTTTTATAAAGAACTAAAACAAATATTATTTCTCCAACGTTCCAACTTTTAAGAATTAAGATTACTATAAAATCAATGAACAGAGTTAGCCAAAACGAACCTCAACATCTTTCTTTTACATTAAGGCAAGAATGATTGTAGTAACATACCTTACGTGTAATGTGTTTGTGTTCAGAATAAGATACATGAATTTGTCGTTATCGATAAAAATGATTTCATGAAAGTGAAGAAGAAAAGAAAGCAACAGCATGGATCTAAACAGTGACAGTTTTTGCCTAGAATTTGTAATAACATATAATCCAATAAGAAAAGTAAGTAATAGTATGGACCTAAACGGTGACAGTTTTTTGGTAGAATTGGTAATAATATATCTAATAAGCGAAGTATCGATACATTATACATCAATTGTGATTTAATTAAAATATTTGGACTTTTGTTTTTTGTTTTTTTTTTTTTTTTTTTTTTTTGCTGAATTTTATTATTAACCAAACTTAAAAAAAAGATCAGATCGACACACCGGAGCCCAAGCCCAAAACACTCCCACTCAATCCGCACAACCACACGACACACCGGAGCTACTGCCACAAAGCCGCCGGCGAGACAGAAACTCCCCTACCACCGAAACTTTTGTCAATCGAAGCTGCCCTACCACTGAAACTTCGACACCGAAGGGAGCCACCCAAGCTGAAGAGGAATACACCGAAGAAGCTCGCGACAGAGATGAAACCAGATCGGAAGGACCAAGCCATCAAAGTCACCAGATATGCGATGAACCGAGACCCACGACTCCCAAAAAAGCTCCAATGTCGTCCTCGAACATCGGAAGCCTTACGGAGACGCTGCTGCACGCCACACGACCAGATCTGCAGCTATCCTTAGCGTACTCCTCGCCAGAAAATAGAAAGGAGGTGACCTGAAAGATTCCGGGACGAAAAAAAAGACGAGGAGAGACGGTGGAGAGCCCCGTCGAGTACTGCAACGAACCAATCCCGAAAGCCTCCGAGGAACCGACACCACCAGAACACCCTTCCGAAGAAGAAGGAGAAGCTAAGGAGAACAACGGGGGTGGAGACCGAAGCCGGCGCTTTCGGAGCCACCACGCTTCGGCCTCGGACGATGTATAGATCGAGCTTTTGCTTGGTGTACGAACGAGAGAAAATATCTCAAGCGCGTGCTACCCACACGCTGGTTTTTAAGTTTTTCCCCTTTCAATGTGACACTGTGCCTTTTTATTACTTCTTTTTGATACAATTTTATTTTTATTACTTCTTTTTCGTGGGAGTTTACACAGTTTTAAAGATAGCTTGGTTTGACAGAAAAGAAAAGGTTTCCAAAACTCACGAGTCATAATTATAAAGTTATTAGTATTACTTATAGACGATCAATGACTATATTATATACATAATCATTTAGCCATAGAGAGTATTGTGTCACTAATCACTTAATCAGTAATCACCATACGGGGATTTTTTTTGTCACACCTTTAAATGATGATTTATATCCAAGATTTTGTATAGTGTTTAAATGATGATGAAAAATCTACGAGTTTTTTTTAAAGATTTAAACTAGTTCGAATCTTGTTACATGCAATTAGATACACACAAAGCGTTTAGAAAAGTAATCAAATAACCATAAACTTTCAGGAAAAAGAGGCTTTAGCTAAAACAAAATTGATAAAAATGATAATAGACAATTAGTTTGGTAGAATTCACCAAACGAGCTTGATCCAAAAGGTTAATTGGGGGAAAACCACCACACTTACCCAATTTATTCGTGACACTCAATATCGAACTTTTATTTCTTTGTTTTTTATATTTAATAAATCAAACTTTAGTTCTATGTATTGTCAAAACTTTGCTTTTTTTGTCATCTGTCAAAACTTTGCTTTAATGCGCTATTATTAACGTTATTATGATTGTATATATGTGGCCCCAAAGCATTGGTAGCCACTATTTGCAAATCTCAAGCTTACCTTTCCAACAAAATATCCAGCCTCAAATGCCCCTTGCATCAAGGTCTCTAACCCACTTGGACGGTAGAAGTCTCATTCAACTATATTGCAAACTATATTGCAATCCAGAGTATTGATCATGGGTTATATTTTCACAATACTTTATATACATTTCATAAAAAGTAGGTAGGTGTTTAAACATGTAAAAGATTATATAGCTCGTATGGATTTGAAGCGAGTGCATGAGTTTAAAAGATTATGTATATATAGCTAATTGATATGTCTTAATATACATTTATCATATAAAGTATGTCTTGAATTAATTGCAAGGAGACTATGATGTATGGTTGAAATTAATAATACTTAGAATTTGAGAGATAGGGGGACTAACAATAAATGTCTTAAATGAGAAAATATTATTGTGAGGCTCTTTCTTAACCTCCGTGAATCAATATTAACTTAGGTACGAGATTGTATAATAGAATCAATATCTAACGACAATTCGAGATAAGTGGTAGCATAAATCACCGATCACTAAGACACGAGCGACAAAGCATCACAGTTCAAATTGACTTTGACTTTATCTGACAATAGTCACGTTCTTGCAAAAAGTCGTGAGAGAGATGAAAGATTGGTGGCTGGCTCAACAGAAACCCAAAACGCAAAGTTTACGAAGTTTTGGACAAGACTGTTAATTGCATTCTTCCAACTTTTCCTCCAATTTCGCGAAAAGCAACTCTTTTCACCTGTGAGTCTATTACTCTGCGAAAGTTCCAGAGATTTTGGATCTGGAATATACATATATCACTGCTTAAGCGAATCAATAACTTCACCATAAATAACATTCCCTTTTTCATAATCTAGGAGCTTTTACATAAATTAAGAAACAATAATTACTATTTTTAATTATATTATTTTGTCTCACTAAAAAATTATTTTAATAATTATGAATTAAAATTAATCTAATAAATATAATTATTTTGAAATTAACAATTTATTAATAAAATATAGAAAATCAATATTTATGGAACAAAATAATAAAGTCAGAACATCGCTTTTTTAGGAACATAAGGAATATTTTAGGAAAAAGGAAAGCTGATGAAAATATTTCAAAGATTAGAGGGTCAGCTTTTACATATACATGAACTATGAAGCCCCTTATCTTTTCATGCTTTTTGAACGTAAAACAAACTCAATACTATATTACATAAGTCACTTAAGTTTTAACATCAATAGTTTGTTACGTCACAACAAACTATATATATATATATATATATATAAGTCTTTAACATTTTTTATTTTATTTTATATAAGTCGCATTTCCGACCCCTTCCAAGTGCTTCTCGTGCATGGGAGACAAACTATATGAATTAAATTATTCAAAGTTGATTTTCCTTATATAAAAGAATATGTGTGCAAGTTTTATTGACCTAAAAATCTCCCCTATTCTTTAACTTAAATTTGGCTATTACTTTGGTTGTATTTCTTAACCTTTTTAGAGTGTGTGTAAGCTCTATAATTTGTCTGTTCCATTTCTTGTTCTCTATAAGAGAACTTCAAACTCTTGTAATCTTCTATTTTTTCCCATGGTAAAAACTTAACATTAAAACCAAAAAAAAACTTGAATTTCATAGTTGTTTTTTTCTGTAATCATGCTACGTAAACAATTAACAAGTATTTAACAAAAGTAATAATAATTAACAAGCCAAACTCCACCTAATCTCCGTCATCAAATATAGCGACAAGACAATATCCGCCAATAGAAATTATAGTTACCAAATTATATGATTTCATAATATTATCTAAATAAAATAAGCATACATAAATAGAAGTACAGACTTACAGTGGCAGTGAGAGAGAGTGGGTAAAAAAAAAAAAAGTAAACGTGCGGGAAGGATACGGTTGTTTGTCTACGGTAAGACTCACTATAATTATAGTACACCCATAATAATCGACGGTATAAGATGAAAGTTTTCAGGTGATTATATATCCACCGTAGACTGGAATCAGAACGTTGGTACGACGCCATACTGTGCGGCTGAAGCATAACCGTGTCTGAAGAAAACGTCGTCGTTTGCAGTCTCCGTTCTTTTCGCAAATCGGCCTTTGATCCTTGGCCGTGACTCCGCGTAGGCTTTTCTAGAAGCGTAACGAATCGTCTTCTCGAATTTTCTGTTCTTTCGCTTCTCTCTGTACCTCAAAACCCTAGCTTCCCTATCCACGGAGCTCGTTTGATCACCGTTTGTCGCCGTCGAACTAGTGATCGTGCTCCGGTTTAACGGAATTGAGATTTCCGATACAGAGTTGTTGGTTTTGCCGCCAGGAACCACATCGAAATCAAGAGACGAAGTCGAAACCTGAAAATTACAAAAAAATCGAAAAATTGAAAATCAAAGTCAAGATTTTTACGAACTTTCAGTAAATTTATGATTGAAATTAAATAACTTTGAAAGATTAAAATTACACTGTGGCTGATTGATGACTGAGTTGGGTAAGTGAAAGCAGAGAGCTTTGATCTGCAGAAATCTATATCGAAGCAATGATCGTTGTTAGTTAACGGAAGTGGCTCTGTTTTCGTCTGAACCGGAACAAGACTATCAGCTCCGGCATTGTTATGCGGCGCATCATGATATAGCGAGTTTGTGAACTCGAAATCAACAAGTCGATCAAACTCCGAAAAGATAAAATCAGAAGATTTGATTTCATTTCCGATTTCGATTTCAGCCGGTTCGTTGACATCATTAGGAAGCAACCACGGACATAAACCGAGATCACCATCTGAGTTACCCATAACCGGTACAGCGGTTAAATCAACGGTGGCGGATGAGCCGAGAATCGCAAAAGTCGAAGCTGAGATTTTAGCGGCGGCAGTTTCAGCAGAGTCGAAGAAAGACTCGACGGGAACACGTTCATGGCGGCTAGCGAGTGGATTAGCTGAGTGAATATCGGAATCACAGGTAACGCAAAGCGCGGCGGAGTCGGCTTTGCAAGTGACGGCGGCGGGAGCTTGCTCACAGACTTCACAAACCCACACGCGCTCATGGCGCGTGCTCGAGTGGATTCTTGTGTCACATGTTATGCATAAGAAAGCTGAGTCAACTCGGCAGAACACGGCGGCGGTTACTGATTTACAAGCGTAACAGGAACGCGCCGCCGCGCCCCATCCGCTTGAGATTGATTTGAGACTCTCTAAGCCGAATCCCATTTACTACAAACTTTTGTTTTTGTTTTTCACAATTCTCTCTTTGAAGTTTTTTTAGAACTCTAAAGTTTGAGAAGGTGTGAGAGATGGGTAATTTGATTTGCCTAGGTGTCTGTCATGTCCAGTCAGACAGAGAAGACACAATATTTATTAACAAATTGTAGTGCGACACGTGGAGACGTTACATCCACATAACATTCGTTTTAAGATCGAGTTACGGTATGGGGTTTTAATAATTATTTTAATTATCCTTTTGGGATGGAGATTATGTTTCGTAGAGAAGAAAATTAGGCTGACAATATGATAAATTAGCTAATATAATTAGGCTGGATATCGTAATTCATTTTTCTTTCATGTCGGATTTTTTTCTTTTTTAATATTTATTTTATGTTAAGTCCAAAAAAAAATTGTATGAGCTTTTGAATAGATTTCGGCTATTTTGTTATGGATTAGATTTTATTTTGGCTGTTTTCTTAATAATAAATGAACAATACACTGTATGTCTTCTTCACACATAATTTCTTCTATGGACCGATACTAGCTTATAGTCTCCTGTTCAAACAAGGTTTCGAATTATATAATAAAGACTCAAATTCTTCTCACCAAACTTGGATTTTTTTTCCATTTAATTTATTTGCATATAACTTGGAGAAAACCAATGGTATGAATTAAACAAGCGAAAGATGCTAAAGATTTAACATCCTTAAATCATAAGTTAATTTTGATTACCATTCAACAATCAAAGTAACAAACCGTCAGTGCTGAATATATTTTTATACTAAAAGGTTAAATATCTTGTTTTTAACCCAAAAAACATATTTTTGAAAACAGATTTTTAATTGAATCTATGTAAAATTAAATGTTACATATGTTAATCTGATAAATAATCTTTACAAATAAAAATTCAAGTAATTTATCAAAAGATTTTTACTTACACTATCTATAACTCTAAGTAACATTGGTTATCTTTTCCCCAACTTTGATCAGCTCAAATTTTTATTTCAAATAAAACTAAACACATATCCTTCTTTTTTTGTCAACAAATGACCAATATATTTGCTGTAAAAAAACCCCAATATATTCATAAACTAAAAAGATGTTTAAAAGAAGTATACTTTTTATTTATTTTAAGAAGTATACTTTATTTTCTCTTCTTTTTTTGTCCACAATATGTAGACTTATATATATATAATTGTATTTGTAAGATATTCCAGATAGGGCCTTCGCGTGAGGGATATTTTTTGGAATATCAAATAATATTGGAAGAAAAGGAGGGGCTGGTCGGCATGAATTAGCGTTCTTGATGCAAAAACTAGTTTTTCTTTCTAATTTCAGAAACTTTGACTTGGAGAAATCAGAAAATAATCTTTGCTTAGCATTACGTTTTACGGTTTTAGAAATGAACATTCGGTTATATATTGTATCTACTAATACGCATTTTTGTATTGTTGTTATAAAGAAACGCGTTCGAGATCTCATAAGAGATACCTGATTATGCATGACAACTAATTGTTTTTTTTCATTCGTTTTATTAAGAAATCCAAAAAAAGAGAGTAAGTGCTTGAATAAACGATTGAAAAAAAGAAGTAAGAACACAGAAAATAAGTAAACCAATCAAACTGAATCACAACAAAATTATTCTCTTGATCAAAAAGGGATTACAACCATCATGGATCACCTTGTCCAAACATCATATATATAGCATCTTAAAATATTTGATGACACTTTTAGCGATCATGAAACTATTAAGATATAAATCAAATCAAACAATCTTATAAGATGAGGTCATACTTTTACAATATGGTTTTATAATAATGCTTGCTTAGTAGTACTGTATATAAGTAGTACAAATAAAACGATATATATATCGACATAAAACGATAGATATTTATATGACAGTTCAATTTATTTTTATAACATATATCTTCCGACATGATCCAAGCAAAAGGTTACTAAATGCACAGTACATTACTCGATTTGAACCCCATCAATTTTAAAATTTTACTAGTGGAACTAAAAATATGTATCCTCTTTTTTATATGTAAAACATTGGATTATTAGTTTGTCACACGAATCGAAATAAGTGTCAGTCAAATATGTTATATGTATCTTAGTGGAATGGTTCTGGTTTTAGTAATTTATCACTTCCGATCCGGTTTAGAAAACCGAATCGCGTCTTGGCATCAGAACCATCGAATAGGTTAATTTATAGTCCCTAAACCCTTAGTATCAAAACGCGTCATGCCCTGCGTCGACCAATCTAATATATACGTATTCTATATTTATATGATCGTTAATCAATGTTTTTTTTTCTGCAACGCAATACTCAATGTTCTGTTACGTACTTTTTCATGCTAATTACTGCAGATATAACTGTTTCAATAAACCGTTGAGTTTAGATTATAAATTCCTATATCTTCTGATGTTTAAATTAGTAAGTAGTAATTATATACTTATATAGCGTAGGTCGCAATGTCGTCGTAAATTACTTGTTACCCACACATACAATCACGCACCGTTGTTTGCTGAGTTTAAAATTCAATTTATGCCAAAAAATTAAAAAATCGATTTAGATAGTGTGTGAGTTTTTAACATAAAATATGTATACTTAAAACACACGTTCAATAGAGTTAATATATATTCCTTTTTAACTAGTAATGCTAACCTTTTATGTATAGGTGTAACTCACTATATCTTATATTCGAAAATGTATAAAATAGATAAACAGGGTGTATAATCCAAAGGATATAAAAGGAAAAATGAAAAGATCACTAAGTTATATGCTCTTAGGTGAGGATGTGTGAACGCAGCTGAAAAAGACAACGTTTATATTAATATCATCTTCTAGTCTATAATTTTTTATTAGGTGAAACCATACTCACTTCGTTTCTTAACAATCTTTATTCTGAATCTTTGATAAAATGTCTATATGTTAATATAAACTATAAAATTCTTATATAAATTTTCGATAGTATTATAAAACCTTCAATTTAAATTTACAAAAATTGTTTATTATGAACAAACAACAATTTAATGCTAAAATATTGTTTATAGATACTTATTATTATTTTGATAATCGCGGAATCTTTAATTGAAATTCAGATTAAATTTATGAAAGAAAAATCAATTTCTTAAACATAACATAATATGAAAGAAAGGGAGTATCATTTTATTATGTTGTTACATTTTGAAACATGTATTGTTACTTTTTATTATTCAAAATATTCATAAGTTTTCACGTTTTTTAAATTAAAAATATACCTAAAAGAATCAAAACTTTGTTAATATAGACATTTTTAGCATTTTATTATTCTGTAAACTTTTATTCAATTTAAAATATTTTTACTATTGAATTCAGCTGTTTTGCTACTTTACTATTCTCCTGATAGATGACCCAATTCACATGTAAGTAAATGAATATATAGATTGTGATATATTAATGTTAATTAACTAATTAATATTATCATTTAACATAGTGAGCTTTCACTAGAACTTTCGGCCGCAATTCGACAAAAAAAAACTATTTACTTTTTTGCCGACCTTATATATATACACACTTAATTCATCAATATCAAAGTACGAAAGTTTTTAGAAATATCGACGGAATGATCAGATTCATCAATCATTTGACAACAAATTTGTTTTTTTAAACTATTGTTATTTTTTGAACATTACGGTTTCGCAAATTAAAAATTAATTAACAAAACCAGTCACAACAATTTCGTAACAATTACGAATCTCCGGTAAATATAGAAACCTTTGTTATATTTGTTTCTCAGATTTGTTCGACGAATTAATGTTTTAAGTTGCGACTTTAAGTTTCTTTATAAAACGCAAAAAAATTCACTGTGTTTATTTCCACCAATTTTTTTGCTAAATTACAAGTACTTTATAGTCATATTCGGATGTTATCCTATATATAGAATTTTTTTTACCCGTAGATTAAATAACCTAATACGTATTATGATTTTGCTCTGTTTATAGTTATTCTTTAACATATATATATATATATATATATAAATCATTTTAAGAATCAATGGTGTAATAAGTTTATATCCTGTCGGACTGTCAAAGTCTTATAAAACACTTGACCTCATGGAAGATTCAGTTGAGCTTCATGGACTTCTCCATAACATCCATATCTGTCAGAAACTGATCTGTGTCCCACCCTGTTGAGATGAGGAGATAACAATGTTCAATCGGAATCTGTATAAGACACGTTGATAATCACAAGAGCTGGAACCAAACATTACCAGTTTGAGCATCGCCAGTGTTTGCATCAATGTTCCCAAGTAAACCATTGATTCTTGCAGTTTCAAGCTCATGATGACAGGTGTGACCAGAGAGCGTAGCGTGGTTGCATTCAATGTTGAGTTTAAACTCATCAATAAGACCGTATTTCCTTAGGAAATTGGCAGCTGTTGCAGCATCCCAGTCCTACTGGTGCTTGGTTGGTTCTTGAGGCTTGGGCTCGATTAAAAGCGTGCCTGATGAAAAATAAGATTATATTGCAATAATTCACATATGAGTGATGACAGAACAAAAAGAAGACTTACCGGTGAATCCAATCTTCTTCTTGTAAGCAACAGCAGCTTCAAAGAACCTGGCCAGATGATCAAGCTCTCTTCCCATATCAGTGTTCAAGAGCGTCTGATAACCTTCACGACCACCCCAGAAAACGTAGTTTTCACCGCCCAAGTAATGTGTCACCTCCATTGCTTTCTTCACCTGAGCAGCAGCGTAAGCATATACTCCAACCTCAGAGCTGGTTGCTCCTCCGTGCATTTAACGAGGATGCAAGAAAAGCTGAGCTGTTCCCCACAACGGCCTGATCTTGCTTCCCTGCATTTCAAGAGGAAGAAGAACCTTTTTCTTAGCACATCAAACTAAGGTATTGTGGCAACAAGATAGTGTTTCACTGATTAAGAGTTCAAATTATGATGAAATGGCACACATGAGACTGTGTTGGAGGATAGAACAACTACAAAAGGTATCTTCCAAAAATCCAATGAATAATAAGAAATGGCAAATTAACCAAGTGAATTACCTTCTGGAGTTCTTTGGCAAGTTCGATAACTTCATCCAAGTTTTTGTTAGATTCCTGCAGTTAATTGAGTATAAACTGGTTACAGGCGCTTTCTAAACGATTCAAACAAGTTAGCATTGGGCCGAAAAGAGTAAAAGAAACAGCAAGCTGCAAAGGAAATACAAGATCCAAGGACCAAATATATAAACAGTTTTTAACACAACGCAGTGAAAGCGGATTGTAGTTTCAATTGCACAATGTAATGCAAAATGATATATAAGTGAACCGTCATGGCGTTTTCAAAGCTAAAGTTACCTCAAGTGTATTGCCATCAGGAGCTATGTCCCTGAGTTAAGACTATACATGGAGGTAAACTGAAAAAGTCACTAAAACTCATTCAAGAAATATGAAAAAATGATCTTTGTAGATTCATCTGATGATATGAGATGGCTTTTGTAAAAAATGATCTTTGAAAAAATGAATCTTTGTAGATTCATCTGATGAAAAAATGATCTTTGTAGTTTTGCCGCGGAAGTAAACTAAGAGAACCATGGATTCCCAAGTAAAATGGTGTGACAGAGGATGAACACAGGAAACATATTTTTGCAGATTCAGGTTGCAGACATTGAAGAGAAGAAGAGATCCAAAGAATAATTCATGTCTTGATAATTCGAAAGAAATAAAATTACTTTTAATAATTATGGCAAAAGAAGATGATTCTTAATTACTTTAAAAATTACTTTTAATGATAATAGCAAAAGAAGATGAAATGGCTTTTTTCACTTTACATTTTTGTCAGAGCTTACGAAACTTATTTACAGCGGAAGTCCGCTAAGATATGTATGAACCATTGATTCATAAGCTTCTATTATCTTTTTTTTTGTTGAATTTAAATAACAAAGTCCAAAAACAATTTAGTATAAAAATCTTACTTCCTACTCATTCTTTTACGATGCGAAGGCCACTCAACAAAATTTTGAGGACATGACCGTTAGGACATTAGAACATCAACAGCAACAACAACATAACGATGATCCATACAAATTAGATCTGTCGGAAATCTTACTTTCACGAAAATATTGAAAACGAAAAATATAAAGAAATTAAATGAAATCAAGTACCAATAAAAAAACATTGTTTTCAATGTTTTCTTTTAGTAAGGCTTCTCGCCAACGTAGTTACCCGGAGGATCGTAGTTACACGTAATGAAAACTCCAGCACCGTTCTCACAGACCACACTTGCGCATCCGAGGCGCTTGGTGTCACGCCACACGATCTGAGTATAGTGACCACACATTCCACTTCCGTCACATGAGTTGGTGTTGTGGTTGTAGGTCTTGCCTTCAACGATCCATGACTGCACCGCGAAACCTGGTTTCCAGTCCGAGCCACTTCCCCAGAATAAGTTCTCACCGTATGGTCCCGTCGAGTGGGTCAATGAGCAGTCATAACGCCTCTGGTTCGCCCACCATGTCGCGTAGTTTGCTAGCCGGCCATCCCACACCAAAGGAGGCAAACCTGATCGATGTATATAGGAAATGAGATTCATTCCACCAAATCAATAGCAAAAACAAAATTTAACAGAACAAAGTTATGCAAAATCTAGAGATTATTTGTTTTTGTAGTTTTAGTCGTATAATTAACATTAATGTAAATCTTGAAATATCTTACTAATAAGTTTTTTTTTAAAGTTCATACTAATAATTTCTATGATGGAACCGAACGTCATAAAATTTAGAGACTTTTGTATTACAAAATTTACAGCACTAAATTTTATGGCCTTCTACCTCAAAATTATTTGATAGTGAATGGATTAATCTATAAACTTGATATATTTCTTCATATCACACTTTATTATAGATGTGGAATTTATAATACACATATGGAAGATAATAATAATGAGAAAATTGATATTTATAACTGAAAAAAATACCTAGACTGGACCGAACAGCGTTATGCGGGTCAATGAATAGTCTAGGGAATGAGCCCGCGGGAAACCTTGGGGTAGTTGGAGGCCGATAAATAGGCTTTGGGCTTGGGCTCGGAAGTGGGAGCCGTGGATGAGGGATGTAAGGGCTGGGGGTGACCGGTGGCCTTTGACGGTAATAGTCTGCATGGACAGCGACCAGAAGAAGTGAAATTGCAAAGACAATGACTTGGGTCATCGATGAAGTGGTCGCCATCTTTCTGGTGTGACTATGAAAGATATGGTTTTGTGTGGGTGAAGAGAAATGACTTTGGTAAGTGACTATTTATAAGTTATGATTTCATGAATTAAATAATAGTTTTGGAACTTTTGTCAACTACAATGTGGTGTACATGTTCGATTATGTTTAGCACTCTTTTCTGTTTCGCTTGTGAATTGATTTTAAGGTTAATTAATTGCTAATTAAGGGTTTTAATATACTTTTCTTCGTCTTTATATATGTGAAGTTATGAACTAGTTATTAACTGATGTGGCTTTGAAATAAATAGATAAAGCTCTATCCGCTTCATATTTTAGAATTATCTCTCTCTTTTTTGCCTTGTTTAATATAAAGAACTACGACAACTATCCATTGAAATAAAATTTATTCGTTAGTTTATATGATAACAAAGGTGTGATAAATTAAATAGAAATCTTAACAGTGTAACGAATGTGTTGATCAATGTCATGAGCGAAATTATAATTCATTTCTTAATATCAAGTGGCACAAGGAAAAGGTGATCGTCCATGATTTTCTTACTGCGCTTTGAATTGATCAATCTCATTATATAGTTTTTACATGGATCAAAATATATAAATTAGCAATTAACGGATAATAGATGCGAGATTTTTGAATATAAAAATATAGCCGGCCTAAAAATGTTCCCTATTAAAATGACTAGTAATCTAATGATTTTATTTACACAATTTTATGATCACATAAATTAATACTCCTATGGCTTTTATTATATAGAAAACTACGTTTTGGTCAAATGTACAAAAGTATTTTTTACTTTCTAGTTTACTCTGCTTCCTTGTCATGCCACGTCACTATCAACCACGAGTCGCATCTTATATGGGCCTTTTAAATGAATATAGTCAGGCCCATTTTTTGCTGGGTCAAATTCGTAAATCGCAACTAATCCAGGATTTTCTGGCAAAAAGTGGACCCAAGCATAACTTTTCTTTTTATTTAAAAACTCGTACTTTGGAAATTTGAAAAACTGAAATTGGATTAAATTTGGACAATGATACCGTTACTAATAAAGCTATTATTAGATTATAAAAATTATCAAATACTGATAAATAAAAACTGTGTTAGATGGGGAAAAAAAACTCAGTAAGATGTGAACCTCTTTTTTTTGTTAAAGAGTAAGATGTCAATATTTCACCCAAAAATGGGTCAAAATTTATTTATAAATCTATGTAATTGTTTCGTAGTAGAAATCTCTTTCCAGAATATAAGAAAAACAAGTAGAATTAATGATTTACATTATTATTCACAACTCGTTACATTTAAAAGAAAATTATGAAAATCCCCCTTTCACCCTCAACATGCTATAAGCTTATGACCGTAATAATATAATTTAAATATCAATAATCCATCCCTATAGTTACACATATATATTTACATGATATAAATTATTACACACTGTGGTAGCTCATCTGAGCGTAATCTTGAACCATAACCATTCCTTCAGTCGTCTGATCAAGAACCGAAGCTGATCCCCAAGAACTCGACGACGTCGTTTTCCTCTCTAGCTCCACTTCCTCTGACCACCAACTCGAACCGTTCGTTAGCTCAAACTCGTTGCCTACTTGAAACAATTCTTTAGAATCACCTCGGTTCATAAGGTCCATGCTATGATTATCTAATCGAAGGTCCTGCGAAAAACCGAAATTAGGTTGATTTTCGTGAGTAGGGTTTAGGGATTGCTCTACGTTCTCTGAATAAAGAGGAGAGACTCCATTGTTGATCTCAGCTAGCTTGATATTATTGTTATGATGACCAACGTTAACTCCTAAAGGGTGGAAGCTTTCTTGAGATGCAAGCTTAGGGTTTTGATCAGGATTAGTTGTAGTACTCTGCAGCAATGGATGCAGCTTGGGCCACAAGATTGGGTTGTTGTAGAAACTAGAGAAAGGGATCTGTAGATTCTGAAGCTGCATGTGAAGCTGGAGCCTCTCCAGTGCCGAATTGCTCAGATTCTGTGGACTCTTGTTATTGCTGATATTGTTTTCAGTAGAGTCGGTTATGGAGTCTTGACGATTCATTTGTTTCTGTCTTCCAAGAAGTTTTTTCTTCAGTTTTGTGTTCCAATAATTCTTAATATCATTGTCAGTTCTTCCAGGAAGCTGAGCTGCAATTATAGACCACCTGCATATATCACATTAAGATTACAATTATTAAGAAAAAATATTAGAATAAACATGTATTTAGAATCACTAGTTAAGTTCATGTTTCATAGATGTAAATGTATTAAGGTTCTTACAAAAACACCAAAACAAGAAGAAAGAGACAATTTAAACCCTAAAATTTATGAGATATACCATAGCTTTTAAAATGGGCTTGCATGTGTTTCAGCATAAGATTCATAGACAAAAGGTAAAAAGACAAGAATCTCATGTTAAATTTCAACAGATTTTACATCTGATTCAGAACAAGAAAATATTTTATATTAATTAAGAGGGGTATTTTAATTAACTAGATAATAGAAATTATCAATAGATATTGATAAATCACTGACCGGCTTCCAATACTAATGTAGAGACTCAAGATGATACTATCTTCTTCCTCAGAAAAACCACCATGTTTGATGTTTGGTCTTAAGTAATTAAGCCACCTTAGTCTGCAACTCTTGCCACATCTCTTCAACCCTATTATTTACACAAAAACTCAAAATCAGAACACAACTTGAGGTATAACCCATCTAAATCAAAAATCAAGACAAGGGGTAACATGCATCTTTTTAATAAACGATATGAAATTGTTGAAAGAACTTGCAAGTTATAAGTTTTGGTTGATAACAGTAAAATCAAATTATAAATAATTAGTTGTATGATTAGAGTTTAAACTAAATTAAGTAATATTATTAATTACCAATTTTCTGAGGCAGTGCGATCCAATTGCCACCAGTGCCATATTTGTCGATATAATCCTTGAGCTTCATATCTTCTTCAGGTGACCATGGTCCTTTCTTCACATTTGCCTTGTCGCAGCATGGAGCTCTTCCCATTTTCTGACAAATCTTTTGTGTTTTCTTGATCTTCTTCTTGTTATTGTTGTGTTCTTCTTCTTCTTCTTCCAAATGTTAATATGTTTGATGATGATGAAATGATATAATGCTAAGAAGAGATGATTTATAAAGACGAGAAAAGGAGGATATTAATTGGTGATTATTATAACTGACAAAAGTATATATTAAAAATATATATATGAAGTCTTCTCCGCGTTTTAATTTATTTTTCATGATTCAACTTCAACCCTAATTAATTGTATTTTTTTTAACTAGGGTTTTTTGCTATTCCTGCTTTTTGGATTAGTTTTCTAAACTTTTAGTTATATTGTATATTTTAAAATGTAAAAAGTTGTCTCAGTTTTAATAATAATTAACGTAAAGAAACATGACTTGCGTGAAAATTTTGTCCAATCTCATTATAACTTTATATATTTTAATTAATATAGTTCAAATTAAAGAGAGAAGAACAACCATCATCTTGATTTGTCGTGACTTGGGTTGAAATGTTCCTCTCTATAGCCAATCAAATATCATTAGTTATTTTAATGTCTGATGTACTAGTTAATTTCGGATCAATTGCTTAAGTTTATAAAAAGATAGTTAAAAATTGGGATAAGTGAATTTCTACTAAAAAAGGTATACAAAATTCTTGACTTTTTAAAAAAATTAATTCTTCACTTTCTTTTGACAGAATATTTGGGTAAAAACCAAGTGAGTTTTCGAACTTGCATAATATGTATAATGCCCAAAGAAAACAATCCAAACAAGAAATATTATAACTTTCTGTTAACAAAATGATGACACTGAGCTATCATTACTTGACTCAAAAAGTTAACTTACAAAAAAAATCTTAGACAATGCTACTTGCCGAACCTCGGCGATAATGAAAAAATGTGTCTGTGATTTTTCTTTTAAGAGGTATAGATTCTATTAGTTAATTAACGCGATGTTGTTTAATGATTTTACTATTCTATTTTATATATTATTTTCAGTTTTTACAAATCTGGTATCCTTTTTTTAGACCAATCAAAACACATGGCCATAATAAATGGTCGAGAAACATAAAAAGAATAACTTTGTTCTAAAACTCAGCCCTCAATTATAGAAACTGCAGTTATAAGAAGCTTCTTCTAAGAAATTAACCGATGATATATATATACATATATGAAAATGCGTGTATCGTAAGGAAAAACGTCGATATCGAGAAGACCATAGATATACGGTTATGACTCCTTTGCAAAATAAGTTTGACTTTATCTCAAAGTATGCATCAATTTCCATGTCTAAGCCGTTTATATTCGGCTCTCATTTTTATTCTAGAAACTCTCGTTCTTTGACTTATAGTCTCTTCTACATAAACATAAAATTAATATTCGATAAATTAATTATCATTATAATTTAAAAAAAAAATTCAGAAGTTAGACTAATGTAATAACAAAATTTGATAAAATAATAAAATAATATTTTTTAATTGCTATGTAAATATATAATCTCACTAATAATATAAATTGGTAATCATATAAATTTAAAAATATGATTAATGCAATTTTGTGAAATATAAATTTAATATTGTTTGTTTATTAATAAACCTGCATTTTTGTTGGACCTTACATCTAATTTTTCTATTCCAAACACCAAATAAATTGAGAAATCAAAAGAAAAAAGAATCCTAAAACAATATGGAAATGAAAAATATATATATATATATATATATATATATATATAAATTATAAAGTATGAGGAAATTTAGGTAAACAACTAAGACAATGTATTTTTTATCAAACATTTATTACTTTAAATAGATTTTTATAAAAATTATCAAATTAAAAATCTCTCTATATTGGATAAATTAAGAAAATATTGTGGTTCCGACAGTATTAGTTTATCGAAGTCTTATTGTAGATAGAATTTATATATTGACAATATAGTATACGCGCAATGAGTGCATTTTCAACTTCGAAGAGAATATATGCATGAGTTATACAAAAATATTTGAACTTATTATACTATACCCATATACCAACGGTGTAGTTCTAAAAGTAGTAACAACTAAATTACACATTAAAGTTTTTCTCATCTAAACTTTTTCAAGTACCATTTTTTCTTGTTTGCTAATAGCAACCTAACAAATTGCCATTCATCTTTTTCGCATTTTGCAAATTAACGTAGAATTGACAGAATTGTCAATTACATTGTTAAATATGTCGTCAGGTCAACAACGATTAGTTAAGAAAATACTATGGTTTTTCCAACCTTGCAAGAGTTAAGTTTTAAAGTAAGTAAGTTTGTATCAATAATAACTAATGGTGCATGATATAAGGATTTATTTGATTGGACGACAATATGTTTATTTTATCTTGAATAGTTTTATAGGATTCGCCGATTCAGCATATCAAATTAATTTGGTTTTCTAATTAAAACCTTATATGTACGATTTTTTTTCATTTTACATTTGTTTTTCTTAAACAAAGATCAGTTTCGAGGATTTACTAATGCTACCGAGGACATCTAATTGTGGAAATTAAATTGATTGGTGGGAAGACTGTATTTTAATAACAAAAAGAGAAGCTTAATCAAATACAATAACTGAAGTGAACAACCAGACAACTTAAACTAATTGGCCTTCATTTATCACAATGATGCTTTTTTGTTTGAAAACTTTAAGCATATATTCACATATTTTAATCACAAGATTTTAGTTAGCTAGTTATAAATAATCAAGTGAGATAAGGAACCACAACTAGGCAACAAAATAACAAGAGGAAACCATCAAAAATTCAAAAAGGAGCAACTAATATTCTGTATAATTTAATATCCCTAAAGTATAATAACAGATATTGTGTATAATATAATAAAAGATTGAAGACACCAGGAAATTCAGAAATAAAAGCAACTCAAATGTTTCCTGTTGTCCTTTTTCAAAACACTAGAATCGATGCATTTGACAAATCCTAATCTTAAAGAGATTATAATCGAGCTGGTTAGTGGTTAAATATATGTATATTGTATATCTAGTATACACATATAAAATGAGTTCTAATTGCGTGTGATATATTTTTTTTTTTATGTCATGAGAGGATAAGCTTTGATAGATGAGTACAAGCTTTTTTACATTAAATGAATTAATCAATGTTGATTGATTAAATTTCCCATCTAATCTTTCGATATCATATCCCTGATATTTGCTACAAAATCATTGCTATTAATGGCCTATAATACTGGAATTAACATCCATACCAGTTATAGATATGTTTTTATTGGACAAGAACCTATATTCTTACTAGCGATAGAAATCATTACATATAGTTAATGGTTTCTATACGTTTATCATTACATATAAATATATGATATATATATATATATATATGATGTGAGAAAATATTTATTTTGAGGAAGAAAACATTCAAATATTGGATCCATCTAATTCTAAAATTAAAATGTAAAGCCAATTAGATAAATGATACTAAGATTTAGGAGAGAAATTAGGTAAATGTAGCAATTGAATTTTTTTTTAAAATAAGAATAAAGAAGTGGGCTAGTCCCCGAAAATATCCGTTAATAAACAAGTTGGGGAACAAAATCTTCCAGGAATAAGAAAAGATCAATATTTAATAATTCTAATTTATATTCATTTAACTGCTACGAAAAGTGTGATTTTCTTATAACGTGTTATTTTTATATAGCATATAATTTTTTATGTGGGTGTCTTTATTTATCACATGACGTTATAACAAAAACTGAACTTTCAATTCGAAATCTTGAACTCTAACATTCATAATTAGACTCCACACAAAAAAAAAGAAAATATTTTTAAAAATCATTCATCTCGTACCAGTTAATGAAAAGATAAAATCGTGTTCAAAAGTTCACAAACAATCATATACTTTGGTGTATTACAGTTTTCTTAATTTGCATATTATTTGACATTTGATGCAAGTACTCTCTAATATGTATTGTATACATGTATAATAGGGTTGAAGAGTTTATATAAATTTTAAAAATAAATAAGGAGAAATTACAAATTGGAGTAATTAATATTACGATCACAAATTGGAGTCATACGTGCCAAGAAAATTAATATGAAGAATTGTAAATCCTTAACAAAATAAAATTTAATGAATTTGAGATTTGATTAGAAAAGTATTAATAAAAGTTTACTTATATAATTCCATTTTTTGTGATTTGGCCTTTTTCCAACCTTTGTTATTTTTATTTTCTCAACAAAATCAAGATAAGATTGAGTTTGGCAATTTTATATTATAAAGAATGTTTTCTTTTTTACCAACAAAAAACTAATCCAAGGAAAAGCGTCAAATCACGTCACTTTGGTTGACTAACACATTACCGTACGCAATTTCCTTTGCAATGAGACATTAAATGATTGTTATATGGGTTATATTTCAAATTAAAAATATTGACTCATACTATCTCTTAGAGGGTTCATATAATTTTCATTTATAGGAAAATAAAATATAAATACAACACGTGTGGATGTGTACGTGTGAGTTTGACAATAAAGGAATATCCATTAGCGCGTGTTAGGTGTTGCATGAAGACTTAAGGACTTAAAGAGGGCGTAACTAACCAAAATCATACCATTTACATATATGTTTGTAGAGGACAAGACTTGGTTTCTTGATGATGTCACGTATCTTGACCATACACTTAAATTACTATTAATACGACTTATTTTCAAAATTCAACAATTAATTATATATAGTGTACTCAAGCTTATACATACTACTCCAAAATTAACTTAATTTGCGTCAGTATTAGATGGTATACATGCATCACCTATTGGTACGTATTTAGTCTTAACAAAACTACAGTTAAATTGTTTTTGTTAATTGGTTTTCGATTACATAAAACTATAAAAGATGCATACAAATATACAATGAGTTTCGATCAAAACAGGATTGACCTTACAAATTAAAAAGAAACAGGAAGAACTCAAACTTTAAAGTTTTATGCTAGAATTACAAATTAAGTTCTCCACTTAATTTGGTTTGGCTTTCATAGTTACTACATTTTTTGTTGTCGGCATTACTACATTGTTTTTATAATACGCATTTTCATGAATTTTTGTTTTTATTTTCAATTCCATTGTTTCGAATTTAAATACAAAATTTCTTATAGATTTTGGTTGATACAGTGTATTTGAAACAAAAAAAGAGAGTAATTAACAGCATATATTAAATATTTCAATTTGGTCTTTAATATACGTGATTTTTTAAAAAAACGGCAGTTATAGTCTTATAGCAAAAGGAAAAAAAATTAGCTCATAAAGTTTTCGCTAACAATTTTTTTATTACTTCATATATTTATTTATTAGTTTAGGTTACTAAAATTTTACTGTTTTCGAATGCAGACCAATTAAAACATCTGATAAATCTAATATTCAGTTTGAAGACTAATGGATCCAATTTTTTTATTATTAAGTCCGTGGATTCAATGATTAACACACCATTTTGTATAATCTTCTTATAACAAATTAAATTGGTAATTGGTTAGAAGGATGTTCTGTGAACAAGGAAGATACGACATCGGAGTTGATAATGTCATGTTTTAATTCTTCTCCTACTTCACTTACTGAGTTTTTAAATGAAGAAATTAAGAAGATCTTTTGTACTTGCAAGGGGCTGACTTTTTTTGTTCATATAAAAGAATATACTTTTATTATAATTAGTTTACATTAGTTGTTAAATAAGAATCAAACAAAACATTATTAAAAGTCAAACCTAATAAGTACTAACTATGTAGACAGATAGAGAGGATTGCAGTCCTGTCACATTTTGTTGCCATCTCTCAAGTGTTGTCTTTGGACCCCTTAATCTATTACCTAACCTCATCTCTATATTAACACTAATTTCTTGCTCTAATTGTGTGAGTTGGGTTTGTTCGAATCTCGGGATTTTTTGGAGTAGACGACGACGTTTTAGGGAGGTTCTCAGAGCTACAAAGTTTTGTTTACTAATTTTGGCACGAAAGATGTCACTTTAACCCAGAATTTTCAAGATATTGTAGATTAGAATCATTCTAGTTCCGAGTGATTTATGAAAAGATTCAAACTATAGAGTACGTAATATTATTGCAGATTGTTGATTGAAGTTTTTAAACGAAACTCTTTTATGTTGTTGGTTGAATTATCTGTCCTGAATCCTGATCTTTTATAACGTAGATAGAGTTCAAATCATCCATATTTGGATTTATAAAACCAAACAGTCTTAACAGTTTTTTGAAAATTATAAACGACAGAAAGAAAAACTGGATAGAACAATACTAATAGTTGGAAAGTCTAAAAGTTAGATCCATGATCCATCCACATAAAATATTGTCTTTAGTTTAAGAAATTTTCATATCCGTGTAATGTAAATTTTAAATAGCGGAAAAAGAGTGTAAATGAATAAAATGAAAGACATAAGAGACCAAAATATTATATAATAATCTTTCGAACATTAAAAAGAAGAAGAATAATCTAATTGTACCCTTCTTCAGCCACAAATGTTATATACACCAAATTAATTATACGCAAAAAAAAAAAAATGAACGAGAGAGAGACCTCAATGAGCATCTAAGTGCAACCAAATACAATGCTTGATCAAAAGTGTCCAAACCAAAATCCTCTAAATTCAAACATAAAACTATATACCCATAAAACACCATTTTCCTTTTCTCCTACAAAACGCTAGTTTTCGCGTTCCAACCGCAAAACCAAGTGGTAACCAAAAATAGGCTAACTATACTTTTAATAAAAACACAAGTAAATAGAAGCCTTTATCTTCAAGAACCATCACCATCTTCTTTTCTTCATCGTCATCATCTTTATTCTTTTTTTTTTGTTGAGTTTGAGTTTATTAATATATTTATTTCAAATTCATAGCAGCAGCCATAGTCCTGAGCTTCTGTGATATATCAGCAAAGGATGGTCTCTCTGTTGGCTCAGAGGCCCAGCAACTTTCCATCAATCCCTTCCATTCTGGATCACACCACTGTGGGATTTTCGGACGCAATGTGTTATTCACTATACCTCCTGTGATAAAAACAGCAATCTCTTTGTCTTAATCTAATAAAACGTATCATTCACAAGTATATAAAGATAAGCTAGAAAGTTGTAGTTTGTTACCAATTATGGAAGCACAATGCATATCTGCGTAAGGTTCTTCACCAGTGAGCAATTCCCACATCACAATCCCAAACGAGTAAACATCGATCTAATCGAAAGAAAACAACAGAATTGGCTAGTAATTGCGCAACTTGATGCAATTGAAAGATTGAAAAAGACCGTAAAAATTGATTACCTTTTCAGAGACCATGTTGCTTTTGCCACTCAAGAGCTCAGGTGCCATCCATGGCAAAGTCCCACGAACACCTCCTGAAACTAAAGTCTTCTGTCTCACCTTAGATAAACCCAAATCACCAATCTGGAAATAACGAGAAAAATATTGTTAGAAATATATAAGCTCTTCGTTATATGGGGAGATCAGATGAGCAATAACATAACCTTGCATATAGGACGCTGAGAATCTCTCATGTTCACAAGAAGATTCTCGCACTTCAAATCGAAATGAACTATGTTCTTCCCATGCAAATACTCCATCCCAAATGCAGTATCCATGGCTATGATGAGTCTTTTGCGACGATCAATAGTTCTAGAGCAGTCAACCAATGTGATGTCAGATATTTTATCCCTCCAGGAAAATAGTATATAATGCATGAATATGTGAATCTTTTTTACCTGTCTTTCTTCTGCAGAAACTGTTTCAAAGATCCGTTAACCATAAACTCAGCAACAGTTGCTAGAGAACCATCAGGGCCATCACGAACTATCCCATAGAAAGACACAACGTTTGGGTGATGCAATGAGCTCAATAACAGGGCTTCTTTCCAAAAATCTTCAATCTGCAACAGCAGAAAAGCAGTAAGGATACTGATGATACTAGAATTTACATTGATGACTGTGTTAAAGTCAACTGATAATAAAGGGATTAGATTTTACCAAACGTTCCCTTTCAGAAGGTTTGCCTGCAAAGCAACTAGCTTTTATCCTCTTTATTGCAACATCTGAGCCCTTCCATTTTCCATGGTAAACAGATCCATATGTTCCAGAACCTAACTCTCGGATCTCCTCCAGATCATCGTTTCTTATATTCTAAATGAAGAAGATGAAAGCCAAGATAACAAAGTCAAAAGGACTAAAAATGCGTAATTAAAAGATCCACCAGAAATTTTGTTCGGTTTCAGAATTCTATAAGGCGGGTTTACGAATAAAGCGAAGTATACAAAACCTGTAGTCCCCTAGATAGAGCTTCAGCCTCAGCCTTTGTTGGTTCAATCTTGAAATTATTTTGGTTATCACTATCAGAATCCATCTCAGGTTCGGCTTGAGCATTCTGAAAAAAATTAAGTTGTTGTAGAATGAAAAACAGAAGAAATGAACATATCTTAAGGCCCTCATAACAGGTTGACACCTCATAATACTCACCACATGCTCTAATTCGCTTTCCACCAACTCTGGCCTCACATGATCGTTGGCTTCTTCGGGATGAGCTTTGACCTCAGCAGCTCCTTCAAGTGCCGCCTTCTTCACAGATTCAATTAGCTCAGGTAAGAAACTCAAACGCTCAACTGATAGCTCAGCCCCTTCAGGAGGAGCAGCAGAAGGACTAACTTCTACTAACTTCCCCATATCGTTCTTTCCTTCAGCTAAGGGCTGAGGCTTATCTAGGTAAGGAACACCATCTGAAACACCAGTATCAACATTGTTAAATTGTTCAACTCCCTGAGAAAACTTGCTTTCCACTGGCCTCACAACTTCAACACTATCTAGTTTCTGCATAATTGGTGTCGGCATAATTGGTGCAGCATTGAGGTTTGTCCGTAACAATGGCCCAGACAAAGGCTCACGAATCTGCAGATATTCGTTTTGTACAGTCGGGTTCTCAGATGGCACCCAATTTGGGTCTAAAGGGAAGGCTCTCTCTTGGTAATGAGGATTAGGGTAGTAAGGCTGGCCAGGGGAGGACATTCCATCAAAGCCTGAAATCTTCTGTGGGGAACCAATCAAAACACTTTGATTCTCCACTCCGATAGAATAGCTAGGAGCATTTTCTAAAGGATTACTAATAACAGTCTGATTGACTGCGCCGTTGATTTGCATGGGCAAGCCTGGAGGGCCAGCTATAATATTCTGCCAAATATTTTGTTGTGGGTGCATATGGCTATGACCTGCTGAGTGGATACTTTCAGGTCCCGGAGCATAGAGATTATTTCCATAATGAAACCCACGTTCCTCGGCAGCAGGGTTGGCCGAATTCAGGGGAATGCCACCAAGAGGTTTATCATGAAACCCCTCATTGGAAATTTCAAATCCAGCTGGGTGACCAAGAGGATTATTCATCCCAGGACCATCGTAAGTGTAATGATCATTTGGTCTTCCAACATTAGAAATATGTGGCCGCCCTTCCTCAATCCTTGGAGGATTAGGATTCACCTGTTGTTGAACCATCCATCCTCTTTCATGACCGAAAGTCTCATTTGGATAAGCTCTGTGATGAGTAGGCTTTGGGTCTGTGTTACGCAGGAAACTTTCCCTGTTTGGTGGACATTGTGCACAATGCGCGGATGGAACCTGTGGAAATCCATTATTGCCTATATTGGGCTGCTCCAAAAGCTGATGGTTCCTATGATACGTTCCACGGCCGTTCTCGCATACATTACCACCTTCATAGCCACCTGGACCACCATGAAGAACATTCCCAGGAAAACCTCCTTTACTCTCAGGTGGCATTGCTCCAGCTGGGACCCACACCACATTGTCAGGAACTTGTGGCTGGTGCTCATATACAGGATGATGACTTGCTTGCGACTGCCTCACATACTCCTCAGGCATTCTATCAAACCCCTTATCAGGAATTTCCCCATATGGCATTCGATAACGAGCAGAAGAAGGCGAAGATGGAAATTCCTGAAAATTTCTGGGATCATGATGTCCATGGTGCCGAGGAGAATAGTAAGGACTCCATGTACCTTCTACTTCACCGTACCTCGGTGCAAGTATCTGCCCTGAACCCACACGAGGAATCCTGAGCTGGTGAAGATTACTATACACAGGTATCTCATTGCCCCTCTGGCTACCACCGCCAGTCTCAATGCTCAACTGATTCAACATCGGTTCCAACATCGAAAAATCATCAATCAGATTGAACCGAGGCGAGTCAGGATGCTGCTGCAGCTTCTTAAGGTCCGTACCTTCAATCAAATTATTAAGAGCATCAACATATCTCCTCTCAGATTCCCTCTGATCATCGCGATCCACATAATGCGAAGAACCATCCTGCTCAAGAGACGAAAACAAAAAGATCCTAAGCCTAGTAAACCCATCTCCTGAACCTAACTTATCATATTCCTCCATCATATTTGTCACATCATCATCATTCACCACAGAGACCAAAGCATCAAGATCCTCATCAGCCTGCTGATATTTCAACACCGCTGCACCGTCATAAAGCTCTCTCATCTTACTCATCAACTCCTCATACCTAATATCTCTATTCACAGTCACAATCCTCGTCTCTCCTCCTACATACCTTAATTTCCCATCCTGAGGACGAGGCAATATACTACCTAAGAAGCTACACAAGAATTTAACACGATGTGGCTCATCGTTCAAACTCGAAACTGGACTAGTAACAGAAGATGAGTTCACAGAACCTGAATCCATGGCAAAAATCCTCCCAATCTGATTATAATTATTATCCACCAGCTCTCTTATTGCACATGAGAATTCAAATCCGCAGATACGTTCTTATTAGATTTCTCGGTTTCGTATAAAATCTCCAAACCACGATGACAATAGAACTTTGCAGTTGTTCGCAGACAATAACAGTTGAAATGATTCTCCATTTACAAGGTTGCAGATGAATCCTCACAAAGCATCAGCAGTTATCTGGAAAAAAAAAAAAACAGACATGCGTCAAATCAGTTTCGAATAATTCGATACTTAAACTCAAATATTACCATCGGCTAATAAGAAGGAACCCAAATTACCTAAAATCTCGGAGAAAAAACACGAATTTTCAGAAACCCTCGATTAAAAAATGCGTAATTGATATATTAAAATCACGCTCTGCAAGTCCGATTCGCCCTCTGATCTTTCTCGGGTTTGAATGGACTCTGGATCGGGAAATTTATGGATTAAAGAGAAACCCAGAAAAGATAAAAGAGTGGAAATTCGTGTGAAAGAAGAGAGATTTCGTTATATGAAGAAGTATAATTGAGAAAGAACGGCGACAACAGAGGTTTTCTTGGTTTGATTTGATGATGGAAAAAAATAATTAAATATGATCTTTTATTTTTGTGTATGTGTTTCTGGGAATTTTGTTTTTATTTTTGGGCTAGAACTAGAAGATGCGATGCTTCTGTACCGCCAGGTAGCGATCCACGTGGCGCTTTCTCATTTTTTAATTTAATGAACTTTTTTTCTTTTCGTCGAAATGTTTTATTATTTAAAAATTTGTTTTTCCAAGGACATGGCATATTGATTTATTGGGCATATGCTTCTTCCTCGTCCGCAGATTCCTTGTGCCCACCGCCATTGCGCGTGTTCTTCACCCGCATTTTAATCTCTACTATTCTATAAATAATTAGCAATTAATATTAGATTGTGAAAATAGTTTAATTGCATCTTAAAACACGGTTTAGCATGTTGAATTCCCCCTTGTTTCAATGGTGTGAATGATTTAATGCTTACATATCACGTCTAGAGTTCAATTTATTGATATATAAATAAATTTTTAACGAAAGTTTTAAGTTTAAAAATGTTATGTGTACGGTTTCGTAAATTACAAAATAAATTATCTATCAAACGTTAAAGCAACAACATTTTATCTGTGTGGATAATATAGCAAAGAAAACTACTGTTTGCATTATACCGAATTACAAACGAAGTTAGATAATAACATGATAAAGGATTTTTACCTTTTTTAGTATACCAGTTATTGACTAGGTGATAAAACTTGCGATTATATTTTTAATATATTAATTGATGTGATTTTGAAAACATTTCTGTTTTGATTTATAAAAAGAATAAAAGTATTACAAAAACCTTCTACTCTTGTATCCTTTAACAAAAAAAAAACCTTATACCCTTGTGAATATGGAAAAAGAAAATGAAATGAAGAAGTTATATTTTCAGTTTTCACATAGTCTATTAATGAGATTAAGTAAAGATGGATGGTGATGTAATAATAGAAAAGGAATTCGAACCCAGCACATAATAAAATCCGCCAATTGATTGGAGCTGCTTTGAAAATGTGCCAACTGTCACTATATGATTGGGTGACACGTGACGCAAATGTATCTCACGCAACGTGTCACGTGAAACTGTGAAATTCAGAGCTGAGCGCGTAAGCTCCGTGGGTTGATATTGCAAAATGTGACCACATTGTTTGATGTTTAAAATGTCACCACTTATATACACTTCTATTTAAAGAAGTTCTTAATAAGAAAAAAATAGATATATAATACTTTCAAAGAACATAAATATTGTCATAGATAACTATGTCTTGTAAGAACTATAGACTCTTAAGTTTAAACAAACTTTGATTTCATATCCTTTTAAGGAATCATAAAATTCTAGGGACTACAAGTCTACAAGAGACTATTGATACATATGCAGAGACAAGTAAGATACTTTCTAAGCAAGATACGAGTTTACTTTATGCATGAAACATTATGATCATAATTCATACATAATTGATTAATTGTTGATATATACAAAGCATTTTGTGTACCTTATTCTTAAACTAGCGTTTTATATACTTCAAAGCAAACACAAACACAAATATTTCGCTTTGTACTCATTTTGTGTGCCAAACCAAAAAAAAAAAACAGAATCTTTCAATGTGAAACACCACAAACGTGATATTTAATAGCGGCAATACAAAAACTGAATTATTATTATATGAAAACCCTTTAGCAAAAAAAAAGAAGGCTTTGATTATTTGTTGCCGTTTACATATTCATTTACTTACTGTATATGTTTCTCAAATAATCTCAAACTTAAACATTTAAGACTTAAACGTTTTAAGCATAATTTTGTTTGTTAATTATAAAAATATTAAAAAACTGAATAATTGTTTCAAATGTAAGCATATAAGAACTGCATTGAAAACAATGGGCTCAGCCCACTAATCTTGGGCTAATTAGGTGATACGTGAGACAAAAAGTCGTAAAATACCAAATTCGTCCTCAAACAAACCACGACTCTTTCTAATTAAAACACTTATCTCCCCGCCACTTCACTATCCCACCAACCATGTTGCCTGTAACCGCCGCTCTCCTCCGCCACCGTCACCGTCTCCGGCACTTGAGCAACCACAGCAGGTTCAAATCCACCGCTATTTCTCCTCCTACACACTCATTCCATTTGCCGCTCAACCACCCTACCTACTTAATTTGGTCAGCCAACACTTCTCTCGGCAAAACTCTCGTCTCTACCGGAATCGCCTCCTCTTTCCTCCTCCAACTACCTTCTTCTTCCGCCGTCATTCCACAAAACTCCTCTATTTTGAAACCTATACAAACTGGCTTCCCTTCCGATTCTGATTCTCATTTCATCTTCTCTAAGCTCGATTCACTCTCCCTCCACCGCCGGATCCCTCTTTCAGTCTCCAACTCTGTTCTCCGTTCTTCACTCCCCGCAGCAGAATCTATAGGATTGAATGTTGAAGTCAGCGAGAATGAGATGTGTGATTTGAATTTCCGGGAGTAGAAGGAGCGCAGCGCCGGAACTCTTGTGTAATACATTTTATGCTTGGGAAGCGGCTATCTCTCCGCGTTTAGCGGCAGAGAAGGAAAACGCACAGGTAGAAGACTCCATTGTGCTAAGGATGATGGAAAAGTGTTTGAAGGAAGAGACTGCAGGCGGAGTCGAAAGTGAGAAAACGTATTTATTATGTTTGGTGGAGACTGCAGGCGGAGTTGCCAGTCCTGGACCGTCGGGAACTCTTCAATGCGACCTTTATAGGTAATTCTACAAATCCGGAGAAGAACTTGGCAGGGTTATAAAAATGTTAGGAGATTGAATTTAACTTATCTCTTAGTGTATTGTATCCCTGAAATTAGGCCTTTTAGATTGCCTGGAGTTCTCGTCGGAGATGGTAGGCTCGGTGGTATCTCGGGGACTGTTGCAGCTTACGAGAGTTTAAAACTTCGAGGATATGACGTTGTTGCTGTTGTATTTGAAGATTATGGCCTTGTTAATGAAGTTCTTAACTTCATATCTAAGGAATAAGTAATTTCTGTGACTTTACCAATTCAGGTGTTTTCGATTAGAAGCTCGTAGTTTTACTTTCTTATTCTTGTTTGAACGCTTTTGGTTTGTAGGGTGCCAGTACTGGTGCTTCCGCCTATTCCCAAGGACCCTTCAGATAATCTTATTAATTGGTTTGTCGAGTCTGATGCCGTGTTTAAAACTTTGAAAGATAGAATGGTATTATCTTATTTGGAGAGATTAGAAAGATTAAAGGCATGGCAAAGCAAGCAAGAGATGTTTTCTGGTGGCCATTTACTCAGCATAAACTTGTACACGAAGAAACTGTGACAGTTATAGATTCTTGGTGGAAAATTTTTCAATATACAAGGTTTGTATGAGAAAATCCTTATCTATTTGGACATGTCCACATTTTTGTCTTGTGTGGTTAGTATGGTCATAAGGAACTCTAGGGTTTCAGATATATTGATCTAGAAGTTGCGGTAACTAATGGAACTTTCTTCTGTCATCATTTTTAGGCTTCCGGTAACAGTTCTCTTACCCAGCAATTTGATGCTTGTGCAAGCTGGTGGACACAGGGGCCAGATCCTACTTTCCAGGTCATCTGTGCCCATTATTTGCTTAGATAGAGTTAACATTCCTTAGGGACGAATCATAATTACATCTAGATATCAGCACCTGCAAAAATTCACCTTCATTATTTCATATCTTACGCATCCAAAATGTCTCGAGCAAGCATTCTTTGTCACGTTATTCTCAGTTTGTCCTTTGATTCTATATTTGGATTATTTTAGGTATACTGGAAGAGGCCTGTTTCTGGATCCTCCTACTGTCTTTCTCTCCAATGGAGCCTGGCATATCTCCCTCCCTGAAAGTTTTTCTGAAATCTCCCCAAACGGATATGGAAGTAAATAGCATCCTTTCCTCTCAGTAACCCTCCAATACATTTTTTAAAAAGTTGTATGATTTAGTAATCCCAAAATCTTACAGCCTTTACCACCTGTGATGAGATTTTTGATAAGAGCAGAGACACATCAACTCTTGCAACAATCTACTCGGCCTATGTATCAGAGCAATTACAAGAGTTTTCTGGAGTTATACAATCTGCCCATGTTGGAGCACTGATAATAGAACCAGGTCAGTATGACTTCACATAATGTACCTATGCAACTTCCTTATATTCATTAAGGTTTAGCTTCCTTAGTCTCTCTATCTAGATTGCTAGATGCAAACTACTCTTTTTTCTGCAGTAATTCATGGTGCTGGGGGAATGCACATGGTTTCCAACGATTTCTGGTCAATGAGTGCCGAAATAGAAAAATTCCAGTAATTTTTGATGAAGTGTTCACAGGATTCTGGCGTCTTGGAGTCGAGGTAGTAATTTATGTCATCGTTATATATATATTTCTATTACTACATTCCATTTAACATTCTGCTAACAAATTATCATATGATTTTACCAAGACTACTGCTGAACTTCTCGGCTGCAAACCGGACATAGCTTGCTTTGCCAAATTGTTGACTGGTGGAATGGTTCCTTTGGCTGTCACTCTTGCCACAGATGCTGTATTCGATTCATTTTCTGGAGATTCTAAGGTAAAACAAAATTAGTTCGCTTCCTGTTATCAAAACCATCTTCATGCATTTCTGATTCCGCTTGAAGCTATCTAATTTTTTTTCTCATTGGTTGTAGCTTAAAGCCTTGCTTCATGGTCACTCATACTCAGCTCATGCTATGGGTTGCGCAATAGCTGCCAAAGCCATTGAATGGTTAAAAGATCCAGAGACTAACCATAACATAACTTCACAAGGAAGAACCTTAAGAGAGGTATTAGAACAACTAAACACGCTCTTTCTATTCTTAAACTCGTCTTACAGTTTGTGCAAGTTCAATATATTGTAATCAATAGCAAAATCAGCCATTACTCTTAGTATCAATCAATCCTTAAAATTTGCAGCTGTGGGACGAAGAACTGGTACAACAAATATCATCTCACTTCGCGGTTCAAAGGGTGGTTGTATTAGGAACTCTTTTCGCTCTAGAACTAAAAGCAGATGCTTCCAATTCCGGGTAATCTTCTCAAATGACATTGTTACCATTAGACTCATTGTCTCGAACGCAAACTTTAGTGTTTCATGATTGGTTTTCTCTGTTTGTTTCAGGTATGCTTCATTGTATGCAAAATCTCTTCTAGAAATGCTCCGAGAAGACAGAATCTTCATGCGCCCTCTCGGAAACGTTATCTATCTCATGTGTGGCCCTTGCACGTCGCCGGATATTTGCCGCCCGTTGCTCAGTAAACTCTACAAAAGACTCGGAGAATTCAACACAAAATAAAACCCAAAACTCTCTCCAGTTTATTTCTTGTATTAAGCACTTTTATTTGATTCTATTTTTTTGCAAATTAATGACTTTTGGAGGCTTAAACTTTTTGTTGTCTTTCACGAGATCTATCGTTTATATTAATATAAAGAAATTGAATATTCTATTATTATTCTTTTGTCGAAATAAAAGTTGCGTCCTACGTGGAAGAAAAGTAACAAGAAAGAAAGACGCCGAAATCTACGGCTGAGATTCATCAGACAATGGACTACCGACCACTATTTCTTACAGTGGGGCCCGCAGTCGTTTTTTTTAACTAACAACGACAATCAGAGACCCACAATAAAAAACGTAGACCTTACCGCACTCGAATAAAAAAAGCACTAGGAGCACTGCCAAAGCTTAATGAAGTCGCCATAGTTGACTCATTAACCCAAGTACAAAATCCACAGACTTCAAGCAGGAGACAGTCCCCAAAACTATCATCAAAAACCACTTCCGTTCACTACCAATCCAACGCCGGCTGTTTTAATCGGTTAAGTTAAATACTCTCATCGATGGAGTCTTAAGGGGGATAAAGTCTTCTGTCTTCTCCAACGTGGATTTAGGTTTCTGAGATTTGAGTTACTTAATTTAGGGGTTTCGTTTCCAAATCATTCTCGAATGTGTTATTGTGGGTTTTGATTTAGTGGACTTTTGTGCTATTCAAGATCTAATTTTGTGGCTTATGTAAATTTAGGGTTTTTTTTTGGGGGGGAAAATGCAGCGGTAGATGGATAGAGGTAATAATATGAATAGAGCAAAGAGGAGTTTGGATGGGAACGATGATGATCAGCCTGAGAGAAAACGTCCTGCTCTTGCTAGGTAAAATTTCGTCGTAATTTGTTCCCAGTTGATTTTACTGAAAGTTTCTGACTTTGTGGATATTTTTGTTGCGCCAGTGTGATTGTAGAGGCTCTAAAAGTAGACAGTTTGCAGAAGCTTTGCTCGTCTTTGGAACCTATTCTTCGCCGAGTTGTAAGATCTCTTGATTTTTTGTTGAGCTCTTTTACACTGCTTTTCTTGTTCTTGTCACTGTTATATTTCTCTGCTATTGATTTGTACTCCTACTTGGAGATTTATTCTTTGTTTATACCTTAATGTGGGATTGTTGCTGAGTAGGTCAGCGAGGAAGTGGAACGTGCTTTGGCGAAACTAGGCCCTGCTAGGCTTACTGGAAGGTAAAATCAAAATTTCTCATTATATATTAAGGGTTCTTGATATTTTTGACATGATCTTCAGCATTAGATAATGGTTTCCTGAGGTTTCTTATCACTCTTGTAGTTCTGGGTCTTCTCCTAAGCGAACTGAAGGTCTGGATGGCCGGAAATTACAGTTACACTTCAAATCTAGGTTATCTCTCCCCTTATTCACAGGGGGGAAAGTAGAAGGAGAGCAGGGTGCTGCAATTCATGTCGTCTTGATTGATGCTAACACTGGGCGTGCTGTGGTATATGGTCCAGAGGCTTCAGCAAAGCTTCAGGTTGTTGTGCTTGAGGGTGACTTTAACAGTGAAGATGATGAAGACTGGACACAGGAAGAATTTGAAACCCATGTTGTAAAAGAGCGCACAGGAAAGAGACCATTGCTAAATGGAGAATTGTTTGTTACTCTCAAGGAAGGGGTTGGAACTTTGGGCGAGCTAGTTTTCACAGATAATTCGAGTTGGATTCGAAGTCGGAAGTTCAGACTTGGTTTACGGGTCGTTTCTGGGTATTGTGATGGCATACGTATCCGTGAGGCGAAGACGGAAGCTTTTACTGTTAAGGATCACAGGGGCGAATGTATGGTCTTAAAAGTTCCACTTTTTCTCACTGTACAATGTGGTTTTACTTCTTTTAGTTTGATGCAGATTTTGTTTATGTGCAGTGTACAAGAAGCATTATCCACCTGCGCTGACTGATGACGTATGGAGATTGGAGAAGATCAGTAAGGATGGGGCATTCCATAAAAAGCTTAATGATGCAAGAATAGAAACTGTAGAAGAATTTCTGAGAATAATGGTCAGGGATCCTGCAAAATTACGTGTTGTAAGTGCTTATTATGTCAAGATTTTGCTCTTCGAAGAGATTGTTCATAAGACTTACACAATGGCTAATTTATCTTTATCCGTGTATATCTAGATTCTTGGAAGCGGCATGTCAAACAAAATGTGGGATGCACTAGTAGAGCACGCGAAGACGTGTGTCCTGAGCGGCAAGCTTTATATCTACTATGCTGAGGATTCAAGGAATGTTGGCGTTGTATTCAATAATATATATGAGCTAAGTGGCTTCATTTCTGGGGATCAATACTTCTCTGCTGATTCACTAACTGACAGCCAAAAGGTTTGCTCCATGTTACTTAACGTATAACACCACTCTTTGATTTGCTGCGAGTTATGGTTTAGTTAAAGCTAAGATTCACTATCTTCTATTAAAGTTTTATTAGCTATGATTCACACCCTCTTCTGTATAGATTAAAAACTATTTAGCCGTGTTTGATCTGCATTCTTTTCAAACCACTTAAAGAAGAGTTTTATCAAATTTGACCTTGTCTTTCACTTCTGTGTTATGAAAGGTATACGTTGATGGGTTGGTGAAGAAAGCATATGAAAACTGGAACCTAGTCATACAGTATGATGGAAAATCTCTCATAGACTTGAAGCAGCCTAAGAGGTTGGGTATTACTCAAACTGATCCGGCTAATTACTCCACTGCTTCCATTGACCATCCAATGCTGATGGCAGGGCATTCATCTTCAGTGCTTTCAGATTTTGCTATTGGAGGTTTGCATATTGCAATCAATCTCTTGAAATGTTGTATTTTAGTAAATTACTAAATCCTATATGTTTGTTCAATTTGATCAATCTACAGGGTATGATCCAACTCTGGCAACTAGATATCATTCGCAGCCCCAGCTTTTGAACTCCAACCCACGAGCACAATATGAGGTTGCTTCGTGCAGTACAACGCAAGACCAGCTCATGGGAAATCTACATCAAGCTCAAAGCACCATAAACAATCAAAACATGAATGGTCTTGCTCTTGGTCAACCACTTTCATCCACAAGCGGATACCAAAACATCAACTCTTCTTCTGTTCACCAGGCAAATCTCAATCCTTTAGAAAACTGGTCAAACCACGGCGAGAGAGGACCAGAAGATTTCTTCTCAGAGGAAGAGATCCGACTCAAAAGCCATGAAATGCTCGAAAGCGAAGACATGCAACAGTTCCTCCGCCTATTCAGCATGGGAGGAGGAGGCAATGGCTCTGCAACACACTTGCCAGAAGATGGATATACTTTCCCATCATTTCTACACACACCTATGCAAGGTTATGATGAAGACCGTGGTCGATCAGGCAGAGCTGTTGTTGGATGGCTTAAGATAAAAGCAGCAATGAGATGGGGTTTCTTCATCAGAAGGAAAGCTGCTGAGAGGCGAGCACAGATTGTAGAGCTTGATGATGATGATGAAGATGGCGAATAGTTGGTCTTTCTTCATCATGATCATAATAACCTCATGATGGTAACAACATTGATGACTTAGACAGTGTTTACCAAATGGAAACTGAAGCTTAAGGGCCAAGAGGCAACGTGAACGAAGGTTAACTGCCTCAGGTCTTGTATAAAAGGAAGTGTACATTTAGCATTCTTAAGAACTGATTCTACAGTCTTAGATATATGATTCAACAAAAGTAGAATTTAGGTCTGTAAGGCTTGTGTCCCATGAAACTTCAGTATCATGTTTCCCTGAATATTTCATTGTATAATCATATATAAATTAAGTTATTCCAAGAGAATATTTCGTAAAGTTTATTTTCGTATATAATGGAATATGACTTCGTATATTCAACAAAAAGAAAGTTACGTAAATGCAAAAGAATTTTTATTTCGTAAATAAACAACATAAATTCAAAATATTTGGTAAATGTACACGCAATAATAAAAACTTATTATGCAACGGAGCAGGCAGTGAAGATTATTGATGTGACAAACATACACACACTGCTTTGGAAAATGTCTACCAAAAAGAAAAGAAAAATTAACTGAACATGAAATTTTTTCTCGTATTTGAAATTCGTGTTTTGATGATTTACTATTTTTTTGGAAATAAAATTGTGCATGCAAAACTTTAATTATACTGTATCAATGGTGCATACAAATAATTTAATTGATTATATATAATAATTACCAAGGAAAGTTAAAATTTAATGTGGTATACTTTTGAGCTTATAATTTACATTACATCTGCAAGTGTCAGTTGTAGAGAGTTGGGAGTTGTGCTGTTGAGCCTTCTTTAAATTTCTTAAATTATTTTTTACTTTACTTAAAAAAAAAAGATCATTAAGGTGGTAGCAGACCAGTAGCAGTATTTGATTCGGTTCTTTCACAGTTTTTTGTATATACATAAAATCAAAATATTCTGAAATATTATTAGAATAAATCAGTGAGTTTTAATTTCAGTTTATTGTTGAACGTCTTTCAATGAATATATTTCAATTTAAATATTAATATATATTTTTTGTCGATCACAATGTTATACCATTACTAACGTCAAGTTGGGTTAGTTGTAACTTTTTATGGATCAAAGTCAAAAACGTTACGAGTTCGATTTCCGTTGGGAAGGGTCTGTTTTTCGAAAAAGAGTTAATTTAATATTAGTCTGACTTTGTCTCAGAAAGATTAGGAGTCCACAGACTTTGAATCTCCTGATTATTTAAAAAAAAAATGTTATACCATTAGGTTTGGAAAGTGGGTGAATATAATGTGTATATAGTGCATTTGTCAAATTTCAAAATCCGATAATCATTACAGCTGTCCAGAAACAAAATAAAAATACTTTGGTCTTTGAAAAGTTATTTGTGTGAGCTTTGACAAAGATGTATGTGTTATGTGATCTGACAACTAACTATTATCGAGTCTCGACCGCGTACTCTGTTGCACAATAAGTTTTTACTTTTTACTAGTGTATTGATTTCTTACCAACGCTTTTGCATTTATGGATTTGATTGATAACCTTGAATCGTCTTGTTTGCAAACTAATTGCATAAAAAAATATTAGTTAATAGAGTAACTAGAAGAAGCGATTGAAAAAATTATAAGAGAAAATGATTAAAAAAGCGGTTAGAATAGAAAAAACAGGTGGTTGTCAATCATATAAAAAATAAGTTATGTCAGAATAAGTTAATTTAGATTTATACACAATGAGATACAATTTACTCTGTTTTTTTTTCAATTTACTCCATGTCTTGTTTTTTTTTTCATTCAATAGATTATTGGTTGAATATGATCAAGCTATATTTTTAAGTTTTTTAAAAAAGCTTGGCAAAAAAATTATAAAATAAAATTATTGGACCTGAAAACTGGATGTATCATGTATGTAACTAAATCATTTGGTAATAAATGAGTCTTCTTATAATTTCGTAATTTACTCTTTTTCTAAAGATCACAATCAGTTACTCACTTTTTTTTCTAATAAACATTACACATCTCTTGATTCACCGTATACATTTACGAGAGTTATCAGAACCAAGAACAAAACCAATAATTAATTTCTTCAACAAAAGGTTTTGCCTTCCAGGCAGATTATACACAACTAAAGAATCATTAGAAAGTAAATCATATTATTACCTTAATATATCTGATTCTGATAACCTAAACATGTAGATATAAGTCCAAAGATCCATGAGATGTTATTTTTAGGGAAATCTCCAATCCATGATTTTACCAAACAAAGCTTTTCATGGGAGCTTAGGGGTTTTGGGAGTACATCTCAATTCATTCTTTTGTTTCTTTTGGCGAAGATTTTTTTGTGTCTCAGTCTCAAGTTCATTTGAATCCTTACGTTTAAAACTTTCTCCAAATTCAAATTTGGGGTTGCATTTGGAACACTCTCCAATCTCAAAATTTGTTAGAGTTTTAGAAGATATTTCAGGTTCAAAAGTTGGAGATAAATTTGAGACAATTGATTATTGTATATGGACAAGCTGAATAAACTTGGAAAACACCTCCAAAAATAAATACGTAAGATGTTGCAACGGACCAGATGTTGAGTTAAGTGATGGAATTGCAGAGCAAGGTGGCTGAGACATAGGACTAGGAAAAAAGCCTTCTAAATTATGATGCTGAGGTATTTGATCAATGTTAAAGACATAACTTTTCATCTTCCTCCCTATTAGAAATTGCACCATTATTAGGGGTTGACACCAGAATTGGATGTTGAGGAAGAAAGGGATAATACTGATATGGTAAAAAAGACAACAAAAATTTGCACATATTCTTCTTATTCGTTCATACTTTGAGTCATTTCATAATTTGAACCAATCATTGTCGTTTCTTCTATATCCTCTGTTTGAAATCATACTATTAAAAAAAACTTATCCTATCAGTTATTCCAATTTTTACTCAAACTCGTATGAACCCAATTCGATTTGTCCTAAATGGGTGAAAGTCTCGATCCACAACTTCTCCAATAAGTTTAACAACATAATTAATAGTTTTTACATATAAGTAAGACAGAGTTATACCTCTAATCTGTACCCATAAATCAATTGGAGAGAATTCATCATCTGGAAAATCATCCCACTTTTGTAAAGCTACAAACCTACTGTTAAAAAGCCATGAAGTTTGTCTTTGGACAGACAATAACTCACCTTCAAACTGAAACATAAACTGAACAAATGTGTCGTCCAAAACTCTTCCATGCACGGATGATGCTAAACCCCAAACCCTTAGTAATATTGCAGCTACATCACTCAACGGTTGAGCTTTTGGGTTTAAAGGTCTTGCTATCAAATTTAGCGATTCTGAGCTAATATTCCTGCATACGCTTCATGAAATACTAATAATTCTAAATGATTTCTTCCAAAATACAGATGTTGCTATCATTTATTTTACTACCATTAAGAAAAATCAAAATAATTTGAAATACAGTTAACATCAGCAACTTTTATTAAAATCATTTTCTAATACTTAGAATAGTCCTTAAAATCTTTTACTGTTGAAATCATCTATTTTAGAGTATACTATTTGGTTTAGAGAGTGGGTGTATAACCATCCCCTTTTAATAACACATCGGTATGATAAACTATAATATCCAATTTATTTTATTTTTTTGATTAATTTTAGTGTGTTATAGCTTTCATATTGACGAGGAAGAGAGTGCAAGTTACGAAACGAAACACACAGTTTGGTAGATCGAATTGGTGTACATAAATATATCTCGTCAACTCATGTCATCAGCATAATAACAACCATTGCTATTTTTGGTTTCTATCTTGCAAGTTGAAGCTTTCCCACAAGGGAAATGAGTCTTGCTCGGTATAAGGTCTTGCTTATAAGTATGGTATAAACACAAAAGAAATCAGAGAAAAAAAAAAGAAGGATAATGACTTAATGAGTGGTGAGCAAAGTCAAAGGTCTCAAGGGTCAAAGCTCGCCTGGCAGCAGCATGGTACTCCACCATGCCTCCAAAAAACCCGGAAGAAGAAGAAGAAGAATGGTTGGTCGAGATGGTGTTAGTTCATTTCTCTAGCCACATCTCCGGCGGCCTTGCGCTTGAGAAGAGAAAGAAAAATCCACGTGCAAAAACAAACAAGACAGATCCTTCTCTGGTCAAGACTATGGGAAGGGGAACGACGGGAACAACGACTACGGGCAGGGACAGGGGAACCAATACGGTGGAAAATCACACTCGATAAGATAATGAGTTTTTGAAAGATTATCGGAATGATATTTACTATTGGTTGGGATAGCAATGAAAATATATCTTATTGGATATGTATTATATAATTTAAGAATTTAAGATCCACATGTAAAATTATACATTATATGTCACAACTAATATGCATGAGTAAATTTTACCCAACAAAAAATATGCATGAGTAAGAAGAACTGCACAATCGGTGCATAACTTTTTATTTATTACAGTCATATATACAGTATTCGTATCATTTTGTTGTATTTCATTTAATTTGAATCATTTGTATGTATGCTATTTGAATTTATGACCATAACTGTTACGTTCTATATATTTAACAAGATGTGTTTTTATAAATGATTTACTACTCTCATTGTTTTTAACATGTACTGTATTCATTAATTTCAAATCAGATACAAGAGTTGAATCATCAACAGTTACATAATTATTACTCTCTTTCATTTTTTATTTTATTTTTGTCATCATTCTCTTTCATTTTTTTTGTCAAACATTTTAGTTTTCTATTGAACTGGGGAATTCTAAATCTCTTTCTTAAGAATTCGAGGATTTGGAACTAGGCCATCAAACCTTGCCCACTTTACCCATAAACATTTATCAGTTGCCAATTTAACATTTTGTCAACTATATCGTCTATATTTTATTAAAAGATTATATATATATATGTATATATACTAATCACGGATGACCGATCAAAAGATCTATGCCTCAACAAAACAATATTTGTTAATCTACGCCCAAAAAAATAATCAATCGTTTATTACCGTCTTAAGATTAGAAATTTCTTTGAGAAAAATAATATAAATTTGTAAATAACGAAAACTTTGTTTTTGATATATTGGTTTGGCATATATTCACTTAAATGACCATCTTAGTATCTCATATATATATATATATATATAACATCAAATATCAGACGAAAAATGATTCAACTACAGAGATGTTTTTTAAAGATTCTTACATAGTAAGATGTGACAGTACCAGCAGAGTTTCCATGGACGAGCTTGAGCTCCATAGAGATCTTACCGAATAATAACTGAGCTTTGAACTGAAAACTAGAGCCATAAACTTTGTCAAGAAATCAATTGTCGGTAGCTCGATTAGAAAAAATTTAGGCAAATCTTAGAGGTTATAAGATCAAATGACGTTTAAAACGAAACTAATATTATATTATATAGTTTCGAGTCTGAAAAGATTACGGGTTTTAACCCATAACTTTTTGATATTCAAATTTTTAATTTTCTTCAACTTTGTCAAAGAGAAAATGTAATGGCTCGACCGAGTATCTTTGCTTTGTCGCGACCCCTTATAATGTCAACATCTTTTCTGAAGTCACCTACCAACACTAAACACCACATGAAAGAAAAACAAAACATAATGTACACAAAGATTGAGGATTTGTGAGCAACCCATGTCCTGTTTTGGGGGAATTTAATGGTGGGTCGGGTTCAGAAATTTATAACTGAGGAAAGATGTAGAGAGAATTGAAAATGACATTTGGATGAGACAGAAGAATAGAAGGAGAGAATCATTTGTGTTAAGTGATTGTCAAGTTTTTGCTTGTGAGCAACAGATGGAAAGTGACAGAAACTCTTGTGGACACGTAAAAATTGAAGGTTTAATTTCAACTAGAGATTCAAAGATTCTCCTGGAGTCGTAAGTTTAGTAATTGTGGGAAATTACACAATAAAAATAAAATCAAATACTGTATAGTAAGTTAGTAACTAAATTATCAATAGTTATTAGTTCAAATTCGGTTTTAAACCATATCAAGCATACTCGATCGAATCGAAGAAACAATGTTTAACCGATTCAGTTTAAATCAATTTGGGTCCGATTCTGTTAAAATGCTCATTGCTCACCCTACGCATACATATCTTATTGAGAGAATCAAGACTAACCTTTGAGAGCAAGTCAACTAAAGGAGCGAAGTGCAGACTGCAAACGACCGAGTATTTTTCCCGAAACTTTAACCCTAGCGGACGGAAGTTTTATGGGCTTTAAATAGGCCCAATTATTTGAAACATCTTTTTGCCTTTGACGTCCATATTTAGACCCATAACATTATGTAAAGGAATACGTAGAAGTGTCTTGTTCCACTTTTAGTCCTTTTATATCTTCTGTTAAACCCAAAACTTTATAAATTATCTAAAAATGGCACTGCTGCTCCCATATAAAGTTAAGATTTTTCACCGCACGCAATCATATGAAATTATTTCAAAATTTGTATCTGTAAATGCCAATTATTTTAAAGATAAAAGAATTAAAACCACCTAAGAAAACAAATATATTAAAATCATACACCCAAAAACTCGTTTACTTACCAAATCCAAAACCACTAAATTTTCGTAAAGAAAAAATATATACAAGAAACATTTAAAAGAATTTGTTTTATCAAATTCTGATATCTAGACTTTACGTAAAAGTTCGGACTGCTCTCAGGATGGAGCCACTTGGACTAAGAAGCTTCCTGACCACGACGGTCGTCAAGTTAAATGCCTTAGCTGTCTCCACTAAGACATTAAAACATTTGAGTCAGTCAAAATCATGATTTTATCAACTACTACCATATCCCACTTTAACGTGGCATCTTTCTTCTTATCCCCGTTTTAAATTTTGTTTTTTTTATCAAAAGATTTAGGGTTAAGAAGGGAAAAAATCATAAAATAAATGTTGATCTTTATCCTACTTCCTTCCAGTCTAAATCTGTTATGTGGCGATGAAACTAAAAACTCAAATCTGTGTCAAACAAAAAGAAACTCAAATTAATTTCCGTTTTAATTATTATTACCTATAGAATAAAATACAAATCAACAAACCACTGAATAAATTTACAGAAAATTGAAAAATAAAGGGGTTTTTAAAAAAAAAATTAAATGATGGAATAATAGACCACAGGTCCATAACTGTAAAATTTGTTAAATTATTTCGAATCATTAATCAGACAAATTTTTAGAAACTAATTTATTCTAATTAACTTTTTGAATAATTTTTTCTCCTATCTCTTTTCTTGGTTTATAACGGAATATCTTGGTAATATTAGAGTAAAACTCCGCATCTGTCAAGGTCGGTCCAAGCCGGTGGTAAAGTATCCAACTCCCAAATCCAACTTTTTCTAAGCAAAACTCCGTAACCAAATAAATTTGAAACAAATGTAACAATATAATTATTTAATTAAAAACACATATAACTAAACAAACCGCGTGAACTCCAAAGCCGATTAAAACAGCTGTTTACTACAAATGGGCCAATCCCCAGCTGTTGCCTCAAAGACGCGGCTTCGTCTTTTTACAATAGGAACCTTCCTCTTTTCGAACCCTCTCCACTATATATACATTCTTCCATAAAACCCTCAAAAACCCATTACAGAAAATCCACTACTTCAAACAATATCACAAAAAGAAATGGCGATCAATTACTTCATTCCTCTGTTTCTTTCTCTTATCATTTCCTCTGTTTCTGCTAATTTCCAAAGAGACGTTGAGGTCACTTGGGGAGATGGACGTGGACAGATCAAGAACAATGGAGAGCTTCTCACTCTATCTCTAGACAAATCCTCTGGTTCTGGATTCCAATCCAAAAACGAGTACTTGTTTGGTAAAATCGACATGCAAATGAAGCTCGTCCCTGGAAACTCCGCAGGAACTGTCACTACACTTTACGTAAGTTTTCAAAAACACAATCTCAAATTTTGGTATTTTTAATTTATTTTTCATTTTGAAGTTCTTATTTCTAAAATGGGTTTTTGATATTTGTGCAGTTGAAATCACCTGGAACATCATGGGACGAGATTGACTTCGAGTTCTTAGGGAATCTAAGTGGAGATCCTTACACACTTCACACAAATGTTTACACACAAGGCAAAGGAGACAAAGAACAACAATTCAAACTCTGGTTCGATCCCACAGCTGATTTCCACACTTACACTATTCTCTGGAACCCACAACGAATCATCTTCACCGTTGATGGAACTCCGATTAGAGAATTCAAGAATATGGAATCTATAGGCACTTTGTTTCCCAAGAACCGACCAATGAGAATGTACTCTAGTCTCTGGAACGCTGATGATTGGGCCACCAGAGGTGGTTTGGTCAAAACCGATTGGTCTAAAGCTCCTTTCACTGCTTCATACCGTGGCTTCAACGAAGAAGCTTGTGTTTGGTCTAACGGCAAGTCTTCTTGTCCTGATGTCTCGAAACAGGGGACCACTGCCTCGTGGCTGTCCCAAGAGCTTGACTCAACGGCTCAAGAAAGGATGAGATGGGTGCAGAGAAACTACATGATCTATAATTATTGTACGGATTCGAAGAGGTTCCCTCAAGGTCTTCCTAAAGAGTGCTTAGCTGCTTAGATAGTTGGGAAGAGAAACAAAATTTTATATTTTTTTGTTTGTTATAAAAATATTCTTTTGATTTTATTGTAGATCACGTGAATTATATTGATTCGTTTGTAGTGTACTAAATCGTTAAAAGTTATAATGTTCTCTGTTACAAAATTAGAAACTTATAATATGTTTTTTTTTAATAATCTTTTAAGTCTCTCGTAGTGTGTCCATTTCAGTCTCCGAGTCCGTCCAAAAATGGCCGCTTCTGTTTTAATTCAGAATTATTTATTAATAGGGTTGGGCAATCAAAACCAAAACCAAAACCTAATGGAGCAATAACATTTTTTTTGTTTTATAATTGAGCAATAACTTCTTAATCGAAACCAATTTGGAATTTGGTTTTAATTTGATTGGTGCCATTAGTTTTATGATTTTCTCCCATACAAAACAGATTAAAGAAATTATAGTAAATTGAAATTTAATTTTAGTTCTATCAAATTACATATTCTAACCATTAATTTATTATATATATTCTTGAGTTAATTTTTAAAGTATGTGAGAGTCTATTGCATGAGATTTTCAAAATATTTGAGAGATTTTCAAAATATTTGAGAGATTTTCAATATTTTATTCATATTTTATTTTTATATTATTTGAGAAATTTAGTGAGAAACTACCACTAATCATACTTTTAAATCGTATTCACTATGAATTGTACCATATCTAGTATTTCTTCTACCATAATCCTTGATCTGAAATCTTTCTATTCAGGGGAAAATGAAGAAAATGACCTTGACTCACACTGTTTTTTCAGTCATATTTTTTTCTATATATGTAAATATAGAGTTTTTTATTTGAAACCACAAAAAATCATCACAAACAAATTTTTTATAATATTTTAATATTTAATTATCATATCCATTAAATGTTAGTAGCTAATCAAAATTTGGCTGTAAGTGGAATAATTCAAATAAGAGTTTGTACTATGTAAACGAAAATATAGGAAAATTTGGAAATCGATGAAAGCATAATTGTTTCTGAAAAAACCGACGATGGATGTAAAAGATATGGTCAACCGAATCTAAAATATATAGTAAAAACGAATCCAAATGATAAGTTGTTTAAATTCAGTTTTATATTTCACTTGTTTTGTATGAATATTGTTAATTTTACCTCTAAATTGATTTTAATGTTAATTTTAATATAAAAGTTAATTTACTTTTAATTTTTATATTAATATCAGTCAAAACGAATCACATTTTTAATTTTAGTTTAACAAAAATTAAAATCCAAATTATAAACATAAGTAATCACCAATTTGATAAAAAAATGAGTATAAGTATATAGTGTGTAGTTGTATTGAATTTTAGTTTGATTATTATCTGTCTTATAGTACATTCTTTCAAGTATTATTAACTTTTTTGAAAAATTATGGTAGTAGAGTTTTAATTAGGTTATTATTTGTAGTATAACACGATGTTATACACTTATTTTAACAGCACCAAAATATAAACAAATTTCTTATTTATTATTTTTTATTTAGATGTAAGATTGATTAATAGTATAAAATATTTAAAATTTATACATTAGATATAGATTTTAGATACAAGGATTTTTTTTTACTAAAGATATATTTAGAGATAAATAAATAAATTCTATCTTCTCACTTTTATTTTATTTTGTAGATTCTAAATTAGTTAATATCAATTAATATATTCACAAATTTAAAATAATATTTCCCTTTTAATTGATATTTATTTATTTTATTTTTTGAAAGAAGTTGGACATAGATTTTGTGAATATTTCATTTCAATATTAAAAATTATAAATATTTTAAACAAGAAAAGATATTAAAATATATTTTATAAGTTTTATTCAGATATTGCTTGATTAAAAAAATAGTAATATATTATTTGCAAGTCAAATAATTATTTTTAATAACATATTTTGTAATATGCCATATGACTTCTGATTAATTTTTTATCTAACATTTTTAAAATATGCCCTTTTATCCTTTTAAGTCTCTCGTAGTTTGTTCCGTTTTAGTCTCCGAGTCCATCCAAATATGGCCGCTTCTGTGTTTAATTCGGAACTAGGGTTGGGCAGTCAAAACCAAAACCGAAACCCAAATGGAGCAATAACGTTTTTTCTTTGTATTATAATCGAGCAATGACTTTTTAATCGAAACCAATCTAGAATTTGGTTGTAATTTGATTGGTGCCATTAGTTTTATGATTTTCTCCCATACAAAACCGATTAAACTGATTATAGTAAATTGAAATTTAATTTTAGTTCTATCAATTTACATATTCAAACCATTAATTTATCATATGTATTTTAAAGTTATTTTTTACGTCACCGAACCCGAAAATAATTAAAGTAGAATTTGTGGAGCCGAACCAAATTTGATTGTTGTTAAATTATAAATTTTCAAACCGAATACCACCCCCCCCCCCCCCCCCTAAAACTAAGTATATGTCCACTCTTATGCAGAACCAATTAAACAAGGTAAAACCAAAGTCCCGAACCGGATTGGACAGAATTAAACCGAATCAGAGAACGAGCACACGTAGCATGAGGCAAAATTAAGCACATGCTTGTTTTACTTGACAACAAGAACCAGCTGTTCACACCTTACAATAGACAAGAGTCACAAACGGTGAGCTAAACTCCAAAAAATCTAAGACTCGCCTCCCTTATATAATACCCCGCCCAACACACACGGTCCCAATGAATGATTTCAATTCTCAATCTTATTGACACAAAAACATGGACCAGTCCACTTTGATCTTATCCCTACTCTTCACATTCACCGCCTTGACCACGACCCTCTTCTCGTCGTGTTTCGCCGGAACCTTTGACACACAATTCGACATCACTTGGGGTGATGGCCGTGGCAAGGTCCTTAACAACGGAGAGCTTCTCACTCTCTCCCTCGACACAGCCTCCGGCTCTGGTTTTCAAACCAAGAACGAGTATTTGTTTGGAAAGATCGATATGCAACTCAAACTCGTCCCCGGAAACTCCGCCGGAACCGTCACTGCCTACTACGTTAGTGTCACTTAACAACATAGTATATACATGTATACATGGTCCTTTTTAGCACGTGCATGTGGTGCATATAAAAAAATACGTGGTGCATTCGGAAACTCCCATTTAAATAATTTCTTAAAGGATAAAACTGTGAATATTTATTATATATTTTGAGGCTCATACTTCTTTAAGAAAAATTGTTAATAGTTTCTAAATAGTTTGAGACGGTCCTATAACATGTAACCAACTTACAATGTCAAATTTTATATAACAAAGTGTACTTTTGGATATGGAAATCATAAGAGTTTGTGATCGTTTTATTTTGTTGTGCATGCAGTTGAAATCGAACGGTGATACGTGGGACGAAATCGATTTCGAGTTTCTTGGTAATCTAACTGGTGACCCTTATGTGATGCATACAAATGTGTTTACTCAAGGAAAGGGTGATAGAGAACAACAATTTAATCTCTGGTTCGACCCAACCGCTGATTTCCACACTTACTCTGTCTTATGGAACCCTCATCAAATCATGTAAGTATATAAAGATATACATAAGGACATTTAAATTATTATTTTGCTGTAACTAGAAGTTCCAAGCTTTGACCAAACAAAGTTTATATAGATCCAAAAGCCGTCTTTGATAATACTTGTTGCATATCCGCAAAATATAAATCTTTTCACGTTGGGCTTGAAAATTGAGTTTATTATTAACTATTTTATCATTTATATATTTTGATGCAGTTTCATGGTTGATGAAGTTCCGGTAAGACAATTCAAGAATCTAGAACATAGAGGTATCCCGTATCCAAAGTTGCAGCCGATGAGGCTATACTCAAGTCTATGGAACGCGGACCAGTGGGCTACAAGGGGAGGTCTTGTTAAGACCGACTGGTCCAACGCACCGTTCACCGCTTCTTACAGGAACTTCAGAGCGGACGCATGTGTTTCTTCCGGCGGGAAATCATCTTGTCCCGCAGGTTCACCAAGATGGTTCTCTCAAGGGCTTGATATAACAGCGGAAGATAAGATGAGACTGGTGCAGAGCAAGTTCATGGTTTATAACTATTGTACGGACTCCAAAAGGTTTCCTCAAGGATTTCCAAAGGAATGTAATCTCCACTAGCTTCGGGAACTTGTGTAGTTTAATTCATGTTTGGTCAGAAGTCCGAAATTAGTAGTATATAGGTTCGTCCAAATTATATATGTAATGTTGTGTGTATTGAGGGTCTTTGTTAAACAATTTCCCCTGTTTTATAATAAAAGCTTGTAAGAATTATGTCGGTAAATGTTAGATCATGGCTTTGTTTATTGTTGTTTAATTATGGTTGTGTAGATTCATGAACAGTGACGATCAGTCAATAAAATTTAGAAATGCTAGTTACTAACTGAAAAAAAGGATGGGTTGTATGTCCGTTCTAAACTTCAAAAACATGTCGGTCCATTTTACCAAAACAAAACATATATTTCCAAGTAACTAATGTTTGAGTATTTCTTCAGATTGAGTTTGTCAAAAAAAAAATGTACAGATTAACAAAAAATGCTACCAATCGGTTAAAACCCTTTTCGATTAAGAAATTATATGGAACAAACTACAAATTTGAGCCAAATGCATGAACTAAAAAAAGAAGAAGGAATTTAGGTAAATGCTATTTTGAAAAATAAAACATTACCTACATGCATGTATACTTAAATATGTAAGTTGAATGACTATATTGATATATGATATTTAGGCTGACATTACTGTGACCTTACTGTGAGACTACCACGTCGATAATGGGACGCCACGAACCTCTCTAACGCACTCATTTTAAAAAATCTCTGTCTCTATATAAACACCAATCTCCGATCATATTCAAAACATCAGGAAACAATTACATTCAAATACAACAACAGAGCAAAATAAACCCATTTTTTCAAGAAATGGCGGCATTTGCGACTAAACAGTCCCTGTTGTTGTTGTCTCTTTTTCTCTTGATCGGCGTATCCACGGGAAGTTTCTACGACAACTTCGATATCACATGGGGAGATGGTCGTGCCAACATATTTGAGAATGGAGAGCTCTTGACTTGCACTCTCGACAAGATCTCTGGTTTGGGTTTCCAATCAAAGAAGGAATATCTATTCGGAAAGATCGATATGAAGATAAAACTCGTCGCCGGAAACTCAGCCGGAACCGTCACTGCTTACTACGTATGTAAACAACATCTATCTCCGCTCCATTTATAACTTGTTGATTGTTTGATTTTGAATCTGATATTAAGAATGGATCCGACAGCTTGTCTAAAGGTGAGACATGGGATGAGATCGACTACGAGTTATTGGGTAAAGGTAACCGTGAAATGCAGTTAGTTCTATCTCTGGTTCGATCCCACTAAGGATTTCCACACTTACACCGTCCTTTGGAACCCTCTTAACATCATGTAAGTAACCGATCGGTCCATTGTCTAGGCCTTGGTTTATTTTCTGAAATTGTTTTTACACTTACCTTATAGTTGTTTAGGTAGATCAACTTATATTAGTTTTTTCCGATTTTTTAGCCGATTTAAGTAGAATTGTGGCGAAAGCCGCGTTTTAGAAGCTTGATTAGACCCATGACCGTTCTTGATTTTACGTTTTGGTTTTCTTGGGATCTCAAAAGTTTTCTAGTTGATGGAATCCCAATCCGAGTGTTCAAGAACAACGAGGCTAACGGCGTGGCCTACCCGAAGAGCCAGCCGATGAAGATATACTCGAGTCTATGGGAAGCTGATGATTGGGCCACACTAGGTGGTCTAATCAAAACTGAGTGGACCAATGCTCCATTTAGCGCTTCTTACGGAAGCTTCAACGATATGGACTGCTGTAGCCGGACCTCGATATGGAATTGGGTTACATGTAACGCAAATAGCAACTCGTGGATGTGGAGAACGCTCAACTCAAATCAGCTCGAAGCCAAGAAACAAAAACAGTCCGTAACGGTAACAGAACTTGACACAGCAACCGCCTCATAACTTTGGAAACAAAAGGGAGATTTTTAACATATATGCTTTAGATCTTTGGTTCATATATATTTGTTCGGATCAAAGAGTATAGCACATTTTTTTCAAACCGAGCAGCTGGAATTTCAGTTTTACCGTTGCTTAGTACCTTCTGGAGGTCAAAGTATCTCATATATGGTGTAGGAAATTGATGACTGTTTGATGTTTGTCTTAGCTTGGACCCCTTGCTACTATGCCCGTCTGGCTAACTCTTAAGATTATTCCTAATCAGCTCTACTCTTTTAAGGGCATTGACTGGATTGCTTCAGGAATAGGACAACCAATGTTATCACACAAGCCCTGGCTTTGATCCAACCCAAATGGGGGAACCAAAGATCCTTGTTGAGGTTAAGTTAAACAAGCCTCTTCCTCATCGCAAGACATGTACCACATCAATGGTTGATGTAGTGTACTCGTGGTTCCCTCCAAAATGTGTCATTTGTGGCCAATTGGGTCATAAAGCCAGCCGCTGTCTTGGATTGCCACATCCTCAATCACTGCCTCGAGTCACAAAACCTGCAACAATTCCCAACCCTGCTTCAGAAGTAGAAGCTTCAAAGCTTCATCCGGATAATGAGTCTGCCTCTGCTCCCAAAGATGTGGAATCTACAGAGCCTGTTGCAGATCCTTCTACCCGTTCTAAAAACTCCCCAACCAATATCTCTGAAACTAAACAAGTTTCACCCACTAAGGTTGTCGTTTCTTAATTCTGCTCTTGATCTAGAAACAGGTCCGGTTGTGGATGTATTGGATACAAAAATCCAAGCCATCAACTCTTTTACACCTTTGGAGACAAAGGACGCAGCCACCACAATGGTTGTGGGACTAACCACTCAAGAGATGGAGGCCTCAGCTCAGAGGATTCTGAGAGAAAGCCCGGTAAAACCATCTCAAAAGAGTCAAGAGATGCAGTGGACGGAGGTTGGTGGGCGGGCGAGGTAAACGGGTCGCGATGGTCTTGACTAGCTATCTACCGAATCTCATCTGTTTCACTTAATTAATTAGCTATTGTTTAAGCTCAGTCTTAGATTCAGTTTCTACTTAATCTCTATCTTTAAAATTACTTTCCACAAACTGTATGATCCATTCGGATCATAGCCTTGTATCTTTACTCTTTTAAAATAATGCACCAAATTTTACCAAAAAAAAAAAAATTGTTATGAGGAAGAAGAAAAAAATACGAGAATACTCTTGCAGCTTGTAACCACAATTTGATTTTCGATTTAAGAACCTTCCAATTCATATTCTGAATCTGGTCCAATCGTCGAATGTGAAACAGGTTTGTGGGTTTCAACCGATTTTCATTTTAAAATGGGGTTTTCAGTTAAACTTTTGGTTTAGATTTAACGGAAAAAAATAGAAACTAGCGATCAAAGGGTTAGTGACTGAATGTCAAATTTGGTATGGTTATATATTCTTCAGTTTCATTACGTGTAGTTCGGTCAAAAGACTCAAAATTTATGTGGAGGAAGAAGAAGAAGATGGTAGCTTTCGATCACTAAAAATAGCAAATAAAAGTAGTAAATTACTAATGATATTCTTTTACTCAACTAAAAAAATCTGACTTGTGTCAGGGATAGTTCAACTACATAATCTTTGTTAAACTCACATTCATAAAATTTAGAACTTTTGACATCTGATATTGATCATAAACAGAACATAATCATTGTTGTAGAATTAGTCTAACTCATGTCTTAGCTCTATCGCTTTTATATTATATAAGTTGAAAAACATTATGGTATATCTACTAAAAGACTTTGATTGATACGACACCGTTTAGGACCCACCTGTTAGTTCATTACGTCTAAAACTCTTATTCGGTATTTATAGAAGAAGAAAAATAAAACGAAGATCGTTTGAAATGAGATAATAACAAAGGGAGTTCTATTAGAAAACTTGTTGGTCTCTTGTAAATGATGGACAAGATTGGTAATTAATAAAGTTTAGAAGTTTGCATTTGTGTTTGGACGATAACACTCATATCTTAGACATCTCTTCAATCACAAGTCAGCAAAAGCTATCAATCCAGATTCCATGTATCGATTTCGACGTGAAAGAGATGATAAGTACTTTAACGATAAACCTGTTTGAAACGATTTCGACTGTTGACCCTAAATATAAATTAGTTTATTTTATCAAAAGATTATAACTTTAAAGTATAAACCTAATGTAAATATATAGAAAAAACAAATTCACGAACATAGCTTACATTTACATTTAATTACAACGATTTTATTAGAAAAACCTATTAAAAACATCGGTTTGTCATAGTTTATAAACATAAATTGTTAATATAATATACCTAAACAATTTATATTTCTTCATAAAAAAAATTTATGTTCTACTATTCGTGTCTTCTGTTTCAGTCCAGTAGTTTTATTTAAAACTAGAAATTTAGAAAACTCATAGTCTTGGTATCTGTAAGCCAATGATTAATCGGAGGTTTGGAAAACTTGAATACATGATGGTGATGCTGACTAATTTATTTATAAAACCAACTTTTTTTGTTAAAGTTCAAGATTTTGTTTTTTTGTTAAAGTTGGATTATAAAACCCAACTTGAAATACGTTTTCAACATTGGGCTATATAAACTACTTTTGTTTCACAATAAATATTGTTTTGATACTTTTCACTCGTATTAATATGGTACCTATTAATTATAACCATATTAAATTGCATTGAAACAACTTTTAATTAATATATATATATGCATAGTTACTATATATATATATATGTGTGTGTGGCATTAGCTTTTTCATTTTCTTTGTAATTTTTCTTTCGTTCAAATTAACATTACTTTTAGGGTCATGAAGAAGGGAAACATTATCTCGAAGAAGCGATTATTGCGACTTGCTCTAGTTAGACATAGAATTATTGGACGTCAAAAGTCATACAGTAAAATATCTATAAATTAATATTTGATAAATTAATAATTATTATAAACTAATAAAAAAATTATCCTAAATTAAGTCGGCGTAATAATTAAAACAGTTAAATAAATTAATAAGATAATAATATTTTTGAAAATCCTCTATAAATAAAAATTATATAAATTTATAACATATAAATAAGAAATTTAAGTGAAATATAACTCTAGTATTGTTTTTTATTCATAAATCTGCATTTTATTATAGTTCATCTCTAAAATTTTTCTTACTATATCAAAAACAATGGGTATTATCTTCTCAAATTGCATCCAAAAATTATGAAAAAATTTAGATACAATACTTGTTTTTTAATGTTTAACTATGACTAAAAATATCAAAATATTTTTAAAAAATTTTACTTTAAACAAGATTTGTTTTAAAATAGATAAATATCTTTATAAATTAATAATTATTAAATTTTGATAAATTAATACCCTCTATAAATTAATAATATAGAAACCAAAATTTTTTTTTATCAATTTATAGAAATTTTACTGTATTTACAATTTCGTCGAGCACTCTCTCATCTCATTTACCCCACTAATTACCTTCATTCGGGTCTATTTCATTTTCTTTAAATCAAACTTAATTAAAATTCAATTATATAGCTATATATATGTACCATTAAAAATTATTGGTTTCACATTATGTATGTAATATTCTTTTGAAGTATCCTCTAAACTTTTTTTTTTTCAGTTTCATTATGGCACTGTAAACGGCGGTGTTGCTGGCTGTCAATCTGTCATATGCTTAAAAATAAGAAGCAAAAGCATGATCAATGATAAAGTCCCAAGTACAACTAATTACTTTACAAAACTAAATTTCCTCCTCAGGAGGTTGAAAACTTTTACAATTCAACAAATAACGATACGTTAACAACCTTTTTCGTGATAAGTCCTCTTTTAATTAACTTACTTTTAGAACGATACAATTTATGGTGGTGTTCTAAATGGATCCCCAGAAAATTAGTGAGACCAGTTGTAATTTAACGAAGCATTTTGATGTAGAATATTTCTTGAAATTTAACGACGCATTTTGTTTTAAGATACATTGCTTTGGTCTATCGACTTTGGGTTTTTGTATTTTTTATTTTTTTTGTGTACTCAACGAAACCTTAATTTGATTGATGACAATTGAGGGTCGGAGAAGGTTTATACTAAAAAAATTTAAAATTCAAAAAGTTATATTGACAAAAAAATCAACATAATCTTACCATGCTATTACGTTTTTTTCAACAGTAATTAAGATTATAAATCTAAACTATTATTTATTTGAACATTATAATTTTAGACTTGTTCTTTTCGATTTCATTTCAAATTTTAATATTTGAGTATAAATAACTTTTTTGTTTTCAGACAAATAATGTCAATTATCTTATTAACTTTTTTTTAAGTTAGATATACCAAAATGATAAAAATCCGAACATGGTGAAAATGCTCATCTCTAGTAAATGTATATATAAAGTAGAGAGAAGAAAGTATAAAGAAAACCTCGGATATTCATTAAAATACTATTAGTATTTGAAAAAGGTAAATTCTTCTGACTAGATGACGTAATGAGCTCAAGAGGAATATACAACAATTAGAGAGTATACGGATAGATATGTATAGGCAATGTATTTAGTGATGTCATATGTGGATACATATTATATATAGAAATTTACTTAACTAAGAATAGTTTCGCAGCACATGTCTCCTTGTCGGGGCACATCGATGTATTGATCAATAATGTGTTATATGTAAGCGACATTCATTCATTTTATAATGCAGTAGTATATGGCCTTATTATACTGTATGATTAAAATAAGCATCTATATAGAGAACTACACATCCTTCATCTTTTTTTTTTAATATTCTTTTAATCAATTCCAAAAATATATAGGTATTTTCTTCCAAACTCAAATTTTGATTTGAATTTGGGACTAGAGTTACAACGTCAACTTTAAGATAAGAGGAAATGACTAATAAGTAATAGACTTATCATAAACAATTAATTTCAAGGTTAAAATTGATATGATAATGTGACTAACATAATATACGATTATTTTAGAGCCTTAACGACAAGTCAAGGTGATTCATCTCCTGATCCTGATCAAGACCACTCTCCGGCACACGGCGGGTGGAGAAGTCCCTCGAGCCACCGCTTTCGAGAAATCCTTCGTAGCCACGGCCGTAAAGCTCAAATCGGCCGGAGAATGGGTAAGACTGATCGGAATCAACAGTGGTTGAGGATCTAAAGAGCTCTCGACTCTTCTTGGCTAAGGTTCTCTCAAGCTTATGAGCGTTTTGATGACCACCAAGAGCTTGAGAACTATAAAACTTTCTTTGACAATAGTTACATGAGAAGACCCTAGGCTGCTCCAAACATGATGAGTTCGTGGAAGAACAAGAAGAAGAAGATTTAGAAGAAGGCTCGAGAACAAGTTCTAGGTTTAGTTGGTGGTTCTTGTAACTTGGTAGGCTAAGACGTAGAGAAGTGTTTGGCTGAAAGTCCATAACTCACCGTTCAAAGAGAGAAAGAGAAAGAGAGGGTGATAGAGAGAGAGAGAAAGAGGTTCGAGATATGATAAGAGAGAAGAGTGTTTGAAGAGTTGGGGCTTGAGGGGCACTATATTTAAGGTGTAAAGGTGCGTAGGTTTGCTCAAAACTCATGTTGGGTGCAACTTCGACTGTAAAGTGTGGAGAGAGAGAGAGAGATATGAAACATAGAAGCTGAAAGAATCAGTGGGGATCCAAGTATTGTCGCCTCCATTAATGGCACCCTTTGAACCCTTTGTCGGTCCATCTAATATTATTTTCTTCCAAATTTAAATATATTTCTCAATACATATATTATTATATCTTATGTTATTGAGTGGTGGATTGATATGTTGCATTTCTGCCATGTATTTGATTGTATTTATAATGAAGTTTTTACATTTTTTATTGTATAATTAGGTGTTTAGATACATATTTGCATATATTTCTTGTTTTATAAGTATCGAAATGAAATATGCATAAAAAATCATTTGAAAGCAAATAAGAGAAATAATGATATAGTTCATACAAGGTAATTCTTGCATTAGACATTATCCAACCATTCTTCGGATAGGAGGAAGAGTCCAATGCAATGCCCCTTTTTTTATTAAATCGCTTACTAGAGCATGGTCCGAGAGATTTCTTTCTATTATAACAGTGACCTTGTACCTGTAGTTGATCAGGCCATTTCTAATCCACGGACAATGCCACAGCTTCGTGCTTTCGCCATTACAAATCTAACACTTTATAGTATTAGCCACATCTTCCCTTACCGACACTCCTCCAAGACTAAGATCAGTCGGATGGAAGCTTAACCACCCAAATAGAATGTCTCCAGGGGAGTGTTCTGCCTTAGGGTGAAGCAACCACGCGAGCGGCAATGGACAAAGCGAGAGCGAAAATGTTGGCTTGAGTAACGCAAACATTGTCGACTATGCTTTGTTAGGTGATGACATCGTCATTGCCGATCGTAGTGTGGCTAAGGAGTACCGTTCTCTACTTGATGCCTTGCAAGTATATATATATGATGCCAAGTCTATTATATCTGAGACGAGTTGTTTTGAGTTTGTCAAGCTATTCTTGGTTAAGATAATGTCGAAGGACTTATCCCCAATATCTACGAAAGCTGTGCTTGAGAGCTACTTCCTCGTTGGTACTCAGCAGTTGGTCTATGAGTACAAGTTAATTCCTAAGACTTGTTTAAGGGTAAATAAAGCTGGATACCGCGTGCAAGGACAAATAGACACTAAGACCCTATACCGACATTTTAGTCAGATTTAGGCATTATCTAGTAAGCTTTTAGTCGGTCCTGATCGGTTACCATTCAAGTGGTGAATTGGAAGAGGATTACCTCTCAGTCCCTATCTTCGTGGTGTGTTAATTGCAAGGATTTCGGATGGGATGAAGCTTATGTAGCTCACGTCCCCTCTCTTGGAGATTTTCCTTTGTGGAGAGCCAGAAGCACATATCGCATAAAACACCGCTTATAGACATTGGATGAACAATGGTGTGAGTACGTGGTATGACTTCATTCCTCGTTGTGCCCCTTCCCACCTAGGAAGAGATACTAACCCACAGCTGCACTTGGTGCAATCACAGCAGAAAAACCGTCTCCTAGACATTCCTCGGGGGCAGAGGCAGACTACACCACCACCTCGAAAACAAACAAATAGGACATGCAGCAACAGAGACAGGCATTCATTTCTTGTGATTTAGCTCTAAAATCCTTTATAAAAATAATAAGAAATTGAGTTGGCTTTCTAATGGAGGTGGTCTCGAGTGATTTGGGTCAATGATTAAGGAGATACAACCAATTTAGTGAGGAACGGTATGATCAAGCGGGATGATGAGACCGCGGGAGAAGTGGCAAAATTATCCGGTAAGTTCAGCGGGATGAACCAGCGGGATGACCATCCCGATAAACGTTAGCGGGATGCCTCCAGCGGTTTGGCCAAACTGCTAGACCGGCCCAAACCATCCAAAAATTTGAATTAAACCGGATTTTACTTTATGTGGTTATTTGTTGACCCAAACTTTAGTTTCTCATATGAATAGATTAAACCTACTTTAGAGAGGAGTTTGTTTTAGAGATCTCTTACCTACTCTTAAGGGCTTTTGAAGAACTTGTATGGATCATTTTGGTTTTTGATTATCTAAGTTTGATTTTCGTTAAATCTTTATCAAATTACTTATTCATCATGATTAATCAAACATCGATCATTTTGTTTTGTGTTTTCATGTTGATTAGTGAGTAGTCCCTTTTGAACTCTTGGGATTAGGTAGATTTAGGATGCTAGATTATTGATTAGTGGAGTTTAGGTTTAGATTATGATATATCTTTGCTTAATGATTATGTTTAATGTTAGATTAGTCAAGAGATTGATGATTTAGAGCATAGGTAATTTGATGCCTGGAAAGTGTTTGATGAAATGCCGAAAATAAAATCATTAAGAGCTTTTTGATCCTAACCTATAAGAGTATATGATTAGGATAAATTTTGGTTAGTTAAGCTTGTAATTAATATTTTTTAATCTTCTAATTGCTAGTGAGAACTATTGTTGATTAGATGATTAGAAAAGGATGCTAATGCCATGAGAGTGGATTGGTTGATTTTGGTGGTTTAGACCTAAGGATTAGCTCATTGAGTATAATGAAACTCTATTAATTAGCAATCTAATGTTTTAGTATCACATCATTATCCCGAGAACTCGCTTTCTATTAGAATCTTTCAATTGTTTTAGTATTTTTTTTGCTTTCATTTATATATTTGAATTTAATTTTTGAAACCATAATTACTTGTTACCTTATATTGAATTGAATTTCTTATACTTGTACTGAGTTGATAGATTATCTCCGTGGAACAATCTCATAAGTACTAAAACATACATTGGATATTTAGTAAATTCGGTTGCAAAAACCACGTTATTATGGACACCTTAAGAATGATGTTTGGTAGTTGTTAAGACCGGACACATAAGATATCAGGTTTCGTTGGAACATTTTAGTTAACTTGTAACATAGACTTGCTTAAGTTACTTTGATTGTATAGAATTTTCAGTATGTGCAAATTCTTTTGAACTTTCCACTCATACCACAGTTTTCTAAACATAACCAAGAAATATATTTTTGTTTAAATTTAAATTCGTACCAAAGTACTATGAGATAAAGGCGATCATATAAATAGAAATTTCGATTTATATATGACTTTAGTAAGAAATCTTTCCAAATGATGAAGATAGATAATCAAGTATACATGTGGTTTAAAAAAATTAGTATTATCTAAAATCATGTGATTATGAAAAATTAAATTCATTCAACTAATTCTGTTGTACTGTATTTATACAAATTTGTATCGATAGATTAATGATATGTGGTTGCAAGAAAAATCTCAGTATATCCGTCTAAAGTAAAAACGGAAAAAAAAAAAGAGTAACGCAGTAGGAATTAAATTTCTGTAATCTCTGAGTAAAGGGCAAATAAAATCATAAAATTCAATCAAGATAGAAGTTTTCGTAAAAAGGGTATAACTGTCTACACAAAAAGCTAATAGAGTTTCAATCAAAACAGCTGTTAGGTTCATTAAATAATTTATGGAAAATGGAAGACTTAAGATCAAAGCTCTATTATCAAGTTTCCAGTAATGGCAATGAACACTTAACGTGATAAAGCTTTTTGACTCAGCTTAAATATGTAAGATGATGTTAACCCCCAATTAATTGCAATCATCGCCCACCGTACGATGAATCTCTCCATCCAACGGTTGATAAGGAGTTCGTACCAGATAAGATGTGGACTGCGCCACAGTGAACCCACTTTGGATATTTCACGTTTTGGCGTTCGTGAGTTTATAATCGTAGGAGTCGTTTCAATTTTAATTACTTTCGATCAGTGAAGACACATCGATGTCATGTGTGTACATATGTTTCATTAAGACTTTTGTCGTTTAAAGATTGAGAGAGGTTACGTTTTTGTACTAATCTCTCGTGTTTGTTTCGCTTTCTTTAGTTAATTAATTTCTTTTGTGTCAGATCGATTTTTAAATTTATGGTACTTTGCTAACCAGCCAAGTGAGATTGATTGATCAATTATTTATTTTTAAACACTGTTTTAAATTATCATATGCGACTCAAACAAAATGGATTATTCGAAAAAATGGATCATAAAAAGAGATATAAACCAAACGACCAATAACAATATCAACTTAAATTTTAGTTTGCTTAAAGTGAATTTATATTTTTATGTCTGAAAACCGAAAACAAATCAAAATTAACTGAAAATTAAATTTATTAAAAAGTTAGTGATACATTTTTTCTATTAAATCTGAACGTAAGCTGAGACTAAACCATCTGATACTGATTCATACAAAATTCAATTCAATTTTGGTCACTATGTTAGTCATAAACTAGAAAGAAAAGAAAAACCTAAAAACTGAAACGAAACTGAACCAAAACTCTGTTTGAATATTTTATTTAGAAAAAACTAGTATATGTTTTACATGTTGGCCGAATCCGACATAATAATAATTTTACGAATTTCAAAGGTAATGTAATAGGAAAATTTGGTATATAACAGGAACTTAACTAGTTTGTTTGTACCTGTCAATTAATGACAATCATGTTCGTAACCCAAAATTTGAAGATCAAAATTTATAATATAGTAGTTTGAGATAATATTATTGATATGTGTATGTCATTCATTATTCGGATTCAATCACACATGATGCATACTGTTGAGAAAAAAACTTGGAAATGTGATAAAGAAAACAAGAAGAACTAAAACTTGAAATATAACACGGCTACATTTTATATTTTTTTGGCTGTTATAAAATGCAATTATATGATTATTATGAGGAGACGTAAAAGATGAGGCGACCAAAATAAAATAAAAATGAAGGTTGTATAATGTTGCTGTCCACCTCAAATCTATTTGTCCTACGATGGGACGACATTAATACTTTCATGTGACGATTAGTCTACAATGTATATACACCTTTTACATATATCTCTATGTTATCATGTTACTATGTAGTGTCTACGATAGATTGCGTCCATTATGACGGTTTTGTTGGACAACAAATGTTCATATAATACTTTGCATGTAACTTCACATTTTATATACTCATTCAGGTTTAGAAATAATGACGTAAATAATGTACTATGCATGAGTATATTATGTACCTATTCAATTGCGATATAATATTATTATTTTTTATACATCCAACATATTTTCTAGAAACACTATTATTAAATAAGTCAATAACTAAATATAAGTGATTGCAACATTATAAATATCAAAATTAACAACATTTTTTACAAACAATATTTTGACAACATTTGTTCTCATCACTTTCCTAAAACCCACGTTCATTGTTTTAAATACCACTAGTTATAAGATATAAATACAAAATTATGCTTAATCTTTGAAAAAGTAATAATGGTGGGAAATAACTTCATCAGTCTTCTTCGGTCTTGAAAAAAAAACTCCAAAATTACGTATAACTTAATTAAGTTTCATTAATTAAGAATATTCAGAGAAACTAATGGCTTTTTGGATATAATTTATTTTGGAGACATTTTTAGATGGTCTACCAAAAATAGCATTTCATGAAATTGTTAATTTTGTAATTACTTTCCTATAAATTATAAATTATTTAAATCGTTCTGATGTTTATATGTTAAATTAGTGACGAAAAAATATTATATATATTTGCGCATATATATATATATATATGTGTATTTAATTATTTAGGGATTATCCTAATTTCCAACAAATGTGGCTAACTTAATTTTCCACGTAAATTAAATATCAAAATTGACAAATGCCTCATTATCTAAACAATTAGAAAGCTCTCACATTTATAGCAGGTTGGGGTACAATAGGTTGAACCATGTGTATTATTTGTTAAATAAACTCTTATCTTAATTAAATAATTCTGCCAAAGGAGCAACGCAGGATGGCACATGGGTAGTGAATGCCCGAATGGGACTGAATTATACAAAATTCATAAATATAATCTTCCTGGATTATTAAAAAAAACATATCCAACAAATTGATTGGTTTGTATAAATTCGGCGTATGACTTCAGCCATTAGGAAAAATGGGACACATTACGCCCCCATTATGTCCACTTACATACATATAGCAGATGCAAATAGAAAAAGGGTGTCAGAGGATCAGATCTGATCGCTATAAAATTAATAAATTCCTAATCTTTTTTATTTAAAAAGAAGAAATGGGAATGATTAGAACAAGATTAGACCATGATTATGGGATTATAATCTAAACAGTCGGCTAATTTTGGGCTGAGCATATTGTCTCTTTATTACGGACACAACACAACAAGATTTGTTTCACTTGATTTGCTATGTTCATGGTAATTTTCTTGATTAGTTCTATACAGATTCTAAATTAAGATTTAAGAAAAAGAGAGACTACACATGTATATATTATCCTCACTCAAAGCATATAGTATTTGTACTTTGTAACAAATATTTGGTCTGGATTTGTATATTTATGATAACTATAGTATGATACTGTCTACATATCCATTGAAAGAACCTAGATGGGAATGGTTGTGAACATGTTTTTCCTTTGTCCAGTTCTAATATCAATATCTTACTATAATATTAAATCCAAAATTCCTTATCTTAAATTCAATTCATACACATGGTTTGTGTTCGTCAGTGGGTATGCTAATAGTACGATAAATAGTAAATTGGAGATATGTATAATAGATAGTAGAACTGAACAACATATTAACACTTTTGTAGTTATCTAATTGTGAAATATTGATTTTAACAGTGTATTATTTTAACCCAAAAAAGAAAACTATATATTTATTTTCTTGCAGGAAATGTGGAAAGAAAACATTAAAACGTTATATATATATATATATATATATCTTTATACAGCACATAAAAACTCATAATTTTGTTTTGATATAACTGCATTATTTCTCTTTTCTTCTGCTTAATGGCATACCATTTGCAACTTTAAAATTTGAAAAAGAGAAAATGACAATGAATAGGAATTAAAGATGAATACCTATAAGATCCACAGGTAAAACAAGAGACAAGATATAAGATGATGAGATTAGAATAAAACCATCTCAGAATTGGATGAAGCCAAACCAAATGGAGAGGTAGGAGAGATCAGAGTTTGGTGCAGCTGGAGGCGTGTGAAGACCCAGCTTGTCTAGGGAATCAAGTCTAGCACGAATCACCGCTTGGAAAGTAATTTTGCAAATTCATAATTATTAATAGATGATATATATATATATATATATATGCCGATTAACATTTCCTGTATCGATATTGGTAGGTCCATGACCCAGAATCTCAACTAAGAAACTGAATGGAGAGAGTCGAAGAAATTTACAATGGACCAACATAAAAGCAACACTCACTTACGAAAAACAAAACAGTGTCTTATGGTGCAAGTCACTGTACAAGCTTCAATCGTTGTAAGCTTTACTCGTTAGTGGATAAATCTATAAACACCAAGATTCAATTTTAAAAAGGAGAGGAGGCTACTATGCATAATGCAATCTCAGTTCATCACTTTACTGTGTTCTTATCCGAATCTCCACGTCACTTTCGTTTAGCGTCTTGTCCTACATTGAAAACTTGTATTCCTATCCACACAGAGTTAACACATCCTTAGACAATCGAAAATAGCGACAGACTTTAGTAATATGAAATGCTTGGCTATGAAACTATGCTATGGAGCTGCTATTAGATTTCATATAATCATTGTAGTTTTTGTTTAGAATTATCAATGTTATTAAGGAGAATAAAAAGAAGAGGATTTGACCAGGAAAAAAAAGTGAAGAGAACAAAATCAAAATGGATATGAATTGTTATGCAATTCAATTAAACTTTTTTGTTTTTTTTTTTGATAAAATTTGGGAATTCAACTAAACTTGGTACAAAAAGAGTGGCAGACAAAAGAGTGAAACAAAGTTGACAATTGGAAGTTGCAAGCGTGAACATGAAACTGATGTCTAGTCATTTATTCCATGCTTCATTTTTTTTTTTGTTATGAGATGTTAGAATCTTTAGCTTTTTAAGATCAGTTATAAACGATATACAGTATCTGATGATGTCATAAACATATCATACTAAACATATTGCCGTATCTCTAGTCGATTGTTACTTTCGTACAACTTTTTTTCAGTTACTTTATACAATGATATAATAAGATATACATACAATAAAGGTAGAAAGATAATCCATTAATTTTACCTTTTCTAAACATAATCTGAGATTAAAAATAGACATTTGGATTCTTTAAGCTATATCTTTTGGATCTCTTGTGGCAACAACATAAGGACGGCCTTCCTTACTGGAAATGGGCTTTGTAGCAAGTAGCAACGGCTCACGATCTCTTTCCTTCACTTAAATTAAATCTGGGGTTATGTTTAATTCTGTTTCATGTTTTTGTCTTAGTTTAATACACATGGTTGTCAAGCTAAAATTAATATATCAGTAGGAAAATATTTCAGCTTAAAAAAAATTTCAACAAAATATATGGAGTAATTTATTTACATATTTAAACAAATACTATTCGGATTTATATAGTTAGATTTCGAGTTTGAAAATGGATAAGATAGAAGAATTAAAATAATAACTAAATTAAGATACAATTAAGCTTTACAAATTAATGTTGTTACTTAAGTTTGATGAATATCAATTTAGTTGATCGAAAATGAAAACTATTAGTTTCTCTATATATAATTGTCACAAAACATGTACAGTTAAAAAATAATTATTATATTTGATGAAATCAACTTATTCTTTCTTTTCTAACAAGTTAAAATGGTATATCAATATCGATTTATCTGATAAATCCCAGGTATTGTTACAAAATTTCCCACTAAAATACATGTTTTTTTTCTTCAATATAACTATCAAAATTAACAAAAAAAAGAAAAGAAAAACTAAGACCATCAAGGCATCAATAAATAAAATACATATAGAACAATCGTTCTCATTTCCCCCATCAAGAAATAGAACTGACTCTCTCATGCAAGCAATCCGATGAAACTAATAACGCGATTAAGAAAAGAAATAAAGCAAGTCTTCGCCCGCGATATTGACTGACCCATTCTTGGTTCTCTTTTTTTCCTTGAAATTATCTTGGTTCTTTTTCCCCTTTCCATTTATTATTTTCGATTAATTTATATAACATGTTTTTTTAATTATGTAAATTAGAGCCGTCTAATTTCTGGACGTGGATCAGTTAAGAAAAACAAAATGAGTTCATTGGTTCAGTGCTAAATCTTCAAATGTTATTCTGAAATTGAGTTCAAATTCCCAAGCAAGGAGCTTAAAATATATGGTTTGCAAGTTGTAACTAGTAGATATATAATATAACTCGAATATACGGGCATGTGCTTGTGCTTGCACCCCACTTCTCTTTCAGAAAAAAAAAATCAAATTCTCACCCGCTATACCATATTGATTCGTCTCAACATGGATAAAATGTCTTTTAGGACCCTAACTTCATTCTAAAGTGTCAATTCATACGTAATTTTTAAATTAATATTAATTTATATTTCAACAACATTGAAATTTGAATTGTATACCCAACTTTGATAATTCATGACAAATTTCGAATCGCCGTTAACGATATTTAGTTATCCAACACATAAGTCTTGACATCTCTTAAACAACGTCGTTTTACTTAAAAAATTTTAAAAAAAAATTGTTGCAACCAAATTTCGAACCAAGACTTTGAACATAGTAATAGCAAGTCGGTGATCCACGATCATCGTCCGGAATTCAAGCCAACATGAAAATTAACAAGTAAGTATTTCCAATAAGTATTGATTAAACATTCAAATTATGCGATTCTAGCAAATCTCCAGAGAAATTTGACAGAAGGACACGAAGATCAAAGCTGGTATTGAAGTGACTAACCTACAACAGCAGCTGCGGCGCCTATGATGAGTAAAATCTCACTGTTAGAGAGACCAAGCATTGCTTATTTCGCCGGCGGGTTTCTCCTCCGTTCCTCTAGCGAGTCAAGGTGGTCGAGCAAGGAGGCTGGCCGAGTTGGGTAAAGGAATCAATTGAGTCAACGTATAAAGAAGAATCAGTTCGTCGAGTTGACTCGTCTCGTATCGTCGAAGAGTCATCACTTCAACCAGTTTCTTTCCCCTGACTCGTCTCGGATCGGATACCAAAGCTGCAGAGGCGACGCAACTGGACAAAATACTCCTCAGACTCTCCAAGATTCAAAACAAAGACAACGCTACGAATCTGGCCCGAGAATCACCAGCAACAACTCTAGATCCATTCAACAAAGTGAAACTGATCCACCGTGAAATCCAAATCGGGAACAACTAACCCAGACCCGACGTGATTTTCCCTCTTTAACTCAAAGATAAATTATCAGAGAGACGGCTCCGGTGACCGACGGCGAGACCTAATCCTAACCGGCTAATATTTACAAGAGCCAATCAAATGTGGAAAATTTGAGCTTAGCTTTCGATCCCCTAAGCTGAAACGCAGCTTGGTCATAAGCCACCGCCGCATCCTAACGGTGGTGTGTTATCGGAAAATGGAGTCTCGATGAGGAAGTGAGAAGATAGAGAAGACGAAGATTGGGTCGATCTGTTTGCATATTTTTGGTACAGTTAGCCGGACTTCTTCACGATTATGTTAAACCAATCCAATTAAAATAAACAATCTAATTAATGTTAAACTAAATCAATCCTATTTTGGTATTATCTCGGTTTTATAAGAGTAATTGTTTTGGTTTTGTAAATGTGTTGATTTTAATTTTGGAATTGTGTTTATAAATTTAAGATGGTATAATGTTCGATGGTAGTAAATTAATTGGTAAAACACACCCATTAATCGGATTAGAGTTCGAGAATTTAAACCTCGATGATAATATTTTTTTAAAAAATCTCTAAATAAAACAATATAGTCTAGGACACATATTAATTCTCGTTAATGATTGACTATCATCTATTAACAATAATTGTAGATTTGACACAATTTTTTTAGTTCATATATAAAATTTAAATTTTAAAAGTGTCAGAATATTTATAAACACTATTCCAATATATATAAATAAATTGACATTTACCGTCAAAATTGGAGTTGTAAAAAACTTTTTACCCGATCTAACATTGGTTTGTAACTTCTAATAAGTTTCCTATCCCTATGTATTTCTCTATATTATGATAATTTAAAACTATGTGTTATACAGTTTTCCTAGAAAAACTGCGTAGAACATAAGCCTGCAGCCGACATTACCCGTGTCTATATAAGACCTATACTTTTTGCAATTCCAACATAATTCAAAAATCATACACACAAAAAATCCATACGAACGAGAAAAAAAAAAAAGCTCCATCGATACCAATTTATTGAACAAGAAAAAAGGTAATTGGCTAATAATAGCTGACATGGCAAAGAGCAAAATTGGTTCGCTACTAAACCGGTTTAGACAAGCCGTGAATAAAGTAAATTTCGTGTTAAGTTTCAAGATGAACAACCTCTGGGGTCTCGTACCGATGCTTCGTTCTTCCTCTTCATCCTCGTCTCTTCGGTTTAGTTTCAACGATAGACCCGGTTTAGGAGCGGCTTTTACAGATAAGGATAATGAACCGGACTCAACCGGTTCTTCAAGGGGAGCGTTGTGTAGAACCGGGAGTTGTGATCCATCTTCAGACGAAGACATAGACAGCAAAGCTGAGAAGTTCATAGCTAATTTCTACAAGCAGCTTAAGATTGAGAGACAAATCTCTTTGGAACTTAAATATTGTCTAGGTAATAATGAAAGTTTCAACTACAGGTCGCCTTAATTTTCATATTTTTCTTTAATTCATTCGTTCATTTGTTGTAATAATGCGATCCTCTATATTTCGTTGGGTCTTGGTTGATGATGGAGGCCTTCTATTTTTGTCGTGGTAGGCTTATCCATTGTCATTAGCGAGTCACATTTATTCATTTACATTTAATGATATCAAGAGAAAGAAAATGTGATGATGTAATGTCATTTTGTCGTTTTGAGTATTTAAAGCTCTCGTTGCTAAAATATTTAAAGTTTTGCCTTGTCATCGAAATATATGGCTACCTATTGGGAGATATAATATCATGTATTTAGATAAGTCGACGTCAAAAATAAAATAATTAGTAAATAAGTCTTAATAGGTTTAGGATGGGGTTTATTCTTTTCTAAAGTTTACCTCTAATTGTATATACAGTATATATAGCTGTGAAAGCTTTTGTAATTAAAAAAATAAGAAAACATCTTCTCTAATTTCCACACTAACTACAACATTATTTCTAAAAAAAAATTTCAATCTTTGATTCTTATACCATCGAAGAAGTAGCTAGCATTAGATAATTGACGTTTCTACTGATTTTTATTGCCATTTCATATTTTGGATGCACTATTTGTTTTCGTTAGAAAATTTCTGATTTATTGGACTATAATCACTCAAAAGATAAAATAAACATGGAATTTGCACATTTGGAAAAGATAATCACTCACTCAAAGATGCATAATTCCATATAATTATAATTTGCAAATTTGGAATTCGAATCATGCACCACAATCATTTGGAGCCCAAGTTAGTAAGTTTCATGCGATCATCATATCTTGATTTAATTTTCCAATTGAGTCGTGGACTCGTGGTCCATTGGCCTACATTCTTCTAATGGATATGACCTAATTGGGCTGAACTTAGATATTAGACTGTATGAGCAAATGGCTATGTTGACCTTTCCACCTTTTAGGCCCACATAAAATTCTAATTTCATCACATTTTTATTTCGTTTTGACTTGGTAAAATTGTTGACAAAAAAAGACCACAAAATTAAAAGTCAATTTTAAGAAAACAGGCATATATCTTTTATTTTAAAACACTTTTGCATCTAGATCAAATTTATTATGTATAATATTTTTCAAATCGTAAAACAAAATAGTCAAATGTGACATATGAGCTAGTTAATAATTCTATAAGCAACTAGAGGGGAAAAAGGTAAAGCGTGTAGTAAGAAGATCTCAAAGAAGTCAACGCCTTCAATAACTTTTAGAGAAGAAGTGGCAAGATGAGGATGATGCGGGTCACGAAACTCGAAGCCCACCACGTCCTTAATTTTATTTTACCAAATTTATATTTGACTCCTATCACCAACTTTCAATTTTGCAAACTATATAATAAACGTTTTTTATATTAACATTTCTGGCCAGACGTTAGGCTTAGATCCACCACTTTTTGCTCCGACTAAATATGTATAGTACATGACCTTTCAAGTTGAACTAATTTGACTTATATTTGTTGAAAGATTGTAGTAACTAAAAAATAAATACGATGATTCCATAAGAGTCAAAATTAAACTATTGAATTATAGTTTAAAAATAACATTCTAAAATATACAGGAATTATAGTGAATTATTCAACTATAAAAAAATCAAATTTCTTATATGTCGACCCACTATTAGGCTGAATTCACTTTCTCCTTATTTTTTTATCATGAATCAAATCAAAATACTGATATGCACATATTAACAAGTGGGTAAAAAAAAATTAGTGCAGAATCTAGTAACATATAAATATAATATAAATAAGTAGACAATAGCATGATAAATGGCGTGAAATTCTGAAGCACTGCACTTGCTTCGTTTACAAACTCTGCTTTGAACCTCACGTTCCTTAAGCTTCTCTAAAGTTCTTTTTTTGATTCCCCATAAAATCAAACAAATCTAAATGCGTTTCATTTCAGGTAAAAAAGTTTCGTTTTTTATTTAATTTCTTACTTCTTCCTCCTCTGTTTCAGCATTTGTATCCCATTGGAAAAAAAGGAAGATGAAATATTCTCCAAGATCGGAAAGCAGAAAATTCATCATTCCTTCTTTCTTCTTCATCATAGCTCTCTGTGTTTTAGCTTTCATCAACGAACTCAGATTCGACAGCTTATTGAGTTTCGGACGATGTGCTTTGTCAAATATTCCGATGAATAACGGTTCATCGGAGACTCCATTGTTGTCTTCTTCTTCAGATGATGAGATTAGGATTCTTGTTGGAATCCTTACACTTCCCGATCAGTACCCACGTCGGCATTTTCTCCGGTTAATCTACGGGATACAGGCTATTCCCGACCGCGTTAAGATTGATGTGAAGTTCGTGTTCTGTAATTTGACTAAAGAAGACCAGAAAGTACTTGTCGCTTTGGAGATTATGCGTTATGATGACATCATCATACTCAATTGCAACGAGAATATGAATAAAGGTAATTGGTTTTTCTCGGTTTAGAGCCAAATTCGGTTCGCTTTTATTTGAATTCGATTTATTTAGTATGGTTTGAGAATGAATTGGAATAGTTGTAACATTTTTAACTAATTCAATTTTTTAAAATATGCGCAGGCAAGACCTACACATACTTCTCAAGCTTACCGGACCTATTCAACGAAACCGATGCACCAAACCCACCGTACCATTACGTAATGAAAGCCGACGACGACACATACATAAGACTCGAAAGTCTAGTGGCATCTTTAAGACCATTACCACGAGAAGATCTCTACTACGGCTATGTCATTCCATGTCCAAGCATGGACCCGTTCGTCCATTACATGTCAGGAATGGGTTACTTGGTATCATGGGACATTGCGGTTTGGCTCAAAGACTCGGAAATTCCCAAGAAACATCTAGAAGGTCCTGAAGACAAAGTATTTGGCGATTGGATTCGAGAAGGAAGACGAGGAAAAAATCGTTTTAACGCTAAGTGGTCGATGTATAATTTCCCCGAGCCACCAACTAGATGCACACATGAGCTTTGGCCGGACACTATTGCTGTTCATTTGTTGAAGAACCAAGAAAAGTGGATACGGACTTTGAAGTATTTTAACGTTACTAGTAATCTCAAGCCTTCTAAATTATACCACATAGCGTAGATAGTTTTTTGGTTTATTTTCTTCATATTCTTATAATGTACACTTAATATTTTTCTAAAATTGGTTTTGTGATCGTTAATGTCCTCTAATAATCGGTTTTTGTTTTGTTGGATATGTAACTAAGAATTTTGTTCAAACATGTTCAGTAGTCAATAGAATACTTGTGGGCTTTTTTATAGTGGCCCATAAAGCTACATTCAACGTCTATAACTTTTGGTTTTCTTGCGTCCCATGTTCTTTCTATACATTAAGCTCTCATCAAGTAAACTTTATTTTTTCCGCATTTGTGATGCTCAAGAATGAATTTCTTCTACTCGAATTTAATTTAATTATTGATTTTATCACAGATTCACGGTACTTATATAATAATATAATTTATAAGGAAAAAATCCATTTTTTCTCCAATATTAATGGGTGTAAATAGTCAATTTTAACAGCTGAAGCGAGGACGGCTTGAGGCGTGAATGGGCCTCACGAACAAGATTCAGCTTTGGCTGTGACAGAAATTATATGACAGACGAATCAACAAAAAGCCTTTTAACAGAAAAAAGGAAAAGCGTGCACACTCGTGACATAACGAACCTCAAAGTCAAGTGACATTATCATTACTTCGATAGCGTTGGTCTCTCACTCTCTTTTCTTCTTCCCCTTTGAGTTTCTCGGCCTTTTTTTAAATTTTTTTTACTGCTAAGTGTTTACTGACTTCTTCAGCCGCCGTCGGCTGATTCCATCATCGAGGCGACGGAAGCAGTTTTTTGGGCTTATCCAAATACTTATTTGATTCTTATCTGTTCCATTTCTATCCGCCGATCTTCAGTAACCGATCTCTCTCGTTTTAGTTAGTTTTGATTCTTCTTTTAGTAGAGACTTGAGCTGAACGAGCTAAGATAAGTGATTCATGTGGACTAGTTTTTGAATTAGATTATACGATTGAATGTGTGAATTAGCTTTTGATCTGTTTCTCGCCATTTTTGTTGTGTTTGCTTCGATTTCATTAGATAGCTGAAATAGTTTTGGTACCTAATTTGATATTGTAATGGTGGAAGATGTATTTCTGATCTTACTCGTTATTCGTTGTGACTGTTTAGATTTATGAACATGATAGAAACTATCAATTCGACCATTGCAGCGTTATTTGTATGGGATCAGGTTTTAGTAGTATAGATTTTGGGAGAAATGATATAGAAGAGAACTGTAATTGTAGGCATTTGAAAGATTTTGATTGATTCCAATAGAAATTTGTAACGTCTAAATTGGTTGATTAACTTATAGAGCATAATTTGTTTTTTCTTGTGAATCTTTGCAATATTGGTGATTTGCATTTGATTAAGTAATGCATTTTGTGCGGTTAGGTTTATGTTTCTGCTTTACGTTGCAGCCATTTGTTTTTCTACATCCGAAGATGGGAAGCAGTCCAGCTCCATTTGCCGATATTGGCAAGAGATCCCAAGGTAACTTTAACAATACTCTGTTTGAGGTTCCCATTATTTTACAGTGTTGGTCATTTTTTTTTTGACTATTTGAAAACCTGCAGATCTCCTGAATAAGGATTACATTTTCGACAACAAGTTTACACTGACAATGCTGAGTGCCACAGGAACGGTAAGTAGGATATATCACTTGGATCGTTTTACTTGAATGGAGTAAATCCATTTTAAAGAAAACATAATTTGCTTATATGAATTTTGTTGACGGGTATCATGCTACACTATAGAATCTGTGTTGCCACCTATTTTTCTGAACCAAACATGGCATTTGATGTATAGTAATTTGGAGAAATTTTTGTGTGATTCTGGTGTCATCTGAGTAGGGTTATCTGGTTCACTTTCCCTTCAAACTAATGTGCTTAAATTGCTTTAAACCTATGTAACTCTACTGCATGATGACTTTTTCTTTTGTACCAGGAATTTGTAGCCACAGGTTTGAAAAAAGATGATTTCTTTTTTGGTGACATAAGCACGCTATACAAAGGTCAAAACACCATTGTTGATCTGCAAATCGACCACCACTCTAGTGTAAGGAAATATCTCAGGCTTTCTGATCTTTGCTGAATATATTTACTATGCAGGTGTCGACGAAAGTAACTGTCAAAAATCTTATGCCATCTGCTAAAGCTGTTATTAGCTTCAAAATACCTGATCACAAGTCTGGCAAGGTCAGTACATAGCCCATATGAGAAACAAATATTATAGTCTTGGTCTTATGGAAATGTCAGTCAGTTTCTTTACTCTTGACATGTTTCTTTGCTATATATTATCAGCTGGATGTGCAATATGTTCATCCTCATGCTACGCTCAATACCAGCATTGGTCTAAACCCAACTCCTATGCTAGATCTATCAGCAACTATCAGCGCACCATTTGTTAAGAAAGAATCTCTGAATCTTTATTAACACTTTGAATGATACAAGGAGTTTAAGAAAGAATCCCTAGCACATCACTAGAAACGAACTCTCTCTCTTCATTTGACTCGCAGGTCACTACTGTGTACAACAAAAATGCATAGCTGTAACAGATAAGGAATGAGCTTTTATACACAATACTCTCTTCACGTGCTCTTCACCTGATTTGCTCTTATTCTTTATTCACACGTGACTCACTTCTTCTCACGTCTCTTTATATACACATTGCGCAAAAGTAGGATACTAAAAATTCGAGGGTCCAAGAGTTTTCTAAAACGTTCTTGTTGGAAAAAAATATGAATGAAAGATCCCACTGAATTGAATTGGGTCCATGAATCTAAGAGAAGTCAGGATGTTTGCCTCGGAGGTGAAGTCAGTTTCGACACAGCCTCCTCGTTACTAACCAAGTACAATGCAGGGATTAGTTTCAACAAGCCAGACGTCTCTATTGCATTCATACTGTAAGAAACAACACTTTTTCATCTGTTTTTTGGTTTTGGCTTAATGCAACTGAATGACTGTTAATTTGTAGAGAGGACAAAGGTGAGCGTCTGAGAGCTACTTACGTCCAAACGGTGAACTCAACCACATCCTTTGGTGCAGAACTGACCCGTTGCTTCTCCAATTATAACAACAGCTTCACCATCGGAAGCGCTCACTCTTTGGATCCATTCACAGTGGTTAAGACCAGATTCTCTGACAGCGGGAGAGCAGGGATGGTGGTCCAGAGAGAATGGAGACCGAAGTCGCTTATCACTTTGTCAGCCGAGTATGACTCAAAGGCTGTGACCTCTTCACCGAGGCTTGGTCTTGCCATCGCCCTCAAACCATGAAAGAAGAAACAGCATTTTAATTTGGAACACAAATTAAACAATTCAATTTTCAGCAATTGCTAAAAACCGCCCACAAACGAAAGGCTTGGAGGGTTTTATTAAATCACTTTTGCATTATGTTTGTTTTTCATCGTGATGTGAAAGAAAAGGGAGTGAGCCAAACACGATTTTTTGATATTGAACTTGTTTTTGCTTCTTTAACATAAACACGTGGAAGAAAACCACATGTGGATTAGTAAATAGTAAGCGAGCTTTGCTTGGAAAAGTATTTTGCTACAACATCATTCTCTCAATTCTTGTCCTCTGTTTCCCTGATAGCGTGACTGACAGCAAGTGATACGGATATATTCCTCGGTTTCTGAATATGGGATACAATATTAAATCTCCATATGTTTTATGTTGGAACCATGTTAAGAATGTACTAATTTAGCAACTAGGTATGTGAGTCATCTCGAAACAAAATCATGAAAAACCAACAAAAAACAAAGGAGTGAGTCTCCGGAAAAAAAACAAAGGAACTAATCTTATGATCTATCTTAAGCACATATGAGTGAGTGATGAACTCTTGTTCTGTCAACTAACTATGTGTATTGATAGAGAGTTATCTGCAATTAAATTAGTTTTATTCCTTTTAACTATGAGAGTCATCAGCAAAAACTTTGTATTACTTCCTAACCATTGTCACTATTACTTTTGATATCTCCGTTTTCGATCACAAGAACACGCAGAAACACCTGACGGCTTTGAAGTTAACCTTTGAAGTGACGATTCCCTTTGTATGAGAACCACCATTACCGCATTATTCCTCCCTAAAGAGATTGGCCCACATAAGTCATTAAATGGGATTGTGAAATGCGTTTTAGCCTAAAACGAATATTCACTTATAAATACAAGAGGTGGCACTGGTGATGACCTTATCACATTTTTATTATATTGGCTAAACAAATCATTCACGCAAGATAACATTTCATTTGTGTGAAGTGCCTTCTCACATTTTATTTAACTGGCTGTTTTAATCCAATCCAAAAAATTGTTTTATATACTATAGTTTTTTTTGTTTTTTTTTTTCCATCCTGTTAATCTGTTATGATGCGATGTGTGTATTAAGAATTCCCCAAACCTTGTTAAAACACGTTTTTTATCTTCTAATTAGTTCTTACTAAGTATTTAGAATATTGTTTTACATAATTAAACTAAATGTAATAAATAGTTTCTTACATGAATAATCGTTCGACTTTTTTTTTACAAAGAAAAAAGTCAAAATTTACAACCACAAATTAAGGTCAGGAAAACTATGGTCAGAAATCTTGACCAATCTTATTACTCTCAAATATCAAGTATTCGACACCTTTGACATCTTTTGACATATATATATATATATATACAAATGTAAAAAAGTCATTTATCAGTACAAATGACAAACTAAATATATATATACAAATGTAAAAAAGTCATTTATCAGTACAAATATATATATATATATATATCTCATAAATTTGCAACCTGTCCCACGATTCTCCTCTATGTTAATTTTTTTACAGGACATTTACTAATAAGCTGTACCTGTCTGTAACTTTACTCTGCACAACCCCAAAATCTTTTTAACCTTATTCACTTTTGTGAACTATCCCGTCATCAAATCATCACATCAATTCTTTATCTTTATATTCACACCTCCTGGAAATAATTTTTAGTTGAATGGAAATCATATTTGTAAACTTATTACCGGACCTAGAACAAAAGGTCATGCCTAAATAGCTAAATCAATACTCTCTCTCTTGTTAAAATTAATGTTTATGAATTTTTACACAAATTTAAAAATATTAATTACTATTTTTAAATACATTATTTTCACAAAAAAATTATTCTAATAATTATGAACTGATAGTAATCTAGTAATTGTAATTGTTTTTAATCATTGTATTTTGAAGTTTACAATTTATCAATAAAACAAAATAAATAAAAAACTATTAAATCAATTTTTTAGGAACAAAAAGACCATCACGCCTAGACTTTAATAATCACATGAATTACTTTCATTTCTCATAAAATTGTAAAACAAAAATAAAACGCTTATTAATTAGTATTAAATAGATAACAATTTTGACACACTAGAGATCCGTTACAAAAGAATTTCAACTTTTTTATTTATCTAAAAAAGTCTAAAGACGTTACTTAAAAAAATAAGGAAAAGTTTAAAGATTAATCCATTAATTAGGAAAAGAAGAAAACAAAAAGGAAAGTCCCAAACAATCTTGACTGTAAATCACTCAAATCCAGCAACTCCAGTACTAATATTTATTTTGGTCAAAACTAATACCCTTAATTCAAATTTCACATTCAAAGAAAAACTCCAAAACGGGCAAAACCCCAAATTTGTATATTTTCTTTCTTTCGTATTTCTCCTCTTTTTTACACTTGCTCCCTTTTAATGTCCCCACCTATTCCCCTCTTGCCTCTTTCACCATCACCAGCCTATTTAATAGCTTTTCAAAGCTCCTGCCTTTTTTATTTTTTTTTTCTCTGTAAAGTTTATAAATTGAGAGAGTCTCTTCTCTCCTCTTGGTCTCTCAAAGCTCAAACCTTTTCCTTCTTCTCTCCATGGGAAAATCTCTAATCTATAAACCAAACAAGACCCATCTCTTAACTCTCCTAAATTCTCAAAACCCACAATCATCTTTTGTTCTTTCACCTTGATTCAACCGTAAAGTTCACACCTTTCTTCAAAATCTTCTGTTTTAACCTTTTTCTCTCTGTTTTGATCTGATCCAATCTGAATGACAAAAATGAAAGAGTATTGGACATCATTAGCTTCAATTCTCGGCGTTTTAGCTTTCTGTCAAAGCTTAATGCAATCAATATTCCCACCGGAGCTCCGTTTCGCTTTCCTCAAATTCTTCAACCGAATCTTCCACCTCTTCTCTTCTTACTGTTACTTCGACATAACAGAAATTGACGGCGTCAACACAAACGAGCTCTACAACGCCGTTCAGCTTTACTTAAGCTCTTCCGTTTCAATCACCGGAAACCGTTTAAGCCTCACTCGCGCCGTTAACTCTTCCTCAATCACTTTCGGTCTCTCCAACAACGACTCAATCGTCGACACCTTTAACGGCGTCACAGTCCTCTGGGAACACGTCGTTACTCAACGACAAACTCAAACTTTCGCTTGGAGACCATTACCTGAAGAAAAACGTGGATTCACTCTACGAATCAAGAAAAAGGACAAAACTTTAATCCTCAATTCTTACTTGGATTACATCATGGAGAGAGCTAATGAGATTCGTCGGAAAAATCAAGATCGGTTGCTTTATACAAATTCAAGAGGTGGGTCACTTGATTCAAGAGGACATCCATGGGAATCTGTTCCTTTTAAGCATCCAAGTACTTTCGAAACTTTAGCTATGGATCCGATTAAGAAGCAACAGATCATGGATGATCTTAAGGATTTTGCTAAAGGTCAATTATTCTATCAGAAAACTGGTCGGGCTTGGAAAAGAGGATACTTGCTTTACGGACCACCGGGAACGGGTAAATCGAGTATGATCGCAGCTATGGCGAATTATCTTGGTTACGACATTTATGATTTAGAGCTCACTGAGGTTCATAGCAATTCGGAATTGAGGAAGTTGTTGATGAAAACGAGTTCTAAGTCGATTATTGTGATTGAAGATATTGATTGTTCGATCAATTTGACGAATCGGACGAAGAATTATAGTAGTAATGTGAATCAGAGCTGTTACGACCAGGAAACAAGAACCGGGTCGGGTTCGGGTGGGTCTGGAGAAGAAGGTGGTAATGGGAATACCATAACTTTGTCGGGTTTGTTGAATTTTACAGATGGGCTTTGGTCTTGTTGTGGAAGTGAGAGGATCTTTGTCTTTACGACGAATCATATTGAGAAGCTTGATCCTGCATTGCTTAGAAGTGGGAGAATGGATATGCATATTTACATGAGTTTTTGTAATTTCCCATCGTTGAAGATTTTGTTGAAGAATTATTTGGGATTTGAGGAGGAAGATATAAACGACGTCGTTTTGGAGGAGATGGAGAGAGTGGTTGAGAAGGCTGAGATGACGCCTGCTGACGTGAGCGAGGCTTTGATTAAGAATCGGAGGGATACGGAGAAGGCGATTAGGGTGTTGTTGGAGCATTTGAAGAGTAGAGGGGAGAGATATGTGAAAGATGGGGAATTGAGGGGTCAAAGTGGAAATTTGACGGAATTGGAAATTGTTGAGGAACAAGAAAAGAGGGCTATAGATAGTCAGAATGAAGAAGAGGATCATGATGAGGAAGAAATTGAGCTTGAGGATAACATTTGTAAGACCAGAGAAGATTAAAATGTGTTTTTGTTGTTTTATTTTAAGTTTTAACATTAATGTAGAACAAGATGGTCAAAATTTGTGATGTTTCTTCTCTCTTTTATTTGCCGGGGGTTAATTTTGTTTCATCTTATTGGTTGTTGAATTAGATGGAATGAAACTACGAAAAGTCAATAAATGAAAGAGAAGAAAATTGTTAGAATTATAAAAGTTTTAACTAAAATAAAAGATAGATAAAAGGTTAGAAAAGTGGTTAAAAGGCAAGTCGTTGATGAAGTTTATGTGGGGAATGGGAAATGCAAAAGGTGGATCTCACTGGGTACCATTAGCATTGTATGATTAAATTATAAAATAATATTGGACCAAATATTTGTCAAAATTTTAATAGCATTTAAATATTTAAATGCTAATAGCATTTTTCCCACCAATAATTAGAACATATTATTTGGCATATATCTATTGTTCGTTTCATACCCGTTATTATATCATGTACAATCGTATATGGTTCGAATCGATTAGTATGATATTTAGAGGTTTCGGGTTTGATAATGAATATTGATATATTTATCATTTTATATACTTTCATTACATCATTGCGATATTTTATATATACCCAAACGGATAAAATTTACATATACCCAAAACTCTAAATCCCTAATACACGTGATTCTCGGTTCAAGACAGTAGTGAATAGTAAAACGATTTCAGACATCTTGAGAATACTGACCTTCGTGTATAGCATGTAGTCGCCATTTATAAATATTTTATGATTGTTATAATACGCACTTTTGAATAGTGATGATAGAGCTATCAAATATTAGGTATGGGGCTTAGAATCAGACTTCCATTATAATATTACGTATACGTACATGTCAATGAACACTCAAATTATATGTTTTATGTTCATAAATTCTGAAGTGCTAAAGACTTAAAGTTGACGATCTGGTAGGCCAAGTTGGTCAAAATCTCTTTTTCATCTCTTTAGAGGTTTGTGTTTAGGATCCCACAGCTTCTGCTTCCTTTTAAGTTTTAAAATGAAATTTCTGTTATTAATCAACTAATCTATTATAATAAACTTGGCCACTAGACATGTCACTCTACAATAAGACACAGAGATGTAAATTATTATCGATATATTATTTCTTTGAACAGTAGTTAGGACGGATTGTACTTGGTGCTTAATACCCACATGACATTATTATTTTATATAAAGAAATGTCCTAGTGGATACTTGACCTAAGAAAGACATGTTATGTTGATTTAATTCGGCTGCTATGGTGTGAGATTAGTATTTTTTTTTAATTCTTAAGGTACTCAGCTGAAAATGTATATGCCTATTTTAATGCATCATATTACATCAGGAGAAAGATATAAATTTGATATCATTGTAAAGCTTATACAAAATGTGCTTTACATGTTTTGAAAGAACAGAAATGTAAATCCTTAACGGTGCTAAGGCCCATTAGCGAAGCCTTATTCTAGGGCAATTCTACTAAAAGTCTAAAACCATAGTGTGGTACTGTGGTTAATGACTTAATGTATCAGTCAACAAAATTAGCCAATTGCCATTCACTATTTTACATCAACATCTCTTGCTACAAGTTACGAGCCCACACGATAGCATTAAAACACGATATAGTACATGTCTTGGTCAATGAAATATATAATCTATACCTTATACCTTGCGTATAACTAATATCTTAAGTTTGTATTGTAATATATTTAGAGATCAACTACTTTAAAACTGATTATGTTTTATCTTTTTTTATCATAAAATAGTTTCTGTATTCCAACAAAAAACCACAATAATTTTGATACCTTTATCAAACATCAGTTGGAAGAATCTTCCACTTTACCATTTGCGAAGTATAAACTTAAAATATAGTATTATTCCTTATTTCAATAATAAAATGTAAAAGCAAATCGGATAAAACAGATAACATAACAATGAATAGATGTCAAGGAGTCAAGATACACAAGTACACAAAACCTTACATGACACAAAAACAAAAAAGAATAACTTCCGACAAAGGCCAAACTCAAAAACATTAGAGAAATATATAAACAATGTAAATCTTTTAGAAACGTATCAATTGCACATATAGACTCCAGTTTCGTACCTGTGATCTACCTCGTAGAAATCTGTATTTCCCTCAGCAGCTGCACGTAGACTGATACCAGACAAAGAAGTCATTCCCCGAACCGAGAATTTCACATAGCAAATGATTTCTGGTTCTTCCTCACCGTTATCTGAATCGATAGGCATCCGTGCTCTTAATCTTCCAGGAGTTCCTGTCAGAGGAATCTCCGGGATTTGCCATTTCAGTTCTCTATCGGTTCTGTTTAGTATTGCTTTAGGCGAAACCTTAAGCAATGTGGGATCAACCGGGAGTTTCAGGACAAAGTCGACGCTTTTCAGAGGCTGAGGTAGTTCTGGGTTTGAGACATATTGTATCATTAGTGAGAGTAAAGTCCCGCTGGTTCGTTTAACCATTCGAACTCTAAGAGGCAAAGGGGTTAGTTTAGGTTGCAAGCTATATTTCAGGATAGGGATTGGTTCTTCTGATGGAGCTGTTCTCACGTGAAACAAACCATTCCCTAAGCTACTGATCCGAGAGCTCTGCATAGCGAATCTCTTAACAGCACTAGTACCTTCAACACGAAATGAGAACTCGGTTTCTTTCTCTTCATCAGAGCCTTTGGGTGGCATTGTTTTCAGATAGATCACACCCATTAGTCCTACTCTAGCAAGCAAGGATTCTCTAAACTCGGTTCTAATTTCCTCAGAGATATACATTTCAGGACCTTTCATCTCAGGCTTTTTAACTAAGTTATCGAGATTACCTCCATCTTTGCCTTCCACTGCCTTAGGATCACTGGTGTGCAACAGCTCAAGCCCGCCGAGTCCTTCCTTCTTTTGAATCTTCTTTGGTCCCATAAACTCAGAAGGATCCAACCCACCTCCCCAAGCATCACTAAAGGCTTCAAACGTTTCCCCAATCGTAGCCTGTTCGTTGCTAAACTCAATCCCACCGTATTGCCCTTCGAACCCTTCCACATTGATATGCGTAGACTGTGTTGCTTCAGCTGGAGGCAATGTAGTCACCTCAAGTCCAGCCAATGCCAAAGTCAAATCCGTTGAAGACGGATCCTTAGTCTTTTTGAACCCACCCACAAGTTCTTTCTCCTTGTTCATCGTTTCACTTGCCGCAAAAGGATCCTTGTTCTCAGGCTCCGGTTCTTCCTTCAATTGCTCTGATTCTTGCACCACTGGAGCTAAGCTCGCCGCTATTTCATCTCCAGCAGCAATAGTCTCTGGAGGCAATTCGAATCTTGCATTAGCAAATGCGTGCACAGAAGCTTGATGCTCTGCGGCCTGCGATTCCACTGCTGTCCAACTATCAGCTCCACGGATCTTATTCTCAGTATCCAAAGCCGAGTGAACCATCTTCGCAATTCCATCTCCGTGCATAGCACCAAGCATCGCCGCAAGACGAATATTACTAACACCACGCAAGACAATGTCAAGCGCCATGTAAACCTCAGCATACTTCCGTCCAAGCTTCTCCGGAGTCACTTCAACTCCACGACAAGCAGTGACAATAACACTAACAGCTTGATTCACAATGTGAATACACTCAAATACATTAATTGAATTATCATGATCCGCGACGGTTACACCAAGGATATAGATGGAGTTCACTAATCTATAAACCACTCTATATTTACTCTCAACACCAACAATCACCTGTCCATTTGAAGCAGCAAGAGGATCATCACCTACAAATTCAGCCGCCGTGGCATCGACGGGATCCGCGACGGAGGAAGAAGACGAAGAAGAAGAAGCCTGATTCGGTTTCTGATTTGACTTCTGCGTATGCTGCTGCTGCTTCGATGAAGCCAATGCTTGACGCATTTGGCGGAAATACGAGAGAGCGATTAGGGCTCTTGCCGGTGGAAACCACTCTCTAGTTTGGAGCAAAAGGTCGGATCCATTATCTGGTTGCAGAGCTAGGGCTAAGCACGACATGATCGCGATTCCAGAATTGATCACGAAGCTTCTACTGATTGCGACTAATCAATCTCAATGTAGTATTGATTCCATTAAACATTCAAAGCCATCATCTGATGAAGAAATCGATCAGATCTGGGAAGAATCGCCGAGGAAGAAAAAGAAAAGGTAGAGAGAGATGTTGTCTTCGCAGGGCTGGGCCTGGACAAAGCCTAATAAAATAATGGCTTTGGGTCCCTATTTTTAAGAGGCCCATTTAAAAAATCTAATATAGAAAATAAAATAATTATAAATATATAAAACTATATTAAAAAGCAGAGAAACAATATGGAAATAAAAAGTTATACTAGTGTTAAAAATAAACCTTTAAAAAAACAAAAACTAACTTAATTTTCAACGTAAACATTCTCAAAGAGATAAATGAGAAAATATATAAAGTGAATGAAAGCATTTTTACACATTTGCACAAAGAAAAGGATTCGCCCAGATCCATAATCTCATGTAAATACTATGGAATAAGGTTTTATTCTATTTATGGAGATTTTGTAAATATTTCATTCCAAAAATCAAAAATTGTTTTTTTGAGATTGGATAATAATCTAATAATTAACCTCGATTCTTTATAATTTATTAGATTAAGATCCGTCCGATGGACAGATTTATAAAATTTAAAATAAATTATATTTAACCAAAAATATTAAATTAAAAATTTGTTAATGATATATCTTGAAATTTTGTTAGGAAAAAAGAAAGTAAATTTCATTAGAGAAGAACATTATATATGTTGTTAAAAAAATTATATATATAAGTTTATTTTTTTACATCAGTAAATTAATTTAAATTTCTATATTACAATTTCATTATTAACATATTAAAATTTAGATCACATCCAATAGATTTTAATTTTATATTATCGTTTGTTTTTTTATCACCATGAAAGATATGGAAAACGGATCTCGGTCAAACTATGTTCTGCTTAAATATGGGCAAGACATTATGTCGACAAAATCTCCATTGTCCCTCTATTTTCCTCGGATTCAGATACTATATCAATTTCCAATCGAATATGTTTTTTCTCTCGAACCTTCACTCGCCGAAATCTTTCATCATCCCTTGTCTCTTAATATTTTCCGACAACATCCTCAAACTCATCTATTCCGTCATTTTTATTTATATCTCACGCTTTATTTCTACATAAGATGTTTTCTTTTTGCTTGCTCTCTTTCTTTTCCATCTTCGGATTCTCATCCATCCTATTTTCAATCTCTAGCAGAACGCCCACCGCCTTCTTCTTGTCTCCAGATTCATATTTCTCCTATGGTTCAGATAGTTTCTCGGTTGCCAACTGAATATCTTTTTTCTCTTGCACTTTCACTCGCTGAAGTCCTTCGTTATTCCTTGTCTTGTGGTGTTTTCTGACAACATCCTCTACCTCACCCATTTCATCACCAGATCTTGATTTTTATTCTTATCTCGTGCTATATTTCTGAAGATATTTGGTTTTTACGGCTTTTTTTCTTTTTGTTTTCGGATTTCCATCCACCATCATCTTCAACCTTCAGCAGAACCTTCCTCCGAACCCATATTTGTGTATAAGAGTTGGCTCCAACATAAGTAATTTTCTTTGAGTGGATCTCCACCTATTGTTTTGATTTTTTCTCTTTGGAAGAGAACAAATTTGACTTTCTCTAAGGAGACAAATTTCTTTCAATTTCTGTCCAAAAATGTATTTTTATTTTAATTCATAAACCTAGATATTATCCAAGTTTCTAACCAATTTGTTATATTGTGTCAATTATATGTATTTCTTGTCGACAAATAAGAAAAAATTGTTTAGCGATCGGTCTTAAATGTTATTTTCAATACTTTTAACTTTTTGTATGTGAGATCAGATTTTAACACTTTTACTGCCACTTATTTACCTATTTGCCTCACTGAATTGACAATAATGATCTTCGTGTGTATGTATAACTTATATTATCTTATAAGTTGCAAGTAGGCGATAATCTTCATTTACGAATTTTCATTTCTTTGTTTTCCCATAATATATTGTGTCAAATTCCCGCTTGTTGATCCCTACTTATTTAGATTTTTTTGCACTTATAATTTATTTGATGCAGGTCCGGCCCAAAGGGGTGCAACCGCCCATGGGCCAATTTCATTTTTCAAAATTTCTTGAGCAAAATAACCTATTTCACATTCATAATTTTTTTGAGATTCTGTATATATATAATTTTATAAGTAAATCGTATATGTCTTTAAATTTATTTTGAAATCCAATGAAACTAGAAACTATAGTTAATAAAACTATAGTAATGAGAAAATAGTCAAAATTTGTGTAAAAAAAAAAGTACTTAGGTCCAAGACATAAATTAGGGTTGAGAGATTAGACAACATTATACATATGGGAAAAGAAATGATGTCTTTATTAAAACTACGTCCATTTTTTAAGTATCTTTCAATTTTATTTTATTTTGAGAAAATTTTTAATACAGATAATTTTTCATTTGAAACTTAATTTGAAGATAGTGTTATTAGAATAAAAAAATAGTTATAATGCCATTAGTTATGTGTTTTAATTAACTATGTTTAATCAAGTGTGTCAATACCAAATTGTGTATTTCTTTCTCTTTAGTTGGTTATTGTTTTTGGTTTTAGTGCTTTGTATTCACTTTCTATTCCGTTGATTTATGGAAGATAATTTAGACGTGCCTCACATAATTTTTTTTGTCCTTACTTTTTTAGTGTTAGCAATTATATTATTCATTTTTAGCAAAACGTTTATTAATAATTTAATAGGGAACAAACGAGTCAAAATACATCTATTTATTTCAAAGTCATTTAACTATGGAAGATGAAAGAAACGAAAAAATGTTTGGCCTTATCGGAAATCACACTATCCTTTTTAAAGCCCCTGACGTTATTTGGCCTAACGTTATCGTTTCAAGGGTTAGGTCTTTTTTCCTTCCTTTTTCTTTTTGAATTTTGTGGCGCTTATAATTTTCTCCTTTGGCGGTGAAATGCGAAATGGGGAAATGAAGCCAGAGAATCTCCTCCGACGATCGCCTACAAGCCGCAAGCTAACCACTGGCTGTAAAATCCTCGACGAATGTCTTCGCGGCGGATTTCCCTGCGATTCTCTAACGGAAATTGTGGCGGAGAGCGGCTGCGGGAAGACGCAACTCTGCCTTCAGCTCTCGCTCTGTACCCAACTTCCGATTTCACTCGGCGGTCTCGACGGTTCTTCTCTTTATCTCCATTCCGAGATTCCTTTTCCGTTTCGCCGTCTTCATCAGCTCTCACGCTCGTTTCATCAATCTAACCCTAATATTTACGCGGATCACAATGATAATCCTTGTGATCATGTGTTCGTACAAAATATTCATTCTGTAGACCATCTGTTCGACATAATGCCTAGGATAGATGCTTTTGTTGGGAATTCGAAAAAAAGGTTTCCTTTGAAGCTGATTGTGCTTGATTCAGTAGCGGCATTGTTTAGATCGGAATTTGATAACACTCCGGCTGATCTCAGGAAGAGATCTTCTTTGTTTTTCAAGATATCAGGGAAGTTAAAGCAGTTGGCAAATAAGTATGATTTGGCTGTTGTGATTACGAATCAGGTCACTGATTTTGTTGAATCTTCTGATGGGTTAAATGGGTTGAGGATTGGGAATTTGAGGTATTTATGTTCTTCTGGGAGACGAGTTGTTCCTGCTTTGGGTTTGGCCTGGGCCAATTGTGTCAACTCCAGATTTTTTATCTCACGAAGTGATAATATTGTCTGCAAAGAGAGAAGCGAAAATGATGAGAGTGGTCCAAGTTCTGTATCCAGAAGAGCTCAGAGACGCCTTGACATTGTTTTCTCACCTTATTTGCCTGGGAGTTCTTGCGATTTCAAGATCACACGAGAGGGGATTTGTGGGGTTCAAGCGTAGGTGATCTCTGGTGCTATGTAGGATATTTTTTGTTCGAAGCATCACTAGTTTTTTTGGAGTTTTGGTGCATTATTTATGTAGATTACAGAGGGATCCGGGAGATTGGTTGCAGCAAAGCCAGGTTTGTTCGGACTTCTCCTCTTAGTTAGATGTAATATAGAAAATCTCTTTCGTGCTTGTCTTTAGTTTATAAGCATTCAGTGAACAACTCCTCATACTAATGCTTCTTATTTGCTCCTAAGTCTACTGCAAGCTTCTCACTTTGTTCTTTATTTCTCTTTCCTTTGCATCATCAAATTTGCACAGTCTAAAACAACTAGAGTTCACATTTGGTTGCTATCTGCAAATTATTTCCTTTATTGAGTAAATTGCTGAAGTGATTCTTTATGGAATCGGTAGGGTTGATCGTCCTGGTGGATAAAGATTTAGCATTTACCTTCACTTGAACTCTGCGAATTCTGTAACTTTTTTCTCGGTTCTAACCAGAAAATAACTGAAATCACATAAATATTATGATCCATACCTAAAAATGTGCCATAAGTAACTCATCCAAATAACATACTACTTCATTGTCTTCTTTGACATATTGGTAACTGAAATGGAGTTAAACAGATTACTTGAAACAAAAGATCTCTAACTGTCTTTAACCCTTTGAATCAATTGCAGTTTCTGTAGGATCAAATTGGCATCTATTATCCAAGGCTGAAGTAAGAACTACCATTGAATCATCTCAACGCTCAAGGACACGACGGAGCTCTACAAGAAGGGTTTTGGCAAGTCGGCCTTTGGATTAAACAAAAAGTGTTCATACACAAATCTTCATTTTTGTTGTACATAGAAGAGAAAATTAAACATTTTTAGTTTCAATGTTAAAATTTAAACATCTCGGAACTTACATTATGGGCAAAAATTTTAACCGGGCCTATCTATAAGATCCGGCCCATGTTAAAGGAGCATTTTCTTAAACGACACTCGATAGCGTGAAACCAACTCCGACTGAATTCGGATTCGTCGTCACTCCAAGGAAGTAGAAACCAAAAGCTTTCCGATCCTGAATTGTTCCGGAAACACCTAATCGGAGCCTCAGATCCATCGGAATCGACACGATAATGTCGAATTCTGCTGCCGTCCCCGTCGCTGTCGCCGGCAGAGGATCAATAACTCACGTCATATTCGACATGGACGGTCTTCTTCTCGGTAATTATGGTTGCATCTGATCTGCAGTCTCTTGCTTTAGTGAATCGTACTAGTGACATTATCGTTGTTTAAATTGCTCTTTAGCTTTACTTAAATCGAATCTGATTGGAAAATTAAGGTTAATGGCTTCAGGAATTGTTACCTCATTAGCTTATCTGCTTGATGACACTTGAAACTGTAATGATCAATGTTTACATAACTCATGCCAATTTTTGGTTACTGATTTGCAGACACTGAGAAGTTTTACACTGAGGTTCAAGAAATTATACTTGCTAGATTCAACAAAACGTTTGATTGGTCTCTCAAAGCTAAGATGATGGGAAGAAAAGCCATAGAAGCTGCTAGGATTTTTGTAGAAGAAAGCGGAATTAGCGACACTCTTTCAGCTGAGAACTTCCTTGTTGAGAGGGAATCAATGTTACAAGAACTTTTTCCCTACTAGTGAGCTAATGCCAGGTTCAATCTTCTTTCTGTTGTTACACTTTCGTTTACATATGCAAACAAATTCATTGCCTTTGCGACTAAATCATAATCATCCATGGAAAAGAGAAAACAAAGTTTCTTTTTTTAGTTTCATCCAATTCTTGTAAAACTATTTCAGGGGCTAGTCGACATCAAGCATCTTCATGCAAAGAATATTCCAATTTGTATTGCTACAGGGTATCTCTTCTCTTCATCAATACATCCATTTCTTATGATATACCACTGATCAGTGTGCATTCTCATTCGAATGTATGCTTCTAGTACTCATACACGACATTATGAACTAAAAACACAAAGACACAGAAAACTTTTCTCATTGATGCATCACATTGTTCGCGGTGATGATCCAGAGGTGAAGCAAGGAAAGCCTGCTCCAGACGGGTTTCTCACTGCAGCTAGGAGATTTAAGGTAACTTAACAGACAACAATCTCCAAAATTCTCCCTTACTAGTACATGTATGATTTAGTTGTATCCTCCATTTTTAAAATGAGTTGTAAACTAATGTTTCCTCTTTGTCTGGATTCCTTTAGGACGGTCCTGTGGATCCGCGAAAGGTTCTGGTGTTGAAGATGCTCCATCTGGAGTTCTTGCTGCTAAAAACTCCAGAATGTAAGTGGGGTTTCTCTAAGTAATTCTAAATTCTCTCGTGTAAAAACCGAGTCACGTAGACAATTATTGTATATACAGCAAAGAAACAAGTTTATTCATCTTGATTCGTCTCTACAAGAACGCGGTGATGGTACCGGATCCTAGACTAGATATCTCTTACCAAGATGTTGCAGATCAAATTCTATCCTCTCTACTCGATTCTAAACCGGAGGAATGGGGCTTGCCTTCATTCGAGGATTCAAACTAAAACTATACAACAAGCTTCTTCAAGGTAAATGATAAGAACTCCAATCATGAATTGGTCAGAAGCTTGTTGTTTGTCTTGATATATTGTTTTGGCGTTTACATGACAAAGCCATAAGATATTATGAATTTATGTCGTCAAGGATTATATGATTTTGGCTATTGTATGCAAATTGAAACTAAGTGCTGACATGACCTGAGACCAAACAAAAAAACAGCCTCAACGTTTAAAACAATTTTTTTTGTACAACAAATCTTACCCACAAGTTTCAACATTGGCTAATCTGATTTTGTTTTTTGTCGTTATCGCTGAATTGATTCCTTCTTTTTATGGTTGGAATCTCCCTTTCTTACGCAATCATTAACATGTCTTATTACCAATACTCTCATCCTTTTCTTCAAGTTTAATGATTTATATTTGCCAATACAAAGTAAATCTTCAATATAATCAAGAGAAATAAGTTAAAATTTAGTTTTACAACTAGTTTTAACATGTGAAATCTTTAAACAAAGGAAACAAGTATTTGATTCAGTTCTCATCTGTTTCTCGATTTCGTTTTAAACCAAATTTAGGAGCGTAATCGGTGATAAAGTTACATCTATTGTATTATCTTTCACTTTGCCATTCTATCTACACGATAAGTGATCGCAACTTTTTTGTCATTTCATTTCATTTTGTGGGAAGATAAAAGAACAAAGAAGCAAACACATCCGATGATAATTTTACAATAATGCCATTGGGAATCACCAACGTCGGCTGCTATAAAACACATCTTCTGTCTCCTCACTCGTTTCTTCTCACTTTTCTGGTGTTCCCTTTCACCGGCAAGATTCGAATTCTTTTCGCTACATGAACAAAGTCCCTGTGTGCTCACAAACCAAATTTCTCTCATTAACTTCCAAGTAACTCGACTTCCCGAGGACAAAATTTTCTAAAATCACAAAACTTTGATGATCAAATAAATCTAACATTTAACGAAATCTTAGTTTTCAAGAAAGATCAATATACTGTATATGTGTGATTGTGTTGCATGAACGCTCATACGTACAAAAACAACTAAATATAATTAAAGAAGAGATTATTGTTGGGGATCGAGTTAAAGAGGGGTATTACTTCCAAGTAAGATCGCCTGCGAGAAGAAGATCGTTCTCCATGTCTTCATAAGCAATAAGATAACCAGGAATGGCGTTAGACAGATCAAGATCTTCCGTCGAATCAGCTCCATCGACAAACATTTGCCTCAAAGCCAAAGCCAAGCTCTGATAACTCTCATGCTTTTCTAGGCTTATGCGTTGGCAAATCGAACGACCCTAGAGCACAACCGTAACTGGAGGAACCACTGATGAAACTAGATCGTCCTCGACGTTGAGACCAAAGCCTTGGAAAGATGATCTCCCAGCCGCTCCGGCGCTGGAGTTGCTAGGGTTTTGGGAAATAGGTTCGGGCATGAAAGGTGTTGTGGTGTCACGAGGTTGTTGTGTGGTGGTGGTGTTGTCTTGATGAAACCTTCTTTGCAAAGAGTCTTGGCTTTGTGGCTCGAAACTGTTCATATTGAGATTAGGGTTTTTTGTATTTTAGAGAAGACAACGGTTTATATGGAACTCAAAAGTGTTTTTTAATGCTAGAGGGAGAAAGAGAGAGACTGTGTGTTGATTTGGTGTTGATGAGATTCTGGTGAAAGTGAATGTATGTGTACTTATAAATAGATAGAGAGAAAGCGTACGTTGTGTGCCAAAAGGTCTCTTTTATTTTACAATTTTTTTGTTTCAATGTTGTCTTAAATTTTGTCATTTAATTTCAAAGTACATCTGCTCTTTGGACTTCCCGTTAAACAATGAATCCTTAATTAACAATCAATTTAATACTCCAAAGGACTACTGTATTTTAATTATTCAATGAGCAATTGGAATCACGTATATGCTTTCACATGCATATGTATTAAATGATATTCTTACAACTAGATTTTTTTGATAAAATATTTTTTACAATTAGATTGCATTGATAATCTATCAATGAGACTGTGGAGCCGTTACTAGAAATGTGATAAGATTTCACTAGCTAATTTTCAAACCAGACATTATCAAAAATTATTTTAAAAACCCCAGTTTTTTTCTTTTAAGCAAGATATATATGCTTATAGTATGAAGATATTTACCAAATAAATGAAGATATTTAAAACAAAAATGATCAGAAAGGTTTACGTGGACGGAAAGCAAGCAGATAATGGGAAAAACATAAGTTGGAAATCTTAAAATCATTTGTAAAGTGTCATTATAATAAGTAAGAATAGAAACCTCCAAAGTAAAGACATTATAAATCAGAGTTTAAAAGTTTACATTATAAAAATTTATGATTGATAATTAAATAACGAAACAAGGTATAGAAAAAGAGATCTTGTAAATTGTAACGCATGAGCTGCGGAGACGACCGCGCTGCCGTCGCCGAACGCCTCGCTTCCTTGACTTGCGCCTGGTCGGGAGCTCCACGTCATGTTCATTTCATACATACACTCTTGCACATCAAGGATTCAAGAATACGAAGAATATATATATAACTAAAAAAAGGACATGCACACGCGAAAGCTTTTACCATGTATGAGATACTCTGGAGTTGAACTCGATTTAGGACATAACAAAGACACTAGTGTTTGTGCCAAAACTCGTACCACGACCCGGTTTATGTTATCGGAGGTCCATCATTTTACAAATTCCAAACATTATTTTGTCAAGAAAAAGTAGTGAAATTTTGAATTAATTTATGATTCGGTTTCATGAATTAATGGTCATAGTCAAAGACTGTAATTGATTTTTGATTCAAATGAATGAATAGTCATTATCAAAAATTATAATTAATTTGTGAATTAATTTTAAATTTTATGGTCAATTAATGACATATTAAAAAGAAGAATGAAGATATATAGAGACGAAGAGACAAACGTACAAACTACAAAGAGTTCTTATTCTAAGCAAATTTTCCAAAAACAATGTTATACCATATGTAGTCAAAAATTAATGAAATATTAAAACTTATGCTTTTTCTTTTGATTCTTTCGGGATTGGATTGATGTTCATTTTCTTTATCGATTGAGTGTTTTCTCCACCGAAATTTTGATCTCACGTTCTCTTGATTGTGAATTGAGTCTACTACTATAAATCATAGTCATAGAAATATGTATATATCTTCGAAAATAATAGATACATGCATGATATATACGATTCGATTCTACTTTGACAAGAACGAATTATTAGAGTAATTAGGATTGGCGTTGCTGCAGTAAATTACGTTATAATAATTAACTTCGACCACAAACTTGAAAGTTTCCTATGATCGTAATGTGCAAACAATCTATCTCTCTTCACTTATAGATTTTAGTCCACTGAATTACCTGAAAATAAAAAGATAAAAGAATATGTTCAGTCTAACTAAAATTAGTTGAACACTAATAAATTGAAGCTGATAAAAAAAAAATTAGCTAGGGACACCACTGATTCCAAATCAATATTCAAATAGTAATCACCTATATAACTATTTTTAAATCGCAAATAAGTACAATGATCAAGTATACATATATCATATGTCTGTGTCAAATAATTACGCCTACATGAAGAAATAACAAGTGGCAGTAATGATATTATTCAGAAATGTCAATGTTCTTAAGGGATTTTTTTGTGTCTGCTGAATGAAAAAATAACGGTGGATCCAACAAGCAAGAGGTGAATGAGCTAAAGCAAACCCAAGAAGACATAAAACGAAGCACAAGAAGCATATTTTCTTAAGTTTCAAGCAAACAATAATTTATTTAATGTAATAATCATGGTGATAAGCGTAGATAAAATACATTTAATTTTAAACTCGGGATTCGAAGAAGACTAGAAGTAGAAGATCCGACAGGAGGCATGTAAATGTTTAAAATTTACCTCGGTTTCATAGATTTTAATTTACAGTTTAACACATTTCATTTTATTTTAATCCTCTAATTAATTTGTCTCGATTTTTGTTTTTTTCGATTCTACAGACATACGTTAATGTTTGCTTATTTCACTCCCCGATAATAATTAAAATTTTAATAACAATCAAACAATTTCCCGCTGTTTTGGTCTGTTTCTAACCAAACAATGATAATTATCTTGTCATGTTCATCTATATTAGGCTATTCTAAACATAAATCATCTGAGCCTTGTCTACGAGCCCAAATGGGCTTATTAGGCTCAATTAAATCTGTGTGGGCCCACGTTTCTCCTTGCTTGAAGGCGAGTTCTGAATCCCGTGTTTAACCGTTGGCGCGTCAAAATCACGTGGAGGAGCACTGTACCCAGTAGGTGTGTCCGCACTAGATCATAATCACCTTAGACAAATTAAAAAAGCTCCATTACTGAAATAAAAAGCAAAAGAGAAAAAGAGAGATTTAAAACTTTTTTTTTTCGCTCTTCTCCAGAAACATTCCGTTTCAGATAATTTTGATTTTTGAATTTTGTTTAGCTCTTTCTCTGCTCGATTAGATCTGTTTCTGTGATTGATTCTCTTTGTGTGTGTGTCTTTGTGTTTATCGTTACTTTCGCCGGAGAAGGAAGTTCTCGTTGCCGTTTCGAAAATGCCGACGACTGATGCTGAGTACGATCTCAAAGTAAGATTACTGTTTTCCGATGAGTTTTATTCTCTATATTTCTCCTCGAATTCCAATTTTTATTGATTTATTCTCTGGTTTCTGCTCACAGGTTTCATCTCAGTCTGCGACAGGGTTAGTTTTCCTCTTTCCCTTAGGGTTTATTTTCAAATCTCCGATGAGTACTGATATTTTTTTTTTCTTTGAGAAGTGATTACACCTTCGCAAATGTGGATAACTTGGAGCATTGTACGAAGTACCTGAATCAGACGATGGTTACATTTGGATTTCCCGCCTCACTTGATCTCTTTTCGAATGATCCAGTGGGTTTTTATTAGTGACTCGTTGTTGTAATCTTGAAATTGTGGAGATGTTTCGGGTTTTAATTAGGGTTTTTTTTATTTAGGTTTCCATCTCAAGGACCTGCAATTGTATGTACTCGTTGCTGCAGCAGCGACAACGTGACATAGAGTTTAGAGAATCTGCTAACGAGCAGAGACAAAGGTGAATTTTGTTTTCTCCCTTCTTTCAGTTTGCTTTGTAATTATTGAATTATTCTTTGCGGATTAACTATTGGTCTTAAGCTGGGTTGTAATTTTCGTTTAGAGCCGCTTGGTATTAGTCATTGTTTACTTGGTGTTTCAGCTAAAAATATTTGACCTCCATCAAAGAAATTTGTGATCTCTATTCCATGGACATCCAGAGTTTAAGTTACTTTTAGATTTGTTATGCAGGATTTTCGTTTGTAGTTCATTTGCTAGATATTTAGCAGTTTTATCTGTTAATCTTGTGTGAATCAAGTTCGATGTTTGAGCTTTTCTAATCTGATTTGTGGAAGGGTTTCCTTATGGTTTATATGCATTTCCTTGCTGTGTATAGACAACAATCGGATATAGCTAGACTTGAAGCTAAAATTGAGAGGCTTGAAGCGCAACTCCAACAAAAGGACAGGGAAATTGCAACGATTACCAGAACCGTGAGTCCGTTCAAGTTTCAGCTGAAATGGTTTTTGCTTAGGTTATTGATTGAAGAAATTTTGATTATGAATGCACTCTTTTGACAGGAAGCCAAACACACAGCAGCTTTGAAGTCCCAGATTGAAAAGCTACAGCAGGAGAGGGATGAATTCCAAAGGATGGTGATTGGTAATCAGGTCTGATAGTTTATGCTGCTTGGATTTTAACTACTTTATCTTGGAAAAAATAGTACTGATGGATTATCTGCATTTATTCTCTAATCCCTGAATAGCAAGTCAAAGCTCAACAGATACACGAAATGAAGAAAAAGGAAAAGGATTACATTAAGTTGCAGGTAGTGTATCTTATCTCGTTGAAATGACTTTTCTGTGTCCTGTTTAATTCCGCATTTGAATGCTAATTCTTTTTTTGTTTCTCTCGTAGGAACGGCTGAATCAAGTTCTAATGGAGAAAAAGAAAGAATCAAGATCTGGAATGGAGATTATGAATTTGCTACAGGTCCTTTACCAGCTCTTGGTTTTTGCAATCCTTAGTTTATGAAGAATGTTGGGTTTTCCTCTTTGATTGATAGTCTGATGTAATTAATAGAAAGAAGGGAGGCAGCGTGGGACCTGGAACGGCAAGAAAACTGATACTGACTTCTACAAAAAGATAGTACGAGTCTAACTACAAATCATAAAATTATGCAGAGTTTCAAAGACATTTCCTTAACGACGTTGTCCCTGCAGGTGGATGCATATGAAGCGAAAAATCAAGAACTGATGGCTGAGAACACTAATCTAAGAGCATTACTTCGATCCATGCAGGTAAGCTCTTTTTTCATACCAAGCTTAACTTGCATAACTTAACATGTTATCCATAAGCAAAGTGTTAGATCTTTGGTTTTGTTGCAGACTGATATGCGTGATTTCTTAAATGCTCCAAACGGGTCAGCTAATCCTTCATTGGCTTGCTGTGAGAAACGTGAGGCTGATCCTTCACAATCTCCATTGGGTGGGAAGACGGTATGCATAATCTTAGATAACTGAATGGTTCTTATTTATAATCTTATATAATTGATTGCCCTGTATCTAACTAATTAGTCATTATACAGGATGTCTTTGATCTACCTTTCCGGATGGCTAGAGGTCAAATAGAAGAAAGTCTGCGCACTAAGATGGCTTCCATAAAGGTTTTTCTTGCCGACATTGTGCATTTACACAACAAACCATATTTTATCCGTGGTTAACTTTAATTTGCTGTTTCTTCTTACTTCCCTGGGACATAAAAAAAAAGGAGCGCATGGTCCAGTTACAAGATGCACCTAAAGGAGCATCTGTTACATCGGAAGCAACAGAGAGAGAGCTTGAACTCGAAGCTCAGCTCGTCGAGGCGAGAAGCATCATCCAAGAACAGGTCCTCTTTCTCGCTTTTCTTTACTAACAGCTCAGAGACTATTTTGCTCAGTCTTTATATTATAATGTTTTGGGAGGAACACAACATTTACTGGAAATGTTTTTTGACTTCCGTTTATAAACTGAAGAGCAAATTCTATTGCAGGAGTCCATAATGTCGAAACATCTCCCGAAATCAGAGCAGCGAAGGTATCAATTTACATTCTTTGATTTTGGCTTAAACAAAGATGATTATGCTAAACAATTAACAATGGCCAAAACTTGTTGCAGAGAATCCGTAGTTCCATTGGCAACTGAGGTATACTTATAGATTCCTCTCTCCTTCATTTCTTCATTATGTTCTTTCTTTCGTTAAAAGATTTAGATGTTCTTCATCGCTTTTGTTTTTTACAAAAAAAAGAGCTTAATAATGACACTTGTATAATCTATATAATGCATCCACAGGGAGTATAAAAATGTCCAGGAGCTCAAAAACCATGGACCCAAGTATGTTGCTAACAGATTTGCGGCAAAATGTAGTCTTTAGTATTGTATTCACCATCACCAAACCTATCCTTGGATATCTAAGTTATTTATATTTAGCGTTTAGTTGTATCAAAATCAGAGATCCTTTCTCCTTTGGATATGATCAAGGGCTTAATGATATTGGTTTAGTGTAAAAAATTCAAGATTCGTACTCCGTTACACTATCATATCTACTAATTAGTAATAACATAGTAGGTCACAGAGAACACCATGTTCTTTTGTTCTAAGTTCCAACCAAACTAATCAAATCACTTTGAAACCATTTCATGATTTGATTGTTTTTGGTCGGTCCAATATAATTTAGGAGACTTATGGACTTTCTTCCTCTTTAACTGTTTCAATTCTATAACTCTATATATGAGTGATAGATACTAGGTGTGTAATTTGGATAAATCGTATTTACTTTTTACAAGAGAAAAAGTAGATTCAAACTTTGTTCTTCTAATCCTTATATACGATTTAAGTTATGGTTTTCACTTAACAAGCCAAAATCCAAATACTGTACTGTGGACGTCTTATTTTCTTGAAATCAAAGATCCCACCAAATATCTAGGATAAGTTTTACCGGTTTTTTTTTGTTTTGTTTAACTCACGAGTGGCAATACTCTAGATTTTACTCTAGCTTTACATTAGACGGCACGTAGTAATGAGTTTCTGCAACCCAAAGAAATTCTTGCGTAGTCAGAATTTGGTGACAATAACTTCTTTTTAATTTGAATTAATTCGTATATTTTCGTAAAAATGGGTTTAATTGTGGTAATTACGTGATTAGTGCAATGAACTATACAAATGGATTTAACGATGTGCAATTAAGGAGTACGCAAAGTTTGGCGTCTCATGCGCATATGAAATCAACCGTCCTTGGACTACATTAACGTGCGCTTCATTTTAAAGTAAACATAGATTTTAATATCTAACTACATTCTGTGTATATAAAACAAAAGGAAATAATATATTTCCCTTGGATGATTCCAAAAATAAAAATATCAAAACTTTCTTTATAAATGTTTTTGATAGTTATGGTTTATTTCTTTTGTTGGTAACTGGATTTCTTTAATCGTGGTATAGAATAAATATCGGATTTGCCATTTAAATGTTGCAACAACAAAACGTGCATTACTAACAAAGATAGGTCTTATCCTTCGACCAAATCAATGAAACCACTAGATTATAAGTCTACAACCATTTTCATTAAATTTGATGTATTCTAAATAACTCGGTTACAATGATAGGAAGTAAAACTCATCAATAAGCAATTGTGGTTGGCCACCGAAGATGTTTTTAGTTGACAAGACTACATCTTTAACATATTCCGAATCACCAAACAATATTCTTTGGGTAATTCAAAATGTAACATTAAAAACTTGCTTTGTATGGCAAACTACAGCAGTATTTACAATGAATGTTTCAGTAATTTTATGGTTTATTTCTTCTTTTGGACAATTGAGTTTCTTAAATTGTACTCCAGTGTAGAATAAATATTGGATTTGCTATGTATAACAACCATATGTGCATTGAATATGAATCAGTCTTATCCTTAAACTAAATCGACGAAACCACTAAACTCCAACTATTTTGATGTACTCTCAAGTTCTCATAACTCGGTTATAATGATAGAAATCAAATTATTCTTAGTTACAGCACAAGCAACAAAATCACCAAAGAAAATAAGCAATAGATTTCTTTTTGTATGGTAAAAAGTCAAAAACAATTATTATATTGATAATACATTATTATCAAACTCGTTACATGTAATATGTGTCTTATGATTCACATAGCAACTCTTGTAACATTAATTAAGGTATAAATCAATTCTTACGCCCATATAATTGGGCAAGAATCTCTCTCTCTTTCTATATATATACAAACACACTTGCACTCGATATTATCTCCACAAATTTCACATATCTTCTCTTCTCTTCTCCAACTCTCAACAAACGAACATCATCATGAATCAAGAACACAATAACATAACTCCAACACCAAAAGCTTCATTGTTATTAATGGAAGATGATCTATGCAAGAAAGCATCAGACGTCTCAAGAAACTCATCGGTCGGAATTTCTACAAGAATCTTCTATTATTATCATCATCGGAGTCTCGACGATAGAGTTCCATTTAAGTGGGAGATGCAACCGGGAACGCCGATCGATCCTCAGCCGGATTAGATAATTCCTCCGATTACTCCTCCTCCGGCGTTCCTCAGCCTTGGGTTCCCTAAACCCTCAATCTCCGTCGGAGAATCTAATAAACATTCTCTTTTCCCGGCGAAGCTTAAGCTTTGGAAATGGAAGAATCTTCGTAAGAGATGTTTCTTTAGATGGTCAAGCCAAGGCATGCTTAGTAGAGGTAATTAAGCCTTACGTTTGTAACAACTTATATATATTTTTATCAAACAAAAAACTATATATTCGTTTGAAATTTTGATTTATTTTCGAGGAGAAAATTTACAAGAAATCTTGAAAACTGATCTTCGAGGGGAGTTCATACGAAAATAATTAACTTCAAAGTTGGCGTTTAATAGCTTTTTCATTAATATTGTTAAATTACGCAATAACATATATATATATATATTGTATATTCTTACAAAATCAAGGAATAACACATCGTAGAATTGTATAATTGGTAAGAAACTAACTAACAAATTCCTAAGAAACTAAGTAGTCATTCTGCAAATCATAATTTAAGATATTATTATGTATAATCAATGATTTGATTCTTTAGTTGATTTAAATTCTTTAAAAATAAATGTTTATGCATGTATATATGTTGTAACATCTCTTATATAATTTGCATGTATGATCCATATATCAGATCATAATAATGCTCGTCACGGCGTAAATTCTTGTGGTGAATTGGAGAGATTAGAGGAGTCTGAGGATTACAGGTCAAGCTCTTCTTCTTCCTCTTCGTCATCTTCCTCGAAAGATCGGAGATTGATAAAGGCTTCACCACGTCAATGGCTCAGCGGCAGTCCAGCTCGGAATATAAGGAACAACCATAACGGTTTTCGTTAGTGTTTTTCTCTTGACTTGTTGTTTTGTACCAAATTAATAGTTAGACTACAAGGAAAAAAAAACAAATTCCTCCAAATATCACTCTTTCAAGTGAAGTTTTTGTTACAAAACTTATGGTATAGATGGAAGTTTTTAAACCTTGTAATTTTTGTGTAAATAAAACATAGTTTAGTGATATTAATGAGTATTGCCAAAAAAATAAGTATTAAAATGATCAAGACTATTGTATTGATATTTCTACGTCTTATTAATTTTCTCTTTCAAATTTCAAATTAAGGTTTAACATTTTTTTTGGATGAACTGAAGGATATTAGGTGTAGTGGTTTTAATACTTTGAATGACGGAATGGAGAAATTATTTCCCATATTTTTGTAAATCTTTGGGAATATGGAATGAATATAAATCGTTTTTTAAAAATATTGTGGGATGGATCATAATTTATAAGATTCTGTAGAAATTTTATATCATTATGAGGTCTGGCTATCGTTACCCTAATCTTATTCGGATCATTAGTCTGTTATATCGGACCAAACAGAAGACGGAACACAAAGATGAACAAAAAAAACAATTGGCTGCACAATTTGTATGTTGTTGGAGAGGAACGTTTGCGATCTATTGGTTTTGTAATGATAGACCAGTAATTTCTATTTAGGCCCACTTTAAATCTTCAATTTGGGCCCGGGGTCCATGTATGATAACACAGGTGGCTCCTGCACCCTAAAAATAAGAAATCATTAGAACAGTAGTTACAATTACAAATTTGATTAAATGTCCCCAATAAAGATTGCTCATCTCCGTATCCCTGTATTCTTTTTTCTAAATTCGTTTCTAAGGTCAAACGATAGCTAGTGTCATTAATAGTGTATCTCCACTAAATAAATACATAAATTGTTCCCGCCTCTCACATAACATAAGCATATCTTTTGGAATTACCCTTTTTATTACTATTTTTCAAGAGATGTTAAATTTCATAATTTTTATTATTGTATTGAATTCAATAATTCTGTCAAATATTTTGAATCGTAAAAATCATATTTAAAAATATGATCTAACTTTTCTATAATTTTTTATATTTATGTTTAATACATATAAACTATTATATTTGAATTAGGTATAAAATGACAAGATGGTGATACGTATAACCTATTGAAATATAAATTCAGTCAGAGTTTATAAATTTATTTTAAAAATATTTCGTTTGTTAAAAACTTATTATTTTAGCTACTTTCTTATGTTAGTTTTCTTTTCATATATTTTGCTTTCACCGAAAATAAAGTCTGGATCACCACAATATTAGCAAAATATTCAAGTTGCAGATGTCTAAACCTTATATCATATACTAACAAATAATATTTAGGAACCTTATATGTACTCCAGGAAATAACAAAGAGAAGCTTCTCGAGTGGCTTATAAACTAATTATAGAACAAAAATCGTTTTAAGGGAAATAAACAAACAAGGCTTTTAAAGATAGTAGTACTACGTAACAAGAACTTATCAACCAATATACTATATAGTGTCGTCGGGCTTTAATTGCATCAGCTCATGCGCACTGTTATACGGTGGTGCTGTCAGATATTCTTCAGCCAAAAAAATGTTGTCATTTTTGAACGACTGAGATAACTCCCAATAAAACGAACAAAAGAAAACAAACGCCTATTTCATTGTCCAATAGCAGCAAAAGTAGGTATTATAAAACTATTTTCTAGTCAAAAGAGACAAAACCGAACGTCATGTGGTATAATATTAATTCTTTTTAAAATAAATATAAAATAAAAAAGAGAGTGTCATGCGATAATTCATAATGCGCAATTATAACAAAATAGTAGGATGGCAAAGCGAACGTGAGGAATGATTAATGATTTGATGTAGCTTTTTAAAATCCGACGCATTTATATCTATTTTTATTTTGTTTATATAGTATCTAAAAAAGTAATGTAGTTGTTTTCTCTTTTTTTTGAGTTATATTTTTCATATTTCTGTTAGTTGTTTTTAGACGACCTTTCTCGATATTAAAATGTATGATACGTAACACCACATTTGATACTGGAACGTGTGGTACAAAGCGTTTTAATATATCCGTTAAATAAAGTAGCTACATATATCTGATTTTAAAAAAATGTGTGTGTTTTTTCTTGATATATACTGAAATCTAGAAACATGTATGGTAATAAAATAACTAACTTACTTAAAATGTAAAAAAATACTAATAGAAAACCTATTAACAAAAAAAACATACTAATATATTTCAGGTATATCTCGGCGCCGAACTCTTTGGCAAAATTTCTCGTCTTCATTTTCTTTTTGTCTTGTTGTCTTTTTGATAATCTTTCGGCATTTTTATTTGCTTTGCTTCGTTTACCTTTTTTTTCTTCCTAAAACTATCCGAAGCTGGCAAAACCCCTCATTTTTTTGTTTACTAAATAACTAAACTTGCACTTAAAGAGATAATACCATAGGGTGAAAATGCACATATTCATTGCGTCTTCATTTGACATTTTAATATATAGTATTATGAAATAATATTGAACATAACTTCATTTTTATTAACAAAAATCTCATTTAAATGCTGGGTTACAACCAGAAAATAATATAAAATACAGGCTTAGTATTTTGCTTCTCCGATTAGTTGTAAAATCTATAATGAACTTATGAAAATAAAAATTAAAGTTTAAGCTCAATAAATAGAATACTGATTGTTGAACCATCATACTTTGTTTGTAAACTTCGTTTTTTTAGTATAAATAAGTTAACATAATAATTAATCGTAAGGGGATTTGCTTAGTCCAAAAGTAAACTACATCCACTCCGGTTTTGATGCCTTTACTTTCGATCGATCCACTATGATCCTCTTCTTGAATCTTGTTCTAATTATATAAAATTTGCGTTGTTCTACGATCATATAATAAACTTGTCGTTTCACATTTTCTGACATCTCGTTAAATAACTCCAACCCCGACCGCTTTCAGTGGAAAAGCAGCATTATCATGTACTACAATAAGGTAATAGAAGAAAATATATATAATACTGTATCTTTTTGTATAACTAGCAAGGAAAAAAGGCTACGACTATTTAACACGTGATTCACCGAATTCATGACGCAACCTGGAGAGCATATATCATATGCATGATTCGAAAGCTGGCACATATTTACATTTTTAAGTAATAAGTAACGAGTTAATTTGCTCGTGATTCCTGTAAACAGAATACTGATATGCATCTATTAATTGGACGTATATACCGTATATATGGCATCTATATATCAACTCATCTAAGCACCTATGTCGTATTAAATCGCATGTATATCTATGAACATACATATGCATACATCCATACATATATATATATATATAACAAGCAATTAAAAACTATAACAATGGAAGTTTATCTATAAAAGGAGTAGATATGTATAAAATACTGTTGTTTACTATCTGAGTTTGTATGTATAAAATGACGTTGTAGAAAACAATAAGTGAAAGGAAACATATAATTGTTAAAACACGATAATGGTGCAGAGTGAAGAGATAGACAATGGGATAACGCAGCATGCAGAAGACACGTGTGCATAGTGGCTGACACGTGTGGGCGGTTGACATGCAACTAGGTGCTCGCCATTACCACATAAACCTATCTACTAATCTTCTTTTAACTGATTAGGTCCAAACATGTAAACTTTAGGCCTGAACAAAAAAATCCGAATTCAAAAATCAAATTGAATTCGATCCGGAAAGAAAAAGGCGAATTTGAAGCTAGATCGACAAAATATCTAAACAGATATTAAATTTCTATATTTGAATAAGCGAATCTAAATCTGAATTGAACCTAAAACTAAATAAATACTAAAATATCTTAAATATAATTATATACAAAAAATATTATTTATAATTAAACTTAGTATCCAAAATTATAATCATAAAACCAAAATGTAAATGATTCTAAAACTAAATAACCAAAATATTTAAAATAAATTGAAATATTCCAAAAGCTTTACTTATATTTATAAAAAAAATTCAAAATTTATTTAAATTTAATTAATTTTTTATTTTATCTGAACTCGATCCATATCTAAACAAAAAAATATAAATAATTGACTAATTTTTAAGCTTATAAACTAAAAAACCCAAAAAAATCCAAATTAAATCCGAATCTGAAATGAGTTCCGAACGTCTAAACCTAAGAAATTCATTATAACTTAAAAGGTTGTTAGCAGATCTCACATATACTGATCTATCCAACAATTTATTCAAATTATATTCACACTTTCTTTCATTTTTTTGGTTAATTATATCCACGCTTTAGTCTCACGTTCTTTGTCCCCACGCGTTTGACTCAAACTCTAAACGCTAAACATCAAACGCTATTATGGTATTCAATTGAATGGTCGGTGCATGATAGACCCGGAAAACGCACCAATAGTTCTACGACCATGATGTATTGGTAATGACATGAGTCCGAAACCCAATTATATAGAGAAAACGTAGTTTTTTTGCTTGTAGCTGTGTTGTACGATGCTGCAGTGCATCGTGTCACACCATATTTTGTACACATACGTGCGTACGTAATGCATTCACTACATTCTTTTTTTTTTCCACCAATTTCATTCAATGATTATGATAATTCGAATAAATATATTTTAAGCACTTTTCGCAGTAGATTCAAATTTAAATTTACAGTTATATAATATTAACTATTCAAAATAATAAATGGTGGTAGAAATATCATGATATCTTTATTCGTATTGTAGTTATACTGGTTCGACCGGGTAATATATAATTTGAATCATTAAAAAATATTACTCTTTATATAATAAGTATATTCTAGAACTTTATTTTATTTCTATATAAAATATAATTTTAAAATTTTGATTGAAAAAAACATTTACATACATTAACGACATGTTAAATATAAATTTAAACTTTTTTTAATCTAAACAGTGTTAACACGCGTTAAGAATCATAAAGCACTACAATTTTAGATTGCTCAAATAGTCACATTAGAAATTTTTGTTTCACAGTTAGAAATGTCAAAGGATTTAGAATTCATTTGAAAAATAAGTTTATTTGTCATTCAACATTTGACTCCACCGTTTGTTCCGTACCGAACACATCAAATGCAAACATAATTGTTGTATACCGACCAGCCTCTTGTTTTGCCACGACAAAAGCTAGCTGTGATAAGCGAAGTTATATTGTAGATCAAGTATATTTCCCTGAATTCGATATGTGTGTCTCACTAAATTTGTAAGAATTCAAGATCATTACAAACTAAAAGAGGAAAGCTGAGGGTGATCAAAAGGTGGAAATGGCGCCAAAGCTTTGATATGAATGGCGAGTCCACAAAGATGCGCGATCTCTTTTTCGCTTTTTACGTTTTTCTAAATATTTTAATGTTTTTATAAATCGTAGAAAAACGTAGTGAACAAAAGCCAAAAATAATCAAATATAATAAAAGAGGTGAAAATATCAAATGGTATTGGAGTGGTCAAAGAATGACGAAAAGATTAGGAAGGCCAAAGTCTGTAATAATTGGATACAGAATAGAGGGGACACGCGTCGTCTTTTGGACCATCTCCGATTATTTCACTTTCCTTACGCCAATTTGTTTTTAAAATATGCTTTATATCACTATATGACTATATATATGATTCAGTTTTACAATAGTATAATGGGGCAAATTAATTAAAACAATTAAAATAGGTTCAACTGTCAGTCTGTAACAAAGTGTATGTCAAAACCAAATCCAAGCTAGCTATTTGTGGTTTATCAACCAAAACGATGTCAATCTTAACCAGGAGTTATGATTAAGAAACCTTCTTGTTTACATTCACTCGTACTTATCGATAAAAAGTGTTTTCTAATCAAGATTACTGATTTAAAATGACATGGTTTTGGTTAATAAATCACAAATGGCAAGTTTTTTTTGTTTTTAATCAGCTAGGAATGCTCTATTCTTACGATAGAACATTTGAATTTGATTTTGGAAGTGCTTCCCAGCGTGCATACATTTACTACTAATTATATATAAAAGATAGAAAAATCTCAAACATTCACCGTATGTGTATGTTAATACGTAGACCGTTCGTCCTTCCACGTCACAAGAAAAACGAAACCAAAATAATATACTTAAAGGAAAATGAAAGTGACGTGAGATCAGTCGCCGCCCAGTTCTTCCCATCAAAAGCTTCCACTTGCCCTTTTGCTGTCTTCCTCTCTCTCTCACCCTCGCTTTGCTCTTTCTGCTTTTTACTGTTTAAAAAAAAATAGTTTCATCATTGCATTATTTGGTAAATGCACTAAAATATGACTTTTGTAGCAGCTGGTGACTACACTCAATTTTCTTATGTTTCATCAGCCTAAAAACAAAATCTTTAAATCACCTTATAATAAAATATAATTAAGAAACTGACGAGTAAGTTTTATGTTACAAATTTATTCGTCAAAAGCTGTTAAAATGCATTTTTAATCATAATATGTTTTTAATTGATTAAAATTTAATCCAAACAGAAGATGTACGAATGTTAGATTAAGTAAATTCTTTATTAATACTAAAATTAGTAAATATAAATCTATACATTAGCTAAATATATTCGTCCGACATTCAAATTGTTTTATATGATACGTGGTATTGCATGTGATTTCCTAACCAAAATTATCAGAATAAGTTTATTTAGCTTCGAATATAAGTTTACAGAGTCTCGACCTTCGTGCTCTCTCTCTCTCACATACATTTCCTCACTCGTCTCTCTCATCTTGACCTCTATATCTGTGTCGTGTCCTCTCTCTTTCTCTCTCTATCTATCTCTAAAGCCCTAGAGGAAAAGTTAAAAGACGAGACCTTCCACTATTTCCAAAGTTGTGAAATCACCAGAGACAATCTCTCTCTCTTCTAAAAGATTTCACGAGTCCCCAAAAGAAAGAAAAAAACCTTATTTCCAAAGATGAAGAACAGTAACAACAAATCTTCTTCATCTTCTAGCTATGATTCTTCTTTGTCTCCTTCTTCTTCATCTTCTTCCCACCACAACTGGCTCTCTTTCTCTCTCTCCAACAATACTAACTTCAACTCTTCCTCAAACCCTAATCTCACTCCCTCCACATCAGATCATCATCATCATCATCATCATCCTCACCCTTCTCATCTCTCTCTCTTTCAAGCCTTCTCCACAACTCCAGGTCCTTCTCTCTAATTAAGGTTTTGTTTTGTGTTTTTGTATTTTTAAAATTTGTATGAATTAAGACAAACCAACTTTTGTGTTCTGTTGCACCTAGACTAGAACCTTACCCTTTTTGGTTTAATTAAAGTTTTTCTTATTTAGATTTAGTAGTGTATTTTAAATTCATTGCTTCTTTTATCTTTTTAACTTATCTGTTTTTTTGGTTTTGTACTTAAACTAGTCAAATGTAATCTAGTAAACCTTCCGGTCTATTAGAGACCATCTAGTTCAATATCTATTATTTATTTCCCTACAGAATCTTTCACTAGATATTGTCTCCTTCAAAGTAATTAATTAATTAATTACCTCAATACCCTTGTAAATAAAACCAATTTTCAGTCGAACGGCAAGATGGTTCTCCGGGAGTTTCCACCGGCGATGGAACTGCTGTTCTTTCCATGTACCCCGGCGGTCCAAAACTCGAAAATTTCCTCGGCGGAGGAGCCACAACAACGGCGACAAAACCAATGCAACAAATGCAATCTCTCGGCGGTGTGGTCTTCTCTTCCGACCTACAGCCACCGCTTCATCCTACATTCGCTTCCGAGATCTATGACTCTGAGCTTAAATCAGTAGCTGCTAGCTTTCTCGGAAACTACTCCGGTGGACAGTCATCGGAAGTCTCTAGCGTACATAAGCAACAACAGAACCCTCTAGCTGTTTCAGAGGTTTCGCCGACTCCGAAGAAGAACGTAGAGAGTTTCGGACAACGAACTTCGATTTATAGAGGAGTCACAAGGTGCGTCTAATCAGTTATTAATTACACTTTAAATATAAATAATCAGACGATAGAATAACATTTTTGGTTTGTATATATTAATATCTATGGCTATATTATATGTGTAGATGCTTGTGGTTTTTGTTAATGACAATTTATAATAGAAGATTTAATTAATATAACAGACATAGATGGACTGGAAGATACGAAGCTCATCTATGGGATAATAGTTGCCGAAGAGAAGGCCAAAGCAGAAAAGGAAGACAAGGTACAGTTTTGTCTTAAAATGCGCCTAATGTGCGTAGTTTATTAGAAAGATGCAGTAGATTTGTACTATAATGCGCGTTTTGTCTTTATATTTTTTACCTTTACTTTTACTTATGAGGTCACGACCAAAATCTAACGTCGCTTTATACTGTGTGTGACGTGAAATCATTACCAACCGTGGACGATCTGAAATTTGTAATGATTTTAATTGTTCTGCAGTATATTTAGGTGAGTTCCAATAAATTTCGATAAACAGTTTATTTCATCCTCTATTTATTTCCCTTCTGAAACGATATCATTCCATTGGAAATATATAATCTGTTATGTTCAGGTGGTTATGATAAGGAAGAGAAGGCAGCTAGAGCTTATGACCTTGCAGCTCTCAAGTACTGGGGTCCTACAACGACTACTAATTCCCCGGTAATATTTGTCTCTTGTTTTTATATATTTATTTGAAATTTTTAAGATTGTCTTTATTGCAAATTTTAATTTCCAGAGAAATATTTGTAATTAGATATCAAATTACGAGTCTGAACTTGAAGAGATGAAACACATGACTCGACAAGAGTTTGTTGCTTCACTAAGAAGGTAATACGTTAATTTGAGATATGTTTTTCTATAAATTATTGCAAGAAAATCAAATCTGTTTTTCTAACCAAAATACGTTTTTATTTGTTTTATTAAAGGAAAAGCAGTGGATTCTCTAGGGGTGCCTCCATGTACAGAGGTGTTACTAGGTCTGTTTACACTTTAAGATGTAGATTTCTATTCTTAGAATTAATTATCTTATGAAAATATCTAATCTGTTTGGAATAAAATGATTTAACTTAATTACAATAATGCAGACATCATCAGCATGGTCGATGGCAGGCACGTATTGGAAGAGTTGCGGGCAACAAAGACCTTTATCTTGGCACATTTAGTGAGTTCCATTTCAATATATTTTATGAATCTGATTTAAACATTGATTATGATAATGATTTAACTCATAGTGGTATCTTAAACTTCAGGCACTCAAGAGGAGGCTGCAGAAGCTTATGATATAGCCGCGATAAAATTCCGTGGTCTAAATGCAGTCACCAATTTCGACATCAGTCGCTATGATGTCAAATCAATTGCTATCTGTAATCTCCCTGTGGGCGGACTAATGGCTAAACCGTCCTCAGCAACAGCAACAGCTGACAAAACCGTTAATATATCGCCATCCGACCCTCCGTTTCTGACCACGTCGTCGCTCACTTACAATATGGCTACACCATTCCATGACCAAGGAGGAGCCTTTTTCCACACCGGAATACCGATCAAACCAGACCCGGCTGATCATTATTGGTCCAACGTTTTTGGATTACAAGCAAACCCGAAAGCCGAGATCCGACAAATATCAACCTTTGGGTCGGATCATCACAACCCTACTCCGGGTTATGCTATAATGCCGCTAATGCAAGAAGGCGAAAACAACTTTGGTGGTAATATTGTTGGGTCTGAAGGGTATAACAATGATTCTGCGGCATCGAGCCCTGTCTCGGCAATTCCACTGTCCTCGACAACGACAATAAGTAATGGTAACGAAGGGTATGGTGGGAACATCAACTGGATTAATAGCAACATTTCAAATTCTTACCAAACTGCGAAGTCAAATCTCTCTGTTTTGCAGACACCGGTTTTTGGGTTGGAATGAAGTCAAATCTCTCTGGCTATGCTTGAAATCAGATAATTTACTACTTAGATTATTTAAGTAGTTTTTAAAAAGTATTTTAAGTTTTTTCACTTTTATCTTTGTCTACTGACCAAGAATTAAGCGGGATCTGACAGTACTAACTCTTTGTGTTAATGGCCTTATGGGTTCTTTTTACTTTTCAGAACTTTTATTTACTTTATATTATATATTTTTTCAAATTTTTTTGTTTTGTTGACAATAAGAATGATTGAAGATGGAACTATATGTGAAAAAAAATTCTGTAACTTAAATACGTCTGCATGGCATGGTTTCGTCAACTTTGCTTGTAAGTAATGTATCTGAAATTGCAAATATATGTGCGAAACAGATGAATACTTTTTTTGGCATATATGATCGAAGTAAACTTTTTCATTTATCTGTGTTTCCTACGCGATGACAGAATTGCGGCAAAACATTTTGTCTGCATAGTATTAGGTAACGGTTGATAATAGTATTGTTACAAATTCTTAGAAAATTTTACAAAGTTTTACGTGTTTTAAATAGTGTTTTCACATTCTTTGTAAATCATAAACCCGAATTCCAGATCCTAAAAAGCATACAATTAATAAAAGTAATGTCAAATATATATGTATATATATATATATATATTTTTTAGAATTAACAGAAACTTGTGAATTTGTTTTAAATAATCTGAAAGTTTTTGAAACGTTTATTGATTTCGGAAATTTCACATGTTTTAAAAAAACTTTTGAAAGTTGTTTGTAGTATATATTTTACATTTCTAGGCATAAGCAGAACTTGGTAATGTATATATGTTTCCAGTAATATAAAAATTTTACAACTTTTCTCAAACTTTTATAATTTTTCAGAAACTTAAACAAGTTTTGGAGTTATCACAATTTTTAAAAAGCTCTCATAATTTTTTTTGAAAATTTACATTTTTTATCCTGTAAAAAACTGTCATTCTTCCCCATTTGATAATTCAAATTTTTTTAATATATGAACAATAAATCATGCAATCTAATTCTAACATTCTAATTATTTAGCTAAAAATCATGTTGAACCAGACCACATAAAGAATATATATGGATTTCAGACCGGGACAACCCGAATTAGCCTTATTTTACCCCTTAAATTTTTTTTCGAAAACGTCACGACTTATCACCATCTATTAAAATTCGTAAATACTCATAAACCTTTTCCCATAAAATCTAAAACCAAAAATTCTTGAATTCTTGTTTTAGACTTCGATAGTTCATACTTCATACACTATTACCGAACGTTACCCAAATCTCTTCCCTTCTCCCGTCAGAATTTGGGGGGTCCCAAGAGAAAAAAACAGGAATAGATGCATTTTTTTGTAATATATGTATATAAATAAATATTACTTATTCCATTTCAAATATAAAATGTTACAATTAAAATTTCGAAATTGTTTTTATTTTAAAATAATCGTTTAATATATAAAATAAAAATAATTCAGCCAATTATAAAAAACTACAAAATACTATTAATCACACAAAGTTTAGTATAGTTAAAAACTACATATAAATATAAGAATATTTTATATTTGAAAACAATTTTTTAAAAAACATCTTATATTTTAAAACGAAGGGAATAGATGTTTTATGAGAATAAATTCCAACAAAGTAACTAATTTTTTGTAAGTTTTTCAAAGATATATGGAGATATAAGGGATATTCTAGAAAATATAGTATATAAAAAATCTAGCATTGGTTGCCAGTCAAATAAAAACATTTTGTATATATAATATCTTCGAAAGCACGGGAAGATATTAGATATTTACAACTTGTGTTGTTTTAATATAAAAATAAAGAAAGGGAACCAAATTCTAAAGAACTTAAAAAAACGAGAAAAACTTTCAGAGCAGAAGATTCATAGGAGGGTTTGCTGCTTGAAACATCAAGCAAAAAAAGACGACAGAAGAAGTTACGGCGATGTATATTTTAATTTCCCCAAAACCCCCCCAAAAAAATCTCTAAATAAACCTAGAAAAAACAAAAGCCAGAGAAAAAAACCGAAGAACACCAAGAAAAAAAATGCAAGCTGCATCGGTAAATAGCTTTATTTTTTTTGTTCTTTGCTGTTGAACTCTCATTCGGTAATTAGCTTTCACAACGAACCAATCCTCATTTTATGTGCTTATTTATTTTTCTATATATATGTGTATTTATTTATTTTTATTTTTAAAATTTAACAAAATTTCTCAATGCTTTGTTCTTAAGATCGAGTCCTCCTCGAATCTCTGTCTATACATATAAATATATGTGTTCTTATTACAAAGAACGACAAGGAGAGTTTCATGGGTTTTACTCTTTGGTTGTTTAAAGATTAAAATCGAAAAAAATAAAATCTGAACTTTTTCCGATCTCGTTTGTTCTTCCGCATCGTAAGTACTGTTACATCTTTGATGTCGTTTCTTTGTATTATTTGTTAGTCTCAGATTATTGTGATGAGTTGTTCTTATTGCTTTAACTTTACATCAGTTTAAACTTTTGTCTGAAATCCGATCTGCAGCTCTCAAAGATCTGGCGTTTTGATGGTAATGTAGGTCCAGAAGACATTGATATTTCTTCATTTCACGGTACGATATTTTCTCGACGTGAACGTCTCACTGTTTCCGGTTTCATGCGTTTTATTCGATGCTTTTAGGTCGTCAACACGACGCCGTTTTTATTCAATATGAACAAACACATTGGATTCGTCGTCATTGTGGAAAATTTTCAAACTTGAATGTTTTTAACCCAAAAAAAGTCAGAAATTGATTTGTTTTGATTTTTTTTCTCCGTTGATACATCTTCAAGAGATTGATTCTAGGGTTAAAGGATTGATCTTTGTTTTTTTTTTGTGCAGTTGTTGAATACATGGAGCCTCCTAAACCAAATGGTTTGAGTGTAAGTGAGAGAAGAGAACTGATCCACGCATTGTCGAAGCAGCCACAAGAAGCTTCCGAGCTTTTAAATTCATGGAGTCGAAATGAGATAATGAAGATCATATGTGCAGAGATGGGGAAAGAGAGGAAGTACACTGGTTTAACCAAACCAAAACTCATTGAAAATCTATTGAATCTTGTGTCTCGTCCTCTTGGAGAGACTTCTTGTTCTGACCGTAGAAACTCTAGGAAGAAACAGAAGACGATTGGTTATATTATTTGCTGTGAGAATTTAGCTTGTAGAGCTGCTCTTGGAAGTGAAGATATCTTTTGTAGAAGATGTTCTTGTTGCATATGTCAAAAGTTTGATGATAATAAGGATCCGAGTTTATGGTTGACATGTGAGGCTTGTGGATCGTCTTGTCATTTGGAATGTAATTTAGAGAAAGAGAGGTATGGGATTGGGAGTGGTGATCTTGATGGTCGGTTTTATTGTGCCTTTTGTGGCAAAGATAATGACTTGCTCGAGTAAGATTTTTTCGATATGAATCTAGATGAAAAGGGTTGTTTGGAGAATGTAATGTAATGTATGTGTGTGTGCGCTTACAGATGCTGGAGGAAACAAGTGAAGGTGGCTAAAGATACGCGGCGTGTGGATGTACTTTGTTACCGTCTTTCTCTAGGACAGAAGCTGTTGAGAGGTACAAGGAGGTATCGGAATCTGTTGGAACTCATGGATGAGGCGGTAAAGAAGCTCGAGGGTAATGTTGGTCCGTTGTCTGGTTGGGCCATGAAGATGGCTCGAGGTATTGTCAACAGACTTTCTTCAGGATCACAAGTTCAGCAGCTGTGTTCTCTGGCAATGGAAGCTCTGGACAAAATGGTGTCACCATCAGAATCTGTTACAAGCAAAGGTTAGTCGTGTTCTGTACATATTTCTTTTATTTGAAATTCGAAGATGTTGTTGACTCTAGTTCTTGTTAGGTGACACGATGAGCGTGAGAGTAGAAGGGATTCAAGCTAGATCAGTCACTGTGAGATTAGACTCTGAGGAGCCGTCTTCTTCTTTGCAAAACCGGATCACGGGTTTCAGGTTGTTTTGTCGAAAGTCAAAGGATGAAGAGTGCTCTTCTCAGGTGAATTGTGATGTTTATCTACCTGAGACGAGGTCTACCATCCAAGGACTTGAACCCGAGACTGAGTTCTGTCTCAGAGTCGTGCCCTTTAACAAGGAAGGTGACTTAGATGAGTCTGAGCTTCGGTTCTCAACATTGAAGGATGATGGCGATGAAGCTGGGAACAGGGAAAGCCTTTTGACATATTCTAGCAGTGGTCTTTGTAGTAATCCATCTTTGCCTGAAGATGAATCTAATAACGTCCGTAAAAGCTGCAGCAAAGAAAATGGTGACAAGGACAAGATTGAACACTGTAGTGAAAATGGTGACAAGGACAATGCTGAACACTGTAGTGCAGGAGAAGTAGAATCTGAGGTTGAAAACGAGAGGCTCGTGAAAAGGAAAGCTAACAAGATAGAGGGAAGAGACTTGCTTGTAACACCCTACAAGAGAGATACTTTTAAGAGCAAACAAGGAGGAAATAAAAGATCCAAATCAAGAACAGTATCGGTGAATGAGGAACCTGAGATCAATGCAAGAAATGGAGTGGGAGATAAAGACTTGGGTCATATTGTTAAGACGATTAGATGTTTAGAGCAAGAAGGACATATAGATAAGAGTTTTAGGGAAAGGTTCTTGACATGGTACAGCTTAAGAGCAACTCACCGAGAAGTTAGAGTTGTGAAGGTCTTTGTTGAGACCTTTATGGAGGATCTGTCGTCTTTGGGACAACAGCTAGTGGATACATTCTCAGAATGCATAGTGAGCAAGAGATCATTGACGACTGGTGCTGTACCTGCTGGAATCTGCCTCAAGCTCTGGCATTAATAACTTTTGAAATCCGTCTTTTTATCAATTTGCTTGATGTTCTAAACTATAACGATATTTTAGAATGAAGTTATGTACGCAAACACCAATTTTGCTTCTGATGTCTAGTGAAAAACTGCAAATGAATAGGCTTGATTCAACTGAATTGTCTGAAAGTAAGAGCCGGAGATTACACACAAGCATTAACAATTGTAAATCCCGAAAATAGTGATTGATAACGCATGATTTGTTTCTAAATTCAGAGAGTACATGTTTGTTTCTCCAAGGACACTGGAACAGAGACTCAGGAAGAATTGCCATAAATACTACCTGGCGATGCAGCTCGAACCCTCATTCTTTTGACTAGTGTTTAGGACAGCATGAGAAGGACCTGCAAAACATGTTCAAAGGAGAGGAAACTTGGTGGGATAAAGAGAACAATGCGAAAAAAACAAAAACTGAACTGGATGCAGAGAGTCACAACAAGATTCTAATTTAATATCATGAAAACTGAAATGGGTGGTCAATCTCTTCAGAGTAAGTGATGCGGCTTTATATCCATCCAATGACAAGCAAAACCAGCACTATGGTGGGATTTTTCACAGTAACTCGCACAACTTAATCTTGTTACAAGAGAGTCAAATGTGCCAAGACATGAAAGCAAAGAACTTAGAGAAAACATCTTCTCTGGTTTGACTTAACTAGTTGACAATGCAGATGACAGAATGAACCAAGTGAACTATCTATATAGAGCTGTGAACAAGAGTGAAAGTTATATATAGCAAAAAAATACTGAACCTGACTGGTTCTTAAATGCCATTATCTGATAAGATGTTGATGATTCCTCTTCCATGCAGCGCTAAGTCCTAGCTAATTCGATCACACTACTACAACCTAGAGAAAATAGCTAAACCTATCTTCCAATTCGATGTTACTGAATAACAGAGATTATCATCACAAAAACATAAACTTGAGAAGCCTAACCTTGAGAAAAAACTAATGATTACGCTCAGGAGGTAAAGGACGGTTAAATCCACCGCGACGGTTCATGTACTGTCTTGGCTGACGTTTAGTCACAGCTCTAATCCCACTGACGTCAGCACCTGCAACAGGTTTCCCTTTCGTTGAATCAAATCCAGTTGGAATCCCTAACATCATCAATCTCAATTTCATTCACATTCTTCCTCAGCTACGCCTCCTCCTCCGCCATTATCAGCAGCATCGTTGTCGTTCCCGTCGGTTTGTTGTTTATCCTTCTTCTTAGTAGTAAGCTCTTTCGCAATCTCGTCCACAGAATCACAAGCAACTCGTTTGCGATTCCTTTCCTTTTCATCTTCTACTGAACTCTGGCGAGGTCGTTTCCGCGACGACGCATCGGGTGATGGAGTCCTGCGCCTATGGTGTCGATGACGGTCACGGTCAATCGAGCGGGAACGAGACCGATACCTTTCTGGAGAGCGCACGTGGCGAGCACGAATGTGGTGGTCTGGAGTACGAGATCGGGACTTTTTGCTCCTTAGCCCTCGTTCACGGTCGCGTTCTCGGTCTCGACCACGGTCACGGTCACGGTCGTCTCTATCTCGGCGTCTATCCCGGTCACGTTCACGGTCCCTATCCCTCTCTCGTTCGCGGCGGTCACGCTCTGACATGGAGGTGATGCTACTGAGGCAGGTTGTTGTATCGGTTTAAGGATCTAGATATACATTTTATTTTTAATGAATTCTCGTAAAAATGTTTATTTTATAAATTAAATAAAAAAAATAAAAACAAAACAAAAAATCTGGTGAAAAGAGACGAGGTGAAAGAGAGAGAGAATTTGAGTAGGTTTAAATTATTTAAATTAAATAAGATTAATTTAATATCACCAATTAAAAAAAGTAATGTATTTTTTCACTTTTATTTTTTCTTCTTATTTCTTTCTTATTTCTTTTTTTTTTCACAAATGAAGAACTTTTATTGTTGACGAAATTAAATCTTCGTTTGAGATGATTTTTCGATGTTTAATTTGTGGGGTATTAAACAAAAAAATGTTGAGTAAATATGAATAGATATTTAAATTAGAATATTGTAGATTTAAAATTATTTCTTATAAAACTTGTTTTTTGATCTATTAGAGTGTTATATTGTTAATCCTAGATAAATTATCGGTTACGGTAGTAGAATCGTAATGAATTTTAGGTAGATAGAAACCAAAACCGGTGGTGAACAAGAAAGTTACCGAAAATGGTATATCTATGTGTTATTGGTAAAACTGATACAAGTTGGTACAACTATTACATGAGAAAATAAATAATATTATATGCACATTCATACATTTTGATTATAGAGGATATTAATAAAAAATGGAGTTGACACAAAATGGATTGCAGAAGAAGATCGAGTAATAGGAAGCGAGGATCGACTCAAAGTGGTTAAGAATTGACTCGAAGTGGGAAATGATCGATTCGAAATTGGAAAGGATCGATTCAAAGTGGAAAAAAATAGACTCAAAGTGAGCGAGACATGTATGAATGCTTTAAATGTGGTGATGGTGCAGCAAAATGTCTCCTAATTTATATGACTGTGTTGTTATGGTTGTATGACTTGATTATTTGTATTAGAAAAACTAGTCAAAGTTTATTTTTGTCATGACACAACTATGTAAAATTGGTGGTGCAAGTACGTTGAATTTGATTTTAAGTTTGGTTATTGGAAAACATTGCAGAAGAAGGTCGAATAATATGGAGAAATGATCGAGTAATATGGAGCGAGGATTGACTCAAAATGTTCAAAGATCAGTTCGAAGTGGACAAAAATCGATTCAAAGTGAGCGAGACATGTATGAATGCTTTAAATGTTGTGACGGTGCAACATATGTCTTTTGATTTCTATGTTTGTGTTGTTATGGTTATATAAAATGGAATAAAAATGATTTTTAGTAATTTAAATACATTTTAATTTAAAAGAAAATAGATAACAAATGAAAAATAAAAAGAGATGTATCTCCGCCTATTTTAAAACCAAAAAATGTATTCCAGATTTTGGTCTTCGGTTTAACCAATTTTGACGGAGAAACTCATAATTTCCCCCCAAATTTTTCTATCTATGAAATAGAATAATAATTGGTTTTTTTCTTTTTCCAATTTAATTATATTGATGAAATAACACATTAGAAAATAGTTAACTAATAGAGGCCTAGAGGGGTTAGGCCTTCGAACAAAAACCTGAAATTGGATTTGAAAATCGTGTTCCAATAACATAAGAAGAGAGAGCATCTTATTATTGTAAAACCATAAATAAAATTTACAGAATGTGAACACAAATGCACTCCTCAAAAGCAGCAAACTTCTAACTTCAAAGAGCACAACAGGTACAAGCCCTAGAGAGAAAGATAGAGATGACATTTTCACTATTTATATAAAAACCACTAAAAGACCTAAAGAGGAAGGACTAAAAAAATATGAGTAGCACCAAAGTCCCACCACAGACTCATTCTCCCTAAGGCTCAGTATCCTAACAAAGAAACCTTTTCATCTTCTTCTATGGCTGCATCTGTTTGATTTATAGCCTCTGTTTGGTTACGTGAGATAGCTCGCTAGTGATAACTCGTGTAGCTCGCTTAACATCCATTCTTCTCCGGTCTGACCACCAAGCACTATAGCTCGTGTTCCTCCCACAACACATGTGCCATGTCCCCAAGCAAACCGTGGTGGTCTCCCTGGAATGTTTAGTATTCTCCATGTCGGTTTCTCTTCGGTAGGGTCAAGTAGATAAAGCTGAGACGCTGAGTGAAGCCCTGCCACTGAACCACCGAAGATCAATATTCTGCCTCCTGGGAGGTTAACCGCTACGTGATCCAGCCTTGGTGGTGGTGCTACTCCTCCTGGGTTTCCTGCTCCGGGCATTCCACTACCGGTCACACACCTCCAACAAGGCTCCTCTTCGCTTAGATCCATTGTGAAGACATCACTCGAACGGAATCTCAAAGGCCCGCTTTTAGCAAGACCACCAAACATCAAGATCTTTCTTCCTCCATACACTGACAGCGTGTGGCCTAACCTGGAAGGCGGAGTCCAAGCAGCTGGGATCTCTCTCCACACTGGTTTCTCTATTGAGAGGTCGAGAAGGAACGTGTCACTGAGAAGAACGCCGGAATCTGCACAGCCTCCAGAGACAATCAGTTTGGTTCCGTCAAGGGTGCATGAGCTGTGCCATGATCTTGGTAGAGGTGGCGCCAAACCAGAAATCTCCCTCCAAGTAGGTGGCTTTGCATCGAGATCCAAGACAAACACATCGTTCAGCAAACCTTGCTGTCCACAGCCACCAAATACAACCAGATTCGAGCCATTTACGCAAGAGAGCGTGTGGCCCCATCGTCCCGGAGGTGGGGAGCTCACTTTGACATGTTGCCATTCGGGGCAATCCGAATTCAGATCTAAAACAAAGGTATCATTCATAGGCTGCATATTCACACCTTCTCCTCCAAACAGAACGACCCTGTTCCCGACAGCGCAAGCACTGAAATTACAGCGAGACGGCTCAACAGCACCTCCAACAGTAAGTTTTCTCCAAGCTGCAGCTTCAAGAGTGGTCAGTTCTCTAGCCAGGCGGCCCCAACCGAGTCTCTTCGCACCAGGAACAGTCTCTAATACGTGTGTTGTCTCACTTCCCCATGCATTCTGACAAACCCTTCGCCAAAGATCCTCGTTCTTTGTCAGCACATATAGCCTGCGACATACGGAGCTAACAGATGCAACGTCTCTTGGTGTTAGGCGTGACAATATCTTCATAGACACAACCTCGTCACTCAGCTGGAATAACCCACACATCCCTCTGGAAACATTTCGACCCCCAGCGGCTAAAGCCGAATATATCCCATTGATTGATTTTTCTTTTTCTTTTATTGAAGATCCAAGCACAGGTCCAAGGTCAATGTCTGTCTCAATAAAGAACTGGATTCCAATTATATGGGTGATAGTACCATCGTCTCCATAGATAGGAGTCAATCGCAATCTATTCATCAACGGAGATCCATCTTTCCTAAAATTCAACAACTCGCCTTGGAATTCAATGCCCTCATCAATACATTTTCTTATCTCAGAAACCACCATAGAGTCAACTAATGGGTGCCTTCTTTTAGCAAACGGTCCTCTACATTGCAAGAAGCGGCTGCAGAATCCAGGGAAATATTAGAAACAAAATAAGATCAAGAACAAAGTTATCTCTGACTTACTGATGCGCAAAAGCAACAGACAAAAAAGTTTTGGCTGTGCATATAGAGACTGAAAACAAAACCAAAAACACCAGACACGCATACATAAACCAGAATTAATTCTGTACAAGAGTAACAACTAATCTGAAATGATCAGCTCCTCCATGTCAGATCTAATCTTATCAAAATCAAGATAGTAGCTCTATTCCCACGGCAAACTAACAGTCACAAACCAAAAGCAATGGTGTTAACCTTTAAAGTGAAACTACTACTCATTGGCTCACTACACATCATCAATCTGAACTAGTGTCTGATTTGGTAAAGAGTTTATTGTATTAGCTATGCTCCGATAAACTACGCAGGGAGAGCTCAATATTTATCTCAGTAGACCCATATATATATATATATACACCTTCAAGTTTGCTTAACATGCAGAGCAGCTGAAAACAGCTCAACAACAGCCATGAGAGCTCGATTAATATCAACAGCACTGAATAAACCATCTGAATTTCACAAACACATAATATTGAGACACGCATACAGAGTCCACCATGTCCAATGATTCTCTACAATTCTGCATAGTCACCTATGATAATCTAAACAAAAACATCTCTTCGTTTTCATTCCACCACAACATCCGTACTACAAATACCAAATCAAATGATCAAACGAACAAGAGCGTCCTCAGAAGCAACTTCAGATTACCATCATCTCTAAATTCACAAATACTTGAATTCCCAACAAAAAAAAAGCTTGGTAATCAACTCTACGTTTCTCATCTATACTCGAACTACACGATCCTTCCTTAATCAAAATCCAAGAGTGTCCAAATTCAGGCAAGTAAAAACGGAAAAAAAAAAGAGCCAACCCCCAAAATCAACGAAATTCCGCGCATCAATAAAACTCTAATCCAAAAGATAACAAAAAATGACTAACCAATTTCCTCCTAGAACTTCTTCAGCGTGATATCCAGTAACCATTTCAAAGACGGTGTTAACATAGATAATAGGGTGGTCCGGCTCAAAGGCATCAGTAACAACGAATCCACAAGGCGCTGTGTGAAGCAAATTCCCAACCGGAAATGGAATTGGTCCGCCGCCGGGAAAGAGACCTCCCTCTTCATCATCCGCCGCTGAAGAAGCATCATCGGCGCTCAGATCGGAGCCACTGTCCCACTCCATGAAACCTCTAAGAGTATAAAACAAAGTATAGAAAAATTCAGTTGCCGGAGATTATGAAGACGGCGATTGAAAAATAACCGGCGTGAGATAATCGGGAAATTTTGGGAAAAGGAGATTTTTGGGCCTGGAGAGAGGGAAGATGGTGGAAAAGAACGAGTGGTAACCGTCGAGTTTGGTGGAGAAATCTCGGCCGTATGAGTAATTGGGTTTCTACGGGTCGGTATTACCCGGATCCGACTTTAACTGTCGGGTCCCATTGGTTTTAGACTCTTTTGATAAAGCCTTACTTCCCAAATTTGTGGGCTCACGTCTTATACAATTAAAAGCCCATAATAGTCCACTGAATTATATGTTTTTCAAATTGATTTCTCCAGACTTTTTTTCTTTTTCTTTAATCGCTTTTACTTTCTTTAAAACCCTCTCATTTATCTATCGTCCATCTTCTAATTGTTGTTTGTAATGTTTCTTTTATATGCCGGAACAAGTAAAGTTATATCAATAAACTAGACATGGACCCGTGAATATATATAGTATTTTTAAAGGACACTATTTGTTTAGTATTTTCCACAGAACTTATGTTATATTTTGTAATTATATTTTAGATATATAATTTTGCAGTGATCGAAAGAAATGAAAATATGTAGCAACATTTGTTTATCTCATGAAAACATGGTGTTAATGATTTCATTAAAGCCTTTTAGTTATTGATACTTTGTAAACCCATTACATATAAATATTATAGGACCAATTTTCAATCTTGAGAATAAATTCCAATTCGCTGTGTTTTTTTGTTCGGATCTGAATTCGTTGTCTTGTTTTATGTTATTATTATTATTATTATTTTGTCAACGATCTTGTTCTATGTTTTGTTTTTCTTGTTAAAAAATCTTATTTATTATATTTTTTCCTTCAACAATTTTTAGTTCACATGTTTGCTTCTTTTAGTTTCTCCTCTTGAGCCGCTTCTTCAATTTGATTTTCTTGTTTTCTCCTTAGAAACGGAAAATTTGAAAACGATTCTATCATCTGAGACGATAAACATCCCCGACAAGCATCGCTATTAAGAGTAACGCCAAGGTTATTTAGGTTGAAGGTCCACGCGGGAAGGTCAGTCGGGATTCAAGCATGGAAAATGTCAGCTTAAGATTGTTTAGTGGTTGTATTCTCGTAGCCGGTACGGCAGGAACTGGTTACACGCTAGTGGCTCTGGGATGTTGTCTTTCACTTTTGGTCTCCGTTATGTCCAGAAAGCCCTTTCTCATCCTCAATGTTCTCTCCAGGTTCTTTGTCTGTCACAATTTCTCATCTTATTATGGATTTGGTTTTTGTTGTTTCCCCTATTATCCCCCAAAAGCTATCTATGTGATTTGATTTTATTCCTTTGAAACATTGGGGTTTCTTTGCCTCTCTGCTTTTGTCTAGTGTTTGAGTAATTAGGGTTTGGAAGTCAACCTGAATTTGTTCTGACGCCCTTTGTGTGTTATTTATTTTCCGTTGCAAAAGTTGTGGTGGAATAGAATAGTTTGAAGTTTGTTTTATACTAAAAACAACCGGCTATTTCTTTTACTGATAATAAAATGAACTTTTACTTTGTTTTTAAAATTATATTAGTAATGTCCTTTTATCTAAACTTTCTAAAGGAAAACAAAAAAAATCCGTTAGTCTTTGGAAAATCACTAATCGAAAAGAAATAATAATAAGTAATGACTTGGTAAAGATTCGTATTTTAAAATAGTAAACACTTCAAAAAGATTTGGAAAAAAACTTGAAAAGAGAAAATCAGAGTAATGGTAAAGAAAAATGTCATCAGTTAGTACTTTAGGGAATAAAATGATTGAGTTCCATTATTTACTTTTTTGAATATATATAAAATTTGAATTTATTGATTTCATTTATTTCTTAAGATATGGAACATTAATTTTTTGGGGGGTTTTTAATTATAATTATTAATTTGATAAATAAAAAACTTATTCATTTCATTTATTCCTTAAGATATGGTAAGTTAAAAAAAATTTTGGGGGAGGGGGGTTTAGTATAATTAATAATTTGATAAATTAAAAAAATCTTGATTTCATTTATTCCTTAAGAATTTGGTACATTAATTTTGTTGGGGGATTTTTTTATTATAGTTATTAATTTGATAAATAACCTTGATTTCTTTTTTTTATTTAAGATGTGAAACTTGTTTTTATTGGTGTTTGATTTTCTTTTTTCATAATAATTATTATTAATTTGACACGTGGTAATATTGTGAAGTTTTAATTGACACGTATTTTGATTTTGTTAATTAGAATTTTGACATATGTTGAATTCGTAAACTTCAGTTAGTAAAAAGTAAAAACAATAACTTTTCCATAACCACCGGTTAATCAAATTGGTTCGGTCAGTTCCATGTGCTTACCAAATCATGGATACAAGGGCAAACTCACTTTCAAACCAACATCAACAAATTTAATCTGAGTTTAACGTAAGATTAATTTTATTTCTACAATAATAAAACTAAGTTATAATCCTAACCAATCGGACGAATATCATTTTCAGGGCTCTATATTATTGTTGGTAAGCTTAATAATATTCGATATCATTAATCATTTTAATCTTTAAAGTTTCCAATACTATACGCCATGGCCCATGGCCACATGAATTTTACTATTCTCCTAGAACCAGACTTTTTTTTGGGTGAAGACGTAGAACCAAACTTACTTAATTTGAATATAATAAAATAATACTTTACGAAGGTTATATCTTATGAAAAGGAGATGTCATATAATTTACCATAAAAATAATTTGTAGACCTGTCTAGTTTTATACTTTAATTACACTTTATCATAATAGTCTCTTAAAAACAAGTTATAAAAATAGCAAATTTATTTTGAATCAGTGAAATACATCTTTCTTATAAATTTGTTATTTATAAATTAAAACAAACTCAGAAATACTTATAAGAATTTTATAAATTGAAAATAAATATTTTATATTAAAATTTTAAATTAAACTTGATTTTTTTATCTCAAAATATAAAAAGCACCTGAGAGAACGAGTGGGGTTTGGTCGGTTGTTTCTTTACATGCACCTTTTCCAAAATTCTTTATTCATTCATATCTTGAACGTGATGCTAAAATCCCCCACTTTATTATTTCTTTTTCTTTATAGACAATTTGAAAGAATCAATTCCATAGTATCTTGAAACTTTCATATAGTAGTTTTATTGAGAATACGAATATGAAAATCACAATCAGCGTTGGTCCAACGATTTCAACATTTATTCATCATCTCGCGTTTACTTCCTATTTCTCCTTATCATGTTAGATTCTATTATCATGTGTTTCGTTTCGCCTATTATTATTACTCTTTTAAGCAAAATAAAAACAGAATTTGGTCAAAAGAATACAAAATTTCCACCAGATTTTTAAAGGAGTTGTTTTTTTTTTCTTGGTAAACGATTTTTAAAGGAGTTTCATCTATTTTTCTTATGTAATCAAGCTTATGAACCCTTATTTTATAAACTACATGAACTAGTTTGTTCATGAAAATCTATTATCGACACAACTGAATGAAAAAAAAATGATTGAAGATGAACGTACATTTACTTAAAGGAATTTACCCCCCCCCCCCACCACCCCAAAAAAAAAAACTAAAAGGAGAGGAATGAAATAAAGACCTTTTCACTATATTTGGTTCAAATAAATTCGCTGGTCTTTCTCCATGGCCGCATATATTGTTTATTGTAAAAGTTATAATCTTGTTATTGGCAATGCAACTAGTGTAGAGATGTAGGCAACAGAAACTTCAAAATGTGATGTTGCAAATCAATTGACATAAAAAAATACGTGGTATGTTGAGTATATGACAAAGGTGGAAATATCGAAGTAGATTGGCCATCAGTTCTGTATTGTAAAGCATGTTTTTCATACCCATAATTAAAATGCTGAAAGCTAAAAAAAAGTTATTAATACATCATACGATACAAGTAGAAAATCTAGAAAAAAATATACTAAAAGAAATTTTGTGTGTACATCAAACCGAAGGATCTAATTTTAGCATGAACAATTTATATTATAATTTAAAGAAATGAGCGTGTTTACAAAAACTAACAACCTTTACGAAGCAATTACGATGGGTGTGTGATATGAAATTGATCTAGGATCATGTTCGTGGGACCCGGAGAACATGAGATGCATCAAAGGCAAAGTCCAAAGAAACTACGACACTTTGAGTGGATTTTGTACGTGAGGTTGTACGATCCATCATTTCACGCTCCATATGTTGCGACCTGCCGAATTTGTCCCCACGATCCAACTTATTTCTAATTCTTTTTCATAATTCTGTTTGTATCTCCATTAAATAGAACACCTATTGAAAACAAAGATTACTCTAGTTAAAGCATGCCAAATTATAACGCTAACGAAAACCTTGAATTTTGAACAAAATCTGTCTATGTAAACATGCATTGATTGTCCCTTACAAAATTTTTATTTTATATTTTTGGTTAGTTTTAATATTTATTGCACGAATTTATTTTGACATAAAAAATTGTATTGCAAGGATTTAAAAGTTTTGTATAGAGGCGGGTGTGCACTGAGAACTTTAACAAAAAGACACGTTTTTTGGACATAAGTAAAACATATCATTACAAAGTTTAGAGAGTATGAGTTTGATGAGTAAGAACGAACATAAACTGGAATAATCTGAACCATATAGCGATTAAAGACTTTTCAAACGATGAAGCATAGACAAATGCTATCAATGCATGCATTTTAAGCGTTATAAGATGGTACAAAACAAATTTTATGATTAGTTTCATCTAAGTATGTAACCGTAAATTTGCATTTGCAAGCGGCTGCGATATATTTTGCAAGCGGTTGCAAAGTATATGAAAATATTTTGATGAGTATTTGTGTCGACCATTATATTTTTGTGATATTTATTTATTTTTAAAAAGGCTAAGAAACTACAATAAAATAATGTTTTTTCTATATTAAAAACTTAATTAAAAAAACTTAACCAATGTTATAAAATATTGAAAAGTTTTAACAGTCACAAAAGCTAAATGGATTTAATTTTTAATATCAAATATATTAAAACAGAAAATTTTCTAAACTATCTAGTATTAGAAAACAGATGGTAATATTTACGCCTTTTTTTATTACACATAGAACCGAATTCAACAAAAAGTTTAACTTCGTTTTATATTGATTGGCCTTTTGCGCAGGAGAGATAATCTTAACATTCACAGTTCACAACGTTGACAAAAAAAAGAAAAACGTATGTCATTAACACTCTTTTTTTTCTGGTACATCATGCATGTCCTGTGTAATTAAGCAATCGTCGAATATTAATTTTCAACTTCCAATCAAACAACAAACAGTGTAAAGACTAAACAGCAAAGCAAATTTAGTAATTTACCGAAAGTTTTTTTCTTTTTTCAACCTATAATCTACTGAAAGCTAAGTTGCAATCTTATTTACAAGAATCGGTGACACTAGCTAACGGGATTGACACGTGTCATAATATTATTGGACAATCTGCATTTTTCTATTGATAGTAATGTTAGTAACAGAATCATCGCCGTAAAAAATGACTGTCATCTATACCAGAAATACTGCCTATAGCAGTTTAGATATTAAAAGAGAAAAGTCTTCTTCTAAGGTATTTTATTAAAAAAAGCAGACAAACCTAAATATTATTTATTTTCTATTTACGTTAGAAATATTCAACTATTATATAATATTAGATTAGGATCCATCTAAATTTAAAAATAAATTAAATTTAAGCAAATCATTAAATTATTTTATGAAAAGAAGTAGAAATCATATTTTGTTAAAGAATATAGTTATTTACATAAATTTAATTTTCTACATAAATAAATTAATTAAAAATTTTATATTACAGTTTTATTATTAACATATTAAAAATCAAACCGAATAACCAAACCAAATCCGACCCAAAAAAGGGTACCAAATCCAAATTCAAACCGACAAAAACCTGAATAAGTCTCTAAACTCCTCTATCCGAAGAACCAAACTCTAACTGAACTAAAAATCGAATAGATATCCAAAATACTCGAAATACAATTATATATCAAAAACTATTAATAATATATAATATATAAATTTGATATAACTCAATTATCGTACAATTATAAATCTCGAAAATATAAATTACTTTTAGACCGAAATAACCAAAATATTTGAAAGTTCTTTGTTATATTTGTGAAAATTTAATCAAGTTTCATTCAAATTTAACTAATTTTTAATCCGAACCTGACTCGCATGCAGATGGAACCGAAGCAAAAAAAAATTATAAATACCCGAAAATTTAAAAGACATGAACAAAACCCAAACGCTCAAGTCTACTGTGAGATCTGAAAAAGGATATAGTGACGGTAAGTATGCTCTCGCCATATCAAGACGAGACATTTTTCTGGTAAAATTTGTGTTGTTTCTCGGTTTTCAACAAAATATATTTCCCTTTTCACATTTTTATTTGCCGAATTCTTTCACTATTCTTTGTCTTATGGCGTTTTTCGATAACATCTTCTAACTACACATTTCCATCACCATCTCTCAAATTTATTCTTATATTAGATTTTATATTCGAAGATGTTTAGTTTTCACAATTTTTTTGTCAGTTTAATAAGATTTGGTTATGAAAAGAAAATACTAAATAAGATTTTTTTTATAACAAAAAAGAAGAAACTGTTTTAATAAATTGAGAAAGATATGTATATCTACTGTTAAGACAAAATTGTCCTCCGCAATGAATTTCAATAGCATCTGGACCTGGTCTCTCCAATAGTCAAATGTCAAAGCAGACTGAATTAATGTTTATGACATAAAAATACGTCGAAGTGATAACATTTAACTATTTATCTCTTTTTGACAAAGCGATATTAATTTGGTTAACAGAAAAAAAAGAGAGATAATAATCTTTCAGAATAATAATATTTTCTTTTCCGACTCGGACTTGGAATAAAATCGGGAAGGCTAAAACGATGTCGTAGAACTACGCGTGGCATATAAATAGAGCAAGCCACCGAATACCCAACGTAGTTCACCTTCACTAGTTGCTCTCTTTTTTTCCGGAGAATCTGGTTCATTTCACTTTTTAATTTCCTCTACCTTTTTTTTTCCTTTATCTCGAATATATCTTCATTGTCGTTATTTTTTTTTGCTTAATATTTCCGCAGTTTTGTGCATTAGTTTAACGATTTTAGTATTTTTATTTGACGAAGGCAGAGGAAAAAGATGGCGACTGATGGTTATCTCGAGAATATTAAGAACGAGAATGTTGATTTGGTATGATTTTTTCTTCTCTTTACTATGTTATTTTTGTTCCCTCGAAATTTCTTTGTATTTTGTTAAAATAATTTATGAAGGGAAAGTTTTATTGTTACCAAAAACAAAGGTTTAGTTATGTTTTTTTTTAATACAAAATTAGGGTTATTCACGTTCTGTTTTTGTAGTTTGTGCTGTTCTCTCTACGACGAGTGGATCGTCAAACTTTTTTTTATTTTATTTCATGTTTAGCCCGAGATTTTCTGTTTTGATCCATGCAAAAGTGTTAATATTGTCGTTATTATAGCAGATTTTTTTTTTGGCGTTTTTCACCTTTTTTGTTTTGCACCAGAAATTTAGTTACAATTATGTCAACTAGTTTACAAATAAAACAACAATAATATTATTAGTAGTATTCTTTACTTTCACATGATTGTGTTATATATCTAAACTTATTACTCTTAGGGAAGTTGTATAGTCAGTTTTGATGTTGATTAGTACGTTTTTAGATTTATTCTTACCCACGGGAAATCGCATTATCAACCGTTTAAGCACACAATTCCTAGAAGAAACTAAATTCCAATCTTCCCCTGATTTTCTGGGATCGATTAAATACCCAAGTTTTTACTGACAGATTTGCCCCTATAAATGTCTTCCGTTTAAATGAAATTTGGCCTTATAAGCGAAATAATTCCACAATGTTGATCATTTTTTTGGTTTTGGTTTTACTTTTACTTATTTTTTGATTATTTATATGTACTTTTTAGTACTGATGGCTAACAAGGAAATATCGATGAGAAAATTTGCATGCTTATTGTTTTTTTTGTTTTTTTTTGTTTTAGGTAAAGGTTTAATTATGTTCCAGATGAGTCGTTATTGGACTTGTTGCATGCATACTTTATATAATTGCTTGTGTAGAAGATTGATAAATGGATCGTGTTGATATAATATTGCAGGAGAAAATACCAATTGAAGAAGTATTCCAGCAGTTGAAATGCTCCAGAGAAGGTTTATCTGGAGCAGAAGGAGAAAATAGACTTCAGATCTTTGGCCCCAACAAACTCGAGGAGAAGAAGGTTAATAATAATAATAATAATAATAGTATAGTTTGCTCTTAACAAATAATTAAAAGTCAGTACATTAACTAAGTTTTGGTGGTTTTGAATAAACAGGAAAGCAAATTACTCAAGTTCTTGGGTTTTATGTGGAACCCTCTCTCTTGGGTCATGGAAGCAGCTGCAATCATGGCTATTGCCTTGGCTAATGGCGGCGGAAGGCCACCGGACTGGCAAGATTTTGTCGGTATTGTTTGTCTTTTGGTTATCAACTCAACAATCAGTTTCATCGAAGAAAACAATGCTGGAAATGCTGCTGCTGCTCTTATGGCTGGTCTTGCTCCCAAAACAAAGGTTCTAAGAGATGGTAAATGGAGTGAGCAAGAAGCTTCAATTCTTGTTCCTGGAGATATTGTGAGCATCAAGCTTGGTGATATTATTCCTGCTGATGCACGTCTTCTTGAAGGTGATCCTTTAAAAGTTGATCAATCTGCTCTAACCGGAGAATCTCTTCCCGCAACTAAAGGTCCAGGTGAAGAAGTTTTCTCCGGTTCTACCTGCAAGCAAGGAGAGATTGAAGCAGTTGTGATCGCCACTGGAGTCCATACTTTCTTCGGTAAAGCAGCTCATCTTGTAGACAGCACAAACCAAGTTGGACATTTCCAGAAAGTTCTAACGGCAATTGGAAACTTCTGCATATGTTCCATAGCCGTTGGTATTTTGATTGAGCTCATTGTTATGTATCCGATCCAGAGAAGACACTACAGAGACGGAATCGATAATCTTTTGGTTCTTTTGATTGGTGGGATCCCCATTGCAATGCCTACTGTTTTGTCTGTGACAATGGCTATTGGATCACACAAATTGGCTCAACAAGGAGCTATCACGAAACGTATGACCGCCATTGAAGAGATGGCTGGTATGGATGTTCTGTGCAGCGATAAAACCGGGACTTTGACGCTAAACAAGCTTAGTGTTGACAAGAATCTGATTGAGGTTTGTGCTAAAGGCGTTGAGAAAGACGAAGTTTTGCTTTTCGCTGCTAGAGCTTCAAGAGTTGAGAATCAAGATGCTATTGATGCTGCTATGGTTGGTATGCTTGCTGATCCTAAAGAGGTATATATATATATATATATATATATATATATATATATATTTCACAACTCTGTTTTTTTCCTCTGTTTTCTTACCTTGAAGAAACTGACTTTTCTCATCCTTTTTCTTGTTTTTTTTCTCTTTCTTTCAGGCAAGAACTGGAATTAGAGAGATTCACTTCTTTCCTTTCAATCCAGTTGATAAGCGAACCGCTTTAACTTTTATCGATGGTAATGGAAACTGGCACCGAGTAAGCAAAGGAGCTCCAGAGCAGGTAATGATTAACTGATTTTGTTATACTTTTTAAGTTAAAAGTGTTGTTTCTCTTTCAATGAGTAACCGTAAAAACTGATTCTTTAACAGATTCTTGATCTCTGCAACGCGAGAGCTGATCTGAGGAAGAGAGTCCACACTGCGATCGAAAAGTACGCTGAGCGTGGACTCAGGTCATTAGCTGTTGCAAGACAGGTAAGAAAAGAACTCAACATCTTGTAAACAAACTAAGGAAGAAATAAAGCAGAAAAGAGTTTATGTAAACATTTTTTGTGGTTCTTTGATTCAGACTGTACCTGAGAAAACAAAAGAAAGCTCTGGTAGTCCATGGGAATTTGTTGGTGTATTGCCTTTGTTTGATCCTCCAAGGCATGATAGTGCAGAAACCATTAGAAGAGCTTTAGACCTCGGTGTCAACGTCAAGATGATTACTGGTTTATATCTATCTCTTTGCTATAATGCAAAACAGAGAGTTTTATCTTCGATTTCTTACTTATGTTTCCATTGGTTATATAGGTGATCAACTTGCTATTGCTAAAGAAACTGGACGTAGACTTGGAATGGGAACAAACATGTACCCTTCAGCTTCTTTACTCGGCAACCACAAGGACGAAAGCATCGCTACACTTCCTGTTGATGAGCTGATTGAGAAAGCTGATGGCTTTGCTGGAGTCTTCCCAGGTTTGTTTAAGACCATTTTATTTTCGTATCCTATTTCGAAAGACAAAATTGGTTTAAACTCTGTCTTTTTTATCTTACCAAATTTTATTCAGAGCACAAATATGAAATTGTGAAGAAGTTACAAGAGAGGAAGCATATTTGTGGTATGACTGGTGATGGTGTGAATGATGCTCCCGCTTTGAAGAAAGCGGATATCGGTATAGCTGTCGCGGATGCTACTGATGCTGCACGAGGTGCTTCTGATATCGTTCTTACTGAGCCTGGACTCAGTGTGATCATCAGCGCGGTTCTAACTAGTCGTGCAATCTTTCAGAGAATGAAGAATTACACAGTGAATTCTCTTAAGCTTTTAGCAATTTCACTTGTATATATTCAAATACTTAAAACCTTTTTTAACATTTTCTGATCTTGTGTTAACAGATTTATGCAGTCTCAATTACCATCCGTATTGTGGTAAGTAAATATAGCTCACTAGGTTCATCTTAGTAAAGACTCAAGAATATCATCAAAATATAAACCTTTTTCATCAAATTTTTTATAGTTTGGGTTCATGCTCATTGCACTAATATGGAAGTTCGACTTTTCACCGTTCATGGTTTTGATCATTGCTATATTAAACGATGGTGAGTTTTTCTTCTCTTTTTAAAATTTCTCTACTTGCTCGTATAAGACAAAACATAATGAAACATTATTAAACAACTCAACAGGAACCATCATGACAATCTCAAAAGACAGAGTCAAGCCTTCTCCTACACCAGATAGCTGGAAACTCAAAGAAATCTTCGCAACCGGCGTTGTTCTTGGAGGCTACATGGCTTTAATGACTGTCATTTTCTTCTGGGCTGCTTACAGAACCGACTTTTTCCCGGTATATAAACATATAAACAATCAATCTCTCTTCAAATTCCTCATCACACTATGTTTTCTAAGAAACTCTGTTTTTTTTTTTTGTTTATCTATAGAGAACCTTCCACGTGAAGGATTTGAGAGGCAACGAGCACGAGATGATGTCTGCTTTATATTTACAAGTTAGTATTGTGAGCCAAGCTCTTATCTTCGTGACTCGATCAAGAAGCTGGTCTTTTCTAGAACGACCTGGAATGTACTTGTTTGTCGCTTTCTGGATAGCACAAACGGTAAGCATATAACTTGACATTGTTATCTTCTTATTCATTTTTTCATCATAAATTCTCTTAGATGATTCATAAACTTGACCTTGCAGATTGCTACGCTTATTGCGGTTTTGGCAAATTGGGAATTTGCGAGAATCCAAGGAATAGGATGGGGATGGGCTGGAGTTATCTGGCTTTTCAGTATTGTCTTTTATTTCCCATTAGACATAATGAAATTTGCAATCCGTTACATACTAACCGGAAAAGCTTGGAACAATCTCATTGACAACAAGGTAGGTTTTCGTTTCTTTATTACTCTTTACACATCTTTCTTCTTCTGAAATGTGTGATTTTAAGACTAACATTGTCTCTATTGTCTGAATTGGAAAAAACAGACTGCGTTCACCACTAAGCAAAATTATGGAATAGAGGAAAGGGAAGCACAATGGGCTCATGCACAAAGGACTTTACACGGTCTTCATAGTCAGGAGTCGGTTAACGTTTTGACAGAGAAAGGTGGTTACAGAGAACTGTCTGCGATCGCAGAGCAAGCCAAGAGACGAGCTGAGATTGCTAGGTAAGGATTTGTAAAAAAAACCTGAGGTTTCTTGTCACTCACCCTAACGTTAGGGTTTCTTTGTGTATGTTGTTGTTGTTTCCTTTACAGGCTTAGGGAACTGCATACGCTTAAAGGACATGTAGAGTCAGTGGTGAAGCTGAAGGGACTAGACATTGAAACTGCTGGTCACTACACCGTTTAATAAAAGATTTAGTTTAAACAAAGATGATTCAGGAAGAAGAAGATCCTTTGTTTAACAAATGATAATGATGATGATGATGATGATGATTGCACAAGAGGAGAGGGAATAAGGTGTTTTTATTCTATTTTATTATTATTACGTGTGTTTTAAATTCCTCTAAACTCCTGTGTTTTTTTTCCCCTTCTTCCTAATTTTAGACTTTATTATTATTATAACTGTATGTTCTATGTTGGAGGAAAAAAGAAGAAGAGAAGATTCGGTTTATACATTTTCGTCTTAGTAGATATATAATAGGGAGGATTACTAAATTAACCGAAAAGAAGAATTTAATTTCTAGATTAATTAAGGAAATATGTAGGTTAGTTAATTACTAGATTAGGGATTATTACTTTATTAGGCATTAATGTTATTTGTTTGGCACATCCGACATAGATAGTGGGCACTATTTTTGGGATCTCAGAAACTTTAACCTTGGAAAATTAGAAGAACAATAAAATCTGGAACACATACCTTATACTCTTTCTGTTATTTTGTCTCTAGGAATAATATTAGAAATTTTGCAAAAAACTACATTGTAACACACAAAACAACACTTATAATAAAACAAATTTTAAATACGAAAATCAACAGTTAATATGAAACATGACTCGAGTATCAAATAAAAAGGACCAAACATAAATTATACTTGTTGAATCATATATGTAAGACCGTAGAATAAATTCTTAAGAATGCTAATGTCTAACTGAGTCATCAATCAAGGATATTATAAGTCTCATGCTTCAATAACTGAGGTGTAGTTCACTTTCATTGGCATTACAAGAAATCTGTCAAAAAAAAAAAGTAGATCATAAAGGAAAACACGCTCAAAGAAAATTGAAAGCATATTTTAAAATTATAACTTTATACTGATTGTAGCTTAAAGTATTTTGAGTTTCTCTTAATAATTGCAAAAATACCCCCAATTTAAGGCCCCAATTGATAATCAGCATGGTAAGTTCAAATGGTTGATGATAAACATCTCTCTCAAGTGGTCTGTCCGAGTTGATCTTTACCAACTTCTACGATCAATTAACTACATCAGCCGAATTCCTACTCGTTTTGCTGCCCTTATACAACAAATTGATGATTTGACAGAAAGAATCCATGAAGAAAACAATGCACTATTCCAATAAATCCACTCAAATCATCAGCCTCAAGGTCTTCAACTCAAGGTCAAGTTGAAGACCTTGAGGCTGATGATTTGAGTGGATTTATTGGAATAGTGCAGAAAAACAAAACATGTTCCAAAATATATTATCATTCCTTGAGAGGATGAAAGGATTTAAGTTCTTTCAAGCCTTTTTCCTCTTCAACTCTTCCGATGAGAGCTTTCTTCCATCCATGTTATGAAGCAAGTTCACCTCGTGACGATGGCGTGGTCAACAAGGAGGTTGATGATCGGCTGAGACGACGATAAGAAAGAAGACAACTCAAACGATGACAAAAATGAAGACACTTCCAGCCAGTCTCCTCAAACGTCATGAATATGTCAGGAGACTACCAGAATATCTCTTCAGTGATAACTATAATTTTTGCAGTGGCTGCACCGGTTGCATCGGTGGATGCCACAATGGCCGCTATAAATGCAGAGGAAAGAAGGATTAGTGCCTTGAGGAGTTTCCGGGTGGTTCGGTTAGTAACGTTAGTTAATGTTTTGATTAATATTCTCCTTGTTCCAAATTAGAAGATGTTTTGATTAAAAACACGAATTTTAAGAAAATTATTAAATAATTGTTATTTTGTTTTTTTAAAAACATAATTAAATACTTAATATGAATCATTTATCCAATAATAAATAATATTCTAAAATATTAATAATAACAAAATTTAAATAAAATTAATATTTTGTATGAAAACTTGCAAAACATTCAATAAAATAGAAAAAGAAAAACAACCTTTAACATCTAATATTACAGAATGAAGGGAGTAATGCGTTTAATCAAAATGTCAATACCACATCGTGTGTTTCTTAATTAGTTTAATCAAGTGGTTGATACCACATCGTGTGTTTCCCTCTCTCTTTATGTATGGTTTTGATTAATGCTTTGTAATAATTGTCTCGATGACTCCATGTACGATAATTTAGGTATCACTTTGTAATTTGTTTTTTTTGGATAAAAGAAAATTGAAGTTCTTGAGTAATCACAGTCGTTAATGTTCCTTAATGCTCGCTTGAGTAAACGGTATCGATAGAATATTAGAAAGAGAAAAAAACAATAAAAAATTAACGAATGTAATAATCTTCCCACATTTATCTTTCTTCAAAACCAAAGGCATGTTAGTGTCCGGTTTGATGAGTTTACGGTTCCATTATTTTTTCAGACCAATGACACACAAAACCGGATATTTTAATCCGTGGAATACATGTGTTCTTGAGTAGGCCACTAGTTATAATCCACGTGGCATCGCTTTATCCACAAATCACAAGACAAAAACAAATCACAAGAGCTAGAAGTTTTGTCAACAACGAGAAAGCTCTTCAGAGCAGAGAAGCGAAGCTAATAACAAATCACAGACAAAAAAAAAATGTATTTCGCAGCCATAGCTTCTTCAAGACAAAGCTTTTTATCGAACTCTTTCAGTTTCCGACACACTCTCAAACCCAAATCCAATATTAACCTCACTCGTCCCAACTCAATCTGTTGTAAAGCTCCACACCACCACGAGGAACCAGGTTCTTCCCGGTAAGTTTATTTATTTTATTTTGTACTAAAAGATTTGTTCTTTCTAATTTCGGAGTTTGCTCTTATTCAATTAATAATATGTTTGTTATTTAATTATTAGGACAAATGAGAATCAGCTGGCGAAACTGGCAATCGCGACGCTAGCGGTTGGCGTTTTGGCATTGGGAAGCGTTGGGGATGCGTCTGCGGCCAAAAGCGGCGGAAGAATCGGCGGTCAAGCGTTTCGGTCTTCAGCTCCTCGCCCTCCTCCTAGAATTAACAACCGATCGAGGTAGTTCTTTTTCTTTCTTTAACTTGAAGCTCTTATCTCGTCCATTTTAGTTGTCAACAAGTATATGATTACATTCTGGGGAAAAAAGTATGACATTAGTTGAGAGTTCTTAACATTTCGTCTTTTGGGTTCCAGTATTTAGTTTCAAGATTTATATTTGCTTCAATAGTACATAATATGTTCAGGAGGACTGATTATGTTTATACATAACATTTTTTTTTAAAATCGTACAATTTATTGTATTTGAATTGCGTCTTTCTTATTTTCTCAAATACAAGAGGCTTCATGCATGGGCTTTTAGCAACCTCATATGCCCATTAAAGCAGATCATTAAATTTAAAGCTACTTTTATATAATCCTAAACGCATCTTTCTCTTCACAGGACCAACATCTACGTGAATCCTCCGGTTGCACCACCTTTGATCGGTGGCTATGGATATGGTTACGGAGGTTACGGATGGTCACCGTTTTCATTTTTTGCCCCTGGTCCTGCGGTGGCATTTGGTGTTGGCGGTGGCTTCGACCTCCTAGTCCTCTTCATGTTTTTTGGAGCCGCTTCAGCCGTCGCTAGAAACTTTCTCCGATCAAGAAATGAAGAAGATGACTATTAGGGGGCAAAGTAAATAAAGAGGGTTATGTAATACAATTATGTTAAAACAACATAGTCAAATATACGATTTTGTGTAAAATATTATGATCCGGTTTTACCTTGAGATTAATTAGTAACTAAGACCAATCTTAAAATAAATAGAATCAAACTGAAAATACCTCAAAACTACAAAGTTAATCTATATATACATCTGACTCTGATTGTTGTCCATCCTCACTGAGCTCGAAAAGCAGGTAAAAATAAATTCTTTGAGAAAAGATAGTACTAAAAAGTAAACAGATTTCTTAAAGGTTTAAGCAAACAAATATTAAGGAGAACACAAGAGACCACATTGTAGGTGTTAATGAAGAAAGATAACTAGAGCTAAAACTGGAATCAGTAAATCTGGTAAATAATAATAATACTAAATCAGATACAAAAAAAAGGAAAAGAAGAAAAAAGAAAGAGTCAGTGAGTTTAATATAAATCAAGAAGTTCGGTTAATGCTAAGTCCTTGAAAAAGCCAATGAGGTCTCTTCTTCTCTCGATCCAACGACGTCGTACTTGAGCTGCTCATAGGCGTGTGTGGTCCGCTACTTACTTGGTTATTATTATGATTATTATTGCTCGGATTATTACAATTATCCGATGATGATCTCAACGACGTTGTTGACGAATAGTCCATGTCCTTGTTCGTCGTCGTCATAGTAGTAGATGAAGAAGACATTCCAATACTCAATGTCAATTCTAAGTCGCTCTCCTCGATATGATCCGTCGTCGTTGTTGTTCTAGCAACATTTTCGAGATCCATGCCTGAACAGCTTCCGGCTCTCTCTCTTGAACCAGTTTGGTCTTTGTTGTTAACAGTCCAATATTGGCTTCTATGTTTGAGTTTGTTCATCATCATTTTCTGTGTATTATATACTCTATGCAGCTCTCGTACCTGCGTGACATGCATGGTAATTATCAACAACAAGTTGAAAGTGTTATGTTTGATGTGATAAACCGATCGAATTGGTCCAATCAATCCAAACCAAACTGAAAAGTTGAATGAAACACTAAACCGAAGCTCAATTTGTTAAAATAATGTTAACGTTTTTAATAAATATAATATTACTTGGACATAAAAAGAAAAGAAAAACCTCACATATAAATCTAATTAATCATTATTATTATTATTATCAATTTAAAGGTATCTGATATGGATAATCAGAAATGGTCAAACCCAATCTAATCGAAGAAAACAAAAAACGGTTGAAAAATTCACTAAAATGTTCATTTTTTTGTTAACCACACAATTAAATGAAAATAATATTATATGCTTGATAGCCTAAATCAGAGGATAAGTGTTTAGATAGGAAAACCTCAAAAAATCTAGTTTAAGACTTGCGAGCTAAAAATTCAATGATCATCCTTTTTCATATCCGAAAAGCCAAACATAAATTTAAATCTTTCAAATTACATTAATAATAGAAATCGAGTTTGAATCATTCCAAAGTGATCCAATTATATTAGATTGACTTTTTAGTTAGTAGTTAGGAATTAAAAAATTCTACAAATCTGAACCAAACCAAACATGAAACCGCATTGAAAGACCAAATCCACATCTATGGCATCATTATATGTGTGTGTGTATATCTATAACTATATATGCAAGTATAACGTACCTGTTGCTTAAAAATATCTTCTTGGGCTTGTATTGTATGTCTGATGGATTCAGTTTTTTGCTTTTCAAGAAACCTATCCATTGACCTTAAAAGAAAAACCGCTTCTTCTTCCTCCTCTTCGTCTTCTGTCAACGTCTCCTTTGACGATTTTCGTCGACCATTAACACCAAATCTGATGACTCCACTATGATCAATACTCTTTAAGCCACGTGGGTTTTTTGTAAGTCGCTCAACGATCTTTGTTCCCATGCCTGAAACGTAGATCTAGTCATACACTTCATAACCATTTGATGATTGATAAAACACATTGAAAATACCCGAATCTCACTTAAATTGTATATGTGAGTATGTGGGGGTGTGTGTATGTACATGTGATTATGATATTGATGGAGTAGTCGTCAGAAGCCACTAGTTCTTGAAGTGAAGGGTTTATAGACAAAAGTAGGTTGACTCGTGGGACACATTTTTGAATTTGATTAGATTCTCTCTTATGGTGTTTTGTCTTAAAGCCAAGTATTTTTGAAAACCGAATCAAAATGTCTTTCTGATCACCAAATCAATGGATAGAACAAGTTACACCACAAATTATTGGATTTCTGTTTTTTTTTTATAAATTGTTAGTAATCATAGAAGTGGAAGATTTACTATTTTCAATTATAAATGACGAAGCCAATATTTGTTTCTGAAACCGAGCTGAATTTACTTGTCAGTATCTAATCTAAGTAGTGTCATCATGGCAGCATTAGACACGGCTTGTCCTACCAATAAGATCACATTACAGAACTGTTTTTTATCTACTACAGGGAACTGATTCATTTGCTTTCATAACCAATATCTAAATTTATTTATTAAAAAAAAATCTAAATTATATCTTGTTCTATAGTACAACACATTATCTATGAACAAACATTGATGTGAAAAAACAGGATTCTCATGTACTGAGAGATTCTAAAATTATATTTTATTTTCGAACCTGTGAAATAATTGATGCGATATAGTACAATAAAATCATTTTTACTACAAAAGTTTAAAATAGAATGATTCGAGTCGTAAAATTGCAAGAAATAGAGAACATATATGTGGTGAAGGTAAGCGAAGGACGACGGGAAAAAAGACAGTTGTTGATTTTTTTCCTTTTCTTTTTGGATAAGCATGGATTAGAATATGAAAATGATTAAAATAAAATAGATAGAGACGTTGGAAAAAAGCAACCACAAACACTAGTAGAGCAGTCAATTTAAAATCCATAACTAGGAATTTTTACTATTTAGTGTAAATTGATAATCATGCGAATAAGACTGTATCACCTAAATTTCCACTTACACTTGCATCCTACAATTTTTTTTAAAGTTGTCTAGACAACAATCATATAAAGAAATAAATAAATACGACACATGTACTTACATATCTGTACACTCGCTCGCAAGGACATCAAGACATGAAAAGATAATGTCTATTTATATATCTATATTTGTAGAGAACCAAATTAGATACCCAATAGGACAAGACAACGACAATATATAAATTGGTTAAAAGATAACGATTAATATTGTTTTTGTTTGTGTATTTGTATATGTATATATAATATATGTGCGTATATTTCTTAACAAAATATCTATTTCGCTATCAAAATTTGATTATTAGCTATATCTTCACGGAGGTATTGAAATTTAAACCAATTTAAAAACCCTTAATGTATGACTTTTTTCTCACACACGCAAAACAGACATTAAGACATATGTATATACATATTAATCTGTTTCATGGAGATATAAACCCACACGTATACACATATAACCCCTTTCTATATATAGTTCATCACCTTCACCAAGTGAGCCAGTAAAATACCCAGAGAGATGAACATATATATCTCATATAAGTTCTATATAAATTAATTACCTGAAAAGAAGAGTGACCAAGCTGTGATTGTCTCCAAAGAAGCTCATTGATCACATATTCTATGTTCATGCCATAAAACTCCCTTATAGAAGGTCTTCAAGACGCACACACCTTACTATATGCTTCTTTACCAATTTGCAATAAAAGCATAACATAAAAAAAATCCAAAAGCTGATGAGAGATCACTAGAGAATTTGTTTTGTCAACAATCAATATAGGACTAAAGCTGTGTGGAAGAAGATATAAAGATATAGGGAGGGAGGCGCAGAGAGAGAGGGATAATGGGAATTCACAGCTAAGAAAATGCTTAAATTAAAATAAGGATTAATAAACAAATAAATATAGATTGTTGGAAGTTAAATAGTTTTTAAAGTCTAATTTTGACAGGCTGTGATATTTGTGAAGGAATCAAGGAAGGAGGCAAGGAAGAAGCTGAGAGTTTTCATATGCTTAGCTTTTATGTCCATCTAATTGTTCTTTCTCTAACACACAGACAAAACAATAACTAAATATTGTGGATTTACTAGTATATATTATTTTAATATCTTAATTGAGATTTGAGAGTCCTTTATTCTCTGAGATGATGTATTTTAGTTTCATTAATTTAAATGCGATTATATAAAATGGTGACATAAGAGTTTCACCATGTTGTAGCTTAAAAGATGGATCAAGTAATATGTCTAAGAATTTACATATATTGAGTATTACTGATAAAATATAGAATCGCAAGTCTTATGAAAGTAGATTCTGTATATCATGTATATATATAGATATTTATAAATGAGGGTGTGAAATAATTGGATGTGTTGTATAATATAAAATTGAGAATATCAAGAGGATCTGGACAAATGATGAACAAAAAATAATTCAGAAAACTCTGCTTTTCTTAGCCAATATATTCCAGACAAGTCCTCACTGGACATGATCAAGATATGCATGTAACCATATAAAAAATATATATATATATATATATATATTATAATAACAACCAATTGAAGACAAAGCTTCTATCTTTTGTAACAAAATAATGGCGTTTTGTTTACTGTATTGTTTTTAGAAATATAAATGATTCCCTTTCTATATATTCTTTATCAATTTGTATATAAAAACGTATATATTTTTTCCATCATCATCATCCGTACTGGGTATTATCCAACCATACCCAAGAATCCCATGACTGAAATTTTTATCTGACACCAAGTTTAATGAGATGGATCCTCTTATAGTATATCACTTGTTAGCATTTTATGGATTGAATAATAAATTTTTCATTTTCTTTTTCTTTATCTTGAGTTTTTGTTAACTTGCATATATATATATATATATATTTAGTGGAAATAAAATTGCATGATTGATGTTTAAGGAAATCTTAAACCTAGATTCGTATATGTTTGTCGTGGTCATTAGACATTAGTCTACCGACTAAATGCGTAGGCTATCGGTAGAAGAACAACAACAAAAAGTAGCTAAGCTGTAGGCTGACCAACCTGACACGTCCGAACGAAATTCGAAAAAAAATGTATATAACTTTATCTCGATATTCTTTTGCCTCTCAATCAAGATATACACCGAATACTAACCGATGATATATTGATTTACTGGCGATAAATTAGAAAAATTATACACTGACTGCTGTGTTTAGTACTATTATAACTGCGTTTGTAACCAATTGGTGTTTGTTTATTTATCGCAGAAACCTATAACTGCTGCTGTTACCAAATGTATATTTATTAAATAAACAAAAACTACAACATCTAACTGCAAATTACAAACTCTAACCACATCTACATTTACAAACAATCGTCAACCGAACATGTCCATAAAATTTAAGTTTCTTGTAAGATTCCAAATCAAACAACCCCTAAAAAAAATTATCAGCGCATGATTTAAGTGGCATTTAAGATTTATTATAAATTAAAAGATATATTTGTATGTTTTTAATGTGGCTTGTCTTCTACTTGTTTCGTTTTCTCCTCTCAAAGAAATCTCGTGCTAACATGGGACTTCGATCACGCATCGCCTTATCGTAATTATACTTGAATTAATATACTTAAATATAATAATATTATTAATGTTTATTACTCGTTAATTTCATTAGTCACTTACATATAATTGTATTTAAGTTATCATGCTGTTATATTGTATAGTTATAACGTATGCACGTAAAATTCTAGTTTTGATTAAAAACTCATCTATTTATAAAAATCCTTAATTAGAAATTTAGCATAAACTATCAAAGATTAGCAACAAAATTATTTATGATAAATTATCAACGGGATAATTTGATCTCAAGTCTAAATCATTATATTTCATCCGTTTCAAATTTCAAAATATAAGATGCTTTTACCCAAAAATACGGAGATTCAAAATTTTATTTTTATTTAAAAGAATATTATTTAATATATAAAATAAAAATAATTCAACCAATTATAAAAAAACTGTAAGATATTATTGGTTAATTCAATAAAAATAAAATTACATAGTAAAGCATCTTATATTTTAAAACAAAAAACTATTAAAACATTTTATATTTTGAAACAGAAAAATATAGTACATTAATATCTTTTTTGGTTAACGAGAAAATTTCAAATCTAAACTTGTAGTCTATCTTATCTCAAAACCATCATTTAATAATATTTCTAGTGGACGTGAATCAGATATCCGAAAACACGATCAAATTAGGATGCAATGTTCAATTTCTTTTGGAGGTATAGTCAACGCCAACTAAAATTGTAACGAGGTATATAATTTTTAGTGAATCTAAATATCTAATTGATTACAATAGGATAAGTAATCCATAATACTTTATTTAACTATTTAGAGTTCATAGATCTAACCAATTTTATAACTAATTGCCGGTGCATTAAGAAACACATCTCATCGTGGTTTGATATTACCATCCTTGAATCCAGATCCCAGAATGATTAGTGTATATTAATATTAAACAATTAAAAAAAAAAATCTGAGGTGAATATTTAATTCCAATATATCGTCATAGAAAAATCAAATGATTCCTACCGCGGATGCATGCGTTAATTAAATTTAATAATTTATAATTGAAAAAGACAATTTAATCTAATTATTGTAGATTTAAAGAGCTGGCTGGATTAGGCGGAACCATGTGAGATGAGAAGCAAGGAGGAAATTCGAAGGCGTATTTTAAAATAATTAATTAGTATATTCTAAACGCAAACCAAACAAGATATCAAGTACAATTACTTAACAGTAATTACCGACACGATAATTGCTTTTAATGGCTTAAAGCCTTAAACTAATAAAACCAGATTTTTAGAGTTCCAAAGTTTGAATCCGCAGGTCAACATCTAAATTTCGAATAGGTACATCACATGAATAATTTGTCTGCTGATTCTGTATAAATATAGACCGATACTTACAATGGTTTTGGATGTATTTTTTTCGTACTATTTGTTTGAGATAAATGTTTTTCTATTCTGACAAAAATGATTTTATATTTAATTATTACTTTTCTACCTCCTTTTAGCTTTTTTTTTTCTTTGTTAAATAACTCCTTTTAGCTTTACCTAACAGTTTGATTGCATAAAGTGAGGTTAATTGAAAAAGCTGAATCAGAGAAAATCAAACTATATTTGTCCGCCGCATATTAGACAATATTATAAAAACAGACGAATAACAATAGAGATGGGTGCTATATATGAATAACATTTTGTTTGGTCGTTATATGAATAGCATTTTTTTATTGTTTTTATACCTAAACAGTTAATTATTCAAAAGACGAAAACCAAACTTTGCAAAAATATGAAAAAGTTATAATGAAAACTAGCACACACAAAAATACAATTGAATCAACCTAATTTAATAATATTTTCGTTTTAAATTTTAAAATCATACCATGACTTGATGGTCTCCTTACTAAAACCCAATTAGTTCATATAATTTTCAGAAGAATTTAGTTAATAAAACCTAGCCCGAAAGTATAAAACGGAGAAAACAAGGGGTGATTTGGTAATTATGATTTTATTTGAATAGAGTAAAGAAAGAGTATAATAAAGGAGTTAAAGTGAAGTGCATGTGGAAGCAAAGAGAGAGTTAATAGATTTGGGATAATAATTTAATAATTAAAAAAAAGAGAGAGTAAAGCACGCGTTGTAGCCTTTCTAACATACACTGTGGGCCCTACTTCTACCCCACTATAGCGACTATACACACCTTGATATTTCTTTTGTAGATATATAAACCAACAATGTCTATTATGATTATGAACATAATTGTGTTAAAATATAAAGTTAAACGCAGATTGTGTGTATATGTGTATATATATATATATGTGTGTTTTATAGATTACTATAACATTGTTTTAAAGTTTATACTTTGATTGTGTAAAAAAAGAAGTACATACATTAACGTAAATATGAATATTTGTGATTTTATTTTTTTGGTGTTGTATTAAATAGTAGGAGATTTTGGGATTACCAGATTGCTTAGATTTTGGGATCGGGCCGAAGATTATTGTAGAAAAAGAAGAAGATTGGACCCAAAGTTGTCATGCTCACAGAAGTTACAACAGATATTTTAAAATTTTCAAAATAAATAAATACACATTTACCAGTTACCCATTGGAAGAAATTTTTTTTTTTTTTTGCTGAAAATAAATAACAAAAAAAATTCAGATAATTACGACATCATTAAGGTTTTCTCAAGCGATTTGTGGGACCTAAGGATACCTGGACAATAAATACGGACCTTGTCATGTGGGTTATTTCTTCAAGTGCAATTTCACCACTTTCAGCCGACTATTAGATTAGCTTTAAGCTTATCTTCGTTATATACTTTTTGCTTTCGAGATTATTATATTAATTTACATATATAGTTCAGCTGAAAACCAAACTTGAAATAACAAATTAGGAAATCTTTAAAGTAATTGATATCCGTAAAATGGGGGATGATCTTTTTTTTATATATAATTCAGTGACAATAAGATTTCTGTAAAGCGAATGAGCAATAATGTAATTTTATTGAAAATAAATTAGCTATGGGCAGTCTTGCAATTGAACTAGATTTATTTATTATATATTTTCATGATTTTTTTTTTGTATATTATGATTGTGTTATTCCATAATTTTACTAATCAAGACCTTGTTTTCATCCCAATTTAAACTCTAGAAAAAGTAACCAGATTTGGATTACATTATATAATATTCATGTATGAGTACACTGTCTACTATGGAAAACATTTTTTAATATAGTTTATTTATTTTATAATTCTAAATTAATTACAATGGACCTAGGACAACTTCAGCTCCCACATACAATAAATCGGATTCAGAATATGACTTTCTAACCAAAGAAAATCATTAACGACAAAACACCATCAACTATTTTTAAATAAATATTTAATGCAAAAGTTGGGGAATCTCTTGATGTTCGAGCCATATGCAATCTTGTGTGGATCCAAAAACATGCCTTATTATTTTATATTTCTCCGTAATTTTTTTTTAATACGAATTTTCGTTTTCACAGAACAGTATAATTGTTAGATGTAAATATCCCACGTTGGTCTGTTATCGTCCTTAATTCTTTTATTTTATTTTATCCTGTACTTGATCTCGAGTCATTTATCAATTATTATGGCACTTCAATAATTGATGTCCAGATCAAACCTATACCGCCGAACTCTTTTTTTAATTGCTAATTTGAAGTTAATGCTTATTTGTTGTTGTCATTAAGACAAAGTGGATGAATAAACTCAAGACAGAGACGTCAACTATAACTATTATACACCATATGTCCATATCCCACTCGGAAAACAGGGCAACAGATCCGAAGCAATCATGGTTTCTTAAATCTCGCTCAGATTTTGAGATTTTAAGGACTAGTCCTTGGGTCAAAATTCATTTTTCTGTTTTTTTCCCTTTTCCTAAGTCTAATATACGATACGTAATTTTTGTCATCTACTATTATTCTATTTTGATTAGAATTTAGAAGTAATGTTTCACTTTGTTATTGTAAAAACACTATTTTTTCTTCATTGTTTCAATTAAACCTTTTCTTGTTGTAGTATTTGTTAGTAATTATAAAATGTGGATATCGATAAACCTTTTCTATCGAGCAAACATGATTAGCCTTTAACCCAACATTTTGAAATACCTTTGGACTCTAACCAGACAAAGGCTAGACACAAGCATTGATTGGTCTATCTATATTATTTTTCTTAATCGAATAAATCATGGAATATAATTGAGCGACAAATTAACGAGTGAGAATATTCCGGTGTAAGTCTCTTGTCTTGGTCCGCAAATCGTGTGGTTACAAAAGAGAACAAAGAAGCAACAATTTTTTATTCGATCTTAGTTTCTTTTAATAGCATATCCGATGTTCTTCAAGCCCTCCTTCACTCGTTTTTTTTTTATAATACTGCACACACAAAATGTTACTTTATTAACACTGCGGTATTGGCAAAATCATAATTAAAAAAATCTATAAAAACGAAAGATTTTGTATGTGACCACACTAAATGGCAAAGAGTAAACTGAAGTTACCCGCAACTAAATTTGAAGTTTGAAAGATTCACTCTAGGACTTTGTTGGGGTCAAGTTGTCCACTGGAGTAACTAGAAGGAACCGCAGAGACTTCGAGTCTTCCTTTCCATTCTTCACCGGGTTTCAATGTGATTGGTCTTTCGATAGCTGCAGCTTCCACACAAAGCATATGCTTATAGTCTTCATCTCCCAAGTCAGATATCGTCTTTGATTTCTTATCCCAGGGATTCCACACCACTGAAAAGATGATTATCAAAGGATTCAATCATATTCAAAACTCAGATTCTGATTACCAATATGAAAGACAAGGTTTCGGATCTTACCAGCATCAGCAAGCCCGTCCTTGCGAACAACAAAAGTTCTCTTTTTCTCGTGATCCAAGATAGCAATCTTTGTAGGAGTGCTTAGGTAAATCTTGTCAATCTGTTTTTTTATCAAGTAACAAGTGTTTTTTGTTTTGAGTGATGATGATACTAGACAAAAGAGATATTTCTGAAAAAAAAGGAGAGATTGGAATAGAAAACTTACTTCGGATTCAAAAGTTATTGCGTCGCCTTGTTCGGTAAAACGTTCTCTGTTCTTTAAATTGTCAAGATAATCCAGAGTTTCCAATCCTTCCACCCGTACTTCACTGAACACAAGCAAACCAATGCATATTACAAAAATATCTGATTATATTTTCAAAATTCCCAAATAAGAAGAGTAAATCTATGAATGCAACGAGATTTACCTGATGTCCGAGACAGAGAAATAGGTGTGATAAGCAAATGTGAATGTAAACGGCTTTCCATCAGAGTTGGTGTTCCTAATACGAGATGTCAGAGTCAATTCTCCTTTGGTCCCCAAGGCTATCCTCAGCCTGAACTCAAAACTGAAATGGACACACCGAGATGAAAGTTAGTAATGCTCTAAATCTTCTCTGTAAGATATTTCTAGTTAAATACGAGAATACTGTTCTGAGATAATATAAAGAGCTGAGTTTTGAAGAATATCACTTGTAAGGCCATATCTTTAGATCGTCTTCAGTAGGCCTTAGGATCAGGTCAACAAAAGCATTAGAACAAGAATTCGATGGCAAAGGAGGTGGGCTAGCCTCAATTTCCCAGATCCTATTTCTAGCAAATCCATGTGATTCGAGTGTACCAAGGTTACTGAACTGCACATACAAAAACAGAATTTCATGTGCATAATGAACTGTAAAATGTTCAATAAAAGAAGAAATATAAGCACGTACTTGTGGAAAGCATAGTGGAATTCCTCCACGGATTGGTTTTGGGGGCTTGAATATGGCCTGCACAAATTCATAACACATGAGTTTCAGATTTCTATTGTTTGTAGCTAAGATACACACATAACTGGACAAGAAAAACGATTCTAGTATGAGCAAAAGACTAGACTACAAAGTAAATGTTCTCTACTCTTTCACATGCTTCTTTAGGAAAGCTAAAACTGAAGTGAAGATCCTTCCCATTTATGAAACAATCGATGTAAAAAACCGAAATTTAGGCAAAGATTTTCCCACATCTTTCATCAACTTCCATGAGCCAATCATTCTAGATAAAGAGATAAATACGCTTTTGCATCACAGAGACACAATCAACTAGAGATACATAAACATTTAGCAGCCGATCTGAACTTCTTTAGGTACCATTTCACTTCTAACAAAGTTGGAAACATTATTAACGAACCAAATGTCCGATTTCGTAAAGAAGAAACTCAATAACCTTGCTACTGAGGTAAAGTAACTCCTCTCCGTTCTCATTCTTCCAAGAAGTCACATGACTGCCATACAAGTATACCTGCATTCATTCAAGATGACTAAAATGAAAGAGAAAACATAATAACACAGAACAAACAAAGATGAAGATTAGTAGATACACTTCATTTGATGTTCAGTTATTAAAAAAAACAATTCACACCTGTGAAAGATATCAACAGATTCATAGATTACACTAACATTTACACATTCTTAAGATTCAGTAAAATAAACGCGCAGATCCGTTTACCAAAATGTATAAACAAACACAGTACTCAATCACTACCACTAAACCCAAAGATCTATAAGAGATTCACAATCGTATATCATAACTACAAAATCGATCTCCAATCAAAATCTCAGATCAACTACAAATATAGAGTGGAAACAAAAAGGAAAGAGATAAAGTCGCGGGGAAGAATACCTCGGCAGAACGGCCGCGAGACTCACGGAGGATGATTTTGTCAAGGCCATTGATGCCTTTGGCGAGCTCAAAAAGAGGACGCTCCATCGCCATGGAAAGTACTGAAAGTAACAAAATCAAAAACAGGGTCGAAATCCAGAAATTCTCCGTATTTGCCGTCGTCGTTTCTACTCTTTCTTGCTCTCACTCTCCTTTTTTTTTTTTCTTTTTGTTCACTGCTTCTTCAAGCAGTTTGGGAAAAAGCTATCGGAATTATTTTTTGCCGTTTTTGTTCCAACCATTTCTTTCTTTCTTTCTTTTTTTTTGCCGTATTTATTATTATTATTTTTAAAAAAGATTTAGTCCGATTTGTTAACGGTCATAAACTTATAAGAAAATGACAAAAGGTTTATTATGGCATAAAGTGATAAAATAATGGTTTAATGAGCATTACTGACGACCATTAGATATAATTTACATTGGTTCTTTAATAAATGTAAAAGCAGCAGAGAAAATCAAAGGCCAGGAAAAAGAAAAAAAATATCTCACAGCCAAGGTGAGATAATAAAACAAACAAATAATAAACAAATCCTAAGTATCATTTTTGCAAAGTTTGAATATGAATAAAAATATATAGAATCTTTGAAGTATTTGATTATTAGTAAGCAGCTCAAAAGATTGCAGGTAAATGTATGAAGCCCTCTTTGTGTTTTCTTGAACTGCAAAAAACAAGGAAGAAAGATTAACTAGGTAGACTCTATGCTGAATATCAATACATAAACATTGCATCAAAACATGATCAGATCAAAAGGCGAAAAACTTACGGTTTTTTCGGTTAAGATGAAGAAGACCGAGTTCTTGTAAGAGGAGTGTTCAGAAGAGATTAACAGACATTTTACGCTTGTTTTGTTTCCATTTAGGCAATTTATAAAACTCATTCTTTGTCATCTCAAATTTCTCCTTGAACTCTGATGAAATCATGTATGCCTGCACAAAACAAGCTGACCTCATTAAACACAAACCCAATAAACGACTTTTTTAATATGTGTTTTGAAGAATCTGACCTCTCTTCTACTGAGGTCAATATCTGAAACAGGATCCTCTGAGTCGGTTTTAAGACGTTCGTATGGGAAAGTAGGGAGATTGCTATCTTCTTCTTCTTTTGAATCTTCATGAATGCTGCTCATTGATTCTTCCTCTTTCGTCTCTGATGCTGACTCTGCTTGGTTTGTAGCTTCATACATCAAAAAGATACAAAAAGGGTGAGCTCAAGATCTCAAATTTATTCACCAAATTGATAGTTTGGGTTCAAATGTGCAGTTTTTCTTTTTCTTGTTGCTGCAGACCTTCAGAAGAACTGGGGCTAGTAGGTGTTTCTTGAGAAGTAGGTAGAGATTTTTCGAAAAGCGCTGTACGGGAAGCTATACCCGCAGATTTAGGAGCAATCTTTGAGAGGTCTGGGGCAACAGATTTCGGGTAAAGCTTCCGGATCAGTGGACTAACCGTAGGTGGTGGAGTTGAGAGGTTTCTAGTGTTTATGTTCTCAAAGTTTGCTGCAAGTGCGTTGAAAGCTGGAGACCGTCCCCTCACACGGGCCCTGTCTGGACTACAGGTCATACTTCTGGACCGAGGGTGCGATTTGTCTGGAACAGTGGACCGGCTGCTGTATGCAGGGACTCTCCTGTTAGGTTTCTGAAAAAAGGACACAAGATCAAGACAGAAATCGAGATTGGTTTTGCATAAATATAACCAAATGAGGTCAAGCGTTTACATCGATAAGCGGCTTTCTTTTATTTGTCAGGATCACAAGCTTTCTCTGGAATGAGTTTCCATGCATCTGCAAGAAGCGGTTTTATTGTTTAGTGCGAGTTAGTTTCTGAGGAGGGATTTTCAAGCAAATGTGGAGAGGGAGAGACGTCACTTACTGCAGATTTAGAAGAATCCCAGGTGAAGAACCGAGTGAAAAATGGAGGTTCATGTCCTTCCATTACAATATATATCGGTGTTTCACTTGTTAGATTCTCTAAGAGGAAATCATGCTTAAGGAATTCCTGTTGAGGAAGACAATGAAGCAGATGATCTATAAGAACATTTTGCGGTTTTGTACGTTAATCTAGTTGAAAGATCTTTAAGTACCTCTCCAATGGATAAAACTTGCGGTTTCTTCTTGGGATCGACTTGTTGTCCTACCCAGACAAAGATCTCAGTGTGACAATCAAGTATGATGATATCTTCAGTCATCAAATCATCTTGAGTGAAGTTGAAGATCTCTGTAACCTATATGGGAATAGAGAGAAAGAAAGAAGAGCTTCAATTCAGAACCTGAGATGTGGGATGATAACTCAAATATGGTTTATGAAAATGAAAACGATACTCTAGTCTACCTTCATATTTTCTGGTAAGATAGCAACATCCGCTGAGTATCACCGCAAGACCAAACCGGCAAAAAACATCAAATAAGATTTCAGAAAAGTTATTGGATTGAGAAAATTTGAAGTGAAAATCCCGGGAACTGATGTTGCAAAACGGTTTTACCGTTTGAGAATGTGCAAGAGAAGAGATGAGGATCACTCTCTCCATCCTTTTTAATCTTTTGGCTTGGATATTCTAATTTTCCTCCTAATATTTCCCAAAACTGTTCAGACTCTGAACCTTCCTTATGTGCCTTAGTGGGTTCATTTGGCTGTATAAAACAGAAAAACCAAGAACCAGAGGTTCCACCATATGTGAGATCTGAGAGGTAAGTTCCCAAATGCAGTATCAAAGCTCATTAACAGATTACCTTAATCAAATCCAACATTCTCTCCATAAGTTCTTGATCATCCGAGGAAGTTAGATTGCCACACCAAGTGAAAACAGTAGAATCACCATGTAATATATAACAGTGTGAAGAATTCAGTCCTGTGGAAACCTGTTGGAACCAGATCAGTTATTTGTCTTACCAATATAACCTGTTGAACAAGAAAGCAGTTTGATTATGGTTTTCAATACGTATACCGCTTCAATCTGTACGGCTTGCATGTTCTCGGGTCCAGAACCTTGAACCCTAAACAGCGCAACACCTTCTGCATCGTAAGTAGTATCAGGGATTTCCTTCTCTGCTATGTACTTTTTGAAAGCATCACTTAGACCACCCTGAGACGAAGATAACAATTTTGAAGAGATTGTGAATTTTATGATCAAGATTACATTCAAAACTACCAAAAGAAAAAACTTAGCTATTAGACCTTAAATGTGATGAAGCTTTGCATTATCACGAAAAACTGAATTGGTTCTTTTCCCTCGTAAATGCGAGCCTGCATGGAATAAGGCTGGTAAAGTTATTATATCCAAAATGTAAATTGAACTTATAATCCATAACGGAAACAAGAGGAAGAAGCACCTGAGCCGGCATAAATTTCATTGATTCAACCATCTTGCATGCCATGGAAATAGCAGATGCTCTATCTTCCTATATAACAAATCATCATCAATGAGCACACATAGAGAGTAAGAACTTAGATATATATGCATGTGAATAAATTTTACCTTGACACTTTGCTTGCCAAACCAAGTACCCACTAGATGTTCCTCTCTGTCTTCCCCGGGATATGAGTACCGGAATATATAACAATCTCCACTATAGAACTTCAACTGAGCCGCTGCTTCAAGAAGGACCTTTTCTTCACCATTGATCTGCCAGACCTGAAAATTTTAATATTTAGAAATCAGAAGGCTAAGTTTTGGCTATGTCCACTTATTTGGATACATCATTGCCAGTATCAACAAAGACATAGTCACTACCTGGAGATTTCCTGTGCCGTCAATGTATGGCTTCGGTTCGTCTTTAGTAGACGAAGAAGTCTTAACCAGGCCTTCAACGTTAACTCCTTGCCGTTGCAAAAGAGCTGGCGAAAGAACAAACAGAGAATAAGTATCTCATAAAGTCTAAACTTTGAGGAATTGATCAATGTGGATAGTATTAGTAATATACCTGCGACTTTGCCTCTGCCTTGCTGGGGCTCAGCTGTGGTACTTGAAGCCGGCCATGAATCAAAATTAGATCGGAACATCACTGTTTCATACCCTTCCATCATACTGACCAAGTTTGATTTTGGCCGTTCAGACGAACGGAAAAACTCCTGAAAAATTTGAAGAATGACGATTTGACAGTGAACAAAACCCATCAAAACAATACTATTGTTTTCTGATGACAAACAAAAAAACAATACTATTGTTTTGGTGCATGAGAAGAAATTTACTTCTGCAGCTTCACTTGCGTTCTTTCTTTGGTCAATTGAAGTATTTCGTCCCTTCCAAACGAACAATTCGAGACCGCAATCGAGAATATAGCACTTGTTAGTGTCCAGAAGCTCTTTCGTTAAAGACTCAGCCTCTACGGGTTCTGTCTGTCCCTTCTCAACACTTGAAAGACCAAACATGTCTCAAGTCAGAACATAATCATCTGCTGTAGTAATTGGTCAGCTAATAGGCAACTTCTGTTAAGATCAAAAATGTTCTACCTGAAGAGTTTGATCCCATCAGATTCAGCAGTAATGTCATCATTGGCTACTGGTTTCTTAGGAAGCGGAGCAAACCCACCAAACAAACCCCAAAACTCTCCAGCTTCAGCATCAGCCATCATCCTCCCATCCTCTACAACAAAAGGAAAGCACATTAAACTCAATAAAGTTAGTACAAAATCTTAGCCTCCATGGTTTTTGACGGTATAGTGTACTTACCGACAGCTCCAATGTCGCACTGTCCATCATGGTAAGTGTCTTTAATGTACTGAACAACCTCAAGGGCTTTTGCTCTTTCTTGAATACTCGATTTGGAACCACTGAATTGAAAAATTTTAGACTCTGTATCAAGAATGAAAACATCCTCGTGGTTGAGAGTCGATCGAGCGAATGGAACCTGTAAATGAGAAGAAGAATGCAAAAAGATGAAACATCAAGGACCAGTTAAGGGAAAAAACATTTTGAGGACATTGTTAATTGACTTGCCTCTTTTACACGAACAACATGTTTGCCTTTGCAGATATACAAACGCGTCTGATGCTCCTCAGGCTTTACGTGGTTGAACCCGGAAGCAACTCCACCTTCTTGAGGTATTATGCAAGGTTTGAAGTAGGAAAGGAACTTGTCGGTTTCATGACCCTGAACTTCTCGGTACTGAACAGCACGCCCACCTAAAGCTGAATCTAATTCAACTGTCATAACGGCTACAGAATCTGCTTCATCCTGTTTGCATCATCACACCACCATGATTCTTATTTGTTGAAGAATATCCAAAGAGACAAAAAAAAGAACGAGGATATGAAGAGACTGTTACCTGACTGGAATCTTTACCAAGCCAGTAGTGAATATCGTGATGCAAGGAACCGTTTCTTGATACTGTTGTCTGGTATGAGAAGGTTTTTAGACACTATTAAGAACTATATATTATCATTAAACCAAAGAAGAAACAATAAAAACTACCAACCTTTAAGACTATATAGGAATCCCCGGTGAAAAATTTACCATGAGACTCTTTTGGAACAATGACAGGTTTAAAGCTCTCGATTCGCCATATTTCAATCCCGCTGTATATAGCAAACATAGTGCAGATCAATCACAAGCAATAGAGCAAAGACTAAAAAAATTGGGAGCATTAAAAGTGAGAGAAGGTTACGATTTCTGGCCAGCTCCTTGGAGGGCCTGATCTAAATCTCTCATTGAAAACGTCGTTCTGGTTTTTTGCAAACCTAAAACTCTCCTCAGCTTCTTAAATTGCAAGAAACAAACCAAACCTGCAAAGATAATCAATGAGTATGAATTGACACATTTCCAGAGAAAATCAAACTCATATTTCTCCATATCTCAATGCGCATAACAAGCAAACAAACGAGATATCCTAATCTACACAATGTACTTGAAACAAAAGGAGAGTTATCTTGAATCGTGCACACGATATTTGGTACAATGTAGGTAGTAGAATCGCTGAAACAATCATTGTGATTGAAATATGAAGCTCTATACCATCTACTTAACCAAAACAATAAAGATATTCTGATCCCTAAAAAAGTTCCGAATTTCAGAAAAAAGCCACAAGAGCAGAGGATACACGCCAGCAAAAAACAACAACCAGAATAAAATTCCTCACAAGTAAATGCATACCAGAAATGGAAATTTAACCAAAATGGTTAGGAAATAATTGGTTTTGAGGCAAATCCACATGTAAGCTCTAAAGGGAAGAATCAGAGACAGAGGAGAAATCACAGATGCAAACAAAATTTCTGTGGAACCAAAAAAGGAAAGAAAAAAAAACGAACTGGACGATTATGAGTACACAAGAACACATGCACAAAGCTGATACATAATGGGATTATGAATGAGTAGTTTTTTGGATTACAAATTAGTTATCTCTGCAAATTTACAACAACAAAATTTGAAAGCCAGCAACAAAGGGATTACCTTTTACAGAATTTTGTCAAGAATAACGTATAATGCTGCGTTCATATTTGTAAAATTCTCTTGATGCAAAGAAAAGGAAAAAAAAATTGGTAAAAGGAAAAGAAAAATGTGATGATCCGAGAAAATAAAAAAACGAACTTTGTGGTGAGACTTCCCGCTTTTTGAGGTTTACACTTCGAAAAAAACGGCAAAGGGGCAGAGACGAGAAAGAGAGAGTTACTTGGCAAATAAATAAAAAAATGAAATGTTTAATCCCAAAATTAGTGGATAGAGTTAAGAAAACAAAATTCGTAGACTTACAAAAAAAAAAACAAGTATAGTTTTAATTAATCGTCATTCGTCAGCTTAATTAATGAAATGCACTAACGAGTTCATCACTTTCGCTCGTCTCCTCGCCGCAATAACCTCCGTCGCAGTTGCAGGTGAGTTTTTTCACTTCCTCCTTGGATTTCGTCTTCCTCTTCTTCCCCCATCGCGGATCCAAACAATTCCAATGTGATTCATCTTAAAACCAGAATATATTCTGCACATTTCACTCGATTGATAGACTTTTCTTCTCTCTTTTAACTTCGAATCCTTTGGATCCTTTGGTTTAGTTCTAGCTTCGGAGCAGCTCTAGTTCAATTTTTGCTTCGAAAAGAAAACGAAAGAAAGAGATAACGTGATCGGTTAAGCAAACCAACCCGAAATTAATAAGAACCGGGTCATAATATAATAGGCCTTTTTCGTACTGAATTAGATAAGCCCAATTTATTATACAGGCCCAATCTGTACTCTGTGAAGGTCGCAAACACACTCACCGTTCTTCCAACGTCGAACTTCGGTTGGTTCCCCGGTATCGATATCTCCGGCGAGAACAGCACGTGTTACAACACTCGATCTCGGAGCTGTTAGTAGACGAAAATTTGGATTTTTTTCTTCTTCTTAAATTATACAATTTCATTGTTATAGCTCTTGATTCTTCATTAGTTCTGGATTTTGTAACATCCCATCTTCTTCGAGCTTAATTTTTAAGGGTAGATTTCAAATTAAGGTTTCTGTTTTCTTCCCAGTGAGTCAGTGAAGCGTTTATGATCTCGATGTAGTCACAGAACGGCTCGATAGCTTCTTTTTTTTCAGTTTCATGATTCATGTTGCATAGGAAAAGAATAAAACTTTGAACCTTGTTTTCTGAACATTGAGTAAATTGAAACCTTTTTGTTTTAATCTTTTGTGTGTGAAGTGGTCTCATCATCTAAAATTGTGGGATTTGGTTGCAGGAAATAAAATTTGGAGTGAGGCGGTTATAATTTCTAATTCTATAAGAACTATGGCACTTCGATCAGTAAGCAAGAGCCTCGGGAGCAGAATTTTGAATCAACGTTCCCTTGTTGCGTCGCTTCATTCTCATGCCACAAGTTTCGGTATCGGCCTAAAAAAAACTATCCTTTTTCTCTCTTGATTTGGTTATTTAGTACGCTTTTGGATGACGTGCAATTTAAGATGATGTGTTTCATGCTTTGTTTCTACGTTATAATGTCTCTTTGAGTTTTACAGTGTGAGTTTAACTTCAATGTTTTGATCTCAGGGTTTCAAGAAGTAAAGGAAGAAGAGAAAAGCAAATTGGTTGGTAATGTTTTCACCAATGTAGCTTCGAGTTATGATATTATGAATGACGTGATGAGCGGTGGCTTGCATAGGTTGTGGAAGGAAAGGTTAGATTTTCATGATACTTTTATCACAAGTATTATGAATTGCTCTTGTATAAAAATTGACACTTTTGGTGGTCTTGTGATTTCAGACTCGTTGGGAAGCTGAGTCCATTTCCTGGGATGAAGCATCTTGATGTGGCTGGTGGAACAGGTTATTCGAAACAATTAATCTTGGAAATTTTCTGTATTTCTACATCTTATAATTGAAAATGTTCTATATTCATTGTCATAGTTATTGTTTGTAATATGCAGGTGATGTTGCATTTAGGATCTTTGATGCTGTTTACAGTGTGAAACGAAGAGCATTGCAGAAAGTTGATGAGGCTTCACTTGAAGAAACTCAGATATATGTATGTGACATTAATCCCAACATGTTGAACGTTGGGAAACAACGAGCTGCTGAAAGAGGTGAAACATCAAATGTTTGTTTGTGCATCAAATTTGTATCCTCTTTTAGTGCTTTGTATTTTTTCTTTGTATGTGTGAGCTCAGGCTTCCTTTACTATCTTGAATAGGTCTAGGAGATAACAAGTCACTTGTATGGGTCGAAGGAGATGCAGAAGCCTTGAGTTTCGAAGACAATTCAATGGATGGATACACTATTGCATTTGGAATAAGGAATGTCACACACATTGAAAAGGTTCTTGCAGAGGCTTACAGGTACCTACTACAAATACTTGCACCCTTGTCTAGTCGGGTGTATTTTCCTGTTACAAAGTTTATGTATAATCTTATAAAACTCTTCGCATTGTTAGGGTACTAAAACGGGGAGGAAGATTCTTGTGCCTTGAGCTCAGCCATGTAGAAATTCCGGTTTTCAAAAATCTGTAAGTTTTGATGATTAGACATGTTGTGGAAGTAAGTCCCTAAGTCTTTGATAACTCACTTTGTTGTGTTGCAGATACGATTTGTATTCTTTCCAGGTCATCCCAAACGTAGGGGAACTAATCGCCGGTGACAGGGAATCTTATCAGTACTTGGTTGAGAGCATTCGTCGGTTTCCCCCTCAGGTTCAGACTTTCAATCTTGTGTTACCTTTTTTTGAAAATACACAGTTTTGTGCTTAGTTCCTGTGTTTTCGCGATGTTGCTGCACGGTTTGGAAAATTTGGTGTAGTCATCATATGATGTTTTTAACTTGTGGCTTTCTTCAAGACATTAGTAACAACATGCAATGATCAAATCTTTTAGTTAAAGGTTGAGTTGGATTCATGTAAGAAGTTAAGTTTTAAGTTATGGTAGCTAAGATGATATGAGCATCGTGGGTGTTTTGAAGCTTAAAAAGCATGTATATAATCGCTTTATGCATGAAATAAATGCAGGAGCGATTTGCATCGATGATTGCCGACGCCGGATTTAAGAAGGTGGAGTACGAGAACCTTGTTGGCGGAGTTGTTGCCATTCACTCTGCCATAAAGCTCTGACTTTTTTTATTTCCTTCTCTTTTGTCTTTGTTTTAAACCCAAACTGTAAACGTTGGTAATGGTAGGTAATAAACCTCTTGTCAAGATCGTATTTGCCATGTAACTGTTAGTTCCCCTCCATTTTTGGGGAAATTTTGTTGATTTTGAGCTATATGATTAAACAATCTCCGCTATAGAACATCGATTGCTCTGATGCTTTGAGAAGGATCTTTTCTTCACGATTGATTCGCCAGACCTTCAAAATTTCATAGGTAACAATCAAAGAGACTATGTTACATTCCTGTAAGAAGATAAGTTTTACAAGTTATGAAAGCTACGAATATATGAACACCGTGTGTGATCGGGTGATGTTACGTTTTAAGTTTAAAGCAAGTTTGTAATCGCTAGATGCATGAAATGAGAACTGAAACACTAAACTATAACACAACACAAAAAAGGAAAGGAAATGACCTCTTCAATTCATCAGATCATGGAGAAAGCTTGAATGCAGGATTTCAACTTTATACGGTTTGGAGCAAAGGCATATCCTTTGATTCCAATCATGCTTTAATGCAAAAGCTAGTCAGCTACAACCCTCTTATAGGCAATTATCATGTTTAAGAAATTTCGAGTTTGAGAATAACTCCAAAGCTCTTATGCAAGCCATGAAAGATCCTGAATAGTGGCCAATGTTACAAAGCTACAAAAGTGAAGTTCCTGAGACAAGAAGAAGATATTAGGCAAGCATATTTTAGTGCCGATGCAATTGCAAAACAAGCTTCTTCATTTCCTTTTGTATTTTGCTCTATCGAAGAAAAAACTAAATAGAGCTTTGAATGGGCTCTAAATCGGGCCCATTTATAAATATTTTTTAAGCCCGGTCTTCAGATATCCAACTAATTCTAGGGTTCTTAGGTATCGTATAAATCATTCATATATAAACGTCGTGAGGCCAAACTTTTTACAGTTAGAAATTTGCCGCCGTAAGAAGAAGATGGGAGTTTTCACATTCGTTTGCAGAAGCAAAGGCGGAGAATGGACCGCCAAGCAACACGAAGGAGATCTTGAAGCCTCTGCTTCTTCCACTTACGATCTTCAGCGCAAGCTTGTTCAGACTGCTATCTCCGCCGATTCATCTGGCGGCGTTCAGTCTTCTTTCTCTCTTGTCACCCCTACCTCCGCCGTCTGTCAGGTTTCTCAATTTCTCCCTCTCATCTCTTTGATTACTGGATCGTGCTTACGTTTTGTTCTCGTGTTTAATCAACAACATGAAAGGATCTAGGTAGCTAGATCTGTGTAGTATATGCTCTCATTTAGTGCTCACGATCGCTTAATTTGATCCGATCATAGTTTCTTTGGTATTTGGCATTTTTTATGATAGAATCTTCAATCTGTAAATCAAACTTTTCTAAACATTTCTTTATAGCTGCATTGTATACTTAGATACAATGGTCATTTCCTCTAATCAATTTCTAATTTTGTTCTCGCTACAATCTCTTCTTAAACGATCTTTGATACTATTTTGATTGTTGGAATGTATGATACCAAATTTAAGTTGTTGTATTGTGTATTCGATTCGTTGTGTTAATGGGATTTGATATGGAGCAGGTGATCATCGGTGGTGGTGGAGGAGGATTTGTTTCTGGAGGTGCAGCGGCTGGAGGAGGTGGTGGTGGAGGTGAGACTGCCGCAGCCACAAAGGAGGAAGAGAAGAAGAAGGAAGAGTCTGAAGAGGAAGAAGGAGATTTTGGATTTGATCTCTTTGGTTAAGAGACAAAACAAGTCTATTGAAGTTGCTTAGTTTTTGAGGTTTTTTATCACAAGTTTTTCTCTCTTTCTTTTTGAAATTGAACGTTACGCCTAAGAGACTTATCTATTGCCAGAATTCAGAAATATATGTTTGGTTCTGGATAAACCCGTATTATTCCTACAGGTCTAATACATAAATCTTTTTCGTATTTGGTCAATTTTGTTGTTGATTGCTTATATGATGTGTTTATTCACCATTATTATTGGTGGTGTTGTTTTGGCTTTTGGTGTGAGACTACATAGAAATGTTGGTGTTTCTTTTTCTTCTAATTGTTGGTATTAGATTCAGCCCTTATATTGGAATAAGTTTAGGATAAGTTTAGGAAAATATGGTAAAGGCAAAAGCATATTACATTGGAGAATAGAAACACACATTTAAATATTCAAAACTGAGAGGATGTTCATAATTTTCTTTTGATGACAACTTTTAAACGCTCTAAACCAGCGTTTAAGTATCACAGACAAAATCAGAAACGCGACTTGCGTTTTCTAGCGGTATACTTGGAGTCAGCTGGAACATCGTTTCCTTTTCTTCTACTTTGCTCTCTCTTCCTTTCCCTTTCTTGTTCGTTCTCTGCTTCTTCTTTGGCCTATTCCTATCTGATACACACCTTTTTTGCAAACACAACCAAATAAAAAACCGAGAATGGTAAATGAGATTTCGCTATAGCAGTAAAATAACAAGACAGTAATGAGATTCTGAGATAGCGCCGTTACTTTACCATTCCATTCTCCTCGTCATCACTATTGTCATCCTCTGAGCAACTCTCTCCATACTCACCTTTACTGGTCTGGACAGGACCACATGTGAGGACCAAGAACTCTTTTCTTTTCTTAGTACTGCATTAGAGCATCATCGCATTTGTTTAATGACTTTAAAGTGTTTCAGCGATCAAAGTGTGTGAAACCAAACACCAAAAAACAGCTTCTACATGAAACAATTGGTGGCATTATAGAGTTCTGAGCAGCAAAGAAGACCAAAAGACCAACTAATTTTCTTGAATGAAGAGAATATTATCAATGGAATTGGCGACACATACCTGTGAGGATAGTCAACAACAAGTCCACCACCAAATCCAGCTTGCAAGGCCTGGTGAAGAATCAATTCACGCTGAGCAATAATCTCAGGATACACTTGAAAAACTGCTCTTGCACCTCTTGATAAGCATCGATATAGTGACCCAAAGAAAGCCCTTGATAAATTAAGATGGAAAAATATCAGTTTTGCAACACACTTTCATATTAATTCAGATAAAGTAAAATGATTTACACCTACTTTAGTCTTAATCAGGAAGACTTATCCGATGTTCATGCGATGACTTATCCGCGAGGTTCATGCGATGACTTATCCGCATTGCATAACCACTGGAATCAGGAAGAAAAGGAAGAATTGATTAAAAGATAAGCATAAGATTCTAAAAGAGCATAGAATGAGATTAAAAAATAAGGTAGTATCATAGATCCTGAGAACAAAAAAAAATGATCAAGTAGCAGATATAAAAAAGAATCACATCTCCTGGATGTGAGCATAATAAGTAAATGATAAGGTAGTTTGAGAAATAAAACCTGAACAGCTGATATACTGATGGCTCCATCAATAACTCCAGAACGAAGGCCTAAGCCCTGGGACATGATAATTACTAATATGTCAACATTTATCTATCTAAAGGATATACCAATTACCAAATAATCCAATAAATTCAAGAGAAAAGGGATTAAAAAAAGGGAAGCTATATATACCTGTCCCATGTCACCAAGTAAAAGATCACCCTCACTTTCTCGTTCCACAGCAACGTCTACATTGTTATCAAAGATAAAATGAGCTCAGATAGAAGAGAAGAACACTTCACAAAGAAAGGGTTTTTCAAAAAAACAAAAGAAAAAAAGCGTACTTAGCATTGAAGCTGAAATGTCTAGACCAATCCAATGATGCCCATTTTCAGAAATTGTTTCCCCACTCAGACCAGATCCACAACCGAAACCACAATAGCTATTAGTCAATTCAGAAACCAGCTCATTGATTTTAGATAACACATGTAAAAATATGTGTGACAATACACTGGAAGAAGATTATAAAACAATCAACATTGCTAATTTATCAGTAGATTAAAAGGTTTTGACCTATGTCGAGTAAGAATCTAGGAACTCCATCATCGGGTAAAGCAAGGAGCTCCAAAGCTCTCTCCGAAAGTTGCGCCTATAACCAGAATAATATAAAGCATAGAGATTATACAAGAAAGAGTCACAAATACGAAATTCAGGAGAAATATAAAGATAATTTTTTTCGGAAAAAAAAAACCTGAATTTTAACTATACGGGATGAAGTATACTTCCAAGCCTCAGAATCGTCGTAGAATATCTCCCGCGGCGCTTGTATCTCAGGCCCATTTGCCATTGCAAAAAAAACTATGGCAGATGGAAGAAGAACAATAAACGAACGGCGTTGAAGCTTTTTAGGGTTTAGGACAAAAAAACTCAGATTGGTTTTTCTGTTGGGTTTAATTGTAAAATCAGCTTGATGGTCGTAGTGGGACCGGTTAACCAGCTAGATCAGTGGGGTTTCAGATTTTCCGGTTTGGTTAGTTGCTCCAATTTTCCTAACTGGTTTGGGCAGACCCAATTATAAAATATACGGGCCTAAGCTTATAAATGCAATTGGAACTATTAACTTTGTAAACCTCTTCAAGCTCATTTTGTTTGCTTTAACGGGCTAAGAACTTAATCGAAATCCAGAACTAAAAAAGTTGAAAATCAGGTTAATGTAAGCTTGTGCGAAAAATAATGAAAATGTATAATTTAGAGATATTGTTTTTTGTTTCTGATAAATGCTTGTTAGTTGTCTTGTCTATGCTCGGCATAATTTTATTTGTTTAATTTTATCATTTATGAGTTATTTTACAACTGATTATACTAACTTATTTCCAGTAGGATATGGTAACCGGAGAAGACATTAAAAGAGACAAGTTTTATCAACTTAGGGAATTAACTCGTCATTTCTAATTATCAACTTGGAGATTTTTTTTTTTTGGTAAAAGGATATTAAACAACTTTTATTTCTAAAAAGGCCACCAACTCAAATCCAAACACACAAAAAATTAGAAACTTTCGGAATCTTTTACATAATTATTAAAAAAAGAAAATAGAATACGTATACTTTTTTCCATCTCTAGTCTCTTCGAGTTCCACCATCATTGGAAAAACCGACTGGTGTTTATAACCAGAAGAAAATAACTAAACTGATTTAATTTCCTCCAATTTTTTTTTAAAGTGTTTTATTTATTTATTTCAAAGCCAAGAGAGAGAAAACAAATCGAGGATCTGAGTCGTCTTCGATAAACAAAGAAAGCGATGAGTGTACACGTGACAAGCGTTGGCAAGGTACATAACTCGTTTAATGCATTCAAAAGCACTCGTTTAATGTTTTTCTTGATTTATCTTCTTTTTTGTTTTCTTAGCGTGGAGAAGAGCTGCATTGGCCTTGTACATGGAATGGAATTAGACGTCCATGTTATCTATTCGCAAGGAAGTTTCACTCGGATTCTGTTTACAAACTGGTCAGACTCTTCCCAAACTACACCAGCATTGCGGTCTGAGCCAGAAACAAATTCTTGAAACCGGAACATAAACACTTCTAGATATATCGAGATTCGATCGGATTGGTTTAGATTGGATCGCAGATTACTGTAAATGTTCTGAAAAATCTAAAAATGCTTCTTCCCCTGCTGGGAATTAGTGTCTCTTTGATGGGACATGTTACTCTGCTTTTAAAGGTTTTAGTATAAGAACAAAATTAGAAGCAGAGATTTTTGGTCAAGGAGAGATTTGGTTATTGTGCTTTTAGCCATTGTTCGGTTAGTGTTAACCGGTGTATGTTGTTGTAAGGTGAAGCTATTAGTAGTTTAGCACAAAGAGTTTAGAATTTTTGCTGTGTTCTCTTGACATACATCATGATACGAATATAAATATCGGCTAATGGTATACATTTCCTATTTGATAATTTCTCTCAAGTATTTTGTATCTACTTTTACTCGTATGATACTAAAATTATATGTTTCCTCTCTTTCACAATAGGCAGTAGATGTCATTTTAAAGTAACAGAATTTAAACATAAATCGTTAGAGGAAATATCTAATTTGTGTATGGTAAGTAAAATTAATTTTATAAAATTTAAAGTTTATTTTATTCTATTGTTACTAAAAAAAAAAGAATTTTATATCCTTTACAAAGCGGTGACCAAGTGTTTGTTATATAAAAAAACAAAAGCTTTGCTTCATCATCATCACTCTCAAACGTGAAACGTGTATAGTATGGACGTGATTTGGTTTCTACCACTTCTCTTCCTCATCATCTCTATCTTTCTCGCCACCGTCAAAAACACTAAGCGGTTGCGGCAACCACCGTCTCCTCCAGGCTTACCAATCATCGGAAATTTGCACCAGCTCGGAGAATTACCACATCAATCTCTGTGGAAGCTCTCAAAGAAGAATGGTCCAGTAATGTTACTGAAACTTGGAAGAGTTTCAACAGTTATAGTTTCATGAAACAGCAAAACAAGTTGTTAAAGACTATGACCTCTATTGTTGCTGTGGAAGGTACAAATATTTTCATTTTATTTATTTATTTTGTTTTGTTTCTCTAATTGTTAATCAGTTTGTTTTCAGTGACAAGAAAGCTTTCGTACAACTATCTAGACATTGCTTTCTCTCGATATGATGATTATTGGAAAGAATTAAGGAGGCTTTGTGTTAAAGAACTCTTTAGTACTAAACGAGTTAGCTCGATCCAACCCATTAAAGATCTATGTTAATATATGTTGTATTTAACTTCAAGTCACTACTTAGGATAATCTCTAAGAGATTCTCACTCATCTAAATCTCACATGTATCGTGTATATAAACACACTCTCATATGATGAATAAGCATACGATTCACACAACCTTTACCCATTAAGGAGGAGGAGATGAAGAAACTGATTGATTCTATTACTGAATCTGCTTCTCAGAAAATTCTGGTTAACTTGAGCGATAAGTTTCTTTCTTTAAACACTAGCGTGGTTTGCAAGGCAGCATTTAGTTTGGATTTCCAAGGAACTGTGCTCAATAAGATTTAGTCCATGAGGCACTTGAGATGTTGGGGAGCTTCTCTGCTTTGGATTTTTTCCCGTATATGGATTGGATCTTTGATTGGTTCTCGGGTTTAGATGCGGAGAGAGAGAAGTGTGCGAGATCTCGATGCTTTCTATGAACAAATGATTGATTTACATCTACAGGAAAAACAGAGAAGAAAGTGAAGATGATTCTGTGGACTTGCTCTTGAGGCTGGAAAAGGAAGAAGCTGTTCTTCGATATGGCAAACTCACAAGAATACCATATCAAAGCAATCTTGATGGTAAGTATTGCAAGTCATATATCATAAAACGTTTAAGATTAGAGTCAAAGATTCATGAGACGTCATCTCAATTGGTTCCTTAAAATCTTGAGATTAGTGTAAAGGTTTCCACTATTTTATTTCAAAGTTAATAAGCAATAAGTAATGTTTGATATTATCTATCTTTTGACTGTAGAACATTCTTCTGGGAGGAATAAATACTTCTGCAATAACCATGACATGGGCATTGGCGGAACTTGCAAAAAACCCGCGAGTAATGAAGAAAGTTCAATCCGAAATCAGAGACCAAATAGGGGAAAACAACAATGCAAGAAACATAAGTTTAAATGGGACATCTCAACTCAATTACCTGAAAATGGTGATTAAAGAAACATAGCGGTTACATCCAGTATCACCTCTTCTAGTACCAAGGGAAGTAACATCTCAATTCCAGATCAACGGCTACATGATTCCACCCAAAACACGGTTTCATGTCAACGTAGGGGCTATTGGACGTGACCCCAAGGTACAGAAAGATCCAGAAGAGTTTATACCAGAGAGATTTATGGATTGTGACATTGATGTTAAAGGACAAGACTTTGAGTTGTTACCGTTTTGGAGTGGTCGGAGAATTTGTCCACCAATGTACATGGGGATAACAACAGTTGAGTTTGGTCTTGCAAATCTCTTGTATCACTTTGAATGGAAGTTACCAGATGGTGTGGTAGTTGAAGACATTGACATGGATGAAGCTTCTGGACTCACTTCCCATAAGAACATGATCTTCTACTTGTTCCTGTGAAATCTTTACGTCTTTGATTATATATAGTTTGTATTATGCATTATGCAATAAAGTGCAACACCAAGAAATCTAATTGTTATACCAAATAAACCGGTTCAATTTAAAAATAGTTGGAACGGATTATGATTACACAGATGAAATCAAGTTTCTCCGCAATTGGCTCATTGTCAATGTCATTGAACGAATACGATTAGCTCATTCTTGTCATTCATTATTTAGAACGACAGAATTGATGGTTAACCCAAATAATATAATGGTTAAAGCAAAATAAACCGGTTCATTCAGAACCAGACCGGTTGCGATTCGCAAGCTTGACACTTTCTTCTGTATTCGTTCGTTTAGTTCCTGCGTTTCGGTGAGGCCACTTCTATGATCTTTCTCTGCAATGGTGATTCAACGAATTAGCTGAGAGAAAGGAGAATCCTTTTGCGAATCTCCATGAAGCTTCTTCATCCTCGTACTTCTTCAGGACTCTTCTCTATCCAATCTCTCCTCAAAAGCGGCTTCTCTCCAACCTTAAACTCCATAGACAGATTTCTTCGATATCTCTACCGTCGCCAGAAGTTTAATTGCATTCTTAACTTCTACTCTCAGCTAGATTCGAAGAAAATCAACACTAATCATCGGATTTACTCAATCGTTTCATGGGCATTCCTCAATTTGAACAGATACGAAGACGCAGAGAAGTTTATCAACACTCAGATTTCAAAAGCTTCGGTTTTTCCCAGGACCCATATGTTAGATTCTCTAATTCATGGATTTAGTATCACACGAAATGATCCTGATAAGGGTCTTTCGATTCTCCGAGATTGTTTACAGAATCACGGTGCGTTTCCTTCTTCTTTGACGTTCTGTTCATTGATTTATCGGTTCGTTGCTAAAGGAGAGATGGATAAAACTATTGAGGTTTTAGAGATGATGACGAACAAGAAAGTTAACTACCCTTTTGATAATTTCGTTTGTAGTGCTGTGATTTCTGGGTTTTGTAAGATTGGTAAACCGGAACTTGCGTTAGGGTTTTTCGAGAATGCTATTGATTCAGGAGCTTTAGTGCCGAATCTTGTAACTTATACTACTCTTGTGAGCGCTCTTTGTCAATTGGGTAAGGTTGATGAAGTGAGGAATTTGGTTAGGAGATTGGAGGATGAAGGATTTGGATTTGACTGCGTTTTCTATAGTAATTGGATTCATGGGTACCTTGAGGGAGGTGTGTTAATGGATGCACTTATGCAGGATAGTAAAATGATGGAGAAGGGAATAAATCGAGATGTTGTGAGCTATTCGATACTAATAGATGGGTTCTCGAAGGAAGGAAACATCGAAATAGCGTTGGGGTTATTAGGGAAGATGATGAAGGAAGGAATAGAGCCGAATTTGATCACTTTTACAGCTATTATTAGAGGACTCTGCAAAAAGAGTAAACTGGAAGAGGCATTTGCGTTATTTGATAGAGTTCTGAGTATGGGAATTGAAGTGGATGAGTTTGTGTATGTGACTTTGATCAATGGAATTTGTAAGAAAGGATATTTGAATCGAGCTTTCTCTATGTTGGGAGATATGGAGCAGAGAGGGATTAAGCCAAGCATTCTTACTTATAACACTGTGATTAATGGACTCTGCAGGGCAGGGAGAATGTCGGAGGCGGATGAGATTTCGAAAGGAGTCGTGGGAGATATCAATACTTATAGTACTTTGTTAGATAGTTATATAAAGGAAAAGAATATTGATGCTGTATTAGAAATTAGGCGTAGGTTTGAAGAAGCTAAAATCCCTATGGACTTGGTTATGTGCAACATTCTCCTGAAAGCATTTCTACTGGTGGGAGTGTATGGAGAAGCCAATGCATTTTACAGGGCAATGCCAGAAATGAATCTGACTCCAAACACAGCCACATATTCAACGATGATCGAGGGGTGCTGCAAAGCGGGTCACATTGAAGAGGCACTTGAGATGTTTAACGAGATGAGGAAAAGCTTAGTTTCCTCAGCTGTATGTTATAATCGCATCATTGATGCACTCTGCAAGAAAGGGATGCTGGAAATAGCTACGGAAGTTCTTATGGAGTTGTGCGAGAAAGGTTTGTATTTGGACATTCATGTGTCTCGGACCTTGTTACATTCAATCCATGTAAGCGGATGTGAAAAAGGAATACTCAGTTTGGTTTATAGACTTGAACATTTGAATTCTGATGTTTTTCTTGGGATGTTCAATGATACTATCTTGCTTTTATGCAAGGGAGGTTCTTTCGAGGCTGTGATTGAAGTCTATATGATCATGAGGAGAAAGGGTTTACCTGTTACATGCTTTTCTACAATTCTAAAAACACTAGCGGACAATCTCAGAGCATTGGATGCTTATTTACTCGTTGTCAGTGCTGAAGAAAATACTCTGCTTTCAATGGATGTGATTGATTACACAATCATCATCGATGGTCTCTGCAAGGAAGGATTTCTTGTAAAGGCTGTAGATTTGTGCAGTTTTGCCAAAAGCAGAGGCGTCACTCTCAATATCATTACGTATAATTCACTCATAAATGGACTTTGCCAGCAAGATTGTCTTGTAGAAGCTCTCCGTCTATTTGATTCGCTAGAGAATATTGGTTTAGTCCCGTCTGAAGTCACTTACGGCATTTTGATTGACAATTTATGCAAAGAAGGGTTGTTTCTTGATGCTGAGAAACTATTGGACAGAATAGTGGCTATGGGACTTGTACCAAACATTCTCATTTACAATTCAATGATTGACGGGTACAGCAAGCTCGGGAAAACTGAGGATGCCATGAGAGTTTTATCTCAGAAAATGATGGGAAGGGTAACACCAGATGCATTCACGGTCAGTTCTATGATCAAAGGTTACTGCAAAAAAGGTGACATGGAAGAAGCTCTCAGAGTGTTTTCTGAGTTCAAGGGTAAAAACATCTCAGCCGATTTCTTGGGTTTTCTGTTTCTGATCAAAGGCTTCTGCACGAAAGGGCGAATGGAAGAAGCAAGGGGCATCTTGAGAGAAATGCTTGTTTCAGAATCTGTTGTGAAGCTGATTAACAGAGTTGATGCAGAATTAGTTGAATCTGAATCGATCAGAGGCTTCCTCATCGAACTGTGCGAGCAAGGAAGGGTCCCTCAGGCTATCAAAATCCTAGATGAGATAAGTTCAACAATCTATCTGTCTGGTAGAAACCAGGGTTCTTGTCAAAGGCTAAAGTTCCTGAATGGTGTGAATGAAAAAGAGATAAAGAAGGAAGACGAAGTTCATGATTTTCATAGCCTTCACTCAACCATTAGCTCACTCTGCTCCAATGGGAAGCTGAAGCAAGCTAATGAGTTCGTTATGTCAGTGCTCTCTTGTATGCCTAGATAGGTCAGTATGTTTACTTGACTGCTCAAGCCACCAAAAGCCAACCCAAAATAATCTGAGTGATTAGAACAGTCTAGCTGCTATTGAATAGGTAATTATGTTGGTTTACCGATGTAGTTCATTCGTCGAAATGGAACAACTTTTGGCGGATGATTAATAGCTTTTCCGTAAGATAAAGTGGTAAGTAAAGATTCTCATTGCTTGTGTTTTTGCAATTTGAGAATTCTGACAACTTTGTGTGTGTGCTTAAAAGTTACTTCTCTATGCTTTAGTACTTCTCATGAGTTCTTACTTCTTGTAGGAAGCTCTAGAGAGAATCACTTGAATCAGAGAGGAACAATGATAGGAGCTTGAGGAACCGTAGGCTGTAGAGGAACACAGTCCCAGTCCTTACCAGCTCGAGTCACAGAGAAATGCTTGGGAATCCATGATTGTCCAAAAGACTGTCTTTGCCTCAAAGACTCTTTGCTTTTCCTCCACATCTCTCTTGCCTTGTTTTGCTTTCTCCCAATCATTCCTCATAATTCCTTCACTCACCTCACTCCACACTTGCCGATTCGCTCTCACTCATCTCCTGCAAGCAAGAAATAACCGAATTACGAATAGCAATCAAAAGCTATAATTTGCCGGGAAAGTTCCTAACAGTAACCTGCAGGTTCTTGACAATGGGAGTTTTGAGCTTTGCAGTATTTTCACTTGCTTTGTATATAATTGCAAGCTCTCCTGTCTTCAGTTTTTTCGCGGTAACCGTTAAAACATTACGTTACTGTAAATTATGCTCTGTAACTGAAATAAACGTTGAAAGATGGATGCTTTTTTGTTACCTGTCTCAATGGCCAAAGATTTCATAGAGCTGCCGAGAGGAAGATTCAAAGATTTTGCCTTCAATGGATCTTGTTTCCTGTGAATCTACTGAAAAATGAATCGGCGAGTAACTGCTATTCGGCTTCTAGTCCCGTCTGCGGGCACTATATCATAATTTTTCCGACCCAATGAGCTCCGGTTGCCGGCAGAAATGTCATCAGAAGTTTAGGTTGGTTCATTTCGTAAGTCTCTTTCTGCACCATTTCCCTTCACCTCAACCTCCACGTGCGTACCTTTAAATTATTAAATTAAAAAATGAAAAATCTTAGACCTACATTTCAATAAATTTGTTTCAGATAAATCCTCGATGATTTTACTATATATGTATATATGTATATCACTATATGTAGTTTTTTTAATTAGGATGTTATATAACAATTTCTTATTAATTATTAAAAATGAATAAGAAAAAAAATACGAAGTGATGTGAATTAAATTAACAGTATATTCGAATGCAACCAATTAAATAGTTCTTTTGACCGTCTTATTTGTTACTATTTGTTTATTTATTGTGGGTCAATATTTTAATAATTAAGGGAATTATAATAGTAAATTATGTAACAAATAATAATAATAATAATAATAATAAATATAAAATGTTAATAAGGATATAAATGTGACTATTCGTACCACGAAATTTAGGTGTAAAGTATTGTCATAACATTATGTCTATGTTTTTTTTCCTCGTGGGTTGCAGAAAGAGCAGTCAATAGTAGATGTTGCCATATCTAAAAAAGAAAAAAAAAACCAAAACATTTATATAAATGAATAGATATTCCCATCCTCGATCCGTTTTATTAAAATAGATTTTTAAAATTTTATTATACATTAAAAATATAATCTAAAATACTTTTATTTTTAATTAAATATTAATTATTTTCTTTATTATAACTCTAATTAAGAAGAACAAAACAAAAATATTATCTAACTTTTGCATTAAAAATACAAAACAAATAATATTTTTTTCTGAAACATGCATCAACGGAGGAGGGATATATAACGTACACTTAAATTATAATAAGAAAATAATATCATAGAAAAAATACTTATTCCACGAGAACGTTGATATGACCATTTGACACGTGGTGAGTTTCGCCGATGACAGGATTATAGGGAGCCATGCCACAGATTCAATGGCCGGAGAGTTGAGATGTACCATGTCACGATTGATTTGAACCGTTCGATTGGTTGGTCACGACGACTACACTCTCCGAGTAGATCGTGACCGCTGAAGCTGTAGACTATCTCGCCACAGCATTGGAGCTGCGATCTCGGTAGGTTCAGTTGACGTGGAAACTTTCCCGGTAAATACATAAAAGTTGTTATTTAATAGGAAAACAATAAAAATAGGTAAAACCGTAAAACATTATTCACCAAGTCATGCTAATCTATTATACTTTGTGTAGAAACGTCATAATCAAAACTTAACTATTTAAAAGTGGATGATTTTATAACTCAGTAACTAAAGCTACATCATGAAATATGCTAAATTGCTTTTGTGTGTATAAAAATATTTTGGGAATTTATTATTGGAAGAAGAAAAGTTAGAATTCTATTAAAACAAAAGAAAATATAATTCCACACAAATAAATTAAGAGCAAGTTTCTTTTCTTTTCTTTTTTCTGGTCAAGAGCAAGTTTCAAAAAAAGAAAATTTGGGGGCAAAAATAGAGTTTTTTTTGGGTAAAATAGAGTCTTTTTGGTAACTAAAATATGAAGAATGGTACAAAAAAATTTACCAAACAAAAAAATGGTACATAAAATATATATACTAATTGTAGTACATCTTCAAATAAAGATTCTCAAAATGTATACTTTACTTTTTATCACCTGAAAATGACAAAATAGATAAAAATATAAGAGATACTTACCTGAAAACTATTGAGATCGGATCCTGGCTGTACGTTTTTGAAGAGGCTTAGGATCTGTTGGATGAGATTGGGAGGTGCTTCCAACGAGAAACGCAACAACGCGCTTTCTCGTTTCTTCTTCTCCTGCCTTTGCACACAAAGCAAGACAATGAAACAGTATTATACTTGCACTTGAATATCAAGTCCCATACATGATCATGATAGATCGATCAATGATAAACGCATAATATATAAATAACAAAATATTTTTATTGATGGATGGTTGCACCTTGAGGGCTGCCTACGTACCCTTGAAAGGGATCAAGCCTATTCGTAATTCTCAACTCTCAAATCTCTCTAATCTCATAAGACATAGTCACAACTTGACTTGTACTTATATATTAGTTTAGATGACTCCTAAACTTATTTGGAGAACACCTAATAATATTTGGAGAACACCTAATAATATTTGGATAACTCCTAATATTATTCTTCTTAATCCTAATCCCTTTAGAAACCATAACTCGGTAGGATTAGGATAACTTCTAGATCAAGCTATCAAACTTAATCCAACATTGTCCCCTTTAAGCTTGAAGCTGCACTTAAACACATCATGAACTCCCATGAGATCTCTAATCTTCTTGAACTTGATCCTTCTAAGTGTATTCTGCACCATCATTGTGACCATCACTTAAGAACACGAGATAATAAAAGACTCACTCTTTTATTGCTTTAGAAAATTTACTCAAAAACTAAAGCTCACACAATCTCTCTTAACCTATGTCATGCCCCGACAAAGGTTCTCTGAGATTCTCTTAATCTATGTCATAAATCAACATAGATTCTCCTTTTTTTTAGTGTTCTATGTCTTGCGATGTGTCACCTTCACTTTCCAATATCCTACTTGCTGCAGCCCCTTATTTCTTGATTCCTCAATGTTAATAAGAAAACGTATCTACCATGACTCGGTTTTGTGCGTTAACGCCATCATTGACATCTCCTCGTCTTCTTTCCCCTTCGGTGACAAAGTTTGGTGATCAACACCTTTGATCACAATTTTGTCGGTTTCGTTGTTTTCGTAGAGGTTAGATCCCGTCATGGATCTTCTCGTCGTCAGCTCAAGAATTAACCGCTCTGATACCAATTCTTGGTTGGTTGTCACAAAAATGATTTAATAAGAACTCTCTTCTTATTAATGTTTAGAAAAGTTTCACCAAAAACTAAACAACTTTTGTGATTCTCAATATATCAAAGCTCTCAAAACTTGTGATATTTATAGGGAGAAAACTCAACTTCTTAATCCTAATCCCTTTAGAAACCATAACTCGATAGGATTAGGATAAGGATAACTTCTAGATCAAGCTATCAAGCTTAATCTAACAGAATAATCATATGAGATAAATGAAAAGTACAATTAGGTCAAGGGAAGCAGCAGTATGCAGTTGTGATTACATAGATCAAAGAAGTAGTTAGTAGACAGATCCATTCTTGACATTTTCTTTGTATCATTAATGTGATCCATCGATCTGTAAGATCATGGCTGAGTTAATTTAGACTTCTAGTGAGGATGGCCCGCAAAGGTTCATGCATTTTCCTTCATATAAAAAAAGAGTTCATCCATTTTTTTTTTCTTTCCAGCAATGCAATTTTTTTTCCCAATCTTTTTTAATACACACTCTCTGTTGACTCTTTGTGTCAACTAGTGTTTTCTATTGAGTAGAGATTAACATTGTAGATTAGTATATAAATTGATCATTTCATATAATGAAATGTAAAGTTGAATAATCATATTTTATTACACACAAAATTTTCTTAATTGAACATCTATGTGAAGAATACATTTTTGAAAGTTTTGTACTAATAAGAAGAGAAAAGTTGAGTCGAGGCAAATGGTATCTTTCCTAATCATGTAATTTATGGCATGGAAATAAAAGAATGAGATAATAGTTGACGAAATAAAAGAAAGAGACAATGACTCGACCTATATCCTCACATGACCCATCACCATCCGTTGTGAACAAAAATCAGTAAGTATATATAATGAATGACTCATCGTACTAAGTTAAATCTAACAATATCACCCAACCTCACTCGTTTCCCAACTAAAATCACGGGCACTACTATGTTTCTTCTGAGACAGAATAAACAAAGAAAGAAATATTACTTGTGTTAATTAGTGTTACAAATCGTTCAAACAAAAAGCGGAAAAACAAAGATGATTCTAGTCAAACCTAAAATGAAAGAAAACAAACTTTGCATACAACATTACCTTAATTAGCTTGATAGATTGAAGTTTTCGAGCGTCATTGAGCATACACGCAAGTAGATTCCACCATCCAGCAGAATATGTACATAGCTCTAGATGTTCAAGATAGAAGAAGAAACTGCCTCTATGATATGGAGTCTGCAATTGAATTTACTGTAATGAGAATAATTACAAAACATAAACGGAGAAATCTTGACAAGATTGGAGTAAGAATGTTATATTACCTTTGAAGTTAGAGAACAGAAAGAAAGATGTTGGATTGAGGTAAGAGATCCTATAAACTTCTCAGATTGGTCAGAAATAACCTCGATATCGGCCTTGATCACCTCAGGCATATATTCAAACAGTATAAAGCTACTAAATGTATCCTTAATTAATGTTCAAATACATCAATGAATTAGCTTTTATCACAAACCCATGAATCTCCTTGATGGTGGCGCGGTTTTCCCCTTTCGAGTTATCGATGGATAAAATCTTCAAAGTAGGCACATTATTAATATAGAATAGCATCACACAATCATCATCTTCTTTGTTTACAACCAAATTTTCAAGAACAGGGCAATTGCTTAAAATGTTTTCAACAGATTCGTAGCTGAAGAATTTAACCGATAAAAAGTGAAGACTTTTGAGTGATGGCAAACGAAAACCACGCGGAACACGCTTGATACTTAGATCACAGAGTTGTAACGTTTCTAGGGTTGTACAATTGCTCAAGCAACTTGGAAATTGTAGGGTTTTTCCAAAAAAAAAGTCGATTCTAAGCACTCGCACGCGTCGATAAACCGCGGCTTTAACCCAAGCCTTGATGTCTGAATTACAATAGTGTCGGGGAAGCTTGAGATGCAGTTTCTCTAGAAGTTGATTGATTAACTCAAAAGATCTATAAACAAAACTTATAAAAGTGTGATAATTAAGAGATGACTTATCATCAAACTTGAGAAGCGGTACCACTGGTAACAGTTTCCAAAGATCCCACCAACGTTTTGATATGAGAGATGTTGCTACAATCTGTTTAAACGTTTTGATATGATATGAGAGATTTCTGCTTTCGGTTTTAGAGAAAATAAATAAATGTATGAGCAAACACTAGTCCTAATCGATAAAAGTTAATTTCCTAATTTAATTTAATTCCAATACTCGTGATTTTCTTAAAATCATGGATGAGAATATATTAGTTAATTAATTTTCGATTTTTTTTTTTTCCTTTTTATAAAGTCTAATTCATTCATAATTCCATTTTACTAGACTTGCACAATAGTTTTCTTTGATAATTTACAAACACCTAGATTAATCTCAATTCCGTATTGTGTATTTATAGCTTCAAAAAGCTAATGGTATGACCTTGATAAATCGAACTTGCTTGGGGAAATTAAATCTTTCTTTCTTTCTTTCTTTCTCTCTTTAGAAGATAAAGGGAAATCATTAATACAATAGTTCTTAAAACAGTCATTGGTAGCTCATAGAAGCCATTGATACACTCGTAAAAGCTTTCGAATCATACCGAACTTCAAGTTGCTTCATTTAGGATCCGATGTACCAACCCCCTGGCGCTGAGAATTCTCTGAATCCATATGGACTAATATCATAATTGTACTGCCAAACGATACAAACAAAAAAGAAAAACGATCTTTAGACTCTGCAATAGATGAATATATATGAATATGTGTCCACATGATTTAGACTTGTTTTCGGATTTATTCAGGAAAAATTTTGTTCCCCAAAGGTAATGAGAAAAGACAATGTGTGATGCATCAACTTACAGGTACAACTTTCACTGAATACCGAGTGATATTTGGATCCTGTACCTTTCCTTCATTACCCGCCTGCATCAGAAGAATTTTCATTTTACGAGATAAACAAAAGGAGCTTGCGTGGTTTAAACAGGTTACATACAAGAAATACAAAGAATTAGAACTATACTTGTTGTGGGCTATGGAATATTTCAATCAAAGGATATTCATTTTTCTGACGAGTTATGCAGAACCCGGGATACTTGGGGCATTCAACCTGAAACAATCCAAACACAGCAGTCACTTATTGGTTTAGAAAGTTTCCATCTACGTATTTTGGTAGTCTTGTTTATTATTTAGGCATTCACACGCATAAACCTGATGTTGGGATAGAACTCAGAAGCAGCTTCTTCAAGCATACGGTCAAGATGTTGTGTGTAGTTACTTCGGTTTTATAGAAGAAGACACACGTGACTTGGAAATATAGTGCAGAAGAAGAGTAATTTGAAGGGTTTAGGGAAAAATTGAAGTTACCTTATGGTGAATGCAACAACCAGAGGATAGCCCTGGTGAAGGAGCTGAACAAACTCTCTTTCTGATGTGAAATGGATAATTAGGGTAACCACTGTAATATCTTCATTTCAACAGAAAGATCAATCCAGTTTCACGATTAGTTTCAAAGGTGTCGCAGTTATAGAATAAATGAGACAAACTCAAAACTCATTACTTGCAAGTGGAGCGAAGCTGGAGAAGCATTCTATCAAGAAATGTTGAATCTCCCATCTGAGCAAACGAAACGTATGAGACTCAAGAGAATATCCTGATATTAAGACTTTGCTTAATAGGTGAAAAAACAGAGCAATACTCAAGAAGATATCCTAGTTAATTCTAATTCTCTAATAAGAGAACTTTGAGTTTTGAGTCGATTGCCTCAAATATAAGTTAGCAAACCCCATTAATTTTTCAACGTAAAATATTCCCCCTAGAGAGTTTTGATAAAAAAAGGTACATTGTTTTCTCTCAGGCATTTCATCGAACAACTTGGGCGCGCTCATAATAATCACATCTATGCAAAAACAATCAATGTGCTTTAAAAAACCGTAATCAAACTTGGAAGAAAACGCACAAAGAATTTAAATTTCTTCCATCAAACACAAACCCAGATAAAATGTTAAACGAATTTTAAATCTTTTAGTCTCACGTATAACGAGTGGGGGTTCTTATCAAAGAAGATGAAATTGATTGTCACTTTCTTCTATCTTTGCTAGAAGAACTAAAATTCGAATAAACCTGAAGGCTGTGTCCGTTGCTTCTTCCGATTTGCTATAAATGGTCACTTTTTAAATAAAGATATAAATGTTTATATAGGAATTTAGAAAGATAAATTTTGATTAAAAAATGATTTTTGACTTTGAAAAATGGTACTACTTTATTATTATTAAGTTAATGTCCTTTTATTCCTTTTTCATTCGTTGCTAATATTATACACGTGTACATCAGCCGTTAAACATTTTTGCATTTCTCTTTCATGTCATTTTTTTTTATTTATATAGATCCGATCGTTATTTTTTTCTTGTCGGCAGATATATTGCTATTATTATACACATACAATGATACAACCCTTTATATTTTTATCCATTATATACGACACATTACACAAGTATAGATAAGATTATTTTCATGATTCGAACCTGAGATACAACATTCTTCATCGAATCTTATACATTATTTTGGTATTAGTCTATTAGATAACCTTCGTGTAAAACTTTTTCAAAAATCTTTAGAAGAAAAACGGAATAAAGACGTTTGAACCGGTGATCTTCAATTTTAAGCCAAAAGATTAGTCACAATGGGACGCTTATGGCAAACGGCTCGTAACGGCACAAGCTTACGCATAGCCATTCCAGGATTCTCAGTCATATCAATATCTTCACCGTTTACTTTTTCCCAGTCAAAACATTGAATCAATGATCCTAAAGCCAATGTCACCATCCTCTGTCCCATAGTCGCACCAGGACACGTCCTTCGTCCATTTCCAAACGTCATCAGTTTGTTAGCGTTTGCGGCTGCTTGGTCTTCGAACCGCTCTGGCATAAACCTCTCTGGTTCATCCCACAGCTTCGGGTCTCTATGGATGGCCCAAGCGTTCACCAGCACGATCGTGCCACGTGGCACGTCGTATCCGCTAATCTTGAGATCTTCAGAAGGAGAGCGTGGCACAAGGAGCGGTGCGGCTGGACACAACCGAAAGGTCTCGTAAACAATGTTTTGAAGATAAGGAAGATTCATAATGTCCGGTTCATCGACCAAACGCTCTTCTCCAACCTTCTCGTCTATCTCAGCTTTGGCCTTTTTCAACACTTCAGGATTTCTCAATAAGTTTGCCATCGCCCATTCCAATGTTACAGCTGCAGTATCCGTCCCCGCAAGCATCATACTCTATATACATTTAAATCATCCACAATTCATTAGTTCATCTATACATATACATAATTTTTTTTGTAAATACAAATATCTTTCCGTTTATGTTTGCATTTACAATGAAAACTTTGATTACAACAAAAATATTACTATTGTTTAATTCGAAGAATAATATCCTATTATAACAAGTAAAAAACGTAACTCGGTTGTGTTTTTGTGTTTTCATTTATAATTAAAATTTTATTAAAACACGAAATATTAATTGTTAGTTTCGAAGAAAATTATGCTAATAAAACATAAAACGCAAATGATGTTATATGATTTTTTAGGTTTTATACGTATGAGAGAGTACTTACGAGCATGAGGCCCTTGATGATGATGTCACTGTAATACTTGGGTTGGTCTAGTTGTAAAGACAACAAATGACTAACCATTGTATTGTTCTCTTTATCTCTTCGGCAATCGTCGAGCAATCGCTGCAAGAAAGCGTCCATGGCTTCGGCGAGTGCTTTCACTTTCTTCTCGTAGTTGTGTCCGAACACTTTTAGAAACGGTAGATAGTCTCCTGGATGGCTCGCACCACTATTATCGTTGATCTGCGTCACTAGTTTCTTGAATAGATTTGCTTCTTCAATGTTGTGAACCTTTAAGAAATAATTATGTACGTAAGATATATAATTAGACTAACAATTTAAATTTGTATTAGGTATAAAGTGTTCACCAAAAAGTATATAATAGGTATAGTTTATGTTTAATATTTCTACAAGACGGTAGAAAAATATAAAAGATGAGTGAATCTGTTCATATTAAGCGAACTAAGCGAACCTGGTCTCCGTAGTAGCGTCTCCCAGTGACCATACGGACAATATTATTGAACGTCAAATCTACAAGAAGAGGTTCAAGCTCAACGTCACGACCGTTATGTTCACGTGAGAGTTTCGTGAGCAACCGTCGAATCTCGTCTCTACGGATGGAGAGGAACCCTGTAAGACGATGAGATGAGAGGATCTCAAGAGAGCAAATACGGCGGAGATTACGCCAATGGTCGCCGTACGCGGCGGTTCCTATCGTCGTGTAATCATAGGCGACGTATTTACTAGTTAGAAAATGTGGTCTGTTTGTTAAAATAACATCGTTTTGACCAGTGAAGCATTCTCTTGCGAGAGGCAGAGAAGAGATCACGACAACTTGACGAGAGCCGTAACGGAGGGAGAAGATTTTGCCGTATTTGTCTGCGAAGCGGCGGAAGAGACGATGGACCGGAGGTTTCACGAGGTACAGATGGCCGACGATGGGAAACGGTGTTGGTCCTGGTGGGAGATTGAAACGCTGGGTTTTGGATGAGAATAATAATTTGTAAAGTAATAGAATCAATACGAGTGGCAATAAAATGAAAACGTATTCCATTATTTTCTTCCTTTTCTAGGTTGTTTTTTGTGAGCTCACAAAGGTTATGGTTTATGGCTGTCTCTATTATATATGAATTGTTTTACAATAAAAAAACAAATTAAACACATTAAAATAAAGAGTGCATCTTTTGAACTTTGACTCTTTCAGTTTTGATTCCATTTATTATAATACTATAGGGAAATTGTACTAAATGACAAAGTATTTATGAAATGAGCATACAATGACGGTTTGACACTTTTTTATTACTATTTTTTTTTCTCTTTTACATATGGTTTTTTCTGTTTCCATTTCGCCAATTTTTTTTTCTCTTTTTCACTTGCAGTTTTTTTTTCCCTCTCTCCTTTTCTTCTCTGCTGGTTCTTTATATTTTCCATTCGCAGGCTCTTTCTTTTCTTTTTGGTTAATTTTTCTTTTTTCATTCGTCCAAAATATCACCAGATCTCGCCTACTGACTTTTCTTAAATTATGTATTATTTTATCAAATAATTGTATTGGGACACGTTATTTTGTTTTGAAATGTTATTTTCCGGATGGCCAGCCATTGGTTGGCAACGTTACATAATTTTTCTTTTGTTAACATGTTATTTTTTTCATTTTATATAATTTTTTTGTAGAATCCTTAATTATAAGGATCGTAATTTAAATTATAAGATATGTATGATTTGTTATTTACTGATGATGTAATATTAGTTGAAATAAAAAGACTTGATTAAATGGTTATTCTTTAACGATTTTTATCAAATTATTTTGAAATTTTTTCTTACTTACAAAAAATACATTGTACGTTTAATGATAACAAAAAAGAGTTTTGGTATGTTTCTCTATAAAAACAAAAGAGATTTTTATTTTTCTGTACGCTTGTTTACTGTTAAAGCATAAAAACAGAAAAACAGAATTTTTCATCTAAGTATTTTAACTGCTGAAATTTTAAAAGAGATCGTTTTAGAAAAAGGTTGATATTGATGTGAGGAAAACGGAGCAATGATTTTTCCAAAAAAAAATACATACATGATTAATGGAAATTAAAATGCGTTTATTTATTAATCTTACTTCACGTACTTACATAAATGTATTAGAATTTATATAGAAATATCAAGCAGAAACTTCCAATTCATAAAGAAGTTTCTCAGAAAAATAGAGCTTAGCTTAAGACACAGCGATTAGGTCACAAAAAACAAAAATTCACTCGATTTTTTCAGCCTGCTAAGGTAAAGACTCTTTCTCAGTCAGCGACTTCATCTAAAATGGTTCTGCAACATTTATCTTTAATAAATGACAAGCAAGCGTGTGAAAAGGAACATGGTATGGATTGAAGGATCATGATCAGTAACAAATTTGATTTTTTGCTAGCTGAGATCATGTGTTGAATGAAGACAACTAGAAATATGAGTTAAATCTTATCATTAAAAGATGCTCTTTGTAATTGGTCTATGTAAAGTAAAACAGATTGTCATTGTAAAGTTAAGGAGAAAATAAATAAAAATCTAAAACTTTATCTTCTTCTTCACTCGTCTCTGAAACTTTTACCTAGTATCAGAGCTATAGAAATGGCTCTTGAAACCATTCTCAACTTTTTTAAAACATTTCAAATTGTGTGACTATTAAGCTTACCGAAAAAAACTACATACTATAGAAATCTTAGTTCGAAAATTTTCTCTCCGGTTAAGGCATTCTAGGCTTCATTAATGGAAGAACACCATAACCTAAGCCCAGATTACCTGTTCCAACCATTGAAGGAAGAGTAGAAGATACATCAAATCCAGACTTTGCTATATGGGTTTGTCTCGATCAAGTTGTTAAATCGTGGCTTCTGGGATCTTTTTCAGAAGATATCTTAAGCATGATAGTAAACTGCGCCACTTCAAAAGATGTTTAGTCCGCTCTAGCTAATCACTTCAACAGAGTCTCCTCATCAAGACTCTTTGAGCTGCAAAGAAGACTATAAATGATCACTAAAAATGATAAGTCAATGGCTGAGTATCTGAAAGAGATAAAAGATGTGTGTGACCAACTGACCTCCATTGGCAGTCTGGTGGTGGAAAATATGAAGATATTCCCGGCGCTCCATGGTCTTGAAAGGGACTATGAACCTATCAAAACAAGCATAAAAGGGTTAATGGATATTGTGCCCAGTCCCACCTTTGAGGAAATAGTGCCACGTCTGACTAAATTTGATAACAGAATCCAAGGATATGAAGCTGGACTTAAAGTATCACCACATTGGCTTTCAATGTAGCGAGGAGCATCAATTATTACAGTAACATGGGAAGAGGAAATGGAAGATTCAATAGAGGTAGAGGCTCATTTTCCACAAAAAGAAGAGGCTTCCATCAGCAAATCTCATCCAGATCACAAGGATCTTATAGTAGTGAAGAAAGACCCATCTGTCATATCTGTGGAAAACTTGGTCATCATGCTTTGAAGTGTTGGCACAGATTTGGTAACTCATATCAAACAGAAGACAAGTCTGATGCTCTTGCTACTTTATATATCATAACGTTACAGAAAAATCTGGAAGTGAGTGGTATCCTGACACTGGTGCTACTTCACATATAACCAACTTGACTCAAAGATTGAATCAATTACAACCATATCATGGCTCTGACACTGTGATGATTGGCGATAGTTCTTTCCTGCCTATAACTCATGTGGCTTCTGCTGGACTACATTCTACCTCAGGTAATCTACCTCTTAAGTATGTATTGGTTTATCCTGATATTGCTAAGTCTTTTTTTCTGTGTCTAAGCTTACCTCAGATTACCCTTGCTCCTTTAAGTTTGATTCTAATGAAGTTTGTGTAAAGGAAAAGGAAAAAAGGAAGCTTTTGACACTGGGAAGACACGTTAATGGAATGTATGTCTTGGAAGATCCAAAGCTGAAAGTGTTCTACTCAAGTAGACAAGTCTCTGCTAGCTCAGAAGTTTAGCACAGAAGGTTAGGTCATCCAAGCGACAAGACTCTACAACTACTAGTAATGAATAAACCAATTAGCATGAATAAGCTATCTCCAAGAGTATGTGAAGAATGTCATCTTGGAAAAAGCAGTCGATTACCTTTTCTTGCTTCTAGTTTCATTTCTTCAAAACCTTTAGAAGGACTCCATTGTGACTTGTGGGGTCCTGCTCCAGTTTTTTCTTCTCAGGGATTCCAGTTTTATGTAATCTTTATTGACAATTTCTCAAAATTCAGCTGGATGTATCCACTTAAATATAAATCAGAGTTCTTTTCTATATTTGTCAAGTTTTAGAGAATGGTTGAAAATCAGTTTGACATTAAAATAGGAATATTTTCAAAGTGATGGTGGAGGAGAATTTGTAAGCAAAATCTTCATGTCCCACCTAGAGCAAAGTGGCATAAGACACTTCATTTCATACCCTCATACTCCACAGCAAAACGGCCTTGCAGAACAAAAGCACATGCGTCTCACAGAGTTATGACTGTCAATGATCTTTCAGAGCAAAATGCCTCATAAGTTTTGGGTTGAAGCTTTTGTCACAACCAACTTCCTGATAAATTTTTTTCCTTCATCAATAAATGCAGATCAGAAAAGTCCATTTGAAGCTCTCCATGGAAAAGTTCTAGATTATTCAGCATTAAGAGCTTTTTGTTGTGCATGCTTTCCAACGTTGCGTGACTATGCAGCAAATAAATTTGATCCAAAGTCTCTGAAATGCGTGTTTTTGGGATACAATGACAAATATTATAAATGCTATAGATGCTTGTACCCTTCAACCGACTGAGTTTATATAAGCAGACATGTCATATTTAATGAAGAACTTTTTCTCTTTTCTGATACATATCAACATATGCAGCATGTCAAGCTGACAACTCTGCTTCAAAGCTGGAATAAAGGTTAGCCAAAAGTTTTGGATACTTCGTCAAACACAGATTCAGACATACTTCACAATGCATTATGGCCTTCCAACAATCAGCCAGAGCCATCATCACATATGCTGTACAAGAACATATCAATCCAGTTCAGTTAACTCAGAATGCAGAAAATTCAGAAAACTCAGATAAAGAATAAACCTTATCACCTGACAGAGGTTTCTTGAAAACTAACTTCAGCTCATCATCATCTTCATCAGGTAGATTGTCTTCTGCTACAGGTCAGATAGTTCAACTCACTGATGAAGGGAACGGTTCTGAGTGTACGACAAGCTTAGAACTTGATTCTATTGGCAACAGATGTTCTTCTTCATCATGTGAAGACACAAATCCTCTTCATTCAATGATCACAAGGTCAAAATCAGGAATCACCAAACCAAACCTCATGTATGCATTATTAACTCATAAAGTGGCATTTCTTGAGCCAAAGACAGTAACTGAAGCTTTAAAATATCTTGGCTGGAACAAAGCCATGGAAGAAGAAATGCACAACTGTGCAGACACACAAACTTGGTCTGTAGTGCCATTCACTGCTAACATGAATGTTCTATGGAGCAAATGGGTTTTTCGAACTAAGTTAAATGTTGATGGATCTTTGGATAAACTGAAAACGAGATTGGTTACTCAAGGATTTGACCAAGAAGAAAGAATTAATTATTTGGAAACCTACAATATTGTTTTACAGTTAGCAACATTAAGGTTTGTGTTGCATATTGCTACAATTATGAAATGGGAAATCAAACAAATGGATGTTAAGAATGTCTTTTTACACGGGGATTTAACTGAAACCGTGTGTATGAAGCAATGCTGGATTTGTGGATAAAACTAAACCTGAATATGTGTATCATCTTCACAAATATTTGTATGGTCTAAAACAATCTCCCAGGGCATAGTTCAACAAATTCAGTAACTTCCCGTTAGAGTTTGCCTTCATCTGTAGTATTCATGGTCCATCACTGTTCATATTCATAAAAAGTATTGATGTTGTCATGTTATTATTATACGTAGACAACATGATCATTACAAGGCCTGACATTCAATTCTCAGTGAACTGTGTGTGCCAAAAGATGTATGCTCCAACTGTCTTAGACTACAACCTGTTAAAACAGATTTTGCGATACGTTAAAGGGACTATAACAATGGGCATAAGCTTCAACAACAATATTGATTGCTCTATTAGTGTTTACTGTGATAGTGACTTTGCCGGATGTAAAGAAACAAGGCGATCCACCGGAGGATACTGCACTTATTTAGGAAACAACTTGATCTCTCGGTCTTCAAAGAAACAACCTACGGTTTTGAAAAGCTCAACAGAGGCTGAGTACATGTCACTTTCAGAGACTGCTTCAGAACTAACTTGGATTGCTTCATTTTTAAAAGAACTTGGTATTCCTTTGCTCAACACTCCATTTCTATTCTATGATAATCTGTCTGCTAACTACCTCACAAAAAACCCAACTTTTCACTCTCAGACAAAGCATTTTGAAAGGGATCATCACTATGTTAGAGAAAGAGTTGCGCTTGGAGTTTTGGTTGTGAAGCACATTCCTTCCTATCATCAAATCGCTGATATTTTCACAAAGTCATTACCGGCTACCTCATTCAATACGCTCCGATTCAAACTTGGTGTGTTTGAACCTCCCACACAAAGTTTGAGAGGGGCTATCAAGCAGAACCCTCCAACTCAGACAGAAGCTTCTCAGAAAAACAGAGCTCAGTCTCAGACACAACGAATGGGCCACGAAGAACAAAAGCCCACTCGATTTTCTCAGCCTGCTAAGGTAAAAACTCATTTTCAGTCAGCGAGTTCATCTGAAATGGCTCTGTAACGGTCATCTTCAACAAACAAAAAACAAATGTGTGAGAAAGAACCCAGTACAAATTGCAGGATCGTAATAATAACAAATTTAATTCTTTACAAGATGAGATCACATGTTAAATAAAAACAACCAAAAATATAAATTAAATCTTATTATTAAAAAATATTTTTTATAATTGGTCTATATAAAGCAAAACAGATTATCATTGTAAAACTAAAAAAAAAAAAATTAAAATCTGAAATTCTGTTTTCTTCTACACTCGTCTCTCAAACTTCTACAAGAAATAGCAAGTTGGATATTGTGGTATCGAAAATCGAGTTGGGAAATTTGACACGTATATTTTATATTTTAAATCATATATATAGCTAAAACAAAATATTTGTTATCCACCTTATTATAATATTTAATAATCAGTGCCGACATAAAAAGTAAAAAGTAAAATACTTTGATTTTCAGATAATTATTACAAACGAATACACGGATTCAAATATAGGTGTGATCACTGATTCACTTGCATAAAATTTACACGACCACTTTTTTGGTTTCTACGGACGTAGAGGCAGAGCAAATGTATCGGACCTAGTTTTACAAAAGTCCACCACAACAGAGAAGATTTTTAGTAAACACTCAATAAGGAAACCACTAAGAACCAACATGATTTATCAAACTTGGCTGCTCGTTAATTAAGTTTAAGATATACAAATAATATTTGTAGGATCGATCGAAGGTGACGACGAATGTTCATATTTTAATCTAGATATGATATTATATGAGAAATAAAATATTGTGGTTGTTTATCGTAAGTCTGCAACAATCTAATCGTAATGCGGACCTGGCGGCTAGCGCCCGGTGCCGTCATTTTTTACCTCGTCGTTTTTATTTTCTTTTAAATGGTCGTTATAACATAAGTATAGTAACATTATTTTTATGAATTATATGTTGTCTACTTTGACCGAAAGAAACTACATATGAAACTACGGAGACTATATTTCCAATATTGTTGAAAAAGTGGTTTTTGTAAAGAGATGGATATAAACTTCATAGCTTAACGAAGACATTTATCAGAAAGAACAGAGATATTACTTTATTAAAAATGATTTATCGTTGCTAATCATCAGTGAAACTTGATATTTCAGAAGACACGATGTGAACTATAGATCCCCCTTCAATGGTGCATGGATATATAATAACTTATACTTGGGAAGTCATTATTTCAAATGTACTTCCCAAATAATATTAGTAGGTACTAATCATTTTCTCAAATGTATTTTTCAAATAATATCAGTATGATTTCTTTAAATAAATAAAATAATATTTAAATTAAAAGCTTGTGACAATGTTCGGAATTTTGTCCGAGAAAAAACTGGTAAAAACCGTTGAAAAAAAGAAAAAATGCGACAAAATTATTTGCTATTTACATATAATGTCAACTGCTTTAACAAAAACAAAATAGTGTCAACTGTTAAGTGTTAACCACTAGAGGTTCAGAGGCGAGAAGATGAAAGAAAGTGCAATCTAGTAGTTTCAAAGTTTTTTTTTTTTCTTTTGATCAAGTTAAAATATCAAAATATTTTCACTTTTTTATTTTGTCAAATTAGAGTATTATAATTTCCAAGTTTAAATCTGTATAATATTTTAACTTTTAACAAGTTAAAATATTATATATATATATACACATGTTTTTATCAAGTTAAAATATATATTTTATTTAATTTTGTTATGTGGTTTAACTCAAGTATGAAGAAATCAAATAAAAAAACTTTTAATTTGGATGCTTATTAAATCATGTTTTTATAAAATATGTTTCTCTACTACCACTAATCCTTTTTCAATATGGGATTCTTAACACACTATTTGTTTTTTAGAAATTGAATAATTTTATGTTTGTTATCTAAAATTCAAATAATATCATCTGCGAAAAAAATTTAAGCTATAGATGATGTGATGAATAGATTGTCTGTAAGAATATCAAACAATATAAGAAGTAGAATGTAGTAACTAAAAAATAATTTATATGTATAATTGGATACAAATCTTTCTGGTTTAAATTGATTGGGTTTTAGATATCTTTAAAAAAATATCTAAGGAGTTTGGAATTATTTTGTAAAACAAATTAAATTGCTGATTTTTACTTTTGATTTTTTTAATCTTAATAAATTAATTTAAATTTATTTTTAAAACGATATTCATTTTTATTTTATGTAATTTCTTTTTTTGTTTGTCAAGATTTTATGTAATTTTTTAAATAAAGATGCTAATCGAATTGACCCGCCATCTTAGACAAATCTTGTGGCCCAAACACAAAGTTGGTCATAAAAGTCTTGCTTGTCAATCATCTTTTGTTTTTCCTTTTGGCGGCACGGTCAAATCGAGAAATATTTATGCAATGTCAATTTCACAATCTTTTTCAAAGATTTTAATATAATCAGTTCAGTTTTATTTATCAAAATCTATTCCATTTGTCAAATTTTTCAATTTAACTTAAGTTTATTATTACGATAGTTTTATTCAATTTGCCCAACACTAGTAATGAATTAAATTATATCTATACAAAAAAATAATTAATTAAATGATATCATATACAACATATTCTCCTATAAATATCACATACTTTATGCATCTATAAAAAGAATCCATCGATTAATCATCTCATCCTCACACATTCCCTTTTCATCAAAACCAAATGATTTTTTTATCTTCCATCCACCGATTTATCATAACAATTTAACTTTTAAAGGTATAACTACTCACTCATATTTTGCCTCTAAGAAATTAATTTTCTGTCAATAAAGTTACTTTTATTGTTATTGTAGGTTCTTGTGTTCTCCCAAGATAAAAAATCTCATCGATTCACTTTGGATAAGTATTTATTAAATATATATATATATATAGGTGAATGATATGTACAGTATAATAATAATAAACATAATTATTTATATTACACAATATATTTAAAATTAGATAATAATAATAATAATGAAATATAAATATTCTATTATAGTAATTAACGGTATAATACAAATTAAATAATATTTAAGCTTGCCGTGCATAGCACATACTCTTATCTAGTATTATTTTATAAGCTAATTTTATTTTTGTTAACCGAGCTAAATTTTACCCACAGTAAAAACAGGGCTTATGAATTTAAAATTTAAACACCATTATAAAAGTGTACCTTTTATTTTTATTGATTATCAATTTCTCAAAGATTATTGTATCATGAACAAAATATTTCTATCGAAGTTTGTAGATAATTTGGCTAACAATATAAGAAAATTGCACAAGAATTTAAAATCTAAACCACAATATAAATTGTACTTTTTATTAATGATCATTCTTAATTATAATTGTACCTTTTTTCCTTAGACAATTATTATTGTAACTAAAATTCCTAAATACAAATAACATATTTTTATCGAATTTAATTGAAATTTTTGAGAAAGTTTGACTAACAAATATAAGCCGCATTGTAAAGTTTTTTTAACTATTAATTATCATATTTCCAGTGATAATTGTACCTAAAATTCTCAAATACTAATAAATATATCTATCGAAGTTGGTAGAAATGTTGAGATAGTTTGACTTCAATATAAGAAAATGTGAGTTGGTCAGGAAACAGATTTCTAAGTAGTCAAATATATGACTCATATTATTATATTTATCTATCCGTAGGAATATCCAGTTTATTTTACATTTGGTCGTAGAGAAAACAAATTTTATATCTTTTCTTATCCTTTCTGACTTTCTGTATCTATCCGTAATTTATGCGGATGTTCTGTTAATTGGTAAATAAGTGGTCAAACAGAGGAAACATTAAACAAATATCCTCTCTTTTTCCTTTGCGGGGTAAAAAAATTATGTTTTACAGTATTTATTGGATTCCAATTCTTATATCATTTCATTTGGCTAGTATATCTAAGAACGATATAGTTTTTATTTATTTTCTTTAGCATCTCTAACATGTTCACTTGTGTATTACTTTGTTATATGTTAGATATAACAAATAATAATAAAATTCATAGTTTGTCTCAAAAAGTTCATAATTAATATACAATAATGTAGTCATACCATTTATATTTTAATATTTATTAACACATATATAACGTCAGTTTTTACATAGTCTAATAACCACACAAGTATTTATTTGATTGATGTTGTAATTAAAAGGAACATTTTTATACCCTAATCATAATTTAGTCTAATTGAACAGCATATCTTTTTTGTTTTGTTTGCACCAACTACTTCATTCCGTGGTTAAACGATTACAAATAGATAAACATAGTCGGACATACTCCGATGTAATACGTCTATCGAGAAAAACGGACAAGATAAACCAACAAGGAGATCGATAGATACTCAAAGCTGATAAAAATTTGAACAACATATCTATATTTAAGAAAACCCATCTCTAGTTTTTTTGTGGCAAGTCTCACATCTATCGGGAAAAAAACAACGATCAACTTAGCATTGAAGCCGAATATCAAACCACAGCTAACACCACTTATGAACTGCTATGGCTACAACTACTCACATATTTGAAAACCGAGATATCCAATTTCAGCTAATTATACACATTGCCACAATCATGTTTTTTTTCAAAAGAGACAGTGATTGTAATACGGGTATGGATCATATAGTTTATCCTAGACCATTCATATACGTAGCTACTAGCTAGTGGCAGTTGTCATGCTATCGCTGACATCTTTATTAAGACTTTGCGTCACGATCTTTTCTACTCTTTGGTTGGTCAAATGCTAGTCTTTAAAAAACAGTACGATTTAAAGAGACGTGGAAACGCAATAGTAGTGGTTCTCTAATTCAAGTGCTGAGGTTATTGATCATTTATAAAACGTTTTAGTTACACCTGTATTTACATTTTTCGTGTTCTTCTTCTGAAGTATCCTAAATCAAAGGTTTAAGCTTTATTTAATCTCAAATGAGCTTTGAAATCAAGGATCTAAAACATGAAATGGGAAGTAGTTTAATGAGTTTTATTGTGCAAAAAATATAAAAACTAGAAACCTAAAATTGTACTCAGAATAAGATTTGTGTTTAAACATTTTCTATTGATTTTTGGAGAGCACATTTACATTGTTTCATTTCAATCAATATATAGAGACTTAGCAATCTTGATTACAAAAGCAATATAGATAAGATTAATAGCTGTCATTTGCTTTTGCTTTATACTCATTTATCTCCTTCAACGCATCAAACCTATTTTGTGTCTTTATTTTTGGTTTTGTACTGCACTTTGCCAGCTCTGCATTTTCTTTTTTTTTGTTTGATATTGAAGATAGCCGTTGGTGTTTATCCTTGAGCTATTTGGGCTTCATTTCATTACGGCCCACCTTTTCTTCTTTTCTTATCCACGTCTGCTTAAGAGATTTGCTTTTTAACCCATTTACAATTGCTTTGTTCTTGTCTCTGCTTCACCATTTGACCTTGTTTTTGCGTCACTTGATTTTTTGTATCTTATTCTGCAAGGTTGTCTTGATACTTCTTCTCTCTTGTAGTCGTCAAGTTTGATCAAGTTTAATGATACATTCTTTTGGATTTTTTTGTCTTCTTATCTGTTTGGAAATGATCCTCGGATTCTCTTCATCTTTGAAGAATCTAATGAAATAATAATAATAATAATAATGTCTCCTCTGTTCTATGATCTATCCTTCTCTTTCTCGATTTCTTTACCTTTTCAGGAAAAACATTAGCTCAACCGTGAAACTACGCCGTTTTGAAGAACCTAAACCAGTCTATGCTCCAAACCAATCCTCGATTCCCAGCCTCATGAAAAGAAAAAAAAAATTGTTTCGATTTGTCGAAAGAAAAAAGTGACTAATTTTTGTTTGTCAAATTTTCACGAAACTAACAATTGACTTGGCACGAAATCGAAGATTGTATGAAGCAAGAGCATTGTATAAAAGCATGGCGATTCCTGAAGAAGAAATCGAGAGAGCAAGAACACAAGACCCATGTACTTCTAACGCCTCTCCGTCGCAAGATCACCGCTTCGAGAAGCTTCGCGGCGTCCGATGGCGAATTAACCTCGAAATTCTCCCGTCTTCTCCTTCCTCCACCATTGATGAGCTTCGTAGAGTAACAGCTGATTCCAGAAGAAGGTTTTTGACTTTCCCCCTATATTTTCACCATTTTGCTTTTAGGCTTTTTATCTTTCTCTATTTTTGTTGATACCACTATAATGATTGATAATTCACAAATTTTCAATTGAATTTTTTTTATTCTTGGAACTAGTTATCTTTCTCTATTTCTTAGGTTTGCGTTTATCGATTTGGTAGAGCTCCAGGTTCAGATTCATGGAAACAAATTTGAAGATTTGTAAAGTTTTGATTTTTATTAGATATGCTGCATTGAGAAGAAGACTGTTAATTGATCCACATTTGCCCATGAAAGGAACCAGTTCTTCAGATCTAACTATTGATAATCCCTTATCACAAAATCCTGGTAAGAAATCAAAATCAATACTGTCTCAGTTCTCACATACATTTCAATTGCAATTTCTTCTTCAATGTTAATGATTATATAAAGCTTTCTGGATTGCGTAGATAGTACTTGGGGAAGATTCTTTCGTAATGCAGAGCTCGAGAAAACACTCGATCAAGATCTTTCTCGGTTGTATCCAGAACATGGAAGTTACTTTCAATCTTCTGGATGTCAAGGGATGTTAAGAAGGATACTTCTTTTGTGGTGTTTGAAGCATCCTGAGATTGGTTATAGACAAGGTTAGATTCTTGATTTTTTCGAGGGTAAATTGCGAAAGATGGTTTGTGATTTTAACGGCTTTTTAACGATTTTTGGTTATAGGGATGCATGAACTGTTGGCTCCTTTGCTTTATGTTCTTCACGTGGATGTGCAATATCTAACGGAAGTGAGATCAAACTATGAAGATCAGTTTATTGATTTGTTTGATGAATTGGCGTGTCAAGAACGCGATTCTGGAGCTTATGATTTCGATATAAAAAAGTTTTTGGATGATTCTATGGAAGAAGAAGAAGGAGATGAAAATGGTCCACCCTTTGGAAGCACTAAGAAGAAAAAAACAAAGAGTTTCGATGAACTCGACACTGAGACGCAGACCGCTGTGTCGTTGAGCGATGCGTATGGAGCAGAAGGTGAATTGGGAATTGTCCTTTCTGATAAATTCATGGAACAAGACGCTTACACAATGTTTGATGCTCTTATGTATGGTAGATCGTCCCTTGGTTCGGTTTCTGTAGCGAATTTCTTTGTGTATTCTGCTCCAAATGATTCCTTCACAGGACTGCCTCCTGTGATCGAAGCTTCTGCGGCATTGTATCATTTACTGTCTCTAGTCGACGCTTCTCTTCACAGCCATCTTGTTGAGCTTGGTGTTGAACCACAATACTTTGCGCTTCGTTGGTTACGGGTTCTGTTTGGGCGAGAGTTTCCGCTGAATAATCTGTTGATTGTATGGGATGAGATATTTTCCGCTGAAAATTCCGAGGTAGAGAGAGGCCTTGAGGCTGATCTAGGGTTTGAATTCAGGATCATTAGCTCTCCCCGTGGACCTCTGGTCGTGGGAATGGCAGTTTCGATGATACTATATCTGAGATCATCACTGCTAGCAACTGAAAACGCAACTTCTTCTCTGAAGAGGTTACTGAACTTTCCAGAGGACATTGATCTGAGTAAAGTTATTGAAAAGGCTAAGTCGTTGCAGACTCTTGCTTTGGAAATCAATGCTCATCATGATTTATTTCCGAAAGTGTCGAGAAAACCAATGAGAGGTCATAGCTTATCGGTTGACTCGATCTCACTTGGTTCTTCTCCTGTGGGAATAGTACCTGAGAGCTACTGGGAAGAGAAGTGGAGAGTTTTGAACAGCGCAGAAGAAGAAGAACGGAGGAAAAAAGCGATGGAGAGACCAAAAGCAGGGAAAAAGAGTTGGTCGCAGAGAGTGAAGCTAAGGCTTTCGAGGGCAGAATCCGATCCGTCACCCGCTGAAGCAAATAATACCGGAAACAAGCCGCCTATTAGACGTAGTTTGCTCGATAATTTATCCCGACATCTCGGGGATAAAGAGATTGACCCTGCCGAGTTCCCAAACCTGGACACCGATATGGAACGCTCATCTACAGTATCTGATGCACCGAGCGCGGATTATGAGGAGAACAATTCTGATAAAGGAAAAAGCGAGAACCATGCAGATTTGCCTCTTTCGGTTCCTGAGAACGAGTCAGAGGATAAATCAGGGACAAATATCTATTGGGAGAAGAAGATTTTTTCAGGTACGTTCAAGAGGCTATGGAGATTAGGTAGAAACTTGTCCAGTGAGGAGACATCTGAGACAAAAGAAGCTAAACAGATAGATTCTGATGACGGAAAGACCGATTTAGATTCAAATGCAGGTAATGGAGATGGATTAAAGAATACAGCACAGTCCATGCTTGAACAGATTAAGGTAAAAATTCACAAATCGAATAATGAATTTGATTATTATGAACCAAAATTAAACATGACTGGACTCATTTTTTTGAATGTTTCCGTATCAGGTGATAGAGTCAGTGTTGGAGCTAAGTTCGCCGGAGAATATGACTGAGAACGGAAGGCTAACAGTTGAAGAAGCTCTTAGAGAGCTTCGTAGACTTGGAAATATGTTGTTGTCGGAAATGTAAAGCTTATTGCAGACTGGGCTTACATAATTTCATTTTGTAACGTTAAAATTCATTTATCTCTGTATGTGTGTGAGAAAGAGCATGTAATTATAATTTATATTTAAGAAATTTTGGTTTTTTAAGCAGTGATAGAATCAAAAATCTAGGTTTCTTCTAGCACAAGGGACCTGAGTTTCTTTGGACTTTGTTAACCCTAACGGGTTTTTAACGGTTCAAAAAGTGCATTAAATTATAATTTTCCCTCCTTTTTTGTGCCTGACCGTTAATACTTTCTCTTGAAATAATTTGCAAAAATAGAAAGAACATACGAGTCTACTGGATGACAAACTAAAAATTTTTAGATCAAAGAGGCTATTTAGTATATATTATGAATTTTCTGTGGAAATCCAATAAATTGAAATACTCTACTTTTGGATAGATTATTAGATGTATTTGTCTTGTGTGATTTCTGAATATTAAAATTTAAAAGAAAACATGGGCAGGGGAAAATACAAGGAGTAAGGTTATTAAGCTGAAATAAACATTAAAATTAAGAGGAAAATGAAAAGAAAAATCCTGACAATGTAGTTGTGTTAAATAAAATACCCTCAATTAGATCGAATTGAAGGATAATACCCTCAATTAAAGGATAATACCCTCAATTAGATCGAATTTAAAAGAAAAATAAGAGCCAAGTTATTGAGATGACCTTTCTAAAGGAGCATATGATGATGACTGTGTTGCTGCTGAGTAGCAGATGAAGGAGGAGCTGGGAGAGCGAGGAAATCACCAAAAGGATTAGGAGATGAAGGATTTGATGAGAAGTGATGATGATGATAAGGATGATGATGATAAGGTGAGTAGTTGTTATTATATGGATTTTGATTATTCATCATCATCATTTGTTGTTGTTGCATTGCCATTTGAACATTGGTTGGTGGAGCCATGTTATTAGACATTGCAAAAGGATCTTGTTGCATCCCGAATGGGTTCGGGTTCAATAAGGCTGGTTCTCCTGATATAGCCGTGGCTCCTAATCCGTAACCCGCGTTGGTTAATTGGATCTGTCTTCTTGCTGTATCATCTTCGTAGAGACTGTCTAGCAGAAGATTGTCAAATCCTCCAGCCTGTAAAATAGAGACACCATTTTGAGTAGGAACAGAAAGTTTTCTTCAATTGAGTTCAAATTCGAATGAGAGACTTACGAGCTTTGTTGCTATTGCGGGACGAGTATTGTTGTTATTGTTGTTCTGTGGTGTGACTAGTGAAAACTCCCAACCACTACCTCCAGCTTCTATTAAGCTTAGACTATTAGATGGGCCTGAAGGTTCTTGTCCTGTAGAGAAAATTGTTCATCAGTTTTGATATATCTTCCAAAATTGGTAATGTTTGAGAAAGTTTAGATTTTACTAATGGGTTTGCTTTTCTTTTCTATACCTGGTGGATATATTGCGAGAGCCAATGCGTTCTTTTGCTCTATCTCTGCGGCTTTTGGGTTTATTTCATTCAGACCCTGCACCAATCCAAGGAATAGGGTCACTGAGTTTTTGAGGTTTGTTATTTTCTTACAATGTGTAGAGATGATGAAGACTCAACAGTAAGTCATCAGTGTCTATCAATGGTGAAGGTTTGCTTCTTCCTCTTCTCTCTCCTCTTTAGGCTCTTCTTCCTCTTCTTCGAGAAGCGGCTGATCATTTTCAGTGTTTTCGTTTTTATTTTTTTCTTCTGGTGGTTCTTCAGGCTGTTCTTCTTCTTCCTCTTTTTCCTGATACTCCTGTTAAATTACAAATCTTAAGAAGACCTTCATCATCAACATTAATTGAAACCAAGAATTGAGAAGTATGATGAGAGATGAAAAATTCTTTTTACCAGTTTTTTCTGTACAGAACCACTCTGAGGCGCTTCTTTAATGTACTCTTCCATTGTCGCGAGAAACGATGGAGGAGGCTGAAACCGGTTTTTAGTTAAGTGAGAGGTGAATCACACATCAGTATTATAAACCCGATCCAAAAAGCTAAGAACCAACCTGTCTTAAGGTTGGGAACTGAAAGTTCCTAGCAAGCTCTAGCCCTTTGCAGTAATCATAAAACTCAGCCAGATTTTCAGCCTATGCAAAGATTAACATCAACAAGCAAAGCTTAAATCTATTTAAACAAACTTAATATATGCGAAAAACGTAGGAATCAGATGAACTAAGCGTAGTTGCTTCACCTATTGACCAGCCCGTTTGTATATGTTTAGAGCTTTAACTGCATTGCACAGAGAAATACATAGTCTTTGAATAGAGAGCTTATACCGAATTAGAAAGCGAAAGCAGGAAAATGAAACTTATGTTGCACAGACCATGTCAACAAGATTAATGATTCCATCATTGATAGCACAATATATTTTGAAGCTTTCTTTAAGTACCAATGCAAGAGCATATTGGATTAGGTAGTTGCTATAAGTTGCTCCTTGAGGCTGCAAAGCTGAAAACAAATAAGAAGAAGAAATCTTGTCCAATGTAAAAAAGCAAATTGAGTTTACATATAACTTTACTTGACATCCGATAAGCCGATAAAGAAGCTGTTGCAATGCAGGTAGCTGTTCTAACAGATCTTCACCAGACAACATCCTTGTTCTATGCGTCTACAAACCCATTGACCAAAGATTTGTGGTTAAGAAAACGTTTTGATAATGTGACTGTTTCTTTATGATGAGAGGTCAGTAGAGAAACCTTGGAAGCTGCCCCTGCAGCTTTTGGCAAACGCTCAGCCTCGATATCATACTTTAAAACCCGATAACATTGGAGCCGCTCTTCTAGAAAGAGGGCGTATGTTCTAACCCAAGCAGAACAGTCCCAAGCTAGATAAAAAAAACAATGTATGATGACTCAAGTTTCTTAGTTATATTTGTTTATTAATAAGAAGTTATATATAACTAAAGAAGTAGTTGAATCACCAAGAGGACTTGTATCGTCTTTGAAGTTAGAAATTCTGAGTATATGTCTTCTGTGTGAGTAATTAAGAAGCTCTTCTCTAAATGTTGGATCACCTTCTCTTAATGTTCTCACTGCAACCTATGCCATTGTAAATATAATTAAAAAGTAAATGTCTCAATCTATGGAAGAAGAAGAATTAATACTTACAACCCAATTGCGTGTTTTGGATAATCTCTTGGATATTACATGAATGCAATAAGCTACATCTGCTCGTGGTTGTATTACACAAGTCGCCGAAAATATTTCTGCAGAAAATTAATCCTTAATTAAAATTCTCTGAATCATTAGGAGGTGATTCAACGTGATTCGTTGCCTTAACGATCGCAATATCTAAATCCTATAACGATCCAAATCCAAAAAAAAAAAAAAAACATGCATTGGTCATATATATCATCCAAACAAAAAAACAGAATCCGAAATTTCTGAAAAGTTTAGAAATGATGGAATCTGACCTTGAATTCGCTGTTGACCTTAGCGAGACCGACGGTGGTGGTATCTTTGAGCGCTCCATAGGCTTTTCGTAAGCTCGTGAACGCTCCCATCGAGCGATACTTAAAACGTTTCTGAATTCGAAATCTGGGGAAAATGCAGAATGATGTTTTCGATTTGTGATGTAAGAGATCTGGGAATTAATGATGTGATCAAGCGATGAAGATAGAGAAAGAGAGAAGAGGTTAGAGGATGATGTTTTGTTTAATGGCTGTACAACAAACGTAAACACGATAACAGACTTTTTTTTTTCTTTTTTACCATGAGCTTCTTCTTCTTCATCAAAACGTGCGTTAACAGAATATTAATGATCTCGATTATTTCCTTTTTCGTTTGAATATTTTGTTAAATTAAATAATATAATTGGAGTAACATAGTATGATTCTTTCAGTTTATTTGCTGAATTACGTAATTATGGAAGATTTTGCAAAAAATACGTGATGGCATTTTTGGGAATACATAGGTGTTATTTTAACTCTAATATGTATATAGAAATAAACAATGAAGTATATATCCTCTTTACGGACGAAATAACGGATTAACGGTTATATCAATGTACTTCATTGTCGTAAAAACAAATAAAGATAAATAATCAATGTACTTTATTGGACGGTGGATATCACAGAATAAGGTATTCATTAGATCCTACGGTGCTCAATCCACTATGAGTCTTACGGTTCTTCCCCTCTAATTTCCAAGGTTTAGGTTTTTATCCACAACTTTTATTTCAAGTATATTCTACATAATTTCTCGTGTTATATTCTGTTTTTCATTAATTCTTCTATAATCTCTTTTGTATCGAACTCTTTGTTCTTGCCAAATGTCTCTGATTTCAAGTTTGGATATATTTTTGGCTTAAAATGATTAAAACTTGTCTTTCCTCCATCTTAAACTTTGACTATAAAGAAGGGGGTAATGATTCTGACAGAAACGTTAGTTTCTGCTTAGAATTGGTTTAAGCTTATTAAGGACTGACATCTCTAATCAAAACCTATAGAAATAAATATACATAAAAACAAATGCGAAGATGTTTAGTGATTCTTTTACTGATATCTAAATTAAATTTAGTCTTCACTTTATTCTTGTTTTGTACATGATTTAAGATACTTCTCATTTGCGTCGAGGAAGGGAGATGAAACATATATATGTGCATTGTTCCGGATCAAGCATTATAACAATATGATTTTCTTTTGTAATCATCCTAATTATGTGTGTTTGTGCTATCAGTTTCTCTCAATATCATTAAGGCTTGGTTTTCCCTTCTGAATGTAATGCCAAAGTTTTGTTAATTATCTCATGACATATCTTCTTGGTTCAATTCTCACTGAAACCTTTCATTTGGAGTTTATATGTTTTGGTTGCAACAAGAACCAAATCATATATTCATGTCCCATGCTCCATTGAGTTACAAACCACATTGTTCATTATTACATGCATTGTTTCAAAGTACTCTTTTCTTTAACTGAGTGCTGGTATATATATATATTCAACTATTCGTTATTTCATTATATTATGATTTTAAAACGTATCCCCATATCTTCTTTTTGTTTGATAGAATCAACAATGGACAACTTTGACCACAAATAGAATCGGATTCAAGAGCCTACCTAACATTAATCTCACGCTTGACGACAAAGTAAGCAGCAAGACTATTAGACAAGGTCAACATAACATTTTCAAACCTTTTCTTCAATTGTGAGCTTTGGTATCAACATGTATAAAAATAGTGCATGTGTTTTCGTCTCATCAGCACTTGGTTTTGATTGTTGATAATAAAAATATCCACTCGAATTAATTAAAAATAGGGAATTTTTTAACGCAGATCTCATTATGTTGACTGCTAAGTTAGTACTTAACACCGATTAGACCTTCGTCATATATATTTTCTAGTGGACCACTGGAATTATTTAAAGAAATAAAATGTTTCGATATATAATTTCAAAGGTCATCATTAAAACATTTTTTGGTTTAATGAGAATATTAGTAAGGAAAATTAACTTTACTAAAGTGAGAGAGCTAGCCATTTTCATACAGGCAACAAAATATGGTGAAAATACCAAAACTCTTGTCCCTGCAATTTTTATGGTGAATTTTCAAAGGTCTTCGAACTATTTTATATGCTTTTATCAAAAAGAAAAAAACTATTTTAAATGTTCATTAACTTTAAAGATAAAAAATGGCCTTGGAATTTCTTTATATGCTCATAAATTTTAGATAATTGGTGAAAGAAAAGTAAATAAAAGAAAAGCAAAAAAGCTCTGTTCCATAGAAGGTGGGAGAGGAATGATAATTGAATAACATTCGCATTTTGATTCCATCTTTTTAAAATAATTTATCATTGAAAAACTGACCATCTTGTACTTATATCAGTAGGTTCCTAATGGCATATTTCGTCATTAGAAAGAAAATAAAGAGAAGAGAAAAAAAACCTCTGCTTTGTTCGTCTTCCTCCATCTCTGATCCGTTAATCGAGAGGTATGGGAAACGGAAACTCCAGGGAGGCTAAGGACTCGCGACGGTCAAGGCTACGACAGAAGCTACAAAACTTTCGCAGCCACCGTCATCTCCGTAGTCGTTATTCCCGAAACTCGAATCAAAGAGCTGTGACAGCCGATGATTTCTCCGGCATTGCGCTTTTCACTCTCATAGGCGTACGTACGAATTTTTTTCGTCTTACGGTTTTGATTTTTGCGTATTTACGTTTTGAAATGCTTAGTGATGTTTTTAGTCGTGTTTCTGGCTTATTATTTTTCTCAGGCAGATATGAAGTTTAAGGACAAGTGGCTCGCTTGTGTTTCATTCGGTGACAGACTTTCAGAACTGAAATCTCAGACACGTAAGTTCCTCCAGAGATTCTTAGCTTTCGAAAGTTCAAGGAACTATTGATAAGTTTTTCTTGTTTATGAACAGAGAAGCCAATTTGGAACTCGGTAAGTCGTTGATCAAAACCATGTCTGACCCTGAGAGTCTTTTGTTGGTTCTGCACTTGTGCTAAATCCGGTTTGTGTTTCTCTGTTTATAGGAAAAGAAGCTTCTTTTGGAGAAAAATGGACCAAGTCTCGCTAGGGTCTCTGTATTCGAGGTTTCTATTTATGTATCCAGATTTTGAGTTTAGTCATGATATGGCTTCTTCAATTAATAGTGATTCCTTTCTTGGTGCAGACCAATAAGCTCTCGAGGAACAAAATCGTCGGTTATTGTGAGCTTGATATATTCGATTTGGTGGTTCAGGTCAGCAGTTCAAATTTTTGTCTATGTTTCAAGATTATTTTCTCTCTTCTTATTCGCTTTGTTCGATGTGATACAGGAGCCTGAGTCGGCTTGTAAGTCATTTGAGTTGTTCGATCCTGCATCATTCAAAGTTGTTGGCAACATTTTCCTTTCATGCGCTATTGAGGTACGCAATAGGGAAGAATTTTGAGAAAAAGAAAAGGAGCAGGATCCTGTTGAAACAGAGAAAAGGTTTGCAAAACGTATCTTGTCCATAGTGGTATGCTTTACCTAAATCGTCCACTCTTATTTAATTCTGTTCTCGTGAAGTAATTGATGAGTTCATGTGACTCTCTTGTTTCTCATTATTTATTTTGAGGCAAGGCTTCTTTAGCTGAAGAAATTTTCCTGCAGTACCTCTTCTCTTGAACAAATTTCTGTAAGATATTAGAAATAAACAATTTTATAGTTAACGTTCTTTGACAAAATGCAGGACTACAATAAAGATGGACAACTCTCGTTTTCGGAGTTCTCTGATCTATTAAGGGATTTTGGAAACTTAGTGGCTGCTAAAAAGGTTTGGCTTTAAACAGCTTTGTCACCTATGTCATTAGTGGATGCATGAGTTTTTCTCTCATTTTCAGTTAGTATTTAAAAGTGAACTTGATGTTTTAACTGACTTATTTACCAGAAAGAGGCATTGTTCAAAGCTCTGCTGACCTGAATGGAGACTGTGTTGTTAGTATTGATGAGTTGGCTGCGCTTCTTGCTCTTCAACTCTCTGACAAGCTCAACGCGATGATTCATATGACTCTCTGTTTTGACGAAGGAACGGGTAATCAAGTGATGACCGGAGGGTTTTTAATTGATAGACAAGCTTCATATGGGTGACATATCTCTTTCTTTTTAAGCTTAAAACTTTCTGTATACATTTTCCTTTATCAACACATCATATTTTCAATATTTTGTTCAGATGGATGTTCAAACTAAGTGAATGGACACATTTATCAACTTATGACGTTGGTTTGAATACTGGTTCAAGTGCTTCACATTCTTTTCTCTCTTTTTTTCCTCTTTTGTTCAAATATGAAATATCTAATGTGGAGCCTGGAGGCCAAGTGGCCAACAATCTGGTTCTGTAATTTTGTATTCTTCAAAAAACATTTTTTGAACTTTTACCTCTCAATAAGCTATTGTATTGTGACTACACAGTTTCATTGTGCCTAAAAGCTTCATGGCTTCACCATGACACCATTTTAAAAAAATAACACAATTTTGTATGCTTGATTGATCTTCTTGATCCAGGGGCAAAGGAGATTCTGCAGAGACTTTCTGAGAAGCAGGGGAAGAAAATGAACTCAGTTGAATCAGCCCAGAAAATACCCAGCTTTCTCTAGTTCTCTAAGGTATAGAGAGTTACTATTTATCTGTTGCTTGATTTTTGGATTTGGAATTGAGATTTTTTCGTCTGTTGCAGGATCAAATAAACATGGCTGAAGTTAAGTATCCTCTGCAGCACTTTAAGGTATGCAAGAGATCTGATTTATAGCCTCAATACTAATTCCAAATGTGTTTAGTTCTTATACTCATAGTCTGAGTTTCCTTTGAAAGGCATAATAGCAAGTTACTAAGTATAAAAGAACCAGTTATATGAATTTCTGTACATTTTATTCATATCCTTATGCTGAAGATGATTTTTACTTTCTAGACGTTCAATGAATTTTTCATCCAGGAGTTGAAGCCTGGTGCAAGACTAATTGCTTATATGAACTGCGATGATTTTTCTATATGTAACAAATAACATAACTTCAAGGTTTGACTAATAAGTTCTGTAACAGGTGGCTTTTGTTGCAATCAGTGCAACAATGGTTGGTAGCATCAATATTGTCAGAAAGTAAGGAGACGAAGTAAGCATTTTTCGACGTTTTTTCAAGATAATCTTCAAGAAAGTATCTTCTAACTTCATTTTAATTTGCAGCTTGGTTATTCTTCGTTTGGTGGAAGCACCGTTATATGTGTCTTCGAAAGGGCTAAGTGTATAATATACACAAGGAAGAACTTTTATGCTTTTGTAGATAATAGAGTCATTGGTCTTTTCTGACTAAACACATTTTGCAGGAGTCGATCCGGATCTATTGGCTAACAGTGGTAGGTCCTTAGAGACATTAGTTAGTGTTGGAATGCAATTAGGTGTCTCCACAAGGACATTGGCCTGAAAATATTTACCACTGAACTGATTGTGGGTTAGTAGAAACCACAGATCATTTGGTTTGATTTGATTTTTCCTCTTGTTTCATAAGTTATAACTCTGTATATAATAAACAATATCTCCACGATATTATTTATAAAATGAATGAGTTCAATACATTCCTTGTGCAGAAACGTTCTCTTTTTCTTTGCCACTCTCTCTCTTTCATTTTCTCCTCTTTTCTCTATGACAAGGGACAAAGTTGGTGTTTATAGCTTTGTCTCTGCTTTTCTGATTTCCTCAAGTCTCCTAAGCTAAGGGATCAATGATTTGTCACCAGTTCGGATGACTCAAGAAGCAATGGGCAGTGGAACAACAGGTGTACGAAGCTGCTACATAGTTTTAGCCATTGGGATTGGTGAATAATACATGTTGTTGTTGGGCTAAATCTCCCACACTCTCATTGCTTCTTGAGTCATAAAAGACAAACTTTCAAATCTCTTTTATTTTGTCATTCTCGAATTTTGACATTTTAATCCACCACAAACGATTCAGATACTGAAGACGCCAAACCTCGGTATGTTTCTCAAAATAACCAAAAACTTTTTATTTCTTCTAATCCCTCACTTTCTCAATTAAACCTCCCTCGTAATTCTTATTTAAGAGGGGGGGGGGGACTAAATTATAAACGAAAGGGACCAGAAATTAAGAAACAAAAAAAAAAGGAGGGTAGCAAAATTTTAAAACAAGACTAGAAAGAAAAAGAAGAAAAAAAAAAAAGAAAGATAAAACGAAATGAATCTGGGCTCTGTTTCCTTATTATAGTTGACCACTTGTATTGGGCCTTCTCACGAATCGTCCCTGTTCCCATCCCATGACCAACCACAAAACAAGTGTAACATTAATATTAGGTTCTTGTCTTAAGCAAATCCAATGTAATATCCCCCTACCCCTTGACCCCAGTCTAATGGATGGTAAGATTTTTAATAGATGGTAAAACCTACATGTGAATTAAGGTGGGTGAGATACCTTCATTCGAGGACGTTGATCTGCATTTAGTTTACGAACTTGGTATCGAATTTTCTTGGAGAAGAGACGACTTCGACGTTTCTCTTTATACCTCAAAACACTTGCTTCTCGCATTCCACTGTCTCCGAACAAATCAATCTGAACTAATCTGGCCTGCCCCAAAACCCACTCTCCACATTAGTTCATGTCTAACATCTTTAAAATAATACAAATGCATCTATAGATGTTAACGTTTTGTAGACTTTATGCTAAAAGGAGTATTCGACAGGAGCAGATATATACAAAATAAATTTTGAACCTCTTCATTTATCCCTTGCGTGAAAATTCACGTGCAAAGTCTATTAAAGTTGTATTTGGACAAACAGAAAGCTGCTTTTTTATATTAAATGATTGAAAGCTTTTAATTAGAAAAATGAGTTGACAACTTAAAAACAAAGAGTACAAAAAAAAGAAGACCATGTCCCAAGGTCAAAAAATATTTTTAGAAAATACGTTACAAGAAAAGTTATTAAGAACTTTCCACAAAATTTATTAAATTCTTGTCAGGTTCTTCGATCTATGAATGCTAATAAATTACTAACTATCAAATTATAGAACACAATCCCCTCTAGTTTCGAGACACGTGGCAGCATATAAGTCGTTAAAACAGAATCAAGAAATAAAAGATACGATAATTATTAATTCAAATTAAACTACCATTAATTAAAAAAACAACAACATAGGAACTATCGAATTTAACGGCGAGGATTAAAGATTAGAGAAATAGTGTTAACATACATTGACGTCGATTCCGGTAGCTTCCGATCCCAGAAACTCATCTGGAAACGGCGACGCTTTATCAGACCAAGCTTCTAAAACGCCGTCGTAATCAAGCTTCAACAATGGACCTGATCTCTTCGGAATCGAATTCTCGGTATCTTCTTTACCCGATTCCGAGCTCTTCGATTCCGTCAATAGCGGAGCCGTCACCGTCATTTTCTTCTTCTTCTTCTTCTTCTTGCTCTTCTCTCCGATCAACTTTTTACAGTCGGATTTCTCGTCATTCTCGGTTGCGATTGCCGTTGCAGTTTCGGTTGCGGTGGTTTGAATTCGCGGCGAGATCTGTTCGAAATCAACTGTGTGAATCCACAAGTTTGCATCATCGTTTTTTCTAAGAGCGCTTCTTAATCCAAGCCCCAACGGAAAATTTCCAGCGAATTTAATTCGATTCCATGGATTCATCGTCATCATCTGCTCTAATCGAGCAATTCGGTGAGAACTCCTTCCACCGCGATTGATTCCCGGAACCCTAGATTCAAGAATCCCCAAATTCTCTCCAGAATTTGAATTCGAATTCGATTCGACGAGTGTCCCCATTATACTATCGATTCCTTCTTCAATTTCCTCATCCAGAATCGATTCAGCATCGAATTCATCAGAAAAATCTAACTTCGACACATCGATTTCACCACCGTAACTCCCACCGGAGTTCACTTCCTTCTGCTCGAAGAAAAATTCCGATTTCGGTTGAATCGTTCGATTAAACAGAAAATCTGGTTCTTCGATTGATTCATAGCTCAGAAGCAAATCAGAAGCTTCATCGTTTTCACTGAGAAGTGGAGATTTAACACTCCCGTAAAACTGAGAATTTGAAGAGTAAGTTTTTTGCTTAGAGGACAAGTTTGAGAAGATATTGGGATAAGCAGAGGAAAGAAGAGCTGCTGCTTCGTTGTAAGTTTGATTTGGTCGTTTACGCGCCGTTCTTGGCTTTCTCGTTGAGATTGTGAGTGGCGAATTTGAAGATTCCGAGAGTGTTGATGATGGTGAAGTAGCTCTCGTCGTTGTGGTTGAGCTTGACGGTGGTGGTGATTTCACTTTTTCTAACTCGAAGGTATATGCGGCGGCTCCTCCGCCGCCGCCGCTTAAACAAGCGGACATTTTTTTTTGCTCGCCGGGAAAATAAAAATGAGGTTTTTTCCTGGCAAGAAGTAGAAAACGGACAGCTGGATTTTCTAAATTCGAGTGGGGAATTCAGATAAATCTCGAAATTGTTGGATTACAAGTTAAAATACCAAAACTTTTAGGGGGGGGGAATTCGAAGATTGTAAGAACTCTGTTGTTTGTGAGGGGGGGAGAGAGAGTGACGAAGTTGAACTTTCCCTTTGATTAGATGATAATAAACCCTAAACCCTCTGAAGAACCTTTTTAAATTTCTGAGATAATACAAAATTGAAGGTGACAAAAGGTCAAAACTTTATGGAAAGAGGAAGGAGAAAAGAAAGAATCTTACAAATGTTCATCATCTAAAGAAAGCCAACGAGTGAAGTTTTACAGAAAGAACCCAATTGGTTTGCGAAGAGGGAGAGAGAGAGAGAGATTGGAGAAGAAAGAAGAGTCACGAGATATATAAGAGAAGAAGATTAGGGTTTTTGAGAGAGATTAATAAAACAAAGAAGAGGTCTGTAAATAAATAGTGAAGAGAGTTTAGGGTAAATTTCAGTAAGTTGTGGCGAAAAGAGAGAGTGGTGGAAGAAGGAAGGAGAAGAAGACGAGAGAGTGAGCGAGGACATGGTAAAGAAGGACAAGATAGCTTGCAATCGGCAGTCCTGGAGTATATGGGGTCCACTGCTGGATTTTTTCCATTTTTGTCTAATTTTAAAATAATTAAATGGTATTTCTTATGGATATGGATACTTCCCTGAATTAATTTTGTGGATTATTTAAAAGGAAAATTTTGTGGATTATTTAGAATGACTGTGTTTAAATTAAATAAAATGGAAAGCAAAATTATATTATTAAATAAATTACTTATTTTTTATTTATTTTCTATTTGTTACAATGTTAAATTTTTTAAACAACAAATAAAATACGTTCACTAATACGGTTTGAGAGCTATTGAAAAGTGATTTGAAAATATATAAAAAAAAAACACAAAAATTGGTAAACTGAAAATTGATTGTTGAACCAATATATTATATATATATATATATATTGTACCGAACATAATTTGAATGAAATAAAATTGTTGTATATTAATTTATGAAAATTATTTTTTGTTACATTAAAAACATTTACTAAATTTAAAATAGTTATCGGCTCATCAATCTAGTGATAGTGTAACTTGGCAGGAACCGATCATAATTTGAATGAAGATAAATTTGTCGCATATTATGGAATTACTGTTTTTTTGTTACATTAAACAACATCTACTAAAAATTAAAATTAATCGGTTCATCAATCTGGTGATAGTGTAATTTGGTAGCGATCGATCATAATTTGAATAATTTCATTATTTTTACTAAAACACACATTCTTTTATGTATTCGACATAGTTTGAATTTTTTAACCGGATCCATATTTTTAAAAATGATAAATAATTTTTATTATAACTTAAAATATGTTATACTATATAAAATCATATATGAATGAAATGTTGTACCATACTATTTTCTATAAGCCGTAGATAAATCAATTTTAAATACAAAATACTAAACTTTAAACCAAAACCCTAAACAATTTAACAACAAATAAAGAGGGAAAGAAGATAAGAAGAAGTAAAAAAAGTATGTAGTCCGAATTAAAGAGGAGGGTAAATGTTAAAAATTCATTTAATATAAGAATTATCATAACAAAAAAATGATGGTTCGTTGGCATAATATAATTATTTTTATATTTTGTGGTTATTGGGTGCAAATTCCAAATTATTTTCCATGTAATTTTTAATGCGATTTAGGTTATACATGTCTTATTAATTGCAGTTCAGATAAAAAAGTATATAAAAATATATAGAAGGAACAAGCATATTTCTATCAATGACATGAAGCTCAACTACTAATTTCTTTTGTATTTTTATGTAGTCAACTTTTCTCTTTACTTTTTTCTATTTTAGTCTTATTCTTTTATGTCATATTGGTATTTGGGTTTGTCACGATGTCTAATGAAAATGAACAGAATTTATGATTTTTATTTGAATTTTACTGCAAAATTATCCATTTTTATGTCTTTATTGGAAATTTACTGGTGATGAGATAGACAAGACTCATATTATTTAAATTATTTATATAAAAATATAATCGTAATTTTTATTATTATCAAGTATTAGTAATGAAATAGTGTACAAAGCATGTATTTATGGATCATGTAATATATGACTATATGAGTAACAAGGCCGATAATAAGATGGGTAGTTAAAAACAATTTGACACCCATACCCAATTTTTATCTAGAACTAACAAAATTGTGATATCTATTCTCGATTAAAAGTAATTTATTTGATAAATATGAGTTTGATCGACAAAAACATAAATAATTTATATCATCTTAATTTATATGGTATATAAATTTATTTTTTAATTTGTATCATATTACTTTTAGTACAAACTATAATTTATTATTATATTTATAATACTAAATCTATACATAGTTTATATATAGTAATAATTTTTAAATTAATAATTTTAATTAACACAATACAAATAAATAAAAACATAAAATAAATCTAATATAAAACACTAATAATAATGTATGATTATATAAATTAACTAAATACGAAACAAACATTTATCCGCACATGGATTACTATTTAGTGAATTTTTATATTGGTTTATATTTTAATTTATAATATCTTAAAGTTAAATAGAATCCAAGTTATATGGTTTCATTTAGGTTTGATTGGTGTTCTTCTTTAATATGGGTTTAACGAAGTTAGACGCTCACGAGTTTAATTCAGGTGTTTATAAAATACTAATAACCATTAATTAATTGTTTTGTGGAGGGGAATATGATTCTATTTTTGGATTATTTTCCAAAAATGCAACTCAATCATCATTATCATCCCAACCTGCAAATCTTTTTGGGATCTTAAAGAGAAAACGAGGAAAGGTCACCTTATCCATCTACGTGGCGTACAACTGTTGGCTCTACTAGATTTTCTGATGACGTGGCTTTTCTGTTAACTGGTTGTGGTCGCGTGGTCGGGGAGGTTTTCACGTGTTCTAAGAACCGACTTTAGTAAAAAATCAATGTTTTTCCAAATTTACTAATTTAGCATATCTGGGGAAAAAAATTTAGCATAAAGCACCCAGATTACGAAATTGGTCATTTTATCTATCTATACACATGATAAGATTAAGTTTCTCATTTTTTGGTTGAATATTTTTCATCAATTAAAAAATAAAATTACGTGCATCTCTTAATAGAAAATAAACAGAAAAAATCAAGGTTCTTAATATAATACACGAGTTAAATAGCTATTTCTAATTGGCTAGATTACTAGAAGAAAGCTTACAATATTGTCGTACTACAATATATTTAAATAATGATTATTGTCTATTAATGTAATTTCAAACAAAAGTGTTAAGAGAGAGAACTGGTGAGCTAGTGGATTGTGTATGTGAGAGAAAAAAAATGATTGGAACCTTTTTCGTATCATTTGAAATAATTTGTGGCGAAAGCTAAACCTACGTTTACCTCATTACGTTCAGTGACTCCTGGTTAGAGATTAGATTTTCTATTTTTTTAATTATATGTTAGAAAATACATATCCAATATTTGGATGTCATTCCACTTCTATAAAACTTATCCTTAAAGAGTTTTATATACTGGTCGTGAGTCTTGAGGTAAAGGTAAAGAGGTAAAGAGAAAAAGTTACAAAATTCAATATTTATAATGGAAAAAAATAATTGGTATTTTGATACTTTCTTTGTTTCCTCCTCCTTTCTTGATATTCTATTGGTGGGGGTTATAAATATCCAGATGAAAATATTGACGAGGATAAAACATGCGTGGAAAATATCTTGGGCCACATTATGACAAAGAAAATTATTAAATAAATTTACACAACCTTTTTCACACATCAGCTATAATTTACTACAAGATTAAGACCCAACAAAAAATTACTACAATCAATAATTTGGTAATTATAAATACTTATTTTTGGATATGCTTAGATTTTTTTCATGTTTTTTCTTATAAAATTTTCATCATCTATCTCAATATATATATATATATATATATAATATTGATCATATACTATTCTAATAAATATTTTCAATTGATTTTCTAAACACTAAACCAAAGCCAAAGTCTGAATTAAATTTTCTGAAGTCACTAACGTTATACTGTTTCAGATTAATTCCAGTTCAATTTGGTTCATATGCATATTTCTTAGTTAGTAAAAAATAAACTTTCATACACATTATTAAAAAAAAACTTTTAAAAGAAAAACAATTTGATCAAAAATAGAACTTAAGAGCTGAATTAAAAATCTTTTAATTAAATTCGGTTGACCAAAACAAATCTTCAAGAAAATTTCTTATCTAAAAAAGGTGTGCTGGAGAGAATTTGAACCTCAAGAAAAAAATACGATAAACATTGTTATCGCACTGCTCCAAAGTAAGTTTTGTTTTTATGTTATTCTTATGACAACATGTGACATCTCTTCCATTTTCTTATTAATTCTTTACCCTTTTCCATAAAAAATTTGGTGGATAAAAATACATTAATACTTTCAAAATTTACAGTATGTGTGATTCAAGTAACTTTTTTATACCCAGATATTTAGAAATTAAACCCAATTAACTTCTCAAATTTTAAGTGCATTAGGGAGAGACTGTTTAATCTATTTTGTTTTGTTATTTTCTAAATTATTGTAGTCTTTTTAAACATTTGATTGATTAATTTAATATAACTACATATATGGATTAGATGATGTGAATAACACGAGATTGTAAAGAAGTATACATGTAAGAAAAAGCGACATTTATTTGTTTCACTAAAACATATTATTGAAATCAAAGAGAAATTGATTTTAAATAGAACTATATATACATATATATATGTGTGTGTGTGTGTGTGTGACTCTACTTATGACTTAACGGTCGTTTTCAATGTTTATAATTCACGACTTGGTGACTTGATCATGATCATGTAATAAAAAAAGATGCGGATATGTTGAACCTTGAGTGTCATAATTCTTAATTATTAATGCCCTATAATTCAAAGCTATTTCATATGTACAAACTCAGACCTTGTCGACAACTTGTTAACTATTATCTTACCATGTTGTTATTTCGGCCACGTTTAAAGGGTCTTAGAAAAAAACTAAAAAATTCTTTTTTTTGATAAATGATATTCTATTAAAAGCAGGTGGAAGAGTTTACATCATGAAAAAATAAAACATAAGAGCAACAATAGGGAAGAAGAAAAAGGATACTAAAAGTATATGCATCAACTCAATGACATGGAACCAAGAGATTTAGGAGAACCCGAGCGTCCACACAAAGAAACTACGAATGACGAGATAGGGAGAGTATTGCTATTTGGTACTCTTTTAGAAAATTAGAGATCACAATGACGATAGAGCATTCAGTCAAGGAAGAGGACCAACTAAATAATTCAAACATTCTCTTCGACCGTGATTGAGTGGAAGAAGCACACATACGCAACCAAGGAACTGAGTCCACCACCAAACAAGTCAGGAGAATGATGAAGAATACAGAGCCGATATGAACTAAACTTGACGAGGATCGAAGGCCGAAAAAGATGGAGCTTCAATCAACATTGATGTAAAGGGCAGGGGGGGGCTATAGAACGACAAGGAAGGCATAAACCCTTAAAGGATCAATGAGAAGTCAACCAAGCTAGGCAACAAGACCAATAGTCGATCAAAACCCATGAACCCAAGCAATTCTCCCAGTCCATAATGAGCGACCTAAGGCACCATACAACGTCGGAACCTCAAGACCCAACAAGCAAAGAAAAAGGCAACACATAAAATTCTCCAACTACCTCGAAAACTAGCAAACATAAGCAGCAACTACGGTAGACGAAGCAAAGCCTAGCTGACATTTAGCAAACAATTTTTTTTTTATTTGATATCAGTTTTTTTTCTTGGATGTCCGTTTTTTCTCCTGGATATCCGCCGAATATTCGTTTTTTACCTTCGGATATATATATATATATATATATATATATATATATTTCAAATACGGATATCCGCGGATACGAATACAGATAGAAAAACCACAAATACATATACGAATCTGGATATCCTCAAAAACTTTAGATATCCGGATTCGTAACACTCCTAGCATAAACCACACGAGACATATAGAGAATAAATGAAAACGAAAATATGTTGTAGAATATAACCAACTCGTTTTAAGGGAAGAGAAACATATCCCGTGTTGAACCCCATTTACCAGTAAATTCACTTAGATATCACAAACTGCAATATATCTCATGATAGATACTATCTTTATAATCTCTTAAGTTTATATTTAGCACTGTCCTAGTTCAAACATAACATTATAGTATTCTGTTTTTTAAAATCGAGTTTACTGTTCATGTAAAAACATTATAGTATACTATCATGATAGAAGTTTCTTAATAAGAAATGTAATTAATTAGAAAATTTTGGAAATCAAGTGGAATGAAAACACGTATAGCCAAGAAAAATCCAAATGAATTTAGGCAGATCTGTAATTATGAACCTATAAATATCTATCAATGGGCTCATGGCTAAAGAGTAACGAAATAGTTATTTTTTTTTTTAATACCAAGTAACCCAAATAATTTACAAACAACAAGTGAACTCTTTCCTCTCTTACAGATTGGAGGGGACCATTAAAATTATTCTTGCCCTACATTTCGATTTTTTGTTATTGTTTGAATCAACATGGGTAAGATAACTCTTTTATCTTTTGCCTTCCATGCTAAAGATAAACTTTTGAAACCTTTGGGATCCAAAGAAGGAAAACAGACAAAACAGAACAACTATTAACTAGATAAATATAGACGATTCAAAAGATAATGTTGGATTAGTACTAAAAGTAAAAAAGAGACATAATTTAGTATACATTATACAGAAGGTTCACAATAGTGACTATATGGGGACTTAATATCTTATGTTTCAATAAATGAAATACAACACAAGATACAACCATACAAACCACAACTACCATATTTTGAAGTTGGGAGTAATATTGGTAATTTTAGAAAATGGGCTTTTAGTGTGGGCTTACATGTTGTGATGGCGTTATACAATAATTGGCTCACAGCCAATTTTGTTCGTTTCATTTAAGTGATGTTTTATATGGCATAAAATGATTTCACTTGACTTATTTACAACTTTTTAAAAATGTGTGCATTCAATGAAAGCACCACTTATGGCTACTCAAGTTTTAAGCAATTTATGGGAAATACTGTTGTAATAAATTGGTCAGCCACTTAAGTACAGAGTTTACCTAATATAGTCACTATTCTTTTGTCCGTTACTCGTTCCTTGGATCCTAAAAAGGTTAAAAGCTTATGATAATCATGGAAAGGCAAAGGTGAAATAGTTATGAGATTGCATGATTCTCCATGCTGATTCCAAAAAAATAAAAAATCGAAATTAGGAAAGACGCAACTCTATCTGTTGGTCCCCTTCAAAAAAAAAAAAGGTGGAGTAATTGTAAATATTCGTGATTTATTTTTGCCATTCGATATTTTACATTTGGGCTACAATTTGCATTGGGTACAAATTCACGTAATAGTGGGCCGAATTGTAGTCACTAAACTATTCGAGTTGAGGAGTTAATAATGGGATTTCGATTTGATTAGTCTAATTTACATAATTTGGTATAGTTTTGGTATGATTTCAGGTTCAGGTTAAATTCGATTGGATTAAAAAATAAAAAAAGCTAGCACTGTAACTTGGCATTTTATTACCGTTATCTCAACTTCGACTTCTAAAAGCCACTGGTTTGATTTTGTCGGGAAAAGGAGAATAATCAAGAAGATGCCAACTTTGAATCTCTTCACAAACATACCAGTCGATGCCGTCACATCCTCCGACATCCTCAAGGATGCTACTAAGGCCGTCGCTAAGATCATCGGCAAACCTGAATCCGTAAACAACTCTAATCCTCTGTTTCTACGCGAATTTATGAATCGATTAAACCTTCAGTTTTTTGTTTGCGTTTAAATTTTTTATTATGTGAAAGCAGAGTAGAATATAAAAGTTTCAGTTGTTGATTAGTTTGGTGCTGTTGATTTTGCTGGTATATGCAGACGACGTGTTTGATGAAATTCCTGTGTGAATTGCAAGTCGTCAGAACTAAAAATTTGAATTACCATTTCATGGAACTTTGTTGAATCCAATAATATAAGTATGTTGACAATATCACTAAAGGATTGTCAAGCTTGAGTTGTGGTCTTAATTTGTGAGCTATTGTTTATCATCTTTTGCCTGTTCATTACTTATACAAAATATGTTTTTGTTCTTCTTTGCTTTCAGTATGTGATGATATTGCTTAACAGTGGAGTGCCAATTTCATTTGCTGGTACGGAGGAACCTGCTGCATATGGAGAATTGATATCCATTGGGGGATTAGGACCAAGTGTAAACGGAAAGCTTAGCGAGATGATAGCTGAGATTCTCCAAATTAAGCTCTCTATAGATAGTTCCCGCTTTTATATCAAATTCTACGATTCCCCGGTAAGTCTCATTTTGTTTCAAGTTAAAAGCTTTGCAAAAGAACTATGTTAGTTGCATACTTGAAATGAAATTATATAAGATGATTATCTCATGTTCAAGGATTTATATATACAGACCTGATTTAGATTAAAGCTAGATTCTTGTGATTATGGGCTATATATATCTAATATAAACACACTGATAAAACCACAATGTTCTAAATGTCAAAGATGTCTTATAACTTGAATCAATGATTAGAAAGTAAGTCAAATTCTTGGGTTATTTGTTTTGGCAGCGACCCTTCTTCGGATTCAACGGATCAACTTTCTGAAACACGGATTGAGACCATGACGAAGAGACGAATTCAACCTTGTAATGAAATTTGAGTTAGAACTGTTTGCTTATTGATTTCAAAAGCGGTAGATGTTAAGCTTGATTTATAAACTCTTTAAGCCAATATAGTCTAGTCCTCATGTTTAATTGCTTTTGGGACTAGTTATTACTTCTCAAATGTTTTTCTCATACTAACACAACAAATTGTAGCCCAAAAAACTAGTTTACAACTCAGGCCCATTTACAGTGACACAATTAATCCATAACCCATGTTTCCGATATCGTTTCACCACCTTACAAAGTCAAAATACATAATTATACGAAAACTCTTTTCCCTTAACAAAACGTTAAGATCAATATTTGTAGCAATTCCATATTTCATCTCTCAATTAGTCAATTCCATATTTTTGTCGTATATATCTTCTTTTTCTAATGATGGTTTGTTTCAAACTGTTTAGATCTTTGTACATTTTTTAATACTAATAAGGAAACTGAAAACATTAGCTGATATATATATATATATATATATATAATTTTTTCTTTAATCAGAAGTTCAAAACTTTGTGAAATTTACACATTGGATATAATTGATCGATTGGTTAAGTTACTGGGCAAGTCTGTAATTAAGAATAAATAGTTAGTGGAAGAGAGAGACAAGTCGCAGTCAATTGATCAGAACCGGCCGTGCCACAATTCAAACGTGACTTTCTTCTCCGGCAAGCGATTCGCGACGCTGTTCACTGATTCTCCGACCCTCTTAACCTAATCAACCGTCGTCTCAGGATTAATCACAAAATCCCAGCGAAATAAGATGACGGAGGAGATCAAATTCAGCGTTCTGATATCTCTCTTCAACTGGATTCAAAAGTGCAAAACCTCTTCTCAGAAACGCTCCAAATTCCGCAAGTTTCTCGATACTTACTGCAAACCATCAGACTACTTCGTCGCTGTCCGCCTCATTATTCCGTCGCTTGATCGAGAACGAGGTAGCTACGGTCTCAAAGAGTCAGTGCTCGCCACGTGTCTGATCGATGCTCTTGGTATCTCTCGTGATGCTCCCGACGCTGTTCGTCTTCTCAATTGGCGTAAAGGTGGAATAGCAAAAGCTGGAGCCAACGCTGGAAACTTTTCGTTAATCGCATCTGAGGTTTAGGAATTTGTTGACTTTCAGGGTTAAGGATTTTGGGGCTTTAGGGTTTGGTTATTGAACATTTTTGTGATAACAGGTATTGCAAAGTAGACAAGGCATGGCATCAGGTGGGTTGACTATTAAGGAATTGAATGATTTGCTTGATCGTTTAGCTTCAAGTGAGAACAGGTACTCTCTCTAAGCTCCTACGTACACTTCATATAGAATCAATTGTATTACATTTCTTTCTCTGTTTTGATCTGTTAGTTGAATTGGTTGCTAATTATTTACTCTCTTATCGTGTTTTGGTTTGGAATCTGTACAATAACAGAGCGGAGAAAACTTCTGTTCTATCCACTCTGATTCAGAAGACAAATGCGCAGGAGATGAAATGGATCATTAGGATAATTCTAAAAGGTAAGGAATCTTCAGCGTTTTTCACATAAAGTTTCTATCTTTTCCCTTTCAGTTTAATGAGTTCAATTAGAATTCCTGATTTTGTTGGTTAATGTTTTACAGATTTGAAACTGGGAATGAGCGAGAAGAGTATTTTTCAGGAGTTTCATCCAGATGCTGAGGACTTGTTTAATGTTACATGTGACTTGAAACTAGTCTGTGAAAAGTTGAGGGATCGTCACCAACGGCACAAGCGCCAGGTTTTTGCTATGAGATACAATTGAGCTGTAGATATTATCTTAAACTGATAAACATAGAAAATGAGTGTGAAGTCAGTACTTTTATAATAGCCTTTCACTTTATGATTGTTGTGATCCCTGGGTATTGTTCATTTCAATGCTCACCAAAGTATAAGTGTGTTTACATTCTCTCACTGAGTAGTTTGGTTGTTTGTTACTTTGTAGGATATAGAGGTTGGAAAAGCTGTACGACCCCAGTTAGCTATGCGTATCAGTGATGTAAATGCTGCTTGGAAAAAGGTAAATTCCATCAAATCTATTGTCAGCTTACTCCATTTGTCTGTGCAGTTTCTTTTTTAATAACCAATGCATGAGCTCCTTTTTTGCTCTTCATAGCTACACGGGAAAGATGTAGTTGCTGAATGCAAATTTGATGGGGATCGCATACAAATACACAAAAATGGGACTGGGATACATTACTTTTCTAGGTGAATCCCATCTCTTTCGTCTACCCTGCTATAAATGTTTTGATAAAAGATATTATTTTCATATGGCAAGGGGTTCATGACTATTTTGTGAATTGGTGTCCGGAAATCCGTTTTCTGGCCAAATGTTGTAGTTGTTTCAAGTTCTATACCGGTCTCTTTCTGTTGACAGATAGGGAATTGCACTTTACTTTTGTTAGTTATGCTGCAGGAACTTCCTTGACCATTCTGAATATGCACATGCCATGTCGGATCTTATTGTACAAAATATATTGGCGGACAAGTAAGAATCCAGTTGCTGTTTGTTTAGGTTCTGGAAAGTTTGACAAGCTTGAAATTATGAGATATACTGTCATTCATTTTCTTTTCATTGCCATTAGGTGTATCCTTGATGGTGAAATGTTGGTCTGGGATACATCTCTGAATCGGTTTGCGGAGTTTGGTTCGAATCAGGAAATAGGTTTGGCGTCTAATAGATATCCTTATGTTCAAAAGCTTAGTCTTGCTTGCAGCAGATTTGATCCTTCTTGTACTCTTTCTCACAGCCAAGGCAGCAAGGGAGGGTCTTGACAGCCATAAACAGGTTCATATGCAAAGTCCCACTTGTTTACTTTTGTTGTTTGCTTTATGTTGCAACTTTTTGAGGATCTGACTACAAACTCTTGTGTTCTTTGATCTCCTAATGCAGTTGTGTTGTATCCTTACAAGGGTAATTAATGCCCACACTTCGGAATGTCATGAAGAAACGATTTTAGAGATATTCTTTTCCTTGACCTTGTACTAGATGTTGCCTTTGATGTTCTTTATGTTGGCGATACTAGTGTCCTCCACCAGAGTTTGAAGGAAAGGCATGAACTCCTGAGGAAAGTGGTTAAGCCTTTAAAAGGCCGGCTTGAAGTTTTAGTACCTGAAGGTGGTCTCAGTGTTCACCATCCTTCAGGTTGGGATTACTAAAATTCTAGTTGACTCGGGAAAGTTCACTAGAGTAACAGCGTTAAAATGAAGATACTTCAATGATGTTTGTTTTAAGTGTGCACTATGTTTTAGACTCTCGCGTCATTTTAACTCTTATTGAATTTTTCATACAACTAGTAATTTTTTCTGGTAACCTATTTACAAACGGATACGTGAATATTCACTTTTTTGCAGGGGAACCTAGTTGGTCTATTGTTGCTCATACTGCTGCTGATGTTGAGCGATTTTTCAAAGAAACAGTTGAAAATAGGTTTATTTTCTTATTCTAATATCCAGCTAAAGTTTCTCCCTCCACTATTGATGAATTGTGCAAAACGTTTGGATGGTTCCCTCTTGGCCTATGTAAATAATGATACTTGCTTGTCATAATCTACCCTCTAGTATAGAGAACTTTAATATGTTTTTCTTCACAGATGTGGTTCCAGTTTCTAATCCAGTTTTTTCTTTGTGCTCAGAGATGAAGGAGTTGTGCTCAAAGACCTGGGATCGAAATGGGAACCTGGAGATCGTAGTGGCAAGTGGTTGAAGTTGAAACCTGAATATATCCGGGCTGGTTCTGACCTGGATGTTCTTATAATAGGTCTGTACGTAATATGTTGTTACTTTTCCATGTTCAAAGGTCGTGTTCATTTCCATTGGATCTTATTGGGGATTTTTACATCTTTGCCAGGAGGATACTATGGCTCCGGACGTCGTGGAGGGGAGGTAGCACAGTTTCTTGTCGCCTTGGCTGACCGGGCAGAGGCAAATGTGTTTCCCAGGCGGTAAGTATATCTGTGGTTTCACATTTTTCTCATAGAAGATGAAATTAGATTATCAATAGAAACTACTGAAACAGTCTTCAGAGAACATGGGACATAAGGACTTTAGAGCTTTTCATGTCCTCATACTTTTTAGTTGTTTCCATAGACATTTCAGGTCTAACTATCAATAATAAGCTATTCTCTTTTTGCAGATTTATGTCTTTTTGTAGAGTTGGCACTGGACTTTCTGATGATGAGCTTGACACTGTTGTAAGCAAACTGAAGCCTTATTTCAGGTGAGAGACGGAACAGTTCACTGGCTTTCTCATCTCACTTACACAAAAAATATAAAACTATATATTAGATAAGATAGGATATAAGAAAGGTTCTCCGCTATTAGATATGGCTCACGAAAAACAGCAATTTCCATACATCAAACTAGAAGTTTTTTGGTGTAATATTTTGACAATGAGAACACTGCCTCTCTCTTTAATAATTATCCTATATTTTATGTGTTTCAGAAAAAATGAACACCCAAAGAAGGCTCCACCAAGCTTTTATCAGGTCACAAATCACTCAAATGAGAGACCAGATGTTTGGATTGAAAGCCCTGAGAAGTAAGTTTTCTGTCAATTATCTCTTTTTCTTCAAGTGAAGCAGCAGAATGAGGATTGTTGATTGCTATTTTCTGTGCTCATATCTTTTCTCTTCCATTGTTGCAGATCAATAATACTTTCCATCACTAGTGATATCAGGACAATAAGGTCTGAGGTATGTCCATAAGATGTGAGAATGCGAATATTAGCTAATTCCTCTAGTATTTCATTCGATGTCAGGCAATACAGATTTGTTGTTTATAATGCATATTCTGTATTTCATGTAAAACTTTGCTTCTTTCAGGTGTTTGTTGCACCTTACAGCCTGAGGTTTCCTCGTATTGATAAAGTAAGATATGACAAGCCTTGGCATGAATGTCTTGATGTGCAGGGTGAGTAAAAGAACCAAAGAAATTTTCCATTTTTACAAAAGTTAAAAAACCCATTGTGCTTCCCCTTTATACGTCTGACTGATGTTGAGTTTGCAGCTTTTGTGGAATTGGTGAACTCGAATAATGGCACCACACAGAAACAGAAGGAATCTGAAAGCACACAGGACAATCCAAAAGTCAATAAACCCTCCAAGAGAGGAGAGAAAAAGAATGTGTCTCTTGTCCCCTCTCAGTTTATTCAAACTGAGGTATCATATATCAAGGGCAAGACCTCAATCTTCTCAAATATGATATTTTGTATCCTTTGACATGTTTTAATATGAATTTTCTTCTCTCTGCCCCATTCTCACCTGTGTACTCTTTTCTTACTGATTGCATTTTTAGCTGGCGTTCTATAGTAGAATTAGATACTTTTTTACATGGATAAGTTCTGAAATTGCTGGAACTTGCAAACTTTGATAACTTCACGACACTTTTCTTTACCCCCTTGACTAATCTAATAGATTTTGTTAACTTGCCTCGGTCCTATACTCTTGATACATTCCACAAAATGATGGTTGAGAATGGTGGGAAGTTCTCAATGAACTTAAACAACTCAGTGACTCATTGCATTGCAGCAGAAAGCAGTGGTATGTCACTTTCTTGCATATTGATTTCTTACGCAACCCTTTTGTAACACCTGAATGCGTCTCAAAACAATTTGAATAAACGAGCATGACAATGAGATACTATTTCAGGACTAAAGTATCAGGCAGCAAAGCGTCAGCGAGATGTCATCCACTTTTCATGGGTCTTAGACTGTTGTTCTCGAAATAAGATACTTCCTTTGCAGCCAAAGTGAGTCCTAGCAACAATTTTCTTATGATATTCAACCCTTTAGGGTTTCTTGTGCTTTTATGTCTCGCCTAATGAAAAATCGCTTGCGGCTACATTTGAAGGTACTTCCTCCACCTCACTGATGCTTCAAGGACAAAATTACAGGATGACATAGATGAATTTTCGGATTCTTACTACTGGGATTTAGACCTTGAAGGTCTGAAACAGGTATAGCCATCTTGGAAATATTGTAACACATACCAAGACCATTTACTGAAGTCATACAACTGAGTTGCAATCCCTTATCTTCATTTCCAGGTCTTAAGCAATGCGAAGCAATCCGAAGACTCAAAATCCATGGAATACTACAAGAAAAAGCTATGTCCAGAGAAAAGATGGTCCTGCCTCTTCGACTGCTGCGTTTATTTTTACCCGTATAGTCAAACACTGTAAGGCTCCTCTTGTTTTCTTCTAATGTTGGTTAAACATGTCAGTTACCTAAAGCAATACTCATCATCCTATTCCTCAATGTGTCATCTTTTACTTGAAGGAGCACTGAAGAGGAAGCCCTATTGGGGATTATGGCTAAGAGATTAGCGCTTGAAGTCTTAATGGGTGGTGGTAAAGTTAGCAATAATCTTTCTCATGCGTCGCACCTTGTAGTCCTTGGTATAGCAGAAGACTCTTTGGATTTTACTTCAGTTTCGAAGTGGTATTCCAAATTTTATGTTATTCTCCTTTTGAATTTAGCACCAGTTTATAATGAAGATTAAGACTCTGTGCTCTGGTCACTCTTTAATAGTTTCAGCGAAATGGAGAAACGTCTTTTGTTGAAGAGAAGGCTGCATGTTGTTAGCTCGCACTGGTTAGAGGACAGCTTGCAAAGAGAGCAAAAACTGTCTGAGGACGTCTACACTCTGAGGCCTAAATACATGGAACAGTCTGATACTGAAGAATCAGAGTGAGTCAACAGTTTTTGTTTTGTTCATATCTACAAATGAAATATACAAGTGTGTGTTAATATAAAAAGCTTCCAATGATTTTATCTCTCTTTGCCTCAGTAAATCAGAACATAATACAACGGAAGTAGCTTCCGGTGGTAGTGCTCAAGTCGAAGAGCCAGCTTCCTCTAAAATGGAAAGTACGAGTTCAAGAGGACGGTCAAATACTCAAGCTGTTAAAAGGGGAAGGTCCTCTACAAACTCACAGCAACGAGCACAGAGACGCAGAGGCAAGCAGCCTTCTAAGATAGGCGGAGATGAGCCAGAGGAGAGTGATGCTTCTGAAGAAAAGGTTTCAACAAGACTTAGTGATATAGCAGAAGAGACTGATTCGTTTGGTGAGCCTCAAAGAAACTCGATGAGAGGAAAATCTGCAAAGAGAGGGAAGTCTCGTGTGGGACAAACCCAAAGAGTACAGAGATCACGCAGAGGCAAGAAGAGTTTGAAGATAGGAGTAGATGAGTCTGATGAAAATGATGATTTTGATGACAAAAACGAGTCTGCAGATGCGGAAGAGAGTAACGCAGCTGGTAGATCAGTGGAAAACAAAGAAACCCAAGAGCCTGACATAGCAAAGTACACAGATTCACTGGAAAGAGACAACACAGTAGCAGTTGAAGAGGCCTCACAAGATTCTAGAAATGCAAAGACCGAGATAGATATGAAAGAGAAGTTACAAATCCATGAGGATCCAGTACAAGCTATGTTAATGGACATGATCCCGAGTCTGAATATGAAAAACACAGAGACATCAAACCGAATCGCTGGAGAAAGTAGAAAGGCTAATGTTTCTGGTGAGTACGAGTCTTCAGAGAAAAGAAAACTCGGCACGGAGATTGATAGTACTTCTGTAAACGCAGGCACAGACGCTGGGACAGACGCAGTTCCTCCTCCTGTGAAGAAAAAGAAAGTCAGCTACCGGGATGTAGCCGGAGAACTGCTCAAAGACTGGTAAACACTGCCGTTTCGGACCATGTAATGTATATGTTGTGTAACTCTAAAATCCTCTTTATTGTTCGTCCTTTGTTGTGGCCATATTATATTTGGAGTGCTGGTCATATATAAGAGGTTGCAGTTTCTTTTCTTACTCCTATGCAATTTCAACCTTACTATTAATATTGGATTATCCTTTTTTGGTATCTCAATGGGGAAAACAAAAACAAATCTCCGTTTAAACAAGATGGCAAACAAAACGAAGGAGAAGAAGATGGCAAGAGACATATTACTTACTGTAAAGAGGGAATAAAAAAAAATACCAAGTATTAGTAAAGAGAGTCGATGCTCAAAGTGGGACTTTGAGTTTCATTATAAGCTCCTATTCCTGTCTCTATTTTTAACCGCAACACTTCTTGTTCTTCTTCATCCGCCTGTTAAAAGTAAAAATTAATAATTCGAATTTCATTTCCTTAATTTTTTACCTGAAATTAAAAGAATTATACCAATGCTTTAAGGCGACATTACAAATTTACAATATGGAAAATTCGAAAGAAGAAGACATGAGGCAAAGAAGAGACAGGTCCCATTAAAGATAAAGTCATCAAGTACTATTTAATTAACAATTGCGATCACAATCATATCTCTAAGATCCAATAATTATTGAGTCTTTATGTATATTTTTTCTATGAGGTATTTGATAGAATCCGCTATATTTACTGTATCCAGACAATATATGATGTAGTTGGCAGAATCGTCTATATTTTATCATTGTATCTGATATTATGATCCCACTGTTATTTAATTCGAGCGGTTGAACGATATACATATCAAAGCAATCAGATTCTGCTTACCAAATAGAAAATATTATTTTCTTTTTAATGACCAAATGGACCAATCCAATAAAATGTGGGACCAAAAATAAATAAATAAACTAAACCAAAACCCATTAAATGGTTGGTCCAAACTAGAAGCTTCCTATATGGAACCCATTTACGTTATAGCAATACTGTAATTACCAATAGAGAAGAAAACATCAACTACTAACACTTTTTTAGTTGTTTATATAAATTGAGAAAAAATGAAAAGTTTATATATATATTTATATAATAATCGACGCTTTTGACAATGGGATTAGGGATATCTTATTTAGTTTCCAATATCAAGCAATTTACTTAATGTCATAAATTACAAGCCACAAGTGGGCAACAAAAAAATGTATTGACTAATACCAAACGATGAAATACAAAATATATAGACTAATAAGCCGAATATTTATTCCTAATGAATCATTAGTTTAACTCTATAAAATCTTGCTTTAAATCAACCAGAAAGGTCCATGTCGTCTAAATCAGTATCAAATGAAGAAATCTTGGATTTTGGAAAAGTATTTATATAATTTTTTTCAGGTAAACAAATAAAGTAGAAACACAATGCCATTGCCAGCGTCACGAATAAGACATTTTTTGCTAAAATAATTTAGCACGAGCAAATACTTAAACCCATAGAAAATCCCCACAAATGATATTCCAAAGTCTAGTATAACAAAAAAAAAATCGATTCACGGTTTACCCCAGATTATCAAATAAAGTATCCAAGCTAAGAAAACTTGCGAAAAACGAAACCTACCATTATTCAAATTACATAATTAGCATTTTAGAAAATTTTACTAAAGTAATCATATATATATATATATGAATGCTTCCTTTTACTTTTTATTGAAAAGTTTAAATATCCACTCTTGACTAATTTCAATCATTACTTGTTAATGGTAATTAACTAATTACTAATTAGAGAGAGAGATGGTGACCTCAATGAAGAGAGTGTGGAAGATCATGCCAGAGAAAGAGGTGAGATTGGAAGTGAGGATTTTGAGATTCAATGACTCAAAGACTTCACATAGTTTCACCAATGTGTCTGTCCTTTTATTACATGTTACACTCACCACCATCGTCCTCTCTCCCATGAATGTTACCTTTAACTTCAATCACCCCAAAAAAAAACAATTTTTAATGAAAATTCTACCTTAAATTCATGATATCAAAGTGGAAAGTAGAGGAACTTACTTTGAGAACTTCGATGAGAGAACCGGAAGAAGCAGAATCAAACTGCTTCATCTTCTTGGATGTGACAGGAAAAAGTAAATCACGATCAAAATCTTTGCTGAAACTCAAGCTACTCTTTGGTGCAGATTCAAGTTCTCTGATCTCAGCTTCTAGCTTCCCTTCTTCATATTGTAACCCTTGTATGTAACTTATAGCATCTTTGATTATTGATGCTTTATCCATCTAAAAACAACAGAATCCATTAAAACAAAAAAAAACTTGGATCCTGAAATTAGAAGACAAAGAGGTGAAGAGGAAAAGAAAAAAAAAGGACCTTAGTGATATTGGGAACAACTGATCGAAGAGCAAAGAGTCTCTGGTTAAGTTTCTGTCTTCTGTTTCTCTCCGATACAATATTCTTAGAAACCGGCGAAGAAGCCGCTCCGTCAGGCGAACTCGAATCATAAGACCCAGAAATTGCTTCCTCCAAAGGCCAACTAAATGCAAACAAACATCAAAATCTCTCTCAAGAGTTACCGGGAAACTAAGCAAGAAAAAAAAGAGAGAGTAGACAAAAAAGAAAGAACCTGTCGTATTCGAAGTCTTCATTTTGGAGAAAAGAGTTGGATTCCCAGTAATTGTTGAATTCTTGGTCGATATTGTTCATTTTCCGACAGATTTTCGAATCAACTGTTCGTTTATTTGGTCTCCTGTCTTTCTCGTTCTGTGAGCTTTTCTTTTTATACAGAGAGCGAATGAGAATGGGACAGACCAAAGTCTTGGGAGACAACAACGTAGAGATTTACACCTCCGGTTGTATCTTACTGAAAAATAATCAAACAGCGATGTCAATTGTTACTACATTTATTTAAATATTTCTCCAAACAAATTCGAAAGAAGACAACACCAGCATTATATTATTTTTTATATGATATTTGGCACGAGGCTTTATTGAAGTTTAACGATTCGGGTACCTATGCCAAATTTTAAAATATTCCACACTTGTGATTGTTGTCAATATCTACAGTACCCGAAAAAAACATTAAAATTTTCATAATTTTAGAACCATTACCAAAAGAAAATTTGAAAACATATAATACTCCAAAAAAATGGTGAAACAAATAAAGAAAAACAATAAATGAATTGAAAATCGAAATAGTAGGAACAATACTGTACATACCCAAAACATCGAATCATATGATTGTAAATTAGCTAATAAAGAAAATTAAAGATAACCCCCAAATAAATTCCTATAAAAAAAGTTATTAATGATTAACAAAATGGATCTAATAGTCAAAGAGATCACACCGAACAACAACGAAAGAAACCTGTCAAAGCATCCTCTTAACAAAATTCAGTGTTCGGTGTTTCAGTTCACATATGTTTTCTACAGGACTTGTCCTAATGAAAGCTCATGTCAATCAATCGGATAATGATTTTGCAACCATCTGAAAAACGTTTTTCAAGACAACACAACTGAATATGTATCATATGTAAGTCATGTCGTTACCCAAAAGAAAATTCTTTTATGAAAAAATTTACCTTATATGTCTTTGCCCGTTGATTCACTTCAGAAATGTATCGGAAGTTTCCCATAGGACTTGTTCATCTTTTTTGCCCAAGTCTTTATCATCGAGACGTTTCCACATCTTGATAAGTTCGATTCCTGTCCATGTGTCTCTTCCGTAAGCATGGTATCCAAATCCTCCACCGTAACAAAACCATATCCCTTTTAGATTTCCACAGAAATCATTCACATGGTCGTGTCCTATAAACGCAGCTTTTACATTTCCCATGGACACAAAGATCTTTAAGACTCCTGACTGAAAAATGGAGCATGCCACACACCTTCCTGAAACTGGCCGATAAAAGGCGTGAACCAAAGATCACGGACTTCCGGGATAGGGATGTGGAAGAAGGCAAACGCTGGAGGATTACCGCGAATAATCTGGTTATGCTCCTGTTTAATGAATGAGGTAAATGAATCTTGACTAATGTGTAATTATGATGAAAGATCTCATATGTGAGCTTTTCACTAGTAAATATACTGAGAAATGCTTAATCTCTTAACCTGTTTAGAAGTATCTTGAAGCCAACGAAGTTGAGATTCCTTAATTCATCCATGAGTTCGTCTACCTTGGACTATTTCTCTATCTCCACTGTCAAGAAAGAAGAGGTCAAAGACAGTGCTATTAGACATCACTGAACCAGGTGCACCATGTACTCTAAGACGGTAATTCCCAAACCCCATCGATCTCATTATGCCTCCTTTGGTTTCTTCGACTGGTGGATTGATTTGAGAGACAGAAAAATCCATAAGAGAAAGGAAAGTCATAAATTCTTGACGGTTCAAAGTAGATTCTTGGTCATGATTTCCTAAAATGGCAGCCCATGGGATTATATATTCAATAGCTGCACCAATTGCTTCAAGAAGAGATTCAGCTGCATCAGTAGTACTTGATCCGAATATGTTATCACCTAATCACAACAACAACAACAAAAACTTAGCAAATTGGCTTTTTTCACTACAAACTAAGAAATACTCAAAATTAACAGTGAAAGCGATTAAATCAGGTCTCACAGCTTCAATCATCCTCCAAGGAATCGAGTTGTATTGAGATCAGAACAGTATTCTAATTCAGCATCGCTCACATCTCTGCATCGAGTGATAGTCCCCATTCCGTAATGCATATCGGCGACCTGTGCTACCATCGATGTTGATCAGAATCCAATCAAACGACCAGAGACAAGGGATAAAACAAAACCGACCTGTAGGATTTTGAAGGTGCCATCGTCACGGAAACGTAGAGGAAGATCCGGTGATCCTTTCAGGTGGATTTTGTTATGGTTGATGTGTAATTTGTGTGAGATTAAGGATTCGATGAAGTAGAGAAGAGATATAATTAGGACTAAGTAGAGAACAGTGTGTTTCCCAGTTTCCAATTACTGTTGCTGACCTCATCTTCGTCTCTTTTGTTCTTCGCCAAGTTCGGTAGAGAACGATGAATCTTTCAAAACTTTCTTAAATTGCTTCATTCCAAGTCGAATTAATGGCGGCTCTGAAACCCATTGGGCTTTTTAGCTTCACAATCGGCCCAGTCTTTTTTTGTTTTGACAATTGAGCTAAATGAGAAGCTTTTTATTAGTCAATTGTTGATAAGATTAACCAATTCCAAATACATCTCCAGCCTTGAACCCAAACAGCTTGTAATACAATTTTCCCCAGATTGAAAATGCATTTATATTACATTCGAAAAATAAACGAGTCACATTAGTAATGGAAATTTTACATTCGAAAGAAAGAAGAAATGAACTTAAAAAGATCTACTCGAACTTGGAAACTTGGACTTTGTTCGGAAGACATGTAACCACCAACACCCCCACCATATCTTTTGTTGTCAACTATACCCCCAAACACCATCCTAATTACACCCGTATCCTTTTTCCCGCCCTTTTTAACCGTTAGTAACCCCGTTTGAGAAACCTCCTTTAACCAACTTTCAAACGCTCCCTTTTGAACGTAACAAAGCTCCTCCACTAACTTTCCTCCACGCTTAACCTAACTCCGCTGCCTTCTTCCACCTCCGGAAAAACCTCCCTGAAAGCCCCCGTTATCATTGCCTTTTCGATTCCCGGTTCGCATGACCTCTTTAGAACAAACCGGTTCTGAATCCGGTTTAGGAAATCGCTCAATGATATCTCTGTATCCTCCTCTCCGGTTAAATCGCTTGAAATCGGACTGATCTCTCCTTCTTCATTTTCAGCTTTTATGTTCAAGTCGAGATACGAGCTATAGAAACCCGATTGCCTCGAGAACACTTCCTTCTTGATCCAAAATCCATTCTCGATCTCTCCCGCTTTAAAATTCTTACCCTCCCTAACCGAGAAATCCGATTCCGGTTTTCTCTTTCTCCCAGGACTCTGTTCCGTGACCTCCAAACCAATTTGCAAAACAGAGTCTCTGTTTCTCGCATTGCTCGAATCCTCCTTTGTCAAAATAAAGATCGCTTGGCGATGATCAATACCACTTTTCATCCTTCGTTTCTCCTCAAACCGTTCAGCAAGAAGTTTCAAGAAACGAGAATCCGCCAAATCGATGTCTTCAATCAAGAAGACAACCTTCTCGTGATTCTCCAATCCGCAAGCAAGAAGCGTTTCCGAGCTGGTCTTTGCCTCGTTGCCTTTGCTCTTAAGATCAATATGAACCAGAGACTCAAAAGATCCGAAAACAGATTCGGATATAATACGAGCTAATCTCCTCTGCGCAATTGTGTCCCTGCCCTCAATCATAATCCAACCATCTTTCTTCTTTGACACGCAATCCATTAAACTCTCAGCGATTAGACGCATTGTCACAGTTTGCCATGGAATACTCTCGTCCAAAGCTTTGACCAAAGCATTGATCTTCTTTTTCATCTCGGTTACGGAATCTGATCGAAACAGAGAACGCCCCAAATCGAGAGTTATCTTCTCATTTCCGTTGTTATCTTCAGCTTCATTAATCGACTCACCTTTCTCATATTCGTTTCCTCCCAAATCAAACTCAATAGTGCAAGAATTCTGACGTCTGAATTTGGCAATCGAGTTTGTGACTCTCTGATTCTGCTTTAAACCCAACGAATCAATCATAGAAATTGATTTTGAAGACTCGTTTGATGATCCATAAGGCAAGCCATAGGAATAGTTTTTGACCATCAAACTCAATTGTCCTGTCTGGTTATGTATATTTTCACAAAACCGGTTCCATTTTCTCCTCAATTCCATTAACTCTTCCTACAACACAATCACAAAACAAGTATTAGATCTATGACTTATCCCTGAATCGATCATTAATTGGTGGATTTAAATTCAAAAGACTCTACCTTGTGTGAAGAACTGTCTGCATCATGAGATTGGAGCCAAGGAGGCAAGAGTTTGTCTTGATTAGCTTTAAGGGCTTTAGCTTCTCTCTCGAAGCTAGAAACACACTCAGGACAACAACTTAGAACAGAGCTTATTGTCTCTTCTGCCTCAGCTTTATTATTATAACCAGAAAAGGACTTTGTTGCGTTAACATTACTCATGTTCCTTGCCTCATCTCCACTGCAATAAACAAACGGTCAAAAAATGTTAAATCAGTGGCATTCTTTGTAAATAACGTCTGAAAGAATAAACAATAAAGTAAAAAAGAGATTTTGGATTGTTGTAAAAAGAGTTCTGTAAACAAGAAGACAAACTGTTTTCCTAATATAGGACGGTCACTTAGCTTTCAGACATAAAAGAAAACTTGAGGCTAATTAACCAAAGAGGTAAAAAGGGTAAAAGCGTCCACAGATTACTACGAGACAAAAAAAAAACATATACATAAATATTCAAAAGTTTCAAGCTTTATTATCTTCTTGTGGCAGGAAATATCCTCTACTATGTTTTAAAATTAATTTGTCTACAAGCAATGACCATTGAATATTATGGGCACGTCATCTAATTATAATCTAAATAGTCTCAATATATATTCGAATCCGTTACTACCTATCTCCATATCTTGAAATTCTAATATCTAACAATTCTGAACGGATATACTAAAGTTTAATATCTCCATTATTTTACCTACGTTTAGGCATACTTAGGTGGACTCCTATGTGGGTCCAATTTAACCAAAATATGCATATATTATTATTAATGAGACTGTATAAGTGTGAATGGACAGGCATGGACACAGAGGGTTTTGGCTTCAATGACACACTGATCTGATTAACTCAGAGTACAAAGACAGACTCTAAAGTGACCATTTTCAAGTAAAACTCTGCAAAACACACAACATTTTCAAAAAACTAAATTATCAAATAATTATTTTTGAAACTAGACACTCGATTTTTTTTTTAAGTTTAACATAGATATACTAGCTAGTGTCACTATCTACGCAATCCCTTTTTGACCAACATCACCAAAAGCTTTTCACATTTTGTGAAAAAAAGACTGATTTTTTGTTTTTCTGTTTTTTACTTTGAGAGTAATTAGTGGTAAAAAGTAAGAAAAAGAGCTTACCTTGTCGCATGAAGGCTTAAGCCAAGATTAGCAGAAGAAGGGACAGAGACAGGATGAAGAGCCCACAGTGTTTCTAACGAAGGTTGTCTCGTTTGACATCTCATGTATGTCTGAAATGAAGCTGTTCCCATTACCCAAACCCTCCTGAGTTTACTATCATCATCGTCTAATTCGTCGTTATATTCAGCGATTAATTTCCCCATTTCTTCAACTAGATGGTCTAAAGGACTGTAAGATGAAGACATCTCATTGATTCCACCATTGTTGGTATTGGCAGTCTCTCTGATAGTCCAGTTTAAGTCACCAGTGAAGATTATAACGTTTTTGTCACTCGTCGTGAGAGATATGACTTTCTTCCTTAACTCCTTCATGTTCGTCTCTACGTCTTCTCTTCTCATAAACTTGGACGCCATTGGTGAAAACTGAAACTTGACGAAATGGGTTTGCTTTAAATCACCGGTTTGGTCGATTTCTCCCCTCTCTAGCTTTGCCATTAGCTCTGAAACAAACCCTTCCGTGAACGAAACTGAGTCTCCGATGATCACTGGGTTCTTCTTCTTTGTTTTCTTCCTCAGAAGAACATCAACGATGAGTTTCAAATCGATTTCTCTCAGGCGTTGTTGATGGAGATGATGAGAGGAGGATATTAGAAGTGGGTTTTGGTCGAGAGATTGGTTTAAGAAATGGGTTTGCCATAAAGGGAAGTTAGGGTTTATAAAGTTGAAATCTTTAGGGTTTTGGTAGTGGTGAAATCGATTGATGTTGTTGTGGTGGTGTTGTTGATCGGGAGATTTTGGAGAAGAGAAAACTCCGACGACGGAGCCCCCGTAGAATACGGAGGAAACGGAGCAATCCTCGACACAGTTTTTAACGGCGGTGCTGTTAAATCCAGCTTCTCTCATGACCCGACTCACACTCGGGTCATCAAGAATGGATATAACCAACTGTTCAAGCTCCACTTTGATTGCCAACAACTGCGTTTGCGTTTGCGTTTGCTGTTGTTGTTGTTCGATACAGCCTCGTCTCTGGTGAGCTTGAGCTCTTTTGAGAGCAGCGACGAGAGCGTTTGCGAGAGAAGGCTGATCATGAAACATAGGACCAGGAACAGTGGGAAGCCTGTTGAGTGCGACATTGAAACAAAGCTCGAGAGCTCTGCATTGAAGAGGATGGTTTTGGTTATGTTGATAATGATGAAGACGAGAAGGGGCAAACTGGTAATTAGTTGAAAAACCAGGGTGAGATTTAATGCAAGCCCTTCTTAATAGACTTGTCCTTGACGACAATAATGTAGCTGCAACATGGAGAGGAGTGACCTGCAAAAAAAACAAAAACTTTTCCATTAATAAACATAAAAAAGATCATAACTTTAAACATTTTATTAGAAATGTGGAAGATTTTTATACAAACCTGAGCATGGCCTCTTCTCCTAGCTAAAGTGAGAGAGTGCTTCAAAACAGAAGCAGCCTCCGTAGTGAGTGTCTGTTGAATCGTATAACCACCTGTTCGCATAATTTGTAAACCCTAACCCTAACCCCCCACCCCCACGTTTTGAAATTGAAAACCTCTCTTGAAAGCTTTCTGATTTCACTAAAAAACTTCTAATCCAATCCCAAAGGTTCCTCCTTTAACCACCACCCCCCAAATAGATAAACCCACAAGCGAAATAAAACAGAACAGAACAAAAAGAGGAACTTCCTTTCTTATGTTTGAAGACTGAAGAAGACTCTAGAGAGAGAACTCAAGAACTGAGAGGAGCGAGTAACAGATCGTTGAAAAGTCCTAAGAGAAGAAGAAGATAAGTAAGAGAAGAAAATGGAGAGATAAAGGTTTAAGAGAGTTTTTAGACGGATATGAAATTAGACCGAGCTTGGTTGCTTTATACTTATTTCATGTGTGTTTCTGTTCCTCTTGTTGAATTATTTTTGAAATTTTTAAAAGTTATTTTATTTTAAAAGCGTTTTGGTCTTTTACTTTATGATGGGTTTCTTTTTGGACGAATGAGCAGCTTTTGTATGCTTTTGATTTTTGCATTTCACTCTACTTTTTTGTCTTCTATTTTTTTCTCACTTAGTTAAAGTGCAGCTTCAGTGTATTCATCATATCTCCTTTAATTTTGGTAATTATTATGGAATAAGAGCATAAAAAGCTGTTCTTTTATCAAATGTAATTTACACACTAATATATTCCCATCCGCTGGTATTAATTTAGTGGAAAATATACGTATGTGGTCAAGAATTTTCAGAGGAGAATTTAATTAGCATTCTTTTATTAAAATAAGTTTACATTTTTTTCTATAATAATTTGAATTAACATTGTAAATTTTGAAACACAATTAGTCTTTATCATGCAAGCAAAAAAAAAATTTATAGTGTATGAGTTAAATTAACACTGTAAAATATTTTTTATTTTTTTCATGGTTAATAGAAGTTTGTCTCTTTTTGCATTGATGTGCGTAGGAGTGACCAACAAAGATCTTCTTGATCTTTTAATGTATATCTTAGGTTGGTCCTAAAAAGGCTATTTAGAGTTGTTTAATCTCCAATAAAGGCATATTATACTGATAAATATTTATTGAAAATATATTATTGTAACAGTGAAAACCAATTAATTACAAGAAGGACAAAAGAGAGGAACGGACTCTATATCTCTCTCACGCCAATCCTAGGAGAGAGACAGCATTTCATTCCCGGAATACTGCAAAAGCAACCTTCTGTCTCATCTCTCTCTTTTGTTTATATCACAAAATCATTTATTTATTTATAAACTTCAGTCAAGTTTGGTCTTAAAATGAAAGGCGGTTTGGTTGTCTTTGGATCAATGGTCTAAAAAGCGTTAGAGGCGGTTGTTTAGATCCGTCTAGAAACTAGACGCTCAGGGACATGTAAATGATCGCCTAGAAACTAGATGCGCAGTCGACATCTAAATAATCGTTTTATCGTCTAAATTTTGTTTATGTATATTTTTTTTATTTTTAGTTACAAAAATTTGATATAAGTTTTACCTTTATATACATGGTTATAAACGTTTATATGGTGTTTGATATGAATTAAATAATTAATTTTATTTAATTTTTATTTATGATTTAATATTTTTATTTTTCTAATACATAGTTATATATAAATGTTATCAATAATATTATATTTATAATGTTTAATGTTGTAAACATTTAATCCGCTTAATACCATCTAGGTTTTGATTAAGTGTTTTCGATGCTATATGCTGGATCACCGCCTACTTAACCTATATTGTTTTTATAAATATTGCTTTGGATACATCATTTCTTGGGTAATTTAAAATTGTCGTTTCAAATGATTTTTTTTTAATTATCGTGTCAAATGTATTTGTGTATAGCAAGAAAGACGTTTGGATGGTTTAAGCTTCCAAAACGATCAAAGCTTTTTAAAACAAGAGTATGTTCATCGACCCTACAATTAATTGTGAATTTTAGGATAGTTCCTTCCGTTTAATCTTTAACGTATATGTTTTAGAAATTTTAATATATTTTCTAATTTACTCATATCAATTAAATTCAAGAAGATGTAAATCTTAATAAGTTTAATTAATGGAGTAATATTAAGTTTGTATTGTAAATATTTACTGAGTGGAAAATAACAAAACATACAATCACAAGAAAAAGATGGAGCATATATTTGGAGTAGTTCGAGAGAAATTCCCAACAATTTTTTACGTTAAAAATCCCAACAACCCACTTTAATTCTTCTTTTTCCCACTACTAAAAGAACTACAAAAAGAAGCAAAACTAAGAATGCCGCCCAAAAATGGCTTTAGAATAATCTTTGTTAACTACTACATATTTCGAACTTTGCATATTGGTAATGACAAACTAATGACTATAATTATAAATATTTATATTTTCCTGAATTTTTTTAATAATTATTGATTTTTTGAAATAAAGAAAATTTAAAAGATTTTGATCGAAAAAGCAGCAAAGGGGACCAAGGCTCAAATGGTTGCCTACATATCGCTCGATCGAGGATTGGTCTATTTCAAGCAATCTCTTGCTTGCCCACATTAGATATGTTTGCATGCAAAAATCTCTCACCAAACATTCATAAATGAATAGTATTCTAACCAAGGGTGTGGTGGAATAGTAGTTTAAGCATTTAAAATTGGTTTTATTGTGTCCCTGATTCAATCTCTCTTAGAAAGAGAGGCATTTTCAAAGGAAATGTACTAAGGGTCCAAGGAGATTAGGATTTCGGTCTGAACTTTGAAATTATAAAAAAATCGTATTCTAATTTTGTAACATATAATGGTCAAAACCCTTGTTTCCATTACAGAAACTCCATTGAAGTTTCAGTCTAAGAAGTTAAATAGGTAGTCCGGTGGTTCATTTCATTGGTAGAATTAAAAATAGTTTTCTTAGTTACTACTGTTTTTTTATACTACTACGATATTAAGATAGCAGTTCCATGTCTTATTCTTCTTATTATTATTGTTTTTGTGACTAGTTCCATGTCTTATTCCTTGTCTACGTTTTTATACGGTAACATTACTTTATCAGATAAAAATGAATTTTATTCAAAATAAGTAAATTCAAATTAAAATGTAATTACTATACAAGCTAGCAAATTAGTGATCAATCGTGAATTTGAATGAATATTGCTAAAATGATTAGAAAGTGTGTTTTTTCATTAGTTTGATCTCGGTGTTCATAGACACCTGAAAATCAAACCAATATGTTTTCCTCTCGACTATTGTGCAAGCACACTATCGTCCACTAGCCACTCTGGCTTTATTTCACAATAATATATATACAAACCTCATCAATATAACGGATCTTATTGAATCTCTTTTCGGTCAAAATTTGAAAAAGAAACGTCATGGTAAAAGGGCTTTATTATATTCTCTACCTCAACATATGTCTTTATGCATGTATAATTAAGTAATTTAGTTTAAACCACGTGGTTAAAGGACTTTTGTGGTTACCCCTCCATGCAAATCACTACAAGAAACCTTCTATCTGGATAACGTCAATTAATGAAAGTCACTTAGTAAACCAACTCAAGACATGTTTATCACTGCATGCGCGCGGAAGAAATTTAATCTATCTGAATCCATTCCAAATGCATATAATCAAGACATGTTTTATGGTATCATACTCGCTATCGTTTTCTAACGTTAAAAGTCAAAAATCTCGTCTAGAGTTGAAATTAATTCATAGAAAAACTAACACCCATTCAGGGTTGCTTTATGCTAAATTATTTAATTTGTAGATTAGATCCCCTCATGATTACTAGCAAACTCAGAAAAATGTTAAGAAAATAAAAAAGGCAAAGAGAAAGCTAAAGATTTTGGTTTTACATGATCTAGCTAATGAATACTGGAGCACTACTTTGCTCTTAGTTTAGTGTAGTGATCATAGCTTCTAACTTTGTGTAATCAAAGAAGCCAAGAACAGTCTAATTATGGTGGAGAGAGCTCAAATCATTGGGGAATAATATTCCTTAGGACCCATGAAGTGAAAAAAACAAAAAAAAAACAAATATAAGCCTTAATTAATTGAGACTACTCTATTTGCAAGGAAAGTATATACTTTTAGAGAAAGTTTGATGAAGAAAAATGCAAATGAAGTTTTCTTTAATACTGATATAGCTAAAGTGGCAAAGTTTTGGAGTTCTAATGATTTGGTTTGCATTTTCCCTTACATATCTCCAACAATAGTTGGAATATAAAGATAACCCCATCATTGCAAATGCATCTTGAATTTATTATTTAGTTTATAATTTAAGACATACTAACAACTTCATTGAAAACCGAAATATGTACTAAGTTTGAGATCAATCACTATTTGCAATACAATCGTTGGACTAAAACCCCATGAGTTGTCAAAATCGATTCCGTGAATTTATAGTGCTTTTGACCATTATTGTCTTTTTTGTTGGTTATGAGTCTGATGACCATTACGGTTTATGTTTGATATTTAGACGGAGTTATAACATATCAAACTTGGATGTGTTATTCACACAAAAATAAGAAAAATCTTTTTCTTTCTAACTGCAGGTGTATAAGGAAAAATTGACATTTTACAAAACCTGAGATTGAAACTACGTCGAACACTGCAAATATGTTTTTAGATCTATATATATATATATATAGATCATAATCAGTAAGAAAGAGTTTGAAAGTTAAAAACTCGTTTAAGTTTAGCTAGGGTAATGATCAAACCAGTAATGCCAAATAAACACGGTTTATTGATTTTTTGGTTGGATTGACGAGGAAAATGGCAAGGCAAAAGACTTTTTTTCCTGTTTTTTAAAAGGGTGAAAATGCACGGGAGTGAAAATGAAAGCACATAACTTTTATGTTCCATTTTATACGGTTTCCATTCATGTTTTTAATCGCGTTAACGAATAAAAGGCGCACCTTTAGTTTCCTGCAATATATATTATTACTTTATTTACTTACTTCTTATGAGAGCAACATACGTATCGTGCTAACATATATGTTTTGGAAACTAAGCCTTTTGGATTTTAAATTTTGGATTCTAGTTTTTAGATTTTGCCAAATATATATATATATATATATATATATGAAAAAAGAAAATAAGTATCATTTAAGAAGTAAAAAATAAAAAAGTAGTCTTTAGATTTTCAGTGAAAATGGGTGAAATGATCTATAAACTAGTTTCCTTATTTTTTAAGGAATCTATTTTAAAGAAATCTTGAATGGATAAAAAAGTGAGTTTAAAAAAAAAACAAAAACCAGAAACTATTGTAAATTTTTTTTTTTTTTATTGAAGTGTTGACACATCTTAAAATTAACAAAGCATGTAATATATAAATTAGATAATACTGGCTGTGTTTTCTTCCGATGTATATTTTTCACAAAGCATCTTTTCATTAAGGTATTTTTTTGCCATTTTACATAATAAAACCACGTAATTGCGTACACTAGACCTGGACTTGAGCATAAGCCACATAAGCAAGCCCTTAGAGTCTCATAAATTTTTCTTTTGTTAATATGGTCCACATTAAGTTTTATGTTTCATGACTGATGAGGTTACAAAAACTAAGTAGTCTTTTTTCTTTCCGATCATAAATTATGTGGTTAAGGTAGTGATATGAATCTTGTTTTTTTATGATATATTTTTTGTTTATTGTTTTCTAAATATTTTCTTGATAATAACATTTAAAAATATAATATTATAACGATTATTTTTGCAAATGTTTATTAAATTCAATTTTTTTTAACAAATGTTAGGACCTTATTTTATATTAATTTTAGGATCCCACAAATGTTTGGACCGGTACTGCACACTATAAATGACAATCTTTCTATTTTCAAAAAAAATTTCTTTAAAAAGAACTAACAAAAAAATTCTAGCACCAACTCTAGTACACTTAATATTTAAAGATAATGGCATAGATTGACTCAAATTTTAGAGTTAATTGCTAATTTGACTTGTCTGAATTTTGGTAAATTTGAAAATGGTTAAAAGACAATAAAACCAAACTTTTATTTTTGTTATTACGAAAAGTGCCATTTATTATATACAAAAAAAAAACTACCACCACCACCGGCGCGGGCCACCACCACCACCGCCGCCGGCCACCACCACCATCGTCGCCGGCCACCGTTGCCCCCACCGGTGCCGCCACCGTCGCCACCACCATATTCGTCTAAAAGTAAAAAATTCAATAAGTCTGTTGTAACTACTCAATAAGTCTGCCGTAACTACTTAATAAGTCTGTCGTAACTACTTAATAAGTCTGTCATAACTACATAACTCAATAAGTCTGCGATAACTACTTAATAAGTCTGCGGTAACTACTTAATAAGTCTGTCGTAACTATATAACTCAATAAGTCTGCAGTAACTACTCAATAAATCTGCGGTAACTACTCAATAAGTCTGTCATAACTACATAACTCAATAAGTCTGCCGTAACTACTCAATAAGTCTGCGATAACTACCCAATAAGTCTGCGATAATTACCCAATAAGTCTGTCGTAACTACATTACTCAATAAGTCTGTGACAATGTTTCAATAAGTCTGCGGAACTACCCAATAAGTCTGTCGTAACTACCCAATAAGTCTGTCGTAACTATATAACGCAATAAGTCTGCCGTAACTACTCAATAAGTCTGTGGTAACTTCTCAATAAGTCTGTCGTAACTACATAACTCAATAAGTCTGTCGTAGCTACTCAATAAGTCTGCGATAACTACCCAATAAGTCTGTCGTAACTACATTACTCAATAAGTACGCGACAACATTTCAATAAGTCTGCGATAACTCCAATAAGTCTGCGGTAACTACCCAATAAGTCTGCCGTAACTATATAACGCAATAAGTCTGTGGTAACTACTCAATAAGTCTGCGGTAACTTCTCAATAAGTTTGCTGTAACTACATAACTCAATAAGTCTGGCGTAACTACTCAATAAGTCTGCGATAACTACCCAATAAGTCTGTCGTAACTACATTACTCAATAAGTCTGCGATAACAACAATAAGTCTGCGGAACTACCCAATAAGTCTGCCGTAACTACATAACTAAATAAGTCTGCCGTAACTACATAACTAAATAAGTCTGCGACAATGTTTCAATAAGTCTGCGATAACTACTCAATAAGTTTGCGGTAACTACTCAATAAGTTTGCGGTAACTACTCAATAAGTCTGCGATAACACCACCACCGCCGGGGCCGCCAACCACCACCGCCGGGGCCGCCGACCACTACCACCGCCGCCGCCACCACCACCACCGCCGGCGTCGCCGCCACCACTCGCACTGCCACCGTCGCCACCACTTTCGTCCAAACAAAAATTTCAATAATTCTGCGGTAACTACTCAATAAGTATGCGGTAACTACTCAATAAGTATGCGGTAACTACTCAATAAGTATGCGGTAACTACTCAATAAGTCTGCCGTAACTAAATAACCCAATAAGTCTGCGGTAACTACTCAATAAGTCTGTCGTAACTATATAACTCAATAAGTCTGCGACAACGTTTCAATAAGTCTGCGATAACTACAATAAGTCTGCGGTAACTAAATAAGTTTGCGGTAACTAAATAAGTCTGCGACAATGTTCAATAAGTCTGCGGTAACAAAATAAGTCTGCGGTAACTAAGATAAATCTGTGGTAACTAAATAAGTCTGCGGTAACTAAAATAACTCTGCGGTGACTAAAATAAGTCTGCGGTAACTAAGATAACTGAATGGCATTTTTGTAATTTTTTTCCTCGCTGGAATTAATCATTAACGGCACTATCGTAATTATTTTATTTTTTACACAGCATTGTAAAGGTATGTTTGGGATTTAGATCCTATTTTTAACTCGAAATATATACAAGTCATTCTACCAATTAAACTATAATTTTGGGTCAAACTGGTCGTCGTCCCTAATACTTATGTATGGTTATATAAATAAAGAAACTACAAATTATTATATGTCATTAAAATAATGTATCGCTAACAAAAATTTAGTGCTATAAATGTTTGTTCTTGATTAATTATTTTTACTTAATTTAAGTAAAAATTAATTAAAACTGATGCAGTGAAATTCAACTTTAATTAAAGTGTTGACACATCTTAAAATTAACTTTAAACGTGGGTTTTACACATTACTTTTGTTAAAGGTTCCGGCGTATATAAATGCAAAAGATAGAATTAAGGTGGTACTATTCCAAGTATAAATCTGAATCAAATTGTCTCGCAAGCTTCTATACTAGCCGATTATTGTCATTTATGATAGAACTTGCGTGCTTAACATTACTCTCTCTTTTTTTGTTTGATAAAAGTCACATTACTCATTTTTCAATAGTGGAAAAGTTTAAAAGTATTTTATACTTTGTTACATATCGCTGCGATACAAATTAGCTACACATTAATTTCGAGATTAGTAAATAGTCAATAAATGAATTATCCAGAAAGAGATTAGGTATAAACACTGTATATATATGAAATTAGAAAGAAGGAAAACGTATGTTAATTTTATATGGTAAAGAGCTTTTCGGTGTTTTCTAAAAAAAAAAAAAAAGTAAGATTGGACATAATTATCTGGATTCGTCGGATATCCGGATCTGGATCTGAAAAATAGATATTTAGATAAAATAAATTTGGATTTAGATATTAAAATTTTTTAAAACGAATATTCGTATCTGGTTGAAATTTTTTTTACTAAATATCTATTTTTATATCTAAATTTTGTAAAAAAATTTAAATAATATTCGAATATTAAAATTCAAATTTTAGCGAATTCATATCCATAACAGCTGAGAAAAATAAACATTAAAGTATTAAAAGAGAAAGAAAAAAATAACGTAAAGAAAGAAGATTATATCGAAGGAAAAAAAAAAAGAAAAAAACATGTTAATTATTTTCCTTCCCTTCTTTCAAATGTTAATTCTTTCTTCTTTTGCATGGAAAAGGTAAAGAAATTATCATGACTCTCTCTTTCTTCCCTAATCCCAATGAAGCATGAATCTCGATCGATCAAGCTTTTATAAAAATTGAGTCTACAAAGGAACCCACCGGATCAGAAAGAAGGTTTGATCTTATGAGAATAGCTGAGAATCCTGAGATACTCCAAAACAAACTTTTCACAGGATTAAAAAGGAAAAGAGAATTAATTAAAAGTAAAACTATAAGCACAAGCAAGAACATGTTCTTGATGACCTTTTACTCTTTTAGTTTGATAATCAAACGATATTTCAATTTTAATATACAAAGTTTAGTCAGCATTATAATGTTTTTATATAAAAAAATCGCTATTTTAGTCTGAATTCTTAAGATGAAATGTAGATTAAATTAAAAGTACGCAGTTGTAATGTGAATTATGCATTGATTAAGAGACTACGATGGTCCAATCTAGAAATATTTATATATATATATATACATATATATATATTACTAAAATATATGTATAAGATATATATATTATATAAAATAGAAAAAATTAAAATATCACCAAAAATAAACTATCTTTTTAAGAATTGATGTATATTTTAGAATAGATATAATTAATAATATAAAAAATTTAATAAAAATCACATTTATAAAATTTTATATGATATTTTCTACTATTAAATTTTGTATTTCGTGATTTAGCTTTTTAAGAATTATAACGCTTTGTACTTTTCCGATAATTTTGTTTTTAATAAAACAGTGTTTCTTATAGTGAAATTATAAATCTTTGAGCATTACATGTTTTTTGTTAAAGGATTTTCATTAATTTAATAAAGAATAATACGATATAAACAAAAAAAAAGAGATCGAACCAGAACCCTTTCAGTTTAAAAAGAGATAGTGATAGAAAAATTACATCCTGAACCAAACCAACCAAACAGTGGCTAGAAAACATACTTTGACAGTCATAACAACTTCAAAACCTCACCACCCATGTTTGTCATAGCAATTACTGTGTTTCTCATGATTTTGAATGTCTTTGTAATTACCGCTTGAGGAGGGAGGAGAAATCTAGATGATAATGGCGGTTGCACTCCTTCCAGACCTCATAAATAGAAGCTTGCGCTTTGAGCATTACATGTTTCTATGCTAACTCTTAGCAGAATGTCTTCATGATGTCATGATTGTTTTTAGTTGATTTTGTTATCTCTTGATACATACCGAGGGTGTCCATGACGACGATCTGCGATGAGTTTCTTTCTTAATTTCCATTTTATTTTTCTTTCGAAACCTTACATTTGATCAAGAGTGTTTCCATCATTGATAATCTCGATCATAAATTGTCATATGCTTTCAATGCAGGGCAGTGTAGTCTACACTTTCTATATACTTATAACTGATGGATCAAGGCATTATAATATTTATTACAGATATCAATATATAGATGTAACCAAAAACACCAAACCAAACAAATTTATACAACAAGAATATAAAAGTATATTTTCTGAGCATTGTCAGATTCTTTGTAAGCTTTTATTATTGATTTGATGGAAGAAAGCTTACATATAGAGACAGTTGAATTAAACATACTCGTGTATTAGATATCTATGACGCTTCTAATCTCAAATGGTGACAGATTCGAGACATGGAGAAATTACCATTTGTTTATGTCTCTGCATCTTTTAAATAGCCAATAATTTGAAATCTTAGATTCTTGTTAGTCGGAAAAGAAGAATATCATAGATGAGTTGAACAGGGGAAAAAACAAATAAAACCAAAATTTTGAGGCACTCAAATTCGTTTCTTATAAATTATCATACCAATCGCAAGTTCACATTTTTGGATAAGTATTAGAGTCTTCTAAAGTACATATACATTGAAATTTATGTACATCATGTATTAGTGTAACTGAAATACATTTGTTTTTATTTTATCAAAAAAATTATATTAGTTTCAGATATATTTTGATTCTGACCAAATTGTTTTTGTCATTAACGACGAAATTTTCGTTATTGTATTTAATGCTCGTTATGGTATAATATTGTAAACAACACCTCGATGGATTGTTTCTTTTAAACTACACTTTTCTATGTCTTTTGAACTAAACTTCAAGGTGTAATTTTGTTTGATTGAGATTGTTTTCACTAATATTCGTGATGCCTACATTTTATTCAATATTGCAGAAGCTCTGATTCATATGTTCAGGTAGCTTTATTTACTCAAACATTAATCGTATTCAGATGCTAAAGTTTGTAAATGATTGACGTGACTCAAAAAAGCATGCCTACGTAAATAGTGAGTCCGTAGGTCATAGTATTATATATATATATATATGCATGCTCTTTTGTCAACAATATATGTATATATATATATGTATTTTATTTAAAGTTGTATTTATATGTTCGTTGGTGATTACACAAGAAATATCCGACATGACAAAATAAATGACAGCTTACACAAAACAAAAACAAGTAAAAAAAATTCCGAATAAAATTGAGTTAATGTATTTCTTCTATGGTGCCAACGAAATCAAATATTGATATTACGTATGGCGTGTGCTATTCTTTATAAGTATTATTGTCAGATGATAATCAAGTTATTTATACGAAACAAGTCATGTCTTTGTACAGATTACTAATCTTTTAAAAAATCCTAGACATCCGTCTTCAGTTATAACCCTTTTTATCTTATAACATATTTCGAGTTTTCTACCTAAGCTGAACCCAATATTTTTGCTTTTCATGAACAGTGAGAATATTTTTGTTTCAAAACGTAAGATTTTTTACTACTTTTGAGTAAAAAGTAAAAACGGAAAAAAAAAAAAAAACAATGTGGTAAACCAATTGCAGGGTGACAAGAAAACGGCTAAATAGACATGAATCTAATTTGGTTACTAGGTTCTGGTAAAAAACATCGGGCTGTAACTTTGAGGCAAGAAAAAAGGCTTCTACATGCCATTTTATTAAGTGCCAAAAGTGACGATTGTATTGGTACATTCCACTATTGCAGTCAAAAAAGTCTTTTTATCCCCTACACTTCATGTTTTGTTTCATTGGTTTGATAAAGGGTTAAAATAATGTTAATCCTTTTATTTATTTATTCGTAAAAATCATTGGATTTTACATCCTATCAAGAAAAGGTTTAATACGTAGCTTCGCTTTTGTTTTCTTTTGAGATGTATAAGCCAACCAGCACAATCCTACCTAGCCTTATAGGCATTAACACTATCTTTAATTAATTAATTTTGATATAACTTTGAGCCCTCGTGAATTAATATTTAACTGGCAAACTTATAAGTTTCTCTCGAGACTATTCTAAAGAATTTGTGAAAGGTTGATACTTAATACATACTTAAAAATTGGCTATTATAACCTTTTATCAAAAAAAAAAACAAAAAAAAACAATGGATATTAGATAAACACCTTTTTGATAACGAAATAACTGTCGTCAAATTATTTCGACGAATATAATTTTTTAATAAATACATATATATATATATATATAGCCGGTTATTTATTAAGTGAAAATCATAATTATCTCGGATTTAGTTTGAAGCTTGTCTATCTTGCAAATAAATCTCGAATGAATTGTTCATACATATTTATCGTAGAAAAGAGGCCGCCAGTGATATAAATGCCTTATAGATTTATAATAAACAAGTACTAAATCTTTTAATTTAAAAGCATGAAGATTTAAGTGTCATTAGTTTAACGGGTGACAGAAAACTGCTTAGTTTTTCATAATTTAAATCCAAATACAGTGCTACATTTATAATAAAAGACTTCAAGTTCCAATACTTTGCTCGTAACTTGTAAGAAAATATGAGTTGAGAACATAAAACTTCTCATATAAAACTGTCTAGATGATATATATATCCCATGCTTAAGAAAGAGCCGCAACGTCATAATCCCAATTGAATCTATTAAGAATAGATATGGTAGATAGCAGATAGCCAGATAGTTCATTTGGATCATGACTATAGGATTAAAGTAAGTAAAAATATATTGAAGGAATGAGAAAAAATACGTAGGAAGAGGCCAAAGAGGGAGGAAACGTGAATGATTGGAGAATCAAACTCTCTGAGTCAGATAGAAGTATCCAATCACATGCATGGGGAATCAAACCTTCTGCTGAAGACGGAAGGTTTCAGCTCTCGTGATCGTATGCTATAGCGATAGAAAGAGAGAGAGCAATATGACAAATGTCCTCTTCTTCTTTTTCTTTTTTTTTAAAAAAAATTCTTGGGAGTTTGAAACAAACGCGTGCCCTATCAAGCTGACACAACAATTTACCAAAAAACACAAAGACATTTCACATACACCAAAGCCTACACTTAGTGAAATATTCTCTCTCCCCTCTTTTTGATGGCTCGCCTTTTGAAGCACCCAACATGGATTCTCTTTGCTAGTCTAAAACCCATCACTTTGTATCACACCCTAAAAGAATTCAACACAAACAAAAAAGAAGAAACAGATAGTACGTAGATTCTTTTTTTGAATTTTTATTCTCTCATTATCTTTACCATAGTATTATTTTTTATTCTTTTCCTGTGTCCTCTAACTAGTTCGAGTGGTGTGTTAAGTTGTTAATACTCTAATAATGGACATGTTATCCACGCTTATAACAACACACCAAAAAAACATCATTTTCATAATTTGGTTGGTTATGACTAAGCTAATCATGAGGTATGGCTATATTATATCTAGGCCACTTAATTTTTCAAATCAGAGACATTTTTATATAAAAGGAAATACTATTATAAGATAAAGATAGATTTGATCAAGATGTTACATAATTAATTTAGTAGCAAAAGATATGATTAATTAAGGAAAAAAATGGAGAGAACATAAAAATATATATGCAAAAGAAACACAATGGAGAGAAACAAATTAAAAGTATAGCGATTTTTGCAAATGATTTGTATCCTTCGGCGGGAAATATACGGAAATTCGATAAGTGGGGTTTAACGACATGATATACAAGACCATAGAATAAAAAATTTAATGTACATCGATGTGTCTCTATGTATAGATTTTTTTTTTCCGGGTACGAAACGATCCATCTATCTATCGAGTCTTTTGGAGTGTATTGCATGGGTGAAGAGTGAATAAATCACTTTTTGGTAACTATTAAGTAGGGAAAATGATAAATAATTTATAAAAGCCAACTTTTTTGGGTTTCCCACTCTGTTTCGTCATCATTACAGCTGAGGTGTGAATGGGCCACAGTTTTTGCTTTCAACTTTTATTTCGTTCCCTTTTTCTGTAGGGTTTGTAGTAGGAATGTCTCTTTGCTTTTGTTCCTATGAATATTTTATTCTGTATTTATATATCTATTATCGTTATATCTATTTTGCTCTAAATGGATCTAATGCAAATTCGTAATTTTCTTCCGCAAATGAAATTCATGATCAAACGTCGTCGATATCGTTGATTTGTTATAGGCATGTTAATTATGATCGATGTTTGACTATCCTTTCTTTATCTACATATCGATATTAGGTATTAGGCTGAGTTAGGCCTATTTTCATGGATTAATTTTAAGGCCCATTATTTATGGGTTATATTACTGGCCCACCTAATCAAGTTAACCGGCCCAGTTCTGCAACCAGTATTTTTAGGTTGTCTTTTTAACACGAGTTGGATTACACAGATTTGAATTTGGATGACGACATATGGGCAATACTATCACAAACAGTAGGTTAAATGTATTCACAAAAGGCTTAAAACGAATGGGATTTTTTTAAAAATGAATGGGATGATTAGAAGAGCGCATTAGGAAATGATTTATGTGGTTAAGCCCTGGTCCGACGCTCCAAAAAACATTCGATATTGGATTGGATATGGGTCAAGAAACAGTGATCATCAAGCCCATAGGTGTCACATAATCGAAACTCGGCTCGAGTCTAAAACAGGATCGATTTGAGTCCAAAACAGTCATAGTCGTAGCTCGTCCGTATGACCGTTTATTATGTTTTGTTATTGGTCACAAAATACAATTTTGAAGCAATAATTTTCGGTTGTTTGTCGTCTAGCAAAGACAAAATGTACAAACCCTGGAAAAAATTATGAAAATAATACTAGGCTTACTAGCCATGTGTAATTTTATGTCCTCGACCATTGTCCATTATTTGATTTTTACTTGTCGACATTATGAGTTCGTACTTCGTCAATAAGTCCAAAATTGCAAACAATTTATACGGACACAAATCAATGAGAGCGTAAATTTTATATCTTATGAGATATGATGAGAAATAAAAATTAGAATCTTAGAAAACTCATTACAGTCACAAAATTCATTAAACCCGTTATGAGATACGAACTAAAGTCTAAAACTATAAATGTATATATATTTTAAGTCACCTAGTCGCTGCATTCATAATATACTCTGATACTCACAAAGTTCGATCCTCACTCTTTATTTTCATACTTTAAGAAATCCTTTGCCCGTCGGTCACATTCTCGGAACATGATTACCATCACAAAATCGATAAAATTAAAGGATCGGCTTTTGAACATCTATAGTTCCAATAGACCAAACCTATCCGATCATACAAAATGCCAAACCAAATATTCTACCAATCTACTTTGGTTGTATTCCTTCTCATTGGTAGGAAATCCTTATCACACAAGGATTTTTTGTAAGGTTTTTCTATCACATGACATTTTCTTACAACTTCTTAAACTTTTCGAAAGGAATATAATTTACCATTAAAACAACAGAGTCATATTACATAGGAATAGCTCTTTTGGAAAAAAAATTCTATAAGTTATTTATCAACAAAAATATCTATAAGATCATGTAATGTAATGCAATCGAAAATATTTTAATAACGTAGTTGGAAAATGTATCTAACTACCTCTGAAAAAATAAGGGAAATTGCATTTTTAACTTTAAAGGTGTTAGATGCTACCACTTTAAAGCTCTAAAAATATTACACTAAACATTTTAAATTTTTAAACTATTTTTACTAATATACTAAACCTTGAAACTACTTCCAACGTTTTCTCCAACGTAAAATTCACCACAAAAAATTTATCAGAAAACTAATAGAATTTTCGACGGGATATTTCGTCGATAATTCGTCAAACAATTTCCAACATATTTCGAATAACCACCAAAAATTTATTGGAACATATGTACGTTGATATAACCGTTTAAATTTTGTCAGAAATCCGTCGGATTACCGTCATAAATTTTCGGCCGATTACCGTAAGAAATTTCGTCAGTTTTCCAGTAAATAGTTTATAGTGAATTTTGTGAAAGAGAAAACGCGAGAGATAGTTTCAAAGTTTAAAATATTAATAAAAATAATTTAAAGGTTTAAAATGTTATAGTGTAATACCTTGGAAGTTTAAAATGTTAGCATCAGACACTTTCAATGTTAAAAATGTAATTTTTCTATAAAATTAATGATCGCAAATTAACAAAACAAAAAAAAACATATAACTAAAGAAAACTTCAGGTTGGTTGTAAAACCTTGGGCCAGAGATTCTGTTGGCTTGTTAACAACAAAGTTACTGAATTTTATGTGAATACGTCCATCTTATTTTGAGCCGTCGATCTTCATGTTGTATCCCCGATATCCGCGTGTATATATGCTGATCTAGTGGTTTGAAATATCAAATGTTTCTTAAGTAACGATTGGGGGGTTGAAACCAAAGTAAAAAAGTAACGCAGAACATTGTCGTCTTATAGGGTTGTTGAGTTGCATTACGTTAATTGTGTACGTAATTGTGTCATTACGTTACGAAAAGTTATTTACTTATTGTTCGTATCTACTTTTCGTTTGCTCTCTTTTTTTTTGGCTTATAACGATAATTTCCCTTTTGATTTCACTTGTACTCTATATTGAAGGCTTGAAGCATCTCAATTTACATCAACGTGCACGTGTGGTATCCACCTATAAAAGTGGATGGAGAGTAAAAATTCTATAGAAGTATGGGTTTGACAAAAAAAAGAAAAGAAATACGGGGATTGAAATTGCACCTAAACTGAAGCACTTATAGTGAAAAATAATTCACAATAGTCTCCCGGTAGCAGAAACATTAGCTACAAGAAATTTGAAAATTGAGCAACTATGTCAAATTTGTGGAGAAACTGCAGAAACATTGAACCATCTTCTCTTCCAAAACAGGGTTTACTGGAGAAATATGGGAGCTAGCGCCTATAAATAATCCACCAGGTGAACGATTTCAATCATAGTCTTTATATCAGAATTTAGTATCATTTATGCTTAGCTCATTCTATAGAGAACTTAAATAAAACCTATTTCCTTTCATTGGATGAAGACTATAGAAAATATAGAAAATGAGGAATAATCTTATATATAATGGCAATAAAGAATATATTCCTAATGTTATCAACAAAGCTCTTATTGATAAGAAGTAACAACCTCTGGGATAAAGCATCAATTTTGAGAAAGGATAATTGCTTCACATTGCTTAATAAGAAGAATCATACAAGATCACCTAAAAACTTTAATGAAACTAATTTGATAAGGTCTAGGAATATTGTTGTCTTGTAGATGCATCATGGACATCACCAGATCAGAGGGCTATAATAGGGTGGCCTCTCCATAAAAAAAAAATTGGCAGCAAATTATCAGAAATAGCTCTTTGATAGATCCAACATTATCCTCCACTTGAAGCATAAGCATTAGCTTTCCTAATGGCAGTTCTACAAATCCAAAGACATCAAATTTTGTTGGAGACTGCAAAAATTTGTGTGACTGTCTTCAGATAGCGGTAATAGTGAAGAATACAAATGTTTACGAAATTTAATATCGCAACTTCTGTGAAAGACATCACATCATCCTTCTATTTTATTATCCTTATAAATTTTACTATATGTATGTCGAAGAAAGGCACAAATAGTACCATATGCGAAAGATTGCAATTTGATTTTCAGCAGATGATATATGATATGGCGCCGTGTTAGATAAATTTGTCACCATATCACATATGTCGATCGAGATAGAACAATAACATGACTGGTGTGACCCAAAGAGCAAATGATTTTTATGTACTATTATTATGTTTAATGTTTGGTCAACTATGCATCAAATATAATATACACTCCAAAATGTAAAAATGCCCGGTGAAACAGATAAATGAGTAATGCATGTCTTCCAATAACCAATGGTTTATCTTTTTTAAAAAAATAAAGAGGAGTTTCAGAATTTGTGTACTTCCTAATTCACTTGAGACATAATCAAACTAATATTAAATTAATTCTCTTTTGGATCCTTTCCAAAATAATCAAACTCGTAACCTATTTAGTTTTAACCTATAAAAAATTACCACTATCCCAATTCCACGTTAATGTTCAAATGTGTTTGTGATAGTCAAACCATTCTTCTATTTAGTTTTAACCTATAAAAAATTACCACTATCCCAATTCCATGTTAATGTTCAAATGTGTTCGTGATAGTCAAACCATATAAGAATGCCGTTTTCTTACCAATTACTCGTCAGCTTTGTCGGACTACTTGACATTATATTTAAGTGTTATAGTATACTTAACTGCCAAAATATTGCTCATATTTATGTGTCTTTGTGTGTGAAAACCGATAATCTACGCATTTAAAAAAGAAAATTGTAATTAATCAGCTGAAAATAAAAAGTTAACAAATGTATGAATTTACACAAAAAAAAACCATCAAACCAGCCAGTTTATGATAAAAAGGTTGAAAACAAAAAAAAAAGTTACATGCTACATTTACTGAAATATCGAAAAGAATCAGTACGTCAGCAAACGTGAAAACAATTTTACCATTACCACCACATTTTTGTTATTTTAACATAAAGTTTTGACTCATAATTTTTTTTTCCTTTAAGCGAGTTTTTCGTTTAAATAGTAAAATATACAGGCTAACCAAAAAGAAGAGAAGTAATAAAACGGGCAAAAAGCAAAGCCGTTTTTTTTTCTCTCTCTATAAAGTCTCGTTCGCGCACCAACTAAAGATCTCATCTTTGGGCCTTAAAAAAAAAAAAACTTCAAATTCTCTCGTCAATATAAGCCTCCGTAAGAAGTTTCTTAGAAACAGAGAAAATAATTGAATTATCCCAAAAAGTCCAGAAAATTGTTTGATCAGCCAAACAAATTACACCCTCCTCCACCGAAAATTATAAAGAACCCATGACAGAAAACAGAGCTAATTCCTACAAAAACTAAAACCTTTCCCAGCAAAAATCAAAGAGAGAAGAATCAGATCTGTGAGAGAGAAAAAAACAATGGGCTTTGTGTGTTTATGCGATGAGGAAGAGACGGAGTTAGGGAGACAACAAGCACCTGGATCGTGTCCGTACTGTGGAGGTAAAGTACAAATGCTTGATGTCGAAAGAAAATGGATGTTCTGTTTCGTTCCTCTCTGTTTCAAGATCAAGAGGAAGTACTTGTGTTCTTCTTGCGATCGTCGTCTCGTTTTGTGTCATTAAAAATTAATATTGTAATTTTTTTAATAATTAAAGTAAATTAACTAGCGTTTTAATCAAGGAAAATAATTTTAGTCGGTGGGTTTTGGTACGGTGTAAGTATATCTATGTCGTGTAAACCGACATTGATCTTTTAGAAGAAGTTAAAATGTGATCTACTTCTCCTTTGTCTTTGAGTGACTTCTGAAGTCGGTCCAAGTTTAATATTGATTATTTTTATGTAATTGTGTTTTTCATGTAATGATGAATCTTAAGTTTGGGCGTAATTGTGGCCATTTCTTTTTCTATATCATTACAATCAAATGTTCGAACCGGCAATGTATATATATTCTCTAGGCTCTACAATCTTGCAACTGAATTTTATTTTCTGTCGGTAATTTGATATTTAGATAATCAAAATAGTTTTGCATGCAAGTACGGGTGTCAATCGGCCTGATCTTCAATTCGATATGGTTTTTGGACCGGTCTAGTTGGTTTTTAATTTGTCGCGTGGAAAGTAAAAATCACGATAAGGAAAAACAATATCGGTAATTAATACAATTCAATATTGGATTGAACCCGAGTTAATCAAAATGGTGAGGACAAAAAATTTTAATGTTTGAATGGTGGTAACGTTAACAATGTTACTGTTTCAAAAATGATTAATGCACATTAACAGCGTTAAGCCATTAATAGCGTTAATGTTTATTATACTTTAATGTGTTATCAACAAAAGTTTCGAAATATTCCAGTCCAAACAAAAGCGGACATAACTATAGTCGAAACCTTTTCTCAATTAAAATGTACAAAAAGAGTTGTAAATTATGGTCTACATTCAATTCAATTTTAATTAATAATGAGCATATTAACATTGAAATAATTAATATCAGTATGTAACTTTTATTTATTTTTAAATCTATATTGAGCTAGCTATATTTGCATTTAACAGAGAGTATAGATTATTTGGATCGGTTTGATTTTGTTGCTTTATGCTCGACATAAAACTTTTTTTTTTTGTCATCAATATCTCATATATAAGTTATCGGTTATGACTTTTTTCTCTATAAAAAAGCTAGTTAGGTTTCGATTGATTTACATTACAAAAATAGTGTTTTTACATATTTCGCAAGATAATCATCACATAAATTTTCACTACGTTGAATAAAGCATAAATAAATCTTTGTAATATAAAAATCTTTTTGATTTTGATGCCGAAGCAGACCAATTTACGGGATTAGAAATCATTGCAATAAGATCTGAATAATTTGTAACGAAAAACATTTCTATCACAGAAATAGCCACTAAACTCTGCATGTCCCAAACTAAAACCTCGAATTCTGTATGAAGAGGGATAGACATCTTCGTGAATCCTTCAACCCTACATGTAGCGTCCTATCTCCGATAACCATTATCCATCTGTGTCCATTTCTAGTTTCCGATCCGTGTCATAATCCATCCATATAACAAATCAGAATATCACGAGACAAGCTCTCTACCATTATATCTCTAGACTCTTCATTCGGTTGGATCGTCTCTTGAATTTTCTTTTCTCCATGCTTCTTTCTCTTTAATGGCGATACCTAAGGTGTCTTGCAAATTCTCTCTGAAGTTTTCAAAAACTTTATGATTCCACGCCTTCCAAATATACCACATAATCCATGGAAAAATTAGTAACCTCTCCTCACTTGCTCTATATAGTTCTTTCCTCTCTCATATAAGTAGTTTCGAGCTGAGGAATATTCAAAAAATATCTCGAACTGAGAAATATTTGAAAGAGCCCACATTTGCTTTGTCGAATTCAAAAGTAAGATGATTAATTGTTTCTTCCTCTATCCCACATTTTGGACAACCCTTCTCGACCAATATGTAGGTAAAACATGCTTTGACATGAAAACATCCCGATAAATATTAGCACACAAGATATTTAAGTTCTCGCGGTTCAATATTCTAATTTGACTCTATAGTTCCCTGACGTAATCAGAGTCCAAATATAACCGATCACTCAAGACATTACTGCTTGACATCAAATAAATTCGTTGATATGAGAAAAAACAGTACTGCTGTTTTATCAGAAAATAGTACTACTGATCATGTTGTATACAAATTTCAATCCAAGAGTTCGTCAACTATAATTTCCTACGATGTTTTTTTCGTTAACGCATTTTAGCCTACGATGTTATGGTAGATAAATCGAATGTAAAATATTTAATCAGTTTGCAAATACTACCTATCTATGAATAAAGTATAATTGTTTAAGTAATCTTTAAACGTTACTTTGAAGTCTTTAATTTGAGATTATGGGCGGTCTAAAAATCATTGTGTACCTGGATCTATTTTGTAGTAGCGTTTCATCACGAGTTGGTCGAATTATTCATCGGTACGAATTTGATAATAAAATATAAAAATGTGAAGATGGTTTGAGAATAAAGATTCACTTGTGATGCTTATGTAATATTCGCTCGTGACTTATTTATGAGACGCAGAGAAAAAAAGATCACAACTGATTCCGTCACATGCAATATGACATCAATGGTCACATGCTTTTTTTAGTCAGAACCGATACTCTATTTTCTGAACATTTCAAAAGCAAATAAATACAGGGAAAAGGAAAGAACAGCTCTTATTTCAGGGGTTATAAACAACTCTTATCTACTGAAAATAATAATAGAAATAGCTCTTATCTATATATTAAATGATAGCTTATATCCATTCCTCTATTTTCTGTCTAAAGATTAAAAGAATTTTTTTCTTTGTTTTGGGTACTACTCAATGGTAAATCGGTATTTTAATATTATAACAGATTTAACGATTTAGGTTATTCTACTTGCAGCAATTGGGCTTGGTCTTGGGCTTGTTCCTATCTGTTTGGTTCGTTTTGGGTTCTAAACAATTGGTCTCATTTTCCCTTAAATTAGTAGGAGTTATTGGGTTTTAAAGCCTTGCCACTCAAGATGGCTCATTGTAATATTGAGCACTTTTGCCACTTTTAAAATTATAGGCAATGAAAATTTTCAAAAAAAAAAAACAGAGAAAGAAATATGAACTAGTATTTAGAAATAACTAAATTCATATAATAAAATATCGTGGATACAGAATCCGGGTCGGGTTTAATTTGTACGCACCCGGAAAAAAAAACCTAATTTCCCCTAAATTCTTGTCTTGGTTCCAAGCAAAATATGTCCTGAGCTCAAATTGAGACACGAGCTTCATATATATGCCCAAAACCCTAGCAGCAGACCTTTTCTTAAACCCAGCCCTCTTAGCTCTCAAGCCTCGTCAAGTATTGATCTCAAGACCAGATATGGTGAAAAAAGAGAGCAAAACCTTGAATTTGGAATCGGAGCAGAAGATTATTCTTCTCCGGTCGATAGCTCAGTACTTGGAACGATGTGGGTTTTCTAAATGCTTGAAGAAATTTCTCTCCGAAGCTGAAATCGAGGTTTGCACATTTGATTTTGGTTAGGCGATAGAAATTTTTTTATTTTAAGCGAAAAGACCAAAAATTTATCTTTAGCTGTTAAGTGCAATAGTATTATCCTTGAATTCGCTGTACATTACTATGAAATTGATACTTTGGTGATATAGTATAAGATTCTTAAGCTCTTTTGTCACTGTTTCAGAAGAAGGAATTGAACTCTACTTTACCTGATCTAGAGGAAATTTACAGCGAGTTTTTGAAGAAGAGGTAAGCTTGTATAGGTTGTTTAATATGTAAGAAGATGTTCTTTTGTCGAATTTCGTTACATTGCATATAGTTATTTTCAACCTTATCAATCTGGCTGTTTTTTTATTGTACTGTTGTCTTGCAGTGATCACAACAAAGCTGTGGAGGTGAAAGATGAATCTTGTGTTGATGAGGACGCAAATGAGAAGAAAAAGAATGAGAAAGAAGTTGTGGTGAATGGAGTTACTGAGGTGAATGCAATGGAGGGTGTTGAGAATGTAAAGAAGGAGAAAAAGAAGAAAAATAAGGAAACAAAGGTGGAGGAGAAGGTCAAACAGACTGATACTGAGATTGAAGGACTGAAAGAGAAAAAGAAGAAGGAAAAGAAGTCGAAATCTGTGGAGGCTGAGTCTGTGGATAATGATGATAAGGAGAAATCTTCCAAGAAAAGGAAAAGATCAGAGCCTGAGGAGACAAAAGAAGAGGCTGAGGATGGTGAAGAATCAAAACGTAGGAAGAAGGAAGACGATGGCGAGGGTGTTCAAGAAACACCTGTTAAGCAGACGGACATTGAAAACGGAAAGGTTGAGAAGATCGAATCGAAATCAACAAATCAGAAGTCAGGAAAAGGACTTTCTAACTCAAAAGAGGTAATTGTGATGTGTTTGCATCAATTGATTTTGTTTTTTTAAGGGGGGATTGGGGATTGTGTACTGATGTGTGTTTTAACTTATTTACAGCCGAAGAAACCGTTTCAGAGGGTGAACGTTGAAGAAGTTGTGTTCACTGACAATAGGCTTAAAGACAACTCGTATTGGGCAAAGGTTCGATATAATCTCCATTGCTTCTTCTATAGCAATCTTTGTTTTATCAATGCTTTTGTTGAAGTTTGCTTTTTTGTGTCTTATAGGATGGTGCTGATTCTGGTTATGGTGCTAAAGCTCAAGAGGTTCTAGGGCAAGTGAGAGGAAGGTAAAGCTCCTCAGCTTTTGTCTTTTGCACTTGTTTATATATCTAGAGTAACGCATTGACAACGAGGGTTTTAGGGGTGATATTTTTGTTCTTAGATTGGTTTGGTTCGGTTATTTCGGTTTAGAAAAGTCATAACCAATGTATTTTCCTCAGCATTTGGACTTGTTCTATATTGAAGTTGTGTGTTATTGACAATTAGAGGTTTGATTCATGTTTTTATCTCTGAATTTTGGCTCTTTTTCTTTTTAGGGATTTCCGACATGAGAAGACGAAGAAGAAACGAGGAAGCTACAGAGGAGGAGAGATCGATCTTCACTCGCATTCGGTTAAGTTTGATTACTCAGACGAAGAATGATTGATATGCAACAACACTTCATTGTTTTCATTGCTTGTCTTTTGATAAATCTTGTTTTTCTTTTGGTTTGCTTATTTCAATACCCGAGAAAAGGGCTCAAGTTTTGTGTCTGTTAATGCTCTCATCAAAAACTTTATAAGAACCTGATTGAGCTTCAGTTCCATTGTTTGTCTCAGACTGTTGAGTGTTTAGCAGAGAAAATGATGAATCACTTAAGGAGGTGGGCTTTTGGGTATATATTGGTTTCTATTCGGAATTGGGCCCGGTCCTAAAAAGTAAGCTTTGAGTCAAACATTTCAAAACCAAACCAGACCGGCACGAATCGTTTATCAGTTTTATCTTGTCGACTCCTGATTACGTTTAAACCCAGATTACCATTACACCATAATTTAATTAACCTCATCACTTTAAAATCACGTGAAAAATAAAGTAACTCTTGTTTAAAAAAAATTGTCAGTTAATAGAGTTGAGAACCAATCATCGAGTCAATCGACATTTTCTTCATAAAATTTAAGCCGACATACAGATATTTTTTATTTTTTATTTTATGGTTGACCAACAAAAAACAAAAACAGATATTTGTTTTTGAAAAAGTGTCTAGATATTTGGTGTACTTTGGTATGGCGAAAATTTTTCAACTTTATCTTCTGTCCACCCTCATCGGACGTCTCGGCACTTTTGACACAAGTTGGAATTTTTAAAATACAACGAATATTTTTGTATTTCGTACGGTATTTCTTCTCCCAAAGGTTGACCATCAAGTTTTGGTTAGTTTTGCACCATTTTGAATGGCATATCTCCGCGGCGAATTCTGTTTTTTCAAAACTTTATAGCTTGATATTGTTAGAGTATCGCTTTAAACTATTGTTCTTTATTTGCTTTGTTTGGTATCTTAGATTAGTCCGAGTGATGTGGATCGTTAGGATCACATTATTTTGTGTTTTCTGTTTTTTATGTAATCTTATTGATTTTATAAGTCTCTTAAGATTCGTAAAACTGATATTTTAATATATGGAGTTTTAATATATGGAGTCTGACGAAAAAAAAAAAAAAAAAATTTAAGCCGACATCTACATATTTTTGTCGTTTTTCGGCTCTTTGCTTTGTAACCAATTGCTCTTGTTTCTTGATAAAATAACCAATTGCTCTTGTTGCTCTTAATCAAATCGTTTCCTCGTAAGCATGTGTTATATTAGAGCATATAGAATACAAAGTGCAATTCAAAGTAGAAAAGTCTAATGATATATTTGAAGTTCATATATTTAAATTTTTAGTTAAGTTAATTTCATATATATATATATATACATCTTTATGTAAGAAAATTAAATTGTAACTTAGAGAGTTGCCAGTTGGAACAACTCTCTTTATCACTCCTTTATGATATATCAATCAAAGATTTACTAAGTATAATATTCTTCAATTAATCTTTCATCTTTTAATTTTTTTGCACAATAAAACTCTTCATTAACTATCTTATTTCTTGGTTTCCAATTTATATCTAATTATTTATCTAAGCAAGAACAATCTTGGTTTGGATTAACTCACATGTTATTGCTAATGTCTTGATTTGTGAGTTGTGCTTTATTCTATACTCTCTTTTTTTCTGCTTTATTCTATACTTTCTTATCAATTTAGTTGAAAGTCTTGTGTGAAAACTAAAGAGGCATATCTTTGCTACATTGGTCTCTTGAGTTTGATTAGGCAAAGTGTTGTTGTTTCCTTTATATATAATCTCGATAATTAATCACTGAAAGTTTTTATTCGATTCCTTTCCTATATATAAATTATCATTATAGATAATATTATTTTGTGTCGGTCGATTCTTTTTGTTAACTAAGTCTTGTAAAATTGTTGGGTTGATGTACAGAAAAGCATCCAATGCGTGAAGTTGATGATATTTCGTCTAGCTCCCGTTATTTATTAAAATGTATAGTCTCTTGTATTATTCGTTAAATATCAATCATGAAGATCTAATCTACTTCAAAAGAATATACAGTTTAAGAAATACAAGAGAGAATATACAGTTTAAGAAATAATACAAGGGACTATACAAATTTTTTTCCAATTTTGTATATTCTCTTATGCTATTCATTAAATATCCTTGTGCTATAAGCTAGTTGGATAGGTATTTTCTTGGTCCTTTGTTGAGCCTCAGGCAAGGATATCTTATTTTTAAACTAAATTATTACAAAAATTTTGGATTTTAATAAAAATATAATTTATATATATATTTTATTAGAGTTAAAATATTTTTAATTAAAATTATTAATCTAAGTGATGAAATATTGTCTGATAAAAATAGTTTAGTTTTGTGAAAAAGGAAAATCGTCATCTTTGCTCCACCGAAGAGATTAAAAATAATTAGTCATCTTTAAGAGTCGTAATTCTACGAAGGAAAATCGTAATTTTCAGTCGGCAAGTCGACTGTCACGTAAACAATCGTTTTCTAAGAATTCGACACATCAACAATAAGTGCATTCATAACCCTAACATCTATACATAGTGTAAGCATTGTCCAAGTTTCTTATTATTTCTCATCTTCACCGGCGAAAGTGGAAAACGGCGAGAACAAATTACATCATCCGGTGTAGTAGCCGTAATTTTTTCTTCAGGTATAATCGAGTTGTTTCGTCTCGATTTTCGTGTAACCGACTATGGAACGAGTTTTGGATTTCGATAAAATAGCTTAAATTAAGTATTAATATTTTTTTAAATTAAGATTTACAGTGTTAGTCTCTTTGTTTCTTTTGTCCTTCCTCTTCGTCTTCTTCTAGTCTGACTTGTTTTGAAATTTTGTTGACTACTGGAGTAACCGTTTTAGAGCGTTTATTCTCGTGGTGGGAGGGAGCGACTTCGTGTTCGTCGATTTTGGTTTAATGTCAAGGAATTTGGAAGGAATCTGAAATAATCTCTGTGGTTGATTGATTTTTTTCTCAGCGAAGAACGGTTGGTTTTGTCGCTTTCTTTCTGTTTTTTCTCGGGGAAAATCGATTTCCGCATTATTTTCCCAGAGAGAAGATACTTTGTTTCGACGAGATAATTTACTTTTTTTTTTCTTCTCCCGGAGAAATTGCCTTTTTCCTGCTTGCTATTTCACGTGGTTGTCGAAAGCAGAAGCAACCTTTAAACAGAAACTTATCTTTTTTGTTTTGTTTTTTTTTACTCTTTGGCTTTCGATTTAGGAATTGAGTGGTTTCACTTTCTCCCGCGACTACGATGACTAGTCTCTTCAAGCAATCGCCGGGAAGACGCCGGGGAAGCGATTTGGAGTCCGGTAAGAGTGAAAATGCTGACTCTGATAGTGATACTTTCTACATCCCCTCGAAGAATGCTTCAATCGAGCGGCTCCAACAGTGGAGAGTAAGACTTAGTTCTTTTCTCGCTTCTTGTAAACTATAACAGATATTGAAATATTTTTCTTAATTGGATTGTTTCTTTAAGTTTGGGACAACGATGTATGGTGTTTATTGCAGAAAGCTGCACTGGTGCTCAATGCCTCACGGAGATTCCGTTACACCTTGGACTTGAAGAAGGAGCAAGAAACGAGAGAAATGAGGCAGAAGATCAGAAGTCACGCTCATGCTCTTTTGGTAAATTTAGTTTATGGTGAATCATGGTCTTAGTATCTTATGGTGATTTTTACTTAATTGTCTCTTTTATTTCTTTCTTAGGCTGCAAATCGTTTCATGGATATGGGGCGTGAGCAAGGTAATTTTGGCAAAATAAATGCTTTGGTGTTGTGCGTAATCTGGTTAGAGGAAAGTCTTTATGTTTGACCTTGTTGATGTGGTCTGTTTTACTCTTCAGGCACTGATAAAACAACAGTGCCTGCAACTCCGGCTGGGAAATTTGGAATTGGACCTGAACAGCTTGCCATGATGTCAAAGGATCACAACTCTGGTTCCCTGGAGCAATATGGAGGGGCAAGTTTTCAGTCTTGCACCGTGCTTATTTCTTATCTCTTTATTGCTTGTCTCTTCTTTGTCTTACTGGTATGCATGACTGTGTTGGTTGGAAATTGCATCAGGCTCAAGGATTGTCAAACTTGCTCAAGACAAATCTAGAGAAAGGTATCAGTGGAGATGATGATGACTTGCTAAAGCGCAAGAACGCTTATGGTTCAAACACCTATCCTCGCAAGAAAGGGAAAGGGTTTCTGGTAAAGATTTTTGTTATACTTCTGTTTTGCTTGAACTTAGGTTTTCCCTGCTCACTTTCTCACAAAGCCTGTTTGCTTCTTTTTTTTTTTTTTCCATCACAGAGGTTTCTCTGGGATGCTTGCCATGATCTCACTCTGATCATTTTGATGGTGGCTGCAGTAGCGTCTTTAGCACTTGGGATAAAAACAGAGGTTTGTGATGAAATTAATTAATTAATTTGGCTCTCCCCTTTCTCAAGTGTAATGTTAGCTATAATTTAACCGTGGTCTTATATAATCTTTGCTAATTTGGACAACGATCATTGACAGGGTATCAAAGAAGGATGGTATGATGGAGGAAGCATTGCATTTGCAGTGATTCTTGTGATTGTTGTGACTGGTAATTTTAACTTGTTTCACTATATATAAGAATTTTGATAATCACTATTGCAGTTTTATTCTGATGCTCCCTCCTTCGCTGCAGCTGTCAGTGACTACAAACAGTCGCTGCAGTTTCAAAACTTGAATGATGAGAAGAGAAACATACATCTGGAGGTATAAATTTGCGGCAATGTAATTTTTCCTCTTACTCTCTTTTTCTTGTTTCCTTCTTAGTTACACTTTTTGTTGATTGCTGCACAGGTGATAAGAGGTGGTAGACGAATGGAAATTTCAATCTATGACATTGTGGTTGGTGATGTCATACCTCTCAACATTGGCAATCAGGTAAGTGATTTCTTCTTCTCCTTTTAATTTGGTTTTATTTTTCCATATTTACCATGTGTCCAATAAATAGTAAAAATTATCTTTAGGTTCCTGCGGATGGAGTGCTGATAGCTGGCCACTCTCTTGCCCTTGATGAGTCTAGTATGACTGGAGAGAGCAAAATCGTGTGTCTTTGTTTCCTGCCATAGCGAAATTGTTGATTTTTTCGTTCCCTTTTGGTATAACTCTCTAAGTGTGGATTTCCTTTTTCTTCTTAGGTTAACAAAGACTCTAACAAGAACCCATTCCTAATGTCTGGCTGTAAAGTGGCAGATGGAAATGGTGTTATGCTGGTAGGATTCCTCCCTATTTTTCTTGTTTCATTGCAGAAATAGCTAGTAGAAAAATCGATAAAACGAGTTAATATCCAAGGAGATAATATGTATTCTCTTTTCTTTCTGTAAGGTTACTGGCGTTGGAGTCAACACTGAATGGGGATTGCTGATGGCCAGTATATCTGAAGATAATGGTGAAGAAACTCCCTTGCAGGTTGTTATCTTAGATTATAGTTAATAGAATCTCTTGTTTTACAAATTGAACTAATCTTTTACTGGCATGATCCAGGTGCGCTTAAATGGGGTAGCTACTTTTATTGGTACGATTGGCTTAGCGGTTGCTGCTGCTGTGCTAGTGATTCTTCTGACTCGGTATGGATGTTATCTTTTCTGGTTATTATTTTGGAACTCAGCCATCTCGTCATCACTGCATGAGTACAATCCTAGTTGACATTATGCGAATTACGTATGTTGGCCTCTTTGTTTTACAGATATTTCACCGGTCACACTAAAGATGTAGGTGGAGGTCCTCAATTTGTTAAAGGAAAGACAAAAATTGGTCATGTAGTTGATGATGTGGTCAAAGTTATTACAGTAGCGGTATGTTTCCTAGTTAACCATCTTAGTCTAATAGGGAGCCGGCAGTTAAAAAATTTAATTTTCTTTAGAAATGCTAATACTTGGCTATTGCTGCAGGTTACAATTGTCGTAGTTGCAGTTCCTGAGGGTCTACCATTGGCTGTTACTTTAACGTATGTACTTCCTATCTTGGCTATATCAGACCCTTTCACTACTTTCTTGTGGTAGTTGCATAGTAGCGACTTTATTTCTCTTTGCTGATTATATTTGCTTTTCTTCTATTTTGTTTCTTTTCAGCCTTGCCTATTCGATGAGGAAAATGATGGCAGACAAAGCTTTGGTATGATTATTTTACCTTCTCTCTATCTTCCTTGTGTGATGGAAGGGAACAGTTTATGATTCTTTTAGCAATTCTATTTTATAGCATTACCAAAAGTTGATGTGCAGGTGCGCAGGCTATCTGCTTGTGAGACAATGGGCTCTGCCACCACTATTTGCAGCGATAAAACTGGAACACTAACTTTGAATCAGGTGTGTTTTGTGTTTACAAATCTGGGTTCTTGCTCCATGTTAGAGTAATAGACTCTTGTGAACAGTTTCGCCACTTGATGTTACTAAATGTTTATTTTATTTTATTTTATTTTAAAGATGACAGTGGTTGAGTCTTATGCCGGGGGCAAGAAAATGGATACTCAACAATTGCCAGCAACTATAACTTCATTAGTTGTTGAAGGAATATCTCAAAACACAACTGGTAGTATTTTTGTTCCAGAGGTAAGTTTGAACCTTTGATATTTTGACTGAAGAGTCAGACTTTTTTAGATAAGTCCTTAATATTACTTCTTGTTTGAGAGGACAAGACTCATGAGATTTTATTTGCTGCAGGGTGGTGGTGATTTAGAGTTGTCTGGTTCACCAACAGAAAAAGCCATTCTCGGCTGGGGAATTAAGGTTTATTTTTAAGTTTTTATTGTTATCTAGTTCAAACACAGTTTTATACGTCTAATTTGAAGAGTGATTAGTATTTTATCTCTTTTAGCTGGGAATGAATTTCGAGACAGCCAGGTCGCAGTCTTCTATTCTTCATGCTTTTCCATTTAACTCAGAGAAGAAGCGTGGTGGTGTTGCTGTAAAAACGGTAACATGTCTGCTCTGCTGCTAAAATATAGATAGCATCCGTTTATGGGGGAGAAAATCGTTTTTCTTTATTCCTTTCTTGTTCTGTAACGTTGCGTGAAAGAAAATAAGCCTGCAAGGTCTACTACAGTCAAATAAGACATTCAGTTAAAAAAGATTTGGCTCTCTCAGTTCCCTGTAAGCAGAATTCATGTTTTTTATAATGACCTTTTTCTGCTTCCGATTGTAATTTTCAGGCTGATGGTGAAGTTCATATTCACTGGAAAGGAGCTTCTGAAATTGTCTTGGCAGCATGCAGAAGTTACATTGACGAGGATGGAAATGTGGCACCAATGACTGAAGACAAGGTTTGCGAAAAGTTCAAATTATTAACTCCCTATAATTTGGAGTATCTGTATGATTCTGTGATTTACCTTTGGGTTGTCTCGATGCGTTGCTAAATCCAATTAATTTGATGTTTCCAGGCATTTTTTTTCAAGAATGGTATCGAAGAGATGGCTGGAAGAACCTTACGGTGTGTGGCACTGGCCTTTAGAACCTATGAGGCTGAAAAGGTGCCAACAGGCGAAGAACTCTCAAAGTGGGTACTCCCAGAGGATGACCTTATTTTACTAGCTATAGTAGGCATAAAGGTGAAGATCAATTTAGTTTATCTATGTTCATTTTGCTTAGTCCAGAGATTAGTCAAATATATAATTTGTGGTAGTGTAGCTCCCGTCCTTTGAGATCACTTTCCATTTTCCGCTTCAGATTGCAATTGCATAGTACTAATATATATATATATATATATATTGATATTTGTTATATATCATACATATTTGTACTAATATATATATATATATATTTGTAGACACATATTTGTTATATATCATACAACAACCCGCATGTCATGACCTACAATATTCTTGGTAGTGTTTCTTACAAAATATTTGAAACGTGAACAGGATCCATGTAGACCAGGAGTCAGAGATTCAGTTCAGTTGTGTCAAAATGCTGGTGTCAAGGTACTTCTTTTTCTCCATTTTATTAAAAAAGCCTGAAAGTCCCAAGGCGAAAATTTTATCTTTTAGCCTGTTAGTAAAGCCGCATGATTACTTCATGATATTTGTTGATGTTCAGGTCCGTATGGTTACTGGTGATAACATCCAAACTGCCAGGGCTATTGCTTTGGAGTGTGGAATATTAACTTCAGATGCAGATGCCTCCGAGCCTACTCTCATTGAAGGAAAATCATTCCGCGCAATGACCGATGCAGAAAGGGACAAGATTAGTAGCAAAATATCGGTATTGTTCCCTACACTACTTTCCAATTCTTATCTTAAGTTTGAATTCGTAAGTAGGTAATTTGAATGTCTTAGTCTCAATCTATGTTAGAAGTTTGGCCTGTCTTCTGCCTTCATTCAATACAGATATTCTCCCTGAACATCAGATGCATCAGTTATTGTAATATGATATAGTAGTAACAGCCTAAATCGAAAATGGGCTTGGTTGCTTCATGTGTAAAGGTTATGGGCCGATCATCGCCCAATGACAAGCTTCTGCTGGTACAATCTCTGAGAAGACAAGGGCATGTTGTTGCTGTCACCGGAGATGGGACAAATGATGCTCCTGCATTGCACGAGGTATAGAAATTCTGAAACAATAGTTGAAGTTTATTAAACTAATTGTGTCGAAATCTACAACTACGGAAAGTTTTCTTTTTGCCAAATATTTTGTATATATTTATTTACTCGAGAGCGTTTCATTTTCTCACTGGTGTTGGGACTTTTTGAATGGATTTGCAGGCAGATATTGGTCTTGCTATGGGGATAGCAGGAACAGAAGTGGCCAAGGAGAGTTCGGACATCATTATTTTGGATGACAACTTCGCTTCAGTTGTCAAGGTTTGTTCAGATTCACTTATTTTCTCATCGTAAATACCTTAATTGTCTCAAGGTCTGCAAAACACATCATCTGCTTCATTACGGAAACTATTCTGAATCCCGTATATTTTGGACAAAATTCAGAATGTGGTTCTCACAGTTGAATCTGATTTTATTCGATATTCCAACCTTAAATGTGGGGTGGCCTCTGATATATAGGTTGTTCGCTGGGGACGATCAGTCTACGCCAACATTCAGAAATTCATCCAGTTTCAGCTCACTGTCAATGTCGCCGCTCTCATAATTAACGTTGTGGCTGCTATTTCAAGTGGTGACGTTCCACTTACCGCTGTGCAGGTTTGAGATTCTGTTGCATATAGCTTTTTTCCTCTCTGTCTGTCTCTCTCTCTCTCTCTCCATTCATATTTTTGCTCATACATTTGGCTTTTCCTTAACATACAGCTTCTCTGGGTTAATCTGATTATGGACACTCTTGGAGCATTGGCTTTGGCTACTGAACCACCCACTGATCACCTCATGGGGAGGCCTCCCGTTGGCAGAAAGTACTGTGTTTGCAGCTTTTGTTTTCTCACAATCAAACTTGATAAGACAGTTGGGTTTTGAAGATACAGACTTATGGGTGTATATCTATTTGCTTTGACTTCTTTTTGCAGAGAACCTCTTATTACCAACATCATGTGGAGAAACTTGCTGATTCAGGTAAAAAAATAAGTGAATAAACTTTCTGATATTTTGAATTCAAGGCTGATTAGAAATATTTCAGGCTATCTATCAAGTGAGTGTATTGTTAACTCTCAATTTCCGAGGCATAAGCATACTTGGCCTCAAGCATGAAGTTCCTGCACACGCCACCAGAGTGAAGAACACAATAATCTTCAACGCCTTTGTTCTCTGCCAAGTGAGTTAAAAATGGTTCTTTTTACCGTATAAAAACCAGAAAGACAACGGATGTGTTTATTGCTTCTTTTCTTGTTAACAGGCTTTTAACGAGTTCAATGCTCGGAAACCAGACGAGAAGAACATCTTCAAAGGTGTGATCAAGAATCGTCTCTTCATGGGAATAATAGCCATAACTCTCATCCTCCAGGTAAATAATAATCTGGTCCAGTACAAAACATACTGTAAGTTTTCCACATCAATCAAAAATTTCTTATTTTTCGTTTGTCAGGTTATCATTGTTGAGTTCCTCGGTAAATTCGCTTCCACGACAAAACTTGACTGGAAGCAGTGGCTAATATGCGTTGCCATCGGTGCTATCAGGTCATCACTCCCTTTATTATATATTGTTTACACTTATACATGTTGATACATATGTGGGGAATTTTTTTTTTTTTTGAAACATAACTAACATTTTAGTCAAATCTTTGTAATTTGACCAGTTGGCCTCTTGCTTTGGTGGGGAAATTCATTCCGGTATCGAAAACTCCTCTCAGCAGTAAACTCTCCGTACTAAAATGCTGGGGAAAAAAAAAATCTTCTGTAGAAGGTAACAACAACTTATAGCCTGTGATTATTATCATTGAACTATCATTAGTGTTATTAATAAAAATTCAGAAGAAAAGTTGGGTTTTGGTTAAAGAGTATGTAGGAGTTTTTGGTCAGCGTTTAGTATTAACACATATTTCTTTGTTCCAGGTTCACTCTGATTTGGAGGCTGGTTTGTCTCAGATCAGATACTCGTGAGTTTCGTCGCTACTTTTAGGACTAACAAAAAAACGTTTGGTTTGGTAATGGGTTTATTGATATTTTTCGGAAACCCCCCAAAGTACAGTTTCGGGGTTTGTTGGTCGGGCAAGATTGGATTTCTGGTTTTCTTTTTCTTTTTTTCTTTTTGTAGTGTGATTTACCTACCGAATATTACTGGTAAAGGTTTTTTAACCAAGAAATATCAAAACTCGAAAGAATGGAAATTATTTCTGTGATCCTGATCCAACTATTCAAGAGCAATACTTGAGTCATTATCTAATAGTTAGATGCATTTGCTACTAAAATGAGAGCAATATTTGAGCCCAGTGTTCATCCAAACAAATTCTTTGTAATTTGGATTAGACCATCCGTAGCAGAAGCGGACGAATGCAATTTAAGTATCTTTGACCGATTGGAGACTTGTTGGCTGGTTGTAGTAGTAATTAAATGTAAAATTACTAAGACAAATAAAACATGTAACTTATACTACAAAGGTTTAAAAAGTTTGTGTTTAAAATTGAAAGATATTGCGATTACGGAAGATGTGGAAAGCGATTATAAACATTCACAGACGGTGAAGAACTGTTAACAGAATACGTAATATGGGTCCCACGTGTCAGACAGGTATCGCCACGTCATATATTTTGTATCGGATACGGAAATCACACAATGAAAAGCCAAAACTCCACTCGTTCTTATTGTTTTTCTATGTCGTCTGATTCTTTTTCGTTTTCGTCGACTACTTATTTTGTTATACAAATATTTTTTTTAGTGTTCGGGTAATAAAATAATTTATTTGAAGCTTTATCCATTTAAAGGAAAAAAAAATATAAATCAAATACCGCGGAGAAAAATAAAATGGATTAAAAAACTTCACGCGTGAAAGCCCCACGAAGAAGAGACTGTAGAGGACTAATGCGTTTACTCATTACTCAGAAAAAAAAACAATCTCCAGACATTGCCTCTGTTTAATGGTCGGTGAAGAACCGTGATTTGCTCAAATTAGGAAAAAAACAACTCTCAGTTTTCAACTATCTCCATCTTCCCGTTATCTCCGCCACGTGTTTCTCTCTTTTTGTCTCCTCTCGTATTCTCCTCTAATCTCAATCTGAGAAACGAACAATAACATCCAACAATCGAACTGTATACACACACACACCCTTTTTCGATCTTCCCCTTTTTTTTTCTGAAAGGAACGATTTTTACGATGTGGTTCAGTGTTGATTTATCTCCTCTTGGCTTGTGAGTTTCGAATTCGAAATCTGAAAACTAAGCTTGAATGAAGCAGCAATGTTACTGACACCTAAGATGTTTAGTGCTTGGCTTCGAAAAGATGTGAAGAAGATTCTCAAACGCAAAGACAGTGATGCTGGTGAAAAAGGTAATTACAAAACAAAACAAAAATGCTAAACTTTACTTCAAATTCGATTTTCTTCTTCAAGTTTGATTATAATTTTCTTTGAAAGATCTGCTATTACTTTTAGTATTAATCCAAAAATCTCATCAGATAAAACCTCTAATTTTATTAGCTTAGGGTTTCATCACGATAGAATGAAGAATCTGAGAGTTGAAATTTGATATTTTGTAACAATGGTTTCTAACTAATTTCAGGTAAAGCACTTGAGGACTTACGAGCATCGTTATTCAACAGATTCCGTTCACCAGACACTCCGAAGAGACAGCAACAACAGCAAACACATCGTATATGTGGCCCAACTGTTGCTCTTACTTTCAATTTCTTTGTTGCAATTAGCATTATCTTCATGAACAAATGGGTAATTTTAACTAACCCTTTCTTTATTAAAATCTTCATTAGTGGATAATATTCATCAAAGTAATCAACTTTGCTTTGTTTTCTTTTTATTCAGGTGCTTAAAAACATAGGCTTTGAGTTTCCAGTGTTCCTTACATTCATTCACTACATTGTAGCTTATCTTTTTATGGCTCTTCTCAAATCCTTTTCGCTACTTCCCCCTTCACCGCCTTCCTCGAAATCATCGTCTCTTTCGCTCTATACTCTTGGCATTGTAATGTCACTCTCTACAGGACTTGCTAATGTTAGCCTTAAGTATAACAGGTTCTTGAACTATCCTCTCTCTCTCTCTTTCACCCTTGTTTTTATATATTGCTCGATCTCATACCGTTTCTCACTTTGTTGTTTTTGTTTCCCAGTGTTGGATTCTACCAAATGGCGAAGATCGCTGTTACGCCTTCTATTGTGTTTGCAGAGTTCTTGTGGTATAGAAAGAGAGTTTCTTTCATGAAGGTAACTGAGATTTTCCAATCTTTATCACATAATAGAGTTCACAGAATTACGAAAGAGCAAAACTTTTGGTATAGTAAGTATTGTAACCTTGTGGCTGATGTGTGTTTTCAGGTGGTTGCACTTACAGTTGTATCTGTGGGAGTTGCGGTTGCGACTGTGACAGATTTACAGTTTAGTCTGTTTGGTACTTGTGTGGCATTCGCATGGATCATACCAAGCGCAACTAACAAAATTTTGTGGTCTAATATGCAACAACGAGAAAACTGGACTGCTTTAGCGTATGTGAATCAGATTCTTTAGTTTGTAGCTTCCACTTATTCGTTACCGATGTATTGACATCTCTCAATAGCATCTCTCTTCTTTTATCCAGGTTGATGTGGAAAACGACGCCAATCACTCTGTTGTTTCTTGTATCGATGATTCCATTCTTGGATCCTCCAGGCGCTCTAGCGTTTGATTGGAGCTTTGCCAACACATCTGCCATTCTTATTTCCGCTCTTCTCGGATTCTTTCTTCAATTGTCTGGAGCCTTAGCCCTCGGGTGAGTAAAACTTCCTATATGTTTTCGTGTGTTCAGTACATTTCGATTCTGTTATATCATTTTGGACCTGGATTTTGTTTTTGTTTGGTTTGGCTCCTTGAGTCCAAATTTTGTCCCATTTATGCAGAGCAACTTCTGCAATTACGCATGTGGTGCTGGGACAATTCAAGACCTGTGTCCTGCTCCTTGGAAACTACTACATTTTCGGGTCGAATAGTGGTATGATTAGCGTATGTGGTGCGTTTGTGGCGATTATGGGGACTTCCTTATATACTTACCTTAACACGAGAGGTCAATGTCTTAAGGCTTCGTCTTCTTCTTCTTCTTCTTCTGCTCCTTCAGACAAGAAATCAAGATTCAGTGATCTTAAGGATGATGACAAGAATCTTGAACCTTACGGCTCCGAAGCTGTTTAATCTAGTCTAACTTTGTAGTATAGTTTTGATTAATTTTTCCAATTATTAGATTCTAATTTCAACTTTTTGTGTGTGTCGATTCTTGTTTCTATTTTGTTTAATTCCATCCTGAAAATAAACAACTTTTCTTTTGGTAGCGATGTCTTTCAAATATTTTTGTTTTTGTTTCGTTGTAATCAAATATGCTTTGTTCTTGTTTTTTCTTGTCAATTTTTGGAGATGTATATCTGCTGAATATTTTGAAATTTAGTGAAACTGTAAACCAAAATGTCATATATGAAACCCTGTTTCATCTATTGGTTGAATAAATATTTATTTCATGTTTCCACACCAAAAATGTCATGTAAATGATATAGGCTTTATGGGCCGAATAAGTCAAATGGGTCGGCTTGTAGGCCTAGTTAGTTGTTTTTTTCTCTCATTATGGGGAAAATTTAGGATTAAGGAAATGTAATTCTCTGCCATTTATTACTGTGAAGAAATTAAAATTCCAAAATATAAATTGATGAATCCACTGTACTGTTAAATTTTCACTTGTACGATCGTTTTCTCCGAGATCCGAAATCTGTGAATCTGAAACCAACGGCCGATTCTTCGCTGCATCTCCTCCTTCATCTCGCCGTCATCTCCGGTAAGTCAATCTCTCTCTCTCTTCCACCGCTGCGAATTCTCCATACGCATTTTGATTGTTCCGTTTTCCCGGTGTGCTGAGTAGATCGGATTCCCTGGTGATCGATTCCGCTGGTTCCTTTTTGAATCTGATGTGATGATATTAGTTTGATTACGATTCGCGGATCGGATCTGTAAATCTCTTTTTTTTATCTTCTCACCATTATTGAACAATTGAAATCGATAGATGAAGCTTGACACAGTTCTGTAACTCAGTTGTATAGAAATTGAGTTTGAGAGGCACTGATCTAGCTTGCATCTTATTCGATTAGCTCGATCGTGTGACATTTGTCAGTTTTACTGCTCTCTCTCTTAGATCTGTGCTTTATTTGGGAGCACCTGGGAACGTTTGATTCCTCACTTGTTGGTTTAGTTTGCGAATTGAGAAACTCTTTTTTTTTTTGTTGACGAAAAACACGAAAAAGATGGAGAAATCATGTACGCTGCTAATTTACCATGACAAAGCAACTCCTGCACTTGCGAACGAGATCAAAGAAGCTCTTGAAGGGAACGATGTACAAGCGAAAATCGACGCCTTGAAGAACGCAATCATGCTTTTGCTTAATGGTGAAACTTTGCCTCAGCTTTTCATCACTATTATCAGATATGTTTTGACTTCTGAAGACCACACAATCCAGAAGCTACTGCTTCTTTACCTGGAAACAATCGAGAAAACCGATTCTAAAGGAAAGGTGTTACCTGAGATGATATTGATTTGTCAGAATCTGAGGAACAACCTTCAGCATCCAAACGAGTACATCTGTGGAGTTACATTGCGGTTCCTTAGCCGATTGAGAGAGATTGAAGTTATGGAGCCTTTGATTCCATCAGTGTTGCAGTGTCTGGAGCATCGCAACCCGTTTGTCCGTAGGAACGCGATTTTGGCTATTATGTCGATATATAAGCTCCCTCAAGGTGACCAGCTCTTGGTTGATGCACCTGAAACGATTGAGAAAGTTCTGTCAACCGAACAGGATCCCTCTGCTAAAAGAAACGCATTTCTTATGCTCTTCAACTGCGATCAAGACCGGGCGGTAAACTATCTCCTGACTAATGTTGATAAGGTTTCTGACTGGAATGAATTGCTTCAGATGGTAGTTCTGGAATTAATCAAAAAGGTTTGTAGGACCAAGCCATCAGAAAAGGGCAAGTATATCAAGATCATTATCGCTTTGTTAAATGCCCCTTCATCTGCAGTTACTTATGAATGTGCCGGGACACTTGTTTCTCTGTCATCTGCTCCAACTGCTATTAGAGCAGCTGCCAACACCTACTGCCAGCTTCTTCTTTCTCAGAGTGACAACAATGTGAAGCTAATCGTGCTTGATAGGTTGAATGAGCTCAAAGCCTCTCATAGGGAGGTCATGGTTGAGATGATCATGGATGTGCTAAGAGCACTCTCTAGCCCGAATCTCGACATTCGCAGGAAGGCACTTGATATTGTCCTTGAATTGGTTACTCATCGGAATGTCAATGAGGTCGTGCAAACATTGAAGAAAGAAGTTGTCAAGACACAAAGTGGAGAGCTTGAGAAGAATGGTGATTATAGACAGATGCTCGTCCAAGCCATTCATGCTTGTGCGGTCAAGTTCCCTGAAGTAGCAAGCACAGTGGTACATCTTTTGATGGATTTTCTGGGTGACACCAATGTGGCTTCAGCTCTTGATGTGGCTGTTTTTGTCAGAGAGATCATTGAATCAAACCCCAAATTGAGGGTTTCAATCATAACCCGCTTGTTGGACACTTTCTATCAGATTCGGGCTGCAAAGGTTTTCCCATTTGCCCTTTGGATTGTTGGGGAATATTGTCTATCACTCTCTGAAGTTGAAACTGGCATAGCAACCATCAAGCAATGCCTCGGTGAGATGCCTTTTTACTCTGCTACCGAGGAAGCAGAGTCAAATGATACCTCAAACAAGACTCCACAGAACACCTCTGCTACAGTTTCCTCTAGAAGACCTGCCATTCTTTCTGATGGGACTTATGCTACCCAAAGTGCTGCCTCTGAAACCGTTTTCTCTCCATCTACAGTTGCTCAGGGATCATTGGCTTCTGGAAATTTGAGATCTCTTATCTTAACTGGTGATTTTTTTCTCGGAGCAGTGGTTGCTTGCACATTGACTAAACTTGTTCTCAGGTTGGAGGAAGTTCAGTCATCCAAAACCGAGATTAACAAGGCAAAAACACAAACTTTACTCATCATGGTCTCTATGTTGCAACTAGGACAATCTCATGTGGTTCCGCATTCAATTGATCCCGACTCCTATGAGAGGATTGTGCTCTGCATAAAATTAATTTGCCACACAAGTGACGAGATGAAGAAGATTTGGTTGGAATCCTGTCGCCAGAGTTTTGTCAAAATGCTCTCTGAGAAACAGCTACGAGAACTAGAGGAACTTAAAGCCAAGGCCCAAATATCTAACGCTCAACCTGATGATCTCATTGATTTCTTCCATCTGAAGAGCAGAAAGGTAATGACATCCGAAGATTGTTCTCTTTTCATATATACACACACACCATCATGGTATTATCTCATTGTTGGTCTGACTGTTAATATACCTGTGATAAATCTCTCTCAGGGTATGAGTCTACTTGAGTTAGAAGACCAAGTACAAGACGACCTAAAACGTGCAACCGGTGAATTCACTAAGGACGAAAATGATGCAAACAAGCTAAACCGGATTCTTCAACTCACAGGATTCAGCGACCCAGTCTATGCTGAAGCATATGTGACAGTCCATCACTATGACATAGTCCTCGATGTCACAGTTATCAACCGTACCAAAGCAACCCTCCAGAATCTGTGTTTGGAATTGGCGACCATGGGAGACCTAAAGCTTGTCGAGCGCCCTCAGAATTACACACTTGCACCTGAATCAAAGAAGAAGATAAAAGCCAACATCAAGGTTTCCTCTACCGAGACTGGGGTTATCTTCGGGAACATTGTCTACGAAACTTCAAATGTCATGGAGCGAAACGTTGTGGTCCTTAACGACATACATATTGATATCATGGATTATATCTCTCCTGCTGTGTGTTCAGATTCTGCATTCAGGTCCATGTGGGCAGAATTCGAATGGGAAAACAAGGTATAACTAAACCGAAATTTTCCTTCTTACTTAAAGCTGTGTTTTGATGACTCGAACCGAATCTGGTCTTCTAATCCTAGGTGGCTGTAAACACTATGATTCAAGACGAGGAAGAGTTTCTTGATCACATTATTAAATCAACAAACATGAAGTGCCTCACTCCAACGTAAGTCCCGTTTCTACTCGATCGCCTTTATTATTACTAGCTTGCAGGTTTCTCACTGGATTATTCGCTCTGTCTTTTCCAGATCTGTGTTAGAGGGTGAGTGTGGGTTTCTCTCAGCTAATTTATACGCCAAGAGTGTGTTTGGAGAAGACGCTTTAGTAAATGTGAGTATTGAGAAACAAAGCGATGAAAAGCTTAGCGGTTACATAAGGATTCGAAGCAAGACACAAGGGATTGCTCTTAGTCTTGGAGATAAGATTACTCTGAAGCAAAAGGGGAAAAGTAGCTGAAACCAAATTCACTCACTATCCTTTTTTCTCATAACTCCAGGTACTCTCACATTTATCTTGATTATGTAAGTTTCAGACTCCGTATCTTGCTTTTTTACTCTTGGTTTCTCAGACAATGTGTTTATCCAAATCTTTCAGGTTCAGAGCAACAGTATTTGCGAACTTCCAGTTTTTTTTTTTTTTTTTTTGAGCAGGAATTTTCCGATTATTATAATGAGGAAGAATAAGATGTATGGATTCGACGAGAACATGGTTTTAAAATTTGAGTTTTGTATTATTACTTTTTATAAGAGATTTTGGTAATTTGATAGTAGATTATCCGGAACACAAACAAATACTGGTCTATTTAAGGCCTGGTGCACTATAGATTGTGCTAATATGCGCGCTTCAGTAAGCAACCTGCCTGTTAGATACTTTTTATGTTAATGTATAAAAGCATCTAAATCGTATTGCGTTAGTAAAAATGACAGAATTCAAGTTTATGATATATTTTCTTCTGTCTATCAGTTTTTTGTATTAGTGACAAACTACAGAATTAATACGCCAATAGTTTTTAGGCAAGTGTTAGTATTTGTGATAGTTAATTTTTCAAATTATAATCATGATAGTATTTTATATAAAAAATAAACTATTAGACATCCTTGACGTTCATTTCGTTTTGTTAGATATATTTTTAGAATATCTGATGTGTCCAAATGAAATAGTGTTTTAAATCGTATGCTTTAGTTAAAACAAGATTTGGTGATTATAAAGTGCTCGTGCCTGATAATTTCAAATTGAAACAGTATGAACATGTGTATACAAGATAAGATTCACGAACCCAAAAAAATATTAAAAAAATTGAGACACTATAATAATTAAGTGCCTAGAGAGACAACTCAGACAAGAGCTGTCACTGAGCAAATGTTGTCTCCTACTCAATGCACAAATACTTGTGTAAACTTCAAAACGTTTACTATCTTTGCTCCTAGTATAAATACGTTGTTCTCTTACGCATTTAGTTAAATAGTACGTGTAAAATATAAAGATCTATTGTCGGATAACTCAGAAGTCAGGACAAGTAGTTGTGATTGAATGTCATGTGTTTTTGTTCGTTCAATGTACGTTCCGACCAGAGAGCGAGTTCCAACGTCTATCTGTTCATTTTGATATCCCAAGAAATACTTCTAAGGAAATTACAAAAAACTTGGTATCATCTCTTGATTTTGTTTAATCAACCATATTTGTATCTGTTGATTAATACTAGTAGTATTTAATTATTGAAATATATTACCGATCTTGTAATAGTTTAATATATGAAAGAAAATTATACGGGATGTTGGAGGTGGATTTCACCCCACATTAGGCCCATTAATGAGTGAGCAAGAAAAGGTTATTTGAGCCCATAAAGTGATGCACGGCCCAATGAAAGGAGCATAGAAGAATGGGTCAAAAAGTATCAAACTAAGGAGCGAGAATAGCGGGGTAGTTGTACCGAAAGACCGAAGATGGAGGAAACCACCAGGAGAGTGATGAGTTCGCCATATAAGGAGGAAGGAGATCAAAGGGAAGGGAACAACAAATCGGACGAAAGAGTTAAAAACGAAATACAATCCCTTTAAACTCATTTCCATTCTGTAACACGATTAGCTCGCAAACCCTGAAACATTAATCATCCTTGTCTTTGTTTGTTTGGCTTTACGAAAATTTAAACCCAGATCCTCATTTATATCTAAATACAAAATCCTAAGTGTGAGTTTTAGCACTCACATGGGACTAATCTGAACTTTTTACCTATATTGATTTAAATACGGATATGTTTTTGTGTATAATTTTCTTTATCAGGTCAGATAAACATACACTTATTTTATCACCTACTCGTTCCTCACACAAAAAAATATAATTTATTCTTGAACATTTAAAGGAACAAATTACATAAGTTTCCTTGTTCTTTACTCAACGAATTAAATTGCGACTACATTCAGCCGCATATTTTGTTCACAACTTCACACACACATGAAAATGAGATAAGAGAAATGTAATTAAAAAAAAAAGGTTAAATTTGGATGCATTAACTCATTTGATCCAAAATAAAAAATTGTATAAAGATTTAGAAAATCACAAGATCTAATCTAAACACACTTTGCGCGATCTAGTATGATACTTCACGACCATTGATAAAACAGAAACAACAATGATAAAAAAAAATATTGTACGCACATCCCAAAATTTAATAAATGTAACAAAAAATACAAAGAGTCACGTACATGCATGTGCATATAAATTATATAAAACTATCTAAAATCTCTACTATCATATGCTATAATTTAATTAATGCGACATTGCATGGTCCATCCACCTAAGCCTAATCTGGAATTAGTTATTGTTTAATTGCCTTTGATTAACTAATACGTTTTGTTTTTAGCTTAAAGCCCCAAAAGAACGTAGTAGAGTACTGTAACAGGCAAAGCAACCAGCATTCCGAATATAACCCTGCGAAATAATAAACATTAAGTTAATATTTAAAATATCAATTTTTTTTTGCTTCCATATTATGATATTTTGTAGGGAATATAATTTAATGGGGAAAAAAACATTAATGTTTTGAAATGAAGTTTGACAATTTTTGAAGATTAAATGATTAAGGAAGAAGGAAGGAAAATGTAAACACTTTGACTTATGCAATAGTTCACTTATAAACCTTTTTCAAAAAAAAAAAAAAACTTACGCAGTGCTGAGAATATCAGGATGGACGTTATATTCCTTGGCGAAAACAAAAGGAACGATTCCTTGAGGAAGAGCAGCCTTCAAAAGTATATATATTTTCTTATCAATAATTATATATAATACTATATATGTGAAGAAAAATTCAACAGCGCTAAATCATCAACTGTAAGTTAAAATTGAAATATATAAATTAAAGATGAACCTGAACGATGGCGATATGGAGGAGACTGCCTCGAATACCAATTGCAATCGAGGTGGCTGCGATTACGGCCGGTCCGGTCAAGAATCTTACGGCCATTGCAAACACTGCTACTGATTTTCCGCAAGCTATTATCTTTGGTTGCAATGCCATAAACAGACCTATACATTACCAATTTAATAAACATAATAGTTAGCAAAATATGCTAAAGATTAAACGATTGTAATTATATAATCAAAAAGATATATATGAAGAGGAACTATACCAAGACTAAACATAGCCATTCCAAGACCTGCATCAGATAATATCGAAATCGATCCACTCACTATCGTTGGCATCTTTATATTCCACCTGTCCCATAAAAATCATAATATATGTAATCAACATTAAGCAAGCAACTTACTTTGTTGTATTTTACGGTATTTTTCTTTAAAATGTGGCTTTTAAAATATATTTCGTGTGGAATCTGTTGAAAATGTTAATTTAACAAAAAAAAAATTAAAAAATAAGATGATATAGTACTTACTTGAAAGAGACAAGGGACCAAGCAAGGCCAATGAGACTAGAGTAAGTGTTAGGGTTTCGAATAAGCTTTCTCCAAACCATTATCAGTATAAGTCTCGTCATCACGCTCGCCGGCGGCATCTGCTGTTTCCTCGGACCGCCGGGACCACCGTCTTCCATGTCACTGCCTTTTTTCCCCATGTAAGGTGACGAATTTACCCCTGACTTCCCTTCGTTATTACCGTCCTGATCTATCTCCACATGCCCTTTTCTTCCCGGTGTCATGTTCTCTATCAGATTTTGCATCGCTGTCATCATCCAAGTTTGAATATAATAAAATTCAAAGAAAATACTAAAACTAATTGATTATGTATGATAAAAAAAATTCTCATTTCTTGACCATATTTCACTATGTACTAGTTTCATTTGTTATATATGAATAAATTAAATATGATTCAAGTCAAAGAAAAAATCAAAACCGAGAATGGGATAGACACACTTTTACGGAAAATATTTAAAATTATAAGAATGACTTAAGTATTAATGATATACAATGTATTAAGTGGAAGATCAATGAACCTTTGGTAGCGAGGTTGTCGTGAGGAGGAAGAGAAGCTTTAGGGTCGGTGGATAAATCGGTGGAGGCACCTCTGGTCATAGCGTTCCTCGCGTTGGCTTCCGATACCGGAGAAGCACTCGAACTCCACACGAACATGTTCATCTCCTTGTTCTGTCCGCCTCCGCCTCCTCCACCACTACTTTCTTTTTTCTTGACACCACTTGCTCCGCTCGTTGATCCCGTGAACATCGGGTTCGGTGGTGGGTACGATGGAACTGACCATAATATCAAAATATATTAAAAAATCACATCATAAGGCACAAAAAAGGGTAATTAATTTTCAAAAGTACCAGAATAATGCCACAATAGAACCATAATGTAATAGTCTCACAAGTAATATTTTCATATGTATAGTAAAAAATATGTGCTAGTGTAATATAATGTTATAGAACAATATTTGGTTTTAGTTTAAATTATGAAATGTAATATTTGTGTTATGAAAACATAAATGAAATTGAATAAAAAAATCTTCAAAATCACTAATTAGCCTATAAATACCCATTTGATCGGATGGAAATAAAAAAAAACAAAAACATAATAACAACTATTTACTTTCCAATAAAATTTTCTCTTCAAATTTTTCACTTTTGAATCGATTTATTGGATTCTTTTACATATATAAAAAGCAAAAAGCAAAAAAAAATCATACCACTATTATTGTTGTATAATTCCCCACTCATACTTCTCCCTCCTTTTCCTCCTTTTTTCGTCTTCATAACTTCCTCATCAAAATTCGACGTTCTCGGCGTCACGCCTTTAGACGACTGAAGCGAGTAAACATCTCCGCCGGGACCAGCTCCGGTGCCACCATAGCTGTTAGTGTAACCGTGACGAGGACTTGGGGCTTTGCTTGCGTTAAACATTGCGTAGAAATCTGTCTGATTAAAGCTCGAAGCTCTCGGCGTCGGCTCTCGTGATGACTGAACGGAGTAAATCTCCACGCCGGTGAGATTTGAAGCTCGTGGCGTTATCATGGAGGAGTTCAATCCTCCGCCGTGAGATTTGTTGAACGATGAGATCATTGATGAGGCGGCGCTTGATCTTCGGACCACTACGTGGAGCTTTCCGTCATCACCTATCTCCGCATCGGTCTGATTATTAAAAAACATGTACAAATTTGAGTTAATGTGAAGTAAACCGGATGTAACTGAACCGGTAATGGAACCGAGTTTCTAATTTCGTTTATTTTATACCAAGTTTCTAACCGGTAATGGTCCGGGTTATCACTAATTCAAGTTTACGTAACCCCTCAATTTACCTTGCTTGAGGAAGGAAACTAGGCAATATGTAAGTTGATATTTCTTCTATTTTCATATTTAGTGATATTTTCACTTAATACACATATATTAAAGAAAAACTGTGAAGGCCTAATATATTCCTGTTTTATATTAATTGTCAAAATAACAATAGAAGACCAACTTTATCAAAAAAAAAAAACAATAAGAGAACACATAACTCACTACAGGATATTTTACAATATTTGTTGTTATTAAATTATTAATATATTTTGGTGTGTAAAATCATAGGTTTGGATTAGAACCGGATTTGGTAGTAACAATAAGACTAAAGAAATACTAGCTACTATATTCTGTATAGGAAATGTAAAACATAATTTAAAGTCTTTTTTATATATAAATGTGGCTAAACCATAATTTAGTACGATGTATATTTAATCTATTCATTTGTATTGATTTTAAAAGGGTAAAAAAGTTGGTTTGACTTCCGAAAAAGGAACTCGAACTCAAAATGGTTTCATAATTTGATATAGATCACCGAAAATGAATCCAGAAACGACATGTAGAGTTATATATATATATATATTGTTTTTTTGATAAAGTTAAGTACAATATATTTACATCAAGTGTAATCCATTTGTAGTTTTGTTGAGTTAACCGGATGGTTAGTTTGGAGCAACATATAAAGAATAAGGCTATTAGTGTACCTGAAGTGGCTCACGGCCATTGAGAGAGATAACATCAGAATCAACTCGAAAGGAAGTGATTGAACCGGCCGTTTCCGGGAACTGCTCGGAGATGAGAAGCTTAGCGCCACGGAACTCGAACAAGAAGAGCATTAATGTATACCATATGATGCTCTGAAGCACAACGATCTGCACCATTAGGTTGCCGGAGAAGTCACCGTACATTGCCCGGAGCAATGGGATTCCCATCACCAACGTGTTCGGTAATGTCGATAACGAGAATAGCGTTATCATCCATTCTAAGCTTCCTCTGCGACTAAAAGCCTGAAATAATATCACAATATATATATATATTTGTGTGAGTAAGAGTGTATACAGACATGTATTAACAAGATTTATAAGGGATATGTGGAAGAACCGGCAGATATTATTGTCATTTAATTAAGACATACACACATCTAAAAAGTCACAATTTAATCGGAAAAAAAGTTACCGTGTTAAATGACCTAGTAACTAGGTTGGTCCACGTCTAGTAGTATATTACACAGTTTTCTATAACCAAATAATACATCTAGTAACACGATTACTACTAGACTACCATCACTTAATGAAACACACAAGAAATGAAAATAAAGTTATGACTTAATATAAAGTAACTAATAATATTTTTTTCATATCTTATATAAGAGTATGTGCAAATAAAGTAACAATCTAATATAAGATTTTTTTTTATGATGAACTATATAAGATATGAAAAAACTATATAAGATATTAAACGAGACGGGCCTGCCAAAGAAAGAGTGCGGCGAGGATGACGACTTTCTGAAGAGAATCGGCGGCGAGGAAATGATAATTCATGGCATAAGGATCATTGGAGGAAATGAAATGGAAAGAGAGAAGAGGAACCGCGAAAACCGCAACGAACCGGTTTATACCGGAACATTGGTCCGGTGTGAATATTCCCCACCACCGTACCGAACCGTACGCTAGTATCATAGCTACGTATAGCGGCACCATCGCCGCTAGTACGTCGTACATGTCTTTGCCGGTGATCATTTTGACTTTTTCCGGCAAGAAGAGAGAAGAAAAGATTAAGGATATAGAGAGAGAAGAGCGAGTGGTAGTATATCGTATTTATGGAGGAGGAAATGCAGTTCCTTGGGACGATTTTAATTAATGTTAACCTAATGTTAATCATATAAAAAATGTTAAATCATATATATATGTATATATATTTTTATAACAGAATAATGGGATTCGTGTTCAAACATTGAATTATAGCTAAAGAGGATCGTTTGCATTTGAAGACTATTAAACAAATATAGACCTAAAGGTATTTTTCGGTACTATTTTGTGCATGGACTAATACTAATATTAGTTTGGATTATTAAAACGATTATCACAAATACAAGTGGTAACATGATACAAATTCACCTAGAGCTACGTTAGAAAATATATCCCGCAAGATCACATACTTGCACCATATACAAATATAATTCCATCAAAAACATTATATAGATGCCTAAAATCAAATACTATATGACACATCATTTTCTACTATAAATATTTTTGCATCTTAATGTATTCTCTGTTTTTTTGTTTTTTTTTTTTGTTTTCTGAAGGAGACCGTTATATTTATTATTTAACTACGAGAAAAAAAAACAGAGAATCTTGTCTTGGGATGAACAAGATTGGTTTACCTTTTGTCTCGTGGTCTATATATTATTTGAAGCAAAATTAAATGCTTCGAAAGATTATATTTACACAAATGTTAGATTCAAAATATCCGTGGAGTTAGATATTTGTATCCACTTGTACGTGTAACACCACTTTTCAATTTTCACACACAACTTTCTATATTTAAATAGATATAAATATTAGACGGTAAATTTACATTAGGTTTTTATATTCATTAAAAATGATTATGTGTAAGCTAATGACACGGTGAAGGTCGATGCATGCACATGGTGTTGAAAGCATCTAATTACACTTCCTGAGCGATCTGCGGTTCCTGTAAAGATCCGAGAAAAAAACGATTATACTTAATTTATTTAATTTTAAACGTTGTAGTTTTGTGGACAGAATTTACAACTTTACCACTCCAATTATAATTTTTTTGTTTCTTTTGAAATCTTAATGATTTCTTTATTAATTACAGTAAAAAACATTGGCGATTGGACCGGATGAAAATTAGCTTCTTCCATATTCACTTGTCGTATTTTCATATTGCGTCGGTCTACGTATTCAGCCCGCCGCGTAAGTGGGCCTAATGGACCTTGTAAATCCTTTTGAAAACCCTAAGAGTAAGATCTTACCTTATGGGGAAAAAGGATAATAAGATTTTTTTTTTAGGGATAATAAGATTACGTTAGTAAGTAAATCACCTAATTAAAATATATTTGAATACAAATAAAATAAAAATACCAGCTCGTATTTATTGATAATCTGTATAAGATAAAAAAATAGGATATAGATGAAAACCCTACAAGTTCATGCTCAACTCCTTGGCTGCCATGAAACGCAATAAGCAAGAACAAAACAAGGATGATTCCAACGATGGTTCAAGTCACATAGATCTGTTTCCAATGGATCTAACGATAGAGATACTAACTAGATTGCCCGTAATCTCTTTTGAAAAGTTCCAATATGTTTCGAAGACATGGTTTTCCATAATCAGAAGCAAAGATTTCATCAACTCTTCGGTCTCTCTGTCCTCGATGCCACCATCATCACGACTTCTAATCTCTTTCAAAAGCGGTGAATTGACCAATAAGAATGTTGAAAAGAGTTTGTTCTTCTTGACCTCTTCACAGGATGAAGAAGAATCTTCTTCTTTGGTAGCAAATCTCGACATGACTATGTCTTCTATGAATGCTTATTTCTACACACGGTGTGCTTCCCTCAATGGCTTTATGCCTTTCACATAAAGGTCGTTTCATGATATGTAACCATAGCACGAGACAAGTCATAACCTTACCCGAAATCGCGGGTGTTAAATGGAAGTCTAGTTATAAATATTTGGGGTACGATCCAGTTGATGATCAATATATATAAAGCAATGTGTAAGAGGTTTTCAAGTTCTGAAGATGATCAAAAGCACATGCTTTTAACACTTGGAGGTGATAAAGAACTATCATGGAGACACATTAAAGACACTACCCGGAATTATTTTCCTATAACAAAGGGAATATGCATCAATGGGTTTGTGTATTATGGCGCATGGACTTCAACACCATCTAAGAGTCCGGTGATTGTGTGTTTTGTTTGCAAGGTTTTACAACCATCAAAAGCCTCAAATTTTCTCCTTTGTCATCATAAACACGAGATCATACAAAAGAGTACAGCAAGTAAAGAAAATAAACAAAGCAGAGAAAAGTAAAGAAAAGGACACACAAAGGATTTGTTAACCCGGTTCACGGCATTAACGAGCCGCTACGTCCGGTTAGGATCAATAGATTCCCAACTCCACTATGAAGAAGAAAGTGTTTGCAAATGATACAAGTGATTGTCTAAAACTCTTCACTAGCTAAGATTCACTTTGTCTCTCATCATTCGCTACTTAAGAAACTACCCAAAGGTTACCCTTTCTTGTTTCTCAAACCTCCTTTCGATCTCTCTCCATAGATCTATATTGTTCTTTCTCGCGTCTTCATATATGCTTATATATGGGAGACAACTTCAAACCTAGTGCAGCCACCAAAACCCCAAAAGACCCTTCTCTTTACACGTTTTGTTTTTCCGTCAAACACTCCTTTATTTTGAATTCACATAGAGAAAAATTGTCCTTCCTTGGCCAGCTTCTTGTGCTCCCAGAAATGTTTAACTTAACCAGAGATGAATTTACATTTAAGTCTAGTTAAGATCTCTGTTGGTACCTTGTTTACTTGAGCATAAAGTTCACATCTTTACATTGATGTTAGAAAGGAAAATTAGTTATTATAAATTTACTCATTTACGATTCTCGTGAGTTTGAGTTACAGATATTAGAAGCTGTTAAAGAACATGAATGGTTGAGGAAAAAAATTTCGTTTCCAAGAAAAAGAAGGGGACAATATGCTTCGTTGGATTGCTTAGGAGAATATCCAATGTCTTTTCAAGGCACCAACAAAAGAGGTGAAGTTGTTGTCTCTCCAAAGTTTTTACCACGTGACCGGATTTTCTACATTCTCTATTTAGATGTAGAAAACAGAAACATTAGTAGGATTCAACTTGAAGGAATTGCAGATGATGAAGATTTTAGGAGTCGCTATGGAATTGGAAAAAATGGTAAGTGCCATGTCTATGTCTCACCAGACTATGGTGGAGATATTGCCTTTTTACAACGTGTTTTCTTTTTCTACCTGAAGGGTCGAATAAGGCCTTTGACTTTTTTTTACAATTTGTTATGTATTATATGAATAAGTTTTTTAACTTCATATTGGCCTTTTTTATGGATTTTGATAAAAGTTTATCAATGAGGTTAACTGGTCCAGCTCTATTCATACAAATGGCAAAAAAAACTAAATGCCCAGATTAGATTACAAAGCTCTATTGGGCAATTAGAAACAACACTTTTGGATACTTTGGCTATAAACATTTTACTTTTAAACATTGTTCTAAGGGTATTACAGAAGGTCATTGCGCGTGAACGATTCTTGTCCTTTTAATTTTGCTTCAAGGAACGAATTAACACTCTCAATTCTCAGCGAGGATTCCCAAATTCAAAATGGAATCAATTGTAAAAATTTGATGATAAAATGAAAAAAGCAAAAATAATAATACTAAAACGAAAAGAAGGAGCATTTACAAAAAAAGAAAGAAAAAAGGAGTAAAAGTCACAAGAGGTAGGCCCAACAAAATCCAGAGCCCACAACTATATTCCAATACCACGGGCCATACTATTAACTTTTTATCGAAAACTCCAAACCGAGAAACCAACACACACCAAACGAAAGCCCCCACCGGTTATACCCAAAAAAAACCGCCGGTTCTAACTTCTAACTGATTACCGGTAATGCCAATATTACCCATAACTTTAAATCCGAGTGTTTTGTGTCTGCACATTGCTTAGAATCACAACGAATTCGCCTAGCAATATACAACATCTCGATCATTCCATCTTTGCTTGTAGTATGAGCGTACTTGTGCGCCGTTTTACATAATAAGCTTTATATTGGGCCTAGTGCAAAGCCCATTTACCTTTTTCTATTCACGGAGTTGATTTTATCGAGCCTCCACTCGTCTCTGAGCCTGGCGATGAAATTGTCGGCTTTCATGTTAACGTCCGGGCTTGGACAGAATCCCGACCCGCCACCACTACCAACGACGACGTTTGCTTCCACTCCGCCGTCAGATTGTGTGAGTTCTAACCCCCAGCCGAGGTCGATCACTTCTCGCTCAGGGGAGCTACATCTTGAGCTCTGATTGCTCCGTATCTTCGCGAAATCACCACTCACGACGAATTTTAGCGGTGGAACTGTAAACGGAGGCGGTGGTGGAGGTGGAGGCGTAATTTGAGTCAACGGAGATCCTTGGCCGTTGTTCTCTTCATTGAAATTTGTCGGTTTCGTCGGCCGCGGAGGTCTTCCGGATTTCACTCTCCGTGGTGGTGTCTGAGGATCGTATTGGATCTTTCTCGGTGGTGGAAGTGGAGGCGGCGCTGGTACAGAGTGAATCTTTTTGCTCTTAGCTCCCTTCTTGAATAATCCGTAGAAGACTGACTGAGATGATCGTAATGGAGGCGGAGGAGGTGGTGGAGGAGGAGGCGGAGACGGTGGTGGAATTAACGATTGGTATTGCGGTGGTTCCGTCTTCATCACCATTACCGGAGATTCGATTCTCTCTTTTCTCTTTGATTTCTGAAGTTTTTTCTTCTTCTTTCCTTGATTATATAGAGAAGCGAAAACCATTTTAATCTCTTTCGCCGCATTGCTCTTTCTTCGCTGTAGAGTCCCTTGTACTTTCCTCGGTGGCGTAGCAGTTATTAGCGTAGTCGGTGGCGGAGGTGGCGGTGGAGGTGGTGACGGTGGAGGAACAAACGCGCGTTTAAACTTGGTGTCACTGCGTTTCACGTTTTCGTTTATATCTCTGTTTCTAACAGAACGATGAGTCTTCCTCGGTTTCTGCAAAACTTCAACCGGAGATATTCGAGGAGGCGGAGGAGGAGGTGGTGCTGCTGGTGGTGGTTGCGGCGGCGGAGAAGACGGTTTCACAATAAATTTATCAATTAAAATCTCCTTAGGCTCAGATTCTTCTTCGATCTCAATTTTAGAACGATTCGGAAATTGTTCATAAGAACACGAATCATGCGATCGGTACTTATCGATTTCGAAATCGTCGTAAAACCGGAACCGGCGATCGCCGGTATCCCTAAAAAATCCTTGTCTCAGATCAGGATACGAGCTACTACTACGCCTCAACGATACAATTCCGGTAACCGGTAATCCATGAGAAAAACTTCTGCTATTCACGCTCTCGTAGATCTTACACCTATCAGCTTCGTACACGTCATCAAACCACTGCTGTGAAGAAACCTCCGAGGATGAAGAGATGATTTTGGTATCCTCACCGACGGTCATTTCACCAATCGTGACAGCTCCTCCTTCGCCGTGTGACGACTGTGACAATCCGTCGTCGTTTCGTCTAGCGAGTAAGCCGCAGAGAATCGCGAAAACTACTAAAACGACGTTTATTGAATCCCATCCTCGTTTCACCCAAGCTGGCTGAAGAATCTGAGATGTGATCGAGAGAAACGGAGGGACGACGAAGGTCACAAAGACAAGAAAAGTAGCCGCTGAAATTACTCCGATCATTACCGGAACTAACATCTTCGAAATCGGTGATCTCCGGCGAGTGTACTCGGTAGATTCAAACTGCGGCCAGATCAGCGGCGGTTGGTCGTCCATTTCCCGGTATAATTTTTGAATAGAGAAAAAGAGAAGAGAGAGACTTGACGATTTGATTACAGTACATTAATGAGTAAACGTTTATATAGTGCTTAATATGTGGCGGACAGATTAACAATAATATTAGTTAAGTGTGTTATTTCAATTTAATTATAGGGAAATTAAACTATGATTGAAATTTTAATCATACGGACACGGAAAGGAATTGTTGTCATGGTATTGAACTATGTCGCGACCGATGACCACCTGTTAAAATACTATAAACTCGATTCAAATCATTGATTTGGAAAATTCGTCGAATCACTTTAATTCTTAAAACAAATTATGCACCATAATTCCAAATATATCAAAGATTGCCTATATAATTATGTTTTTGATTAATTTAAAATAATTTTTTGTGAAGCGTATACGAAAAAACACTATTTGATAATGACATAAAAACGAAAGATTGATATGTTATTTTCACGTAGCCGTCCAATTATACTTTCCGTATTATTATTTGAATAGTCTAATTAATCGGATTTGGTGCATGATTTAATAAACATCAGTTCGTCAAATGTATTATTTTTTAAAAAAAGATTGATAAATTAATTTTGTTTTAATAATTGATGAGGATGTTGCCACTAAGGCCCGTTTTGGATAACCCTTATTTACAAGCAACGTCGAGCCATCGACTAAAATAGTATATATTTTTGCCTACCGAACCTTACATTAGTCATGCAAATAATGAAAGCATAATCAAACATATGTTGACATATCAGATACTATATTGTTTAGCAAGGAAACATTTCAACACACGATTTTTGTTTGTCATGAGATTTTACTAGCTACGTAAGATAAAACTTAATATTCAAAGTAAGACTTTAACGTTTATTACTAAAAAAGAGAAATTTTAGAAAAATATCCTATATATGTTTACAAATTTGAAAAATACCCTTTCTATTTAAAAACTAAAATTATTTTTTAAAAATACTTTCATGAAAACTTAATAATAACTTATAAAAATCTAAGATTTTGAAAATAAAATCATTTATTTTTTGGTGTAAAATAAATATACAAAAATTTAGTGCCGATCAATATTATATATAACTTTTTAAAACATATTTAATATTATGATATATTTTAACGATTCAAAAAATGTAATATATTTTTGATTATTGAACCAATCAAAATTAGAATATGGTTAAAATCAAACCAAATGGTTTGAAAGCTTCTAAATTTTGTGAGATTGCTCATAACCTTCTAAATTAAAAAAATATATATATTATGGATCATGGTTAAAACCAAATGGATGGTAACCCCATAAAAATAAATAAGAATTTATTAAATTATTTTTAAAAAATTCACATGTGATGTTTCCTCCTAAAATTGTGACAATTTTATTTTTCCAATCCAATTTTTTGAGTTTAAATCATTGTATGTTATCATATTTATTTTCAAATTGAAATAAATTAATGATAATAATTTATTTGTAAATTTTTATGTTAGTTATAAAGATATAAGCTTAAATAAGGAGACAAAAAATAATTATTAATTTTTAAAAAAATAGATATAGGGTACTTTTCAAATTTACAAAGGGCATTTTTGTCCCAAAAACAAATACCCTATGGTCAACAAAATAATATATTAAATCTTATAATTATGATATTTTCATAACAACACGGCGTAACATTCTAAACAAATCATGATTTTTAGGGGACTACGAGGTTTAAGTTTCTAAAATAGGTTTCTTGGATTTGTATTTGATTTTCAGACATTAATTTAAGTTCGACGTCCCAAAGTCGGGTTTATTCACAAAAATTGCAAAACAAATCACATTAATTTATTTTGACTCGTGCCTTTTTTTGGTTATTTTAACAATTACTGTTTTTTTTTTTGTTGGTAAAATAACAATAACAATTACGGAAAGGATCTTTCATTTGATAATAACATCCCATAAATTTGAAACTATACATAGAAGATTAGCATGATCCGTGTGCAAGGATGACACAGACAAATCAAAAATTACTGTTACACAACACAAATATCTTATTTTTATTTTAACCAAAGCACAATTTTTTCATTGGTTCATAAAAACTCAATGTCAAAAGCATTCCCAAGGTTTTAACATTCAAAACTGAAAAAACCAGAGGTTTTTCATAGGAGGAATTACAACAACAAAATGGTTAAATTGTGGACGTAATTGCAAATTCACTTGCTACAATAATTAAAGTGGAACAGCCAAACAATACAAGTAGAAGTATGTGGAATAAGTTTTTCGATGTAAATTTTCTTAAGTTACGAAACACCCAACAAAATACAGAAGAACACTCTTTTGGATTGTTTACAAACACTGTTTTTACATTTTTTTTAACTATGTCTCACGTATTTACTTATGCGTTTTCATTAAAATCCTTATTTATAACTTGATCATTTATGTTCATAGTTGTTTTGTATCGCCACACACACTACCAATGAATCAAATCCTACATGTTACTAAAAATGGGATTCATCTTTTCCATAGCCAATATTTCATCCACACAACACACTCTTATCACTCCATGTATTACTGCACAATTTCTATATATGTTTTTTAAAGTAGTGTACGATCGATATTTGCTTGTACTAAAAAAGTCCACGTATAGTTTTAAAATTTGTGCATATAATTTTGGAAAATAACTTTAGAGGATGTTCATGCTCTGTTGATGGAAATAATTGGAGCGTGGTTGTCATCATTGTAAAGTGTTTACTCACCTTTTTCTCGCCACACCCCAACCCAAACCTCCGCACCTTTTGTCTAGCTGTCTCTGCTTATACACATTTTTTGGTTTTTACAATTATTCATTTACAAAAAGAAAACTATAGAAAAGTAAATTACATTTTACATACAAATTTATCCTATTTTGTATTACGATTACGCTTTTGCCACATTAGTTATTTCTCAAGAAGTCAAAGACATATGATGAATCTATATTCGTAAAGAATGTTTTGAGTTTTAGTTTTACAAGGACAGCAGTTAAATGTGGTGTTGTGCTTGTGCATATGGGAAGATGATTTACGCATCGTAGATGTTATTCACGGTTAATCTTAAAGTTAACACAGCAAACTATGGATAGAAAATTCACCAATTTTGAGATAACAAACAAAATTTTAGATATTTGTGCGTTAACTCACTGTAGTTAGTTTTTGTAATATATATCACTGGTCTGAAAATTCAAGAATTCGTTTAAAAACAAAAATTTAGAGTTTTAACTACCTTATTTATAATTTATAGTATTTCGGTTGGGTATATGAGTGGTTATCATGCTTCTAACTTTATAAATAGTGATAGATCAAACGATATTAAAATCAAATGTCGATTTGGTAGCGATAGCAAATATAGAGCTTACAAGCACCATAATTTCTACTCTACTTGCCACAATATTGCAAAAAAGGTGAATAAAAATATCACCCAATAAAAAGGTGAAGAAAAGGAAAGGGGGACCAGCATCCAATCCCAACCCTTTAAACTCATCTTTAATATCTCAAACCCTTTTAACATTTTTTTAGTTTTGTACATTATGAATATTTTCAAATTAAAAGGGCTAGTTAAAAACACTTTTCAACCTAATAATACTTATAAGCGAATTAATGAATAAATAAACTAACACGTTCCACCTTATCGTTAATGTGTTGTACACTCGACCACCACCATTTCCCAATTTATTTCATACTATTATTATTGGAAACACACAATTAAATGCTTAAGAAAAGGGACCAGACGTACGTTTTGATACCCAGAAAAGAATCAAAACTTATAACTTCTACGTAATTTGATTTCTTGTAAATTATTTACGTAACATTTCGACGTTAAGACGCTCCCCAAAATTCAGAACAAATTTAAAAAATATTTGATGGTGACAAGTTAAGAACACATTTATGCTTGAAAAATATAAATTTGATAGTCCTAAAATTATGGTCATCGCCACCAACTTTCTGTCTGTGAAAAAGAAATATTATTAATATTTTGAGATTTGGCTCTTATCTTTCATATTCAGTGTCCCACTATTAAACCTAAAGACCAAAGATAGAAAAGTAAGCATTAACTAAAAACATATAAAACTCTTAACCAAAGAAAGGAGGATAGCGATTTACGTATAAAGAAAAAACTGTGGCTTGTATTATAATAGAATATCGATTTTGGAAGAATCACACCAGGTTATAATATCTCATAAATTAATCAAGAATCAGAATATCAGATGATTTGCGTGGGTAAAAGTTAGTGAAAGAAAAAGTGATTAACAAAAAGTATTTTGTTCCAACCAAAAATTTGCTGAGCCTTCGAATCATTAGTTTCCAATTTTCCATAGATCGAAATTAATTTTTGATAATACATGTGATAAATCACGAAACATCAAATTAAACAGTCTTTTAATTTTTCAATACTGGCCGGGTCATTAAATGACATACTAAGACTGGCCCGGTTAGTTATAGAGATGTATCTACTAATAATAGCATGAAATGAATCATGTAACATACACTAGTATCATGCGTTTGCGGGGACCCCTTTAATCAACACATGATTTTAAAGAAACCACCCTTAATACTATTGCTAATTAAGTAATTATCCTACTGTTAACTAGTAGTTCAATTTGGTTAAAGAGATCATGCTATTATAGTTCCATGATTATAGCTAGCTACCAGAATGAAATTCTCAAATTCGATTCCCGCTTAAAAATGATAAGACTCAAAAAAAGTTTATAGACCGAAGAGTGGGGATTTCTGGTTTTTTGGTTACTAAATACGGTTTAAAGAGTTGTTTTAAAATTTTATATATATATATATATATATATATATATATATAACAAACAAAGGATGATGACTTAAATAAATGGACACAGATGGACATGAATCTGGAGTTTAGGTGCAGATATCTGAATTTTGGTCTGGAAACGAGCCACAAAAGAAAAAGAAAAACATATAAATAAGAATTATCAAATTTTTAATAAGTAAATAAACATAGAAGAGAAGAAGACAGGCTGGGAAAACAGAGCCGCTAGATTAATCGGAAGTATCGTCTAAGTTTCTTCGAACAGCTATCTTCAAGTTACACAGCCTGTCTCCCGCACGTGCGATTTACAACATCCAATTGTATTACATGTCGTCTTAATTTAAAAATAATTAAAGCTCTTAATGATTCGTGGTGTTTCGATTATTATTTGGAAGAGATCCACAAATTTGTCGTGGCATTAACGTATTGGAAACTTTTAGCGATGAGAATAATCGAATCAATCAAACTTCTCCTTGATGATAAGTACAAAGATGTCGAAACCCCGTACCTATCATTGGAAACATCAATCCGTTTTAAAATTCCGAGAGAAGCACATCATGTCGTCTTGAAGTTTTATTGACGTGCGAACAGCTTGGAGTTTTAGTCCATTACCTTGTAATTGAAAGCTTTAATTTCGTTTAGACAATATGTCATTCAGATTAAATCCGGCGCCTTTAGGCCACCACACCAGACCCGTCTAGTTGTTGACTCTTTGCAGAATATAACTAAACTTCCATATATACACGGATCGACCATCTATACCCACATGCAATCTATCATATAACATTAGATATTCCCAAAATCAAGGTTTAGATCTATATCCACACAAAGTAAAATGTTACAATCCTTAATACACCAATTAGAAAGTTAAAAATCTCAATACAAAAATATTTATAGTTCGAATCTTAACTATCCATAATCTATGGTCATCATCGGTTTATTGTTTATTAGAAAACACTAACCCACTTAATTTCAACAATAAACAAAATTTAATTCGATTTAAGCTAAATTAAACTAAAAATACTCAATTTCATCTTGTTTTCATTCGAAATCAGAAATGCCCAAATAAAAAAATCCCTAATTCAAAAGTTAGAGAAATTCAAATTCGATCTAGGCAAATTCTAGAGATCCGAACCTACTGTAGTTGCCATCATATGCACCATCGTCAATGGATCTATCAAAGAAACACGATTCAGAGGCGTAACGAAGGGATTTTAGGATAGATTTGCAGAAGAGATCCGTAAAAAATCTCGTGTTTGAGTTGGTACTTTCGATTCTGCTGAAGAAGCTGCATGCACTTACGATGCTGTCGCTTGTAACCTCCATGGTCCTAAAGCCAAAACTAATTTCTCGGTTGATTTTCTCCTTCTTTTCTCCAACAACAACAACAAAATATTCGATTTTTCACCTTTTACGACGAATCAGAACAAAATCAAGTCGATATATTTATGGACCATCGGTTATACATTGGCGTTTCGAAGCATCAACAGTTTCCCATTGTTTCATGTCCGAGTAGTAGCAGCATGAGCAGCACCATTAAATTATTTAGTGGACCGAGACCGACAACTACAAAACTGGCGACGACGGTTGTAAAGAGATATCATACAACTCCACTAGTACTGTTGAAGGATTATCACAGAGTTTGTGATTCATTGTCTTCTATAATTGCAGATGATAGAGATGAAATAAAATATATTGTTTTCTATTCGGGTTAATATCGGTTTCGTATCTGATTTACTTTGTAAACCAATAAATTGTAATACATGATAAACAAAATATATTGCTATGTGTATTAAGATTTTGAACTTTCTAATTGGGTATTAATAATTGTAACTTTTACCTCCTGTGGATATAGATCGTGGATCCTATATACATATAAAAAGTTTTAAGTTCATTTAATTTGTATATATCTTAATTTGATTATGTTGTTATAACATAAATTTAATTTGAGTTATAAATTATGATTTTTTGACAAAATGATGAATAAGTATGTGACTTTTTTTTGAACGTCTAAATATTATTATCACTTCGATCAAGAGTTTACAAGATTACAGAGATAGTATTCATATACATATATTCTAAACAAAGAGGCTACAATACAACATAAGAAACAAAATTGACGATGTTTCAAACTTTACAAGCCTTACTCGCTAACAGATTAACTAATCTGTTATGTTCTTTCTCCGTATTCGAACTCAACCATTGCGATTCTTGGCTATCACCCAACTATAACGCACTATAAGAATTTCCCAAATATCAAATCACCACTGCGTGAAGACTTCAAACTTCACAATCAATGATTGTTTTTGTATGAATTTGTCTTTCGCCTAGATTTTAATAAACCAACATAAATAACCAGCATAAACACAACGAATGATAACTTCACCGGAATCAAACTCTACGAAGAGAGACATAAAATAACTAACATAAAAAAAATTCAAAGTGGAAAATACGACTCATTTCCCACATAATCTAATCTATCAAATTGTAATACATGATAAACATGGTGAGATTGTCGGCAAAACACATGAACAGACACGATGTGTCGAAGAGACACGTCGAAAAAACACTAACACAACTAATTGTGGTGTGAAAGAGAATATCGGTACTCAAAATGCGAGATGACAGACAGATCGCTGGTGAAACATAAACGATAAAACTGTGAGAGGAAAAACATAATCATCCAAAAAATCGTCCACACTTGTACTTTTTCAATTTGTTGTCTCTAAATAATAATAAAAAAATGTATAGATAAATTTTATAATATAATTAGAAAGATTACGACCGATGCCGGAATCGATGCCGGCCGACGAATTTACAAAAAAACGAAGAAAAAAATTGATTTGGAAAATTATTTTTGAAAAAAGAATTTAAGAGAGAAAAAAGTTAGAGAAGAGAAAAATAAGTACGTGATTATATGCATGATACCGTTTCTCAAAATTATTTGTCAGAAATATTTTTTAACTTTGAATAATTAATTTCACAAAACGGGCTCAACCGGAGAACCTATTACTAAACGGACCAGCCCAGCCAAGCCCACTAGAAAAATGGTCGTGAAAGGCTAAACCGCTAAAGTGAATTGTCCACAAATTCATTAGAGAACGGCCAAGATATATGAAAGATTGAAAGTAATAATCCAATATCTCCTCTCCGACTCATTCAGACGAAAAAATGTAGCATGCTTTATCTTTGTATACAATCTCTATATAAGCTGTGAACAGAAAATTGATACACAACGATTGAAGTTCAATCATAGGTTTGTGTAATGTACATGAGACATCATGTTCCACGACTCTTCCTTAATGAACACGGAACTTATAGGAATAACTGATACTTACATAATTACTTGTATATCTTAAAGATACAAAAACCACCGGAAAGCCAAAATCACGAGTAACACAAGAGAGAATCCCATCGCCTGCACCAATTTAACATCGGATCCAGTCATTTCGACTTTAGCTAGAACAACATTTTTACTCGTGATTGCGGAAAGCACATACAAGTACTTACAGTGATTGCGGAAGCAGCAAGACCGGCTCTTTCTCTAGGATCTTTACGGTAATAGTTTCCGAAATAAAGAAATGCAGCATAGTACCACAAAAGTGGGAACATAAATCCCAGGAGAAAGCTGTTTATTGTTACAGAAATCAAATCAGGATTCTGTCTAAAGACCTATTACGCGGAATTAAAAAGAGAACAAATACTTACGAGAACCATCCGATACCACAACCAAAGCATGGAAGAGGTTTGTCGTATGCTCCTGTTTCCATGTCATCTACATCTTTTACAAGCGTATATCTTCTTTTACCACGAGCCAAAGCATCTAGCAAAACAGAGTCAGTTTATCTTTAACTTAGTTCATGGTTATGAGAATGTGTAGACACATAAATGCTTCATCTTTCACATTTTATTTATGGTAAAGTTAAAACTGCAGGACTTGTACACATGACAAGACTAGGAGCTTGTAAAACGGGTAGTGGTACTTACCTTTAAGTGCGGAATAATATCGAGCGGCTGGTCTCATAAGATTGGCATGCCTATCAGCAATGAATTTTACCACCTCGGTTCTACCATTTCTGGATTCAGATTTGGTATCTGCGATGAAAAAGATGCAATATTTACTTGCACACATATGGATAAACACGTAGTATCCAAATAAGCTAAAACTAACAGATATATATATATATCCTCCTTTCTAAGCTTTGCAATAGATTCCAACACTTAGAGAATTCACTCAGACAATATCATGGACAGGGAAAAGCAACGTGGCCTCATGATCTCAACCTGAATTCAAACAATGCTACTGTGCATCCAAAATCACAAACTCAAATGCCCCAAACATTTTAAAAAACATATAATTTGCAGTAGCGCAAAACTATTCTGTTCTTAGATATAGATGGTACTCTTTGTTTGTATATTCTACTAACAATTAACCTTGCTTTAAAGCTCATAATGGAAGAGTTAAGAAAGCAAGATTGTTCATAAGAGATCAAAGGGCAAGAGGATAATTACTTTCGTCCATGCTTTAAGCTCTTGGTTATGACCCAGATCTTCGATGTTCCTGCATTTGTAATGAAAACATTTGAATTCCACAAGCAGTAATCAAACCATCCAGATATATTTCAATCAAGAAAGATCAAAATACAAGTATGATTCGAGAGCAACCACTATTATTCAAAATCCCCACCAAATCAGCAACCGTGAAAACCCCAAACTTGAGATACGACTCGTTTCTTGAACAAAATTTAAAATGAAGCTCATCTTCTACAAGACTAGCCTTATAAATCAACTAATTTGTCGATCCATCGTTCATTAAATACCGCAAATTGCTCTGAAAATAAAAATAAACAGGAGATCGAAGATAGCTCACCGGAGAGAATCTAGTGGGAAAAATTCGAGATGAATCTGTGAATTAAACGAAAGCTGATAAATCAGACAAGAATTGTATCTCTTCCTGTTTTTTTTTTTTTTTTTTGCTTACAGTCTTTTTCAACTTCGTCGGCGCTTTGAATGCGTACAAAGCTGAAGAAGAAGTAATTGAATCTCACTCAAAAGTGTTTTTTTCTTTTTTTAATATATACTAAGCATAGTAAGACCATGTATTGAAAGAGTGGTTTTTTTTTTTAATAAAAAACTAAGGATAGATAACAATTTTGGACATTTAAAATGATGTTAAATTTCATTACTTTTTTGTTTCATTGTTGATGTGAAAAGATGAATTTTTTTTTTTGGATAAAAGCTGCATTACACAACACTTTACAATCAAACTTGTGGCGTAAGGTCTTTTCTATTTTGTCTCCACCTACAAATTCTTAAAATTCACACTTTTTTTCAACGATTTTCAAATGTTTTTGATCTTATTTGATTGTAAAGTTATATCTGTAAATTAATTCATAGAAATTTTAATTTTGATTTCAATTGTTTCTGAAAATTTATGTTGTCACTTGTGAGTTATAATAATTTTTGGTGAAGTTTAGTCTACGCACTGGCGTTAATAGATCGAAAGAAAAATGATGTAAAACCATTTTAAACACTACTACAAAAATTATAATTCTTACCAACCACACTAAACTTGCGAAGAATCGAATGGAAAAAAAAAGAGAAGAAATAAATCATCAAATAATAACAGTTGATCTTAACGTCATATTACAATTTACCCCAGGATAAAAAAACACAGGGGAATTTTTGTTTGGAAACTACATTATATCTCCATATATATATGTATATATATTATATCATGTTAGTAAAAAAAAACTGATTAAAATAATGGTGGCGGGAAGATAGTAAAGTAAAAAAAAATTAAGCAGAAAATTAATATTACAAACAATTAATAATATTATTATTATTACCTGTTTTTCTTTTTATAAAAGAGATTTTTCCATTTACCCACCATCAAAACTTTTTTCAGTTTTCTTCCAAATTTTATTTTTCAATTCAAGGATTTGCTCTTGAATTTCCTTATTCCCTTCAAATCAACCACTACCACACTTATATTGTCTTTGCTTCCCTTTTGCAAAGCCATCTTCGACAAATACTCTGCCGCAGACATTGCCGCCGGATCTTTTCCTTCTCCTCTTTTCTCCGCCGGAAGCAAAGCATCTCCGGCCATGGCATTCTTCTTGTGCCATAACAAGATCCGTTTCCGAGCCAAATCGCACACTTCTTCGTTTGTCATTACATCCCAAAGACCGTCACTTGCTAAGATGAGACAGTCATCTTCTTTGACTCGCCGGACTGAAGTCACTTCCGGATCCGGTATCACCGACGGTTTTAGGTATCTGTCGCCTGTTTGCAATGGTTTTAATGTAAGGGAAACTATCAAAAGAACCAAAACCATTGAATATTTTTCCAAAGAAAGTAAAAGCGTTTACCGATGGATCTCGACATTGCGAGCACACCAAAAACACGAGCCCCGTTCCACCGGATTACTTTCCCTCCGGCTGCTTCAATCCTCGCCGCTTCATCTTCTCTATCCGGCTACACACCCAAACGCTATAAGAGTATTGACTATCGTAACAAAAGAAAGCCGCAATTCCTAACGAGTTGTTCGATTTAAATTCCACATATAACTAAAACTGTTCATTCAGACAAGTTGCGATATAACCAAAACATGTTTAAAACATACATATAACTTACTTTGTGATCAACGGATAACGCAAGTGGCGTTTTGCCACGGCACAGAACCGCTCTCGAGTCGCCGCAATTAGCTACAAAGATATGAGTCGGAAAGACAACGGCGACCACTGAAGTGGAACCCACCGTTTCCGGCGCGTGTGCGATGGGATCGATCTCTGAGTCAACTCTCATAAAAGTGTTGAACAAGGCCTTCTTCCACTTCTCTTGCCACGTGTCACCGTCGCAAAACTCCGGCTTCTCCTTCACTATCTCCTCCGTCAAAGCCAGATGCATCCTCTCACGGCAATAATTCGCTACCTACACATAAAAATCAAATCTAAAATCCAAAATTTTGCAGTTTCACAATCAAATTTAATGGAATCAAAAAGATTATTCGATTAAGTTACCTGAGAACCGCCATGGCCATCGTAAACACCGAAGAAATGAGCACTCAAGTGAGGATTAAATCCGTTGGTAACTCGACCATCGAGCAACGAATTAGAAGAAACTTGAAGGAATCTAGGAATCGTTGAGACAGAATCTTCCATCTCTGGTCGTCTTCCACAAATCGAAGTCACTCCATATAAAGGTACACTCTTGAACTCGAACAGACTTCTACTCTCAGTTCTACTGATTACTTTCTTCTCGCTCTGATTCGTCGATCTCGGATCAAACTCATCTGGTACACCTGCCGCAGCAGATGATGACGATGCTGATGATAATGAATCTTGTCTTGTATTGATCTCAAAGGAAGAATCTTTCATAGCTCCTTCGTCGGAAATTAAAGACCCAGAACCGGAACACGAGTTTTCCGGCAACGAAGCCCTAGATTCGCCGTTGCAATAGCTACTAATTCCGGAGAATTCAAGCTGAGGCTCAGAGAATGGTCTGAATGGAACAGCAACTGCAGGAGAAACTTCGTCCATTAATTAAAAAACCCCCCAATTTCTTGAACTCTCACAAAACCCAAAATCAGAATTTGAAAAGAAAGTGCCAAATATTATGAAATGGGTTGGGAAAAAATGTTTTGAAGAGACAGATGGTTGATTTTAAAAAACTCTTCGGTGGAAGAGAAAAAAAAAACGGAAAGTGGACCGATTTACATAAAATTTAAGAGAGTGTTAACTTTATTAGAGAAGATGAAGACAAGAAACTCATGACTCATTAGAGGAAAGTGAGACAGCCTTAGCTAGCACATGAAATCGATAGGGATATATCAAATAAAGAAAGAAAAAAAAGGCAAGATTTTCCCCGAGAAAATCACCACCCCAGAAAAACAAAAATCAATCAGAGTTTCCTGGATTCTGGGCAATTCGTTTCAACCATTTAGATATTTTTTTGGGTGCTATCTTCACAAACAAAAAGAAGAAAAAAAAGTTTAGGCAAAAATGGGTATTTAAATCTGCCACATAATGACAATTAGAGAGAGTTGAGGTCTTTCTTTATTACAGAATATCGCACAAAGAGAGATGTTTCAGCAAAGGAAATAATTTAGAAAGACTTTGAACTTCCTATATGGAAACAAAAAAGTTTTTTTTGACATTAGTTTTTTAATTATAAGTACATATTTTCTTCCATTTACTACACCAAAATTTCTTTATAAACACATGAACATTCGTTTTTTATTTCTTTACATATTTGTATATGATCTTATCTATAACTACGATATTTTCTTTCACGCTATAATTGATTGGGTTGGTGTTTTTTGACGTGTTTCTTCAACACGTTGTGGCTGTTCATTTGTTTTGCCAATAATCTTACCATGTTTATCATTGATAACAGTTTGATATATTATATTTAGTGGAAAATGATTCGTATTTTCACTTTGGTATTTGTGTTAGTTATTTAATGTCTTTTTCGTAGAGTTTGATTCCAATGAAATTATCATTCGTAGTGTTTGTACCGATTATTTTTGTTGGTTTGTTAAAGTATAGGCGAAAGACAAATTCATACAGAGACAACTATTGGTTATGGATCGTAATTGTTGAGTTCGAATGCGGAGAAATAACTTAATAGATTTGTTAATCTGTTAGCGAGTAAAACTTTTAAAGTTAAAGCATCGTCAATTTCGCTTTCTTAAATTGTATCGTTCTTTAACCTCTTTATTTAAAATATAGTTATATGAATATTATCTCTATAATTTTATAAATTTTTTATCAAAATGATAATATTTATAAAAAAAAATTTGAAAGTTAATGAACAAGATGAGTAAATATGTTAAATTTTAAAGAGTTATTAAATTGCTTAATTATTTCTTTTGAATTTAAAAATGTGATGCAATATCCTATAAAGTAACTAATAACAAATTTTGCTCGTTTGATCAAAAAACACATTGTTCATCACACGAACAGATGAAGACGACAAGAAAATATAAAATTTATGAAAAATATTTTGTTTTAATAAATTTTCAAGAATTATGTTTATTTTAATAATCGCTCCCTTGAGTCAAATTAAAAAAACCAAAACAATCATCTAAAACCGTTTCTTTTTCCGCAAAAACTTTTCCATGTTAATTAATCAAAATATGTCTTACATTTGCAATAACCAAACTGGTATATGTGTTTAAAAAGAAAACTTATCATGGACCAAATTGGTAGATAACTGTTAGTAACAAAAAAATCTTGGTTTTATTCTCTTGTATCATATTAAACTCAAGAGACTGAGCCTTAATCCTATCACACTCACGCAATCTAAAAGCTGGCCTCTCCTTTCAAATCAAGATCATTTTACCAATTCGATGAAAAATGTGATAAAATGAAAACTAAGCGATTATGTCACACCAAGCTTTGCATAGTCTATGTAGTTATAGGTGAAGGGCATATAATCCACTACTCAATCACACCAAGCTTTCCACTCACACATTATCTTAATAGCATGCAACATTATGTTACCGTTGTTATGCATAACTATTAATCAAGAATCTGATAAATATACCATCAATTCCCTAAAATAATGTTTAGTACCTTTAACAACACGAAATTGTGATTCCAGTTTGATAAAAAAGAAAAAATATAATAAAATTACATTTTTGGATAGACTTGCAAATAAAAAAATGCCCTTCGGGTGGATACCAAAAACAGAAGAGAACCAAAGAAAGAAGTGTGTTGTGTTGTCAACAGATGATTCTTTTTTTTCCAACAGTAGTAATTAAAATCCTTTTTGAATAACAATCAAGTGGGTCCTTCTCTTGTCGGGAAACAGACGGATGGGCGCCACGTAGACGCAGATAAAGTCATAGATTTGGTGAACGAAAAGAGGATGACGTGTACGGTGAGAGATCTGTTAGTTGGGATGGCGGGAAAGATGAGGAAGAGGTTCCTTGCACTGACAAAGACAGCCTCTTTAACTTCCGTAAATATCTTGTGTTTCTTTTTATTTATTCTTTGGTCTGTTTATTTTTTTCTTTTTAGAAAACAATAATACTGTTCTGTAGTTTTATTCCACGTGTTACTTAATCATTGGACCATGTAATGATATGTCAATCTGAAAGTGGCTTTGGATGGGCAACAAGCAAAATAACTTGGGTTTTGGTGATAAACCAAATACACTGAACCAATTATGAATATATAAAAATGTAAAATATATTTTATTTTTTTGCTTTTTTAACGATTTCATGAAACAGTATACTAGTATAGTATATTGGATACGAGTCATGTGATCTTTATGCTTTATTTTCAAAAAGGGGATATACGTAGATAGACTCATGGAAAGTTTAAGAAGCTCATTCAAAAATTTAGGGTATTTAGCAGCTGTCATATAAAATAAAGTATATTTTGATATAGAAAGAACAAAATCAGTTCATATTGTATATGTGTCACAAATTTTGAGATAATCAGTTGCTACACGGATCTGTTTAAATATCTTATGAAGTAGCGGCCACATCACATCTAAAATAGAAACCTAGATTCGTTTCATTAAATTTAGTCAAGGGTCAATGAAATGAATAACAGTTAGAAAATTAGTTTTGCGTAATTAGAAGTTTTATAGTTAGTTCTCTCTCTTAGCTAAAAAATTAATGCGAAGTTAGTCTCTCGATTTGGGCTAGTCTTGTCAGAGATAAAGAACATTAAATAAAATGTGTACTTGCAAGAGAAAGGTTTGGGATTGGAATATCTTCGTCGAATTGATAAAATTTTGTAGATATAATGTTAGATTTTGGGTGCAACAAAATCATTGTTGCAGGCTTTTTCGGATTACGTGAAAAAAACAAAATATTCTTGATGTTTCTATATATTATCGGTGTATTAGACCTTTACCATCATTGAGAAATAATCACAATTAAAACTCTAAAGCTGAAGCAATAAAGTATTTGTTACCAGGACAAAATGCCTATTAGCGTCAGTTAATATCGGATTTAATATCTTTGCTATAAATCCGATCTAAATAAAAAATCAACATATTAAAATTCAGTTAGTTTGATTTATGAAAATCGGTTCCAATTTAACATCAAAAAATGAAATCAATCCGAAAAAATCAATTCAGAAAAAAATTGAACGAAAAAATAACATCGATTCATAAAAAAAAAACTGAAAACTTTCTCGGACAATTATATATAAAGTAATATTTTTCTTCACAAATCATCCAAAACTTTATGCATAACACCTAAGAGTTTATATTCATTATTTTCTAAAATTTTTTGTTAAAAAAACCATAATTTTTTTTTAATCATCAATTTTAAACATCAATAAAATAACATTTTTTAAAATTCTAGTATTTTGTTTGATCTAAACATATATACAATAGGGTTCACATAAAGGTGGAATTTTAAAATTACGTCATCTACAAAAAGAAATTGATTTATATAATTATGCACGATGGTAACTTAGTACTCTAGTGGTAAAAAGATAGATAAAATGGTTTATAAGATAATAGGACAATGGTAAGTTAAATCTCTCCCAGTAAATTCATGTTTACCAAGGTAAAGTAATTACAAATCGTTAGTAGAATTATATATAGAGGCATATATAGTAATAACTTAAATAAATTAGAACATGATATTATATATCGATAATAAAATTAGAATCATGTTTTAGCATGTAAATAAGTTAAAATTGTATACAAAGTTAAATATTTAAAATAAATACGATTCTATTTTTGATATTATGAAGTATGGCATGCTAACAAAATTATTACCATGTATGATATTAGATGCCAATAAAAAATTAGAATACGTTAACAAAATTAGAACATGTTAAAATCTGTTTATCATGTAAATAAGTTAAAATTCTATCTGAAAGTTGAATATTCAAAATAAATATAATTTTGTGTTTGATATTCTGAAGTATAAAATGCTAACAAATCTATTACCATATTAGTTATGTATTTACAATGGATAAATCATAATGTATATGTTTTTTAATGGTAAGTTAAATCTTTACCGGTAAATTCATGTTTTATCGGAGTAAAATAATTACGAATTGTTAGTAGATTTATATATAGAGTCGTATATAATAATAAATTAAATAAATTAGAACATGTTAAATTCTGTTTTATCATCTAAATAAGTTAAGATTTTATACAAAGTTGAATATTCAAAATAAATATAATTCAGTATTTGATATTTATGAAGTATGGCATAATAAAAAAGTATTACCATGTATGTTATTAGATATCGATAACAAAATTAGAATATGTTGCCAAAATCAAAACATAATAAAATCTGTTTTATGTTTTATCATGTAAATAAGTTAAATAAGTTAAGAATTTCACCCCGATAAATAGACACACGACGTATTGACACCCCTTCATTAATATTGTTTAAAAAAAATTCAAAACTGACTGGTAATTATCTTTTTACATTCATTTATTAACTACATTAAGAGAGAGATAGAGCTATAATAATCTTAGATACTTTGGACTGAGACAACCCTATTATCTATACGACGATTTAACTGCTTAGATTAAAGGCGTACAGAGTTGGATGGAAATTCCTTAGGCCAACAATACTAGGAGAGAGAAATGATGTGAGATAATTAATTTTATGTCCTTGGGCCATCCTTTACAATGAACCTTTAGTCACAAAAATTAATTTAAATTTTTTCACAAATAGATAAAAATTGATGGTTGGAGAAATTGAAAATGGTGCAATGGAACTTCAGTAAAAATACAAAATGATACTAACAATTTCGCTAACAATTTCGAAAGTTATGTTTATCACTTTGTTATTAAATTATTAATTTATTTTAGCTCTAAAATAGTCATATAAGTTCCATTTTTGTGAAGAATTTATATATGCTTTTAACATTTTAAGTAATTGGAGAAGCCTATAAAAAAGAAAGCAAGATGTAAATTATCAACTGGACCTGGCCCATCAATATCAATAATGGCTATTTCTTATCATTTTTATCCCATTTTATTAAAATCTGGACAAAATGCCTATAACATAATTTTAATGAAATAAATATTTTGTTAATGGTCAAAGTATTTGAAAAATATCAGTTCTAATTTTAGCGGATAATTATTTAATTAGCATAATAAAAAATATTATATCACGTGATATATATAAATTTATACATATCTTATTATTTAACATGGTGTAAAAATATGATATCTACATATTAATGTTTGTATTCGGCTAATGATAGATCAAGTTGTTAACAAATAAATTATCGTTAAAAACTTTATCTATGAATCGCCAAATAAATATATTATTATGGTGATAACATATTTATATTATGTTAAATAATAATTTAGATGCGAATCTATATATGTTACATGATATAATATGTTTTTATATTGTTAACAAAATAATTATATATGATCATTTTAAAATATTTCTTCGTTAACAAAATTTTTTTTATCCCGACAAAATTGCAATAATGGCATTTTTGTCCAATGAGATTGAACTAATTAAAAGAAAACTACTACCCTATTATTAGTTGTCAAATTATGTATACCTATATAATAAATTGCCCTTTTATTAACTAAACGTTTCGACTTTTGCCACAACACCACATGTTTTTAGTAATTTACTTTGTTGTTTTCAAAAAGGTCTGAATTTGATACGTTTGTTGTTGCTGAAACAATTAAATTTCGGTAGACAATACGAAATTGATTTTCTCATGTGATGGTTGACAGAGTTTTGAGTACACAGTACGGAAATTAATTCATATATCTATCAATATGGATCAACGGAATCAAATAGAGAATATCTTTATTTTTAAATACTTTTGATCGGTGGCTCAAAGTTTTATTTCTTTTGAATTTTCTTGACCCAAAAAAAAAAAATGAAAATATTATTGAAGCGACAAAAACCTCTTTTGCTTGAGGGCCTAAGAAAACAGACATCATCGCTTCTCTTCCATGGGGTCTATTTTCAGACCTTCAGTTTCACTTGATCTACGACCTAAGGTAACGACTAAGCTCCTTTACTCACTCTTAGATTAAGGTTACTCGATCTCGAGGTAGTAGTCTTAGACACTAGTTTTGTGAATTTGTAAATTTTAGGCTTAGTTTTCAAGTAATTGAATTCATAAGAGAAAATTTGGATTGTGGGAATTATTCCTGGGATTGATGATGAATCTTTTTGGTTACAACATTACTAGCAAATATCAACATTATCTAAACGTTAAATGTTGGATTGACTTTGTTTGATTGTTGATTTCTAGATTATGGAGTAGTTGGGGTTCACCATGTTGGTCTGCTCTGCGAAAACCTTCAAGCTAAAGGTAGAACATGATATAGTAAACCAAATTGTTGACTCATAAAAAAACAACAACCAAAAATAGAAACCAAAACTCCTAAATTCCACAATAGTTCTTGTTTATCATTGATACCACAATAATTACTCGAACAAAAAAAAAAAAAAAAACACGTTGACTTGAAGCTACAGACATGATACACCTGATTCAAACAAGTTCAAGGTATTAATTTTAATTTTAATATATACAAATTAGACTATATTTATATGTTTAGTGTGATCAAAAGGAGCCAAGAGTAGTGGAGAGGTCTAAGCGTGAACGAGATCGCCACTCTTGTATAGCCGATTTGAGAGTGTGGTTGGGTGTGAGATCAGAATTTTTGAGCCTGTGCTTAGTCACAGGAGACACATTTTGATGTTTCTTAATCCAATCCTTAATCGCTCTTCCTTCGTACGTGAATCCATCTGCTGTTATCTGTGGATCTTCCATTACTTCCTGCAATCAAACCCAATCAAACATTTTTAAAACCCAAACCATTAAAAATTGTGGTCGTTGTGGTCGTCTTTTCGGTTTACCTTAAGAATTGGACAGTAATAGTGAGCTGGTGGTCGTAAGTTAGCTTGTTCTGTCTTGAGTCTATTATTTGCGGATTCAAGAATGTGTTTCAGAGCCGGCAAGACTTGTGTGTCAAGATCTGGTCTGTCTCTGCATTTGAGCTGCGAACACTTGATTGCAATACGAGCTAGTTCTTTGGCTTCGGCTATGGGCCAATCTTTGACTGATCCATCTAACATATCTTCAAAACAGCTCTCTTTACTGCATCTTCAACGCAGAAAAGAAGACCGTTGGGATGTCGAGCGGTTAAAAGCTGGACAATTATGATTCCAAACGCATAAAGATCTTTCGGTCTGATAGTCCCGGTATTCCGGATCCATGTAGTAGAGTGTACTGGCTATAACCGAGTTTCTGTATACCGTGACACTGTCTGGTGCTTCTTCTGACATGAATTTTGCTACTCCAACGTCGCCTATTTTGCTAACGAAGTTTCTGTCTAAGAGAATGTTTCCTGGCTTGAGATCGCGGTGGACGATGGGCTCAGGTTTTGAGTTGTGGAGGAAAGCTAAACCACAAGCGGTTTCATAGATGATTCTGAATCTGATGAACCATGAAAGAGATGGTTTTCCTCTTTTGGGAGAGATGTGACGATCTAAGCTAGCATTCTCCATGTACTCATAGACAAGGCAGCCATTTTCAGGACAAGCACCGAGGAGAAGAACAACGTGAGGATGTCGAAGCTGGCTTAAGACTGAGATCTGCAAGTAAAATTGGACAGTTGAATTCAGATCTCAAAGAATATTAAACTAGAAGGATGAAGTTGTTATTCATAAGATTAACTTATTTATTTTACCTCTCTTAAGAATTCTTCTTTCTTTTCGATTGAATCGGGTTTGAGAACTTTAAGAGCTACTGGGGTATGATCAAGACTGCATTTGTATATTTTTCCGTATCCTCCTTCGCCGATTATTTTCCGGGAAGAGAAATTATCTGTAGCTGCAGCTATTTCTTCTTTAGTGTACTTTCTGTACTGCCCGTCTCTCAAGAAGAGTTGCTCAATGACTTTCTGTTTCTCTATGGACTGTTTGAGAGCATCTAGCTCAGCTAATTGCCTCTCACAGAACTCTTTGGCTAGCAATGTTTTTTCCAGCGCAGTGATGACCTTTTCCGTTTCTTTAATACACTCAGAGGAAAGAGACTGGACCTGAGTTCACAACATGAGATTGAGTTTATGAATCCATTAGATGCAAAATCATTTGTTCGGAAAACAAGACAAAGACTATAAATTTTTTTAAAACAAGAACTCCTACCTGCGTTTGTGGACAAGCTCTTCACAAGCTTGTTTGTACATGGAAAGAGTGGTTTGTACTTCTTTCATTAGCTGCTCCACCTCAGATTAAGCATCTAACTGCAAAACACAGGACTTGAGATCAAAATCATATGCGTTTCGTGTAACAGAGAATCAATAAAATGATTATATATTAAAATGCTTCACCTTTGGTGTTTTTATGTAACCTCCAGAATTCAACTGCATTTTACTACTGGAAAAAACAGTACTGTGTCTAAGGATAGAACGAATGTGTTCCTCATTGGCTAAACCAATATCAAATGAAGAAGATTGTACATTAGAAAACAGTCGAGACGTTTGCTGACTATGCGGCAAAGAAGCAGGCCTTCGAATATGCTTCCTCCCTGAGGATGATATAGATGAAACAGACAAGCCTGTCTTATCTGAACGTGTGCGACTGAAAGATTCTGTATAAGCTTCAGCTCCTTCAGGTATACGGAAACTAGATGATGTAAACAACATATATCTCACATGCCTCTGGAGCTTCTCCTAATACCGTTAACGGCAATTCTTGTCTTTTTTTCCAGGCAAAAACCAATCCAAAATTCGTAGAAAAGATCATACCATCTACATACAAACAAACACTTCTCTTCACAAGTCCCATTAGGAAACAATACCTTGTGAGGAAATTTGAAGAGCAAGAGCCAATCACTAAACACTCAACCTCAGAATCTGATATATACTTCAAAAGTGACTTTTCAGGATCATGATGCTCCAACAACAAAGTCTCAACCTAATAATTTCATGTGGCCAAAGTTCAAAATTAGGCTTTACAAGAAAGTGTGTAATGACGCACTTTGTTGGATTTGCAGATCCTCTTAAACGGCACAAAAATCTGTTCGTATTCCTTTCTCAAATCTCGTTTATACATAGACACAACACTCTCTTCTAATTCCTCTACTGGGATCTTCGATCCAGCTTCGAAAAACAAACAACCAAAAATTACAGTAAAATTTCGTGAAATTTGCGAAATTAATCAAAACTGATTTAAGGAAAATTACAATCTGAATTACAAGGAGATGGAATAGTGGTGACTGTATCCATGACATGAACTAGAACTAACCGATCGATTTTTGGAAGGAAGTTTTCGACGGCCCAACGAAGAGCACGACGACTAGCTGTTCCTCCTACGGCGTCACCGATTGATCCTTTAACGGAGATGGATACTGAAGAATACGACGGAGCTCCACCGATCAATTCGAAGAACTTGTTCGTCATCACCACCATGAAAATGAAATTGCGAGGAAATGGGACTTGGAGATTTTATTGAGCGCCTACATTATTAGAAAAGTCTTTTTCGAAAAATTGTTTTTTTTTTGGTTTTAATGGGGCTTATATTTGTGTGAATTTTAAGATATGTACTTTTGCTTTTGTTTTCTTTTTATTAGGCCCAGGTAACTCGATTATGCTATTCCCTTGATAAAATAAAAAACGAACGAACTGTATTAAATATTAACTTCAGGTAGGCATTAACTTTAGACGAAATTTAAGATACGCACCTTTAACTTTTTAATTTAACAAATTATTCTCAATAAATTGTTTTGTAATACAGTCGCACTACGTGAAGGAGACATTTTCAAGGCTTAAATTGATATAATAGTGAAAAAAATGCAAAAATATGACAGTATTATTAGAAAGAATGTTCCGTCTCTTCGTAGGATAGCCAAAAAAAACATGTTACAATTTGAATAAATGTGCAAATAGCGAATTTAAAAATTGACATTATTGTTTTATTAAGGGCTGAGTTTATTTAATTATGATAAATATGTATTGCTTCTTCTCAGATTCTGTATGTTATGCAACGAATATATACTTGTTCTCAGTTCTTGTTCATCATAAATAAATGATTCAGGCGGCGCACAAACCACTTGCACTATACACTAATCCAATATTCCCAATTTCCGGCAGAAATTTTATAAAGAAAAAGTATAATGAATATTTGCATGAAGTTTATCATATTTAAATAAATGGAAATCGTAAAAAATTGCTACCACATAAAAATGGATAGAAACATGTTTTGAATATTATTCATGTTTTTGTAACATACTAGCGATTGACAATACATAATTTAAAGAATCTAACTCTTAATGAGAAATGTGAATTTTTTAGAGAATCACAGTTCATAAGGTCTTTCTCTCAATTCTCAAAGACTGATTTTCATTTTTTCCTTTTCCATTTCCATTTGCAATTTCGATCAGTCCTTAGAATCTATATACGTTTGTTTCCAAATTCCTAGTAACTAACCCACAAACCATTATTCGGTCGATAATTTAGATTAATTACAAATATATACACAAAACCCAGGAGTGAATGAAGGAGAGAAGAATCATACTCTGAGATAGGTTCGAATCATGGTTGCTCCAGTTGGATCAGAGATGAGATGATTAATGAGACCTTTTCTTAAATTGTTTGGTGCAATCACAAACATGTATAAAGCAAAGAGAACGAGATCTCCTGATGTTAATGTTGATCCTAGAAACCCTTGCCACATCCTGCGTAAGTGAAATGAAGAATCAATTTTCTTGGATCAAGAATCAGTGTTTTGAAATCAGATGCTTACCATTTTGGAAGGCGGAAGAAAGTATGGAAGAAGCTTCTAATGCCTTCGGTATCGAATTGAACTATCAGCGCAAGACCAAAGAGAAAAAATGCTCTTTGTCGTTTCCTTTCTGGTGGCCATAAAGTATCCCAAGCTGCCAAAAAATGGAAGCTCAACAAGTTAAGTTTGGAAGGCTTACCATTATCTGAAAGCATAGTTAACTTTGTGGTGGATATAGAACTCACCTTGTCTTGAAATATTACTGTTGATGTGTTTGGTGAAGGAAGTAGTAATCTCTTGTTTTAGTATCTCAGCAATGACTGATGCGTACTTTGGAGCTTCAGACAATGATCTCACAACTGAATAGCCTGTTTGATTTAGAGAAAGTTAAATCAGATATGGTACATGCTCTTGAGTAACCTGAACTCAAATTAAGGCCTGCTCTTATTACCTGTTGCGGGATGTACCATGCTAGCGGCAGCACCAAAGGCGAGGTTCTTTTGTTCGGTGTTTGGCAAGGAACCACCAACAGGGATATAAGACCATTCCTGTAGTTTATATACTAAACGAATTAACAAAGCAAACACAGAAGTTTTTATGTTGTTTCAACAAGTGAAGCTTTTCTTTTTAAAAAAAAAAAAAATTTACCTCTTCGTAAGTCTTTAGAACTCGAATTCCCAGTGTATCTAATCTTAACATGAGCTTCTTTTTCAGCAAATCAAAGGGCATGGCATCTTTTGAGGCCAAACATGTCTCCTGCAAGGAATTCCAACTGATAAGCAACAGAGTTTCGCCTTTCGGGATAACGATTAAAATTGAAAGAGAGAAACAATAGAGAGAACCTCAAAGAATACTCTAGTCTTTGTCATAGACATGGCATACAGAAACGTTGGATACTCAGCTTCTAAGCTTCGAACTTTCTCGTTTGTATAATCTCTGTAATCCATGAAAACCATCTGCTCTGGATCATATGGATTGTTTTCCACCTGAAGATTTCAAATACAACAGTCTCAAAAGATTCATATAACTTCTCCAAAACAGTTATTGCTATAGAATATCATATTCAAATTATACCTCAACCTCCACGCCGTATGCAGTTTGGACACAGACTCTAGGGCCTCCAACTTCATATTGCAAAAGCTTTCCAGAAGCTGCTCCAGAAGCAACCGTCGCAAGTCTGCATTTGCTTAGAAGTCAGAACCTTTACATTGGTCCAAAACATTTTAACACCGGAATAGTACCTGCACGGAATCACGGTATTGCCTTCACAGGTAACAAGTCTAAGGCCATCAGAAGCTTCTGTTATGCTGTCAACTTTGGAGCTAAGATACGAGACACCTGACTCGACACACCTAGGAGAAATTAAGAACATATTATGTACATAAACAGTTAAAAGTCAGAAGATACAAAATAACTAGAGAAAAGTCTATCCAAAGTGCAGAGTAGAACCATTCTTTACCTCCTCGATAGCTCTTCGTGAAGTAAACGTCGACTTACTCTTCCATAAGCACGGCCAATTGTAATTGGATTGTCATCATCAAGATACACAATAGTATCTCTCCAAACATGCTCAATACATTTTTGCAGTCCAAGATCTTAAAGAGTAACAACATGTTCGTACAAAGTTATTACATTAAACCACAAAGATCATAGCGACTAGAATGATGGAAGAACAATATTAGTGAACATGTACCATTGAATTCATCTTCCCAAACACCGTAATTGTTAGTGAAAGGAAGATCTGGACCAATGAGTCCAACTTTAAGCCCTAGCTTAGCTGATTCTGCAGCCAAGGCTAAACCAGCAGGACCACAACCAATAACCACAAGGTCCAAAGCACCATCACCAATTGATATAGGAGGTAACTGTTAAAAACCACAATTAAGAATTGAATTCAAACTGATTTAGCTAGTAAGATCAGTATACAACAACAAGAATTCAGAACCTATGATCAAATCAAAATCAAAGGACTGAGATTACGAAGCGTTCGTTTTCTTCTTAAACAAGTCAAGGCAAATAGAAAAAAAAAACGATATCAACAGACCTTATCAACAAGCTTAGACTGTTCTTCCATGTCTTTGTTCTGCTGCATTTGAACAAATAGAATCTCAGAACCACCAGCTTTCACAAAATCTTCTTCGTCAGCGAAATCTTCTCTCACCGCTACGCAACTCTCACTACCGGAACCTGAGCTGCTGCTAGCTCTGACACTACATAAACCGAAACGAATATTCCTAAAGCTGTTAACAACCGGAAAAATTCTCCGGGAACTACATGACGGAAAAGCTGTAACCGCTATTGCAGCGAAATTCCGAGCCCCAACACACTCCATTTCCTCCACCCAAAGAAAATAATAATAATTCCGAAATAGATAAAAGAAAAAAAAAATCTACACGAAGAAGAAGAAGATCTCTCACACCATTATATAACAGTTTTAGTGAGGTGTAGCAGAAAGAGATATTTAGTTTTTCCTTTTTTTTCTTGTTAATATTTGGAAAAGAATCTCAAAATAAAATTTCTCAAAATGACTTGAACGAGACTTAAAGACGAGAGGACGATAAGAAGGATGGATAGAACCGGGGCTACGATGTGACTCTATTCGCCACTTGTAATTATCTCATTGGTCAAAGTCTGCGTAGCGTCCTTCTTTATGAAGCCACGTGTGAAGATCAAATTGGTTTGTGCAATTCAAAGGTAAGGAAGGACAATACTACGTGTTTTGGTAAAACAACGTCGTGTGTAAAGCTTTATGGGCTTTATTGTCGGGCCTAAAACACAGTCCATTGAAACAGACTTTTTTTTGAATCACAGACCTAAAACAACGGAGTTTTTTTTGTTTTCCTTCTTCCAAAATAAAACGAAAGTTCTGAGAACAGAGTACATAATAACCAAAAAAAAAAACACAGAGCAACAACAAGAAATAATAGATAGATAAAGACACAAGACGTCTCAACCAGAAGCTAACCATATAAGAGTTAAAAGACAGTTTCTGCAGATCTGCGTTGACTTTACTTGTCAGTGTCAACGCTCTCTTTATCTGCAAACAAGTGCGTAATTGCAGAAAATTCAAATTGCATTACCAAAAGAATTAAACTCAGTTTCAGTAACCCATCCGAGTAATAGTTTAAACAGGACGGACAAAAAAAAAAACTAACTTCAAGTTTGTTCATACCAAACTAATACCAATCAAAGCAAGTCATTGAGCTTATAAGAGAACAAGACCAAGTTCTGATGGCTTCAATGCACTTCTCAAACGGTAATTGTATAGATAGTAGTGAAGCTGTCCATCTCCTGGACCAAACTTCAGTTCTTTCAAGAAACTCTCATTGTGCATCACATCCAATGCGTTGAACACATCAAAACCCTTTTGCTTTGACACAATTAGCGCATCATTCATCAGCTGAAGAAACGAGGTCTGGGTGGCCACATTGTAGTAAGAATAAGCAGCTTTCAGTGTGGTGTAGTTCGGGTTACCGAGGATAGTTGAAGGGAGAGTGTAGAAGCTGCAGAAGTCAGTGACATCATGAGTTTCAGGGCTTTCAACTAAGTAACTATCCACGACATCTTCTCTCGGGAGAAGCCAATGCTCTACATCGTTCTCATCAAAGTCAGTCGCGACTCCAAACTGGCTAAGGTAGTTCCTAAGCAACCTTGTAACAGCAGGGACATCGCGTGGTTCCATTTTCCTGAAGCCAGGAGTGATCGGTGCATCAGGTAGCTTGTAGAGTTTGATGGTTCTGCTCATTGTCATTCTTGCACCGAGCCTTGAAAACCCAACATCTATTAGCTTCTTTGGGTTCAATGACCTGTGCCAGTATTGACAGGTGGTGATTGGTGTAGGAAGTACAACTCCTGCAGTATAAGCCGCTTGCCATATATTCTCCAAATGAACCCTTCTAGTCACCTCCTTGATCATGACAGGAGCGAGTCTCTTAGACCTGAGCTTCTTGTGAACACACAAGAAATTGATCTCTGCCATTTTAACAATCTCATCACGCACCCTGATTCTTGCTGGCACACCACTAATGAAAGCAACAAGTTTCTTTGAGGTCTTGGCACGGACTCCAATATGCCAGCTCTGGTAATAACCAGGTGGACGCAAAGCCCACCTCAGAAACTCCTTGGAGTAATTGAACCTGAACATATTCTCATCGTCTTCAACATAGTTGTTCTTGAGAAGGTTGTATACCTCAGAACACATATCATCCGAATTCATATCGCACGTAGTCCATTCATAAACAGAAGGAAGGTTGTATGGCTCTTGCTTGACCTCAGATAACGGAGTCGCAGGCTCAATTGGGCCTTCAGGCAAACTCGTATCCCCAATATCCTTAAACTGCCCAACTGGTTGAGTCTCCCAAAACTTATGCGTCTTCGCCTCTGACATTGAATCCTGAAACCTTCGAACTATTGTTTCCAGTGAAGTATCATCCTTGACCAATGGGCTTGCTTCAACAATTTGATCAGCTTTCTCTTCTGCAGAGCTAGGTGGTGAATTGTTCTCTGCCATTTCCTACAATGACAAAACTTAACAGCTAAGTTCGAGTAAAGCAACAAACCCATAACTTTCACAAACTTCAAATCAACATTGAAAAAATCGTCAATGTCAAAAAACGTCTTTATAAACGCTTCCAAAATGTCAAAATAAACTAAAATCGAGCCGAGATCGACTCGAGACAACAAATACTACAGTTGAATCTAGCAAAGCAGATCAAAATTATTCATTTCCTTTTGTTACTCGTGAACTTAACGGGAGTAAATTCCGGTGGTTAGACCTACGACCGATCAGATCTTTCGATATCAACATCAAACAAAAAGCTGAAGATTTAAGGACTCACCGATTTTGCCTGAAGCCGATTCGAGATCCTTAACGAACTATCAGATCTCTGGAACTATTTCTCGGATTACACTTTTCAGATTCGAAATCAACGAGATTAGGGTTCCAGAATTAGTAAACTCTTCTGAGAGGAGAAACAACAAGGAAAGCAAATGGCGTAGTGTGAGAAGTAAGGCTGGGATAAAATCTTATACTTTCAAGTATATTTCATTTTGCCCCCTCTATGTTCTTATTATTTTAATTTAACCCCCATTGTTTTTGCTCAATACAGTGATTTTTCAATAATGTTGTTATTTGTCTTTAATTTAAGCGACACTTGGCACACAGAACATCTTCAAAATATAAGGGAAACTTCTTAAATTAAAACAAATAATTCCATTTATTTAATACTACAGCTGTTATTTTCTTAACTGATATTTTCTTATTTAACTATCTCTAAACAATTAAAATTAAAGTACAAATAACTTTTTACCAATCTTTACAGAATATTACACTAAATGGCACTATATTTACTAAGCAAAATTCAATTCATTAAGGATAATCTAAATTAACATTAATCTATTTATTCATTTAATTCATTTATTCATATATCCAAACAATCTCTAATTAATTTTTTATAATACTTACAACCAAACACAATTATTTTTTTATTTAATATTGTGATTTTAACAGAAATATGATTCTTCTATCATTTTATTTGATATTATTTTAAAATTATTTTAAATTATTATATAATACATATAGTTAATAAAAATTTAGATTTTTCTGCATATGTTGCGATTCGAATTTTTATAAACGGACATATATTACTCAATTGATGAAGAAAAAAAGTGTGTTCAACGTCCCATATTACTTATAACTTTTGGATAATAATTCAAAGTCATATTATAAAAAAAAAACCAAAATGATTTCAAATACAAATGAACATGAAGCTTGAATTATCATACATTCAAATTTAAATATTTTTTCGGTTTAATCTACTTTTTCTTTTTTGTCATCAAACACCATATATTAAATTAATGGTTTGATGACTCTATTCTAGAGAAAGTAAGGTGAGAACCGTCACTCTTACATGGGAAAAGAAAAACATAGATTAATATCATCCTAATGATCCATATTATTTGGACAAAAGTAAGATAAAATACAAAACAATTCCAAGACATAAGTCTAAAACAATATTGTAAAAGACTAAAACTAAGAAATCTTGAAAATACAAAAAACGACGGTGGGATATGTCATTCGAAGTGATATAAGGCTAACCAATGAGTACTCGTCGACCTTTGGGAGATACAATATTACACAAAATACAAAAGTATCATATTTTGAGAATCAAAACTTGTATCTCAAGTGCTGAGACATTCGATCCCAGAAGAGGATAGTCACAAGTAATGCGAGAGAAAACTCTCGTGTTCTCGTGAAAGCCGAGATGAACGGGGGCTTGGTTGCCAAAAGCGGATGAGCAAAACCTTGATCTCCTAAATCCGTAAATGCAATCCAAATAGCATCAATATTCATGAAGAAAGAATGCACCTTAATTTTCTTCGTATTGATAGATTTTGAAAGCAATAAACTCTTCTTAAAGGATATATTCTGAGGAAATAATAGAATCCAAAAGAATGAAATTTAACTTCATGTTACTCTCCAAAGTGGGGGAGGAAGCGACAGTAGGACCCTTTACCAAAAATAATAGTAATAGTAAAAGTAAAAGTAAAAATAATCTCTCTAAACGGAAGGAAATTGGGATCGAGAAGGATAGATTACACCAAACTTGACTCGAATTTGGTGATACAATGTCGAGAAGTCTAGAGCTAGAAAACGATCTCCTTTGGCCCCGATATAGGGAAATTTGGAACCGATTCGGAGACGATCAAATCGGCTAGTCAAAACTTGAAGAGGCGGATGTTTTAACTTTAGCAAAATTAGGCAACCCAACAAATTCTTCATATTGGGCCAGAATGGCTTTGAGCCAATGCAGCTTAATGGGCAAGCTAAAAACATGGTGAAAAATTGATGGGCCAAGCCCATTTAAGGATCATCTTCTGCAATCGTACAAGAAATGCATCGATTTTACAAGAGATATCGCGGCGACGGCCGGTGGAAGCGAGTTGTAAATCAGCCGGATTCAGCGCCGTGAATTAGGAGGGAGAGTGATGGTTGGCCGGAGGCGAGATGAGAGACTTGTCGAGACACCGTCTCACGAGATGCTCCTTGGGCGGGGTTGGTGAGAGGTGGAGAGCAGTAGATCTGGAGCTGGAGAAAATATATCTTTGGTGTGACCCCGAGAAGTTCTTCACACCATATACGAGTCGAGGAACGACATCCATTAAGCCAGAGCGTCTCGTACACCAGAACCACTCGGAATCAAGACGGTCGCCCACCGGATCTGTTGTCTTCAACCACGCACAATGAACAAAGACACGCGCACAAGAGCGGAGTAAAGCCAAACAGCTCGAGAGCAAGAAGGGGAATGAAAGTCCAAACAGAGCATAAAGCAACATCTTTGAAACACACCAAAGAGGTGGAACGACTAAGGAAAATAGCGAGCTGATGGTCGAGATCCTAGGTATCGGTGGGTCCAGCAGATCCAGAGAATCTGGAGGATCTTGTAGGCTGAGCAAAACGGATGGCGAAGGCCGGTTCCGAAGACAAAGCGAAATAGCCATTTTTCTTTGGGTCGGAGGTTCCACTCGAGAGGATCCAGAGCTTGAAAGGACTACCCCGATGGAGAAGCCGAGATTCAAAAGTTGAGTAGAAGGGTCTCGTCGTTGGTGTGGACCTAACACGACGGAAGGTCTTCGGGTCACCGAGAAATTATGCAAGAGAACTCCGGTGGAAGGACCAACGGTGGAGCTCTGGAAACACAGACGCAACTTGAACGGAATGAAGCACTTCGGTGACGCTTGCCGGGACAAAGATCTTCGATCCTTGACACCTCAAGGAGCCTCAACATTTGGGGTCCGGTGGAGTAAAGGTTGATCGGAGAGAAGCGACCAGTAAGCTTAAAGAGGTGAGGAAAGGCGGAGGTTGTCGACGAGAGATAGAACGTGTCGTTGCATGAAGAAAGAGACTTTCTGTTGGGAACGAGGAACATATCCGCAATAGATAAGAGGTGAGAGTCACCGGAGCTTCTACCGGAAGGTTGAACTCGTCGGATCTGGATATGGACAAACCTGTTATCCTCCATATTTGTTCTCCCACAATACACCCAATGGTGGAGATAACCATCGCTGGGATGAGACCACATGAGACAATCTCGGAAGAAGAAGAAGAAAGAGCCAGTGGAAGAACAAACAGTCGGACGCCAACAATCAAAGGCCTCACCGACGGCGTAAATCGATCTCAAAAAGCTTCCCTCGATAACGTCGCCCGAGAGACTTTGAAATTTTTTTTATTTTCATATTTAATCTACTTCTTTTAGTTGAAAAAATTTAAAAAAAATTTCAAATTCAAAATATTATAAATATTTAAAAAAATTTCAAATATTCTAAATATTTTGACTTTATAAAAATTTTAAAATACAATAAATATTTAAACTTTATAAAACTTTTAAAATAATAATAATATATAAACTCTATAAAAAGTTTAAAATATTAATAATATTTAAACCCTATAAATTTTTAATATATTAATAGTTAATCTATAAAAGTTTAAAATATTAATAATATTTAAATTCTATAACAGTTTATAATATCAAATTAAATCATTTCTTCCTATTTAATTGGAAAGTGATTTTAATAAAACTCAAATGTTGAAACTCGAATGAGGAAAGTGACTTCCATGATCCATCAATCAAATGAGTCAATACTCGAATACTAAAACGTAATCCGCATTTTACTTAATTTTTTATGTCTTGACTTTACTGGTCTAAAATCTAATCATACGTTTTACGAGGAAATTTAATTAAATGTAAGTGTAACGATGGTCGGTCGAAATAAATAACTGTTTTCAAGGAAAATACAGTCATACTGTTTTATGTATGTACGTACTATCAATCTATCATTGTTTGAAGAAAATAATGATATTGATGCAAGTGTTACAAAGTAAACAAAAGGTTATAATCCTCAAAAAGACATGTAAAAATAAATTATTTGAAATATTAATGAGTACAGGTTGTACTCTAATTAAAGAATCACCCAACAGTAGGGGAGTGCAAAAAAAGAGAGGAATATTCAGAAATTCTAAATTATTTGATTGATCAAGTTACGTAAAAGGGGAAATTAGCTCCTCGGGCTTGGCAGACCCATGCAAGATAGCCTAGGAGAGACACGAATTTTTGGGCTTGGTCTTGGCGACGGTATTGGGCCAAATAATCCAACTGTTCCGTTGACCACACGAGGAGAAAGGTTGACTTGTTCAAGCGCCCGCGTCTGCAGATCCATGGGGTAGTCCCGCACACACCCGATCCTAGGCCCGTTTCCAGTACTCCACTTGCACGAAAAGTGTTTCTGTTCATCTGAACCGTCCGATTTCACCATCACCTTCGACGGCTTAGTGCTTCCGTCATTTGAGGCCAGATAATTATCGTCGTCAATCGCACTCAACTAGAACATAATTAATTTAGGAAAAATCATGTCAATATTCTAAATTTCATATCAGCATTTAAAAATAGTCTTAATTTTCTTAAATCAACATAATAATCTAAAATATAAACCATAAGTTCTACATTGTAAATCTTAATTGGTAAGTATATTTCTTCAATTTAAAACATGCAGTCTATTCTTATTTTTTTAAAAGATTTTTGCTAATTAATCCATCAGTGTATGGTATTTACCCATCGACAAGCAATAAATAAAGGTGAATAAAATGTAGGTATTTGCGTGATCACATATTTAATTAGCTTAATCACCTTGGCATTAGTGAGATCCACGTGATTTTCTCTTAAGAAACCGATAAATTCTAGGAAATTCTCCTCCGTCGGGAGATAATGACCACTATACGGCCACACAGCTTCTACAACTCCACCGCGTGAAACAATTCTACCGGCGGCAGTAATAGCGGCACCGGAGAGAAAACTCGAATGTTGAAACCGACCTTTCTGTTTCTGACCAATGTATAGTGTTCTTGTCGTGCTCAACACGAAGATCCATTTGGTTCCTTCAATGGTCTCCACAAGGTTCTTGTTTTGTCTGTTGACTAATTTCCCATTTTCCACAACCACTTCGTAAGCTTGTCTCTCTTTCTGTTGACGGAACCAAACCAAAATTAAAATCTATTTTTGTTTTTAATAACCGGAATTAACCGAATACCATGTATACATACCGGACCAAGATAAGTGATGCATTGGCGCTGAAGACGGGTTCTTGGACATTTGGTGATATTTACTTCCTTGCCATCTCCAATGTCTAACCTTTGGTATCATGGAAAAGGTTTTTCATCAAATCAGTTATACTTACTTAGAAATTTCGAAATAAACTTTTGACTAAGTGTGGGTTGAATTTACCAGAAGAAGAAGGGCTGCGTACTCTCGCTTTCTGACCAGACATCATAATACAAGTGTAAATTATGGCCGTACCTATGACGTGGATCAATCTGAACAAAACAAATAAATATTACTATAAATCAAAGTAGTATCTATATATATTAAAGTAAAATACATAAAAGCCGAAACTCACGGCTTCTAACCAATGTCGCAATGCTAATTTCTGTGCTTTATCATCTTTCAACAATCCTTTCCCCACCTATAAAACATATTACATTATTTTATAACCCAAACAACAAATTATTGATGGATAATGTATGACATTAATTAATTATTATTTTTCTTATTACCTTTGCTGCTTTTGTTCCAGCTCTTGCCCACCTTGATACAGCCGTCTCCGGTTTCTCATTGGTTCTGCTCGGTTCTGACGCTGCCAATTCCAATTCTTTCCACCTAAACCAGTTACAAATATGATTTCATATCACATATCCGGTTAATGTACAAGTTGTTATATTTATTATAATAATTCGTTGCTTCTTTTTTTATTTATTTCATATCACACATATTACTTTTTAGTCCATGAGTAAAATTTCCAATGCAAATGAAAAGTTTTTCCAAAACTTTAACCATTTTCTGTTAATAGCCCTAAAAGTTTTAGTAATGTGGTATTAAATCTGTATAACTGAAAATTACAGGGTTATTTCATAAAAAGTAGAACTCAACGTACCACAACTCTTCAACAACAACAGCACAGTCAGCAAGGTTTCTACGCGTTCGATAACTCTTGTAAACTTTTTGTAACGTAACGGCGGCGGCGGCGGCGTCGAGCTCCGTCGACGGTCTAGGAGACCAAAACGGCGTTGGTTGTGGTAAACTTAACGCCGTTAAATTCCCCATGTTGCCCCTGTTTCTTCGTTTCGGAGAAGAGCCTCTTTCGTCGTCTTCTTCTCCTCTGTGCTCCACCTGGACTAGACTCGTGAACGAGAGACTCCTCTCAAGAATCATGTTATCTGGCTTAGGACCCTTCAAGTTTATACCTTTTCTCGTTTTGACCCTACAATTTTCATCTCTGTATTGTTTCCCCTGATCGACCAAATCCTTGAACGATAAAGTCTTCTCCAGATGCATATTTACTGGGTTTTTCAGAATTCTCGGTGTTTCACACTCTTGTGAATCTTTCTTGAAACTGTCGTCTCTTTGCAAGTATCCAAAAGACAAAGCCATGAAAGCTACCTGTAAATTTGTATAATAATGAAGATGAAGAAATGAAAATGGTTTTTGTTTGAAACCCAAAGATTATGGAAGATACTTACTCTGTATCTGGTAATGTCTCTTCTTTGCCCATCTGTCGTCTATATATACTATTAATCAATCGAGATATAATATATGATGTAATTATTAGATTTTTTTTTCGTGAAAACAAAATTGGGATTGGACTTTCATCTCCATCGCTAAGAATCTTTTATGGGTTATTACTAATATTTTTATTATAAATTATATTGGTAAACATGTTTTAAAAACTTCATCTTAAAAATCGGTTTTTAAAACTCTTATTTAAAAATCGGTTTTTAAAACTCTTATTTAAAAACTGGTTCTTAAAACATGTTTATAGATGTAGTTTATATTTTTTAAAATTTTAAGAACCTCATTTAAGAATTTTTTAAAAACCTCCAATGGAGATGCTGTTAAGATAGGCAGTGAAGATTTTTCGGTGAGTCTATTCAAATTCTTACGTTTTCCTCGGATCTAAAACCAAAAAAAAAAGTAAAATCAAACCACACGAGCTCTTTGATTTCAATGTTACATTTATTTGTTAATAGTTAGTTGGATACAAACTAGCGTGTGGGGCAACTTTGAATACGGTGTCGTATTGTTGTATATAATGCTCACATCTTATATACATTTTGATAACACTGTTAGGAGTTGTATACACATATCTGTGACCGTATTTGACATACGCACGGCGTTACGTACGGAGCGTGTGGGGAATCTTTGAATACGTCGTTGTTTCTGTTATACAATTGACAATTCGTATAATTCTTCCCCGAACGTTAATTAACTACGTACTGGAATATTAATTAACGGTCAACGGATTCGTTCTATTTATACTTCGGATAAACAGTATTAAATATTCTTGGTTTGTCGCCTTTTTCTGATTGTAACAATTTTTACCAAATCTATATGAACAGGAAAACTATAGTATGTATTTTGTTGGTTAACATCTCAATCATATGTTAAGAAATACACATATACAAAATTGTGAAATAAATTCATTATGTTGAGTGATTCTGCTGCGTATACGAGCTGTTTAGATTTGAAGATTAGACTTGTTCTTTTATTTTACCTCATACACATGAATAAAAATCTATCGATTATGCAAATGCTTATATTCATAAATTATGTTTACATTATATTTGTACTATTAACTCATCTGGTCATAACTTATAAGATACTCTGTTCAATTATGCCATTTAAATTTGAATATGAGCTTATGCTTTGAGAATTGACTTTTATTTATTTATTAACATGATGCTAATTAAGAAACTAAAAATATATATAGATTAATTATCGAAAATATTATGCCAGTGTCATTAGTTTGTTACATATGTGACGGCACGTAACAGCAGTTACTTATACTAATGATGTTCCAGACAATAGTTTAATATACGTTTAACAATAACTAATCAATTGTTTCTATTATACCATTAGATTATACACACTGTAACTAGTAAACTAAAACGTGTAAAAGAAATCTCGGTTTGGTTAAAGGGTTTTACACAAGTCAAATCAAATCTGTAACATTCGATTTTGGTGATTGTGGGCCATTTAAACTTCTTAAATGATATGTTTTACGATAATGATAGTGCGCGCAAAGCCAATATGATTAAGATAAATTCTAATGTAATTTATTTTAGTGGTCCAAACATTTTTAAAAATTCAATTAATAACAACACTACTACGTTAATAAAATAAATACTATGATTTATGGCGGTCAAAGAAAGCAACCATATATGTACGCGATAAAGACATATTGAAAAGCACCAAAACCGGTTCGGGGTCGTGAAGTGTAAATGCAGAGTCAACCAATTGCGCGGTCAAGTCCCTTTACTTTTGGGTTTTCTTAAAAGAGTTTCTTCTTCTGGTTTCTACAAAATTGTACAGCGTACGTGTTAATTAGTTCAAGTTGTTGGTCTATTTATCACTTACTCATCTTTTACACGACGCAAAACAACACGTCTGTGTTAATATATATTCTATACTATAACGATTACACATACAAATTTACCTTTTTTCTTAACTAGCTGTCATATGATGTTAAAGTTTATCTTTAACCTGAGATATTTAATCGTTATGCGAATACCGCCGTTGTAACAAATGTTTTTTAGTAAGAAACTATGTCTAAAAACAATTGGACTAAAAACGATCCTTGAAATCTGTATATTCTTTCACTCACAATGTTTTCGTTATAATTAAAGCTAGTTATTGAAACTTTTTAAGAGAATGTGTTAGTTTCGAATATGTTTTTTTTCAACAAGAATGGCTGACTAGTGATTGTTAAACTTTAGAAAAACAACTACATATGATAGTTTTTTATAACCAATAATTTTTCAATTTATTAATTTAGAATTTTTGGTTTTAGTGTTTCTATTCCCACAACCAAATTGTATAATTTTACAAAGCGTAAATCATTCTATTGCAAAGCAAAGAGTTCAAACCTGGGTTCGAATCGCTAGAAAAGCAATATTTTAAAAACTCGTTATGTTGTTAAAATTTAGTATATATATAGTTAGAGAATTAAATGATTATACAATAAAATCTCTATAAATTAATAATGTCGAAATTTTGATATTTTATTAATTTATCGTGATATTAATTTATCTAGAAATTAATAAATATTAATTTCTAGAAAAATATAAAGAAAAAATAATATATGATATAATATTTTACCATAAAATTTTAAAACCTACGAATTTAAACAATATAAATTACATAATAGTAATATTTTGTGAAATATCAATCTTAAAATATAGTTTTAGGCAAATCATATTTATAAAAAAGGGTAACAAATTGAATTTGTCATTACAAAATTTGTTTTGGTGGTACAATGCTAAAATTTTAGATGAGTTCTCTTTTAAAATAACATTAATCAATTTGAGATATTGTTTAGTAATCTAAGTGATCATTAAAAATAGATAATAATAGTCTCTTACAATACCAAAATAAAAAGGATATATGATTATAGATTAGAATAAATTATAATTACTATATGTAATGTTGGATTATAAATTTAAAGACGATAATATAGTTGATTTACAATCAATAATGCTTATATAAATAGTTATACAGTTTAAAATTATTTACATTTTTGTAATGTGTAATGCAATAAAAAAATTAATCTTAAAAAGAATTTGAAAAAGAATATATAAGAAAAATTGTAAAAATATAAGGAAAATTCAGATATAAAAAATATCATATATTTATCTTACCTAACATCTATAAATGTATATATTTATAAAATTATAAATTTATGATATTGTTGGTACCATATATTTACATAGAAATTTCTAAAAAAATAATATCTTTATTATTTTATCGAATTTTGCTCATTTTTATATTATCTCGACTCATAATCAAAAAATTTATTATTTTATAGTGTTTATTAATTTATCGAATATTAATTTATAGAAGTTTTACTTTATTAATATTTTTGTTTGGTTTCATTGTGGGCATTGAGAAAAGCGAAAAAATGGTTTGATCAGTAAAGCTTTATGCCTACCTATTTACCAAGCATCATCCCCAAGTAATGGATTATAACTTATAAAATTGGTCAACAAGTAAGACCTTAATTACGTGCGTTTCGATTTGAATATTCTTGTTTACCTTTTATGTTGTGGAGCTTTTAAAGGTCTCGCACTGGCGAAAGAAGCGACATAGAACTTTATCGTTAACTCTAAAATATGATAGATGGTATAATTGTACAAATATGGAAACTACTAGTTAGCCACACTTTTCGATATCGATTTCATATTATGAGGTCCTTTTTTTGTACCGTCGTCAGTTTCATATGATGAATTATTCTATTATATATGATGATTCTTCTCTCTTGTCGATGAGAGTATATAATAATTCTATTACCGTCTCTCTTAGCCACATTTCTCAATGTCGATTTCATTTTATAAGTAAATTATATAATATGATTATTCTTCCCTTTTGTCTAGGCTTGACCAAAGACTAATAGATCAATGTTTGAAATTGTACCGATAACTCAGAAACGATATATTTTTTTGGTCAAACCTATTCATTATATATAACATGTCTCAAATTTCATTAGAGGAGGAGAGATTACAACAAAGATACTTAAACGATAATACAACATAAGAAGGTAAATAATACCAAAATAATTAGCACACCAATAGCTAATTGAAATATAGCAATTAGAATAATATTCAACAATAGACGTCGAAGAAAATTTAATATCAAATAATATTTTATGAATTTTATTGGGACGGTTTTAAAGAAAAGGAGGAGATTGAATTCTTGACAACTTAATTTGAAGTCAAACTTAAAGATGTCTGTTTGTTTCACCGTAGCTATAAAGTTTGTAGAATTTGCAATAACAAAGACATATGAGATATAAGATCAAAAGAAAAGCTTAAACCATGAGACTACTCAACACAAGCGAAAAATTTGGTACGAAAACACACTTCATAGAGGAGAAAAAAGATAAAAGATACCCAATAGAACTAAATTCACTGGAAAAACATAATTATTATGCACCTTCCTTTCAATATGTCAGAAAGAGAAAGAAAGGAATTTCATAACACCAACTGAAAAAAAATCAGAAACAAACCTATATACTATAATAATTGATTGCATGAAGACGAAAAATATATCACCGAAGAAAACAAGAGAAACCAACAGAAACTGAAAACAACCACACAGAGACACGATATATATGACGTTGACAAAAAAAAAAAAGACACGATATATATGACTAGAAAATACTACAATACATAGTAGAGTCAGTCTGGATCCGTCCAATATGCTCATTTTTTTAGCCTTAGAGTGTAAATTAACCAGGACTGTGTAAAAAATATGTAATAATTAAAGGACTTTATGGTCACGAAACAAGTTACTTAGAATTTTCAATCATAATATATAGCTTTTATTTTTTTTCTTGGACATTTCCCTCAAAATTTTTGTACTTTTGTAATATAAATACTATAATCCAAAGTAGAGTCGGTCAGGACAGGTCCACTGTGCTCATTTTTGACATGTTTGAGTTTTTTTTTTGGGTAAATGCATGTTGGTAGTAACTAGTAACCGAGATTAACTAGATAAATTAAGCATACGAGCAAAAAATTCCTTATAACCTTTAACAAAAATTATTACCTATGTTGAACCGACTTAAAAAAAATAGATTATTGGTCAGAAAATAGAATGTGTCATAGTTCATACTTCATACATAGCTTAGACGATTGTTTTTTTCGTATGGAATTTTATTAGAAAAATCTTGACGAATACATTTGCATTGCAAAACCTGCAAAAGATAAAGATATCAGCCCTGTTCTTTTACAGAATGTTGTGACAGCAATTGTTATAGAGTAAATTAGTTTTGACGGAGAGAAAAAAATACAGTAGAAAAAAAAAACTGTCGCAAAAGATGATCGCAAATGAAGATTGAGATGTCGCTGTAATTTTCAGCGGCTCATGTGATACCGGCGCAACTCATTTGCTATTCTTTTGCTTCTGGCGTCGTTTAATTTTGTTCCTAGTATTTATCACATGTCGTTTTATTCCTTCGCCGTCGCTGTTGCAACATCCAGTTAAAAAACAGATCATCATAAAAATACTAAAATCTAAAACAAACACACATAAAAGCTCAACAAAAAAAGTGCACACAAAGTCCAAAAATAGACACATGAAAAAGAAAATACGATACTTAAACATTGTTAAAGTAAACAAACTAAAACGACTATTCTAAACTAATAGATATTTTATCCTCAAATGAGTGTCACTTATGCCTTTCTTGAATCACATTATTTTCTACCCACATAATTAGATAGTATCCTTAATTAATAGAAAACGCTTTTGAAGTGGATTAATTAAACGTTTGTTTCTCAAATCCGGCTCGCCAAATGATAGTAAGACCCAATGATACTTGTAAAGGCCCAAATACTCTGGTATAAACAAAGGCCCATTAGAAAATGGTTGCGTGGCGGTCTAAATTAAGAAAAGAGTATATTAGATAGGACTAATGGCTTTAATTATCATAAAACATATACATGTGGGACCCAATATTATGTTAATCCAGTCTGGCTCTTATGGGATTATTGTATGTATTCATTCAAATAGACCAATTCTATGTTGCCTTCTGGTAATCATGCAATTACCAAATTCGAGTCTTTGACTATAAACCCTAGAAATCCTTAATTCCATCGATTCTCTCATTTTCTTATCATCTTCCTAGCAAGAAGATGACTGGTGTCAACACAGTTTCTGGTAAATTCCTCTCGAGTTTCTGATATGTTCTTGCTCTTATCTGATCGATGCGATTGATTTTCACATAAAATGATAATGAGTTTCTGTGTTTTTCTAATTTATTTTGAGATTCTTAGAAGCTAATTGGTTTTTTTCTTTTTAATATTATCGAATGAATCTCAGATTTTGCTGGGGTTTAATGGTGATTTATTGATATCATTCAACGGCCAATCAAATTATTGTTCTTATCTTGTCCCATTGATTGCTTTAGGTGAAAAGAATACACTTATGAATCTAGGTTTATCGAATTTATCATGAATCTCGTATTTTCCTTGAGATTCTTAGAAGCCCATTGTGTATTATTTATCATTGATTTCATTGCAGATTTTTCTGGGGATTATTGGTGATTTTTTAGGTCAAATCAATGAGCATATGTCATACAATTAATTGTCTTAGTTATGTTATTAACGATGATTTATGTTTATGTTCTGGGAACAACACTGTGGATGCGTTGTGTATCTCATGTTAATATGAAATTTGTGTTGTGTGTGTTTAGGTGATGGAGATCGTTCGGACAAGAAGATTCATGCTGACATCGATGAGAGTGAAGTGAAAGCCCCAAACATGTTTGAAAGAGCAAAAGAGGAGTTCGAGGCTGTAATTGGGGCTATTCATCAACACAAGGGTTCGAGGTTTGTTTTTTTCTTTCTTTCTTGTGATACAGTTTTGTGGCACGTCTTCAAGCTTCTCGATGAAGAAGGAAAATTCAAGCATTTTGATTATATAATGCTTATGTTAGCATCAGGGAGCGTGTACAAGAAAGAGTTTGCTAATGTCTAATAAATTCTGTTTCAGGAACGAATCAAATAGAATGGAATTCAAACCAGAGAAACCAGGTTTAGTTTTTCTCTCATCATTTGCATCAAATCGTTTTAAGTTTTTTTCAGATAGCTACTCTTCGCGTGTTTGTCTCGAGATTTACATAGCAACAAAGTTTGATTGTTGTATGATTTGAACATGTATACAATTGTGTGATCATTTCTTGATTTTTGTGCGTGTGTTCATTCTTGATTCTTGTTCAAGACTCAGTTTCGTTTCCCATGGTTTGCATTGACAGAAGATGGAAAGAAAAAACCGAGTATGATAAGAAAGGCGAAGGAAGAACTTAAATCTTTATTCCAGAAGGAGAAACCTCATCGCCATCATCACCACAAAGAAACTCATGGAAGGAGTGATGATATCAATGAGAACACTCCAGTGGATGAAGTGAAGGCTCCTAATGTTTTCGAGAGAGCCAAGGAAGAGATCGAGGCTGTCATCGAAACCGTCCATCCCAAGAAGAATAAGACAGACGGTTCTGATTCTGATTCTGATTCACATGTTCGTTCTCGGTCTGTCTCACCAGAAAAGGAGAGAGCTGGACTCGGATGCTCTCTTGGAAAGGGGCTGGAAAAGATTTGTTCTCCTTGGGGTGATGATAAAAAAGATTGAGTTATTATTCATATGATTGATGATCATGAACTTGTTTGCTAGTTATGATAAATTTGGTGTCGATTTTTTATGAGTTTGTTTAATATTATTTATTAGGTACTAAATTGTTATTCAACAGACTAAAAGCTTATTTTTTTCCATATTTCATGTATCAATTATGAAAAAAAAATAGCCCATGCATCTATTTTTTTATAAATCATATATATATGAGTAATTTAAATCTAATAAGGATGTTTTAATATTTCAATTTATATGAATTAGATATTTTTAGTATCATTAGAGATACTATGGCTATACATCTGCATTATTCGGTTCGGTTTATATTGACAATTTTCTTAGTTTGTTGGTTTATTTGATATGAGCTTAATTATCCTTTGTGTAAACAATGAAATGTATTTTTAATAAAAAGAAAAACAATAGATAATATATATAATACCACATCTGGTTTCGTAGTTGATAGTGGAGTATTAAGTTTCATCAGATGAGAAGTTAATAGAAAATTTGACTTTTTTCCATCTAAAAACTTTATTAATGATCAGAGTTGGAGTTATACATTACAAAAGATATAGAGAAGTTTGGGCACAAATGATAAATAGACCAATCGTATACAGAGCTAATAGAAGATTTGACTAAATGATAGGCACATATATTTTGTTGTCTAGACTTGTACACAAATTTTACATCTTCAAACATAGTCTTCCAAAAATTAATCGTCTCTATGTAATTCTGAAGTCTTGGGTTATCGGGTTTTTCATTGATGATAAGATTAATGATATGGTTGTCGCCTTCAAACTCAACTTTCTTGTATCTTAGGCCCTATGTTGTTTGTAGAGTCCATTTGAGAGCTTAACATTCAGCTTCCTCCACTGTAGTCCTCCTTTGAAATTTTCCATTCCACAATGCATGAAAGTACCATTACTATTCTTTATTATCTATCCCATTCCTGATGCTCGAGTTCCTGCGTGGTATGAAACATCGCAATTTCATTTGAACCATGCTTCCTTTGGTTTAGTTTGAATTGTGACACACATAAAATTTGACATTTATAAAGCATTGATGTCTCCTAAATATTTATTCTAAATAAATTATTAGTTATTTGATATAATATATTTGGCTCGTAGAAGGAATTATACGTTACTCCGATATATCTCAACTATAGTAAATTTTGGATAAATTATGAATCTTTTTGTAGTCAAGCATTTATTAAGAAAAATAGAGAAATTTAATACAAAGACGGAAAAAGAAATTATAATAATTTGTCCCGGGCATCACAATATTAATGAAATCAATTTAAACATTAATGAAAATTAGAACATATTTGTTTTGGTTATAGTTATTTAAATTGATTTTATTGATATTATCAAAATTAATAATGAGTAATTAATTATTATGTTATAAAATATATACATGAAAGTGAACCATATATTAGATCGTATTTATGCTTTTTTATATTTTGCTTTTTTCTTATTTTCTGTCAGTTCACTATTTATATTAAAAAAAACTTATTATTTATTACATAGACACAAAATCATGTTGATGTAATCAGTTTAAAAATTTTCAACTAGATGTATTCTTTTTTCTTTATGGTATATATAGTTTTCGTTTTAAAATTAACTACTGATTTGACTAATTTCAATGTATATATTTATGATTATTAAGTTAACTAAATTCAAGTTAATGATTAGGTGTCAAACATTAATAAATAATCATTTTATTATATATATATTAAAAGTTAATTAATAAATGATGCTAACCAAGTGTTTATTGACTTTTGGAAGCTATGTAATTTCACTGAAACTCCTGCAAAGAATACTGTTGACAAATAAGGTCCTGCATCCTTTGCTTATAATAAGTATTGACCAATTGTAAATGTTTGAAAAGCTATTACAAATCCATAACAAGATGAAATGTATAAACAATACGAAGGTGGTGACTGGTAATGAAAGTGGTAACTACATTAAATATAACACATGCTAAATCATCTTTTTCGAATCGGTTTTTTAACTGTCATTTTATTTTATTTTAAAATGGAAAAATGCTTTTTAAAATTATATATTTCCTGAACGAGTGTTTGAAATTAGGGAAAAGAGCGTCGAGAAAACAACTATATAAAAACAATAATAATAAAATAACTACTATATAACAATAATTCGATGGAAAATACCATAGCTTAAATAAAATAAAACGAAAGAGGAAAAGCAAATTTCTTGGGAATTTGTTGTCTTTTATACAAAAACGAACAATTAAGTTCACAGGAACGTAAAGAAAAATCCTAGCCGCTCTCTCTGACATTGTTATCGAAACTTTTTGCTATTCACCGTTTTTCGACGCTGGTGTCGTCTCTTATTCCTTTGCATCTTCTTCTGTTATGTTCAATCTCTTTCATGTGTCCTCCTCGTTAATGATTTTTCCGTTCAACTTTCCGGTCTAGGTTTCGGCCATGCGTCTCTTTCTTTTTCGGTTCAGGTCCCGTCGATGAATTGTGCACCTTTAGCCATCCCAGAACACCGACGAGTGACTCCCGGATCTGAACTTTTTTTGGGAAAACTCCGAAAATCTTTCAACAGCTCCACCGCCTTCCACTTTCGTTCTTCTTTGGAGTTTGTCCATCGTTCTTCCGAACAGATCTGGAGGTTTTCCCTCAGATCCACTTAGAGAATTTACCGATCTTCTTTCTCCTCTCACTCCCTCCGGCCAGATCTTGAGGTGTTTATGTGCGTTTCCCAACTTTTTCAAAAGTTAATCATGTCAGCTAGTAAAAAGAGAGGAAAAGATCTCCTTGGAATGGTTTTGAATGCCACTCATCAAAATCTAGAAAGGTTAGAGGCCATTTCAGACCGGCGTTTGTCTCCGACAACTGTTCCGTCGGCTGCACACCCAGGGCCGCAACTGAGAAAAACAAAAATTGGGGCCCTTATAAACGTAATTAAACACCAATTTAATTTTAAATATATCAAAAAAAAAGTTAGTAACAGCGTCAAAAAAAATAAATAAAGAAGTATGAATAAATAAAAAATAATTTAAATTAGGCCCCTAAAGCCAAATCGCAAAAATGTATCTATTGGTTTAATTATCGGTGAAGCTTTTTTAGTGGCTAAACATGAGATATCTTTCTCTACCTTCCTCAAACAGGAGAGAACCGTTTCAAACCTACTCTCTCCTCGAGAGATCTCTTTACTAAAGAAGTTGTTTTATCGTGATATACTCTTAACTCATCTACCTTGATATATATATATATATATATATATATATATATATGAGTTATCATTGATATTTTTTTGAAACAGAGACCTAATGAAAATTAGAAAAATACTTTAATTTTCATGATGCTTGCAAACAAAATTTTTGGCCACATTGTTGTCATGGGTATCTGGTGTGCATTGATTCGCAGTGCAAAATCATTTATCCTTTGCAAAATAGAAAGCTCTCTTTGTGTTTTGAATACCATCAATTTAGTTGTATTTTACTTTCTTTACCACATGTTGTTTAGATAGTTTGGTGACTTGATTTCTTTGAGCCAAGTTTATGTTTAAAATAACTTCTCAACATATAGTTTGAGTAGAAAGATAAAATAAACAAAGAGTTAATTAATATATTTTAGATTGAATTCTTATGCAAACTTAGTTCAAGGAAAAGACCAAAAAATCTCTACCATATTTGTGATTATGTGATAGAGAGAAAGGGTGAGTTTGTTAGGGATCGAAGGTGAGTGATTTTGAAAGAGAAAAAAAAAGAACGAGTGTTTGATAGAAGTTACTCTTTTATTAATTTTCTTTATGTCTATACAAATAGTGAAGTGCTAAGTATTTTCCAAAATTTTTGAATGGTAAGCCTAAATTATTTTGATAATGGAAGCTATTGTGTTTGGATGTAAACTAGTGTGTGGTTATGATGTAGAGATTTTTGTTGATGTTCAAGTGGATCCTCCTTTTCCATTATATGATGATGACCTAGGTGGATTCTTACTCTTCTCTTAGTTTGGAATTTCAGATTTAGCCTAAAGGAGATAACACTTTACTTATTTTTTATACATTTTAAACAAAGTGGATCCTCCTTTATTTTTATTAGCATTTTTGCCAACTAGATTGTTTTGGTGCCTGCGAAATTACCTTCCATAATGTTCATTATAACGAGTTCATGATCTGGTTATATGTTCATGCCCAGAAAAAATTCACTCTGATTTTTACTGAAGTTTAGCCCGTTTCATCACCATAATATTTACCGTGAAAACTAGAACCCCGAACTCCTGGATCTTCTTCTCTACATTTCCCTTTTCTTTCTATTTCTCATCCTAATTAGAGCTCTAGCAAGTTGTTGGAATCTACTTATATATCATGAGGAAGCCTAAATAGGCTTGTCTTATTTGTAGTGGAATCCTTATTTTAGTATCTAATCATATTTGGATGATTAAAAAACACCACTTAATTAACAAAATTTTCAAAAAAAGTTCTATGTCACGCCAAAAGATCGAGTCTTAACAAAATGTTCTTATTATTGTCACCAAAGATAAACTTTATGTTCAAGCAACAACTGCACCCTACAAGCTATTTTCATACGTTTTACATTTTAGTTAGCCACTTTATTTAAAAATAAAAATTACCAACTCCTATTTATTTCGATAATAACTGTAATGCTAATTCGTTGATATTGAATTTGTGTTAATTCATTGATATCAAATAATCATCAAAACACGAATTCAAGAATTTTCCAAAAATGTGATTCCGTGGTTTTCTCAAAAAAAACAATGTATGTCATTCCCTTCACAATGCGATTATGCAATTTCTTGCTAAAATTAAGATTTCCCAAGTATTCACACCAAAATACAAATCTCTAATTTCACATCAAAAACGTGATTATGCAATTTTCGAAATGTTATACTACAATAATTGGCGGAAAACAAATTTCCCATCGAAAACTGGTTTCCACAATTTACCACATTCGGTTGATGAGATGATAAAAACATGATTATGGAATTGTTAATAATTCTAAATTCCATTATGATGCAAATTATTACAAATATATTTATGGATCTACCTATTTTATTTGATCAGTTCAAATAAATGGATTGGACTAACCGTGACTCATTGAACATATAACATATTAGTATTACCAAGCTTATATTCACGCATATACGCAAAATTTTATATGTATAGTTTTGTTTTTAATAATTATTTAAATTAATTTTATTAATATTTTAAAAATTAATAATGACTAATTAATTATTATGTTATAAACACACATATGTAAAAATAAATTGAACTATATTTTATTTTTTTATTTACGTTTTGCTTATGTTTTTTTGTCAAATTTTCTTTTCATATTAAAAAAACTTAATCATATACATAAACGTTGAAATTTTTTAATTAGATTTAATCTTCTAAATTAATTAAATTTTAAATTAATGATGAGGTTTCAAATAATAGAGAATTCCTTTTATTTTATATAAATAAATAATTAGCGCAGTAACATGAATGATCAATGACATTATCTCTGCCAGTTGAAATAATATATGTGTTAGTTATTTATGTGATTATGTGTCAAGATGATAGTCCCCTTTTATCTTTTATATATAGGATTGGGGTTTTGAAATAGGTTGGAGTGTATTTTTACCCTTAATAAACTCATTCATTAACTTATCGGCACGATTGTTCCACCTTCTTTTTTCTTCTCGTTGTTCTCTTTTTTTTTTTGTGAACTTCCTTTTTGGTGTATTTTTGTTTGTTAATTCCAAATGTGCTTTGTAAGTCTGAATGTGCTGTAACATTTGCAACTTCATAAGGGTCAGTATCATGATACACGTACAATAATTTATGTATAATTCTATTGTGTAACAGATACGACAGATCTGCAAATTTTAAAAAGGTTATAAGATACCGCAAATTAAAATTGTTATAGGATGGGACGAAGTAATCAGTCCATTTGAGACTACGTACATTACCTACATTTTGATGTTCATGGTTAACATACAATCCACGTACAGGACTCTTACGATATAATATCTCAATTTTTAGAAATAAATTTAGAATATTTGTAAGGATACATATTAGATGATATCATGATGTATATCTGTAGATAAACTAATCTTATTCATCAACCGATGATTCTAGTAGACTAGCTAGTAGTAGCCAAGTCACTATCAATGAAAAAAATAAAATCTAATGATACATGCATTCGAACCAACCTTAAGAGACACTAAAATGAAATCAATTCACCTAAAATGAATATTTTTTCGTAATTCAATATACTCTTCTCAAATTGTATAGAGAACACGGATTGAACCGAAAACGTTATAAATCCAGCTCTACATATAACCCATTCGTACACAATATAACTCAAGCACAACTTAACTATTGATCATCCACAAATCCAAGGCGCCCAAACAACCAGGATTTAACTATGTGATCTTCTCTAAAAATCCTTCTTTTCTAACTAGTAACAACAAGTTTTGTCGAGGTTTATCTTATTTCTTGTTCTTGTTTTGTAAGGTATTTGTATATTGTATCTATTCTTTAATTTAATCGAAAACTGTTAATAAAATCAAAATAATTCAAGTCGGACCAACCTCATAATGTATTTATCAAAAAAGTCGCAATCTATGAAATTTTCTGACTGACATACATGACAAAAAAATTATTTTCACAAAAATAAATAGTCATATGTATATATTTGTTCGTTATCCATCGTTATAGTAAATGCCGAATGGCGACCCATGTGGTTGCAGCAGATAGCCAGATACATTCAAGTATGCAATAACTATATTAAATATATAAATATAAAATTTCAGAGACGTGTAACTATGAGTGGACCAATTTTAACAATAAAATATTTTCAAATTAGTTTTTTAGGAAATCAAAGTCAACCATAAAAGATCTGCGTCGCACCTAGCACCCACGTATCAAAATGAATTATAAATATCATCCAATTCAATCTATGAGTCTAAAATATTAAAAAATTTGATGGTGCATGTATCAAATAGATTGATGGGTTAATTAGATTAAATTTAAAAGATTGATGATTAATCATTTGACTCATTAACTTTTTTGAATCAAATTATTTTAGTCAATTTTCACAATCGTTTAATTTTTCAACCAAAATATAAATATACAAATTTTTCGCCAAAAGACATATATGTAATTTTTTTGCTAAAATGTAGATTTACAATTTTTTTCGCCTAAATATATATCCGTATTTTTTTCGTCTAAAATATGATTTACAAAAATTTTTTTGCCAAAAATGAGAAATCTACAATCTTCATAAAAAGAGGATTTACAATTTTTTCGCCAAAAACATGATTATGTAATTTTTCACCAAAATACAAATATGTAATTTTTTCGTCAATATAAGAAATCCACAAAATCTCGCCAAAAATGGATCGGCAATTTTTACGTCAAAAACTTTATTCCATAATTTTTCAGACAAAATACAAATTTTTATTTTCCATCAAAATGAAAAATCTGTAATTTCCCGCCAAAAACTGTTCTATTAATTTTTCACCAAAAACTTGATTTAATAATTTTTACACCAAAATGTAAATCCGTAATTTTTCTTCTAAAAAATGATTTCGTCATTTTTCTGTCAAAAATTCGATTTCGTAATTTTCCCACTTATGAAATGATGGTGGTAGCAGTGATGGTGGTGATGATGATGATTATTATTTATGATAGTGATTTATTAGTTGATTTTATAACAATAATTAATTAATTAATTAAACAGATCAACCTATTTAATTTTTAACCCATCAAATTAAATAGTTAATAGATTGATTCAATCCATTTAATCTCTTAACTCAATACATCAAATTTCAAGTTATCACTCTACATCCATATCCTACACTTCTACATAAACAACCTCTCTTTTTCTAAATGTTCAACTTGGAATAGTCTTTTTATATTTTATCAACATTTAGCATACCCTTGTCGCAGCTAAACTAACCTAATTGGTTGAAATTGCTTTGCAAACAATCGAACAACTTTTAATAGATTTTACTATTTGTACCACTTAATTCGAATAAATTTTTTCTAAAAATGGTGCGTTCCACGTAATCACAATATGCAATCACATTGTATCTCAACATAAATTTATTTCGCGTCCCTACATCAATTATCAAGAATTTTTTTGTCTAAACCATGCCTACGTGGTTTACCATCACTGTTTAGTTTTTGTTTTGTTTTTCAAATTGCATTGGATTTTATAAGTTCAATAAAAAATCGATAAATAGTTTCAACCAACATAAAAGAAAAACCATTTACATAGTGTAGTACAAGTTACAATTAGCTCAGCTCAAGAATCATTTAATTTGAGACCAGACCAGGAAACCATAAAGTCAAGCTAGAAAAATTGTACACGTAAAACATGTGTGAATAATAGCGAGTGAGTTACTTGTAATTTGTGAGGTTTAACAAAACAAACCAAAAAAAAAAGATTTTTTAAAAAAACGTGTTGAAATGGGTGCGTGTATTTTTAACTACTAAAAAAACAAATTTATGTTAAGATGGGTCTCTCATGTGACGATAGTGTTGGAACTTTATGTGATTGAATGCTAAGATAAGCCCACACATACCTTTCTACAGTCATTGACAGATCATCTCTATTTTACTTGTTTACAGCTCTTTTCCATTGCACTCTTTGACTCTGCCATAGCTTTTCAACCAATAATGAAATTTATTGCTAAATGGCAAAAAAACTTGGTCCCACATTCCGAATTCCAAAGAAAACAAAGACAAATCTAACTGTCTATGAGTGGTGGAAAAGTTTGCATTAAGGTATACATCAATAACTGGTTTTATTACCTATAATAGAATTAGTCTGATTATTAATTAGCTGTTCTTTTAAAATTTTACACTAAGTGCTTAAAATATCACTTTAAAAAATTATTAACATGGACGAGATATGAATATAAGGAAAGAAGAAAAATTAATCACGTGCTTCTCATGTGAACACATTAACTCTAAATATTTCCGACGTTTCCAAAACTAAAACAAAAACCATTAACAAAAGACCTAAGAAATAACAGTCAAAATGAAAAAAGAAAAAAAAAGACCAAAGATATAACAGTCAAAATGTTTGCAAAATAAGGGAAAAAATAAATAAACGCAAACCTCAAAAAAAAATAATATCCAAATATAAATATGCTCCTTTTGCTCATATTTCCTTCCGACAACATAAAACACAACACAAAAATGGAGTTACTCTCGACCGCCGCGAGCTGGTGCACTCCGACGACTCTTTTCCTCCTCCTCAATCTTATGATCGGCACAATCTTTGTAACCTCTCGATTCGGGTCGGGTTCAAGGAAACACCAGCAGCATCATGATGGATTCGGGTCGGATCGTGCTCCGGCTCCGTTAGCTAGAGCTCCGTCAATTATCGATCGAGTCAAGTCCATCAATTTTCATCTCTACAAATTTCCTCATCCAGAAACAGAAATTTACTCGATGACGGCCCACCACGACGTAATCGGGTCGGATCTTCATGTATACCCGGATCCGAATCCGGCTCCGTTACAACGTGCTCCTTCTCTTTTGGATCGGGTCCAATCCATCAATATGTCTTATTTCAAGTTCCCACACGACGTAACCGGGTCGGATCCTCACTCTCACTTTAACTCGGATTCAAACCCGGACCCGGATCCGTTACAACGGGCTCCTTCTCTTCTGGATCGGGTCAAATCCATCAACATGTCGTACTTTAAATTCCAGCAGTATAATCCGGAGGAGAAGGATTATGCTAATCACACGGAAACGACCAGATTCGAAAAAATTCCGTGGGTTGACCCGATTGATATCTCAAAATTCAAGATCCCGGAGGAAGACAAACCGACTGGACCCGGATTCGATAATTCAACTAACCCGCCCGGTCTAACTCGGGCTCCGTCTATCTTAGAACGGGTCAAATCCATCAAGTTATCTTCCTTCTACAGATCCGACCCGGAAATGGATCAAAATCCGGATCCGAATTCGGTTCTCCACGAAGATCATAAGCCGAATAGGAGCAAATCGGGATCGAAAAAAACGGTGAAGAAGAAAAATAAAGCTACGGGGAAAATGACGAAATCGGCGAGCGAGAAATCAGGTTTTGGTTTTATCGGAAGCCATGAAGAGGCGGAGACGGTGGAATCCGTCGAACGGAGGAGACCAGATACAACGAGAGTCGAGAGAACGACATCGTTCGGAGACGGCGAAGATTGCGTCGACGCGAAAGCTTCAGATTTCATCAACAAATTCAAACAGCAGCTGAAACTTCAGAGACTCGATTCAATTCTGAGGTACAAAAAGATGCTCAAGGCCAATTGAAAATTGAAAATTACTTTATTGCCCCTCGATGGTGATTGTATTTACCAAATGTTCCTCTCTGCCGCGGTTTTGTTTTCCGGCGTTTTCACAGAGGACTGGACAATGCTGAATAACCGATAATGCCCCTGTATGTTGAGGATATTTAAGTAATTTAGTATTAGTTAATGCCCCTGTATGTAGTTGCTTATTAGTGAAGTATGGCGTTAATATTGGATCTGAGACGTTGTTTTGCTCCAAAATTATTTTTTGTTTTTTCATGTTTTATTTTATCAGTCTGGCCTATAAGAAGGAATGATATAAATTAAACGATACGTCGAATTTCTTCAGAGCTGATATCAACCAATAATGATTATAAAACTTTTTGTGCCATTATATTTTTGGGATCTTAAACGATCATCTTCGTGATTTCTCCAACATGCGAGTATTCTGTTAAAGCTTAAATATAATGTATTACTCTTATTTTTGTTACACATTTTAAGATTATACATGAACTGTTAACAAAAATATTATAAGTGTAGTGACCGATATTATAAATTTATAATCCATTCGTTGTCAGATTTATACCATTACATGTGATTGTAATGTATTTTTCTACATATACCTTGTTTAAAAAAAACGTTACTGTGTGGATTACTATTAATAGATATTATAAGCACAATGTCAACAAAGAATATTTTCAACAGAAATAAAATGAAACTGTTTCTTTAACAAAATTACAAAATAATGAAAGAAACTAGCTACTTTGATAATTTCTTGCTATTGATGTTAGGGATAGGGGAGATATAATTACTTGCTATTGCATACTAATATCACTCTTCGCCGAACAATATCAAAATATCTTCTGTGATATTTAAACTTTATAAGATTGAGCATAAAAACATACATACAGTATGTAATATTCAATTATCATACGTAATTTTACTAAATAGATGATTGAAAGTTGAAACCGAACAAATCAGGTACTGTTTCAAAAATCTAGTTTTGTATAAATCAAGAAACTATTAAAACAACTCTCGAGTAGAAATTAAAACCAAAAATAAAACATTTGAGAATGCCTAGTGACGACTCACGATTCGCAATCACATAACAACGCAATAAAAAAAGAATACCATCAATCGTTTTCGTTTATACAATAAATTACGTGTCAAAATACGTTTTCGTATATGTTTTTGTCGGGGTCTCATATTAATCATCTACATTGTTTTTTTTTTGCCGACACATTGTTTCTTTTTTGTTATACGTTATTATATTTTCGTTGACTATGATTTACTTGGAATTTTGATTCAACAAATCAACACTTACTTAACAAAAAACCAAAAAAAAATCAAAATCAAAATTTGTACTCCCTCCATTTCTTAAAGATAAATGTTTTAGAAAAATAATTGTTTCACAAAGATGAATGTTTTATATTTTCAATGCAAAAATTATGTAATATTTAAGCTCCTATTAAATACAGTTAAAAGTAAAATAAATAGTTAACATTTAATTAAAGAATAAAAATATTTTAGCTTATACAAAAAAAATATTAATATGGGTACATAATATAACGCATGGAGTAAGATAAGCCGTCGTAAAAAGTAATCCATGATCCCAGTCAAAACCCACCCAACCATTTAAGACATAGAATCTTTTTGTGATTTACTCGAGGCTCCACATTTTTTTTGTGGTCATTCTTGATTATATTAATCTTCACATTAATCATCATCATCCCTATCTCTTTAGTTTACTTTTACTTTTTGCTTAACAAAACAGTTTCAAACTTCAATTCAAATTCGTTTTCTTCTCCAATGATCTTAAAATATTTATATTTCCTCTCTAACCAAATATTTAAATATTATCTTCATATTATTTTGCAGCTCTGTGTAGCTTTCAAAATACGTTTTCTCTATTAATATAGTCTTCTCCTATAAAGTTTAGAAATATCTCTATATATATATATAGTTTTCCTTTTTGACAACTTAAATATTTATCAACAAAATTTAATATCTTCTCCATTTATTATTGCTAGTATCCATCTTTATTTGCCCTACTTAATATAAACTTGGTTGACAAAAAATGGAAACATATTAACAAAAAAAAATAGAAACATTCGTTACAATACGTATTAATAATTTATTTTTTTGACCTGAACATCAACGTCTGGGTGGTGTAGTCGGTTATCACGCTAGTCTCACACACTAGAGGTCCCCGGTTCGAACCCGGGCTTAGACATTATATTTTCCCCCTTTCATTTATCTTTTTCAAACGGCCCAATCATAATTTCTGTTGATATTATTAATAGTAACGGGCTGACAGCTACAGCCCAATAGATATCAGTGACAACTAAGCCAGAGCCTATTTCACTGACTTACGTCCACCTCCCTCTTACTTGGCACATTAGTAATTTTTTTTGTTTTTTTCATAACTGCATAAATATATAATATATATACCAACGTTAAACTGGAAGTACTATGTTATAGATTTCATTATTAGTTAATGCGACTCATATTCTTAATTATTTAGGTTTTATGATAAACATATCTTGTTCGGTTCTCTCTGGTTTAGTTTATGTTTTGCTAACTTTCATGAACTTTCAATTATCTTTGACGAACTATTTGGCAATAAATGTAATAGTTAATGTTCCTTGTGTATTTAGGCTTTCATTGTATTTAGATGGAGAATTTCTAATGTTTTCCTTCAAAATGATACTAGTTCTAATCGATTTATCTCAAACTAAATTTTATGATTCGATTAGTAATTTTCATATGAAGTAACATATGAAGGATTTTGATATTGTTTTAAGTTACATAAACTTCCAACTTAGAATTAATTGAAAATAACTAAATTAGTTCATGCAACTTACCTATTAACTACGCTATAGATCTCATTTTATTTCAGTTGTCGGATTCCTAATATAGTCGAACTCTATTTTCTATCAAAATATATTGATTTGTTTTCAAAATTTCATTTTGAATTTTTTTTTTGATATAAAGTAAATAAAATTGTTTTTTACATAAATTTGGTTTAAGTAAACCGCATTTCCTTGGTAGTTATTAAACGCAATAATGAAATGTTATCTTTGTAAACTATTTGACCCAAAAAAAAACTATTTTAAACTAATTATATACGTTGAAAAACAAAAAACAATAATGAAATGTTAGTTGTTTAATATAATATAGGAAAAAAGAAGGCTCGCTTAGAGATAAACTGTACCGGAATAAACCCAATCCGGTTGAAAGTGTAAGGTATGAAAATGTCGTGCCGTCCGGTTACGTCATATTCCCGGTTCTGCATGCTTGTTAGATATTGTGGGCCCACACATTGGAAAGCTGAGAAAATATTCGTAGATTCGACCGGACGTCCATAGGCCGGATTACGTACACTCTCCCACTTGACCAGACTAAGTAAGCTTACCTCACAAAGATCATCGTATCATTTATCCATTCTCACGAAATTTAATTTTTTGTTCAACAAAACAAACCAAACTATAGAACATAAATTTCTGAATTAATTTCACTTATTATAATTGAAAATATAGTGAAAAAGGAACTAACCTAATTAGTGAGTAAAATTTAACCATAAGGTTAAATGATGCCTCTTTAAGAGGGATTTAGTTACTATCTTTATTTTGTCGGAAAAAAACCATATGATTATTTTTACTCTTCATATTTTCAAAACTTACAGCTGTCAATTTAAACATTTATTTGTACTATTTCTAGACAAAATATTGATTGATGATGATGGCGCATGTCTTAATTTTACGATAAAACCAAAAGAAAAATTTAACATACTGAACTTATCAAAGTTAGAATTATAATTTTTCACAAATTTCAAAGATTGGACTTTTCATTGTTTTTTACGATAAGATCTTTGTTTGTAAGAAAGTTTATCGTACCAAACCAATCAGGTCCAAGAGAAAAAAAGGAAGAGATCGAAAGATATGAATAATGGCAGAGAATCCAAGAGATTTTTTCTTGTTTCATAGAAAAGAGCTGTGAGGAAATTTCCAAGATCTTGGTCCTACCTTCAAGATTTCCTTATAATCATTTTCTATAAAATCTTACCTGTTTGATCTCTAAGAGACTTTGATTTGGTCGAAGATCGAGTTGATCTTGTCGTAGGATCTTGCCAATGACTAATTAATTTAACATTTTCTTCCGACAGATTTCACTATCGTATAAAGCATGTCCAACGTGTCTTGTTTTTATCATGTCCATAACCGTTTAATTGTATCCGTATTATAAAGACATATACATGGCTTTTTGTAATATGTATAATGTGTCATTTGTGTCATTTGTGTCTTTTCGTGTATGTATAACAGTATAAGACACACCATGATATACATATGTATAATCTTAAATGTTGTTTATTCGTTGACTGAAATATGAAACAATACTTTTCCGTGAGAATTAGCGTTCGTATTAATGGTTTAGTCCGTTAATGTTTCTTGTTGATCGAGTAGATTGATTTTTTCTTGGTATCACAATTTAGAATCAATGGTTTAGCTCGAATAAAGGTTAACCAAAATTTTTGAAGGCTTTGAAATCAGACATCATAAGCCGAAACAATAGCGACACTATTTGCTTAACGTATTGATGATTTAGAGTTAGAACTTAAGAAGATAGTAGAAACTTTTAACTCCTCACTACGTTTTCTAACCACACCAATTATCTTGGAATAAGTATGTTTTAACCCGTCACTATGAATAACTATGTTTTATTCATAAACGTGTAAAACTTTAGCTATTATCTTGTATATCAGCCTCACAGGACATTATTTTTCATAAAAGGTTTGACGGAATTTTTTTTCTTTCTTCAAATATAGTATATTGGAATTCATATCGGACAAATATAAAACAACCAGATTATAGTCTTGTAGAATCTTTATTTATAATGATCATAGTATATCATGATATAATCTTGTTTTCTCTTTTCGTAGAAGATTTATCATATTACTTCTTTAGAAAAGACTTGATGACGATTTTATTTGACTCTTTTTTTTAATTGTGTTTTCTTTCTAATGTTCTTTTTTTTCAAGTTATGTAGTCGTGCATAGTATTTACAAAATCATTTGAACAATTATAATTCTAAGTTAATAGTGTGAATGAAAAGAATATAAACTCATGCTGCTGTTATAGCTCCTAACTCCTGTTCGGGTTAAGAAATTATCTATCATCTGCAAGCTCCTCTTCGGGTTAGGAAATTATCTATCATCTGCAAGCTCCTCTTCGGGTTAGGAAATTATCTATCATCTCGCAAACTCCTAACTCCTGTTCGGGTTAGAAACTATCTATCATCTGCAAGTTTCTGTTTCATGCTTCTATTTACGAAATCTGGAAGGAAAGAAATTCGAGGCTCCACAATCAAGTATCAACTCCTGCTACTGTTATAGCTCGACAGATCAGACAGATTCTAAGAAGTAAGTTAGCCTATCTAGACTTTCGTTCCTCCACCACACTTGCGTCTCGTTTGCGGCAAGAAGAATTGTTTCAATCAAATTGGTTTCGATACAGTCAAGTGTAGAGTTTCTTAAACCATACGATGATCATCTCTTCCTTTATCTGTCTCACTTTAAAGTATGTATTTAAATTTATGCTGATCAATTTGTGATCTTATTATCCTAAACTCTCAAAGTTATCGTTGTAAAGGGTGGGGGGGGGGGGAAGAAGGAGAATAGTATATATAAAAGGGTGTTTAAAAATAGATATATATATATATATAATACAATCTAGAGAAATATATAAGTTATTGATTAATGCAATAAGAATACAAATAAGATAAGAATAAGAAGAATCAACTAAATAAACATGAATAAAATATGGATGAATGCAATGATAAACGATGGAGAAATATATTTGTTCAATTAATTTTCTCCTCCAATATATAAAAACTCATTTATTTTTGTTGTAAATGATAAGTTTGGTTGAATAACAAAGGAAAGAAATTAGTAGTGGAGTATACAAGGATATCTCATTCCATCATACTGTATTCATGTAATTGCATAGCTCTTCGATACAACCATTTTTATTCTCAATCGTAATCACATCCAAAGCCTATACTTTTGAAAGAAGTTCGAACAACCATTTCATTTAAAAATAAATACAGAAATCTGAATATTATCCGTTGCCTTAAATAAATAATACCAGCTAATAGATATCTTTGTTTTTTTGTTAAGATCTAATAGATATCTCGACTTTTAAATGGGATATTTTGTTATAAACCATTTCAATGAAAACTATGTACAACGAAGAAGTGGTCCACTATACTTAGAATCCCTGCGAAGATCTGTATGAATCTCCTTAGTCCCCACGTTCACTTTCCTTTTTCCTTTTATTACCAAACAAAATTATTATAATCGTATGGACTAAATTTCAACAGCCACATCACATTTTGATCATGTTACCTCGCAACTCAATTTGTTTTTGCTTCTCAAAATTCGTAAATTTTTAATATAGATTTACTATCACCAGTTAAGAAATTCAAACTAATTAATAACTTTCACCAATTGGTCGATCACATGCTCGGTCTAGCATGAAAATCATATTTTCATTTTCGTATGTTTTGTTCTATATTTTCAGATAGAAAACAAAATATGTCTATATTAATGAAATTCAGTTTTTAAAACTAAGAAGCAAATATTTAAAATTCTTAAATCGTTTGGAAAATCATGATTGCGTTTAAGTTGGCTGATTTTACTGTTGTTAATATATAATGAATGACTTTGATGACGATAACTAATGAAATGTGATTTAAATAACAATTAATAGATGCTACTGATTTAGAGTATGTATGCTACTAAATAACAATTTAGAGTATGTATGCTACTGATAAATAGATTACAGTTTTATTTACATTTATACCAATTTACTTTACAATCTCTGCACTTTTAAAATAATTATGTTTCAAAAATAACTAGCATAACTTTAAAAAATTTGCATAAAATTTTAAAATATAATTGAAATTTGTAAATGCTACGACACTAATTAAGTTTCATGAGATTTCAACCTAAAACTAATAGATAATGAATGAATTATCTCGTCTTTATATTCAAATGTTTGTTTCTTTAAACATTCGATATGAAATTCTAATATGATTGTATGAATCATCAAAATGATTGTTCTTATCAGTTTATCTTAAACTGAATCTCACTATAGAATCAGCAATAAATCCTACTTGGATTAAAACCTTGGCTTTGATATTATGTTAAATATTATGAGTTTATTTTATGAGTTTCCAACTCAAAATCAATTCTTTTCATGTGTCTACTAGTATTGATTATGTAAACATTCAAGACACTTACACATTACTCTTAGTTTAATTTCAACTATCCGTTTTAGTAGTTACATTTCTCTATCTACACATAAAAATGTATACACGTAAGCTTTTATTTTCTGATACACGTATAACGTTTTGGTTCGTGTATTAAATACTTCTTTTGTATGTATTAATCGTCAAGAGGTTTGGTCGGCTCTGATCATCTGTTGTTGTACTTAATGTTGAAAACGTGGTAGTCGGGATGACTTGTTAAATTAATCAGAAATGAATTAATCGCACTTTTGATTGGTAAATAAACACCTAACAGTCACTGTTTAGCCACGTGGCAAGTTTAAGATCCCATCTACATTGGTATATATCCCACGCATCTGCCACATAAGACATATCATTGCTTAATGTCGCTCCTCCTTAAAATTTAATCTAAATTTGAATTTCATAAACACTAATGTAAGTACTTATATGAATGATGTTATGAATTTTCCAAGATTTAGTGAATGATCTAATAATACTACGCGTCCAATAATCCATATCTAAATTTGACGCACATGAGAACATGCATTGTCTATATGTGTTTCTGTATAGTGTGTATACATAGACGCATATGAATAGATATGTATTTGTTTTTTATATGATAAAACTACGTTTTTGGTTGATTTTCCGGTAATTTTCCACAAACTTTTTTAAAAAATTAATTATTACACCCAAAAGTTTCACAACCTAATAGATAAACTGATTTTCTTGCACACGCCCGCAATAAATTAAACGCTACAGATCGCACTAACATTTGCTAATTATAAGAATCCATTTATTTTCGCCGACCCCTTTATCAGAATTTAGAAAAGTACATTTTCTTTACTTATTGAGGAGGTGCTGCGCACATGCGTCTTGAACAGTTAAATCTTATGATGATGAATGGATAATATAAACGAAGGGAACATATAAGGAGCATGATGATGCATGGCCAAAAGACAACTCAAATAGTATATTTATTACTTTCATCCGAAGAGATGCGAATATAACAAAATGTGCCCACGAATTGAAATCATACCCTAATTCTCTATATTCCTTCTTTTTGATTTTTCTCCAATCCAATTCCATTATTACAATCTATACAGCTAACAAAAATTTAATGATTTTCTTCTCCCTCTCTTTTTATTTTTCTTGCATTCTGAGTTACTATTACTACATATAAAATTGAGTGAGGGATCTTCTAAATTAATTATTAAAAAAAAAGAAGATCTTCTAAATTTGCAGGTTCTATTTAAAGGGCAACCTATTGAGGGCCATAATTAGTTCTATTCCAGTTTTTAAATAAAATGCGTTTAGCACCGTTAATCACTTGTCGTTTTGGTCATTTAATATTTCTTAAGTTATCCTTTGCAAATTATTTTCGCGACACGAAGTTGTAAAAAAGGAAAGAAAATGACAACTACACGTGCGTCTTGCACGGTTTTGCTGTCCGGGTACAATGTCTTTTTGTTTTTCTCATTTACATAGTCTTCTATCGGTAAATTAAATTAACCATGTTTTCAGAAAAAGTTATATATGCTAAAACAGCAAATGTTTTTTTTCTGTGATGTTAAGTTTTATAAATATCCAATATGGTTTGATATCGAGTTATTTGTAGGAAGGATAAATCCATAATTATTTTTGATGTGGAAACCAAATATCATATGATGTACGTAGTTATATGATTATGATGTAGTACTTTTTATAATGACTACAATAATTTTTTCCTTTTAGTTAATAAAACTTATTTTTAATTATATTTTATCTTCCTTTTTGTAAACATAAAAATTTTGATTTGAACGAAACAAATTTTGAAGTAACAAAACTATACCCAATATGTCGGATATATAGTTTTTTTTTGGTTCAAATGGTTTATTTTAAAATATAGAATTAAACTGAATAATAATATATAAGGTGTAAATCATTCATATTTTTTATATAAAAGCAAAGAAAATTAATTTAGTTTATCTGTTCAATAAATTATATATCAGTGTGGAGAAAATACATGGTTCTTATATCGCAATAAGTTAAATTTTAATTTATAAAATAAAACAAAGTTAAATTTATAAAAATATTTAAATTTATAGTCAGAATACAAAAATAATATAAATATATAGTGAAACCCTAATGAAAATATTGAATGAGGGTGCCAATATAATATGTGATTAAATTGAATATCAAATTGAACTAAACGACTAAGTATTTCAATTCCCACTGAGCTTAACTATTCTGTATTCCTCCTAATTATACTCGGCTTATCTTGTTATAATTGCTTAATATATTTCAGGTAGAGGTTGAAGATACTTCAGTTCACTATTAAACATCAATAAAACGTTCATAAAACTAATAAATAATAAATTTGTAGCGACAGCAAGTTAACATGTGGCAAAAGACGCAAACAGAACGAAATCTTGAGGATATTCCATGTCTTCGGCACAATGATTAAGCACAAATCTACGAAGTTTAGCCTACAATTGTTCTTTTGATATAATTAAATATAAGTTATTTTTAATATTATAAATTGACGACACGTTTCGACAGCCGCGAGGAAGAAAAGTTTATAAACTATTCATACCTCAGAGAAGAAGATCTTATAGATTCTTTTGATGATGACCTAATTTTGACAAGGAAACATCATCAACAAGGGGATATTAATGAGAAATATTATCCAAACAGAATATCAATTTATGTAAAACTCTAATACATTCGATTGGTACCTATAAAAGGTAAGAAACTTTTATAATTGTTGAAAAAATAAAATAAATTATAATGGTTCTTTTTGTTAAAAGGAATATAAATTATATTAAAATATTCTTAAACAAGCGGTTGAATTTATATTATAATTGGTGACAACCCTTTTGAATAGTATTGTGTTCAGAAAAACTTTACATACAAAATTTTTAGTTTTATTGTAAAGATAAAGCGCAGTTAGAATATATAATTTTTTAAAAAATATAGACAAAAAAAATTCAAGGCTTGTTTGGTATACTAAACAAATAATTATGAATCACATCTTATTTAAACGGTTTGTAACTGTTTTGTTTGGATAATATATTTAAATTATATGAGTTTTAGCTGCTTGTTTTATCCGCCCTTCTGGTTGTAAGTTGTAATATGTGCTAGGATTTGAATCCATCAAGACACGGGTTTAAAGTAAAGAAAGATGCATACTCGATTTATATTGGTACACCTTAACATTTGGCTGTGAGAGTTACTTACATTTTCCACCTGCACATATTGTATTTAATTAAATTTATAGATTTTTAAAGTTTTTTTCTTCTCTTTTTTGCCCTCTTGCTCTACTACAATAAGAAATCGCAAATAATATTTAAATAAAAATAAGAAATTATATGAAAACCAAATATATATGCCAAACATACATAAAATGCCCTTACTCAATGAACTTCCTTAACTAGAAAATCGGTTGACAGATAACATAATAGATCCAAAAGATTATGCTCAGCAACTCAGCAAACCAATGAAGTGGCTCATGCCGAAACCATGCCCAAATGATACTACCAACGAAAGCTGATCAAGAAACCCATTTATTTTATGAAGAATTCCATACTTCAAATTTTTTTATTTAAAATAAGGAAGTTCCAGGCCAAAGTATTCTTTGTAGACCCAAAATAGCCTTTGATAGTGTTTCATTTAACTGCAATTATCCTCTTTCACAAACAAATCGAACTAGTAGGGAGAGATCTCTAAACCTCGTTGGGTGGGAACTGGTTTGAGATACAAAGACAATGGCTTTGATCCTAGAATTAGAGTCTAGTAAATCCATATATTTTTTTGTTATTTTTAGAAAACATCATTTTTATGTATAATGGGAAAATTTCTAGGCAAGTTTAATTAAAACGCACCCAAAAAAAACTGAAAACTTAGCCAAGTTCTGATATAAAATGTGATTATCCGAGGGTCAGAATTCGTTGTCCGTGGGGGAAAGGTTGCACAATGTACATGGTGATCTAAGGCTAATCTCCAATCCCCATGATGATTATGGTACATGCCTATTAACTCTTTTTTGCTATTTACAACTAATCACGGTTATGATGATGATTATGGTAGAGGTGGTGATGATGACACATTACAGTATATGTTAATTTTATGATTTTATCTATTATCAATTAATAAAGTAATATCTGGATTTCTATTCATGGCATCCAAACTGCATGACCCAATTATCAAAAGAATGTACATTTTAGTTTTGAGATTTGAATGCTAAATTTTAATTTCTCTTATCACAATTTACGAAATTACTACAGAAATGATCAATGTAGTAGTGTACAAAATGAACTGGAATATTTTGCAAAACCAATTGACTAACGAGCGTGTTCAAACAGCTAATACCATTGTCTCTTGAAACAAGTGTTTTTTTTATTAGATTCTCACGTGACTGTGATATTTATCATGAACTTTTCTCTTATAATAATTAACGTATTTTGTGTATTACAGAACCTATATAGTTATATCATATACTAATATCATTATTTTAAAATACAGAACTCTATAATTATATCAGGTAACAATTTTACTGGGTCAGCTGAATTAATAAGTTAGTATAGGAATATGCATTCAATGAGTTATTATTTTTAAAGAAAATAAAATAAGTTACAAAAGAATAATGTTTTCCAAATAAAGAAAAACCTTGTTTTATTTTTAAAGAAAATAAAATAACGTACTCAGAAGATACTTGCTCACTGATTTTAACTATTTAAAACAAAATAACACACCCAAACTAAAAAAAAAAATTAACCGTACAATACATGCGTCTTCCATACGTGGCTATAAATATACATCTTCTACTCTGCATTGATAGAATCAATTAAGCTTAAGTGTTTATAAAAAAGACATTTATTTCTCAGAAAAAATGATGGCGAGTTATAATTTTCGCTCACAAGTTCATCTTATGGTAATAACAATATTAATCATCATCACTCTTTTAACTCCGATCACAACCAACACATCATCACAAGATTCACAACCATGGAATATCCTTTCCAACAACGAGTTCGCCGGAAAACTCACCACCTCTTCATCCTCCGTCGAATCAGCCGCCACCGATTTCGGCCACGTTACCAAAATCCTTCCCTCCGCCGTATTAAACCCTTCCTCCGTCCAAGACATCACCGATCTCATAAAACACTCTTTTGACTCTCAATCCTCTTTCGCTTTAGCTGCTCGTGGGAACGGACACAGCCACCGTGGCCAAGCCGCAGCTAAAGACGGTGTTGTGGTCAACATGCGGTCAATGGTAAAACAGGATCGAGGCATCAAGGTGTCTAGGACCGGTTTATATGCTGACGTGGACGGTGCGCTTCTTTGGATTGAGGTGTTGAATAAAACGTTGGAGTTAGGGTTAACACCTGTTTCTTGGACGGATTATTTGTATTTAACGGTCGGTGGAACGTTATCTAATGGCGGAATTAGTGGACAAACGTTTCGGTACGGTCCACAGATCAGTAATGTTCTAGAGATGGATGTTATTACTGGTACGTACCATGATTCTTTTCTTTCTCATATAAATCTAAAACTACAATAATAATGATTTTTGCTTTGTACGTTTGTCGTCTTTTCTTTTAGATCTGGCGGTCACTTTTGGTTATGCTCTTGTTTTGTTTGTTCCTTTTTATTTATTTTTTCGAACTTGATGATAGCTTTTCTTCTTTTCACACATCTATCTGTCACATCATTCTTCTTTTTTTTTTCGCCGAGTTTAGAAACAAAATACGGACTAGGTGGAAAATAGGTGGTTGTAATAAGGCTATTTCTTCTCTTCTTTATATTATACATTAAACATGTAAGTGTTAATGCAAAGGTTGAATTAGCAATTGAAGATTTAGCATTATAGCTGTTTTGGTAATAGATAAAAACAAAATTTTGCTACTATATATATATATTTTTTAAATACACGTAAAATTGTGATTTTCTGTTTTTTTATAAATTTTTAAAACATATTACAAGTTTAACTAATCACAATGTTTGTATGAACTTTCTTTTTGTTAATTTCTTTACATATTTTGAAAATTTTACGAATCTAAATCTGATTTCTGCGAATTTTACATGGTCATATATTGTAAGGACAAAAAACCCGGTGAACAAAAAAACAAAACAAAATCAACCAAAAAAGGTCCCACGCGCATGATTTTCACGAGGTTTCTTGTGGCATAAGGACAAAACTCAAAAGTTCATAACGTTTGGTCCTCCAGGTGTAATGGATTTAAGCAAACAGTAGAAAATTTTATATGCGTGTACCCGTTATGTCCACATATGCATCCATATACACAGATGAGTACATATACTGTTGGTCTCCAGTGTAAGCTTACGAATACTTTCTAGTTCCATTGTTTGGTTTGGAGATTACATAATTTAATGAGACTGACTTTAGCGCGTTAGTCTCAAAACAACGATGGTTTTACTTGAAACTCGTTGCATTGGTGTATAAATTATGATACTCTTTATATATTCCTAAATAACGGTCCCGATTTGTTGAAATAGTTTACTAAACCTTTCCTAAATGGGTCAAATTTTACTTTTATTTTATAGGAAAAGGAGATTTTAAAACTTGTTCCAAAGACATGAACTCGGATCTTTTCTTCGCCGTTTTAGGAGGTTTGGGTCAATTCGGAATTATAACAAGAGCCAGAATTAAACTTGAATCAGCTCCGAAAAGGGTATTTTAAATTTGTAAATTATGCAATCATTTTTATTTTGTGTAACAAATAACTTTTTTATTAAATATATGATTGAACATATTGTATTTTTTTTTTGCAGGCCAAGTGGTTAAGGTTTCTATACATAGATTTCTCCGAATTCACAAGAGATCAAGAACGATTGATATCAGAAAAGGACGGCATACATTTCTTGGAAGGTTCCGTTATGCTGGACCATGGCCCACCGGATAACTGGAGATCAACGTATTATTCACCGTCCGATCACTTGAGGATCGTCTCAATGGTCAAACGACATCGTGTCATCTACTGCCTCGAAGTCGTCAAGTATTACGACGAAACTTCTCAACACACAGTCAACGAGGTCCGTAGATACAAAAAATCATACGTGTATAATTGGGATCGTTACGCATAAATTAAGTAACGATTTTAGAATTGAAATTTATTAATGTAATTATTTAAATTATGCAGGAAATGGAGGAGTTGAGTGAGAGTTTAAACTATGTGAGAGGGTTTAAGTATGAGAAAGATGTGACGTACATGGATTTCCTAAACCGGGTTCGGACCGGAGAGCTAAACCTGAAATCGAAAGACCAATGGGATGTTCCACATCCGTGGCTTAATCTTTTTGTTCCAAAATCTCAAATTTCAAAATTTGATTATGGCGTTTTTAAGGGTATTATCCTTAGAAATAACATCAATAGCGGTCCCGTTCTTGTTTATCCTATGAATCGCAACAAGTAAGTTAAAATCGGTATCGCTATTTTATTATCTACATTTTAAAAATTAGTTAAATCTTAATTCTTTTTTTGTAACTAACTTTTGGTTTTTTAGGTGGAATGATAAGATGTCGGCCGCTATACCCGAAGAACATGTATTTTATGCGGTAGGATTTTTACGGTCGGCAGATTTTGATAATTTGGAGGCTTATGATAAAGAAAATATGGAAATATTAAAGTTTTGCGAGGATCTTAAAATGGGAGTTATACAATATCTTCCTTATCATTCATCACAAGAAGGATGGGTTAGACATTTTGGTTCGAGGTGGAACATCTTTGTAGAGAGAAAATATAGATATGATCCCAAAATGATATTATCCCCGGGACAAAATATATTTTAAAATAAATAAATTTGAGTTAATTAGACGGTAATTATAATATTTTAGTCGACGTCGTTCTCATCACTTTGTACATATTTGTGTTTCTTGGTTTATTTTTATCTGCATTTAACCAAGCTTTTCACTGATTCATATATACTAAAGTTTCCACGAGACTATATTCTAAAAGTTAATCTATATTCCGGTGGTAGATTTTTGGTCATGTGAACATACGAGCATAACTTTTTGCAACATAAAATAAAAAGCTCCGCAAAGGTCAAACTTTCCTCTGTACCTTAAATTTTTTGCAACAGAACTAACCAAAAATAATACATAAAATACAAGCATAATTATCATAAGAAAGTGGAAAATGTTAGGAAAGTGAAGGACGTGATCATAAGATTCGAAAGTAAGTCTAAATGTGAAAACTATCTTTTTGTAAGGAAAAAATTGACATACAGATTATACAATTAATAAAGCGAATAATAAATAATTTTGTCTGAGAAATGTCCCCAAACCTTTTCTTTTGTTAGTGCCTGCGGGAAAGCGGGAGACATCCACACTTCTAGCCTCTTTTCTGTTTTAAAATTTTCGGCTTAATTTTTAATATTATTGTTGTGTACTTTGACGATCTTGGTCGGACGAAATCCACGTATAATTGGTATGATAAACATTAAAATACATTGGTTTGGTCATTTGTATAAACTATTTTAGTTGCACCAAAAATAAAAAAGTATAAACTATTCCATTAATTTCTTGTTAAAAAGGATTGCGATTAACTTAATCAAGCAAAATCAAGAAAATGACAAAACGTCATGAAAAGTGGAAAGCATATGATGAAACTTTGCAGCCATTAGTTTTGTAAAACGAAGGAATCTCCAACCTAATCTTTATTAGAAAGTACCAAATATTTATATACAGTAGTATAATATGTTTTGTATATAATTGTACAATGTAAACGTTATGTTATCATTATCAAAAATTGTAAACGTTATGTTATGTGAAATAGTTGAAACCTTTAGAGATTGCAATCTAATTATTTTATAATTAAAAATCTCACTACATCAGTACTAAATATTTTATCAAAAAAGAATCAGTACTAAAATATATAATCATGGTATTCCATTGCATTTTTTTATCGTTTTCATGTAGTTGCCATTAGGGCTGGGTACAAGTATTTGTTATCCGTACGACCCGCCCCGTATCCGCCCTACAAAAATGGGTATCCGTTTTAAACAAACTGGGTAACAAACCGGTTTTGACAAATATTTACAAGTAACGGAACAAGTACAAGTCGAAAAAAAATTTCAATATCCGCCCCGTTTTTATCCTTTACCCATTATCCGCGGCTTGTTACCCGCTACCCGTCATAATTACCCATAATTACTTGCAAGTAATGACTAAAAAAAATGGTTACTTGCAAGTAACGGGTAAAAAAAGCGGGCCAAGTAACAAACCAAATACTTGCAAGTAATAGATTTTTGGACAGATACTTGTTTGAGTGGATACTTGTTTGAACGAGTACAAGTATCAAGACGAAAATTCTATTACTTGCAAGTAACGGAACAAGTACCAAGCCGACCAAAAACAGCAAATACCCGCCCCGTGCCTAGCCCTAGTTGCCATCCCAAATAATATATTCTAGATTTTAAATAATTTAAAATAAATACACGTTAAAATATAATTGCAAAAGCGTAAAATACGTTTTAGTCACTCTGTTTCTTTAAATTAAATGTTTTAGGTTTTTATTTTGTCAAGATAGATGTGTCATAATTATTTCCATGCCAATTAAAGTTAGTAGAATGTAAATTTTAATTAAACTGGTAGTTTCAATTAATAGAAAGAGGTTCATTTTGGTATTTAACAAAAACACTAGAAACAACATAATATACAATTTAGAGAACGGAATAAATATGAAATTATGAATATACATGCAGGCTATTGTAAATTACAAAAGTTAATTAATCAAACGATCGTGTAGATTTCGAAGTGAAATGTAAAACTAAACGTTGGAAATGTCGATTCTGAACCAAAGAAATGTTTGTCCATGGGCCTCCAATATTTGGTCCCAATATCAAATATCGAGCTCTGGGTCTAATGTTGACTAATAAAGCCCATGTACAATATTAACTACGTGCTGTTTCTCAAATTAACGACACGCTTTTCGTTATCAGGAATGCAAAACGAAAGAAAGCAAGTGGCAGGCAAATTGGCAATATTTCCAATTCTCAAGCAGCTTGGCAAATTGGCAATAGTTAAGAAGCTGCCCATTCTCAATATTCCCAACAATTTTTTTTTCTGCTGATAATTTTAAGAATATAACAACTTTTTATATTATGTTCAATGTTCCAAAATCCACTTAAGAAAAATAAGTCCCACCATGGAATACGTGATGTTATTTTATGGTTACCTACATTGTATTCAATTAGTTGATTGATCTGTAGAAATCATATTATTATCTTACGAAACTACATGCAGGTCGAATAATGCAAAAACAATTTCAGGAAAATTATAGTGACAAATACCTTTAAATATTATTTTTATCAGTATTTTGGTTCATATTGGTGTGTCAAAGTCCAAGTGCATGAGATGAACGAGTCGTGTCGTAATGTGAAGAACGAGAGATGCATGTAATTTAACTCGTTAAGAAAAAATATCTATTTTTTTTTTGTTTTAGGGAATTAATTGATACAGCTTGGCCAAAAGCATTTCTTAGGTAGAATTTCACAATCTCAAATGTGTACTATCGAATTCTTCGTCCAATCACATGTGGTTGTAAAAACGTTCCATTAGTTTTTTTTCTTCTGTACACATGATTAATCTATAAAATCGCGAATGACACCTGTACTGTATATAATTACTGTCATATATATATATATATATTTAAGTCAACCAAATATAATTACTTAAAAACGGTTCTGAAATTTAAAACGACATAACATATATATCTTACAACGGAAAATTTATGAAGACTATTATTTTAAAAGAACTTACTTGTCATCTAGATATTAATTACATCTTGAAAAAAAAATGACGACTCACTTCAGGAAAATAGACTCGCTACCTAATTAAAGATGATCTATTGGTTGGAAAAAAAAAACAAAAAATGACTAAAGATTACTGTAAAACCAGCCTGTTCATATTGATTTTTTAATTGTATATGGCTTGAGGAATTCAAATAAAACCAGCATGTTCATGGGTAACATCTGAAATGACACATTAGTTAGAGGCTAATTAGTAATAATTATGTGACCTCCGAGTTCACATTATGCCTGCTCAGTCCTTCTAATTTTTTTCTCTACCAATTATTATATATATATATATATGAGAAACTGAAATTATGTAGTTGGCAGTTAAATTAAATGTTTTTTTGCTTTTATATTTTAAAATTTTTTGATAGTTGTTTTAGTTTATAACTATTTATTCTTTTTAATAATACTTTGACCGCACCACTTTACCCATAATAAATGATTAGCCACATTAATCTCTGCAGCCGAGTCAAATATTAATAACTAGTTCAATAAGTTGAAGCCTAGATGATACGTACCATAACAAATATAAAGCCAATTACTTAGCTCATCTCATGATTAATTTAAAATCATTATGGTCCCCACATAGTATATACGAATCAAAAATATTTAAATTATTTTCTTAAGTCACATATTTCTTTGAAAAATAACATGTTTTCCTTTATGAAGAAAATAAAATCAAAATTGCCTTGTAGTTTTCTTCATTGGATTCGATAATAAGAGAAACCTCACTTGTAAGAAAGTGGTTTTTGACAAGTTTAAAGTTATAACAATGAAAATCAAATTTAAAATAGTAGATTAGTCATCATCTTCTTTTTTGTTCCAAAACCAAGATCTTATTTTTGCTGTACATATCTTATTCTCGAATACATTATAATTACCATAGCAATTGTAAATTCCGAAAAACACTCTGAATTATGGTTTTGGATTTCTGTAGTTGTAAGAAAAATGAAATACCTTATTAAGATGTGGTGAGGTACCATATGGTTGAGAAAAGCAGTTGGTTATAACTTACAAGTTCTGGAAGCTTGTGGTTTTTGTTATATTATATTAGGTAGGTTTGTAATATTCTGGGAAAGACGCATAATATAATTACCAGTACTAAAATATTCAGAAAGATAAATCCAGAAGTGATGTACCAAGGATTTTTTATTTTATTTTTTGGTGTTAAAGGTACCAAGGAATATTAGAAAAGGAAGAGAATGGTAAAAGAACTACATAAAAATTCACATGATTATACTATTTGTGGTAATCGTTGAGATTCTTAAACGACTGACAAGTAATTCTAGAAGTCTGTACGATCGTTTTAGCATTTATAAAGAATTAAAGAAACCCCGAAACGTCATTTTTTAATCGATTTGTGACATGGATATATAGTTATGACCGATTATTTAATAGACAAAATAAAAGCAATTTTGTGGGGTATATATATATATATTTATTAGATTCATATAGTAAAGTTATTCAGATTCAGATTCGGTTTCAAAACAAAAATCCAAAATTTCACTATTTAAATATGGATTCAGACATCTTCAATATATGACCATCCTATTATATTTCAGATTCTAAACAATAATTTATCCCTAATTACTTTAGCATAGTGGTTTAATTTACTTTATTTTAAAGTTAAATTTTAGGAATTTTTTCTGGTAGTTGAACAAAAAGAAAACTAAAATTTTGGTCAAAATAGTAAACTAGATAAATAATTAAAATTATGATTAGATTTGTAAACTAATACTAGTTTTGGTAACAAAATCAATTATTAGATTACAATCACAATAATCATCCCTACTTTTTATTATTATTATTTTATATTTTAAAGCAAAACTTATATAGTTCTATTTATGGAAATTTTGATAATAGGAATATTTGATAGGTTGATCAGATAAAAAACAAAAGAAAATAAATTTGCCATCCTCTCTTGACCGTTTTTCAAAACGTTGTACCATTTGACTTTGACTCTCTCTTTCTGAATTCTCTCGTTTGGCTGCTTCTTCTCTCTACTTTTCTCCACTTTAATATTTTCTACAATTTTTGAAATAAGAAAATTAATACAGAACGAATAATTTTCCCTCCCTCCATCTCTCTCTCTCTTATACAGAAGCTAAAGCAACGAAACTCTAATCATATCACCTCTTCTTCACTTCTCATAAATTTCAATCATATTGGGAGAAAGTGACACGTCTAATCATCCTATATGGACGCAATCTTCTTAACGAATGATCCGAATACCCGGAAACAGTTAATCCAGTCACTAGCTCAATCTTTCGGATGCGTTTACGTTTGTCTTTGGTCCTATTACTTCCCTCGACCTTCTAAGTAATATATAATCCAATCTTCTTCATTCTTGATATTTTCATATACACTTATTACACATATATATATATATATCTTCATTCTCTATAATGTATATGGGTTTTTAGTCACATGATGCATTTGATTTTGAGCGACATGCAGCTATTTGATATCAATGGATGGATATTACTTTGAAGCTTCCGAAGAACCTTCTTCTTCTTCTGGAAGTTTAGCTAAAAGCTTGTTCCATGAGTATCGCCAATCCCTTATCCCTCTCCAAAATGGGTAAAATTATTCACTGATTACATATTTCACATGCAATGTTTGAATTCTCGATGTATATACGTATAATTTAATAGATTATATGATAAAATGTTAATTTCAGGCATGTACCAAGCATGGCGTTCATGAACAATCTCCCATACGTAGAGATACGACCACAAGAGATTCAAAGACTTGCTTATAACGACGCACAACGTCTCTTCTACCAGGTTTAGTTTAATATTGATATAACTATAACGCCATTTAGTTTCAAATTTATCCATTATGATAATCATAATAAACCTAGCAAATATTCACTAATAATCATTTCTTCGTTTTGTTCATTAATTGTCGCAGGAAGCCAGGATTCAGGTACGTTATTTCATTTTCATAATATTCCAACCAAATGTAATACATATATATTTATAATTGAATTTTAAAAATAAACATAATGTTGTAAATGTGTATTAATTATGATCAGACGGTGATATTCATGGGTTGTCGGAGCGGCGAGATCGAACTCGGAATGACGCATGATGCTACAAAGGTATGAATCCAAACGTATATATATTAATTTAACCATAAGTATTTATTACTTAGATATTTTTTAAATAGGTATCATTGTCTCGCTCTAATCTCTATATAATACAATATTCCAATATTGACTCAACGACAGATGAAGATAGAAGCAAGTCTTCGAGAATGGTTCCCTGGAGATTTCAATAGAAAGTCTACTCCGGTCAAGTCCGACTATCTCCGGCCACCACCTCATCCTTCTTCATCTTCTTCTTCTCTTAGATCACTAGACAGTCCTCAAAACGTTTCCGAATATACCTCTCTATTATTCCCACTCATCCCTAAACCTTCAACAGCGACTGACGCCGTCAACGTCCCGTCACATCCGCCGTTAGCTCCGATCAATATGATATATCAAAAGCAACAAGAGCCTTTGTTCCGTAACCGTGAACGTGAGGAGGAAGCAATCACGCAAGCTATCTTAGCGGTTTTAACGGCATCGTCAAGTCCTCCGTCTACTTCTTCCTCGCCGCAGCGAAAAGGAAGAGCCACCGCTTTTAAGAGATATTACAGCAGGATTAGCGGCGGCCGTGGAATCGGTAGAGCGCCGGCGGCTAGTGTACAGAGGCAAAGTATGATGAAAAGAGCGATTTCGTTTTACAATAAGCTTAACATTTACGAGAGAGAGCGTTTTGCTTGGGAAAACGCTACTACCGGCGGCGATGAATCAAGCGGTGGTGGTGGCCGTTATATCAGCGGGCCAAGCCCAACGCAGTTGCATCATATGATATCGGAGAGGAAACGGCGAGAGAAGCTTAATGAGAGCTTTCAAGCATTGAGATCTCTCCTTCCTCTGGGAACTAAGGTATGTGATAGAATCTTTAAATTTTAATGATTTAAGTTTCCATATCTATACTATGATTTGAATTCATTAATCTATTCAAAACTTGATAAGATTGTTCTTCTTACATACACTTTGGCCTTGTTTCTTATTTTGCTAAAAATAAAATTTTCTTAGGTTTCATGCTTATATATATTTTGTTTGATATGTAAGAATCAATCAACCATGTTTAGTATTTGAGCTAATGTTATGACTAATCCTTTTTGAACAGAAAGATAAAGCATCGGTCCTCACCATTGCAAGGGAGCAACTAACTTCTTTACAAGGGGAGATTTCGAAACTACTAGAGAGAAATCGAGAGCTAGAGGCGAAGCTAGCCGGAGAAAGAGAGATTGAAAATGATTTACAACCCGATGAGAGGTTTAACGTTCGTATAAGACATATACCCGAATCAACATCTAGAGAGAGGATTTTGGATCTTAGAATTGTTCTAAGAGTAGAAAACATTAGGGTTGATGATTTGATGATAAGGCTTCTCGAGTTCTTGAAGCAAATCAACAATGTGAGGTTGGTATCGATAGAAGCTCGAACCCGGGCTAGAGATAGAGATACTTCGGTTGTTCTTGTGAGCTTACGGCTCAAGATTGAGGTAAAATAACATCTTGAATTTATTGATTATTTATTTATTTAGATTTAGTTGTAATTTATTGATTAAAGGTATGGCTTATATGTGTCAATATACATAACATATATTAAAAAGAGAGTTGCTATGTTTGCTAATATTTTACTTTACGATTTAAAGGATTTTATTGACTAGTAGGATTTCTTTTGATAGGTGGAGAGTGTTATTTTTTAAAAGGTCGATGTCTCTCTTCCACATAAATTTATTTCATAGTTTAAATAATTACGAGTGTGATTTTGATAAGATAAGTAGATAACCACTAGTTTGGTCTTGACTTATAAAAACGTTCTCAACTCATGGGGAAAAAAACGTTAAATTTGTTGGAATTTATTATTATTTTGTAGGATGAATGGGACGAATCAGCCTTCCAAGAAGCAGTCAGAAGGGTTGTTGCTGACTTGGTTCACTGACAACAAGTTTGATTATTTCCTAACCATATAATTATAATTCTATTCTTTTTTTACGCTTGCAAATTAATTTAAATTTTAATGATTATATTTTTTATGGACATTCTATTTTGTTACACTCTGGCGTGTGGTGGCTCCTATCGTTATCGATGGTCCTCCTATTGTTTTTATTTACTTTGGAAAATTTCAGTCGTTCGTCGCTATTTCGTGAATCGGTCTTGACCGTTTATTTTTATCCATTTATAGTTATTACAGAACAATTTTGTAATATTCAATCTCTCTATATACAAACTGATGTATTTTTTCTTTAAAGGCAGAAAATAATAATCGTTGTATTTACTTTATTCTTTGAATTTTATTAGTGTTGGTCGTATAATTTGAATATGGTAATCAATAATTGTACTCTCCGTCCGTACCACTTCAAGTTGTAGAGATATTATTATGCGTCGTAAATTTATATTGGAAGCCAGCAAAATAAATATTTTTAAAAACATATATATATATATATATATTTTGAAATATTCCTATATTTATGTGGCTAAGCTTAAATTTCTGTCGTCGCCCAAATTGACTGGCCTCTTTTTTGCTAAACAGAAAAAGGCGAACGACGAAGGACATTTCTATGTATAAAGAAAATGAAAATTCAAGAGTTTGGAGAATTCAAGAGTTATTTTCCAAATTCAGGTTCTTTCCCTTTTCATAAGAAAATTAGATTAATTCCTACATACGCGCAATACCGTTCTTACTTTCTTTTTGTCGATGTGCAATACCATTCATAGTGTAGAAATTATAAAATATTGTATGTTTTAATTTTTAATTTTTAATTTTTTATAAATCAAAGTTAATATTATCTATCTATTAAGTTCAATCATGCGTAAGTTTAGTTTATACATGAATATTATATTTTAATTGTTATTAGTTAATATTATTTTAATTTTAAATATTAGAAAATATAAGATTTGGAATTTTAAAATAATATTTTGATATTTGTTAAAATCATATATAATAGTTATTTTAAAAACTATACATGATTTTATGGGTATCTTATTAATGGAAGTGAAAATGACATGTAATTATTATGTTAAATAATATATTTAAAAAGTTACTAAAATAAAAGTATATTAAATTATTAACATTATATCAATGGATATCTTATCAATGTGCATGTTCTAATGAAGAAAATGATGAACATTTTAGTAATAAACATAAAATTCTTATAAAAAAATTACCTAGCTAGTCTTCCTATTATATCACCTATGATTGTCCACGTATACGGATGAATTTGACTTTAATCTTGAAGTTTTGGGTTATCTTCCTCAGTCTGATGATATAAATTCTTTCAAAAGTGAATACGGTAAAAAAATAAGAAATTCAGAATTTATATTTTTTTAGAATAAGATTTAAAAATTCTAACAATAAAATTAAAAAGAGAAAATTTTGAATTTCCATAAATTCTAACTTTCATTGAGAATTGAGAGGTTTTTTGAAAATTTAAAATTTTTAAGAAATTCACAAAAAAATCTAAGATTTTTGCATTCGTATACATTAGAGTTTGTACGAATGAAGATGAATGCAAAACTTTGAAGAGATACAATTAAACTTTTCATAATTACATTGTAAACCTTACTTTGTAATGAAAGTTTTTTTATTTCTAGTATACTTGTTGATACTTTCGTCGCACTATTCACTTTTTTTTCCATTTTGCAAACCAAAAGTAGTTATGAAGATGTTGACCAAAGTAGATGACGAATTGCATATTCTCGGATCCAACGGCTAGGTTAAAATCTCAGCTTTGAACTTTATTCAATGACTTGAAAATGACATTAATGGAACATTATCTCTATATTCTCCAGTTGAGTATTATTAGAGAATGATGTTTTTGTAAATTTATTCATGAGATTGATTGTGAATGTAATACCTAAATGTTTTCTTTAATAATTTCGGAATTAATATCTAAGAAGTATAAAAAACTGAAAGAATTAGTTAAAGACCTAGAACATCAATTATATGTGATACCATTGGACTAGCGCTGAATAGACATACATATGATGAGTTCTTTTGGACAATTGGGATGCTTATAATAAAGAAAACATGGAAGGATAAAGTTTTTGCGAGGATGATAAAATGGGAGTTATACAATGGGCGATGGAGTAAACTAGTCAATGAGCGATGAAAACTTGCAAAAGTTCTGACGCAGAATTTCTGGTATACACAACAAGTGTTGTGTATCATTTTTCTTGAAGTCTTACCAAAATTTCGTAGAAGCCTAAATCTCCACTGAAAAGCATAACTGCTGCAGGTGGAGGAGGAAGATTGCAACCCAAAATAAGGCTATTTATTTTTAAATTTATTCGGTCATCCTTCGCATGTTTGTGTTCTTCGATGAGAATAGTCAATTTGACTTGAGTTTGGGCTTTTCGGACTCTTTAGCAAGGTGAGAAGATTCTTATCCGCATGTTTCTTCATCTACGCAATTGTATTGATTGCTAGAGATGGTTTAAAAGTGAGCTTTTTCAATGAAAGGAAAAACCATCGAAAGATCAACTCCATTATGAAGTTGGACATTCTGTAGATCCCACCAAATTATAAAATCCAAGGGACTAAAGATCACATCAGATGTATAAACTAATCTCGCCCGAATCTGCAAGTAAAAGTTAAATATCGTTGTAGTTACTTTATTCTTTAGATTTTATTATTGTTGGTCGTATAATTTGGTAATTGATTACTCTTTGTCTACACCAGTTGTGGAGATATTATTATGCACCACAAATTTACATTGGTTGATCCAAGCCATCCAGCAAAATCAAATATTTCCAAAACAAATATTTATTTTGAAAATATTCCTATATTTATGTGGCTAAGTTTTAATTTCTGTCGTCGCCCAAATTGACTAAACTTTTATTTGCTAAAAGGAAAAAGCGAACGATAAAGGACATTTCTATGTATAAAGAAAATGAAAATTCAAGAGTTTGGAGAATTAAGGAACCTACCTAGTTACTTTCCAAATTTAGGTTCTTTCCCTTTTCATAAGAAATGAGATTAATCAAAGACGTTAAAAAGAAAAAAGAAATGAGATTAATTCCGACACGTGCAATAGCCGTTCTTACTTTCTTTTTGTCGATTGTGCAATACCATTCATAACGTATAAATTATGAAATATCTACATTTATGAAAGTTGATATATATCCTATATATATTTTCCCTAGCGTTTTGCGAAAATGTAACGAGGTTTAAGTGTGATTAACGAATGCCTCTTCATCTATAAAAGTATTTTTAACTTTATTGTAAATAAAATTTAGTATATAGATGAATATTTTGAAGGTTCTACTTAAAAACGAGAAAGAGTTATTGTTTTCTAATGTGTAAAAAATTAAAAATTTAGAGAGATATAGAATAGAGGAAATATATGTTTTCAAATTTAAATAAAATTGAAAGGAATGACATGTATTTAAATATTTTGGTCGTTTGAACTGCTATGACATCAATGGTGAGGACCTTATAATTCAAACCTCTCGATTTACAGAAACAGTTTAATAAATAATGCATGTTATTAAAATACTAAAGAACATCTGATTAATAGTCTTGTTAGTATGAATAGAAAACATCATTTGAACTTAAGAAACATGCCATGTCCTTCCGGGGATATCTGATCAAAGAAGAAGACAAAGGCTATAAATATAAAAAGAAATTGTCAAGAAAACGAGAGTGTGTGGGTCTAAGTATCACAAATTAAAAGGTTGGGGCAGAAAATTCAGAACTCAAGATTTTGGAGGAAGACGGCAGTTTTGACCCAATTAAGATTAAGGAAGAACCTTTCCGTATCTCGTAAAGCTAGTTTTTACTACTTTTTAAAAAACTCAGCCACTTAGGCTATTAAAATAAGGATCTTTTTATGATACTGGGGTATTATATATACATATAGTGATCTTTTAAATTTTTTTTTAATCAAGTATATATATTTTGATCAAACTCCTATATACACTGCATTTAAAAGACTATATTAACTTTTGAACACGTGGAACTTTGAAAATTATGCTTCTAGTTACTTAGTGATGAAAGAATGTTGACTATTGTTTATGGAAAAGAACTGAGAAACTCAAAAGCTTAGTTCCAATGTCTTGAAACATTGTATCCTACATATACCTAGTCTTGACAAGATTTAGGTATATTATATCGCTTTCAACGTTATGAATCCACTCACAATATATGGTATCAGCATGGAAAATATAAAACGGGCTGCTCTGGCCTTATAATTCAAACCTCTCGATTGCTCAAAACCCAAAAGTCCCAAACCCATACTAGGCGAGTTAGGTTTCTTTTTGTGTTTTATATCAATATACTGTATAAAGAAGAAAACCTCTCAACCTTAAACGCCAACAAAAGGAAAAAAAAAAACTCACACTTTAAACATTTTAAACAATTTGTTTTGTTAACTGCAAACGTAAATGCAAAATAAAAAATGAAATGGTGTGTTTGCTGTTTACATTTGCACTATACGGGAATATTTTATATTTTAAAATGTTAAAATTTGGCTTTATTTTTGTATGTAATTGGTAATCTCTTACCGGAGTGATAAGTGTATACCGTTTACTAGTTACCAATCACAAAAACGTTAATATTTAATGATATTAAACTAATATTTTTAATTCTTTTTTTATTAACCACTATATTTTACCACTATCTTTTACTTTAATCTGAATATTCGTATATTGCTTACCTCTCTTTTTTCAAAGAAATTTATATCGTTTCATATTACAAATCTAAAAAGTCAATTCCTTTGAAAATCGAAACTTGAATGAGATCGAATTAAAATGCTGAATAATTGAACACGAGAGGTGTTTTTTTAGTACTCCGTTGATCGAAGTTGACTTAAAGACACATTTGTCAAAAGATATCAATGATTGGTTGTTTAAAATGTTAAGTAGTTTCAGTCTTTTTTTCGTCAAGGTGTACCTTGTGAGGGGACATAACTTTATAGACTATTCTTATTACAAACATTTAGAGGAAAAAAACCTACATACCTCATTTTTTGGGTTAATTTTTAATATTTAAAGAGTGTCATACTAATTACAGACAAGCCATCGTTAAAATAAACTAAAGGTAAAAGACGCCCTGTAGTACAATATTTTTGTCAGGATATTTGGCTTATGGTCTTTATGTAGTTACTAATTAGTTTATTGGGATTCCCTTGATAATAATGTTAACAAACATCTAATAAACTAGAGTAATAGATTTGAATTCAGATCCAATAACATTTTTTTAAACTGACTGAATAAAGCACGCTTCGGAGAAAAAAATCACTTAAAAATAAATAACCCTAAAAATATTGTCTTCACAGCAATTATCTATATATATTTTGATTTTGATTTAGTTCAGAACTCACATTAAAGTCGTTATCGACTCCCGCCAACTCTGCGCTATACTCCAAACACATTGAACTAGTTGTTATTTGATTTATTGTCACAGTTATTGCGTAATACCGATTAAATGTTGGACATTTCAATGCACAAGAAATAATTGTCGTCAATAGTTGTTTGATGACCTAAAGGGTGGGTAATGTGAACGATTATGTTGTTGAAATGATAAATTGTTAATTATTATTTTTTGTTTTTAGCTGATAAAAATCTTTACAATTGTTGTAAAATTTTGTATTTATTTTGTTGAAGCAAAATATTATCATAGAAACCAGTACATTTGGAGTCAAAATCAACTTTTGAGGAAATATCTCTCTCTATACATACTTTTGTATTTTAATATAAATAGTCACTTTCGTGATATTTATTATATCTACGTATTAAATAACCTAATTAGTTGATTTATTAACGAGAAACGATACTCACTAATGCTGTTAGCCACGTAATGTAATTAATTTGACTTTGACCATATCGAATACTAATCGACCCTTTCTTGAATCAACAATTATTAGATTGGCCGAACACTACATGAATTTTAAAAAACACCACGAAAAAAGAAGAATAATATTAATAAGAAAAGTAATAAAACCAAAAGAGACTTAGTTCAAGTGGTAAAATATAATTGGTGAACACACCAAGATTTTCGCAGAGTGATTGAAATAAACAAAAAAAGGAAAAAATACGAAAAAGAATTTATAAAATATCTCCCTCATTAGGAGAGCTCACTCTTTGCCTACAGCGAAAATCCTAAGAGCAGTCCTCAAAACATTTTGCCTTACATGGAAGCAAAAACTAAGCCATGATGAAACTTCACTCAAAATCCAAAAACATTTTCTTCATTTCGATTTTGTTTACTGTTGCTTGCATTCAGGAGGCCTCTCGCCTTGTTGCCCATCGTTAAGCTGAGGTCTCCCTCCTTTCTGCAATTTTATTTTAAAAAACATTTTAAATGATCACAAACATAACACACTGATTTGAAATTACCAGATTTAGCCTAATCTTATAAATATGCATATGAATAAATCTAGAAAGATTCATTTATAATTCTGTCTACTTATAATTCAGCTTTAGGCACATAAGTGTTCAAGTTTCTATGATTCGAAAATTCATGGATAATGAACTTGATCAGCCAATTTCAGCAATCTCCTAATTCATGAGTCATATTCTCTCATTTTGTGATCATTGTCGAGCCTAAAAATGTGTACAAGTTTATGACTATTCTACGATTCATTGATGTGGGATTATCTAACATAAATTATAGGATTAACTCAGACAAATACTATTAGAAGGGAGGAAACGACTGTGTACCTTGTGTAAGATTGAAGGCTGCATAAACATTTAAACCCAAATTAAAAAAACTTAGTAACCAAACTCAAAAAATGTAATTATATGACAGGAAGAAATAAAAAGAGGAATTCAATACCTTCTTTTTGGTCTTGCTTACTTCTTCCTCCTCGTCTTCGTCATCGTCTTCATCCTCATCCTCGTCATCTTCTTCATCCTCATCTTCGTCCTCATCAATATCATCTTCATCGTCATTGTCTATTTCAAACTCCTCTCTCTCAATAGCCTCACCAGTAAACCATGAAACGGCATGAGGTATGATCTTTTCTCGGATTGTGGAACTGCATGGAGCAGTAAATAATTGAATCAGATATTAGAAAAATGTATAATGTCACTATTAAAGATGCAAACTAGAGCTTTTATACAGTTGGTAAAAAGATAGAGGGAAACGTAGAGATCTACAAAGTTTATGTTCAGAAGAAGACTAACCCAATATCATAATCTTGTTCCATCAGATTCTGAAGTTCCTCAGCCTGCACCAAGAACAGACAGCATTAGTACAAAAGTTTATAATTAAACAATAGTCAAAATTGGGCATGTCTTGAAACAAAATGATCTCATACTCTGTCCTCGTCAATGTCTTCATCATCATCAGGAACTTGGGGAGGATTGAAGAAGTTGAAGAAGCTTTCACAATCTTCAGTTTTGGTGATTGGTTTGACATTTTTCGCACCTTTCTTAGGCTTCTTCTTAAGAATCTTCTGAGTTAAGCATTTTCCAGGATACCAATCAATCTCTGTCCTGAGAGAACACAAAAAAACAGAACCGATGTTGGAGCATATCTCAGTAAAAGCTTATGTAGCTCCTTAGAAGGATCTCACAAGGAAATATGCCATGGAACAATACAAGAAAGTATCAATTACCCGATAGCCTTCTCAAGAAGAGGTTCATCTTCATCAATCATATGATATGCCTTTGTTAGAAGGGTGTTTTTAAAATAAGGGTTCTGGTCAAAGAAAAACTCAAGTTTGAAACCCTTTGGTTCTTCAATCTTGCACCATTTAATATCTTTAAGATATATGAGGGCCCCTTCATCACGCTCTGTGATCTGATATCAAAGGCAATAAAGACTCTGGTCATTTTCCATGGACATGATTGAAGTCATAACTCTAAATGAACAACCATAACTACAACACTAACCTCCTCAGATATAACATCATTGTTTTTCAGTGCGGTTAGCCAGAAACTAGGGACTCCTTTCTCTACAATTCAACTAGGTGAAATAAGTAAATTGTTCTCTCAATAGTGATTACAATTTACAAAGGTAAAGAGAGATTGTGAATACCTTCAACAGATTTTTCCTCTCCTTGGTCTATCTTAGGATCCTCTGAAGCCCCTTCAACCTCAGTAGTTCCAGTCACAATCTCACAACGCTGCACATTCCCGTTGTCAAGCAAGTTTCAGTAGAAAATCGAAAAATAATTATAACCAAGAAAACTGCAGATTAAGAAAATACAGAATACATACGCAAGCCTCCAGATTAAATGGTATCCGATTTATATAGATTACTCAGAAGAAATTTTCGAAATAGATTGTACTCACAAACAATTACCTTGGTATACAAAGGTTGATATAACTTTTGATACTTGGCTTCAAGGGCAGCTCTCTCCTCGCGGAATTTTGTCTCTATTTCATCATGTTTGCCCTAAACGAAACAGATTCTCAGATAATCATCAAAAAGGTGCAGATTACTTTAACAAATTTGACATTCATCACTCTCGCAAGCAAGATAATTTTCATATAATCAAAAGCATACAAATATACATTCAACACCATATTCACAAGATTCAATATCAATACACATCAATCCATTGAACAATAGTATAGGTAATACATCAATCCATTGAACAAAGTATAGGTAATGGTATCGACAGCATAAACATCGAGCTACTAAAATGTGAATGAAAATTTCTCTAACCTGAATCTCCCGCAAGACCTCAACACGTCTTCTAATTTTAGGAGTCAGATTCTCGAGCACATCGGAATGTTGCCCAGCCAGATTCTGCAGCTTGTTCTGTGGATCAAACATATAACAATTACAACAAATCTCCAATGAAACTATAGAGCTCGAAGCAAACTTACCTTACCTAAGAATACGAACCCCACCAAATATCATATTCACAAGATAGAAACTTACCTTAAGAGCGTTGACAAGTCCTGCTCGATCCTCATCTTTAAGAGCTGTAAGCAAAAAGCAAATAGATAAGTTTCTCAAACTTTGAGAAAGAAGAAGCAAAGCTTGCAGAAAGTAAGAAACGGAACAAAATCGGAGAAATAAATTACCAGCAGTGAGATCGCTGACATTGAAACTGTCCTTGTCGTTGCTCATTTTTTGAAAAATTGGAGATCAAAATTGAAAGAGTGAAGTTTGAAAAAGTGGTGGAGAGATTGAGGAAGAAGAGAAGACTCGAGGGTTTCTGGGTGGCGACTAAACGCAAAACGTGGCTTCCTTTATAAATAACCTAACAACTGCCATTTTTAATTTCCCTCGCTGGCATTTTTCCTTTTTCCATTTCGTTTATTTACTTTAATTTTAATTGCATAATTAACTAATTATTAATCAAATATGGCTAAATATCCATCGAATATGTCAATAATACCAACAAATTATTTAATTTAATTTACAATATCAATATACAAAAACAAGTACATGACCCCACCAAAAGAAGTCGAAATTAAATTCCTTAATAACCCCAATGCAAAATGCCTGCCGGTTTCGGAAAAGGCTGCTACACACCTTACAGTTTATCCCCAAACAAGGGGATCTGTTTTGCAAAGGAAACTAGAAATGTGCATTGCGCAAAAGTAACCAACTGAAATTAGAAGCTACAACGACAAAAGCTACTATATCTGAAAATTCACAGATTGTCCTCTACATCGTCGTCCTTCTTCCTTAGGCTAATGAATCATGGACTCTTGTCTTCTTCTTGGCTGGTTATCGTCAACCAGTTTCTTCTCTGTATCCACATAGCGACCAGTCATTGGATCAACTGGGCGAGTGTCTCTTGGTCCACCTTTACGTCCCATAGCCACCATTGGAGGAGGAGGAAGTAAACCGGATCTGAATAGGAGGCGTTGAACCGGGTCTGATGGCTGAGCACCAACAGATAACCAGTACCTGTACATGAAGAAAAAAACCATTCAGAACGGGAACTTTGGTAGTATGTCCAGGTTCTAGGTAGTATGTCCAGGTTCTAGGTAATCTTGGCCGGATGTCATAAACTTAAATTTTAGATGATGCTAAAGAGCATGACAAGGTTCTAAAGCTACAGAACCATAGACTTATGCAAAAGAGGTTGTATAGGGTAAATGTTTAGGAATTTAAGTATACAAATCAACAGGTTCTTCATCTTACAGTAATAGGAAGAAATTGCTGAACTAAGAGCAGAAGTTCCACAGAAAAACTCAAGACTCACGGAAGAGTTTCAGTTCCACCAAGATTTGTGTTTTTTCTCTTAAATTAGTGATTGATTGGAATTCAATGAGCTATAAAATCGCTTCAACTAAGGGTTAAATAGCATGAAGAGAAAGAAAGTGATCCAAACCAACCATGGGAAACATTTAAATTCACATTTAGATAATAAACACCGTTCAAGAGGCAGCTAAACTCAGCTACTTTCTATTAGATTGAAATATAGTTAACTACACTGTTGACTATGAAACAATGTATTACGATAGAGCCAGCTAAACGCTGACTGATATTTAGAGCCACTACCTTCATAAACCCCTTTAGCTTTAATTAACCAAAACATTTCAAACGCAGAAAACCTAAAAGGCTCAGAACAGTGATCAAGTAGGTATAAAACAATTTCAAGAAACAAGATTTTTAAAAAACGTATTGCTTCTCCAATCAAAAAATAAAAAATGTAATATATAATAATTCAAACTAAGTCTGCTTTCGTATAAAGTAGCCTAAATAATCCAGCTCCATTCACAAATTAATAAAACTAAAAGCCTAAATAATCCAGCTCAATTCCCAAAATCAAATATGAAAAAGTGCATTCAGAGACTTCTCTCTTAGTAAATTCAACCGAAAAGCTAACTGATTTTATCGGGAAAACATAAGAAACAATCAATGCGTTCTAGAAAACTGAAGAATAGATGAGAAGCAACATACTTTATCCGATCAAACTTCAGACCCATCCTCTTACCACCGTCCTGGCCTGCACACAACAGAGAGATGGAGTTACAAAACCAACGAAGAGATCAATCCAAGTCCTATGAACAATCACAGAATACATTTGTTTCTTAATCACCTGGCAACGGATTCAAGTAACCTAAGACCTCAAGGTGCTTCCCATCTCTTGGGGATCTGCTATCAGCGGCCATAACCCGAAAAAATGGCCGATTTTTGCATCCAAATCTCGATAACCGGATCCGTACAACCATCTTTCTCTTCCGTTGGCGAAAACAATAAATGATCGAGACAAGATATTCGATTTGGGATACTAATGGGAGAGAGAGACACTGAGCTTCAATTTTGATTCGAAAGTTGAAATCGATAAGACTTTTAGGGTTCAGGTTTTTTTTAACGGAATTGGGTCCTTTATACGACGACGTTTCCAGACAGTCAGAACCGTCAATTTATTCACGGCACCGTTTAATAATCAAGACGGTGTTTTCATCATCCGCAAACAATCCTATAAATCGTCCACCGCCACAAGACGGCCTTTTCTCCGGCGAGACAAAAGTTACTGTATCGTCACCGTTATTATCGTACGGCGTCAACAATGGAATCTTCTTTAGCTCTGCTTCCTCACCGACGCTCGCATCTGCCGAACCGGACTTATCGCTCTTTGCTTCATCACCTCTGCTCGAGTTTCGATCGGGAGCCTCGAGTTTCTCTTGCCACAACAGCTGTTCTTCAGGAGCTAATCTTAAGAACAGGTGAGAGTTCGAGTAGAATTGAAAGTTCTTCTATTGCTTGAGTTTTATTTTTATAATTTCAATTTTGTGATTATGAGGATTTTCCAGAAAAATATTAGTCTGAAATCTCAATGTAGTATAGTTTGCATAGTATGATCCTGTTTCTGATGCTATTGTATGTTTTTTATGATAAAGAAATTGCTCACACTTCAGAACCTGGACAAGTATATGCTAATGAAAAGCCGCCGGAGAATTTATCGATGGTGGAATCAAAATCCGATGAAGTTTCTGATGATTTAAGAGCTGAGAAGATGGAAACGATTTCACAGGAAAGGAATGGTTTTTTCGATGACTTTGAGCTTATGATGAATGAAAGTGAAGACTTTGCTCCAGAAAGCTGTGTGAATCTCTTTGAAGCATTGGATGTGAATGACTATGATGGTGATGTTTGTATGGTTGCGTCATTGGATGATATGGCGAAACAACCACTTGATAGTGTTCAAAATGTGGTGGAGAAGCTTAATATTGCTACTGAAGTTCAGGTAGATTTAGGTGTAGGTGATAAAAAGGTTTCTGAAAATATTGGGAAGGCAGAGGAAGTTCTTAAATCAGTTGAATCTAATGAAGTTATAAGTTTTGGAGTCTTGGAGAATTTTAATGAAACACTTCAAAGAGAGATGGAAGTGGAGAAACCTGATAATAGTACTCAGGTTTTGGGAGACTCCAGGTCTCGGATAGTTGAAGATGATGATGTAGAAGAAGGAGAGATATCTGGAGATGATAATGATGATATGCTTGTAGGAGATGATTTACTAGTCGAAAGGCATGAGGAGTCTCAAGTCTCTCAAGTAGGGACTGGTAACAGCCATCTCACAAGTCATAAGAGTTTTGGATCGTTATCAACTCCTGAAACTGTTGAGGAAATTGGGAAAAAGCTTGGTGTTGAGGTATCGGATGTAGATCATCGAGCCATGAAGAGTGATCAAAGTTTCAATAATGAAGAAAAGGTATCCGATATTAAAATGGGAATGTTATGTTGCTTTGGTGTTTACAAAATCTGACTTGTATTTTTTATCTTTTTATCTGCAGATGGATCTTGGAACCTCCATTAAAAAAAGGTCTGCGCCTTCTAAGGAAGCAAAAGCCAGAAAGAAGGTAATTTACTGTTTGTTTTTCGTTGATATATTATGGGGATATCTTGCAATCAGGTTTTGTGGAGTAAGATGTTTAGTTATTGATAAGCTATTTCATGCAGGCAAAAGCTAGGAAGAAAAGAGCTCAAGAGCGTATAGCCCTCGGCGTAAAAAAGCTGAAACTGAAACCAGTAGCTCCGAAACCAAAGGCTATAAAATATTGTCGACACTATCTCAAGGGACGGTGCCATGAGGTCTGCACTATGGCTCTGGATTCTGCAGATTTCCTTAAAATCTAAAATATTGTTTGCTCGTCGCTGATAGCATTTATTTTTCTTCTTTTGCAGGGAGATAAATGCAAATTTTCACATGATACAACACCGGAAACCAAATCTTCGGTAAGATTGCTTTTTCAAGACAAAAAACTTCTTTTCTGAACTTTATATAGCAGCAATCATTTAGAAAAAGTGGTATCTCATACTCGCGTCTTCTTGTTGTTTCAGCCGTGCTGCTACTTTGCAACCCAGTCATGTATGAAAGGAGATGATTGTCCTTACGACCATGATCTCTCCAAATACCCTTGCAATAATTTCATTATCAAAGGTTTCTGCCACAGGGGTGATAGTTGTTTGTTTTCTCACAAGGTAATAACCAATCTCGATCTTCTGGTGATGCTTCTTTCGACTCTAATTATGTATTGATCTTTAGATCCTAATATTTACGTATCTTTACTTAACAGGGTACTCCACAATCTGCTTCAGACATACCGAATGCAAATGTAACAGTCTCAACAACTAACATCGCTGCAGTGTCTTTCTCGCCTCAGAAAAAAAATAAGAAAACCGTGAGAGAGGCGATCGCCAAATTACCAGCGATCCAAGCAAGAGCTTCAAGCTCTTTTCCGTTTTTGAAGCCCTCGAGTCAATTTGATTCATCATCTCCAAAGATCAATGAACATGTAACACCTCCACAGATGCCTCTGTTCAAAAAACCATCTGTTGCTCCAAAGGGTATGAGTTTTCTGTCTTTAGACAAACCCTCACAAGAGGATACTGTGAAACCGTCTCCTGCATCCAAGCAAACCATACACAACTCTGATGATCAGACATTCAAGCAGTCGCAACAGGGAAGCTCTCTTCCTCTCGTGCCTCTGAAAGGAATCAGTTTCCTATCATTTGCTTCAGAGGAACGCAAAGCTGTAAATCAAGAGCCTCAAGAACCATCAAGTAGCAGAAATCTCAAGACAACGCCTAACTCACACATTCAAAATTCTCTAAACTCTGCCATGAAACTCGCCGCAGAATTCGAATCTGCTAAAGTTGAAAGACGCGACAATGATCCTGCAGAAGCTGTAAATAAGGATGATGTTAAAGTTAACACGGCTATAACCAGAAATTCAGGGAACATATCTTCCAAGATTCTCGAGTTCTTGTCGAGCTTCAGCCAGGGCAAAAACTGATTCTTTATAAGATTTTTGAGATAAAAATCTTAAACGAATATACTGCAGTATTTAAACTCTGGGTTCTTGTGTGATTCTATAGGGTGATAAATGTGAACGTAAATAAATATTGCATTGATCTTTGAAAGTGACGAATTACGATATAAACTTGAGCTAGTCAAACACGGATATGAATTACTGACCGATTACAAAACGATTCGAGCTAGTCAAACACGTTGAGAAATGATTCGGCTTTTCAAATTTTTTGTTTTGTTTTGGCTTTGGTGATTTACGTAATATATCGTATGTGAAAATGGGTTAATTGATCACCGTAAAAAAACACTAAAAAGGATACAAAGAGATTTCTAGTTATACAATGTCCATAACTAACACTGATCCAAAACAAATGAATATTGAGAATTTAAGACTCCAATTTCTCTAAATTTTAATCTAACCGTTGTGATTTGCATTATATTGTTTCTAATAATTTGTAGAAATTTACCATTTTGGAATATAGTTTTTTTAAAAAGATTTTCTTAGGATACAAACAATCTCTTCGTGTCCTTAATTACTCCGTCTCATAGTCAATGACTAATGTACTCGTTATTTACTAAGTGTGTTCAAAAACTTTTGGTTTAAAAACTTTTTACTAAATGTTAAAAACTTTTTAACTTTTTGATTTAAAAACTTTAGTTTTTAGTTTTCAGAAAACTCGGTATGTTAATAATATTCTAAGTGTGTTGTTTCAACTTTTCAATGGTCCCTAGCTACTCCATTCCCTTACATTAATTAATTACTTGACTTAACCATCACAACATGGCAATTTCTTGGTTTTGTTACAACATAATTAACATACCAAAAAAGACACAAATTTTTTGCAGTGACACAAGAATAATAACCCTGTTTTGTCCAAATTTGGTATGAATGTTAGGTTATTTGGATAGTTGTACTCGATTGAATTCTTATCGATTGAGTAATCTTATCATTATTTAGACCAGGTTGACTCATGTGGAAAATTTTATGTTGAAAATAGAGGGTTTATGAACATGAAGTTAAAAGTGCAAAAACTTAAAGACGTTACCGGTTCTTAAAATTGTTATTGTTTATTTCTTGCATACTTTTTTATATATAATTTAATTTTGAAAGAATTAATTAATCTATGGAGTATTTAACTAATAGATCAATTGGAAGTTAACCAATCATACATATGGAGGTGACAATAAGAAGTCAAAGATGACTTGCATCAATATCACTTGTCATCTCGCATTCACAAACCCTAATTTCAGAATTTGGGGATTCTTATTTCTTTTTCCTCTTAATCTCTCTTTATTTTGGTTCGCTCGACTCTTACAGTTTGATAATAGCATTAAAGCCCCCAAAATTTTCATATTTTATGCTATTGTACTCATTATTTCAATTCTGTTCTCAACACCCCAACAAAAATATATTAAAATCAATGATTTCTCCTTTAAATCAAAGGGTGTTTACATTTTTACATAATGCAGTTTTAGAAACTCATTTAATTTTCCATCCCAGACAATGAAACGATCCTTTTTTTTTGTTTGACTAATAAAATTGAAATTACAGAAAAGTGTAATTATTTTCAAACTAAAATTGATAAAAGAAAAATAAAAAAACACTAAAATATTATGATTTTGGATTAAGATAAACATTACTACTAAAAATATATATCTCTCATCTAAGAAGGTTTCTTTCTTTCGGTTGAATGTTAATCGGACTAATTTCCCAAAAATCATATTTCACAATTGTTTTGGTATTCTGATAATTATTGTTCTTAGCAAAACAATTTTGTAAATAAATGTTTGCAAAGCCTAATAGAACTTTAAACGTCAGGTTATGAATTATGAGTTATGAGAAAGAGAAGTTAAAATTCATATTTCACAATTGATTTGGTATTCTAGTCAACTTTATAATTTCTCTCAAGACATTCCCTAACCTTCATTAGTCTCGATCGGTCTTCAAATGAACCCTCATTTCCATTGTTTAAATTGTTTAAGGTTTCGTGTTTGACAAAAAGAAAATTGTTTTAAGGTTTCTTAAAACCACACACGACCACTCAAATTATATTACACGATCTAAAAATAAGACTTAAACCATGTACTACGGTTTGATTCTATAGTCAACCTAGGTTATTCTCTTTTGGAAAGGAATATTACATTGTTCGTAATCATGATGCTCAATTCAAATTTTGTGACTTTCAATTCGAAATGGAATAGAATCTTTACATGTCAAGAAGGAAAAGAAAAAAAAAACCCGCAATAATACTTGTAATACAAGTAACTTATGACTTGATTAAGATAAAACTCTTTAATACTGAGAAAGTTACGCAATGTAGTCAAAATACACATCAAGAAGAAGATGAAACGTAGCATCATACCCAATAGAAACAGGAAATTCTCTTTAAATATTGATGTGCCTATATAAGCATTGGCCTAGGCAGGCATGGAAAGAGATCACACTCTGTTATTGCCTAGTCTATCAACTATATGAGGCACAGTAATATGAAAAGCAAAAACCACATATTTTAGTGACTGTTAAATTCAGAATTAAGCTTGGATAATAATAAATCATACAAAGTGAAAAGGTAAAAAGCAACGAAGTCACATTCATATGTGGGTTTGACCCTGAAAACCTTAAACACAACACCACGCTTTAATGTTTTAGCTTGATAGAGTTTCGATTCCGGACAAGGAGAGGACATGACTCTAGCCCAAGATGTCATAAAGTGTACCAAATAACCACAAAAGGCGAGGTTCGCCGAAACATGTTCAACAAAGACAAGATTTGTTCCTTGAACAATAATAAAAATATAAGATGCTGACAAAATAGTAGACTCAAAAGACTTTAAAATAAACACTAATATTGTAATATAAAGCATTCATCACAAATAGCACTAACATTTGCTTGGTTGTATTTGCAATGGCACAAAGCGTCATATTCTTGATTATTTGTTCATTGCATGTTTAGTTGTATAAAAAATGAATGAAAAGTTTGATGTGTGTTTGTTTATTGCGGTCTTGAAATTAAACCTGTAGTCTGTAATTTTTTATTTTTGCATTGAAAATTAATGTCATTATTATCTGTTCGTAACTTTTTATACAGCTATTCGTTGGGTCATTCAATTAGTAAGAGCGCTACAAGCCCTTCTGAACATAGGAATATGCTCACACAGCAACTAGAATTGTCTTTCCAACATATTATCAACAATGTGAAATTTAGTTCACAAAGAGATATCAACAACATCAAAACTGCTCTCAATTTCATTAAATCCTTTGGAGTTTGTGTAGAAAGTCAATGTAGTTATTGTAGTGAATTTGAGAAAAGAAAATGTGTTCATCAAGGAATAAGTAATATATATTTTCTTAGATACATCAATTATTTTAATACTAAGCTCTAGTTACAATTTTTATTTTTATATTCACTGCCATAAAATAGACAATTTCACTCATTTAATTAAGATTGAAAATGTTGATCTTAAAGAAATGGTTAGAAGGCAACTTGTTGCAGCTCTCATGACATATACCAAAGCATTATTAGACTATGACATCAACATTTTCAATCTCGGTCAACTAGTTCTAGTTTCATTCGCTCAAAACATGCACTACAATAATAACTTCAAACTATCGTCAGACGAATAGAAACATAAGTTCCTTATTTACAAAAGTGCATTGCCCGACCAAGAAACATGTTGTAGCTTGAAAGCATGAAATCTTTAAGATATCTTGACTACTTATTTATCTGTTTTGAAGTTTTGTATGATTAAAAACTTTGAATTTTTGTTATTTGCTTATAAAATTTTTAGCACTTTCAGAGCTTGGTTTATTTATGACATTGTAGTACTTGACTTGACTTGACTTCTCTAGCTTTTAATTGGAGCAAACCCACATGCTCGATAGTTTTTAATTATTTACAATGGATTATAGTCTAAAATTTAATCCTATAATATTTTTTCTTATTTGGAAGCATAATCATAAAATATAATTAAATACTTGTGGTCTTCATAACCACATGTAATTAATAAGTCACTGCATCAATCATTTTTATGTTATTGTTATTCTTTTAGATGATACAATAGAAAAATGAAATATCATCAAAGGTACACACAAATGTAAGAAATACAATAGTCATTAATAGGTTTTATCTCAAGTCTAAAAACTTAATTTAAAATAAATAAAAATCTCTAACAACTTCTATCTTTTTTTATTAGACTGTGTTTTCGATGCAGTAACTATTTTTAATGATAATTTTTTGATTTAACTGATGGACAAAAATGCACATATAATGCTTAAAAATAGCATCTTATATATATATGATATTATCCTTTTAATTTGAATACCAAGCAACCGATGTTAAGAAGATTTTTATGATTAAGATCACTACTTAAACAAACTTTCGATTTCTTAGAAAAATATAAAGTTTAGAAAATTAAAGGTAAAATAAAAATAAATAAATAAAAAGAAAAAGAATGTACGCATGATTTTTAAGAGTTAATCATAAGATTAAACTGTGTTCAAAAATCAAGTTGGATATTTTAAATATTCTTGAAAATATATATATACATGATTCACTTATTTAAGTGTATGAATTGGTTAATTCCTGAATATCATTCAGATTTCTAACATGGCGAAAACAGTTAAAAGAAAAGAAAAGAAAAAACGTTTTAACATATTCGGTTATGACCTTTGTAATGGGCTTATTGTAAGCCCAATAAATTCGTGACCGGCCCAAATAAACCAAAACTCCTTTCGTCTCCGTCGTTGCCTCCTCCTCCATCATCGACCATCTCTCTGTGTCACTCATGGCGCCCAGAATTTTGCTCTGTGGAGATCCTCTTGGACATCTCAATCAGCTCTTCAAGCGTGTTCAATCGGTTCTATATCTATCTCTCTTTCTCAATCACTTATCTTTTTTCACCTGATTCTGTATCTCCTAGGGTTTTAATCGTACTCCAATTTATGTAGGTTAACAAATCCGCAGGTCCATTTGATGCTCTGATTTGCGTCGGCCATTTTTTTCCCGATTCACAGGAACATTCTAGATGGGTTCTTAGATTACGTTGAAGGTCGAGCTCAAGTTCCGATTCCTACTTACTTCACCGGAGATTATGGCGTCGCCGCCCCTAAAAATCATATCGACAACTTCGAAGAAAGCTGAAAATCAAGGGTTTAAGATGGACGGGGTCGAGGTTTGCCACAATTTGTTTTGGTTAAGAGGAAGTGGGAAGCTCACTCTTCATGGTAAGTGTTTTTGATATATCAGAAAGCTTCAATCTTTATTAGTTTTTGTTAGGTTGTATGGTCCAATGATCTGTGGTTTTGTTTGTTGAGTTTAGGTTTGTCTATTGTTTACTTATCTGGTAGACAATTCTCTGAAACCCAATTTGGGAAATATAGTCAAGATGATGTTGATGCTCTCCGTGCACTTGCTGAGGAATCTAGAGTGGTTGATTTATTCTTATCATATCCTTTTTTTTAGTAGTATGTATACATTCTTTATTCTTTATTGTTCAAGTTTTCGTATACAGCTTGTTGTCCTTAATTACTTTATACTAATGAATGGCCTGCCGGAGTTACAAACGGAGCTGCGGTTTCTGATGTTCCTGTAGGAGTTTCTGATTCCTCTTGTAGTGATTCAACTGTTTCGGAATTGGTAATGGAAGTTAAACCTCGGTAAGTGCTTTTTTCGATTCTTATATTGTCGTTACTGGGGAATGTTGATAAAGTTAGGAACTTATTTTCTGTTTCTGTTGCCTTTTTGTGGTAGCTATCACATTGCAGGTTCTAAGGGGGTGTTTTATGCCCGTGAACCTTACCTTAATGCTGATTCTACTCATGTAACTCGTTTTCTTGGTCTTGCTCAAGTTGGAAATAAAAACAAACAGGTGTGTTCAATATTCCTTTCATACGAGTTTTGGTATCTCATTATTTTTGTCTGTAGATTTGGTTCCTTTCTGTTTGATCACTTGCCGGCTGAATGGTACTCTTAACTGTATACATGGCTCCTCGTAAGATGGAATTACTTTGAATGCAGAATCGACATACGAATCACATCAAATGGATTTTTATTATGCGTGTTCTGCGGATTTGTTTCTAATCATCATGCAGTTTCATAAATTCTTCAATGTTACTTCCTTTTCCCTCTTTGCAGAAATTTCTTCATGCGCTTTCTCCTACACCAACATCTATCATGTCACCATCAGAGCTTACTGCAAAGCCTCCAAACACTACACTATGTCCTTATACTTTACAAGTGGGAGCTGCTGAATCGAAGAAGAGGCCAAATGACAGTGACACTGATTCACAATATTGGAGGTATGATGTCTCAAAGCGGCAAAAGAATGGATCTCAAGGGGAAAAGCTCTGTTTCAAATTTGTATGCTCAGGTTCATGTCCTCGTGGGGAAAGTTGCCATTTCCAACACAATGCTGAAGCAAGAGAACAGTGTTGTAGAGGTGTTTGTCTTGATCTTATTATCAAAGGTAAGTGTGAAAAAGGCCTAGAGTGTAGCTACAAGCATGAGTTTCAAGATGAAAGCGTACAAAGGAAGCCCAGGTCTGAAAATGCTGACAGGTATTTTCTAATATAGCTTCTGACCTCTTTTCTTGCAACATAGATGCCATTTTGACTAAGGGTTGAGACAGTAATTGTTGTTCGAATTTGCTTTTCTCAGGTCAAGAGACTGCTGGTTTTGTCTATCAAGCCCGAGTGTGGAGTCACATTTGATCGTCAGTGTAGGGGAAAGTTTTTATTGTGCTCTACCCAAAAGGTCACTAGTCGAAGACCATATTTTAATAATCCCAATTGAACATTTGCCCAATACGCTGGTTTTAAACCCTGAGGGTGAATCAGAGCTCAGTAGATACCAAAATGGTCTGTGGAATTGTTATAAGAGCCAAGGAAATGATGCAGTTTTCTTTGAATTGGTCTCTAAACGCGGTTCTCATGCTAACCTCCAGGTAAGAAAAATTCCTTTTGCAAATCACATCTTTTGAGTTTAAATTGCTTACTTTAGTTTTTTTTCCTATTTTCTGTAGGTTGTTCCTGTTCCAATCATCCAGAGCTCGTCTTCTTCCAAATATCTTTAGTCTGGCGGCTGAAAAACTGGGCTTTAAGCTTGTGATAAAAAAGTGTAAGCTAATTTTGTTCTTGTTTCTCTTCCCTATCTTATCGAGTCTATGGACCCTACTTTTATAACTCAGACTATAGCTGTGTTCTTTCTTTTCCATTCTGAGTTGCTTTTTGTACTAAATTATATTGTCTTTGTTGCAGTTAGTGATAGTTCTGATGGCAGAAAATATCTGCAGAAGGAATACAATGCAGCTTTGGGACTCTTCTATGTGGAACTTCCTGATGGAACGGTGTTATCACACACCGTGGAAGAGAACGAAATATTCCCTGCACAATTTGGACGAGAGGTAAGACATTTCATACATGAATTGCTGTTATTCTACTAAGAAGGAACCAAAGATAACACAAGATTCAAACGCATGAACAGTCAAACACTATCTTCTATTTAATACTGAGTGATCATCGACAATATATCTTGCTAGCTCTGGCCATAGTATTGAAGTTTCAAATTCAATTAGATCGATAACATCCAATCCAATTTAGAATTTGAAGAACACCAAAAGGTTATAGTGTAGACTGGATCATCAAGTATAATATTTTTGTCGTCTAGAAAGTGACATTTGATTTCACAGGTTCTAGCAGGGTTGCTAAAGATCCCAGATAGGGCAGACTGGAGAAACTGTAATTAGGGGTAAGTTATCAAGGAAGAGGTAAAGGATTATATCACAAGTTTTATATGCATGATTGTTTTCTCTTTAAGGACATGCAGCTCTGCATTCCCAAGGGTTAGATTAGCCAAGAAGAGGAGGCAAAGCTGGTTGAAGAATTCAAGAAACAATTCCAAGAATTTGACCCTTGCCAATAACCTTAAAGAACTTGAAAGTTACGATTATATGTTTGTTGAGATGTAAGAGTGATGATTTTTACTGAAACACAGAGTCATGGTAGCATTTTAAAACAGTGAAAGTACTAGTGAATCAGATCAACTTCAGCATCTGAGAACGGTACCTTGAGAATGAGGTTAACACATGGTAAAGGAAGAGAGAACCATCATCTCTTCATCTATAAGGTTTATCTTAAGCTTTCTTTTGTTGCTGTTGTTGTTTGCAGCTTTAGAAAAAGAGTGAAGGGAAACAAAAGAAAAGCTTCATCAACAGGTACAAAACCAAAACCCTTCCTATAAAAGGGATTACAGATTCTGTCTATGCCTCTGCACATGGCTCTTAGTTTGTGAAAGTGAATTTTGAAGGTCCCATATTTTAGGTCTCTATATCTCTCTTTAAATGCATCAACTACCCTCTAATTCTCTTGTAATGTAGGTTAATTCATAATTGCAACTTCTTCTCTTTTTTTCCTTGCTGTGAAAATTATTAAATAAAATTGTTTTAGTACAGTACTACATAGACACCTTAGTCAGATCCAGTTCAGAGAGGAATATTTATTAATTTCGGTGGGTTGTTTGTATGCAGTAAATTAATTGTCACGTGGCTCGACAAGATTTGTTTGGACAATAATACGAAAATTCGGAAAAAATCTCACTATCCCTAATGTACAAGAGGCTATATAGTCTAGTAGTCGTTAGAATTATTAGATACATAGTTTGACCACTTTAGAGTTTAGATTGCGACTTTAATCTTAATCAAATTCAGTTTTTATTCTTTAATTTTGGATTAGGTGTGGGGATTTTCCATTTTTCTGGTTCGGCTAAAATGTTCTTCCACCTAACTATATTGGACTTTTATATGATTCAATTCAAAGAGTATATAAATAAATTTCCTGAACAGTAAAGAAACAAAGAGCTAAACGTCGTTGTCCGTGAACACTTCTTACAGTTAAACGACAACATCCAAACTCGAATCTGGTCGTATTGATCGTTGTTATGCCCCACAACACAAACGACATCAGATTTCGATCTGCAATTCTCGACACTCCTTCTCGTATTTTATTATTCATATGCATTTTTACTTTAGTTGTGTGAATGAAACTCTCGTTTTTTTTGTCGGTGCAATGAAACCGATTTGGTCTTTAGATTTTTATTTTTGTATTAATATTGAAAAAAATCAAATGGGTCAATCAGAATTTAATTTTGTTTTATTTAGATTTTTAAAGTTCAAAACTAAAAGTCATTAAATAGTGACAACTGAACTGATTCTTACACCACGTGTTTTGTAGCGTTTGTTGTTTTCGGGTGATTAATTCTTACTATAGAGCTGGTTTTTGCTTGGCTTTTACTTTACTTGCTAAATAAAATATTGTGATCAATATAATGTATGGCTAATATATGCATCCCCTATTCTGCGTATGTAAGTAAATCAATATTTAATATATGCAACTTTTAGATTTTCTTGAAAACGTATTAAAAAAATTATTTTAAGGTGGATTAATTTGTTATGTCATTTTCTAATCAAAAAGTTGAATGCCATTTTACTAATAGGATCGTAGGCAGATGTATACAAATACATCCCAGATTGCCTATAAAAGTCCATCTGTTTTTTCTGGTATAGGCAATTTAAAAAAAATCACGATACGTAATCAGTACACTTTTCTTTTTGGTCAACATGTAATCAAGTTATTTGTGGACCTAATCTTTGACATATTTGCATTTTAAATCTTCGTATTCGTCTTATGATCAATTTCAATAATATATAGACTTCCTTTTAGATTTGTGGGAAATATATACAAGATGTTACGTCGGTGCTAATGTTGTTTCTATCAATTAAAGTGAATTGTTGCTATCGGTTTCACAACCTAATGATTTTTTATCTTTCTTTATTTTCATAAAGTTAACAAAGTAAGATATGAAAAACAACGTTGCGAAGGGAATTAGATAAAAAAAAAAGAGAGAATATACGAAACTTATACTCTAAAACCAAGGATTGATTGTGTTATTTGGATATGAAGGAAACATACATATATGGGATGTTATGTTATGGTTATGGTAATAGTATGTCATACCCTAATATGATAACAACAAATCAGTTTCATAAGCTAATCCAATCTAAGTATTTTGTTTGTTTCTTGTATTTTACTGTGATGGTTAGATACTTGGATTAACGGGATAAGATCGACTTATTTTGTTTCCTCAGTGGATTCTTTTTCTTTCGCTTCAAATTTTTGCAATACCTAACAAATTTCAATCCATTCCACTACTTATTTTCTTCGAGTGTGGAGAGCAATCATTATGAAAACATAGACTGCATATGCATAATGAAATAATACTATTAGATATAGACAAACATAAATTTAGATGGTGATAATGCGAGGAAAGTATGAAAATATATATTTAGTCATGGAATTTAAGGTATCTTTATAACATTTAATTAATTTAATAGTTTTTCCCAATAAATTTTCATTTTTTTCATTCTTATTGCGTCTGTTACCAAATGCGACTATTGAGATTTTAATGCTGACAAAAGCAATAAGAGATGCAATATTTTCTCATTTTTAATGAGATTTTAAATCATGTTTGGTTATAATTTCAATCGAAAACAACTTTTACTGTTTGGAGTCCTGTCCTACATATAAAACAAGCATGATTTACACGATAGAATATGATAATTTATAGGAATCGTGTCGAATATATATGTATAAATATCTATTCTATGTTTTTAATATGTTTTCAAAAGTGAAAAATAAGTATCCTAAAAGGTGGATTTAGCTGTAAAAATCTAATTGACAATTGACAATTGACAATTGACATGATACAAGCTATATCATATAACCTTTCCCTTTTTTCTTACTAATAAAAAAATTCCAAAAAATGGTGGTTGGTTAATCAATCTTAAAGATTAAAAGAGGAAAAATTAATTTTTAATTCCTCCAACTATATATTTTGTTTTGTTTGAACTCATTACAGATACTTATATAGATAGATCTCAAACATAATATTATGTAGGAAAATTGTAGATTTACGTTTGGGAAACGCTTCTTCGCATATCCTCAAACTAATGAACTAAATTATGTGTAAGAAATGTATTTGACTATTTAGAAACAAAAAGAATTTTAAATTAAATTCACATCTTCAACACAAACGGAGAAAAAGGGCAACCCATAAATTAATGGTTCTAAAACCCCACTAGGCTCTCTCAGACAAACACACACACTAGTTTCCTCCATTGACACTAGCCCACTACCTTCAAAATCCCACCTTTTCTCTTAAATCAAATCTCTCTTTCTCTCTCGAGAGAGAGACCAATTGAAAACAAAAAAAGAGAAACCTTTCTGTTCAAACATGAAGTTCAAAGATTAATTGCAACCCCTTTTTGATTTCTTCCGCTCTCTTTCACCAAACTCGTTTCTGTTTTTAATTTCTTAATTTTGTGAGCATTAAAAAGTGAAAAAATCATTCCTTTGCTTCTTTCTCACTGTTCCTTTCTTCTTGCGTTTGAAGCCATTTCTCTCCTTATGCTACTTCGATTTTTCTCTTAGCTTTGAGCTTTGAGCTTAAGATTACCCATCAATACTTCGTCTTCCTCGTGTCCATCGAGGAAGCTGATCTTTTCTATGGAATGGAGATTTTGATCTTCCTCCTAAGGATCTGTTTGGTTTCTTCGGTTTTAGTTTCTGCTTCTTCGTCAGGTATGTTTAGTTTCATTTTCCCTAAAAAAAGGCAATTATTTGTGTTCACTGCTTGAATAAATTGAGATATAGCTTACACCCAGATGGATAAATTTGGTAAATTAAAAAAAAAATTATTTCTTTCTGATTTTGCTAAGTTGTGGACTTTTTTGGTGTTTATTATTAACAATTGAGTTTTTTTTAATAACTATACTTGTGGAAAATTTTATTTCGGATCACAAGATTAAAAAAAGAAACTTTATTTTGCTTGAGGCATTGGAGGGCTCAAGGGCTCAAGAACGTATTTCCGTAGGAAGGATAATATGTTTCTGACGTGAAGCCTCTCATCTACCAAAATGAAAACAAAATGCGATTTGATTTTATGATTTTATCTGATTTCGTGTTTAAACTAAATTGAGTAAAACAACCCAACTACCAGTTTTTGTTGACTCAGTTGGTAACTTTGCTTTCAAAGATCTTTTGATTTGTTAATAATTTCGTGATTTTGTTTAACTGTTAACTTAGGATTCGATTTGGTATCTCCGTTATCATCACCACCGTCTCCATTACCGGAGACTTCAAAAGGGTTTGGTCAAACACCGAGTAATTCACCTGAATCTCACAAATCCGGCAATGCTCAACCGTCTCTTCCTCCTTTAGCTGACGTGGCAGCTCCACCACCGTCAGATTCCGCCGGAAGTGAAGCACCGACCGGTGAGCCCATTCTCCCAGTTCCTAATGCCCCAGGTATATACACATCTTTATTTGGTTTTGGAATGTTGGTTCTCTCACAGACAATAATCGAACACTTTGAAATATAAACAAAACTAGAATTGTGAATATAATTCAGTTTTTATGCGGTTTTTATTCTTCTTCAGCTCCAGTTACCATACCTGTGAAGGATTTGCCCGGAAACTCGCCTCCGGTTCAACCTATTACACCAGTTGCTTCACCACCTCAATTCATTCCAAGAGATGCACCTAAGGAGCCTCCTTTCTCAGGAAACGCAACTCCGAGTATGTGTATAATACTGCAATTTCTTGATATGTACCGATTGAAATCTTGAATCTTTAGCTTGCAGTGTTCTCTAATTTGCATAGATCTTGAATTTTTAACTTGCAATGTTCTCTAAATTGCATAAATCTTGAATCTTTAGCTTGCAATGTTATCTAATCCGCAGGCCCGGTTTCATCCCCTATTTTGGATATTCCTCCATTTCCATCTGTGTCTCTGCCTCCGCCTACACCGAGCAATGTACCTCCTGGAAATGCTTCTAAGAATCACAAGCCTCCTATTGCTCCTGGTATAGTACCATGTTTTGCTCGGCTCTTACTTGTTTCAAATGTTTGGCTTCTTATGGCATAAACTCATTTGTGGTCTCTGAATCTCTTAACCAGTTTCATCTCCGCCAACAATCTCGATTGACATTTCACCGCCAGTCCATCCTGTCATACCAAAGTTAACACCCTCTAGCTCACCTGGTATGCGGTCTCGGAATTATTTTAGTCACAATGTTCATGAAACTTTGTCTGTTTATCATCTGATATCTCTCTCAAATCATGCAGTATCCAGTTCAACTCCAACTAAGGGATCTCCAAGAAGAAATTCGCCAACTACACACCCAGTTTCCCCCATAGACTCTCCTGCCGTCTCACCAGGTTTGCTCAACTTTTGAATGTGTCTATCCGTAAAAAACCATATCCAGAATATCAACATTTCTTCTTCTTTTCTAGATCATGCTGCGAATCCAGTAAAACATCCACCACCCAGCGATAATGGATATGATAACAAAAGTCCGAGTGCTGCACCGACAAATGAAATTCCTAAACCCTTGCCTGTCTTCCCACATACTGGTTAGATTTTTAGGCATCAATCATATAGTTACTGTTATTTCTGGTATCAAGAATGACAAGAAGACTAAATATATGTTCTTATTACATTGCAGCTTCTCCTCCCTCGATAGCTCCCTCAGCCCCAAAATTCAATGGGCACGCTCATCATACTTCTCCATCTACTACTCTACCGCCAGATTCTACTCCGAGTAATGTACATAGCCATTCTTCATCATCAACTCCTCCTCTGCCTTCAAACCATCGACATGATCAACAACGAAAGAAGATTACAAATAGTCCAGCTCCTTCACCACCACCACCACCACCACCACATCTCACATCTCCAAAGAAGTCAAATCGTAAAGGTTTCCACTTTGCCACAGTTTTTGAGATACTTAGATTGGCCAGTCATCACGCTTCTCGTGATCTTATTTCTCTGTTTTCCCTCTGTTTTGTTGTTATAGGTTCAATAAATCCTCCCATTCCTGCTTCGTTGATTTCTCCTGCTCACGCTCCAATCTCTTCCTCTATACTACACTTCTCCCCGGCTCCATCACCTTCTCCTACCCAAGGTTTGATTCTCTGCTCATAATTTTTCCAACAACAGTTAGGCAATATCTAATTTTTTAAACCTCTCTGCTTGATGTAAATCCTAAATTCTGTTTATTTCTCCTAAAGTTTTTCCTCTCAGATCCTCTTCAAGACCTTCAAAATCGCGAAAGTTTCCACTTGGTCCACCGCTCCAAGCATTTCCTCCTCCTCCCCCTAATTCAGGTTCTTAGAGATTTTTCGGTTATTTTGGAAACAAAAAGGGTCTTTTCCGGGTTCTTGATTCGATTTGAAACTAATTCCTGTTGTTGTGTTCTGCAGATTGTTCTTCAACGATTTGCTTGGAACCATACACAAACACACCTCCGGGATCTCCATGTGGCTGTGTCTGGCCAATTCAGGTTGAGCTACGACTTAGCATGGCGCTCTACGACTTCTTCCCGATGATTTCCGAATTCGCTCGAGAAATTGGCGCTGGAGTTTTCATGAAACAGAGCCAAGTTCGTATAATGGGAGCTAACGCTGCTAGCGAGCAACCTGAGAAATCCATTGTTCTTATCGATTTAGTCCCACTTGGAGATAAATTTGATAACTTGACCGCAATGCTGACTTACCAGAGATTCTGGAGTAAAAAAGTCTATATAGATGAACTAATCTTTGGCGAATACGACGTGATTTACGTGCGTTATCCCGGTTTACCAGCTTCTCCGCCAATTTCCGGTATGACCATTATAGATCCTGAACCATACTCCGGTAATAATGACGGAAGGGTGATCAAACCGCTTGGAGTTGATGTTCCAAAGAAGCTACGCAGGAAAGAGCTCAATGCCGGAAGTATTGCTGTGATTGTTTTATCAGCAGCTGCTTTTGTTGGTTTATGTTTCGTTATTGTTTGGTTCTTGGTTTTCCGGCGAAAACGAGATCGGCAGCGTCTTTCTAAAAGAGCACCACTTGCTCGCCCTTCGCTGCCTTCCCTCTCAAAACCATCAGGTAACAAACGGTTATTCTTCTTGTTAACCAGGTTTTCGGTTCGGCTTATGAAACATTAAACTGAATAGAAATTGAGTAGGGCTTAGGTTAAGGTTGGAGTTGGTCTTTTCAAAATTATGTGTTTAATGTGAAGGTGCATAGAAATTGAGTAGGGCTTAGGTTAAGGTTTAGTTTCTCTTTGGTTTGATTTTCAATCACTAAACCGGATTAGACACCCTGTTTACTACTGTTGCTGTGGGAAGAAACAGGAAATAACTAAGCTGAATTTGCAGGCTCGGCGAGATCTTTAACCGGAAATCGGTTTAGCTCAACCTCACTGTCATTTGAATCAAGCATTGCTCCGTTTACTCTCTCTGCAAAGACGTTCACCGCAAGTGAAATAGCGAAAGCTACTAATAACTTTGACGAATCAAGGGTTCTTGGCGAAGGCGGATTCGGACGGGTTTACGAAGGTGTTTTCGATGACAAAACTAAAGTAGCTGTTAAAGTATTGAAGAGAGATGACCAGCAAGGAAGCCGAGGGTTCTTGGCTGAAGTTGAAATGCTTAGTCGTCTTCATCACAGAAACCTTGTGAACTTAATCGGTATTTGTATCGAAGATGGCAACCGTTCCCTGGTTTATGAACTCATACCAAATGGCAGTGTTGAATCACACCTCCACGGTATGTTTTCTAGACCTTTAATACCTCAATCCGGTCTTTGGTTTTCGTATTTTTAATTTGTAGCATATTAAAAAGTCAATGGAAACTGAATATCATTTGGTTTGGTAAAATATGGTTTTGGTTTTGGTTCTTTTTCGGTCACAGTTTGCTTGGATATGGAAATTATGTAACCAAATTAGTTTTATTTCATCGTAGTTTGGTTATTTTTTATTTGGTTTTGGTTCCGCTCAGTTTGTTATCTTTGAAATCTTTGAAACCAATCTCTTGTTTTCATTATGTGTCTTGTTTAGGGATCGATAAAGAATCTTCGCCTTTAGATTGGGATGCTCGGTTGAAGATAGCTCTTGGTGCAGCGCGTGGATTAGCGTATTTACACGAAGATTCAAGCCCGCGAGTTATACATAGAGACTTCAAGTCCAGCAACATCTTGCTTGAACACGATTTCACCCCTAAAGTCTCTGACTTTGGATTGGCTCGAAACGCCCTTGATGATGAAGATAACAGACATATATCGACGCGTGTTATGGGAACTTTTGGGTAAGAGAATGAAAACCAGAATCGGAACAAACAGCTTCAAACTGTTTTTTTTTCTGTTCCGATTTAACTGATAAATGTTGCTTTTTGATAGGTATGTGGCGCCAGAATACGCAATGACAGGGCATCTTTTGGTGAAGAGCGATGTGTATAGCTACGGAGTTGTGCTTCTCGAGCTACTTACAGGGCGGAAACCAGTAGATATGACTCAACCACCGGGACAAGAGAACTTAGTTTCATGGACTCGGTCTCTTCTCACGAGCACAGAAGCGCTTGCAGCTATTATAGATCAGTCTTTAGGACCCGAGATCTCATTTGATAGCATAGCTAAAGTCGGGGCGATAGCTTCCATGTGCGTTCAACCAGAAGTATCACATCGTCCTTTCATGGGAGAAGTAGTGCAAGCTTTGAAACTTGTCAGCAACGAATGCGATGAAGCCAAGGAGCTTAACTCTGTAACTTCAATTACTCAAGACGATCTGAGAGATGACACTCGAGCTGAGAGCTCTTATAGTGGCGGCTCTGGGAGGATGGTCCGGTATCCGTTGCTACCAAATTACGACTCTGAGCCTGACACAGAGAGAGGACTTTCGATGTCGGAAATGTACACCGGTTCCGGGAGGTTAGAGAGACATTCTAACTCAGGTCCCTTGGGCTCGGGTCGAGGCAAAAGGTTCTGGCAAAAAATGAGGAGATTATCAACTGGAAGCTTGAGCGAGCACGGGACACCATCGGTCATGTTACGATCCGGTTCGCGTTGAACATTGGAGTTTTTATTTGTTCTTTTAAGCAGGCGCCTTGTCCTACAAGCAAGTCTTTGCCTCCTGGGAACCGGTTTAAGCAAAATCAGGAGAAATTATTTTCCGGTTCAACAATTTGCTGATAAGATCTTTGTATCTTAGAAGAAACAAGAGATTCTGCTCAAATCTAATTTGAATGTACATATCGCGTTTAAAGTATTAAGAAACATCCTTGATAATTCCGGTATGGACCGGTTCGAGTAACGAAAATTGGTTTAAACATCACTAAAGTAGACAGAGGGTAAATGGGCTTTAGATTCATAGGCCATTCAATATTCTGATTGGTAAATTGCGTTTGGGCCATTGAAAGTCATAAAAGTTGTGTGTATCGATAAAAATAAATTGTCCTAAAAGTGGAGTAATTGGGAAAAGAGAGAGTCAGCGTCGCATTGCTGCAAGGGAAAACTGTTCAGCTCTCTCTCTAGTCTCTAGACACTGACCAACCAGATGCCAGATGTCACGTCCCTGTAAATTTCAGATTAATTCGAGGCTCATATAAGACTTTTCACATCACTATTTTTTTTCTTTTTTCTATGAAGACATTAAAGAAAAATCCACCCACATTGTATTATTTAAAGAAAGTCCAAGTAGTATTTTGAAAATTGTTCACCCACCAACTTCCTAAATTTGGTAACTACTCATTAACTTTTCTATACCTTTTTCTGGATTTTATTTTCTTCTTAGAGCTATAGTAAAAATCGATTGATATGAATTGTGAGGATGGTTTTATTTAGCAGTAAGCCAGTAATAAATCTATCAAAATTATTTCAATAGGAACTGTATCAATAGAACAATCGATACGTTTCTTTGTCTTTGATTTTTCTTGGTGAACTAACCACAAAAAAACATTAAAGTTATATAATTAAAACGTGTAACATATTTTCAACATAAAGATTGTATGTAGACAACTGAATTATTGATTTGATTTAGACATCATTTCTATCATCGGTCCACTTACAGACTTAATTCACTGTATTTATGGATATTATCATAAAAGTATTATTTTCCATATGTATAGCTTCTATACATAAATAAGCAAGTAGAAACTCACAAATCACAACAAAATTGTACGGTCTCGCTTTTCTTTTTCCTTCCTCTTTTGTGTAAAAGAGAAGTGAGAAAATGGAAGAAATGAGGAAGACAGAAGACAAGAACGGTGCAAAAGAGGTGACGACGACGATGCTAGTCGCTGAAGAGGACGAGTATACGCCGGATGAGATCATGAAGCTCGTTGAATCTTCTTCACCGACAATGACGACGACGGAAACTAACTTTTCCGGAGAGGCGAGTTTTAAAGTGAGGTTTATCGACGACCCGTACGCGATTCCGGTGGTGGTTCAGTCATCTTCCGGTTACATCACGATCAACGTCAATGAAGAGAGCTGTGGTCCGTCGTTTTCAGATAGCGACGCTTCCGCCATGGCCAGCGTCGACGCTAGTGGTCTGTACTTTGGTTGCTCTTTCGAGAAAGGCGGCGCGTGGAGTACAAGCGAGGTTGGAACGAGTGATTATGAGTGGGACGACGATTTGTTGGCGAGGTTTCTAGGTGAAGACAGTGTATGACCATTTTGTCGTTTTACGGAGAAAACCAAAAGTTGGGGTATTTCGGTCATTTTGTGGAGGATATTTATGGTAAAAGGTGAAAATGATTTACACGTTGTTAATAGGTAAAAAAACAAATGGACAATTAGTAAATGGTAGTAGAGTAGGCAAGTTAGTAGCGAAGTGGTTTAATGTGACCATTTTGGTAATTTCGTCACATGGCTGTACTAATTCCTCTGTGGTTTAGGGACTATTTTGTAAATTACACAACTAGTTAACCTCCCTTGATTCTAAATTATCATCAATTCACCATCATCGTTTACTATTGTACGTTTAGTAAACCGGCTTAGAGTAGCTACGGCCTAATAAGCTATGGTCATATTTTATTGGGCTTAGTCGAAGGCCCAATAAATACAATTTAATCTGGGTTTTACATGTGGCGGGAAAGTCCACTAATAGTAATATCCGAATCCGTCGATGTCATTTAACCATTCTGTTTTACTAATCGCTGCCAGCCGGGAAAAAGACTGTATAAAAACTAGAAAATACTGGAATAACACTTCCGACCATAAAATACATATAAATATAAATTATTTAGAACGCAAAGTTGTGCAAAGTATAAAACTATTATTTATTTTTAAGTGACAGTATATTCGTCGCTGTCGTTAGAAAACACAATCATCACTATTTTTTTAAGTAATATATTTTTATGTATAATTTTTTTTGTTTGGTAAAACCATAATAATTGTCCTAAAATAATTATATTTCTGTCATTTTACTTTATTACTGGTTACAGAAATCATCGTTTTATGCTGTCGCTGACGCTATCTTCCCGACAAAAAAATCTCTTATTAATGGAAGTCTGAGTAGTAGTGAAGATTATATGCTTCTGGTTCTCTAAAAGCGATTATACTTCAAGGTATCTTAGGTTAGTCAGTGTTCATAGATGAAATTTTTTATTCATTTTGATCCTTTCTTTAATCCTTTTACAAGTTCAATTTTGTGAAAATTTGAATTTTTTGTCTTCATCGATTAAATATAATCTAAGGTTGATCTAATTGTTATATCTATTCACAAAGTGCAATTTTCTGAAATTTATTTTAAATTTTCGATTGGAAAATATGAAGTAAAGGTTCAAATTCAAGAAATGATTGAAGCACTTATAAAGATTAAAGAAAGCAAAAATCTTATGGTAAATCGAAATTCTCATTGATATTTATTCTGTTAATTTTATTTAACAATTGATGATCGTTGATCAATAATATACATGTTTGTATAATTCTTGTAATAACTATACATATCCACAATATATTTTTTCCAGCTTTGTTTTGGGATTTTTTTTTTTTTTTTTTTTAAATCGCAGTTTTCTATAAAGTAACGTCTCGAATTTATGTATTTTCGTCCCTTTTATTTTCTTCTGTATATAAAAGGCAATATTCTTCGAATTATTTTTTTTCTTTAAACGTCATTTTTCGAATTATTAATTGTCGTAAATAGATACGAAACAAAGATTCCATCTCTTTCGTTGGAATCTTTGGTTTAACAGTTTTCCAATTGTACCCTTATAGAATTCCCAAAATCTAACGGCATATAAAAGAAAGATCCAACGGTTATTTTCCATTCTCAGGAAGCCAAATACTGAACCTCAATTAGGGTTTTATCTCAAACGCCTCCACCAAATTCAGAGCTTTACATTACGAAATTAACGAACAATGGGTGATGAGATTGCGCCGCTTGCAGATCAATTAGCCGCCGTATCGTTGGTAGAAAAGGCGCAATTTTCTGACCGGGTTCTTATCCGATCGATTTTGGGTCGACCTGACGGCGGAGCTGGACTTGCCGGTCAGAAGGTTCGAATCGGCGGGTGGGTTAAAACCGGAAGAGAGCAAGGAAAAGGTGCTTTTGCTTTCCTTGAGGTGAACGATGGATCTTGCCCAGCGAATCTTCAGGTTATGGTGGATTCGTCTGTATCAGATCTCCCTAAGTTGGTTGCTACGGGAACTTGTGTGACCGTTGATGGATGTTTAAAGACTCCACCGGAAGGTACGAAGCAGAAGATTGAGCTTAGAGTTGAGAAGGTGATCGATGTAGGAACGGTGGATCCGGCTAAGTACCCGATTCCTAAGACTAAATTGACTCTTGAGCGTTTGAGAGAAGTCCTTCATCTTCGTTCTAGGACCAACACGGTATAACTTGTTTTAAATGTTTCCGAGTTTGATTGAATCATTGAATAGTGTATTTGTGAAGTTTACTTGTCTGCAAAGTTTTGACGTCTTCAAGTTATGGTGATTTTTGCCGATGATTTCAGATCTCAGCAGTTGCAAGAATCCGAAATGCGCTTGCTTTTGCGACCCACAGTTTCTTTCAAGAACATAGTTTCCTTTACATTCACACACCTATCATCACAACAAGTGATTGTGAAGGTGCTGGTGAGATGTTCCAAGTAACAACCTTGATCAATGAATCTGAGAGATTGGAGAAGGATCTCATTGAGAACCCTCCTCCTACCGAGGCTGATATTGAAGCTGCCAAGCTAATTGTCAAGGAGAGAGGTGAAGCTGTAGCGCAACTGAAAGCTGCCAAAGCAAGGAAGGAAGAGATCACTTTTTCTGTTGCTGAACTTAATGAAGCAAAGGAGAGTTTAGCTAAGGTTGAAGAGAGGTCAAAGCTTAGGCCTGGATTACCTAAAAAAGATGGAAAATTTGATTATTCCAAAGATTTCTTTGGTCGTCAAGCTTTCTTGACAGTTTCTGGTCAATTACAAGTTGAGACCTATGCTTGCGCTCTTAGCAACGTGTATACATTTGGCCCGACTTTCCGGGCAGAGAACTCTCACACTTCAAGGCATTTAGCTGAATTCTGGATGGTTGAGCCTGAAATAGCTTTCGCAGATCTACAGGTAATAAACATGTGAACTTCTAGGTCTGTTCTTTATCTTAATATATCCTCAGTCTCTTAAAACTTTCTTTGAAATTTGTGTAGGACGACATGAACTGTGCAGAGGCGTATGTGAAATACATGTGCAACTGGTTGCTCGAGAAATGTTATGATGACATGGAACTTATGAAAAAGAATTATGACAAGGAATGCATTGACAGACTAAAATTGGTTGCCTCAACCCCGTTTGGACGAGTAACATACACTGAAGCTATCGGGATACTTGAGAAAGCTGTGGCTGAAGGAAAGAAATTTGAGAACAACGTGGAATGGGGAATCGACTTAGCCTCGGAGCATGAAAGGTTTGTAATAACCCTTAAAATCGTTTCTTAACTTAAACACTGGCAAGAAATGGTTACTAACAAAACATGTCTCACAATTACAGATACTTGACAGAGGATGTTTTTAAAAAGCCTCTTATTGTCTATAACTACCCAAAAGGAATCAAAGCCTTTTACATGAGACTCAACGATGATGGAAAGACAGTTGCTGCCATGGATGTCCTCGTTCCAAAGGTAGCTCGTCATCTTTGCATAATACTGACTCTAATTTGAATCCCTTTCCTTTATTTGTGTACGATTCATCATTGAAGAAAACACGTAAATTGTTTTTTTCATTATCTTTTTCTCTGTATAAATTAGGTTGGAGAACTCATTGGTGGAAGCCAAAGGGAAGAACGATACGATGTGATCAAACAGAGGTGTGTGAAAGTGAAACCAATATTTCAATTTTGGCTCTTTCTTGTTGTTGTTTATGTGATCGTTTATGAAGCAAAGTCTGGTCTTTGAACAGGATTGAGGAGATGGGTCTACCAATAGAGCCATATGAGTGGTACATTGACTTGCGTCGTTATGGAACAGTGAAGCATTGTGGATTTGGACTTGGCTTCGAACGTATGATTCTGTTCGCTACAGGAATCGACAACATCAGAGATGTTATTCCTTTCCCTCGGTATCCTGGAAAAGCCGATCTTTGATTCCTCTTATACAATTTACAGAAACAATTTTCGGGTTTTTTATTAGTTGGTCTGGTTTTGATAACGGATTTGATTTAGTTTACTTTATGTTGGTTAAATGAATTGTATGGTTTTTGAATATAATTTTATCTATATGGATCTGGTTTTGTTCTGTTATCCCGATCGAGTATCGACAATGAAAAGCTGGTCTTTGATTCCTCAAACCGTTCTTACTGATTTAGGCTTTATCGAATCGTGGCCATAACAAGCAACCCAGACCAGAGTAGTACATAAAGAACGTTTTATTTCATATTTTTAAAACTTAATAACAAGAAATAGGACAGAAGTCAATATCTCCGAGCGGTTAAGGAGACAGGCTCGAAATCAGTTAGGCTATGCCCGCGCATTTTCGAATCATGCTGTTGACGTTCTACTACTATTTCTTTTTTTTTTTAAACTCAAAACAAGATATCAATGAAGTAATCAATGGATTTTGACCTTGATTAACAGAGGTTTCACTATTGTTCCTACAATAATAGGTCTGTCAAACGGGTCGGATCGCCCCGCCTACCAGTGAGTTTAAAAAAATTTTTACCCGCAAAATTCGTTAATCTGCGGATTCAAAATTTCTACCCGCATCCGTCCTGCTCAAAAACCACAAAATCAGCTGGTAATCCGCTAACCCATTTTTTTATAAAGGTTTTTAAATTAATTTGCGGATTAACGGGTCTCCAATCCGCAAACCCGCAAAAATGTGTATTAAAAAAATCTTATTTGTGGGTTATCCGGCAATTCCTGAATTTTGATTCCGCGACCCGCACCCACTCCACATCCCAATTCTTCGATCCGCACCCACGACCAAATCGCAAAACTTTTTTTTCTGTCGATCTGCACCCGCTCTATAGCGGGTCAAAATCCGCGGAACCCACCGGACAGATCTGCCTGTACACCAAGTATGCTAAAAGCTAGCTTTTCGCAATATTTTTAATTAAAAAGATTATTAAAATGTCATGGATCTACTTTTGAGTTGCTTATGCATCTATTTTTAATCCTTCATTTTCTGTCACATTACAGTTCCAAAGTTATTAAAACCAGCTAAAATATCAAACAATAATGGACTAAAAACAAGGTTTTTATAACTAACCTTCTCTTCAAGCTTGTTTGGATCAAGTATGAAAAATCCATCATCAACCAGACAACAACATATATCAATTGACAAAAATAAATAAATAAGATATCGAGGAATGAAGCAATTACATAAAAGAATATTAAAGTTGAAAATACAGATTTACCGGCAAGATTCCTCTTAAGGAATCCCAGCGTCTACAAGTGCGTTTATAGCACACGTTAAAAGCTTTACATACACAAAAATTGAATCAAGGAAACAAATTTACGCAATAATAATTCTAATACAACGATTGAATGTTCTCGAGACAAAAAGTTAGTAAATAAGGATCATAAAGAGAGGATATATAACCATCATCGCTTACAACCTTCACAGCAAAGCCAAAGAACAACTAAAAACATCAGATTCAATTTAAGTCGGTAAATTTTGAGATTCTTTCTTCATACATAGACAACATTGAATAACTTTAATATTACTCACCTGAATGATCACTGATGTTATTGAATTTGGATTAACCGTCAAACAAACACACCATGTAGTGTCTTTTTTAGTATCAACTCATACTCCTTTCAAATTTTCCTAAAATTAAACTTTATTATATAATCAAAGCAAATAAAACAAAGAAATTCAAAGTTGATTATATACCAATATTTTTAGCAACTCAAGATCGAAGACTCTGCACCAAGAAGCAGGTTTCAATCAAGAGGAGGTTTTTACCTCAGTCAAAACAGAGGACTTCTCTGCTTCAGTAAAAACAGAGGTTTCACCTAAATCTCCAACGGTAACTTTTGGAAAGCTTTCTCACCTGCTAGCCAAGAAGATTTCTTGTTCAAACAAAATCCCTGTCGTATTGCGAAATAAATTTGATGTTTAACAATTTGTTAGATGAGAGACGTGTAATGTTGACAGCCTCATTTGTTTTCTCTTTATATTTCTATAAACTGAATCCAAAATAAACAAGAATCAATATTAGTTTGAGTTTTTATACTTTAATAAGCCCACAAAAAAAAAAAAAACAAATCCCATCCAAAACAAGAATTGAATATATCAAATATGATTTTCACAACAAAAGAAAACATTTCCACTTGAATTTCAAAACATTTCCTTTTGTGGACGAAACATCTGATTACATATAGAAAAATATGGATGAATGAAGCAATGAGATAAAAGAGTATTAAAGTTGAAAATATAGATATAACGCAAGATTCTTTAAAGGATTCCTGCGTCTACAAGTGCTGCACATGCAACACACGGTAAAAGCTTACATACACAAAAAAAAAAAACTGAATCAAGGAAACAAATTTACGCAATAATGATTCTCGTACAAAAGATTGAATGTTCTTGAGACTACAACTACTAAATAAGGATCATAAATACAGGATACTGAACCATCATCATTTACAACCTACACAACGAAGCTAAAGAACAACTTCAACCATAGACAACATTGAATAACTTCCTTCTTCTTTCCAGCTCTAGGTCCATAAACTACAGCTACAACTTTGGTAACCCATATGTAATAACCCATTTTCGAAAAGATTCATTAGTCTAAATCGGAAAACTTCAACAAAGCTTAGAACTATGTAATCGAGTCTCGAGATATGGAGACTAAAAATAAGTACCTTGAGTCCAACTAGCAGAGCCATGAGGACGGTGAAGAATGTTACGAGAACAAGCAAGTGGTTTAGCTGATTCGAAGTTCTGCCATCTTCTCTATCGATCTCCATTGCAACAAATTATTTGTTTCTACGTAGAAGGGTTTTAGGAATTAAGCATATTTTTATATGGTTCGAAAAAATTCTAAACATTGATCTCTGGGTCGGGCAAATATTAAGCGGGTCAGATTCTTTCACTAAGGGGTTTAACTAATTGAACTAATTGAAAGGACCAGGCCCAAGCTCAATATATATTTAGATATTTATTGGTATCATTAAAATTTAAACCATTCCTAAATATGAAGACGAACGGTCCGATGAGTGATGAGTGGAGTGGTGGTGACTGGTGAGTTATTGTCGGCGAGAGCGAAGTGTTTTTGTTTTTCTTTTTTTACTTAAATGGAGATGAAGCTCTTCGATTCAGGCTCTATTTAGATTCAGACAGAGTTCAAAAGGGTATATATATAGTGTCGGAAAAGGCTTTCTCAGTTCTTCTGATTCTGGTTCCCGAGCCTTCACTGAGTCTTCACAGGAAAAACTCATCACCTGGATTTTCTAGGTTTTTGTTCTGTCCCTCTATGTGTGGCTATATTTTCACTTGTTACTAATTTGTTCGGTTGGCTCTTGACAGATCTTTGAGTCTTATGGTATTTTTGTTTTTCTTTTCAGGGTCTCGGAAAAATCCAAAGAAAGTTGTGTAAACAATATCTAGGTTTTGTAAAGACATGGTCAAAACAGTGACTTGCTGGTGAAGATATTATCGTTTCTTCCCACAAAACTTGTTGTGTCGACTAGCGTTTTGTACAATGATTCCAGTGACATATCTGATCGTTCAATGTCTTCATTCCTGAGGTATCAGGAGTTTATTTTCAAGAATCTACCATTACATAGAGCTCCGATCATTGAAAGCTTAAGCCTCAGATATATTCTACGATCATTGGAACCTGATGATATCAAATTGTTGGCTGGAAATGCGGTTTCTTGTTGTGTGCGTAAGCTAAGTATTGGCTATTTTGATATCTATAAAGTACTTATCGTGTTTTTGCCAATTAGCTTGTATACCTACAAATCGCTTGTGACTTTGCAACTTGAAAGCCAGAACATTCTTGTAGATGTTCCTCCAATGGTTTGTCTACCTTCCTTGAAAACCTTGAAACTTGGATATGCGAGATACTCAAATAAAGATTCTCTTCGACTGCTTCTATCCTATTGCCCTGTTCTAGAAGATCTGACTATTGAACGAGATGACAATAATGACAATGTGAGAGTGTTAGTTGTTAATGTCCCGTCTGTGCTGCTTTTGATGGTGATTGTTCTTCTGATGAGTATGTGATAGTTACCCCTTCTTTGAAGTATTTAAAGAATATAGACATACTTTCTCCTATTTGATTGAGGATATGCCAGAGTTTATAGAGGAAGATATCGCTGTTAAGGAAAATCCCGAGAAGCTTCTCGAATCCATCACATCTGTCAAACGTCTTACATTACTAGTACTCTGCAACGATGACGTAGAGGTAAATCTATCAACTTCAAGCTTTCCATTGCATCTTATTACTTACAACACTGAATCTGTTGTAAGCCTTCTAACAAAAAAAAAACACTGAACCTGTTGCGTTGTCATGTGTGGAGACTTGTGTATCGCGATGATATTGTATGCAATCAGATTGAATATTTGAAGCTAAGTTTATGCCATGATCTTTGGTCCAACTTACTTGTCCAGTCGCTCAAAGATTCTCCTAAACTGCGAGCCCTCAATCTCTACGTTGATGTGAGTTTCTTAGCTGACTTTTTACAGTATACAAACACAGTATTGTGTAGTTTTAACTCTTATTTTTCTTTTAGGATCTCAAAATTTGCAGGGTGTAGGTTTTGGGGATTATAAATCGTTTAGATGGAGCAAAAATCGGAGCTCCGTTCCTAAGTGTTTGTTGAAGAATCTAGAAACTTCGAGTTTGTAGGGTACGAAGGAGATCAAGAAGATAGGGATTGCTGTAGTTTTATATTAAAACATGCTCGTCGCTTGAAATCTTCATCAGTATTGCGCTTCAAGAAACTTTAAAATGATCAAAGAGTCTGTCTCATTCGATTATGGATTGTTTTTTTTACTTTCTTTTGTTGCCCAAGAATTAGGTGTTTAAGTAGATGTGAACTTGCTTTCGAACAAAACTTGTGCCTTCTTGTTATGTTGTTACTAGTAATTGTATCGTCTGGTTTTTCTTTTTGTTCTTTTCCTGTATTACGTGACCGCCTGATTAAATTCTACAATTTGTATGTGTGCCTTGTGACCCAAGTCTCTTATTAATGAAGAGAACCAACTTAGGTCATGGATCATTCATATCCTTGGAGCTCAAATACTCCTGTAAGCTACAGGTTCAGAAGCTCAAAGAACTAACACAACCTGAATCACAAATTTCAAGCTCAAATTAGCTCGGATACAATTAATAAGCAAAATTCAAGAAAAATGGAGATGGTAAGAGGACAACAAGATTCAATCATTAAGAAAAAAATGGGTCTCTTCAATAAACTGCATAAGCAATTCAAGTCGCACTACAAAGAAGGAAAGTGAAAGGTCAAGACTTTTGATTGAAACAACAAAAACAAAATCAACAAAACTTAGTTTTAGTGACTCTTTCATTCCTCCTCTTCGATGACCTTTGTGCCAAGTCCACTGAGTCCTTCTGCAGGGATTTCAGCAACAGTTACAAGTGAGAAAAACTCTTCCTTTGCATCTTCATCATCATTTCTCTTACGTGCAACACGAACCCTAATCCTCCTTGGAGGACCTCTGATTCCTCTGCTCCAGATTTGCTTGTTCAATTTCACGTCTACCCTAACATCTTTTGTCCCCATTGCTTTTTCAGCAAACTTCCTGATCTCCTTAATGGCATTTGGTGCCTTCTTCTTAAAGGTGCTGTTACAAGTCAAGTATGCATAAGTACAGGTTCTTAATCTCATAACACCAATCCCACCAAAAAAAAACACATTCCACATTTCAAGATATAAAATGAACAACATTCCTTTCATTTCAAGATTCTATTTTTATATACTAATCCAAAACAAACAAGAATCAGTATAAGTTTGAGTTTTTTTATATAAAAATAAACCCCAAAAATGAAAATCCCATCCCCAATACGATTTTTCACAACAATAGACAAAATTTCAACACGAATATAAAAAGATCTCCTTTCATGGACTAAACGTCTGATTACAGAGAAAAATCAAAACTTGATACACCAATAAGAATCTAACCAAAGTAACCCTAAGAATCAAGCAAAAATGATACGACAGAAACTGACTTAATCTCATTACAACCCTATGAAATTAACCTATCAAGCAGCTCAATCATAAAACTAACAATAAATCGAAACCTTTAGTGTTTGGAAACGCTCACCAGCTGTGAAGACGTCTGTGGAGGTTAATGGTGTACTCTCTTGTCACTACTTCCTCTTTCCTTCCTTTTTTCTCCGACATCTTTTCTCTGTCTGCGACTTATTTCTCCAAACTCTTTACCTACGATTATCCACAACCAAAAATCACTTCGAAATAGATTCTCTTATCGGAAATTAAACAGATCTGGAGGGCTAGATCAAGGAAGCAGAATTGAGCTAGATAAAGAGAAAAAGAGTGTACCTTTGGGTTGAAGAACGTCGAGAAACAGAAAGGCGGAGAGGGAACAGAAGAAGATATATATATATACGACACTTTCAGGTAAACCCTAAATGAATATATTGGACTTTAATGGGCCTACGTATTGTGCCGTTATTGGCCTTCGGATATTTAATAGCCCACTAAAGGCCCAGTACATAATCGTTTTAGGAAATTTAGGGTGGGAAAAAACAGTAACCGAAATATCTTAAATCAAATTGGATTATGTAACCAAATACGTTTATTGAAAATATAACCTAAACCGAAACCGATTATAGTGTGTTCAAACCAAACGGAATTGCAAATGGTTTTGTTTACTTTTAGCTTAAACGGGTAAAACCAGACATTGAAGTAAACCGATCTCAAATCTAACCGTAAACTGGATTACCTACCATAGGAGAGTTTTTGAAAAAAAAAATTTTAATTACGAATTACAAATGGTATTAAAACGAATTATAAAGTCAGTAATTATGCATAATTTGCGAATAATAAATTAATATATAAGAGATATATGCGTTATATATTGAAAAAAATACATTAAAAAGGTGAATTAGATAATTGTAGATAAATTTTATTCGATAATGGATCACTGAAACTCCGTTATTTTTTTTATTCGTATTTGATTTTTTTTTTATGTGATTTGTGTATGGAATAACATTTCTTAATTAAGTCTTTATATTGCACATTATATTACAAAACCCAATGCTTTCGATAATAGTTCTGAAATATCAATATTATGATATCAAATTTTTTGTATCAAAATTATTTTAAAATATTTTGACTTTATTTTTTAACCGACTTGATTCGAAAAGAACAATATTCTTTGAAGCTATTGACACCAAAATACTAATTTTTATGTTTTTTTCTTGCTTCTTTTTCTGACAGTGGTTTATAATTTGATTTCCGATTCTATCGAATCACTTTTTTTGGTTTATTTAGTTTGGTTACATTAAAATCAGATTAGGTGGTTCAATCGGTACGCCCGCCTGGCAAATTTGGTCCGACCAGTCACGGTTTCCTTAACCGGATTCTGCTTTTTGCTTAAAGTATCAAGATTCGATCAGAATATTTCAATCAACGATAGTAATAATTGAACCGAAATTTACGGATAACGATGTAAACTAAAGTTGTGCCAATAACTTCATAACCGGACGAAACCGTTAAACCGGAACTACATTAGTTTACTCAACTTCCATAACATAGCGCTACAAAAAAAATAAAAACAGTTTGTCCTTTAAAAGATCATAGAGTTTTGAGGTTTCTTGTTTGATCACTCACAAAGTTATTATTCGAATCAGACTTTTACCTCTGGACAAATCTTAGAGACTTTCTCAGCAACCAACTTGATCTCCCGAATCCTTTCCTCAACCAATTGCTTCAGCTGCTGCTCTTGATCCGATTTGTTTTCATCAACTTGGACATTGCTGTTAGCTTCTTCTCCATTGAGAGACTTGAAAACCACAAACGATGCTTCAGGCTCGAACGAGTTCGGTACATCCACGACCTGTTTCTTTGGAGTTTCTATATCTTTTCCCAGAATGTCATTTCTCACATGGTTCGTGATGACGGATGCGTAATCTTCCATGTATTTGTCGATGGGATCAAGTGCAAGATATATCATAATCTCCCAGCATTTGAGAAACTGCTTCTTGTTGATCTTCAGAGATTCACGGACTTGCTCAATGGCACTCAAAGGCGGAGTGAATCGAGGTATCTGAGCTTTCTTTGATAGCTTTCCTTTTGTGAGAGTCTGAATAGCTGAATCAATTGCTGGTTTGATTGGATCAAAACCACGCAAGTGGTTTATGTCTATGCAAGTGCGAATGTGTTGGAACTTTTCAGATGGCTCTTCCACTGTCAAATCATAAACGTTTTCTGTTACGGCCACATTGTTTACTACCTCCATGAGATAGCTTCCGAGTCCTTTTCCTTGGAAGGATGGTAAGACCAAGATCTGAAATCAAAAACAAAGAATCAGTATAACCAGTCAAATCAAAAAGATTGGAAGTAGGATCCGGATTTATAAGGTGTATATATTATACCTGGCTGAGTCGAATCCTTAACCTGTCGGGATAACGATAGAATTTATAAATTGCAGTAAAGCCCACAATTCGATACAAAGGATCTTCCTTTTCCTCTTTCTTTTGAATTAAAAGATATAAATTCCAGTCAGGATCAGTGACATCAATCGGGTTGCTGCCTGATCAAAAGAATGGACCAGCATCTCGTTAGTACAAACAAGAGAAATAAAAAAAATTCAAGATGACTTAAAAGAGCAAGGGCAGGTGGGTGATTACCATCGACAAAAAGAAGAACAAGGGGCACCAGTCGACTATAGAGAAGTCCAGCATTTGAAGAACCAATTTCCATCCGTAAAACCTTGGGAAATCAACCATTATACGTTCTTTCTTAAAAAATCTTCATCTTTACTGCTGATAAAAGCATCTCAAACTAATTTGCTCCATTAAGATTTACATGAAATATTTAGTGCAAAAACTACCTGGAGCTCTGAAGGAACAACCACTTCAGCAATATTGCTGCTTCCATCTGTCGCTCCCGAATGCATTACCTCTCCGTTTGACACCATATTTCTAAAAGTAATCAATGACAAAGTTAAGCATTATACACAGAGACTATAAAGAGAAACCTATCTTAAATAATATGGGAACAAACTCGAGGAGATATGAAAGCATCCAGTAGGTGTGCACCTGATAAAATCTCTCTGTGTCGTAAAGGTTTGCAGAAATTCATCCTTGTTATCAAGAATGGTCTCAGCAAATATGTTCTGGGTTGAATGAAGCAGTCAATCAGAATAATAAAAGGAGAACAAAAAAAAACAGGTGTCTTAAATAAGATGAGACATGGAAGTTGATTTGTACCTGTAAAGCAGATTTGAGGTCCGTGATTCCTTTGTCTCCCTTGAAAAAAAAAACAAAACATAACAGGAAAATGATGCTTCAAGTAGACTTTCCATCTAAAAGAGCCATATGTAAACAATTCAATGGATTGAAAGTAAACTCAAACACTTACGTTGGTTGTGCTCTGGTATGTAGTATCAGCATATGAATGTAATGAGATGCTATTGATCCATACATTTATCTGAAACAAATGAATTGACAGCAAGATTATGTCAGAACAGGACCACAACATTGGGAAACCAGAAATTTCAGAAAGAGCAATATAATCTCATGGAAGGGCCACATTACCTTCAAACCTTGGTAACCGTAGATCTTGCCATCTCCATCAAAGAAATCATTCAAGTCAACTGGCTTCACGCAGGAAATATCAGGGGAATCAACTTCATCTTTGCTGGATACTAGAAAATCACCGATCACGAAAACAAACGTCAAAATTATGACACAACTAATAACCTAAGAAACATTACACAGAGAACACATAAGAAACTCCAGAGAATTCTTCTATGACTCATTGAGCAGAAAGATAAACACATATATCAACAGAACCTCAGTGTACAGATCAGCTCTGCATGTGCAACAACTGAGAACTAGCTGTTAATACAAATTGTGTATACTGAAACATGACTCAGAGAAAGGATTAATTTGCAGACTTCAAATCATACCTAAGCGTGTCGCAAACAATTCGTCTTATAGTGTTCTACCAACGAATATTATAGCAATTCCAGATACTAATTGCAATAAAGTTCGCCGGAAAAGCCAAAAACTACAAACATGGAAGTAACACCAACTAATTGCACTTAAATATATCTCCAAAAAATGATTCAAACCAAATACGCACCTAGATAAATTTTGATGCATTCGTTAGGCTCCACACTAGTATCTGCTCAGAAGAAAAATCACCAGATTAAAGAACAAAAACGAAATCGGAGCTACGCAAGTAGCATTCGCGAGCGCAATAAAACAAACAAAAACAGAAATCGGGAGCAGAAATTACGCACCGGCGGGAGAAAATCCGACACGAAGACGCTTCTTAGGCTCCATAACTGGACCGGCGACGGCTTTCTGCTTCTGAACCATGGATTCTCCGGCGAGTAGAGGGGTTTCTGAAGGCGGGAAGAGAGTCAGACAAAGGCGGGAAAATTGGAGGGTTAATGGAAATGCGGTGAGCCGATGATATTCAGTGAACTTAGGGCTCTTTATGTAAATCTTGGCGAGAATAGTAGATGGAGAAATAGACACCACATGATCCGCACGTGACTTCTCGTAAAACCATAGCAAGGTCCGTTTCCGGCCCAATAGGAAATTACAATACCAAATTTAGGTTATCATATTTGGTTGTATTCTTTATTATTTTAACTGTAATTGAATAAGGGCGTTTGGTCTAGTGGTATGATTCTCGCTTTGGGTGCGAGAGGTCCCGAGTTCGATTCTCGGAACGCCCCATTTGTTTTTTTTTGTGAATCCAGTTTGGAGAGAGGAGATTGAACCAATTTTAGTTATTCTTCCCCGTTATCGAATTCTACCAAATTGTTCAATAAAGTAGACTGTTTTTGAAAATTAGGTATGTTTTGAAATAGGCCTATTTAAAGTTGAATCCAATTGTACAGGAGGTCCGGGTTTATATAAAAAAATAACTAAAATATATTTAAAAACAAAAAAAACTATGTGCAATTTGGTTTGATATGGTTTAGATTGATGAAATTTAGTTTTATTTTGCTTTAATTTTTGATTTGGCTCGGTTTCAAACTTTTAATTAAAATAACAACTTACGAATATGAAAATTAATCATCTGTTGGATTTCAGTTTTTTTTTTCAGCTTAAAGCATTTCAGTTGGCTCAAGTTTAGTTACGAACTTTCCCCACCTACGTGGCCTCGTAAAAATATTTTCACATTCAAAAAAACTTCCAAATAAAATTTTGTTTTCGAATTGTGAGAATCGATCTGGTAAAATACATTTGCCAAAAAAATTGTTTTCTCAAATAAAAATGTTTCTTTTTTTATGTTTTTGACAGTTCGCGTATGGAGAAATCACCGCAAAAATTAGAGAGAGAGAGGAATAGAGTAAACGAAGAAAAAAAAGAAAAAATCGGTTCTTTCTGCAGAGAGGTCTAAAGAGAGAGGAGAGAGAAAGAGAAGGCATCGCTTTGTATATAAGCGAAATAAAAGCCAAAAACAATCTAGAGGTTGGTAGCAGAAGAAAAAGGAGAAGAAGAAGAAGAAGAAGAAGAAGAGAAGCTTTGGTAATAAAACGACGACGGCGACGGCGGAAACGGAGAAGCTTTTGTTGCCAATGGCGGAGTCAAACAACTCCGTTTCCGTCGACGTTGGAACGATCTATCTTGGTGGCAAGGTTTATTCTTTAACTTTCCAATTTCCAATTTTTCAGTTTCTTGAAATCGGATCCGATTAAAGCTTGAAACTTTGTTTCTGGGTTTATCTTAAACTTGCTTAAATCTAATTAGAATCTTCTAAGTCAATCATTCTTTTTGAAATTTGGTGAAGAACAGACATTTTGTTCCATTAAGTTTCCTAATCATGATTTCGTTTTAATCATCACAAGGCATTGTTAGATTCAATTGTTTTTGTAATAAATCACATCTAATGATTGCCTTATTTCACACATTTGAGAAGCTCATAAGCTTTTTTTTTATTCTTGGAAAATTCTTTGCTTGTGGATTTGTGAAACTTCTTTTTTATGATTCTTTTCCAGATGGGATTATTCTTGGAATCTTCTCTATTCAAAGATATCTTCTTCTTCTATTGTATTCCTTATTCTTTGTCTTATTGCATTTTGATTTTTTCTTACAAAAAAGAAAATGCCAGCTGTTTTTGTCTACCTTTAACCCTTTGTTTATTTTGATTAATGATTCTTTATTATCTCATTAAGACTCATATTATTTCATCTCTAAGCTCTTCTTTTTACATTGTCATTCCCTTTTTATAAAAAATCACAATGATTGAAATTAGGCTATCATCATTTGGTTGTTGATGATGAAGTTTTGATTTTTGTTTTTTGCCCTTAAATTAGAAAGCTGCACATGGAAAAACTTTAACAGAGATTTTCATTTGTTTTTCTTTATTGTGTGTTTTCTTTTCCACCTAAAGCAAGTTGTCATATTCCTATCTTTAGTAAACAATTACAAAAGAGAAAATAGATTAATTTGTTTACTGAAGATAAACAAACACATGTGTTAAACAATATGGGGAAGACAATAGTATGAGATAATGTATGGTTAAAAAGTTTAGCTTTTTTTCTGTTACCTTTTGTTAAAACTTGCTGGTTTCTTTGTGTTCAGGAGCATCGTGTTAAAACTGCAAGTGGTGTTGTGTCTGTAATTGTCTATGGAGACCGAGAAAAGCCAGCATTGATTACTTATCCTGATTTGGCTCTTAACCGTAAGTCTAAAGAATCTCCACAGGCACTAATGTATTGTATTTTTCATTTTATTTTGCTGAATTTTTGAATGTTTTGTTGCTTCTTCTTCAGATATGTCATGTTTCCAAGGATTATTCTTTTGCCCTGAAGCAGCTTCCTTGCTGCTTCATAACTTCTGCATTTATCATATCAGTCCACCTGGGCATGAGGTCCATATTTTAGTTTCTCTTTTAAGTTAGTTTGGTTATTAATTTGCCATATGCTTTGCTTACATGATTTCTCTGTTTTCTTGCATTTTCCACGAAGAGTTCTTGCAGTTAGGAGCAGCTCCGATTTGTCCTAATGATTCAACACCTTCTGCTGAAGAGTTGGCAGATCAGATCATTGAAGTTCTCAACTTTTTCGGGTAATGACTGAAGCTTTTATTTCTGGCTTATTGAAGTTGCAGACATGTAAAAAGGTTCTGTTTTCTGTAATGAAAGTGTTGTAATTAACAATGTATAAGCTTTTATTCAGCCTTGGCCTTGTAATGTGTATGGGAGTGACTGCGGGTGCTTACATCCTCACCTTATTCGCGGTATGTTCCTTCTTGTTTTTCTCTTCTCACCATCCATTTCCTCGGATAAACATTGTGTTTATTATCTGTCTTTTCTATGTTTGGAAACTTTTCAGATGAAACATAGAGAACGGGTTCTTGGTTTGATTCTTGTCTCACCGGTATGCAAGGCCCCGTCTTGGTCTGAATGGTTTTACAACAAGGTTATCTCAAAATTGTTATATTACTATGGTATGTGTGAAGTAGTAAAGGAATTTTTGCTTCAGAGATATTTTAGTAAGGTATGTTAACTGCAGTTACCATTGCTCTACACTTGTTGCATTTCCAGTTCTTCTCTTAACCGGTTGAAAAATCGCAGGAAGTCCGTGGTAACATCGAGATTCCAGAGTCAGATATAGCACAAGCTTGCAGAAGAGTCAGTGTTTAAGTCTCGATTTTTTCCTGATTCATCAATAGATAGATCATTCTATATCAGTGATTGACACCTTACACTTTTGGTAATTGTCTCAGCTGCTTGATGAGAGGCAAAACGTAAACGTTATGCGGTTTCTTGACGCCATTGATCGGTAACACAACAAACACCTTTAACTCCTTTATCTAAGCGGCATTCATGGTGTCAAATATTGGCTTCTGAACTTTATGCAAACCAAACATTTGCTCTTGCAGAAGACCGGACATCTCAAGTGGATTGAAGAAACTAAAATGCAGGACACTTATCTTCATCGGAGATCAATCTCCTTTCTACTCAGAAGCTGTTCATATGGCAGCAGATATGGATAGAGGATACTGTGCTTTGGTTGAGGTTTGAGAAAACAAATACTCAGCTTTTTTTGCGTTACATACGAAAACATCTTTTGTTTTCTCGCTACTAATGGATGTTTTCCTGGGATGTTTTCAGGTTCAGTCTTGTGGTTCAATGGTAACAGAGGAGCAACCACATGCAATGTTGATCCCAATGGAATATTTCTTGATGGGTTATGGATTATATAGACCATCTTGTTTCTCAGAGAGTCCTAGAAGTCCTCTTAGCCCTTCTTGTATTTCACCTGAGCTTCTCTCTCCTGAAAGCATGGGATTAAAGCTTAAGCCTATCAAAACCCGAATTTCAGCGGCTTAAGCGTCTGTGCGTACTAACGGATTCATTGGTTCTAGTTTTGCTGAGGGAGAAATCTTAGGGCTTTTGTAGATATAGAACAAACAATAGAGAGATTTGATAAGAAGAAGAAGAAGAAGAAGAAGAAGAAGAAAAATTCAAGCCAATCCTTGTATAATATAACACATTCTTTTGTAGTCAGCCATGAAGACACGTCAGTTCTCTTGTTAAGAAGCCACAAATATTGTTTTATTATTTCATTTATATATATATATATATATATTTGTAAAATGTTCTGTTGTGATATTTGTAACAATTGTTTTGTGATGGAGACTGATTAAATAATCAAGTTTAGTAATAAATTCGTTTTGCATTTCTTTTGTGTCAATCTTTAAGTCTTGCAAAGTTAAAGACTGAACAGAGGAAATGAAACTGTTGTTGAAAGTTGAGAACTTTATCAGAGATCATAGAATTTTGAAATTAAGAACATTTTATTGGATTAAACTCAGACATTTTCGTCAAACACTTACCTATGTATGTCTCTATAAGCTTCGATTACACAAGCGAAACAATCAAAATGTGTTGGCTTTCAAAACACAGAAACAATGATAACAATAACTTCAAATGATATAATCTGACCATTCCGATATGAAAGAAGTATGATCCATCGATTCTCCAGGACATTCCTCATCATCAATCGTTGGCTTCTCTTTTCCTCCGACGAGTCTCGCCGGATTCCCTACCGCCGTAGCTCTCGGCGGAACGTTGATTAACACTACAGAGCCAATACCTACTTTAGCTCCTGCACCAATCTTCACGTTTCCAAGAATCATTGCTCCAGCTCCGATCAAACAACCGTCACCGATCTTTGGATGTCTATCTCCACAAGATTTACCTGTTCCACCGAGTGTCACATGGTGAAGGAGTGAAACGTTGTTACCTATCACAGCTTGTTTCTCCGATGACAACTCCGGTTGCGTGGTCCAGAAGTATCCCTTTACCGATCTTAGCTGCTGGATGAATATCGACGGCGAATACGTCGGAGATTCTTAAGTGAAGAGCTAATGCTAATGGCTTCCTTGATTGCGTCCATAGTTTGTGTGAAACACGATGCGCCTGATTGAGAAATTCAACAAAATCTAATTAAAATATTTTAAAACAAAATCGAATGATAGAGAATTCACAAAGTTAATTTTAAAAATATAATCATAGATCGAATCTGCAAGATACATAATAGTGGATTCACCAGATTCTGCAATCAAATTAAATAGAGAAAAATTCAACAAAACAACTCGCACGATGCTGATTAATATTCAACAAAAATCAAATAAACAACAACAAAATATTGCATGATGCTATATTCACCTGATTAATTAACAAAATTATAAATCAAATCGCAAGATACATAATTGTGGAATCAAATTTGAAAAACAAATTGATGAAAATAAATCGCATAATGAATTCAAATATACGAAATCCAATTAATGATCAAGGTTCACCTGAATGGCGAGGAAGCCTTTGTAATTGAGGAGGCAATGTGAGAACGAGATACAAGAGGATCAAGAACACGAGCAGCGCGCAGATCTGCGACGGTGGCGTTACGCAGAGAAGGATCGGAGGAGAAAGTGTTTAAGAACAGATCGTATAAAAGTGTGGAGAGAAGCGTTGAGGAACAAAGTTTGTTTCCTTAAATGAAACGAGATAGATCGCTCGAGAGATGAATGAAAAAGAATCGTCGAGTAAAGATAGCTAGCTAACGCCGGCTCCGCCTCAGCGTCACGGCGAGCTTCCTATTAAAGCCTTAAAACCCAAACCCATTATAGAGTCAACAAATCCAATGTCAAGTTCATAGTCCATCCGTTTAAGATTTATATCGATTCATATATATATTTGTGTAATGAGAAGAAAAAATGTAACTTTGAGAATTGCATTCTTCCCTTTTATGATATCAATTTAAGAATCAATTTAATTTTGATGGTTTTACATTAAGCTTTCGTTTTCTTTTTCTTTTATTGCATCTTAATAAAGCTTAATGAACTATTTCATTTCTAGTTTTTCTATCTTTTAATGATCTAATTTTTTTTGTTTTAAAAATCTCAGCATGGTATATGAGCAAAACGGTTCATGGTTTTATTATCACTAACATCAGGCGATTCTCTTGGATACAAAGGCCAGATCTACTCAAGCATCTAAATCGAAGATGAAGAGCTTCTGAAACCGAGTCGACTCAGTGAAGATGGTGCTGTTGAACAAGAAGCTGAAGTAGAAGATTTGGTTAAATCATTATCGGTCTCAGTAGCCGAAACCAATCCAGATTCCGTCTTGAACTTACAATCTCAGTCACTGAAAGAGCTCATTGATTCAGTCAGCCACAAACCCAGATTCTCAAAGAGAGAGAAACGAAGAAAGAGCGAAACTTGCGCTACAGAAAACAAAACGGAATCCGCGAGAAGGAAGTTGAGAATGGTGCTGGATCAAGCCAGAAAACTGATAAAAAGAAGAGAAAGAGAGGTGGTGAAGAAGAAGGCACTAAGGAAGGCGAATTAGGTGGGAAAAAAACCAAAGAAGAAGAAGAAACAAGTGTTAGCCACTTCGCAGTGGAAGTAGTAGAGCAAGAAAAATGGCAACCATGACTGCTCTTTCAAAGCTCTTTTACTTCTCTTTCTCTATCCTCCAACTCTTCCTTCCTCGGCCAACGTCTACTTTCTCCGATTTCCCTCTTCGTCGCTTCTCCGGTCAAGCCTCCTGAGAATTCATGTCTTGTTCTTGCAAGCTCAAGCGCTGGGTACGTTAAAGCAAACCACGATAGTCTTCCTCTGACCAATCCACGGTAATTTGTCTAAGCTTCCTTCTAAGACAAAACATAGATTGGTGTCGTAACATGAGAAGGAGCATAGTGTCTGGTTTAGAGTTATAGATACAGAATCAAGAAGTTGAATCAAATAAGCTGTTTAGATTGGAACATAGATTGGAAGCAATTTGTTCACTTTATCTTCATGAGATGGTTAGTGAACTAAGAAAACATGATCTTGTGGTTTTTAATAATGATGCGGTTCTGGGAGCAAGGTTCTGTGATTTCTATAGTAAATATAAAGTTTTTACTGAGTGCACCTCAAGTGTTTGGTAAAATGTGAAAGAGAAAAATAGAATGTTTAGATGCAGATTGATGTTAGAAGACCCGAACTCTTTGTGAGAAAAGAATGTCATAAATACTTCTAGGGAATTAAGCTAACTTTTCCAAGTATCAAAGAATATCTACGAGGAAGTCATGCTAGCATCTCCAAATATAGATCAAATGATTTTATGCTAATTTTTTTCTCTACCGTGAATTGAGAAGTTCTATATCTCCATGTAATGTTTTGGCTACTCGCTATCTTACCAAATCAACTATTTGCACTTCAAATTTGGCATAGTTATCCTACTCACACCAAGTTTGTGAGGAAATATTAGAGCCTTAAAACCCAAATTCATTATATAACCAACAAATTCAATCTCAAGTTCATAGTCCATGTGTTTAAGGTTTATATAGGTTCATATATATATATATATATGTAATGAGAAGAAGAGATGTAATTTTGAGGGTTGCCGATTGTCCAACTCTCCTTCCCTATATCAATTTAAGAATCAATTTGATTTTGGTGGTTTTACATTAAAAGCTCAATGGACTATTTCATTTTTAGTTTTTCCATTGCAACAACCAGCATTCTCAAGTGTGACTCCACAAACAGAACCAGAACAAGAACCATCGATCTCATCATATCTGTCTGAAACCGGTTGAGGTCTAGACCGGGTGAGTTTGAGTATAAAGAGAAGAAGCTATTACTCTCTCTTCATCAACATCAGAGCTCCGCTTTCTCTCTTCTTTAAGCACATTCTTCTCTCCTTTGATTCTGATACCTGCTTGGTTCCGAGGAAAAGGAAACAACACTCTTGAAATCCCTGACGTTCTCTTGCTCATAAACTCGCGATCACCGAGCTTCTTGAGCAAACCAAGCTGCCTTCGTTGCCGTTACTTCCTTTGTTCCACGCATAATCAAATGTGCTCAAAAACATCCCTTCTGTTTCCTCAGCTTCCCTCTTAGATCCCATCTGATAAATTCACATTAAAGCATAGAAACAATCACATTCATTAGACCGGAGTTGTATACTTAGCAGACTAATACAGAAGATAAGAAGACATTGTTTTTTACCGGAGCCCATCGATATAAAATCGAGGCCTTGGTTCGAGAATATGTCTTCAAATAAACCACCGGTCACAGCCTTCATAACAGGAGACTCAATGGTCTCACAGTCGTTAAGGTCTTTAACATTGCGCAAATGAGCACCGGATCTTCCTTAACGTTGGAGTCTAGATCTAACACTTTCAGCTTGTCCTAGATATGCAGCAAGAACATCATCAGGTTCAAGCTTTCGGCCTTGGTCTTGACTGATCACTGCTACACTGAGCTCGTACATACCAGGGTAAGATTTACGGGGCAAGTTCTGAACTCTGTATCTACCTATACTGTCTTTTCCATTTTTGAAATCTTCCTAATCGTTGGATCCTATCAGAACCTGTATATGCAAGTATGAGTGTAGTATCAAACTTCACACAATCAGAGACTTGGAAGAATCGGCTTCAGGGATTTAAAGATAAAGAGCTCAGCTTTCATAATGTGCATAAGAGATTAGACTAAGATCAAATCAAACGACAAATTTCGCATTTCACCAAAACGGTTTACGCAAAAAAAAACAACAACATTTATTGGGCAAAATGAAACCACGGAACAAAGCAAACACACTCGGCATAAAAAATGGGATCTTTACACTTAGTAGCATGAAACTGAAGATCTATTCTCTCAATTCAATTGAAAAACATGAGGATTCTCAAAAGGGTTTCCGTGAAAGCACAAGATCGAGCAATACCCCAAACTCAGAAACTGTTATCTCAATCTCAATAGGCAAAGGAGAGAGAGAGAGAGGACCTGCCACTTTGAGAAAACGGCGCCGTGTGTAGTCCGCTTGTAGTCTTCTCCCTTGAAGACAGTGGGGACGACGGCGAAGGGAACGCCGTCGCCGAATTCCATTCCGATAAGACCGATAATATAAATATAATCGTCAAATTAAACCTCTTTTTTTTGTTAATTTAAACTCACCACCAATCAAGATGAAGAAAAGTCCCTCCCTCAAAAGTTGATGTTTATATGTAATGATCGATCCAAAAGGTGATGTTTTTTTGTGTCAGAGGGCAAAGTTTTTAAGTTACCGTTGGAGTGAAGCTTCTTCTGTAGGGGTTATAGATTAGTTACCTTTGGAATAATGGATTAGTCAATGCTGAGAACGTAATTAGCATAAGGGAATCTACATTTTTAATGAATAACTTTGTTTTAATTGTCTTTCTTCTTTGGGAATTCTGTAAAGAAATAACAGATTTCCACCAATTTTGTCATTCTTTTCTTAATACAAATTTGTTCATGTTATTATTCATTTCAACCAATTTATCAATCCCTTCTCAATAAAATATATTTTGAAACAGAATCATTATTTAAAAAAAAAAAGTTACAAGTTTTGTAGTATTATCAAGATACATATTTATCAAATTGACATTTCCATGTATATATCTGTTTAGTCTGTTTTATGAAAAAAAAACACAAATTGAATTCATGTTGTTGGGAGTAAATTGTGTTCATCGGGTGTTAACTAATCGGATTGTGAAATGTGAGCGTCAAACCGACAAAGAATCTTCCGGTGATCATATTTTGCATCAGCTCTCACAATGGAGTCTCTCGAACCAACTTATAAAGGAAGAATTTGGTGGAAAATCAATAATACATGATAGGACACGATTTACACACCTTAAGACGATATTATATATATATATATCAAAATAATTATCTTGAGTCATTCATCAGTCACACTTGCTCTAGTGACATGTTCTAGAAGTGTTAGTCTCACTGTAGCTATTAGCCCAAGTGGTTTCTATGAAAAAAATCGACAAATTGTTCACGTGTTACTCCATAATTTAAGGAACCGGTATCCGAAGCCGAGAATGGTGAAACTCTGTAAATATCACTCTAAAACTTTAACAAAAGGATATAATCCAAGAAGATCTAAATAAGTATTCAGTCATATTTTTTAGTTCAACATCCCCCAACAAGTCTATTAATCATCATTTTAGAAACAAAAATGCCAAAAGTGAGCAATTAGCATCCTAATAACAAATTTTTTTTACTAGTGTGATTTCATGCTGCCATTAAATCCAAAATGTTGTTTTCATCCTTTTTCACTTTTGTAACACAGTACTATATATTTATTGATCGTAAGATCTTAAATTGATTAATTTCTAAGACTTTTATATAATCGATTACACCACTAGACTTGATAGGAAGCACCTTTTATGCTTTAATAAAGTACAAATCATCTTTACCCAACTTTTATTTTCGCTTTTCCACTGAAATAAATAAAGCAACATGAAAAGCATGCAAGTGCAACGTTCAGACTCCTTAATTATATTTTTTGAATAAATTATGAGAATTAGGAATGTGAGTAAATATTTGCCGGTACGTAGGTTTTTATCTGCTGTGAGACGAGTTTGGATATAGCATAGGAAGATTATTTTCCGTAAATCTAGCGGGACAGGTTCTAAGTGTTGCAAGTTAGCGGTGTTTTATCCGCAGGTTTTGTATGACTCACATTATTTTGGGTCAGACATAAAATCGACCAGTTATTTTAATTTTGGACTTAGATAGTTTGTGCAGATTTGTGGGTTTACGAATATCGTTTTTGATTTGCGCATTTGCGAGTTTGTGGATTTGCTGGTTTTTGAATATTCATTTTTGTTTTGTGGTCTATCCGCGAGACTCGCGGAACTTAATGGAGTGGTCACAAATTTAATATTTTATAATCATTGTTTTGTGGGACAAATTTAAACACTCACATTTTTTTACAAAATCTGCAAATTATGGATTCCGGATCACAAACCCAATTTCCAGCGCTAATGAGAACCGATTCTATAATGTTCTTTGTCATAAAGGAGTAAAACTTAGCCATAACTTGACAATGAAGAAAGAAACGGTCTGATATTTAAATTAAGAATATTGAAAGAAAAAACAAAGTGTGGTAAGGACTTAAGGATAATCCATTGACACATCTCTCCTGGCTTCTTTTTGCCCTCTTTAGAATAAAGCAGAGTCCTTTGTGAATATTTCTTTATTCGTTTATTATTCTTGGAATTTAAAAATAAAATAATAATGCAGAGACAAATAAGAGAAAGGGGAAGAAGAAAGAAACTACAATCATATTGTCTCTTCTTTCAGACAGAGCTACATACAAATCCAAATACTTTTTATTTGTACTTTGCTCAGTTCTTTTAATCTTCCTTTGGACCTTTCCTTTTCTCTTCTACCAAATCTCTGATTTTGTGGAAGAAATTAGTTGTTGAAAATCCAAAATCTGACTTACATCATCAGATTTGGCCCCACTTCAACAAAGGATGAACAAGTTTTTCTTGCTTTCTACAGCAAAGCAATGCTCACACCATTTTCATGGAGCTTAAAGTCTTAAAAACCCAAACAAAGCTTTGAATTTCTCAGCAAGAAAGAGAAAAAAGAGAGAGATAGTGGGAGAGATCTAGGGATTGGCTACTAAAAGAGAGAGAGAGAGAGAGAGAGAGAGAGATCTATACGTTCTTGTGCTGTTGTGTTTTGTGCATCTGTTCTTGTGTTTCTCAGATAAAAAAGTTAGTTTCAGAGACATTGAATCTCACACACTTACTTACACACACTCACACACGCGTAAATTTCTCAACTTTTTATTTTTTTGGTTTCTGGGGTCACTTGGGAAAGCATCTTGGATTGCGTGATACTTCCACTTTCTCATTTCAGAAAATGGGTTTAGATTGAGTCGAAGTTTTAAAGTGTATGTGTAAGCAAGGGTCGAAGCAGAAGAAGAAGAAGAAGTTTGGGGTTCTTTTCAATTTCTTGGTTTGTGATTTCTTTATCTAGAGAATGAAGCAGAAGGGTTCCAGAGAAAGAGGTGTTGTAGTGGGGAAGAAAGTGATGGTTGCAGTTAGGGCTTCAAAGGATATTCCAAAAGCAGCTCTTTTATGGACATTAACTCATGTTGTTCAACCTGGAGATCGAATTAGGCTTCTTGTTGTTGTTCCTTCTAATTATACAAGTAATCATCTTTTCTCTTCCCTTCTCATGTTGTTGTTTCTTGCAGCTTCTTGGTGCTGAGTGGTGATAAATTTTGTCTCTTTGGTGTTGAAGAAGTTAGTTAGAAAGGCAGAATTTGCTTAGCTTACCAATGAACTTTTCTTTGATTACCAATGAGCTTTGCTTTGATTATTAAGATGTAGAATGTGAATCAATATGTAAAGATTTAATCTTTTTGTCCTGGTTTTTTCTTCAGGTAAAAAAATTTGGGGGTTTTCGAGGTTTACTAGTGACTGTGCCTCAGGTTATGGAAGATTTCTTGCTGGAACGAATTCGGATCGGAAAGATGTTATTCAGGAGTCTTGTTCTCAGATGATGTTCCAGTTACAGAATGTTTATGATGCAGATAAGGTTGAGCACTCACTTATAGTCATGTCGCTTTTTTAAAAAATAGCTTTCTTGGTTAATCGGATCATAAAGAGTTTCATTTGCTTTAATAATGCAGATAAATGTCAGAATCAAAATTGTTTTTGCTTCACCTGATGGAGTTATTGCTGCTGAAGCCAAAAAATCCAACTCTAACTGGGTCATTTTAGACAGGTAACACTATACATAGAAATTGCTTTTGTGACTTACTTCAGTGATTTTTGACATAGAGATTCTTAAACAGGAGACTGAAGTATGAGAAGAAATGTTGTATTGAGCAATTGGAGTGCAATCTTGTGGTAATTAAGAAGTCACAGCCAAAGGTTCTTCGTCTCAATTTGGTTAAAAATGCAGATACAGAACATCCTGAAGCTATTTCAAGATTAACCTCAAAGTCTGTCGAGTCCCAGAAAAGCTCAAGACCCGGAAAAAAGCTGAGGGAACCGTTTGTGACTCCAGCTAGCAGTCCAGACCAAGAAGTTTCTTCACATACTGATATTGGAACTTCATCAATATCTAGCTCTGATGCTGGAGCCTCGCCGTTTCTAGCTTCTCAAATCTTTGAGGGCCTCAAGAAAGACAATTCTTGGGTTAGTGATGGAAACAAGAGTTTCTTTGAATCTGATTCTGACTCGGATGGCGAAAAGTGGAGTCCTTTGTCAATAGCCTCCTCATCTTCTCATCCTGTGACAACAGCTGATATTTTTAGTCCTAGTGGGGATCTATCGAAAGCTCATAACGAAACTCCGCGAAAATCAAGATTTTCAGTTCTTAGGCTCACTTTATCGAAGAAAGAGACTGAAGCAGGAAAGGAAATCCGTAAATCTGATACATGCTTAAACAAAAGTGTGAGAGAAGTGGTTTCTTTATCAAGAAAGCCAGCTCCTGGACCTCCTCCGCTATGTTCCATATGTCAACACAAGGCACCTAAATTCGGAAACCCTCCAAGATGGTTCACTTATGGCGAATTGGAGACCGCAACAAAAGGTTTTTCTAAAGACAGTTTCTTGGCTGAAGGTGGGTTTGGTTCGGTTCACCGAGGAACTTTACCAGATGGTCAGATTATTGCTGTCAAACAATATAAGATTGCTAGTACACAAGGTGACCGAGAATTTTGCTCTGAAGTTGAGGTCTTGAGCTGTGCACAACATCGTAATGTTGTAATGCTTATTGGACTATGTGTGGAGGATGGGAAAAGATTGCTTGTTTATGAGTATATTTGCAATGGATCCTTGCATTCTCATCTTTATGGTAAAGTTTATACTTTTGGTATGCAAAGGAACACTCTTGTTTTTTTTCCTGAAAATTGCTATTAATAGAAAGTTTCATAGGTCTGGGGAGAGAGCCGTTGGGATGGTCAGCGCGACAAAAGATTGCGGTTGGAGCAGCTCGTGGGTTGAGATATCTTCATGAAGAATGCAGAGTCGGTTGCATAGTTCATAGGGATATGCGTCCTAACAACATTCTTCTTACTCATGATTTTGAGCCTTTGGTAAAAATAATGACTAAAGTTTGCTCAAAGATCTCTCTTTGTCTTTCCGGTTTGCGTTAAGCTTGAAACTTTTTAACATTTCTAGGTTGGAGATTTCGGGCTAGCGAGATGGCAACCAGAAGGAGATAAAGGAGTGGAAACTCGAGTGATTGGAACTTTCGGGTAATATACGCCACAATCTTGAGATATTATCCTTCTTTGTTACTTATAGAACACAATAATCAAGATGAAAATTTCTGTTTTTTCTTCAGGTACTTGGCACCTGAATACGCACAAAGCGGACAGATAACAGAGAAAGCAGATGTTTACTCTTTTGGGGTTGTCTTAGTTGAGCTTATCACAGGAAGAAAAGCTATGGACATTAAACGTCCTAAAGGTCAACAGTGTCTCACCGAATGGGTAAAACCAATTAAAAAAACTATACCAAGGTTTCAGTCTTCTAAGCTCTGATGCTTACAAAGATAAAACATATTTGTATTTGTTTTGCAGGCAAGACCGTTGTTGCAGAAACAAGCCATTAAAGAACTTCTTGATCCGCGTCTAATGAATTGCTACTGTGAGCAAGAAGTTTACTGCATGGCGCTATGTGCTTACCTCTGTATTCGCCGTGACCCTAACTCGAGGCCACGAATGTCTCAGGTTTGCTGCCCATAACTCATCTCAAAAACACTTACAAGTTAACAACTTTAATCAAATTTTTTTCGAATGTTAAGTTTTGTTTTATCTCTGGACTTTGTGTCCCTTCAATGAAGGTGTTGCGGATGTTAGAAGGAGACGTTGTCATGAATCCAATATAGAAGCTTCCCTGGGAAAAGTCTTCTTATGGAGTGTGTAGACTATATATTTAGGTTATGACAGCTTTCTCGTTAATGAGTTTTGTTTTTGACTTTTAGATATGTAAAAAGTTTTTTAATGAGACAAAGGCAAGAATCAAGATTGTTTCTTTTCTTTTTCTGAATTGTGTATAGGTGATGCGTGAAGTTCGTTGAAAGAGGGTGGTGTGGTAGTTTTTTTTTACATTAATTTTTTACTAATGAAACCTCATAATCTTTGACCAAAAAATAAAAATAAAACCCCGAAGTATACTTTTAAGCTGAAAAAAAAATACAAAAATACCACAATGGGTTTGAATTGATAATAAATAACTTATAAGGCCTCATATAATGAAATGAACCCATTTAGCCAATGGATAGTCCGGTTCGCTCCTCATTTCAATTTTAAAACATTGGAGAACTAGTGAAAGAAGTAAGAATTAGGGAGTGTGGTGTGTGAACTCTGCTTCTTCGAATAAAAGTTAACTGGTACTTCTCGGCTTAATTTACCTTCTTTGGTTTATGTAGATATCATTCTCGCCTTCTATTGCTACTGATGACTCTATCTCCAATCCCTGAGAAAAAGTCCTGACCTTTTCGTCTTTGATTTGTAAAAAAGCAAGCTTTTTGAGTGCTTTGTGAAAAATATGGACAGTTTTAGTCAGTTAACTGATGATTTGCTCATTACGATACTATCATTTGTTCCATCAAAGATGCCGTGGCCACGAGCATGTTGTCTCTTTGGACATTGTTGCCAAGACTTAACTTTGAAGATTTCCGGGTGGATGTTGAAGAGACCAATCAGGTTTACTGCAAACAGTTGTCGTTGGATTTTGTCTTTGGGGCTTTGCTATTACATAAATCACCAGTTCTAGAAAGTTTTTCATCTCACCACAGAGTTTGAATGTAGCGTTTTGCAGATTGAATCATGGGTTAGATTTTCAGTTGATCGGTTTGAGCGTGATCTGAAGATAAGTTTTACCTCAGAACATTGCCTTATAAGGTTGCCGAGTAGGCTGTTTAGATGTGAAACACTCGAAGGTGATATTTTTTATGTTCCTTTTCGGTTTAGCTTTTAATCCCTCAAGACTTTGCGCCTTCTAGCTGTGAAATATGCAGATGAGGAATCTTTCATTAGGCTTTTAGCAAGTTACCCTGTTCTTAAAAATTTGTTTGTAGAAAGTTGTAGCGATGACAATGTGGCGAGTTTCACCATTAAGGTGCCTTCCCTACGGAGTTTTAACCATTCGGAATACATTACAAGACCCCAGGCCTAATTTGTACTTTTGAAATCAGAGGGAATGCTTTGGAATCTCTTACTTGTGCCAAACGTCTTTCTCTAACTTTAGCTTATGCGGTAATTCGCTGTTCTCTGTTAATTTTTTCTTATGTGGTTCTAATATACTTGCAAACAAGACTTTTGCTTTGTCAATACATGTGTTTCATTTGTAGTCTCAGTATCCTATTGGTAGCATTTCCTTTCAGCTTGTGTGTTTGGAGTTCCTCGGATGTGGTGAGAACTGGTTGAATTTGTTGTGCATGTGCTCCAACATTGTGCTCTACTACAGATTCTCAAGATAGTTGTATTGGACCATTGGCAGGTGACTTTCATTATTACCCTAAAGTAAAAATTCCTATATCAAGGCTTATTTCATGTTTGGTTTTCCGTTTAGAGGTCTAACTGAATTCACTGTATTGCTACATCATTTGATCACAGAGCAACTGGAATCGTGAGGACGATGACAAGGTTTGCTGGATTCAACCGAGTTGTGTTCCTCAATCTTTGTTGTACCATCTCAAAACCTTTGAGTGGAGAGAATATGAAGGAACAGAAGTAGAGAAAGATGTGGCGGTTTATATTTTGAAGAACGGGAGGCGATTAGTGACTGCAACTATCTACCCTGACTTGGTCAAGTTTGTCAAGTTAGTGCCCAAACATCCGATGTTTGAGGAATTGGAAATTGCAACTAGGAGTTTAAGAGCATGTGAGCTTACAATGTGGATTAGTCTTTACCAAAGATTTCAAAGCGGTTAAAATGTAGATTTTTTTTATCAAAAGCTATATATGGTAGCTTCTTATATCTTTGCTCTGTATCTTGTGTCAAAGTAGATGATTTACTTCTGTTTTATCTGGACTATGGATGATGGTTCGAAGATTCAAACAGAGCTCTGTAAATGTCCTGTCTGTATTATCAACTGTCACTGTCTTTGTTAAAAAATTCAAACCTTTAATTTAACGATGTGATATACGGACTTTAATTTCCATTTTTAGGCCAAGTAAAAAAAAAAGGAAAAACCAAAATATAATATGATTGGGTAAACATAATTTTGGTTTGGCAATTCCTTAGGATTAGAAATAAAGTCCCTTAAATCAAACCCAAGTATGCTTTCTCTTATATATACGTTCATAAACACACAACTTTTCCCCAATCTTCGTTTTCTGTATCCAAGCTCCGTGTCTAGTCCTCTATATCGCTTCTTAGACCATAGTGAGTTTAATGGAACCCGACAGAAATATTCAAAAGACAAATCTGAATAATGAGAAAATAGACCATATCAGTTCGTTACCAGATGACTTGCTCTTGAAGATATTGTCATCACTTTGTTATCAAAAGTTGGTCTTCACGAGCGTCTTGTCGAAACGATGGCGTTTTCTCTGGAAACAGGTGACACGACTCAATTATGATGGTTACTCACTAGGAAACAATACATATAACTTTCATAGATTCGTTTCCGAATCTTTACAACTTATGGTATAATGCTGCTGGAGTAATAATACGTAGTTTCCATCTAAAAGCTCTCAACGATGATCCAACTTTTGATCTGAATCCCATCTTCCGTTCATTGGCTAAGTCCAATGTTGCTCTCACTGGGTTTTGTTTTTTACAAAGTATTGCTTCGTGCTGATCCTGATAACTCCATATTTCCATATGTTTAGTTTGGTCAAAACGGATTTAGTTAACGTATATGATAAGCTATAGTTATATATAATGTAACTAATATATTGTGTGTGGGTACATTCGTTGACGTCCTTTGCAAGGAAGTAAATAACTGGCTCTATATTTGGCCCCAGTCCTGTGAGGATTGGATCGCTACCGTGTGGGAGGGATCGATACAATACAAAACACCCATGTTATTTGCTGTAGGATTCATCTTTTTGTTCACCATAGGGGGACTCACTGGAATATGTCTTCTGGGTCTAAGTCGTTAACCATAATTGTCTTTCTCCATTTCGTTCTTGGATCTTTTGTGGTGAAAGAAACAAGAAGAAACTAAAAGGTATTTATCTAATGATGATCAAGGAGTTGCAATCTATCTCTTAGGCTTCAACTTCATGTCAGCTTGTAATTCAACTTAACAACTTTTTCTGGAAAATCTGTTTTAACTCTCACTCAAAACTGCATTTTGATGTGAATCTGAAGATGCAGTGTTCTTATTATGCGGAATTAGATTTTTACTTAACAATTGTTAAGACTTTTCCCCGTTGGTAACAAGTATAATTAATTATTTATCTTCTTTGATTTTATATATACCCTGAAACAGAGTAAACATTTCTTTTATTCGTTCACGGAAAACAGAAGAGTTTCTTCCATTCCTACAAATTCTATGAAATTATTGATTTCAATCAAAAAATAGAAAGAGAAATTTATAAAATGATTTTCTTCTGCCTTCTTAAGTATTGTCTTGTTCATGGTTCAAAGCTTCAAATGGAGAAAGAGAGATACTTTTCTAGACTTAGCATCAGTTCTGAGAAATATGTCGGAGATGCCTTGCGATATAAGTCTCCTCATGTTTATTGCATGTGAGCTTACAATACTCTTTACCAAAGATAAAAAATGTTGAAAGTTGAAACTTTCCAGTAATCCCTTAATTGAATCCACTAATTTTTTTTACTTTACCTTTTTCTAAAAATAGTGTCATAATAAATTTAAATTTATCGTATGTGATAAAAAAGATGGAAACTTAGAAAAAAAAATTAGGGTTTCACATTTTTCCTTCTAATCCAACGGTTCTGTTCCTCTACTCTTGAGCCAAAAATTAGGGTTTTATTCCTCCTTCAGATCTAACGATTGGGTAACGAAAGCTGCAAGATTGGGAATGATAGAGCTTTCATGTACAGATAGGATCAGTCACTTACCTGAGGATTTGCTTTTCCGAATACTCTCATTCATTCCGGAAGCGATGCAATGTCCACAAGCTTATTGTCTAAACGATGGAAATCTTTGTGAAAGATGATGCCAACGCTTTTGTATGATGAGTATTCCCTTGCATTTGACAAATTTTGTGGAAGGTCCTTGCATTTACATCAAGCTCCACTTCTCAAAACCCTAAATCTCAAACTTAGGAAGCATTCTGATGATTTAGATTCTCTGTTTTTTTCCAAACATTCATTCCACTCTCCTCGAGTTCACAATCACTTCTACTTTTTATCCTTCTTATCACGGTGATGTCAGTTTCCCAACCAACCTTAAAGTCTTCCAAACACAGGTCATCTTGAATCTCCATGGTAAGATCTTCTTAATTTGGCTGATTCTCCGGTTTGCTTCCGATCCCTGAAAAGTTTGCACCTCAAATATGCGAAAGTTCAAGTGCGAAGAATCTTTCTGCAAACTTTTATCAGCTTGGCCTGTTCTTGAAGATCTGTTCTTCGAGATACCTAGCGATATCGGCCGTCTTTTGTTCTCCATATCAGTCCCTTCAGAACTTGCTTTGTATTATAGAGATGATCCGAGACTCGAGATAAATACTCCTTTGAAGAGTTTAACTTTAGCCAAGGATATGCCTAAATTGGTGGAGGCAAATGTTAAAGTTAATCTGTCCAAAAGTGAAAAGCTTATGAAAGTTGTTACTTCAGTTGAGCATCTTACGTTAGATTTATATCCTTCAATGGTAATATCAATCTTGGTTTTTGTTTTCTCTTTGAAGATAGCATTTGCTTTCAAGATTAAATTATAACTTTGTTTTTTTCCGCGTGCAGGTTTTTCACCTTACAGATAGATTCATCTCCAACCGGCTTCTTCGTCTGGAGTTAGACATTTACGATAATTTTCAGTCGTATCTACTTCTGCATTTGCTGAAAGATTTACCTAATATACGAGCTCTCAAGTTCAACTACGTAAACTCACAATTTCCATTCTTAGTAAAATCTGTTTCGAGAGCTTTGAATTGATCCTAATGCAATGCCTTTAATGTTTCTCAGACACATCCCAACTATAAGATCAAGGATCAACCATGTTCAGTCTCTAAACCGATCTTTGTTCGTGAATGCTTGAGCTTCCATCTCCAAACTCTTAAATGGATAGGCTATGGTGGAATACATGAAGAGAAAGAAACCGCCGTTTGCATATTGAAAAACGCTCTTCGTTTAAAGAATGCTACAATCTCTCTACATACAACGGGCATGGAGAATGATATGATTATGATGAAGGAGTTGGAATCTATGTCTAAGGCTTCAATTTCATGCCAGCTTGTAATTCGACTTAGCAACTCTTCCTAGAAAACTTTTCTTAAGAATGCTACAATCTCTCTGTATTTTTTGAGTTGGAATCTATGTTTAAGTTTAAGGCCTCAACTTCTTCTTTATTTTTTTGGTCATTTCAGCTTGTGTAATTGAATTTCAAACTTTCCGTAGATATACTGAAATACAGTTTGATTTGAAACTTTTAAGTTGAAGATGAGATGAGCTTGTTATGCAAATTTGATTTTGTATTATAATGATCAGACTTCTCTAGGTTAATGAATAGTATTATTAAAACTTAACACTTTATATATAACTCTGAAAGATCTTTTATTATCTTTGGGTTTTGTCTGGTTCATGATTCAACCTGATTTTGCTTTACCTTCCACTAATAATTCGCCTGTGTATGAAAAGATCTATCATCTATGAAACTATGACTACTCTTTTCAATTCTTTGTCATTGCCATTCTTGGATCACTCTGAGACGGTCTTGTGTTTACCTGGAACGCAAGGAAACTGAAAGGCCTAAGCTTTTTGGATAAATCTGAGCTTGAAAATTGCCAAAAGCTGAGATCTTTACAGACATAACGTTGATACATATTAACAAACAGTAATAACATGAACCCTTCTCTCCAAACGAAGGGGAAATGTAGCTTCAAACCTAAAACAAAATCACAATCTCTAATAAGAGCACAATACACAAATCATCTTAGGTCTACAAATTTCTTCAATGTTTCTTCCCGGTGTAAGCTTCTCATTTGTTGTTTTCATTTTCAAGTTGATCATCTTCCGAGGTCTCCGGAGACAACATCAGAGCTGTATCTTGACAACACGAGGAGCTAATTACCATTTTGTTGGCAACAACCATTATGTTATGCAGCTCGTGACTTGCAACAGAAACCATCAACGCTGTGAACTGATGATTCCTGAGTCACTTTGCCATTGTTCTTTACGGTATGGACTGCACCATTTAGCTGGAAACCGTCCTTGTTTAGTTTTCTTCTGATCTTCTTCTGATAGACACATCTCACCCCTAAAACTCAGACAACCATGATGTGTTACTGTCTTACTGATTATTGCCAAGTAATTAGAGCAACCTACAGACCAAGAAACTTTGTAACGTACCTCCATAGCCGGTCTACAATCTCACCTTTGTTGATCTGCTACTCCAAGAGAACAGGTACATATTCTGGAGTCACATAACCATACCTAGACACAAGAATTGATTCAATCATTTAGTCAAAAACAGGGTACGATTGATTAGGATTTAAGACATTGCAGAGAACTTCCAACGTTCTAATTACATTTTAATATTGAAGATACCCATTAAAAGATCACAAACCAAAACCTTTAAACATGCATTCATGATTTCTTCATCCAAAATTATTACAAATTATAAAACCACGTGAAAAAAACATGAATTTAGTCTCAAAACAGTCAGTAAATCTGGAATTGCTTACCCATCTTGAAGCATACAAATAGAATCTTGCTAAAAATAGACACTTTCCTTATCTGACCCAAACAGAAATCACAAGAGTCCCCAGGAAAGAGTTTTTGTGACCCAATAAGATGGTAAACAGATACTTTAAGTAAGCCAAAACAACAACAACAACAAAAAAAGCAAGTGCTTTTTCCTCATTTGGGAGACTACAACCTGACCAAACTCTCAAATTGAGTTAAAAATATCTCGTAAGTGTGATGTGTTATTACTGTGGATGAAGAGCATTTGAAAAATGTTTTAATGTGGTTTTTTTTGCCTTAAAATATTTTATATTGTGGTTTTTCTTCTTGAGTTGATAAGTTATAATCTTGGTAGCATCTTTAGATTGTTTTTACTAGATATAAATTTTAAAAATTGATCTACCTCACTAAACCCAAACTTCATTGGAGTAGAATTAAGTACCCGTATTATATATGTTGGTTGGACATAATCAACAATAATATATTATTTATATCATGAAATATGAATCCCCATCATTGTCCTCGTATGAATCAACATTAATAGATTATTAATTAGTTGTATGATAAAAATGAATCCCAGTCATATTCTCTATCATGTGTACAGAAGAAGATAAAATCAACTTTAATAGATTATTATAGTATTAAATGAATCCCCATCATGTGATATTATTATATGTATGTGGGATAGAATCAACATTAATAAATTATTATATGATCGACATGAATCCCCATTAAGTATATAAAATATAAACGATCGATATAGGCTATAACTCTAAAGTGAACTTTAATTTATGTGATAAATACAGATAATCAACATTAATAGATTATTATATGATCAATCTGAATCCTCATCATCGTTTTCCAATACTTGCTCTACATTCCGAACTTAGCAAATGAATCTCCATATTGCTATTTACAATTCTAACGATAAACAATAAATAGTTAAATGCATGTTGGCTAGTGCTTTGTCTACTAATTAGTATTAATTAACAATATTATCGATTATAAACATTTGAGCAAATCAGGGAATCTGTAAATAAAAATATGTGTACGACTCTTCCGTCCACCAAATTACTACTATATTGGGGAAAAATACTACTATATTGATTTGAATATAATTGATCCAATACTACTGTCTGATTGTAACCCTAACCATGAAATTTTGTTTCAACTACGTGTAATCAGTCATCTAGCTTAAAGCTTGAATTTTTATTTTTTATCGTCTATATAAGCATATAACTGAAAACTATTGTTATGTGCAATGATACGTATTTTACAGTCTGCTTTTAAGAAAATTGATCCAATATTACCATCTCAAATGCTGCTTTAGCTCATCAGCCCTAGCAGAAAGCGTCAAAGAAGAAAAGACATACATACCAGAGAAAGCTTACAGCGCAAGAAACCTACTTTAAGTTCCTTCCATAACAAGAAATAAAACAAATTTCAAAAAGGCTTCATTTTTATGAAAACACACAAACCTGTTTTAGGTTCTTTGCCGTGTCAAAAACACTAAGCCTGCAAAACCCTCTACGATCAACGCACGCATCACCTGAAAAATTTACGATAATAAGATGAAACGATGTTTATCAGTAAGCCGCAAAACATGTCTGTTTATAAACCTACTTGCCCAGCAGGTCCTCTTGAACTTTCTGAACCTGCAGAATTCTCAGATTTATGTTTCTTTGATCTTTCAATGTTCTTCCACTTGATGTTGCTATTCGTTTTCGAAATGCTTCTTCTGTGTAATCCCCTCTGAAAATATTTCGAGGTAAACGCAGAATTTGAAATATATCATACAAAGATTGTAAAAAACCACCAAGGCCACTGCTTTTGTACCTCACTGATGTCTTCCCTAGTTGATTCTCCTGTCTTCTTCTGTAACAAATTTGCTTCTGCTAAATCCAAATGTCTTGTTCCAAAATCTGTTTCACAAGACAAATCCTTTGCCTCATCTGGAAATATCCAGAGACGTGATCCTAGTGCATTCTCAAGTTGAGAATCCTTCAGACGCACGGAGCTTCTTTTTCGCCTCTGCTTACTTAACGAGTCACTTCTTCTAATGCTTTGTTCAACACTCTTCTCCTCTATAACTACTGCTGATTCATCTCTTGAAACTGTTACTAAATCCTCACATCTCTCTCTGTTATCTCTACACACTGACTTCTCCATTTCCTCAAAGCTCTCCTTCCTTTCTTCCGGTTTCTCAAGATTCACAGCAGTTTCTGGTTGTGACTGCGCCTTAACTTTCTCTCCCACATCTTTACCCGAATCAGTTTGAATCTTTGCTGTTCGAATCTTTGTATCCTGTCAAAAGATCTAGAGAATCTTAATCAAAAATGTTTTAAAACATCTACATCACATAGACTCATACTCAAAACACCCTGAAAATACCTTAGTAACTTTGACCTCAAAGTTGCTAATCATCTTCCGCACATTGTTCAAACTTGTCTCTGACATATTCCGCCTCATCGACTTCCTTTTAGGAATTATTTTCCGTTTGAGCAAATCCTTTTCTTCTCGCTTCACTAATGGTACATTCTCGGGTTTTTTAACCTCTGAAAGCTTCTTGCTTGAAGAAACATCTGAAGAAGATAGTTGAGTTTTCGTCTTCTCAACTGTGTCCTTTACTTCAGGCTTCCACATTATAAAATTTGACGAAACCGGGTCTTTATATTCATTAATCTAAATCAGGTGGAAAATCAGTGGCCGAAGACGAAATCTATTGAAGTTTGTACAAGTGAAAGCTGTATCAATGTGACTATTAATCATACTTTAAGCTCAGTTTCTTGAGACAGACCAAGATTTGTCTTTGGACTAGGAGCAGCCACGGTTTCTCGGGTTTGCATTGGACTTAGAGAAGACAGATCTCTCATCACATCAAGAGCAAGAAAAGCCGGAAAAGAATTAAAAAAAAAAGAAACATTTAGAAACACAACTATAACAATGTAAACAAAACAAAACAAAAATTTCTAATTTGTTTTCATAGATTAACCTGAATCAATGCTTTTAGATTTGGTATAAAAACTGCCATTGACAAGCTCCTCGTGCTTCTTTCTCAATGCAGATTGTCTCTTTCAAAGCAATCAAAACACAATGCCAATTGGATTCATCAAGATTGAAAATTTTCAGAGCTTAATGAAACAGAACATATGAAAAAACACAAAGAATATTAGTTTACTAGGAAACGTATGCGATTTCGATCTTCTTCCTGAGAACAAACTGCATTTTCAAATGAACATTTCCATAGCCATTGAATGAAAGTTTCTCTTCCAAGAAGCCACTCTCTATTATCATTCTTGTCTCTATTTCTACCTCCAAAAAATCCTCAAATTCAGAAATCCTCTAATAAAACCACCAATCTGATTTCTAGAGCTCTAAAAAGAGATACCTCTTTGTAATATTCGGTTTCCATTGACATCTAACAGAGTAACAATCAAATTTTCTCGAAGCCTCGTATCTGGACTGTGCCACAAAGAAATAAGAAAGTTTCAAAATTTATAAACTTGGAAGTTCAAAAGGATCAATAGAGAAAATTACAAAATGTAGTCTCCTGAATCCAAAGTTCGATACTCTAGCTTTCCCATAGCAACTGATACAAGACGACAAGTATATTTTTAAAATCTGAAAATTTTCGTTTTCGTTGATAAGGGAATTTAAAAAGCGATTTTAGGGAACAGAATCAAGTTAAGACCTTTAGTGGAAGTTTTTGAAGAACCTGAAGAAGATGCTTGAACATCAATAAGACCCAGAACTGAGAATTTGAACAAGACAAAATTTCAATTAATGCCATAAGTGTTAAATAGGATCTTGCTCGAAATCCAAAGTTGCTTCCTTTTTTCTGTTTACCTGAAACCTGTATAGTTCCTGGCATTTGTCGGAAGTACACACACGCAAGTTTGAAAATTGATTGATTAAATTTGGAGATTTTTTAAGAATTAAAAAAATTGAATTTTTATTGTTATGGAAGAAGGGAAAGAGTGAGGCAAAAAAAAAAGGATTAGATGGAAATATATGTTTGTGGTTGGAATTTGATTTCGTATGTTGAGGAAATTGAGAGGGACCCATTACTGTTTCTCTTGATGAGTTTAACTAATTACTCTAAACTAACATTCTCTAAATGCCAATTTTATGCTTTTTGCCTCATTCCATGATTAAATAGTTGATAGTTTATGTTTTTCTTAGTTATATTACAAATTGTGAAAAGTGTATGTTTTTTTGTTACAGATTATTGCATTAATATTCATTTAAAATTTTATATAATTTTCGTAGAATGTTGAATTATTAAATACACACATATAGACGAAACAGTATGTAACTAGGTGACTTACTATGCAATACAAAAAAAAAAGATTAATCATGAATAGACTAAACTGATTTTTTTAATAATTAAAGTTATTTCTTATTACAAACTGATCTAGAGAAATATAAGTTCTTTAAATTTGTAGTCAATATTTCTCATTATAGACAATGTTAATTACGTTATGTTCATAAGAATCGTAATATAAAATTAAAAGTATAGTGAGGATTATTTAAACTTTGATATCAATGGTTAGTGCTGAATTATCAAAATTAATTAGATTTCACACTTTAAATATTTTTGATATTTTTTTATAACCTTGACATTTTTGGCGTGACAAAGTACGGTACTAGTGTCCCTAAGTAATAATGTAGCAGAAAAGAAAAAGCATGTTTTGATGTGTTGATTCAGACTTGGGTCAACTCATATATGTTTTTAACAAAGTAGGAAAATCAACTAATAATTAAGATAATCTTCTTCTTTTTAATGAAGATAATCTTATGGAAAATAGAAGAAAGAAAATATGTGGGCTTGCAAAATTTTGAAGATCTCTTCTTTTAACTTTGATCTCGTCGCCTTAAAATGTAACACAAACGTATTATCTTCTTCACACATAATCTCATGTCTTATATAGACATTCAAATTATGTCGTATCCACCTCTGCCCTCATCTTTAACAAAACATATTTTCCCTCATCCATTTCAAAAAAATATTTGCCCTCATCCATTCAGTTCTAAAGTTAGTCAAAAATTTTGAAAAAAGCTTGGTCATCTCACATAATTAGTTTGAACTTCGAAAATATATATTAAATTTCCGAATGATACCAAGACATATATTTTTTAACCGGTCTTCAATTTATGGTTGATCAAAATTGTGATGGTAAATGTATAAAGATAAGTAGAAAAATAAAATTACTCTTAACTGATTATATTATTTCTCAAATCTCGTTACAAAATATGAAGATGTAAATACACAAGAACACCCACATTATCGGGCCGGTAATTAATGCTCCATCCAAAAAAACATAAACATAAACAATACCTAAACTAAAATCTCCATAAGCATATATATAGAGCTATTAATTATCATATTAAACTCTCACACTCTTATTGTAAAAACTTTTAACTCCTGATATCAGACCAACTGCAAAAAACTAACTTAATCACGCCAAGATTTAACAATGAATCATTATTATGATTACTATAGTATATATAACAATTAAATAAACCTCTTTTTGTAATCAGAAATAATGTAATTATCTGATCATCCGTGTACCATTCCATACGACAGAGCCATGAGCAAAATAGCAGCCTCCTTCTCATCTTGTGGGAACACTTGTTGATAAGCTGAGCTTTTGCTCAACATTATCGTCAAATCATCAAAGCAAAGTTTGTTCGGTGAAATCGAAGAATTAGAAGAAGTTGTTGCTTTGCTGATCTCTGGCTCCACCTCCTCTTCCTTGTCCTCTTTGATCTTGCACTTTTTTGCCTTGGCCACTACCGGAGGAGAGAGATTGTATTTTTCCCCTCCGTTTGATCTCTTTTTCTTGTTTTGCAACTTCTTTTTCAGCGGTAATTGCTGCAGCCGCGCTGCTACCGCCATCTCTTGATCTCCGGCGGCTGTGGCCGCGGCCATTGCGGCTCGCCTGGCCTTTCTTTGCCTTATGCCACATGCGTTGCAAAGAGACTGTAATAATAAATCAAGATTAGTATCAATATGTGGATTATAGATGAAAAATGCATATGTGAGTTTTAAATGACAAAAGAAAACAAAACACTTCGATAGAAATTGGATTCATGTGTATTATTGAGAAAAGCGTTTATGATTAAAAAATATGATCAGATTTGAATAAGTAACATATCTCGGCGTTCTTGACATATAACTAACGAATTAAATATTTTACAAATATGAAATCAAACTTAGGTATAGTATGATATATCTCAATAAAAATTCGATTGATGCAAGTGTGATTAATTTACCTTGGGACCTCGAGGTCCACTTCGCCAGAGAGGAGTCTTGGTGGTGTTACAATCGGAGCAAACCCTAATCACGCCATTGTTATTTCCATAACCATTCTCGTTTATTGTATTGTAGTGATTTTCCGTAATCGCGACCGTGGTCGTCCTGCTCGAGACTTTTTTGAGATTGAGATCTTCGTCGAAACTAGTCTTATGATTCAAAGTGTATTGGTTATTTTCTTTATGATTATTATTATTATTATGATCAATGGGCTGTTTATTGTTGGTAATTGTTTTCCTGATCAACCGCATCTTTGGGGACATCATCCACTTGTCGGAGTCTGTATCGAGTTTTGTCGGGTTTTGATGAAGAGGATCGGATTGGTCTTCGTCATCCTTTTTCCTTATGGTTAGTTTCAGTTTTGTCTCCTTCTTTGGCACCATGTGATCGTATGATGATGATGATCCACCGTTAGCCAGAAACATCTTGGCCTGATAAATATCAACGATCAAGGTTTATAATCAACAGAAATAAAGATTGGATATAACTATGACTGCTTTTGAAGAATCCCCTTTTCATTTAAAAAAATTTGCTTAGAATTGAATTTTTCTCTATTAAATTAAGAAACAAATATTCGTTGTATGAATTTTACATGATCAGGCATAATTTCAGCAACTAAATGAAAAAGAAAGATCGTATAAGAATAACATTTATGCACACAATTAAGGTTGATACATATAATTATAAATATATGTAAATAAATATACCTTGAGGGGCTGAGAAAGATGGAGATGATCAGCATGATAAGTGTTGTTGTAGGCCACATGTTCTTGAGAGTTGATCAAGAAAGGGAGGTAACAGGAGAGAGACGAAACTGACGAGGAAGAAGATGAAGAATTAGAAGGAACTTGACTATGATGATGAAGAAGAGACGAAGAGGAGCCAAGAGGATAGAAAAAGGATTGTTCGTGATGGTTTTGATCCTCATTAAGATCCATAGAGTAATGAAAATTCGAACCCATTGATGAGAAGAGAGATGAAACACACAAATAAAGAGAGAGCGAGAGAGAGCTAAGATGAAAGATTGAGAGAGATCATAGACGGCAAAAAGAATCCAAGCTATACTATGTTTGATCCTTTTTAAAGGCCATGAGATGAGACACGAGCCTAGCACACATGCATGGTCTCTATTATACACACAAACATATATATATATATATATATACAATGTATGGTTTATGTGAGTCTAGAGTTACTTATGTCTATGTATACATCAACTTGTAAAGTAAATTTCAGAGACATTGATAAAAATACTATTTTAAAAATCCTACTTTCAGACCTGCCCGATCGTAAACCCACAACAAAATCTAGTTCAGACTATCTTCTATATTAAAAATATTAAATATATGATTAAAAGGAAACAAACATTAAAATGATAAAAACAAGAGAAACAAATAAAAGGATAAGGAATATTTATTTATGTAATCATAAAACCTACTATCGATTATATATGTTAGATGTAAACTGTTACATAACGATTTGAAGTTTCGAACGATTTGTATCCCCTTTCTTTTTGGGTCAAATTTGTATCCCTTTTATATAATCGAAACTGACCATATGTATATATAATCTGAAACTCGAAACATATTCTCTTTGCATATGCTAATGAGATTCGCTGCATGCGGTGATCTAATGATATAAAGAGAGTTTAATTTATTTCTTGGATTAATTGGTGTAAGACAATATGGATCAAAATGTATATATTTGATCTGATTAATTTATTAAAATTTAGAGAAAGTATATGCATATGTAAAATTAATTAATTTAGAGGTTCACGTGAGTCCATGGCACCCATACAAAACCAAACACATGAGACAAGCTGTGTGTATGTGGAATGGTACTGGACGGCCCCATTCAGACCAAACCCTATCTGAATTTCCCTATCCCACTAGAGAGATAGAAATAAATAAATAAATTTATATAAAAATTTTGGAGGGTGAGAGCCACACAAACCATGATAATAATTGAAACAAATAATCATTTTACTTGCAGTCTTTTCAAATCTAGGGTTCCCTAGATCTCATCAAGGTTCTATTATAGAAAAAGAAAGTCAAAATTTGGATTTCTCATGTTGTTTTCATACCCCTAACTAAAAATGTATTGTATCAAAGAATCACTAAAAATGTTAGATAAATTTTCAACTTGGTGAATTTCTACTATTTTGTGGTTCTATTAAATCGTATCAGTAGAAAAACAGTTAGGAAAAGATTTGGTAAAATGAAAATTTTAAATTATGCAACATTTCCTTATTTAATCTGAATTACTAACTGGCGTTTTCTGTATTTATCTATTGACAATAAAATCTAAAAATAGAAAAGAAAGTCAGTTAGCATTTAATAAAGTGGAATAGAAAAAAGTACAAAAATTAAGAAACAAAATTAATATTTTCAAACTGAAATGACAAAAAGAAATCATGTTTATCTATAAATAAAACTCAGTGGATCTGCTTGAAATTCTAACCCCTAGACCCTAGTAGTAGTAAACTAGTTAGATCACTTCCATTAGAGGTTTTTATATGGGATTTTTAAGTTTTTAAAAACTAAAAATAAAGAAAAAAATATGAGAGAATGTGAAAATTTTTTAATTAAAAACTTTAAAAATCGGTTTTTAAATTTTTATAGTGAAAATTTTGCTAAAGATCCAGTACGTCCAACATTGATTCGTTTGTTTTATTTCCTAATAATCAAACTTGACTCAATTGAAAAAAAACAAAATTCAAGATATTTTGAAATCCTAACGTATAGTTATAATAATATAAATGTAACTCGTGATCCTTTCAACTGCATGTGATTCATCAATAACCCCTCCCATAGGAGAGAGAAAGAGAGGATCCATGATTGAGGATATATGGGAAGTGAGGGATAGGGAGAGAGATCTAGCGAGAGAGGAGAGATGAACAAAGAGAAAAAGATAGGTTTATAATGGTAAAGGAAGAAAAGATCCCCACCTTAATATTGCCAAACTTATTCAATTCCTTCTCATCAGATTTTACAGATCACTGAGGACCCACACACACAAAGAGACAATCCATCTTTATTTTAAAATTTTAAAATTGGCCCATCAATCTATATTTGTATATATCAATTTCTAATTAGGCAAAATGATATAAGAAAAGCAATGATCTAGTACTTAGTACTTTGAGACCAATCATATAATATGTTTTAAATTAGTTATTTGACCTCGTTTATAATAAGTACAACAATCCAAAACAAACAAATATATATATTAATGTGCCCTCAAGAGCACAATAATCTAAACTATATGGATTGAAAATTAATCTTTAAAAAAAATCTCGTTAGCTCCAACTTCATTTACCCGTACAGATATATTCATGGGGCTCCATCACATGACACAAAGGTAATTTGTTTTCTTATGAGTCATTAAATAGTTCATAAAATGATTTTTTATTATTGGGTAGTTTAACGGTAACCGGTAAGTATCCAGATTATAAAAAAAAACGGTACATATAAATGAATTGTTCTTTCCCCTTTTTACATGACTTTGCAGTTTGCAACTTTGCATTACTTTTCAGTCTTGGGTTTTGCTTTTCGGGCTCAACAGTTTTTTTGCCAACTTTTTATTTCTTACCAAAATGGGTCAGTCCATTACTCAAAATACGTTAAAGAAATTAGAACGCACGAAGTAAAAAAGTTATTTTTCTTTTTTGCCCAAATCATGTTTATCATCACGTGAAAAAATGGTCAGAAACAAAGAATGAAATTCTTTTGGTATTTCTGGAGTGACAGAAAATCACTTTAGTTTCTTTATACACAATTCGCACATAAATCATGTTTATGCATTAGACGTTAAAAACAATAAAATGGAAATTAACATAACTTGAAATCAGTTATAACTTATACTACTACTTTTGAAATGCAGACCTTAATGTGGGGTTTAAAGCAGCGTTTAGCATTATATTTAAAAAATGACATTAACATTGTTACTTTATTACTATTATTACTTTTAGCTATCATAAAATCTATACCGTTATTGTTCAAAACTGAATATTTGATGTAAATAATAGAAAGAATGATTAGTTTCCGTGATATGTTATTTTTACGTAAACATATAATTTGGTAAACTAAAATTACGATTTCAAAGTTCAGATTTATATTTTTAGTTTTTTAGAAATTTCATTTGATAAATTATATATTCCCATAAAAGTATAAAAACCAATATGTTAGGGAAAAAAACTGGAGATATTTTATATTAACTCGAATCTTAAATTAGATTTAGTTTTAGTTTAATTTTATTCTCTTGAATCTAGCAGACTACTTACCACTTACGATCAAGAAATTTTAAAAAATCTGATTTGACGATAGTATGTTGAGGGTTCAAATTTCAACCTTAATTCACATAAATTTTGGATTGATTATACTTTGAACTAGTAAAACAAAATTCTAGATTTGCGTTTGTGTTCACTCTGATTCGTATAGTTTTGTTAATTTTACACGCTACATTTTATTGGTTCATCATCTCTTTCAGAAAAACGTAATTTAAGTGTTGGGTAAAATAATACAGTGGACGAGGCTGCAACCGGTGTTATTTCAGCAGAAAATTAATTAGAAAATAAAATTTGTATTTTACGGATCAAATAATATAAATGGTTAGAATCTATAAAATTCGAACCAAAATATATTATAAAATTATATTATGATAAAAATTAAATTGACTTAAATATATTTTAGAAATTTTGGATAAATTTTATTTCTACTTAAGATAGCTTTAACTCTTATATATATATATATATATACAATTGTATCTTCCATTAATCAATAACAAAACACAAACACAAATCATTCTCTAAACTTATCAAAATTAATAAATAATATTTTATGAACTAACGAAAATAATAGGATTTTGATAGATTTCACTTATTTATCCGTAAAAAATGAAACTGCAATCAGCTTCTGTAGATGCTACAAATAAGAAGAAGAATACATTCCTCTATAATATTAATGAAATCTATGTTATAATTATCTTAATCCATCTTGTTTTTTTCTATGTATGACCAAAGGATCAGCAGAATCTCATACTAATTTCCAAAACTCTAAGACGCTATCTAAATTTCGAAGCTGTCAAGCTAAGATATGTAACGAAACTAATCACTACCCTAAACCTACATAACTAAGATCGCTGTACCATGCATCACTCGGTTTAAAATTTAACTCCTTAGATATATTCTTTCAGGGAAATCATTTTTTCTTCCATGAGAAGCAACTAGCAAGATAAGCCGCGAGATGTCCAGCGGACATTTGATCATTATATTGGTCATCAGAACAGTCTTTAGTTATTCCATATTTAACTTTTTTGGAGTATAGCTCAGGTTCGATCGAAACAGAAGAGTTCATCCTGTAAACTCATAAAATTTTGTAGTACAAATTAAATCTTATGATATCCCTCGTAACTAATTAATTATCTCGAAGAAAATTTGTTGTTATAAAATAATAAGATAATTTTGTATTAAAATAATTTCATGTTGAGTTGCATCTGGAGTCAAATCTCCAGAAAACGTTATTTGATTTTTTACGATCGGATAACATACTAATCGACTTTAGCGGTTAAGTCGACGTAAGGTTGGAAGGGGTGGTAAACCCTTATAGGCTAGAAAGTGGAGCCTTTTGGAGTTGTGTATGCAGTTCAGAGTGTTCATTAAGAATACTTTATATCTATGTTCGTTTGCCCTAACTTTTTTTATTATTCTTTATCACCATTTTTTATTTGTTATAAAGCGGTGAAGAGAGAAAATTATAATTTTGAATTCTTTGATTATTATAAAAGTTGCAGCAATGGAAAATAGATATATCTTTTCTCTTGGAAGTAAACCACTATATAATGTTGATCCTGTTACAGTACAGGGAAGATCTCAATGACGCCGACAAAGGAAACCAGCGGATAGGTTCTCAGAGGCAGGCGCGTAGCAACAAAATGAAAGACGATCGATTATCTACCCACGAAGATAGAGAGTCCCACCAATATTTTGTTTTCTTTCGTCAAAAAAAGGTCAAAAAAATAAATTTCATTGTGGAGTAAATCTCACTGGTTGTTATAGTGGAGTGCGAAGCAGCTACTGAATTATTTGGCAATAAAACTCCTTTAGTAACCGGTTTTGAAAATTTGAAGACCGAAACAACAAAGAAATTTATGGTTTATCTATAAACTAATATTCAATCTTACAAAAATTGGAATTTATTTGTATATAAAATTTAGTGTTAAAATTGGGCTTCTAAACCAATATTTCATTGTGCATTTGTGGTATGTCCAGAATCGACTATAACCTACTATCTCGTTTATTTGTTGTTTTCATCATTTTTTAATGTTTAATTTAAGATCCAAACCCTAACATTTCCAAAAGTTTAGATTGGCTTTCGTAGTCCACAAACCAAAGTTCTCGTCACTTAAAAAATCGATCAACCTAGTCTCCAACCCTTATTTATTCTCTTTATAACAATAAACAAGTTTTCTAAAGAAAGAAAACTAGATATGAACGGGATATTTATATAAATGTATCTTGAAATAAAAGAAGAAGCAAGATATCAAGCGGGACAAAGAAAATTTATAAATATTATTTATTCGCCAACAATATGATAAAAATATTTTAATATAAGATTACAAAAAAGGGACTGAAGGAAAAAAAAACAGTGAACGGTCGCCATATAGGCATATAAGGTTCACAGACAATGATGAATTGCTGAGAGTTTTGGTTCCTTCCTTCAGATAGATCCCCGATTTTGTAAATAGACAGCTCGATAATAATTTCTAAATATTCATACTTAAATAAAAGTATCCACACGAAGTGACCAAGAAGATCTACACATGACAAGTTGTAGATAAAGAGATTTGAGTATTATTATTTATTGAATCAGAAGCAATGGGCAATATGGAATGGAGCATATGAATCTAACTCTTCTAACAAATTTTCTTGTCTCTTTCCCCCAAATAAACATGATCTTATATTTGGAAAGTGGTCACACGCTTCTCTTAACCGACAGTCACTAACCCGGCTGCTAGCTCGAACTTAATGAAACCAGTCAGCCAAAATAACGATTAACTGGATAGCATATCTTGTTTTGTTAATTTTAAAATATACTACTAAAAAAAACACAAAAAATGGTTTACATAAGGTTTAATAAATTAATAGTTTTTATTGTATTAAAAATGGTTTTAGAAATGAAAAGATAAGGTCAAATCAAGTGATTGGATTAAAATTTGAAGGGAAAATCTTGAAAACACTAGATTTAATATTTTATGTTTTTTCTAAAACTACCAACAAAATCTATAATTACCTCAACACAAATTTTAAGTTATGAACGGTTTTTAAAAGTTTAGGAATCAGCACGATTTTGACTTAGAAACTCTTATCAGCCGATCTAACCTAAATTCTTTTGTTTTTTTTATAATTGTGTTGTTTTGGAACTTAAACTTGTTTTTGTGGTATTTTAATTAATGTTTAATTGTTTATGTTACAATGTCAGGTATTTTATTATTTAAAATTTAAGAGGGAAATGTATGCATCTGTGTGGTGATTTGTGATATTGGTTTTGAATACTGATCCTTACCGGATAAGCTAGGATAATATACCGGTTTTTACATTGACCAATGAATCACTCGCCGGTTAAAGCTGACCATCCAACCTAAAAAGATAGGTAATTAACAAAATTCCGGGTCGGTTTTACTTGATGCACATCAGGTAAGCCCTAATTAATGGCTTCCATCAAAACATATTAAAGTTATTTAACTAGTCTCAGGTAGACTAATAGCCGCCCCCCTAAAAATTAGGCATATATGGAAATGAGATTCATCTTGCAGATAAGAGAATTGAACAAGGTTAGAAATAAGAGTTTTGTAGCACATTTGCAAGTTGATTAGTCACACGACAGTTCCTTTCAATGTATTTTGTCTTTTATGAAATACATAATTATTTGCAATATGAATAGTAGCCAAAGAATCATAAAATAAAACATACAATAGGCATAAGTAGATAGTCTACTATCAATAATGATCCCCAATCAGCATCAATGAAACTTTTAAATTGAAGATTGGATTTTAATGGATAAAATAAACTCAAACAATAGTTCTTTTTATATAATGAAGCACTTTATGAACTGCTTGAAAATATAATTCTTTGGGAGCAGAAGAGAACTGACAAAAGTTTGTGAACTGCAAATGTAATACCAAACAATGTAATACCAGACCTTGTTATGGTCAAATACATGAGTTTTCCAACCAATCTCCTATAACACTCTGAATTATCAGTCTCCAATTCAACATTATGTTGAGTATACTTTTAGATTTGGCTCCATGGGAATATTAGATGGTCGAGAACCCAATGCATATTTTCTCTGACAAACAAATAAGTCTTCTTTAGATCTAGCAATTTCCAAGCCTAAAAAATATTTCAAGGGACTTAGAGCGTGAAAGTCTTTGCTAAATCAACCTTCAATTATGCTATTGTCGCATCACAATGACAATACCATCTACATAAATCAATAAGGCGACGAAGACACTACCAGTGTGACGGATGAACAAAGCATTATCAGAATGAGAATTTTCAAAGCCAAGATTAACTAGTGTAGAACTAAACTTTAAGAGCCACTGTCTTGAGGTTTGTTTAAGTCCATATAAAATTTTTTATAATTTCAATATTGCATTCTCAGGTAGATTTCTCTCTTTTCTCATTGAATATCCTAGAGGAAATGTCATATAGATTTCCTTATCCAAATTTTCATTGAAAAATACATTGGATATATCTAACTAAATGCAAACTCTAATTTTTTGCAGAAGATACAACAAGAAATCCTGGCCGTAGACATCTTTGCCACATGTGAAAATGTATCAGCATAATCCAGACTCTTTTTTTGTGTATATCCCTTAGCCACTAATATGGCCTTAAACCTCTCCAAACTACCATCAATATTCATCTTCATTTTAAAAACCTATTTACCACCTATTGGAATCTTCCCTTTTGGTAAATAACAAATTATCCAAGTGTTAGTATCTTCTAAAGCATCCACTTCAACATCCATATCATCAATCCATTCTTTTATTTTCTTAGCTTGAGCATATGAAGCAGGTTCACAATACTTATATATTGTACATATATATGTAGTAAATTTCTTCAGACAACTTGGTGTAATTAATATATGATAAAATATGATACATGATGTCTTTCGTAACATTTGGAACAACATTGCAATAATAGTCTTGTAGATGAGCTGGTGGTTTTGTTTGTCATTTTGAAGAAACCAGCTCATCTCCTTGTGTTATAATTGTGTCATCAGGAGCTTTATATATTGAACCAGTATGAAGACCAACATCTTGGTTAGGTGAAGAAACATTATGTGTTGAGGAGGAATGAGACACATATTCTACTTCTTAAAAACCATCTTTAGGAACTTGTTTATTTCCAAATGGGAAATGGTTTCAAAGAACACCACATGGCTGGAAACATGAATTGTATTTGTTTCTAAATCTAGAATTTTGTAACCCTTGTAGCCTGGAGGGTATCCAAGAAAAATGCAAGCCTTTACACGTGGAGAAATTTTATATCTATGTTATGTACTTGTTGACTTATAACACAAACAACCAAATATTTTAAGTAAAGAATAATCAGGCACTTTAGAGTGAAGCATCTCAAAGGGTATTTTGTTGGATAGAAGTGGAAATGACATCCTATTAATCAAGAATACTGCTGAGAGGATGCAATTGTCCCAAAATTCCAGAGGAACACAAGAGTGGATCATTAAAACTCGTGCAACATTCAGTATATGTTGGTGTTTTTTCTCTACTATATAATTTTGATTTTGTGTCTTTGGACATGAGTGAAACTACACAATTCCTTTTTCTTTGAAAAATTCCACAAACTTTAACTCAAGAGCATTGTCTGACTTACTGTCTTCTTTACTAATGTCTTGAACTGAGTCTCTACCATCCGACTAAACATTGAAAATATTTGAAGTACCTCAGTTTTAGTCTTTGCCATATAAACCCATATTGTTCGGCTATAGTCATCCATTATAGTAAAAAATTTCGATAACCTTCAACAGTTGGAACAACAAATAGTCCCCAAGTGTCATTATGCACCAGTGCAAAATTTGTTTCAGACATATTTTTATGTGTTGGAAAAGAAATACGCTTTTGTTTTGCTAATTGACAAGTAGAGTAGTGAACAAGTTTTTCTTTATTTCTTTTATGCAAACCCAGTACATTATTAAGAACATCAACATTATCATACGAAGGGTGTCCTAATCTATTATGCCATAAGGCTGCATCAACAACAATAGCATAACAAAATGGAATAATAGGTGTAGATAAATCTAATAAAGTGGAAGTATTCAAAACATATAGGCTTACTATCTGCTTCCAATCATCTGCTCCTTAGTATGATCATGTATCACACAAGAATTCTCATCAAAAGAATCTCTGGACTTTAAATCTTTTGTCAGCTGACTCACACTAAGAAAATTAAGTCGAAGTTCTAGAATATATAACATATTATGCAATCTGATGTTTTTGTTTATTCTAAGAATTCCAATACATGTAATCCTGACATTCATACCAGTATAGAGTGTAACAAAAGAACTTAAATCATCATATAGGCTTTCAAACAAATTTATGTCATAAGAAACATGATGAGTAACACTATTATCGATGATCCAAGTAGAAAATGTTAACATTGTCCTAGAGGTTGTCAAAATTCCAATAAAGCAGAGAGTGGAAAATGAGAAAGAAATACCATTGTACTCAGAACCATTAACATCACTAGTCGATGCAACAGATGTGATTGTATTTGGTTTAGTCGATGGTTGAAGTTGTGTGCCGAAATAAGCTATCACATCTTGTATCTGAGATTTAGACATATTCCCCACTAATCTGCAATATCTCCAATAGTCTTATTAATAGTTGTATTTCCATCAATCAAAGCTAGATTAGCAACTACATGTTTGGAACTTGTTGCAGCCTTATCTGTTTGAGGATTGAACTTTTGTTTGTGCTTAAAACATGGTGGATAGCCATGAACTTTGTAACAAGTATCCACATTATGGTCAATATATCCACAATGAGAACACTGAGGCTTGTTTTGATGAGGATTGTTCTGATATAAAGACTGAGTAGAATTTAGTGTAATTTGATCAGAAGGAGTAACTAAAAGCAAAAACATTAGTAAAAACCTTAGCAATATTTCGCTGGTTGTGGTCTTGATCTAGAAGGTTATAAATTTCAGCAAGATCATGGACAATCTTTTTCATGGTTATTTGACTGCGAATAGTCGCGTAAAACTCATTTAATCCTACAAAAAACTTCACAATCTTAGCATGCTCATTCTTTGTGTATGTTTCCTTACAACATTTGCAATTTTAACATGTGTCAATGCATTTAGCTTCATCTAAATCATCCCACAGTGTCTTCAATGTAGTGTAGTACTCCGATATATTCATTGTTCTTTGATGTAAAGACCAAATTTGTTGTGTCAAGTGATAAGAACGTGGAAGATTAGTAATATGGAAATGAGTCAACAAATTTTTGCAAATCTATGCAGCATTATGAAATTGAAGTATACTTTTGTAGATTTGTTTCATGACAGAGTTTAAAATCAAAGATTCTACCATGTTGTCAGAACGAAACCTAATCCTAAAACTCGGATCAGATTCCAGTGGTCTTGGTAAAGATCTATCAACAAAATAATTTTTATTCTTGGCATCTAATGTAACAAACATTGCAATTTTCTAAGAAGAGTAATTAGTACCATCCAAAACCTTAGAGATGATCATGTTTCCGGGATTATCACCATTAGTGAGAATATAAAGCGAATAATTCACATCTGTGAAGTCGAATTAAGGTGTGGCTAAACTCGGCGGATTCAAAGCAGACTGATGTTGCATTGGAGGTGAAATGGACGGATCGACGGAAGTTTGTCTCCAATCTGGAGTTTTCTTACTGAAAAACTCTATTTCTTATCACGACGCCACAATTTGGGAATGAAAACCACCGCAATCAAAATAGCTGAATCTTGAATAAACGATCAAAGATTTGATTAAAAAACCCAGTGAAAATGATGAAATCAAACAATTCAATAAGTTTAATCAAATGAGAATTAAAGAAAAATAAATCACTCAAACATAACAAAATGTTCTGATACCATAATAGCAATTAAGATAAATGAAATAAGAAAGATGAAGTTTCTAACTAATTCCTTTTATTTTTCTCAAAAGTATAAAAGAAGTTAAGTGATATTTTATTTTTCTAAAGCAAATAGACTTTGATTCTTAAATAATCCACGTCACTTCTCCTTCTATTATAACAAAAGATAATTACATTATAAATCTCTTTATATATGAGAGACCTTTGGTTCAATCTCAGTAAACTATATTGGTTTACTTGAACCATACTTAACCATGTCTAATGTAGACTAATATGGATCACAATAAAATCAAATATATATATATATATATATGACAAAAGATTGAGATCCCAAAAAAGAATCAACGATAGAGAGATGGGCTACGTATGCGGCTTATGGATCACAATCTCCAAGGAAGTAAACACTTTTGGAAGCAACAAGACAGAGATCTGTGTATTATGATGAATTATGTCAATTTTAAGTCAGTGCAAATGGAGTTATCTCCAACATTTTGGCACTTTTCATGACTCGTCTTTTTGGTTTTTTCCCAATAAATTTTCCCAAAGGGACCATTGATCTTCTCTCTCTGATCTTCATCACCGTATCCTCTGTCTTGTGACAGATTGATTTTTGTGAAGCTCTCTCTCTCTCTCTCTCCATCGGATGATTCGTTTATAATCACAGATTGTTAATACTTCATTCAATTTCTATCATATCATATGCCCCAGGCGTAGAGAAAACATATATCAACAAAGGATATAAATGCCTAAATGGTGATAGAAATTTTGGTTGTATGAGCCTTCCAAATAATCTACCGGAGTTGATTTTGTAACAATCTAACTTTGGTGGAGCTTTTTTTTTCGCGCAACCAAATACTTTATTCATAATTAAATGATTACGTAAGATCATTTAATCACGAACAAGAGGGAAACAAAAACAGTTCGAATTTGTATTGAAAAGTCACTTCAGTATTCAAAGTATTTGTGGAAGAGATTCTAAGAATGTAAAAGTATTTTGAGAGTAAAAGTAGCTTAACTAATCAAATGCTTGTACACTTTTTCTACATGTACTATATAGTATATATCAAATTGGAGTTTTACCGAATTATATACAAATAGATGCATATAATTTTCTCGACCCAATTTGATAAAACACTAAAACCTTATTTTATTTTATTTTATTTTGATAGCAGGCTTAACACTAAAACCTTATTGATAAATCTATCATAAATATTATCAACAAATTTTCTCGAACTTGAACAAGCTTATGGACCAATATGTTTTTTTTAAAACATTAGTTATCCACGAAACAATTGGATAAGATTTAGTTTAATGCTTATCCACCATGGTTATCCAAAAAAAAAACGCATGAGTCAAGTTATGCAAGATTTATTTTAAATGATTTCGTGGATATATTTATATGTTATGATTACGAAAGGAAATTACAAGAGATACTTAGTATCTTCTTATCCTTAAAACAAAGCAATAAGATGATAAAGATATACGTGGATTTCAATAATAACACACGATCAACTATTTGTTTTTCATTCACAATCAAATCACATCTACACTAACAACGACGACTCGTTGTATTCGTCCGTCATCAATTGCGTTCATGCGATCTCTGTATTCAAAAAGATTATGAGTTGAAAATATGATCGCAGCAAAATGATATTTTTCAAAGTTATTGACTCCTTTGTGTGAACTCAGATTCATTTTCAATTGTTTGCACTATTATCCATCATCAAGATGACTTAGAGCATCTTCATCCCTTAGAAATTTCACTTAGTCTCTTATTATTATTTTTAATATATTTTTATTGTTTAATTAAATTAAATTATTAAAATATTAAATTAGATCAGTTATATTTGAACAAATGTGTTTTGAGTTTCTTAAATTTTTGGAGAGTTTCTTATTTAAGAACTCTCTCTCACTCTCTTTTACTTTTTTAAATTTTTTATTATTATTTTTGTTTTTAAGAAACTCATTAAAAAATTCTAATGGAGATGGTCTTATACGGCTAAAGAAAATATGTCCACGAATGATAAACATAATCAGCCCGACATATTACTGGGAAATCTAATGACAGGAATAAAACTAGTCATAGATTAAAAATACTAATTATAAATTATAATTTATTTATAAGAACTGATCAATTGGGTCTGCCCTTACCATTTGGATACAGTCATAAACCTACCACTAAACTAAGAGAATTTTCTTTAACTAAAAACAAAGTTAAAATAGAATTTCCACACCAATGACCGATCAGTGTATCCGCCTACAATTTCTGAGAGGAAGTTTACATGTTGACTCAAGTAATGAAATAATGAAATTTATTAGATAAATATGTGGTCACGGACACTTTCCTAATATTAATACTATTAGTCTATTATTAGTAGATGTGGCCTTGGAAGTTGGAAAATGGCAGTAAATGGTAGGTATATAATCGTATTAATTCGGAAAAAATCGTATTAATATAAGATTCTCTTACAGAATGAAGTGCATTAGTTTTTTTTTTCTTTCTTTTGTTAAACGAATGAAGTGCATTAGTTTTTTTATATATATACTAAAAGAATGAAGTGCATTAGTTTCACATTAATCCATTCATATTGGATGCTGGTCCATTTAATGTGGAATATTTCTTGCATTATGCGATATTGTCTAAATAGTCGATCGGTTCCAGAACTCCAAGTCAAAATAATATAATTTTCAGTAATGGTTTATTTTTTTCTCGTGTTAAAAAATACTTTACAAAATGAAAAATAGAAATTTAATCGGATTACGCTTCTCTAACTAGGGTGGGTAGAAACAACTTAACCAACCAAAATTTGTTTATAATTAAACTGATTGATTAAATTTTGTTAAAACCTAAAAGACAAGACTAAACTGATACTAATTTTAGTGTAAACAAATCAAATTAAATTTGAATAAACCGACTAATTGACTATACAAAATCATTTAACCAAATGTGAACATTGGATGAATTACAAGCACTGAAAAAATCTTTAAAAAATGAAAAGAAATTAAAATCATGTAAGAAAAGAGATGGTTAGTGCCTAATGGGTTAGGTAACTTTAGGTGCGAGCGGTGTGGTGTGGCCAAAGCAAAAAATGAGCCATGTGCTGAACCAAAGGTGGACTGTGGATATGGTCATGACGCATTGGTTCTGTGGGTTCAACACATGGCTCAAAAAGGTAAATATAAGGGAACAATTAACCGATCCAACTAACTAAAAGTACAACACATATTTACCTTTAAACACAAAAAACTGTTCCCTTATATTTACCTTACATCAAAATATTGGAGAAATGTAACTGATTTGATTATTTTTTAGTGTTCTATTTCCTAACAATTCATTTATATGTCAGGATGTCTACTTTGTATCGAGTATAGTTTCATCTGGTCCATATATTTTTCTCAATAATTTGGCATCGAAAATAATCTAATTTCGGTTTTATGTTAGTCCCAATTCAGTAAGATTCAATGGACAAGGTGGTTAGGAATCGAATCCTCTCACGCCACTAAAAATCCTCTGGAAATAACAACGTCCTCCTTGCACGTTGGCTCAGCGTATGCGTCTTAGAAATAACTTGAAGCTTACTGGGTTTATGCTCTGTTTTCGCTCTCTTAAATCATTTTTCTAGTTTTCACTTGTAAATAATTTTCTAGGATTTTTTTAATAAAGCTTACATTTCACTATATAAAAAAAATTAGACTCGTTTTGATTGTTTGCTTTGCATAAATTGATAAATTAAATAAATGAAATTATTTAAAAGAATGTCGAAGACATAATTTAAAATTTATAGTTCAAAGTGGTTACCACAATACTGATCCATTTTAATGTATAAATATATATTTAATAACTTAAACAATTATAAAAATTACAAATCCATGGTTAATCTGTATTCTAGCCAATTATAAATCTAAACAAATCGTTTTTTATTTCTTTAAATACTATGAACATTGAACAGTTCATACTTGCATTTTGCATTAACAAGACACATCACAGATGCATTGATGTGTGTAGTAACATAATATCACTTTCAATCTATTTGAATAATTTTTGACAGAAGTTCAGTGACTGAAGAAACGCATTAGTTGAAACTTACGTATTAATAACTTGACAACAATCAACGATTGTCGCACAATATTATGTTTAAGTTAGAAGATCTATATCACTAATCAACTAATTAATTATGAAACCACTCAATTAATTAAGATAAGCCATTTTTAATAATATAACAGGGAAATGGCTATCCACAGCCGCCTGAAAGAGACACCATGCAATATGCGACTCAATATTTGACCTTTTCTATTTTTATACTATTTTGGAGACAACGACATCTGAATCACTTTTATAAAAATTTATATATATCCAGAAACAAAAAATATATAATTCTTTATATGGTATATTATATTTAATCAGCATGTTTTGGCTCACTTGGTAACCTTCAATATAAACGAGATCCTCTACCATTTAAAACAGATCACATGGAATCTCATATTTTCAACCCACATGCATGCGATATATCCTTTGCGTGAAATGATAATCAATCACCAATTACATAATAGCATTATAAGTTATACCCTTTCTAGTTTAATTAGAACCAATATTTGAAAATAGTTGTGCTAATTTTATCAAACGTATAATATGATCTATCTTCAAACAAGATTCTAACTCAAATCTAATACCGCGCGTTACCACTATAATATAATTATAAAAGAAAAACTTATAATATATAGAAGGTATTAACATCTTATTATTTGCGATAACTCTTACCCAAAAATATTGTGAAATACTATATAAAAGTAGATATGTATGTGATTAAATTTAAGACTATTGACGTCTAAGTCTAACCAAACTTGTATGTCCTTTCACAAAAATGCTATATATTGGTTTCGTTGTCGAGTTAGTAACGTAACTATCATTAAAAGAAAAAATTAACTTGTTTATGTGTTTTGTAGATAAACATCGAAAATAAGATTAGGTGGTTGATTATGGTTCCTACTTGTAAAAGATTCTCTTGGGGATCATTCAACGAAGCAGCTCCTTCTGCAAATGAAGCTGGTACATTTGCAAGAAACGGGCTTGTTGAACAGATAAGCATGACTTGGGACAAATCTGACTATTTGTGGTATCTAACAGAGTAAGTAGAATAACGTCAAAGCTCTCTTTGGTTTTGTCTCAATCCTCCAAGGAAAGCAAACTCACGGTTTTGTTTGTTTACTGGTGTTTTTACTCAGTATTACAATTGGTGCTGGTGAGGAAGACTGGTGATTACCCTCAACTTACCGTTATGTCAGCTGGACATGCTCTTCATATGTTTGTCAATGGACAGCTTTCAGGTAATATAAGAGAAACGATGGAAGCTTCTCTTGCCTCGCGTTGTTTTTAGTCTTGTAACTTGACAAATATTATTTTTGGTAATTCTCTGTTTCAGGAAGTGCTTATGGAGGACTTGACCACCCAAAAATAACCTTTAGCCAAAAGATCAAACTACATGCAGGTGTCAACAAGCTTGCTCTTTTAAGTGTTGTAGTGGGTCTTCCGGTTAGTTCTATCTCTCTCTTTAAATCACCTTTTGTGCCCAGAAGATAATTAGGTTCTGAGCTTTGTGGTTCTTGGTTTGTTTGCAGAACGTTGGTGTGCAATTTGAGAAATAGAACAAAGGAGTTCTTGGTCCAGTCACATTGAAGGGAGTTAACTCAGGAACATGGGACATGTCGGAATGGAAATGGTTTTATAAGGTCCTCCTTCAAATTCAAAACCACTTTTAAGTTTTGAGTTTCCTGATAACAACAAACCAATCATAACAATGAATCTAAAATGTGAGTTTGAACAGGTTGGTGTAAAGGGTGAAGCTTTGAGTCTTCATAACTCTGTGAGATGGACTCAAGGAGCATTGTAGTCAAGAAGCAACCATTAAATTGGTACAAGGTAAGAGAAACACACAGAGATTAATCTCATGTCTATAAACAAAATTAGATTTGATACAATTCTTTCTTTCTTTCTTTTGTTGCAGTCTACTTTTGGCACACCATCAGGAAATGAACCATTAGCTTTAGATATGAACACAATGGGGAAAGGACAAGTTTGGATAAATGGTAGAAACATTGGACGTCACTAATGGAATCTCATTGGTGAAAAGAACATGAAGCTTCTTCTGATTCCGAGTTTTCAGGATAGAAAGAAAGCTGTTTGAAGATATTGTTTGGTTCTCTGTATCTCTCTCTCTGGCTCTGCTTTGGAGATAGAGACGGAGCTTGAAAAATATATATTATAAAATAGAGCATTACCCTAACAGAATTGATATTTTTTTACAGATTGTGAAACTTGTATTGCCTATATAGGCTCGATAAGCCCAATACTTATATAATTAGAGATGTTTTTCTGTAGGCATGGGCAAAATCTAACCGTAACCGTATTTCGTACCGTATTTCGTACCGTAAATGTTCAGTTTTTAACTATAACCGAACCGTAACCGTATTAAATGGTTAATAACCGTAACCGTTAACCGTAAAAATATATTAGTTAAGGTTAAAGTAAATTATTAACCGTAACCGTTAATTAACCGTAACCGTATAAAAACTGTTGGTTAACCGTGTGATATAACCTTAAAATTATAACCGTAACCGTTATAAAAATTTAACAAAATATACATATAATTAATTATAATGGTAACTATTAGTTGAAATATCATCATCTAATTATTTGAATAAATTTTAAATATTTTTTTGATAAAAATATCACTTATATTAATCTTTATCATGATAATCAAATAATTGAATCGTATTTAACCGTAATAACCGTAACTGTATATAACCGTAACCGTTTTTAACCATAACCGTATCAACCGTAACCGTTTTAACCGTATATTAAATGATTAAAATTAATCTTAAACAAAATATATAAATATAACCGGTGGTTAATTAACCGGTGGTCATGCCTATTTTTCTGAAGCCGAATAGTAATTAGGCCTATATAAAACCTTATGAAATGTGCTAACAGTAAGGCCCAATAAGGTTTCGTTGTCGTCGGTTATAAATACATTATTTATCATCGTCTCGAAAGCCCTAATTCTGAGAGTACGCACTCGCTTCAGCCTCTTGCAGCCGTCGGAAGAACAAAAAGAAGAGAAGCAAATCAACCATGGGTAAACCTCCGAGCTTCCAATGTTTTTGCTTAGTTTCAAATTAGTAGCATTAGGGAAAAGCAAATCGTTTAATTTTGCGAGATTTTACTTTCTGTTGCTGTGGATCTGTTAACGGTGAGTGTTTTTGACGATTCAGGTAAGGTTCACGGATCTTTAGCTCGTGCCGGTAAGGTTAGAGGACAAACACCGAAGGTTGCTAAACAAGATAAGAAGAAGAAGCCTAGAGGACGTGCTCACAAGCGTATGCAGCACAACCGACGTTTCGTCACCGCCGGTAATTTTTCCGATCAAGCTACTATGTTGATTCGTTACGGTATTAGCGTCTATTGTTGAAATCGATTTTAAGAAATTGATACTCTTGTATTGTTGCATTTAGCTAATAATGTAGTTAATTGCTCGAAAAATTGGGTTTTATTAGGAACAATTTACATTAACATATTAAAATTGGGTATATGGTTACACTTGTTGGTTCGATGTTTATAGATGATAGCTTCTGTATTTATCACGACTATTGAAATTTTGATTTTTGCAAACAAGTCACCATTTTGGTCATGGATTTGTGCAGTTGTTGGTTTCGGAAAGAAGAGGGGACCAAACTCTTCTGAGAAATAGAGCGTTGAATACTGGAAAAGATGCTGGAGCGAAGCTTCTCAGGGATACTTTTTAACTTTGGGAAATTTACTTCGTTTGTTTTCTTTTAGCACCCAACTTATTTGTTTTTGGATTCTATGCTTTGAAATACCGTTTTGTTACTTCTGATTTTGATCAATTTAAATTTGAAAGTTGAGATTTTGACAATATATTATTTCAAGTCTATCATTTAATTCGTAGTCTCAGATTTTGCTTTTATAATATACAATAACCTATCATAAAAGCTTAGATCTGCCAATAGATTTTCCTCTTTTCGATTTTTGTGTTCTAATGCAATAAAATGTGAGTTTACCTCACGTCTTATTCGAATTATGTAAACATTTTGGTAATAAAGATATTCATCTTCATGGATTGTACGTCATGAATTTGAACCAATAACCGATGAGGATCATGTATAAACCCAAGTTTAACAGGCTCAGAGTTCGTCATGAAAGCCTGAGACAGAACCTTTAGAAGCCTTCTCTTTGAGGTACTGTACAGCCATCGATACATGAATTGCAGCACCATACGGAAGCACATCCTCATTGACTTTATAGTGTGGTGAATGAGCCGAAGCATAACCTTTGGTCTCATCTTGCATTCCCAGTAAGGAGAAATGGCCCGGGATTGCTTCTGCAAAGTATGAGAAGTCCTCGGATCCCATAAATGGCGCTGCTTCAACAAAAGCTTCTTGTCCCAACAAATCTCTGACCACCTTCTTGAATTGCTTGTATAAATCCATGTTGTTCACTGTTGGTGGAAACGGTTTCCTACCGTTTGGTGTTAGGTTCACGGATGCATTGCATCGGTGTACGGTAGCTTGCTTGGTAATAACCTAGAACAGAAGTTGAAACCGGGGTTTGGTTCTGTGGTGAAGCAACAGTGTCGGAAATATATAAAATGGGAAATCTTGGATTGCTATTAACCTCTTTGATTCTCTGTTCAAGCTGAGTAAACCCAGTAAAGGCTCGGAAAGTTCCTCCTATGGTGATTGAATCAGGGATGACATTAAACGCACTGCCTCCATGAACCTTAGAAACTGTGACCACCTGCAGAAGAAACCTAAATGAGCTGTAGAAAGCCAAGACCAGGTGTGAGATCAATGAGTGAAAAATGAAACCTTTGAATCCAAAGGATCATTTTCACGTGAAACCAGGTGTTGAAGACTGAGGACGATGCTTGAAGCCGCAACAACAGGGTCTATCGTATGCTGTGGGATGGCAGCATGACCTCCTTTCCCAGTGATTACAGCCTCGAAGGAGCCAGATCCAGCCAGCATGGAACCTGCACGTGAAGCGGCTTTCCCAAAGGGTAACCGGTTGGAAAGATGTATCCCAAAAATAGCTTCAACGTTCTTTAACGCTCCTTCTTCTATCATGTTCTTAGCTCCGGCCAAACCTTCCTCAGCTGGCTGAAAGATAAGCACTACAGTTCCCTGATAAAAATATAGAAATGATTGTGCATATGTGTTAGGCCAATGTTACTGATGAAAGTATCTTAAAAGGAAAATGCATTGACCTGCAAATTGTGGCGATGTTCTTGCAGCATCTTAGCAGCACCAAGAAGCATGGCGACATGACCATCGTGTCCACAAGCGTGCATTTTACCAGGAATTTTGCTCTTGTGCTCCCACTCAACAGCTTCCTGAACTCAAGAATCAAACCAAATTCTGTTGTAATCCTTCATTCGAATACCATCATCTTCATCACCTAAGAGAATGGTACTGGTATATGTACATAATCAAACCTATGATCAGATAAGCGCTTAATCAAATTCGATCAAGTTTCAAACTAAAAGACCAAAGATCATAGACCTAAATGTATCGAATCGATATACTTCTATGAGAATTCTGGAAATTGGTATTCAGAAACAGTACTAAACCTGGATAGGCAAAGCATCCATATCAGCTCTCAGAGCAACGAACGGCGGTTCTCCGGTGCCGATATATCCGATAACACCGGTGATAGCTACCGGATACCTATAACTAATTCCAATAAGGTCCAGCTCCGACCTAATGAGTTTACTGGTTTCGAATTCCTCGTAACCAAGCTCCGGATTCTCGTGGATTTTCCTTCTGATTCTCACCATCCAATCGAACACATCCGGACTCTTCGCGGATTCGAGGAACTTCATCGGGATTTGAGTCACATCGCCGGCTATCCATGATGATTCCGATGACACAAGAAGTAGAAGGAGAAGTTGGGAAGTCAAACTCAAGAGCAAAAAGTTGTTTGGAGCCATTGAGAGGAAGAAGACAACGAAGTCCTGATTTAACTGAGCGCCAGTTAATATATAAATGACACTGAAACCAGTCCATAGAGCCCGAATTATGATGGGCCAAAAAGCCCATTTTTTGTTGAAAGGCCTATATGAATTGTTTTAGGCTTATAATATATGAAGTAATGCAAGAGACAACAAATTCCAAAAAATATGTTCGAATTTCTTTTATCTTCTTAGTTTTCACAATGCAAAAATATTTAATTTTACTTAAAAAGTCGAAAGCATGGGCCCGTGAAACATGACTTGTCTTCTGCAGATGGCTCTAAAGTTACTAAGTTAGTTAGTTAATTAGTTAGGAGTCGAATCAAAAGAAGAAAATAAACACCCATCCCTCTCTCAAATTTTAGTCCCACTTTAGTGCTTTACCATCCTTTCGTGTTTAATTTTATGTTTTTATTTTACTGGCTCCGAAATCAGGCGTAGAAAGACAACCAATTTATTACATCGCATGTCCAAAATCCATAATACTCCAAATTCTAAGAAAACTATATATATGTAAAATATATAAATGGAACAAAATCTATAAAGTGTGAACTTTAAATAGAAAAATGGGGGGGGGGGGATGAAAAAGTAACAAAAAGGTAAGAAAAATAAGAATGGTATGAAAACTGAAAATCTAAGCATAATTAAAACTAACACTTTCAGTTATACATAAGACTGTTGGACATATATTCAATAATGATTCATAGAAAAATATCACATGCATGTTAATTGTCTACTATCTCTATTTCTGAACATGACACATGTCAAATTTTAGAAAGGAATAAAATATGTCAAATTTTTTACCAATGTACCTTTTTCAATATATAAGAGAGTGTATTTATTTTTTTACCAATGTATTGTTGACAACAAAAAAAGAGAGTGTATTTATTTTTTTATAGTAGGTATTCTAAGAAGATAATAAATTTAGGATTTACGATGTTTGGAATATTCAAAATTTGATAGAAAACCGCAGTGTATATGTGAAATAAAATATTTTTTTGACTCTTGTCTTGATATAAATAAATGCTAACAAATATTTTATTATGACGTATATAGTTACTTTTCTTGGTCAAGTTTGATTATAATTTATGATTTTTTTTTCTTTTTGAGGGGTGGATAAATCTTGGTTGTTAAATATTTCGTGGCAAAAAAGTTGGATTTCTCTCTAAATACAGAGGAAAGTACTAATCACATCTCCTAAGCCATCACCTCTATAAATACCCTTCTGTGTCCCTATCAAATTACATCTCTTTGTAGACATTCTCTCTCGATCTTTTTGTTTTCACAATTTCTCTTCTTCTTTCTGTTTTTGGTAAACATATATCTAGCTAATTCCTATAGTTATTCTTTTCTTTGATTTAAAAAAAAAGTAAATTCTTGAATTTCCCATTAAAAATAATATTGTTTACTACTTTTTTCTTGCAAGTATACAAGGACTCTACTACGCAAAAAAAAAAAAAAAAGACCAAAGAGTTACAATTGGATAGCAGAATTTCAATGTCGAAGATATCGTCTGATGGTGAAATGCTTTTGGCTCCTGGGATGAATGCATTTGGTCGTCAATTCAGGTTTGTTAACTAAAGCATAGAATAATTTTTTATTTTTTTTTCTAAAACATTTAGATTTGATTGATGGAAATTGTTTCAGAGACTACGCGGATACAAAAAGCGAGAGGCAGAAGAGCGTCGAACATTTCTATAAAACACAACACACTAACCAAACTTTAGAATTTGTAAGATCTCTATTCGATTGTAAGTTAGGGTTTTTAGTTTGTGTATCTTATATATATGATCAACTGAAAAGTTGAGTCTTATATATTTATTTTGCATGGATGTGATTTATGAACTACTAATGAATTCCTAAAGATTTCAGCCAAAGTGAACATACAATACATATTTTGAGTATTATTGTTTATCATATGTATAAAACATACTGTTATTATTCTTTTGCAGGTAAAGAAAATGAGAAGTGAGTATGGAAAATTGGACAAGATGGTGATGAACATTTGGGAATGTTGTGAACTTTTAAACGAAGTGGTGGACGAGAGTGATCCCGACCTCGACGAACCACAAATTCAACATTTGCTTCAATCTGCGGAAGCAATCCGTAAAGATTATCCTAACGAAGATTGGCTTCATCTCACTGCTCTTATCCATGGTAAGTAATTGTTATTTATGACCAAATAAATGCTTACTATGGCTATATTTACAAATTGAAATGAACATATATAAGAATCCTATAAAAATGCTAAAGTGGACTGAAATTTACAGATCTTGGGAAGGTTCTTACTCTTCCACAGTTTGGAGGGCTTCCCCAATGGGCTGTTGTTGGTAGGTCTAATTGTGATTTCTTTTGATAATCAATAGCAACTAATTAATTAATCATGTTTTCCTATTTGATTATTATGAATCTTATCAGTTTTTAGTAACTTATGAACTCTCTATCAAAACCTGCAGGTGACACATTTTCTGTTGGGTGTGAATTTGATGAATCTAACGTACACTACAAGGTACATATATATAAATCTCAATATTTTGCTAATCAATTAATTTTTATCAAAAACATGTTAAATATTTAGAATCTAAATTTTATCAATATTACTAAACTATTGATTTAGAGATTTTAATATTTCTTCCTTTTGCTAACATTTCTTTTGCAGTATTTTATGGATAACCCTGATTTTAACAACCCAAATTACAATACCAAAGCTGGGATATATTCTGAAGGATGTGGACTAGAAAATGTTTGTATGTCATGGGGACATGATGACTACATGTATCTGGTAAATTATATAATTTATCAAATAAAACTATTACTTATGATCAAAATGATCTAAAAATTGTTAACTATATGTTTACAGGTGGCTAAGGAGAATGGAAGCACCTTGCCATCCCCGGGACTGTTCATCATCCGATACCATTCCTTTTATCGTAAGCATCCTAGTTAAATAAGATAATGAAGTAATCACTTAATTAGTAACATATGTAATTTGATTAGTTAATTAACATGCATATGTGATTAATAAATGTAGCATTGCACACTGCTGGAGCTTACACTCACCTTATGAACGAAGAAGACAAGGAGAACCTCAAATGGCTCCATATTTTCAAGTAATTCAAGTTAAAATAATCTTAATTTAACTCGGATTTGTTTTAGATGATCGAGTATTAAACCTTAAATTGTGTTTATTATATAGCAAGTACGACTTATACAGCAAGAGCAAAGTACACATCGATGTCGAGAAGGTTAAGCCGTACTACATGTCTCTTATCAAGAAAGTGAGCATCTTTACTTTAATCTTGTTTGAAACAAAAAAAAATTAACAGTTTTTAACAAAAATGATATATATAGGTTCTATGGATATGAAAATAACGATTTTTGAAAAACTAGATACTTTGTGTTTTACAGCATTGTGTGATAGAGTTTGTATGGTGGGTTTTTTCTTGATTTTAAAATGCAATAATTTTGTTTTGGGTTTCAGTATTTCCCGGAAAATCTGAGGTGGTGAAACTTCATTAACGGCCGTCCAAAAAGTCTAGTATTAGAAGATAAAATGGCGTTTGATTAGTAGTCAATTAAGCACTATCTAATGCTAATGCTAATGCTAATGCTAATGCTAATGCTAATGCTAATGCTAATGTTCATACAAACTATTGTATGATTGTATCCCGTTTGTCCTATTACAAATAACAATAATATTTTCTTCTCTTATCTTCTTGAGTTTAAGGTTTGTAAGGTGTATCGTTTATTTGTTTTCCCTTCTTCACTATACATAAAATAGACTTGCCAGGAAAAAAATAGAACTAGATCCAAAACGCTTTCAACAGCACCAAATCATTTGGATTTATTAGTCTTTACAAAATCACACACATATATATAATTTATACTAAGTATTTATTCGATCTCTCTTCCTATTTTTTCTTTTAATTTTCTTTATAACTTTAGTGTAAAAAACATATACAACAACAAAGATAAGATGGAACGAAGATCACTTCCTTCATTCAGATGATGTGGAAGGTGTAAAAAGGATTACAAAACTAAACATCTAAAAACAATACTAAAGCTGTAAGCCAACAAAAGGGCAAAACTGTTAAAACAACACTTATTTCACTTTCGCCTAAAACGGCATCGTTTTCAGAAAACCTCTGAGTTTATATATATGCGCCACTATGCCCTGAAACTTCACTCAGTCTCTTTAGTCACCAGAGGAATATCGACAGCTCCGTTACAGTTTTCACCGTCAAGAAGTGGTGTCTCCGGCATCTCTTTCTTCTCTTCAGATATATCCTTAGGGCCCAAGAAACTTGGCTGGTTCGTAGAAGACAATAGCCTCGCCCACATTCTATCCGTAATCACTACATTGTTCTGTTTCTCTGTTATCCTCTGCAATACAGAAAAAACAACATGACATGATTCAGAATAGCTCACAACTACAGGACCTAAAGGTTAGAGTTGAATCAGGACCATCCTGAAAGACCACTGGCTCAGACAGGTCGGACCAGATTAGCCCAATGCAAAGACTTTAATCACAATTCATATCATTCCCACAAGTTAAAACTCATTTGATCTGTATAAGTAACTTACATAGTAAGGGATGTACGTTTGTCTTCCATTGACAAGACCACTGGTGTATCCCGTGTAACCAGCCATTGCACCATGAACCGCGCTCTGAGCAAGAAGTGTACAGTAAACATTGTCTGATGCATTGCTGGGAACAGCCCGGATCATGTATGTAGGATCTGGAAGAGAGATACCAAAACCGAGTTTAAAAGAAATGTAACATCGACTAATTGCAAAATGGGGAAAAGGATTATAATTTTGTTACCTATGTATTTGAGATTTATCACCAACTTATTCTTATTAAAATGATCCTACAACCATAGAAAAAAACAAAAAACAAACACTATGATGAATTTTCTGTAATGACATAAGAATCTCATGATCTTAAAGAGTTTTTAAGTCTTACCTTGATGCTTTGTGATAGCCACAAGCCGACATCTTTAAGAAGTTTGTTCCCAGAAGCATCCTTAAGAGTAGATTCCATGCTTTTGGACATTAAATCTTGTCCTGCACCTTCAGCAAGAACAATCACCATATGACCACTCTCCTTGAGCCGTTTCTCTATGAACTCAAAGAGTCCACCTTCTCCTTCGAGGTAAAATGGTGACTCGGGAATCAAGCAACAGTCAACATCTCTGCTGGCTAATGTAGCATACATCGCTATGAACCCTGTAATCATTGCCTAGCCTTAATCTGTAACAGCTCGACAAGGTTTTAAGTTATATGTTTCAGAGCAAACACTTACCACTGTAACGGCCCATAAGCTTGACAAAACCGATACCATTCTCATGACTTTCAGATTCAACATGTGCTGCGTTAATCGCTCGTTGAGCTTCCTCCACAGCAGTATCAAACCCAAAGGATTTATCTATTACCGGAATATCGTTATCAATTGTTTTTGGAATCCCAACCACAGCAACTTTAAGTCCACGCCTTCTAATTTCCTACAGGGTTTATACAATCTAAGTTCAGTTGTTGATTGTTAGAACTTGTAACTATTATTCTGAAATATCACAGTGGCATTATACCTCAAATATTACTGAAGCTCCTCGCTGGGTTCCATCTCCTCCAATAACATAAACCTAAATGATAACAGAAACTACATCAAGAAGAGGTTGACAAACTTTTCTGTAACCAAATTAAAAACAGTGGCTGTGTTTCTTCCCCAACCTGATTGATTCCCCGATCTTGAATGCTATCAACTATCTTCGTGGTATCGTGTCCACCTCTTGATGTCCCAAGGATTGTTCCTCCGCGTTTATGGATATCATTCACAACTTTAGAGTTTAAGGGGATAGTATTCTTGGCGTAGAATCCTCTGTATCCACCCTGTAAGATTTCACCAAATGAGAATCATAAGGACTATGGTCGCAAAAATGAAACTGTAAATGAAGAGATTAATTATATAATTCAAAAAACTTACATCGATTCCAAGAATTTTCGTTACTCCGTACATGTATGATAAGCTGCTCACAATTTCTCTAACAACAGTATTGAGACCAGGACAGAGGCCTCCACATGTAACTATGCAAGCATGTACTTCATCAGACTCAAAGTAAACCTTTTGTCGTGGACCAGCGCGTCTGAAATGGATTCCTCTTGGACCATCCTTGTGGACTACAACCTAAATAACAAGAAAAGAAAAAGAAAGCATTTTGCTGTTGAAATCACACTTCCAATAAAATATAAATCATTTTTCAAACAATTCAGGGTCAAGAAGGATTTAGCTTGATGAATTACCTTCTCAGGAACACTATCGTCTGCATCAACAAAGTATTGCCTGATAAAAGGAAAACAAAAAGAACATTCAAATGTGAAACTATGAATTCTAAGCAATGGAAACGTCTGAAATAGGTGAAGATGCTCACTTAACCACAGAGTAAGCTGGATTGTCTTGTAATGGATTTGGATATGTCTGTAATAACATCAAAAGGGGAAAAGAATCAACCATAAAAAAAAAACATACTTATACTACAAAGTATCACCATTCGATAAGAGTAAACCATGAACAGGTCAAAACATTAAAACCCAAATCAAAAGATTCCTCCTTTGTTAATCAGACGATATCAGATTCGATCTCTTTGTGTAAATCAAGAACTTTCTCTCAATTTTCAAATCATATTTAGAAACAATCAGAGATCAAGTGAAACATACAGGAAGATCAGGAAGATAATCGATGAGATGAGGAACGTCTTGTAGAATATAACCACCAGGACCGTTGACGATCTTCGGCTTGTTACTATTCGGACTAGACATAACGAGACGATCACAGAGGAAAAAACAAACGACCGTTGAAACTTGGAGAAGATGATTCACATTCTTCTAGAACAAGATTTATTTCATTTATTTTAAATTTTAACTTTCCATTTATTGACATCAATTATTTGGGCCTTGGAAAACAAGTTGTGATATTTCAGATCTTGAAGAATATTCCGACGTTAAAATAAAAGAAAGAAGAATCTTTTTAAAGAGAGAAAGACAAATCCATTTTTTGTGTCGGCTGATCTCTACTTTATGTTTTTTACATTTGTTTAATAATTTTTGGTCGATTTGTTGTCAACCTAATCTTTGCTGATTACATAGAGAAAACATCCTACTAACTATTTTTTGCAATGAAAATAAGAGTTGACAAAAATCTTATTAGTTCATAATGCTAGCAGATGACATAATTGCTTAGTCATTTTACATTTTAAAAGAAAAAACAGCTAGCGTAATGTTAAATATGTAATTGTATGATCCTTAGTCATCTCGACGGTACACAATAAAATAATGCGTATCTGCCGGTCGATTTTTTTTTTTTTAATAATTAGAAGTTCCGAAACCTATAAACCCCTAATTCTTATGAGTTAGGACCTAAACTAATGTTAAATTAATTTTTTTTCGGATAGCAGATTCCTTCTAATAGAAATTGAACTCATGATGTGATCCTTTGATCTTAACCCACAAAAAGTTACCACAATACCAACCTCACATTGGTTGCCAATTGATTTCGAACTTGAATAAAAATACTAAAGTTATATTAAATCTGGGCGTTATTTCTGTTTCTTCAATATGACTCACGCTAATCTCCCGCAAAAAAATTGTAGTTCCCTATACATATATTTGTCTTCTCGTGTATTACAAGTTACCAAGTACTATTAGTAACTGCGGTAAAACAAAATGTACTTATTAAGTTTACAGTCGGATATGAAACTAATTTCTGAAAATGGGAAGTATAGATCGATCTCCTGCGTATCTCTTTGTAAGTCCCAACTCCCAGTGTCCCATAACGCAATACATAAGTCGGATTTGAAATCAATTTTTCTGAAAACCGAAAAATAAAGCTAAATGGGTAATTGCTAACAGTAGTTAACAGAGTGATCATTGGGCCATACCTTAGCCCAGGGATCAATTTATAAGGCAGCCATTTTTTAGAGAAAAAAAGATGTTCACGGAATTTTTTTTTTTTTTTTTTCTTTTTCCCTTTTCGAAACATACGAAACCTAATCATCACTAGATCAAGTAAATCATGACCGCCCTCTCGTATTTGGCTGGGGATGGGAAAGTTTGGGCGCTGGCAACAAATCATTTACGAAAATCTTGTCCTTTGATGCGGCTACTAAAGGAGTTTCATTGCCAGTCAATTCAATAGCTGCTTCGCACTCCACTACAACAACCAGTGAGCTTTGATTACCGAGATTCCCGAGAGACTACAGGGATGTTAATGTGAATACGCGGGATCTCAGTGTTCGTACAGGCGATGGGCAATAGGACTCTTTTCCCCAGTAGCAAAGTCTCGAAGAAAAAAGGATAGGTACTCGAGTGAGTCAAGAAAGTTCTCATGTCATATTCCTCAGGAATTACCTTGACTTAACAAAGGAAGAACTCAAAGCTTGAGAGAATACTTGCTGAAGTGGATCCTCCCGGTAGATGCCCCAGTGACTGAAGGGCGAAAATCATCCCGAATGGTGAAAATCTAATGAAAGAATCGGAAGGAGCATGGCAAGTCCTGCCAGATCTGTTGGGTCCAAACCAATCTGCGGCTAAGCCCCATCTCCCGACATCATCATTGGACCCACATCAATGTAGGACCGTTGGGTCCCAACGTCCAAGAATACTACGTATATATATCAAATAATGCGAAAGAAAGTATAAAGAAAAAAATTCTTAAAATATTTACTTTTATATTACTTTCGTTTAAAATAACTCTATTATTTATTTAAATAACCAGAAATTCAACATTTAAAAGAAAAACCACAAGCGTTCTAATAATCAAAGTAATTTAACAATTTTAACAACGTAAATGGATTCTCTTTGTAACTTCTTTTGATTGGATAACTTCTTAGTTCATACATGTCAAATATATGTACTAAAGTATGTGCATGCAAATAGTAATATTGGGCTCTTAGATAATGTTTGGTGACCCAACTTTGAAAACGAATATTACTAACCACTAGACCGGCCACATTTCCGCAGGAACCAAGCCGAATCAAATGGTCAAAACCGGAGATTTTTACCGAACCAAATGGTAGCAGAGAAGTCTTGCAAAACCTCCTGCCTAGCTATTGATCAATGCCGGAAATGCTGAGCTATAATGAATGACTAAATCTCTACCATTTAACTTTAGACATCAGAGGTTGCAATGAATGCTGATTCGCTCAAAGGAGAATGTAATCTGTTATATTCCTCAACAACCTTGTTACACATGAAATCACAACTTTCAGAAACATATATACTCCTACACTTTGTAATGAAGTATCACAAACAAAAAAGTTCCTGTTTTTCAGCTTCATTCGTTACATTATCGTCATATCGATAAAGTGGGCAAGAAGACTTACCTTCTTCTGCGAAGGATGTAGTAAAACACGCGGTCTTATCGAGCGCACATGTTCAAAAGCTGCAGCTACAGTCATACTCTTATGCCCAATCTGAAAAATACAGAGAGGAACAATGTTAGTCCTTAATGGACCAACTCAATTTGATTCAACCGATATGATTACTAATCTATAAACTTGCCAGATAACAGAGAACAACGGTAGTACTTCTTCCGCGACCAGCTTTGCAATGGACATAGGTTGTTTTACCAAGCAAAGCATTCTCTGTTACACAAAGGAACTTGTATAACAAACAACAGAAAGAGCAAATCCAAATAAGGGTAAAGGAAAGTATAACATTACACTCACTGTGAATGAAATTTACAGCTTGGGTTATGTTTGAAATCGAAGGAGCAAACAAGTAATCCCTTGTTGGTATCACTAGATGTTCCATTTCATAAGCCTAAAACAGTTTGCACTCATAAAATATTCTACAAGTAGACAAAAGATTTGGAACACAAGATTGGTGGCATTGAACCTACATTGTATAAAGTAGATGGTACCAAAGTCTCATAAGGTTCGTTAAGAGTGATTACGCCACCAACACCTAGCTTTTTTAGTCTTGGAACATCCTTACGAAATGGAACCGCTCCCATCAAAAGATACTGAAATAAAGGCTTCCTGTGTCAGAAAAAAGCCGCATAGACTCAAAGAGAACTACCCTAGGTTTGCTTAACCAAATGAACAATTGATAAAGAGCTCAAATTTCAACAGTCTACTGATACAGTTGCGGCAGAACTCACACCCAAAATGGTGAAAAGATCTGATCTTAAAGCTGTACATAGTCAAGCTCGAAAAGCTAATTCCTTTGCAAGAAGAATTGAAAATCTCAGCTGCTCAAAACATCACATTTCAGTTAAATTCAAATTCCTAATGCTAAAAAAGTGATGGGCCTTTAAACCTCAAACAGAAACCCTTTTGTGCTTATGCCATAAAAAAAGGTTTTGAGCTTTTGATAATCTCATTAGCACAGAGTTTAGTAAAATCTAATGATCTGACATCAAAACTCGCAGGAACTTGCTTTGTGTTATCTTTTAATTTTGTACATTCGTTTGATTTCTAGGATCATCATCTTTGTTTACAAGTATTCGTGTTCTTGCTGAATCATTTTCAGGTAGATATAACACAACAACAACAATGTAACCCTTCACAAAATTGTTGTGTTGACAGAGATATGTAACTGAAAATGATTCAGCGAGAACACGTCCACTTGCAAACAAAGATGATGATACCATCATCAACGAATCTACAAAAGTTAAAGATTAGCAAAAAAAAAGGAATAACCTCATCGATTTGATCCCACCAACGGAACTGAGACTGGAGTTTGAACCGGACGAGGTTGTACAAAAGTGTCGGGTAAAACAGGATCCGACCACCTGCTCCGATTAGAGCTCTCTTTGGTTTATCTCCTTTCAAACGATTACACTTCTTCTTTGAATCGCCATAGTTTCGTGATGATTGCTGCGTTTCATCGATCATCACCGGAATTACCAAAACTTCAAAGAGTGATTGGTCAACGAATTAATTTCACCAAAAATTATCTTCAAAATTTATTTTATAAGCACCCTTTAACATCAGACATATTTACAACATTAAGGCCCATTATAGTAAGACGTATTAGGCCTATAAAGATGCATTAAGCCCATAAGAAGAACCAAATATAACCCAATAAACATAGAAAGATTTCCTTGGTTCCCGTTCCGTATGATTGTGTAATCGTGTTCTAGATAAATAATTTCTATTAACTCATTAATCTAATGTGTTAAGAGTGCTAGTTGTAGTTATTAGCTAGGAGATGTTTGGGGACCATATTATATATTCATAGTTGCATGGTCGGTTCTTAGACGAGATATATCCGAATCTAACTATACTAAAAGTACTGTGGGATTTTCTTTTTCTTTTTCTCATTTAGTCACACACTGATTTTTTTTTGTTTTAGTACATACGTCAATGTTGCTTTTAGATTGATACAGCTAATTGTTTTCCAATATTACATGTAACAATGTGCTTTTCACTTTACTGCTTTAAAAAGGAAAAATATCCTAGTGAAAGAAGATTTTTAATTTTGTATGAAGATGATTGGTGGTATTTTTAAAACTTCATTATCATTATTTTAATTATTTTCTTCATTTTATTCAATGTTAGAGCAAAAAAAATTTATTATTAAAAGGGGAAGACATACATGTTCAAGGAAAACTTCAAATTTAAATTAGTGTTTTATCTTTCCATAAAAAAATATTTTCCTTTTAAAATCAAGTTTTCCATTTGAAAGTTTTAACCTCCTTTTCCATTTATTGATTTCTTATTGCCATTTAATTAAATAATATAAACTTTAAAAAATCTAGTAAATTTCGACAGATGTCACACAATACCTTTAATTTTAAAACATTAAAATAGATTAGTAATTGATGCTGAGCAGCGCGAAAAAATGTTTACTTTATATTTTATTAGTTTATATAATTATAAATTATTTTTAGTGTTTTAGATTATATTTATTTTATGTTTTAACATCTTATTTGTTATGATTAAATATGGTTTGTGTTGTGTTAATTAAAATTATTAATATATAATATGTATATATGGTATTATGTTTGTAAACAAATTTATTTGATAATTTAGATTCTCACATAATTTGGTTTTAAAACTTAAGTGGTGTTATGTATATATTTTTACATTATTCAAAAAGTCTATAACAATTTTATTTAATCCAATATCAATTATTATCAATGATTATAAATTCAATCCGAGATCCTTCATGACCGTTATTATTTGCTTTGACTCAACTTGTCTCGTCCTGATCCATTATAAAAATTATAACATTTGAAAATCTGAACATGATTCAAATAGAATGATACAATATTGGATCCGTCGAAACCAAATCCATATACTCCTTGAATATTTTTAAAAAATTATATAAATATTTTTGACATTAAAATTGTTAACATCTTAATATTTTTACAAGTTAAAAAACTATATAATCCTTGATAAAGTTCAAAATATATATTTAAACATTAATAAGATTATAAATTTTTTATAGATTTTAAAAATAAGTTTAAATATCTATAATATTTTAAACTAAGTATTAAAATAAATTTTATTCGGTAATATTATTGGTTTAACTAAAAACACTACTAAACGAATAATTTTTTAAAATTTAGACGCCTAATAAATCAAATTTATTTTTCATTCAGATTGAGAATCATTTTGGTCATTTTATAATATGATTCAGAACCATTGCTCAAACTTTTAACCGATGTGTGACTTTGTACATATACTTTTTCTTCATCGACTGAGTAATATATCTTCATTTATAAAAATTCAATTAACAACATTAACCTTACTTCTACTTTCTCTGTCGCTTCTGCTCTGCTTCATACAATATCCTTATCAACTTGGATGGTTGCCTTTTTCGCTTCTTCCCATTTTCTAATGGAGCACCACTATCCTTCTTTTCTGTCTTTCTTGTTCTCTTTATCCTTCTTTTCTTTCTCCTTCTTCTTCTAATCCTCATCACCATCTTCATAAAAATTAAAACAAACAATATTTAATCTCAACAAAAAATCAATAACTCCATCAAAAGTAATCAAAATACTCACTTATTTCCTTCATATTTGGAGGAATGGGGTTAGCAACTCCACTATAAATAACCAAATCCGCTGGTTGCAAATCACTTGGGTTGAAAATTCCTAGGTTGAAAATCCATTGTTGTCCCAACATGCATTTCCTTGTAAGTTTCTTTCTCTAGCTGCGCTGACACATAATTTTCAAGATCTCTCACATCTATAAGTGAGATTTTGTTATCCATGCCAGCAAGCTTAGTCCCCATCAATCTGAGAGACTTCATCAACATTCTGAAGGACACTTCAAGAACCCAAGACATGTGGTTTGACTCCTTAAGCATGTGGAATATATGTTTAAAATTGAGAATGTTTTTTGAGCCAATTCAGTTCTGATGAAAATTTCTCTATTTATTCCACTATATGGGTTACACTACACCTAATTCCTATAGTATAACCCTTGGTGTATTCAGTTGGCCAAAGAACACCTTCTCTGGCTGCGGTGGTTGGGAATCATCATCATCATATGTATCCTACAAATTAAAACACATAAACTTACTTACTTGTCCCAGTTATCTGGAATTGTACAAAGACCACAAAATAATCCTAAGTTGTACTAGTTGTTTGAGAACCACCATTTCTAATTTCCGAACTATTTCTCCTAACCCGCACCATTCTCAAACTAATGTATATACATGACCATTAAGGTTTTCTTCCTTCCCGTCACCTTCAATTGAGTTTCGGTTTTCTTCCTCCCCATTTCCTTCAATTGAGTTTCTTTCTTCTTTCCTCCTCGTCACAGTTTTCTTCCTTCACATCACCTTCGATTGAGTTTCTCTCTTCTTCCTTTTCATTAACATTTTCTTTTTCCCATGACCTTTATTTGAATTACTCACTTCTGATTTCATTCAAGTTTTCGGCAGTATCTGGTGCTTCTGTTGGATCCTTAGGATCCCCTTATGTTGAATCATATATCCCACAAGCGTCTCTTACACGAGTCATTACTGACAACAACAAGAACAACACTACAATTTCGTCGTGTTATGATAAAACTAAGCATAGAGAAGACATAACAAACGATGAGGGAAGAGTTTAATATTTGAAAACATCTCAATTCGAATTCGAACTAACCAAACGATGGAGAAGGAGGCAAGGGATCTTACGAAGAAAAAGATGAAGTTCGTGAATAAAATTGCAACGACGGGGGAGGAAAGACGGCAACAATGACAGAGGAGGAAAAAGACGACTGAGGAGAAAATACACTTGCTGCAATCAATATCTAATAAGATTAGCTCATGCGTTTGATTATCAAGTTTTTAAGCTTTTTCAAGTAGAAAGTTGTGAGTTTGGAAATGGAGAAGTTCTTTGTAGTAGAGTTTAGTTTCCTGATTCACATGTTCATGTGTTTTGTGTTTCTTCCAGAGTGAAGTATTTACTGATATTGTGAATAGAAACAAAGAACATGAGGTTGTCGACATGACACGTCACTCACCTTAACAAATTTGTAAAGCATCAAATTTGTTATGCAACACAACAAAAACTTTGTTTTAACAAGGAATCTTCCTGGCATTCGCGTCAATGTTGGAAGAAGGTTTGCAGAAGTTACTGTTGGAGGAATCGGTGAAAACTCTGTTTTTACTGAAGCAGAAAGCTTCTCTGTTTTGACTGAGGTGAAAACTTCATTGTTGTTGAAACCTGCTTCTTGACTCAGAGACTTCGAGCTTGAGTTGCTGATACCATTCGAGTTTTACCACTCGAATTCGAGTGAAACCCGCTGTTCTTTCCCGTAAAATCCAACTGATAAACACTCGTCTGGTCAGGGTAGAACAATCCCCAATTTCTCCCTGAATCTAAACCCAATTTCCTATTCTCATTGAACAATGAGAATATATAAACGTTCATCGCCTCTCCTGGCTTTGCAGGTGTACCTTGGTTGGTAATAACATGGCGGATTATGTTTGAATTGTATGTCTCTGTGTTGTCAGGAGACGCAGCAGCATTCTCCTTCGTTGAACCTTTGCTCGGCCATTTGATTGGGATCGTGAGAAAGCGTTGAGATCAGAGTTTGGAACTCCAATCATAAGCTCAATACTTGTGTTTCCAAATGCTTTAAGAACTTGAGAATTGTAATCGTAGATTCGAACGTATTTGATGTTGTGCTGTTGAATCAATTGAACAACTTTTGCTGGTGTCGGAAGATCGTCGGCGCTTCGTCCGTGACAAACTCCGACCTTACCACCGTAGCAACAGACTGCAAAAATTGGGGGTTAAACAGAAGATTTGATTTTGTTCTGACCAAAACGAGAATAAGAATGAGGGATCCAATTTTTGCAACTGTGGATCTATGACCATGTCTACAAGCTCAAAGCTCTACAGTTAATAAGAAGAAGATAATGAAATGATTGAAATCTATCAAATTTTTTGTTAGATATGAAATTGGAAACCAATGGATGTTTTGCAGCTCTGGTTCAGAAAAAAGTCTCAGACAGCTCTTAAAGTAAAGACTAGATAGAGACAAAGAGAAAGAGGCAAACCAAGAAGCAGAAACAGGAGAGAAATGGCGAATATGAGCTTAAAATCTCTCGCCATTGAATTGGTGATAACAGCAGTATCTTGTTTCCACTCCTCGAAAAAAGCAAGCTTTTCTTAGTGACTAAAGTTTGAAGCTTTTTCTCTCTCTTTCGACAACGAGAGTGGGAAACTAGTTTAGTTTTTTTTTTTTTTAGTTATTGTTTTTTTTCTTGTCAGAAATTGAACACTGGTCGGGAACGAACCGGGCCTCAGGCTGTATAATAAATTAGATTTGATAGAATAGTCTGGATTCCGCTAACCTTTGAGAGTATTCCAACTTTTATTTCGTTCCCCGTTATTTATGCGTATCCTCAAAACTACCCCATTATAAATTACACTGGTCCCATAGATATTATTTTTTAGTGATTTTTTGGATACGCTCTAAATAAAACAATAAATTCCATCAGAAATGCGTATTTGTTTATAGATTTAAAGAGTGTAAGAGAAATATTAATTTTCAATCAATATTAACTTTTTTATATATAAATTCATTTACCCAATCAATAAAAAGTTAGAACTTTTTTCTTTTTAAACCATGGAACATCTGTGACTGCGCTTTTTAAGCCGTGGAACATCTGTGACTGTGCCTATGTGGTGTAGCTTATGGGCCGTATTGTCTTTATGGGGTCAATCTAAGGCCCATTTTGAATCTTATGGCCCAATTATTCAAATTTTGTGTTTATTTTTTCTTAATTATATAATTATTCGTTTTTTTTCCCGGTCTCACGCGTTCAAAATTATTAGTCCGTTAACAAGAAGAATCGTCATCTTCTCTCCACTTCCCACTTCTTTCTCTTTCTTGAATTTTGCTTATTTAGAAACCCTAGATAGAGAAGAGAGCGATAATCCCAAGAAATAAGAAAATAATGGTGAAGATCAAATCGAACTTGAAGCAGCTTAAGCTCTCCGTCCCAGCTCAAGAAACCCCAATCTCTTCCTTCCTGTAAGTTTCGCGATTCTCCTTTTTTATCTATCCCTTCGATACCAAGTGATAATCGTACATATTAATGGTTCTACAAAGAAATTGGATTCTGAATTTCTGATTTGTACTTCGATCTGTTTTGATTGGCGGGATTGCTAAACAAAAATCAAATGATATGAACCATTTTTTCTGGGTTTGAATGTGATCTCTGATTCAGAGAAATTCATTGAATTCGATTAAAATCCTGAAATTACAGGACGGCAAGTGGAACGTTTCACGATGGAGATTTTCTACTGAATCAAAAGGGGCTAAAGCTGACGTCAGATGAGAAGCAATCAAGGGTAGTTTCAATTGACATAAGCCCTAATCTTGTTTATGAGATCAATGTTCTAGGGAATAAGTAATTAAGGAAATTTCTTGTGTGTTTGATGTTACATTATAGCAATCTGATAGCAAGGAGCTTGATTTTGAAATCACTGCTGAAGACTTAGAGACAGTGAAAGTTATCGGAAAAGGCAGTGGTGGTGTTGTACAATTAGTTCGACACAAATGGGTTGGCAAATTATTTGCTATGAAGGTACTTTTTTGATAGCCAATTCAAGCAAAGTACTTGTATTTCTTCTCATTGACTACTCTCTTATTTGGATCTTAAAGAGGTGAATAAGGCCTTGAGTATTCAATAGAACTTGGGGTCTGAGTTTGTTTATATTATGAATCACAGGTCATACAGATGAATATACAAGAAGAAGTCCGCAAACAAATTGTTCAGGAGCTCAAAATAAACCAAGCATCATCACAATGTCCACATGTAGTAGTCTGCTACCACTCTTTCTATCACAATGGAGCCTTTTCACTTGTGCTTGAATACATGGACCGTGGATCTCTTGCGGATGTGATTAGACAAGTGAAGACTATTCTTGAACCTTACCTTGCTGTTGTCTGTAAACAGGTCCAATGAAAACTTTCAATACACCACCAAGTGATTCAAAGCATTCTCATGATTTATCATCACTCTTACTTATTTTCCCCTTGTTAACAGGTGTTGCTAGGCCTTGTGTACCTGCACAACGAAAGACATGTCATACACAGAGACATTAAACCATCAAACCTTCTTGTAAACCATAAAGGAGAAGTGAAAATCTCAGATTTTGGTGTCAGTGCAAGTCTTGCTAGCTCCATGGGACAGAGGGACACATTTGTTGGAACCTACAACTATATGTCGGTAGGAAAGCATTTCAAAATCACTACATTGAAAACACTTCCTACAAAAATTTCTTGATTCTGGTATATGAAAACATACATAAAACATATATCTTTTGTCTTCTTCACTTTACACAGCCTGAGAGGATCAGTGGAAGCACATATGATTACAGCAGTGACATTTGGAGTTTGGGCATGTCGGTCTTAGAATGTGCAATAGGAAGATTCCCTTACTTAGAATCTGAAGATCAGCAAAACCCGCCTAGCTTTTATGAACTCTTAGCAGCAATCGTAGAGAGTCCACCACCAACTGCTCCTTCTGATCAATTCTCACCTGAATTCTGCTCCTTTGTATCAGCATGGTAACTCTCATCTTCATATGTTTTTACATAGAAACACAAAAAGAATTATTTTAATGGTCTCATGATTCTTCTTTACATTCACAACAACAGCATACAAAAAGATCCTCCCGCAAGATCATCATCTCTGGACCTCTTGGTAAGTAATTCCTACTCGCCACTCTCTCTGTCTTGGTGAATGTCTTTCAGAGTCATTGATGAAACATTCTAAGATATTTTTGTTCACGTTCACAGAGTCATCCATTCATTAAAAAGTTCGAGGACAAGGATATTGATCTCGGGATACTTGTTGGCACTCTGGAACCACCTGTTAACTACCTTAGATAAGTATGTCCTCTTCTTCTGTATTTGCATTTGGTATATGATAAGATACATGATGTGTAATGCCTCTAAAGATTATAACTTGATGATGAAATTGAATGTGATTGAATTATTTCATTCTGTGTTGAATATGTGAGTAAAAATAGACTCAGTCAATTTAAAAACTTATTTTCTCCAAAATTATGACATTTCGTAAAGGCCAAGTCAAAGGATAAGAATATACTAGTCTTGACATGAGATCCTATCATGTATCTTGACATGAGATCCTATCATGTATCTTGACATGAGATCCTATCCTATCTAAGGAGAATAACATGTGGTGGTGATGAGTCATGACACTCCAAAGACCCATTCATGTATTTATGTGTTAGAATAAAAGTCAAAACGATTATTTTAGTTACCAATAGAATTATGATTATTGATCAACAGTGACAATTCTTACATAATAGTCTTTCATATTACTTTGCACAAAAAAACGTCTTTCATATTTATTAATTTTTGGAAAAGTCCCATCTATATTATTTTTTACGAATCGCTCTTTATGATTATTAATTATTCTGACTATCTTCGAGCAATGCATGAAAATTGAAAAGTATTGAATCTTACATGTACTGTAATTATTTTTTTAAATATGTAATCAAAACCAGCTCTGTTTTTAAAAAAAATAAAGAAGATCCGGAGATTATAAGCAAAACCCACAGCAGCAAAATTAAAGTCAAGCTGACATGTCTTTGGAAGTCTGACCATAGACTACTTCGTTAACATGCATGCGATGATATTTGTTGCTATGTCTTGTTGAGAATGTCGCCATTTTTAGACAAGTAGCATTTGCTAGTATGTACTCAGCCACTTCTAGCTCTTGCTCTGTGCCTTCATATTGTATCCATTCCAAGATCTCTAGGTGCTTCGATAAACATTTGGGAACAACTGTTGGTTCGTTAAAGCGAGTCATCCGATCATTGTCACAGGCACTGCTACTATGTTTCTGAGACGAAAACAAAAGAAAGAAATATTACGTGTGTTAGTGTCCCTTATCCATATCTAGCTACTGACTAAGCTACACAACTGTCAATTCTTCACACACCACATGTGGATTGGTGGATTTTTCATAGTTGGTGTTGCTGCGCATGCAACTATTTTTATGGTAAAAACTATGATCCAACTAATCCATACAACGATATGATTCGAGTTTATTCGTTATTGTATTGCTCATCTACATATACTAGTTAAACCTAAAATGAAAAGAAAAGGTTTTCATACAACATACCTTAATTAGTTTGATAGATCGAAGATTGGGAGCGTCTTTGAGCATACACGCAAGTAGATTGGCCCATCCTGCAGAACATGTACATAGCTCTAGATGTTCAAGATGGAAGAAGAAACTGCCTCTATGATATGGAGTCTGCAATTGAATTATATATTTTTATTTATTGTAATGAGAATAATTACAAAACATAAATGGAGAAATTTTGGCAACATTAGAGTAAGAATGTTATATTATTAATACCTTTGAAGTTAGAGAACAGAGTGAAAGATGTTGGATTGAGGGAAGAGATCCTATGAACTTCTCAGATTGGTCACAAATAACCTCGATATCCGCCTTGTACACCTCAGGCATAAATTCAAACATTATAAAGTTACTGAATGTATCCTTAATGTTCAAATCCATCAAAGGAGCTTTTATCACAAACCCATGAATCTCCTCAGTGCAGGCGATGGATAAACTCCTCAAAGTAGGCACATTAATGTAGAATATCATCACACAGTCATCTTCTTTTTTGTTTACAACCAAATTTTCAAGAACAGGGCATTTGCTTAAAAGCCTTTCAACAGATTCGTCGCCCGAGAACTTAACTGATAAAAGGTGAAGACTTTTGAGTGATGGCAAACGAAAACAATGTGGGACAAACTTGCTACTTAATTCATGGAGTATCAATTCATTTAGGGTACTGCAAGTTCTCAAGCAACTCGGCAATTCTACGGTTTAGCCAAACAAGTCGAATTTCAGCTCTCTCACAGATCAGATAGGTAAGGTAGGCATATCGATATTAGACATCATGTAATCTTCATATTTGGTTTCTTCTATAACCAAACATTCAAGAACCGGGCAAGTTTTTGCAAAACTTGCAACCGATGCGGTGCCCAAGAACTTAACTGATAAAAGGTGCAGAGTTTCGAGTAATGTCATACGAAAAAAACTCGGAACAGCCTTGATACTTAGATCATGGTCCTTGGAGTGTCAATTCTTTTAGGGTTCTGCAAGTACTCCATTCTAGGGTTCTGCAAAAGAACCTCAGATCTCTCACAGATCGTATAGATAAGCTTCTCACGGTCGGAACATCGATATTAGATTTCTTGAAACCTTCATATTTGGCTTCTTCTATAACCAAACATTCAAGAACTGGGCAAGTTTTTAAAAAACTTGCAACAGATGTGGCGTCCAAGAACTTAACCGATATAAGGTGAAGGCTTTTGAGTAATGGCAAACAAAAACAATGCGGAACAGGCTTGATACTTAGATCATGGAGTGTCAATTCTTTTAGGGTTCTGCAAGTACTCCATTCTAGGGTTTTGCCAAACAAGTCGAATCTTAGCTCTCACATATCGGATAGATAAGCCATCAAAGTATAGGCACACCGATATTGTATATCTTCACATCTTCATCTTTGGTTTGTTGGTCTACAACCAAACATTCAAGAACAGGGCAGATTTTTTAAAGACTTGCAACAGATTTGTTGCCTGAGAACTTAACTGATAAAAGCTTCAGAGGTTTGAGTGATGGCAAACGAAACCAAGGCGGAACAACCTTGATACATAATTCGAATAGTGTCAATTCTTTTAGGGTTCTGCAAGTATTCAAGCAACTCGGCAATTCTAGGGTTTTGCCAAACAAGTCGATTCTCTGCTTTCTTACAGATCGGTTAACCGCGATTTGAACCCAAAATTGTATGTCTGAAGCAGAATAGTTTTGGGTAAGCTTGAGATGCAATCTCTCTAGACTTTGAGCATCTTTTGACAACAAAGATCCATAAATAAAACTCAAGAAAGTCTCAAAATTCTCACATGTTTCATCATCAAACATGGCATCCGGCGCCAGGTTCAAGGACCCTCCCAACGTTTTGATATGAGACGTGTTGCTACGGTCTCTTCAAACATCGGAAGGAAGCAATGACAATATCTTCAAGACCAATTCATCTGGCAACTCAGCGAGCCTCTGTTTCTCCATAGTTTTGTTTATTCTGGTGAATTTTGCCCTCAGTTTTGGAGGACCCGTCGCGGAATGATAAGGGCAAAATTTCTGCATTTGCATTTGGTATATGATAAGATACATTATGTGTAATGTGTCTCTAAAGATAATTACTTGATGATCAAATTGAAGGAGAATTTCTTTTTTCCATTGTGTCCTTTCTTTTATATGTAATATACAAGGTTTTGGTTGAATATGTGAGTAAATAGACTAGGTTAATTAAAAAAAACTTAATTGTCTCCAAAATTATGACATTTCATAAAGGCCAAATCAAAGGATAAGAATATACTATAATCTTGACAGGAGATCCTATCTAAGGAGAATAACATGTGGTGGAGATGAGTCATGGACATTCATGGGTCTATAGACTCCATACTCCAAAGACCCATTCATATATTTATTTATTAGAATAAAATTCAAGTAATTATTTATTGATCAACGGTAACAAGTCTTACATAGTAGTTTTTTTCATAAGATTATTAGTTTTTTGGAAAGTCCCATCCAATTTTTTTTAATGAATCTCTTTGTTCTGATTTTATTTAAAATTGAAATGCATGAAATAATATTGAATCTTTCTTACATATAGTAAATTATGTGAACAAAAACTGCTCTGTTTTCACAAATTAATGGAGATCCAGAGATAAGAAACAAAACCCACATTAAACAAAAATAAATCCAGGAAAAAAAGAGAAAGAAGAAAACTAAGAAACTCTGTGTTTCTAAAGACCAAAACCATCACATAAGAGTTTAGTCAAACACGAGCCGACATGGTTTTGAAACTTTGTACATAAACTTTAACTTCCTAAACATGTCATGATATTTGTTTCTACATCATTTTGGGAATGTCGCCATCTTTAGACAAGTGGATTTGCTAGTATGTATTCAGCCACTTTCATCTCTTGCTCTGTGCCTCCATATTGTCTCCATTCCAAGATCTCGAGGTGCGTCAATGAACATTTGAGAACAACTGTTGGTTCGTTAAAGCGAGTCATCTGATCATTGTCACGGGCACCGCATTACTGTGTTTCTGAGTCCGAAAAAAATATGTGTGTTAGTGTTACAAATCGTTCAAGCAAAAAGCGGAAACACAAAGATGATTCGAGTATATAAGTTATTGTATTGTACATACTAGTCAAACCTAAAGTTATTAAAAAACACATATGTATACAACATACCAACTCAATCAGCTTGAGAGATCGAAGTGTTGGAGCGTCTATAAGTGTAGTGTTTAAAGTAAATTCCACCATCTCGTAGAACATGTATATAGCTCTAGATGTTAAAGATAGAAGAGGAAAGTGCCTGTAGGGTATGGGGTCTGCAATTTTCGAGGTAATTACGTTAATATATTTTTTGAAAGGGTATCTAGAATAATTTCTAACTTCTGAATTTTGAAACCAAAATTCGATATCATGTGAGAGGCTAACTAGAATTAATTTTTTGCACCTTTATCTGGTAATTTCATGCAAAATTGGAACTTCAAGAATAATCATACTTTTGAAGTGAAAAGTGAGTTTTTCATCTGCTGTGTTTATTATTTTATAAACTTTTATAGGGAGAATTTAACATTGTAGCAATGTCTATATTGGTTTTCAAAAGTTTGACGAATTTTTGAGAGTGGGAATAAATATACCCTAACTCAGGAATTTAATTTGCAATCTGTATACCCAAGGATCATAGAATTTACTTTAAATGTTATACAGTGTGTACATGATATAAATCCTTCGAAACTTGATAGTTGATAGTTGATATTATCCCCTACATTCTTGAAAATCAATATTTCAAGAAAAAAACTATGTCTTTCTTTTTATGGGCCGGGAAAAGTTGTTTGAAACGGAGAAGATTCTTGTTTTAAGGATGCGTAACTATTTTATATACATAAAATGTCAATATAAAGTAATTTGAGGATAGACGTTGTTATTTTTATTTTAGGAAAAGTCGTTATTAGTGATGGGAAGTAAAATTTTCGGTCCAATTAACAATACCAGAAAATTAAAAAAAGGTGAGGCTAGTGGTGACGAGGATATGATACGGATATGTTTTAAAGAATGGTCTTATCCTCTTTGCCTAATGAATTGAAAACTCCTAAGCAAATCTAAACCATAAATACTACTATTTAATTACAAACCGACTTTATTTTATTTTTATCCTCTGCGTAAGCTTTAGACCTGATCTCTTTGATTTTTTTGTTTTTTGGTTAAGCAACATCTGTAAACGAGAGAAATATAGTTATAAATTCGAAAGATTTATCAAACTACCAAAAACCACTATTTACAGTATTTTAAAATTTACTAATTTGGTATTATTTGTTCATTTATTTAAGAGAAATGATTCATTGTAATGTTATTAAACAATAATATCCCATAAATAACAAACAAATGAAAAAGGATTTAGAAAACAAACCAAAAAAAAAGAAAGCGAGATAGTGATGTTGACGGCTCATATCATGAGAACCGCATATCAGAAACACAATAATAGCAATTAACATATGCGATGAGATAACAATAACAACAAAAAAAAAAAATTGAAATTAAATAAAAGGGTCAACGTTTTCCACGGAAGTGATACCCACACATATAATTATCCTTTTTTCTTTCCCTTTTTTATCTTTTAAATCTGAAATAAAGAAATAACTCAGAACCTCTTCACATTTCCATATATATTGTACATGTCTATCTGCAAATAGAACTCATGTTTCTGTGTTTCCTATTGTACAACAACACACCCATCCTTTGACAAAACCACTTTCTTCTTTGTGTTTTTTCTTACATTCAAGAACCCTTTGTTTTCTCTTTTGTGTTTCTCTTCTGTTTTTAAAGATGAATATTCATTTGAAGCTGAATCAAATGGGCAACATGATCTATGAAGGTCCAACGAGGATCGAAGATGAAGAAGACATTTTACAAGGAGTTTCAAGGACATTCTCTGAAGAAGAATCATCATCTTGTTCATTATCCTCCATGTGTTCTTCATCTGATTTAACAGAGGATGATGATGATGATGATGATGATGATGAGGCTTCTTCATCTTCTTCAAATGGACCTCTTGAAGATCTCTCCGACCTCATGTCTCATCTTCCAATCAAGTAAGAAAAACATTCTTCTTAAATCTTTCAATTTAGGGGTTTATCACCAAATGGATCTAAAGATTTATCGTCATTTGTCTGTTTTCTGGTAATAACAATAGTTTTGTTTATTATCTCAGGAGGGGGTTATCAAAGTTTTATGAAGGAAGATCACAATCATTCACATCACTAGCAAATGTTAAAAGCCTTGAAGATCTTATGAAGAGAGGGTTTCAAAAAAATAGAAATTATGGAGCAAGAAGAAAGCCATGTAGGAGCACTGGAGGGATTTTAGATCAAATCTATAAAAGAGTTTATAGTCCTAAAGCTACAATCTCCAAGAAACCCAACAAAACACCTTCCTCTACTCTATCTTGTCTAGCCAGCAAAAGACATTAGATCTTAGAAAAACCAAATTAGTTTTGTTTGTCCCCAGGTTTTTAACCCTTTTTACGATTCACCAAATTCGGTTTCAGTAACACAACAACAACAACAAAAAACATCAAGATTCCACTGTCTTAATTATATAGAAAACTTTAACTAGACTTGTTTATATCCTTCTTTTTTTGTCTTTGAGTCATTTGGCTGTTTGTATCAAAATTCAAAGCTTGTAAACAGGAGTGATTCTGAGAAGGTGGAAGCATTTTCGCATAACTATGGCTGTTGCTTCACATAAGAGACGCCTTGTCTTTTGTTCCGAACCAATAACGGCTCTGTTCGTTACTGATTGCGATAGCAACTAGCGACTAAAACCAACGATTTGTTAAGTTGTTTGTTTGGTATTGGTTGCGATAATTGGTTGTTTTATTGTTTATTTGTAAGTCGCAGCGATCAATGATCAATTACAGCGACTAATTGCAACAATTAATCACTATATTATTCGTTTATTATCGCAGCGATTAATTCATATACTCCTTTTATAATTTTATGAGATTTTTGCCAAAAACAATATATGTTTTTTATATTTTAAAATAAAACATATAAAATATATATTTCTATATAGTTTAATTTGGTTTAATTTAATTTACTTTAAATAATATTATTTTATTTTTTTATATATTTTTATTATTATTATATATTTGTGACCATTTTCTTTGTCTAATAATCACGGGATTGATCGCAGCGACTTATCGTTGGTAGTCACTAAAAAATCTAACAATTGAAAATAGCAGTCGTTGATAACTGCGATCAGTCGCTGTGACCGGTCGTTGATCACTGCAACTGTAAAACAAATAGTCATTAGTCGCTGCAACTACAAAATGAACAGTTATTGATGATTGTCGCTGGTCGCAGTCGCCAACGAAGAGACCCAACCTGACAATGATTTTAAGTTAAAGGTCAGAACACTTGGTGGTTTGATTATACAAAATGATTCAATCTTTAGCATAGAATGTTTGAAATATATACCTGACAATTTGAGAAGAATCTGGTGTAGCATTCGGATAAGTCATAGAGGTACTCGCACAATAAGTTCGGTAACAAATTGGTACATACTTCCTTAACAGTCTGCAAAATAGTTCAAAACATTGATCTAATCGTATTATCATCAAAAACACAAAACAGAGCTATTGACTGATCTACGTACCTCAGCGAATCGTAGCAAGTGAAGTCCTAGCGCTCGTTCATCAGCATGATCCAACACTAGCTTTCCAGTCTACAACAAAGCAATGAACATGTTGAAACGTAAGAATTCAAGAAAAATAACAAAAGAGAAGCTAAGAAATTTTGAGATTATGCAGCCAAGAAAACTACCTTCTTAAGCTCATCTATGTCTTTACCAGACTTTTTGATGATTGAACAGATCCGAGCATGTGTGTAGAGAAGGTAAACAGCTGTGTTTCCCTCATTTCTTACTATGTGTAGATCCGAGCATGTGTATCTTACTATGCAAAAGATCTAAGATGGTTTCAGTTACCTTGTCGTTAAGCATCTGATCTTCATTGAAGTTATAATCTTTGAATCTTTTGTTCTTCAAATCAGCATACCTTCAAAGCAGACTAAACGAAAGGGGAAAGTCAACACTATTAGAACCATTTTATAGGAACATCCATCCCATTTGTGACACCTTCATTACAAAAAAAAATTTTAGAATCAGACACTTACTTCACAGCACCATATCCAACTGCCTCAGCTGTTTGGTCAAGCTCTTCAGGAGTCCACTCTTTGTCTTTACCTGCACAGATTCAATCAATCTCAAGGTTCAATATTTTCACATTACTAACTGAACAACTAAAATGAGAATCCCAAAAAAATGTAAACAAATGCATCATACCCCACTCAATAAGGGCAGCTTTACTGCGAGCCTTGGCCTCATCTAGCAAATAACTTAAACAGACCACTTCTGAATCCCGAGTTCTATATGGTCTGCCATATTTTCCAAAGACTAAGCCAAAACCAGCATGGCTCGTTTTAGGGTAATTCTTGTCATTATCTTGAAGCCAACCTGCTTTACTTGCAGCCTGATTCAGAGTAAAATGACCGCTACCATGAATTAGAGATCAAGGCAGAAAAATTTCACATAAAACCAAAACATCATCAAAAACTACTTTGAACACCAAATCAAAGTGTAGCTGTTGGCTAGAACCAGTAACATATATAATCCACTCAGGTTTCTCTTTGTTAAGTCGATACCTTGACAAAGAAGATTTTTTCATCAGCAGACAATTAAACAATAATATGGACTTATCGAAGAAAACATTGAAAGATAAACTTACGAAAGAGCAGTCAGATCTGTTGTCTCATAGTTAAAACCACCATCACTCTTTATAATCATGAGTGGCTTAGCTATGCCTTCAAGAACAATCACTTGAGCACCTTTACTTTCTTCAACCAGATTCTTACTTCTCAACTCCTAAAGAACTTGAGGGATGTAAGGATTGTAAAAGCTTTCTCCCTGTTAATATAAACCCATCCATTTAGCAAAAAATGATTTATTCTAGCTCACTAATACAGTAAAGATATTTCTTACCTTCTCTTCAAGCTCAATTCCAAGGCGTTGATAAATCTTAGTATACTCAGTTCGGCTGATTTCACAAATCTGAGCCCAAACCTTACGATACTTAGGATCTCCACTCTGCACAAAAGAAGAAGGAAAAAAGTAAAACAGTAGTTTAGAATGATAGTAATGCAAGCAATGTAGTGATTTATTCTGCATCAAGAAAAGAAAACACCACTGATTCAGTTTGAGATATCCACCTTTTTGTGCCTTCTCCTTGAAGTCAGGATCCTCTTTAAATCTACTTTGTGATTATTTGTAAAACGCCTGTTAGACCACATCTGAAGTAAGAAGTTGAGTTCTTCAAAATAATACATTTATGCTAATAAAGGTATAAAATAAGGTTTTACTCACCTGAAGATCTCCAATTGCTAACTCTGTTACATCCTCTGGGTCAGAAAATTTCTCAAACAGGTACTCAATTAGCATACCAAACTGCAGATTAAACGAAAGTTTTTGTATCACTATTAACATTGGTAAACAACAACAAAGCATGTTCTAAGAGGTAAAAAGTAAGTACCTGTGTTTTCCAGTCACCAACATGGTTTCTACGTAGAACTTCAACTTTTGAAAACTCGAGAATGCGAGCTAATGTATCAATACCATGGACAAGTATATGTTCAATGCTCTGCATACATATTTAAATCAGCAATGTTGAAAGTTAATTTAATGTTCGAGGACTCAGAAACTAATCATATACAAGTAAAATAATACCTTATGCACCCACTTAGCTGATAGTAAAACGTTGACAAATATTGTATGTTGTGGTTTCGGACTCGGGGTATTACGGACTTCGGCTCAGAACGTTCTGGTGTTCAAAAAAAAAAACGTTGACAAATCCACTTTTGGCTACAGAACATGATTCAACCATCTCAGAATTTGGTAGATTGCTCATAAGTGCCTACAAAGAAAAATAAATAAAAGGGTTTTTGTTTTTTCTTTCACGTGGCTCAGATACAAAATCTACTAGTACAGAAGAACGTGAATTAACCAACCTGTCCAATATCCTGAAGATTCTTGAACTAAGTATTCTCCTTTTCTTTAATCTTGGACCAGATGCTCATCGCATTGTTACTAGAAACAACACTAAGGAGAAGGAAGAACATAAGTAAACAAATACGAAAGGATTGAATTCAAACCAAATATATAGAGAAAAAGGGAAAACCATTGGTAATCGCCAAAGTTTTCAGAGCAGGCTTTAACCAATGGCTCAATATTAGGTTTATCAGGAACTGTTAACTTCAGAGACGCTTCAAAGAGCTTAACAACTTCATGTTTGAGGTTTCCAGTGATTTTATCCTCCTGTTTTCCCAGAAAAGCTCAATACAAGTTACGAAGCAGAGAAATAACATAAACTTTATATCTGAGTTTCTCCATGTTAGAATCTACGACTTACATCTGCCATGGGTACCATTGACTGTGTCTTGGTTTCCATAGGAAGTCTCCAAATTTATGGTTTGCAGAGATCTTTACCAATCGGAAATAATGGAAATATGAAATCGATCAACGGAGAAGAAAACAGAACGAGAAAGTCATACAACTTCGACAGCAAGTCAAGCTTATTTAGATTTTTGTATTAAAAAAAAAAAAGGAAAACACATATCACATTCCCTTTTTTTAACAATTATTGCATAAAAAAGAATTGAATAATGGGCCGAAATAAAGGTTCACGGCCCATTTACTAACTGGGTAACTTGAGTGTGGCACAATGAAATTACCTACCAGTCAGCAAACATACCGGAGGATTGTAACCGAATGCGATAACGGCGAGGATCGAACGAACCGGTGGCGAGGGTGAAGCTGTACAGATTTGAGTGGCTATCGATGTCTTCAAAATCATCTGGGGAGCATTTTTCTTCAGATTTTTTCCCGTGGTCTCCTCTGACTCGGTTCAGACCTTCTTCATCACAGTTTCTTGACATTTTTGGGCTCACTAACTCATAATTAAGAAGTTCATACCAAGCAAAAGACATCTATCAACCAAAAACTTTTGTATCTTTCCCAATTTTCATTCAGTATATGTGCGCGAGAGAGAAGAAAGAGAGACATGTTATTACTTCTTTGCTATTCTCTTTTTTACTCCATACAGACACTATTGTCTATTGTAGAACCTTAACTTAGAAGCAGAACACTTCTTTAAGTATGCATGCAGAGTTTTGTTGTGGCTTGAGGAGACCTGAGAAGGTTCTATAGAAGATGTCAAGATGAGTTGTTTCAACGGTCGTTTTTGAGGCAACAATGTCACTTTGGATGCGTATGTTAACAAGTCTGGGTGATTTAGGCCTTTCTGACCCAAAACTCGGCCTACCAAATCCACTATCTTACGTTAATTTGCCATATGTACTTGTCTTTCAGATCTTTAATTAAGAAAACCCAGAATAAACTTATTTATCAAAAGCCATGTACGTCGAATTAATACGAAAAAAATAATAATAAAGTTGCTTCGTATAGTATATACATGCAATCAAAGGAAAAAAAACTATTTTTGTAGAGGATTAAACATGTGTCAATCCCAAACTTTTTTTTTTACCAGCAAGCCTAATCCAGACAAGAACGAAGTAGTCGAACCTAGTAATGAAACAAGGCGAAACAACAACGAGACCTGCTGGATTTGATCTAAACAGATCGGAAGGAGGACGGGAAAGCGAATCGAACGGCGACCCACGCTTGAGGGAGAGGAGCAGACAAGAAGCGGTCCACAGTCCGAGCCCTCTAGCCATCCCGCTGCAGAAGACGCAATCAGAACTCGCCGAGAATCAAAAAGACAGCAGGCATTGCAAGAGAAACCCAAATCAGCCAGGAGAAACCGAATTAATGTGGTGAGCCAGTGTGAAATTGAGATTTCGAGTTGTAAGTCGCGATTGGTCAGAGAAACATGGTAATTGGAAGTTGCGCTGTCCTCTATGCACTCCATAACCGGAGACCTTTAAACTACAACCAGAGCTTCGTCACCTCGCCGTCCGTTCACGAATTGTCACCACCACAAAACCAAGCAACACCATCGATATATTGGGTCGAATCCAAGGGCCAAAAGGTAGCAAGTAATAGGAGAAGGGGCGAGGAACGCCGGCCACCGCAGCTCCTCCGACGAGCAGAAAACTTGAAGACGGCGGTTAAAGAGAAAATGGGCCTTTTTGGGCACTTTTTATTCTTTACGTATACCAAACATATTAGCAACTCTTAATATCGGGATAAAAAATTTAGTTAGATTTGCTTAACTAAAGATATGCCACGTGGAAACTTGAAAGACATGTTTGCCTTTTGTCCACTCTCGCTCCACAAAGAAAGCATGTTAGCAGCTTTAAATTGCTTTTAGATTAAGATTCCGATTTATATAATCTGGTTTTCTTAGTACATTATAAGACTAAAGGTCGATAACTAAACCTATGTTGAACAAAGACACTAAACCAACTAAATATAACGAATATATTAGGTTATTACATCCAGTTAGATCCAGCTTAACGGTTTGCAAATTTCTCGGTTTTTGTTTGCACCATATCCGCATTTAAAGATTTTAAAGTTTTAACTAACTCAATTTAAAAATCGAAATACGAGAAATACTAGACAAATAATAATAATAATAATAATAATAATAATAATAATAATAATAATAATAAATATTATTGATTTTATGATGAGTCAACAATAATACATAATAGATCAGATAAAGCAAGAGAGAAAGAAATTAAACATAACCACATAAAAATCAACTACACGATGTCAAGAGCTCAAAGAGACACAAACAAGACCAGACGTCAACATCAATTAATTGATTTTATTTAATTCAATTAAACAAAAAAAAAAAAGCAAAGAAGAAACTTCTTAAAAGAGCAATCCAAAGGCCAACACCACTACGGAGGCGAAGAAAGTAGGGATAAACGAGGAAGCATCGGAGGTAGGGCTCGGTGCCGGAGCACCAACCACGGCAGCCGTCTGCTGAACCGCAGAGAACGATAGCATCGCCACCATAACCGCCACGAAAAGCTTCATCTTCATTGCCTCCATCGTCAGTGTTTTTTGGATTTGAGACTCGGAGAAAGCAAATGAAGAGAAGAATAAATGTTTCGGTGCTTATTTTTGATGTGTGACTTGTGAATTACATTTCGTTAGTGTTTATTATATACACGAGTACGCATGTAAGGCCAAGTGTGTACATGTCACTTTACACCAACGCATTGAATAATTTAATTTTACTGGTTTAAATACTTAATTGTATATCCCACTATAAAATTTAATTTAATCGTTTGAATGTATATAATAAATATGTTATGTTGTACTATGGAATTGATTTATGACACGTAAAAGGTTTTAGGTCATCAACTATGTACATAAATAGTTGAAAAAGGATGACATAGTTGTAAAGAGCAGTGCGCACCATTTGGGATTGTATTGTTATTTTTCTCAATGACGGCACATAGTATTTATTTTAATTTCGTTTCAAAATAATCACTAACAAGTAAATTTATAAGGTATACACGGTCAAGATAGCATTGATTATCTTATTTTTTATTTTATGGTTTGACAAATTAACTATGATCTTATTTTTAGACAAAAAGATTTAAATCATTCGTATTGAATAAAAATAATTCTTGAAATATTTTTGTTTTGTTGGCGAGTTAGGTCTCAAAGTTTTCCAATGTGCTCATTCAATGAATGTGTTGTTTTCTTTCTCTGATTACTCTTTGTACACTTCATCTGTATGAGATTTGTCCATAACAAAAGGATTAAATTAATTTATTTTGTGTGTGAAATGAGTAGATATGAGAGAAGCGGTGAGCTGTTTAGTTGTTTCTTATAGGCAAAGAAGATGGAAACTGGATGATGCTTCCATGTGCTCCAAGTAACATGATTTGGCCTAAACCCATATTTCCCCTAATTATTATTCTCCTTTTCTCTTTCTTTATTTCCCATTTTTAGTTTTGTTATTAACTAATCGACTTTGATATTTGATTTGGCGTACCAATTTTTCGGCGTATCAATATTTTACTCCAACATTATTAAGTAATTATTGGAAATTTTAATTGTGTATATTATCATAAATGTTTTGTCGCAACATTTGTTACACAAATATCGGAATTTCATCCAATCTAATAATTAACTGATTTTAAATAAGATTCTATCTACAACCAAATCTTCTATTTTCAGAAGATTGTATGAGGATTTTTGGATTTCAATTTGATTTTTCTGGAAAAAAATATATACAATACAATAATACACATATATATATTCTTTGTTCATCACTCTTCTTAAACACCAAAGGACGGTGAGTTCTTCATTTTACGTAAATACTAGTGGTTTAATATATACTTGCATCTTAGATCGATTCATTCTAGACTTTTAATATTTTTTTAATAAAAATTAAGGTTTCGTTTATCTGGGTTGCGATAGAAGCAACACGTTGTCATACACGCTTATACTCTCATATCTTACGAGCAAAGATTCTGTAACAACAAACGTTTTATCGAAGAGATGAGAATTTATATGGCTTAGTGTTCTTGTACTTTACTTAAATTGCAATGATTATTTTTCTTATGACGAAGTTTCATACGGTTGTATTCCAAAATTTGTCGATATAGCACATAGAACCTTCTAGAATTTTGCTATAAGAAAGATAATCATTGCACTTTAAATTATGTACAAAAACACTAAGTCATGAAAATTCTCATCTCATAAAACGTTTGTTGTTACAGAATCTTTGGTCGCAAGATATAAGTATGTGAGTCAACAAAGATTATGGCAATATGTTGTTTAAGTGTATTGTATATATTTCTTTTCAAAAAAAAAATTGAAATCCAAAAAAAATACAATCTTAGTAACAAAGGGTATCGTTTTATTTAGGAATTTATGAGACATCATGCTTTACAAACTACAAATTAGTTTTAGAGTGAATTAGATTAATGGAAACTCTAGCAAAAAATAAATAAAAGATTATTTAGATAAATAAATGGCAAAATGATGCCAGTAAAAAATTATGTAAAAATTATAACAGGTCATCTTTTAAATAAAAATTGAATGAGAATTAATATGGTCGTTATACAAAGATTATACTGAAACAGATGGCTCGCCCTCATAAATACAACTTAAATCAAAACAAACTATAGTAAAGGGCCCTGTTTGCTAACAAATGTGCCGGCTCATTAAAGCATTGGTTCACATGATTAAGTTGTAGATGCTCATGTCAACACATCTTCCTTAGAGAACATAAACTAGAACTTCGCAGTTTGATTCATCAGACACAATCACTGATCCATTCCCTTATGCTTTTTCTACCTTATGTATGTCAAAAGAAAAATAGATATCATTATTAACCACTTATAGACTTATAGTTGAAATGTCAAATGCTGACATTTCATTGAGTAACAGAATAATTAGTTGGTACAATGAATCAAACCTTCATCATAATCAAATACAATGAAGAAAAGATTCTAACATAACCTTCTTATCTTAAATGTTACAACTTACAAGAGAGAGTGTCAAATTCTCTCTTTCACACTTCTTACAAACTACAGACAAACTTCTTCTCTTCCAATTCAAGTAACAAATAAAAACCCCAAACCCAAACTAAAACCTATAAACCAAAAAAAAAAAAAAGAACAAAACAAAACAATGTCCAGGCAAAACCAAACACAGACAGTAAAGTGTAAGAAAAAATCAACAAAAACGATATTTTCACACTTCACATAAACACAAAGGAAAAATGCAGTACAAGTGTTCCTCTACATCTTCATGTTCATCATCTTCTTTCTTCTGTTCATCCTCTACTGACAATTAGGGTTTCTTCCAGGACCTCCATAGTAAAAATAATGTCCCCAATCATTATTCTTACCAATCTCAACATCATAGCAATTCGATTTGTCAGTGAAAGTGTTGAGCTCTTTTGGTTCTTTCAGATTATTAGAGCTATCAACGACTTGAATGTTCCTAAAGTAACTTGCTTTCGTGAACCCTTCATCCGGAAATTGGCCACTTCCCATTTGCGTAGTTGTGTGGTGACCATCTTCTTCCATGTTCACTACTTCTCCGCCCCATTCTACTATTGATGCACTATCCGCTAAGTATGAGAATAAAAAGCTTGGCCAGTATCCCAACACATACCCGTCCCCAAACTGCATCCACCAGTGCCCTTCTTTCGGATCCTACAAGAAAAATGTTCCCAAGTTATCAGTTTGATCCACAAGACACATTCACAGATCCATTAAGTTAGCATCTCTGAGGACGAAAAAGGTGCTATGTTTAAGAATTCCATGAAAAGAAGTGGTTCTTAAGCGAAGCTCTACAAATGGAACCAAGTTTGATTCATCATACACAATCACTGATCCATAAATTTCGCAGTTTTGAGATAAGAAAGTGATATTTTTAAGAATGCCTGAAAAGAAATGGTACAGTGAGAGGAGCTTTAACATATGAAAACCGGCTTTTACCTTCCAAATAGTAATACTAATGTCGTATTGCGGGTTATGGAAGCCAGATACTGGAGAAATACTGGCTCCCATTGCTATTTGACTGTTGATTTGTATAAAACCCGAACAAAGGAGATTGTAGCAGCCAGTAGCTTGATAAGCATCACTCTGTTGTTTGTTTCAAGAGAACATATCCACACAAATATAACACTTCATTAGCCCAAGAGGCATACTAAATACTCACAGGTCATTAGATACTGAAGAAGAAAAGTTACAGTATTTTTCAAGCTTACCGTCCAGTATGTGAAAAGCCTAGTGTTGTTATCCCCATATAAATCCGGACTAACCTGATTTGTATTTGATATATATGTTAGAGAAGTAACGAACATAAGTGTACTTGAGATTAAGTTAAATTGGTATGACTTTATATAGAGGTTACCTGCCAACCAGCTTCAATGCTGTTGAGATCTTGACCAAAGGAACCTCCAAGAATCCATAACTGAGACAAGCTGAACTCATTGGAGTTTTGCACTTTGGGTTCCCATACATTTATTGTCGCCCTTGCGCCGTAAAACTTGCCTCCTTCCACATAAGCTATCGCGTGCTAGATCACCAACAAATGCACATACAAAAGAGAAAATCTTGCATCAAGAATACACACAATAAGTAGACATATAGGTACAAGAATCTAAAGATCACTAAAATCTACCTGATGACCACTTTGGTTGATGAGATCAGGATCAGCAGATCGCGGCAGAGGAACGGTACGGTGCTTCTTCTTACCATACCGTTTAGCAGAACTAGCCCTCAAGACATCTTCTTTCTTTGTCCTCCTCACTGGTATTGTCCCTTCAGAACACACTCCGTTCTGGTGCCATAACTGAGTTATTGGATTGATTCTCTCTTTTGGTTTCGCAGACACTTTGCTCTCATCAAACATCCCTTCTGGAGTGTAACTAGGTTTCATCTGTTTACAAACTCATAATATGTTAAAAAATTAGCAAAATTGAAAGTAAAAAGAGTTTGAACTTGCGGCAAATGCTGGAAAAAGTTACCTGAATCTTGTGATCTTTGAGATAAGGATGATCAAAAGCTAGTTGCTTAGATATGTGAACACAGTCTATTGTGTCACCATCTGGACTCTGTTTGAAATATTACACACACAAGACAAAATGTAAATCAATATAGAGTTCACATTTTCACATAGTAAATCACAACTTTCCTACATTTTCTTACTAACAACTAAACTATGGAACCAAAATTTAAAGCCAACATATAAGGATCTATTAGTAATCATCTCTGCACTCGTAAAATCTTAGAAAACTATATTACTCAATCAATTAGGAATGTAATAGCAAACAAACAAAAACAAAAATTGAAAATTAAGAAAAAAAGATGCAAAAACCTGAATGCTCTTAACGGCTGGTTTATTCAATCGATTCAAGTGTTTGTGCACTTCGAAATTCTGCCTTGAAACACTGAGTCTCCCAGCGCATGTTAGAGAAAGCAGTCCCCAAAAGCAAAACCAAACCAGAAACCCTCTGAAAGCCCTCTCCTTGCTAAAATGCACCGGACCCATCTCCTCACACTTAAGTCTAAAAGCCAACAAGAAGAGAGTTAAAGGAAGAAGCTTTTGGGGTATGCTACTACTCACTTATCTAACGTATGCCTTTATTTGGTGTGAAGTTTTGAAAAAAGCTAAAACCTTTATTAATCTTCTTCTTCTCCTAGAGACCTCAAACTCTTCTCTGTAACCCACCACCACTAACACCAGTGATTCTACAGCGACACTGAAGTGGGTCTCTCTCTCTCTCTCCTTTGATGATGAAAAGACTCACTTTTCTCTTCCTAGTCACATTCTCTCTCTACTTTTAATTATCCCCTAAATAGTAAATACTCCTTTCTGTGTGTAATCAAATCTGTTGAAAATATAATATACGGCCCCAAAATTTTAATAATTACGAAAACGAAACCGTCTAAAAATGAGAAACCCCCCCCCCAACAACCTTTTCTAAAAATATCCGCAGTGGGTGGCTAATAATGCTATATTTAGGTAATGGGTGTTCAAATGATTATTTGATAATAATACTACGAGAGATACAAAATATGTATTAAAAATTGGTGGATAAAATAAATGATTTAAGAAAAAAAATTTAACTTAACTAAAAGAATGCATAACAACATACCTTTTTATAAGTAAACTTACAAAATACATTTGTTGAAATAGCATCAAATAAACAAAATTTTCATATAAATTTTTTGATATAATTCGGTAACCGAAAGTCTATCTTCAAAATACTAATCAATGTTTTCTACTAAAAACTATACTGCCTCTATTTATAAATAAATGTCCTTTTATAATTGATTTTTTGTTTTAAATTAAGTGTTGTTTTATATTTTCAAGATAAATATTTGATAAGATATAATTTTATCTCGATTGTATTAATATATTGACCAGTAATTTTTTTATAGATTATATTAATGAAATCTAAAAATAAAAAAATAAAAATTGTTTTTGGAATATGTAAACCTTAAACAACATTTAATATTTATCAACTACGGAGTGATATTTATAAAAACAATAACTAGACAATATTATTTAAAAATAATGTAATATTTTTTTCGGGGTTTATGACTAAAACATTTTGAAATAAGATGCAAGTGGAGCCCACGAGTCATGGCGAGGTAGTCGATGCAACTCCTTGTAAAGTTTCACGAGCTCCGCTCCAAAGAGCGACCAACCAAATACATAAGTTTCTAACTATACCCCTTCAGACTTTACATAGATGGTCCTTGCACTAATTTGCATCTATCTAATTTATCACTCGGTTTTGTATTTTTAGTGTACCTTAAATTAACGATGGAAAAAACATGATATATTTCAAAAAGTTTAATATTTGCGTACATTTCAAGCATATATTCCTCTTTATGATTTTAGTGTTTTCTTTCTGTTAAATTGTAATTTTCAAACGAATAAATTCTGAAACATCGTATCGAACGATGCCATTAAAAATAAAATAAAGAAACGAGAACTAAATTCTTTAAAAATGTCGACTTTATGAGTAATTCTTTAAAAATATTGTTTTGACCCATCATACTACTGGTTGAATAGCTTATTACTTTTTACTAGTTACAGATTAAACAACTAATGCATAGTTTTTCTTTTTACAACCAATAAATAACTAATACTACCTAGTTAAGATGGGTGTTCTAACTAGTGAAGCAAAGTTCTTTTTTTTTCTTTTGTTCGTTAAATTGATAAAGTTAACGTGGTAGTTATACAGAAATAAGCTAATATAAAAGCAGCTTAAATACATAAAAGATTTGATCATTTATATTGGGTTGCCTTGTATTTATATAAACTTGTATTCCATCCTATTTATTTTACATGATATTTTAAAGTTTTTTGTTGATTAAATTTTTTTTTATGACCATTTATATTGTACAATATTCTAATTTGAGTTGCCTCGTGATAATAATGTTCTCTTTTGTTTGCTTACAAATAGTTTCAATCAAGAGGGGGTAATAGTATATGATTGATGGGGAAGCAGACACAAGATTTTGTCTCCCAATGGAGCTGTTGGTCTCTCTTCTCTTTCGGTTTGCTCGCCGTTAACTAGGGACATGGATTCGCCGTTTATACTTTGACGGCGTTATCTCATTAAGATCGATTTATCATCACTCTATTCTCGATGAAGGGGTAAAGACGGAAGAAAGATCTAACGAACGTTGAGGAATCCAATGAGGTCAAACAGTGTAGCAGAGCATCATTATGAGATTCCACAAAAAAGAGATTTTGGTAAATAAATAAGTAAAAGGCTTTTATCAAATATGCAATTGCAATTTAATTTCATTGGTTAAAGCTTAAAACCTTAGCGAATTCTTCAAATTACTTAAATTATCTATGTAGTTATAACCATAAATGCTACTTAGAAAACTAGTTGACAAAAAAGAAGAAGCTAAAACTCTACTCCTTGTAAAAGTCAACAGTAGTTACTACGAAGAACGAAATATATAAGGTGTAGTTTTTAGTTAAAATCTTACTTAATTCGTTTTTTTGATTAGTGAGCTTTGAGTAGGTAGGTAGTAGAAAAGATGAGTAATAAGTAAGTTATAATAATAATCTTTAACTAATTGCGCCATCATCCTCGTTAATCACCACCCTTGTCTTTTCTAACTTTTTAATTTGTACATTATTATAAGTTAATAACGTGCATGCAACTAAACAGCCAAGTGAATAACCCAAATTACTATTGACGGTTCAGTCTATTCAGATAATCCCTCGATGCTAATCGGTTCAGTCTACATAGACTAATTACCGTTTTTGGTTTCATTATTATAAAAAACACATCACCTTTGAGGCAATTTTGAAAAAATGTCTACGTATGATATATTCTTTACATAACTCAATTTTTTTGTCCTTTGACCATTTTTGGACAAACGTCCAAGTGGATCAATGGCCGATTCTTAAAACAATTATGTAATAAATATTTACTAGGGAAAGTTAAAACCGGTCAGTCCAATCTGTCTAGTAGGACTAGCCATATCTATGCAGTGTTCGTACATGAGACAGATTTTGTGGATCTTTGAGAGATAATCCAAAATTTGGTGATTCGTCATTGCGGAATCTTATGGATATTATGTGTATTTTTATCTCTTCACGAGTCTGGTTTCTTAAGCACGAGAGCTTCTGAAGGGTCTTGAAGCAACCAATTGAATTTCCCATATAGAATATACTTGGACCCTTCACAGAAGTGGTCCGTTGGCCCAAATAAGATTTAGTTTTGGTTATCACTTTGGCGTTTTTCCTATGTTTCTCGGCCTGGCCCAAGTTGTATTTGTTTCCCGTATTCATTTTTTAGTGTTTCCAATTAGATATGAAAGGTTGTGACAAATTATTAAGAAGTGAAACATTAGCCTTACATAGAAAACTGAAAACATCTATTTCGGTGTAACAAAAACAAATTCTAAAAACACCTTAACTAAAGAAAAAATGAAGGATTTATCTATTAAGAGTCAAATATTGGATCCCCTTGACATTTTGAATTTCGATTCCGATTAAAAGTACCCCAGAAGACTCCGAAACCTTTCAAACTTTTACAAGATTGCACCAAGAAAAGAAAATAAGTACAAAGTGATATACTCCAAGAAAATGACTACAAAAACTTGAATTGGAGTCCAAAACATTGCTCCAACCTGCAGGAAGAAAGGTCAGCAAAAACTAATCAGTAGGAGATACCAAACTTTGATGTCTGATCTTGGACGAGAACACATCATCATCATCACACACCCAAAAAAACGTATATTAACAGACTAAAGAGAGTTCAGCGATTTGATAAACGTACCTTGCTTTATCTCGAGATCACTTGTCACTTCAGTAGAGCAATATATAACCACACCAAACTATCCATCCACACTATTACAACAAATGATCTTGTAGAATCACACAAGAAGAAAAAAGTACTTGAACTTGATCATCCCCAATAGTTTCTCATACCATAAAAAGTATTCATACCATAGATCACATCAAAGGATTATGCTCTGTAACCTTATAGGTCCTTCACTAATATAATATACATTATCAACAAAAGACGAATCTATCGAAAATTCTAGCTAATCCCTAATTTCCACCCTCCTAATTCCTCTAACTAAACATTCCTAGGTCAAGCCAATTTTTCGAAACCTCCAAAAAGCAGAATTAACTCTAATTGCTAATAGATCAAAGCAAGCTCCTTAAGATAATGAAAGCTAAAACTATATCTGCATCTCCAAATGCTCAATATCTCCTAATTTCTTTGATTCTATAAGCAAGGATTTAAAAAAGAAACACTCCGATTATTTCCAACAATCCCTAGAACTTAAACCCAATAATCAAACATGAAACTTTCTATACAGAAAAAGAAAAACTTTACAACCAAACAATCAGAAAAATAGAAAATTTGGTCACTCCAAATGAAGATGATAGTAATTATGATGAGTAACAATAGAAGAAGACGATGATGATCCATAACCATCATCGTTATCATCACGATAATCAAAGTATAAAACTTCTGGAGGTGGAACACAGATATAATTCCAGAACCATAAGACGAGTCGACCCATTTGCTGAAGCGGAAAACAGCAAACGAGTTGCAACATCTCGCCGCTGCTGATTCGTTCTGATTGCGGAATCGACCGTAATCGCTGAAAAATCTCCGCCGATAAATGGGCTACGGACATCACCGTGTCGCCATGGAACACCATGTCTTCGCTCAATCGTCTTATCTCAACAAAAATGGTTTTTTTTTGGTATCTTTCACAATTGATCTCTTTGATTTGTCTCTCTGTGTCTGTTAATTATATAAACTTAATAAAGTAACGAGTAAAGGAATATTTTGGGGGAATTTATTCATTTAGAGATGATCAGGTCCTAAAACCGAATTTTTACCGGTTCTATTGAAATCAAACTGACAATACGAACCAATTTTTGACATCCGGACCAATTTGGGTTTCTATCAATAAAAACCGATTTTTAAAAAAGTGTCAAAACCGAAATTTATTTTATATACTTTCTCCATTTCTAAAAAAATTCGTTTAAAATTTTTCGCACTAATTACAAAAAAAACTAATTATTTTTCTGTTTTACCCTTTTTTAATACATCTTAGAAAATTTTTTATTGGTTGATACATTAAAATGGTATGAATAAAAATAAAATTTTTACTAAACATCTATATGAAAAATGTAAAACGACATATACTATAAAATAAATTTTAAATACTAAAATAACACTATTTGCGAAAGGGAAAGAATATTTGATTAACAATCGAATCCAAGTTAGAAACAAAGCCATTTCAAACCGATTTATATTCAATACAATTTTACTGTAGCGGCTATAAGTGAAACCGAACGATTTAAGACCGAACCAAACCAGGATTAAACACTCAAGTTAAAAAGCATTTTGTTCATCTTCGTGATTTAGACACGTTGCTTAGTCATCATCTCATCGCCCATAATATGTGGGGGTTTCAATATTTTAGCAGTTTATTATATTCTAGACACAATCAATTCATCTGTTAGGCACGATCGTTACACTTTATTTTTTATTTTTTTATTTTAAAAAGTACTGAACACCATCGGTCCAACACGTATGAGAAGTCAACAGTTAAGACGATCTTTTGAATTTTGACCATCCGTTTTTTATTCACTATTCTTTTCATTCATAAACCATTTACTTCTCTTCCAAGAAACAATTCCACACATAAAAAAATAAAACACATAATTGATTTTACTCTTAAAAATATATAATCGAACTGTACAAAGAAAGGAGTTGAAACAGAGAGAAATTGTAGATTAAATCAAAGCCATTCTATGAATCTTTTGTCTCTTTGAACCCTTAAACAAAAAACCTGCGAAATATGCTTTTATTACTCTTACATTTACAAGGTAACTTCACCAACAACAAACAGCAACATTTTCTACAAATCTGCAATTTTCAAGAAAAAAGAAACAATTTAACGTTAAAAATCTAGAGAAAGGAAAAAAGAGAGACAAAAACTTCCGAATTTTCGATGTTTTTACCTGCTGATTTACTTATTCGAGGTAAGTGCGGAGAGGACTTTTATACCGTAAGGATTGGTTCGAAGAGATGAGATATGAAGTTTAATGGCATCAACCAATAGACCATGGAGATTTCCCTGCAATAATATGATTTTTTAGGGACTGAATCTGAAAACAATCTGATTCTCTAAGGACTGAATCTGAATAAATCAAACTATTGTTTCTTTTTCTTTACCTTGGCTTGTTTAAGAGCTGCTTGAATGACATAATTTCCGTAAGGATCAAGCATCACTTGATCAAGACGACCATAGCTTATGAGTTCTCTGATGATGCGAGTTCGGTGTTTGTCATCAGCTAGTTTCAGACACTTTTCAACTACATTGCTGCTACACTTCTGCATCGATAACTCGGTGTAGTTTCCTTCTAATTGCTCGAGGATTGCGAAGGTTGCCCATTGAAGTTGAAGCTCAAAGACATATTGAAGAACATAGTTCCTGCAAAAAAGAGTTTGCATCTTTTCTCTGTTAGTACAAGAGTTGGATCAAAAGCTCAAAGAGAGAAATCGAAAAAGAATACCCGAAAGGATCTTGAGAGAGGAGTAGAGCATTGGAAGCAATTTCAGCGACTAAGAGATGCTTCTCTTCGCTTTCGGAAGAGCCAAGACATTTTTGAAGTACACAGCATCCATATCGATCAGTTGCAAGCTCAACACAATAAGTAATCGCAGATTCGAAAAGAAACTGAAGAGAAAAATAAAAATGGACTAAAGACATTTTCAAAACATTGGTCTTTACTGAAAACTGTAAAGAAAGTAGTTACCTTTCGGCAGTGAGGTAACAGATACGTCAAGCATCGTTGAATAACGTGATTACCGTTTATATTCTTTATCAAAGTCACAATGCCAAGCTTCAAAGCAGAAATGATTATTGAAATCTCCTCTTGCTGCTTCGGTGTTTCAACGATCTTTTGAACAGCTCTAGTCCTGTTTAAAATGACAATACAAGGTCAGGTCAAGATCACAACACACAGATATTCATATAGAAAGAAAGCTATTACCCGTGCATATCACAAGATATTTTGATAAGCACTCCTGGGTTTCTAGTAATGGAATGAACAATCTGCATTCTCTGATCTTCGTTGCATACTTCGAGCAGCTTTTGAACCAAATAATTCCCAAAAGGATCCATCATAAGCTCACTGATATAGTCAATGATCTCAATAAAGATCATCTCTATATCATTCCCATCTTTCTCAGCAAATTTTCTCTGCAAGAAGGGACAACCGTGCTGATCCTTTGCCAGGTAATATATCTTCCCTCTTGCCTCTGCAACAGAGTTATACTTTGGAGGCTGCAATGTCAGATTATTGAGACCCATTGTGAGATCTTCATTGAGTTGGTTCTGCAACCAAAGTGTTCCATTTCGTGAATCATCTCCACCTCTGTACTTTATCACTTTAGCGGTGTTTAAACCGAGCTGTGATCTCATTAAAATCTTCTCCGAATAACACATTTTCCTGGCCCTATCCAAACTCCTCACACTCTCGTCACCATCTTCTCCATTCCAAAACAAGTTTCTGTTAGACTGCTCAGCTCGGCGAAAATCGAAATGTTCCTGTCTTGGAGCAATATCCATACTCTGATTATTATTATAAAGATAGTGAAAATGAGGGTTCATAGACAAATACTGTTCTTCTTGCAGCTTAAGCCTCTGAAAATTCTCTTCTTCGATATTCCTCCAATTCACATGAGATTGATTCAACGATGGATAGTGAGACAGAGGCTGCAGGTAATGCTGCGGCTGAGGCTGAGCAGGTGAGATCCCTGAAGAGAAATTTGGAAAGCATCCAACTTGTTGCAGCTTCCTAAACATTAGCGGATCGAGTTTTCTTGAATCAAACTTGTCATATACACAAGGTGAGCTATTAGGAGAATGGTGGTAAGAAGGATTAATGAACATAAGATTGGGATTTTCCTGAGTTTGATTTGGGATTCCAAAGTTTAAGTTTGCCTCAGCAAACGAAGAGGTAAATGCGCGGTCATCGGGAAGAAGGTTTTGTTCTTCGAATTGAGTAGCCTTCTTGATGGTTGATGATGATCTGCTTAAGCTCAAATATATAGGGAAATGATTATAATCGTTTCCTGAAGTAACTTTAGGAATCTCACCAAGAAGCTTCACAAATTCATCAAACTCAGGCTCATCATGTCTTCGTTGATCCATCTCGAGAGATCGTCGATATTATATACATTCACCAGAGGAAAAATAGAAACTTTTACCTCAAAAATTTGTGATCATCAATGATAAATCTTGACACAACTGCAACAAAACAAAAACACTACATAAGCTCTTAAAACAAACACCAAAAGAAACGTTTAGATGAAAGAAACAGACAAAAAGATATTAGTGTCACAAGTTGTTGTTCTTATTCTTATTCAAGAAGAAGACTTTATAAGATACATATAATTAAAAAATCACTGATAGGTTCTTAAATAACAAGAAAAAGAAACACTGGGAAAAGAATCCACCACTCATCAGCAACAAAAACATTATATTTTCCATTACATTTTTTTGGTCTCTTACTTCAAATCAAGAAAAACACGTAAAGAACACCGACAATTTCAGTGTCACTATAAGCTGAATCACTCAAAAGCCATAGACTCAGAAACAATACTTTGTGAGATCAAACACTATAACATGAATCACTCATGAGTCCTTAACGCAAACACAAAAGCCAAAACAAAGCGATCAAAAATTTAGACATTTGAAACAAAGAAACAAATTAATCATCAGATCGAACTGTACGGACGATAAAATTTTGGAGAAAATCACTATGATCTTAGCTAGAGAGAAAACACAGACAAATCTTTGAAAAGATATAAGTTTCGAGAAAGAACAAAGAAACCCAGATGATAATAATGTACAATGATCAGACGAATAAAATGAAAACTCACAACTACAGAAGGAAAATCCGATCTTTATCTCCGACCAAATATTCAGACTTTTCAGCCGAAACCCACTGACAAATAATAAAAAAAATTCTCAGTGACAATGCGAGAGAGATTAATGTTTTGAGAGAGAGAGATAACAATACCAGTGAGGTTGAAGAACCACCATTAACATATAAAATCACCAATCAGGTAAAGGTGATGAAGAGGAAAAAAAATCAAACACATGCAAAGAGAGAAAGAGAGAGTTTATATTTGGTAGGCGGCGTGTAGAAGAAGGAGAGATAGAGAGTCAGGGTTAAAAGTTATAAGCTTTTTTATTTATACTTTAAGGTAATTAATTTGTTAATAAAATCGGATCTTTGATATTTTGTTTGTTATTATGAGAAGAAGAGAATTGAATTAAATAAAAATAGGGGAAAAATAGTTTAGATTAAAGAAAAAAAAAGGAGCGAAGAGGATGATGAAATAATAAAATAGGTATGCATGAAAATGGAAGGTCTTTTATGATATTTGGGTCACAACTTATAAGTCTCTCTCTAACTTCTTTAGGTACGTTTCTGCTCACTTTTTCCTGCGTTTTATTAATGGCTCTGTTTCTTCTCTCTCGATATTTATATTCACGTAGATATATGTACACGTTTTATTAATGGCTTTCTTTCTTCTCTATCTATATATATAATTTTTTAAAAGTAGTTATCTTTTATGAGAGTTTTGTGAAAATAGCTACTTTTAAAATTCTTACGTGAAAATGAGGATTGTTTACTGTTAAAAAACTAAACCTATCCACTGAAAAAAATCTATCCATTTTTCATTTTTTATTTTAAAATAGAGTAATCCTATTTTGGAATTTGGGTTTTCTCCAATCCTACTTTATTTCCAACTCCAAAATGAATTTTTTTATTTTCTAATGTATATTGGAAACGAAATACTTCAAAAATAGGGTAAAAATTGGAAATCTCCATTTTAAAATTAGAAATAGAATAGTATCGGAGAAGATTTCCTCCAAAATAAAGTTTGGAGGTGAATATATAATGAGATTGAAAATGGTCTAAAGTTCATAATAATCAATTCCAACAAAAGATATTGACAAACTTTTCTTTTTTTTTTGTATGTGTGTGTAAGAACATAGCCTAACTAATTCGAACAAAGCATATAAATAATTTCATTTCGTCTAAAAAATTGTGGATATTTCATGTCAAAAGTTTAGCATCTCACCTTGTATACGGCGGAGGACAGAAGTTGATGATGTAATCGACTTTGGTGGCACAAGTGTGTTGTCTGCCAGCAAAAAAAAGACCTGAATCTGCATCGGATAAAACTCGTTTAGCAAAACCACGTAGAGATCGAGTTTGATATCAACAATGGGGAAGAACATAAGAACTCGATGCAGTCATCGATAACTTCAACATGGTGAGACTTTCATCCGTTAGAGACTTTGACTTTATCAGATAAATACTCTCTCCATTTTTTTATAAAGATGGATGTTGTAGATTATTTTTTTCACAAAAATAGAAATTTTATGTTTCTAATGTAAAAGTTATAGTTGTTTACCAGTTTTACCCTTACTAATTAAATACAATAAAATAGTTATAAAAGAATATATTTTGAAATAATAACATTACAATGAGGATATGGTATTTTAAATTTGTTCATTAAGTATTAAAACATACATTTTCAGAAACGGAAGGAGTAAAAGAGAATAAAAAGATGAAGACCAAAACAAAGACGATGAAATAGACACGTTAATGGCAAGAATTTTCAAAATTTTCGATACTAAAATCCTACATATAAAGATCATGTAACCTCTAAGCAAAATAAATGCAATTATGATGATGGTTGGAAGTATTGGCATGTCCCAAACCAAGTTCATAAGAAATTATTAAATTAGTCAAAAAATAAAAATGTGAGAGAGAGAGGTCAAGAGATAGAGAGATCTTACAGAGCGACGAGAAAGAGGGTGAATAAGAGCGGAGGTGCCGTTGCTGTGGGCAGAGGTTTTTTTTTTGCATCTGGTCAAAAAAATTTCTGAGTCCGCCAGTGGAATCACTGTAACGTATAAGCAAAATAGAGACAAATATGATCATGGTTGGAAGTATTGTCATGTCCTAAACTAATCTCGTAAGAAATAATTAAATTAGTCAAAAAATGAAAGCGTGAGAAAGGGAGATAAAGAAATCTTACATAGCGGCGAGAAAGAGATGAATAAGGATGGAAGTGTCACCGCTATTGGCGGATTTGTCAGTGAAGAAGACTCCTCTAGGATTGAAGCGGCGGAGTCGAAGAGGAGTGATAAAGTGGTTTTAGGTTTTTTTTTACTAATCTTAAAATTATTTAAGTAGAGATGAATTTAATTATTTTCATAAGTTTAAATATATTTATGATAAACCTGAGTTCGAATTACCAATTTTGTAAAATCCATTTACCATTTTATTTTTAAGAGAAATTAAAGGATAGTTTTGAAATTATGAAATTTGTTTTAAAAATAAGTAAGTTATGTGGACAAGAAAAGTTAAAAGAGGTTATCCTAACTAATCATAAAAAAAGAATAAATATATTAGATAAATGTTTTTTAATAACAAATGTGTCATAATACATTTAATTATGGTGCAGGGGTATTTTCATCTCATAGTAATTTATATTAGTGTCATAAATGTTTAACCAATCACCTAATGTCAAAAAATAAAAATATAATATGTCAAATAACATCATAGCAAAATGACATGTGTTTGGGAGAATAATAATTTGAAGTTATTCTAACAAACACATGTTTTTTATTTTTATTTTGCTATTAATGTGACATGACATACTATTTTTTGTTTGTTAATAAGATGCAATATTCAAATTTGAATATGGATGGTGACACAAGAATGAGACTAACGCAAAATATTAAATGATAAATGTTTACTTAAAAGATATTTAAAGCTATTCTAACACATACACATGTTTTTCTTTACTTTTTTTTGTTGTTGATGTAATTTGACACACAAAACTTCATATCTTTAAAATATATGATATGATAACAATTCTTAGTCCATACCTATAGAGTTTTAGATTTTAAAAACTCATTTGTAAACTTTATTCCGAGTGATCTTCCAAAATTATATAACATCGAGTAGTTCTGTCGTCAAATTCCTATAGTGTTCAAATTTACCGTCTTTGGTTTTTATATGTGGTGAATACTTCGTACCTCAAATCTATAACCTGTGGAAATTGGATGTAGAAACCCTACCAAATGATGCTCAAATAACTTAAGAGTGGCGTTTCGATAAAAAACTTCATATCAGAGGCGTTGTTTAGTGACAAGTCTTACCAAATAGTGCTTAAGTACCTCAAAATGTTTGAAAATGAATGAGTTTTCCTAACTTTTTTTTTTTGAGTTTTCCTAATTTTTGGGGGTAGTTCATAACAAAATACTAATAAATCAAAAGTACCGAAGAAGTTTCTAGGAAAACTGCTAAATTGTTATCTTTTACCTTAAATTCATTATCAACTTGGAGCTGTCTTTACTTGTAGTGTTTCACTCTTTTGGGCAAATAATAAATTATATATATATATATATAGTTCTATGCGAATTCGTAAGTTGTAAGAAAAAACAACATAGAAAATCATAGTCTTGAGAGAACCTTTTGTTTTGTCAATTGCTTGAGAGAATAACTTAGGAATCTACCCTTCGTACTTTTTCCAATTATTGATTGTTTTGATACATAATAATTTGAATAACAATATCATGAGTGAATTCGAACTAAAAGATTCCATTAAAGTAGGTTAATTAAATATTATTATAAATCGTCTTGAGAAAAAAAAAATAGAGCATGGTGACAAGGCCCACTGAAACCCTAATTAGCATAGCACCCAGTCTATTAATTTATTGCAATCAAACATATTCTCCATTATCACGTGATCTACAAGCTAAAAATCTTCATTTCAATTGTGTCAGTTCAAAGATTTGTTTCGATCTGTAAAACACGACCAAACTATGTGTCCGTCGGTTGTGGCTTTTACTTCGTCAGACTCTATTCTCATTACTAAATTAATTAGAAACTGTATACTATAAATAAACAGAGAATCAAAAGGGGATTGCTTTAGTATCCACAACTATAAATCACACTAATGTAAATCTTTTTTAAGAAAAATGTGCGATAAAATCGTTTAATATATTTGCAAAAATAGTATGATTTCTTTGCAGTTTTTGAAGTATTATTGACTTTGAAAATGCTTTAAAAGTTGTAGAAATTTTTTCTCATCAGTAATATTCTTTGTTAGATTGAAAATAAACCAAAAAGAAAATAGTAAGAACAAAACAGAAATTGGATTTTGATTCGTCCTAACTGCTTGGCACAAACTTAAAGGGGGAGGGGGAAGGGGGTGAAGACTATTTCTCAAACTTTAGACAAATTTTACATTTTGGATTAAAATTCACATGTATTTGAGAAATAAAATATTATAATTCGATTATTTTTAAAACCGTGGGCTACATGTCATTTTTTTATAAACCAATTTAAAGTGTTGTTTATAAGTATCTCAGCTTCAAACAAACAGCTAATTACATCAATAGATTATTTTTTGGCGCATTTACGTACAAGCTGAACATTAGTATCCTATAAATCACACTAACTATAAAAAGTCGGGAAGAAAAAATATTTAAGCTAAAATCGTTTGGTATCTTTGCGAAACTTATAATTTATCCGCAGTTTTTAAAATATGATTGATTGTGAAGATGCTTTGAAAGTAATAGATTTTTTTATCAATAATGTTATTTGTTAGATTGAAAAATAAGCCATAAAAACAAAATAAAATTTCAGGGAAGATTACTAAGTAGCTTTCCCTTCCTTGGATTCATTATCAACTTTGAAACTCTAAATTTGCATTTTTCTAAAAGATTCTGATGAACAAACCTAAAAGTTAAAACTAAAGGTTAAAAATGATATGAGTCATGGTGAAACCCACTCACAATTTTTAAAGTATGATTGACTTTGAAAATGTTTTAAAGTTGGTAGAAACTTCATCTCTTTGATAAATACTTTCTTAGATTCAAAACTAAACCAAAATTTTGAGAATGAAATTTCTAGGAATATCACTTGCTACTTTTTTCTTCCTTTAGTTTGTTATAAACTTTAAAACTCAACAAATGTGGCTTTGGCCATGTGAAAACATCAATGAACACACCAAAATAAGTGATTATGAGGATTGAGAATTTTTTTTATTTGATCGAATGGATTGTCAATTTTAGTACTCAAAATGGTTGGGGTTTTTTTCAACTCATCAAATGATTGGTTTTCTAAATCTAAAATTTATAGAAAATTGCTCCCATCAGCAATATTTCTGTTAAATGAATAATAAAAGAATAAAATAAATATAGGAAACCACTAACTGCCCCTCTCTTTGTTTATTTGTTTTTAGGGAGCTCCTCTAACCAGTAAAAATCTAGAGTCTTTCTTAGAATAAACTGTATGATTAAAGAATCGAAAAATATTATTGAGTACATGACTCATATTTATATATACACAACGAAGCAAGTAGAAAAGAAATATATATGTACATATTTAATTATTTTTTTGATTTTATTATTAAATTTAATTTTACTTAACGTACCATTTGTATTATGCAGTATTTTTATTATTAATTGAAAATTTTGCAAAATATAAACAATTAAACTTCTCGTATTACTCTAAATAGAAAAGTAAAATCATTAAACTTCTTCAAATAAAGAAGTAAAAGAAAATTGTAGTGACCAAATCACCAATCGCTCAATTCCATTGATCATCGCAAATTTGCAAATCATATGATCTTTTCTCGACGATCCACCGCGCAGTAAAAGCTAAGAAAAAAAAAACGTTTCTCATGTTCCAAGACTTGTTCTTGATTCGGAGAACACAAAAACAAACTATATGTTCTTCAGTTCACCGGAAAAACATATAATTTACATCGGATAATATGTGTTTCAGATCAGACATCAAAGAGCTTTTGCTTCCTCAGAGACTACTCTCTTCTCATTACTAACTTAGAAGCCATAACCTGAAAATCAAAAGAAAAATAAGAAAAACCAGTTCCAGAATTCACCGATGATTCAAAGGAGAGATTCCAGAAAAAAGAACTAAGACAAACCTGAATTGTCCATAGGGTTACCAGCAGGAGCTGCTGATTCAGACCCCTCGATCTCCACAACAACACAATCAGACATCAAGAATGTCTTAGCCACAGATGATGCATGCTCTAAGCAACATCTCACAACCTAAAAAGGAAAAAGAAACTCGGTTAGCACCCGAAAGATAAGATTTAAATCTGAGAAATAGTAAGGAACTTTGCTCACTTTGGTTGGATCAATAATTCCTGCAGCCATTAGATCTTCGTATTTGCCAGTTGCAGCGTTGTAACCATGTTTTGGGTTGTCGCTAGAGAGAACCTGTCAACCGAAAAAAAGCTTTTCACTTAGTTTACATATCAAAAGACTAAAACTTGCAATCTGTATAAGGAGATTGTTTACCTTTTCACTGACAACACTGCCATTGACACCAGCGTTCTTGGCAATTAACTTCAACGGGTAGCTCAATGCTTTCTTAATAATGTCAGCTCCAACCTGGAGAGGTAAAGAAGATTTGTAACCCGCAAACTCATCATTTATGGATTTTTCCTGCTGTGCAACTCTTCTGGACTAACCTTTTCTTCATCGTTTGCTAGAGTATCTTTAATGGCATCCACTTTCGATGCAAGTCTTAGCAGAGTGCATCCTCCTCCAACAACAATACCTTCTTCCACAGCCGCCTGAAAGATAGTTTGAAGGTTTAAACATTTAACATGTAGAAACATGTTAAGACTCTTTGTTTAGAGATGATGTTGTTACCTTTGTAGCATTAAGAGCATCTTCAACTCTCAGTTTCTTCTCCTTAAGCTCTGTTTCAGTTTGTGCTCCAACCTAAAGAATACAAAACGTTAAGATTATTCTTATTGTTGTTACCTATAATTAGGCTTTCTTGCATCATGTGATTTGTTTCTTATTATCTCACCTGAATTACAGCAACACCGCCTGATAATTTAGCAATTCTCTCATTAAGCTTTTCCTTCTCATAGTCTTGTTCAGCAGCCTACACAAACCAAAAGACTTGATAACCGCAAAATAAAACCAATATTTTTGGGAAATCTCATTGGTTTTTGGAATGTTACCTCGATAAGATTCTTAATCTGTTCAACTCTCTTCTTCACAACTTCTTCAGTACTTCCATCACCAACAATCGTCGTAGTGTCTCTTGTAAGAACCACTTTACCAGCATTACCCAAGACTTCTGGTCCAACTTTCACCAACTGAAGTCCAACTTCTTCTCTAATTACAGTAGCTACAAAGAGGAAAACAAGCGCCACAACTTTTAGAAACTAAACATGTTATTTGCCTTAAGAAACAGTAATAAATAACATTTAGTATTTTGGTTTCACCTCCTGTAAGAGCAGCAATGTCATCAAGGTACTGGCTTTTCCTCTCTCCAAATCCAGGGGCTTTCAAAGCAGCAACTTTTATAGTACCACGAAGCTTGTTAACAACAAGAGTCGCTAATGGCTCTTGCTCAATATCTTCAGCAATGATCAATAGCGGGTATCCGCCTTTAATCGCATCTTCCAGAATGTTGATAATGTCTCTAGTATTTGTTATTTTCTTGTCAACAAGAAACAACTGCAAAAACAAGAAGAGACATATAGTTTACGAATCCATTGGATTTTGATCAGCTATTGGTATTTAACTAATAAACGATATAATACCTTGCAGTTCTCGTATTCTGCACACATTTTCTCACTGTCGGTAACAAAGTAAGGAGAGGTATAGCCACGGTCAAATTGCATTCCTTCAACAACGTAAAGACTATTCTCAGCACTTTTTCCTTCCTCGAGAGTGACAACACCTTTACGGCCAACTTTTTCCATTGCTTCCGCAATCATATTGCCTACTTCATAATTGTTTCCTGCACTAACTGCTGCAACATCTGCAAGTTCACTACCTTCAACCTGCAATCCGGATAAGAGCTATGATCAAGAATCCTCTTAAGCACATAAAACGGAGCTACAATTAAGAATCTGATTATGTCAAAATACCTCTTTTGACATTTTCTTCAACTCTGCGACAAGAGCCTTAGTGGTTTTCTCGATTCCTCTGGTAATCAAAACCGGATTTGCACCAGCAGCCACGACCTGAATAATTCAATTTACATATATCAAAAACCAAACAATGATTTGTTTCAATCCACAAAGACCATAAACTACAAACCTTTACACCTTCAGCAATGAGACCTTGCGCAAGAACAACAGAAGTCGTTGTTCCATCACCAGCTAAGTCATTAGTCTTGGAAGCAGCTTGTCTCACTAGCTTAGCACCGATGTTTTCAACTGGATCCTCCAGCTCAACCTAGCAAAAAGCAAAAGCCTTTCAAATCTAGAAGTCTATTTCACACTAGATTATACACTAGATACAATAAGAGACAACACAATTACCTCTCTAGCGACTGTTACACCATCATTTACGATTCTAGGGGAACCGTATTTGCTCTCTAGAACAACATTTCTGCCTTTAGGACCTAGAGTAACTCCAACTAAATCCGCAAGTTTATTCACACCAGCCTACGCAATGAAATGATATGTTATTCAATAGGAGATAAGAAAGGCAAAAATCAGTAAAAATCGAAAAACAAATCAATCATTGGATTCACTTGAAGCTTCTTAATCGCAATCCCATCCTTGTTGAAATGCAATTGCTTAGCCGCATAGATTTTGGGAAATCTTGCTTTCCTCTGAGCAAAACTTAGGCTTTTTCCAAAAGAGCTCGATGAGATCGAAACAAAAGATGATAATCGATTCGAAGGAGGAGCTAAGGCTGAGCCCATTGAAGACGTTGCGCTAAAGGTTGAAGCCATAGTTTCACTCTCTGCAAAACAAAAACAAAAACACATCAAAATCATTACTTTTTTTTTTGCTTCATTGATGTAAGAAACCCCTAAAGACCCAAATCAGAACACTACTGATTGAACTTTGTAATCATCGAAGAGCAAATCAAAAGGGTATCTAAAAGCAAACAACTTTTCAGCTGCACTCGAAAGATCAAAAATCGAAAATCCAAAGATGATTAAAACTTAATACTTACTGAGAAGCGATCAAGAGAGAGGGTGGATCAAGGGTTTTAGCAAATGAAAGGTTTTCTCGTGAAGAAATCGATTTATGCGATTGGAAAGTTATGATTTTTTATACCTATATTTGATCACAAGTGTAGTTGGTGCACAGTACAAACGGTCAAGTGTGGTCCGAGGATCGCGTCTCGGGTTAAATCTGAGCCGTTGGATCGGTAATCATCTAAAGCAACTGAATTGGAAGTATCTAGAACCCTTGAGCCCTAACTCTACTCTACACGTGCGAGCAAGCTTCTTGTAATAATCATCTCATACTTCGTTTTACATAATTGATTTTACTTGTGGTATGCTGATAAGTGATAATAATAAATGAGGCTTAATTATCTGATCAAACAAACGCCAGAGGCCCAAAGTTATAATATTCGGTCTATAGGCATATTTAATATAGATCCACATACGGGCCAGAAACTCGTGTAATAATTTCATTTTCTTTCGTATGATGGGAAATATTAGGCAACAAATCATGATTTAATTTCTTTTTGGTAACAAATTTTTTCTTTCATCCATTTTCAAAAAAAAAAAATGTTAAAATTTAATTTGATTTGGCAACATGTCTTTGAAAACAAGTTTTAGCAATACGATTGTTCTGGATGTTCCAACTGCTGTTTGTCTTCCGTCTCTGAAATCGTTACACCTTGTGTGTGTAAAGTACAAAACTGAAGAATGTCATCGTAAGCTTTTTATCAGGTTGTCCTGTGCTTGAAGAATTGGTTGTGGACAAAGGTGAAGACACCTTCCAACCTGATATGTAACTCTTGCATATTTACATAATAGATGTTATAGCAGGTCAGTAAATATTAGTGAAAGTTTCTTTGTGATGGAATCGAATTTGTGGTCTTTATTTTACGTTTATGTTATCTTATAATGCAGCCTCGGTTTCCTACTGTTAGTATCTTCCATCAGCTTGTGCATTTGGAGTTTTGCACTTGTAAAACGGAGTGGGATTTACTTATGAGTATACTCCAACATTCTCCGAAACTACGATCTCTCAAGCTTAACGAGGTAAATAAAACCCCTTGATACACTATGAAATGCTTTGCGGGTTTTTTTAATTTATTTTATTTTGGTCTAACTTGGTTTAATAATGCACTCAGATCCATGACAATCTTCCTCAAGATCCTATGAGTCATTGGGATGAACCAAGCTCTGTTCCTGAAACGTTGATGTGCGTTCTTGAGTGGAGAAACTACAGAGGATGGAAGATTTAAAGAGAAGTTGCAACGTTAAACTAGAAACATTCGAAGCGTTAGAAGATTGCGACATTCTGCCCGGCGGCAACCGAAGGGAAAGAGATATTTGGTCTGATTACGGAATTGGTGCGTTTGCCGTGGGGTTCAGCAGAATGTGAGCTTGTGTTCGGTTAACTGATATGAAGAGGAATATGTAACTGTTGAAGAACAATATGGTCAAACAATCAACATGATGCAATTATTAAACCGTTTTTGTTGCATCTCTTATTATATCATTTGCTCTTTTTCTATCGTTTGTTTTCTTTGTTGACTTTCGCCTTTGTTTCTACTAAATTAGAGGTAAGATGATGAGTTTTTGACTCAAAGGGAATTTTCATGTTTTTTTTTTAGAGATTCACAATATTATTATTTATGTTTTTGAAAGACTTAGTGAAAAATCCCCACTTATTAGTAAGTACTGTTGCACAAAAAATGAGAGATTTATTAAACATTTTAGTGAATCTCTAAAAAAAAGTGATGACAACGATGACAACAACTATGTCAGCAAGATGTATGGTTCCCCCAAAAAGATATTGATGATAAAATTTCTTCATAATCATCTATTTGTTTTAAGATATGCCACAATAAAAAGAAATTAAAATAATTTTACATTTACATCCTTGTCATCGCTGTCGTAAAAAAGAATTGATTCAAAATATGATTTTCGAGCTCCAGAGTGTGTAGAAAATAATGATTCAGTATAATAAAATCAAGTCAAACTGAAGCAAATTGCTCAGAAAAAAGTTTTAAATCAAGTCAAACTGAAGCAAAGTGTAATTACCCTTAAGCACATTTTCATCTTGATAGTGTAACAGAGTCTCTAGTTAGTATAATAATAATATTATTAATATAATTTAATTATTTAATTAAAATGTTAAATAAAAAAATAGTTTAACCTCTGATAGAGAACAAGTGTAGATACTCGTATCTAAGTGTAATTATTATTGTTGTTTTTCCCGAATTTTTAAAATATACTAACCTTGTAATAGTTTTTTTTTTTTAATTATATAATCGAAAAAGAACTGATCGAACTAAAGTCACGGGTAGGAAAATAAAAACAGAAAAAAAAAGAGGGCAAAATGTGTAATTAGGGTTCTTCAGTGACGACGAGTTCATTTCCTTGCCATTGTCGAGAAGCAGCAGGTAAAGCCATTTCTTACTTCATTTAACTTCCTTAGAGCCTTCTGAATGTTAATTGCATCGGATGATTTTTGGGTAATTTTTCATTTTCTCTTTAGTGATCTTTAGAAAGCATCAAACTTTTGAATTTCATATGCCATTCGGATTCTTGTTTCTATACAGATTGTAGAAAAGATTTGTTTTTCATATGGTCTCATCGTCTTGTCTCTGATTTGGGGTTTACATTGGTGTTGACAGCATAATAAATCATTGGAGAGTCCAATGGATAGAATCAGTTTGTTGCCCAATGATTTCCTCTTGCAGATACTTTCATTACTTCCTGCAAAAGATGTTTTGAGCACAACTGTTCTATCAAAACGATGGCGGAATCTTTGGAAGTTGGTACCTAAACTCGAATACATTGATTGTGACATGAATGCTGATCAGGGGAAATTTGTGCGGTTTGTGGATAGATCGTTGCTATTAAGCACTGCTCCGGTTTTAGAGAGTTTACATTTCAAGTTTGATAGGCAATGCAGCGAAGTAGATGTTGTATTTTGGGTTGAAATTGCAGTGGAACGAGGTTTACGCGAGCTGAATTTCGATTATCATTATATGACGGATGAGCCTATGAGATTACCTCAGAGCTTGTATACCTGTGGAACACTCGTGGTGCTGAAATTAAAAAACGTATCGCTTGTGGATGTTCAATTCCCAGTATGTTTTCAGTTGCTCAAAACGTTGCACCTGGAATATGTGATTTTCATAGATGATGAATCTCCTCGGGAGCTTTTATCAAGCTGTCCTATTCTTGAAGACTTGTTCCTGGATCGAGCCATTCATGACAATGTGACTACCTTTTCTGTTATGGTGCCTTCATTGCAAAGATTCATCTATGATGCAACTGGTTTAAGTAATACTGAGTTGTTGATGAATACACCTTCTTTAAAGTATTTAAAGCTTGTAGATTGGAATGACGAGTGTAAGATTGAGTATATGCCTGAAATCATGGAAGCACATGTTGAGGTTACATGTAGCAACGTTGATCATATCCTCAGATCTCTTGCATCAGTCAGACGACTCTTCTTATGTTTACCCTCAGAGGTAAGATACACTTGACAACAACAATAAGTTTCCTTTTGAACTGGATCAATAAAATTTTGGTCTTTACGTTTGTTTTGTCTTGTATTGCAGTCTCCGTTTCCTACTGGTATAATTTTCCATCAGCTTGTGCATTTGGAGTTTTGTACTTCTGAAACGGAGTGGAATCTACTTATGAGTATGCTTCATCATTCCCCGAATCTTCGATCTCTCAAGCTTAACGAGGTAACACATTCAATCCTAGAAACTATGATACGCTTTTTGTGGTTTTTTATAATCTACAAATCTGTAATGGTTTAATAATGCATTCAGACCCAAGGCTACGTTGATGGAGTGTCAACACATCATTGGGATGAACCAAGCTCTGTTCCTGAAACGTTGATGTTCGTTCTTGAGACTTTGGAGTGGAGAAACTACAGAGGAGGGAAAAGAGAGATAGAACTCGCAATGTTTATCCTGAAACATTCAAGGCGTTTAAAGATTGCGAGTTTTTCCCCACTTGCCAGCAGATCCACTACACTGAAAGCGAAATATCTGATGATCACGCAATTGGCCCGTTTGTCGAGGGGTTCAGCAGAATGTGAGCTTGTGTTTGATTAAATGGTGGTGTGGACTCTCTTCCTTAGTACCTCAACGATCGCACAAGAGTTTGGAGTGACTCTGTTATTGACTCTTGTAAATCTGAGAGTGACTTCAACCTTTGGTATTGGCTGATATCTCTGAAGTTGAAGGTTGGAGATTCTTGCGGTTTGTTTTAGTCGTGGATCGAGTTGGAAATGACAATGGTGCCCTTTTTTATACGGTTCCTTCCTTCATCGAAAATATTCGTTTGTTTTTCATCTATAGTGAAAATTTTGTTCCTTCTTCAATATGATGAATCTGATATTGTGGTAAATACGCCTTCTTTGAATTTTAGAGAATTTTATACTTCGTTATATAAGTTGTTAATCAAAGATTGAAACTTTAACTTGAACCAAAGGCGCCTAACTTCAGTTTTAACATTGTTGATTTTTGTATACACTCGATTTGGTTTTCGTTACCTACCATCACATGAAATTTTCAATAAAATTTTAATCTTTCGATTGATTGGTTTACAAACTCTTTGGATGAGAAGGCGATCTATTTTTTCTACCTAATTGCAAAATTTCTATATATGATTTTGTATTTTAAGCGAAATTTTGGAATATTATTCGAATGTATCTAATGAAAGATAGAATTCGCATAATCAAGTCGTGACGACTAATGTATGATTAAACAGTTTTTATTTTATTATAACGGTGACGTTATTGGTGAGAATGAAATTACGAGAAAAAGCTATTTTCATGACATCGGAAGAGGCAGAGAGAGTATGAAAGATTCATATAATCCATCTAATATATATATTATATATGTAAATCTACAAAATTTAATAAAATTTTGAAATTAAGAAAAATGAAAAAGATTATAAAAATCCTACGATAAATTGTGATGTGGCATGTGATGAGACATTTACGTCATTAGAAATTTTATATGGCATTCACGTTATTGCATATGTGGCATCCATACCATCCCTGAAATCGTTGAAGCACATGTCGAGGTTACATGTAGCAACGTTGGTGATATACTCAGATCTCTTGCATCAGTCAAACGCCTCTTGTTATGTTTGCCCTCAGAGGTAAGATACACACTAAATGTCCTTTATAACCGGATTGAAAAACTTGTGGTCTTTACGTTTATGCTGTTTTGTATTGCAGTCTCCGTTTCCTACTGGTAGAATATTCCATCAGCTTGTGCATTTGGAGTTTTTCATTTATCTGATGGAGTGGGATCTACTTATGAGTATGCTTCAACATTCCCCGAAACTACGATCTCTCAAGCTTAACGAGGTAAAACATTCAATCCTAGAAACTATGATACGCTTTTAGTGGTTGTTTTTGTTTATAATATAAATCTCTAATATTGTTTAATATTGCACTGATCAGACCCACGGGCATATTATCGGAGTTCCAACATATCATTGGGATGAACCAAGCTCTGTTCCTGAAACGTTGATGTTTGTTCTTGAGACTTTGGAGTGGAGAAACTACAGAGGAAGGAAGAGAGATATAGAACTGGCAACGTTTATCTTGAAACATTCAAGGCCTTTAAAGATTGCGAGGTTTTCCCCACTTGCCAGCGAGGTTTTCCATTACACTGAAAGCCAAATATCAGATGATCACGCAATTGGCAAGTTTGTCGAGGGGTTCAGCAGAATGTAAGCTTGTGTTTGGTTAAATGCTGGTGTGCACTCTCTTCCTTAGTACCTCAAAGATCCCTCAAGAGTTTGGAGATTTGATTTACAAAAGTATGGTCATTCAGATATTTCTATCAAATGACCTTTTTATTAACTAGTTTCTAAATTTGAGTTAGAATATAATCATATATATATATAGACAGTTAACCAAAATGGCTCCAAAAAAGTATGGTCATTCAGTTATTTCTATCTAATGTTGTTGCATAGAGATTTCTTCAACAATGTTTTCAAAGTATTTTTATGTTCATACAAAAATAATGTCATGAACATTATTGGTTCATAAACTCGAGTATGATGATAGATGATAGCAATCATGCATCATTTAGAAATGTCAAAATGGGTAGTACACGTTTATTTTGATCTGTCCAATGTTGTTTATGTTGATTGTGGACAAAATTCTGATTGTGTCCATTAACGTTCATGTTCATTAACGACCAAATTCATTAATGACCAAACCTATTAACTTCCGCTCAAAATGGAATATTCATGGATCCACCATGGACCTCAATTATGTGTTGGTTTTTTTTTTTAAATTTAAACTGTTAGAAATTGTCAAAAATCGCTGAAAATCGTCAGAATTCGTTGGAAATTGTAATTTTCAATTTGAAAAAATTCAATTTTGACTTAGATTTTTATGGACCATAAACCGTCCATTGTCCAATAATGTGCAACCCATTTTTTCCGTGGACGAAGTTAAACATACAACATTTTAATCCATTATGTAAATAAGATTGTCCATATATCGCTAATCCATTTTGACATTTTCACCTATTATCTTTAGCAGTGTTCTCTCACCAAACCTCTCAAATAATAAATATATATTTATATATATAGATATATATAGTGAAATGTGAATATGTGAGAACCCCACATAAGTGTAGTAAATTATTTTTTAACAGTGTTAGTAAATGGGAAAAAAAAATATTGCTTTAGGCAGAAACATAACTAGGATCGGTTATGCGTTCGACGTTAAAAGAAAAAGATCGTATTGTCATATGAAGATTAATTATTTATTGAGGATCTAATCAATAGATCATTAGCAAAACAACACATCGTTAGACATTTGTAAACTGAACAAAGTTCAGTGACAAGTACACGTTTCGAAATCGATGTTGCAAACACCTTTTTTTAGACGACAGAAGTGATTGCAATCAGCGTCCGTCAAACACAGTGGTCCGACGCTTTTCCGTGAATTATTTACAGCCGGTGGTGGTGGCGATGGTATGCAAACACACGTGCTTGGTGACTTGCAAAAGCATTGGGGATGCAGATTCTCACGCGCCGCCGTGGTTAGGCTCCCACCATATTCTTAAAATATAAACTTGAAAAGTTAATTACATGAACATAGAGAATAATAAATATAGCTAATTTCTTGTTAAGTTATTATTGTCAACAAAAGGGAGAATAAATCTAATCAAATGGTTTGTTTGATTAAATTTAGATAACAGTGCGATGCATATAGCAAACAAGAAAATTTAACAAAAAAAAAAACTTGAATAGAAAGATAAATAATAGTATGATAAAAATAAACAAGATCAGATGAAATGGAAAAATAAAACATACCAGGCGATAATATGAGGTAGATAGTTGCAGTCATAGCTAAGTAGAAACTGATCTTTGTCATGTTTTTAATTTTCTGGTGAATAATTTGAACGTATTTTTACGGCACTTTGCTATATTTTTGTTGACAATTTGATTAACTTATTTATAGGCCAAGGTGTTATACTTTATAATAAAACTTCAAGGAAATGAATGAGCTTTTATGAATCTAGTTCTTTTAAGGATACAGTCACTAATATCCCCAAAAGTGGCTTTATTTTTGAAAAGATGGCCATTTGGCAATTAGCAATGATAATCGTATATATAACTGAGAAGTCTTGTCTCCATCTAAATTGTTCACCTAAGCAAACTATTTTCTTACTTGAATTAAAAAAATAAAATATTTATTAAATTCATGTTTAATTATACTTATTGAATAAATCTACAACATTCATAAAACAATGAAAACAATTAAAAACTTAATTGATAAAATTAATTTAATAAAAATGAAATCATATATATGAGTAGGAAGTCATATCTCTATCTAAAGTGTCATCTAAGCAAACTATTTTTTTCAATTAAAGATAATTTAAAATATTTATTAAATACATGTTTAATTATATTTATTGAATAAATCTAACAACATAAACGATTTTTTAATTAAAATAGATAACAATTAAAAACTTTATATGCTAAAATTAATTTAATAAGAATGATATACAATTATAATAATAATTTTAATTTGACAAAAAATAATTATTTAAATAATGCATTTAACAAACAAATGAACTGACAAAAGATTAAAAGCAAGGGATAAATAATCAAAGTGTTAAAGCAAGTTAACAAATTGAATGTGAAGAAATTAGAGAACAAATATAGTTAATTTTTTCTAAAAGATATTAGAAGTATTTATACCAATAAATTATAGAATATATGAGTTATATGATTATACATATATTTGTTCTAGATATAATATATAAAAAACATATATATAATTAGAGAATTCTATGTCCATTTAGAGTGTACATCTAAGCAAACTATTTTTGATTAAAGATAGTCTATCTATAAAATATTAATTAAATATATGTTTATCTATATAAGACAAATAAATTAAGTAGAATGGATAACAATTTAAAACATACTGTGATAAGGATTTTGCGAAATATAAATTAATTTTAAATCATATTTTAATTAATAATATTATATTAATATTTAAAAATAATTAAAAAATTTTAATATTAGAATCCAGCGCAACATGCGGATACTAATCTAGTATATTCAAAATTAGGGGAATTATATGTAAATAAAATTCTGAATTTACCACATTCATAAAAGTTGATCAGGCAAATTCTATGATTAATAAAAGTCTCAACTATTTTATCACTTTTCAATTCAACCTATACATAAATAAAATTCTGAAGTTTTGGAGTTCTTCAGACAATTATATCTGCTATTTTTTGGTCAAACGAGTTCTTTGGTTTAACTTTGAAGCTAATAATGAAATCTCAAGGAAGCGCGTTTAGAGAACTTGTCCTTCTCGATGCTGGTCGACTGATGAACAGATTCCATTTCAAATAGCAACTAAACGCTCAGTACATACTAAACTATTCAATTCTAAAAAAAAAGATTTAACGATTGACAAATAACCTTAATGGCCTCAGAGATCTTGGTGGATAAATCATCAAATGAAGAATTCTTCATCAAGAGTAGCAAATATCTTAATTACATCACCGGCCACAACAAATATATTCATCTACCAGAAAAGTTTCAAAACTCAAAAATTAAAATAAAAATCAAAAACAACAAAAGTGTATTATTGACGATGATGAGTCAATAGTAGCTGGTAAATAAACATATTTCCCTGAGGGAAATCATTGGGAATCCGAATGATTTTTTTCATCACTCTCACCATCTAACAATAATCATATTTTCAAAAATGTTAAATCAAGAGAATAAACAAATCTGGTAAATCGAATTAAAGAGATTGATAGATGTATCTGCCTAGTCACCGAAGATCCCTTGGTAAAAGAAAAAGAAAGCTCGGAGCTTAAGAGGCAGAGCAAGCTTACGGAACAATTTTGTAAATCAAGTAATTTTGCAAATTAGGCTTCGTTACCAAAAATCGAATGAACATCAAGTTGAAAAAAAATCCATTGACTATTTAACAAAATAAACGGCGGAGAAAAAAATAAATTGATTGGATTTGAGAGAGGAGAGAAGATGAGTATATATACAGTGATGAAGAAGTGGTCTTCGAAAACCCTAGTTATTTTAGCGTGCCTTAAAGCCGATTTAACTAGGTGTGGGCTAATTAAAGGCCCATTATACCAAATAAGTCAACAAAAAGGAAAACAAATGGTCCATGCAGGTAGCCAACTGAGCTAATGGGCCAATTTGTTGGATTAGCTAAATTTTATTATATCATTCTAAACTATTCCAATTAAGGCAAAATCAGGAAGCATAACTGAACCTACGTCGTTTAAGCAAGCTTGTCTCTCAGACGCTGCATTTCATATTGTTTGGGTGGCCAAATCTGTGCTCCGTTCGTTCTTTCTCCGGTTTCGATCCCGAAGAGAAGATGAGAGTAGTTGTATCTTCCTCTGTATCCGTCTCTTTGCAACTATCCTGTCTTCTTCTTCTTCTCCTTGCTTCTGCTATTAGATCAAGCTCATCTCCGTTGAACGATCCGTTTCTCGGCATTTCTCCTCAAGGTTTGGTTTCTCTTTTTCAATCCGTTTCGTTTTGCTCGAGATCTCTGGCAATAATACTCCGAATTAATCTCTCGTTTTCACCTTTTCCCTGATTGTGTAGATGAGAAGTATTACAAGTCATCTTCAGAGATAAAGTGTAAGGCTGGATCAAAGAAATTCACCAGAGCTCAACTTAATGACGATTTCTGTGATTGTCCTGATGGAACTGACGAGCCAGGTTTCATATCTTCCCAATTTCTCTTCTTACAATCTCACTTTTTCATAGTACTTGATTTTCTAAGTCGATTAGCAAATTAAATTGTGTAGCTTTGTCTTTCGTTACAGTTGTGATCAGAAGATTAACCATTTCAGTTTCATTGTGAATTCAAACCGATGATTAAACTTTTACTTTGTTTAGTGGAAGTTTTGCTTTTTGGGATTATGTGTGTGATGGATCATTTGTTTACTTTTGCTCTGTGTGTTTAAAACTTTCAGGTACCTCAGCTTGCCCCAATGGAAAATTCTATTGTCGCAACGCAGGACACTCTCCGCTTGTTTTATTTTCTTCCAGAGTCAATGATGGTCTTTGTGGTATGTTACTCGAATTCTATAATTCATTTACATCTTAGTTTCTGTTGAACCATAGCTTTGAAATGCCATTAATAAAATGCTGTTGAAGGATTAGCCTAGCAGTACTTATGTTTGCTTTCCCCATGGGAGCAGATTGTTGTGACGGAAGTGATGAGTATGATGGTCAAGTGAAATGCCCAAATACATGCTGGGAGGTTGGAAAAGCTGCTCGAGAAAATCTGAAGAAAAAAATCGAAACATATAATCAAGGGCTTGTTATTAGAAGACAGGAAATCGAACAGGCGAAAGTTGGTCTGGAGAAAGATGCAGCAGAATTGAAGAAGCTCAAAAGTGAGGAAAGAATTTTGAAAGGGCTTGTTCAACAGCTGAAAGGTTTGCCGTTCTTTCTTCAATGCATAATTTAATCTTTCTGTTGGCTGATTTTGCAAATGGCATGAGAGTTGAGGATTAGTTTTCATCTTAGAGAAACTTTTACCAACAAATGTGGTAGTACCATGAGATAACCAGTGTATTGGAATGTGAAAGCGGAACCCTGCGTATAAGTGTAGTTAAATGCCTGATATACCTCAGATCAGTTCTTTAAATTTTCATTAACTACCAAAAGGGAAGAAAGAAAGAAAGAAAATTTATGACTTGTAGTTGACGTAGTGGGATCTGGTAGGATTATCAATTTCATTCTAAGATAAGTTGATAAAGACAGAATTGTGCCTTTAACATGGTTGGTCTTATCATTGAAAAAAGCTTGACATGTTGGACATTTCCCTTGGATTACTTCTCCTGTAGAACGTAAAGAACAAATTGAGAAGGTAGAGGAGAAGGAGCGCCTACAGAAAGAAAAGGAGGAGAAGGAAAGAAAAGATGCCGAATTAGCAGCCCAGCCAGAAAATGGGGATGCAGAGGAAAAAACAGATCACAGTGAAAAAGTTGAAGGAACCACACATGATGAAGGGATGCCGGAAGTTTCACAGCACCATGAAAATCCCGATCAAACTACGCATCATGATGAGATTGGTAACTACAAGGATTTTCCTTCAGATGAGGACCTTGAGGTTAGTTCTTCTCTTGTAAACTGAAATGGATTTGCTCGCTTTTACCTTTGTATTTTGTTTATGTACTTATTCAACAAGTTAAGGAGTCGAACCATGAAAGAAAAGCTTATAAGCCCATTCCTCAATATTCTGGTCCCCCTTTTGACCTCTCATTCATGATGTCATGAATAAATATTAAAGTTTCAAATACGTGAGGTGCTTGAAAACTCTACCTTTTACTCATTTACATCTAAAACTTCGCTATCTGGAACTCATATACATGACTATGGTACCCTTGTCAATACCTTCAGTATTTTTTAATATTTCTTGACTTCTCTTCGTTTTGTCTTCGAAGCGGGTACTGAATTAGAACTTGATTTCAGGAGCCAGCAGCTGAAGCTGAACCAACAAGTATATTGGAAGAGGCTACTCACACTAATCCAGCAGAAGAGGTTTGAAAAATTACTACATTCATAGGGTCTTTCCAAAAGTCGAGCAATTTGTTACTTGGAAATTAGATGATGATATAAGGCTGTCTACAATGCAGCATGTTGCAGAGACGAATCAGGAATCTCCCTCATCTGAGGATTCCTTCACAGATGGATCTCAAAATGATGGTAGCACCAAAAAGGAGGAATCAGACGAGGTGAAGAAAGTGGTAATTTATTTTCAGTTTCTGGCCAAGTGCTTACAATTTTTTTTCATAAATCTGAGTATAGTTCTTTGAACTTCCACGACGAGGATAACTCTGTCCTTTTGAGACTTGTCTGTTGCATTTTTTCAATAGCTCCTGTTTTGAGTTATATCTAGGAGATTATTGAATTCCTGACTTTATCATGATGTTTAAGTACTCTACATTCTATTGATAGGAGTATCCTGGAACCGAGAAGAAGGAAGAGTTGTCAAAGGAGGAGTTGGGGCGTCTTGTTGCCTCTCGTTGGACAGGAGATAAATCTGATAAGCCAGCTGAAGCAGACGATAGCCCTAAAATGGACGATCAGGAAAACCATGAGCATACGCCCATCACTCCACCTGAAGTAGATGAAGACCATGGATTTGTTTCAGATGATGATGAGGATACCAGAGACGATGGAAAATACAGTGATCATGAGCCCGAAGATGATTCCTACGAAGAGGAATATCGCCATGATGCTAGTTCTTCTTCATACAAATCTGACGCAGATGACGATGTCGATTTTTCAGGTTTGCATTACGTCCACAGATGTTTGTATTCAAATAATCATCTATCATAGTTTGTATGACATGATTGAAGTTCGTTATGGATAGAGACAACCTCAAATCCTACTTTGTTGGAGAAGATTCAAAAGACTGTCAAAAACATATTGCAGGCTGTGAATTTGTTCCAAACCACCCCAGTGGACAAATCTGGTAAAATAAAAGTTTAGCATTTCCACTTACAGTAGAAGCAAGACTTTTATCCTTCAGTGATTCATCTGTTGTGCTGTGATATGTGCAGAGGCTGATCGGGTACGCAAGGAATATGATGAGTCGAACTCAAAACTAAATAAGATACAGTCGAGGATATCGAGTTTGGAAAAGAAGCTAAAACAAGACTTTGGTCTGTATGATATTACATCCTTAAGCCTTCACTTACGTTTGCCTTTCTTTGAGTTATTCCTTATGTATTGTTGTTACAGGACCAGGGAAAGAGTTCTATTCATTCTATGGTCGTTGTTTTGAGAGCAAACAGGGCAAGTAAGGAAAATCTTAGCAATTTTGTGTCACATTCTTTCTTTATTAACATTATCAGGTATTACAATTATGTTTATCTTATGTATTTATTTTTATTGCCTATATCATGTCGTAGGTATACTTACAAAGTCTGCGGATATAAAGAAGCAACACAAGAGGAGGGCTATTCGAAAACTCGGTTAGGGTAAGCATCGTTGCCACTGTATCTTTCCGTGATACATATAATAAAGTTGACAATCAGATACCATTGGTTATTTTAACTAGGCTTATATTTATCCTTCTACGCTACTTTATTCCATTTTATGGGATTTGCCAAAACAGGGAATGGGACAAATTTGAGAACTCTTACCAATTCATGTCATATACAAATGGAGATAAATGCTGGAACGGTCCCGATAGAAGCCTAAAGGTTAGTATTCGATATTGTTAAAACTAAGAATTGTTGAATCATAAGTGGCTCCAACTATCGAAAGAATTATCTTGAGACTTGAGTGTACAAAGCTTGACTAGCTCACTAAATGCAGGTGAAACTAAGATGTGGCTTGAAAAACGAGCTTATGGATGTGGATGAACCAAGCCGTTGCGAGTAAGTTCTTGTCTTGGTCTTTACTTCTCACGGTTCATCAACACCTTTTATCTCCGGATTTTTCTTTTTATTCTTACTCTCTTGTTACAGATATTCGGCGATCTTATCTACTCCAGCTCGGTGTTTGGAAGACAAACTTAAAGTAAGTTTCTATATTCATCTCAAGTCGTCAAGCAGACCTACGCTAGTTAACACTTCCTAAAGCTTGTATGTCGTCTTTTACAGGAACTACAACAAAAGCTCGAGAAGATGACGAACCAAGAACAATCTCAGAATCACGACGAACTCTGATCATGTTCACCTGAAATAATTCTTACTGGATGCGCACGGCGCTTAGATTATGTCAGTTAGACTAGTAAAGTAATCTTGCTCAGTCTCAAACGTCAAGAGGACAGAAAAAAAACTAAGAACAGAGAAGTTTTTTGGTCGGAAGAGAATGATAGAATCAAGTTTGACCTCCTTTGGGTGGTTCTATTTATCAAACAGTATTTAGACAATGTTCCAACCTTTGGTTAAGCGCTAAGAACATTTCTTATATATAAAAACATGAAGAATGGCTACATCTAATTTCTAGCTTTTTGGGTTAAAAGTTTTCGTGATATAAATGGTTCTCTTTAATATTAAGGAATGTTATCAAACATTTTATTAAGTTCACTTTAAAGTCAGAAAGTAGTTTTTAAATGTCCTAAACTAGTGGCAGGTTTGGTTCGGTTCGGTTTTGTCCTTCTATCATGATATTTTAAATTTTCTAGATTTAAGAGATTCCAATTCCAAAAGAGACAAACGTAAAAATAGTATTTCCGTATTCAAATCATTGCAGTTAATACGTAACACTATGAAGAAAATGATCAAATCTATATATTATTTTAAAATTTACTATCAAAATACAGTTGCTTTTCTCATTTTTAGTTATAGATAAAAAATTTAAGAAAAAACAGAGTAACTAAAAATGAGTATCCAATTACAATTAGTAACACAAAGCGGAAAATGATAAGCAATATTGGCCAACGATTGAGATATATTCTTTGCTTTATATCGTCAATTTTTTACCGCTTCATTTTCATCCAACGTGATTTGTAACATAATTGGAATCAAAGTATCATTTTAAAATAACATTGTTTCTGGAAAAACCGGGGCCGAACAATAGTTCGAGAAGGCAGAAAAAAGTATACGAGACGAATATTATTAATAATAATAATAACAATGTGCGTCACTCTCCTTTAGACAAATTAAACCGGTGGGGAAACAATACAATTAATTAACGTATCGGTCTATTGTTGACCCATTCCTAAACCAGTGACCTTTTTTTTTTTTTTTTTTTGGTCACACACAGACTTGGCTTATAACCCCCAAAAATCTTGAGATTCTCTCTAATTTTTCCTTGTTCTCCAAGCCAGATCTCCTTCCTTAAATCTCTCCTTCATCTCTCCCTCTTTACAAGCATCAGTGATCTTCCCCTGTGTGTTTTTGAAATCTCTGCTTTCTCTTTTTTACTTGCGATGGCTATGATAGAGCAAAGGCCGAAGACGAAGATCGTTTGTACTCTTGGTCCAGCTTCCAGATCTGTTCCGATGGTCGAGAAGCTTCTTAGAGCCGGTATGAACGTTGCTCGGTTTAATTTCTCCCATGGATCTCATGAATACCACCAAGAAACTCTCGATAATCTTCGTCAAGCTATGCTCAACACTGGGATCCTCTGCGCTGTCATGCTCGATACCAAGGTTCGCTTACATGCTTCCATTTTTGTAGATTCTGTGTTTGTGTTGTAAACTGTGCGTTTTTATCTCTGTTTCTGATTCCAATTTCATCGACTGTGATCTGGAATTTAAGGATTTCTAGATATTAGCACTTAGATCTCTATAAAATTGGTGAAGAATGTTAATACAAATTATGATTATGAAACTTGTAAAGAGTGTGTGATAGACGATATTCTTGAAGAAAAGTTCTCACTTTTCTGTGATTATGGTATTATTGCCAGAGAAGTTAATTAGTGAGTGAAGTAGAAGTTATAGCCTAAATTCAACTCAAATTGTTCTTGAATTGTCAAGTTAGAAGAAGATAATGTTTTTGAATTGTTCTCTTCACTGGACTGTGGTTTCAATTGATACTCTACACTTGATTTGTCTTTTTATTGAAGATTTCTACTCTCAACTTCTGTCTTGTGTATGTAAATGTCTAAATTGGGGCAGATCTATTTGGTTTTTTCGATTATGCTAACAAACTGTTTCGTATTTTCTCTTATAAAGGGTCCAGAAATCCGAACCGGGTTCTTGAAAGATGGGAAACCAATCCAGTTGAAACAAGGCCAAGAGATCACCATTTCGACTGACTATGAATTGCAAGGTGACGAGAACACAATTTGCATGAGCTACAAAAAGTTGGCTGAAGATGTGAACCCAGGAATGGTCATTCTCTGTGCCGATGGTACCATCTCGTTACTGGTCCTCTCTTGTGAAAAAGAGAATGGCACAGTCCGTTGCCGGTGTGAGAACTCTGCAATGCTAGGTGAGAGAAAGAATGTGAATCTCCCAGGTGTTGTAGTGGATCTCCCAACTCTAACTGAGAAAGACAAAGAAGACATCATGAAATGGGGAGTCCCAAATGAAATCGACATGATTGCTCTATCTTTTGTCAGAAAAGGTTCAGACTTGGTGCAGGTTCGGAAACTACTCGGAAAGCATGCGAAAACCATTCTTCTCATGTCTAAGGTATGTTAAATCAAAGCTCTCTTTCTAGTTCCGGAAACTACAGGTTCAAATCTTTTAGGTTGTGACGGTTTTGTATTCTCTTCTTTTTGATTGATTAGGTCGAGAACCAAGAAGGTGTGGCGAATTTCGATGACATTTTGATCAATTCTGACGCTTTCATGATTGCCAGAGGAGATCTAGGCATGGAAATCCCGATCGAGAAGATTTTCTTAGCTCAGAAAGTGATGATCTACAAATGCAACATCCAGGGAAAACCTGTGGTCACAGCGACTCAGATGCTGGAGTCCATGATCAAATCTCCTCGACCCACAAGAGCAGAAGCCACGGATGTTGCAAACGCTGTCCTTGACGGCACAGACTGTGTCATGCTCAGTGGTGAAACCGCAGCTGGAGCATACCCTGAGCTAGCTGTCCGTACAATGGCTAAGATATGCGTGGAAGCTGAGAGCACGCTCGAGTACGGAGATGTCTTCAAAAGGATCATGCAGTACTCTCCGGTTCCAATGAGCCCACTCGAGTCACTCGCGTCCTCAGCAGTCAGAACCGCTAACTCAGCTAAAGCCACTCTCATCATGGTTCTAACCAGAGGAGGAAGCACAGCAAGACTTGTGGCCAAGTACAGACCAGGAATGCCTATCTTATCTGTGGTTGTTCCCGAGATCAAAACCGACTTCTTCGACTGGTCTTGCAGCAACGAGTCTCCTGCTAGACACAGCCTTGTCTTCCGTGGTCTGATCCCGGTTCTCTACGCAGGGTCCGCTAGAGCCTCACACGATGAATCAACAGAAGAAGCTATTGAGTTTGCGACTCAGTATGGAAAAGAGAAAGAGCTGTGTAAGACTGGAGACTCCGTTGTTGCTCTACTCCGAGTTGGTAATGCTTCCGTTATCAAGATCTTGACCGTTAAGTGATGATTCCGATCGAAAATCCCGTTTTTGGCGTATGGCGTTTGGTGAACGCCACTATAAGCGTTTTATGCATTATTCAAGATTGTGATTAAAATCTTGAGATAGAAACTCAAGTTCTATTTTTTACTTATTACTACCACTGTTGTGATCGGCCTTTTTGGATATTTTGGTTGTATGGAAACACTATTGGATCATACACGTATCAATTATGATGATTTCTTTTTGTTGTTAAAAGTATTTCTTATACCTATGTTTTTGTATACGCCAACTACTTGGTGAAAAAGTATTTATATTTCATGTTCTTATCATCTTATTTTTAGAAAGACTTCAAGACAAAAAGAGACAGCGCATGAATAAAAATCATTCCGACAAAAGATTAATCATTATCTTCATTTTTGTAAAATTTTCATCATTATTTGGGCTTCAACTAAAATAAACTTGCATATTTAAAACACTCCATTTAAACACACAAAAACAATGGGAAGACCCATAAACTTCCCATTGTTTTGTGTGTTTAAATGGGATGATCATCTCTGTATAAAGACTTAAAACCTGAAAGATTGAATCATCATCCCCCATAGAAATCATTCCGGCAAAGGTTTAATCATTCTCTCTATTTTGTAACATTTCCATCATTACTTGGACATCAATTGACAGAAATTTCATATTTAGAAGACTCAATTTATATAAAAAAAATCAACGGAAACACACAAAACGAACTTGGTCATCTCTGTACAACAACAATGGATTTTTCTTTTTTCAACAGTCTGACTGAAAGAAGATCATTTCTATGTACATAAAAGCAGAGAATGAAATGCAGAGAATAAAAAGAAATTCAAAGAGGTATATAATGATACAATTGAGAGAACAACAAAAGATGAAGAACAAGAACAATAACAAAACCCAAGACTTGTAGTTTTTGGATGTTTTGTTCTCTGATTCTTTACTACCGAGAATCAGATTGAGATCCAGAGGATGAAGAAGACGAAGAAGAAGACGAAGAAGAAGACGAAGAAGAAGACGAGAACAATCCACTGAACGGCCATGGAAACGAAAACCTTCTTCCATTACCGCTCCTCGCCTCATCCTCTCTTCCTCTTTCCGCATTTCCAACGACGCTTCTATTATTCGTTTCCCGAACATTTCTTGTTCTCTGCGGTCTCTCAGAATCAATCTTAGTCTCGTTATCATCATCAGCACTAGAAGGAAGCTCAAATCGACACACAGGACAAGAAGTATGAAGCTCAAGCCACGGAACAATACACCGGATATGAAACTTATGCTTACACGGCATCTCTTTAGCTTCGATTCCTTTCTCAAACTCATCCAAACAAATCGAACATTGCAACGGTTCCATAATCTTAACCGTTGGTAAAGCTTCAACAGCTTCTTTACGAGCAGGTGGAGTCCCTTGTCTATTAGGATCATTCTCAGCCAAATGCTGAAGCAAAAGATCTAATCCAGGTCCAATGAAGTAATCTCCAAGTGAAGTCAATGAAGAATGATTCTGAGTTTGATGATCTGAAGATCCTTGAACAACGACCGATTGATTAAACGGATTAATCATTATAACTCTATTGCTATTACTATCCCTTTCTCGAGAATTATCCCAATTGTTCTCAGAACTTTCATACTCAGAAGCAATCCCAGCACGAATCCCTTGAAGCAACTGCAATATATTCCCTGAGCTTCTTCTTCTTCTTCTCAAGATTGATTCAAACTCTCTATCTAAATCAATCTCTCCACCATGTCGTCTAGCTCGATGAAGACGAAGATACACATTATCAATACTACTATCATTATTCGATTCATCACCATTATTGTAATCATCATTATTATCTTCACCAAACTCTGATCTTCTAAACCTTCTTCTTCTCCTAGGACTGCTCATCATGCCAAGTAAGATTGGTGCCCATAGAGACAATGAATGGTCTGTTCCAAAATCGGTTTCTGGGTCTTGTTGAACATCTCTTATGCTTCTGCCTCCATTTCCACTATTACTGCTCATTTCTTCGATGAATCCACTTTGACAAAAGGGACATTTGATCTCAGATTCCATTATTGGATTCACCATTTGTGAACACATGTGACACCAATATCTAGCAGCCATTGTTTCCTCCATGTTTCTTCCTTCAAACCCCAAATCTATTGATTCTGTAAACAAGAAGAATACACAATCAAACCCTAGAAATCTGTTATTTGTTTATCAACATCAAGTTTGGTTTTTTAATTCAGATCTAAGATAGACAAGAGAATTGTTTCCCTAAAAGTTTATAACTTTCCACTAGTATTGATCTCAAAATGAGGAAATCTTGTCATCAATGTCCCAAACTTAATAATTTTGACCAATCAGTTTCAGACAAGTACATCTTTAAAAAGGAGAGGAAAAAATCAAACTTTTTAAACAAATTTGGAATAAAATCATAAACCCATGAATAATTGACCCAAAAGTTAGAAAATATCAAAGAACCAGAATCTTGTAAAAGACCAAAGAGGGAAACAAAAGATCTTTTACAAGATTCTGGATTCTTCAATATTTTCATAATTTTATCATATAAAAACGAAAAAAGAAGCACAATCAATAAAGGAAAAAAAACCCAGAAATTTACAAGCCCCCAATAAACACAAAATCAAACCTTTAAATGTCCCTACTTTTCTTGAAACCCCAGGAAAATTTTAATTATGTTCTTCCTTCTTTCGATTCCTCCAGCGAATTTAAACCTAAACAAAAGCTAGATCTTTTTGTTTGTTTGTTGCTGTTGCGAAAGGTTTGAGAAAATGGAGGAGAAGAAAGGAAAAAACAGGAAATGAAGAAGAAAGAGTGAAACGAAACAAAACAACCCAGCCACGTCGTCTTCTAAACCCAACTCGTTCTTTGTTTTCTTTTACTTTATGTCCTTTTCTTAATTAGCATTTATCAGCTTTGATTAAACTATTAATCAAGTTTAAGACTTTTGGTTAATTATAGTCTTTCCTTGCTCACAAAATTTTGAGGGTTTATTACTAATTTATCATGGTCTTCGTTTAATAGAGTTTCCACTATTTATTTGGTTATATTATATTGACTAGCTGTATACTCTAGTTGGAAGGGAACATAAGGTATCTACTATGTAATATGTATGTAAATATTTCGTTTTGATGGAGACTCTTTAGATTACTTAGAAATTTATATTCTCAACTTTATCTTCAGAGTTTTGGGTCCGAGTATATCCACTATATCGTTGAATAATATGTTCTTTTCAAAATTTTAGATTCGTTTTTTTAACATTACAAAATACAACCGGTTGAATTAGTCAGTCTAGTCAATATGATAAACAACTATGTTCTTGCTACAGTTTGGCGATGAACTGGATCGTTGAGTTGTTTTGTTTCGTACCATTCTCTAAGGACAGAGGGTTTGCCTAAATTAGTAACATAAAAACCATTTTAAAACACGAGTGGGAGACTATTTCCTATAAACGAACTCGTAAATTTCTTACTAAAAACATCACTTTATAATGTTTATTATATATGAAGAATCAAAGATTAGTAAAGACTTATTATTTCTTCATTGATTTAACTTTTGTTCTGTTTAAGTACATCAGTCTCTTATTGGTTGCTTGAAGCGGCCTCACATTCGAATTTGAAGCCTGTAAAACAAATAAATAAATAAAAACAAAAGGCAACCAATTGGATACTAAGTAGCTCGCATGGCCTTATGTTGAAATACTCTATAGACCGTAAGTAATCTATATTTACGCACTACAGAGTTATATCGTGAGAAATATGCAACTCAGATATGCATATAAGTATTAAAATATGATAGTTTAAGTTTTGTTAATGAGGTTATGCTGTATAATAAATCAGAAGAACAAATAAATACTTATATCGTGTACAGCCACACGGAGAAGCTTCACTTGTTTCCTTGTTACGGTCCTAATCTAAAAGTGCAATACCGAACGGAGAAAAGGGTCGGTTGGTCCCAGTTTGTATAAGAAAGCGACAACAGCGTAGCGTCCTTTGCTCTCATGAACCAAGTGTAGCTCAAGAGCAAACCTATTTATGTGTATTTACACTTTACATGCTATTCAAATCTCAAATAAACCCTCCGTATTTTTTTTGGCTTTCAATAGCACTTTTACAAGTATAACTAAAATAGATTCCTCGACAAGAAGCCTTTATGATCACTCACAAATTAGTATCATCAGTAGGCTCTAATATACAAAACTATAATGAATTTTGGACTTGAAAGATATCATAAAAATACACTCTGGGGAAGATTACTCTAATGGTTATAATATTTGAAAATATTTCTTAAAATCTAATGTTATTAAATTAGTGATTTAAAAATAAACTTTGAGATTAACTGTTATTATTTATTAGAAGTATTTTAGCAGTAGTTTTATGTGAAATATAGAATTTTAAAAACAGATCATAACAATTTTTCTAAATTCACAAAAAAAAACATGTGAAAATCATTTGAAAAGTTATAAAAACTTAAATCATTCAAAATATTTAGTTAATAACACCTTTATAATCTAATGGTTTGTGTTGGTAATTCTACTGTATTATGAATTGGATTTAACTCCGTATTGTTATCAAGTATGTATAGTTGAATGATGCACCTTTTTATCGAAAAAAAAAAAAGAATGATGCACCTTGATAAGAATTGGGAGACCAATATTTTCGATGCGGTTTTAATCATAATTGACTATTTAAAATAACTTATGATAAAATATATAGTTTTCAAAATGTTTGGAAATTAGTCTGAATTTCCTTCCATAATATCTGATAGAAAAATGTGTATAAAATTTTGGAAGCTCATAATCTCTTGCCGCGAAAGTAGCCTGAACTAACAAAGCCAAATCTTTAATGAATCAAGAAATAGCCACGTGGCAACTTCTCGTTTCCTGCGCCCCGCGCCTATCTCCCCTTCCTCAGCAATCTTTTCTCCGACAAAAAGATTTTAAATTTGTGTTTTGAGAATTTCAATGTCTGAAACTAAACTTAATTATAGTTAAGTTTGAGGCTTGGAGATTTAATGAGTTCATATTTTAGACAACCCACCCACGTATTACCTTAAATGACCCGTAGATTTCGGATCAATAACTTTATTTCGCTCTAAAGATCATGATGAACATTTGAAGCAGCAAGAAGAGATCCCCATATTGCAGCATTAGCCTCAAAAGTCATGCTTTTAATAACTTCTTCCGCTTCTCGAAATTTACCTGCTCGTCCTAGCAAATCAATCATACATCCGTAATGCTCAATGTTCGGCTGAATCCCGTATTTAGATCTCATTGAGCTAAACAAACATTTTCCAAGATCAACCCAACCGACATGGCTACAAGCTGAAAGGACTGCAATGAAGGTAACATCGTTCGGTTTCATGCCAGCTTTAACCATACGATTAAACATCGCTAAGGCTTCAGCTCCGAGCCCGTGCGAAGCTAGCCCAGTGATTATAGTCGTCCAAGTTACAACATTTCTCTTGTTAACACTCTCAAACTCCTCCAATTCCTTTGTCATATTCCCTGATTTCGCATACATATCGATGAGCGAGTTGTTCAATGAAACTACTCTGTTCATCCCTCGGTGATCAACGTAGCTACATATTCTTTCACCCAATTCAAGTGAACCAAGATCAGCACAAGCTGAAAGTGCAGCCAAAACCGTAACTTCATCTGGCTCAACATTCTCCAAAAGCATTCTCTGAAACACTTCAATGGCTTCGCTAGCTCGTCCACTCTTCGCATATCCAGAGATCACACAAGTCCAAGAAACCACATTTCTTACTCAACAAGGCATCATCTCCAGCAAACTCCTTGCTTCATCCATCTCACCTACTTTTCTTACCCTGCTAATAAAGCATTCCAAACAGTCACATCCCTCACACGCATTTCATTGAACACCTTACGTGCATCTACCAAAGCGCCACACGAAGAATACATCTGAATCAAAACTGTAACAACATGGACACTGGAATCAAATCCTAAAACAACCGTTTGGTATGAATCTGTCGCCCAAACCAAACAACAGAGATCTTCAACACAAACGGGAAAGTAAACGTATCAGGCTTAAAACACAAAGCCCAGAACTTTCTGTAAACCTTAACCGCAATTGAGTGCGCATTGGGTTCGTCGAGGAGAGACAAAGCTCTAATCATGGTGTTGTGGAGATAAGTATTGGGAAATGGCTGGTGGTTAAAAACAGAGTAAGCATATTGGAGATGTCCAGCATTGGAACATGCTTCGACGAATTTGGCAACGATGAGGTTGTCTCGGTTTAAACCGGTTATGATCATGCAGCAATGAGTTTGCTTTAATGTTTTGAAGTTGGTTCCATGGATTTTCAAAGAGGAAACGAACCAATTTATACCAGAGCTTATGTTCAAGGTAGTGATTCTCTGTAACATTCTCTTATCGTCGGACAATAATGAGTAAAATCGAGTTTTAATTCGGTTTGGATTGTTCCGTTAAATTCGGTTTTGGACAAGATAAATTAGTAATTTCAAATTATAAGTTAAAAAACATTTATATTGTTATTATATTAGTTTAATCCGTTATGTATAAAATTTCAGAATATGGTTTTTATAGTAAGTTTAGTTTATTCGATAAGTTTCATACACATGAAATTTGTGATGCCTATAGAGTTTATAAATATGTTTCAGTTTATATATAAGCCCACCAATCCTACAACCTCATGTACATGTACTTCAGCAATTAAAACAACACAGATATTTAGAGGGATACAAAACACACACCTCAGTTTCGGTCATACATATAAAAATATATCATCATCATTATCAAATTCGTATTGCGGAAAACACGAGGACTCCATAGAAACAAGTTATATGTAGAAATTCTCGATTTGTAGAAACTCGGTTTTCATATCTTTTGAACAGCTCATGGGATAAGTCAGGTCCAAGATAAGCATCGATCACTGGACGAATAGCAGCTTGAACCAAATTGGTACGCGCACGTCCGTAGGAAACCGGATCTGTCTTCCACTCTTCTTGTTTCTCATCCGAGTGTTCAATTATTTTCATGAATTCCATTTTCTCTATTTTGAAACCACCGCAACGGTCAATTCCGCCCGCCACTTCCTCCGGACTTCTCATGTACGCCGGAATGTTAAATCCGTCTCTTGTCTCTTCATCTATCAGACCCTTTTGTCCACATGAGCATAAAACGTTTAATTTTAGTGGTGTTATAGACAGTTAGCCAGAAAAACATTTTTAGCTCATTTTTGATATTTTTTTAATAAATAAGTTGGCTATTTCTCTTCTTTTAAGATGGTAGTGAAAAAAAAATCGATTTTTCATGTTTACCTATTAAGAAAAATTATATAAAAGTGGAAAGTTGGTGTCAAACTATTATATCCAAACAAGCCTTTTATCAAAAAAAAAAAAACTATTATATCCAAACAAACATAAAACGTTTTATTTGAGTGGTATTATGGAAAAAACAAGTTGGCAATCTTTATGAAAAAAAGGATATGGATTGTGAAAATAATTTTTTTCTCGCTTTTTAAATATAGGTGTAAACAAAACATAAAAGATAAAGTACCGTCTTAGCGAAAAACAAGGAAAAAGAAAGCTTGTTTTCATGGTAGTTGTGATATATAGTGACAACATCTTGAACGGGTTACGTAATGTAATCATGAAAGATACACGTGTGTGTGTGTATATGTAGATTTACCTCATCTATTAAATCTTGCCAAGCTTGTTCCATGGTAATTGTGAAAGGATGTTTGGCTCGAGTATCTTGGTCACCAAATTGACTACTTGTTCCTGAAGGACGACCAGCCATTAACACAAACAATACTCCTCCTTTCACCATTTCTTCTTTCCGACATCTCAAGAAATCATCCAAATCTTTGTCTGATTGCTCTGCGTATGCTTCCACCACTTCTTTCTTTGCTCTTTCTATCCACGTTTTCCCTTTGTTCCACGTTCTTGATCCTTTCTCCAATACTTTCTCCGGTACCTTCAAATATTTCTCAATGCACACAATTTACAAACGGTTTTGATACATGGTGTTATGTTCCAGTTTTGAGACCAATGAAAGTAACAAGAAAAAAGGTTCGTTGAGCAAATATGATAGGCAAATCCACCAGACAGACGACACATATAGATGTCTCTTACATTTTACAAACTGTTCTCATGATGCTATATATATGTTCTTGTTTTGAGACTAATCAAGAAATTGTTGATATTTTTTTTAACATTAGAATACAACAAAAAAAATTATAGTCTTTTGTTGATTTGATAAAATATCAATTCGTCACTGTAGTAATGAATGTATTAATAATCTATAAGAATTATATATCCTATCACTAGTAAAAAAAGAAGAATAAACGTTACCTTAATAAAAAAAGAACATTATAAATAGAAAATGATAGTGAATTAGACCTGAGAGAGCCAGTGTAGGGCACTTAAGCTCACAGCGACATGAATCGTTCCTCTGGAGAAAAGCCGATCATAGAACGAACCAGCAACGCCGCCGGCGAAGTATTTTGCAGGCGAATGAACTCTCTGTTTCTCAGTCAACAGCTTGAACAACAAATTGAAGTCATTAGAAGGCAAATCACAAAAGAAAGCTTCAAACTCCGGCGATCCACCACCGTACACCGCCGTGTATCGCCGACTTAACGTCTCAACCACTGTATCGACACAATCAAAAGTGTTTGAACCGGTGGCACAGCCGAGGTCGGTGATTCTGATCGGAGAAGTTTGGTCGGAGAAGAGTTTGATGGATTGGAGAGAGGAGATAAGGATTCGTTTGCTTAAGGTTATAGCCAAAGCTTGGCTATCAGAATTGTTGACATAGCTGAGGTCATCTTCGCCACCTTTCATAGCGAATACTCGGTGGAGACTAGTAGTTGTCCAGTCTTTCTCCGTCATCGGAAGGCTTGGTGACTCCATATAATGTTCTATCTCGTCTCTCCACTCTATGATGTTGTGAAAGAGAGAAAAAAGGAAAGATTTTGGTGTTGGACTTGCTTAGATGAGGCTTTGTATTTATACTCAATGCACATATACATACACACACACACACATTCATGCATATTGATTCTTTTTGTTGTCAATTAGTGGTTACTCTTATAAGTATTTTGTTTAAATACACCACTCATTGACTCATTCATAATTGATGAATGGTTAATTTTATGTTTTGCCGATGGAAAATAATATACGTGTTGATTTTTAATTTATTTTTGAGGACGCATATATTGATTTTTTTATGTGTGAATATATACTACATATGTTTATGAGTTTTTGACGGTTGCACGAATTCTAGAGGATTTCACAAGTAAATGATATCTGACAGGGTCTTTTTAATAATTTGTTTGTTTGATTTACTTTTTTTCCCTAAAATTTCACAAGAAACGTAAAATAACTAAATAAGATTAACTACCTAGGTAATTTTTTGAGAAGTTTAATTGTAAAAATAACATGGTGTCAAAATTATAAGCAAGTGAATGTTGATTTTATAGATTTTTAAATAAACTTGTGTCATATGATGTAAAATATGGTTTTATCAGACAAAATAACATGTTATCTGTATAAAATATGCGTAAAATTATGTTAAACAAGCGCAAACTCAACGCTTCTTAATTACAATGTTTCCGTTCACCATTATACAAATTTTTGTTTTTATGATTTAGTACAAATTTAATAATAAAAAAAAAAATCTGTAGTGGTAACGTTTACAAAAAACCTAAAATGTTCTGGTTCGTATGATCTTCCAAATGCAAATTGAACTCCCTTAGCTCTGGATCAAAAAACTCTTTAGTTAACTAAGTATGCTGCTAATGACTGGATGCATTTTTAACACAATGTTCTTAAGGGAGATTTTAAAGTACCAAAATTTTATACAGCAGACAGACATTTTAAAAGCCTTCCACGTAATTGAATTAACGAGTATCTTTTCCTTTAAGACTTATGTGATGTATACGTACACGTCGTGGTCAATCCTTAATAGTAGAAAAAAAGAAATGGGCAGTTACGTTTTACGTTGGATGTAGCGTTATTTAACTAATTTATGCATGTCTCTGTCTCTCTGCTCTCTAGATTATTTTCCTCATTTCATTTAAGGGTTATCATTAATCTTCTAGAAACAGATATAGGTCTCTGTTTATCCATCCTTATCTTCGTTACTTTATTATGAATTAGCTTTCTGATGTATATTGCTTTTAGTGGAGAGATTATGAACATAAATAGACTAAAGATTTCGTGGACGTCTTATGATTCTTATCTACATCACTACAAGTATAATTGTTTTGGGTTAAATGTGATATTATTACAGAAACTGAACGAAACTTACTCAAAATATTTTTATATTGTTATGGCAGAAGCTAATAAAGTAGAGTATTATTCAATGTATCTACTTTGTTTTGTTGAATTAAAAAAAAGATTGTTTATCAAAATAAGAAAGTTCGAATTAACAAGGTTTTAAAAAAATAAAATTAACAAGGTTTTGAATGTTACGTTGGTGGATGAAGCTTTACATCTATCGTTATCTGTCTTTAATTTCTTTTGGAAATTTATTACGTACGTATTATATATATATATATATATATACATTGGTATAATTTATTTTTCCTTACAATTTTACAGAGAAGCTGGAATGGTTTAGTATTTAGTTTTGTCAGCCTTTAACAAAAAAAATTATAGTTTTGTCAATCAATGGATATGTTCTTCAAATAACTCATTTTTGTTGTGAGATTTTAGTTCGCATTGATTCCACAATAATCTAACAGTTATTTTGGATCTGATGATCTTAATTGAGAATGGAAACATCGGTTCAAACTGAAATTCATCAATTCGCTAAGCCGTGGTCGGTCAGGATCGGTATTGTAATCCGAATGATTTTCTAGTTTTCTTTTCGGTTTGGATATATATGAAAGCCCTAAACGCAACCATCGGTACAAATCAGTACCTAAAACGAAATTAAAGTAAAGTGGCTTGGCATAGAAAATACTTATAGAAAAAAATGGACCTTTGACGTCGAGTGGAGGGTTTAGAGGGTGAAGTGGTCCGTTATTACGTCTATATAGAGAAAGTTTTACAGTTGTCCATGTCCTCTTTTTTGATCTCTGGTTCGAATTCCCACTTGCTTCCACGATTTTTTCTATAAAAAGATTGTATAACCCTATGTGAGAACTTCTAATGATTTTGGCATGACATAGACTTATCCACGGGGAACTAGAATGAACATTTAAAAACTTGTAATATTTTTTTATTTATTAGAAGCGCTTAAAATATGTATTTAACATAAAGGTCTTAAACCCCACAATTACTTTTATCAACTACATATTGTTCCACTCTATCTCGCCAAGTTAAATTTCAGTGAAGTGAATAATGATATATATCATCGTATGCTAAAGGAAATAGTTTGATACGAACAGAAGGAGAAAATCGTTTTAAAGAAAATTAAGCTCTGGTCTAAACGAGTTTCTTAATATTATAAATAATTCACACACATCCATATACATCTATGTATGCGTCATTGATGCCTAACGATCGTAGTGGATCGTAGAGATAACAGTTGAATTTTAGCTGTCGATTTTCTTACTAATAAATGAGCTATGCTTTAGCGAGCTATAGCAGTAGCCAAGCCGGTAATCAAATACAAATATATTTTTAAAGATTTCTTACCATCTAAAAATGATGGCAGCACAAAACTGACGTTACAAAACGTTGTACTACTGATTTTTTTATGTTTTGTATTGCCATCTCCTTATATTTTTACTATTTACACTGTGTATATTCATCATACTTTTAAGGAAATCTTTTAAAATTTGGAAGAGGTTTTAAACTATTATAGTTCTACTTAAGAATATATATATATATATATATTAATATATTTCTATATACAAATTCAAAACTGTTTTAATCACTAGGTGGAAAATTATAGTCCAGAAACTTCATTATATTAAGATCGAATACTAAATTTCACTAGATCTAGAGACTATGACGCTTACATGTTCCCTTACAATTGTGAGATTTATACAAATAATTCCGATAATAGAATACAAAATTCATTAACTATATACTTATTCAGTTATTTGTGACATCTAGTTACGGAAATTTGGTCACAAATGTAAAGATAGATTTTATAGGGAACATAACTGAAATTGCTTAAGAAATAGGGTTAAAATGACAAATAACAAAAAGACATGATTGAAAATCTTTAAAAATTTACATGCAATTTTTAAATTTTAGTCGGGGAAACTGCCCCTCTTAGAAAGAGTACATCCGGCACAGGTCGCAAAATACCATCGTTGATGTAATTAAAAATAGATTAGGACAAGAGTGCCCTCCGTACCAAAGAAACATCAAAAGGAAAAGACTCTCTATCACATCAAAGTCAAGTCATTCGTTTTTTCCGAGGTGGGAAAATTAAAGGCGTAGTGGACCGGCTTAGATCCACGACTGATTCCTACCATTTTACAACACTCTTCTTAGTATTTTTTTATTTTTTTTGAGAACCACTCTTCTTAATTATATATATGACGCATAATTATGTTCTTACGAAAATAATATAAAGTGGGAATAATAAGGATAAGCTTTATGCAGAATGATCACTAACAAGCCTAATCTGGTTAAACCATTTCATAACTACCAGTCTACCACAACAACCTTTAAGTCTTCAAATCGGTCATATTCTTCGAATTGAAATTCAGGCCATGTTCTTCGAACTGGTAAGATATATGTTAATTTTAAAAGTTGCGAGATTTCTTTTTTCGAAAAGATATTTATTAAATCTGTTTATACTATTTTAGTTTCATATTAAAAGGTTGTCTTTCAAAGTAAAACTAATTTCCGGAGGGGGGGGGACCGGAAGCTAAAAGTAAATTTCTAACCAAATTGAATCGAAATATAATATGGATGAAAAATGTTACAATGTATGGGATGGGGACTGATCTATGAATATATGCCATAGTCTGTTACCATGTAGGACATAGTGTTTCAAGCATCAAATGAAACTTAGACACGAAGGCAACATTATACATATCGAGCGGGTACACATATATTTCCAGTCACAGTATAATTGGTCTATCATATTGCGGCCATATCTTCAACCTTGGTGTAGATTATTCTTTCAATATTCACCATAAAAATTTACATATAGTCATATAACTTTCACGCATTGTGGTCTAGTTTTCTACATATAACTTAACAATAATACTATATAATTAGAACTCAAAAACCATGGAGTATTTTAAAATTTAGATATTTTCAATCACTTAACACCATGCACATACGAAACCAATATACAGATATTTTAGATCTCGAGTTCTCTTCTGATTTGTGTGTATTATACATTAAATTATACTATATACACCGATTTTTGGACAAAGTAAGAACTTTACATTGAAAATTGCAATGTACTATGTATTCTCCTTAGCTATAGGTATAGAGTGAGACTGGGGTGTCTAGAGAGCAACGTTAAATAGTTGGAATCCTAAGAAGCACGTGATGAACAATTGGTCAGAACCATACTGTAACACAACTATACTACTTATCGTTTTCTACTCCATTTGCTATTGTTGGGACAGCTACTTGATCGGTTTTGTATGAAATTGGTTTGTTAATTCGGTGAAAGTTTGGTCTGAAAACTGTGATAAAACAGAAAGCCTAATTTTTTATTTTTTTTTGGTAAGATAAGAAAAGCCTATAGTTCTAGAGAAGAATATAAAAACGAAAACATATAGTTCTCAAAAGGAGGAAGGGGTAATAATTAGTTAGGTTTTCTTAATTAGGTTTTGGACGATGACATATCCTTGTGATGTCCAAGACCGAGAGACTACAAGCCAATTCATCGATAGTATGGCAATATATATGGACGTCTCTTTCCACTCAAAAGCCAAGCTTGTTAGCTTCTGCTACGTCTTATATGAAAATGCCAATTCATCGATAATATTGTTATTATTATTTACATTTGTATTTATCGTCCCCTATCCTTCTTCCTACTTTTGATGATTGTTACCTCTACGGTCTTCTTAGGTCCTTAGGGAATCTAATGTCCCAAGATCCATAATCTCTTCGTCGATCCATTCTTTTCAAGTATATTACAATTCCTATGTTTAATAGTAACAAATTAGGATATAATTTTCAGGAATTTATTCAACTTGAATAATATTAAAATTTTCATTCTTATTCAATGACTTCGATTTTCACATGCATAACATATGTTTATTCGGTTTGTTTTACCAATTTGTTTTTTCTCCTTTTTTATGAAGGTGATTTGAGTTCTCAAATCCAAACTTAGAGTATAATTTTCAGTAATTGATTCAACCTAATAACATCATCATTTCTAGTTGTATGTTATTATTCTTATGAAAAGTGTATAAATTTTGTTTTGTCTTTTCTCCATATGTTTCCGTAGATAAATATATGCTATGTGTGTTTTTTCTTTGATACAATTTTTTTTTAACTTTTTATTATGTCCATGCTTTTTCGTAGAAAATATATGTAATGTCTTTTGTCCACTAATATATGTTCAGAGTATATATTCATTCATTTATAATTTTTTTTTAAATAAATATTGTAAAATCACATGTTTTGGTTCTCCATTCAATGTGAGTGTAGGATATAATATTCTTTTTGTAATTTTGTTAGATGAAAAATACTGTAAAATCATATATTTGGATTATCGATTTCATTTAGGTGTAAAGTATAGTATCTCTTTTTTTAACTTTGTTATAAAATAAATAGTGTATTGTTTAGGTTCCTTGATATGTGTTTAGGGTATAGATTCATTCATTTATTCATAATTTAGTTACGGAATAAAGAATATAAAATCATATGTTTCATGTTATTTAGATGTACATATGGTTCTTTTGTGACTTTATTATGTAAATCGTTTTGCTATTTTGTTTTTTTCCTCTTTCACTTTACGGTGATAGTTTGGGTTTTTAAGTCCAAACTTAGGTATAATTTTTTAATAATTGATTCAAACATAGTAATTGTCTGTTATTATTTTTATGAAAATTGTACAAATTTTATTTTGTATTTTTGTCTATAATAAGTTATGAATTTTATTATCTACGTTATATTTTAAATTCGATTAAAATATAAACTAAACATTTTATGAATATGGCCAAAATTTATGTACGTAAATATCCATCTAATTTCGTGGACCAAATTTTCTTTTTAGTCATCAAAAATAAACTTATCAAAAAATTGTCACTGTACCACATTGTACCATCACTGCAACGGTTCTATTATTCAAAATGATTTTTTTCTGAAAACCACTTCACAAAAATAGATATTTTCGTAATATTCCTTTTTTTTTCCTTCTCGTGAATTATTAAGGTCCGAGAATCATTAATTGTGCATATAAATTTCATCTCTTTTGTTGCTTTTCTCCCAGTCCAACGTCAGAAAGTCAATGCAGTATTATAGTTGTCTCTATAAAACTGAAAAAAAAAACATTTTATTTGTATGCTTATATCGCTTCATCCAAACATGTATTCTAAATTTGTTAGAGAAATACAGTATCTTATAGTTTAAGGTTTCGTGTCCGCTCAAAAAATACACAAGTATACTGTACGTGGTCTCCCGCATCGATGACCTTATTCTCAATAAATTAAATCATAGAATTTGAGCCATTAATTTTATGGAAAATTACGAATAACGATAGTAGCTAGTGTTGGCAAGTTTTCTCCAAACATAAAATCTCATTCTCGAATCAAAATCAGCTATAAGAAAACATTATTGAACTAATATAGATCTCATTGCGATTGGATTCACAACTTATTTAAAACCAAATGTATGTACACATATCTATGTCAATGTCATGCTATATTCTCTTCATTGTCAACTTTTCCACTCTCTTTTATTGCTCAAGTGATTAGTTTTTTTTTTTAAATGTTATTGTTGTTCCTTACACCACTTTATAGGAACACTAGTCTCTATTAAAACATATTACATATGTCATTTTTATAATATCATCACGTTTTTGCAGTGTTCAGAAAATTTTCAGTGCGCTGCAGAAAATTAGGTCCAATGCATAGCGTTTTAAATATGTAATTAGTCCACCTGTTACGGATATAAATACAAACATATTGTGATAAAATTAAATATTTATCGGATAAGATTTAGAAAACCTAAATCTAATATTTAGATTCTAAACTATACCTTCCTATGTCTTGTATAAATATCAAAGTTCATTGATTCAATAAAGCAAGTCAGTTGAATACCTAATTATACATGGTATCAAAACTAAGATCTTAAAATAAAATACTAAAATTTTCTTGATCAAGTTGATCGATTTCTTTTTAATTTTCGATCAAGTTGATCACTCTTCATCATGGCCATTGACGATGAACCAGCCAGTGTTAACACCGTATAATTTATCAAGTTTCGATCCCGACTTAAAAAATTAGCAAACATTTAAGTCGATGATTGTGGGTTGAATACGAGCTTCCATCGAGCATGTATATTGTGGAGCGAGCTGAAACAACGGTTCTCCATTGGAAACAAGGTTCGTATTCACAAAATTAAATCACAACTTGTTTCCTGTTGACAACATAGACACTCCGTGGCTGAGTATTTGACCGTTTATGCAAACTGTGGGAGGAATTGCAAGCATATCATTTGTTACCCGCTTGCTCATGTGGTTGCACTTGTGGTGCTTCACTCGAGTTCTCCAAAGAACGAGAAGAAGAAAATATACATCAATTCGTTATGGGGTTATATGACTCGTGATTTGGAAGCCTTTGTACAACCCTTATCGGCATGGATCCCTTGCCTTCATTCAGAGAAGCCTATTCATGTGTTGTAAGGGAAGAACAGAGGCTTACTTCAGCTTCGCAAGTTGTGGTGATCAAGGTGACATGGCTTCTCGTCGAGTTACGGAGGTTGCACCGTACCTTGGATGAGATGGCTTGACTACAAACAGGTCAGAAAATTTGATTCTCAAAAATAAAGATCGTTCTCCGACATGTTCTTATTGTGTCCGAGTTGGACATGAGAAGAGGTAATGTTGGCATATTATTGGTTTCCCTGATTGGTGGACTGCGCGTGCAGAGAAGCAAGAACACGGAAAAATGAGCTCCTGTGGTGGTCGTGGTAGAGGGATGTTCGCAACCTCACACACCACAACTTCAAATTCATCTAGCTTTCCTGAGTTAGCACCCGATCAATAGAAAGTATTTCAACATTTGATTACCGAGAAGTCTGGAACCAATAACAGTGACAAGTTGTCTGGTAAGAAAGGTTTTGGTAATGTTATTCTTGATATAGAAGCTTCACATCAAATGACTAGAAATATCGATCTTTTGCAGAAACTCTAGAATATACCATCTTGTACCGTCAGTTTTGCTGAACGAAGCAGAACAATGTCCTTGCATATGGGAGTTTTCCAATTATCCGACACGGTCTTGTTGACTAACGTCTTATACATGATTTCCTTAAATTGCACGCTTATGTCGGTTTCTAAAATCTTGAAACAAACGAAGGGCAGTGCTATGTTTACTGACACTCTTTTTCGAGAACACTGATTTGACGCGGTGGTAGTGAAGAGCGTGATGGATTTTACCATTTTACAGACATAGTTTCAGCCAAGATACACAACATAACAAGTAACTCTGCTCAGATGTTGTGGCATCAAAATCTAGGACATCCATCTTTTAATTGCTTTCTGATTTAGTTTTGTTTTCTGGGTCCTCTAATTCTGCTAGCTCTAAGTCTTGTGACATTTGATTTAGAGCTAATCAAATTAAGAGAAAGTTTTCCCGATAGTTTTAATAAACAGAAGAGTGTTTTCAATTAATTCACTGTAATGTTTGGGGCCCTTATCGTATATCTTCTTCTTGTGGAGCTGTTTATTTTTTTACCATCGTAGACGATTTTTCCTGCGCTGTATGGATGTATCCCATGCTCTAAACTCAAAGGTTCGGACTGTCTTGACTAATTTTTTGTCATATACAAAAAAGCAGTTTAGGAAATCCGTCAAAACAGTTAGAAGCGACAATGGAACATAATTTATGTTCTTATCATCTTATTTTCAAACACAAGGAGTAGTTCATTAAACTTCATGTTGGAACTCCACAACAAAATAGTACTGTTGAACAGAAGCACATGCACATTCTCAACGTCGCAAGGGCATTATTGTTCTAGGAAATTTTGAGAAGCTATCCTTACGGCAACATACATTATTAATCGTACACCTTCATCGATCCTTAAAGGTCGGTCCCCATGTGAGGTACTTCATGGTGAAAAACCAGATTATAATCAATTACAAGTTTCGGTTTTGCTTGTTACACACATCGAGTAACACGAGACCAGGATAAGTTTGGAGAAACAAGTCCTCTATGTATTTTTGTTGGTTATCCTTTCGGAAAAAAAGATGGAAGGTTTATGACATTAAAATAAATGAGTTTGTGATATCTCGCGACGTTATGTATTGTGAGGATGTGTTTACTTATGCACAAGAAATGAGTGTGCCTGCACAATTTGAAATATCTATTGAGACATCTGATGATAATTGGATGGTGCTACCGGTCTCAGTGGACAGGGGAGTAAGGAAACTCCTCTTGAGCCAGCTCCATCTGCTCCAAGCTCAGCCTTGCCATCGACTTAAGTTGAGCAAACGGTGCCTGAGTCTGTTTCGGTTACTATTGTCGTAACACATCCAACTCCACGTATAGAAACGGCTCCAGACATAGCACTGGTTCAAGCTCTAGTTCCCACTGTTCCGGTTAGGCAAAGTACACCAGTTTGTACTCCGTCTGTTCGGCTAAAGGACTATATTCAGTATAATGTGGTCTACACGTCTGAAATCCCTCATGCTCTCTCTCTCACCTCCACTCAGCCTTTCTCTACGTTTCCAGATAAATCTTTATACCCTTTTTCAGATACCCATTTTTCCTCAGGTCACCGAGCTTATCTTGTTGCTATTACGGCCAATGTTGAGCCTAAACACTTTAAAGAGGTTGTTCGAATAAAGGTCTGGAATAATGCAATGACAAAGGAAGTTGGAGCTCTTGAGACTAATCATACATGGGACATAGTTACATTGTCATAAAAAAAAGTGGTGATTGGGTCTCAATGGATTTACATGACGAAATATAAGGCGGACGGCACAATAGAGCGATACAAAGCTATTGCCTTGTTATATGCGGTAATAATCAGATTGAAGGTGATGATTATACCAAAACTTTTGCACCAGTGGTGAAGATGACAACGATTTTAAAAGCTCTCTGATGCGTTGCTCTAGTTTGGGTTCACACAATCTTATGATGATTAATCCTTATTTTCATACACGAATAAGGGAATGGAGATTTGTGTGTTGATCTATGTTGATGATTTTCTAATGTGGTATTGACAACTACATGCTTCAGAAGTTTAAGGAATATATGGGAAAACGTTTTTCCATGAAAGATTTGGGGAACCTTAAATATTTCCTTGGCATCGAGGTTAGTCGTGGACCCGATGGGATTTTTTTATCACAACGCAAGTATGAATTGGACATAGTGGCAGACACTGGCTACCCTGGCTCAAAGCCAGCCACAACCCTACTAGAACAAAACCATCAACTCGCATTGGATGATGGTCCTCTTCTTGATGAACCAAGGAAGTACAGACGCCTAGTGGGACGTTTGATATATCTATTTAATACTCGACCAAAGTTAAGCTACCCAGTCCATGTTTTGTCACAATTCATGCAAACTCCAAGGGAAGCTCATTGGGATGCAGCTCTTCGTGTGGTTTGATTTCTAAATGGTTCTCGGGTACGGGTGTTCTTCTAAAAGTTGATGATGACTTAACTCTCAGTGTGTATTGCGATTCGGATTTGAATATTTGTCCTTTAACTCTGTGTTTTTAAGTGCATATGTAGTTATGCTTGGTGATTCGTCTATCTCTTGAAAAACAAAGAAACAAGACAGTATCACACTCTTTCGCGAAGTTGAATATATGTCAATGGTCGCGGTTCTTCGTGAAATTAAGTGGTTGAGGCGTTTGTTACAAGGATTAGGCATTGAACAAACTGCGTCAGCTTGACTTTATTGTAATAGTAAGGATAAAATCTACATAGAAGCAAATCCGTTTTTTCATGAACGCACCAAATATATTGAGCCCGATTGTCATGCCGTTAGAGATGCAGTGCGCGACGATATCATTGTTACTAAACACGTTCATACAAATGATCAGCTAGCCAACATCATGACGAAGGCTCTTGGTCGTGTCCTGTCTCATTTTTTATGTTCAAATTGGAAATTCAAGACTTACACGCTCCTGAAAGGAAGTATTACATATAGATACACATGTATTGTGATAAGATTAAATATTTATCCAATAAGGTTTAGAAAACCTAAATCTAATAGGATTAGAGTGTAAGTTAGAACGTCTTATATTTTGTATAGATATCAAAACTCATTGATTCAATAAAACAAGTCAATTCAATACATAATTTTACACCACCCATACATACTCTTAGATAAAGACTAGAAATCAGCGCATATACATCAGTCCATCCTTGCATTATTAAAGAAAAAAGACTAGTAGTAAGCATATTCAATTCAAATCAAATAATTGTGTTTTTTTTTCTATGTATTCGAGTTTTTTGGACCTATATATATTCCTACTAATTTTGGGACCATATCTTCAGAATAACAATGTTTAATACAATGCATGAATGTGCCGCTTCACGTCTAAATTCTGAAACCAATGTCAAAGTTATTACTAGTTTTTTTTTTCTCCGGGGACCAAGAACAAGTTACTGTATACAGTATACAGTATACATTATACATTATACATTATACAATATACATTATACAATGCATCATGAATGATGAATGTATCACTTATGACTAGTATATTTTCTCTGGGGACCAAGAAATGTTACTAAACAATATACATTATACAATGCATCAGGAATGTATCACTTTCATTTTGCTTATCGACTCTCTGCAATATTTTTATTCGTTTGTATTTATTTTTTGTTTATCATAGTTACGACATAATTTTGGAAACTAATGTACTTTAGTAGTATACTAATTAAAAGCTAAGAAACTGAAAAAAGTTTTAAAATTAGTTAAGTTATAGTTGACCTATGTTCATGCTACAAACAAACCGTATTAAGTTAGATGGAAAATTGATAGCTATTACACAATCTTCTTGTAAAATTGAAGCATTATTAGCACTTTCTATTATTCATTTTATGTCTACATAAATGATGTATTGGTATATCTAGAACATTACGAGGGGAGAATAGTAACAATTTTATTTATTTTGACCAAAGGTTTTTATATTTAAATTGTAGTTTACTTTTACAAAACTAAAAAAAAACGACGAAACTTCCTTGTGTATTCAAAGCGGGAATTCTCTCTGCAAGAGATCGAGATTCCTTGACTCGCAAGCTTCAATCAGGTCTTGCCTTGAGGCACAACTGCATAAAGTTTACAAAGCTCATAAATTTCAATCGGAATTTAAATGTGGCTTTTGTATTCACGAGCTTATACTATACCTTAACGAGAGCCTCAAGTATTGCCATGCGTTGTCAGCTTTAGGATTCATCGCAAGGGCACGAACATAATACGGGATTGATTCTTTGTACATCCCCTGTTACAATTCCAATCATTAAAAGCATACCAAATTTCAGCTAGTTACTGTCTAAAACAATCATCAAACATCAGATATAACAAAATTTTGAACCTGGTTTGCGTAACTGATTCCCATGTTTGCCCAAGCACGAACATAATTAGGCTTTAAATCTAGAGCCTGCAAATAAGAAAGAGTCAGAAAGATGAAACTTTTGAGAAGTTTTGATTTCAGTGCTTAGAACAGTACCTGTTGATAAGCAGATATGGCATCCGCACTCTGGACACTGTTGGCTTGCGTTGCACCGAGCTTATTCCACAGAGAATAATCGTTTGGTTTTAGTTGTAATGCTGTTTGGAAGGAAGTAATTGCTCTATCAAACTCTCTCGACAGATTGTACAGCACACCTAAGACTATATGCACATCGGCGTCCTCAGGATTCATCTGAGAAGCTTCATTGAATAATCTAGCAATCTGTTTATACAAAGAGAAGGAATTAGAGTTTCAATACAACTATTCAGATTCTACTGTGCAGAAATTAGAAGAGAAAGGGCACTTACATCAGCATGGTATAGAGAATTATCTAGCTCTGGAGGTGCAATTGCTCCATACTTTGGGTGATTTCGCAGCCATCCATATAAATATTTCAACGCAGTTGCTTGCTCCAACTCTTTTATTACAGAGAACAAGATATTAACTAATCACCTATCTTATTCCAAAAAGTATGACCACGAGAAGTATGAGACCAAAACAAACACATATTGCTAGATAGCAGACACTGACCATTGGTATGACTCACACCAAGCGCAAGGAGCACCTCTAGATTTGTGGGATCAGCATCATGTGCACGCATCATCGCAGCTATTGCCTGCATCCACAATGACATTTTTTTTTTAAAAGCGAATGAGTAATCTCTTTTTTGATAAGTTAAACCTGATTAATTGTTCGTGCAAATTAATCTGACTAACCTGTTGATCATCATCGTTTTCTGCGTGTGTGACCCCAAGTAATCTCCAACCTTCAGCATTCTCAGGGTTTTTCATAACCTCAGCTTCTAGAGCAAGCGCTGCTTCACTCAGAAGTCCTTTCCGAAACAATTCCTGCCCTTCTTTCATAGGTTCAGGGTGACCCACATAAGGATTCATGTCAGAGAAGACGTAGACACCACTAGTTTGTTTTCCAGCATTTTTCTCACTCAGAAATCTAAAGAGGCAGAGACTTTTGTTAGATGTACTTGAAAGTCGAAAATGAATGTTGGATAAACATTGTTCATGACTCCATAGATAAAAATTAGGAGGTTCTAATCTGTGATCCCTTGAGTAACCAGCTGAAGCATTAGTGGTAAATATAAAACCTGGAAGTTAGTGATAACAAAGAACTGCAGAGTTGCAAAATGTTCGTCTAAGCATGCATTAAGAAAACACAGAAAAATGCAGAGAATAAAAGTAAAAATGAGTTGAAAAGTTCCATTGTGTCTGTAGTTAACCACCCTTTAAGGATTACAGAATTGAATTGAAAGGGGGGATAAAATTTGTGAAAACACAAAGCCGAATGAAACAAAAGAGAACTTAATTAATAGATCAATAAGAGAACAATGGACTTACTCATCATAAGCATTTGCCCATGCATCAGCTGAACTCTCACCCACGGGCCCTTCAGCAAATTCATCTACCCAGTCATCAACATTCAACTTCGAAAACTCATTAACCCATTGGTCATCAGCTGGTTCTTGATGTCCTCTCCCAGAAGCAAACTCATCAGCCCACTGTTCTGGTCCATGTGAAAGCTACAACACAGCAAATTAGAAATGTATCTAGATGCAAGGTGATGCTTCTTATAAAAGAAAAACAGAGGCGATTTGTCATCACTAAACTTTCTACCATGTCTGGACTTCATATTCTGTAAGTACCAAGGAACCATTTCATCGGAAAAATGTGCAATGAAAGATCTAAGCTGAAGCTGTTCCACTACAGAGACTGCTAATAAAAACTATACGAGATCCACTATAACACCTCAATCTATCATCATGAGCTTCAATTGCAGATATAAGGGGCATGCAAGAAAAAGCGATAGCAGTTAATCTATTACACTAGCATGCTATTGGTACCAAGTAAGACCCTAAAGTGAACACATACTTTATTAAACAAGTACATACTTTCTCATCTGCAAATTGATCAGCCCAACTTGGCGGCCCTAGATACTGCTGTTCATATTCAGTAGCCCATTCCCCACGGGTTGTTCCTGGCTTGACCTGATTGTCATCAATAATAAGTTCACCACGGCTCATCTTTGAAACAAATTGGAGGAATCTTGAATTCTGCACCCACAAAACATTTTGCCCAAAGCTTTTACATAAGTCTCAAGAGAAAAGCTCAGCACATGAAGTCAAGAGGAAAGCATAACATCCCTAAATGAAAATGAAACACTTTGTGATATATTTAAGAGATCTTCAAATTCTAGAACATAAAACCAACACATAAGCCCAACAAAAACATTTTTCATGTGCAGTAAAAGTTCTCAGCAGTGGCCATAACGGACAGCCTAGAAAAAAGATATATCATCCAACTTTACAGTTTACTGCAACCTGACCGACTGATGCTACTATCAAAGGCTGTTTAGAAATGAAGGAATTTACTTTGAAAGCAAAGCACATAACTATTAATGGTAGGTTAATGTTACACCAACCTGAAATTTCGGATTCCCATCCTGAGACAATGTATGGGCAAGCTTCCGGGTCTGCTCCATTGCAGCTATATTTTGCATTTCCATACTTCTCATTTGGTTTGACATCAATTGAGATTGACCCTTAGAAAAATACAAGAAAAATAAATAAAAATTGAGGTACCAAATATTTTCAGAAGAACATGATAAGTTATCAGAGAGCCAAGCTGTTGGCAAATCAAATGCGAGTCAAATACTGATGGCTCATACAGTATAAAAAGTCACAACAAATTCAGGCTCTAAAACAACTATGCCCTTGGGACTATCTAAATCAAACCCTACACTTTACCAAAAAAGCCCCAGATATTTCTATGATGCTCATTTGAAAGCTTATCTAATACATGTTTGGTATGGACAGTCAAAGAGAAGTTTTAAAAAACTGAAGAATTTATATCATATAGCTGTTTATGCTAGAACCCACCTGCTCAAACTCGGTGGCCCACCCATTCACACCATGTTGTTGCTCAAAAGACTGGACCCATGAATCAGGACCACCATGATCAATCCCATGTTGGTTAAATTCAGCCGCCCAATTGTCAGTAGGATGTAAACCAGGTTTCATAACAGCTTGAGACTCATTCCAGTAATCATCTAGCTCCCGGAATCTCCCGGGAATATGACCTCTAGCTTGTATCCCCTCGTCAATATCTAAAGAGGACAATAATGCGTTTACCTAGAAAAAAAAACATAGAACAATATATTCAGCCAATGACAGCTGCAAACAAACATTCAAAGAGAAGGAAGAAAGGCTTAGGCCATTGGCAACATAAAAAAACTTAACCATAGTACACAGCTGGTATGGTCTACAGAAAATCCATACTAGATAGGAAGATCTACCAAGCAAAACAACAGCAATAATCCTCAAACAAAAGTCATGACCCACAGATGATTGTGATATATGATAGTGACAGTGCTACCTCGTTGCCATTCCGATGACAATGTTACATTTCGATGTATGTTTAACATCAAGGCGAGTGGACCTAAACTTTATTGTTATTCCACGTCTTTATATAATTGACTTGATCATTAATTGATAAGGAGATGACTGATGAGCATGAATGATATAACACCAAAATATTAAGCATATATACTTCACCCTTAAAACCTAAGTTGAACGCATACAACACAATGATGCAGCTACGAAAAACAATCATATAAACAGCAAACCTGAGCATTGATAAATTCCTCTCCCCTATCGGCAAAAAAATGACGGGCCATAATGCTACTACGATCGCGTATGCATTTTTTGTCACTTTGTGACAATCCCAGCACTGGAACAGGTGCTGGACGAAAGGGAATACCACCACGGCTACTCTCAACAAACGAATGCAAAAAGTTTGACAACATTCTCTGTGGAGGTCCTGCAACAAATAAGCAATTTAAAAAAAAAATCCAGCAAGCACAAGAGAGCATCTCACTTGACATTTGCTATAAACTAAGACAGAGCTATGAATATCCAACACACCATCCGAGAGAGATAGAAGGAGTGCGTGGAGAAAGAAGTTGCTTCAACAATGACCACATTATCTATTTCATGTCACTATAATATATTACTAATTGACACTTACACTGTTAACTTTTCTTTCTACAAAAAAAAATGTTATGTACTTCTCGATTGAAGATGAATGGGTAAAAAAGATAATCACCTTTTCTTCAACATCAAAACCACGATATCTGTTCGTTTTGTATCCGGTATTAATTAAATGTGGTAGAGAAAGTATGAGCGAATTCAAATCACAAACCTTCAAATGTAGGCTGAACTGGCTGATAAAGAGGTCCCATTGGAGGCATAGGTCCACCATGCTGTATCTCATCCCAAGCCGCACCCAAACCATTCTGATCTACAGAGCGGAAGCCACGGAAGAACTCTAACCCCTGATATAAAAAAAAAGTTGGCAAACCACATCAGCCATCACAAAGACTAGATCATCAGAGTCAAATACTACAATTGTAAAAATCAAAACTTTGCACAGCATGAACCTGAGCACCCGGTTGCAGAATTGGCTGATCTAACTCAGAACCAGGAAGTGACCTTAGCTGTTGATCTTCAGAGTAAAATTGTGGCCCAGGACCTGAACGGTTGGCATTAGGTATCTCCTTGAGCCTTTCCTGCACACCAAAAAATCATCAATCATCAAAATTTCTTGAAATTAACAGTAAATTATTAAACGCCCCTAAAGAACCGATTTATAATCAGCAAAATTACGGACAAAAATCACTTGACATAACCGAATTACGCATGCACTGATATACTAGGGAAAGGGAAATCGAAACAAGGCAAGGAAGCTAACCTGAGTTTTGGAAGATGAACCAAGTAGGGCGTTGGTGAGAGCTCCGAGGGGATTGGAAGAAGAAGAAGAGCCGGGAACAGCACAAGCGGCTCCGCCGGAGACAAGGTCTCTCATCGCCATGCTTCCAACGCTTTTCTACTCCGCCGTAACCAACGTCGTTGAGTCTATAAATATAGTTTCCTCCGCCCGCCTGAATTGACATCAGCTCCCAAATCCCAATCTATTGTTGTTGTCTCGCTTCGTGGCGGTGTTTTTTTTTTGGTATTTTGGTTTGGCCATAGCTTCGTAAAATTTATTATATTTTGTTGGTTTGGTATTTAATATTTATATATTATCCACACCACACATTTTTAGGCTCACTGATTTTTTTTGTGAGGAAAAAAAAAACCATTTTTTCTTTATTTGTAGTTTGAGAAATGAATTTTTTTTTATGAAAATAAATTTTCTTTCTTTGTCAATATATTTTCACCTTTTATTCTATTTATAAATGATAATTTTGTCACTCAAAATAAGTGAAAAATAGAAGTGTAACTGAAAAATACTAAAATATGAATCTAATTTGAACTTCGGGCATAATACAGTGTAAATGATCTATATTTTGCATGCACAAAACAAATTCTATTGTTAAATTTATGCGACAAAAAAGTTATAAGTGAAGATGGATTTTAATCTTATATCGCATTTCGAAAGGCGGAATGGATCCATCAACAATTGTGTGAGGAGGTTTGTTCTTAAATTTCGTCTTTCGCTATTTTAAATTTGATTTTTACAGTCCAAAAAAAAGAGTCTAGGTATTGTTTGAGAGAATAATTCTATGAACAAGTCTATAATAAACTGTTACATCATGTTTAGAATACACATAATTATCCTAAATACACGAAATCACTACAAACGATTTTACATGTGCTATGATAATGTATATGTTTTTCTTTTGTTAATTTAGAGAATTAGTTACACAAATGTTATAAAATACACATGTGACATGTTTGCCAAAATTAAAAAAAATGTTATAAAATAAAAAAATTGACAAAATAAGTCATCAGGCCTTACTATGGATGCCTCCCACCGTCCCACGTATGTAAGCTCTCGGCCCATACAGAAAACCCAATAACCAAAAAAAACCGGGTTCGATACCCCTAGGACCCGATGATCCGAATCTATATTGAATTTTTCTTTTTTTGGTCGTCTAGATTGATTTAAATAAGAAAAAAAAAACTTTATTAAGCCAACTAAAAAAGGGAAAAGAATAAATCGAAAGAGAAACCGACGAGAGAGACAACAATGGCTCCTTCGTCATCGAGCGGCTTAACCTTCAAGCTACATCCTCTAGTAATCGTCAACATATCGGATCACTACACTAGGGTTAAGACTCAGCTTAATCCTCCTGCTTCAAGCTGCTCAAGCGGGAATGTCTCCAACAACGGCGAAGCAGTGTTCCAGCAAAACCCTAGGGTTTACGGATGTGTGATCGGTGTCCAGAGAGGTCGTACTGTAGAGATCTTCAACAGTTTCGAGCTTTTGTACGATCCTTTGAATCAGACTCTCGATAGATCCTTCCTCGAGAAGAAGCAAGAGCTCTGTAAGCTCCACTCTCTCCTTAATTCTCTCAATTATTGCTGCAATCAGTAGATGAGAGTTTAGAATTTGAATCGCGCTTTGATTGATTCTTCTGTTTTTTTCTTGTTTTTAGACAAGAAGGTGTTCCCTGACTTCTACATATTGGGATGGTACTCTACAGGAAGTGATGCTGAGGAATCTGATATGCATATTCACAAAGCTGTGAGTTCAATGCTCTCTTTTTAGTGTTTTGTGTTGATTGATATTTGCCCTCATTGTACTGAATAAGTGTATTTTTTTGTGTCTTGCTCATTCATTGTGACAGTTGATGGATATTAATGAATCTCCTGTTTATGTACTTCTTAATCCGGCTATCAATCACGCACAGAAAGATCTTCCAGTGACCATTTATGAAAGTGGTATGTTTTTAATTACTCTTCTTGAAAAGTAGAGCTATGCTTATATATAATGGCACATGGTTTGTGGATACACATTAATAATTTCTGATATGTGTTAGCATGTTTGTGTATTTAAGAGTTTCTTAATATCTTACCAAGTTTTCTTTATTGACTTCCAGATTTTTACATGTTTTAGATCAGATTGTTTTAAGATCTTAACTTTACTATTTTTCCATCGACTGATCTTCATTACTTGAAGAATTGCATGTCATTGATGGAATCCCGCAGCTAATTTTCGCTCATACAAGCTACACCATCGAGGTCTGTGCTTAGGTTTGATTATGTAATTAATCTATGTTATAAAAGTGGACCTTGACTAATATTTTTGAGATGTTAATACAAAACAGACAGTTGAAGCTGAACGGATTTCGGTCGATCATGTTGCACATCTCAAACCATCTGATGGAGGCTCAGCAGCAACTCAGTGTGAGCCTTATTTATGTCACTCATTCCTCAGTCTCACTAAATTTTGTCTGATTACTCGTTGCTATGCAGTGGCTGCTCATCTTACTGGCATACATAGTGCCATCAAGATGCTTAATAGCAGAATCAAAGTACTCTACCAATATCTTGCTGCAATGCAGAAAGGTATCTTCTATTCTTTCCCAAATTCCCATTCTCATCATCATGGTTTCACGTCACCAGTCCAGGATTCTAGATGGAAGATAGTGAAAGTTGTGTAGGTTAGTGCTTTAGGTGCCAAGGTTATTGACTCGTGCCATCTTATGTTTAGGTGATATTCCTTGTGAAAACTCACTTCTGAGACAAGTATCTAGCCTGCTAAGAAGATTGCCTGCCATGGAATCAGAGAGGTTTCAAGATAATTTCTTGATGGTGAGTTAGTTAAATTTTCATTTCATTCTTTTCAATTATTGTCTAGATATCTCTCAATTTATGCTGTCCTTTTCCTTTTGCAGGAGTACAACGACAAATTACTAATAACTTACCTAGCAATGATTACGAATTGTTCCAGGTTTGTTCCTTATCTAACATGCTCTCGTGCTAGACCTTTATGTTCTATTATCATCCTTAGTTAACTAGGGATTACTTAAGGATATGATTATTATTTTTGGCTCAATCTGCAGCACCATGAACGAGATGGTCGACAAATTCAACACCGCGTATGACAGAAACACTCGAAGAGGTGGAAGAACTGCGTTTATGTAAAAGATTCTTTCCAGCGATTCTAGTTCTAAAAGATCTTCTCTTGTTTCCTGGATTTTTTTTGTTGACTTTGCCTTTGAGAGAACCTATAACTCAGACGGTAACAAACCGATGAAGTAGAACTAGTCTTCTTCACTGTTTCTATATCTATAAAAAGCTTCTGCTTCTCTGTGAAAACTCTTGTTTGATATTTTAACAAGTTTCTATAAAGATTTGAAAGGTTTGAAGCTTTTTATTAGTCTTTTGTTACATCTATGAGGCCTTAGAGTTGGGCTATGTCCTACTTCTAATTACCTATGCACACGTGTGCACGTGCCTAACATAGCTACGTTTTTTTTTCTTCTCTCGTTAACATGGCTACTTTAAAAGGAAAGATAACCAGCAAATAAGTGTTATGTTGTCTATTGGGAAAGTATCGTTCGGGAATTTTCGTATTTGATCAAATATCTATTTTTACTTACATATTTATTCATGATTGCATTATCATTCACTAATTCATGCAATAGTTAAAGGGAAAATATATTAAAGAATTAGGTACTAGATAGATATATTCTGGTTCGTATATTTAATTGGATGTCAGCCGGTAGTGGAGATTTTTAAGTGATTTCCAATTTGCCTCTCCGGGTGTTTGGTTTCTCGTAGGAATTGTTGGATGATGTTCAGAGAGTTGATTTCAGGTTTGTTCTTTGTCGTCCGGTTTGTTTAAACCGGTTGTTAATCCGACATCCATCAGCTTCTCATGTGATGGTTGGTCGGCTTTCTTTTCCAATAATCATCTGTTTTCGATTTATGACGTTTCATATGTTTGTTTGTTGTATTGGCTTTTTCAGTGATGTTATGGCTGGATTTAATCTAGAGTTTTATTTTTCGTCTCTTTGATGTAACGTTTAGCTTTGGGTTCGAGTTTTGTCCGGATTTTTATTTTTTTTCAATCGATTTCATTTCTTTGGTTTGATTGCGTTTTTCTCTATAGATCTAATTGCATAATTCTATGATCCTCTTTCGTTTAAATGACTTATTTTGTTTTTCAAGCTTATTGTTTTTTAAAAAATGGATCAAAGTTGTGGATTGGATTCGTTATCAGTGCCTTTGATTAAAATTAACGCAATTAAGGTTGTTTGGTCTTACCATAATTTTTGAAATCGATTGCATTTTTCTGTTTTTGGTGTTTGTGGAAATCATGTCAACTTAATATTCTCCATAGATATACAAAAGCGTTTTAGAGCTAAATTGTTCGGGAAGTTCTTTAATTTGTATTTTAGAAGATAAGCTTGTTTGAACTTCTCTGAAATTGATTGCACTTTGAAGAATTGGAGTAAAAAGATTGATCGTATTGCCAAAATGTTACAAAGGATGGAAGATTATAGTTTTATTTGGCTTTGAGAAGTCATGAGTGGTTATAGTCAATAATTGAAGACGATAGTCATTTTTAATGTTTTTGTTATTCATGTTTGTTTTGATATTGTTTCCGGCGGTTATGTTATGTTTTTCTAAATTTTGATACTCTTTGCTATTTAATCGTCTTTTATATAGAAAAGAAATAGATAAATTTTATTTCGTTGTGAAATTTGAGACAATTGGGCCAGTTCAAAAATCTGTAATTAAGAATCTAATCACTCAATGAGGAGTATAAGATATTATTCTGTTAATACGTATAGCAATCATAGTATCTGATGTCACTAGATTCATTCAACTAAATGACATCTCCATATGAAAAGATACTTCACGACTTAGGGAATTTTCATGAAGCGGTTTAGCCCATCACAAACTACTAAATTAGAGTGCAGTTACATCTTTAACACAAAAATAACTATTGGTTTATGTTTGCAGTAAAATTAAGTTAAGGATATCTACTGAGATCCAAAATATTTTTTGATATATCTAGTTATGTATTGTCGTATAATTTTGCCACTCTAAAAAGAACTATCTACTCTCTTTTTCTTATCATATGCTTCAATAACGAATAAACGATAAAACCAGCCGATGTAAAAGAAAACAATGGAATGAGTAACATAAAAACAAGCCTTTCTTTACCTTCCCCAAAGTTCGAAACCAATTAAATTAAGGAAAAAGAAACAGAAATTATCAGTTATTATAAGAACCGACCAAATGCATAAAAAAAGAGTAAATTTCAAATCTATGGTATTCTACTCATAATCTGGTTATAGACCAATTGTCCTGAATCCGAAACCGGTTCAACCTTTGGCTCCATCCCTCTCTGCATCATAGCTTCACTCATTCCAACCGGTTGACTCAAATACGGGTGAGGCAAAACCGGTAATTTCCCTTGACCGAAAGCTAATCCTGGCATTGAAAGATTAGCCAAACCGGTTTGACCCAAACCAAACGAGAAACCAGAAGGTGGACCCAAATGTGGTTGAAAGCTAAACGGACGACCAAACGGAAATTGATGATTGTTCGCCGTGACTTGTCTGTCAAATCTGCCTCGTGGCGGTTCTGAGTGATGTACGTTTTGATAATGGTGTGAAACAGCTCCTGAACCACCACTGTTACCGTTACTGCCTCCTCCTCCGTGGCTGCTGTTACGTGCGGCGGGAACCTCGTGATTGTGTTTGCCTTCATAAGTTGTTATAACGGATTTAAGATCATGAGAAGCTCTCTCTACATGTTTTCTCACTGTACATCCAGGAGCTGTGCATTTATAATAACTCCTGCAGATGTTAAAAATTTATAAAAAAATGTTAACATTAATTTTACATATAAAGCAAAAAAAAAAGATTATTAGAATATAAAGAACCTCGGATTTGGATTTCCTTTGACAACTTTCTGACCATATTTACGCCAGCGATAACCATCATCAAGAATGTCAATATCACTTGTTGTCTGAACAACAACTCTTGGTTCACGTATGGCTCTTGTTGCTCCACTCATATCTGCTGCATAAGGTTCTAGTTTCCTGAAATTCAAAAACGTTTTTTTGAGTCAAAGCATTCACACATTCTAACAAGTGTTTCAGCTGCGAGAAAAGAACCTTCTTTTTGACTCTGATTCATCTCCTTCTCCTCCTCCTCCACCTTCGTATCCCAAAGAAACACTTCCATGTGTTCCTCGATCATCTTCATCTTCATCGTTAGAGAATGTTGATGAAGCATCAACAACAACCACAGCATCATTTGACCCGAATTGACCTCCGGTCCGAGCTTGAACCGATCCAGATTGGTTTCCATATTCGAATCCTGTTGATCCCTCTTCGAAATTGTTCTCATTGCTTCCACCTTGTTGTTGAGTGTTGTTACAACTAACCCAATCTCTCTGTCGTTGTTGTTCAACTTGTTCAGTTCCATCAACTTGCATCCCTGAGCGGCGATTAGGTGGAGGTTTAGAGTGATTATGAGCTCCTTTGTATATAATCTCTGTAATGTGACCTTCCCTTGATCTCTCAACTTTCTTCTTTACCTGACAATTCGGGTTCGTGCATTTGTAATAGCTTCGCGGATACTCACTTCCTTTAACTAACTTTTGACCATATTTCCTCCAGTTATATCCATCCTCTGCAGGTGCACCACCAGCCGTCAAATCACCACTTCTTTGCTCTTCTTCTTCCTCTTGATGATCCACAGTTTCAAGACCGGTGTTTGTCGTGGCATCAGATGTCTTGTTCTGGCCACTTAGATCAGTTTCAAATCCGTACAAATTTGAGCTTTCTATGTTTTGAGAACCGGGTTTTACATCTTCTTCTGCTGCGGATTGATGCGAAGACCTGTTGTTGTAGTTACCATAGTCAACTGACATCATCTCTGTTGTACCTTGGAAGAAAGAGGTAGATGATCTTGAAACAGGATGGAATGTGAATGATGCTCCAATGTTATCAAAGAACTCGTCTTTTGCTTTATCAGAAGACAATGCATAGCTGTGAACACCTGGAAGAAATGAAAATTTTCCAGTAGTTGGAGATGGTTGAGCCTGCAAGGTCACAGAGATTTTCAGCAAAAAGGCTCCATAATAACATCGAATCGAAAGCAAACAACTTGTAGCTTACCAATGGATTAGAAAGGAAAACAGGAGATTCCAAGAGAGTTGCAGGGCTAAGGCCAGGAGAAGAGATGGTTAAGCAAGGAGACCGAAGATTAGAGTCGATGGAAAAGTCGGTGTTAGAGCGGATATTCTCAGTGTTTAACCTCGGAGCATTAAAACCAGCTCGAGCAGCAATTCTTTCACTGAGACCAGCTCGTAAAACGTTTGTTTGTGAAGAATCCTTGTTATTGTTACCAGTAGTGTCTTCTTCAAATATGACTTGACCATGATTCAAAGATAGCTCTCTTTCGAGTACACGTTTCGAGCTCTTCTCTTCTCCAATCGCAGAGGAGAAAAGGGTCCCAGGACTAGGACTACGAGGTACCCATTCTCCCATTACAGCAACGTTTTCGTCAAAACCAGCCATTTAGGATCCAAGAATTTGACTGAGTCTCTGATCAAACTGAAATGACACTCCTGGAATCATGATAAAGAATGAAGCAAAAGTTAGAAAACTTCAGAAATCGATTGAAGATATGAGAATACTAAAAACAATAATAATCTATAGCTAAGTAACACAATGATGATTTGAGACAGTTGTCAGTGAACTAGTGAGCTTAAAAACTAATATATATGTGGGTCTAGAGAGTTTTTTAAAGTTTAAACCTTTTTCAGAGTCGACACAAAAATAATTACAAAAATAATTACGCAAGACACGATAAAAATGTAAGAAGAACAAGAATTTTGCTTTTTCACACGTTAAGCCACTTTCATGGAATCTCATGAAATTGATACACAGGATTTCAGATTCTAACGGAATTAGCTTCCAGAATTTTGGAGATGAATCATAAAAGCAGAAACAAAATGATCGAGCCTTAGAGAGATTGAAACGAGAAAAAAACAATAAAAAACGTCTGATTATAGTTAAACCAGACTGTACGCAAAAACCTAAGGATGTGATGAAACAAATCATAGTTTTTTTCATTAGATTCAAAACTCCGAAATTTTAGTTAAAGACAACATTTTTAAAGCGTATAAAACTCAAATCACGAAATGAAAAAAAAACAAAAAAAAAGCAAAATCGATGGAGACTAATTACCTGATTGATTGAAGATAACGACACACAACAACCGTCACAGCCGCCGCAACCGCAAACGAAAATCTTCAGTTCCTCCGCTAACATCCAACTGTGCTCTATCCGAAAACCCACAAAACCCGGATCCAAATTTACCACTGATGAAGAAACAGAGATTTTTTTCTGAAAGCGGGACAGAGATAATTTTTCTCTTCCCGTCTCCTTCTTCTTCTCTCTATTCTTCTGGGTCTCACAAAAAAAACCCAGAAAAAAATACAAACTTTACAACTTCTCTCTCTCTCTTAAAAAGGAAAAATATAAAATTATATTTTTCCTTAACCCGGATCAAAATGATGATTGATTATTGACAAAAACAAGACAAAGATTTCACAGTCGGATTAGACTAATCTTTGTGACTTCTCACAATCAAAACTAGAAACAAAATTCCAACATTTTCTTTGTGTATGGTATGCTTTGAATTTGAAAATTAAATCAGTCAGAAGATTTAGGATTGAGGACGATAACAGGAATCTTCGAAAGCATAAAGACCAAAAAGATAGAGAGAAAGAATTATAAAACCATTTTGATCGATTTTTTTCTGATTGCTAATAAGGAAGGTTGGAGTAAAGTTTTTGCAGCGAATCGTGAAAATGGTGATTCGTGTTCTACATACACGAAGCGTTTTTCTCATTATTGAATTCACCTATAATAAGACGCCACGTGGATTAATTAAAGCTAGAGAATACGATCAGCGGCTGATAAGTGAATCATACCGTAAGGTGTAGCACAGGTGACCTCTAACGAATTATCTGCCAACTTTTCACATTAATTTCTCTTCCAAATTCATTTTTTGCGGGTTGGTTATTAATAGGAAATAAAAGTTATTTAAAACGGGAAATTATTGGCAACAGTTCTATTCTGCCACATGTCAAATTAAGAAAAGACTTTAATGTTGGTTTTATTACAGTGAACATAGTCATATATTGGTTAGATTCATATGAAATCCCAAAAAACTGTTTGAAAAGAAAAACAGAATTATCCTTTAAGGACAGGAATAAATAATAGTTACATATAAAGCAGGTTGATGTTTTTACTATAAGGGGTTGCATTGGTTAGAAATTTGTGGAACAGAAAATCAAATCTGTATTATGTGTGTAACAATCCTAGAAATATCAGTAAAAAACTGAATATTTGTCAAATATTGTTACCGCAGAGAAAAATTTATAAAATAACATTTTTGAAACACACAAGTATTCTAGAAAAAATATTTGTCAAATATAAATTATATTACACATTTTCTTATGTAACTATTAATAGTCTTTGTCTCACTCATGTCCGAGATTTCTAGCAACTCTTGTAAACTAAGACATCGACAATGCGAACTAATAAAAGGTTTTAGAAGGAAAAAATATATATATCTTTTAACGAAAAAAACAAATATGTTGCAGTTTTCAGAATTCTAAATTTTAAAACCTAATAAAATAATAAATCTAAATTTTGTGTTAAAATACAAGGTGGTAAAACAGAAATTCGTTAATGATATTGACAATTGTTGGTTTCATAGAATTTGCTATTTTTGGAAGTAATAGTTAGTAACTTTTTATTCTTTCAGTAAGTGTTTTTCTTTTACTATTATGTCAAACAACTAGGTAAATAAGAAGGTTTACTTTCATGTATAAAATTGTATCATGCAAAACAATTGAACTTTATTTTCTTTGCTTGTTTTATGCTTCGTATTTGCTTGATCTTCTTAGAGAGAAACAAGTTTGTGGATTAATATACAAGAAAATTTGCACCTGTTTTTTTTTAATAAAGAAGAATATTGTCACTTGTTAATTAGTCGTACATGTTAATATTACATCCAAAATTTAAAATGATTTGTGTAAACTAGTTATGTTTTTATATGAGCTATATGATACAGTGATTTAATTAGTTGTTGCGGGTATAGTAATATGTTTTCACCAACCAAATCATCGTTTAGTCGAAATTCAAACTAATATATGAAACTAGGTAGAGACGCAACATAGATCCATATGGCAACCAAATCTTTCGACTTCAATCGATAAGACGTATAACTATTTTATTTTGAATTTGGCATGTTCTCTCATACATGCATGTGATGTGATTTTAAAACGAGGCCTATTAGATGAAACGTATTAACCAAAATTTCAATATAAGGAGATACGCTTGGATCCATTGTAAATTACCGATGTTGCTTACTTGCTTGCATAGGAGAAAAATATATATGACTTTATCTTAGTTGTATCAGATTTAATCGTGCTTAAAACAAAATAAAATATATTCAAATGTACATGAAATCTAATATAACTCGTAATAACGGATTAAGAAATCCATTAAACGAACAAAAGAACTTGCGACAAATATTCTTAACAAATATTTGAGATACGTTAACGTTTATATCTTCGTAAACCCTTAGTATATGATACATGAGTAGGAGGAAGAAACAAATGACTTAACGTGCGTTAAGGATTAGATAATAGGAAAGCTTGTATTCTAATATTATGGACATTAAAGAAAATGGAATCAATCAATGAGTTTTAATTATACCTTAAATTGAATATTTAATTGGAAATTGGTGAGGCAGTTTTTCCAAAAAAACTCGGTCAAAAAGAAACATTGACCAAGCCTCTTTTTTTTTTTTGTCGACCAAGCCTCTTTTTTTAAATTTCCTTTTTCTTTTTATTGTACCTTTAAGAGCCGCAAATTATCCCGTTACATGGCTGTGACCTTACGCTCATGTGACACCCCAAAGCACGGTTGTGGCGTGGTGTACCTTTCTTTTCTTCTTACAGATATTTCTTTTCTCCAGTGGGGCCCGCAAAACGAACTTTGAAAGGACATAGGATCGACGGCTCTGATTTCTTGTCAGTTTTTTTCTCCACAGTAGGACCCACATAAAACGGTGAAGATAAATTTGGGTCACTCGGCCCATTTAAGCCCAATTTGTAGCTAATAAAATACAATATTTGGGGTATTTGACCCAGCGGACTTGTGTTGACTGTCCGCTGAGCGAACTAAAAAGTCCATAGTGGAAAATGTCAATGACCCGAACCCGAAACAAGCGGGTCGGATTGAAAATACCCGCACCGACAAGTTGAGGATAGGAGACCAAGTGGCTCTAATGGCACAAATTTCAATGATGATTTTTCAGTAATTGGATATCCTGACACGAAGAAGCTGACCTCACTCGCTGCTTGGGTCGATTGTATATATACATGTAAGTATCGTCGTTGAGAATTTAGGACTCTGGATCAGCTGCAGAAAGCTGAAAGCTTTGAAGCTCTAATCTCTCTCTCGCTCTCCTTTGGTAAATTTTCTTCTTTTCTCTTTGATTACACAATTTCACTTTAACTCTCGGTGTGAACGATTTTGTTTTATTGAAATCCCGATCAATTTTGTTGATCTTGATGTTGAAATTAAGTGTTTGATGTTTTGCTCCACCGAAGCTGGTCTTCTCTACTGGTTATTTTTTCTTTTCTTACAAATGATCAAACAAAAAAAGTTCTGTTCTTTTTCTAGGTTTAGTAAAATTGGGTTTGGTTGGGTTGTCGAAAGTCTATGCTTAGAATTTGAAAAGGTTTCTTTGAATTTCTTTGTTGTTTAGTGAAATTTTAGTATTATTTCCGCCGTATAAGTTAACTTGGAGGTTGTTCTTTGGACAAAAATAGAAACAATTCATATAGCTTATATTTTTATTTTTTTTTGAAAAATGGGTTTGATTTTCGATAATTCATTGTTTTCTTGGTTAAGGTTACGCTAAGGTATCTTACTTATCGTCAACGTTTCATAGTATCTGCCTCAATCCTCCTCGTAAACAATACACAAAGCTTGTGTTCTTACTTATCTCAGACTTAAGAGTCAAACAAAGAGTCATCAATTCATTTAGTTGAGTCAGTTGTTAGGAATTTTAAGGGAGTTGCATTTCGTAAGCTGTTTGTGATTTGAGTCTTGCTTTGCTTTCTTGAACCTGAGGATTTGAATCCAAATCTCAGCCTCTTCCCAGTCTAGCTTTAACACCGTTTCTATGCGAAGATTTGCACATATCTTTCTTAATAAATCATACACTTGCCTGTTTATTCTCGCTTTGTCTTTTTCGATGTTATGGCTCATCAAACGCTTCTCTTGAACTTATATTGGAGTCTTTATGTATTTCTGGTTAAATCTTGTGATAAAAAATTATACCTTTTGGCATCTTGAATCACCCGAATCATTCACGTAGAAGAAGAGATTCCCAATTTTTATATTGATATTGAAGAGAAATGACAACTCTTGTCTATGCTTAGTTTCTTTCATCCTTCTTTCAGTTCCCTAATCCTTCTTATAAAAAGTCTTTAACCCCTTTTGATTCCAAATGCAGAACACACACATACACACAAAATCTCCCATGGCTGCATTTGCAACCGCAGAAGCGTGTGACAGCAACGCAGAACTAATATCAAATGGAGACCTTCGCGCTCTCCACCCAGTCTTCAAGATCTATGGCCAAAGAAGATGTTTCTCTGGACCAATCGTGACCCTCAAGGTTTTTGAAGACAATGTCCTCGTCAGAAACCAACTAGAGACAAAAGGAGAAGGCAAAGTCTTAGTTATAGACGGTGGTGGAAGCACGAGATGCGCGCTTGTTGGAGGAAACCTCGGACAGTTAGCTCAGAACAACGGGTGGGCGGGCATTGTTGTGAATGGATGCGTTAGAGATGTGGATGAGATCAATGATTGTGATGTTGGGGTTAGGGCGTTGGGATCTAACCCATTGAAGTCTTCTAAGAAAGGTCATGGTGAGAAGAATGTGCCGGTTTATGTTGGAGGAACTTTTATTAGAGATGGAGAGTGGCTTTATGCTGATAGTGATGGTATCTTGATCTCTAGAATTGAACTTTCCGTCTGAATCAGAAGGTTTTCCATCATAGTGCTAAGAGACCAGAGTTTCTTGGAGCAAGCTGGTTTATTTTCGAATTCTTAATAATCTGTCTGATAGCATTCTAAATAACTATTCATTGCAACACCACTTTCGTTTTATGAACTATTTATTATAAAAATAAAACTTTCATCGAATCCAAACGAATAAAACATTTCTTTTTAACTTCTCTATTCAGTACTTTAGCCTTTAAAAAACTTGAACCATGTGATAGATATGGACATATGGTACACGATGTTTGTTTAAATAATCTCAATTTTTTCGTCTTTAAGACTTTTCAATGAACTTTCACTGAATTTATAGAGAGATCAATAAGTCAAAACATGTGTATACGTAGATTTATTTTCTAAATGATTATCTCCGTTCTCCATTATTTGACTTATACAGTATTGGGTGACGATTTGAAAAAAAAAAAAAAATGCATTTCGGTTAACTATGGCATATGCCAAGATTTTGGTTAGTTCCAAATACATCTTTAAAACTTTTTTTGTTAAAGAATACATTTTTAATACTTTCAATCATTTTTATAAACGTAGAAGAAAAACAGCAATTAGCCTTTTTAATTATCAAATAAAATTTGTATGGTCTCAACTTCAAAAAGCATTCCTCCAGCAACAGCATTAGCTATTTAGCTATCAACTCACCATATCAAATAATCGATGATCGATTATAATTAATACTCTTCCCGTTTCGCAAAGAGTGTCATTATAAAGTTGATTTTGTGTTTTAAAAAAATGTCGTCAATGAAGTTTTTAAAACTAATTTATAAATTTACCCTTCATTCAGATTTTTTTTTTTTTGTATTTTTCATCTTTGTTTAGTTAGAGATATATTAAATAGGGACATGATTGTAGTTTTAAACAATTTTTTAATTTATGTGAAATGTGTCACGACACTCTTTAAGGTGTATTCAAATTAAATTGTCCCATAATCGTGCAAATCACTGTAGTGATTTTTGTAAGAATTTATTTTGGTTATTTTGAATAAATAGACAATTATGACCATTTACTAGAATTTGAATCCATAATTCTGCAATATAATGTTCGAAAGAATACAATACAATATCGTGGTGGACCACCAAACTACCTTTTATGAAATTGAAACAATTGAATAAATTCCATTTCAAATAAAATCAACTCCTTTTTTTCAACCAACACACATCGACAAAATCGTACGGAAAAATCGGTGCTCCCCGTTATTAAAATAAAAAATCGGTGTTTCCCAAGAGCGGTGTAAAGAATAATTTCAAAATGAAAAGTATATTCGGCTAAGAGAAAAATATATTATCATTAAACTATACATTTTTTTTTGGGTCAGGAACTACTTTATTTTTGTTCCGTCACATTAAATAAAAGCATCATAAAAAGTTAGACAGACCACACCATCACCGTGTGACCGTGTCCATGCCATTGAAATTTAACGTATGTGGGACATTTCACATTTTCTCTTTAACCCTTTGTTTTTTTTCATTTACATGGTATCTATAATAGTCTACCTCCATATAAAAATTTAATATTATTAAAGCATATTTTGTATCTATCGAATCTTTTAAATCAAAGATAAATAATGTTGAAATATGTTTTTGATATATATATATATATACATATTGATGCTGTTTGGTTTTTATTTTACCTGTAGAATGCTAAAATTTTATCAAATTGAAAATTTTGTTTACACCTTCTCTATTTTGAATGACATGACACTCTAGAAAAAAATTAGTAAATTCTACAACATACAGATAACCTATATATAGACTATAGTTGATTACAATTTAAAACGAATATATTTACCCACGACCGTTTGTTTCTCAATATATTTTAAAGAACTTCGAAGTACTAAGTTTTTAGAAAAGAAAATTGGATAACACGAAGCACTAAGTTAAACAGTTTGAAACATAATTTGATGGAACTTCTTAATTCAAAGCTAAAATCGGCTGTTTTTTTAATTTATCATTGCGATTATAGAAGCTCTAATTCTTCTTCTTCTTTTTTTTTTTTCTTTTTTTTCCTTCTTTTGTTTCTTACTTCGATCCATTATCTATCAATTTCTCATTCATTACTTTATAAAAGAAGAGTGTCGTATAGAGAAGAAATTATGGGACCTCCAATAAGGCCATAGGGCATGGAATATGACTTGACGAGGAAAATGATATTTGACTAAAATCATCATTTGTTTAGTCCTTACGTTTTACACTCAATGGCACTCCTCTTTTATCTTTTCGTAATCTCTCTAATATTGTGATGATAACGATATTAATTTGGCTGCCAATACATCCTTCAACGAAGATTAATATATAAAATATCTCATAGTATATACTATATGGATCATGCAAAACTTCTACTTGCTTTCAGATTAAGAGCTTGTATTCTTTATGTTTTATTAAGGTCCTATTCGTTTCCTCATTCAGATGTTGTATCTCGGTATCTCGATGCAGATGTTCAAATGATGTTTGTTTGGTCTATTTAAATTTGCATCCGAATGGTAAAATGAGATGCAAATATAAAATATCTAGATATTTGAAATGTTAAAAAATAAGTTTGCAAATGCTGCATTTGCATCTCAAAATCCAAAAATCTAAAATGCCCTTAAATTCTAACAAAACCAAAATTATTTTTACTAAACAATATTTCATCATTTACATTGATAATTTTTTTAAAGAATTTAACTCTAAAATATATATTTTATAAAAATCAAAAAAATTGTTCCCGCTAAAAATTGCAAAATTTTGTTTTCATTAAATTTTAAAAAACTATTTTTATTTAAAACGTAAAATCATGCTTTTCGCCGAAAAGACGAAATCACATTCTTCCGCTAAAACCATGAAAACACGTTTTCCAACAAAAAAACTTAGAAAACACATTTTCCACCAAAAAATTTAAAAACACGAAAATACGTGTTTTTGCCAAAACTCTAAAAACACGGATACACGTTTTTCTGCCAAAAACTCTGAAAACACTGAAACGCGTTTTTCCGCAAAAAAAGTGAAAACATATTTTTCTGCCAAAATCACAGAAATACGTTTTCCCACCAAGACGTGGAGCACGTTATCCATCAGAAACATGAAAATACGTTTTTTCTATAAACACGGAAACACGTTTTCCTGCAAAAAAATGCGAAGTCGCGTTCTTCCGCCAAAAACATGAAAACATATTTTTCCACCAAACACGCAAAAACAAATTTTTCCGCCAAAAACGCATAATCATATTTTCTCGTTAAAAACACGAAAACATGTTTTTCCGTAAAAAATGCGAAGTTGCGTACCGCCAAAAACATGAAAACACATTTTCCCGTCAAAAACGCAAAAACGTATTTTTCCGCCAAAAACGCATTATCACGTTTTCCAGCCAAAAAATAAATTAAGACGGAAACACATTTTAAAATAATTGTTAGAGTTAAATATTCTTTTATGGAAAATGTATTAATAAAAATAAAATTATTTTATGAAAATAATAATTTTGTAACTTTTAAATTGCATAATTAATTTAAATCGTTTAATTTATATTAGTATAAAAACATGTTTTTTTTAGTCATTTTTAATTAGTTGTATCTGGATGTTATTACAAACTCAAAAACGAACAAACTTACATACTGATGCAACATTTAGATGCAAAATTTAGATACAAAAACGATATACATAAACGAACAATATCTGATGCAGCATCCAGATGTTGGATGCAGATGCTTCATTTGGACGAGAAAACAAACAGGGCTAAATAATATTTTGATACAGCCAACACATATTTATCAAGCTATAAAATATGCTGAAATAATAATAATTATAACAAAATTCAACCGTGAAGGTGGTTTTTCTTTTCAAAATAAACGATAAAATGATAAACAAATACGAACAGGGATAGTCAGGCGTAAGACTATGCATGCATTCGTTCTCGCATTAATTTTCATTAACTTCCTAAAGTATATTCTTGCGAACACAATAGAATAATAAGAAAATTCATCGCATAATAAGCCATCCAACATATGGATCTTTAAAAAATCCCACATTAATTCTGACATTTAACCCACACAAAATTTACGCATAGTGAAGAGAATCCACATCATGATGCATCAAACCTACACTAATTCGTCGAGTAGTTGATATTTTGTATATTTTCCAGAATGAAAGGGGTATGATCTTATAATCTTTGCTTGAGATAGAGAACTTCATTTGTTTGTTCATTTGAGCAACATTTATAGCAGTTGGATCCATATTCTTGGTTCGTTCTTAACATATTTTCATTCTTAGAAAGCACACTAAACAACGTATTGAATCGTGGATTATCTAATCTTTTGGCCCGAATCAGAGTCAAGCTAGCTCTCTTTATCTTCATGATTCCAAATTCTTCGACCACTCACGTGGTCTCGTTATGTCTCAAATGTTAGAGAATTTTTGTCGTTAGCCAACCCATATCCTAAGATAAATCTCATAAACTTTTTAGTGGTCGAAACATCATCCAAACAAAAGGTTCTTTAAATGGTGGAATCATCGTTCAAAAAAAAAAAACACGTAAATCTTTCGAATATTAATTACACGAAAATTTGGGTTTCAAACAAATAGAAATTTAACTATCCTTGAATAATTTATCCCGGACAATAATTACATTTTTGTATAAACAATTATAGAAACCACAATATTAAAAGACTTTTAAAACCAAAAAAAATTAACACTTACTAAAAGACAATAAAATAATACAATAAATAGCAGCAGCCTCTACTGTCTCGTTCAGTCAGGCTCAGAAAGTGGAAAATTAAAATAAAATAATCAATGCATTTAAAAAAACGGCATTAAAATTCAAAACCTGTTTAGGAATTCACACATCTCACTTACAGACAGACGAAAGGACCAGCGACTAGGAAAAATAAAATAAAAATCATTTAACTATTTTTTTCCCATATTTTTTTACATTAGCTTATTTTTATCAAACAATTTGATTATTAAATACTTAGGGAACCTGATACCACTGTGATGTGTTAGTGCGTGGTTCTTGTTCATCTCTCTCTCTCTAAGAAAATCTTTTCGTCTGCCAAGAAAACCATTTTTTGACATGATCAAATCCTTTAAAGGTTTGTGTGTATTTACTGATAATTATTTTCGGCGTCTATCTTAAATCTCTGGAAAAAAAATCTGAACAACTCTCTTTTCTTTTTTTTTTCTTCTTCTTCTTCTTCTTCTTCTTCTTTGGTTTAATATAATATTGTATCACCAGATTTACAGTTTCTTGTTCGTATTTTTCTTTGAATCTTTGTTGAGTTTCAAAGACTAAACTTGTATTCTTCAAAATAGGTATTGCATATATATATTTAGTCCTCTGTAATTTTTTGGTATTTTATGATCCATTTTTTTTGTTCGTAGCATTAAAAAGGGTTTGGTTTCTTGGATTCTTATATTTTTTTAAATCCCAGATTTCTTCTTAAATCTCATGTTTCATTTGTTAATCTTCTTCTACTTTCAGGCACAAGTACTGATTCTTTCAATGTCTTGATTTTTTTTTGTGAATAGTTACTGGAAAAAAAATCTCGATGATCTTTGGTTTATGATCCCAGATGTTTGTTTAAATTCCTCTGTGGGGTTTCTTATCTCTTGATTTATTAGTCTCTTATTGTGATTTCTTGAGTTTCATGTGATTCCTTGCATAAAATAACACTCCAATCAGATTGGAAACTGATGATTTTCTTTAGGGGAAAAAATTAGAGAGTAAAAATTCATTCTTTTAATTTGTGTTCCTGTTTGTGATTTGCTTCACCAATCAGATTTGATACTTCAAAATCCAACCACTAATCCTAATTTTATTCTCTGTTTTCTCTTCTTCACATAAAATAATATTTGTTTCTAGAAAGATCTTCTCATGTTTCCTCAATCAAAGACTAGATTAATATTTGTTTGAAATCTTTTCAGGATTCATAGGCTCACAGATTTGGTATTATAAGATCTGGTGTTATGCAGAAGAGCAGGGACAAGGTTAAAAGTGAGGTGAACTGTAACAGTGGAAGAATCAAATGTTCTTATCATCCACTGATCAAAGCCCTTCAAAAAATCCTTCATCTTCTTCCAGTTTTTTACATCTGACCAACTCTAGTGATGAGTTAGGTCAATCACATCTTTCCACTTTCTCCATCAGGTAATCTTAAAATGTTTTGTCTTCTTGTTTTTGGTCTCCGCTTTTGTTGGGATTTTATGAAGAAGAAGTCAATAGTTTCTTCACCATTGTTTTAGGCAAAGTCTGTAGCTTCCTTGATAAGTCTGATCAGAGATAGATGTTTACTTCTCATCCATTCAATTTGCTAAATGGATCAAATTCAAAACAAAATGCTTTTTTTTCTCTCTTTTACCTTCTGTGATTATTCAGTGTAATGGTATTGAGTTTTGACTATTCTTCGTATCTTTTTTCTTTTTTCTTTGATCCGTTGGTCCATACCTTGTTAGTTGATCTGAACGAGGCTCAGTATTATCAGAGGAACAAACTTTTCTTTGTTGTGTCTTGTCTCTCAGAAGTTTTTTCTTTATAAAGCCTGTACCTTTGTTTTGTCTGGTTGTTGACTTGTTGTACTAATGGTTGAGAATTTGGTTTTTATAATGTTTTTGCAGAGATTATGCATTTAGTAACCGGACCAAGAACATCAAGAAAAGTTGGCCGTTTTCCTCAACAAGTTTAGCACTTTGTTTAAGTCATGGCTTAAGTGATCCATTGCCCCCGGTTCAGCCTCTTGGCTCTGTGATAAGCCATCCTCCTGAAGCTTTTTCATTGAAGAAGCCAAACATAACTCATGTCGAAGCGATAGGTTACAAGAGAAAGTCCGAGAAACTTGGCCCCAATAAGATATTAGTAGAGACTACTAAACAAAGCTTTGAGAATGGTTTGTTGGCAAGTGGTCCAAAATCCAAAATACAAGTAGCAATGGTTAACAAGAATCCCAGAAAAAAGTGTGGGTTAATAGTGAAACCTGGAGCTTGTGTGGATAGTGGATCAAAAGAAGATCATAGTTGCCTCTTTTCAGCTTCGGAATCTATGGCTTTGAGAACTTGTCCCATCTGCAAAACCTTCTCGTCTGCTTCTAACACCACTTTAAATGCGCACATCGATCAATGTCTGTCAGTTGACTTGGGAAAGCAGCCAATTAGTAAGCCAAACAGGCCTATGATTAAGCCACGGTTGAAAATTAAAACGATGGTTGATATCTACTCTTCTGCGAAAGCATGCACGTTAGAAGATCTTGATGAAAGAAATGGAACAAAGTGGGCTATGATTTCGAGCTACTCTAACCGGGTTCTCTCTGATAATAAGCCTGAACTGTCAAACAAAGGAAAGAAGCGGAGTGTGTTGCGTGTTCGCATTGATGAAGATGCTGATGGCATTGGACCTGTTTACATTGATGCTAAGGGCCAAAAACTGCGGATTTTATCTGACTTTAAAGAGAAAGTTTATGATCCATCAAGAGAGCATGAAGATGTTAGTGAGAAGAAATCTTCTAGCGAAGGTAAAGAGAGCAAAAGCTTTAGAAAAGGACTTCGGGGAAAGAAGTATTACAAGCATCGTAAGCTAGTTCCTCGAAGCAGAAAACTCACTATTCGTAAAGGCAATGCTTCAGAGGTATGCGCTTATTTAACCTCTCATAGTTTTTCTGGTAGTTTTTGCCTTTAACATGATATGTTCTTGATTTGGTTGCTAGATTCTTAAAGTAACACCAGTTTGTTTAACAAAATCACTTGTCTAACAGATACCGGAGTATGGAAGAGGATATTCTGAAGAAGGTAGAGACTTTGAGAGGTCAGAAACTTCAGGTCCTGGTCAGCGTAGAATTTTCAACCAGCAGCTGCTAACAAAACGCCATCTTTCAAGGCATGAAAACAAGAAAGGGACAAAAATTTGTGATCAGCCATCTGGGAATGGGCATTCATTGTCAGAAGATACTCTTGTGTTAAGAGATCCAAGTCATGTGAGTACTGATTTGTCCGAGACCGTTTCTTCTCCTTTAAACAGTCAAAACTCATGGAGAGTTTGTGGGGAGAGCCAAGTTTCTGGAAAGAGCTGGGCTTTGTCTAGGAAGAAAAGCATTAAAAGTGATTCATTTGTAGCAAATCCCTTGAGATGTTCAATACCTGTGGATAAGGTGTTTTCATCGGAGGCAAAAGGTGTTATGAAGTTGAAGAAACCTCGGTTGGATTTCTCAGACGATGAAGATAAAGACACGGGGAAATGGGAGTCTGAAATGACTCAAGAACGTGAACTGACAGATTGTGATGATTGGGACGATAGTGGAGATACAGATAAGGTTGTGCTAAGCTCAAGTCCTTCAATAAGTGGGGAAGAAAATGGTTATGAAAGCTATGAAGAGACTGGTAATAACAAAGGAGATGATGATATGTTGGACAAAACCGATGATGCAGATGCTGAGTTTGAAAGCAAGATTTATGAGAAAACTGGTTGCGAAACTGCAGAACAAGGAAGCTCGTTCATGGAGGTTGATCCCATTCCTATTCCAGGACCTCCGGGATCATTTTTACCGAGTCCTTGGGATATTGGAACTGATGTTATTGAAAATCTTGGAAACACTTCAGTTATCACAAGCCAAGTTCATTCTTCACAAGATCAGCTTGATCTCACAGACAGAAATTCATCAGAATCACCTGTTTCAGCCATTTCAAACTTTGCAGCTCCTGAAACATTCATCACCATTGACAAAAGACCTTCCAGATTCAGAGACAATGATCAATCATGTTGTTGCCAAAGGAAGGAGAAAAACTTTGAAGATACAACATTTAGTCCACCACCAGGTCCACCACACATGATCCAACAAGATTTGGATATCCTGACTAAGTCTCTGCCTTCGATTCCTTCAAATCCCAACCCGGTATTGCGGCTAATGGGAAAGGATTTGATGGTCATGAGCCAAAGAGAAGAGCCTTCACACGGCCAAACAAGTCTGAAACCCTCTCAGTTTCTAGATCTCTCCAAGACACAAGAAGTTTCTCCTTCTGTTAATCTTTATGGTGGAAACGGTTTGTTTTTCAACACCAGCACAAGCTTCTACAAAATTCCATGAAGATTCAGATCAAGAACTCTACTTTTCTCCGAGCTTCTATATTCCATGGCATTTCAGATCAAAGTCCAGGCAATTTACTTTAAGCTTGAGAGCTTGAGAAGCTAAATCTCCTCATCATTCAACCTCAAGATTTCATGTTTCTCTTTAATAAAGAGGTTGAGAATCTCTTTGAAGAAAAGGTGAGAGATAGGTTCTCATAGGATATAAAGAACTCCACTAAGGTAATGGACCCCACTTTTGTTCAAACTTGTTTCAAAAGGGTGAAAAGATGAAAATATGAAAATATGAAAGTTATTATAATGTTATGAAAACTAATTTTAAAATAAATTATATATATGAGTTAACATCATGATGCTTCTCTCTATATAGATATAGTTATATGGTTGAAATCATATGAGGTAGTCAAGATCATAGTCACCGTCATGACATACATTGTGTATACGCAATTCTTATTCTTTTTTCTCTCACTAATTTCCTTATTTTAGATTGAAAACATATAAACTTTATTATACGCAGAGAATCCAAACTTCTATCGAGTGTAAACAATGTCGAAATTAGATGGAGAAAGATTTTATATATAACAGCCAAAAAAGTGTTGCATTTGGCAAAGATGAGCTGTTTTCTACTTCTCTTGTTACGAGATTATTTAAATAAAATAGGGAGAATGTATAAGTGAAAAATAAATGTTTTTGCGTACAACCATAACGGCTATATTACAAGCGCATTTTCAAAATCATTTACTCAAATTATCAGATGCTTCTCATTCCATGTCTTCTTTTGTTTTGCATGTTAATGGAGTCAATAAGCAAATATTTTAATTCTTTGAATGTTTCCTTGCATTAGAAAAAAAATATGTGATCTACTCATCCATAAATTAGTTAGAAAAGTGTTGTTTTAAGTGCGGTGGGATCAATTCAAATTTTGATTATAGAGAGACATGCATGAATTATGATCTTCGTTTGTCTAACTTTGAAAAATGTTTATTTTATTTTGTATTATGTAATGTGAAATTTATTAATCAACAACAAAACCTTTCTACAAAAATATTATTAAGTAAAGCTATAAGAAATGAGAAGAAAATAATTTTAAATGAAGAGAAACATAAATTTTGGTGAGAACGATTGAGATTAAACGATCATACGAAAAGAGGTACTCATGCCATTGCTGATCTAACCCCTTAACTAAAATTAAAAAAAAATGTTCTTGGTTATTTATTCGAAAGCTCTATGTATAAAAGTTTGATATCATAATTTCTACCTAGCTTAATTGGTAATTCATAGTTTTATTGTAAAGAAGTTGAGCACTTTCTTGGTTTTAGATTTTAGAATAATGGTTGTTGGCCACAAACAAACAAACTGTAAATTAGTTTCAGTATACATTAGTTTTTGAGAGAGAGACTCTCACATCAAGAGAGTATATATGTCCACTCGACATTGGTCCAATATCTGAACTGCCACTAATGCCCGTACAACTTGTGAGAACATTTGACCGTTTGGAAAAAGTTATTGTCGTTAAAGGTTTAATTTATATAAAAATGACAAGTTGACATACACCATTGAACGTTTAAAAGCATGTTTTACAACATTTAAAAGTATTCATATTTGACGAAAAAACATTTGTATTTAGTTTGATGCCAATATTTTTTTTTAGATTTAAGTTTTTTGTAGTACAGACATTAGAAAGTCCACATATATGCATATCTAAACTTGATAACTCTCTATCAGATTTTGTTTATTTTTTTAAATATAGGCGCCGACATAATAGTACTGAATATTAGGTTGTTATCTAACTTGATATATCGAGAGAAATTTAGTCAACATACGCAATAAATATAGTATAAGAAAAGAAGGAAATATAATTTTTAGTTTAAACAATATAACAAGAAACTCCTAAGTTGTGGTCTTTCAATTAAATAATAAGTATCTACCTCATGTAATTGTGTCAAGGGCCGACCCTCTACATCTGATATATTAAGATATCATTAGGTTCATCCAAAATTTATAACATTTAGTTTTGAAATCTAAAATCATTTTTTTATGTCATGGTAAAAGAGATTTGGATTAATTGTACAAAGGTTGATATTTCTTTGTAATTATCTGAATTTAACTATATATAGTTAAGACATTAATTAATGATACGAAACCACGGTATACCTACAAATTTATAATATGCAAGATTTTGATCTTTATCTACGCTAATATATGTACATAGACCTCTCTTTCTTTCTTACAACGTAGACCTCAAAAAGATCATAACTATTTTAAATTATTTGAAGGTTCTGTGAAAATTTAAATCGAAGATAATTTATTTATGTTTGGAAATTAAAATTCTAATACAACTATTAATATATACATTTTTGAACTATTAAATTGTTTTTTGTGCCAATGCATCAGTCGTATTTCCAAATAAACAAAATTGTTTTAATCAATTAGTTCTAGGTGATTAAATATTTAAGTGTTAGAGTGTTAGTTGCAAGAAAAAAACAGTGTTGATTACTTTTTTATTTTCGTTTTGACACTGTTACTTAATTGTAAATTTGGAATGCGTTGGCAAACAAAAAGAAACGAAAATGGGAATGCATGTTTTTTTCTTTTCTTAACGTATAGTAGAACTTGTATATTTTAGCATTTATGTTGACGCCATATAACGCGGGCTCACTTAGCGGGATTTATATTTTAATTGGCGTGAAGATCGCAAATCAATAATACAAGAGACGAAATATTGGTTTTGGTCCTCCATTGGTAGCTTTGCAAAATAAAAAAAATTAGTTTTTCTAATCATATTTAAAAGCACGACACACATAATATATGACTTTAATATACTATAATCTCGTGCCATTAAGTTAATCAATATTTATTTTCCCCATAAAGTTAGGTTTTTATTCCAAAACGTTAAATCAATTTTATACTTAACAAATTCTTTCTTTTTTTTGTAGGAAAAATTAAATTTGTTTTAATTTGTTGATAATTAGTGGCAAAAGATTTGTTTTCTGTTCCACACTCCGAGATATAACTTCATAGTTCAGACTACATACTCCGAAAACTGGATTTGCATTAAATTGCAAGCGCGCGGGTACTAATGAATGAAGTTGACTTCATGATTTTCATCTATTCATTTGGGAAAGCTATAATCAAAATATGTAAAAACAACGAAATTACATGAATTAAGTAAAAAAAAAGCACATCGATGGCACTACACTGGGTCAACGTTTGAGATGCTATTGTGCTGTTTCCATGTAAGCACTCGAATTGAAATTAAAACAAATGTCTTCTAAGTTCTAACACACAACTCGATGAATCTTCCACTATATGTTTATATGGATATATGTACACGAGTCGTGTACGGTATGGATTAAATAATTTTAAAGATTGTGCACATGCATACATGCATGCATGACACCAGACGATTTGGGTTAATCTCTTTCGTCCACGTCGAATCGACGTACCATCTAATATGTACATACCACTTTTGCATATTCATACCTTTTTAGTATCTTTATGTGTTCATGCTTTTTTCCCTTGCTTATTTAGTTTTTCGAAGTTATTCATTTCCTAGTTAATTTCTATGACAAATCCCGAAGATAACATAGATAATTTAAACTTTATATTCCATCCAAAAGTTTATTCGAGTTTCAATTTATAAATAGAATTAAAAAACTTTGTAGAGAAAAAAAAGAGGATAATAACCAAAAAAAAAAAGAATAAAGCGTGAATGTTTGCTGAATTTAATATTGTGCCGGTTGTAGATAGGAACATATACGCGTGCAAGTGAGGTGAAATATCTAAGCGCGTGTGGGCGTGAGTAAGTACGAATTTCGTAAATAAGATTTCATGGACGTACACAATGATTTTGTTTGGTTAAAAAGTAAAAATAGTAAAAAAAAAAGTATTAATTTAATAGTTAGTGGAGGAACAACGGCCCCCAAGTTTTTTTCTCTTTTAAGATTGCGACGTATCGCTTGCTTGTCTGCTCGGTGGGCCTCACATACATTGCTCCTTGGATAGATAACTTATTTCTTTAATGGGATCTTCTGGATGGATTGATTTCAGTTTTAATAAACCTTTCATATGTTGTTGAACCATTTTTTTAATTAGGATATCTTTTTAAACACTCTTAAATACTTAAAAAGGATCATTCATAAATATTCCAGTAACACAAAATTACAATTTATTTTTATAAATTACCATAAATAACGAATGATTTCTGTGTTAGCTTGTTCCGAGACAATCGGAGTGTTTTGTTTTAGTGTGTTATGTGAAAAAACAAGTTGGATGATTTGGAGTATTTTAATTCATTTTATTAAATTCAATATATTTTTTGTTACAAATATTTATTTTATAATTTTTTAAAAAAATTTAAATATTTTTAGATCTAAAAAAATACTAGAGAAAAATATCATAATAGCTTCCAAATTCTTGATCCAATAACCTTTTTTTTGAATGATCTCAATTTCATTTTTCATTGCATAGATATTAGTCTTAGATGCCTTTTTCTATTAGACATATTTCGTGCAGATTAACTTGAGAAATATGCAAAAATACGAAATTTTTTGTCTTTTTCCATGTAAATATATCGGTGTTTAATTAATTTTCTTTAAACGGAAAATTTTAAAATCGATAATTTAATATACGGGAATTGTTGAAAAAAAAAACATTAGTCTTAGATACAGTATTTTTCGTCAGATCTTAACTATTTTTTCCAATGACAGATGTTATAATTTTCCTTGTACATGGAATGGAAAACTAATACCAAAGGTACTAAAAATTACATTCATCGGAATAAGAGAATGTGGCAATTTATTAAAACTTTATAGATACCAAATCTATACAATAGAAACGATAAAATAAAGATGGTGGAGTGAGATAATAATTGAAGTCAGTGTGGACACTTTCAATATTTTTCCTCTCGCATTCAATTGTTTTTTATATTTTATTCAGATTTAGTGATAATACGTATGTGGACTTATATTGAACACCAAAAATAATATTGTATAGTGCTAGGTTCTTTTCTCTCTATCTATCTCTTTCTTCTCTTCAATGCTCTCTTTCTCTCTCTAAGAAGCCATTTTTTTTTCTTTTGCCAAGAAATTCATCTAAGGTTCTTAGTTTCGTTTCTTGCTATTCTTCTTCTTCTTGGTTTTATAGTTAGTTGATTTAGTTATTCTTCTGTTTCTTCTTCTTTATCTTTTATTTTAATTTCAAGATCCAAATCTTGAAATCTACGAGATGGGTATGTGTGTATATGTATAGATTTACGAGTAAAGATCAGTGTGTTTTGCTCAAAGTCCTTTCTTCTGATCTTGGCTTCCACATATAGTTTTATTTGGATTCTTGATTTCAAGTTTTTTCCCAAGATTTGTGTCTGTCTGTCTGTCTGTTATATCATCTGTCGTCGATTTCAGTGTTTCAGATTTAAGATCCCTTTGCTGTCTTTTGTCTGCTGATCAAGAATCTTACTTATGTATTGACATGTTTCCTTACAATTTCGGTTTATAAATGTTTATGATCTTTTAAGTTTATGACAACATCTGTTTGTCTTAATTCCTTCTTAGGTGAATGCTTCATAACTTTGATCTATTAATCAACTTGGTTGCTTCTTCATCTTATAGATGTCTTAATCCACTTTTTTCTTATGATACCTTCAACATAAAATAAGCTCTCAAATCAGATTGGAAACTGAAACTTTTACACACAAAAAAAATCAGTGTCTTTTGCGTGCGAATAATTGTTTCTCTTTGTAATTTTATTCACTTCATCAATCAAACACATAAACATAAAATAATCCTAAACTTACTACTAATCCTAATTTATTTAAGTGTGACTGACTCTTTCCACATGAAATAATGTTTCTACTACTAATAAGATCTTCTTGGTGTCTTGAAATGAAATCTGAGAAACATGTTGTGTTGTGGTTTTTGCAGTTGTGATGATAAAGATGTGGTGTTATGCAGAAGTATTTGGGAAAAGAAGAGGAGGAGGCAAATAGTAACAGTGGAATAATCAAATGTTCTTATCCACTGAGAACCCACCAAATGACCCACTTTCTTCTCCTTCTTCTTCTTCTTCTTCCATTTTCTTACATCTCACCACCACTTCTTCCGATGTGTTAGGTCTCTCCCATCTCCCTAATTTCTCCATCAGGTAATTAATTTAATTTACTTCTTTTATTTCCCTTTTTCTCCTCTCATCAATCTTTTTTTCTGGGTTTCTTCGCCAATATGGTTTTCTCCAACCAACCAAAAAAAAAAGTCTCTGGATTTCATGATGGGTCAGTGTCAAATCATAGCTTGAGCGCATCCTCATGGCTAGATCGAAAGTTTTGATCTTTCTTCCTTCTTCCTCATAGTGATTCATGGGTCAGATCAGATTTCAAAGTTTCTTTCTTCCTCCACCTTATGTGATCTTGTATCAATAAAATCAACGTTGGGTTTCAAATCTTTGTCCTAGTTCCTATACAAAGTTCAGTATCATCAAACTTTTTCCTTATTTCAAAATTTCCTTAAAATATGCTTCCTTTTGAGTTTTAAGAGTCTTTAATGTTTAAACTCTATCTTTAGAGTTATGAAAGTAATCAACTTTGGTTTTATCTATCTGATGCTTTTGCAGAGATTACGCATATACTAACAGAAAGAAGAACATCAAGAACAATTGGCCATTTTCCCCTAAAAGTCTCCAACTTTTTTCAACTCATGGCTTAACTGATCCTTTGCCACCGTTTCAGAGATTTTCCACCGTAACAAACAAGTTTGAGACCACGGCTTGTTCATCATCAGAGAAGCAAATCGTATCTTATGTTCATCAAGGAAGAGATTTAGCTGAACTTGGTTTAAACCAGACATTAGCAGAGACTATAAAAAGAGCTTTTAGCCAATCAAAGATCATTGAGAATGGTTTGTTTCCGTGCACAAGTGTTTCCAAGTCTGAAGTAGAAAGAGTAGTAGCTACTACAAGTACCAAGAACAACAACAACAACCATAGTAAAAAGTGTGGACGAGGAATGGTGAAATCTAAAGAAGATAATTTCAGCAACGGTCTTGTAACGACTTCTGAATCAACAATGGCTTCAAAAACATGTCCTATTTGCAAAACCTTCTCATCAGCTTCTAACACTACTTTGAATGCTCATATCGATCAGTGTCTATCTGTTGACTCAGCATTGCCACTGGTTAGTTGTAAGCCAAGCAAAACTAAGAGTAAGCCACGGACGAAAGTTAAAACGATGGTTGATGTCTATGCTTCTGCTAAAGGATGTACATTAGAAGATCTCGATAAAAGAAATGGAACAAAGTGGGCGTCGATTTTGAGTTATACTAATCGTGTTGTTGCTGATAAGTCTGAAGTGTCTAAGAAGCGGAAAGTTTCGCCTGTTGGTGTTGGTCCTGTTTATATTGATGCTAAGGGACAGAAATTGAGGATTTTATCTGAGTTTGGTGAGAAGAAGAGTTCGACTACTACATCAAGAGAGCAGCATGAGGATGGTCGTAGTGAAAAGAAATGTTTAAGCCAAGGTAGTAAAGGAAACAATAAATGCTTGAAGAAGAATCGTCGAGTAAAGAAACATCACAAGTTTGTTAAACTAACCAATCACAAAGCCAATGGTTCAGAGGTAATTCCATAGGTTCTTGTCATTTTTGTTGCATATTCATGGTTGATTTTTGTAGCAAGAATCATAAAATAACAGTACATTGCTTTGTACAGAAGATACCTGGAGATCAAAGAGGGTTTTCTGGAGAAGGTACCCTCACGGGTCATCGTAGAATCTATAATCAACGGATGTTAGCAAAAGGTGGTCTGATTTCAAAGAAGGTAAATGAGAAAGGACATAAGTTTTATGCTTTGGAGGATCAGCCATCTGAGAATGAGGATGATTCATGGTCAGGAGAAGATCCTATTGTGTCAAGAAGGACTGATTTTTCTACCACAGATTCTTATCTTTTAAACAAACAGAAGCTGGGGAGCGAAGTTGCTGGAAGGAATAAGAATTTGTTTGGGAGTAAAAGCGCTCAAAGTCGTTCATTTAGACTCCGGATGAGTGAAAAAGAGGGAGTTCATATAAACACTCTCCGATTGAAGAAGAGCATTTCTTCAACTCAAGAAGATAACTCTCCACCTGGAAAAAGATTATACTCTGATGCTGTAGAGGTTTCAGATGCATCTCCTCGTGCAACTATCATGAGAAAGTTGTCCTCACCATTTGTACCAAATGCTTGGAGACGACTTTCTATCCCTGCGGAGGTAAAGAAAGCTCGGTTGGATTTCTCTGAGGAAGAAGTTGAAGAGGAAACAGGGAAATGGGAATCTGAAATGACTCAAGAACGTGAACTGTCAGATGATGATTATGTTTCTGGTGATAATAGAGAAAAAAATGAGGTCTTACTGAGATCAAATCCTTCATCTACTGGTTATGATGATTATAATGATGATGATGAAGAAACTAGTGAAGAGGAAGAAGATAATAATAACAAAAGAGCCAATGTGTTGGACAAAACTGATGATATGGGTGCTGAGTTCTACCAGTCAGATAGTCCACCATCTATTGAAATCATACCTAGCGGACGATCAATGTATTACTCCGAAGATGTTGGGAATATGATTTACGGGAAAACCTCTTGTAAGGAGGATGTGAGGTTTGATTCTGAATTAGGACGAGGAAGCTTGTTTGTAGAGGTTGATACCATTCCCATTCCAGGACCTCCGGGATCATTTTTACCGAGTCCTCGGGATATGGGTTTTGATGATAATCTTGGGAACTCGTCGGTTATCACAAGTCAGGTCCAATCTTCCATGGATCAGCTTGACAGAAACTCATCTGAATCACCTGTTTCGGCAGTTTCAAACTTTTCAGCTGGTAGGTTGAATTTTCCTTCGGAGTTATCTTCTTCTTTCCGAGAAAATTTCTCCCCGGAGATTCCTGTGTCCTTTTCAACAACCCCGATGAACTTTTGTGTTCCATCTTATCATGGGACAATTGGTGAGGCTGAACCAATTACCATTGACAAGACAACAACAGCTTCCAGATTTAGAAACAATGATCTTGAGTCTTGTTGTTGCCAAAGAAAAGAAAGAATCTCCAAGGGCATTACTTTGAATCATCAAGCATCTCATCTACTGCAGCGAAGAGCAGCTTCTTCATCAATCACCATGAACTTAACCAAATCACCCTCACGTTTGGAACCAACTCATCCATTTGAGCAGTCTCCATACAAGTTCCAACAAGATTTGGATCTTCCGAGAACGTTCTCCAGCAGAACGAATCTCAACTCCGCTGTGCCTCCAAGTCCTTCTAACCCCATTTTACGGTTAATGGGAAAAGACTTGATGGTCATGAACCAAGGAGAAGCAGAGGAAGAAATACCCCAGTCTAGCTTAACACCAACCCCTCAGTTTCTTGATCCTACTTGTGCAGGAACTGGCTTATACTTCAACACAGGTCTCTATTTAAGAAACAGTTGCGAGTCAACACATCAACCACAAGTACAAGCACAACCACAAGCTTCAGCATTCAGAAACAATTTTGATCATTTAAGGTACTTTTCTCCAAGCTAGTCACCTTAAAGTTTCAACCTGTATGCAGTTTCAGAAGCAACAGAGAAGTGGGTTCTCTTCGAAAACCGACCATCGAACATGGGTGCATTGGGGTTTAAGGGTAGATTCCGAATGTTCTACGGCATTTTCTATGCTTCCATCTCTTTCTGCAGAGGCTTTGTGTAGTAGTTACGGTTTACAAAAGAAAGCAAACACGTGAAAATAACAAACACTCTGTAGAAGATAAGTAACTTTAGGCTTTCATTGCCACCGAAGTTGTCTAAAACCTCAAAAAAGTTATAAACTTATAGTTTATCTTTAACTTCTGGCCATTGTCAATGTTTTAAATGGTAAGCATATCAGTTTCTTTCACAAATTCCACGACTCAGATCTTCCCATTAAAAGTAAAAAAAGTCAAGAAAGTTAAGTAACTTTAGGCTTTCATTGCCTCCAAAGTTGTATAAAATGTCAAAAGTTAAGAGTAAAAATCTTTGATTCTTAGACAAATACGGTTTAACTTAATCAAAACCATACCAAAAAATAATATAAAAATAGAATTGGCTAATCAACTCATGAACAAAAGTCTAATTAGGATTCTGAAGGGTTAGGGTTTATGGGGTCTAGTTTTAGAACATTTTAAAATCCCTCTTGTTATTTTTCATTAATATATTAGACAGTTTCATATAAATATTTAAATACAACGAGGTTACTTAAAAATAACAGTTTTTATATTGACTATAAAAAATTGTTAAAATCAGTGATTTAAATGATAAGATTTAATCAATGTTTGTTTTTAAAAATCAGCCTCTGAACAACACAAGCAAAAGATGATTTTCAAGTCAATTAAATAAAAAACACTAGATAAACTTCTAAAAGAACATAAATGAGTATTGGAAAAGAAAAGCAAATTATTATTACAGTGTTGAGCTTTGATATGCTGGCAATATGATTGGTTTGGTACAATGGAATGATGTAGTAGTTGAACATCTTTCTCTAATATGAGTCTCGGGTGGCATTTCGGGTCGGTCAAGCCAGTCAACGAAATTGGAAAAATCGCCGGATGTTCTTCTTAACGGAGAAAACATGACACCTACGACGACAACAACAACCTACACATCAATTCCGCTTCCTACCGTCGACGTAATCTCCCGATCAATCCATTATCTCACTTCCGATATCTCTCGCCACCGTCCCTGGTCAGAACTCATATTTTCCGGTGCTTACTGTCTCCCGGAGCGATTCTCCTCTCTCCACCTCCGATCAAAGACGAATTTCCGCTACTTCTTCGTCAACTACACGATTGTAGTCGGAACTTGCGTCGCGTTCTCTCTCATCACAGTTAGCCCCGTCGCGCTAATCGTCGTCGGCACGATCATCGCCTTGTGGCTTCTCTTTCACATTTTCAGAGAAGATCCACTTATTCTATGGAACTTTCAGGTCGGTGATCGTACGGTGGTGTTGTTTTCTGGTCGTAGCTTCCGTATGGGCCATATGGTTCACTAGCTCCGCCGTGAACTTAGAGGTAAGTGTCAGCGTTGGCTTTCTATTGTGCACAAGTCACTCTGTTCTTAGAAACACTGATGAGCTTTTCCTTGAAGAAGACGATGCTGTTAACGGAGGCTTGATCGGGTCTAATCACCGGTGAAATATTCAAATAAAGTTTTGCTTTAATTTTTTTATTCCCATTTCTTTGTTTGTTGTTTAATTGTGATTTGTGTGTGATGATAATTCTTGTGAGCTAATTACTTGTTTTTTTTGCCCTTGTTGGAAATTTTTTGAGTGTTGATTGTTGGATTGTAATCAATAGAGAAGAATGAATTTTTTTGTTTGATTGGTTCTCACAGTGAAGGACCAACTTGCTCTGTTTATTTTCCTCACATGTCACTTTCTGATTTTTCAGATACATACAATGTATCAAATCTTGGTTCAAGCGTCATATCTTACAACAGCTTTTTTCAGTTTTGTCATGAAGCTTGAGGCCAACTTGTTTGTAAAGTTTTACAGTCACAGCTTTTAGTGTTTGACTATTAGTTATTAGATACTAAATCTAAAAGCTTCAGAGACCCAAATGGCAGAAATTGAGTAAATGTCATTCTCATGATTGTCAATTCAATACCTCAATAATCTTGTGTTTAACCAAATTCAGATAAACCTTAGCTCAATTTGTATGACAAGTCAGATTTTTTAGTCCTTTGAAAAGGAACCAAAACTTAGCAGTGAAATCTGGGACCAGTAACAGGAGAGGGGAGAGTGACACTTGTTGGCAAAACTCAGACACTGATTAAATTGCATTTTTACAACCCATACCTATTTTTCTGTGTTTGTCCTTATTTTCAATTCTGTTTGTTACTGAGATTGTGTTTAACTCTTTTGTTTGATTGGCTATTGTATAAGGTAAGGATTCAGCTTGAGAATCCAATGCATTGAATGTTGTTTTCCTTGAAACTCTAGTAGCCTTTTGATTCATCTACAATAAGTTGCAATGATTATATAATTCATGATCCGAAGGAATAAAAAAAGAGATTAGGATCAATAAGCAAGTTGGTAATGTACATAGGAATAAGATTGTTCTTAACTCGATTAAAGTACCCGTTACATGATTTGCTGTCTTCAACAAAACTGAGCTTAGAGTAATGTGGAAATATTATAACCAGGATAAATTTTTGTGTGGTGTTCATATTTTGCTTCTCATTCTGACTAACTTTGCTAGTGTTTCTTGAGCAGCCAAAGTGAGATCATGGTTATGGCCAAGCATCACTGTCCTTATACTGATACAAGTCCTGCAAAGCTCCTCTCCACTATCGAAGTGTCCGCCTCGTAGCAGCAGCTTTGCTCTGGTCTCTAGCAATAAAGCTTTCAGTAGTGTAACATCCTGCCACACGTATTCATCGACCTTTTTGTTAGTCTTCTTCTTCCAACAGAGCGAGCCTTGGCGCCAATCTTGTATTTGAGACACAAATGATTTCTCCACTTCCTCTAACACGTTAGTGCACACTTTTAGGAGCTCCAGCGCGGAGTTGCATCTCGAGAAGGTTGTGAAAGCTGTGATTGCTAAAGGAAGAGCTGTTCTCTTGATGTAAAGTACCATATCCATGGCTTGTAGTTGGACCATAGGCGGTTCAGATTTGAATCCGAATACTAAGAAAGCTGACGCCCATAGGTGATCAAGATTCAACAACGGGTTATCGATTTTCCTCACGCCTTGAACCGTTGCCTTAGGTGCAAGTATGTAGTCTCGTCTCCTCGCGAAAGTTTGAGTTATCGGATGGAACTGAATCCAACATCCAGGTTGTCTATTTGTTATCCTTGCTAGTCCTAATCTGACTAGTAAAAATGCAGCATCCTCTTCGCTTCTGCGTCCTAAACCACAACCACCACACCAAGCAAATGTGTGACTCAAACATTTGTTCCATTTGCTGAAACGGTTTCCACCTGTGGGCATGTTGTTAGCTGCTGCAGCTAACAAGTTAACCGAAATAGGAACTGGAGCAAACCAACCTCCCACAAGTAGCATTTTCAATGAGAGAAGGTTTCTGTTTCCTTCAGCTTGCTCTAAAACAGCCAAACCGAAATCTAATACCTTTGCAACAAATGGATTGGATTTGCAGTATTGCTCATCGTTTATGTTTACAAAAGGCGACGCTGAACGTTCTTCAATCTGAACTTTGTTCACAGCTTCAAAGAGCGCAGAAGGTGGAATTGTAAGCTCTGAAAGCAATGATCCAACAACCCAAAGACCGTAGCTCAACCGTCCCAGTTTCTCTTCGAAAAGCTTGAGGATCTCGATCTCCTCCACCGGGTAATCTTTCTTTCTTCTTCCTCTCAGTAAAACCATTGCATCAGACGAAGGCAATACAGAAAGCTGCACAGTGTCAAAGGTCATGACTTTAGGAAGTCTAGTAGTGATCAAGACATGTGTTCCTCCAGTGTTCCTTGGAATCAGATCATTTAGATCTTTCCCTTCCCACCAATCCTTTTCTATCTCAAGATTATCAATGATCAACAGATAAGGCATTTCTCTGAAAAGCTCTCGCTTTATCCTCTTAAAAGCTTCAAACTCTTGTTCATCAAAGCTCCTTGGCCTGCCTTTATCTTTCTCAGCATCTGCACTAACATCAAGCCCCAAGCTGAATGACAGATTCAACAGGTTCTGTCTGAAGTATCGAGCTTCCCCTCCGACCCACAAAACCATCTTATACCTCTGAGAATACCGGTAAGCGAATTCAAGAGCTAACTCTGTCTTCCCAATACCAGGAACTCCATTTACACAAACAACGCTTGTGCTACTTTTACAGTTACTACTGTTTCTATATTTCTTAGTCTTCAACAGTCTTTTCAACGAGTTTTTCCCACCATTTGGATCAATCCAAGCGTCACTTCTTGGTTCTGAGCATCTTCCAAGCTCCAAGCTGATAAATTTCCCATTTCGAGTTGACACAACATCTGATTCCTCATCTGCAAGTCCTTCAGATTGTCCACTTGCTTCTCCTCTGGTACTTGGTGTTGTAGACTCAAGATACTCTCCATTGCCAAATAAAGCCATTTCCATTTCGATTATCTCTTTCTCTCTTCCGAGAAAAGATCGGTTCCTCGGAAAAGGAAGCTCATCAATCCCTTCCACTATCTCTTTATCAGCCACACTCCTCCTCCCAAGCTTTGCCCTGAGAATCGTTGCGGTCTTTCCCACACAGCTTCTCCAGTTACTCTCATTAGCTTCGAGTTTAAACTCATGGGACTTAATCAACCCATCAATGGCTTCTTTACACTCTTTATCTATGGCATTGCAGTTGAGAAGGCCCATTATCTCAGAAGGTCCAGTTCCATAGAAAATCGGAATCAAGTTCTTCTTTTGAGCAAAGAACCTAACTTCCTCCAAGCTAAGGTAGTTGAGCAAGCTCGAACAAGAGACAACCACAATCCCATAAGTAACAGAACAGATAACTCTATCAGCGATCTCATGACTCTGTGTGTCCGAATACTTAGCTCTATCAGCAACGAAACAAGCGATTCCCTGAAGCTCAAGCTCTGACTTTAACCATTTGCAGAATCTCACCAAGTTTGGGTTTTGTCCATGAAACCCTATGAAGACATCAGAGCTCCTAAGCTTGGTGTTAATTGCAGGTGAAGAAACAGAGACTTTAGCTAAGGAAACCCTAGGAACAGGGAAAGAGAAGGAGATCCTAGGAGGAGCAGGATCTGGAGTACAAGCTGATAACTTCAGTTTCCGATCTGATGGGTTGTCATCAGAAAACTCGTACTGGTCAGAAGGAGGAGTGTAGGAGCTGCTTGGTACATCTTCAGATTGTGAGCCTTTGTAAGAAACAGGCGGTGATGGCTTGTGAGTAGTGGTGGTTGTGGTAATGGGTTGTGTAGTAGCTCTTGGGGATATATAAGGAGATTGTAAAGCGGAAACAAAAGCAGAAGATGGTGGGGACACAAGAGAAGGTGAATTGAAAGGAGAGTTTTTGATACTCGGAGATGAATCTGAACCATTATTATTCATTTGAAGAAGATCTTTACCTTTCTTACTTGAAGAGCTTGCTGGTGATGATGATGTTCTTATGGTTAATCCAACTAAACTTGCTTCTGCTTCTTCTTCTATTCCTCTCATTAGTCCTTTGTTCTTACTTCCTCACCAAAACCCAAATTAAAACCCAAACGAAGCTCTAAGCTCAAAAAGGTTCTGTCTTTATCTCTATAACTTGGTATGAATCATTGTAGTCTTTCTCTGACATATTATATTGAAGTGAGTGGGACTGTGAAGAGATGAGTCAGAACATGAATGCAACAGCTGATGTAGTTCAAGGAGATTGAGGTGAAATCTGAGAAACTGCATGTGATGTATCTAACTCTTCCATTTTGTGGGGTCCTCTTCTTCTCAACACTGTTGAAACCCAATTTGTTTTTATTTTTTTTGTTACTCCTCCTCTTAGTTCAGATTTGACCAAGAACAAAGCTAGTTTCAGTCTCTGCAACAATGGAGGTCATGGGTCAGAAGAAAAATCATTGCTTTACAATAATAAGTGTGGTCTTTGTGTTCATCATCATCAAGATTGAATCTTTATTTTCTCATTTGAATTAAAGCCACAACCGAAAATGAATAAGAAGAAGTACCAAAAAAAGGTAACATCTTGGTCAAAGTTTAAAGATGATTTCCTCAAAGACTTACTCTTTGTTTGATCTTTTTCAGACACAACGCAAATGACGTGTCATTTCCCCTGCTTAGTTTTCATTACAAGCCTCTCTCTCTCTCTCTGCTTCAAGGTGTTTCTTTTTGAGGAAGAGCAGATTGTGATACAATGAAGAGGGGGAAGAATCTGAATTTGTGAGTTGGATCTGAAAGTGCTTATGGAGATTATTTTTTAAAATAGTGATTAAAGAAATGGTTAAGAAAGAGAAGCAGCCTGGAGAGGGTTAATGTCTAAACATGTACCAATGCATTTTATAATGATCACCCACTTAATCAATAACCTTTTATAATTTACTTTCATTTATAATCTTGGATTCTCCTTTAATTCATTTGTTTTGGCGGTCTGTCTCTCTCTTCTCTCAACCTCTTTCTGCAGTTGGATTCTTTTCTCTCTCTCTCTCATTTTCTGGAAATTTTAAATGAAGAGTTTTTTTGTTTTGTTTTAGTTTGCCAAGAAGACTCGAATTTTGAGATCTAAAATGGACATATTAGGGATATATAAATCTAACATGGGTTACATGGAATTAAAGAGAGTTAAATAGTCTCACATTTAAGACATTGAACTTTGAGCTTAAGAGAGGGGTTGGCTTGAAGGAAGGGAACCATTTTCAATTGTCTCAGTACTTTGGTTGTTTGTCGTTTAGTATTTGTGTTTTTATGGTGTATTGAAAACTCCAAAACATTGTACATTACATTATTTGTTGAATTATATAATACTATCATTGCTCCAATTAATAGGAGAAATTACCAAGAGAATATATACGTTTTAAAATTTCATGCAAAACATATACTCTGGGTTTATATAAGTGAAAATCATACTCCTAATATATTGTTTTCAGATGCTTAACTAATTTTTAAACAATAATTGTTACAAATAAACCAAAAAAAAGAAGAAGAAAATAATTTACAATTTGAACATAAAATAACAGTTAGTCAGTTAGTAACCTGGTATTGGCAATTTCTAAACATCATTTTCTTAAGCTTAACATTTCTTTCATCTATATTAATAAAGAAAAAGGCAGTAAAAATAATATCATCATAATATATCAGATAGATAATGGTCCACACTCCACACGACACTGTTGTGTAGACGCTAGACAGTGCAGGTAGTATTTACTTATTTGGAAAAAAGAATTCAAAACTAAATGCAACTGACTTTGTAATAAAATTTCACTTTTAATTGTAGCATTCACATAAAACTAGTTGATAAAGAAATGTGAACTTCTTATATTGTACACATATATATAATAATAATAAATAACATCATATATATATATATTTATCAATATATTTACTCCATGATATGATATGATACTGTTTTTTCAATAATGCTTGTAGTTTGTAAATTTGATTTTTGAGACAAGTAAAATGTAACTTTATAGTAAAATAAAACTCCAAATAATTAACTATAATCATACATAATGTGTACACTGACACAACATTTGAAATCTGATTCACAGTGGGACTTGTTCCGAGACCAGTCCACTGTGACTTTTTATTTATTTACCCCACACATTTTCACATCTATCTACAATCATAAAAGACTTCAAAAAAGCAAAAAAATATTACTATAAAATCTTGGAGTATGTGACGTATGAATGAACAAAAAAGATTTGATTTACTCTTTGCTAAACAAAAGATTAACAGACAACGAAAATGTCCAGACGTGGAAGCATTTATCTAACGCTGAAGGATACGTACCGTTGTTTTCGGATCTAAACAACGGCAAACTCTCTAACTACAAAAGATGTAAAACGTCATAACCGTAGCTGAGGGTAAACTAGTAAGTTAACGACATCATATTAACCCTAACGGTATATCATACACCGTTGAAATTTAGATCCAACCAGATAAGAACACGTGGAATCGAACCGTCATCAAACATCCATTCGTTGCTGCAGTGGCCAGCGGTTTCGCCACGTATCCCGACCAAGTCGCTCAGACGTTCATATTTTCTCTAAATAAAAATATAAAAAAGGAAACAAGAATTTATGATCGTAACTGGCAAAAAAAAGATTTTAACGATTTTAACAAAAATTACGATGTTTCGCAATCATTGTGGAAAAATGTAATCTCTACACTTTCCACAATCATTACATCGGCCTTCAACAGTTTCCACACTTTGCAAGAAGCCCTCAAAAATGGTAGCAATTTCGTAATCTGGTTTTGTCATTTTGATTTTGATGGCTGCTGCATTATAGTAGTCTTTATCACCTAAAGCTTGAATGATTCTAGTACTGGTTCCTTATAGTTCCTTGTGATATTAACATGGTTCTGGTTCCTTTTCAATTTTCAGAACTTGAAAAATTCCAAGAGCTTGGGAAAGAAACTATATCGTCACTACATGATGGAGGAGAAAGCAGCAGTTGCATACACTCGGGACATGAACGAACTAGTGAAGCAAGTTCTTCTCACCAGTTTGGGTCTGAAAAAATGGGAGAATTGGGATTAATTTCTCTAGATTCCGAAATACTAAACCTGGTGAACAATGTAGAGCATCTGGAGACCAAAGTAGAAGAAGCAAAGTGTATTCTTGAGGTTAAAGAATCACAAATCCGTTAACTCGAATCAATCATTAGCGTCTCAGAGCCGAGTAATGGAGGAACAGAGATCGGGATTGAAGAAATTTTCCAGCAAAAGATGGAGGCAGAGATTGAATATATCATATTCTCAAGATCAGTGGAAAACCTAAATAAAAAGATCAAACTGATTGAAGAAGAGAAGACATTTGACAGAGAATCAAGCTTATAAGATGCTGTCAAAGCTTTGAAAAAGCAGAAACCAAAGCGGAGAATCTAAAGAATCAAACTCAGAATTTACAAAACCATTGTGTAGAGATCACAGAGATTCAAGAAGTGAAGAGTTTGAAGAAGAGAGTCTTTAAGAAAACTTCGTGTCTTCTTCTACAGTTAGGCTTGCTTTACATGATGATGTTTAATTCCCAGTCAGAGTTGCATTTGTTGTGCCTACATAATAGTTTTGTTTGGTGGAATCTGATTTGTTTACTTTTATAAAAGTTTTGCTACTCATATATACAATATTGTAACATTTTTTTGGTTCCAAGAGACCAACTCCTCTTTGCTTCGTCTTTCTTATTCTGTGTGTTGCTATGACATGACGTCAGTGTGTATGTAAATATATTGCCTCTTTGTCAACTTTTCCATCATTTTCCACAAGTTCTTTGTAAAATAAATAGAAGATGAGATATATAAAAGTACAAGTGAAAAAGTTTACACGTTCACATTGATCTTTACATTTTGGAAAAAGCAAAATTTGGGTTCTAACTTATAAGCCATATGGTTAATAAATCTGGTTTAAAAGCAACTTTAGAGTTTAGCTATTTGAGTCCAAACAACTTTTCATGGATTTTATACTGTTTTGAATTTCAGTTCGATAATTTCTCAAAATGGCTATTTTAAAAAAAGGGTTAACCTTATATTCAGATTCGTCTTTTAACATGTGCAACTGATGCATTCAAAATCGTTTTAATTTTTTTTTGTAGAAATGTTTTTGGATATGTATCAAGTTCTTAACTAAAATAATAAACCAGTCAAATATACATTGAATGAAAAATGTGCACATAACCTTCAAATTATTGTGAGACGGGTCTTAATTTATTTTTTGTAAGCTCTTCAGAATCTTTAAGTAAGACTAATTCAATATAGTTGTGTGAATATTGTCTTGGTGTGTTGTTTGTGATGACACATAGAAGTGGTCTTATGTCATTAGCTGCAAGTGGAGACTTTGGCAATTTGACTATAAACAGCCATCTTAATGTTGGTTTGTTCGGACACTTAACAATGCCCACGTCTTCAAGAGTTCTATAGACAAAACCAATAATCAACATACAATACTTTTTTTTTATATAACTTTATGATAATCGTAGACTCATAGGTGTCTTAATGTGCTGATGTTTGGCTTTGTAAGCCTCCAAATCGTTTTACAACTTTGGAACTACCATAGTTTGGTAAAATTACGATTATTCTGAGCTTTTTTTATAAAAAAAATATATAAGAGGATTACATTTAAATATAGAGATTTGATCCTTTCTATGTATCTATCTATCTAGCTCAGCTCTTGGTGTACTTCAAAACTCGAATTTAAATAGGACACTGCAACTTGAACTATAATAGATCATAGCACTTTTAGTGGAAATTAAATGTGTACATGGTCTTGCTTAGAGATCCACTATTCTACAAATATAGAACTGTAGATTACGAAAATGTATATTTGGTTTGTCAATAGTTCGGTATTCCAATTAAATGCAGCAAATTCTAATATTTATCAGCAATTATTCATCATAAAGTTAAGGAGAAACCATTCGTTGGAAAAAAAAGAAAGATAAGATGGTGAGATGAATAAGATGGTTTACTTTATGAAACTTTGGTCAATTAAACTATCATGCTTTATGTGAATCCAAAAGCACAATAAAGAAATAAAGAAATATCAAAGCTTGAGAGAAGAAAACAAAAGAGTATATATATATCTCCTCTCATCAAATTAACAAAAGACCCCACCAAATTAGATTAAAAATCTAAACACCAAAGAACCCAAAATCAAAATATCTTTCTCTTTTTCCAGACTACAATGTCAACAACCTCCTTTTTACCATCATTAACACCTAATTAATAAGTTTTTTTTCTCTCTCTTTTGGGTTTTTTTATTAAGTTAAAAAGCTTACTTTGCCTGCATATATACGTCTTAGACTCTTTCTTCTTCTTCTTCGTTAGGTGGCAACTCATTCAAATCAAACTCCAAAAACGTTCTCTTCAGTTTCTTCACCTCTTGCACTGTCTCTGTTACTTGACTAAAAGACGCTCCTGCTAGAGCCGTTGGAACAGCAGTTGGAGCGACGGTTGCAGCCTCAGTAGAAACTGGTCCAGTCCAATGATATCTCTTGTGACCTCCAAGAGCTTGACCTGTTGGGAAGCTTTTGTGACAAATATTACAAATGTGATCTCCATTATTACTACTTCTTAAAGATGTGTTTGATTCTTGAGCACTAGCTAAACCAGTTATCATTATTGCTTTGGTTCCAAGTATTGAAGCTTCAGCGTTTGCCCTAGCTTGATGATTCTCTAATATCTTGACCTTGTTGTGGCTTGCTCTATGACCTCCTAAAGCTTGATAAGAACTAAACGACTTGTTGCAAGTCACACACACGTGCTTCTCACGCGCAACAGTACCACCATCTTCAGCTGCAGTAACAACCACCTCAAGCTGATGATGATCATGAGTAGATGATGATTCTTTTTCCATCTCAGACAAGCTTTTCTTCTTCTTCTTCCTCTTCATCTTGATCATCTCTATATTTTTCTCTTCAACAGAATGCGAATCAGAAGTCTCTGCAACGTTGAGATTAGCAGTTTCTGCAGTAGTAGCTAAGAACAATAGACCCTTCATATCTTCTGGTGTTGGAACCTTCAAATCACTTCTTCTTCCTCTCTTCCCTGTTGTGGCCCATCCTTTAACCGATTCCTTAAGGTCAACAACGTTTTCCAATTCCCCCTTATGTTCCCATAACTCCGAGTTCTCATCACCACCATCTTCAAAATCATCATCATCATCATAATCTGAGCTCATAAACTCATCATCATTATGATCATCAATAGAGAGTGTAGAAGATGAAGAATTACCAAGTGGATGACGAAGAGGAGGAGGTAAAACTCCTTTCCATCCTCTGTCTGGATGAAACCTCATGTGTCCATATAAAGCTTTCATTGATGTAAACTTCTTATGACAAACCCAACAAGCAATTTCTAATTCACCTTTTTCAGATCTACCAACCACACCAGAGACCATCTTTGGTCTCATCATTGAGAATTTCCGAGTTTCGATCACATGAATACGTTTATGACCTCCTAAAGCCTTTCCTGACTTAAACCCTTTACCACATTCACAACATATGTGCTTCTTTTCTTCTTCAACATCTCCTTCCTCTAGATCCGTACTCCTAGCTCCATGATCATCATCTTCTTCTTCCTCCTCGAAACCGATGCTTTTAGCTTCTTTTTCTTCTTCTTCTTCTTCTTCTTCTTCTATCTCTTTTCCTTTTTCAGCTATGAAAGGTTGGATCCTTGGGACTTTAACCTTGATAGATCCAAATCTCGGTGTCCCAAGTGAGAATCCACAGTTGGTTTTGTACCCTCGTAATTGGTGCATCGCCTTTGAAGCTTGAATCAATACAAAGACCAAGCTCAGATCGAAGCTGAAACAGATCTATCCAGCTGATAAAACTAGGGCTTTTCCTGTGTGCAAGTACCCTAACTTAGTGAAGAAGACAATCTCTCAGAGCTCTCTCAAACTCAACAAAAATCTCAAAGCTATGAAAATCGAAAAAACAAAAGAAGAAAAAGTTTAAGGAGAAGAAGAAGAGGCAATAGAGAGAAAATTAGAGGCTATAGCCATAAGAGTGAAGAAAGAGTCTGTATTGTGCCTCACGTTTTTGGATGAATAGTCTTTTCTATATATTTATTTACATATATACATATAAACAGATTTTTATTTAATTTATAATTAAATGTTTAAATTTTGTATATCATTTTCTTCTTCTATCACTTAACCACTTATCAAACCATACAAGACTTTTATTTAGTTAATGCTTTGTTTGACTGTTTATAAAATATGCAATCTCTAATTCTTTGACTAGTATACATTGTTTTTATGGTAATTGTGTAAGCAAAGATTATTATTAATTTGTGGTAATTTTACATTTTTGTAATAATAATGTATCCATAATTTTATTTCAATAGTATTTATGATTGATTGAGTTTCCTAATATATGGAAACGCTAAACGTGTTTTTAGTGTTTTAAACATAAAGTTGAGTTGACGTTTTGGGTTTGAACCAAACACGTCATAATCGATCGTGCTTTAGGGAATAGTAATAGGTGATTAATTGCCATTTATCTTTTCGTGGGTATTGCAATTTATGGCAAATAAATCAAGATTTTATTTAAAGACCAGAACAAATCAAGACTTTGGATTTTCATTTACTTTTTATTATTGAGATATCTCCTTGGATAAAAAAAAAAATCTTTGATTAGGATTCCAGAGGGTTGTTAGTAAGACATATAAAAAACTATACCAATAAATTGTTTCAATACTTATCCTAATTAATAATTTTTTATTCCAATATCCAAATTAGTAATTTAGTCTTCCAAATTATGGTTCTTAAAAACTATAATGCCACATTTTCTGCAATCATGATGATTCACTTTCTCAAATTCAAACCTTTTGTTAGAGCTATATCAAACTTATGCAATTTAATTCAGATTATTTATTTTGCCATTCCAGTTATGTGCAAGATGCGGAGGATTACGTAGTAGTTAGTACATTATATAATATTTCTGTCGATACATACTTTTAAATACACACAACGACATATTAGTTTCTTTATCAAAAGAAAAAAAGTTACACATTAGGTTTACTCTCTTACACTTCTTCATATACAGAACAATCCAACTAAATCTCAAAAGACTAGAAAAATATATATATATCCCAAAAAATCATTTCATATATATTTTTTCTATTTTCTTTATCATTTTTTGTATCTTTCTAATTTTTACCTTTTAAATAGATTCATTTCCCTTGTTTCTTTATTTTCATATTTTATCAAATAAAATTTTTATATTACTAACACATGTAAAATCATATTAACTACTAGATACGTATGTTATTGTTATAATCTCATGAATAATCTCTAATAAAAGTATATTATTTTAAGTCAATAAATGTTTCTTTTTATTTTAATAATAAAATATAAATATTTTCAGATAATATTAAAGAGTAAGATTTTTGATATTTTCTTAATTTGAAAGGAAGTTAATTATCCACTCCTACATTTATGCATCTCTCATTCACCGCCTCAGTTTCTTCATAAAATTGTTCCATAGGAAAATAAATTAAATTATTTCATGTTAATTTTCTCAAGTAACTGTTTCGCATAATTTATTTCTTGCAATCCAGATTTTTTTTTCTTTTTTATCTAAGTAAGTTTTTCTGTTTCGTATTCACTAAGTCCTTATCATATTTTCTAGATTTTGTTCGCATGTTAATATTTATTTTAAAATGTAATGTTATTGTTGGGGTAATAAAAATACTCGGCCTCGACCTATATGCGATGGGTAATGTCTATCCCCGGATTGATTTTGACTTGAGGTAAAATCGTATCGTAAAAGCTTACCAGAAGTTTTGTTTTTGACGCAAAAAAAGAAAAAAAAAAAGTCTTTACGATTAAGTAGAAAATTATCTATCAAAGGAAACCAGATCTTTGTTCTTACTATATGGATTTTATTTTCACTCAGGTAAACAAGATTTTACATTTAACAGGTTTTATATGAAAGAAAATTTGCCTTTATTGACCAGTACTAAGCAAGTAAAATACTAACAAGAGATTACATAGGATTGTGTACCAAATTGAGAGTTGATAATTAGTGGCCAAAACCTTAATAGTGGAGGGCCACTCTTACTACTCACTAGTCATTTAATATGAGAGATTTGGACTAAAATCAAAAGGAGGATCGATAAGTTAACAACAAAAATTTCATCTTTACAATCAATGCTACCTTAACAACTTGTAGGAGATGTGGATTCCATTTTAATTGAACTGCAAAAAGATGGAATAAATTTTAAAACTGTGATTTGGTTATAATTTTTTTACACACGAAAAAACAGAAAAAGAATTGAATCAAAACAAATCGACTTGAGACCTAAATTTATGTTAAAAACAATCATGAAAAACACATTTTCATAGCAATTCAAACACAAATACAAATAATGTAAAAACAAAAACCAAGGCCAGTTAGATTTGTTTCAAACTGGACTTATATTTATTTTGCAGATCAAGAATTTTCTATTTCAAAACGGGGTGTTCGACTTGACTTGTCTCATATCGTAATTGTTAAAATAATTATTCATTTAAAATAATTTAATGATATTCTAAATTTCTAACGGATATGAGAACTGGTGAGACAGCTACGAAAGAAATGAAAAGAGAAACGACTCGAGCATGAAAATACACTAAAAGAATATTTTTGTGCCAAATTTTATCTCAATCTATGACTAATTTTTTTTTTTTGTTTTTGTGTGCAACAACTTATTTATTTCTTTTTTGTTAAAATCTTCGAACCAAATCTAGAAAATCTTCAAAGAGATTGAGTTTTATACTTATGATCCCCAAGGCAATTCCCAACTCCATGGAAAATGTGCATTTTAAAGCACAACAAAGCAAATTACACAAATAAACAACTTCTGAATCGAACCGTGGTCTCTCTCTCTCTTTTTTTCTTTTTCTTTGTCGATATGATCATGAAACCGAATCAAGACGGGTATATACCAACTTATTTTATGCAAGTTTATTTTATTTTTTGGTTTAAAATTCCATCAAAGTAATGAATCGAGATAAGTGTAGTCTCTGGTTCGACCATACTCCAAGAGACTTCCATATGTCCGGTCCCAAACACCTATGAAGAGAGATTCAGTATCTGGACTAAATGAAATCCCAGATATCTCTCCAAAGAAATCAATCTCTTGCTCCTTTTTGTAACCTGTTTTTGTGTCATAGATATGAACGAAGTCTGCTGGCTCCGCCATTGCAACGTACCGTCCATCAGATGTGAATCTAATGGACCTTACGGCTCCGAAGTTACCTTTTAGGACAGCGACTGATTCCGAGAGTTTCCTTGTGTCCCAAATACGACAGGTCTTGTCTTGGTTTCCTGTTGCAAATGTTACACCGTTCGGATGCCAAGCCGATGCAAATGAATAATCTAAGTGACCTTTTAGCGTCCCGATCGTCTGAAACAAAACTCAAAACCTTTAGGTTAAAAGACCTAACCAGAGTAAAATAGACAGTGCAGGGAAGAAGAATGTTAAGTACCTGTCCGTTGCTTGACTCTACCAATAGACCATCTGGGTCATCTCCGACGACTGCTACTAGTTTTCCATCAGGACTTAGGGAGCTATGCTGTTAAAATTTCCAATACAATAATTGTGCAAGATTCAGTTTTAATTCTCTGCAGGAAAAACCGAAAAAAGTTGAGAAATTAAGTGAGCTTACATTGACGGGCCAGAGATAACGGAAGAGTTGGACAAGCTGATATCTCTCCATGTCAAAGTCTCTGACTCCACAGTCATTATTTGAGGCCATGAAATGAAGTGCGCCACTAATAAGACCATATAACTTAGTTTCAGCTTCTGTTCCTCCTATAATTAAACTCGGAAGTCCGAAACCACCAAATTAATATGAAAGGCGGAGAGGTACCTGGAGTTTCTGTATATATCTACTGCATTGGTGATAGCGTTTTCAGTGTAAGTTGTGCGCGAACAGAAGCTCACACCAGGCCTATCAAGATGCTGGTTGCAGGGGAAACAAAAAATCACATAATTAGGACATGGATAAACAATTTCTTTGGCATTTTAAATCACTGGAAAGAGACTTGATATCAGTCTGATTAATACCATTCAAAACCTCTAAACTAACCTTGCAAATGAATTCTCCTTGAAATCCACCAGCAACTAGCAGCCTTTCTTTTACTGCAAGAGTACGAACTTGAGTCTCTGTAAATCCTTCCAACAAACTCTCCGGATGTTTCTGGAAAATATTGATGATTATCAGCTTTAGATAAACCCAACGGAGACAAAAGGAAATCTGATTCAAATTAATTAGATGGTTTGATAAGGCTTCAGAAACGAACCTCAGACGGAGCCACATGACCTTTAACGTTAAGAATTTCATTCCTGCAACCTGCCAGAGAAGACCAGTGGCTGATGGAGTAGTTGGACAACAGGTAAACATCGTGTTTTGATGTAGCCCAGACCAAATTCCTTAACTGCAACAAAGAAGGGAAAATGATTTCGTCAAACTACTAACAGCTTTCCATAAAACTATGGTTCCATCAGCAATACTAAGCACAGGAGAGGTCTAAATTTAGAAATGAATGCATCAGCCGACGAAAAAAAAAAAAAAAACTACCAGGTTACTATTACATGATCCGAACAAAGAACAATATTTTCGGAAGCATGGCAGAGTTAGGTGTAATGGTTCACTTGACAAACCTGAAAATGAAGAATCGTTGATCTCACTGATCTAGAATTCCTTCTGAACGTGTAGAAAGCATTGCCTTTCTCAGTTTTCATGCATTTCTGGTTCCAATAGGCAAGACTAGAGTGAGAAAAAAGACAACATAGGTATATCTCCTAATAGAAGAAGAAGAAGAATGAAATGTAACTCACCTTCTCAGATGCTTTGCCAGAATTGGGGATATTTTCATAGTTTTTATACTGTTCTAGCCTAGTTTTTCTGTAATCTCTTCTAGTAACACTAAGTCTATCCCATGGTATACCCTGAATGTCTTTCCCATTCCGAGCTTGAGCAGCACAAGTATCTGTAGCCTCGTTCTGAAATTAAGTAACTGTGTGATAAGAATATATCCAGAACATACAAAAAAAGAAAGAAAGAAAGAATGAGAAACAGAGGAAGTCAAGACAAACCAATTGGTCAAAGTCTTCAACTTCGGAATCAGATGCATCGATATCTCTTCCATCAAACTCATTATTCATATCATCTTCAAGATCATCCATGTCATACTCATCGGCCATATATTCATCTTCAGGTTCATCACCGTTGAAGTCAGACATGGTGAGATTAATTTTTTTGGAATATTCTCAATCACAGAGATGAAACAACTTCCATTAAACAAGGGAAACAGAACAAACCAAAGTCAGCCATATCCACCTTCAAACCTGCAACATAGTCAAATAAAACCATACAAATCTCTGAGACGAAGATCATACCAAATTCATAATTTTGAAATTATCAAAAATTCAATAAAAGCAAAACACGAAACAATTTAGAGCTCATATTGAGGATCCATAGAAAATACGGATTCCGAATTCTCAATTACGCTTACCATAAGTTTTACTTCCCCAGAAATCTGATTTTTCCCGGAAATTCACTAAAATTTGAAAAAGGAAAAGGGAATAAACCCTAAGAACCGAAACAAATATCAATATTTTTCGATTAAATCTCTAAGTCGATTAGATTATAGGGATTCGATTAGATCGTTATCAACCCAGAAAACCCTAAATTCAGTAGTTTCGGAAAATAGGGGTTTTCATCAGAAAAATAAATAAATCAGAATTATTAAATAAAATTGCGAAGAGAAAAATCGGATACCAATCTGAAAAAATGGTTGAGAATTGACGCGAATTAGGTAATCACCGGATCTAAAGATCCAATTTATGCACAGCGTCTCAAAAAATCTATACAACACTCCATATACAATAATAAACCGAATTTTGACGACAAAAAATAAAAATAAAAATAAACAGATATTTAATTATTTTGCATCAAAATATATACACATCAGCAAAATAGCAACCAGTATACTCTAACCACGTGTCAACTACATCGATTTCCTTATTTTGTATTCATTGGATTAACCAAGAATTAACCCATCAAAAAATATAAACATATTACACGATAATTAATTTTTAATCTATTTTTATATATATGATATGAAAATTTTATCCTCATTTTATTTATAAGTCATTTATATTTTTAATAAATAAAACTAATTTTCTAAATAATTACAATTATTATTATAATTTTAAAAATATTTTGAGATAAAGCTATTTTATTGTTTATATATTAAAATTCACTCATAGATAAGTTTTTAGAAATTAACCAAAAACATTAAATTATACAAATATTATTAATTTATATATTAAAATACGTTTTTATTTTCCAAAAATATTATCGATTTTTATTACTATTTTAGTAAAACAATATCAAATTTTTAAAAATATATGAAATAAGGAAAAATATTATCTTATACAAATAATAAATTAATATATAGAATTAATATATAAATTTATCAATATATAAATCAAGAGATTTAAGAGATTTTCTTAAAGTTTTTTTCCAAATAGAAGAAATAAGAAGAAGGTATTTTTTAAATTACAAAACTTAAATAATAGATTTTTCCAAAATTTCTCTTTTTAAATAGGGGGATTGGACTGATCCCATTAAACAACGAAATTTGGAGTTAGATGAAGCTCAGATTCTAAAAATTCCACTAAACATTATACATTAGTGTTTTTTCATTAATTAAGTAATTCACAAAAAATAAAAATAAAGTGAAGCACCTGGTCCTAGTCTTGACCACTTCGATGTTGTTTCTGCATTGGGCTCACAAAATATCGTTATGATGATTAACATAACTGAGTCGGTGACGCCACTTTCATCCAACCTCGCGCGTGAAATAACAAAATCCTTGCGCGCAAGTGCACACGTGTCATAATCTTAAACAGTCCACGTCGGACAGTCTCATCCCAAATAAAAGAAGAGAAAAGAAAACGCCGTGTTACCAAAATTTTCCTGATCATTTCTCGGGAAAATTTCTGCTTTTCCTCTCCGAGAAAAAAAGAAAACCGTAAATTCAACCATGATTATGAGGAAAGTATGGGGATCGGTGTGGAACCGATCGAATAGTTGCAAGGATTCGATTAGTCAGAGGTCAATTCAGGCTCCTCTGTTGTCTCCATCGTCGTCGTCTCTTGGTGCGTTTGATCAGCTACCAATGGATATTCTAATCCAAATACTGATGTTGAATGAGCCAAAAGATGCTGTGAAATTTAGCTCAACGTGCAAAGCCTGGCAATGTTTAGCTAGTGGTAATCGTCTCTGGATGTTCTATCTTCAACGTTCACAAGAGTCATGGGGCTCTATTTTCTTTGCCGAAACAAGTTTGCATTCTGGTTATCCTCTCCGGTGAGTTTAAGAAATTTTTGAACTTTTTGAATTCTGTAAATAAATTGAAGCTTTAACTATTTTGCAGAATGTTATCTAGCCAATCAGGTGAATTGTCATTCATGCGTATTTATAGTATGAGAGCACAAGTTCCTGGTTCTATAATTATTGATGGTAATGCTTTGTTTTCAGTAGTTTCAAAATTTTCAATTTTGTTTCTTTTAATTGTGCTGAAGAATGTCTTTGTTTATGTATATGTGTTGTCATGAAGGTGGTTCTGGATATTGCAACTTTGGTTGGAGTAAGTATGCTTCACCTTCTGGACGTTCTGCTACTTTTCTGGTGAGATTAATCGTTGTATTAAATGCAGTTTCACTGTTTTTTATTACTAAGATAAATTGTAAGCTTGCTTCTTCTCTAGTTCTTACTAGTTTGATCGCCAGGAATTTGGTAATATTGAGTCACCTATCTATGCTAGACTTCAACAGTTCTTTGCAACCATTTTCACTAGGTTTGTTTTGTTGTTTTTGTACGAGTGACAGCTGAATGATTTTAGTAATTGTATCCACGGCTTTGAGTTTCTTATGTGATAATGTTTTTATAGGATGTAGGTAAAGGCATCTATGCAGCCAATAGTGGTGTCACTACCCCTCTGCCATTTTGATGGTTAGCTACAGTTTTACTTGTTTATGTTCAGGATTACATCTTGTGGTTTCAGTTTTAAGGTTTTAGTAAATTTTGTTTTCAGATACTGAATCGGCCAAGGCATCAAGGCGGCGACTTAAGACTGCTATCCTTAACATCTTGTTTGACATGAATGTTCCTGCAGTGTCTGCAATTAATCAGGCGAGCCTTTCTTCACTCTTTAGCTGTTTCTGATGACTATTGCTCCACAATATTAGAACTTTTGCACAGAAATTTCAGAGCAGTGTTTTTCTCAGAGATTCTGTCTCCATCTCTATAGCTACATTTTCCACGGTTTAACCTAGTAGGCCAGTGGATCTAATATAATTTATTGGCGAGAAATTATCTTTTGGGGGATTTGATGCATTATCTCACCATCAAGTGGAGATAGTATAACTAAGATTATACATTTTTCTTGTCAGGTGATTGGTTTTGTTACTATTACAGTCATAAGCAAATTATGAATAATATGTACTCTAATTCCAGGCTGTGTTAGCTCTATATGCAGCACGGCGGATATCTGGAATTGTTGTCAACATTGGTTTCCAAGTCATCACCATTCTTCCAAGTAAGCTGTTTTCTCTATACGATTCAACTCTTTTTGTATCTTCTCGGATGTTGTTCAACGTCATGGTAGCCTTTCGAACTTGAGCCACCTCTGATGTGACTTTTTTGTGGAACTGAAGGTGATTAGTTGTGTCAAAAAGATGAAAATGTGAACATTACAATTTGTTGAAATAAATCCTCGTCTATCCCTCTGATTATTTCTTTCGCTTCTGTTTTAGATTTACTTTTACTGGGTGTTCTGCAGTTTTGCATGGTAAGGTGATGCGCCAGGTAGGTGCAGAAGTCATTGGTTTTGGAGCGTTGAAGCTCACGGGCTTCCTTAAGGAGAAGATGCAAGAGAACAACACTTCCTTTCAGTCACTCTACTCTGTTCGTACTCTTAAAGAGGTATTTACCATTGACCAACCTGTTCTCTATAGCAAATAACTATGTAGGTTTCCATCTTAAATAGGTCTTCTGTAAAATACACATATGATACACCCCACCACACACAAGTCATCAAACCCAATATGTTCATAGCGCCTTGTGAACTTCAACCAGTTCTGTATAATTACCGAGATATTGTTGAAGGTGTTGGATATGTGCAATTTCATGTTCAACCAGTTCATAGCACGCTAAAGTGGAAGTTTTTGACTATAGATCGTTATATTCAATTGATTTAGATGATGTTTTTCTTTTGTTATGCAAATGCAAAACTGTGTTATGTGGCTCTTGATTATAAAGCTGAACTTTCAAGAGACACACAAGCTTCAGTGGAAGTTTCAGGTGAAGGAGGGTTTACTTTGTCAACGGAGCGTTTTCAAACAGGGGAGATCTTATTCCAACCACGTCTCTCGCTGGAATGTAAGGCCTGCACTACTTATTACCATCACATTGAACTCTGACGGCTCTCTTAAGAGATTCAACCTGATTACTTCTGAAACTAAAAATAATATCCTCTGACCATACAGTATAGTGCATAAACTTGTTTATAATTTTTACTAATTTCATCACGACTCTTATATTTCTTTAAATTACTCAATTGTAGTACTATAAAGCTGCATGCATCTCAGGCCTGGGTTATTTTCCTGTGAAGAATCTCCATATTGTTGGCCATTTTATAATTTACTTTTGGATTGTTTTATTTATTTATTTTTCTTTTACCATTTGCAAAGCTGGCGTGCAATGAGTCTGCACCAAGCAGTCGCGCTCTGTATGGACTACTGTGATGCAGCGGGACTTACAATAGACCGTAGTTGGTTGATGCAGCGGGACTTACAGTAGACGGTAGTTGGTTCAAGACTGTAGTACTGAGTGGGGGAAGCACATGTTTGCCTGGACTTGCAGGTTCAATTAATATTAGCTCTTTGTTTTGTTTCATTTTTATTTTGCATGCCATCAATTTACGCTTAAATCAAATAACCAATACTTCTTGCATACGAATTGAAAGATCTTTGAAACTCAATCTAAAAGATACATGTCTGATATGCTTATGGGGTTTTTAATTTGAGCTGTATCCAGAAAGACTAGAGAAAGAACTGCATGATCATCTTCCTTCCTCTACTAGCAATGGAGTTAGAGTAATCCCTCCTCCTTGTGGCATTGACACAGCATGGCATGGGGCAAAGCTTATCAGTAACGTAAGCGATATTATTTTCTATCCATATTCATGAACCTATTAGTAAATAACATAGTAACAGATTATTTCTCAAATGCTACTAAATGAAATCTACCTTTGATCTTATATACACACTGGACTCATTTGGTGAAATAGGCATAGTGTGAGAATACAGATGCATTAATACTCCTTTACGCACATTTATTCGAACCTTGTCTTGTGTAGCCTCATGCAATTGCGGTTGTACCAATTACTATGTGCAGTTAAGTACCTTTCCTGATCCTTGGTGTATCACAAGTAAGCATTTCCGTCGCAAGTCAAGACTCATGTGGTGAATCTCTCAGTTTGTTTATTTTTCTACCATCGCAAAGACTAAAGTTAGAGGCGGGTTACAGCTGTTTACGGTACTTCACAAGTCTTGATATAAGTCTGTACATTTATAGTGTCAATACTTGATAGTACTCAAAAGCCAAAGATAACAAACAATTAGTGAAACAATGATACACCTCTTGGTAATTTATATATATATATACTAATCAGTATTTACTTCATTGGTGGATGTGTATTAGAAGAGAATGATACACACAAAAGCCATACAAATTATCATTGAGAAATTTTCGAAGTCACTAAAATCATGAGATAGTACAGCAGTAAAACAAATCGTGGATATACATACACTCTGTTTCCTGGGGTTGTTAAAGTACGTGTTCTCGGCCTCAGATCAATTTAACGAACACCAAGAAAACCGCGGAAATGGTTAGCCAAAAACGAGAAGAAAGGGCGGTGGCTGCGTTTTCGTCTGCTGCTGAAGGGGCAGTAGCGGGGCATGCGAGACCTTCTTTACCTTCTTTGCACTGGTTAGCGAAAAGTCCAGGGGGGTATTTGCCATAGAGATTGATGTAACTGAACATAGTGGTTGAACAATCTGTGCTTAGGTCGTTGAGGTCATCAGCATAAGGACACGCAAAGGCCTTGAAGGCACCGCAACATTCCTTAGGTGGGTATTTGGGACCTTTGCATTGGCTGGTTATGACCGTGTAGTTCATAAACTCAAAGCTCACACGACATGCTGTTCCATAAGAAAAGAGAATCCATTTAGACGAAAAAACAAACAAACACTCTTGTCCGAAAATCGGTGCATCCACATGAAGTAAAGAGTTATGAAGATCAATAGCAATACTTGTAAAAGTTTGAAGATCATCATTAAGCCACAAGGCCAAAAGTAAACAACTTTATAAGCAGAAAACACCAAGAACTCACATTTTCCTCCCAAAATTCATCACTAAGAATCAAGAATCAAGATTGTAACTCAAAGATTTGGTAAATAAACCTGTGTATAGTTTATTAATGTTAAGGTGTGAAGATATATATATATATGGATCCATGTAGATGCAGTAATAATTTCTATATATATATCCATGTAGATGCAGGAATTGCTTTTCTTCATACTAAAAAGAGAATCAATGGTTGGAATCATTTAAAAAATATCAAAAACAGTACGTTGAGGGGAGAGAAATAAAAAAGAACTTGCTTTTCTTGGTCTGAAGCAGGTTTCTTCCAATAACCAAACTCTGAGATTCGAAAACACCATCTGCAATAACAAAACGATGATGAAAAAATCGAAACAAATTGATCAAAAAGATTGGACATTTAAACAGATTTGAAAAGAAGAAGAAGAAGAAGAAAGTGTGTTTACCTGAGATGAAACTTGAAGATGAGAAAGACGAAAGTATTGAGAGTAGAAGAAAGAAGAAAAGAGCTCTAGAGAGGAAGTTGAGCTCCATGATTCTTCTTTGGTTACACATTCACGAAGAGATCTGATTAAGGAAGACGACGAGTTAGGAGGAACTACGAAGATGAGAGAGAGAAAGAGATAATAATTAAAAGTATATAAGAGAGGTTGATGACTTATTTCAACATTTGATTACAGCAACAACGCGGAAACATGCGACACTGTCTGATTCTTCCAGAAACGGGAACGTTTTCTATCCTTCATAGTTCTATTGGTAAAATAATACACATAACTAAATTACATGTTTTGGTATTATATGCTCTGTCTTTTAATTCAATCTGTCAATTTTTTTATAGTATTTTCCAATTGTCGTTGACGTATATTTCATTTTAGTTCAAAATAATATTTAATTATCTAAAATTTTCAACTTGACTAGAGAATTCCAATTGACTTGTGGTTTTCTTTTTGACTTGTTTTTGGCTGTACATAAATAATCAATGGTTAGGAAAAAAAACAGACAACCAAATATTTAATAGAGTTTCTATATCTTTGCAAGGTTGCTAATTTTGCTATATTGTTTTTAAGTGATCATCATTTACGTAATCGTCTAATTAGGCCGATGGTGAGTATCAACAATTCAAAGCCAAACGTTTTTATACTGTCACTTTTTTCATTTTACATCGATCATTAAATTAAAATATATTTTTATAAAGTGACATTTTAGGAATATTTGTATGGAAGCTGATTGCATACCATTTATATTAGCTGCTGAAGGGAAGATATAATAATGGAGAGAACACGGTCAAAGATATAAAGGCTAGGAACAGATTTCACATTTGCTCAACGTGAATGCAACCAACGAGAAGAACCGGTGGTGGTTGCGTTTACGTCTGCTGGTGAAGCGGGAGGAGTAGCGGCGGCGCACTTGAGACCTTTTTTACCTTTGTTACACTGGTTAGCGAAAAGTCCAGGTGGGTATTTGCCATAGATTGATGTAACTGAACATAATGGTTGCACAATCTGTGCTCTGGTCGTTGAGGTCATCAGCATAAGGACACGCAAAGGCCTTAAAGGCAGCGCAACATTTCTTTGGTGGGTATTTGGGACCTTTGCATCGGCTGGTTATGATCGTGTAGTTCATAACTCAAAGTTGACAGGACATGCTGTTCCATAAAAAGAGAAACCAGGTCACTTAGAAAGAAAGAAAACCTAACACTCTTGTCCAAAAATCTCGGTTGCATGCATATGAAACAAAGAGTACTTATGAAGATCAATAGCAACATTTGTAGAGGTCTAAAGATCATTATTAAGCCAGAAGACCAAAAGTAAACAACTTTATTAGCAGAAAACACGGAGAATACCAAGAATTCACATTTTCCTCCCCAAATTTTACAACTAAGAATCAAGAATCAAAATTGTAACTCAAAGATTTGGTCAATAAACATGTATAGCTTGTGTGTGTATATGGATCCATGTAAATGCAGGAATAATTACTAGCTATCTATATATGGATTACTGTAGATGCAATAATCGTTTACTAGCTATCTATATATTGATTACTGTAGATGCAAGAATCGTTTACTCGCTATCTATATATGGATCCATCTATATATATGTAATTGACACATTAGGGGATATGTATATAATTGGAAAATCTATTTAGAAAAACTTCTTTAAATTAATAATGTCGGGATTAGAATATTTTATGAAGTTATAGATGTATTAATTTATCGATGATTTCCTTCAATTCATAATATCGTAAAAGTTTTCTCGGCTTTGAATTTTAAAAAATTGATTAGAGTATGTTATGATTAATAATTTTGGTTAGCGCAACATAATAGATATCAATAGTCTAGTGGACTATTCAGAAATTTAGAGTTTAGAAAAAATTATGATAGTATCTTTAATGTTGTTGATGAAGATATTGATTGTGAGTTAAATGTAAGAAAACAATTATAATATCTAGATTTTTTTATTATTTTTGGATCTAATCCGAGAAAATAAAACACAAAGGTTTGATATTCTACGAAACATTAGAGAAGAGATCTAACAAAAATATAGCTTTACAAATAAATTATACTAGTTGTATATTTATAAGTTTATATGATTTATTCGTATATAGTAACTTTTTATTTATCAAGTATTAATTTTTAGAAGTTTTATTGTACTAAGATTTTCATACTAAATAGTAAAAAGAGAATCAATTGTTGGAATCATTTTAATGTCAAAAACGGAAGAGAGATTAAAAAAAAAAAGAACTTACGTTTCTTGGTCCGAAGCAGGTTTCTTCCAGTAACCAAAGTTTGAGATTCGAAAACACCATCTGCAATAACAAAACGATGATGAACCTATCTACCCAAATCAAACAATTTGATAAAAAAAAATTAAACATTCGAACAGATTTGAAAACAAGAAGAAGAAGAAGAAAGTGGTACCTGAGATGAAAGATGAAGATGAGAAAGACGAAAGTACTGAGAGTAGAAGAAAGAAGAAAAGAGCTTTAGAAAGGAACTTGAGCTCCATGATTCTTCTTTTGTTACAAAAGTGACGAGCTAAGGTGAACCACGAAGATGAGAGAAAAAAAAATACTATATAAAACAAAATTAGGGTCCACCTAACACTGAATCACGTGTACAAAAATAATCAACTAACATTCTTAACCTAATCTTAATTTTACTCCAAATCGATTTCCCGCTCTAAACCTAATTCGCGATGACATGAAATACAACAAAACACGATGTTTTGCTTATTCCGTTAATTTTCTAACAATACAAAATAGTACCACATCAACAATATACATATGTCTTGTTTTGTGATGTCTTTCAAAGTCGTAAAATTGGCTTGCACGAATTTGAATTCAAAAATTTTCTTGCAAAAAAGAATATAGTTGATTAAACTCAACATTGACATTGCAACCAAGTAGGAGACCGGTTTGCTCAGTTAATATCAAACTCATATTTCATGAAAATGTAATGAGTAAAGATGTTTTTTAAAAAAAGGGTTTCAACTTTCAAGTTCCGGCACACGGAAATTAAAATAATTTTTACAAGGAGTGGAGAAAAAAATAATCCCAAAGGTCTACGTAGAATATTGTATCCCCTCAATTTTTGTAAATGTATATATAAATGTCTCCGTTTCATTATGACCAAAAGCTTCAGATACAGCATCGCTTTCTTCGCTGCCAACAGATAAAACCACAGAGTATCAAACAAAAGTATATTACATATACTGAATTGAAAACAAAAAATTCAATAACCAGTTAAGATTTTTAAATCGACTGTAACCGAAAGAAAAGAACAACACATATTTCAATTTATTTGAAAAAACTAGTACAAATTTTTATGTGCTTACTTCTTGGTAACGAGATTCAAGCTGTTCTGTGATCTGAAGCTGTTTTGTTAATGTTAAATGTAATACCTGAAAACATACGCAAAGGAAGATATATTATTACATGATAAAGCATTTAAAGCTTAGTAATAATATAAGTTCAAGATCGAGAGGTTACGTACTGATTTGGTTTTGTCCAGATCGAGTTCTAGAGACTTGATCCTCTCTAGAGATTCCGTTAATAGCTTCTCACTTGCTTCTGGTATTTTTACAGGTTTTCTACTAATCTCTGTGAACTCATTCTCCAGCTTCTTGAGATGATCCAAACACTTAAGAATCTGGTTGTTTATCGATGAATCTGAGACATCGACACAGTTCTGTCTTTGCCAGTATCCAGGCAATAAGAAACCAAAGAGAGCAAATAGCTTCAGTGTAAAGGTTAGTAGCATCTTCACCCAGTGTAAGATGTTCTCTCTAAGAGCACCAAACCGTAAAATCTGACCACCTGAAATGTAACAATGATCATTTGAATATACAGAAGAGCTTCAAATCAAATACAGAACATTAAACCAAACTCTGTAACAAGGCATAAAGAAAAGAAACACCTTCTGTTCTAGATGTATTTGCAGTGTTCGTGTTAAGTAATTGGGATTGAGACCATTCTTCTTGAGCTAGTTCTACAGATTCCACGGTGGTAATGATTTTATCACTGTCTGATGAACTAGCCTGCACAAAGAGAGCTTATCAAAAACCAATTGAGATTATAAAATGTTTTGAGAAACAAATAGGTTGGTTCTGAAAAGTACCTTATCAGAGAGTGAAGGAACTAAACAAGTGTACATTGAAGATCTTCTTGAACCAGTGGAAGAGTAATAATGTTCTTCAGATTCTGGCTCTTCTTTTAAAGTTTCGTTATACCTTTCCTGACAAGAAATAAAGTTACAACATTGTAGGAAACATTAAAAACAAAACCTCTTGATTTTAATGGAGCATTGAACAGCACTCACTTCAGAAGTGATCATGCTAGTGGTAGAATCATAATCTCTAATGTGAAGAGAAGCTTTGACAGTTTTCGGTACGGGATTAACTTCCATGTGAGGCACAAGCTGTAAACCAAGACACCATTAAGATTAGCTCAACTTTGAATCTTTAAAAACAAAACAAAAATGGGACATGCCTCGACTATCTCAGGATCATTCCAGGGTCCTTTGTTAGACCTCAAGCACCCTCCTTCGTTAGCACATTTGCATAAGCCTCCCAAAAATTCTGGAAGTTGACTGTACGGAGAGAAAAGAAATGAAAATGTAATCAAAACTGAATAAGGTTATCAGAAAGAAAAAACAAAAAAGAGTTTTTTTTATGAGGTGACCTATAACATATCAACCTTGAATCAATTGCTTCAAGTAACTTTGACAAGGACCTTGGCTCCAAAACCTGAGTATAATACAAGTAATGAGTGGCTTCTGACAAGAAATAAGTGAATATATGCTTAAAACCAGAGTGATAATTATCATTACTTGTATCTTTGCAATAGTCATTGGATCAAGAAACTTCTGCGCGGCAGGCCAAAGGAAATTCCTGAATCCTATCCCTGCATTGACAATGAACATTCGGTGCAAAGTCTGCAAGAGTCAGACACCATGATTACAAACTTTTAGAGCAACCGAAATATCCATGTCCTACTCGGCGCATTGGATCCCTTTTGGAGTAGAGTAGTACAGAAAATGTATTCTTCAAAGAGTTTAAGTACCTCAGGGTAATAATTGCAATCTACTTTAGCAATGGAAGCCAGGAGATTCGCAGCTGTAGGACTAAAGTTCTTCATACCCTAAAAAAACCACTAGCGCGATATTATAAATCAAGAAAAAAACTGTGTGATCACTCAAGAACATCTATAGAGAAGTTTACCATACCAAGCCTTCAACATCTAGTATTGTAGTTGTTGTAGTAACTCGTCGCTTTGCTGAAATCGAACACGCAGGGAGCTTTTCTTGAAGTGTCCTCTCAAATTCTTGTACATGATACTTCAAGTAACGCTCTATGGTAGTAACATCCATAAGCTTACCAGGATGAGCTTTTCCAAGTCTTTCAATATAGATAGGTCTCCCATCTTTATCAACTCCATGATACCCTTGAGGATAATGCTTTATGACTTTATCCAACTCTTTGAAATTAAAATCCTATTTTGATCAATTCGTAAAAATGTTGTTAGTCCCCCATTATGTAACACAAAGTGATGAAGCAAAAGCTAAAACCATATCCCTTACCTGTATAATACGATCAGTTCCAAATTCTTGCCTCCATTTAAGCATTTCTTCCCATGCCGTGATAGATTTCTCAATATTGAATTCCATGGTTTTTAGAAACCTAAGAGACAAACGAAAGTATTCAACTTTAGTAGCTAATGCATCTATAAATATTCATAGAGGTTCCGAAAAGTGGAATTTGTATACTTTTACCTTAACAACATATGATAATCATCATTTCTTGGAGGTAACAAATCTTTATTTAGAAGTTCTTGACGCAATTTAGAAACAAACTTCTCTTCTTTCTCATCCCTAATATCTTCAATAAAAGGAATTTGATAGTCAATTTTACGTTTGCCTTTTCTCTTCAAAGGATGACTTGAACAACTAATACATTTCTTTCTTAAATTCCCAATTCTTGAACGACGTGGTTCATCTTCTATGCATTCAGAATCTGATATTTTCTCTTTTGTATTTTCACAACCTGCAAAACAACAAAATAAAAGCCATGATGCTAATTCTAAACCATTTCATTGATGATCTTGAATCTTTAAAACTATTCAATAATTACCTGACATCTTCAGAATCAGTCAAAAACGTTCCAAAACTGTTTCGAATTCCGCAAAAACTTAGAAGCCGTAATCTGCCACCGAATCGACAAAAACCCTAAAGAATCCTTGTAGTGCTACGCAAGTTTGATTCTAAAGAAAGAACTTCTCAATCGATTTTAAAAATAGTAACAAAAGTTTGTAACAGAGAGAAAAAAAAAAGAAGAAGCTAAAGAGATAAATAAAGATGACGACGGTTATACCTCTTTTTATTACAAAGAGATCTGTCAAGGGAATCAAAAGAGATTCCAAAATCTTCAGAGATTTAAATTTCGAGAAAATCAGAGGATTTTGGTGCAACTTCCTCTCTCTGGCTCTGAGGTTTTTTTTTTTTTTTAATATTGGGGACTCTGTTTTCCTAACACCATGAAATGGCCGACATGTCTCATTCGACACGTTTTGTTTTTATATCAATAAATCTTGAAGTTCTTATCAAAACGACGCCGTTTCTTAATTGCCATTAATGTTGAAGTTCCTAATTTACTGATTTGACCCAACTTAAACCGAACCAAACTTTTTATTCAAAATTTCAAATCAAAAACGTATTTCCCTCTTCTGAAAATTGGTTCAGTTAGTGATATGTTTTGAACAAAAATCATATCCATATCGAAACTGGAAAGTAAAACATACCAAACTAGATTAAGATTAAATTCAGTCTCCAGTTGGCTATTAAAGTTTCAAAAATAAAAATATAGCCCTAAAAACTAATAACACCGAACCTACAGTCATATAAATGGTGGCCTAACACCGAAATCATTTTATCTTCAACAATTTGAATACATTATGTGCTTTGTCAGATACACAACTGAAAAAGACGAATTAAGTAGCAGAATTCGTAAGATACTTTAATCAAATAGCTTGTTCCCAAGTCAAACTTGAATTTTCCTAATTTAAAGAAAATGAAACCCGTAGAAATGGAACAAGTCATAATCAGTTTTTTCTACTCTCCAAGACTTTTCTAGTTGAACAAACAATCAGCGCCAAAAGGAATCTAACACCGTATAAACCTTTTAAGATCATCATAATGTGTCGGTCCAATATAACTTCTCATTTTTATCTATATATGTTTTAATATCATTTGCAAACGTAAGTCTATTATTCAATACTAGTAATGGACTCAATCATAGCATTGGAAATATCTCAATGTCTAAATAAAGTCATAATAAAGCTCATGTCCACACCCAACACACGGCTTCAGAAATCTAAAACTAATTAAGCAAAAAGCCAAACTCAGTTTTTGTTTTCTTTATTTCTCCTGTTTTCAGACAATGTGCAATGTACTAGTGCGGGTATTATTGCTACTCTTCATCCCATTGCATACTTCTGGGTCCAGGATCGGGCAGTGGACTCGTACTTGACTCGGTCTGTCTTGTACATGTGAGCTATTTCAGGAACCAGAGGATCATCAGGGTTTGGATCTGTCAGCAACGAGCATATCGACAGAAGAACCTGTGGAAAATGCAAACAAACTCTTAGCTCTTAGCTGATATGTGAATAAGAAAATATAACCATTATATATCTTCAAGCAATTCACTAATGACAATATTTAAGCATATAAAATGGAAATCCAGATATCATGTAATCAATATTGATAATGAAGATGTTGACCATTATAACATAAGGTAACTCCTAATAAAAGAGATTCCCATTCAAGAATTTACTTGACTAATACCATGTCACAAAGTTTAAACCAGGACGCAAATATCAGCTCAATCTTTACACAAGGGATTGGGGTGTTGTTTGTTCATCAAACCAATGGAAAGAGAGGTTGGTCAAAGTCGAATAATCACACCAGAGATAATGAACAAAGACATGAGCACAAGGTGTGGTGGACAACAGACTAACGATATGGAAAAAGTATGGAAGTGAAACAATTTGATCACCTTGGATATGGTAAGTGCAGGGCTCCACTGCTCTTTCAGAATGTCAAGACAGATGCTGCCATTACTGTTGATATTTGGGTGATAAACCTTGGTGCGAAAGGAAACCTACATCATAAAAACTCACTTACTTACTTGATTGAAGCCTCGCTCTAAGCATAAAGGGTTGATGATAACTAATTCAAAAAACAAAGTTTTGTTACCTTAGGTGGCTTGAAGGGGTAATCTGGTGGGAAGTGAATGGAAACAAGAAATATACCTCCGGTGAATGGGCTCTCTGTTGGACCCATAATAGTTGCTTGCCAGTGAAACATATCATCTCCCACAGGACCTAATACCATAACCAGTTCGTTAAAATCTAATTAACTTATACTGTAACTTTGACAAAAAAAAAACGATTCATTATCCTAAAACTGATACTGAAGCTAATGCTACATCAGAGCTACTGAATCTCTCGAGGTGTGTCTTGGTAAGTACAAAAGATCCCAAATTTTGATAGTAATTATATGCAGGAACCCAAATGTTAAAGTGGTGCTTTAAAGTTCACAGATTAAAATACTCACCGGCACTGCATGACACGGGTGGATCTCTTTGCAGGTCCCTAAGCTCCTTGTTAATTCTTTTCGACGCCATTTAGTAGTCCTCGCTGCTGCTAGCTACAAACAATTAACTCTGATTAAGAAAAGAAATGACCATATTGCTTCATCTATAGACTACAGATGCAAAAACACGACACAGCAAAAATCTAATCAAAAATCAGAATTTAGAACCAGGGAGCAAGAATATAGTTCTCTTAAAACAAGATTCTTTATACGGTAAAAGAAATTAGCCGCTGATAATCTGCATAAAGAAATCAACCAGAAAATTCTCGAAATCATACGGATAATGCGTGCGTAATCGATAATGAGATGTTATTAGCTCAACAGAGAAGTTGATCAGAGAGGTAAAGTAAGATACTGTTTTCGATCAAGCAGAAGCAAATCATCAAACAATTCATAAACGATAAACGAAATTACGCATCAGTGAAGCGTAAATCTTCACAAGAAGGTACGAGAATATTCTAGAAACAAGAGAACAAAACAAACACATGGATCGACGCTAAAGATTCCGAAAAGAAGCAAACCGAAAACAGAAGAGAGAGAAAGAGAGATCAACGACGAAGATCGGGAACTGGGAAAACCTATAAACCCTAGAAGAAACGATGATCAGATCGAATTCGAGATTTTTGCAGAGCTAATTTTGACCTACCTTTAGTCTAGGGTTATGAATTGATTTTCGGAAATCTCAAAGGGGTTGTTTTGAAGATGAACACTAGCATCGATACGGTTTAAATAGTTCCTCTTTCGAGCGGTGAAGCTTTGCCACGTAGCGAGATAGATTCCAAAATTTTGGGCCATATAAGGCCCAATATTCTAACGACGGAGCCCATTCACTGTTTTACATAGCTGCAGGCGGTTCCTTTTGTCCATAATATGAAACATCGCTCAAAATTGGAAAAACAGAAAGGAGAAAGATGAAATAAAGAAAGTTTTATTAAGCGAACCAGGTAAGTTGAGCAATAGAAAGCAATGGAATTTCTCATATGGCAAATAAATATTATTTGTGTGTTCGGTGAAATGAATTCATCAACTAGTCAATATTTGATAGCTGTCAAAATATATTGAAGTGGGTATTTACAAGATTTGGATAACTATTAGAAGATTCTAGGCAACCGCGTAAAGCCCACCAACGGTAACAAGAAGCCCAATCCTCAACATAGAAGATTGACGACCGCTAAATAACTTTAATCCGAAAAATGGAGGGAAATGGATAATGAGAAAGATACTTTGCCATTTTAACTACTAAATTCCTTATAACCCTAATGAAAACTAACTATTTCAATATTCATTGGAGAACTGCACATCTCTCTTTTCCACCTAGATCCGCCCATGATTAGGATCCCAAATTACAAAAAAAAATAAAAAAATGGATCATGATCCTACGAGAATTAGGGTTAGATATCCTCTACAAATAAAGATGTGCTAGAACGTAGCTCACATACAAATTAACCTAAAAACTTGAGAAACGACGAGAAAGAAAGTTCTAACAACTGTCTAGCAACAATCCAATTTCCAAACTCTAAATTTTTAGATAGTTGTCATTCAGACCGTTAAAGTATCTCGACGGTTGTTAATTCGTTATAACTCATAAACAGTTTTAACTGAAATCTATTAATTAATAAAGATATAAGCGATTAAATTTTTCTCAAACAATTGTGCTTCCGGAACTATTAGAACATACCCTTTTTAAGTATATAGATCAATCTAGTTGAACTTTAAACAATTAAGTACATAATTTTTTATCATAGTCGGTATTATATAGGGGAATTGGCTTGCCTGTAAGCTAAACAAGGCGCTCGAGAGCATTGCACAACATGAACAATATTATCTGGCGGAGGCTGCCAGAGAGTGCGAGGAAGCGAGCGAATATGGAGGAAGATTCAAATCGACACATTTGATGAAAACTCCGATATACAATTAATTTAACTATTTGTTGTAGTTTTGTATATTGCCAATTTAATTGAGCAGTAAGTCGTTATCTATCTTATGTTAGAATGTAAGTATAGTTGTATTTGTGAATGGTAGATAGATTTCATTTGTAAAATGGTAACATCTAAATTGAGTATTTTTATATTTTGGAAAAATTCCGAAGGAAGCTACCTTGCCTCACAAGAAACTAGGTGTTGAGGGTTTATCTTACCAAATGTATCTACGATCTCCAGAGCCCCCATTGTTTTTCTTTCCATTGCGAATTCGCAACCATGCATGGACCGTTAAACCAAATAGTTCATCACTAAACCGACTAAATTATTAGTAGACTACCCGCCCTGATGATAGATCCGTTTAAAAAAATTGCCGACTAATTGGACTTTTTTTTCCTTTTTGGGATCAAAGACTAATCGACTGTAGTCTGTCAATTTTTGTCATGATACAGAAGTTAACATGTGACAGAAAATGTCGACTTCAGAAATAAACATGTGAAAAAAACAATTCAAGCTACTGAACATTTGCTTTACACAGTTCCACACATTATATATGAAACAAACTTTACTTTGGCGTTTATGTATCCAAAAACATTATGATTGACACAAACTATCATGATTTAACGTTTTTTTTGCTAAAATAAACCAAAAAAAGCTTATAAAAGAGTTCCCATGTAAATTGGAACACAACTTTCCTAAAGAGAGAAATAAAATAAATAAAACAAACGCAAAGTCTCGGAGAGAGGCAGAGACTCATCATCCCATGTTTCCTTGAAAGTGTGTCATCTGATCTCTCTCCGGGACAATGATAAATAGACAGATAAACACATTCATAAATCATATATACACAACAATTCTATTCCAGGGACAGTACCGTGTCGCCAAGAGTGGAATGGTCTTTGAGTGTCGAATTGGATCGGTTTCATATTCCTTAATGATCATAACAAGTTAGTTGATATGAGACCATTTGATTTTTTACCCTTCTCTTGTTTTGGCTCTCTTCATACCGAGGCTATTGTAAGGAGAAACAGAACCGGACATTGGAGATCCTTCTTCACGAAGAGTTCCATTGAGCAATGCTAACTCGCGCAGCTGTTGTTTCTTGTAGAGATCATGGGTTTCCTCCTAAAACAGAAACCGAGTAAGTAGATCGTCGGTTTAATATGTTTCGGGTGAGAAAAGGGAAAGAACTAAAACAAACCATAGGAGTAAGAAGATCGTCAAGTATTTCACGAGCTTGCATGAGACGTGCATCGACTATTTCAATCGGTAATTCTGCTTCGACTAAGATATGAAGTGGTTCATTTAGGTGCTCGTATCCTGGTTTTCCTCTCACCATTTCCTCCTAGAAAGAAGAAAAATATTAACATGTTGAACAACCATTTAAATTCAGAAGTTGTAAACTTAAATAATAAATACCTTAACTGGATCTTTTATACTGCCTCTTCCTCTTATAAGGACACGGCAATCAGTACTTGCTTCAACACGCTTCAGGGAGTTTCCTCTAGGACCCAGGAGGCGACCAACAAAATTGTACTGTCATATCGAAAATTTAGGAGTTATAGTCTGACCAGGTAGTACATATATATACACACATATAAACTCAGCGTAGAAATGAGAGTTCATACATTTGGGTAATTGTCGACTGGAATATCGACCCTGATTGTTCGCTTGGCGATGAGACCGGACGAACTACCAGGTGAGTTAAGCCAATTTGGTCCCGGAGACGATGGAACAGATCTCTACAAAAGATCAACCAACACAATTAGAAACAATATCAACCTTAAAGATAAACACATATTAATTGACATATAGTTGCAGCATCAATAGCAAAAACAATATTGAAACTTCGTTCTCTGGAACTTCATTCAATGGAAATGGGCACTGTATCAAGGTATTGCAACCTGTAGCTGATATATACTAATAATATGCGTATACTATAGAAATCAAACATCATTCAATCCATCTCGCAAGGCTAATAGAGTATCTAATTAGTGTTGATTTAAGGCAAGACCATACAAGCATTACGGCTATTCAGTGTTAGCCCAGGCTACCTGTCATGATACACTACGACTAAAAAGCAGTCAAATAATGTTATGTCAGCATAACTTAACTCAATAAAAATTTTATTGCAGTAGTATGAACTAGATGAAAAGAGTTATGTTAATGGTTAGTAGTCATACTTCTGATGGAAACTGTGAGGCCCATCCGTTCAGGTCAGCTCTTGCATTCTGAAATATCCCTCCAGAAGCCAGAGGGCTAAGAAGGTCAAGCCCACTCTGACTTAAAACTGTGGCATTCTCCAACAGTGTGGTTACACGCAAAATTTCTGTTCCAAAAATGTCAATTTCCAAGAGTAACACACACCAGTTAGAATTAGTCAACAAATCAGTCAGCAGAACACCAAAGAATGGAGAAACAGCATAGTTAATTGAGTTAGCAAAGAATAGTTTTTTTGCTCTCATTTTAGTTAAAAAGAATGAAAAAGTCAGTATAAGAATTCAAGGATATTGAATTCTTAGTCAAACGCTAACATGTTCACCTGAAATAACCAGCACTGTCATTTCGTGTTCTAGTTCTAACTTGTAGTAAAATCACTTTGTTATGTTACTTCTAAATGCTCTCTCATACACTGTTTAAGACTTAAGCAACTGTATGAGAGCTTCATAGTTCTGAAGCAAGGAATGACCTAATCTGTGAGCTGAAAAGACATATAATAAATAACACAAACAGCAAGGCTCACCTTGGTTTAGTAGCCGCAATGCGTGTGGAAGCACAGGCAAAAACGGAGTAAGTTTATGACGCTCTGCAAGTAACTCCGAAAGATACCTAGCAAAAGATAAATTGTGCAGCAAATCCAAATCAGTAAAGATTAAAGCACACAGCAAACTAACAGGAAGATCCACTCAAAAAGCTCATCATGGTGAAGAAACCAATACAAACGTTTAACTCCATACAACTAGATTCAAGTTTCCATTTTTATTCGTGAAGTGGATCTAGTCAGTACTCCTAAAAATGTGGATTTCACAGTTTCATCAGTCAAGAACACAAATCAACAATAAAACCAACGATCTATAAGATCCACAATAACACTAAAAACGGATGCTTAAACAACAAATAAAATAGTGAACTGAATTGAGGCAAATCTGAATTAGATTGAGTTAAAAATATGATCGAAACTTAGTTCCCAGATATTGAAATTCAATCAAATGCATCAACATCAAAACATAGATCCTAACATAAGCTGAAGAAAACAAAACACAACAAAATCTGATAAAAAAACTCCAGATTCGAGATAAACTATTAAGATCTAAAAATCAAAATCAGCAAAAACAAAGATCAACATACTCTTCAACAAATACATCAGCTAACCATAAGATCACCAAACAAAATGAAATAAAAGATGAAAAATGAGATTTAACTACTTCTCCTGCTCAACGAAGAGAGAAGACTGTGATCGAAGACCACCGGAGAAGTTAGGTGACTGAGGACCAGAAGGAGGCACAGAAAGAGATGACGAATACGACATAAACCTCCCTCCGCCGCCGCCGCCGCCACCGCCATCAAGCGAAGACATCATCATCATCTCGAAGACGTCGTCACAAGGAATCAGAGCAAATCCGTCAGAGATTGGGAGATGAAGCGGCGGAGTTAGACCAAAGCTGTTTTCTCTATAACGTCGGTGGATTTAAGAGGTCATTTTATAGAGACTGTTGTAGGTACGGGCTATGCAAATCATTACTTGCTTAGCTGTTTTTTTCTGTTTTTCACCTTTACATTTTGTATATTTCGCAGTTACGCAATTTTACCGCGCTCGTTAGTTTCTTTCTGAAGCCTCTTACTCATCTAGAAGGTCGTTTTTAATGTGCCGGATCCGGTTTATTAAAATTCGGTATACCGGAATAACTAAACGCAAGTGTTTCGGAATAGCTTGCTTCGGGTTCTGTTGATCAAACAGCTCGCATTTGGAACATCGAACCTCATGGCCATGTCATTTCTTTGCCTTTGAGCTGTGGGAACATCTGTGTTCTTGTAATGATGATGATACATATGGAGAAGTATTGATTTTTTTAATCAAATTTTTTATAGTTTTGATTATGAGACTTTCTTTGAGTCAATTTTTTCCTTTGGTAATTGGTATTCGTATGGTTTCCATTGAGTTTTTGATGCAGATTGTGTTTAAGTTTGGTTATTATATTTGTTATTGTTACTTTGAGTTATGTACTCTGTGTAATTTGATTGTCTATGTGGTGTGTGGATACAGAGTAAAGTTAGGACCTTGAATTAAAGGGTCATACTGATAGTGTGGATCAGCTATGTTGGGGTCCCAAACATTCAGATCTCGTTGCTACTGCCTCTGGGGATAAAAGCGTTCGTCTTTGGGATGCTCGCAGTAAGATATATTCTCTTCATGGATTAGTTTTATCTCTGAACTTTGTAATAGCTTGGAGCTTGGTTTAGAAATCTGTATATTTTATAATGAACTCGACTCGCTTTCTGTCATTCACAAATATTTCTTGCAATATTGGTTCTCTTGAGTTACGTCGCGGAAGCTAATGGTTAATGAGAGTATGATTAGATATTAGTTTCTAAGAATTATAAACTAGTTATTTAGCCAAATTCCGTTTTAGAGAAATTTAAATAGGTTTGTTATATGTGGCTTGTGTCACTGTCAATGGAAATTTGCTGACATATGTCTTCTTCGAGTTATACAGGTGGAAAATGCACACAGCAGGCAGAACTTAGTGGAGAGAATAGGGTATTGTCTCGAGCCCCATGTCTTTGCACTTGCATTTTTTCATTGCTTGATGGATCCCTTTATCTGTGGTTTTCCAATGTAGGACGATGAGCTTACCATTCTAGATGTCCCTAAATTAAACCTCTACACAGGCGCAAATTCAGATATGAGGTAACGAAAGTTCAGACTCTTGTTAATCTTTATTAATGGTAAGATTATTCTCTATTCTATTTCAAGCTGTTGCATTTGTATTTCACCTAAGCTCTTTCTTCATGTAATAATCATCTTGGTTGTAAACGTTACCACATGCTTTTAATATGTACTATAGAGAACAAAACTTTCTGGCGCTGTATGGAATGTTTCTTAGCTTCCGTCTTCTTGTAGCAGGTAAATGAGATGGAACATGCCAGGAGATTTTTTCTTCTTGACTAGTGGACTTGATGAGGATTTAAAATTTTTTTTTCTTTTCTGCATACGATTCCGTAGCTCCAGTTTCCTTAGTAAGCCTTTGGGATATCTCAGACATGCTTTGTTTGAGAACATTTACCAAACTTCATTGTTATCTACAATGCAAACTCTTAAAATTCGTTGCAGAAATGACAAGAAGCTCTTTGGATCTCTTTGCAGGTGTTTCCGGATATTTGGTTTTGAAAGCTCGTAGGAACAGAACAACTGTATCTGGAAACATGATCTCTGCTTGATCCTTGTTTAATCTTAAAAATTATATATATGTATTATCAATATCAAGTTGGAATCTTACAGTATCATTAAATACATTGAAAGTTTTCAGTTTTGATTTTATATGAATCTGGCATTTTTTATTCACTGCAAAAATGTGTTATGTACTACTACACAAGTTGTGTTCTTTATTATAAACGAAGAATGGAAATTTATGATAATCAGAATTCTGATTCCGAGTTACATATATTCTCTACTATATGTGAGCGTATTACTGCTAAAAGTTAAAGGTTGTTCTTGGACCCCGGGGATTCTTCAGTCTGGGAGATTTGACAACAACTCTCTCAAGCTGATACAGAGACACCAGTGATAAGCTTTTGCTAAGATCGGACCAAAAGCTTCATCCCCACTTTGGAGGTAGAAGAAAGAATGTAGAATCCTGAGAAATATAAAACACTTATCATTTAGAGTCCAGATTTCGATTAAAGACCAAAGAGCACACGATTTGCTTACCGAAAAAACAATGAATAGTGAGAGTTTGGCTGGCTCTGTCAAAATCAGCAGAGAATGAGCTTTGAGACCGGGAAGAACAATCCTGCAAAGCAAAGAAGAACAATGGTGATCAAATACTGAGAGAACCAAGTAACCGGTTTCCACTTGATCTCAACGCTTGAGCTCTTCATCCTATTCCCACTCATTGGCTCCTTTGACAAATCAAAGCTCGATCCTTTCATCCTCAGCTCCAAAACACACCGTGTAAGCGTTCTGTTATCGTTCCTCTCCCTATGAACTCCTCTATAAACTTTCCAGAACACAAACAGCTTAGCCTGAACCAGAAACACCAGAACTAGTGAAGTAGCTAGTGACACTGCTGAAGGTATCCACCATTTCTTGCAGACCGCATCGCTTTTCATCGCGTCATCATCATCAGAACAGGAAGAAGAGTAGACCAGTGTGAAGAAGAACCCATGGAAGACGAGGAAGAAGCAGCAGAGCTGAAAGATCTCTCTTTTGATTGACTCGAGCCTTGATTCTTTAAGGAGGACACGACGATTGAATAAATCTTCTTCTCTTTGCCATAGCTTCAAAAGCAATAAATGTCCAGGACTCTCTGAGATTTCAGACAACGGATGCTGCTGAATCACCCTCAGTATTCCCACTCCAGGATTCGAGACCGTAATCAGCTGTTGTTGTTGTTGCCTCTCTTTATGTTCTTCATCTACTGGAATCTCCACTACATGAGAATCTTTAGTTCCGGACATAGCGTAAAATGATTTAAAAACAGAGATCGGAAATGGAAAGTAAATAAGAGTAAGAAGAAGATTGAGAATTGACTAAATTTGCAGAGAAGACTGAGTTCGTTCTTTTTATTTTTGGTAAGATTTTCCTTATCGAAAACTAAGATTTAAGTCTTTAAATTGTTGTCTCTTAACGGCTATATGTACAACGGTCGGCTTTTTTTTCTCTTTACGTTTCGCTGTTATTGTTGCCATAATAGTAAGCGACCTTTTCTCACAGTAACGGCTATATTTTATCTTGGCCAATATTTGGGCCGAGTTTGCAATATGCTTTATAGTTTAAGTAGGTCCAAATTCTATCATCTAGCTCTACCTTTGCTCCATGATTCCATTGTCCCGTTAGGCCTAGACACTTCGGTCCTATCCGTACCCAACTCTAAATTATCAAAATATTTGAATAACTAAAATTATCCGTTTAAATAATTATAATTTATTATAATAGGTAAAAGCATAGGTCGTGTATTATCCATGGTATCCAAACTACTCATTCAGGTAATTAAGATTTTATGATTATATAAAATTATATATTTAGTAATTAAGATTTTAAATTATATTAGATATATATGTATAAATATTTAAAAAGAACTATAATTCATTTTATACGCTTTGCATATAAATATTATTTTGCTCTCTTCTCTCATTTTTCTATCTGTGACATGTAGAATCACATCCACCAAACATCTTCAAATTTTCTTTTTAGATTAGAATATGACTTGATAATGAAGTTGTATTTTGGATAACATCAATATTTATTTTATCCGAATTATCCATTCAGATATATATTTAATTTACACGAATTATTCATTCGAATATATATTTTAATTACACGAATTATCTATTCGGATAGTGAAATTAACTACCTTATTATTTTTACCTTATCCGTTACCCGTATTATCCGACATTTTTTTAAAGGTTATATTTTGGGTAGTGCTTTCCGATACTTTAATTACCCTTACCTTTGATTACCCTATCTTTTACCTTTAATGCCTAGGACTAGTCCCCGTGATATATTTTGTGTAGCAATTTCTTAAAGATATATTTATAGATGTACATATTTTTATAATTTTTGTAAGTTTTTTAGATAAAATTAGAAAGAAAAGTAGTTTTTATGTTTTAATTTATCAAATGGACAGTTTTTGCTTAATAGATGTTTTTATTCTTTGGATAACATATTTATACTTGGTAAAATCTAATAATTATCACTCCGTCATTGTTTTTTTTAAGATATAACTTACCTATTTTCCTAAAATTATCACTGTCTCTCTTCTCCTCTTTTCCCTTTTCTATTCCTTTGTCTTTCTAACAGAGAGAGTCAGTTTTGTAATTTTCTACATAATTTCCGAAAAATACCCTAAAAATTATCTAAAATGCCTAAAATATATCGTTTTGGGTGACAGAATAAGATTCCCCGGATCTCCCTCAATCTCAAATCGACGACGAGAAAAGGTACATGCAACTAAACCTGTGAACTCAGATAGCCTTGTGGTATGGTAGCGGCGGATTGCTGCCTGGGGCGAGGCGTGCCTACCACTTACTGTCTCTGAGACAAAAATTACCTATTTGACAAAAAAAAAATCAAAACTGTCTAATTTGCAAAGTTACCCATTTTTGTAGGTTTGATAATTGAAGAGTTGTGTTTTTTTCTTCTAATAGTGCCATTTAAAAAATATATATATAGTTTTTGCAAATTCTTTGTGGAGGATAAATCGGAAAAAAATATTTGTGGTCAAAAATAGAAATACCTATGCAAAATATTGGAAGTGACATTTTTGAGGTTTCGTAGTCTTCTTATACACGCACAAGCCAACATCAAAGGTTTGTGTAGTCTGGGGTGGTTCTCTAACAGATGAAAATAATAAAAGCTCTTTATTTGCATTTCTGCATTCTTAAATACTTTTAAAAGGAAACTTTTTCATCTCTGAAAAAAACAGAAAGAGCCACCTAACCAATCATAACCAAATGTTAACTACCAATGTGATTCAAAATGGAAAAAGCCCAAACAATAAAGAAAAAACTTTGAACCAAATAAAAATCAAACCATATGATTAATGAGATCGTCAGCTTGTAAATTCCACAAGACATTATCCACATTAAACACATGTTGATGTTGTTGATGATGATGATTCCTCATCATCATCATTCCATTTCCTCTTCCTCCTTCAGATCCAATCTCCTCTTGATCAACCACTTCTCCCTTCAGTTTCCTTCTCTCCTCCTCCTCTGCTGCCGCGGTTTCAGCCACCGCTGTACGTATTCCTCCGTGACCACTCCACGCTGCAACCGCAGGAGACGCCGATCCATCATTCCTTTCTTCATTCCCAAACGACGATGAAGACGATCCATATGAGAATCCATTACCCATGTCCCATAGCTTCATTATTCCATTCCCATGGTCTACACCACCATCCATCTTTATCTTACCAGCTTCGTTATCAGCAATCTGGTTAAAGTTGTTAGGGTTAGGGTTTGAGAAGTTGATTTGGTTTAGGTCAACACGTTTCTTGGTGAGCAAGTGAAGCATTTCGTCCTTGAAACAACCGAGGGCAGCTTCGGCTAGGTGAGAGACCTGAGGAGGGTTGAGTGTAGTGGTGATCTCTGCCATTAGATGCGAGAAAGGCTTGTGGGTCACCGGATCTATTCCCATTCCCGACAACTTCTTCTTCAGCTTTGTGTTCCAATAGTTTTTCACATCGTTGTCTGTCCGACCAGGAAGCTGCGCCGCAATCAACGACCATCTGAACCATATAGGTAAAAAAAATGTCTTATTAGATTTTCTTGTTCCTCAAGAAACTTGTTAACTATTGCTCATGAAAAGAATCCTAGACTATTCATCATCAATCTTCCAAAACTAATGAAACTATTCCCGCTATTTGTGATTGTTAATACAAGAAAATCATTGTAAGAAAATCGAACTACTCAACAGATTAAGTCCCTTTGGTTAGATCTGGTATAGAAAACAAGGTTTATGTCTTCTTCAGTTTCTTATTTCCCAACACACTTGTCAACATTCATAGCAAATCAACCGTCAAAGTTTTAAAATTTAGGAAACAAACCCACTACGTGTGAGCTCATTTGTAATATTATACACCCAAAAGAAATCATTTCAAGAAAATCGAACGTATGGAAAATTTTACAATCGTAGTTAATCAGATCTAGTTCTAGTCATACCGGTTACCAAGAACAGAGTGAAACTTGACAATGATATGTTCTTCAGCCTCCGAAAACTGGCCGTGTTTCAAATCAGGACGCAAATAGTTTGTCCATCGTAGCCTACAACTCTTCCCACATCTCTGCAACCCTATAAGAAACCAAAATTTGCCGATCTATATTATTTTCATTACAAAAGCCACATTTGTTGCCTTTAAAATAACGATGTTTAATCATAGGCCTATTATTACTTGATTAAGAAAATATTTACCAGCGTTCTTAGGGATGAGACGCCAATTACGAGTACCATGTTGAGCAATATAAGAAGCCAATTTGTTGTCTTCTTCAGGAGTCCATTGTCCTCTCTTCACAGTCTCCTTTTCACAACATGGGATCCGACCCATTTCTTCTTTCTTCTAGTCTTATCTCTCAATCGATTTGATGTCTCTTTAGTTAATTGACGAAGAAGAAAAAGAAAATTTGGTTAAGAAATGAAAAAGACTTATAAATCAAAGATTGCCAAAAGAACTAAAACTGCCAAACTTTTGATTTCTTTCCTTTCTTGCAATTAAAATTTTTAAATTGCAAAAGAAGAAAGGAAATGTATGCATATATATAATAAATTGTTTTAAACAAAAATGAAAACGTAGTAAAAATTAGCATCAAATGTGCATGAATTGATTAAACTCTTCAAAGAATTCAACGCTACAGAGCGTGTGATTCCCTTTGGCCGGTAGGTCACCCACTCAACGCCTGGTCAACTCCTCTTGTTTTCGTTAATTCTTTTTAATTTATATTATTTATCGAGTTTCATCCATAAAAAATCCCATAGATAATATAATTCTTCTGATATTATCTATGCATAATTATAACTTTCCAACTTTTTGATGATGGGTAGAACGATTTGTATAACAAATTTTGTGTTTGAAACATATACAGAAACTGTATTTTATTAGATACAATTATTAAGTTTTGAAAATTCTTTTTTTTTTTCATTTTGTAAAGGAATGTCTCCGGGGCGTACACTAATGAACATCCGTGTGCATTAAATTCGTGTGCTCTACTGAGCGTTCGAATCTTACAGAAATATATCTATCCATGCACCTTTTGTTTTAACTTACTTAGGAGTTACTTAGGACCCTACTTATGTCAACTTTTGTTCTTTTGTTGTAAACTTGTAGTTTAGGCAATCCATATATATATATATATAAATATTTATCAAAAAAGTGAAATCTGATATCAAATTAAAAATAGTAATATTATGGAATTAGATATAACAATATATTTTGTTGACAAACAAAGATATATAATATATTTTATTTATTTGGTACTTTTTTATCTGTTTGTTATTTTATTTTGACTTAAATAAATTGATATAGCATTACTAGATTTTCTTTGGATAGATTTTTGTTTTGTTTCTTCTTTTTGTTGGCATCTTTTTCTTTTTTTCGTTTTTTTTTCTTATCATAGCCATCTCTCTGTTTTTTTATTCTGCTCACCATCATGAAGCATGAGACAGAAACACAATGACTACAACACATCAAGAGCAAGAGGCTTCTTCCAAGTTTTGAATTGAACTACGAAGAAAAGTAAGCTTGAGAAGAAGAAGAATAACCATCTTCTGACTTCTCTCGCAAGTAACGACTCCAACCGTAACCTAACTCTTTCACCACCGAGTCTAACATCCTCTCGGCCACTCCAGTTCTAATACCAACAAACCAGAGCCGCTATTCCCACCACCCACATGGTTGCAGCCACCCCAACATCAAACCAGAGCCATCAAACTCAACAGCTTCAGTTGCCTACGCGGAAAAACAGAGGAAACAGAGGAACCCTCTGATTCATCAAAAGTCTTCTAACACAATCTGGGTTGAGAAGACTCTGCTTCAAACAAGGCTTCACTTATGTCATCAAACAGACGAATCTGCTGCAGCATTCTCCTCAACAGAAACCTGCAGAGGAAGACAAAATCAATGGAATATTGAAGCTGGCAAATGAAGGTACAAGTTTCAGAATTGAGACGAAAAATCGGTTTGGTTCATTAGAGATTGAAGACTCGTGATAAAGCTAAAACGATGATAACGTCATTAGAGATTGAAGACGCGTGATAAAGCTAAAACGATGATAACGTCTATAAGAAAACCAGTTGTCAATGCTTATCCTGTAATCGTAGAAATGCTTATAAAAGCTACAACGTTGAAAGTAACTGAGAAAATAAATCAATTAAGTTCTTATCTTTCATCTTCCTTAAAATCCCTCAATCTTTCTTTCACCAACCATAGCTGCCACAAGAATCGCCATCGTCAGAGTCAACAGTGGAGCAATTATCAGCATCAATGGAGAAACGATCAGTAACAGAGTCACTGTTACCATGAAGCTAAAACTCATCAGGCCAAAAAGCAGCCCGACCACTACCACAGCTACTATGGTTGCAGCCACGACCGAAGAACCGGTCGGCTGCTCTCCATCAGTTATGGCTATGTCTGTTCTTCCTTCAGGATGCTCCATAGCAGTATAGTAGTGCGAAGTGAAAAAGGACCGAGATTTGTAGGAAGGCTTTATAGAAAGGGAGATGTGGGGCTATTGCACGTGGATGCTGATAAGCTACAGTTTTGCGACACGTGTAGTCTTGTAAACCCAAAACGCCAAAAACTCCGTTTTCTGAACGTTATCCAAAAGGCTTACAGACTTGAACCGGATTAGATATAAATCTAAACCATACTAAAATTTAGCTTTGAACCGATTTGGTAAAAGAAAATTGAGACCGAACAAACTACATCAAACCCAAATTTAAGACTATCGAACCAACTAAACGAATCTTGTTTAAAAATATACTTCAAAATGGATTTAATTCAAACTTATCTATATTTGTTAATTCAAACTTCAGAAAGTCGTTTATACTGTTGTTCTATTTACTTTAAAGTTGCTGGAAATTGTTTATGTACTTTTTATTTTTCGGGACTGATAATAAATACATCATCAATGACGCAGGATTCGATGAAAATTTGCTAGTATGAGTAAAATAATCGTTTTCTTTCTTTTAGTTAATAAATGAAAATAAAGGAAAATTTTGGTGGAGTGAGCTTAGCTGAAATTTGATTTAGTAACTAGAGGAAGAGATTTGAAAAGAGAAGGTGATGGTTTCCGAACAGTGTGATTGAGAAGAAGCAAATCATCTACTTATACTATCAAATTTCAAACCTCGAGAGCTTAAACCCCTCCAAGAATGTCGACACTTTGTTCGGACAACTCGTGTCCACGTGCTTACCAACGGACACAAACATCGATGTCACAAAGATACACGATGAAAAAGTCAAAGACATGAGATCTCATCTCATCTAGCATTGTGGTGAAGCCGAAGGTTATTTAGAGCAACACTTCTCAGCAATCTTTGGCTCTTTTGAAGACAACCCACTTAACCATCTACACATATTCCCCTATTACAACAACTACCTCAAACTAAGCAAACTCGAATTCGATCTCGACCAAAATCGCCTTTTTGTGTTCCGGTCCGATGCCACTTACATCCATCGTCTTGGCCAAATTTCACCTTCCCAGCACAACGTTCCACAACTTCGACATCGACTCACAGGCCAACACACTCGCTTCAAACCTCGTTTCTCGCGATGCTGACCTCTCGAAACGCATGATCTTCCATTGTGGTAAACGCTAACGAAGGGCTAGACCAATATGACGTCGTTTTCTTGGCAGCTCTTGTTGGGATGGATAAAGAGTCAAAGGTCAAAGCTATTGAGCATTTGGAAAAGCATATGGCTCCTGGAGCTGTGTTGATGCTAAGGAGTGCTCATCGTCTTAGGGCTTTCTTGTATCCAATCGTTGACTCTATTGACCTTAAAGGGTTTGAGGTGTTGACCATTTATCATCCGTCTGATGATGTGGTTAACTCGGTGGTGATCGCACGTAAGCTCGGTGGTTCGAGTGGAGCTCGAGGCAGCCAGATCGGACGGTGTGTGGTTATGCCTTGTAATTGCTCAAGGTCCACGCGATTATGAACAATCGTGGTATGCAGAAGAATCTGATCGAGGAGTTTAGCGCTATTGAGTAAACAAGTAATAATAACACATCTCTTATCTTAAGATTGTGTTTATGTTTTGGTTTTCCCTGCCTATATGTTGTGATGCGTGTGGTATGTTTGTTAAGTATAATAAATTTGTGAATTTTGTGAGTTCTTTGATCTTCATCAGTGTGAAGATACGGGACCTAGTTGTAAGTTCTTTTTATTATGATCAACAAAAAATAAGCTTGAGAATACACGTGTATGATTATGACGGTTTCATTTGTGATTAATACTAGAGGTGAAAACGATTTTTTTTTTTTTTTGTATCGTCAGTAAACAAACAAAATATATTTACAAATCCTCAACAATACAAATATCATTTTGTTTTGTCAACACGAATATATTCAGTTAGCAAACTAAAATTCAACAAAAATAATTTTAATGGTAGTTTTAAGCTATACAGATTTATGCAGTTAATGGTTTACGTTCTATACTTCTATTAATTCGTTACATGTATATATTATTAGAGGCCGGTCTCATTTCTAAAGAAAAATTAAAAAAAAACAAATCTGTTGGTATAGAAAGATTAACATATGAAAAACATCAAACATTACAATACAAATGACTACATCAAATAGTAGTTATTATCATAACGATAAGTAAATACTCTTTTTAAAAAAGTTCAATTAATTAATTAAAAAAACTGTTTCTTAAACATGAAAGTAGAAGATTTTCCAACAGGGAAGCTAGAGTCACTGTAACCTCCACTTTCTCTTGTTGGAATAACCTGGATATTGACTTAAGCAAAATTCGATCTCACGGATCAAATCTAAACCTTCTTTGTCACCTAGAATCTTTAGCTTCTACTCGCTAAATGGATATTCAGTCTTATGAGTCCCATGAATCTCTCCTCCCTTGTCTTCATCTTTCACCAACACTCTTGCACTCGACATAAACCCTCTTACAAGCTCTTGATGTCTCCTAAATCACCCAACCAATACACTGAATTGTAAAAGGAAATGTCTTTAATCCCTCTGGTCAGACGGGTTTGACTATGACCGGAAATCGGTTTATGTATGTTTTGCTACTGGTTCACTATTACCTATATAAATTTTATTTTAGTAAGATATCAAAATTTATGATGTTGCTGCAAATTGCAGACTTAAAAACTTTTAATACAACACTAAAACTTATAAAACTAATTATTAAAATTATTTTGAAATGGAAATGTACTAGTTAAATATGTATATATATCTTGTCTTTTGTTATTCAGTAAACATAAACAATTGGCCTATACGACCGATTGAACCCGATAATCTAATAACCCAAAATGTATATCTTTTCCCTTCCAATTTTGTTAAAAAATAGAAAAAGAATACCAAAAGGGTACAAGTGGTGTGTACATACAAGATGGTTTTGATTTCGTGCTCACGACCATAGTCGAATCCTGCGTGAGGGAAAAATTGAAGAGGTCTGTCATATATTAAGAAAAAGTAAAAAAGAGGAGCTACAACTAAGGATAAGGATGTGAGCTTATCCAAATTTCCTATCAAAGTCTGACAAGGGAGAAAGATACTTGTATGAAGAGTTTCATTTTTAGGAAAAGTTCATCGTATCTGAGAATTTTGTTTGCGATGACAAAAAAAACGAAAGATAAATTCACTGTGAAATATTTATGTTTGCTTAAAATTTAAGGGTATTTTAGTTTTTTCTAAAAAAAAATACAGATATAACATCTAAATTCTTTTTTTCGGTATCTTAAATATCCAGATTTTTAATATTTATATATCATTTCAGCATCTAGATACATAATTTAAAAAGATTAAACGAACAACATTGGTATTTATATCCAGATATAGCATCTGGATGAGAAAACGAACATGACTTTGGCCGAAAAATATTTCAAGGATATACATGCTTTCAGTTTTTAAGCTGAATATACGATTTTGCTCATTATGTACAAGGATCAAGTGTTGATTCCAAAAATTATATGTCAACGAAAAATAGATCGTAAGAGAGGAAAGTCTTTTATATTGTTTAATTCTAATTAGGGCTGGGCAAAAAACCCGAACCCGCATATCTGAACCGAACCCGAACCGATAAGACGTACCCGAATCCGTTCCGTACTGTTGAATAATGAGAGAATACATTAGCTTAAGACCCGAAGAAGAGAAGATGCCTTATTCAACATATGCAAGCCCATTAAGAAGTCTTCTAGAAGGGTGAAGACTTTGGGTGCACAAGTGGGTGTCTCGGGAAGTGTGAAAAGGAAGGAGATGTGTTTGAATTTCAAATAAGAGATTGGAGGGAAATTGAATGTTGTGAAACCCTTCTTCACCTCCTAATTTCGTGGCTCTCCTCTATATATACATGTTGTACACCCTTTGTAACACTCACTCAATTCTAATGGAAACTTCTCTTTATCTCTCATTCTATTGTTTCTCTTTCAAGCACTCTCAAACTCTCTAATCTTCTATTCCGCAAATTCAACATGGTACCAGGGCAAGGTTCTTAACTAAATCAAGCTCTTGTTATCCCATTTTCAAATCTCTTCCTTTAAAATTCTGTGAATACTCTTTGTCAATCCTTTTTCACTCTGAGACTTAGTCCTCAAAGTCATTGACTCTTGAGTTGTGAAAAGGCTGAAAAAGTGTATTTCTTGAAGGTTCTCTAAAATTTTCTTTTTCACTCTAAAATTTGGGAATACTCTTTATCAATCCTTTTTCACTCTGAGACTTAGTCCTCAAAGTCATTGACTCTTGAGTTGTGAAAAGGCTGGAAAAGTGTATTTCTTGAAGCTTCTCTAATATTTTCTTGAGAAAATCTCTTAATCTTCTGGTTAATAGAATTATCCGGTGAATAAATCTTGAAACACCATGGAAAATTCTAAACCAATTGTTATTCCAGTCATCTTGAAGGGTGTCAACTATTTGCTGTGGTCAAGAATGATAAGAACAGTCCTATGTGGTCGTGGCCTTTGGAGCCATGTCTTGAAAGGCCAAGATCCAAAAGATGGAGAAGAAGCCATCGGTAATTATGAAGATAAGTGGTTCCAAGAGGACCAAATGGTGCTCCGAATCATCCAGAACTCTCTTGAAGCATCCATCCTTGAAGCCTACTCCTACTGTGAAAATGCAAAGGAATTGTGGGATACTCTTCAAACCGTGTATGGGAATACTTCAAACTTGAGCAGAATCTATGAAGTCAAGAAGGCTATCAATGATCTAAGCCAAGAAGATTTGGAGTTTACAAAGCACTTTGGCAAATTCAGATCATTGTGGGCTGAACTAGAAATGTTAAGGCCAAGCACGATTGATCCTTTGGTGTTAAATGAGATGCGCGAACAAGACAAGGTCTTTGGTCTGCTATTGACCTTAAATCCAACTTACAAGGATCTCATTAAGCACCTCCTTAGGCCAGACAATCTCCCCAGCCTAGATGAAGTGTGCTCCAAGATACAAAAGGAGCAAGGATCTCATGGTCTATTTGGGGGAAAGAGCGAGCTGGTTATGGCTAACAAAGTAGAGCTGGGAGACGCCAACAAAGTATTTTACAAACCGTTGGGATCAAACCAGAACAAGAAAGTAGGATCAAATGCAATTTGTGAGCATTGCAAGAAAGAGGGGCACACAAAGGAAAAATGCTGGAAGCTCCATCCTCATCTAAAACCAAGCTGGTGGAAGGAACCAAGAGCTAATATCTCCCAAGAAGTGGCTGGGAATCAGGCTGGGACATCCAAGAGGGCTGAAGAAGGAGAAATGAGAGCTTTGGTGCCATATCAACAAAAATCTGAATTTGTGAGGAAATCAGATTTGGAAGCTCTCATCAAAGCCTTGAAAGAGGCTGGTAGGTCTGGTATGGTTTCTGGAAACTCTCTTCATGCTCAAAACATTTCAAAGCCTTTGATTGTAGATTCTGGTGCATCACATCATATGATAAGTGATGCACATCTAATGAATAACATAAAACCGGCTGTAGGTAATGTCATTATAGCAAATGGAGATAGTATTCCAATTGATGGAGTAGGAAATCTTAGGTTATTTGGAAAAGATTCAAACGCTTTCTACATACCTAAGTTTACTTCAAATTTGTTATCCGTAAAGAAAGTTACATCTGATTTGAATTGTTATGCTATATTTGGTCCTAATGATGTACACTTTCAGGATATTGAGACCATGAATCTACTCGGAAAAGGAGTAGCAAAGGAGGAGCTGTATGTTCTTGAAAATAACAAGCCGGACTCCAATTTATTTTGTAGTTTTAGTCTGAATGTTTCTAATGTTAGTAGTTCAATTTGGCATGCAAGGCTAGGTTATCCGCACTCTAGAGCATTAGAACTATTGTTGCCTAGGATTTCTTTCAAAAATGATGAATGTGAAGCTTGTATACTTGGCAAACATTGTAAATCTGTGTTTTCCAAGTCTCCAACTATCTATGAAAAGTGTTTTGATTTAATTCATTCTGATGTTTGGACCTCACCATGTGAATCTAGAGAACATCATAAATACTTTGTCACCTTTATAGATGAAAAATCAAAATATACATGGCTAACACTTCTTCCATCCAAAGATAGAGTTCTAGAAGCATTTAGAAAATTTCAAGCATATGTGACTAACCATTATAATGCCAAGATTAAAAATTTTAGATCAGATAATGGTGGAGAGTACACAAGCCATGCCTTCAAACAACACTTATCAAACCATGGGATAGTCCATCAAACCAGCTGCCCATACACTCCTCAGCAAAATGGAGTTGCTGAAAGAAAGAATAGGCACTTAATGGAAGTGGTCCGGTCTATGATGTTCCACACAAGTGTTCCCAAGAGATTTTGGGGAGATGCTGTGGTTTCAGCATGCTATTTGATCAACCGAATGCCAACAAAAATTTTGGATGATCACTCTCCATTTGAGGTATTAAACAACTCTAAACCCGCCATTAACCACTTACGTGTGTTTGGGTGTGTTTGTTTTGTATTAATCCCAGGAGAACAAAGAAACAAGTTGGAAGCTAAAAGTGTGAAGAGCATGTTCATTGGATACTCCACAACACAAAAAGGTTACAAATGCTTTGTTCCGGAAACAAGGAAGATTCTAGTCTTAAGGGACGTGAAGTTTGTTGAAACGAAAGGGTCCTATGATGAGAAGAACTGGAAAGAATTGGAGAATCTATCATCCTCATCATCAGACAGAGCTAGCAATTTGAGAAAAATCTTGGAGAACCTTGGATTACATCAGCCAGAAGCTAGTACAAGCACATCTCAATCAAATGAAGAAACTATACCCTTTGATCCTGAGGGAGGCAATAAACAAGAGGATCCAGTAGTGGCTCAACAAGACTCAACAATTCATGATCAAAATGAATCAGAAGTTCGCAATGAAGCGGTTCATGATCAAAGTGAAGAGAGTCCGGAAAGTCAAGAAGAAGCTCAAACCTCAGATTCTGACTTTGAAGGGCCAGAACCTCAAGTTCAATATCAAGAAGGGGGTTTAAGGAGAAGTACAAGACAAAGGTTTGGACCAGAACATTGGAAGCAAACCCGAGTGTACTACAACAACAAGGCAGTTGCTCATCCCATTCAAGCTGTTTGCACTCTAGCTCATTTCCCATTGGAACATCAAGCCTACATGGGCAAGTTGGATGAAGCTGAGATTCCAACAACCTATGAAGAAGCCAAGGAGCTTAAAGTATGGAGAGATGCTGTTGGTGAAGAAAAGAAAGCTATGGAAATTAACCACACTTGGGATGAAGCTGAACTGCCAAAAGGGAAGAAGGCCGTAAGCTCTAGATGGATCTTCACTATCAAGTATAGAAGTGATGGAGAAATAGAGCGTTACAAGGCTAGGCTGGTGGCTAGAGGATTCACTCAAACCTATGGAGAGGACTACCTTGACACATTTGCACCTGTGGCAAAACTTCATACGGTAAGAGTTATTTTATCCTTAGCTACTAACTTGAAATGGGATCTTTGGCAGATGGACGTCAAGAATGCATTCTTGCAAGGGGAACTAGAGGATGAAGTCTACATGACTCCACCACCAGGCTTGGAGGACTCAATTGCACCAGGAAAGGTGTTGAGACTCAAGAAAGCAATCTATGGACTGAAGCAATCTCCTCGAGCATGGTACCACAAGTTGAGTACAACACTCAAGAGTAAAGGCTTCAAGAAGTCCGAGGCAGATCATACACTTTTCACCTTGCAAAGCCAAGAAGGTATTGTAGTTATTCTCATTTATGTGGATGATATTATCATCTCTGGGAATGACAAGGTAGGTATTAAAGATACAAAAGCATATTTAAAATCTGTATTTGATATTAAAGATCTTGGAGAGTTGAAATATTTTCTAGGGATTGAAGTCTATAGGTCCAATGAAGGACTCTTCTTATCCCAAAGGAAGTACACTCTTGATCTATTGGCTGGGGCAGGAAAGCTAGGAGCCAAACCAGCAAAGACTCCCTTAGAAGAAGGATACAAAGTCATACGAGAGGGGGAGCTTGAAGATAAACCTTTTGAAGATGTTAAGCAATATCGGAGAATGGTTGGTAAGTTGATTTATCTTACCATAACTCATCCTGATTTGTGTTTTGCTGTGAACCAGGTGAGCCAACATATGCAAGCTCCAAAAGTGCATCATTGGAACATGGTGGATCGGGTCCTCAAATATCTCAAAGGAGCTCCAGGTCAAGGCATTTGGATGGGTTGCAACAAAAGCACAGAAATTGTGAGTTATTGTGATGTTGACTGGGCTGGAGACAAAACGGATAGAAGATCCACCACTGGGTATTGCACATTCATTGGAGGTAACCTGGTCACTTGGAAGAGCAAGAAACAAAAGGTTGTGTCATGTTCAAGTGCTGAAGCTGAGTATAGAGCAATGAGGAAGCTCACAAATGAGCTAACATGGCTGAAAGCTCTTCTCAAGGATTTGGGCATTGAATCGGCAGATCCAATCACAATGCATTGTGACAACCAAGCTGCTATTCACATTGCGTCCAACTCAGTGTTCCATGAGAGGACAAAGCATATTGAAGTGGATTGTCACAAGGTGCGAGAGATGGTGGAGAAAAGGGTCATTATTCCATGCTTTACAAGGAGTTCAGAACAATTGGCAGACATTTTTACCAAGGCAGCGAGTTTAAAAGTGTGTGAGTTCATACATTCAAAGCTTGGACTCATAGATATGTCTCGGCCGTGATTTCCTTAGCCATGGAGTCCACACTCTTTTTCCCTTAGTATAGTTTTGTCCCATGAGGTTTTCCATACTAAGGTTTTTAATGAGGTGGGTCATCATGGTTCCAAGCTTAACCTTTGGTTTCTCTATGGTTAATTGAGGGGGAGTGTTGAATAATGAGAGAATACATTAGCTTAAGACTCAAAGAAGAGAAGAGGCCTTATTCAACATATGCAAGCCCATTAAGAAGTCTTCTAGAAGGGTGAAGATTTTGGGTGCACAAGTGGGTGTCTCGGGAAGTGTGAAAAGGAAAGAGATGTGTTTGAATTTCAAATAAGAGATTGGAGGGAAATTGAATGTTGTGAAACCCTTCTTCACCTCCTAATTTCGTGGCTCTCCTCTATAATATACATGTTGTACACCCTTTGTAACACTCACTCAATTCTAATGGAAACTTCTTTTTATCTCTCATTCTATTGTTTCTCTTTCAAGCACTCTCAAACTCTCTAATCTTCTATTCCGCAAATTCAACACGTACCCGACCAAATTATTCTATTGGGTACGAGATCTCTAAATCCGAAAACCTGAACCCGAACCCGTTCCGAACCCAAAAACCCGAAACCCGAAAGCGTACCCGAAATACATAATTACCCATAAGAAAATACATAACTACCCATAAGAAAATACCCTAACTCAAAGACTCGATCCTATAAATGTGGAATTTTTTATGTATAATATACACAAATCGAGCCGAATGTGAACCCAAAAATCTAAAAAACCCAAAAATCTGAAGAAACCCCGAAAACCCCCAGAATCCGACCCGAAAACCCGACCCGAAAACTAAAAAAAACCTGAAAACATAAAAACCCGACATGTATCCGACCCGTACCCGAACCGTACCCGAACCAAAAACCCGAAAAAACCCAAAACCCCCAAAAAAACCCGAAAAACCCGGAAAACCTGAACCGAATCCGACCCGAAAACACGAAAAAAACCCAAAAAACCCAAAAAATCCGAACTCAAACCCGAACCGAATCAATACCCGAAATTTTTAGGTTTTTCCGGGTATCAAGTCTTGTACCCGAACCCGACCCTAACCCGAAATTTTTACCCGAACCGAACCCGAACCCGAAAAATTATTCCATTGGGTATAAATTTCCTATACCCGAACCCGATAGGATTTTACCCGAATCCGAACCTGATACCCGATTGCCCACCCCTAATTCTGACTATCTTGAAGACTGTAAGATTGCCTGATACGTCATTTTTGAAATTCAAATGTTCCAAATTCTCATAAGAAAATTATATCTTGATCGTCTTCGTGCTTACAAAATTGACTAGAATAAAATCTTATATCATCGTTATTATTTGACTGATGAAAGTAGTAGCTTTTACGATAGCAAAACCATAGTTACAGTTACTTCCACTTCCTTTTTTGTTGGAGTAACCATGAAATTCCCATTGGTTAAATTAGATCTCCCCTATTAGATGCAAACCCTTTTCTTCAGCTAGAGTCTCGATCTCCCACCTGCTTAACAGGCATGCTGTCCTATGAATCACATGAATCTCTTCATTCTCGTCTTTTATCATCTTTCTCGGAAATCCTCTAACTACCTCTTGATCTTTCGTGTGACGTATGAATTGTACATGCAAACGCAAAACTTGAATATTCACGTAGAATAAAAGAAAAAAGAAAGACAAAAAACTAGCAATGGTGTTAATGTGTTGCTTACCCGTTCATTTAAAATTTAAAATTAATCAGCAATTTCAAACTTTTAACAAAAGTAAATTTAATAACTACATCCACTAATTTATAACATATGATATTGATTAGCAGTGTATTATTCTATGGTATTCTAAAAATAACAATGTTTAAAGAAAAAAATCAGTAATACTATAACTATTAGAGATTCGAAAAAGACAATACTTGTGTTTGGAAGTTCCTAAAAATTTAGGAAGAAATCATATTAGGAATTTTGGTATTATTGAAAATTTAGAATCTTATCGTAGTTTTTAAAAACAAAATATAAAAATTGCTAGTGTAGGAAATTTATTTTATTATATCAAGGTTGTGAGCCTAAAAGCCAAATCACCAAAGTAAAGTGTAGTACGTATTATATGTGAAATGTCTCTCTATAAAGCAAACTTTAGGCGATTATTCAAATCGAATGCAATCAAACGTATTTATTTAAGCTCAAAATCATATAAATTATATAATTTTAATAAACTACTTTTGTTTGAAAGCTATGCCGACTACAGTACATCTTCTGTCTCAGATTTTTTAAAAGGAATAAATATCTTTAAGAAAAAAACGAGAAACATGAAATCATTGTTGAAAGGACAAAAAAGAGGATTGCAACATGCATTTTGGAGAGAAATGTTTTTCCTTAGTGAAGAAGTGTTTCGGGAGCCACACCTAACGACACAAAGTCTCAAACACATCACAAAAAAGAAAGAGAAGAATATTAAAATGTTGATTCAAAACCTACCGAAACCCAAAAGCAGCCAATAAGCAAATTTGTATTCTAATTACGTACGCAGCTTAATGATTTGTCTATCTAAGGCTATATCGTTAAAAAGAATTCCAAATTTATTAAGTTATAGATTTTTTTTTATTTTTCTGATAAACCAGTTATAGAATTATTACTTAGAAAATTGTATTACTTTAACAAAAACCTATAAGTAAAATATATACAACGAAATTCTACATATGTTTTTTTTTATAATATGTGAATATTTTTCTTTAAATCTCTTCATCTCTGCCTTGATTTGAATCCATGAGGTGGAGCTAAGCCCTCAAACCAAATGAGCTACAAGATCTGGCTCCATATGTTTATTTCTCCATTCTTTTGCTTTAGTTATAAACAAACACCGAATTTTGTTTTTAAAAAGAAGAATTAGACCAACTCTTTGAATATTAATACGGAAATTGCCTGATTTCTCTTCGATCAAAACCATTTTGTTGGTTAAAAAAAATGTATGTAGTTTTCAACATAAAAGCAGCGAGATTTGCTTTTCGAATTCCTCAAAACAACACGCATGGTCCCACAAAACAAAACCCATCCCATTAAGCAAAAGGCAAAAGCTCCCTCCTTTTCCCCACTCACAATCTCTTTTTTCAAAATTACAAAACTTTTATCTTTCTCTATTTAACCAAATACCATTACACATTCCAAAATTTCCTTTCATTGAACACAACACACATTTACTTCTCACACCACCAAGAAACTCAAAAGACAGAAACTTTAAGAGTTTCCTTCTTCCCATTCTACTTCTTCATCAGAAGTATTCACCATCAACACATAAAACACATGTCAAATCTACTTCCTCTTTCTCCACTGCCACAATCACAGTCGCAACCGGGACCTCCTCAAACGCCTCCATGGGACTCTCCATCTTCAAAGTTTACTCCAATAAACACACCATGGAGAACAACACCAAGAAGCACACAATCGACTCCAAATCCAACAACACCAGCAGCTCTTACCGAAGTGATTGTATCCAAATCACCTTTGTCTCAGAAGAGCCCTGCAACAACGCCTAAACTAGACGGTACCGATGCAGAGCCTTTAAACGGGACAATGATTCTCTTACAGCTAAGAACAACACGCACCAATCCATGGATATGGTGTGGTGCAGCTTTATGTTTTATCTTCAGCATAATTCTTATAGTCTTTGGGATTGCTACTTTGATTCTCTTTCTTGCCGTCAGACCAAGAATTCCTGTTTTTGACATCTCTAATGCAAAGCTCAACACCATCTACTTCGAGTCACCGGTGTATTTCAATGGTGATATGTTGTTGCTGATGAATTTCACCAATCCAAACAAGAAACTAAATATGAGGTTTGAGAATATTTCTGTACAGCTTTGGTTCTCCGACAAAATGATTGCCACACAAGGTGTCTTGCCGTTTTCTCAAAGAAACGGCAGGACTAGGCTAGAACCAATCCGTTTGACCTCGAATTTGGTCTTCTTGCCAGTAAATCATGCAGTAGAGCTCAAAAGACAAGTGATGAGCAATAAGATAGATTATGAAATCAGAAGTACCTTCAAAGTGAAAGCTGTTCTTGGGATTATTCATTATTCTTATTGGCTACATGGGAGTTGTCAGCTTCGATTGACAAGTCCACCAAGTGGTGGTTTAGTTTATCGGAACTGCACTACAAAGAGATGGTGAAGAACAGAGGTCATCTTCAACGTCTCTAGCTTTTGCCCGCTCAGAAGTTGTAAAAAGGAATCAAGATTCATTAAACTCTATGCAAGAACCGAGATAAGAGTCTGTTATATATTGCTGAGACAGATCTAGTAATTTTTGTAATTAAACGAGTCAAAAGGGAAAACTCCTTCTTAAGGCCACATATTCTAATCCATATTTGATTCACAAGACACAATCTCAAATAAAGAAAAGAGTACAAGTTTCAAGAATAGCAGAAGGATCTGACAGTAGATTTCTATGTTGATTCCTTTTAGTGTTTGATTAATCAAAAGAATTAGATTCAAAGAAAAAGGAAGTACAGTCATCTCCTAACACAAGCCAGGATAGAGTTTCTTTTTTAATTCAAAGTCTTAAACTTAATGATTAATTTTTTTCTTTCTAGGAAACTTCAGGAATTAGCTACAAAAGTGGCATTGGCAGAGAAAAAAGTTAAGCAAGAACTCATTGGCTAAAGCACAACTAGCTTAGCAAGGGAAAGCATGTAAAAATTTGATTGTGTAAGAACAAAATCCCCAAGTCTCAGCTAAATCTTTAGACAAAAGCAAAAGAAAAAGGATCTCAAATTGGGGATTTGAGAAACAGCCAGTGTCTAGTGGTAGACTGAAACAGGGTTCAACACAGATTCTTTCACAATTTTCATTCTCGTGTCAATGAGAAAATATAGATTTTAGGGAACTGAAACCTATAGGCATCTTGAGAAACCATACCAGAAAAAACTTGACCATAATTAAAGAACCAATCACCTAGTATACCATTCAAAATTCTCAACATAGCTCTTCAAGACTGCATATGCTTTTATCTCATCACGATTAATAATTAAAGAAGATGGAAGATACGGAGCTTTGTAGAAGCTGTATACCAGCATTAACCCACTACACAGCATTACGCGTCTCATCTGGAAAAGCCCTAACTCTTACCTGAGAAACGTATCCTCCTACAATTTGGAACAAGTCGTTATATTGAGCGAATCGGTTAACTAAACTACACTTTGGTTTAACGGGCTCATTTTCACAAAACAGGCCTGAAACGGGCCGAAATTTTCAAACCCGTTATAACATAGTCTCTGTACAGTCTGCAAAATTGTATATAGATAGGTATGTATTGGTTATCATACATGGTTAAATCCATACCGAGGAAAATTTGGATAAACACATTACACATGCATGGGCACATGAATTGAGCCGTTAAAAATGATGAGATGATGTAATGTTAGTATATGTCATTATACTCAACAAAGAGAAGCAACACCCACAAAACTGCAACTGTCGTTCTTGCATTTGGTTAACGGATGTGCAATATTATTATTATTGTTATTGTGTGCATACAAAGTATTTTGTTAGCTTCAAAATTTTATTTGAGCCTCTCGAGTCATCTTAAATCCTATATATATTACAGAAATATTTATTGTATTAAAATTATTATATTCGTATCCTTTTTGTAAAAAAATGTTATGTTTTTCTATTCTTTCTTCTTCTTCTGCACCTGTTTCGATTTTGTGCCATTCTCTTATCTCGTCGATTTCAACATGGAACTTTCATCCGGCATTCTCTTAGATGGTAACTCTATCGATTTACTTGGCCTATATGGTCTTTTCTCGATTGGAGACCACCTTGGCGAGCCAAACGTCCAACGGTTGCAACTTTTACGGAAAAAACTATATTTATAATTGCTATCGTCAACCGTCTTTCAGTTTTTGATTCTCTTTTAAATCTGGTGACGCTTTCATCATTCCACACAGATTATCTCTCACTAATCATTTTCATGAATCGACTGTGCCTTGAATCCAACATTCAGCATCTCGCCACAATGAATATCAATGATGAAGAATTTTTTGTTCCAATCGAACTATGCTCTGAAGCAGCATGAGCGACGCAATTCAGTCTCTTACTCAGACCGGCGAATTCTAGACAACAGAATCTTTGTGTGTTATCCCATTTCTTTCCAAGGTTCTGGGGTATGGACACATCTGTTTCCAGTCGGATTATCGACCATGGGAGAGTCCAATTTTTATTTCCTACGAATGAGGCTCTCCAACTTGTTATTTGGCATGGTTCATGGAGCTTTTATCAATGGATGGTCGCTATGACAACTTGGTCTCCAACTATTGATGATGAAGCACCAAAAAACTTGGTCAGCCAAATAGATTTACTGAGCCAAGCAGATCTCCCGACCAAACTACAACGTATCCGAAAGGACATTTTCCATTGGAAACAAAACAATTCTACAAATTCCAAAACAGAAATTCAGACACTCAAAGCAGAGATCGAAGCGGCATTCCTTCAAGCAGTTCCAAACCCATCTCTTATCCGAGAAATTAAACAGAAGCTCAACAGAGCATATTATCATGAAGAGGTTTTTTGGAAACTTAAGAGTTATAGTAAATGGTTAAAGGAAGGAGATCAACGTACAAAAACTTTTCACGGGTGCGCAAAAACCCAGAAAGTAAGAAATCGATTTACTTCTATTATGGATGACAATGGCTTTGAGTATACTCGGGAAGATGCTATTTCTGGAGTTGCTATTGAATATTTTCAAAATCTCTTCACTAGTAATGCTATAAATAACTAGGGAGATTTTTTTGACGGCTTCCATTCACCAGTGATGGTAGAGATGAATAATGTGCTCACATCTGAGGTTTCTAACACCGAGATCATACATGCAACTAACTCAGTTATGTGAGATCGTGCGTCTGGTCCGATGGATTAAGTAGATCTTTCTATCATCTATTCCTTACAACAATTGGTGATTCTGTTTTTACGGAGATTAAAAGTTTTTTTACCGATGGCGTTATTTCTCCCGGTCTTAACAAGACACATATTTGTCTCATACCCAAGATTGATCCGCCATCCTCCATGAGTGATTTTTGACCTATTAGGTTTTATAACATGTCTTACAAGATCATTTCAAAATCATCATTTATTCTGTAAAGCCAACCATAAGAACAGTGTCACTCTCGCCAAGGTATTCGATCATTTTGGGAAACTCTCCGGATAACAAGTTAACGTCAATAAGTCTTTTATCACGTTTGGTTCGCGTGTTTATAAAACGTGATTTTATATTATTTATTTGTTAATATCAATAGTTGGACGGATCGTTTTATCAATATTTCGTTTACTTTGTATATTTTTTTTACTTTGATACCAAAAAATTTTAATCAGATAACCGATAAATTAGCTAAAATAACACACAATTAAAATGTTATATTTTATTTTTATTTTTATCCTCATAAAATATTACGAAAGTTTTTATTTATTAATTCAAACGTAATTATTCTAATAAAACCAAATGTTCAAAAAAATATATATTATATTCGTAGATCATAAAAATGGTGATTGTTGGCTGGAACGTCATTGTTATTCAGACAACACATGATCATGTGATGGGGTGGCGCGTGGGTCCACGTGATCCCACGTCGAAAGTCTCTCTTCTCATTTTCAAAAATTAGCAAACATCCAAAGATAATTTTATAAAATTTGTATAAAGAAGGACGAATCTTTCCTCTGCATGTAACTCCAAACACTCCCGGCCTTTTCCTCCTGCTTTATATCTCAAATTCTCCAAAATTACAAAAATATACCTTAAATTTTGATACTAATAATTACTCAACATGTTTATTTTTTGGATAATAGAATTGTGGATCGATGTTCAAACTAATCTTGTTTTGTTTTTCTAGTCAACTATTCAAAGTAACCTATGCATTTATGCATGCGCATATACAACAAATTTATTTTCTACAATGGTCAGACAAATTGGACTGAATATGGATAATTCTTGGATGTATGAATTTTCGGTTTAGCAGAATTAATCAAACGACGTTTATTCTCATTTTACTCGTCCAATATCTCCAACTATTTTTGTTTATATTACTTTGAAATTTTTTAAAAATAACAAAATAAGTCACTTCATTCTATTGCAATTATTTTACATTACATTCTTCAACTCGTTTGCAAGAAAATAAAACTAGAACTCTTAGTTTTGTTTTTCCCTGATTCTAACAAATCTTTGACAACAAATATTCACACACCTTTAATAAATGTCATCACCCTAATTGTAGTTCTATAGAGTTTTATACGGATTCATCCGAAAAAGCAAACGAACAATTAGATGAACCTGGAGGATTACTGAAATGTTTCTCCGGTGGTAACGGTTGCGGCTGCCATTTTTCGCATTTTCCGCCTTTTACCATATCGGCTTCCGATCGCTCACTATCAAATTGCCTAATCTCTTTTAGCATTGCCACAATGTCTTTCATCATAGGGCGATCAACCGCCTTATTGCTCACGCAAAGGAATGCGACCGCTAGAGTTTGTAGCATCTCGTGCATTACCAGATCTGCCTGTCCGCGGAGTTTTGGGTCGAGTATTTCTCTCGGATCTTTCTTTCCGGCTAAATGATCTCTCACCCATTGAACCAAATGAGCACCTCCGGGTAGATCCGGGTCTAATGGATGCTTCCCGGTTAAAACTTCTAGTAGCACCACTCCGTAGCTATACACATCACTCTTTTCGGTTATATGTTGCATTGAAGCATGTTCTGCAAACAAAACAAATTAAAATTCGTTACAAAATTCGAAATTGACAAATACAACGGTAAAATCGAAATTTTGAATTTTTACCTGGCGCCATGTAACCGTAAGAACCGGCTAATGGAGGCCGGTTGCTCAATTTGGACGAATCTCCTGCATCGGTAATTCCATCACCGGAGACGGTTTTTGCTAAACCGAAATCGGCTAAGTAAGGTTCAAACCGGGAACCTAATAAGACATTCATAGCTTTAACGTCGCCGTGTTGAATCGGAGGGAGACAATCATGGTGGAGATAAGCGAGTGCATGAGCAACGCCTAAAACGACATCGTATCGAGCTTCCCAATCAGCTCCTCCTCTTCCTTTACCGGCTCCGTGAAGCAGAGAGCTTAAACTTCCGTTGGGGAGATAATCATAGAACAAGAGTTTCAGATTCCGATTCGAACACCAACCCAAAAGACGGATTATATTCCGATGTCGAATCGATCCAAGAGTGTTGATCTCCGAGTTAAACGCTCCGGTTTCTTCCTTTGACCACATTTTTTTCACGGCTAATGTTTCACCAGACGGAATCGTTACTCTGTAAACTACACCGGAGCTTCCAGTTCCGATCACGTTAGCTGAAGTCAAGTTTTTGACGATGTCGTCTATTGAGAAGTCGAGTTTCTGATAGAGAGTAACTTCCCAAGAATCTAATTCCTCTTGTTTTCCGGCGACTCGTTGAGCTTTGACGAGAGTGTAAATCGCCATGAGAACGAGGACGACGCTTGCTGCGACAAGGATCGACATGGTTAACTTCACAGCAGAGCGGTGTCGGGTTTGGATCGCATTGTCGGGTCGGGTTGAGATAAAAAGGCCTTTGTTTGATGTGAGAACAGAGAGTGGGAGTTTCCGGAAGAAAGGAGTGTTTGGTAATTCGCCGGAGAATTCGTTGAAGGAGATGTTGAGTGAGACGAGGTTTTGTAGATCAGCTAGGACGTTTAGGTTACCGGCGAGCTTGTTGTGAGAGATATCGAGGATTCCGAGATTGATGAGGCTGGAGAATCGCGACGGGATTTCTCCGGCGAATGAATTGGAGCTGAGATTGAGTGAGATTGCAAGCGACGGGATACGACCTAATTCGTTTGGGATTTCTCCGGTGAAGCCATTGTCGCCGAGATTAAGAAGCTGTAAACTCCGGCAAGAAGATATTTCTCTAAGGATTTCGCCGGAGAGTCGATTCTTGGCGAGATTGAGCTTCGTGAGTTCTGTTAACGATCCGATTCCGGTTGGTAGAGGACCGGTTAGTAAATTATCGGAGAAATCGATGAATTGTAAGCTCTTCGGAAGCGTACCGGGTAAACCACCGGTTAGACCGTTTGAATGTAGATCAATAAATTCGAGACTTACGCAACCGGAAATCGCCGGAGGAATGTTTCCGATGAGATGATTATCACTTATATCGATGAAGTTGAGATTTTTCAGATTCCCAATCTCCGCCGGAATACTCCCAGCGAGTCTGTTTCCGTTGAGTCGAAGCCGGTAGAGATTCGTGCAGTTTCCAATATCCGGTGGTATAAATCCAGATAAATAATTAGAGAGAAGAAGAAGCTTCGTGAGGTTTCGTAGCTCAAAGATGCCATTAGGAATCGAACCAGAGAGATTGTTATAAGAAAGATCAATCGCTTGAAGCTCTTCACATTGTGAAAGACTCTCTGGAATTGTGCCGGTTAACTGATTCTGCCACGCGAAGAACATCGTCAAACTAGTTAATTTTCCGATCAACGACGGAATCTCGCCCGAGATTTGGTTGTTATCGATCTCTAAATGCGTCAGCTTTGTGCAATTCGCTAGCTCTTCAGGGATTGTACCGGAAAGCTGGTTAACACTTAGCTGAAGCTCTTGGAGATTCGGAAGGTTTCCGAAGCTTCTTGGGATGCTTCCGGTGAGGAGATTTTCAGATAAATCGACGAGGAAAAGCTCCGGGCAGTTTGCAAGCTCAACCGGGATTTTACCGACGAGATTGTTCTGCCATAAGAGAAGACTTTGAAGCTTTTTGAGACCTCCCAGTGATACCGGAATCGATCCAGAGATTGAGTTTTGGTACAAGTAGATGTTTTGAAGCTCCGTGCAGTTTCCAATCTCACCAGGGATTGGACCAGACAAGAGTGACGTGTAAAGAGCTATTGTCTGAATGTTTTTCAGGTTTCCGATCGACGCCGGAAGTTTACCGGAGAGACTTGTCTCAGCGAGACCTAAAGTTACAAGACTCTCGCAATTGCCAATCTCCCAAGGAAGCTCTCCTCTGAGATTCTTGTTCCCACCTGCACGGAAGATTTCTAGATTCTTGAGTTCTCCGATACTCTTGGGAATCTCTCCGGCGAATTTATTGTCGAATAGTGTGAGCTCAACGAGGTTAGCTAGATTCCCTAACTCCGCTGGAATCACACCTTCGAGATTGTTTGTGTTAAGAGACAGAGTCTTGAGTTTCTTGAGCTTGAAGATTTCCACAGGAATTTCACCAGAGAGAGAATTATCAGCTAAATCAAGAACTTCTAGCTCCGGCAAGTCTCCGAGCTCTTTGGGGATTAAACCGGTGAGATTCATGGAGGTTAAACTGAGTAAAGTCAGAGACTTTAGCTGCCGGAGATTCGTCGCCGGCAAAGGACCTTGAAAAACCATGACTTGGAGTTGTATCTCCGAGACTTGGCCTCTTTCGTTGCATTTGATTCCGACCCATTGACAAGGATTCGATTCGGAGGCTTTCCAAGAAGATAAAGCGTCTCCGGAGATGTTTAACTGAGATTTCCATGAAAGGAGAGCTTGACCTTGTTCGTCTATGGAGAAACAGGGGATGAAGAAGAAAACAGAGGAATTGAAGAGAAGGAAGAGGAAGTAGCAGAATCTATGGTTACGTGGCATTGGTGAAGAGGGAGAGGAAGAAGAAGAAGTGAGAGAGATAGAGAAGTGCGTTGGGATTGTGAAGCTAAGAATCCCATGGATTTGGTTTTTACTTTGATTTTATAGAAATATATAAAAAACAGAGCATACCAAGGAGAGAGAAGAAGTAGCAAAGGAAGATCTGGATCCCAAAAAGCACCTCTACCTTTTTTCCTTTATTATTTTTTTACAAATTTTACTTTGATTCTCTTATTTTCCACCATTTATTTGTTATTTTGTTATGTGTACAAAATACAAATATTTATTGAAAACTGATAATAAATTTTAAATGATAGTACATGGTGATAATATTATTCTTAGATGGTAATTAAAAAATCCTTTATTCTTAGTAATCGGAAAACCTACAGAATGTCGTCTCTGTTACAAACAACTCATGTAAATTTCATAAATTATGAAAGAAAAGTAATTAGGTTATCAATTCAGAAAATGACATGTTAAAGGCCCTATTGTGTTGATATATCTCATTGTTATTTTCAAGAAACAAAAAGAAGACAATAATGATTTTATTTGTTACCAATAATGATATTTGTTGAAAACTAGCTACTATAACTATTATTGATAAACAATGCTTCACATAATATTAAAATAAAATGTTTCGCATAGAAAAATTTAGACAACTGTGGATTGTGATTATTTGTTTTCTTCTATTCTTACTTCTGTTATTGTCTTCTTGTTTACTTTGGGGGAGTGGGAAGTGGGTATATAGTGGTAAGTAAAGTTGAAATACTGAAATTTAATGGCAGAAAAAAAGGATGGAGATATCTACTTTGGGTTTCTGATATATATAAATTATTAAATCAGAAGTTGGAACATGGAATCTTGAAGAGACTGAAATGCACATGAAAGCTAGGAATTTATGTGAAAGATTAATTAAATTTACTAATGCTCATCTCTGCTCATCTTCTCGGTCCATTTCATTCGCTGTAATTATATATATTTATATTAGTATAGTAAATATTTTTTTTTAAAATGTGTGTGTGTATATATATATATGCCCACTTGCGCATACACATGTATATGCATGCTTAAGAGGCATACATTAGTTGTAAAGACTATAGATTTAAATTGGATTCACATAAATTGTACCCTTTGTAAGATAACGGTGTTTAGATCCAACTTATTGGATTGAAAAATTAGAATATATGATTACGAAATTAAGAAAGGGAACTGGACAAAACAAAAAGAAAAAGAAAAAGTAAACTAAAATTAAGATCATGGGTCAAGCATCATTAGGTCAAGAAGATTATATATAAAAATATAACACCACACCTCAAGTCACATGCCATAGTTGCATCAAAAGATTAAATATGCATCACCAGATTGTAGATATATAGAGAGATGGTCATGTGCATTAGTGCATACATACACACACATAGTAAAGCGAGAGAAAGCATTTCAACAACATGGTTTTATTCCGCAGGTGTATTTAATTATGGAATAGTGTGCACTCTATAGACTCTAGTTATCGTAAACTGCATTTGAAGAAAATGGTGATATTAATCATATAATTTATTTTGTGTGCAACCTTCTGATATAATGTTTGATGATATGTAAATTTTGTTGTACGTTATAGGCAACATATATTCTTTCTTTTAAAAGAGTTATATAAATGGTAACAAGTAACTAGTTTCTTTCTCGTAAAAGAGAAAGAATATCTTTTGGGGTCTACCATATTTATATATAAAATGACTTTAACAGAAAAAATTTTATATAAAATGTAAACACAAAATCATATACATATAGATTTATTATATATATTTGTGTCTAAATTTGATCAAAGTTTGCTATATAGTATGTTAGTGAGTAAGGTGTGCACAGGCGCGCGATGGTATAATGACCTCAACTTTAAGACCAAAAGTTTTGCTACAGTTTTCAGTTTTCAGTTTTAGTAGAGTTTTATTTTTTTTAATAAAAAGTTGCTTTTAGACACTTGGGTGAAACTAAAATAATCCGGTGATATATTAATCTTAAAAGGTTGATTGTTTATTTATATAAAAAAAATTATAATTCTGTTTGCGTTTATGTATAAGTATGCTAATTTATCGTTGTACTGGATAAATATATGTGTAAATACAAATACTTAATAATTTATATGTTTAATTATATATATTTATATGCTGTTAGGTTTACTGTTTAAATATTTAAAACTGAATTGTAAACATCTCTAAATTGACAATTTGCATATAACTTTTAGTATAAAGCTAAATACTATGTATTTGTTTTGCGGCATTAAAAATATATCTAAAAATCCCTCAATTGGATGGAATATCTCTTTAACTCTCGGTTTTGTTAACCTTTGGTTATCTCTGGTTTATACCTTTTACGGTTTAGTTTTTAAAAATATATAAATTAGACGAACATGTGCGGGGAGAGTTAAATGAATATAGTCCATTAAGAGAGAAAATAAAAGAGAAAATGATACGACGAAAAACCAACAAACAAGAAGGAAGTAAAGAGACAGCAAAAGGTGCAAGAGAAAAGACAAGCACCCAACTGTATTTTCCAAACTTGTGAAAAGTTTTATATGTCCTTCCCAAATTTTACTATTATCATTAAATGGTCCCTATTATTTTTTTTTGTCTATAGCATCTATCAATATCCAAAACAATATCGACAAGTAATGACAATTATCATTAAGCAGCTTCTAAATTATGTATTCACTTGAAGGAAAAAAATGAGTCTCTTTTTTTATATATATATATAATAATAATTAGGTTTTCTGAATCGAAAATAATTCATCTCCAAACTTTCACATGTATGCAATGACGGGTGATGATTTTTGTTACAATGAAGTTTGCTGGTTTTTATTTACTTTTAACAAAGTTAAGTTAATAGTGATGATAACAATTAAGATAAATTAAAAGATGTAGACTTGATTACGACAATGGAACAAGATCTGGATATATATCACGTTTCGATTAGATCAGAGATCTCATCACATGATGATACAGCAATACAAAATACATCTAATATATTTTCAACTTAGGATAACTATTAGTTTAAATTTCCGTTGATGTTTTTTTAATCATAAAGCATAATTATTTTACTGTTATTTTGACTCCGTAAAACAAGAAATAATTATCATTCAAGATTATGCCTGGACAGTGGACACAACAATTGAAGCAGCCACTTAAAACAGTAGTTAGCATTCAGTATTACAATTTCGTAAACGTTTTGAAAATATAAAAAACATTTAGTTTAATCTCGTTTGGGGCATCAAAACCGGTAATTATGTTTATTATGTATATGCATTTGGAATCTTGGATTGGGTTAAGCTCTGTTTAGTGGATAAATCAGCACTAAATGAGTGTTATAAACTAATTAAGGTGGGTTCTGATCGATGACTACGATATGCAATTTTTTACTTTTTAATATAATTAAATTCAAGTATTTGTCTGTATCAAATTTATAAATTGAATTATAATAAAAACTGGTCCATTGTGGGGTCTTTCGTAGCAGAATCAGTCCAAGAATGTAGTGGCAGAAGTACAGAAGTGTGAAAAAGTGGGCATCGATAAAAACTTGTTTTTTTTGTTTTTTTGTTAAAGTACTAATTTATTTGTTAATTTGTCGATCCAATGAATATAACATATATTATGGTACTTGATCATGATACTGCAACGTCCTATATGAGTGACCATGTTGATAAAATTCCATTGGTTGTAACCACTCATACGATCACGAAGACATTGTAGTAAGAAAACCATATATATATATATATGGAAATACATGCTGACAATGTGAATATAATTTGGAAAACAAACCAATCGATAAAATAGGAATTTTAATCAATAACTTATTCTGAAATTCTCACTGCAAATGGTTGCATTTTTCGAGAAAAAAAAAACAGGTTTCTTTCTAATTTTATCATTTGGGTTGAAAGTGTAAAATAGAGTTAGATGAACAAAGAAGAGAAACATAAGGCAAATTTTGCTTCCACTAAAAAAGAGATGAACAAGTTGAAAACTATTCCTCTATAATTTTTCAACTGAATTTTATTCAACTGATTCATTTTATGGACAACCATTTACATCAGAAATTTTTAATCAATATTTTTGCGTGGTTGGCAAAAAAAGAAAAAAATTCTGAAAATCTCTAAAATAGTGTTTTTAATCTTTTGCTTTCAAAGCTACCATACCTTTTACAAAGTTTTTAAAATACAACCAAAGAAGATAAGTTTAAAAACCATATTTTCCGTAGTTTTAGAGTTTATAAATTTTATTATTTTTAATGAAACCTAGGAAAGTTTGTACATAGGAAAAGAGTTTTGGATGAGGTTATAGCTTTGTATGACCATAGCTTTTTATGCTCTATAACCATAGCTTTGTATGAATTTTGATCAAAAAGGAAAAGTAAAAAATGCAGTATGAACAAGATGTGACACTTTTAATTAGCTGTTGCAATTGGTGTGTACGAGGGGTCGACTCGGGCTCGAATGGTACGAGTGATCTCTTCCAAGAATAACATTGCAAGGTGAGATTCAATGAAATGTAGATGGACATATTCTGAAAAGGCGAGTAATTTGATTCCTGCTTGAATATCGACAGCAAATCACTTAGTCAATAATCAAAGCTCATACACATTTCAATTAAAATCAAAATGCAGTATATATGATGTATCATCTCGTTAAACTAAACCCGACAAAGATTATGGGCCATGGAATGGTTCAACTATGAAAACCGTATCCACATGCACATATAGGATGGTTTTGTGTTCAAGGACATATAGGAATGATAAATATATTAGATAGTAACGTATAACTTTTTATTACTAATTCGGGACATCTCCATATCAAGTGTGAACTCTATTATATATAGTTTGTTGCATAATAAGTTTAGGTAAGTACGTATATACAAAAATTGATATATATGCATGAACGTGTGTAAGTAGACATTTTGTGTTTGTAGGTATGTATGATGTACAATGAGATGGGCCCAGTGATAATGAGACATGGCTTGAAGAAGGAAATCATAATAGTGACCTTTTTTTTCTTGTGACGACAACAACCACACGTGCTCATTCTTTCGACAATGGGATTGCACTCGCTTCGTTGCACCTTTTAACTCCAATTATTTCAGAGCCAATTTTTATTTTTCAATTGGAGTTTATAGATCAAAACTCACTTCTTCGTTTTTAACTTCATTTCATAGATGCTACTTAACTCTTTTTAACTCGCTCAAGTACTCAATTGTTTTAACATTTTTTTCTAGCCACCAAAGTAACCTATCATATGAAGAAAAGTAACCTATCATAGTTTGTAGCTAATTTGACAAGAAAAAATCAACAAGTTTTACGTATTAGATTGAGATCTATATACTTTTTTAATTAATGAAAGAATAGGAAGTGATATGAACAAGATATTTCAAACTAACACGCATATTGAAATGAAACTCAATTTTCATGAAAACATCATTAGTTCAACTTTAACTAAACTGACCAGAGTCTTTTTTTCCAACTTTGTTACTTTTAAGTTTTAACAATAAAAAGAAACACACCATTTTACTTTCTTGGTCAACAAATTTGTTTTGGAAATATAAAATACGAGTATATATATAGAGTCACCTTTCATATTTTTCTTCATCCTTTAATCCTTTCCGCAATCTTGTTGATTAATTTTCATCTTTTTATTCCTTTCCGCTTCATTTTTTTCTTCTAATTTTGTTCTTTTCGATCATGCTAATTTGTCTGTCATGGTTATTTTAATAATTCTTGCGTAACCATGAAAAATCTTACCGTGAAACCCAGCCTTTTTGTTATCTTTTTTACTTTTTTCATACGTTTTTCAAAGATTAAGAAATAGACAGAAAATAAAGTGATGTTTTTTTAAGAAAGACACAGTACTAACTTGATGTGTCTTTAAAACTAACGTTGCTTAGTGGAGAAGTTGGGCTTTTGCATTCAATTACTCTTTTTAGTAAATATTTTAATTTATTAAAATTAATGGGCCTTTGATGTTTCGAGATCAAATTTTAAAATGGAGATATTACGTGTGATGAAAGGTGTAAATTAAAGGGTCAAATATTCCTTCCGTATTTCCAGGACTTGGGTTTCTCGCTCACATTAATTAAACTCTAAAGTCTAAACATACTTGATAAAGTAAAAAAAAGTAGAATGTAAATGATGTAATACATCAATAATTGTTTATATCAATAATAAGATTGATATTCTTAAAATATTCCGGAAAAATGAAAACATGCGTGGGTATGTAATGTATGATGCTTTGGTCTCCTGAAAGTTCGATTTAGCTAACTCTAAATTATATGATACATTGCGTCGGTATTCATATAGTAGTCTTTAAACATGATCTGAAAGTGATGGTAACTACTCCTAAGACTGAGCTATAACAATTTGTTTAAGACAACAGGAAGTTGCCAAAACAAAAGAGAAGGGAAAAAAATACGAGTGTTGAAAGAAATGATAGGTTAATCAATAGGCTCCCCTGTCTTAACCTAATAGCCTTTGCTTTAACTAAAGACCAAAGAGTCGCACTTGCACTAATGCCAAGTTCGTGGTATTATATATCTCCACTAACTCAAAAGCAGTGGGGTTTTGTTTAACTAATTTTGATACATAATTATAAATCAAGACCTACCCGTCTCTTTGCATTATTGATGATTTTTTTATCATAGCCAATCTCTAATATTGACTGAATTAATGTTAATGTGCGAGCTTTCTGCGAACTCTCTAAGTCTAACGGTACCTTCCCACGCACTTGTTAAGATCGCTAAAATAGCCTCCATTTGTGAGCGTTACTGCTCTTAGGATTTCATTGGAAAGAGCAAGTTAAAGTTTCTGAATTTTCTTGTTTAATGTTTCTACTTGGAACAATACTGTGCTGTGCTATACTCAGTAGAAAAAAATGGATTTGGTCTTAACAAAACTTTGTCTCTGAGCCTTTGCACCAACATTTTTTACCAGATTTGTCATTTCATCAATCTTAAGGATCTGTTTTACTCATCTCCCAAAGATTCCGAGGACCGAGGAGGTAAGAGCAGAACTGAGAAACTTCATTCCCGATGATCCACCAGGGAAGTAGGCTATACAGTAGTAAGCCAGTGCAATAACCTATGAATTCACAGAGGACAAATACAAGAGTTTTTATGAGATTACTACACTTACCGAATGTGCAGATACGTGATTATATCTTTAAACCGACATGAAGGATCTGTTTTTCTGAGTTCTAAAAGTATATATTCTGGTGCAGTTCAGATCAGTAACGGGTGAGTAATAATCAATCATAGCTGTTTCTGTTGCAAGTAAATTTGCAAAAGCTTGAAATAAACAAAAGATATAAAACAAGCCAAAAAAAACAACCGCAGCCATGGCATTCACAGTTTCTTCATACGAACCCTTACTTGTATTTTAGAAACAGCGTTAAGAAAGTCTACATGTTTTTTATTAAGCCCATTATGTTTCGAGGCAAAAACTTACTAGATGGAACATGGAAGTTTCTCATTGCAGGAGTAAAAAGAACTTCATAGGTCAGATTTGTGAAATGGGGAAGAAGAAGTACAGAGAATATAAAAACCAATAAGAGTCAAGAAGGAAGATGAAATAAGTACCTGTAACGCAGAGAAAAGCACCGAGAGAATATAGCTATGGAGCACCATCGAACCATATATTGTACCAATCATGGTGGCAATGAATCCTAAAGTTAGTGGAAGCCACTGGAGAAGCCAGCAAACAAGAAATTAAATTCAAAAGAGAGGGAAAATGTAATGATATATAAGAATGTAAACAAAACTAGGCCTATCACCGTGTGAGTGAGTTGATTTTGTGGGCCGCGAAGAGCGAAGAATGATCTGATGATTCTTGATTTATTGCAATAGATTCTTCAACTCAGAGATTGTATAATTCTTATAGTATCTTAGCAAATTAGGGGTTTCTAGTTGATATTGAAGATTAGGTGTTCGTAGACTAAGAAATTCGAATCTGGGAAATTGCGATTTACCAAAACAGTTTAACAATTCCATATTCATCGATCAGTATTAAACTATTACTCATTCTTAGGATTTGTAGCTATAGTTAGTGTAATTTGTTACAGTAATCTCTTTTCTTGATTTTGCAACAAGTACCATTCTTGATTTTGTGGGTTGCAAAGAGCGAAGAAGATCCGATGATAAATCCACATCCAAGGGTGAAACAAATTGCGAATTTCTGGGGCAGAAGAACCATGACGGGAAGAAACATGGTGAAGGCGATGAAGAATACACCACTCGCTAGAAGTAAACCGAAATACATGAAAGCTTTTCCTTAGCATTCTGTTTGTTGCTGACTGCAGATTATCTCTAACTCCTTTGGAAACACCGTTTAACAATTTTAGATTCGTGAACAAATAAGTTTCAAAAATCATAGTAACATTTCAAGAATGGTAGGTGTTGCAAAATCAAGAAAAGAGATTACTGTAACAAAATACACTTAACTAAAGCTCCAAATCCTAAGAATGAGTAATAGTTTAATGTTGATAAACGAATCTGGAATTGTTAAACTGTTTTGGTAAATCGCAATTTCCCAGATTCGAAATCATTAGTCTAAGAACACCTAATCCTCAATATCAACTAGAAACCCCTAAATTGCTAAGATACTATCAGAATTATACAATGAAGAATCTATAGCAATAAAACGTTAAACTAAGAAAAAGACAAGGATGGATTACACATTAAAGGTGCGGGAAACAGTATCGTTGGCAGATCTAACGGCGGATTCGATATCGAACCCTAAACTTCCGGTATCTTCTTCAAAATCTCTAGATGCTGCGTAAGAATTCCAATCAGCTAGCAGACACGTTACTGTTTGCTGCGGCTAATCTTCGCCGCTACTACTGCCGCTCATCGAAAACCATCCTTTGGCCATTTTCTCCATTTTTATTTGTTTGAATTATTGCTGCAATGTTTCGAGGGAATTCAAACAGTTGAAATAGCGATGATCGGTGATCTTACGTCGGAGCTAAGAGAATCGTTAGACGTGGACTTGAGGAAGAAGGTAACTCTCGTTGCTCGACAGTTACGTCGTCGGTGATGGAATCGTCGTCTTAAACGGCAGTGTTTTGAGTCTGATTTTTTTCCTTTTTGCGTTGCTCTATTTGAATTTAGAAGGTGAAAAGTAAAATAAAATGAAAAAATCCTTGAAAAATAACTAAAAACAAATCTTTGAAATTTTGTTTAATTCTTTTTGCTTGAAAAACAGAAAATATGAGTAAAACATAAGCATTTTCTCTAAAAAACTTACGAGCAAAAAGAGAGATACATGTTAAATTATTTCTTTGAATTATTTGGTTCATCTGAAAAATAAAAGAATGAAAAGATTTTTGAAATTTTGCAGTGTAAAGATCTGCTTGGGGGTTTTTTTAAAGCAGATGTGGAATAATATTCCAAATGATGCATAATTTGGATCCTCCACAAATGACACACTGGAAATGTCAAACGGATGATATGGTGGAAGCGAAGAAGCTTAGTCAAAGATAAGGTCGGTTCAATGCTTCTTCCAAATGTGTCTCAACGGTAGGAGCAGATAGCCCGATGATAGTCATCGCGTACATCATGTATGGCTATTTCTTTGGACTATGTAATTATTAGTGTATATATGGAAAGGATGTACATGTTATTAGTTGTAACCTAGTCTCTCCTATGTATCGCTATAAATATGTGTAATCACCCTCTTCTAAATCATCGAAACATTCACAAATGACATTTACATTCTTTCCAAATATACACTAATAGTAATGCCTATTTTTTGTTTTCTATTTTATTTTATTCAAACTTGTCTGAAACTGAATATATCATAGAAAAAAATCGACAAAAAAATACAAAAAACACTAATGAATTTTTCCGCATATTAAGCAAAAACAAACATCATATTAGTAAAACCACAACAGTTTTGTTTTGAATCCAAGATAAACAATTACACGTTCGCGTATCCACAATAACAGAAAGACTTGTAATACTTTTAGAATAATAAAAAATCAATTCTCATAATGTAGAAAGATATTATTCTGTGATTGTTTTGTCAAAAAAAATTCCGAATTAGTTTCGGTGAAACCACCATTAACAAATTTGAACTGGATAGACAACCAAAATTGACTAAAATCTAAATGTGTATGTAAATAAACGACCCATAACCTTAAACTGAATACTAGATCTAGAGACGTAAACCTAAAAAGCATGAAAACCCAGTAAAACCCAAGACCAAAAAGATAAGAAACCAGTGATTGAAAAACGAAAATCTTCAACTATTGTTATCGAAAACAGTTGCTACATCACCACATCAGATCTACCGATACCAGCCAGAAGACCTACTTTGCACGCATCTTCCAAAAAAGAAGATTCATAAGCAGATCACGACAAATAACACTGATACATCGCGGATGTAGCTAAAAACCATCAGTGATCAGAGCCAAAACTGAGAAAGAAACTTCACTATGGCAGACCCTAGATCTCTCAATTCTTATACTAAATCAAATTCCTTCAAAAAAAGTAAAAATAAACAAAAAGACACAATGTCGGAGTTTGAAAGCCACCGGACGTTAGCTGGCCGGAAGAGACCAACAATAAAAAAAGGTTTTTAAAAAAGAAAACAATGCCTTTAAATCAAATTGGAGAAAAACATTTTTAATAATAATGCCTCAACAATTGGTCTTGAATCTTGATAATCATATAATGAATTTGTCGATCAAATTGGAGAAGAATATTTCTAATATAATGCCTATTAGATCGACGAATATATTACAGTATCATCAAGATTCAAGACCAATTGTTCGGATAATATGAAGATAATTTTTTTGCCATCTCAAGGGTCAGCATTCTCCTCTCTTTTGAAAGCTTTATATGCTTTTAAAGTCTTGGTTTTCTTCTTATTGTATTGTCTCTAACTTTTACTCGTATGGTTGACCCTATTGGTTTACTTTTTTTTATAGGTCCCACGTCTCACAATTCCGAATTGGCTTGAATTCCCGACTTCTAATAAAATTTTATGCCCGACAACAAAAAAAGGACATACCCTCTTCTAGAATTTTTTTTGTTTTTCTCCCAATTCCAATTTTTATCTTAAATTTTTTAGTCATATCCTTCATTAGTTGTGCAAGTGAAAATATAAGATCTTGAATCAATAACTGAAATCAAGATTTAGAAATTTAGGTTATGCTTGTAGATAAATTTGATTTTGAGATATACATAGTACACTTTGTATTTTAGTTTTAAGTTTGAATTTGAATTCGATTTCCTATGAATTTGAATTTCTAAGTTTTATTTCATCTACGTTTGAGTTTTTGTGTCGATTTTGGCTTTGGGTGAATTTTTGAATTCGATTTGCTATTGATTTAATTAAAAAGAAAAGTCAGTCTAGATATAAGTTTTTAGGCTTTGTGTTTATTGGTTTTAATTATAAGATGAGATATTCTAACTAAATAAAATGTTTTTTTGTTGAAAAGGTAATATGAATTAGAGTACAATAAAATATATAATATGTTTGCATATATAAATACAGATAACTTTAATTATTTTTTATAAATATACTGTATATATAAATATATATATTTACCGCCCCACCACTTTTTCTAGAAATATGTGTATTTTCTACTTTTACAATTGATTATAATATTTTAATTATATTTTTTAATAAGTCCAACTCAAAAATACTACACACATTCAGTTTTTTTTAAATATGGAAAGACATTGTATTTTTGTTTTTGGGTTAGTTTAGCTAATAGAAACAGAAATAAGAAAAGCAAATATGTATAAAAAGTAATAAGTTATTATCAAAAAGATAAAAGAAAATGTAAATTACACCTGTACCAAAAAAAAGGAAAGTAAAATGACACATATGAAATTTATGTATTTAGTTATTTCCCATATAATATATCATGACTTAGAATTATGTGGGCCTAGATGCTTAAAAATAGCAATTTAGCATAATGAATCCTACATGACGAAAAAAAAAAAATCCTACATAGGGAAGGATCTAGAAATATGTTCACAAAGAAAGATCTAGAAACCCTTATGCTACTCACACCCCTATAAATAACATTCTTCCTCCTCCTTAATCTCTCATCAATACTTTTCTGCTCTCTCAAGAAAACGAATTTTTTTTTCTCAAATAGCTTCATATACCCTGGTTGTTAGATTTTCCGATCAGTGAGAATGGCGGACGCAGAGACTTTTGCTTTCCAAGCTGAGATCAACCAATTGCTCTCCCTCATCATCAATACCTTTTACAGCAACAAGGAGATCTTCCTTCGTGAGCTCATCAGTAATTCTTCCGATGTATGATCTCTCGCTCTCTCTTTTCTTATGTTCATCTCTGTTTATGTGATCTTGCGGATCGATCTGTAGATTTAGGTTTGATTATGTTTAGTTTGCTTTCCGATTTTGAGAATTTCGACTGTTAGTTGAAGTAGCGAACCTTTTTATATTCGAATCTGTTGGATAAGGATTAAGCATTCTCTTGGGTTGATTATTTTACTGTTTTTGAGATTGATGTATGGATCTTTGACTTGTATGCTTATTGTTGTTTATATGTTCTGTGTATGTGTTACTTACGATTACGATTTTATCTTGGTTCAACAGGCTTTGGATAAGATTAGGTTCGAGTCCTTGACTGATAAGAGCAAGCTCGATGGTCAGCCAGAGCTTTTTATTCATATCATTCCCGATAAGAGTAACAACACCTTGACCATTATCGATAGTGGTATCGGGATGACTAAGGCTGGTACGTAATTAAATTCAACGGAATTCATTTTGTTTTGTATCTCTGTGTTTGCTGATGCGTGTTTGTTCTATTGTGCAGATTTGGTCAACAACCTTGGAACAATTGCAAGATCTGGTACCAAGGAATTCATGGAAGCATTGGCTGCTGGAGCTGATGTTAGCATGATTGGACAGTTCGGTGTTGGATTCTACTCGGCTTACTTGGTTGCTGATAAGGTTGTTGTCACAACCAAACACAATGATGATGAGCAGTATGTGTGGGAGTCTCAGGCTGGTGGATCGTTCACTGTGACTAGAGACACCACTGGTGAAGCTCTTGGTAGGGGTACAAAGATGACCCTTTACCTCAAGGACGACCAGTTGGAGTACCTCGAAGAGCGAAGGCTTAAGGATTTGGTGAAGAAGCACTCTGAGTTCATTAGCTACCCAATTTCTCTCTGGGTTGAGAAGACTATTGAGAAGGAGATTTCTGATGATGAAGACGAGGAAGAGAAGAAGGATGAGGAAGGCAAGGTTGAGGAAGTTGATGAGGAGAAAGAAAAGGAGGAGAAGAAAAAGAAAAAGATTAAGGAGGTTTCTCATGAATGGGATTTGGTGAACAAGCAGAAACCGATTTGGATGAGGAAGCCGGAAGAAATCAACAAGGAGGAGTACGCTGCTTTCTACAAGAGTTTGAGCAATGATTGGGAAGAGCATTTGGCTGTGAAGCATTTCTCTGTTGAAGGACAGCTTGAGTTCAAAGCTATCCTCTTTGTTCCCAAGAGAGCTCCTTTCGATCTATTTGACACTAAGAAGAAGCCCAACAACATCAAGCTCTATGTCCGTCGTGTCTTCATCATGGACAACTGTGAAGACATCATTCCAGAGTACCTTGGATTCGTTAAAGGTATTGTTGACTCTGAAGATCTTCCTCTCAACATCTCAAGAGAAACTCTGCAGCAGAACAAGATCCTCAAGGTCATCCGCAAGAACCTCGTGAAGAAGTGCCTTGAGCTCTTCTTTGAGATTGCTGAGAACAAAGAGGACTACAACAAGTTCTACGAGGCTTTCTCTAAGAATCTGAAGCTCGGTATCCATGAGGACTCTCAAAACCGAACCAAGATTGCTGAATTGCTCCGTTACCATTCAACCAAGAGTGGTGATGAATTGACCAGTCTCAAGGACTATGTGACTAGGATGAAGGAAGGTCAGAATGATATCTACTACATCACTGGTGAGAGCAAGAAGGCTGTTGAGAACTCTCCTTTCCTTGAGAAGCTCAAGAAGAAGGGATACGAAGTCCTCTACATGGTTGACGCGATTGATGAGTATGCTATTGGTCAGCTCAAGGAATTTGAGGGAAAGAAGCTCGTCTCTGCTACCAAGGAAGGTCTGAAACTGGAAGAGACTGAAGACGAGAAGAAGAAGAAAGAAGAGCTCAAGGAGAAGTTTGACGGACTCTGCAAAGTGATCAAGGACGTTTTGGGAGACAAGGTTGAGAAGGTTATCGTCTCCGACCGTGTTGTGGACTCACCGTGCTGTCTTGTAACGGGTGAATATGGCTGGACCGCAAACATGGAGAGGATCATGAAAGCTCAAGCTTTGAGGGATAGCAGCATGGGTGGTTACATGTCGAGTAAGAAGACAATGGAGATTAACCCCGAGAACTCGATCATGGATGAGCTGAGAAAGAGAGCTGAAGCGGACAAGAATGACAAGTCTGTGAAGGATCTTGTGCTTCTCCTCTTTGAGACCGCTCTTCTCACTTCTGGTTTTAGCCTAGATGAGCCCAACACTTTCGGAAGCAGGATTCACAGGATGTTGAAGCTTGGATTGAGCATTGACGATGATGATGCTGTTGAAGCCGATGCTGAGATGCCTCCGCTTGAAGATGATGCTGATGCTGAAGGTAGCAAGATGGAGGAAGTCGACTAAATATTGCAGAGTTTGCAATTAATGGTGTTTTTCGTCTTCTTTTTTATTTTTAAATCATCGATTCGTGGAAACTTATTTGGGTATTTTTCGAGATTTGATATTTCGTGTAGGTTCTTTTTTTTTTATTGTCGGTGTCAATGTCTTTTCCGGCTTAAGCATACTCAGTTTCTAGCGAATCCAAACAGGTATTTGTCGGGATATGAATGACTTGATATTAAAATTTGCTCTTTAAGATAACCTTGTTACTTAAAAACTATTTTCCAAGCATCTTACTCGAGACAATTACGCAGTTCGTTGGATATTGAAGAACCCAAAAAGAAAGTTGATACCAATTTGAAAATCACAACCCTCTGTGTTTTAAACTGCGAATTGTTCATTTTCAAGAGCTGTCCATATCGGTTGTGATACAACACAAGTTTCTTAACTGGAGAGGTTGACTCTTTCGACATTTTCAAGATCAGAACAGGAGGCAAAAACTTCAATCAACCTAGTAGATGAGAAAATGGCCAAGCCAAAAAAACACATGAAACCAATCAATACCCAAGTTTCTAATCATTTCAGTACCAGATCAACAAAACCTCTTCATCTCTATTTTGGGACATGGTTTCATGTTCTTAATGTGGAAAACTGGAATTGAAATGTGAAATGATGCAGTTCTGGCCTATGCTTGAACCTTGAATGAAAGAGCTCTTAGAGGATGGAAGCCATATCAAAATAAAAATCTGGAATCAGAATGCTACCTTGAGTATGTAATATTAGACTGCGTGTTGCGTTTTCGAGATATGAATCTAAACCCAGATACAGATCCAAAACGCTCCAAAGTGTCCCAACAAATTGTAAATACAGCATTGGCACGAGTTAGTCAGGAGGCATATTACTATAGATACAAGCTCAATCACAAGATATAAATTAGAGAGGTCAGAGATTGATAAACCCCCAATGTCTTTGCTGCTTGCTTCTTGTTGTGAGGTATGTCCAGCCTATTGCGAATGGAACACAAATCATCCAAATTTTGTTGATTTCGGTGGCAACATATAACTAGAAATATATATTTTTCTATAAATATTATTTAAATTGAAAATATCACCCTAGCTTTAAAATATACTCATTTTAAAAGTTCTAAATATTCTATAAATTAACTATTTTTAATAGAATAGAAGATTAAAAAAATTCACTTAAATTAAGATCAAAATGTTTAGAGAAAGAAAAAATCTTATGCATCTAAACTATATTGAGACAACAGCAATGCATTTACTTATTGGCATACAAGTATTAGTGTTGATTGTAAATTATTCCAATAGATGTGATGTATTATCGAATGTGATGTATTTAATGAGAATATGCATGAATTAGTTATTTGTGTTTTAAAACTGTATAAACAAATGTAGAGAAAATACAAGAAGAGGTGCATGAAGAGAACAAGAGAAGATAAATGTTAGGAATCTCGTATAGAAAATGAGAAAGGACTTGAACTAATCTATAAAAGACGTGTACCATCATATTGATTGTTAATTGATTTAAAATTAGGAATCCATTTCACAAATAAATAGATTAATTGTTGGGCTCTGGAAACACATCAAAATGGAACATACTGTAGTTGTGAAAAATGAAAAGAAATAAAATGGAGAAATTTGAATCCTTGTAACTGAGTACTTATGATTAAATCGTATAGCAACATTAATTTTAATGTAACCAAATATCGAAAAGATCTAAGATTTTTGAACAAACCCATTACATTTGAAGTGATGGAAACATTATAAAACTTGAGACGCTTTGCTATTTTGATATTAGATCAACCTCTCGCTTTTCTTCAGTTTCTCTCTATGAGATGTAAGAACTTTTCTTCTCCATGAGTACTATCTTCGCCTCCTCTTGAGTGAAGCTTCTGAATTTGTAGAATTAAATCTGGTTAATGTGTTCGTTAACACATTTGTGGTCTGAATCATCTTACAAATGTTGTCAAAGCAAACCTAAATATTAATTGAAACTCCATAATCCATAGTCAACTTAATTAAAAACATTCATGAACCTATACTTTAAACCGAATCTAATCGACCTTGATGCAATTATCAAAAGCAGAACCTTGATGCAATTCAGAGTCTCCAACCGAAAAGGATAAAAACCAGAAAAAAAAAAAAAGAATTCGGCTTCACAAAAGGGCTCAATAAAAAGTAAATGAGTTCACAGATTTAGAAATGAAACAAATAAAATCCCATAACTGAAAAAACAACCTTCAACAATACAATGTCTTGCTGCTTGCTTTTGTTTCTTTTAGGTATCTTCAACCTGTGAATGGAACACAAAGCTCGGAAACGTAGTAGTGATGTCCCTGCAAGCATACACACAACAACATCACTACCTTTATTATATATCATAGAGAAGAAGAAGAAACCAGAGAAGCAATTCTATTGTATAGATTCAATCCCTGTTACATAAATATACAGATTTAGAACTCACTTGAGATACTGAAGAGTCATGTTCTTCAGAAGGCTGGGATGTCTAAGAACAAGGCTTCTCCATTCTTCCTTATCGATCTTTCCATCATGTTTTGTGTCTGCTTCCTCAAACGTCTTGAACAATCAAAACACGGGAAATTGTTTATTACTTTCAATGAAAATATTGGGTGAAGAGGAAAAAGTAACTAACTTACCTTATCGATTATATCCTCTATGACAGTATCCTTCAAATTCATTCCGGATTCAGCAAGTGTAGCGACAACCATTTGTTTCACCTAGACGAAAATGTTGGTGAGGATTATAAAGTGCAGTTTTACAGGTTTATTTATGAAGCTATTTAAAGATATATAAGCTTTACCTCTTGACGTTCGATGAACCCTTGCTGTTTAAGATCATATAGCTGAAATGAAACTGCAAAAACAATATATACACCATGAATTTGAAACCAGAATTAATGAGGGTTTAAAATTTTTCCAAGTTATTAGGAAAGTTACAGTCGATTTTGTCATCTATAGGCGCATTTGGGTGAAATACGGAAAGAGCACGAGCAAACTCTTCAAACCCGAGTATTCCATTATGCTTTGTATCAAACAAATCGAAAACCTACAAACCGAATCACATATGCCACCATTTCTTTTCAGCTTCATCTCGTAAAACAAAATAGGTTAAAAACACTTAAATGAAGAAAGAAACATTACCCGATCTGCAAACAAGCTCTCTTTTTTGTTTGTCTTAAACAAAGCCAACTGAAACTCTTCCTGATACAAAGTTTTAACAAGAGATGATGTATCAGACAGATGATGTCAACAAGTTAGTCACTAATGAGCAAAGATGACACAGGCTTGACCTTGTTTATTAGCCCATCATCGATCACGGCACTGCTGATTTTCTTAAACAGCTCATAAAGAGCTTCTATTTCACTCACACTAACTGCAATTCAATCATCATAACTCAGAATGGTACTCCATAGAATCATATTAACCGAATAAAAAGAAGATAAGCAGATTTGATATAACATACAAACAGTGTCTCTAGCAAGCAATTCAGGGTCTCCAAGGCCACCAGATTGTTTATACAAATCAAGATCAAAACACCCTAACACAGAGGTGCATAAATGCTTGAAACCGTCTATGCACTGCGACATGATATCTTAAACAAATCAACAATCTCCATGCCTGCAAGATAAATTAATAAAAAGTGAGAAACTTTTCCAAGTCAAAACACTCTATAGAAGCACATGAACAAATATAAATTACCTTTCAACCATTTCCAACTCGGGCACTTTGCGATTATCTGTTAGCATAAAGCAGTTAAATCGTTAGCTTCACAGTAGCATAAGATATTTATGTAACACAACTTGCAAGGTTTAGATAGAATCAGACAAGATTCATAATGTTGTAATAATCTATAGTCAATAAAGGCAAGACATTGCTTACAAACTAGAAACTCAAGTCATTGTCATGATTGATTATCAGATGATTACTTATGTTCACATAAACAAGCATAAAGATAAGAAAAATTAATGGGACAATCTAAACACTAATCAAGATTTATTCTTTCTCTTCATTAAACATCATAATTATGGAAAACAAATGTCCCCAATCACAAAAAAATTAATACATAGGGTTTAAAAAAACTCAATAGTGATTCATAATGAAATCGGATTATACAATCGTAGTTTAGTTGTATTCGATTCAAGGTTTAGAGAAGAAACAAAGACCGATCTAGATCTCTAAATTGTCCGACTGAAAACATTACAATACAGAGTGGATTCAGGAGAGAAATTATGAAAAGTTACCGATTCGTTGGTTTATTTCACAATCTGAAGGCGGCTCTGGTGGTTGAGAAAGGGGGAGACGATTTCTATGTAAGCAGAAGAAAGAGTTAGAAATACAAAATAAAAACCTGAAAAATCTTATATATATATATCATCAATCCAGACAAATATTTAACAAATAAACTCTTTTAGCATTTAATTAAATTTGGGGAAATTTAGCTAATACTATATAGATTTTTTTCTTATTTTGGTGAAACTAATAAAGTAATAAACCTTTTCCTTATAATTTTGTTGACCTAAACATTATTTTAATTTTAATTTTTTTATTAAAAACATTATAATTAAAATCCTATATTAACCCTAACAATATTTTTTTGTTTTATTTAGTTCAAGAAAAATCGAAAAGTGATTCTACATAGATATTGCTTATTATTTATTTGGAACTAGCGTTTATAAAACTATAGTGTGTTTTGCTTTTGTAGCAATACTTTTTATTTAGAGATATTTTTACTTTTACTTTTTAAAATAACACAACAAAAAGTTTACTTTTAACCCAACAAAAAAAATTTAGTGATCTCTACATCTAACAATTCAACTATAAATTAAAGAGCAAAGTAAAAGATCAACTCTTAATTCTTCTATGTCCCAATGGAATCATTTATCATATTGTGATACTTGAAGACTTTATTAAAAATTAACTGTCAATTCTTCGTAAACCATGATTGTAGTTCTTCGAAAATAATATTGGATTCCAAAATAAGTAATCTAGCATATTTTAATTTACCTACAATAACTATTTAATCGTTATTACAAAATGGTTTCCATACACATAATTTACGTAGAACTATAATATATTCATATGTGAAATTTCAGATTTCATTACGTTACTTATCCATAAATAGAATACGAGTTATAAACTAAGTATATTTTTGGATTATGTAAAGTAAAACACGAATTCTAAATTAAGTAAAACGTATATTTTATGTTACGTAAGATATAAAATGAATTCTAAACTAGGTAGGATATATCTTATAAAGTATGTAAAGTAGAAGACAAATTCTAAAGAACATATTATGAACATAAAGGAAGACAAATTCAAAACTACGTCGAATATATTTTTAGGTTGAGCTGAATTGAACGAGACTGTAATTTATATTTTCATTTAGATTGTCCGTTAACATCATTCTATGTTTATTTATGAAGATAAACTGAATTACATTAAATAGTCATTCCTCATATGAAAAGATGTATATACTGATTTCTCGAAGCTTTAGATCGGTTCTTGGTTATATAACATGTAACTTTTTCTTTTTTTCAACGTATTTCTCGTATTCTATATTTTTAGAGGTAAATTGTATACCTGAATTTACATTAAATAGTCAATCTTGAAATTGATTTGTATCCGAATTAGTGAGAGTTCAGTACACGAACTATACGAACCGGATTTGTTACTCGAATTACCCCATTTGTATCTTGTTGGATATATTTTAGATAGTAGTTTTTAAATACTCAAACTATTATACTCGATCTTTATACGACATTACCCTTGTAGTTCTAATACCTAATATATATGGACAATTCTGTATAAGTTTGATTCAATTTGGTTGAGGAAACGAATATTTCTCTCTCTAGTTCGAGGCATCGTAATAGCAAACAAACGGAATTTTAATTGTTAAAGGCTTAAAACGTAAAATAGAATGTATAGCAAACAAAACAAAGTGGCTGTTGTTAATCGGGTGTTAAAAGCCCGGATCATTCTCTGATTATCAAAACAAAGCAAAGCGTCTAAATGTTCACGTAATCGATGCGTACAATATAAATCATATCGGTGAAAAATTAGATAATGTTTATCTTGAATCGGTTTAAGCCGATTTCAACCGGTTTAGCATACACTTATTATACCCAAAACAAATACAATAATCTTATAAAAAAAAGAAACACAATAACCGGTTTAGTGAGCCTTGAGGGAGTCTCTAAACCGGCTCGACTTGGACGATAATAGTACCGCGAGATTCGAACCAATAGACCTGACACGTGTCAACGAATTGACGCGGTGATGCCTGCACCTGAAAGAACCGGCGTGTGTCGTCGGAGAACATAGACAATTTTGCCTCGTCGGTTTACTGGTGGAGGACGAGCCGCAACGGCGTAAACTCGGTGAGTTATGGTCTTGGCTCTGTTTCTTGATAGACCCGACGGTGGAGCCACCCGAAGCTTTGGGCTTGATATTGGCGAAACTTGTGGAATACTTTTGCTCCACCGGAGATTCTCCGAGAAGTAGGGTTGAAGGGTTTTCATTCGCCATGGTTTTGATGAACTTTAAAGAATGATTTGTGTTGTTTCTTGGGAATGAATCAAAGGTGTAGTTATATGGTGACTTGTGAGAGAAGGCAGCTAAAAGTAGTCGTAGTCGTTGAAGGTTGTTGACAAACTGTTTTTAACAGTTTATTGGTGGTTAGTATTCTAGAATAAGAAAAAAGAACAATTAGTGAAAAATAGTTTGACTTGGAGATTTATATTCTTCTTTTTATGGTTACACATTTGTGCATGGAACATATATACTATATGAATAAACCAAAAAGTTGTGTTGGTGCCAACCGAAAATCTAATTTAAAGATTCTGTAACCCAAAAATGGTTTGATCCCAAAACATTTGATTCTTATTTTTGTTCTGTACCTATTTTAGGCTCCCGCAAACCTCAAAATCCGAGTTCTAACTAAAAATACCTTAGACTTAGATAGTGAAGTCAAAACCATTCTTATGTCTTGTTCAAACGTTATATAAGAAATAAGATCAAATAGTTTCGTAAGAAAATCAGTATCCTAACTAATGTACATATTTTGAAAAGAAAAATAGAATTTTGTTTTTGTTTTTAGCTCACGTTTGAACGTCGAAAAAGACCGACCTGGTTGAAGCTTGGCGTACTAATATTTATGAATGAGATAACCTATCAAACTAGTTTATTAGTTTACGGTGGTGTAATAATATGGGTTTTTCAATACATAAGTTAGAAAAAAACGCCCTCTGTGGAAATCATTGTTAATATACAGCATATAGCTACCTTAGCGGAACCAACAGATTTGTGTAAAATATTCAAGCATTTAAAAAGTTACATATATCAAGATATGTATATAAGACAGACAGGAGGAAATAAGCATAAGAACTATTTATAAACACTAAAAAGATTCTTTAAGTATTTTGGCATTGTGATTTGTATCTACTCACAATGTACTCACGATTACTGGTGAGCTCTTTCTGTACAAAATTTTTGACACTCACACAAGTAACCGACTTGCTTCAAATCAAAACCAAATTAAAAAAAAAAATAAACCTTTGAAATAAAAAGAACCAAAAGTATCGAAAACGTAATCAGAGACTTGAACTCTTGTGAAGATCTTGTTTCCCTTTTCATCTTGGAAGATCTTGTTTGCAGAGAGGACAACAAGAGATGATACGAAGCCATTGATCTACACACTTTAGGTGAAAGTTATGTGAACATGGAAGCTTCCTTATTTCTTCTTTGTCTTTATACTTTGCCAAGCATATACAACACTCCTGCAAAACCAAATCAAAAATCAAAATCTAGTCTTTTTCAATCCTAAATTAGACTACTAGACAACATTCGACATTCAAACAGATGACATATTAAACCTCTTCCGGTTTAACACGATTGGATATTTGATTGATTTACCAAGATATCCAAACAGTGCTAAACCGGGACTGGTTTAGTCTGTGACACCTACTGTGTAGTGATATCAAGGTTTGGCTTGAATTGTGAGTAAAAGGATTAAGACTTACTGGATCATCAGTTGCAGTAGCTGAATCTGAATCAGGATCAGAAGCATTATTGTCGATTCGTTTGTATTTCCAGCTAGGGAGACTAGAGATTTGATCATCTGATGCTCCTCTCTCTGAAGATCCTATGTTCATGTTATATCCAAGGAGGCTACTTATGAGAGGCACAATGCAACAGAGGAAGAGGAAGAGAAGAAAGGGAAAGGAATAGCAGAGAGCATTCCAAGCTAGAAGAGAGACGCAGAGGACATGAAGATTCGGAGCATGGTGGAAAGAACCGAATCTTGAATCAAACACCCAAACATTCCCAATCACAAACCATATCGCAAAGAAAAGCTCTAGAGACGTTCTGCATTTGTTCATCAAATGAGAGGACCTGAAATAACAACAGTTAAAGATATCAGTATAACCTCAAGATCTTGTTGGATTCAGAATCAACAAAACATAAATTTTTGTGAGTTACCTTGTTTCTTCTCTGCCTCTCTGTTGCTCAACATCGCCTAGGACAAATCCGTTTTCTTGGTTAATATCTTGTTGACGATACCGACCATATAACAGTATGAGATTCAGAAGACATCCAACATCATAGCCTGTGATCCATAGCCTCACTGGCCAAATAGGTCTCTCTTCTTTAGAGATAGCTAATGTGAATGTTATCACAGTGAGCTGAATAAGCAGAGCAATGAGCTCAGACATCATCCAAGTGCTTGAATTGAAAGGATTGGATCCAAGATCTGATCTTGATCCATTCTGGTAATGAAACACTCTTCTCAAGAAGATGAACCATCTAGCTCTCGATACCTTCATAGCCAATCTTATGTAAAATGAAGATGCAGACCTCTCTGGAGCATTATTATCAGCTACATGACTAGTCTCGCCTCGTGGTGTGGAGTTTAACGAAGAAGACGATGAAATAGTGATTGAGATGCTATTGGAAGATAGCTCCGGCTGAACAGAATAACGTGTATTCATCGGAAGTTTTTCAAGCCTTCAAGATTTAGACCTACACAGTAAGAAAAAAGATTGCATAGAGAGAGTCAAATTTTCTGAAATTTATGCGACTCTCTAACAAAGGTCTGAGCACGCACATGTAACCTTAAGTGTATATATAAGCGAAAAGATCATGAAACATCATGAAACACACATGAAAAAATAAAGTCACGAAATTTTCATGACCTAACAATAGCAAAAGAACACATGAAAATTCACTGAGGAATATAATCAAATACCTTATCTGCAACCATCAAAAAGGCGAACTCAGCTCCGTACACGAACTCTTCGATTCCTCCCAAAAACAAGGAATTTACTTTCGAACGGAAACTTAATTTACCACAAACCCAAGTGTTGAAATCGAAATTGAACCCACGAGCAAAAGAAAAAGTATCAATTTTTCAAAAGGGAATTTTAGTGTGAAATAGAAGAAAAACTTTAGAGAAGATCAAGTTTCAAAGATGGGGAAGAGATTGAGAAGAAGATAGATGATCACAAAGTAAGGTGTTGTGATTATGTCAGAGAAGGTGAAGTTGGGCGAGAGAAGGCGACCAAGAATCGAACCATAAAAAAAGGATTGTTTATAATTTTAAAAGAGAGAATTGTTGACAAAAAAAAAGAGAGAAACTTTTTTTTTAATGCTTTGGTTTGAAGAATCAAAGAAAAAAGAAGAAGAAGAAGAAGAGGAAGAGAGAAGAGAACCGTTGGCCTAATCGAACACCTGAGATTTTGTATATGAAGCAATGTTGAGATAGCAACTGCTGATGCTAACCGCCAAAGCAGACCTCTTTCTAAAATTGAGGGCTAAGGTTAAGATATTTCATTTTATTTTTATTTTTATTTTTTCAAATGGATAACAAGAAAATCTCAATGAAGTCATCAGTTCACCGTATCACAATCTTTTTGTTATAACACAAAAATCTTCTTCGTATTTTTTGAACATAATCTCTTTATATATATATATATATATATATATATAATTTTTCCAACTATAGTAATATAGAAAAATCATAAAAATTACTTCTTCTTTTTGTGTGTCCATACCATAATAATTTGTACGAGCATGACTATTAATAATGTAATCCCTATTATCTTGATATCTTCCTATTGATTTACATGTATGCCTAGTTTTATTCAGATAATTTTTTGATTTTTTTTCAGGCCAAAACGATAATATTATCACAAATACCCTTGAGAAAACATTTCTCACAACATATGGATCCCTCATCCAGAGTTGAAGACCAAACATAACATTTGCAGAAACAAAGACAAAGTAACATGATCAATAAAAACATAACATCTTAATTCATTATTTTCTTGGCGCCTCCCACACCTGAAAACCCTTCTTGACGACGTTGGAGTATCATGAGCTTCTGTTCTTCAATAGCTTTGTCCACCATTGGACACAACTTATACAATTTGAAAGTCTCCCAAGATCCCCAAATAATATATCCCACCATCATCGATTTCCAAAATCAAACATGAGCTTATGGGAGGATATTGAGTATGTGTTTCCAAATTCGAATTTTAATTTGGTACTTTAAATTTTCGTGGTTGGGAAGTATGCGTGTATCCGTATAGGCAGGTAGAAAGCATAAAAAGAGTATGTATTGAAGATCCAAAATTTGCTGGTGGCAAGAAAAACGAAAATAAACAAATATAATAAAAATTATTATTGGGGTTGTCTCTTATATGCACGTATTACGTATATGTGTGTGTATATATATATATATACGCTATAAAGTTACTAATCTGACGTATGCTTATGCAAATATTTAATGTAATTTCACACAAAGACAAATGAATTTTCTTATGGAGGACAGGGTCTATTATTCTATAAGTACGAAAAAAATATATTCAAAATCTGAGATTATAAATCTATACAGAGTTTGTTGTTAGATAATTGTCTATAAACGGATGAATCTTTAACTTTTCTTTTAGAGATTAAATGATTTTTTGTATATGTAGAATTTCTAATTTTGGCAACAAATTTTGAAAATTTGGCGGGTACTATATACTATTAGGAGGTAATGGAAGGAGTGGGGATGGTTGGCTAACTAATCTCAACCAGAAGAATTTCTATCATCTACGTTGTGGAACCCAACCCTCCTTTTCCACGTTGTGTTCCTCACATTTTAATTTAATTTTTGTCGGATTACATAATTAGTGGTCAAGAGAAATATAATATAAACCAACTTTTAATGAAATTATAAAATTAAATTCTAGAACGTTCAGCTGATGTCGGAGGTCTTCGACTCTTTGGTCCACTAATTTTATTTTATGAAGCATGCTCTGATAGATCGCGGATTTTGACATCTTTTGTTGGTGTAAAACATATTAATAAATTGTGTCAATTGCATGTAATTTTCTTGATTAATTTTATTTGAATTTTAAGATTATTATACTTTTATACTATTCAAATATTCTGTAGTTAGTGGAGTTTTTTTTGTTAAAGGATTTGTTGTTAGTGGAGTTTTAAACAAATTGTGAATAATTTTTTATCAAGTGTTTCACATATTTGTAAAGTAATCTTGTCAACTCTTATGTTCGTTTTAAAACTTAACACATAGTACTACTCAAAACAAAATTTGGTTCTTCGTTTAATTCAATTTTTCGTTATAAGTCTATCATTCTAACATTTTGACTTCTTCTAACTAATTCGATCGCTTTCACATATCAATCAATACTTCAACAGTTATAAGTTGAAAATGAAATAGTTAATAAGCAAAATTGATATGTATGGGTATATCTCTTTAAACAGTAAGTATTAACAGGTGACACTGACAACACATTCAAATTGTATTATCAACTTTATCTATAACCATTTTAACTGTTTACTAATATTAAAACCAAACAGGGATTACGTTTCAAGATTCGTCTTAATGAACTCATTACACTTTTAAATTAATAACTAAACACGAGTATATATATTGACACTTGTATATACTATATGATCTACACGTAGAATAAGGATAATCTAAATTTAATTTCATTGCGTTTTTTAAATTTCAAAAGTTAGAACACATAGACCAAGTTTCTGCATACATAGTCGGCCTCGTCGACCATTCGGGGACCAATGGAGAAGAAGACTTAACGAACATGAGATAAAATCTATTTATATCCCTGAAAATTGCCCAATTATTAATTTTTGGAAAGATAGGAAAATCCAAGGCAACATCAAATCCTGACACGTGGCTTCACACGAGCACACAGACACGTGGATTACTATTAGCTTGAAAGTCCATTATCAGTTTGTCACACACACGGCTCTAACTCGCTTCTTTTGGTGTTATTAGACTCCCGACATCATAAACTCTAAACCCTGTTTATTATACAAATTTTTCTAATTATAGTTATATGTTTTTCTGTCTGATTACCAAAGTAATGGTTTTTTTTGTGTCATCAATTAAATGATAAAACTGGGTCTGTTACAGTAAGATGCTCACAAAAACAGAGCATAGCCAAACCAGAGCTCTCAAAAGTCAAAAGTCAAAAGTCATGGTTTTAGAATTTGTTTAGAAAGAATACAGCCTCGTATTTGATTGGGCTTTAAGCCTCTTAGCCGTGTAATAGTTACATTATTAAACTATTTGTATAAACAGGGTTTATTTGATTGGGCTTTAAGCCCTCTTAACCATGTAATAAATAACATTATTTTTTCATATGTATTAAAAATATTTGATTTTATCATAAGCAGTCCGATGACTAAAAAAACAGATTTACCCGTCTACAATAGGAAAAAAACAGGTTTGACCGACAGACGATTTTACCTATATTACATTCACAATAAAAAGTTTAACCATATATTTTTACAATAAATTACATCAAATTATAACATTTGCGTCCACTCAAAACACTTCAACTCAATTTTAATTCCACAAGTTATCCGTAGAACCTAAGCTCCAAAAAGAAAAAAAAAATTAACAAAAAAACTTTTATACGGTTTCCCCCAAAGAATCAGAACTCATACAATACAACACAGAACAATTATTGAAACTTAATGCTACACACATCTCTCTGCACACTAGAAATTACAATCCAAAAAAACACAAAAATAAACACTTAAACCAACAATTTGGTCTGGCTCTCTCTACTAATCTACATGATTCTTCTCCCAATACAAAGCAGCCATGCCAGGAGTAGTTGAAGCTCCTATCAAAGAAACCAATAAAAGCTAATTGATCTTCTTCGGATCATTCAGAACAAACTCTGTATACAGATCCTTCAAAGCAATCACCACTGTCGTTATCAACGGTCCCATTATTGCTCCCTGCAATAGCAAAAAACCGAATAAAACCGTTACAAAATCGCCAATTTTCATTCCGAAGTTCCTAAAGATCCAATCTTTATCTTTTTTACCTCGAGTGCAGAAGGAAACAGAGTGACTCCACCAATAATACTTAGTCCAGTAATGTAAGCATTAGACCCAGGAATGTCATATTGAATCTCTGAAGCACCATACTCCATTAATATAAGATGAGTCACAGATAAAGTCACTGCAACAATGTATCTTCCTTCTAGCACGAGCTGCAATGCCGCTGGGATTGTCGCAAACCAGTAAGGGAATATTGGTAACAGAGCGCTGATGAAGGCGAGAACGGTTGACATGTAAAGGAAATGTATTTTGTATAGTCTAAACAATAGCCAAGTGAGACATCCTTGGAAGAAGGCAATTTCCGCTGTTGCTAAAAGCACGCCGGAGATTGCTAAGTCTAGGACTTCGACGCATCTTTTTCTAGCGCTTGGGTTGATCGGGAGCATGTTCATGACTTGCTCGGTCACCCCGCCTGATTCTGATGTGATTAGAATGTATAGAACCCAAATGAAAACCATCAACTGAGAGACAAAGTTGAAAAACTCTGCTGCTCCCGAGATAATCGAGTTTCCAATAGAGAAAACGAACTTAGCGCCACCTCCAACAACCGATGCACTGCTTGAGAAAACCCTTTGTGATACATCCATTCCTTTAACAGCAAAGCCTTTAGCTTTCTCTACTAAATCTTCTCTTGTGATAATAAACTCCCTGAAAATCACATCGACCTCCGAGTAGATCTGACTCCATTCTCGGTTCTTAACCCGAGTCCTCAAACTCATGAGCTTCTCAGTGTAAGGAGACAGAGTTATAAGCGCCGTGGATGGCGTAGACGTATTCTGAGGATGCCCGATCACGAAATGCTTGATCCCCGTGACTAACTCCGTCATATTATACTGCATTGCTAAACTATCAATCTGCTCAGAAACCGTTTCATAGAACTTTGTAGTGTACATATCAACCATCCCCGGAACATCATTCTCATCCATCCATTGCTTAATCCCAATCTTCTCAGCGTAATTGCTCTCTTCAACATGAGTTTTCAAAGAAAAAACCGCATCTTTTCCTTCAACACCAATCTTATATGAGAAGAAGATGCCACCAGTTAAAGATCCAACAATCATAAGAACAATCAAACCAATAGCAACAATGGTGTCCAATCTCTTCATTATCCCTCTTGTGAAATACGCAGTGAAATGGCTTCTCCTAAAACTGTTACTCCTCAGGGAAGACACAGCAGAGAGAGTCGAATCAACATTCTTGGAACTAAACAAAAACCCTAAGGATAGAATCACAAGAGAACCAATTCCACCAATTCTCTCATAAGCAATCACAAACACACCAAACGAAACTAACCATTTAACCAATTTCGAAAACCCAGTCTCGTTCTTCTTCCTCGTTCTCTTAGGTTTCGATCTCCTTAGAAAAACCCTGAAGCAGAGATTTTTTATATCCACAATCGATCCAATGAAAACATTGAACACAGAAACAGGAACAGCGAGAACAACTTCCGTAAGCCCTAATTTCAAAGGCTCGCTCCAGAAATCAACAAGGGTTTCTTGAATACCTCTTAATGGAATCGAACACAGAATTGCCCACTGAATTGGTCTTAGATATTCTTGCAATAGCTTCCCAACGAAATACAGAACACAAATGGCGAAAACGAGACCAGCGTGAGCCATTGCTATGTAAATAGCGAGACGTGCCTGTGAATCAACGGAGGATAACGACGTCATGCCGGAAGATGATTCTCCTCCTTCATCTGAAGGTTTTCGCGGCGGCGGTGGCGGCTCCGATGAAGACGGAGGGTCTTGAGGTTTACGCGATGAAGCGGAACGAAACATGTCTTGCCACGCGAGAATTGCAGGGTTTGATGATTTCGTCTCCGAATCGTATGGGACCAATTCCATCAAATCAATCTCTCTCTCTCCCTCCAAGAGGAGATTTTTAAAAAGAACTTTTATGCCTTGAAGCTGAAAGAAGAAATGAAGAGAGAGAGGTTTCAGATAATTATTAAATTTTCTTTTACATAATTCTCAGATGATATTGAATGCTATGATTGGCCATTAATGGACAGAAGGAGAAACTATCTTAGTAAGCTAAAATGACGGAAATGCCCTAACCGACGACAGAGTCTCTGACCACGACGGCTTCACTTTGTTTTTGTTCCCTTACATATATAAAGTTACTCTCGAATAAAAATCAGTAATTAAAGAGAGTAAATCTATTTTATTATCATATAAACTTCTTTTTTTTAATTGAAATTGGATCAATTGACCTACACAAGTTGTCAACCAAAAATCCAACATGACTCGAACATGCATGGCACAACAAAGACATATATTTTACGCGAGTCACAATCTAAAACGAGTATTCAGTTAATATTTTTACCAATTCATCTTTTATCTTTTGCTCGTAGTTCCTCCTTTTATTGATTATAATATACCGAAAATTCACCCATTCTGTTCTATATTGAAATCGAGAAGCAAAGTCTATGAAAAGAATAAATACGCTTTTGCGATGATAGGTTTTATATTTTTAACACAAGACAAAAAAAGATGATAGGTTTTGATATTTTATAAATCGTCCTCATGTATTATCTTAAGTTTACGATTCTCATGTTCCTAATTTTCTTCACCAGCTCATGACTGATAAACCGGCCCGTCCACTAACTAATGGTTGGATTTGGACCGATTTAAAATGGGCTGAATCAATAGGCCCATCAACCTTTGTGTTTATTTCATATATTTCCATTTCCCTCTGCTTTCAGGTCAATAAAACTTTCACCAAAAAGCATTTCTTTTGTGAACCAAGCAAAACCGGGCCCTAACTTCTAACTACACATATTGGTGTTATGTTGCAATCATTCTAAAAATGGATATAATTTAAGTGGTGGATCCACAAAACTTACACTTTGTTAGAATAAGAAGTTAATTATACAAAGAGATGATGACGTGGCCATGCAGCTTTCTGTTTTTTTTTTTTGCGTAGGCCCTCCAAAAGTTTGTTGAGACTTCGAAATCTTGGAATTAAAGCTTCTCGATCTCGAGGTCAAGCGTACATGTGAAGTCCTTTTTATTCGTAAAATGAAAAAGAAACTTAATTAAGCACCAAAGTTTATCACTTGAACATATAATTAATTAAAACCATTATGATAATTACGTAATTACGTATGACACCTAACGCAAGCCATACTACATTAAGCATTACTCTTTTTCTTTAGGTTACGGAGCTAATTATAGTTTAGTCTGACTAATAGTCTATATGTTTGTGATCAGAAAAAAAGATGGTTGATTAATGTCAAAAAAAAATATTCTGAATGTTTCGTCGCATAAAAACAATAGTGTTAACCTCGTACCGAGCTGAATAATTTTCATCAATGAGGTCAACAATTAAACGTCCAGAAATCGACACGTGGTGGCTTACACATTCGACAATTTTCTCAAGGGAAACAAAAAAAAATCCCTGAAAAATTCCTCAATTTTCGAGATAAATGGATTTAAAAAAAAACAAAACAGAAAGATACGCTATGAAATGAAACTGCTATATTTGCTATATTATCCCTCTTTCTCTTTCTTCTCTAAGGGCCCTATCTCTTCTACATCAGCCGAAACAATCATTACCATGACATTATATATTTGATCTAAAGTTAAGTTTTTTCATCCATCAAAATGGAAAATGTAATCTGGGTTCATCATAGAAAGGATTAAAAACAATCGGAGATTTGCTTTCCCAGAGGATTATAATTTTTTTATGTGATGGGTCTGGTTGATTCTTTGTTAGCAAAAGACGCAAGGAAATTTCTCAAAAGGAAAGATAGTGATGCTGCAGAAGCAGGTGCATTTTTATTAGAAAATGTTTAATTTGTCTGATATATTTACAAAATTTTCCTAAAATTTTCAGAGATGATGCTTTATTCTCACGTTGTCTCTGTTCTTGGTCTCTAATTAGTCAAATGGATAATTTTAAAAGAGATGTTTATTGATCTTTGATCATTAAGGGTTGTGAAATTTTCCAATTCTAGAATTTTTTTGGTTCTGATGAAATGAATTACATTTAGATTTGTTTGATCTGTTTGTGTTTTATTAATTAATTCACAGGACGAGCTTTGGAAGAACTTAGAAGCTCTTTATACAATGAGCTTAAAACATCAGAAGGAGCTAAACGCCAACAACAGAGATTTTGTGGTCCTGTTGTTGCAATGTCCTTCAATTTCATTGTTGCTGTTGGAATCATCCTTGCCAATAAATTAGTAATTCACCTTATTATAGATACAAAATTCTTTTTTTTTTGTATTCTATTGTAGTTGTAATCTTACTTTTGTGGGGGGGTTTAATTATGCAGGTGATGGGAAGAGTTGGATTCAATTTTCCAATCTTGCTAACATTGATTCACTATGCTGTTGCTTGGATTCTTTTAGCTTTCTTTAAATCTCTCTCATTGCTTCCAATGTCTCCTCCATCAAAGACAACACCTTTCTCCTCTCTTTTCTCTCTTGGAGCTGTTATGGCCTTTGCTTCTGGACTCGCTAATACCAGTCTCAAACATAACAGGTTCATAGCTCAATCCGTAAATTTTGCATCAGGATTCATAGCTCAAGCTATGAATTGAATCAGAAGAGATAAAGAGAGATTTTGCTCTGTTTCATTTTCTTAGATCATTACTTGAAAGCTTTTGTTTTGTGTTTCCAGCGTTGGATTCTATCAGATGGCTAAGATCGCAGTCACACCAACGATTGTTCTTGCGGAGTTTGTTCTCTTCAAGAAAACCATTTCTTCCACAAAGGTTTTGCTTTATGACTTTTCACCAGATCAATTAAGAATCATTACATGTTTTTGGTGCTTACTCTGTTTTGGAGTTTGTCCTCTCACAGGTGATGGCATTAGCCGTAGTATCTCTAGGTGTGGCAATCGCGACAGTGACCGATCTAGAATTCAATTTGTTCGGCGCATTGGTTGCTGTTGCTTGGATTATCCCAAGTGCAATCAATAAAATTCTCTGGTCTAATCTTCAGCAACAAGCTAATTGGACTGCCCTAGCGTACTAATCTCTCTTTCTTTTACTCGAGGCTTAAACAATAGAAGTCTCTTAAGATGATAATAAGCTCTTTATTGAATGTAGATTGATGTGGAAGACGACACCGTTTACTGTCTTCTTCTTATTAGCTCTCATGCCATGGCTTGACCCACCTGGAGTTTTGCTGTTCAAATGGGATTTAGGTAATTCCTCTGCAATTCTCATCTCGGCTCTGCTCGGATTTCTTCTCCAATGGTCTGGTGCACTCGCTCTCGGGTTAGTCTTTTGTTCTTTGCTTCGGTTTCAACATCAGCCTTGAGTTTATATAATTTGCTTCTCCTTCATTTAGCTGTTCAGAGTCGTGCTTCATGAACAGAATAGAACCTAAACCGGTTCATAGTCACTACATAAACCGGATGGGATGAGATAAACCATCAAAACCGTTAACCGTTAACCATTAACCAGTTTACCTATAAATTTCAACTTTTAAAATTTTGGTTTAGTTATGTTTATATGCTAACTTGCCAATGTTGTTGTTTCTGACAGGGCAACCTCGGCAACATCTCATGTAGTATTAGGGCAATTCAAGACATGTGTGATATTGCTTGGAGGTTACGTTATATTTGGCTCCGATCCCGGTTTCACCAGCATCTGCGGCGCTGTGGCAGCTCTTGGTGGCATGTCTGTCTACACGTGGCTCAATCTTCCGGGGAGATCCCTCGATCACATCACGAGCAAGCAGCTTCCGAAGCAAAACGTAACCATTTCAAAACCTAAAGCCGACACTGACGGCGGAGCAGGAGAGACCGGAATGGCCGTAGTTTCTGTTGACCCAATTCTCTCCAAGACGACAACTGCAAATATCGTATAGCTTCATAATTTCATTAGATGCCAAAGTAAAAAAGAGTTCCTTCAGGGTTTAGTTTGTAATGCTGGTTTGATTTTAGTATTAATTTGATATCCAATTAGTTTAGTAAATAATAAAATAAAGGATTTTGATTCATAGGACACGTTTATTGATACTTCTTACGAGCATGATTTGTTTGTAATAAAAACATGCCAAGGGATTGAGGTGTTTATTTGTAAAGTAATAAAATATAGGTCGCAGTTTTGAAGTATCCATAACTTGGTGACTCTTTTTAGTAAAAAATCTAAACCTTCTTCACTTTTTCTATAATTTCGGAGGACATTTACGGGAACCGGGTTTTCGGTATAAAATTGGGCTGACCCAAACCCGGTTTTCTTTGAGATTCCACTGTTGTTAACAAAATAGTGTTATCTCAGAACGTTTCTCGATTTGCTTTACGACTTCAGAATTTCTCTTGCAATTCCACCGTTCGCCGATCGAGCTACATAGAGATGGGAATGGGAAGTAACGGCGAATTGAAATATGAGATCTCCCAGAACGCGTACATCAAACTCGTTCTCCACTCATTGCGACACAAGACGGTGGCGGTCAACGGAGTCCTCGTCGGAAGAATCAGCCCTAAGGACGAAGGAGTTGTAGAGATCTCTGATTCTGTGCCGCTCCTTCACTCTAACCTCGCTCTCCTTCCTCCTCTCGAGATCTCGCTCATCATGGTCCGTATCTCTTCTTCTCTTCGCTGATTCGAATCCTGAGCTTTGAAATTGAATTGTGAAAAAGCTTAGGATCTGATTACAAACTCTAGGAAGTTTAGTTCGTGTACTAAATGTAATTGAAGCTGCGTATGCTATTATTAGTTCGTTCTTGCTGTTTCTATCTGTTGCTTGATTCTCAGTAAAAGTCTTTCTCTTGTTTCTATGCTAACATAGAAAATTCAGATCTTGAATTTGTGTTTGAGAGAGATTTAGTGTATGTATCTATATGTGCTCTCAATTCAATTTGGCAGATGTGAAAATTCTAGCACTGTTTTAACTTGATCTGAGATTTTGAACTTACGGATTTAGATGTGTTTTTGTTTTGATGTGTGTTAGATAGAAGAGCAGTACGTGGCTCAAGGTTTGAGTATTGTTGGATACTTTCATGCAAATGAGAGGTTCGATGATGTCGAGCTCAGTGGTGTGGCTAAGAACATTGGTGATCACATCTCTCGCTATTTCCCTCAGGCACCAATTCTCTTGGTGAATGTCTTATCCTTTACTTTCAAGTTCGACGGTTTCTTGAATCACCAGGTTTACGTATCTAATGTTGCGCCTGTATGCTTTTTGTAGTTGAACAACAAAAAGCTTGAAGCCTTATCAAAGAGTAAAGATCGAAGTCCTGTGATGCATGTTGGTACTTCTAATTACGAGAGTGTTTTGAAAAGCGTAGTATAACATGGATATGAGATTTAAAAGCTAGTCAATTTAGTAAGGAATATATATATCTAGGTCACTCTACACCAGTATAGCTTTGTGCCATTTGAAAATATGGTTTTGGTATATTGTTATGATAGGTATAGGCTCAAAAGAAAATAGTGTAAGACTGAGAAGCTTAATTTTTGTAGTATATGCTACTTTATTGTTAGTCCCGGCTCTTGTCTCATCGTTGCATTCATTTTTTTACAGCATCCTAAACAAATACTGTAATTTATGAGATATATAAAGCATGACCATACTAGCTGATTACTGCTTGACACCAAGCTTACACTGTCCTTTTAATCAACACTTTTTCTCGCCCTCTTCTTTTTGTGCTTTCTGCTTCATGCAATTTTCTATTGCAGCAGTTAAAAGGCCAAATTTTCATTTTATTGGTTTAGTAATACTTTATGTTGCATGTGTATGCTAGCTCTGTGTGAAGGATGCGTCTAAGAACTGGAGAGTGGTTGGAGCAGATGGAGGAAGCAAGCTACTCTTGAAAGAGCCATCAGCCAATGTAGTTTTGTCAGATTACATTTCATCTGAGAAATGGAAGGACGTCACAGATGTTGATGATCATCTTGATGATGTCACCAAGTAAGTTAGATACACCAACTGAATAAAATAAGAAGAAAAAGCTATGACCTTTATGTACAAGATGGTAACATCTCACTTATTATATTCACTGCAATTGCAGGGACTGGCTAAACCCTGGACTTTTCAACTGAAGACGGGTCTGCAATATAGCTAAATTAGACTTTTTTCTTCATCTCCAGTCGAAAAAGAAAAACAATTCTTGGAGACCCTTGTTTACAATTTCCCTTGAATTATGTTGAAGTATTATCCAGCTACGCAACAGAGCTTAAATTACTTTTAATTGGTACACATCTAGTTTTATCATTTGAATGATATCTTTGGCTATTGTTCTTAAACTTGCAAAGTACATAGTTAAATCCTGAAGAACATGAAACCAAATCTAGTGCTTTACATTGCATGAATCCCTTAACTGCTTAGGGACAGTTTATACATAGAGATAACAATCACCCAAGCGTTTTTCGACCACAACAGTTACCCCTTTTAGGTAAAGGTTTCATCTCCAACAACCTTAAAACACGGGACAGCCTGCAACAACAACACCTTTGGCCGTCGGGCAATGTGCTACAGTGCAATGGTCTGAGTTCTCAAGCCCCCACCAATCAGGTAAGCTTATATCATTGTTCTGAAGCGCAAAGAATATAACCACTCCCATAATTGCGGTACCTGCATCAAGCGCTGCTGAGAGGATGTAGTTGTGCCTCGCCCACCAACTTTTAAACCTCCTGAAGATGTAGTAGTTGAACACAACCCCAACGATGGCCCAAGACCAGTAATGCACAGCCTTGGCTTGTGGCATTGCGCTTACTGCAGAGAAGATCAAGGGAATATGGATCTGTTTTAGCCATTTCTTCTCTGGGAACTTCTTCGATAGGTACCAGAAGGGAACTGGAGCGAGGAGACCGATAAGGAAGAACCAGTTCATCCCTGGATAGATACCTTCTTTGGTAAACATTCTCCCTGGACCAATCACTCCCCATATGATCGATGCGTTGTAGAACACTTCATCTCCAGGACAAGTCCATGGACTACCCACCGGAAGCAAATCCGTATTACATATGTTCTCGACAGATGTAATGAGCCACCATGTTGTTCCGAAGCAGACAGTTGATGCAACCACAGTGGCAACAAGCTGGACGATGAACATAGATCTTGGAGGAATCTTCATGTAGTGACCAAGCTTGAAGTCTCCGACAAAGTACAAGGCTTGAGACATACTGATGTATCCGTAGGTCTTGAAAGCGACATTGGCTAGTGGCTTTCCTGGGTATAAGTACCCGATGATCAATTCTGTTATAACATTAAGACCCATTTGCTGGTTCGTAGTTGCTTGTATAACGCCAATAGGCAACGTGAAGAACAAGGCGATGGCGCACGCTAGTATAAGTCCCCACCATGGAAGCTGAAGTTGTCTGTCAAAGCCCTCGCAAGCATAGAGTGCTAAAGCAAAGGAAACAACAAGAACTACGATGAACCACCATTGAGGTACTGATTGATAGTTCTTCTTCATTAATCTTGAATGCACATCTCCGAACTTGTCCTTTGTTGCCGTCTTTGCCTTCTTCCACATTCCCCATATAAACCTTAAGATACAAACGCAAAAGAAGCTTAGAGAGAGTCATTATCATATCAGGTATTCAAAAAATGTTGAAAGATCCTTACTTTCCATCATAGAGAGCAACATGAGAGATGGTAGCGGTAAGAGAACCGAAGCTGAGTCCATAGAGCAGCGCAAACATCACACTCAAATAGAGCTTGCTGTAATCATTGTAAGCATCTAGATTGATATCAAAATCCTTCTCATTTAGAATACGGGTAATATTGTAGGAATGGCCAGTTTGATCAAAGGTACGTGAAGTATAGAACGGAAACTTCTGTGCATCATAAGCATTAGTCCAGTAGAAGATAGGTAGAACAATGTACAAGAAGATGAAGAATCCTCCAAAGAAATTGGCAATGGCGAAGAACGGTACAGCCAATGGACTGCCTAAGAAACCCGCAACTGTGGACCAGTCGAGACCAAATGACCCAATTCCTAAACCCTTGAGCCCTGAACCGAGTATCTGAGCAGTCACCGAGCTTTTCCAAATCCAGCAAACGAATGAAATCGCGGAAATGGAAGGGAACAGGTAGCCAGGGATGATGTAGTAAGCGAAGCTCACGCCAAAGACAATAAGGAAGAATCTAAGCCTTGTTTGTTGCCCATTCTGTAGATCCTCTTTCTCATGTAAAGCTCTGTTACATAGCCAAAATCAAAATTCGGATTGAGAGCCTTAAGAGAAGGAAAATGAGATTGATAAAGTCACACAGTACCGGTCAATAAGAAATAGTGCCAAAAAATTTTGTTTGGCCCATTTATAATTTTTATCTTTTTTTTATGCCTGTTTATTTTGGTGTCTAAACCTCTTGTTTTATGTTAGGACCGGGCCTGAAGTCACATATAAGAATCAAAACGAACCTAAAGAGTGAGACTTGAACAAGATTCGATGGCCACCACATAAACGGCGACTCCACGAGGAACGTCCTGAAAATTCCAGCCCATCCATATCCCAACAACTGCAAGAAAATTGAGTGTCAGAGATAAAAAATAGTGAAAAATATTGATTCTTTAGACATGGCAGTATGTTAATGAAATTTACCCAAAGAATAATAGACGAGTTTTTGGATGTATATTGCAAGAAAAGTGATCAAGAAGCATACAGATTTTTTATTTTATTTTAAGAAGCATAAAGATGATTTCTTACCCTTTTTAAAAACTGCAAGAAATTTATCAGGAATCATAAAATTTTGCTTTTTTAACACTGTTATATTTTCATCCAGAAAAAATCTATTTTAAAGACGTAAAGCTGCAATTTTTTTTTTTTCAAGAATCATATTTGACCCCCGAAAAAAATATATCAAGAATCATATTGTTTCTTTGGTAATATCCCACAAAAAAATGATTTTAAAGGCAAGATTGTTTCATTGGTGTTAGTTTATTAGCCACAAGGAATTTTTTTGATATTTTAAGACTTTTCAACTGCAAGGAAAAAAAGAATTCAAGAATCAATATTTTTTCTTTAGCTATGAGCTACTGTTATGTCCACCCATTAATAATAAAAACAAATAATATAATTTTTAAGACAAATAATAATATACCTGAGTGGTTTGTGTGAGCAACATTGCAGCAGCGACATTGAGTTGACGGTGGTAAAAAGCTTTAACAATGGTAATAATATTGGTGGCGTAAACTCCTCCAGCTCCGGTATTAGCAAATATTGTAATAAGAACATGTTCCTTCATATTGAACGGACCAGGGTTAAACGACCACGACCAGTTCGTCCCTGGAAACCCGAATTTCTTTGTCGGAAGCGTCGCTGCCATGAGTTTCCCAAGCGGAAGTGTCACGATCTGAGCAGCAACAGAAGAAACCCAAAGCTGGTTCGACCGGAAACTAAAGAATTGGTTCACGAACGCAAGCAATATGCAAGAGAAAAGACCAAGAAACCATGTTCGGAATGTTAGAACCGGTAATGATGGATCGTCGGTTATCGGTACAGTTAACCGGACTTCTTCAATTGGATTGTCATTCTCCTCCTCCTTCTCTTCTTCTCCTGCGCGGCAAATTCAATCCGATTAATGTTAAAAGCAATCCAATCCAATTAATGTTAAACTAAACTAATACATAATATGCGAAGAATTGAAACAAAATTGGTGTAAGCCAAAATAAACCGAGCATTACCGTTGATTATGATCTTGGAGTCGTGAGGATTGTCCGAGGGTTTGGGTTCATCGAAAACGCTCGTCATTGTTTTGTATTCAAGCTCCTTTTTGCCGTCCTTCACGACAGTTTATTGTAGAATTCCGGCGACGGTGACCGGATTTCTAGCCCTCGCTAAACCAGTCGTAATTTTTAAAAAAGGAGTCTGAAAAATAAAGATTACGGTAACGTTTTTAGTCGTTTTACCCTGTCCAAATGCATTTGGGTGTGAATCTTCCTATATATATAGACTTTAGACAATTTACACCACAAGACTTGTTTTTACCGTTTTACTATTTTTAAGGTTAATAAGGAGGCCGTAAACTAAGGATCCGTTTCTCTGGGGTGTTGAAAGTTGTAACAGTTTCAAAAAAATTTGACGCGACAAAGATAAGTAATTCAGAAAATTAAACTATATTAGAATCTTTAAGAAGGTCAACTGTAGAGACAGCATTGAATTAGAGTCTCAATTGAATCTTATGGACTGGAATCTAATTAAATTACTTCTTCGTGCAAAGGAAGAAAAAAAAGAAAGAAGAAATAGATATATATATATATATATATATGGACATAATTGTGACAAAGAAAGAGAGGTAAATATAGCAAAAAGATTATGACGACACATATACTACGTTTTCAAACTATGTGTTATAATATATATATCATAGATAGGTAAATATACTTATTAACCAAGAACTTGAGACGTACACTTTAAGTCTTTAACCCAAAAAAAAAAGAAAGAACTTGAGACATATTGAAACCTAAAATTCTTGAAACATACCATGCGACATGTCAATTGTACATATTAGTGATATTTGAATTCTGGTATATGTTAATTGCAGTGGGTTCAAACCCCCTAACTAAATCGATATATAATGGTTCAGATGGAAACATTTATGTATAATAAATAATTCAATTCGATCTGAATTATTGTAGTTTTCATGAATCGTAATTTTTGTTTTCGTAATTCTTATTAACCGTAGGAAGACTCTGGCGAGAAACCTATATATGGACCACGAAAACCAGAATTTATCGTATAAAAAAAAAGGAAAAAAGTTGCAAGTTTTTTCGGGAACTACTTGGTCAACTCTATTCGTCTTAAGGTTGTGGACAAGATAACCGTAACTCGCGATTACAAGCTTAGAGAATATGGTAAAATAATAATCCTCCAAGAAGATGACATATTTATAGGACGAGAAGTAAATATTATTTTCCAGAATATAAATATCGCAGTTATTGCAGATTCTTTTTTCTATATATAGATTTCAAAATTGTTGCGTTTTGATTCGATTTTCTATTTTTATAGAAGTCCATGCATGGTTAGGTTTTGTACTGTCTAGGTTCATTTTACGTTTCTATTGCATGCCAGCTCTAATGATTTTGACTATGATTCATCTTTTATTAGATGAATCTACCTGGCAGATTTAGTTCGTGCATTAGTTAAAAAAATTTAACGTAAGAAAGTTAAATATAGTTAAGTCAACCTATTATACAGAAGTTATCTCAATCCAACATGTTGGTGATGATATGATATAATATTTTTTCCCCCATATTTTCACGTTTAAAAGAGGGGTTCTCTAGTTTTTATATACCACTCGAAACATTGTAATTAACTTTTCCAAGAATTTCCAGATCAATTAAAATCAACTAACCAATTATAACCCCACATAAATCTTGTCAACTTGACATGTCTTTCTTAAACAAAAACTTGTCATGTCTTAATAAAACTCGATGTAACGACGCGATATCGAATCAAATCGTAATTTAGAAGGTCTACACATGAATTTAACGTTTGTGAAATTTCTCAATGTCTATTTCAATGGCTTAAATGATGTTTGAATAATATGAAACAACTTTTGGGCTTTTGGCTAGATCGTCATCGTAAGATATTTATTAGTTTTCACAACCAGATTATTTGCTGGAATTTCAACCACCTTATAGTCTTCATTTGAAAAGGATGTCTGCTAATAAATTGGATTTCTCTTCTTTAATGGAAAACACCGACTCAAAGGTCATTTCAGCAAGAAAATTATGAATCTTTTAACACAAGAAATATATATATGAATCATTTAAGTTTTAAATATTAGTATTAAACTAAAGTTACAAATAAATTAATCGAACATCTGCTATCTGCTATAACAATAATACAGACTGATGATAAAATAACACAACATATTCATATATATGGTTTACTTTACTTTTTCTAACCTTACTAGTAGATATTAATTTCCAAAATTTATGAACTGTGCGACTGAAAATAACATAAGATGTTCAAATAGTTGGTAGAGGCACATTTGTTTAACTGATCGATCAAAAGCCTACCCATAACATACATTTTAAAGTATGTGTTTGAGTAAAATTAAATTCTATTATATATATATATATACATAATTATATTGTCATATGAAATGTGATTTCTTTTTTGAAGGTGATTGATGATATTGAATCATTGATAATATATTAATAGATACAAAAATCAAATGAATGTAGTCCAATCCGCATAGTCAGACCTCATCGGTGGAGTGACACAACCAATTATTTATTAAGTTATACGTGTACGGGTATTTAACGTTAATTTTTTTTACATGAAACATATACATATACTAATAATAATACTATAAACTAGCAAACTACTTTTATATCTTCGTAACCATCACATGTGTTGCCTAGTGTGATTGCGTAAAGCCCAAATCAATTAAGAACAAGACAGAAAATAATGAATTTTTTTTTGTCTCGACCCACTTTCCAAAATGCTAGGTGCTTTCGTGTCTCAGAGATTACGGCAATTTGATTGTAACTTCGTTGACTGAAGGGTGCGAAATTGACAAATCCATTAACTGATTATGAGCAACTTCTCAACTTTTTTTTTTTTTGTTTACACATTTATGGGACATTTCATTATTTTAGCAACTTGTTAGAAAAAGACGATGAACAAGTTTGTGAATTGGACCACTGAAAATCCAAAGTTTAACCAATCGATGAAAATACTCAGTGGAAACGCGCGTTGTCAACCATTTTTGCTATTTTGACTATATGACTTTCAAGTTTCAACTTCTTGATGCTACGAGTCCTGGACCTACATATTGAGGATGAGTCGATTGGTTTGAAGTTTGAACACTTATCTGTAGAAATTTTCGTTTTGTTTATGTCTTCAAAGTTATATTTTAGCCAATTAAGATTTAATATTTTTATAGTTTTAAATATGTTTCTAAAAATTCTCACAGACTAATTAACTCACTATTTTTTGTTCGTGCGATGGTTTATTTTTTAAAACCAAAACAAACTATGAATTTACTTTATTACAGTACAGTCACATTTTCAACTAATCAGTCCCATTATTAGGGTTTTTTTTTCGGGGAGTTTTCATTAATACCACAAACTATGTCCACAAAAATCACAAAAAATTTACAAACTTGCATCTATACCACGAATTTTGTAATAAAATAACCATAAATCCCCTAACCTCACATTTTAAGGTTTAGGGTTTAAATCCTAAACTCTAAACTCCAAAAACTATACCCTAACTCTAAAATAGTTAGCCCAAATCCAAAAATTTAAATTATAGACTTTATAAAATCAATTTTTGTGTTTGTTTTTATTTTTGGAAACCAAAACTTTTGCTAGTATTTTTGGAACATTAAATTAATGGTGGTATTTTTAGTAACAAAACTTGAAAATGTGGTATTTTGAGAATTTTCTCTTCTTTTTTTTCGTTGCAATAAAGATAAAAGTACAGAAAAGAGGAAAACAGAATAGAAAACCAAATTTGTTCGTTAAGTTTGCAAGATATCTTGTGGAAGGAATCTTAATTGTGTTGATATATTTTGTTCAAAAGAAGTTTTGGTCCAAATGTTTTTGTTCGTTTCTGAAAGCCAAAACTTTAGTTGTTTTGATTTGAAAGTTCAATGCACGCTTGTACCAACAAGGTAGATGATCGTTTTGTTTCGATTCGTGTTGTAGTGGACCTCATTGTTTGTTTTTTTTTTTTTTTTTTTTTTAACTGAGACATTTTCTTTGTTGTTGTTTTTCTTTTACAGATCAAGTTATCAATAACATAAGACACTATATAACAAATGGGCCCAATTGATTATATTGGGCCGACAATTATTTGGACCAAAGCCCATTAATACATGCTCTACAACACCAATCGATAGACCACAAAATCTTCACCTTCTACTTCTGTTAAACCCTTGCCGTGAGAAAACCCTAATTCGAACCGTTGCCATGGCTGCTCTCACTCGTAACAAGAAGAAAGCTTCGCAATCCCAAACCCCTCCATCCAATAAGGTTACGAAATCCAAAACTCCTCCTTCTAAGAACCAGACGAAACCACAAACTTCGACATTGAAGAAGAAGGGAGTGAAATCACAGAAGAAACCTCCATTGAAGAAGCAGAAGAAGGAAGTTGTGGAGGAAGATCCATCCGAAAATGATGAAGTTTCCGATGATTTTGATAACGATGCTCCAACCGGTGGAGACACAGGCTCTAATGGGTTTTTCTCTGATGATGATGAAGAGGAGAACGATGACGATGAAAAGCTTTTGGGTGATGACTTTCTAGAAGGTAGCGGAGATGAAGAGGAAGAGGGACCTTCAAATTCGGATTCTGACTCTGATGATGACGATATTGTGAAGAAATCTATAGCTATTGATAAGGAAATTGCAAAGCAGAAGGAAGAAGCTGATGCTGAGCTGCTTGAGACTAATCAGCAAGGAGGACCTGATGGAGAAGAATCTGAACATGATGCGTTTCGGCTACCAACTGAAGAGGTAACATTTCTCATTGCTCCAATGCTCTAAGAAATGGAGTGTTTTAGCTATACCTAATTGTTGTTTCCTACTCTTCATTGTCTAGGAACTTGAAGAAGAAGCACGTGGGCCACCAGATCTTCCTTTACTTAAGAGTAGAATAGAAGAGAGTTAGTAACATTTCAAATTTTATTTCTATATTACTGTTAAATGTTGGTGTGATGGTTTTCTTCCAAGATTTGAGTTGTAATGGTTAATTTCATTCATCTTTCAGTTGTTAGAGCTCTGAAAAATTTCAAGGCTTTGAGGCCAAAAGGAGCCAGGAGGAAAGATTGTGTTGAACAGCTCAAATCTGATCTTGGTTCTTATTATGGCTATAACAGTTTCCTTATTGGAACTTTGGTTGAGGTTACTATCTAGTCTCTGATCTTTAATTTGAAGTTCCATGTTTTTCGTTTAGTAAACTATGGATTGGATGTTGCGCATACTCTTTACTTATGGATATTGAATTGGAATTTTTCTTGCAGATGTTTCCTCCTGGTGAACTTATGGAACTAATTGAAGCTTTTGAAAAGCAAAGGCCTACATCTATCCGGACAAACACACTTAAGGTGAACTTGGTTGTGCTTTGCTGGGTTATAGCTTATGAGTTTCGAGTTCTGCAATTTCATGGTGATGTTTCATTTGTTTTAGACCCGAAGACGGGATCTTGCTGATGTACTTCTGAACAGAGGAGTCAATCTAGACCCATTAAGCAAGTGGTCAAAAGTAAGTAGTTCTTATTGTTTTCTGTTCTGTAAGTCCTATTTTACGTAGGTTCTGTAGTTGATCTGTGATAACTCATTAAGTCCTATTTTACGGATGTCCTATTGTAGGTCGGACTTGTTATTTATGATTCACAAGTGCCAATCGGTGTGACTCCTGAATATTTGGCGGGTTACTACATGGTAAGTGATTATCGCATGCGTTACCCTTTTGTTCACCTTTATGGAATGTAATTTTTTGCTTAAGTCTTTTCTTGGTGTATTTGCAGCTTCAAGGTGCTAGTTCGTTTTTGCCAGTGATGGCCCTTGCCCCTCGAGAGAATGAGCGGATTGTGGATGTAGCGTAAGTTATCATCATCTACTAAATTGTAGCTGCAGCTGAAAAGTGTGTGACTGTTTCGTTATGTGTGAGTTTATAACAAGATTTTATACCTAATGAAGTGCTGCTCCTGGTGGTAAAACAACTCATGTTGCTGCTCTAATGAAAAATACGGGTGTGCCTTTATTGGTTTCGTGAGCTTCTTATATTCCTTTTTCCTGTCTTAATGTTTATAATGGTTTTGTTTGGTTTTAAGTAATGTTTATAATGATGCTTTAACTAGGCTTAATTTATGCGAATGAGATGAAAGTACCTAGGCTTAAGTCGCTAACTGCCAATCTGCATCGCATGGGGGTCACAAATACCATAGTTTGTAACTATGATGGAAGAGAGGTTAGCCTTTGAGCAGTAATTCTTCTATTGAATTTCTGCTACCTGTTCATAAATGTTAAAAACCATATCATCGTGTATTATATAAATTTGATCTTCTTAACTTTGATCAACATGCAGCACTGTTTTATTCTTTGCACTTTTTTTTAATTCTGTCTTCTTTGTTTTCAGCTACCCAAGGTTTTAGGTCAGAACACAGTTGATAGAGTACTGTTGGATGCGCCTTGCAGTGGAACTGGAGTAAGGCACTTCGAAATTTGTCTCTGTTAAACCGTTGTTTAGGTCTAGATCATAATAACTAAATGTCCTCTGCTACTCAATACAGGTCATTTCAAAAGATGAATCAGTTAAAATTTCAAAAACCCTCTGAGGAGATCAAGAAATTTGCTCACTTGCAAAAGGTATGGCAGTACCTTCTTAAACAACGTCAAATATATCTGACAAACAATTTTTTAATTCTTAAACAAATGCTAATTTAACCCCTTTTTTTTGTTTTTCATTCAGCAACTTATACTCGCTGCTATTGATATGGTAGATGCCAATTCCAAAACTGGCGGATATATAGTTTATTCAACATGTTCACTTATGGTTGCTGAGGTTGGTTTAACTGATATTCTCCCCCCATATTTCTCTTCTTAGTTTTTGATTCATCCTAACTTTTTTCTTTTGTATGACAAAATTGTGCAGAACGAAGCTGTCATTGATTATGCTGTCAAAAAGAGGGATATTAAACTCGTTACTTGTGGACTCGATTTTGGCAGAGATGGGTAATGTACATTCTTTTCATCTATGGGGATATGTAAATGAACAGTACAATGATATGACTCAAACTGTTTGTCCTTCTCTTCATCAGATTCTCCAGATTTAGAGAGCACAGGTTTCAGCCATCTTTAGACAAGACTAAACGTTTCTATCCTCATGTACACAACATGGATGGATTTTTTGTGGCAAAGGTACTCGCTTTTGACCTTATAAAGAACAACTATGTACTTGTCAAGACTCTAATAGTTTATCAACATAACCCACATTTGTTTTGTTATGGTCTTGTTTTTCTTTTTTCTTTGTACAGCTGAAGAAAATGAGCAACAAGCAATCCTCAGAAGCTGATGATGAGGCGCAAGAAACTGAAGAGCGAGCTGAAGTGTCTAGCGATGATGATGAAGAAGCTGAGGCCATTGAAGAGAAAGAGAAGACTTCTGTTCCCTATGAGCAACGTAAGGAAACTAAAGAAAAGAAGAAAAAGGAAAGTGTTGCAAAATCAAAGGAGAACAAGAGAGGCAAAGAGGATAAGAAATCAAAATCTGAAAATGGAAATGTGGAAGATGCTTCTACTAAACCAAGGAAGCAAAAGAAGAAGAGATCTGAATGGAAGAACGAAATTGCTCAAGCTAGGCATAAACAGACTTCTCTCACTGTTTCATTTCCTTGTCTAATTCATCAAACGATAACTGAAATAATAAAACGCATTTTAAGCTGTCTTTATAATTTTGCTTGACATTTTTTGCAGGGAAGATAAAAGAATAGCCATGAGAGAGAAGTCAAAGTCGAAGGAGAAGCAATGATTGAGTGGTTTTTGCATCAAAGAGAAGAAAAGCTATGCGAAAATACTATCATCTATGCTTAAGGTAGTAGTAGTTTTGTGCCATATATTGGCTCTGTTGTTTTTATTTATGCACGACGATTTGTATTACATTAAAAGCACCCAGAGTTATCACTCTCTTAAACTCCATGGATAGATTTTACATGTCCAAAAGTTTTGTTTCAAAAAATCTTACAATTGTATGAAATGGAGTTGGGTTCTTGAGCCATTCACTTAATTCCTCATCTTTCTCACATGAACGAGATTATTGGCAAAAAGAAAAAGAAATCTGTGCTTGAAAAATCAACTAAATGTAAACCACAGAATTATAAATCCAAAATGTTATCAATTTTCCTACTTTTTGATATACATAAATTTTGTCATAGACTATTATTATTTTGCCTAAAATGGAATTGATTCAAACCAAAACCAAACTACATATCAAACCGTAATTGTATTAAACCAAAACCAAATCACTTGACAAAATATTAGAAGTTGAGAGGGTCTGAATTGTTTCAGTTTTAATTTTTATTTTTGAAACAGTTTATAATCAGGGATTTGGCAGTGAGCTGTTGATTGGTTGTAAGTAGTTAGAGAGAGATACACATCTTTCTCCAAAGTGGGACTTGTGTTGGAGAACATGACAACCCATTCTTCATCTATCTCTGTCAGATCTTGTTTTGGGGACCTCTCTATATTTATTTCATTATTTATCCTCAACTCTTCTTTTTTCTATTTCTTTTCTATATTATTTGCATGATTTAGTTTATATTCTCTGTATATAAATATATTTCAAATATTCGAAAATCATTAAAGATATCTAACTGGTCGATTATATGATTCAATCAATCAATTTTTCTATTATGATGGTATGAATAATTCATATATTTTGTTTACTTTCTTCTTAATTTTATATTCGGAAGAACTTTATTTTTTGTCTGCTGCTATAAAGAACATTTTTGTGTCGAAAAAGATGGGTTATGTTTTAACAAAAGAAGATATAATTAAATCAGGTGGACTATTATATATATTTTTCTTTATGTCAAACAAAGTCATGTGGACTATGTTCTGACATTTGAGTTTGTACTTAAAGTAGAGTGGATATAAACTAATATAACATTGATTAACTGGATATAAGTTTACAGTGCCACGAAGTAAATCGGTAAATAACAGAAAATGAAAACAAATTACTTGTTTTTTTGTAAATATTCTCATCATAGGGAATTATTTAGGTTGACTTTAGTGAACACATAAATTTTGTTCATTTTATAGAGTTACTGAATTTCGACAACACTGGAAAGAGCATTAAAACATCAATTTACTAAAGTCAACCTAAATTGCTAAACACACAAAATCTAACCAAAAATACATCAGATTACTAGGTAAACGAATTTGCATGAAGATACTGTTTTCATATAACTAGAAGATCTTAAAAAACATCCAAACTAAGTTTTATAATTGAAGATTTATATCCAAGTTCAGACTAATGTTCAAAATATTAAAGAAATGTGTATTTTTCCCTTTTAAATAATTTCAGGGTAAATTTATACCACTGATTCATTATGAATTTGTAAAAAAAAAATTATAGGCGAAGACTTCAAAACTAATCTAAATTAACCTTAAAACTCTGGAAAACGAATGGTTTTCCATTTGGAACATATAGTTACCATTTATAATTACAACTAAAATTAAAACCATAGTCCCTCAACTTTGATGGTTAATTTTTTGGACTACGGACATACGGTGAATTAGTTAATATTAACGTATTTTTGTTGTTATTATTGCACTAATTTTTTTTTATCTAAAAGAGGGATTGTTACGAAGAATGATTCTCTACACGCGTTTCCCGTCTAAAGCTGATTATGTAGCTAGCAATTGTCGTTATTGAATCTGAGTTTTTCTATAATATTAACGCAGTTATTGGATCTAAGAGCAAGAGGTTAAAATGACTTATTTAAGATTACTAAATGAACAAATTATACCAACTTATGTTTCTTATGTTGAACAATCTTCTGTTCCACTGAAACTTTTCTAAAAAAACATTGTTTCTGTTCGATTAAATGGAGAAAAGGGGAATATAATATAAGGAAACTTAATATTGAATAAATCAGAAATTGCTGAAAATGCGGTTCAAACTTTTTTGGCATCTTTGGAACTCCCAAGTTTCCACTTTATATAAATCACAAAGATTAACTAGATATTTGGTCCATTAATTAAAATGAAAATTTATAGAACCGATTCCAAACCTCTAACTCTTCACGCTTGCTTAATTATTTTTGAAAACTATAATAAATAATATACATGATAAAAGCAATCTATTTCTAACTTAATTGGAAAAAACAATGACTGGTACATCTAGTAAATGATTCCAAAATTAAGAGTTTTTTGGGTTCCAAAATCCAAAATTAAGATTACAAATACAATCTAACTAGGAAAAAAATATTACGTAAAAACCTATATTTTGTTCCAAAACATGTAAAGCGATTTTTTTCCCTTTTAAAATAAAAAGTATATCAAAGATGGATGTGGTGTTTTTTTTGTCGTCAACTCAGATTGGATGGATGTGGTTTAATACGAATAAAACCTTGATAATTGTCATGCTTATAAAATAACATGCGATCATATAAAGATCAGACAAATATATATATATATATATATATAAATATGAAGATGAGAGAAAAAAAAATTGAGAAAAATAATAAAACTGATCAATGATGTATTCGGAAATTTGATTAGTATATAATTTGGTCTCTAAAAAGGCTTAAGTATTACAGCTCACGAGAGCATCCTTGATGTAAACCTTTGTCTTCCATTTTGGAGAAAACAAAAATACATTGAAATAATTGAATCCCTCCAAAATAAAATAAAAAAGTATTCAACTTTTAATTTGACCCTCTCTCTCCTCTTCCCTCTTTTCATGGTAGACCCATCTCTCTCTTAACACACTCTTCTCTCTCCCCAGTTCCATGGAAGCAAAGAGATGAGCTCATCTATCTCTTTCTCTCTCTACAGCCTTACATGAACACTGACTGTTCTCTCCCTCTTTTCTTTTTCTTCTTCCTCTTGAAAAAGGTATCTTGTGATCTTTATCGCTCAAAAATCTGAACTTTCAGGTAATTGGTTATTTAACTCTCTCTCTCTCTCTCTCTCTCTCTCTAAAGCTCTGTTCTTTTTCTCCTTTTTCTCTTCTGGGTTTTATTCTCTGATTCTTGCTTAGATCCAAAAGTCCTCTTCTTTATTTTACTAGATCTGTTTATCCCTTTTTGCAAGATAAAACTTTCGGTTAGGTTTATACTTGTTACGATTCAATTGATTTGAATTCAAGATCCATATCAGCTCAACTTCGTTCTTGAGAATCCAATTTAGGGGGAAAAACAATTTATTTATGCATCTATTAACCTTCCATGTTTTGTAATTTCCATGATTACTGATCTTCTCATGATTCTTAAAGTCTCAAGCTTGCTTTAACTGATACTATTGTTTTGTTTGATGAGTAGATCAGCTCACTCTTTGATGGAATCTGTGACAATATTGATTAGTAGAGCATCAAGACAAGTTCTTTAAATCTCAAGGAAGAAGAAAGTATTGGTTTTTATGAATCACACAAATCAAGATGGCTTCAAAATCTCCAGAAGAAGGATCAGTTACCAATTCAAGCCAAAGTATGTCAATCAACACTTTAGCAGATCAAGTATCTTCAAGTTTGTCTTTTGCCGATCCAAGTAGTGACAGCAAAACTGGTACTAATAAGATCAACGACCAAGGTGAGAGTGGAAAGAGTAGCACTTGTAGACCGAGTACAAGCAGTGATATAAGTGATGAGAGCACTTATAGCAGCTTTAGTAGCAGTGTCAACAAACCTCACAAGGCTAACGATGTGAGATGGGAAGCTATTCAAGCTGTTAGAACTAAACATAGTGGTTTGGGTTTGAACCATTTTAGGCTCTTGAAGAGGTTAGGGTGTGGTGATATTGGAACTGTTCATCTTGCTGAGTTGAATGGAACAAGGTGTTATTTTGCTATGAAGGTTATGGATAAAACTGCTTTGGCTAGCCGTAAAAAGCTTCTTAGAGCTCAAACTGAAAGAGAGATATTGCAGTGTCTCGATCATCCGTTTCTCCCGACGTTGTATAGTCATTTTGAAACCGAGAAGTTTTCTTGTTTGGTTATGGAGTTTTGTCCTGGTGGTGATTTGCATACACTAAGACAGAGACAATCTGGGAAACGCTTCAGTGAGCAAGCAGCAAAGTAAGAAAAAGTTTTGAACTTACTCTATTTAAGGAAACTGGTTTTATGCGTTTGTATAATAACTGTATTGACTTGATGTTTTTAAAGGTTTTATGTTGCGGAAGTGCTTCTTGCAATGGAATATCTACACATGCTCGGGATCATTTACCGTGATCTGAAACCCGAGAATGTTCTTGTTAGAGATGATGGACATGTGATGCTTTCAGATTTTGATCTCTCCCTGAGATGTTCTGTTAGCCTCTCTATAGTTAGATCAGCCAATCTCGGATCCGAAGGCTTGTCAAAGAATTCGGTTTCTTGCTCGCAACAACCTGCATGCATCCAGCAACCATCTTGCATCTCAATGGCTCCAACATCTTGTTTTTCTCCTCGGTTCTTCTCGTCGAAATCCAAGAAAGACAAGAAACCGAAAACCGAAAACGGAAACCACCAAGTAACTCCGTTACCAGAACTCGTTGCAGAGCCCACAGGCGCCCGCTCGATGTCTTTTGTTGGCACACATGAGTACTTAGCTCCAGAGATCATCAAAGGTGAAGGACATGGAAGCGCGGTTGATTGGTGGACTTTTGGGATCTTTCTTTATGAACTATTGTTTGGTAAAACACCGTTTAAAGGGTCGGGAAATCGAGCTACGCTCTTCAATGTCGTTGGTCAGCCTCTGAGATTCCCGGAGTCTCCTGTTGTTAGCTTTGCAGCTAGGGATTTGATAAGGAGCTTGCTTGTGAAGGAGCCACAACATAGATTAGCTTATAAGCGTGGAGCAACAGAGATAAAGCAACATCCTTTCTTTGAAGGAGTGAATTGGGCATTGGTTCGATGTGCAAGTCCACCGGAGATTCCTAAACCGGTTGTTCTTGAACCGGTGAATCCTTTTCCTGCTGTACCGGCTGCTGCATCTTCGAGTGTGAGATCTGATCAGAGTAATTATCTCGAGTTTGATTTCTTCTGAAGAAACTGTTTCCACAGTTGATTCTCATATTGCTTCTTTGCATATTCTGTTTAGTATTTTCGAAAAATGTGTTTTTTTGTTCTTTTTATTTTATTTTCACGACTTGAAAAAAGTTATGAGATTTGTAATCATTATTCAAAAATGTGAGACATTCTCTGTACCAAATTCTCGAGTTTAATATTAGACACGAACCATTGAGAATTACAAATCCCCTTCTTTGCTTTTCACTGATCTTAACTCAAAACAAGGTATCTCCAATCCGGTATTACCGATTCTAAACCAAACCAATTAGAAAAGTAATTTCCTACAAAATGGATATTTTATATATTATCAACAAGCAGTTCTTACACAAGTTAAAACCCTCTTCTAACTCTATACAGACGAAGGGGAAAAATCTAGCTTAAAGATTAGGATAATCACCATTCCAAAGGAGCAAGATATTTCATTTCAATTGTTTATAGCAGTTATAAGCAATAGTTTCAAATGCAGCAGCACAAGCAACAGCTAAAGCAGCATATGTATCTTCTTTCTCCCAAGTCTCCAACCACATCGACATCACAGCACAAACCTCGAGTCTGCCAGAAGATTTGTTCTTGCTGCTACTTATTCGAAAAGAGGCATTTTTAACAGAGATTTCTCTTTCTGATGTAGTATTCTCTGTGTGATTCTCCACACAGTAAGAGGAGTTCCCGTTTTGTTGGCAACAACACCATTAAACTCTGGGACAGCTCGAGACTGGCAACAGAAACGTTATTATTCTTGAGTCACCTCTCTGTTGCTGCTGATCTTTTCGCTGTTTAATTGGAATCTTTGTTCTTGAGTTTTCTTCCGATCTTCTTCTAACAGACCCATTTCACCCCTGAAAAACAATCAATAAGTGTTGTTTAAAGACAGACTGTCTAAATCAAGAACCTTTGATCTTATATACCTCCAAAGACGGTCTACGATTTCGCCTTTGTTAATGTGTTGCTCTAACAAAAGAGGTACATCTTCCAGAGTCAAACACCCATACCTAAAAACAAAATTCGTGTAAAACTTGCATAAAAGGGATAAAATTTATTTCCTTTTCTTTAATTCCGAGATAGCGATTTATTTTAAAACTATAATCCATCATAAAAATCAACTCTTGATGGTTGCAGACTCAATAAATTCACTACTTATAAAGCATTATTTTACTTACCAGTGCCCTGTGACTCTCTGATTGATGTTTAATCCATAGATGATAACATCTCCAGTGTATTTATGACCACCAATGTGAGAACAAGGGCTAACCGAAACTTCACCTGGAAAACCACACAATTCAATTTCTTCTCTGAATCTACTAACCAGAGAAGGTCCTCAGACCCCACAGCGCCGGTCTCGGGATCCATGACAACATACAAAGACATATGAACCACTTAGAGATTCAGGATTCCAAGGTAACTACTCAACATTCTTCACAAGAACCTCTTCAACAAATGTGTCCACGTCAAAATGAGTCAACCTTCTGCATTTCGTTGAAACTTCCAAAAATGAGTTACCATTTATCAAGAATCATCAAACACAATATCTACTGAGTACCTGTATCTGATCATATCAGGAAATATCAAAACATCCCCGTTTGATATCCCTGTTTCATCATGCCTCTCACATATTGTGAGTTAAGTCTGCAATTTAATGGACAAAAAAAACCATCAGGAAGAAATCTAAAAGACACAAAGAAAAGTTTTCGTAACTGATAAGCAAGATCATAAGAAGCCACATTGTAAGATTTGCATCAAAGACACTAGAATTGTGTATTCTGAAACCTTATCAAGAAACAAATCAAAAAGTTCCTAACTTGTGACACATAGAATCTTGCCAATACAAATCTGAACTCATAAGAAATCCCAACTGTCCTCAAGAGAAACGACTTCACAACTCATTAAGATCTAAGAAACTCTTAACTAAGACAAAAACAAAAGAAATCTCAGTACTTTGCAGATTAGAGATCAAATTGCAGAAATGATCAGACCTAAGTCCACTTAAATCACTAAATTCTGGGAATTTAACATTCAAAAGGACTAAAAATCAAATCACCTCCTTCTTCATATGAATCTTCCTTGCCGACACGACGGAAGAGAGAAGCCTCGGTAATCTATCGAACTCAGAAGCTTCGATCCTCGCAGGCCAAACGGAGGGTTTTTTGTAGCACAAGAAGACATGCCTCTCGTAGAACTGTACGGTCCCAGGGAGTTTCTCAAGTCCGAAATCAGCGTCGCTAATTCTCTCAGCATCGCCTCCTCGAAAGCTCTCACCCTCGAAGCTTCCAGAGCGAGAGATCGATTCGCCGAGAAAGCCAGATACGGTGATGGGAGACGACGAGGAAGTTGGGTTTATACTAAATGTTGAGGGTCGTCTAAATATCTTCCGCTTCCCAATTAGTTCGACGGAAAGTTCAAAAATTTTAGGAGATCGAAACTGAAAGTTTGGAGAAGAAGAAAAAAGAGTAGAAATGTTAAATATATATAGCTGTGTATTAAAGAAAGGAAAAAAAATAAAGACTGTATTATGATAATATGATTTATGATGGATTTGTCTTGCACCACAGTTCGACAAGATTGGTATTCCAAATATAAACAACAACAAAAAATATCGTTACTTCGTTAGCTACATAAGTATTGATCAATATCGGTATCTTCTTTTTTTCACCTTAAATTATTATAGATATGTCATTTGAATAGAAAAAAAATCATTATTAAAACTTAATAAGTAAATCATTTTAAACATTAAAAATATTAGTCTTAGTTAAATCATCGAATCCAATTAACCCCTCCTATGATTCAGCAAACCAAAATTAAACCAAACCAAAATCGAATCAATTTTGTTATATATCTAACTAGATAGTAATCCATGACGTGCAGAAAAAAAATCTACTTCATATTTTATTAGTTTATATAATTATCATTTATTATTAGTGTTTTATATTTGATTTATTTTATATTTTTAACATCTTATTTATTATTATACATGGTTTGTGTTGTATTAATTAATTACTAATATATAATTATGTATGTGCGGTGTTATGTTTGTAAATAAATTTATTTGATAATTTAGATTATAACATAATTTGGTTATAAAGTTTAAGTATATACTTTCATATTATTCAAAAATTAGAAATTCAATTCGAAATCCGTCATGATCCGATTTTATATGATCTGACTCGTCTTTACCAGTCCTAACCTATTGTAAAAATTAGAATATTTGAAGATCCGAATCCTGATTTAAATCTGGATGATACAATATTGAATCCGTTGAAACTAAATTCTTATACTCTTTGAACATTTTTTAAAGAACTATATAAATATTTTTGACATTAATATTGATAACATCGTAAATTTTTATAAATTAAAAAACTATATAATCTTTAATAAAGTTAAAAAGTATATACATAATCATTAATAAGATTCTAATTTTTTATATGTTTTAAATATTAAAGTTTTAATATTTATAATTATTTAAACTAAGTATTAAAAATAATTTTTTTATTTTTTATTCGGTGAAATTATTGGTTTAACTAAAAAATCAGAGTAAAAAATATTTTTTTAAAATTTAGACACCTAATAAATCAATTTTTTTTCTTATTTAGATTTAAAATTATTTTGATATTTTTTTATAATATGACTTATAACCATTGCTCAAATTTTTAAACTGATGTCGGATACATTTTTTTCTTCATCGATTGAATAATATATATATATATATATATATTCATTTTAAAAAATTTGATTCACAATATATGCAAAAAAAATTACATTTTTATTAACTATATGTATTATATAGTTAAATATATAACTTTGTAAAATATTATTTATAATTTTTTAATTTAATTATATTAATTTTGTGATTACTATTGTAATCTTAATGATTTTATTTAAAATGTTTAAAGACTAATGACATTTTATGTAATATAACACATAAAAATTGATTTTTTTTTTTTAACATTGCTCAAATAATAATATAGAAATGACTACGATGAGTTAGTGTTTCTAATTCGAGCTATGATTTTCGTCTTTGAACTTTTAAATGCCATTCAAAAATATTTAATCTTTTTTCTTTATAATATTTAATTTCGAGTTAACCTCCAAAATTTTAAAATTAAATTACAACAGGACTAAGGGTAAAAAATAAAATGAAATCGATGTAATTCGTTTGTGTCAATATACATTTTAGTAACCTCAGCTTAATGTAATTCATTCAGTTTCCATATTTTGTCACAAAGTTGAAGCTTAAGCATGAAAAAAGGAAAAACAAAACATTCACAAATCACAACAAGAGCCAAATTAAAAACAACCATCTAAATAGCTTTGATCCAATTTACAACAACAAACCAGTTTCTCACGTTGGATCAAAGCTGAAAACTGCTTCTGATCTCAAAACCACAACCTTATTTAGGAAAACACACACACCTTTCTGATTTAACATAACAACTTCAAGCCTTTAAAATAGAAATCATTCCACAACCATATTTAATAAAAAAGTGGATGTGTAGTTACATGAAATGACATGATATATATAGTAAATAAGATGTACCAATTTAGTAATTTTTAAAGAAAAAAATTATTTTTAGTTTACTTTGAAAATTTCTATGTTATTTATTATATTTTAATAATTAAATAAATTAAAAACGTGGTTATTGGCAGGAATTGATTGAAACTTTAGCATGAGATATTTAATATATAATGCATATATCAAGTATTAATTGAATTTAGATTGTGTTTGATTTAATCATTAATTTGAATTTATGAAAATCTGGATTAGAATATTTAAGAAAATTTATTGTTTAGATATTTTGTATACTTTAAATCAATGCAAGTGACTTTTGAATGATTCATTGATTTTAAATTTATTTTCTAAAATTAAATGAAATCATATTGCAATTAATATAACCCACTTGACCCATTGACCTGACGACAAATAAATGGATCCTCTTTGTTTTTGCTTCTTAGTCAATTTTTTAATTAGTATACTATTCAATTGAAATTGATTTTAAAATTTTTATGACACATTTACATTTATTAATTTAATAATTTGTTTTTGAAAGTTCAACATTAAATGATAATTATTGTAAATAAAAACTTAATTTTTTTTCTTTCAAAATTGTATCTCTAAAATATTAGTAGAATATATCTTTCATGCTTTTGTTTTTACAATTTTTTGTTTCCACTGTCCATCATCTATTTAATTATTGTTGACTTTTTCAATTTCTGCTCATGTATGATGCAATATTATTAATTGTGGTTTATTACGTACGCTCATATATGCTTTCACTTTAGGCAAATATTACAGTAGATATCTTTCTAGTTGCATTTTTCTTCTAATTTTAGATTTCGTAATATTATATACATATATATATTAAAATATTTAGTTTCTATCGTCTATTTAATTATCGTTGATTTTTTCCCAAGATACTATATGTTCATGTTGATACTACAATATTATTAATTGTGGTTGCTTAGGTTCAGATCTGTTTTCACTTTTAGTAAAATACTAGATATATTTCCTAAATCCTAGTTATCTTTTTCTTTTATCTTCTAGTTTTAGATTTCGTGAGATTTATGTATAAATACATGAATGATATTCACCTAGTACATAACCACTGCACTCATCACTTTTTATTTAAAAATTTTCATTCCAAGTGCATCATCAAAGATGACTAAAACCACCGCTCTTGCTATCATCATGGTCGTCCTCGTTCTAGGTTTGCTTTACACATTTTGACTAAAATATTTTCCACTTGTTTCTTCTCTTTTATTGGATGAGTTTATGGTCGAAAATTGATATTTTATATAAGGGATGGTGACGAAGGAGACGCAAGGAGAAGAAATATGCCGTGATTATTTTGTAGATCCAGTACGCTGTGACGAAAAAGAGTGTTTTCTTCTTTGTAATATGAAGCACAGGCATGCACGAAGTGTATGTGAGTATGTGAGGACCTGTTCCTGCGCTTTTAGTTGCACAGGTCCTCTTAAATAAACCTGTCTTGTTTGCTATCTATAAACTATCATCCATTATATTAATACAAATAATAGATTAATAAAAAAAAATATTTCTTATTTACTTGTAAAGTGAAGGTGATTTATGATTAAATTATTTGACATGAAATTGCCTTATATGTGTAAGCACTTAAATATGGGCTCTTTCTTTGATTTTAATTATTTGATATAGAGAACATTGCTTTAGAAAGTAATTTACATTATTTGATTTTTTTTTTGTCTTCATTTTACATTATTTGATATGGATCCATTTTTATTTAAATTATGTGTCACAAAAAAAAAAGCTATTTCTTTCATTCAAACTGCTACATTAGAATATGTGTCCTAATTAGTAGCGGTAAATAGAGAATCAATATTATACTGAATCTTATTTTTCGGGCAACAGTCTTATACATAATTTAAACTAAATTTAAATAAATATAAAAGAAAACGAATTTAATCGATTTAAATTTGGCTACAGAATACATCACGCAATAGTTACCAAAAGAGAGGCTCGGCATTGGTTAATAAATACGAAGAAGCGAAAAAACATTATACTTTAATTTGTTACTAACTACTAAGAGGCTAAAAAAAGAAGCATAACATATTATATTTCAAAATTAAGGAAAAAGACAATAAAAATTTAATAAAACCAAAAAGGCCAATGAGAATCATTACATATTAGACACAGTAACTGTTTTTTTCTTCGTTTTTTTCTTTCTTTCTGGTTTTCCAATAAAATGGCAACACGATTTTACATCATTTATAGAAGAACAAACAACTTCAAAGAAGGAATCATAATCGTGATACTAAAGGGGAGGTTCCAAATCATCTTAGGAAACTTTTTTTTTTGTGTGGGTAATTTCAAGAAAGACAATAAAACATAAAAGAACATTGCTTTATATGTGTAAGCAGTGTGACTTTTTTGAGCCAGTAAGCAAATCCATCTTTGTGTCTGTCAAGAGTCCACAGCTGGAGATTGCATGCAGCAGAGCCATTTTTTCTGAAAACAAAGATCCCATTTTTGTGTGACAACGAATCAAGATTCAAATTAAGGAGAAGAAGAAGAAGAAGAAACTTACAGGCTGAGGTTTACTAGGATCTCCTCCTCTAGACTTAACATGACCCTCAGTGGACTTACCGGGTGATTCGGGTTTGCCACCGGTCTTTTTCTCATCCCTAGCTTTGTTGAATATCACTGTGAAACCTTCTGCTGATGCTGGATCATTCACATCCCATTCACCAAACTTGGGTAAGGGACGACCTTTGTCCTGTTGTTCATATAAAAAACCAGATGGTGAAACCAAAAACATCAAGAAACAAGTTCAATCTCAAACTCAATTTGAAAACCTTGGTGCCAATTCCTAAGTTGTTAAGTGTATGGCTTATCTAAAACTCTAAACTCCTGAAAAGAAGAACGAAGGCTTATCCTTTCTTCACTGTAAGCTAAGCAAATCTTAGGTGGGAAGCAAACACAACAGAGAAGAGGCAACAATAATGAAACCTTTTATATCATCAAGTATCAGGAAATGGTTTGTACAATTTGCCCAAACTAGTTTATATTTCCATTTTTTAGCAAACATTATAGCACCATAAGTCAAGAAGATTACCAATACCAACCATATAAGAAACTCAAAGTTCCTAACAACTTTATTATCAATTTTTATTAGGTGAGAAAATATTAAATCAAGTTTGAAACTCGTGATTTTAAATCTTGTCTCTAAATAAGCAAACAAATCCACAACGCAAAAAACGTTTGCTTGTCCATAAACAATACCACAGAGACAATGCTTCACTATCAATGAATCAACAACATCTGAGAAAAAAAGATAACAAGAGACAACTTCTAATTTATATCTATTTCATCATCTCAAATCCACAATCAAAATCTAAGCTAAAAGAGACATCAATCGCTAATAACTCTTCCGGGTTAAAAAATAAAAAATCAAAATCTAAGCTTTCAACAATCAAATTCAGATTGAATAAATTCCAAAGATCGAAAATTCGAAAAGTAAAAATATAAATTCAAAAAACCCCGAGATCTAGAAAAAATATCAGCAACAAGACAATAGCTCATCAGCAAAAATTAAAAATATCACATCTGATTATCTTTATCCTCCGATCAAAATGATACTAAACTTCTCAAAACCATCAAACCAAATTTCGAAAAGTGTTCTCAATCATATATATTTGAAACAAGAAAAATCTTAAGGAGATGCGATTAAAACGTACCGACATGGCGTCTGAAGATTTATCCCAAGAAAATGGAGAAAACGACTGGGGAAATAAGAGAAGAAGCCGCCGAGAACACCAAGGGAAGTGAGAGAAAAATAAAAATTGATCGGAGAAGAGAGAGAATCTGGGGAGAAGAAAAAGAAAGAGAGAGAGAGAGACTTTTTATTTTTTTCTCTCTTTTCTTATTTTTTTGCTTTTTCTTTCTAAATATTCTTCTTTGCTTCTTCCTTCTCTTTATTATCTCGGTGCGGAGTCTGTAACGGTTTATATAAACGGAGTTAGACTCAGTGACGTGAATGTCTTTGATTTTTTAACGGAAAGATGAGCTGGCTAGCACGGCTGTTAATTGAGAGCATATATGTTGGTTCAGACCAAGTGACTTGCTGGCACTGTTTTGTCTTTTGTATTTTATTTTTTATATTTAAATTCTCTCATTATATCTGAAAAAGTTTTATTTTTATTGTTTTAATATCAATAGACTATATATAACCTTATTTTTTCAACTAATGAACCTAGTTTTTATTATCTGAATTTTGCCAAAGTTTGAAGAAATATCATTACTTTTGAGTAAACAACAAACTTTTCCTAACAACGATTGTTATTTGACAAAAATTCTTATCTAAAATGCCATCCGTCATCACTCATCTGCTACTTTTTTCTTAATCCACTTACCTCTATTACTGCTTTAACTTTTATAAATCTTTAATTATAATTTATAAACTATACAGATTTGGTAAATTTAATAATTACTTTGTTGAATATCAGTTGCGACCATTTTTTCAAAAGTATTTTGTTTATTACTAACGTAGATTAAGATGATATTTATTTGATCTAATTAAAATTGTTAGAAGACTAACAGACAAGCATACACATTAAACATATAAATAATATATTTGTGTTACAGAAGGCTCACGAGTGGGTACTGCAAATGGAACAAATCCCGTGATGCAATCTGACGAACTGTTAGATTCTGTCCGCATCAAGATCCATCAGACACTATCCCAACACAACAACCAGTTTCTCGTTGTCTCCATTCCGACATATTCATCACAAGATTCCTCAAAACCACAGAAGAAGCTTTTTATTTTTGCTTCCATGGCTCTGCATTTTCACCATTGGTGAGTCCAGACTGATTACAGGTGAATTCAGCACATGAAAATGACAACACAGCTCCAGCTATAATGAGCTTGGTCCTCCTCCTGCTTTGTCTCTGTAAAGAAAATAAAAATGTAAAGAAACAAACAAGATCATTAATGCAAGTGGAGTTAAAAGACAGCAGTTATAAACCCACCTGGAAGTTAAAGAGATTCAATCAAGTCTCCTTTGGTATAGTTTTTGAGTTGTATTTTTCAGAGAAAAGAGCCAGTAAAGGTGCAGCTTAACTGTCTTGCTTGTCTTCTTCTGCAACAGCACATAAGCTTAAATGCTTAAGCTTCTGGAACTCACTGGCACTCGCATCAAGAACTGTCAACGAAACCAGAGAAAACAAAAGAATGATATAATGATGCATAATTAATTGCCAATCAGAGAGGAGATGAACGAGTACTGTGAATCAGAAAAAGCAACAAGTAGCTTTAGCTGGTTCCTCTAGAGAACTCTGCACATCCAGCTCTTTTGCGGTGATAAACTGAAATATCATCTGGAAAGCAGAAAACATAACAGATAAGAACAATGTATAAGGATTTCAGGAAGAGTAACAAACATAAGATTCCCCTTGCTACAGAGAAGCAGGTGCTTGAGATTAATTTGCTACGAACCATGCTACAGAGAAGCAGATGCTTGAGATTAATTTGCTTAGGGAAGTTGATCATATGATTACTCTTACCGCTTGTTCTGACGTTATCCCTTCTTGTTACTTTGAAAGGCCTTCAGCTTCTCCATGGCCATTGTCAAGGTTTTGTGCGAATCTTGTGACAAGCTCAAGGATGTTATGATTCCCCTTGCAAGTAAATCTTTCAGGATGATATCAGTCCCAGAGAATGCAGTTTCTTGTGAAAATATTCCACTGATGAGAGCTTTGTAAGTAGTCGCATCAGCTAAAAATCCATCTCGTTTCATCTCTTCATAGAGCTCAAACGCAACTACCAAGTCACCTTTACCACAAAGTCCAGTAATCAATACATTGTATGATACGAGATCACACTTCAGTCCACAATTTCTCATGACGGCTCTCAACTCCAGGGCTTCTGTAGCATCACCATTCTTGCAAAACATGTGCATTAGAGTAGTGAAAGTAGCAATAGTCGGAACCAACTTCATTTCAGCATGGACTGAAGCAGCAGCATAGTTTCTTCAGCCTTACCACATTTTGCAACTGCTCTCACCACTGCACTCTCAGCTACATTAGGTGGACATATCTTGCGTGCTATCATCTCATCCTTCAGCACGAACGCAGTCTTTGTATCTTCCACTCTACAAAGACCGTTAAGCAGACCAATGTACTTTATACACTCGGGAGATAGACCTTGCTTCGACATTTCATGCAAAACCATGCGAGACTCCTGGAATCTGTGGTTCCTGTTGAGGACGCTTACAATGGCGTCACATGTATGTTTGTCAAGGGAGATTCCCAGTAAGGTCATGACATTAACTAGATCAAATGCCCAGTTGATTTTTCTATTTGCACAACACTTGGAGATCAGCATGTTAAACGTATACCTGTCAACTTCAAAACCTTGGCATATGGATGCTTTCAACCTTTTAAGACCCATCTTCAACATGTTGGATTCACAAATCCCGAGAATAAGAGAATGGCATGTGAGATTGTCAGTTAAAACGCTGTTCAGTATCATGGGTCTATACAACATAAAGCTTGTTGATACATCTTTCCTCTTTGAATACCCATGCAAGAGAATATTGTAGGTAGTCAGATTTGGACACCCATTTTGGTTCCCCATTTCAGAATTTGTCTTCTCTACTTTTCCCATCCTCGAGTAACCATCAATCATTGCATTTGTTGTGACAGCATCAGGTGTAAGGCCAAGTTTCTCCATTTGCTCCCGTAAATAAAAACCAGCTTTCCACTGGCCAGCCTTGAACATACCATCCACAAAACAGGTATACATCACCTTGTTGGGAAGTAAATTACCTCGAGCCTCAGCTTCCTTAGCAAAAAGTATGGCAATAACAGTCTTGCCCTTCCTGCACAACCCATAAATAAGATTGGTATATGTATAACTGTCAGGCAGAATGCTTTGCTGCACCATCTCACCAAAAAGAGAGACAGCCTTGTCCAAGTTCCCTGATTGACACATAGCAGTGAGTAGTGTGTTGCACATTACAGTATCAACAGCTGCAGGAACATCATGGAGGCTTTTCAGAAACTTCTCTGCCTCTCTCAAATGCCTACCTTTACATAATCCCTTAAGCAGACTACCATATGTGAAGAATGTTGGGTGATGACCTACTTTTGTCATCTCATCAAATTTAGAGAACGCTTTTAGCCCTTCACCCGAGCTTCCATACCCATTGATAAGACAGTCAAAGCTAACTGCATTAGGAAGAATACCGTCACCTGTCATGCAACGCATAAATTCTTCTGCCTTACCCACTTTACCAGCTTTACATAGTGAAGTGACAAGTATGTTTGACGTGAAATGGTCTGGGGTATGGCCCTCAAGGACCATAGCTTCATAAATTCGTAATGCTTCCTTTAAGCATCCCATCTTGCAACAAGTGTACGTCAGTGTTGAGTATATAGTGCCATTTGGACTAAGACCAGCTCGGTAAATTTTACACACCATCTCCTTAGCCGTTCTAAACCTCCCCACCTTGCAAAATCCATTTATAAGCGCAGAGTATGTGACGATATCAGGATCAATACCATCTTTGCTCATTTCATGAAGCATCACAACTGCTTCATCCAATAACCCATTTTTGCACAAACCTTCAACCATTCCAGTGTATGTTATTCGTCCAATAGAGATCCCATTTCTCTTCATTCTCATGTAAAAGTCTCTCGCTAGGTCAAACTCTGCACTCTTGCACAACCCGTCTAAAAGTACACCATAGCTAACTTCAGTAGGTATAAGACCTTGTGCTTCCATCATATAAAACATCTTCAAAGCCTCTTTAAAATTTCCCTCACTCATGTGTCCATCAATCAAAGTATTAAAAGTAATATGATTCGGGGAAAGTCCAAAGCTTAACATCTCATTCAAAATTTGACAAGCAATGGGAACCTTTCCTTCAATAGAGAAACCGTTAATAAGCGTATTGTACAATATTTGTTGCTGAGGAAAATGAGGAAGAGGATGATTTGCCCCAACGAAGTCACGTACAATACGCTTATTAACGGTTATTCTAGTGAAGGAACGGTTTCTGTTTATACTGTGCTTTGGCACTTCTATTGTTTCTGCACAAATTGTGGATAAGCATATTATATGTACAGACATCAACGTCGACCCCTTTCGACCTCATGTGATCTATAAGCTCAATAGCAGCTTTAATGTTTCCCTTTTCACAATACCAATGGAGCACAATATTGTACGTACTATAGTTGGGACATAACCACTCTTCTCCATCTTTTCCATGAAATAACATGACTTTCTAAAGCTTCCTTCAGCACAGAGCACGTTAATCAGTATATTGAAGGTAGCCATGTCGGGACAAATCTTCCTCTTAAGCATTTCCTTCAAGAAAGACCAGACTGACGCATCCTCACCGCTCTTTACAATGGAACCTAACATTATATTACAAGTATAAACAGAAGGGTTGAACCCGTAAAGACCCATCAAGCGAAATATTTCCAGAGAATCTTGAATCATTCCTTCTCTCAAATATAATCAAGATGTCGAAAACAGAGGGGTTTGAATTGCAAAGCCTGTACGTGGTCATTAAAGCACCAAAAACAAAGCTTGATTTATCACTCATCCAAGATAACTCCTTCAAGATTTGCCTTGCAGGATCATACATTCTAGCTCTAACTAGTATATGTGTAGTAATACAGAACAACAGAACAATATGGTTAGACTCCAAACCCGGCTGATTAATTATCCATTTAATAAACTTCAAAGCCAGCTTCCCATGAACTGGCCTAAGACGAGCCTGTCTATAATCCATACGATTTAGAGATCCCCAACGGTCAATGGTAAGAATGTTATATATACTCTTCTCCATATCCAATCCTGTTTCATAGAGCCCCAACAAGTTCAAATCTTTAGCAAAACCCATCCAGAAGATTCATGAAAAATAACATTATACGATTCAAAATTCAGCAAAAGCCACCACAATTTCACTCTACGGTTCTAAAACTCAAATTTTTAATCCTCTAATCCGAATTCTACCATATCCTTTACATGTACAGATAAATGTGGAAACGCAATAAGATTATGAAACCTACATAAAAATAAGAACAGAAAAATGTATATTAATCATGAAAAAGAATAAAAATCTCTGATAAACAAACTCACCATAATCATCTCGTTTCGAATGTTTTACAGCGCCGCAAGAAAACCCAACTGGAGAGAAACATCCGAATTTCGAAAAACTGAGTCGCCAACAGAGAGATTGCGCAATTTCTGTAGGAAATTAAGCTCGAGAAACCTGACATGGCTGCTTCTTCAGTCAATTCAAAATGTTTCTCCTTTCTGTGCTTCTCTCGCCACAAGCTGGAAACGTAGTTGAGCCAAATGTTAAAAAGGCCTGTTTCTATATTAAATGGGCCTTTCTGTTGTAAACCCATAACGTATCAATCTAAATCAACACGTGCCTAATTTGAACGCAATAACAGTGGGTCCCATAACTAGTGCGATCTGATGTTATCGGACGGCTGAGATGTAGGAGCAGGAGCGTAGGGTAGGTTAGATGTCGATGACGACTTAAATATTTGCCTTGTTCATTTAGGTGAAAGCAACTTCCGAGTTTTACGCGTGGGAGATTTTATCTATTTTTTAAGGTTAATCATTTATTTATTAAATATCACATCAAAATATACATTTCTTTACCACACCTGGAAGTTTTTTTTTCATCACCATTGCAAGAAATGAAGAAACTTTAAATTTTAAAATTAAATTGCACCTTAATACCATATAACAAAAACGTCGGATTCATTAATTTTTTTATCAGATAAAATTAATTGCAGATTATATCATAACGTATGCCTAATTTCTTATTCACTTAAAACATTATTAGAAGTGGAAATTTGGAGAAATATAACTAACAAACAAAATGGAAGAAATATACAACGTTAGTATCTTATTGATTCAAATAAATAAGAGAAATTAAATGTGAAGGCGAAAAGGTAAGAGACTTAAAGAGAGAATCTCTAATATTGTAGAAACTGCCAGTTTCATGACTGTAAGTAACCTCAGGACCATTTTCAGCTTCGTTTTTATTTCACCCACTATAGCTGGTCTTCACCTCCTATCACCGGTTGTAGCCAGTAAACTCATCTCCCCACTATAAATCCCAGCCACAGAGCCACCGTCACTGCTTACTTACGCCGCACGTCACAACTCATTTCTTTTTCTTCTTCTTCTTCCTCCCGGAGAAGAAGATGGAAAATGTTGACAGAAGAAAGAGAGCACAATCCGGGATTAGCAAAAAGAGAGTTTTGCTCTTGTCAAGAATGTGCTCTCTTTCCTTCTGCCACCATCATCGCGCATTGCGCATGTTATGTGATCGTCTGAGCGTATGCTATATTGCTATGTATATACACTTTTTGAACTGATTGCTTCAACAAGGTTACTTCAGTTTTAAGGAAGGTATGTATGTTACTTGGTCATATTTTCATTAAGAACTGTTTTTTTTCTGTGTTGATTGCTCTGTAAATCATTCCCAATTTCTAAATCCATAGAAAACATAAGATAGTTAAGCTTTTGCTCTGTATTCTGAGATGGGTTTATATGAAATAAGAAACCTTAATCGTTTAATATAAACTCATTGAACCAAAGGCCACACAGTATTATACGAATCAAATGAAAATATCTATCAAACGAAAGAGTTGAAAAAAAAATACTAAGATACAACGTACACGATGCTGTCTCTTCTTCTTCTTCTGAAACAACGTCATCAAGACTTAACCCACAAGAGAAAGACAATGTAGGTTTCATCTTAGGAACCGGACTTGGCTCAACCTCATTGTTAAGTATCTGAAGAACACGTCTCGTTGATGATCTCTCATTACTATCTGGATGACCACATTTAAGCCCCACAAGTAACAGTTTCTTCATCATTTCTTCATCAAACTCACCTTTTCAATCTCTCATCCACAGCTTCAAAAACTCTTCCTTCACTGTGCAATCTCCAAACCCAATCAACTAGATTCACTGTCTTTTGACTCTCTGGTTCCTTATCTATTGGCCTTCTCCCACAAGCAACCTCTAGAATCACCACTCCGTAGCTAAAAGCATCTGTTTTCTCAGTCGCAGTACCGTATTGGAGATACTCTGGTGCGAGATAGCCCATTGTACCACAGGACTCTTATCGTGCTCTGTGAGTCTAGCTAGACCGAAGTCACCGAGCCTTGCGTTGAAGTTTATGTCAAGCATTATATTGTTCGTCCTGATATCTCTGTGAACCACTTGCTGCTCACATTCATGGTGAAGATAAGATAAAACTGAAGCTAAACCAATCGCTATGTTCAACCTATGTGACCAGTCAAGAGACACCGCTCCTGTTTCTGATTCTTGATACAGAATCTTTTCAAGACTTCCATTAGGCATAAACTCATAGAAAAGAAGCAACTATCCTTTCTCGTTACACCAACCCTGCAACTGAACAAGATTCTTGTGCCGCAAGCAAGCAATGATCGATAAATTCTGCCAAAAACTCGGTTTTGCCTTCAGTTGAGTTATAAATGGATCTGAAGTAGCGATTGAGTTTAAACTATAAACATCTAAACCAATATGATTATCACTTGGATAGTTGAAATGAGGATCCAATTTAGTATCAAAATCAAGCGACGAAATGATTCTTCATCGGCCGAGATGAATTGACAAGACCTAAGTAACCACAGGGACTTCCTAAAATATCATTGTCGTGAGAGAGGAAGAAAGAGAGTCCGTCGCCGGAGGAATCTGGGTTAACGTTTTGAACGGTGAAGGAGAAGTGAGTGGAGAAAGACGCCGTGGTGTTCAAATCTGGATCGTAGAAACGGATTGGAGTGTTGTAGATTACGGTTCCGGAGCTTGTATTTGGAACAGCGAGCTCTCTTGTGAGTCCCACGACGCCGTTTCGGAGATGAGAATCGCCGCGGAACGTGAGGTTTCTAATCGTGAAAGATTTGAATGTGAAGTTCATATTATCAGCTGATACGAATACTGGTTTCGAATTGATATGAAGAAGGTAAGGGTATAATTGTAATATTATATGGTGTGGCAACGGTTATTATGTATGGTCATACGATGCCGTTTAGTGAGAATAAAAGCCGTAGGAGCGGTTAGGGATGTTAAATAGGATTTTTAAACCCAGACTTCTTTAAATCCTTTAAAATCCAGTCCTGTTTAAAGCCTAACCCTATGTGAATCAGGTATATTATGTAAAACCTTAGTCATGTACAAACTCTATATAAACCATGTACAAACCAAATAATTTAATTTATTATATGATTATTATTAGATCATGTATTATAAAATTAAATTTTTATTAATTAATAACTATTTTTTACATTAATTGTAAAATTCTAGTTGTAGTTTTCGAAGGAAAAATGTAATTCGAAAATTTTATAATTTTTACAGAAAACGTTATTTCATGATTTTTTCTATCAATAAAGTGATTCACTATTCCGAGATTTTGCAGTTTTAGCAGAAAAAAATTATTCCGTGATTTTTTTGCGATTTTGACGGAAAAATATTTATTCCGTGATTTTGCGGTTTTGGCGGGAAAACGTAGATCCAAAATTTTGCGGGTTTTGGCGGAAAAACGTTATTCCGTGATTTTACGCTTTTTGGCGAAAAAATGTTAGTTCGTGATTTTGCGGTTTTTGGTAGGAAAATATAAATTTGAGATTTTGCGGTTTTGGCAAAAAAATATTATTCCGTGATTTTGCGGTTTTTGGCGGAAAAATGTTATTCGGTGATTTTGCGGTTTTTGACGGGAAAATGTTATTCTGTAATTTTGCGGTTTTGGCAAGAAAATGTAGATCCGAGATTTTTTGCTTTTAACAGAAAAGTAAATCTAAGATTTTGCCATTTTTGCGGAAAAATGTAGATCCAAAATTTTATGGTTTTGGCAGAAAACTATAAATCCGGGATTTTACAGTTTTGGCAGGAAATATTATTCCAGGATTTTGCGGGTTTTGGCAAGAGAACATAGATCCAAAATTTTAGAAAAATATATATCTAAAAATTTTACGGTTTTGCTCAATGAAAAAAATAACAGCGTCATTAAAGATTGATAAAAAAATCAGGACCAACCCCGTTAAACCCTAACCCTTCAAAACACAATCTAAAATAAGCCCTAAAATATTAACTAAATAAAATCAGGTTTAGAACCAACATAAATTTAAAGAACCAACATAAATTTAAAGGGTGAGTCCTAACCCAGAAAATGTAAATCTTTATTAACATCCCTAGGAGCGGGTCGGGTGGGGTCTAGTTAAATGGACGCAAAAATCAAAACTGACCGTTTTAATGGCATCTATATGGCGCCACCACGTGAATAAGAGTATGATGGAATTATATCTTTTACTACATTTAAATTATTTATCTGTCTACAATAATAACTCAGTTTGACTCACTGACTATAGTTGACTGCCTACTGTCTATAGCCCACAATGCATACAGTATTTTACTAATTTCAAAACAGAAACTGAAATTAATAAGAGTGCTTAAGTGATTATACCCGAGTATTTAATGGTATGTTGAGGCTGATTCTTTCTACTGTCTATGGACTATGGCTAATATATAAGTACTAAATCGATAAAATCCATAATTTTAGAACAATATGTTGTATATATTTTTATAGATATACAATTCATCTTGTATCACGAATGTATCTCACTAAACATATTTTACAAGTTTAACTGTTCAACAGCGTTTTTAATCCATTCTGTAATAGTGAGTGCTACGAGTCTAAAACTCAAATCATATTCTAAAATTTTGACTAGTTTATTTAAGCAACAAATTCGTCAGTAATTAAATACACTTAAGTGGTTCGATTTTGATAGTAACATGTTACAATAGGTAAAATGAACAGAGAGCGGATTCACAAATTACTCTATGAATTTAAGCTTCAAGCTACTAAGGTTTTTGTTCCTCATTTCCTGTGAAAATAAGGAACTTGAAACACAAAATACTTACTTTGTTTGTGCTTTTAAGTCTTAATGTCTCTGAGAACCTGATCTATGGCTTCTCATAGTGATGCTATCTCGATTGAAACTTTCGCGGCAAAAGAACTGAGAGATTCAAAACAAAATTTATCCATATAAGTATGGCGAAAACTATTAAACTTTTTCTATAAAGTGTAATCGAGAGATCTTACCTTTGCTTATATCGCAGATGCTTTTTGCAGGGAAAATAGTATTGGGAACAAGGTTTTGTTGGGAAATTACGGCAAGAAGAACGTTGTCCTTGCTGTGTAAATAAGAAGGTTGAGGGTAAACAAATGGTACCGACCAATGATAACATTAAAGAATGAGAAAGCAAATTTGAAACAAAACCTGGCCCAAGTAGGAACGAAATTTTTGTTTGAGATGTCGTCATCGTCGTCTTCCTCTTCATCTTCATCGTCTGAGCATTTGTATGGAGACATATCGTAAGACTCTTCCATTTCTTCAATTCCAATGTTGGCTTCTTCAGACATCTTTACTAGATTGCTTATTACCTAGAAGCACAAGCATTGTTATTTATTAAGATTGGTTTTATCTCTAAAGTGTCTCTAAATGATAAGAGACTTTTACCTTGAAATCATCATCTCTAGAGGATCTTGAAGCATTGGTATCGTCACTGGAATTACTCGTTGGTCTCACTTCAGGGATCCTAGTATTTGCCTGTCCTCGGGTTTTCTCAGCATTACTTTGGTCTACTTTAAGTTCCTTCTGTGCTTTTATCCTCGCACCCTAAAATGTCGTTTTTTTAATTTAGCAAAACTCCTAACATCACCATAATCAGACAAAGTTTCTAAGAAACAGATCAAGAGGAGGTTTCTTACCATAGCTTGTCTTTTCAATACTTTTTCAGCTTGTAGTTTTTGATCAGCTTCTCTTTGTTGTCTCTGGATTTCTGCAATGCGTTGTCTCTTAGCTTCCTTCAACTTTTTGTCTTCTTCTTCCCTCTGTCTCTTCCTATCAGCCATTTCAAACTCCTTTCTCTTTCGATCTTCTTCTTTCTTTTTCTTTTCCATCTCCTGCTTCCAAGCCACTTCCGCCTCCTTTTTCTTTCGATCTTCTTCTTTCTTTTTCTTTTCCATCTCCTGCTTTCTCAGATTTTCCTGTTCCTGCCTTGCCCGTTCAAGCTTCATAGCTTCCTTCTTCATTTTACGATCATTCTCCTTCTGCTCAGCAATCCGTTTTGCGGCCTCAGCAGCCTCCAGGGCCTTTACTTTGACATCCCTCTTGCCTAGGGAAACATAGATAGGGTTAAAAATCAGATGAATAAGTAATGCAAGACAGTAAACTGATAGGAAAGAGAAAACAATTACCTGTAATTAGTGCCGGTGCTGGTTTTTGCTGTTGCACAAGTGGAACGAACGAAGTGATGTTGGAGACAATGTTGTTGTGCCTAGGTTCTTTTTCTGGTAATCGCGGCCCTAGAGTTGTCAAACTCGAGTTGCAAGACAACTTAGCCTTACTGAACCTGCTACTAGGCGGTTTAGCATTTCTTCCAACACCTGGTCCACCTTGGTTCTCTTTACCTTTACGCGTGAATCTTCGGCTACCACAGTTCTGCCTTACCACTTTACTTTTGACACTGTTGCAGGTAGTGGAAAAGCTGAAAGCAGTATTAACAGAGTCTAGACTCTGTCTATCAACAGGAATCTTGGTAGGGTCTATATTAACATCGCCAAGAGGTTTCCTTTCAGCAGAAACATTCTCCATTTCGGTATCAGATATTTCATTGACAGCTTCGGATATGTTATTTATGTTTTCATTTTCTTCAGCTATGCGAGGAAGATCCGGAATTGAACTTTCTCGCATCTGTGACCTCATAGACTTTGGAGTGTTGGTACATAAGTTCTCAACCTCCTCTTCTAGGTTCTCATTCTCTTCGGTAATGCAAGGTAGGTCTGGTGTCTGACTGCCTCGCTTCTCTGAACTGGAAGACTTTTGCAAACTTCTATACCACAACTTCTCAGTTGGAGACGTGCAAGGATTCCTATCGTCAGCAGATGAGCCAGAACCAGAAAAAGGCAGAGAGTCAGTGTATGATCTTCCTGTATAATCATGGTTAATCCCCAATTTTTCAAAGACAGAGCTACCCTCGAGATTCTGACTGAAAAACATGCCATCAAGCAGGTTAGCTGAAACAGATTGATCCAAGTCCAGTTTTCCACCGAAGTTAAATGTTTTAGCCAGATGCAATGACGGAGTGGTCATGCAAGCAGACTTACAAATCTGCTCTATCATGGCTGCACTTTCTGCTGTAGTTCTTGGAAGTTGGAAGCTGTCATGATTTATCTGATTTTTGGAACCGCTTTGATTTTCATCATCGGTTTGGATTATAAAGCCCTCCAAAACAGGTGGGCTTCCATCGTCTGAGCTTATCAAACCCAGGTGTGGTAAACAAGAACGATCTGAATCGCGGACAATGCAACTAGCTAATGGATAAGAGGTTTCTCCAGAACATTGCAAAAAGTTCATATTTTCTGATCCAACTCCGTAATCTGGAGCGATTTGACTCCTCTGTACACTTAGCTGTTCTGGTTTGAAGGAAAGCGAGGCAGGACTCATCAATCCAGCTTCCTTGAATAAGTAACGCTGTAAATATCCATTTTCTGGTTAATTACACATCATACAGAACAAGAGGTGCTTGATACTACAGCACTTAGGTCTAGAATGAGATGTTCTCATTAGTTAATTACAATAGTATAGTTTTAAGCCGAAGTATAATTGTCTATTTCCCTTTAGAGCAAGGAATGATATGGTTTATAAAAAAATTAGAGCGGTTAAACTTATCTTCAAGGGAGAAAGATTACTATTTAGAAGACATAATAAACCTTAAGAAGAGTGAGAAATACAGCACATACCTCTTCAAATCGTAACTCAGCTGAAGATGCAGATCCAATCATCTTTTGTAACTCAATATCATAGTGATCTGAGGATGCAGATCCAATCATCTTCTGTAACTCAACTTCATAGTTATCGAGGTTGTAACTTGCGGCTTCCTCCCTATGATGTACTATTTTCCTTACAGAATCTGAATTGAGAATGTCTCCCTGCAATATATAAAATCCCATGATTTAAAAAAGCATTTTAGTTACATTTGGAAGGAAAGAGAAGTTCAAGACTATCATATATTAAACTGTACCAAGACGTAGGGAAAGAATATTCACCAGTGGGCTTGACGAAGGCATTCTACTAGTTAGTTTTTCCAGGTTTATTCTCCGCTTATTCTGCATCTGGGAACCACCAATGGAGGAACTAGAGCAGAAAATTTCCTGAATAGAGCTCTGTGGACAAAGAGAACATGTTTCTGTACATGTTATATTTATATTAATTGGGGGTACACCTTTGTCAGAGCATGTTTCCTGTTGAGGTCTATTTGTCAATGCATCTATGTGACCAGTGACTGTATTTGACTCTGGAGGTTCATTTTCTCCCACTTTTAACCCAGTGTGGCTTGCATGAGATTCCGTTTCTGGGACCATTTCTGTTTCTAAGACATTATGATTCTCAATGACATTCAATTCATTGTCTGCCGACAGATTTACTACAGAATCAGTGAGAGATGGAACATCAAACACCCTTGCGGCGGATGCTGATGCTGGGGCCTTCTCTGTTGTAGATTTTTCTCGACTACTCACTGGAACCTTATCGAAGTTGTGTTCTTCATTATCATCAAAATTATGTGATTCAGCCTTCCCAAAAACAGGGAGATCAGGGGTTCTCAGCGATGAATTTCCTTCTCTAACTTCAAGCTGTTTGTCAGCCAATTTATGATCAAAGCCAACAGAAAGAGCCTTATATTCATTTGCTGATTCCCCTCCTATGGCTAGGCTTCTTGGCCTACTTATTCTTCCATGGCATTGGTTACTCCCCGCTTTGCTCAGTGAGCCCTGTGGCTGCACTTCCTTGGACCCACAACTAATATCACATCTTTTAGAATGGTCAATCAAGTTTGCCGGAGTACCACTTTCCTGAAGAATAGATTCAATCACCACTGGCTCAACTACCGTGATGTCAGTTTGGCTTAAATTTCTGGACTTTGAAATACTGCTAATTTCAATTGATTCCCCATTGTTATCTTCCTCCACTAATAAAGTTTCACCAGGAACAGTAACGAGCACACTTTCATCGTTTGATTGCATTACTGAGTGTCTCGACTGCAGTTCAACTGAAGAGGACTCAACAAAGCCTGAAAGCTCGGTCTTGGATATAGAGTCTTGGATTGCAGCCGCAAATGTGGTCTCATCTGGGGAGATGCCAATTTGGCTTACCCTTTTAGCACTTGAACATCTGTTAGTGTCAACACATTCACCCTTTTCTTTTGATTGATCGTTGATGGTACTATTTTCAACTAGTAAATCTTCAACATCGACAGTGGGGAGATTTAGTGACTCCTTTACATGGTCACCTTGCAGTAATGAAATTGAATCTCTTGGCTCCACGTCCATTGAAGAGGACTCAACAGAGCCTGGATGCTCAGTCTTGGATCTATTTCCTTGAGCATTACTTTTGGATCTTTCAATGATTTCAGACTGAAAGATGCTCGTTTCAGCATCTGTCACCATAAAATCCTCATTAGCCATAGGTATTACCTGTGGTGATTCTACTTCATGATCTGCCCACAGAGAGGGATTTGAATTTCTTGACGGAAAGTCACCAGAAAAGGAATTTCTTGACTTTTGATGTTTCCTCTTGGAGCTATTTTGACTTGAGCTTTTAGATCTTGTACCTCCATCAAGATAAGCTGTTTCATTGCAACTTCTGTTTTGGGGATCATCCACTTCCTCATCTACTTTGGCAGACACTTCATCAGTTGTCTCAATGGACTGTAATATATCCATTCCATTCACATGACCAGACTCGAGTAGAGATTCTGGTACAATAGAAGCATAAGCATCCCCACTGGAAGCTTTTTGCACTGAGTCCACTTTTTGATGTGGGGTAAAAGACTCTGTCGTTGAACTAGTTTTAATACACTGATCCTCTCCTTTCCCTTGATAACTACTGTTCTCTACTTCATCTCGACACCCTTCATCATTCTCATCATGCTTAAATAACTTTATCTCACTAACACTGTCAGACCTTAAAGAAGCAATCCCAAGGCCTATATTTCCGCTGGGAGAAGGTTTGAGCACATTTCTATTGGTTGAACGGCTTTTAGAAGCTTTCACACTACTACGAAGTTCCAAAGCTTTTTGACGTGACCTTGATCTCTGCATCTTAGCAAGTGATAATCCAGGATCAAGGCAAGTGTTTGCTTCAGTTTCATCTTGACAATATCCGAGAGGTGATGGTTTCCTCTTACAGCCAGTAGTTGAGACACTTTTGGGAACCCTTTTCCCTTGGCTACATCCAGGAGATGTAGCATCAAGATTAGTTTCAAGTCTCTGATTCTGGGAGTGTTCGGGAGACGGGCAACTTTGATTCTCTTTGTAGCCGATTGAGACACTTTCTGACAGTCTTTCTTTCTCAGGGGCATCTCTAGGAGATGCAATACTAGCATCCTGCTCGTGAGGATGATTTGAAACGCATCTGTCTAAGTTGTGTGAGAGGTCGTGTTGTAGTTCCTCTTCAAGCAACTGCTCTTCTAAAGGGTTCTTTACCACAGATGTCAGGTCTTGTCTTACCACATAGTCAGCTAGAAAACTGACAGGCTGTTGATATGAAAAGTGACGACTGCTAGGAAAAATAATGGAAGGTCTTGATTGATGCGGCAATAGGAGGTCTGAGATAATCTCCTCCTTGTTCAACTCTGTATGCATACAAACAAATATCAAAATAAGAATTGAGAACAGAAACTCTTCTCTTGAACACAATTGAAACAGATATACAAGCAATGAAAGTTAATACTAGTCTTAACTGAATGCTTAAGTCAATAATTTCAACAAGTTAGCCATTGCTCATGCCCCATGTAAGAAATGTGAAATTAATTCTGCAAAGAGGTTCTGTAAAATGAAAGAGCTATACTGATGAAAATTCAGCACAGACACTTGTTTACTAAATAGGAACAGCAAGAGCTCCTAAAAAATCTATCACAGTAAATTCAAAATCAAAATGTGCTTATAATCTTTCAATCCGTCTTTTCACAGTAATTGAACATCAAATTATGCTAATACGCTTTATAAACTTTCAATCCAATTCCCGTTTAAGTAGCAAACAACTTCGCAGCATCAATCCCACTAAATGCGTTGACGAAAAGAAGAAATTTAAGAATATTGATCCGTAAAACCAAAGACTGCTATTAATTTGCACCAATTAGCCAAACAAATCTACATTTACCATCACGGGCAATGCTTCGAGAATGAGCAAGAAATTAAGCACTAAGTGAGAAAATTGAGCACGAAATCAGATTGAGCAACTACCGGAAGTTTGGGAAGGTAGAGACGGAGACCAGAGCCACGTCGGAGGAGATACTCCGGCAAGTAGGCACTTGGAGGCCAAATGCTGGTCATAGAGATCTACTTGTTGCTTGACCTGCTCGACGATCCGCCTCTTCCTCTCAAAGATCTGCACGAAAAGATTCTCCATCTTTACATTCTCTGTTCCCCACGGATATTCCCTACCGGAAAACATCGCCGACGACCTACTCTCGAGATTTGAATTTCAAAATTTTGGGGATGACGATTTCATTTTCGCTTAAAAAATAGAATAATGCTTTTATCCATTAAGGAAAATTAAACATTTGAAAAAGAAAAAAAAGAAACCTGGTGCTCGCAAATGATACGTTGTAACCTTACGATGCCGTTTCGCTTTTTTCGATTTTGTATGCTTGGTTACTTATGAAGATGAGATGCTCCTCAGATTAACTGTAAATTTCTTGGTATTGACTTTTTTTTTTAATCGCTTGTCTGAATCAGGGACACAACGTATGTAGTGCTTGTGGCAACTGGGAGTTTCAATCCTCCTACTTTCATGCATTTACGCATCTTTGGTGAGTTTTTACCAAATCAGTAATAGAATTCAATGTCTTTTCTGATTCGATCAAATGCGAGAAATTCGCACAATCCGAGGCAATATGATCAGTGTTTGACTCGTTTCAATGGGAAATTTCACTGTGTATAGTCTAAAGTAGCTGAGATTATTATATTGACAAGAAAGAAGAGCAGAAGTTAGACGTTTATGAATTATTGAATTTTAAACCAAAGTTTTCAACCGTTGCTGCTTGTTGAATGATCTTGCTGCGGCCTTTTGATGTAATGCAGAACTGATGAGCTCTCTTTGTTGTGTTTAGAGCTGGCGAGAGATGAATTTACATTCAAAGGGATTTCATGTTCTTGGAGGCTATATGTCTCCTGTAAATGATGCATACAATAAGAAGGTATCATTTTGGCAATTTAAGACTCTTAGTTATTTTATTTTTTCAATAATGACTCTTGTTTTTCTAAGTCAATGCTAATGAAATTTTTTTTAAGAAGTCCCACTTGAAAAACATAATTATCCCGTTATTCATCTCTATACAGAGTATAATAAATTTCCACTTGATAATTTTGACTTCGAACTTGAAAGTAGTTTTCAACAACGATTTAATTTCTTTCAAGATCACTCAACCGGAGTTACTAAATAGTAAGCGTTACGGAACTAACCGTTGTTAGATGATTGAGTTTGATATATATTTTTTTTTAATATAAAGATTGAGATTGAGTTTGTTTCTTATCGGTTTAAAGAATTTAAAGAGCTAGTTAGTAAGCCTCAACTAATGGTTTTTGGTCCCTTTATCAAAAAAAAAAATATTGGTTTTGGGCTTTGCCCTATTTCCATCTCAAAAAATGTGGATACAAGGATGCACTTTGTTTGGGGTATACGTTTGGGGTAGGACTATTACGGATCCGAATCCAGGATATTGGAATATCCAGATCTGGAAAAAAAAATTTGGTGGATATTCGAACCATTTTTTAAAACGGATACGGGTATCTGCGGGTATCTGTTCTGAAAAATTTTAGTCTCTAGATCTGAATCCGTTTCGTTCGAATATCAATTTTCGAATCCAAATAATTATGTCCATCCCTAGTTTGGAGTCATTATATAATTTTAATTGTCATACCATAACTTTTTTATTGATTTTCCATAAAATTCTATTTAAATCAGAATACTTATAGAACAATTTATTTTGTGAAAGAATGAAGTATTCTTATTTTCTAAAGGATAAATTACCACAGAATAAACCGGTTTTTATTTAGCTCCAATTGGTGGATTAGTTTGTTAGCTCGACTAATTAATGCTCGACTATGTAAACAATTAGTATATGAGTTTTACAGACCAAATGAAAATCTGCTTTCTTCTCTACTCTTGTAGTTTTCCTTTTTTCTCAGATTTAGATTTGAATAGAGACATGATAACGGTGCGGGTTGTTTGTAGATTTTAGTGGACCGCATTATATATGTCACTATTCAAAAAAATTATTTCAGTTTCAAAATTTCTAATTAAAAAATTCTTACCTAGACTTTGAATGTGCAGTGCATGTTTGAGAATTTTTCTCCATTCAAACATATATATTTTGTTTTTTTTTTGTTTTTGAAAATAAATAACTGCAAAATAAATATGACTTGAATTCATCATGATGGAAGAATTAGATCATCCACATATATACAAACAACTAGCACATATATACAAACAACTTGCAATTTCCTGAGTTTCTTTTGTATAGAGACCATGATCATTGTCGCTTCTTTTAAAATTTTCTCTCTGAAAAAATTCGTCAATCCAGTTAGATAATATAGAGTCTTGTGCAGTCGGAGAACGTGATCTTCTTTTCCTTCTTCTTCAAATCCGAGTGGTTGTTCGGCATATATCTCTTCTTTTAAGTTTCCATTATAAAAAATAGATTTAACATCAAGCTGATAGAGTTTCCATTTTCTCTTGAGCCGCAATAGTAAGAATCACTGTAATAGTTTCATGTCTTGTGATCGGAGCAAAAGTTTCCAAATAATCAACGCCATATTGTTGTGTGAAACCTTTTGCAACTAACCTTGTTTTGTGTTTTATGATGTTTCTTTCTACATCAGTTTTCAACCTGAAAATCCACTTGACCTCAACCACATTCTTGTGAGTAGGTTTCTTGACTAGCCCCCATATTTAATTTTTTTCAATCACTTGAATTTATTTTTCCATTGCTCCTCTCCAATCCAAGTGTTTTGTAGCTTCTTCAAACAACACATGTTCTTTAGTATCGACATAGCACCCTTCGCATACATCAGAGTATTCTAGATTAGCATATGGAGTCGTGAGTAAAATGTCATCAAGTGATCTAGTCTTTTGATTCGGTGGACTGAAACTTCCTCCTGAGTTGCCAAGATTCAAGTTTGCAGGGCTTGACTATGGGTTTTTTCTTCTTCTGGTCTCATCATCACTTAAATTTGATTCCTCGATTTTGTGATCTTTTTCCATAGGCTCATGTTGAATAGATAGATCACACATTGTTTGATCACTTCCCGTTTGATCACTTAAACTTGTCACATTGTATTTAGTCTTTAGCCTATACATAATACTTGTCATACTATATCAATATGTTTACAAATTGTCAAACAATAAAACTTGCAATCAATATACTCAAACCAAAAAAGCTTCATTTATAAAGTTTATAAACTAAAATATAATATTCAGCATTCGATCAATTGAATACAAAAGTTTAACAGATATTAAACCAAACCAAACCAAGGTATCTCCTTATTCCTGGTTAACTCCTGCTAAAGAGAACCGAGTGTGGAACACAAACAAAATTCACTCAGCCCTCAAAACGTCATTAACTTCCATATAATCTATTCCGGTTAGACTAGTGTTTGTTTGTTTATATACAATACGATCTTTCTTTTCTTCTTCCTATGCCTTCGATTCTTCTTCCTGTGCACTCGATTTTCGCTTCCCAGTTCTAGAACGTTTACGGGACGTTCCAGAACCTTCCAGCTTCCATTTGAGGTCTCCATTAGCAAGCAGAGATTGTTGTTGACAATGGTAAGTCCTGAGACTAGTCACAGTAGCATACACAATAGCCTCACTTCTCGGTTCAGAAACCGTTCTTCTCTCAACCACACTGCTTTTTCCACAACAGGATTCTTCAATCGCTTTCTCTCTCAGGCTTTGCAGCACAGCCTCCTTGTCAATAATGTCTCCATGCTCTTCTGTTGAAACCTGCATAGGATTTTTTGAAAATGTCTGTGAAAAAATGCTCATGAGTCAAGATAACAAAGAGCTTTTATGGATAGTATTCGACTTAACAAACCTTGAATTCAAATGGGAGGTTAAGTTGCGTGGAGAGACAGTCACAATCGTCACTGTAGTTAACTGTCAAGAATATATCAAAAGTTTCGTTTCGTGTTGTTCTCCTGAAAGAAGATGAGAATATATATAAGCGTAACAAATAGGACAAGAACTAACTTCAAAGAAGGTGCTTATTTTACCTTTTCATAAGATACGGCTGCTTATCGAGAATTGCGTCTTTGTACTTCTGGTTATCTGAGAAAGAAACCTGGATTTCAAATGAAAAAGATCAGAGAGTAACTTGATTTTTGTTGGCAATAGTTTAGTAGTTTCTCGAGATTACCTCGATAGATTTGATGAATGGTAACTGAGAAATCAATCCATGAACACTTGCAACACGCAAGGTCCAATTAATATACCTCTGATCTGTGACAGAAATGAAATGATGTGAGTGAAAGCTATGAAGCCTAACATCAAAACAAGCTTCACAAAACCAATTACAGTGGAGGAATTGAGTTATATGTTGCATAAAAACCATGAAAGATTCAGGAAAAACAACCTCCGCTTAAGGATTGAGTTAGGATTATTTGGAAAAGATCGATTCTGACATATGGAGGAATCTGCATGTTGAGAGATTCCATGACCCCTGCAACTACCTGCACATCAGAATAATCAAGGAATATATATATCTATTAAGATTCAATTTGGACACAGTGCTGAAGGTAATATGTTACACATGACTTAAGTTTTGTCCACAATTTTAAGAAACAACAAAAGGTAACTCTTACCTTATCAACAAGACCATGAATCACTATATTAGCTTTCTTGTCTTTTGGGGTTTTCTGCAAGGAAGAATAATCAGTCAACAATTCCCAATACAAAACTACACAATTCAGAGAATTCTTCCGTATCTATTCCAAAAAAATACCTAGGCTTATAGTAAACCGAGAGAACTTTCCAGAGAACCCATAAAATCCAGTGTCATATATATATATATGGCGCATATAAGAACCCGTGCGGATGAACAGAAGAGATAATTTACCTGAAGATTAACTATCACAATCTTGCCTCCACCTCTGAGACACTTGAGAGGCAAATTGCAAGCAGGGGTTATCTGCAAACTGCATAAAGGAGTTAGGCTCATGAAACAAGCACAACACAAGATAATCCAGATTAGGGAGTTTAGTTACTTGGCTATATAATCAAGAATGTTTAGAGATTCTAAATATGAGAGTTATTATGAGTCATTAAATTACCTGGTACCCAAACAGAGTACAAGATCAGCCATTTTGCAGTGTTTTTCTGCAGGATCAATCTCTTTCAGAGGCAAAGCATCCTGCCATGGAAATATAGAAGTATAAGAGACACATACTTATTCTTACGAATTTAAGTGTCTTAAACTACAATAATATCAAAAAGTAAAACCAGTGGACTATGATATAACGGCATCAGAACTGATTCCAAGGTTGAGGACCATCGCCAAGGACAAAGCGCTTGTATTAGAACAGCAAATAACTGACCTCCCAATCTAAGACCGTATCTTTAAGTTTAGCTCCACACTTTTCCTTAGCGCACTTTCTTGATGTCTCTTTTAATCCAATAGTTTCCACCTCAAAATCACGCAGGTACCTTCAAAATTTCAAAAAGGCTGTTATCATTTATCAATCAATGACAATAGAGATTAGATAATGACAGTCCCATCAAAGGGATCAGAGTGTAAGAGAGACGCAATAACATCATATATTTTTGCCTTACTCTGCTCCACATGATGGGCACATCTCCATAAAAGAGTCTCCATGTAGTTCAGAAAGCTTCTCTCTTGGTATTCCAGATCGAAGATGTAAGCCATCCACATTCTAATAATATACGAAGCAGCATGTAAGTGAAATTTTGAGATGTAAACATGGAGACAAAATCGTATCAGTGATCAAGTATGGTCATTAAGTAAGGCGAAAAAAGAATGTATAAGAGAAGAGGAAGAAGAACAAATGGCAAGGATTACCTGACTGATGACAAATTTTAAAATGCCAGCCCTCTCTAATTCAACCAAAGCCATATGGGTCATACTCGGCATTGCACGATGAAATGGCAGAGATGATTTGGGTAAATCTTTGCCCTCGCGCTGAAACCAATAAACACGGATCATAAGTTTTAGTTTACTGGAGATGGTGCTTTAAAATAGACTTGTATATGACCAGACACTCCAAGGATGGAAAATCAATTCAAGCAATGATGACAACAACCTCAAATACAGGCCAATCAATGACAAAACTCAAAATCAAACCACTCGAGCAAGATAGTTAAAAGAAAACAGAATTGACCTGTAACGTCCAAATTCCTTTGGGGCCTCGGAAATCAGGAATACCACAAGAAGTTGAAATGCCTGCACCTGTAAAGACTACTAGATGCTTACTCTGCAAACGTAAACCAGCTCCTTGAAGATACATAAAACAAAAAATATTCAAAATCACCAATAAGAATATGAAAGAGGGATCATATTCAAACCTTTTGAATCATCTTAGCAAGTTCTTCGATCTGCAGTTATAAAAAAAAAAGTCAAACAACACCAAAGTTAAAGCAAGATCTCGCAACCAGATCCTCTATCAGACCTCATATTTCAAACCTTTGGCTTATAAACTAAAACAATGATGAACAAGAAGAGGTACAATCAATGCATAAACAGCCAAGTTCTCCATACAAAACTGATTTCAAACAACGGATTTCACATAATCAGTGAATAAAAATCAATCACATTGTGACCTAGCTCATCTTAAGATGATTGTTATAACCCAATCCTAATTCTTCAATTAACACAATGCAAGTCCAAAAACAAGTATTGTAAAACCTAAACTATATGATATGAATCATCAAGTACTCATTTTTCCAACTCTTCAAGAACCCTCATGACCATCAAAAAGACGAAATAAAACTTAAAGGCGTAATATGAAACCTACGATTTAAAATCAAACACTAGGACAAAACACGAAGGATCAACTGTAAAATCTAAGCTACTATACGATCAATCCCGAGATAACAATAAACGCAACGTGAAATTTTACAAAGAATCTGGAGAAAAATCGAGTAAACCCATAAAAACCCAGACACCTTGCATTGTAGAACATGAGATGGGTCGAAGAATTCGGCCATGCCGACTTGACCAACATCATCAATGAAGGATAATTTCTCAGCGTAACCTAAAGACATTATATTGTACAAAGGATCTGTCTTTGTTTTTGGACAAGAACACAGCTTCCTTTGCCTCTCGATGTATAAAAAGCAGAAGGATCTGTTATAGACTTGGACAGTGACTTCTATTTAACAAGAATCAATATTTCGTTCTTTTTTCTTTTCTTTTTGGTAATATTGACAATTTTTTGGACAATTTCTCTTAAATACCACAAATTTTTTATCACCATCAAGATCTAAAAACATCACAGATTTAGATTTTTAAAGTGTTATTAAAGTTTTATGAACCCTAGATAAACCTAAAACTTTTTATTTATTTAAAAAATAGTCAAAATTAAGGTATATTTGGATATATATATATATATATATATTTTAAAAGGATATTACAAAGGATGGCATTAGGAAATGAAAAATTAAGTTTTTGATAATGGTTATTTTTTTTATTAGTTCTTTTTCGTAACATCAATTTTTGGATTAAAATGTCCATGTTACATTGTTAACGGGAAAATATTTGCTTAAAGATCAAAATATTTGGACTATTATCATCTCTAATTTTAGTGGTTAATTATTTTGTTAACATGGTAAAAATATTATAGCTGTAACATAAATGGATTAATATCTAAGAGGAGTGTATTGAACTTGAGATTTGAACTAATTTGTATTAAAACGATAAATCATATGTTATTCAAACATGAATTTTAAAATATCTTCAAAATTATATGTCATTGAATCAAAGAGTTTAAAATATACAATCCCTTGTTTTAGAAATATTTTAAAAGATGGATTTGAAAGTTTAAATTGAGATTTCAACTAATTCTTAGGGGTTGTATTGGATGGAGAATTGAGAAGAATCTGAGTTTTAATGAATTTTGAGATGATTTTGATGAATTTTGGTGAATTATGAATTTTGTTATTAAATTATCTAAAATTTCACCTCAAACTAGGCCTGGCAAAAAAAGCGGATCTTAAATACCCGGACCGAACCGACCCAAAAAAATGGATTTGGATAGTATTCGGGTAAGGTTAAATAACCGATTGGATTTTACAGCTATACCCAAATGAGTATCGGTCCGGATCGGGTATTATCCAATACCCGATTAGTATCCAAAGAAGCATAAGTAAAAACCCTAATATTAATACATTTCGTCATTTCCTTTAACCGAGGCTTGAATCAACATATTCACGGTCCTCCAAAGCCGTCGAAGATCGAGGCTCAATGTGTAATTGTAAGCGATTCATCTTCCTCTCACCGAAAAGAGTGTTTAATAAACCTAATCAGATGATGTTAGGTCTCCTGAGAATGTTAGTGCAACGGGTATTATTGGGTAAGTTGGGTTTTAGGGATTAAAATACCCGATCCGAAGCGGAACAAAAAATTATCCTTTGATTCACCGGTTTCCATAACAAATACTCTTACATGAACCGAACTGAGAGATACCCAAACCAAACCGACTCAATTTTTGTAATATACTTAAATGGATCCAAAATACAATACCCAAAAATATCCGAAACCCGAACGAGTACCCGAATGCCCACGATTTTGATATTTGTATTTAAACTAAGAAATTCCCTAAAATCTCACATAAGACTTTCAAATCCAATTCTTAAAATGTTTCAATAACAGTGGATTTGATTGTACATTTTAAAATCATTAATCCAATAACACTGGATTTTAAAAGATATTTAAAATTCATGTTTCAATAACATATAATTTTTTATTTTAACTCAAATCTCTCTAAAACTTAGTTCACTACACCTCTTTTGTTAAAAATAGAAAAATTAGAATCACATGATTTTAAGTGAGATTTTAGAGAATTTATTAAAAAAATTAATTTCACCAAAATTCAACCAAATCCTCTCAAAATTCACTAAAACTCAAATCACCCAAAATTTATAGTTCAATACACCCCTAAATCTAAATTATTATTTAATATGATATAAATTATGTTATGAACATAGTAAAATATTTTATCATGTGAATAATGGATAAAGCTTTATCGATAATATATTTAATTATGTTTATCAATATATCACAAAATATATCATGTTAATAAATAAATTATCGATAAAATTTTATCCATCATTCGCCTGATAAATACATTATTATGTTCACAATAAATTTATATCATATTAAATAATAATTTAAATGTAATCGATTTATGTCACATGATATAATGTTTTTATCATATTAATAATTAAAATTAGAACATATGACGGTCTAAATATTTAGATCTTTAAACAAATATTTACCCATTAACATTGTGGTATTTTGGTCTGAAATTTGATGTTATGACAGAGAACTAATAAAAATATACCTATTACCACAAAACTAATTTTCTAATATCCATGATTGTTATTAAACTGACCCTTTTTTAATGGTATTTTATGATATTTCTCACATTTATTTTGACTGGCTAAACAAAAGATTTTATCTAAGAAAAAAAATTAAATACGTTAAACTTATTGCAGCTTGCCTATCTAATTAAGTGGAAGTCGCCATTGCAAATTTTTGCATTTCACCAAATTTTTATTTATTTTTGATGACTAACTTTTTCTGTTTATTAATCAGAAATCTTTGAATAATGTGATCCATAATCTCTTGACTCCCGAAAATAGGCTTGGATAGTATTTGCGTGAGTTCACGGTCATACTCGGGTCCAATATCTTTGTAACAACCAGATTAATCTTTATTATGTTTCATATGCTTTCTGCATTATTTTTGTTTCCTTTCTTATTTTACTACGCTTTATGAGTTTGTTATTTAAATTATATATAGGTGAATATCACCCATTGAAAATTGAAGCCATTCGATAAAATGAGTACAATTTGTAAAACACTATTCATCCATTTATAAATAAGTGTAGTTCTACATTTTTCACACATATTAAGAAAATAATTAAATTTTTTTTATTCCTAATTAATATATTTCTATAAAAAAATTTTATTGGTCAATTTATTAAAACAATAAAGATAAGATTGGAAAGTTTATAATCACACTTAATCTAAAATAAAAATTTAATTCTAAAACGATGTTTATTTATACACAAAGAAGTATCATGATCGGGTTTGTATGGATTAGGTTTATCTATGTAGACGCTATGATGTATGTTGATACAAAAGTTTATATCAGATACAAATGAGGTTCTACCGAGCCGGTTTGAAACTCACGGGTCAAAACCAGTTTGTATTTAGTTTGGTACATATTTAACTAGTCGCTTGGTTTGAAATTTGAATTCGGATTAATTACAAGAAATAAATGCAATATATATTATCATTTCGCATATAATCAGAAGCCGGTACGCATAAGTGGAAGTATTCGGAAGCAGAAATGTAACAAAAATAATACTAATTAGAAAATAGATCTATACGTATTGGGTTTTGTTGTTTAAAATATTTTATTTTAATATGATTTTATATATAATATAAAATATTGAAAACATCAAACATTATAATTTAACATAAAATCATATTAAAATAAAATATTTTAAACAACAAAATTCAAAACATAATTTAAATATTATAATCCATTTAAGATATAAAAGTAATGTTTGAAGACTTGAGACCGTTCATTATTCTCATTTTTATCAACTCTATCAAATAATTGCTTCCAACTCTAATTCTTCAAGAAAAAAATCTGAAAATTTAAGTTTTTAAAATTATTTTCATCCAATAAATCAAATTAGTCACCTCCAACATTCCACATATAATTTGGTCATTTTTTATAAATAAAACTCTTTACAGATAGAATACAGAGGTTAGTGTGCACAAATAACAAATTTTTAGTTTTTTGTGGAACAATCTTGTTTTTTTGTTGCAGAATATACGAATTTGTCTGTACTCCAACACAATGGTCTAAACAATTTAAACTTTTATTAATTAAGGTTTTAAAATTTTATATTCTTGATAAAATATGTTAAGTTTGGCCATTAAATAATTTATAAGTCCAAAAAATAATTGTTGACTTATTTAATTTTTTTTATTTTTATTTTAACTTGAGCCAGCATTGATGATTCCGATCAACACCACCACCGCTTCCAATGTTTGAATATGTATTTTCTCTCCGCTTCTAAACCTCTAATTTTTGGAAATGTGATTTCGAGACGATTACCACTTCCGATTCTTGAGCGAGAAACGCAATACTATTTGCGACTTTATGTAACGCAGATTATCACTATGTATGACTATTTATCCCTAATTGTTAAAAATGTCAAACTATTATGATGATGGATTGATCCAGCTTAACCTATTTTATTGGTGAAATGTGTTGGGTCTTTTACTATTTTTCAACAGAGGTAAATGAGATGATGGGAAGGATTTGGATTTGTTGCCATTTAGTGCATGTGATGATGTGAACATATTGACTTTGTGTGCTTCTACAATTGCTTTTTTCGAGTGTCTACGTTAAATATTATGCTGTTATAACTATAAAAAAACAAAGACTTTGACATATTTTAAAGAAATATAATGTTGGGTACAACTAAATATTTATGCTATATAGTAAACATTTGTACAAATGGACAATTTTAGATGTACCCAAAGTAAACTACACATCATTATTTACAAAACTATATTAAATTTTTGACATATTTAACGTCAAGGAAATTTAGGAAAATCATATGTTGAATCTTGGAGATAAATTTTATTTAATATACACAAGCTAATTACGACACAATATACATAAGACTCGAATCTGGGGCTTTTAAGCGCAAAAGCTAGATACCACCACTGGATGAAATTAGTATGTATATAAGAGCATCTTCATCGGGAGATCTTAAGGGATTCTTAGTCGAGTTTCTTAGAAGAAAAAAATATAAAATTAAATAATAATATTATTTTTATTAAGAAGTATCTTAATTAGAAATTTTAAAAATTGTCAAGAAATCCTTATCTGTTGATTTATGATTGGTTAATTTTTTTCTCTTCTCTTTTTCATCCCTTTCTTTTCCTTTTCTTCCTTTCTTATTGGTTAATATTATTTCTTTTTCCTTTCTCTTTTCTCTACCGTTTTTTTCCTTCTCTCTTCTCTTTTTTTTCTAAAATTTTTAATTTTAACTGATGTAAAATTTATTAAAAAAATATTGGTAAAAACTCTTCATAGGTTCTTAACCAATGAAAATGCTCTAAGGACTATGGTTAGGAGAATACCTACTCGAGAATCGACGTTACAGACCATCAATCACTAGGACGGAACACTTAACCTAGTCTAGATGGTTAAACCCAAATTTATCTACAAATAAAGAAAAACAAAAAGACAAAAAAAAAAAGCTTTCCTCCACTTAAAATTGGATTTTTTGCAGTCCGATCGTGAGAAAAAATCCAACAAATAAAAGATTTATGCGTCAAAATTATAATATAATTTTAGGGATATTAATTTTATAAAAAAATTTGTTTTTTCTTTTTATGTTAAGCAACTCATAAAATTGGGCTGACCTGTTTTTCTTTATTTGATTAATTGAACAATCTATTTCTTAGTTTAAACAATACATATAGTTCATCTTTCCCATAACAAAAGATTCAAACTTTTAACCCTAGCTCATATTAAAACTCATGTTACCCACAACTCATCTTCCTTAATTAGGACATCTTTAGATGAGTTTGATAGCACTATAGATATATATTCCACGGTAATAAAATTCGTTTTAATTTGTCACTATATGACAACATTTTGTCTATATCCATTAAAAAGATACAAACGTTTTCTTCAGAAATTCTCCAAGACTTACGACATGTGTTATGCCATGCGGCAGATAATACGTACCGGAGGAAAAAATTCCTCTCTTTTATTATAAATCTCAAAACCAAAGACCAAACTCATCATCTTCTCTAGCTAAGTCATCATGGTGTCACTTCAAGCTTCTCTCTCTATTCCTCTTATTACCTTTTATCTATCACTTATCAACTTTGTCAATCTAAACGCAGCTACAGATTCAAACACTTTTATTTGCACTCCTTACCCATGTAACCAACCGCCTTCTTCTCCAGGCTACTTTCCATATGGTAATCCTCCTCCACCGCCTTCTCCTACAGGCTACTCTCCATACGGTAATCCTCCTCCACCTCCTTCACAGGCTTCACCGCCTTCACCGCCGCGTTCTCACTGCCCTCCTGTTCCGACGAACCAACCACCACCTTCCACCACGTATTCTCCTCCGTATCCTTACTTTTTTACTCCACCTTACCCTTACGGTACTCTCAACGGAGGAGGCCAAGAAGGAGGAGGAGCTGGTGGCGGCCAAGTAATCGGAGCAGCGGTGGCTTATTATTCCTCTTCCGTGCCGGTTTATGTTTTGATGCTTGTGTTATCTTATGCTTTTGTTGTCCTTTAGGGCATGCATATATAGGTTTAGATCAATATTAGCTCTACCAAAAGCCACCTTCTTCTTTTTTCTGTTATTATCTCACAATTTTTGTTTGTATAATTTCGAAGTAAGTTCAATAAAAAAGAGAAGTTAAATATTCTCATCGTTATTGTTCAAAAGAACCACTCAGGATACCCAATTCAGTTTAGTTCGAACAGGTAAAAAGATTTTGATAACGAAAAAGACCAAACAAGACCTCTTTGTTTTTGATTTTTATGATTTCCAAGATAAATATAACCAACAACAACAATAGACATATTGAAACCTAATTTCAATGTAAAAATTGTGTGGATTAATATAAATTTTGCTAAACGACCAAATTATACCAAAGTAAACTGAGCGATACGTGATCACTGTATCATTTATCCAGAAACAAAAAAGCCAAACAAAAAAAAAAACCACTAAACCGAGATCAAAACGAAAACCGGTTGAGACACATAAGAATCGCAAATTCACAAATTTGCATTTTAACCAACCCATGCAACGATCGGCTGGAGCAATAGATTCCTCTAGCCATCCACGTGGTGATTCAGTCTTTGATCCGACGAGACGAAAAATCTGTGAAAAGAAATCAACGGTGGTGATTCCTTCAGAGAGATAAAAAAAAGTAATAATAAATTACTCTGTTATCTTCAGAGACGATATCAGAGAACATGAAATGGCTTCGCTTCCTTTCAACACCATCCCTATTAATCTTCCATTTTCAGTATCAACAAAACCCATCACGATGAACAAGCTAATTCTCCTTCTTCCACATATGTAGATCAGAGAAGCTCTGAGCTTAGTTACGGAGATGAATTTCAGAAACCTTCGAATTGGTCCCGAGATATACGGTGAAATCCTTCAAATTTTTTTTTTCTCTAAATTTAAATACTAATATCTTAACAATATAAAAATTAAATTCAATATTAAAAAATACACTTCAATTAAAACATTAAAATAAAAAAATATAAACACTAAAAATAACAAAATATATTTTAAAAATATAATAAAAGCTTAAATAATAATCCAGTAACCGGAAAATTAGTAATTTATCGTAATTTTTATTAAAATTCTAAACTAAAAATAAATAAAATTTAGTTTAATAATAAAATAATAAAAAAATTCTTTTTAATAATATAATAATAGTGAATATTTTTTTTAGTGTAATATTTAGTATTGTGGTTAGAGATGAAAAAAAATTTAGTGCTAAAATTACACTAAAATAGTATAATTTTTACACTAAAATAGAGTTAATGGCTGGAGGACCTAATAGCATCATATCCCAAATGAGAAGTGGCAGCAAACCGGTACGTCAGATCTTCAGACAACTAGTTTACTTATTCAGCTAGTACATGGACCGACCGATTGTCGGTGGAGAATCAGAAAACAAACCTCAGCCATCCACGTGGGAATGTATATAAACCAGTTCGACGCATTGTTTAATTCCACAAGTTTCCCTAAGGCCTGAACTTGTGCTAAACCACGAAATTGCCTCATCTCCGGTTTTCGCTGACCGTAACAATCACGCATTCATGCGCTTTAACTTTCGCTTTGTCACCGACACTGATGAAGTGGCCAGACCACGTTCAAACACTCAGATTCCGTCTAATTAAACTTTCAAGGAACAAATAAAAATGTTTTTGTTTACAAGATTATTTGAAATTGTTACAAGTTTACTCTAATATTTTAGGGTACAAATAGATTATTAATCAATGAATACATTAAACGAAGAAGAATATTCTATGCTTGTGACATGGTCTTAAATTTATAAATATTGGAGTAATGAGTTTCTGATGCCTTAATTTATGAAGAAGAGATGCTCTTCCGACTCCCACGTGACATGTTTGATTTCATTTTTTGTCGACTTGACATGATTGATTATATATATTTAGAATAATATAAAATTTTGCATGTTTTTTTTTTGGTCTAAAAAGGTATTTCTATTTTCAGCTACACTAACAAGTTATCCCATCGTAATCACATGATAGTTGTGAATCCAGTAGAAATATCTTAACAAAAGAGAACAAGTCATAAATATTGTTAACCAAAATAAATGTGACATAAGTTGTAAGTTACATAAGTTGGGGCCACGAATGTGTTGTCCGAATTCCTAATTTTTTTATTTTTCTTCCCTATATTTTTTTGAAACTTCAATACTCGATCTACATTTAGTCTACAAATATTATAGGGTAAAATCCGAAACATTAATGTCTAATTAATTAAGTACAGCAAACATTTGTAGCGGCGGGTGTGGTCTAAAATCTAATAATGATTTCGTCTTGATGGTTAAGGTCGAAAACAGACCACAATAATACAACTATATCAAATTCTGATTCATAAACTTTGTCACTTTAGGCTATTAGCATGTCTCACTTGTTTCATCTTTTATATTAGTCTATTTATGATTTTATATACACTTTATGTTCCTAATTCTGTTGTTCATGTGCTTAAATCGTAACCGCTGTTCTAAAATTTGAAAGCTAACAAAGATTATGATGTTAAATATATATATATATATATATATATATATATATTCCTAGTCCCTACATAAAAAATAGGCTGTCTAAAAAGTTTTTCAATAATTTAATAAATATTTCACATAGTAGGTGGAAGCCTGGAGCACAGCGTGTGACATGGCCACAAACTTGCAAGCCCATAAGCTTAAATTCGCAATAAATATATTAACTAATGTCGCAATAAATAAAATACTCAATGGCAAAATCGTAATTTCAACAAGAATCCACGTCCATTTAACTAAACGCCATCTTCATTTTCGAACTCAACTCAACTCTTCACTCTTTCTCCACAGTCCAACAATGGCGAAGATGATGATGAGTTTCATCATCTCCCACATTCTCCTTCTCGTCATCTTCCTCACAATCCAAACTCACGCGCACAACGTCACGCGCCTCTTACAAAACCACCCATCTTTCTCCTCCTTCAGTCATTTCCTAACTCAAACTCACCTCGCCGACGAAATCAACCGGAGAAGAACCATAACCGTTTGCGCCGTCGATAACGCCGCCATGTCAGCTTTAACATCCAAAGGCTACACAATCTCAACTCTCAAAAACATTCTCTCCCTCCACGTCCTTCTTGATTACTTCGGCGCCAAAAAACTCCACCAGATCCGTGCCGGCTCTGCTCTCGCCGCTACTCTATTCCAGGCCACCGGATCTGCTCAAGGAATGACCGGATTCGTCAATATAACGGATCTGAGAGGTGGTAAAGTCGGATTTGGTCCCGACGGTGGAGATCTATCTTCCTTCTTTGTTAAATCTATTGAAGAAGTTCCGTACAATATCTCTATCATTCAGGTTAGTAAAGTCTTACCGTCGGAGAGTGCGTCGGCTCCGACTCCGGCTCCGTCGGAGATGAATCTCACCGGAATAATGTCGGCTCATGGATGTAAAGTCTTTGCTGAGACTCTTCTTTCTAACCCCGGAGCTTCAAAAACGTACCAGGTACTTTACTAAACCCTGATTATGTTGATAAATTTAATTAAATTTATCGATAAATTGATGCATGTCGCTGTATAAATGTAGAAATTAATTAAAACAAAAAGATGGCAAATTTTATTAGTACTGTTTTAATTTTCCGTTTTCTAATTATAAATAAATTAATTAATCAATAAGTAGATGCATGCGACTGTAGAAATGTAGAAGTAAATTAAACCAAAAGAATTAGGTACGTACACTAATTAACCCTGAATAGTAAGTACGCCATTTAGAACCAATAATAGTAGTATTAAATTTCGTTGCTAAATTCGAAATTAACTAATCAGAAATGATGCATGTGGTTAGTCACTTGTTCTGTTGGCTTGTAGCCAATAGCCATTGGTTTTTAAGACAAAAAAGTCCAAATATAGTCAAACATATATACTTGATTACCTCAATTATCGGAACATTTTTAATCAGTTTCTTACTTGTGAAACATAATTTGAAAAAACTGAAATTTAAAAGACGACCATCTTTCATTTATGAAAAAGTAGCAATAATTTTTCCCACTAACTCACTTGGCATTACAATTGCGTAGATAAAAAATGTTAACTTCTCTCTTTAATAGTATCAACTTCAAGATCCGAAATCTCACATTTAAAAAAATGGCTTTTTTGGAACGTGTTTTGGTTATAACAGGAGAGTATAGAAGGAGGCATGACAGTGTTCTGTCCAGGAGATGACGCCATGAAAGGATTCTTGCCCAAATACAAGAACTTGACAGCTCCAAAGAAAGAAGCTTTCCTCGATTTCCTTGCCGTCCCGACATATTACTCAATGGCGATGCTCAAATCCAACAATGGTCCGATGAACACACTTGCTACCGATGGAGCCAACAAGTTCGAGCTCACTGTACAGAACGATGGAGAGAAAGTTACGCTCAGGACAAGGATCAACACTGTCAAGATCATTGATACTCTCATTGATGAACAGCCTTTGGCTATATATGCGACCGATAAGGTTTTGTTACCTAAAGAGCTGTTTAAAGCTTCGGCTGTTGAAGCTCCTGCTCCTGCTCCCGCGCCAGAGGACGGTGATGCTGCAGATTCTCCAAAACCAGCTAAAGGGAAAGCGAAAGGGAAGAAGAAGAAGGCTGCACCGTCTCCGGATGATTCTTTTGATGAATCGGATTCGCCTGCTGAAGGGCCTGATGGAGAGGCGGATGATGCGACCGCTGATGATGCTGGTTCGGTTAGGATCGTCGGAGGAGCTAAGGCTTGTTTGGTGGTGAGCTTGCTCTGCTTGTTTGCATCTTCTTGGCTTCTATAGTTCATTTCTTGTTTCTTCTCTTCTTCTTTGTTTTTGTTCGTTTTTTATTGAATCCTTTATTTATGGCTTTGGGAGAAAGTAAATGAGGTTTATTTATTTCCCCCTATCATTGAGTTTTTTTTTTCTTTAAATTTGGTTTCGAATTAGTTAGTCGGTGGTTTATTATATATTTGTGTGTTCTTGTTTCACGTGTTTGTTTAGTTGATGATGTAATGAACGGTGTTGGGAAGACTAGATACTAAATATATTTGTGCACTAGTTTCTAGTCAACTTCGGTATTTTGCCGGAACATTGCACTCCGATCTTCTATAATGGTAAATTTAGAATTGGAGGAATATATACTAAAATAAATATTAGATTGAATCAAACGTAATAATGTAAATGAAACCCTTGTAAAGTGACATACAAGGTAATATAGCTATAAAGTTATACAAATTTACCATTTTCAAAGTAAATAAAAATCCTAGAAATTAGACAACAACAAGAGGAAGTAATTCCAATTGTGAAAGATGAAAATGACAAATTAGTGAAGATGATTTTTCTTTAAAGTTCGTAACTATGGATTTAGGAACCGTAAAAACGTATAAGCCTGAGACAAGTTATAGTTGACGTTTCAAGTTACTTATCAGCCAAACAACTCATTGGACAATGCGACTAATCCATCTTCAATCATATTCAGTGACACTGATCATAATGAAAATTTTCCAAAACAACCGGGTCTCTTCATCAAGAAATCATTCATTTGGGGTTGCTTTAGAGAAACATAAAGATCAGTAGATCACATACTATCTCTGGTTTGCTACACCTAACCAAGTTTCTCCAAATATCAAGGAGAAATGAGTATAGGCAAATCTAAACCAAGCCTTAAAATAATTCAAACGCTACTGAAAGTTCTGTGCATCTGAACCAAATTAACTTATATTATGATCAAATATATATATTATCAAAAGTACATTTGAATCTTTAAAATCTATTCAATAATTAAAAGCATTTGTATCTCTTTTATATATATATATATATATATATATATATCTTTTTCTGAATCCAAATCCAACTCGAATAGAAATAAAAGTCAGTTCTAATGTAGACTTATTTTCTAAATAAAAAAAGAGCAGAGACACGGAAATCCAGTCGAATAACCAAAACAATCAATCATATTTTTTATGAAGATTTAAATTTTGTTAATTAAGAAAAAAAACAAAAATGCCCCAAAAGACAAAATATCGAAAAGTGTTAATCTATATTATAAATAAACTTTTATTTTTGGCTATATTTCTATATGACTTCGTGGATGCATAAGAAGAAACCACGTATTCATAAAACACATGAATAACACGGAAATTCATATTAGACAGAATTAACTTAATAAGACGATGTTAACATATAATGAGATGGAGACAAAGGGACAATGGAGATATCAATTACTCACCATTTGTAGTCATGGATTGCGAGTCCATCCATTTGATCGTTGATGTCATCCCTCCTCTGAGTAAAGGAAACAAACAAAGTTTCGAGTAACACTCTGGAAAATAGTTCAGCGATTATACTGAACATGGTCGTAGGTACAGTTACCAAGTGACTTTTGAAGGATTGCTCAACATTGCAGTTTAGCGAATAAGTTTTAAACTACATAAGAAATAAACTTTTCTTTCCTTACTATATTTCTTTACTACTTCATTAACCTTGCTAATGGCTTCAAATTTTGTTGATGTACAAAGCGTGTTCAAGACTTCACTTTCAAAAAGAAATTCCTAAAAACCATATAAAAACATATGGACACATTATACTTTTGATAGCTGACTTTTACAAGAAGCATATTATAATCACATCAAACAATGTTTATATCTACAGAAATACGATCCATTTTAAAGGTGATGAAATTGTACTTATGAAGCTCACAATGAGATACGGTTCGAGTTTAGCGTCGTCTTGAAATACATCGTAACCGCAATATTTGTTTGTTTATTGTTATAATTATTCTCTTAAAATTTTAGAATATAAAAGATTTTGTTAACAATAATAAATTATAGTATTTGCAGAAATATGCAAAGAACAAAAAAACCTTTCTCATGACCTTTAAACATTTACTTAAAAAATTGCCTAAAATTGACAACCAATTATACAATTAACGTTATAGCAACAACAAACATACCAAATCAAGATTTGGGCATAAGAGATGCTTGTGTGTTTAACAAGGTTGACCAATTTTGCAACTAATAACACCTACAGGTGGATGTGTGGTCTTGAGAAGTGAAGCTGGTCGAGCTACCATACTCGACATTTTTGCATAGCTTGGAGAATCCTCGTTCCCTGATGGTGTAAAGAAAGCACCATTAAGCATTTCATCTCCTTCTGATTTCCAATCCCATCCTTTCCACTCATCATCTCCATCTGCATTGTCTCGCTTTGTCACCTACGCGTATAAAGCATGTCAGTGTTCTAGAATCTAGTCCAATTTGATTTATTTAGTTTGTTTCGGTAAGAGAGGAAGTTATACAAATCAAATCATATTCCTTTTGGATCAGTTTATGGGTTTGGTTTAAGTTTGAATTGACTACCAAAATCTTTGTAACCGTATGTACTTTTCATATCGATTTTTGGTTTGGTTTAGTTTTATTTATTTGAGTTTCGTAGAAACAAAAAAAAAAAACTCAACAAACAAAAACAAAATCTCGTTGCGGTTTTAATTGGTTGGATTCCGTTATATACCCCAATTAGATAGACAAGGTCATGGAACATTTGATAAAACAAAGCAAAAGGTTAAAATTTCTAAAAGTCCAGTTAATCATGAATTAAATTGGATATACATATTAAACGCTATTTATTCAGTGGAACACACGTCACTTACATACCTCTTTTGTGAATTGATTATCCGAAGCTATGAAAACATTTCCTTGACTAAGAATAGTTGGATTAGCACTTCCACCAATAGCATACATCTCCCACTCTCTGTAAATGTTATTCACTATATGAAAATACCCATGCCTGCACCTACACATCCCATATATAAACCATAGCTAGTAATTAATATCTTATTATATAAAGCTATAAAACCTCCATTTTGTAATTAACTAATAGATTTGACATTAACAAAAAACATAAACAAAAAAAAGTTGTACTTACCTCGGCATTCTCTGGACAAGCCCTTCACCAAAATAGTTAAACGCGATCGTAACTCTCATATCCCGATCACCGTAAAAGTCATCACTATGACCCAAAAGCATGACTTCATTATGATTCAACATGTAGCTATTCGAAATCGTTATATCCGTCGATCCACTCACCGCATCAATAAGCCCATCGTAACATTTCTCTAACGTACAATGATCAATCCAAATATCTCGAGACTCATATATCGAGATTCCATCTCCATCGGAATAACCTCCCAACGACCGTTTCGCCGGAACACAATCGTGAATATAAATATTATTTATAATTATATTACTCACCTTATATAAAGTTAAACATGGTCCATAAGCTATTTGAACGTTATTTCCTCTACCATCTATGGTTTTGTATGATGTCACTTGGAGATCTTCTTTTAGTTTGATTACCATGTCTCGATCAAAGATGATCCATAGAGGTTGATCTTGTGTTGCGGCGTACCGTAATGTACCTGGAGATGGGTTTAGTGGATCGTCGTCTCCTGAATCGGTCACGGTGTAGAACTCACCGGCTCTACCGCCTACTGAGTCGCGTCCGAATCCAACCGCGCAATCCGCGAGGTTCTTGCGGTTGGCTTTCCAGTTTTGGTCGCATCTCCAGCAATCGTCGATTGGATTTCCAGTTGATGAGCAAGAAGATGTTGAGTTTGATGTCTCTGATGTTGATAGTGGCCTTGCGATTGGCGGTTTAGGAATCGCAAACGCAAACGCAGAGGAAGCGTTTAAGAAAAACAAGAAAAAGGTACAAACAATTGACATTGTTTTGTCTTAACAAGATGTTAAACTAGCTAACAATTTCACTATAGGAACATTATGTTTATATTTGTTCATTCTATATATGCAAGAGACATTAAATGCGCTAAAAAATAAATATGGAGGTAAGTAAAGAAATTAGGTGAAAATTTAAAGAATTGGGTCCAACACAAGACATTACGCCGTTTTATACTGGTGGATTTGATCTATATTTTTTAGAAAACAAAAACAACAACAGAGGCTATTTAATTGTAACCACACTTCAAATAACTACGTGCCATTTAAAGGATATTTTAAAATGTCATGTAGTTTAGTCTCCGTATCCTTAAACAGCACCCATGTTGCAATTTTTTTCATTGAGCGTTGCCAAGGACTGCGCTTCGTTAGAAAGGTAGAAAGACGACATACAGTTTTTAGTCAGAATTCTCAAACAGCATGGAGTATTGACTTTCGGCTTCTACCATCACTTGTTATTCTTAAAAAAGTTTATAGGAAAAATGTCGGGGAATAAGCATGAAACAACCCCAAAAGCCAAAAGGTAACGTTTACATGCATACTGTGTTTGATGGGTATAAGACATTTCAGTGTTCGAGACAAGTCAATAAATTTAGAAAGCAGGGAAGATTGATAATTATCTCTTAGACTTTCTAGCATACTAGAAGTTTCAATTAATATGTGCACTTCCTAGATTCATATTGCGACACACTACTGAAACTCCCACGATCGTTAGTACTCAAGACTCATCTTTATCAAGCGACCTTTTCCTTGAGGAGTTTTATATTATGCTCTCTCCCGCATGTCTGAAGACTGAAGTAGAAACACAAAGTTGATGATATCCTATCACCGAAACCCTGGCCGGACATCGTCTCCCCAATTCTCAAAACCACGTACGGGAAGCACCGATTTTGCTAATCTTGTCATACTTTTATTGTTTTTCTGGTCCAAATAATTTACATTATATTGAATCATTGATCACCAAAAATCAGAAAATTTTAAGGTAACAATATCTATTATCGAATAACATAAAAACCTTAACGTGTCTAGAACAAATAAAAATAACTAGTTACGAGATATTATATAGATTTACTTGTAAGGATTTGAGTCTGTTTATATCGTGGTTGCGTTGAACTACGTCGTCCTCTTTATCTTCTTCTTCTTCTTGGGATCTAAAGCAAAAGCTACACAATTACCATATGGGTGTACATATCATGAATAATATTGAGATGACGCAGATAATCACCATCGGCCATTCCCAGAAAGTTATTGGTTGAGATGAGCTTGAGGTTTGTAAATCCGTCGTATCAATCTGTGGTTTTTTTTTCAGTCACCGTACGTATCCTAATCTAGGAGGCTGAAGTTGAGTACAATTTTTATACATCTTGGGGCTAGCCCAATCTCGATAGAATTGGGAATTAGATTAGAGGAAACTAGGAATATAAGAATTTTTCCTTAAAAATAAATACAAGAATATTTCCTAATCTCTCCAATACTTTTTTTTAATAGGTTTTTGAGCAAACGCTAATACACACATATTTATAAATTTTTCTATTTTTTCTTAATTTTACCAGATGCAAAATCTAGTAAAATTTTCACTGCTTTTGTAATCTAAAAACAGCACCCATGTTGCTTCATCGTCCGTTAAAGTACTGCGTGCCATTTGAAAGCTATAAAGACGACACACTGTTTTTAATTATAATTCTAAAACAGCGTGGAGTTTAGTTTATTATCATCTCTTTCTTCCCGTTTGTGTGAAGTGAAACAGAAACAGAAACAGAGCAAATGGCAATATCTCAGCTTTTTGCTCCATTACCATCTCTCACCGGAACCCTAACCCTAACCGGTCGTTCTTTTCTCCCTCTAAACCCTAATCCCCAATTCCTAAAACCTAGACTTACTAGAGAAAGAGCCGCCACACTCGTACTCCAATCCAAGGGGGATGATTCCGTCGATGCATCAGATCGGATAATCTCAGCCGTGTGTTACTTCTATCCATTCTTCGATGGGATTCAGTACGGTAAATTCATCATCACACAGTACCAACCTTTCCAGATTCTCATCCAGCCTCTGTTTCCCGCCATCAGGGCCTTCAAGAGCTTCCCTTTCAATGGGTTTCTAATCTTCATTACTCTCTACTTCGTTGTCGTGAGGAACCCTAATTTAAGCAGGTACGTTAGGTTCAACACGATGCAGGTGATTGTGCTTGATGTGCTGTTGATTTTCCCGGACTTGCTTGAGAGGAGCTTCAATCCCAGAGATGGATTTGGTTTAGATGTGGTGATGAGTTTGGACAGCACAGTGTTCCTCTTCTTGCTTGTCTCTTTGATTTATGGATTCTCTGCTTGTTTGTTTGGTCTGGTCCCCAGGTTGCCCATTGTTGCTGATGCTGCTGATAGACAAGTCCTTTGATGCAAGAACAAATAATATATTTGTATTTACACTTTCTCCGTATTGAATCTGTTTCCGATCAGAGCATATAATGTAACTTTTTGATCAATTGAAAAAGGGGTTTTGCACACTTTTGCCATAGAGGTTAAGAGTTAACAAATAAAGAATAAAAAAAGAGAGAGATATCATTATAACAATTTTGATTTGATTATTTTGATCCTCATCACATATCTGAAAAAGCAATATGGTGAGGAAAGATCAATTCTGTAACAAAAGACAAGCACACCAATGGTGAGGACTGTTTTTACATATCTGCACTCATCTGTCTAATGAAAGGGACAAAGTTGTTCCAGTTCTCCACCCTAAAGATCTTCTCATTCATTCTGAAAAATGTGAAAGATCTTACAGTGTCACCATTCGGTTGCACACAGTTCTCCCGTATTTGCCTTAGTCCCATCTGTTGCAGCATTCATATACATATACGGTTAGTAACCACAGTTTCACCTCATTGTATAGGACTATAGAATGAGGAAATCTCTCACCTTGTCAAATCTTTCGCTTGTGTTTCTACCAGTCACATGTATTGTCCTCTTCTTCGAAACATCGTGTATCTAGCAGAAAAAAGGGGACAATGTTGATTTGTTCATGTTCTGAAGGCATGCTTGATTATCTCAATGGAAGACGCTAATGTTGCAGCGCAGTAAGAACAGAGAGACTAGACCAGTGTGAAGTGTGTCTCAATGGAAGTAAATAGTGCCACAACAATGACTGGTGTAAATACAAGTAACATACATAATCTTCATGTGAGCATAACTAAATTCGAGATTGTAATTTTAGGAAACAATGTACCTGTCTAAGCAATCCTTCAGGGCTGCAAAGATACTTCTCAGGTGTTTCACTGTCCGCCATATCCAAACAGCTGGAAAAGATATGAAAGATTCATCTCTTTAGTAACACTGAACTCATGCAGCTTTCATGTACATTGTCAAAGAAAACTTCAGAAGAAGGCTCTTACGGGATATGCAGAGCAGCACCATGGCGTGACAAGACGGAAGCAACAGGATCATAACCATCCCTGAGGGCAGTATTGTAATAACCTGCAGTTAGTTCAGCGGGGTGTGACGAAGTCTTATACCACCAATAGATTCCACCAATTTTTGCAACCAACATAACAGAGTTTCTCTCCTCTTCCTGACGTCTCCGTAAAACATCGGCTGCCTTTGCAAGAATAGCATCAGCATGACAAATCAACTTCCCACTGTACCATTCCTACAATGAAAATGCAGTTCGCAGTTTTGTTTATTATCCAACTTACTAGCCACTTTTGCTGAACACTACTCAAGATCATAACAATGCAGATATTATTATGAAGTCGCCAAAGATGATATGATATGAGAACATACTAGAAAGAAACGACCATAGTCAGAGAGGAAACTATCATTCCCCTCCTCAAAGAACGGAATTCCAGATGGAAAGCTATTATAGCAGCCGGTATTTGGAGGATCTCTGCATCCCCATTGAGGTTTGCCTTCTTGAGATGCCACTGCCATCAAGTCTTCCATCCTAAACCAAGTAGTATAGTTCACAATCTGTAAGAGTGATTCGCACAGCAAGTAAAAATTTTGAATTAATAATCACTCACATGTACTTGTCATGGCATTGAAATTCACCAATTCCAGGGAATTTCCATCTCCCATCTCCACAAGGATGTGCAGGATATCTGCAAGCAATGTCATGTAAGAAACTTCTATTATAGCTATTGTGGCTTTCCGATTGGTAGTCTAAAGAAAATCAGAAGTACCTAAGCTCCCCCGAAGGACCAAGACCTATACTTATTTCTTCAATCACATTCCCAAAATATGGTTCAAAGTTTGTAGAAAAACTGAGCATAAAATCTTCATAGCATTGTACAGCAGTACGGCCACCGAACAAAGGAAGTTGATCGACACCAAGTGTGAGATAGTCATTGTTGGAAAATCCATTTTTATCTCGATAGTATATATCTTTATTGCCGTCTCCAATCTGGAAATTATAAGAGGGAAAGCTGCTGAGCGAGACTATATTACTAGACCAACAGATGTACAAGTTCTTAACAGAGGAAAGGACTCCCAACAACAATATAATCAACTAAGCACGAGCTATCAGTTCTCAACCTTAAAAATATTCAAAGGAAGAAGTAAAATCCGAATCAGGCAACCTTTGCTATGTCTACTGCAGACAAATAACTAAATACCTGATATTCTAACAATACAAACCTCTCGGATCCAGAGTGGAAGACTGATACCTCCTTTTCCACCAAACAAGTGCATATTTGAATGAAAACAAAGCGAAACATGTAACTTCAACCCTGCCTCAGAGATCATTCTAAAGAGCTCTTCATATAGTGACCATTTAAACTCAAGAGGACAGAAACGCTCCACAATCCCCCACCAAACCTCAACTCCGATTCCATGAACACCAGCTAACTTGAGTGCCTTAAGAGAAACAGTTAAAGCCTTGAGCCTGAAACAGGTAGAAACTTCATTCATTCCCTGATTATCAAGAGAATACAAAAAAAAATAGAGAACCAAAAGAAGAAAACTACACTTGTCTTATTCTAAACTGGTATTATACTATATTTTATACCATGTAAGGTTATATAAATCGGGTACATTGAAACATTGTCAGAAACTTAACCTTTTAATAATCGGGCACCCATAAGCATCAATTCCAAATGTATCAATTGGCATCATCACAAAAACTGGAACTCTCTTGTGCCTTGATGATACCAACACAAACGATCGTGATTTCTCTCGAGCATCCATGCTATATCATGTTCAACAACGAAACCATCGATTAGCGAATTCACTTAATTCCAACTCTCAATTTTATTCATAGACAACTAATTTTCCTCAAATTGATTCCATTAAAGAAACGTCTCACGAACTAACGAAATCTTCCTAATCGCTTCCATTTTTATTTAATTCAACAGCGAGAGAGAAACGAATTACCTAAAGATTCGGCTGTTTCCGCCGACGGAACGCCACTTTGTGATGAGACGACCGCGTTTGAAAGGAGGAATCATAGAAACGCTTCGGAAAAAGTTACGATTACGCTTCGTTCTCTGCTCGAGGAAACAAGATTTCAAAGAAAATCCTCCGGGATGGAAGAAATTACCGCCGGAAACTCCACGACAGCCACATCCGATTACTCCAATCTCCGCCATTTTCGTCTTCTTTATTCTTCTCTCCTTCGTCGGAGATATTTTCTGATGGTTTTAGATGCGGAGGAAAAGAGACGGAGGTGGAGTACTTGAAACCCAAAATTTATTTATTTCTCTCTTTTTCTTGTGTTTTTTCTTAACGACGCAAAATTTATTGGTATTTGCTTTCTTTCGTTTTATTTATTGACATTTAATTTCAAGAAAACTATCAACTTTATAATTCCTCTATGGCCCCTCGTATTTTCTTGTGTTGCCTTCCTTTTCTAGTTTTTGCCCATATATTTTTCAGAGCTTCTAGAATTGCCCCTTTAGTATTTTACCTGCCTAAAATCAGTGAAATTTGTAATTACTATAGGTAAATAACGTTTTACTTGTTTGAAATTTAGTTTAAGTAGATAATGAAATTAGTCTTATCTTCACGTATTATAAATAGCAGAATTAAAATTTCAAACTTGTGAACACTTTAATCTTTTTGTATATCCTATGACTTTTTGTAATTGAATTAAAAAATTACGAGGACTAGAGTATGATATACTCAAACTATTGTACTTTAGATGGTAAAAGTTTTATTATCCATTGAATAAGGCTTTTCAACGAAGAAAGACAAAAATCTATTTACAATTTTGCTGACGTGGAAACATCTCGTCCCTTAGTGGATAAGCATGTAAATTATCCATTAAAAACAAATCCCATGCCACTCGCCATTATGCATGTCAAATGAGTCAACATGTAGGATCAGTGGTGTTTGGGATAAAAATTTTATCCGTAAATATTTAATCAGTTTGATTTAAAGGTCAAAGACAATCAATTCGTATCAATCACGCTAAAAACTCGTAAAATCTACAGATAATTCGTTAATCTGTTTATTTTTCCTGTTAAAAAATTTCAAATTAATTTACAATTTTTTTAGATTAAAGATTTATCAATCCATTTTTTAACTCGTCAAACCGGTTAAATATATATATTTTTAAAAATATTTGTGAATTATCCACTAATCTACGGATTTTGATCTGACGATTTGCATCTGTCCTACAATTTAAATCTTTCATACTGATATGCAAAAAAAGATTTATCAATCCGCATCCATCCTACAACAAATCAAATCAAATTTTGAGAGTCCTACTCGCCATCATCAACTGCAGTGTATTTTGGGGCTTTTTGGTAATAGTATGCGAAATATTAAAAATGTCACACATATTCATGTGAATCTATTATTTTCGTGTTCATTGTCATATATAGAGTCGATCAAATAGAATATGGATCCACGATATGTCATGTTTCAATGTCGAACTTATCAAGTGGCAAAACTCTGTTTCTCACATATAGTTGATTTATTCGAATGTAAAGGAAAATAAAAGAATAAAGTTGTGTTTGACGTAGAATTATATCTACCAGTCCGATTAGTAATTGAAGAGGCCGTTCACACCCAATTCAAAGCCATTATGGTTTGACTTGTCATGAACATTATACTTAAGAAAATGTATTCGATTAATCTGAAAAAAATCTTAAGTAAGACATCAAATTCAGGAAGAAATTCAAGGAAGATGTACATCTTGATGGTTTTCATATTCTATGAAAATCACAAACAAACAAAAATGTCATCCAAGAGAGAAAATAAACATCATAAAATCGATGCACGTATGATGTGATTGCAATTTGTGAATTTAATTGCTAGTTGCAGTTTTTTCTGTCTTCATATATATTATGTTTGAATGAGTTAAAAAGACAAATGAAATTTTGAGTTAGCTCAGTCAAACATGTAAAATCTAACCATTGCATCTTAATGTATCACAAACTTACGAATGTAGGTGGATATACATTCTACAAATGCATGAGACATTTTTTTTTTGTTGCTAGTCACTTTTATTTTGTTGTGTTGTATGTACATATCTGTATGACCACATGGTGATGGCGCTATCAATATGATTTAAAGGATCTGTCTCTTCTTGGTGAATATTTGAGGAAAAAATGCCTATATCTTTACCTTCACAACTTTGTGTGCTTTAAGGGATGATAATAGTAAGTGAAAAACGTCTATACAATGTTAATGCATATTCAAAAACTATGAATTATTTTAGACTTTAGAAGAAGACCAGCGAGGGAATCTATGAAAGTTTTTAAAAGAAATGTCGATGTCTCCTAGTATTATCAAAATAAACTATCGAGTATTAATCATCGTATTAGTGTGACAAAATCACGTAAATAATTAAGAATGTATAATCTACAGCAAAAGGTTCATTTTCTAATTTCTATTCAACTAAAGTGCCTCTAAAGATCAAGCACCATAGTGAACGGATTCATTTTTAGAACCCGACTAATCTCCGGCATGAACTTCTTCAGTTATCTCAAGCGCCAAATTTGCGAAAGAATTATTAACAAAATTTTCAATAAAAGCAAAAAACTAATATTTGAGAATCATCTTTCTTGATCATGCTATAATATACGGCTTTCCTTTTGTTGACCTCATATATATCCCCTCTTTAATGCTACAATGTAAAGGTTTCCTATTTTTTTAGTGGTTTGTAATTTGTACTAGTGCTTTCGTTGCAATTTTTTACAATTTTTGTATGTTTCGATAGCTTATCACTACATCCGAATGATGATATTAGTATTTAAATTTTCATGATTATAAACTATTGTAGTTATTTTTCTTTTTGGCTTTAGATTGAAACCAAGGTATCAAGATGGGTCGAAAGATGGTAAAGATGGCGAAGATAACGAACGAGAAAACAAGGTTAACAACTTACAAGAAGAGGAAAGCTTGTTTGTATAAGAAAGCCAATGAGTTCTCAACACTATGTGGAGTGGACACGTGTCTCATTGTGTACGGCCCAATCAGAGCAGGGGACGAGGTGGTCGTGGAGCCCGAGTTATGGTCGAAGGATGAGAGCAAAGTCAGAAAGATCATAACTAAGTACATGGAGACTGCGTCGAGCAGCTGCACCAAGACTTACACCGTACAAGATTGCTTGGAGAAAAACAATACTAAGGTGGAGAAATCGAAGAGTGCGACAAAGAAGTATCTTCCATAGGACAAAAAATTTCGCCAAGTGTTCTTGAAATGAGCTCTATGAAGTTTACATGGCAGTAGAAAACAAGATTAAGGAGGCTGCTAATAGGAACCAGACATTTCCTGAAAGTATGTCTTGGTCTAATGACCAACTTGGTTTATGTGGTTATAATCCGCAATGTCTCGAGCAGTATCAGTTGTTTCCTCTGTCTACAATGGGCCACAGTGGGTTCTCTTTTTTCCCTCTTTTAGCCAAATGACCATAAATTCAGGAGAAGTGGCTTCCTTCTCAACTGTGTCAGAGCCGGCGATAGCCAACGGGCAAAACTTGTTTTATGGGAGTTGTTCGGATGATCCATATGGTCAGATGGTACAGAGGACAGCTTATATGGAGCAAATGCAGTGGAGTTTAGGGAATAATTCTGGTTCAAATCCAGGATGGCCCAGCTGCGCCAAGGAAAAGAATATAAGAAGGATCTGACTCCTTCATGCATGCTCCACTTGGCTCGGGGGGATATAGCTCAGTTGGTAGAGCTCCGCTCTTGCAATTGGGTCGTTGCGATTACGGGTTGGGTGTCTAATTGTCCAGGCGGTAATGATAGTATCTTGTACCTGAACCGGTGGCTCACTTTTTCTAAGTAATGGGGAAAAGGACCGAAACATGCCACTGAAAGACTCTACTGAGACAAAGATGGGCTGTCAAGAACGTAGAGGAGGTAGGATGGTCAGTTGGTCAGATCTAGTATGGATCGTACATGGACGGTAGTTGGAGTCGGCGGCTCTCCTAGGGTTCCCTCGTCTGGGATTGATCCCTGGGGAAGAGGATCAAGTTGGCCCTGCGACGTCAAGCAGTTGATTTGAAAAATGTCATTTGTTTCTTTCGTTAGCATGTTGGTTGGTTTTCATTTATCAAGTTTGTTGATTTACGATAATGTTCTCATGAAATAAGAAAGTTGGGTTTTTATCACTTAAATTTGTACAAACGAGAAATTTGTCACATGATAGTGTTATTTCAGAAATACTAATTATGACATTTTCTTCATTAACTGTATATAAAAGTCTTACGATGGTTTGAATTGTTAATATGTAAATCCAAAAGCTTCTCAGTTAAATTTTAAGACAAAAATCGATATCTCTTATAAACATCCAAAATAACTACCAGTATCGGATATAAATAATTAATTAATCGTAGAAATGTAAAAAAAATTACAAGATATAATGAAGAATTTAGAGTCGACAAGAGATTAATTTGTCTGTAGAACCAAAGTGGCCCCTAAGATCAGCAATGCACATAGAAGATCGTGTTGGACGGTTTTAGAAGCCGACTTATCTCCGGTTGGAACCTGAGCAGTCTCTGGCGCCAAATTTGCCGTTGTTGGTACAGAACTACTTACTGGACATCGTCCATAAGGAAGTATATCTGGCGTACTCGCCGGAGTCGATAGATTACTAGGAATTATCACCGACGACGGCCCTGCAATTTCTGGAGCATCGGCAGAAATCGATGGTTGAATTGTTGGAGCGGTGGCAGTTGATACTATAGAGGCAGAGGAACTTAAATGATAATTTTCATTAATATTGACTCCTAATCATAATCAAATAGAAGTTATTGACTTGTTATAAGGAAGAGTTTTCTTTTTATGCTCAACATTAAATTTGTTCTCACCTTTATTTATCAAGTGGCTTTTACTATGCTTTTTCATCTAAGACATTTTATGTTTATTTATATATATATAATGTATTTAATAAACAAAAAAAATAAAAATATTCTCTTTTCTATTTTTTTTATTATATAATTTTAGTCCGCAAATATTCTAATATTATCGATGGAGCGGACTTCACTGGGGTCGTAGTCGGAGGGGAAACAGGGGAAGTCGCTGGAATAGAGATAAGAGTCGTGGACACAGACGGAGACGCAATTGTCCAAGATGTAACTGGAGAAGTTGCCGGAAAAAAAACAAGGGATTTCAAAAGAGTACCAATATTCTGGGAAGGAGGATGTTTCACGGCGATTCTCGGCGATTTATCAGGTGTATTGTAGGCTTGCGCATCACTAGAAATAGAAACTAAGAAGTCAAAAATGGAAATTACAACAACTGACGCATCGTTTCGGCGAACAAAAACCGAAAATGTTGAATTATGATTCTCTGTTCTTGACAAAAACTGTAAAGAGTTTGATCGTATGTTTCGGTTAATGGATTTATAAGACAGAGATTTTCTAAAAAGCGAAACGTTGTAAATTTGTAAGATGTTTCGAGATAAATGACCGTTGAAGGCGCCTGTATATCGACCGGCTGTAGCAAGTGAAGTAGCCGTTAACCGGTTCCTACTAGACGACAGGAAGTTTAAGTAAGAGAAAACTAGACGACGTGACGTTTGAAAGGTTTTAGAAAATCAGAACGACAGGTAGTTCACACTTGTCTTCTAAGTGAGCCCATTAAAAAGCTAGCCCATTTGTTTAACTAGAGGATTGTTTCGAGATATATGACCGTTGCAGGCGCCTGTTTGGATTGTTTAGTTCTCGTACTACACGTGTTTTCTTCATTGGGGAAAGATTTATAATGCGCACTGCGCACGGCTTACGTTAGCGAAATTAGTTGGATTACACCGAGAAAAATGTTTTAATTTGTAAAAGAGAATAATCAAATAAGAAAATCCTAGAAATTTCACAAATCTCCCGGATTAGGGTTTCTAGCTACAGCTCCTTTTTCTCCGTTTCTAGCTTCCGGGGACAAAATTTCTGCAGAAATCTCTTGTGGTCTTGAGATTTGTTCATGTTCGAGCGAGCGTTAAGCTCGCGAGTGAAATAAAGGAGCTTTATTTTTACGAGGAAGAGTCTAAAGATGGATGAAGGAGATGGGAGAGATCAGACGGATCAGTTCCATCAAAACGAGGCGATATCTGCCGTCGCCGATGATGGTTTTATGGCGGAGGAAGAGGACGATGATTATGAGGATCTTTATAACGATGTTAATGTTGGAGAAGGATTTCTTCAGTCTACGAGAAAGAACGACGAAGAGGGATCGAGAAACGAGGAAAAGGAGAAGGTTAACATCGAGGGGGAAGATAGGATTGAACCAGTTTTGGGTACATCGGAAGCTGAGGTCTCGATACCTGGTTTGGTTGGTGAGAGCGTTGCTACAGAAGCAGAAGAAGGAGGAAGTGGTACTGACGTTGTTGTTGCTTCTAGTGGATATGGAGCTCAAGATGTTAAGGTCAGTGATGTTGGCCTGGAGATTCCTGGTGGAATTGGTCCTGGAGCTGGAGGTGGGCTTAAAGTTGAGCTAGGGCAAGCTCCTAATCGGGAAAATGATCTCGAGGCTCCTAGAGGACATAACATTTTTCAGGGTCTCTTGCCACCACCACCGCAAATCTTTGGAAATAACGAGAATTTGGTGAGGCCGGTGATGGGTAATGGTACTCCCCCTCCTGGACCTGGTAGTAACATGGTCGGGAACGGAGCTACTATAGCTATGACCGGTGTTCCTACTGGTGGAGGAACTGGTGGTGGAGGCGGTGGAACTTTTCTTTTTGTTGGGGATTTGCATTGGTGGACAACTGATGCTGAGCTTGAGGCAGAGCTGTGCAAGTATGGTGCTGTGAAGGAGGTTAAGTTCTTCGATGAGAAAGCTAGTGGGAAGTCGAGAGGGTATTGTCAAGTGGAGTTCTTTGATCCTATGGCAGCTACGGCTTGCAAAGAACGGATGAATGGGTATGCATTCAACGGTAGGCCTTGTGTTGTTGAGTATGCCTCACCGTATTCGGTTAAGAGAATGGGAGAGGCACAGGTGAATAGAAGCCAACAGGCGCAATCTGTACTTGCACAAGCTAAGAGAGGGCCTACTGATTCTCCGACTAAACCAGTTGTGACCAATAACAACAACGCCATTGGCGGGAATTTCCAAGGTGGGGAAAATAGAGGGTTTGGTAGAGGTAATTGGGGTAGAGGCAATGCTCAAGGAATGGGTGGTAGAGGACCAGGTGGTCCAATGAGGAATAGGCCTGGTGGGATGGGTGGAAGAGGTTTGATGGGTAATGGCGGAAGTGGGTTTGGTCAGGGAATGGGTACAGGGCCTCCTATGAATATGATGCATCAACCAATGATGGGGCAAGGGTTTGAACAAGCTTTTGGTGGACCAATGGCGAGAATGGGAGGGTATGGAGGATTCCCTGGGGCTCCAGGTCCACCGTTTCCTGGGATTTTGTCTTCATTCCCTCCTGTAGGAGTTGGTTTACCTGGAGTGGCACCTCATGTGAATCCAGCGTTTTTTGGACGAGGGATGCCGATGAATGGAATGGGAATTATGCCTAGTACTGGTGTTGATGGAGGGCATAATATGGGAATGTGGGATCCTAATAGTGGAGGATGGGGTGGTGGTGTTGATTTGGGTGGTGGCAGAGCTGCGGAATCGAGTTATGGGGAGGAAGCTGCGTCTGATCATCAGTATGGAGAGGTTAATCATGACAGAGGGGCTCGTCCGAATCCTGTGAAGGAAAAAGAAAGAGGTACAGAAAGGGAATGGTCTGGTTCATCTGATAGAAGGAATCGTGAGGATAAAGATACTGGTTATGAAAGGGACATACCGAGGGAGAAAGATGTTGCTCATGGTTATGATATGCCAGAGAGAAGGCATCGTGATGATAGAGACACCGGTCGTGAGCGTGAGAGGGAACATCATCATAAGGATCGTGAACGTTCCAGAGATCGTGACAGAGAAAGGGAGAGGGATCGTCATAGAGAAGAACGGAAAAGATATGGTGGTGATCATCGTAGTAGACACAGAGACGAACCTGAGGATGATGATGAATGGAACAGAGTTCGATCATCCAGAGGACACAGCAAATCACGGTTGTCTCGGGAGGATAACCATCGCTCAAGATCAAGGGATGCTGATTATGGCAAAAGAAGACGGCTAACTACTGAATAAATTATCGGATAAAAGTAAGTAGTTGAATCTTAATGGTATCTCTCATTCCTCATGTATCTTAAATTCTACCATTCTTTTTGATGCATTGCTTTTAGATTTGGCTAATCTCTGGCCTGGTTAATTTTTTCTGACAGGAAGTTAGCTGTCTGCATGGACATGTTATTGTATCATTGTATAAAACTGTGTATACTCTCATAGAACAATGATTTTTCGAGTTGATAGTAATCATGGTGGTTTATTCTTTCGCTGACTAAGTTTTCTGTTGTCTTCTTAAATTCTCAACATTATGGGTAGATTGACTTTGAGAGCTCCTGCAAAACTCTAAACTCTAAACCCTTATGGACTACGAAGAACAAGAAGAAGAAAGAAGATCTCAGCGAAAGGCAGACTCTTGTCACAGAAGAAGCTCTGGCTGTGAAATCTCTTCTTCAACTTAGTTAGTAGAAGTGGAAGGAAACTTGGCAAGCGTTTACTTTCTTTAAGTTATTAGACACCTTACATTTTTGCCATTTTTATGTGAAACTTCTAAGACCAGTGTGTTGTGGTGATGTTATGGCCTTTTGGGTTTCCATCCATTTGTGTTTAGATGTTCTTGTTTTAACTGTTTCTGAATTTGTTGTGTATTTGTATTAGTTGCAGCCAAATAGTTAGCCTGGCCAGTGTTACTGATTTTGTTTCTCCATGTTTCATCCATTTGGGTTGTATTGTATGTATCTATCATTGTATTGTAAGCCCTTCATCTGCGCTAGGATCTTCAGAGGTCATGAGACATGACAAATGTAACAGGATGTGCATCCTTTGGGATTGTGTTTTTATAATTTCCAAAAGTGATGTAGTAGATCATTTTTTTGTTGTAGAGTAAATCTAGTAGCTCCTTGTTCAACTGTGTACATAATAGAAAGTCATATTTCTCCATCCTCATCAGTGGCATACAGATCCCTTTTTCTTCACTGACACTGGCCAAGTTGATTCTTCCATGTTCTGTTCTGCTCGTTAGACATTGTTTAATTCATTAGAACAGGTTTGTTGAGTTTGCTTTCGTTATATTTGTTTCGATGAATTATTCTCGTGTCCCTCTTTCTTGGCTGATAGCAAAAGTGGCACACTCGAGCTTGGTTTTGTTTGATTGTAAACATCATTAATGTAAACATCAATAGTCTTGAGAAAAAAAAAAAAAACCGGCAAACTAACATAGTGCAGAAAAGAAACAGCATGAGAGAAGCTTAGGAGGTTTGAACAAAAGTCTTAAAAGGAAACCCAAAAATCAAAAAGGGTTCAAGTTGGGACGAGTCCTAAAGGAGCTTATGTTAAATGGTATACACAAACAAAGCTGCTCATCTGATAACTACTACTTCTCAACGTCTTCCTCTCTCTTACTCTACCAAAAGTAAAAACAAAAAAAAACTCTGCTTGTAGCACAATTCAAGACTAAAAACAACCAACAAATTACATCCTCTGATATATTTGCCCAATGACTGGCAACAAGCAATCGAGGAGAGAGACCCCATGTAGATTAAATAGTAGCTAGACTAGATTTATGTGCCTTGGTGATCAGGCTTTAACCTTCTCTCCACCACCAGATCCTCCAGCTTTCTCTTCTTCGTCCTCAACATCCTCTTCCTCTTCTTCCTCATCCGTAACTTCATCTGCTGCTAGCTTAGTGAGCTCATCTTGGATCATCCTCTTTATAGATGATTTTCTTGGGGCCAATTCCATCTTGAACTTCTTATCTGAAAGACAGAAGAAAACAATGCATGTTAACCAAATAAAACAGAAACCAAATGCAAGACCATCTGTGAAGAAAAAAAACTGCGAGGAAACAATCTCATCCGCAGCTCGTACCTAGTCGCTTGAGGATGTCAGTGAATGTGGCCTGTCAGAATAATGATAAAACATTTGTTAGATATCTATCTTCTATGATCAATTACTGTAATTTCATGATACAGATGTTTCATGGTTCAAATCCTCACCGTGTTGAAGTCCACCCCTTTCAAGATATCAAGAATTGCAATTTTCAACTCTTCATAGCTAGGTTCCACCTTGGTTTTCTCTTTCGCTTTTCCAACTCTTTTTCTATTAGTAGATAAACAAGAGTAACAATTCCATATAACATAGTGTCAGAAAAGAAAGACCAGAGGATAAGATTTTAACTTCTGCAGTATAAGATCAAGGGATAAGATTTTTGCAAGCTTCTGAGAAAGCATGTACACACACATATACTTCATTCTTAATGAAAGATGGTCTAAAAAGCATGGTATGACCAAACCTGATTTCTCTTTTGCTGCAGATTTTGAAGGAGCCAGAGACTGCTCCTTCGCGGTTTTTCAGTCTTCTTTCTCTAAGAGGATGATGCCTTTGGAGTTGTATCAGTGTCGTCATCACTCTTCTTCTGTTTACCCGCGGAGCGCTTTTGAGTAGCTTTCTTTGGTGTACTGGATTTAGTAGAGACTGCAGTTCTCTTGCTTCTGGATTTCCCTGCTGATTCTTTCTTTTCAGATAATGTCCTCGAATCACGTTTCTTCTTTTTCGTTTCTTCCTCTGACTCCTCCTCAGTCTCAACTTTCTCCTCACTTTCAGAAGGCTGAGGTGCCTCATCCTCAGATTTATCAGGAATTCCATTATCATTCTCCTCCTCTACCTCCTGCTCCTCTTCTTCTTCTTCGTCTTCCTCTTTCTCTTCTTCAGACTCATCATCAGAATGAGGTAGACTCTTTTTTTTAGTTCTTGTTGCTTCCTCAGTCTTTTTTTGGCTCTGTAAAGAACACAAAGAAACTAATCGGATTTCAGGTACTTGGACCAGACCAAGGACGCAGGGGAAATGAAAAACAACTACAACTGTATTAACCCCACACACTCATTCTATTCACAGTTCCTAACACAAGGATTTAAAATCTCCAGTTCTAAGCTATTGAGTAATACCTTTGCTGATCCTTTTGAAGATGAACTTCCCGCTGCAGGTGAACTTTTCTTAGGAGTTCTTTTGCGCTTCACTCCCTTTGCAATGGAAAATTACAAAAATGTTGTAATATTCACAATAAATTTTCAGGCTCAACTGCTGAACAGAAAGTGTTTCCGACAACAAATTTACCTTCTCTTTCTCATAAACTGGAACATCAGTTGTGGCATGAAGTTTCTCCAAAAACTCAACTAGCTTTGTAACAATATCTTCCTATACTGGAGGAAAGGTAACAGACAATCAATTGCTAAGTAGATTACATTGGGAAAAATACAGAGGCATTGACCCCCTAATATGATGCTCATTCATGCCTGCAAAAGAAACTCCAAAGAACGAAACTTAGAAATAAGTAGCTATAAGAACCTTCTTTGTTGTCGTCTTAGCAACTGATATGTCAAATATATCGCAAAACTCCAGCAGTTTTTCTTTGTTGATTTTTTCAAACTTGTCTTGTACTTTCCATTTTCCCTTTTCCTGCCAAACATCATTTGAGAAAATTATGTAAGAAATATGAGACAAGCCTACGTGTAAAATTAGGTAAGAAATATAAGAAATTATGTAAGAAAATCGTAATGTGTCGTCTTTCCCACCTCATCTCCTTGCCATTTATAACCAGAAAAGCGCAATATGTTTGCCTTGATCTGAGTAGCCTGTCAAAGCAAGAAAATCGAGTCATATATAAACATGATTAGCAAACTCTCTGTAATTTTAAGGATACCATGACACAATCCTAAAAACTTCAAACTTCATTGGAACCTCAACAAGAACATGCATATGATTGACAGTTAATTAAATTGACCAACGGAGTGGCTAAATATGTAAAAGGTACAAAGAGATGCTCACTTTTCCTCTCCTCCCACCAAAGAGAATTGTGTGTAACTGCTTGAAAACTTCATCAGACTTCTTCCTCGATACCTTGTAAGCAACTGCAGTAGATGGAACCAATGAAGTATTTAGCGGATATGATCATGACAGTAAACTTCAAATTCATGAGAATTTTTGCCTTTAAACCAAGCTCTAGTCTAGAACTAAGAAAAACATCTTAAAAAAAAGGATTGACAAACAAATCCAGAGAACCAAAATATAGAGACAAGAAAATCAAGCCTACACAAAGAGCAATCCAGTAATAGTAAAGGACTCTGTGCTCGAGCTAATCCAAAGAAAAGCTAAAGCCAAAAAAAAGACTGTTCACCACAATGAATAAATTAGGCTGAGAGGAACTTTAAGATAAATAGTTAGAATATGAACATATCATTGGGGATATCTTTGAGAGGCGTTCCTTTTCCCTGTTTTATCCAAAAGCAAATTATAAACAGATCCAACAACTAAACACTATACAGAAACCAAAAACAGGAAACAATTGGCAAACCTTTTCAACATGGAAGTCCTTTGAAGAATCTTTATCGACCACCGCAACAAGCCTTTCAACAGATTTTCGCTCCCGGACAGGGCGATCAGAGAAAGGAGTCCTAGGTTCTACATCTTTCTTTCTTCATTGCTCGTTGTCTTCCCCGCGAGCCTTCCCAGTCGTCTTTTTGATTTCTTCATTTTTGTTCTTCTTATCACCACTGCTCTCTTCTTTTTTATCTTCCTTCTTGTCATTTGTCTCTTCCTCGTTATCCTTATTTTCATCTTTGCTGTCCTTACTCTCTGTTTTTTGTCTTCCACTCTCAGCTCACCTCAGTGGCTGCCTCCTCTTCTTCTTTTTTGTTTGCTACCTTCAGTTCCTCTTCTTGATTTCTTTCCTCCTCGTTCCCTTCCTCAGCCAGTTCGCCCTCATTATTTTCCTTTAGTGACTCTTGTTCGTTAGTTTCATCCACCTTTTCAGCCTCATCGACATCATCCCCCTTGTCTCCACCAACCAACTTCTCTTCCTCTTTGATGTCTTCCTTATTCCCTTCTTCGTTTCCATTTACTTTCCCTCCTTCTATTTTCTCCTCCTTTGTTTCTTGCTCAGTTTTCTCTTGGACTCCTTCAGTAGTATCTATCTTGTTCATCTCTTGATTTTCGGCACCTTTCATATCTTTTTTGTCATCAGACTCCACATTTTCCTTCATTACAGTCTCTTCCTCAGTAGCACCTGCGGACACACCATCATCAGCTTTCAGTGACTTGTCTTCAGTGTCTTCATCCATTTTATCAGCTTCTGGTTGTCCCTTGTCTTCGTCCACTTTAGCAGTCTCTGCTTGTTCCTTGTCTTCATTGACATCTTTCTCTTCTATTTTCTCAGTCTCAACTTTCATTTCCTTTTCTGTAACCTCGGACTCTTTATCTTCCGTCTCACTTTTTCCTTCATGTTGCTTAATCTCATCATCTATCTCCATTTTCTCCGGTCCAGTATCCTCAACTTTATTCATGCAAAAGAGAAATGTATCGGTCCTTGCCATGTGTCCGAAACATACCTTAACTCATAAACTAAAATTAAAACTTTGAGAGTGCCATAGAACCAAGCTTGATTTGATTCAGAGCCATCACTTAGTTTTCATTTATACTTTTTACAAGGCACTTTTGAACTTTTTCAAAACTAAGTGATGGCTCTGAATCAAATCAAGCTTGGTTCAATGAAAACGACTCATCCTCATCATTATCATTATCCATGATACCTACACCTTCAGTAGTATCTATCTTGCTCATCTCTTGATTAGACAAAAAAAAAGTATGAATGAAAACTACTAACCTACAAAATTACGAGTGACATTAACAGTCCATTTTACCCATGATGTAACCACCATGATCCCTAAAACAATTTTAGATTGATTCGGTTTGGTTTAAAATGCGACCCTAGTCCTAAATTAAATTTTAAAATGCGACCTTAGTCCAAGTTAGATTTTGATTATACAGAGAGAAGATGCAACTGTCTGAATCTTCATTACAGAGAGAAGATGCAACCCTTTTTTTCTTTTCTTTTCCACTACGGTCTAAAAGCTGAGATAGCGGCCACAGCTCAAAAGTCGGTTATGCATTACCACAAGTCTATAAGGTTTCACAATCTACGTAAAATAGTGGGTTTATTAACAACACAAAAACAGGGGATGATCATCATCTACAAAAGAGATTCAAGATCATGCATATATTCTTAGAATGTTTATCTTTAATTGTTAGCAAATGGATATGATTAGTGTGTAGCTAAGAAAGTTAGCATGTATATATGTATATTGTCAACCTACCATCAATGGAAGTGACATTTTCTTCATTAACATTGTCAAATTCATTTCCGAAAATATCCGGATGCCACAATGTGGACTAGGTTTAAACACCTATAAGATCATTTAATAATCTATTGCACATATAAGCACTGTCTTAATTACTAGTAGTATCATCCATTAATAAAATTGATTGAAGTATATCTTAAAACCCTAAACCCTAATCACCGAATACTAAAAAAACACTAATATAGTAAAATTTTGGATTTCCTTTGTACATTTGAAATGAAAAATAAAAATTCGGAACCAATGGTGAGTAGTCATGATCTATCAAATTACATTCATCTTTTAATGGATCCAATGGAAATATCAATCTCAATAAGATTATTTCCTTCCATATTCACATGATCAATCTTAAATCTCTGTCGACTTTGAGTAATGTTTCTCATTGCCTCTATAGTCTCTGCTTCTTCACTGACAAGAGCAATCTCAATGAGACCATCCTCATCCTCATCCTCATCATTATCGTCTTCTTCTTGGGATCTCTCAGCCAAACAGAGTCTTTTCTTTTGCTTGAAGAATCTTAGAAAGAAAACAGAAGTGGATACAACCAAGATTGTGATGGTTATCAGAAGAGAGGAGAATCCATGAGAGCTTAAGAAACAGAGGAAAGCTACAGATGGAACTAGGGTTACAAGAAAAAACAGCAATGGCAGCTGTAAACGAAAGCACCACCAAGAAAAATGCTTTTCATCATCAGATTTTTCCACCATTATGGAAACTTGATTTTAAACAAACAAAACAAAACAGAGCTAGTTAAAGAGAAGTGAAGAAAACAAAAAAAAGCTACTTAAAGAGAAGTAGAGATTCTCTCGTTATCCATTGATATTATTGTATTTTTGAGTTGTGTTCTGATTCAAATCTTTAACCAACACTTGGAGTGTCGCTCTGTTTGGATCTTGATTTGAGAAAGAGAAATGAGAAAGACTACTCTGAGTTCTTGAAAAGTTTCAGAGAGAAAAGAGAGAGAGAGAGAGAGAGAGAGAGAGAGAGAGAGAGAGAGAGAGAGAGAAATCTGTGAAAGACAGAGGAACCAAACAAGAAAGATTTATGTTTTTTCTCACTCTTTATAATTACACCTGCAACTAAATTTTTCGAGAAAGGTAAAAAAGCCTTGGTTTTTGCATGTATGTATTGTATTTGAAAAATTAAAACACTTTGAAAAATCTATAAAAAGCTTTGGAATTTGGTAACTCCATGTGAAGCCCACTAGTTAAGGATGATTATTTATTAAATAGCATTTTAAACAGATCTCTTAACCTATCAATAACACAAAAAAAAAAACAAATGATAGCTCATAAGTCATAACTTCCAACAGCATGCCAACATTACGTGGTTAAACCCAATTTATAGAGAACCGAACCAGTCGAGTATGATGGTGAATAAGGTTTGATAGTTAATCTAATTAAATATGGTTTAATAGTTAGAGGAGAATACCAAACCAGGTTTGGTTGAAACATTGATTAAATACAGTTTAGTCTTTCTCTAGAAGTTACCACTTCATAAGTTTGTCGAATATGTGTGTTGTCAACTAGGATTTTCTTTTGTGATCCATCTAGGTGGCTACAAATATTCAACACATGAAATGATTATTAGGTTTCTTTCTTTTTCTAACTGTTTCAGGAAATTAGACTTTATTCCTAACCGGACCTACCTTTTGTCCCATCGTTGTTTTCAATGGTCACCATGAGATGGTTAATGATGTGTAACATTTATTTTTTGAAGATAATGATTTTATTAGTTAATGCTAAGGATTTTGTTTGGTCAAACGGGTACTTCTATTAGAATACAATTAAATCACATAAGAAGAAACTGTTACACAAGAAACATAAAAAATAAATGAAACGAAATCTAAGCCCTAGATATCATCGAGTTGCAATAGAACTCACTAAATGAGCCATTGGAAATTAGTACGAGGATAATCATTTGAGAGTGTTTGAGAATCTAATCTTTCTTACTACACCGCATAGGGAAGTGATGTTCTAATGATCCAAGTGTCGACGATCAGAACTCAGAACCGATTGAAGCCTGATCTTTCTTACTTATCCCACTATTGATTTTTTTAGTTACGAAAAAGTGATTTGAATACATATAATATTAGTATCTTAAAAGTTAACAAGCAAATATTAGGGCCCCAAATATTACCTTTTGTTTTTTCAAAAGTCATATTCTGTAGTGATTGCATATATATATTCTAATTACAAAATGATATGTCACATTGCATTTGTGATTCGAACATTTGTGTAAGTATTCATCGATGTAGATTACAAAAAAAATCACGAATAGAAATAGACACGTGGCTAAATATCGTCCATCGATGTAGATTACAAAAAAAAAACCCCAACATCTCGTTCTCCACGTGACAATTGCAAATAAGCGAATCCGGATCCGATCCGATTCGTCTCAACAGTATCACAAAATAAAACCCAATTTACTTCCCCCACCCTTTCCAAGCTCTAACATTTAGGGTTCCTCCTAAATCGATCAGGTGAAATAATCAAATCATTGTAAAATAATATTTAAATGTTAAAGAGCTGAGAAATCAAATCATTTCGTATAATTGTTGGTTCTTCGGTGAATCCTACAACGTCTGGATACTTCCGTAATGCAGACGGCTCTTCCGAATGAAGAAGACGATGATGAGTGGGGTAAGTAAGGGCTTTCATTCAATTGCATTTGTTGATCTCAGAACTCGCAGTTATTGAAATTAGGGTTCTTTGTGTTTATATGATCTGATAATGTCTTAGGTGTTCTTGTTTCAATCTCCACCGTTTAAAATTTATAAGATTCCCTTTGATTCTACATTAAGATACAGAGCATTGTTTCACAATCTTCTTAGTTTAACTGCAAATCTTGACTCGATCATTTGATTTGTGCCAGACACTGATGGGTTTGTGATTCCAAGTTTGGAGATTGAAGAAGAAGAAGAGAAGGGTAACAATGATTCAGAAGTTCAAACATCAAAACCTTCTTCTCCTAAGGTCAGTGATTGATTTCTTCTGTCTATAGGAGAGCTTCAAATGTTGTTAGTAACTCTACCACCATCTCTCATTCTATATTTTGTAGATTGAAGCTGAAGAAAACATCTACTTAGGGCCACATGGAGCTCCTCCCTCGCAGCTACAAGATGGTAATGCTTCGAGCCGCAAGCAGCGGTTTAAGCAGAAGCTTAAGGAAGCAGACCAGAAAATGAGTGTCTCTGGTCGAGAAAACAAAATGGCCAACTTAAGAGAGCTTGTAGGTGGTGTAGAGAAAGGAACTAACAACATGGAAAAAGGTGTTTCAAGAGACTGGCTTGACCCACATTGCCATGAATCTCAGTTCGAAAAACGGGGACATCTCTAACGCCCTTTCTTCTTTTGCTTCCCGGGAAAAAAAAAAGAAACAGTTCCCTTTGAAAACTCTTTGTATCAATCAAAATACCATAAAATTTTTCCTTTAAGAGAATCAACAATGAATTCTTGGTCAAGAGTACTCTAAAGGAATGCAAATAAAAGTTTTGAGGTATGGTCGTGGATTAAACCAGAGCTCTATAACAGAGTAATAGCAAGATTCAGTTTGTGAAGACAAAAAGATTCGTGTAAACCAACATATAAAGAAGTATGTAAATTATACACTCGGTCTTCAAGAAACAACAAAGACTTGAGTGTTGCATTACACTACAAAACACAAACAGAAACAAAAACAAACAAAATTTCCAAAAAAACTGTTCACTTTCTCTGTTTTTTTTGATGGGTGCAGGTATAACTTAACAAAGATTCTGATTCGTCTTCAAAAGATGATGATGGTAACGAGGACTACCTTTGTATCTGAGAGGTCGGCTGAGCTAGAGCGATGTCAGAAGTCGTGAGAGTTCCTGATTCATCGTAATCGAGTTGCTCAAACTCTTCCATTATCCCAGAAATATCTTTCTCATCGATCTTCCCCATTTCTTTCAGTTTGTATAGAATAAACTCTGCAGCTCTGCAACACACAAAAGACAAAGATAAGAAGAAGAAGAAGAATAAAAAGGAAACTTAAGCGAGAATGTGTCAAATGTCTCACCCGACGACTCCATCTTCATCGAGATCAGCTGCTTCGAGATCATTGTTTGTGATTCTCCTTGTTAAAACCCATTTCACTAACGCACTCTGTTTGGTTTCTGCATTTAGCTCAGCTACATAGAGGAAAAACTGAGCCAAGCATATTGTGCCCGTCAAGATCCAAAACACAGCAAAAAGGCGTCCCATTCCCGAGCTAAAGCTCTTATCGCCATAACCCAGTGTAGTAACCGTGGAACAAACGCAGTAGAAAGCTTCAATAACTGGCATTTTCTCAACCATTACAAGGAAAATTGTACCAACAAGGAAGAGGACTACAAGCACAAGGAATGTCACATAGCATTTGTATCTCAACTTGTTAGTATGCAACTCCTTTAGAATATCAGTTGGGCCAAAGGTTTGACGCAAATGGAAAGCCCGAACGAGTAAATTCTCTTGCTTCTCCACTAGATAATCTGCTGCTCGACTCAAAAGATGACCCACGAGTACCATTCCCGAGAAGACAAAGGCACAAGCAAGTAGTCTTGAGGCAGAACTATTAGGTACAAGGTCACCATATCCAACAGTTGTCATAGTTACAATACAGAAATAGATAGCATCTAACACACCATTGGTCTTATGACCAGAGATTTGGTTTCTCACAAGGTAGAAACAGATAGTACCAATGGTTAGATATAAAGCCAAGAACATGATCACTTGCCTGAGATTCGGGTTTAGATCAATGAACATTGGGATTTTACTTGGATGAGGAGGCGGTTCGTCGATTTTGACATCATCATTGTACATACAATCACCACGAGGAGCGCTTCTAGAGCGACGCAATCTTCTTTTTCCTGAAGAAGAAGTTCTTGAGCTTTGGTTGTAGTCTTGAGCCATGGAATCTAACTTCTCAGTTGGTAACAATGGCGTATGAGCTGACTCGTTCGACATTTCTATAATCAAACTAGGTAATTATGAGATTTGAAGTGACTTCTGAGATCTGCAGATCAATCAAATCTCATGTCAATTCTTGATTTTTAAACATAAAAAAATGCAGACATCAAAATCATTCACAGAAATAGATGAAACGAAAACGTTATTCCAACATCTCAATATCTCAGGCTTACGCCAAATCGACATCTTTTGTCTTAAATCGTGTTCTGAGGAATCAACAAATGGGCCAAAGATTACGAATTTGGAACATAATGTTATTAGAGGTTAAAAACAGATTCTGAAATGATCAAAAATGAAAAGAGAGAAGTTGTGTAGGTGGGAAGAGAGTAATCCGAAACTAAAGGAAGATGAAGAATTGAGACTTACCCAGACGAATTTAAGATTGATTGGAATAACAAAATCGGAATCACCAGTGTGGTCGGATCTCGCAATTGTTATTCATTTATGTTCTCATGGACCATTTCTCTTCACTCCTTTTTTTTTTTTACCAACATCAATTATCCTCTTCTTATTTTACCTTTTCCTCAAACAAAACTGTTATTTTATTTTATTTATAGTTGTAAAAAAATATAATTATTCAAAAACAAAAAGAGAATGATTTGAAATTATTTATATTTTCAATATATAGACATAAGAAATAACATTTGTAAAATGCTATTCTTTTTCACGTAAAAGAGTTTATTTCATTTCTTACTTTCTAGTTAGTTAAGGCGCCAATAAGTCAAACACGCAGCTCTAATCTACAGCATATAATAATAATAATAATTCTAGTTCTTTCTTTTAATGTCATTCCATCTCTCGTAATAAATAATATTTCTAAAAATATTATAATAATATACATTTTGACATCGACGGATTTGAGTTGGCTAAGTTGCGGTACATCATTATTAAATGAGAAAATAATAATAATATACATTGTATCGTCACCTATACCACTAATCAACGCTATGGTAAAATGAAGTGGTGCAAATGAGAGGAAATAGAATTGGCAGTACAATAAAAAAATATTTTGACATGGTAATACTTTTTGTTTTAGTTATCTTTTATTATACTACCATCCTTTATCATATCATAATCTGGTACAATCCAAATGTTGGGAAAAGAAAATTGAAATCAATCCGAATGTTGTTATACGCAGACGATTTTTTTTACGAGATAATAAGTTGATTTTTCTTGTTAATATTATAATAGATGATTTTTAAGTCGACAATCACATATTTAGAATGTTATACATCAAAGATATTAATGCACTCGATCATGATGATACATATGTATAACTCAAAGCTTCCACATACACAAATAAGTATAAAACACAAACCTGATCATTACTAAGTAATTGATATATTAATTTGGTGATTTGACATTATTGTAAAACATTCAATAATCTTACGCTCATTGATAGGACATTGGTGGAGAGATATAATATGAGATAGTTCAACACCAACATAAACCCTAAAGCTGATCAGGCCAGAGAAATGATTCAATTGCAAAAACCCTCTTGTCTTCAAGAGATCCTTCGAAGGAGAATCCATACTGTCTGAGTAGCAAGTCAAGACTGAGACCAGTCATGCCTTCATAATCAGACTTGGAGTATTTAGGGTAGTGAAGAGGAACTTGGAATCCACTTGGGAATTCTTCTTTCTTCATCATCTTTATAATTTTGCAGCGGGTGCTTCCGCAGTTGCTGGTTTGATCCATATGGTTTGAGTAGTCGAACATTTGAGTCAGAGCCGAGGTAAATAGCCATTTCATTTCCATTGACTCGGTTGATTTTAAGATTTTACTAAAAAAAAAATAAAGAAAGAAAGAGAGGCAAATAGAGATAGTGGAGGAGAAGAAGAACCAAGCTTAAGACAACTCAAACTCAAAGGCAAGCTTGGAGCTTGGCTATAGTAAAGTAAAGGCAACCAAAGACTTGTATATATATACTGAGTTAGGCAGGTAAGACAAATGATATATTTTTCTCCGATATATAATTAAATTAAAATATTTTTCGACATTGTCATTTAAATTTTATTTTATCATCAAAACTAGTACGTGATTTTATCAAACTATATTTAAGCTGTACGAGAATTATGGTTTTTAATTAAGAAAGTATGATTATGACGAGTATTTTGCTGGTAATACTAAAAGTTTACCAAGATCAGATAATTTATTTGCTGGAAAACTAGTTGCGGTAGTTTCCCCCCTATAAATGGTTAATGACACTATTTTTCTTCGACAACCGAATCTCTATTATTTACCAACCGAGCAAATGTACTGCATGAACGACGAACTAATATGAAACAGAAGCGATTACAGATGACAGAGCATAATTTTTAATACGTTTTAGTCCTAACATTACTAGTAATTATAGAAAGAAATGATTCATCGACTTGAAAATCTGTCAATTCAGCAACAAAACCAACATTTTTTTCGATCTTAAAGACCATATAAACGCACTAAATCTAAAAAATCTGTCACACATTGGGAGAAAGACGGTTGTGCTGCACCAGACAATGCATCGGCCAATGATGGTTCATGCACTGATTTTTCTGTGTGGGCCAAAATAAAACGGTTGTATATTTGTGGCTTGGTGTGCAAGGAGGAAGTAGGTGGAAGTATTTAATATTTATATTAAAGATGGAGGCCCCTTTTTTAATTAGGACGATCAAATTATTTGGAGCCATTCATATGAGTTTCGTGTTTTTGTGGTGGTGGTGATGATGTGTCCCTCTTTACAGTCTCTACACAAACAATTCAAAATATCTCTCCCTTTGAGCAATAATCATCGTTTATTTTTGGTATAGACTGATCCGGTTAGTAAACAAACATGAGTGAATCCAAATACCAAATATTTGAGAAATATCTAACTTGTAAATATAACATTATCTATTTTTTCTATGTTCTTCAGACAATTTATAACAATGCATTATTTAAATAGATGTCACGAAATTTATCTTGATTAGTCATATGTTTATGAAAAGATATGAATTTTAGAGTATAAAAATATGAAGCCTCTTTGTAACTAGTAGTTCACACCAGTAGTTGTAAAGAAACTTCATCTTCTATTATATGTGCCATTTGCTTCACGCCCAAGAGTGTCCATTTCATTCTTATTGTTTTTGAATCTTAATTACATTCTTATTGTTTCCTTGAATATTATCTTATGGGTGATCACATGTGTTTTAGACGCAAATAAAACATGGGACAGATCAAAAAGTTGTAGACTTGTAGGAATAATGTTTCTTGGACCTTCAGTACCAGAGTCATACTCACTTTGATTTTCTCAACCCAAACCATTACAGAACCCAAAACTAAACCTAACCAAGTCTAAAAGAGATGCAAAGTTTCAAACTAGCTAAATCCATTATGGTTTCTTTAGTTGAATCGAACCCTAAACCAAACTAAATTAGGTTTTTTTCTTTTGGTTGGTATGCTAAACATGGTTGCCATTTTCAACCAAACTGGACAACCATACTTCAAATACTATTTTTTTTTCTCCCAAACAGTTTTTCACGTTTGCTCACAAATTCAACCCTCTAAACGTAAAAAAGAAGAACAAAACTGAGATTCAAAATCCAGTGGAAGTAATAGCTGACTTAATTGTGCTTTTGTCAAAAACGAAGGTACAGTTGTGTGAATCACTCGAGTCCATTGATCAATGTTTTTTTTAAAGGTTTCCGTGAAGACAATAAGAAAATTTCAGGAAAAAAAAACAAAGCTCTTTGATTTCATTTGGATCATCAAGTAGAATTCAATTGCCACACAAGGACTTAAGCATCAGCTTGAAGAGTCTTCTGAAGGCAAAGCGAAACAACCATCGGACCAGCCAAGTCCCCCAGCGCGCAGCCTGCATTAAAGAAAACCATACACATCATCAATGTTCCAAAAAGTGAAAATTCTGTCGAATTATCTGTGCAGTTGCAATAACCGGTGAGGTAAGCTTACCGATCCATTGGCCTGTGGAGGGACGGATAAGGCAAGAGCATATACCAGCTCCAATGGCAGCAAACACTAGGGAAGCCCCACATCGGACTGTAATACCCACAACTTTGTTTCCTAGATCCTTGGCTTGCTCTGATATCTCGACTTGTTCTTCTTCTTCCTCCTCTGATTTAACATCTCGGAACACACATCTGTAAATTTCTATGCCTACTTGAACTGTCCATGATGCTGCAATTCCGAGGAAATGTCCTGCATACGCACAGCCAATGTCAAAACATATAACATATATATCCAAGCTTTAGGAGAGCTAAGTTAAACTAAACAATGGCTGATCTGAGAAGAGTAAAAAAACCAAACATTTGTTATCATACCTCTAAGAGTTGTCTGGCTGACTTTAAACATGTATACATATGTGGGCCACCCTCTCCCAGCTTTGCGTAAAGCCGACTGAGGCACATCTGCATATATATATATTCATCAGCTCGATCAGTTCACCGAGCAAATTCTGTTATACTAACTTTATGTTATACACTATTATAATGACAAGTTTATTGTGAGAAGCAAAGAAATGGAATATGATGTTACCCTTAAGAAGTTTCCACGCCATACGCTGCGAGACATAACTCATAGCCAGCCTTTCAAGAAGTCTCCGAGTGGTCATAACAGTGGTCTGTATCATAATACCAAAACTACCAGTTAAAACCATGACATCATAAAGCAACTACAGATGGTAAGAATCAAACTTTGATGCCTACTGTTCAATTTCAACCTCTCGGATGCTTGATACAACTAGAGAAAGATCTGTAAATACCAACCTCACGAGCAATTTGCTTAGCTGACTTCTTAAGAGGAACAATCAAGTCTGGACGACGTTCATCAGCGGGCTCGTTTAGGAAATTATCATCGTCCTCTGAAGCTGTTTTAGGCTCCAAAAGTGGCAAATAAAACATGAGGAGAGATCTCACTGTAGTCATTGTAAGTGCCCTAAACTCGAAGGCCGAGAAAAGTGGCTTTGGTTGGATATTGTATTCCTTAGAACTAGAGATGTATACAAATGGTTCACGCTGCAAAGCATCCGCAGATATTTTTCGCATAGAAGCAAGGTAGTTATCATCTATTCCAGCTGCGGCATCACAATACGCAACTCTAGGCTCATAACAACTGTAACATGAATCATTGATATATTTGAAACTGAATCAATATCTCACCACAATAAACCTAAATTGCAAAATATGATCTTCACAAATTGTTGAGTGTGGTGAGATTAATAGAAGATGATCTAACCCTAATTAGGAATTAAGATTACTAAAACTAGATGTGATTCTAGTGATCAATCCAATAACCATATCAATCACGATCCAGTGAATACAGAGAAAGTAAAATCTGATATACATACCCGAAAAGAAACCTAGAAGCGAAAGGAGCAGTGGCGGCAGCAGAAACAGCGGCGGTAGAAGCGACGACGGAGGCGGGAGAAAAAGAAGATGAGTGAAGACTGTGTTTGGATTGAGATTTCTTTAGTAGATCTAAAACTATAGCTATTCCCGCCATTACTAACACAAAGGTTATTGATTACTTCGAAACGAATCTCTCAATTTGAGTAATCTTCTGCTTCTATATTAACTTGTAGGTTTTCTCTTCCAGTTTCTTCCTTCAAATTAAATAAATAATTTTCTCGAGAAAATTAATGATTCTGAATGTTTCTAACTTTCGGAGTTTCTCGGAAGCCAGAGAGACAAGAGAGATAGAGAGAAAGAGACAGATCTGTTTGACCTTCTCTTTGACTTTCTTTCGTTATATTTACGATTTAGCCCATTAAAGGCCCATTAGTTCATAATTAAATCGGCCCAATAACTTCCTGATATTTTTCGTTATTTCGTAGTAAATGCACATTTCTTCTTCTCTCTCTCTCTCACCAAGCTGCTGCTTTTTGCCAAACCCCTGTAACTTAGGAGAGAGAGAGATCATCCATGGAAATACCCTATTTTGTTCAAATTTACCTTAATAAGAACTCAATCTCTTCGTCTTCATATTCGTTTTTCAGCTTTTCCTTCTTCAAATCTTCGAAATCGATCTTCGTTTTTGTGTTTTTGCCGCTATTTTGAGCTTTTATTTCACTGTTCTTCCTGAATCATTTGCTGACCAAAAAAACCCTTAAGAGAATCGGTTACAATCATCTTTCTTCTTTGTGTGGACAAATTTGAGATGCACATTTCGTCTTCGCTATGCTTCAGCTGATTACTGCAGTCAAAGTCGTATCTTGGTGTTTTGCGGCGCTCTCGAGCTTAGATCATTGGTTCCACGGCTTCGTCTCTGACCTTTCAGCAGATCTTCGGATTTTTCCGCTTACTGGGTTCTTCTCCGCTTTCTCTAATCCTAACTTCTTCCTCATTCGGATTATTTGATTTACCAAGCTGGAAATCTACAGAGATTTGGACGATTTAGCTGTGTTGTAAGAATCTGGGAAGGATGTTCAGAGTTATGAAATAGAAAGGGTTGCTTTAGGGTTTCCACGGCACAAGGGGATTTTAGGGGTTTTCACAGTGATTGATGTGTAGAGAATTTGGGTTACTTTAGAACTTGATTTGAGATCAAAAGACTATGACTATGAACTGGCATCGACGCCTGTTATCTTTCAGTAGTTAGTTCTTTATCGGATGTAAAAGAAAGGTTCGGAGCGTTTGATGCTTTCGGGACCATTTTCATATTGAAAAATGTGCGAGAATGATCATCATTTTGTCGAATGGAAAGAACATTTTGTATCACAGGAGAGAGGGAACCGTGTTGTTCATTACTTCCTGAAGGATTCGGGGGGTGAATCAGTCCTAGCTGTGGTTGGTACTGAGAGAAGTGTTAGACACATGTTCTATGTTGTTTCTGAGGAGTTTGTGTGTATTCATGGTTCTGAGAATTCTATTCATGCTGGCTTTAAATGGAGGTCGAGAAGAGAGGTTGTAGATTGGCTTACTTCAATGCTGTCGAAGCAAAATACACAAGGAAACTGGTCAAGTACGCATTTATCTTTATCTTGTGACATTTGTTTGTTGAGTGGAGAATGAATGAATTCTTCCTTTATGCGAGTCTCTTCTAGCTTTGTAACCGATTTATTTTGATGTACTTGTTTATTGTCGTTTACAGAGTCACCAAAATGTGAGTCAGGGGAATCTAATGGATCTCCCGAATTTCCAAGCAATGGATTTGCTGCTCAGCGAACTCAAACAACTGAAGAGGTGATGTTTAGCTGCTTGTTACTCCGTACAATTGTCACTGCATTTTAATCTCTTGTAATACTGATGGAAAAATCTCCCTCACAGGTCCGGCTTCCCATAAACTTGAGTGTTCACAGTTGGGAGATTATGTGGTCAGGAACTTCTTGGATGTGTGGTAAACAGCTCAAACATTACACATCATTTTGCAGGAATGGGACAACAATAGGGGTAAGTTGAAAACTTGGCATCAGAGAACTTTTGAGTATATCCTTTCCCTGGAGGTGTAGCGCATTCATAGTTTGATATATGTTGGTTTTTCTTGTGATTTGGATCTGTTAAGATCTTCATCGTGGATGGGACTACTCACTTGAAGGCGTATTTCTTCTTTTTGATTTTCAGGTTCAATCTTTTGTCTTTGTCTTGAGCAAAGGAGAAGATCGCTACGTTGCATATCTGGAAGATATGTATGAGGACAAGCGTGGCCAAAAAAAGGTCAAAGTGAGGTGGTTTCACTACACGAAAGAAGTGAAGGGTGCAGTTGCTCTCAAAAACCCAAACCCAAAAGAGGTTTTCATCACCTCTCATTCACAGGTCATCAGTGCAGAATGTGTTGATGGTCCTGCCACTGTCTTGACCCGTGAGCATTATGAGGAGTGTGTGGCTTCCTTTCCTAATTCTTTATTGGCAAGGGTACACATGTGCTATCGGCAACTCAGGAACAACAAAGTTAAACCTTTTGACTTGAGTAAATTGCGTGGATATTTGGACCAACCGATTATGTCTTGCTTAAGTTCTCTGGAGGCTGGTCCTGTAGACTGTGCTATGAATAAAGAGGAAGATGAAGAATGGAGTGATGGTGAGAATGTAATGGTTGGTGCTGAGAGGAGCAAGAAACGACAAGCAGGAATGATGTCTGACCATCTGTTAACAACTTATGAATCTGCATGTAAGAGACTCAAACTTGATGCCTCGGGCAAAACTTTTCCTTCCCCAACCAATGTTCTAAGACATCGTTGTTACAATGGAGTGATTAAGGCTGATGCAAAAATAGAGTTTCTGTGTCAAGATAGCGGTATTAGAGGCTGCTGGTTTAGATGCACTGTCCTGGAAGTATCAAGGAAACAGGTAAAACTCCAGTATGATGATATAGAGGACGAGGATGGATATGGGAACCTTGAGGTATATTTGCTTCCACAGCCATTGGCTATTTAATTTTTGTTTCTGGAAATGGAATATACTACAATCTTATGTTTGGCACCTAATTATTTTTATTTCGTTCTCATTGTTTTGAGCAGGAATGGGTGCCGGCCTTTAAATCTGCTTTGCCTGATAAGCTTGGTATGAGGTTGTCTAACCGCCCAACAATACGGCCTTCTCCTCCTGATGCTAAAACAGGAAATTTTGATCCTACAATTGGTGAAGCCGTTGATGCATGGTGGAATGATGGTTGGTGGGAAGGTGTTGTAACTGCCACTGAAAAACCGGAAGCTGAGGACTTGCAAATATATATCCCTGGTATGATATAGTGTGTTCCTATTCTCATCTTTTACTCTCTAGTTACCTCCACTCTCTCCATCTCTCCCTTAGGACTGACATGTGTTTTGTTTTCATGTTGTTAGGGGAGAATTTATGCTTAACAGTTCTCAGAAAGGATATTCGAATTTCCAGAGACTGGGTAGGAGATAGCTGGGTTGATATCGATCCTAAACCCGAAATACTGGCCATTGTATCTTCTGATATTTGCCCGGAAGCCAAGGTTTCCATGTCTTCCACTCTTGCAAAAGATGCCAAGGCAAAGCCCATTGCTATGCCAGATATTGTGGAGGAGGCAAAACCTGAAGGTGATAAAGCGGAAAAATCCCTTTTAGGAGAACAGAACAAAGAGCATAAAGATGACGGGGTTGTTAAGGAGGATGATGAAAGAAGACTTTCAAAAGAAGAGGATAAAGAGGTTGGAAGTAACCAAACTGATACCTATGTAAACCATGAAAATACCGTGCAGGCCCACAAAGAAGATGATGTTAACCTTAATGATGACAAGGCCCGCAAATCAGAATCAGTCTTCACCCTATCAAAAACTACTACTACGCTGGTGACTACGTAAATATGCTTTCTTGAAGTCATATATAATGATGGTAATTCTGGTACGTGCCACATCTCTGGAAACTTTGGTGTTTCTTTATGTATATACAGATATGGACATAGTTTGCAGAAAAAGTGATTATGCGTTTGACTTGGTTGGTGCTGATGAGAGAGGACTAGGTAAAGGTTGTATAGAAAATTGAAGAGGCATGATTTTGGTGGTTGCATTTGGTTTAACCAATCTACGCATAGGATTATTTAGGACTGGTTATTTGAGCTTTATTTATGCAATGTTATTAGGGAGAAAAAAAGAAATCTACTTGTAATTTGCGTATTGTCACGAAACTCCTTGTAAACCACTTTGTATCAGAGCTTGTAAGAAATTTAGTTTATCGAAAACCAAAAAAACCTGGGTTTCATTTACTTTTTGTATGAGTTTAAACATGCAAATTCTATTTGTATCTGCTCAGATTGAAAACTAATTACAAATGTATAGAGTATAATCATCTCCTGTTAGCGAGCTGGACCTTTGTAAGTTTTTATGTCCGGTTGAGAAAGGATTTAGAGTCTCAGCCATTGATCTCCATATATGAACTCTCTGCCCAGAAAAGGCTTCACTTCATCTCTGGTAAAACTCTTCGACCTCGGTACTCGACCTCCTCTCTCTGCTCCTCTTCCCCTGCAATTGTACTCCCCAAATAACACCTTCCTGCAAACAAAAAAGAATCATTTTTTGTTAGTTTCAGACGGAAAAGGCTCTAGTTTGTTCAGTTTCAAGATCCTTGTTTAACTTTGCCTCTCAGGGTCTCTCCAGTCACTCCAGCCCACAGGAGTGATAATATCAGCTATGAAACAGTCTGAATAAACAGTTCTCCAGTAGTTTCCCCAAGCTCTTCCTAGGTAAAGTTTCCCAGTACCATTGATCTCACAGTTGACAAACGAGAACCCGGTATCTTCAGTCTCTGAGTTTCTATGATGAGCTGCGATCGAGATATATCTCTTTGTGGTTGAGCGGATATCACACTCCTGTGGTTACCAAACACCAAAACCCAGATCAGAATTTTACAAATTTTTTTTTTTGGATTTCGATACAAAAGATTTTAAGAGGAAGAAACAAGTGAATTTGGCTTTTGCCTGGTAAAGTGATTTTGCGTTGCCAAAGATGAAATCAATATTTCCTTGGATATAGCAATGGTAAAAGTAGTGAGATCCAGCGTCATCACAAAGAGTGTCTTGTGATCCCACTCTTAACTCCATAGAACATTGCTTTGTCCCCTATTACTCTCAACGCCACCGCTTGCTTCCCTTCTTCTCCCGCCTCCGCCACAATCGTGTTCTGCCTCAATCAGAAAAATTTCAAAATCTAGAAAACAAACACTAATAAAAGGACACAAAGAAGAAGAAGAAGAAAACGTCAGTATATTTATATATATATGATCATATGAAACTCTTGTAGAAACTTCTTTTCTATTCAACTATTGTGTTCCAAGTGTTATTTATATGTACTTGAGTGTCTTACATGTCATAGTTAACTAAAAAATATTTTACATGTAGAAAAACTTCTTATAAAATTGGTTGCTTTTGGATGGTATCTTGTTATTAGAATAGTTAGAGATATCCATAGTCCAGATTACAGGTTGATTTTGGTTTGAATACTTTTCTATCGATTGAAATAGAACCTAAGTTGCATTGATAATTGTCTTGAGTTTAAACAAAAAATATATTTTATTGAAAAAGATTTACAAAAGCTAAAGGATAACTAAGCACTTGTGGAGCATGAGTATGATAATACGGAAATAGTAAGATGAAGTTATTGCAAGGTCTTATAATAACTTGGAAAATCCTAATTAATTAGATTAGATAAAAAAAAATCATGAATCATCATCATCTTTTTCTTCATTGAACAAAAAATTAATAACCGATGGAAAATGAAAAGATGAAGGCAAATTTGAAGAAATTTAACTAGAGGTGTGATTAAAGATGAGTGAAATTGCAAACATGATTTTGGCGTTTGGCAATTAATGTTTTCAATATTTAGAGTCACGTTTACTCACTAGAGTTACGTGTTCATATGCGATTGCAAAGAAATTATTGAAGAAACGTAATAAAGTAGAAGTAAAAAAAAACACAATGAAACTCAATCTCAACACTTGAAAAATCGGCTTTCCTTCGACCTCTTGTTTGCAAACGGATCAAACATGACAATACTTTATAAGATGTTCTTAGTATGAACATAACTATATATATACTAGGCCAAAACTACTACACATAGATTGTGTTTCTCTTCTCCATGATTCACTAGAAAGAAGAGGAGAAAAAGAGAGTAAGACTTTACCACAAAGACATTGCAGAACTTGAAATGTAAACAAAACCCGGAAAAGATTGCGGAAACTCTCATCTGGTAAACATATATGGTGTCTGTTGCTAAGCCGGTTTCTTTGGATTTTCTTTTCCTATAAATGTTTCAATCTTGCAGAAACTGTGTATCGCGTTTCACCAGAAGTTAATGGTCAGTCACAGGTTCTGCTTATGAACCTATTTTACCAGATTTGAAGCAAGAAAGAAACTAAACTGTTTATTCGTTGTCGGTAATCAGGAACCAGAGATTTCCGTCATCATCCTCTCTTTTCGTACTTGTTTGCAAACTCTTTGAGTAACAACCTCTGGCGAAAGGCGAGATACCTATCTACACTTGTTCCAGCCCATTGCTGACAAAAGCTTTCATCATTTGGAACTAATGAGCTAAGAGGGAATGGCCCTTTCCGTACTTTCTTTAACTCAACCAAGAAGCGGTGGCGAGGACGTATCCTTTGATCCAAGGACAAGCTCAAGTACATCGGGTATTTGGTCAAAATGTGCACTTCATTGTTGAGCTCATTGACCAAATACATGTACTTAGGCTTTAGATTATCTTCTAGTGAGAGAGATAAAACCTATTAAGACCAAATTGAGAATTATTATGAGAACATAAATTCTAAACATGGAGATGAAGTTTGAAGATGAATCAAGCAATCTGCTAACCTGTGTAAGGCTAGTCAAGACTTTCAGTATATCAGAATTGCCCATCCCAATGCTCCTAAGGAAATTGATTCGAGGCAAGAACCCGTCATCGATACTGTAGTGAAGAAGCTGCGGATGTTTTTTCACCATCTTCACTACACTGTCTCTAGGTGCTCCTAACTCCTTGGAGAGGAACATGTATCGAGTGTTCCATGTAATGTCGAGCCGCTGAACCAGAATCTGAGGGCTAAGTTGCACGACTTTTCCAACATCAGTTTCATTTATCCCAACCTCTTCGATCAAATACCTTATCGTGGGTCTCAATGAATTCTCTACACTGTAAGAGAACAGAGACGGGGTTGCAGCAACTATCTGTCCAATTTTAGAATTGGGAATTCCAAGACTCATCAGAAAGGAAATGTGAGCTTTGAGATTGTTCTCAACCGTGTATTGAAGTATCTGTGGTTGTCTCAAGAGCATTCTCTTGATATCTCTGTGTTTGACACCAACACTCAACAAGTAATCGAGTCTCTCTTGCGCTGATAACACATTAATCTGAAGGGATGGCATGTGTCTCTCGTACATTTGAATAAAGTGTGATTCTTTCAGACCAAATGTGCTCAAGTAATCAAGAAGTGGTACCCATTTTGGATCTATATCAATATCTTCTGCGAGTCGAGGATATAGTTTCTTGACATATTTCTTCGAACTCACCTAATGAAACACAAAAAGAAAACAGCCAATTAAGTTCCTTTCTCAACTCTATCTTGGTCTCCAAGGGAGACATTTAAGCAATCTTTTACCTTTTCTCGACCATCTAAACGCCAAGACTCTTTCTCCTTCTTCGTCTTCTTCTCAGAGGCATTTCGACAAATGCCAATATCAAGATCCTCTTCATCAGTCTCACTTTCTTCAGGATTTTCCCAACTTTTTACTATCCCTTTTTTCCCACCTTCAAAAACAAATTCACATCTTAGAAAATCGAAGTCAATATGAAAACTCGTCGTTTTCTTTTTGGCAGAAGCAGATTCAAATCAATCTCAACAATATGTCAAGTTCCATTACGAAAGCTTTCAAGAAATCACAAACCTTTCTTAGCAATAGTTTGCTTCTGTAACTTAGATTTCTTCTTTTCATACTCTGTGACCTCAGCAAAGTCATCCTAAAGAAACATGAAAAAAATAAAAAATCTCAAATTTCTCTCTTTTTAAACAAATCTCATATTTCACTAATAAACCCAAAATTCAAGGAAGAATCATAGCTATTGTATGGAGAATATATTGTAGGAAGAATCATAGCTATTGTGTCAATCTCATAAATTCGTGGACATAAGAGAACAGAGAAACTGACATTAAGTAACCAGTCATCATCGTCATCGCTCTCATCATCTTCATCACTGTCGTATGGAGATACCGTTTGCCCATACCTCGACTTCTTCTTCGGATTGATTATCTTCGGGTTAGAATGCGCGTACGATACGACGAACCCACGAGTCTTTCTAGCTCGCCATTGATCAGAACCCGAAACGAAGAGAGATGATTCCGGCGGATGAGTAAAGAGAATTGATGGGTTTATAAAGCAGTACAATGAGAAACCCGCCATGTTTTCGGCAGAAAGAAGATAATGTTAAACAGAGAGATTATCCAATTAGGGCGATAGCGAATATACCCTAAAACCCTAAATCCAAAAATAAAGTTTTGTTTTTATTGAGCTTCACACAAAGACATTAATGGCGTTTACCAATTTCCGATTACACGACGCCGTTTTATATGTATTTGAGATTTTTTTAATTCGCACTTTCAAAGCCACACGAAGGCTTTGTGGTTGGCGCGTTACCCGACCCGAGATACATCGACGTGGCCCGATTTAAACGGGTCATTTTACATCTTCTACCGAAATTCGATTTCTCAGTCATAATGTCGACAATGGAGGTTGCTACTTCTTCACTGTGTCGAGTTCCGTCACTATGGACCGTTGGATTAAGACCTCGTCAGATGAAATCGACCGTTAATTTTATTTCTCCGGAAAGAAGAAGAAGAAGAAGCCACGGCTTGATGATAAGTAATCGACAGCTTAGAACGACGTCGGCTCTTGGTGAACTGGCTGACACGGTGGCGGAGACTGGCAAATCAGAGATTACGTGGCAAATTATAGTCGGAACTATCGGTAATTAGCTGATTAGTGATGTGATTAATCTATTAATAAAAGTGCTTTCTTATGCGAATCAATGGATTTTGCAGCTGGAATCATACCCTTCGTTGTTGCAGGTGTCGAATTCAGCAAACGAATAGTATGTGACTATAGATATTTATATGTTAAATATATATATATATGATATATATATTTGATAATGTCCATTGAAATGAGTTTTGGTTTCAGATTGCACAGAAGAGATGTGTAGAATGTGGAGGAACAGGACTTGTTTTTAGAGACAAAAAATACTTTCGTTGTCCTGAGTGTGGTAACTTCGGTTTCTCTTTTTTATTATTTCATATTTTGAAAATATAAAATTCAGACAAGAAGCTTAAGTGTTTGTTTGTGTTATGTTTGCAGGTGGGTTTCTTCCATGGCAGTCATGGAGAAGATTCTTTACAGGCTAATGATTATCTCTGCAATCTTATAATCTGAAAGCAAGAGAGTATAGAAAAAAGGAGATTCTCTCGAATACATTTAAAGATTTGTATATTTTTTACAACACAGTTTGGATTTCAAAAGACAAACAAAAATATATATTATGTTGGGAGATTAAGACCAGTATTCTATCTATCTTAGTGTGTCATGATATACGTACATATATATATATATAGATCATAGATTACAGAGAACAATGTTATTCCATACCTATGAAGAATCAAAATAAAGAATGGAAGCAAAAAGCCTTTTTTTTGTGTTATTGTGGTTGGTTTTGGAGACCATCCTCTTCTAGGGACCAGATTGTATTCTCCCAATGTTATGTGGATACGGGTAAGAGGACGAGATGTCACTTCTTTGAGCCTCGTTTGCGGTTTCTCTCGAACCGTTATATTGATGATTCATACTGGCGTTTAAGCTATTACCATAGTAGGATCCCATGGGAGGTCCATGAACAAACCTGAATCCAGCAGATCCATTGGTTTGAGTTTGGTGTACACCAAATTCCGAACTGATATGTTGTTGTTGCTGATAAGTTTGCAGATGCTCGTTTGATGTATGGTCAGGACCGCCAGATGCGATTCCAACACCTAAGTCGAGGCTGATTGTGTCGGTGGTCTCTTCTGGTCTGAATCTGGGTACTGACATGTGATGGTTGTTGCTGTTGTTGTTAGACCTTACGGATGGTACATCGTGATTGTGCTTGCCTTCGTATGTGGTTATAACAGCTTTTGGATCGTGTGAAGCTCTCTCCACATGTTTTCTCACTGGGCATCCAGTAGCCGTGCATTTGTAATAGCTCCTACATTAGCCCAATCAAAAATAAATTAACAAATCTGAGCCGAATGAGCTAGACGATCACGATAGATGAGCATTCGACTTTCATGTTCTAACCAAAACTGGATGTTGAAAATTATATAGAGCTCAATTAGTCTTAGCTTTACTTCTTGGAATCATGCGTATGAATGTGAATTCGAGCAGAAAAAGAGAAGTTAAGTAATAAGTTTCTTGGTTCTTTCTTTGAACGAACCTGGGATTAGGGTTGCCTCTTACAACTTTCTGGCCATATTTACGCCACCTATACCCATCATCCAATATGTCAACTTCACTCAAAGTTTGAACAACGACGCGAGGCTCTCTTATGGGTTTAACAAGTGGAGTTATTTCCATTGCCCCATCCAACCTCCTGCATAAAAGTCACAAGAAAGCATCCAGTGTGTGTATGTTTGTCAAAACACATTTTCAAAAGAACATGAAATCCTTGTTTAAATTCTAATACCTTCGTTTTGAGAATGGATCATTGTCATCCATGTCATCATTGTTCCTATTTGACATTGCAACGTCTCCAACATCGTCATTTACAGGGACAGGAGATCCATCTGGATTACCGTTTTGTTCAACAGGAGGAGACAAGTTGTAGAAGCTAGATCCCTTCTCTATAGAGTAGAAGGAACAAATGAAGTTATTATACTCATCAGAGTAAAATAATACAGAGGTATCTCTGGTTTTATGTGTGTATATTTACCATCTCGGCCAGTTAAAGAAGAATAATTGTCTAGTCTTTCTTCTTGTGCAGGCATTACAAGACCACCTGAGTTCCTTCTACTAGGTTGAGGTTTAGGATGGTCATGTGTTCCCTTGTATATAATTTCAGTTATCTGTCCATCGTGAGACCTTTCGAATAGCTTTTTCACTTCACAGTTAGGATGTGTGCATTTATAATAGCTCCGTGGAAACTCGCTTCGTTTGACATGCTTCTGACCGTATTTTCTCCAGTTATAACCATCATCAGCCAAGATCGTCGGTGCACTTCCTCTGGAATCATTTTGGGATGTCTGGACTGATGATTCATATGGATCAGATCTCTCGGGAATGTCCGAGACTGATGGTGTAGTCTCTTGAAGAAGAACAGTTTGTCGATTTATCTCAGTTGAGGAAGCTGCAGCCTCAGTAAGTGAAGATGGTGAGTGTTTGAAACTATGGCCTTGGCTTTGAAACTGAAGTGGCGCTTCACTTCTATGCTTGTCTAGCTCTGCATAGAACTTGAAATCAATAAAGCCTTTTTTTTAGATAACCACACACCAAAGATGATTCAAATGAGTTAGTTAAGCAGCCAGAAATCGAAGGTTGATACCATATTGGATGCAGGAGGAGGTCTAAACTCAAAATCGGTAGAATTTTGCTCGTCAAAGATGTTGTGATGGATTGTTCTTGAATTAGCATGAACTGCTTGAGGCTTGAACAATGAACCAGTAGTAGGAGAAGGCTCTGCCTGAAAAAAAAGGTCACATTATCCATCCATAGCAATGCAGAGAATAGTAAGATTCAGAAAAAAACCCAAGTGATAAATAAAGAAACAAATATGAAAACCCGAACTTTCAATTTTTGTTTTTTTTGTTTACTTTGTGGAGAAAAAAGCATCTTCCCGAACCCAATTAAGAAACTCTAGAAATGCTCTTCCTACACTGAGGAAACTAGAATCGTAGCTCGAGGACACTAAAACCACAGAAATGAACAGTGTGAAGAATCTGAATCGAAAATTTTCACAAAAAAACGCTCAGATCTTGAACTGGCATTGAGAGTAAACTTAATCTCTTTAAACTAAGAAGGCTCAGAGAGTAACCTTGATGTTGGAGAGAAGAACAGGAGACTCCACAAACGAAGTTGGACTAAACCCAGGAGGAATAGTGATACAAGTCGATCTTGAGATCGGAAGTTTCGCCGGAGACATCAGCTTATACCTCGCACCACCGGAATCTGCTGAATCGCGTCTCGTATCAGGTGAGCAATTGCGATCAGGGTCCATTTCAGACAAGAGTTTGAAATCGAAGAATTTGACAAGTTTGGTCTGTGTGTGTGTTAGTGAAGAAATTGTCAGTGAGGGAAACAAAGAAGTTGACTTGTTGACATCTCATCTAAAGGACCATTCTTTGTCTGCTTTCATTTCATTGATTTCTCTTCTTCTTTCTTTTTTATCATCTCATTTATTTTTTTATTATTAATTCTATTTCGTCATGATTTGTTTTATTTCTTTTGTATATATAAAAAAGGAAATTGAGGACCTCCACAAACGACAAAAAATAGTATTGTCGCTACTTTATTTTATTTTTATTTTTATATGGTCGGATATTTTTATGGTATTGGACTAATTGATATAAAAGACAAGGTAATTATTGAGCAGCTAATGATTTCAGTATTTGAGAATGATTAACTGGAACTAAATACTTTCTGAACACTAGTAACGAGATATATCTTATAAACAAATTGTTAACTGGAAGTATCATAGGAAATAAATCTCGAATATAATTTTTAAACTACTATAATGTAATTCTCAGAAAGAGAGAAATGTACAATAATACATTATTTTTCTATAGTTTGTTTAAAATTCACCTTTAACTTTACAATTGATTTTAACCAAAAAAAAACTTAACATTTGATACAAACAGTCCAATAAGCATAGGAAAAAAAACAAATTTGAAATGAATTCGGCTGTATCGGGTCCATTTGTAACAATGTTAACCAAGCCTATTTATATTGGGCCAATATTTATCAACTCAAACAATCCAAATTATTTAGACCAACCAATGATTTGATTCGACTCGACTTCAATAGTTCTATTTTAATCAACCAAACCCCGAACCGGATCCAAATTCAAAAAAAAAATCTAATTTCTTCAAGAATCTAAACCATTCGATTTCTGCAAGTTGAAACGAAGCAAAATGATTCCTTTTGATTTGAATTGTTTCTGCAAGAAAATTCCAAAACTCAAAATCTAAACATTTTGCGTTAAAGTTAGAATCTTACAAGAGTTGTTTTTTTCTACCGAGAATTATTTTCCTATCACCAGCCTAACCACGATAAATGGGCATCATCACGTCATGATAAATAAATGTATGATGTATGATGTATGATGTATGATGCAAGATGCATCCCTTTTCTTCATCCCTTTTTCATGACTTCCCTTGCCCAAAACCCAGATCTAACTGGAGATTCCACCGGTGAATCCCTTTCCATCAATCACCTTCGCTCCTCTCAGACCGGACCTGTCTGTACAAGGTGTGGTTGTAGATTTGGTCCCTCGTACCAAAATCTCAGTTAATGGCGTTGATGAATGCTCTGTTGAAAGTTCTGCTACTACTGTCGTTGTTGTTGACTCTCCTTCTGTTGAAGGCTTAGTCCCAGCCGACACCGATATTAATTTAAAAGCTGTTGCAAATCTCAGTCTCCTTCAATCCCTAGTCTAGGAGCATGGGCAACACCACTGAAGAACTACCAATTTTGTCTCATTGGCCTTCTCTCTCTCTTCTGGTCAGCAAATTTCAAGCCGTCAGATGCAACGTGAAGGTCAGAGCAGAGCCAAACAAGTGACAACCAAAATCAGTGCCAAAAAACCAGATTTTCTCCAACAACCTGTTGAAGAAATCTATTCTCCAGAAGTAAAGGAAGATGGAAAATTTCGTTTTCCATGGGCTGCCAAGATGAATCCCTCTATGAGGAATCTCTATCGAACATCAACACCAGCCTATTTGGAAGATGGGACTCCAAAGGTAATTCCAAGCCATATTCTTCTTCATGGTCCTGAAAATCAGAAAGAATATGTCGTAGGACAGTTTTATCTATGTTCCACTCCTTCATAGAGGCTTGTTCATGCTGTAGCCAATATGATTTGGGGTAAAAAATGCATAATCTTCTCTCCAAAGGTAGGAGAATTTTCATACTTGTTTCACATACCAGATGAATCTACTCGTTCTTGGGTTCTTCAGCGCGGTCTATGCCATATAGATGATTGTCTAATGCTTGTTGCTTCTTGGAGTCCTTCAGCCTCATTGTCTCTTCCTGAGATCTCCACTGTCCCAGTCTGGGTGACATTGAAGAACATTCCGAGCCAGCTTTACTCCACACCAGGTATAAGCCGCATTGCTTCAGGATTAGGTGAGCCAATGCTTACTAATAAACCAAGACTTGATCCTACGCTCATGGTAAGGCTAAGATCATGGTTGAAGTCGAGTTAGACAAGAAATTCCCCCAAAAGATTGCTTTGGATGATGAAGAGGGTAATATCTCCATGGTTGATGTTGAGTACTCTTGGATTCCCTCAAAATGTGTAAGATGCGGACACTTGGGGCACAAAGAATCACGTTGTTTGCAAAAATCTATGCACCGTCAATCTACTGATTCAAGCAGTGGTTTACCGCAGACTATTGAAGCCACCATCCCGACCTCAATCGTTGGGCATGTCTATACCTCTGTCACTAGTTCAGACGCTGAGGTTGATTTCTCTACATTTGTCTCTGTTTCTAATGTTAATATTGCTCCTATTTCAACAGGCTCAACCGAACATGTTGCACCAATCATAGATCAAGTACGTACTCTCACAGCCCCCGCCATATCTATTGTTGAGGCTGCCCCACTACTTGACCTAGATACTACAAGACCTGTTACAACTACACTCCAAGTTGCAGAAACAGTTTCAGCTATTGTCACTATGACTACAGTCCCTGACACTGTACCAACTAATCCATCTATGGCTTGCGCTGTTATCACTGAGATAACTCCAATTAAAACAGTCGACTCAATTACTTGTGTTGCTCCCGTCAAAACAGCCAATGCAACTGCGTCAGTTGCCCTTCCTGATTCAGAAGATGTCCTCACAACTCCTTCCTTTCACTTAGGATCCTCACAAGCGAATGTGGTTGGGGATGACTTTCGTAGTAATCCCTTTGCTGGCTTTAAATTTGGAATTTTTTCAGGTTTTGAATCCGCATACGATAAAACTCAGAGATCCCGAGGAGGAAGACAAATAAAATCAACTGAAAAAGTCCAGGAAATGCAATGAACTACTGTAAGTGGACTCGGAAACCGTGGTCGTCGAGGTCGCGGTGGTCGTGGACCGCACAACTAGGTTTCTCTAGTGAGCTATTTCTGCTCTAGCTCCTCCCCTAATCTCTTAATCTTGTGATGTACTTAAAAACTAGCAAATTGTTTGCTTCAGCTTCTCTATCAAACTTTTTCAATATCTATGACCTCTAAAGTCATAGCCTTGTAACCGTTTTGCATTTTAGTAGAATACCCTTTAACAAAACAAAAAAAAAGTTTAAATGCAAACATCATCATTTGATTTCGTGTATTCTACTCCACTTCTCATTTAACTTATTATTCCTTTATTTAAAAGATTTTAAAGATGTTATCATACAGAAAAACATAAATTGAATCTTATGTGAAATACTGGAAATGATTAGTTCGTTTTATTGAATTAAAAAATGTTTTGGAAAACTTGAGTTTGATGAATTTTTTTCGACAATGGAGAGTTTGAGATAGTTTTATTTGATGGAGTTAAGGTAACTGAGAACTAGATGATAATCTAAAATTTTGACTTTAAACCATATGGTCTTTATTCTAATTTAAGCTATTTAAAATTTATGTATAGATTTTGTGAGATTCATGATAAATTTTTTTAATATGATATAGTATAATATTTTGTTATATATATGTTTCCGTTTTCTAAATTTATATAAAAAAATTTGACGCTTTCTAATACTTCGCTTACGCATACCTGAATTTGATTTCACGCAATTTAGAAGAAAATTAATAATAAATATTTTAAAAATGAAAATACATTTACCAAAATATGAAATGATTTTATTTGTTCACATGCTACCAAATAAATATACATGCATGCATTTGAATAAATAGAAGCAAGATAACAAGTTGGCCAAAACCTTTAATTCGTGAGTTAACGTGAACCGGAGGAGAGAACAGCTTCACAGTTCACATGCATCTTTGCTCCTTTTATAAACTAACTCACAGAAATCACTTAGGCTATAACTCATACGGGCCTATACGGCAGATGCCACATTTTTTATGAAAAGTCGTTCGAATTAAATGTACATTTTGTTTTAAGAATAAAAAAGAAATGTAAATACTACAAAATAATTTTGCATAAATTTTATCAAGTGTGTCAAGCTTAGAAAAATACAAAATTTTGGATAAAAATAAATATATTCGAAACTTCAAAATATTAATTGGCCACTAACATAATTTATGTATCTGAATATTTATTTCGCTGTAACCACATTAATAATTTAAATGTAAGCAACTAGAAGTGTTTAATGAGGATTTTCGATTTAGTCGGAAATTTTATGGTTCTAAATGATTAATACTTACCCTTTAACAAAAAAAAGATTAGTAACCAAAGTGAAATAAAATCTACCATGAATACGATTTGATTTTGGGACAGATATAGCTGGCTAGTTGCCAATAATAAATTCTTTAACTTTCACAAAATGTTTCTTTTTGTCCTCTATTTGACTATAAAAGATATTTACTCTAGCATGTTCCAAATAATGATCAATCGATCAAATCTAATTACATACAGTAGTATCGTTTATTTTAGTAAAGATATTTATTTTGGGATTTTTTATATATTAAATTCTGTGTTATAATTAAGGATCACAAACTTAATAGTTTTTTTTAATCTCTTTGATATATAAAAGAAACAGAGCATAAATCTCAAAAAAAAATTAAAGCTGATTACAACACGAAAGGGTTTATAAATTTTTATATAAATCTTGAACATATTGATGGGTTATCTGAAACCCTTTTTGGCAACTAAAACTGTTTCTTATAAAAAAATCTAGAAAAGATTTAGCACAATTTTTAAAAGTTCACGTTTTTTTTTTTTTGATAAACGATGTTCACGTATTTTAGTGATTGATATATATCTAAATACATATATAACCCTTTTGTGAAGTTGGTTTGTTGTTTTGGGAACGAACTATTTATACTTTTTATTATTAACTAATAAACAGACGAAAATTATATATAACCCTTGTAAATATTCAAATTATAATAATTTAATATAATGTATCACATAGATTCATTTCATCTAATATCATGAAATTATGAGGGAAAAAAAAACATTCCCAACCAAATTTATGTTTCTTTGTAAATTCTAACAAAGTCAAATATGCCTCCCAAGACTCTAGAGCCGCCTTTGTGCTTTGATAAATTGAGAAACCTCTAAAATTCTCTAAATTAATCTTAACCGTCCGAGTGAAGAACAAAAACACTCTTGATAAAAAACGACAGTCAATGTTGACAAAAAAAAACCGACAGTCAAGATCGTTTTAGTCTAATTTTTTATTATTTCTTTTATGCGGCCAAGAGTTTCTTTAATTCTATAAAGTCAACGAAATATATTAATCATATATTTCTTATTCCAAATTGGCTGTAAGTTTATGCGTTTTAAGTTCTGGCACAAATTTGACCACCAAAAGAAATTTTTAACAAAATGACAAATCTATTTCAATTACGTCTACAATTTAACTTCTAAACCTTTTCTCCCTGGTATAATAACAACTTAAATGGTAATTTCTGTAATTAGTTATCAAATTTTATTATGTTTATTTCCCCTAATAAATTCCGTGTCAACTATTAGAGTAAAAACCTAAACCAATTTGAAGAGTCCAATTCCAGATACGCATAAATAAGTAAATATTTATTTCAAAAATCATAACTATATATTAAAAGTCGCACACAATCTCTTCCGCTTATTTCGTCTTCAAAAGCTTCCCTAAATCTACTACGTTCCGCTACGTTATCTCCTTTACAAAGCCAAAGCTCAGCAAAAGCTATAAGAATTTCGATTATCATCTCCGATTCAAGCAATTTTGATATGGTATGTTTTTCAATCTCTTAAACGTATTTTGCTTTTCTCTTTTTGTGTTCCGGTGTCTGAAACTTCCCTGATCAGTAGCGATTTTTTTTAGGGTTTTTGGTTGGAGTTTTTCCGTGTATTAGGGTTCTTATGTCACCGATCCGATTCGTCAGATTAAGTTTTAGTTTTTTTTTGGTATTGTTTCAGTTTAATTTTAAATAGTGTAGATTCAACAACTAAAACCGTGAAATCTTTGCCGTAGTGAGTTCTGGTTAGTTCGTTTAATCAGAATTTCACTCTGTTTAACTAGCAGATGCCTTGTGCGAGCTCCAATCCTTTTGACAAAGACAAGGATAAGGACAAGGACTCGGAGTCTTTCGTGGAGGTTGATCCGACCGGTAGATATGGTCGGTACGGTGAACTCCTCGGTTCAGGTGCTGTCAAGAAAGTCTACAGAGCCTTTGACCAAGAAGAAGGCATCGAAGTGGCGTGGAACCAAGTTAAACTGAGATGTTTTTCCGATGACCCAGCCATGACCGAGAGGCTTTACTCGGAGGTCAGGTTGCTTAAGAATCTTAAGAACAATAACATCATCACTCTGTTTAAGGTGTGGAGAGACGAGAGAAACAACACCTTTAACTTCATCACCGAGATCTGTACCTCTGGAAACCTCAGAGATTACCGGAAGAAGCACAGACACGTCTCTATGAGAGCTTTGAAGAAGTGGTCAAAACAGATTCTCAAAGGCTTGAATTATCTCCACACACACGAGCCTTGCATCATCCACCGAGACCTCAACTGCAGCAATATCTTCGTCAATGGCAACATCGGCCAGGTACACATACATAAACCTTTTTTACTTATGCTAAATTTTAGTAATCTTTTGTAGACTAGTACTGATCTTGACTGAAAACCAGGTCAAGATTGGTGATCTGGGTTTAGCTGCAACTGTGGGGAAGAACCATTTAGCTCACTCGATCCTTGGGACACCAGAGTTCATGGCTCCTGAGCTATACGAGGAGAACTACACAGAGATGGTTGACATATACTCGTATGGAATGTGCGTTTTGGAGCTTGTGGCACTCGAGATTCCATATAGTGAATGCGATAGCGTTGCCAAAATATACAAAAGGGTGAGCAATGGCCTCAAACCAGAGGCTCTTAACAAAATAAATGATCCTGAAGCTAAGGCCTTTATTGAAAAATGCATCGCACAGCCCAGAGCGAGACCTTCTGCAGCTGAGCTCCTCTGTGACCCGTTCTTTGACGGGATATCAGATGATGACGAAGACGGGGAAAACAATGACAGTAATGGGGCTGGTCGTATGGTTTCTTGATGATTGGATACAATGACCCTTTGTTATTTTCCTATGGTTTGAGTTTCTTCTTACATTTTAGGAAGCATTGTCTAGTTTTATTTCCTTTCAACTTTTCTTTTTGTTGTGAATAGCTTTTGATGCGACATGGAAATTATGTATACAGTTTTTCCCTTTAGTTAATTTATAACTGATTCTAAACATGAGGTAGAACGGTATCTTTTGTTTTATGCAAAACAATAGTTTCTCTTGACCATAAAAAGAAGAAAAAAAAACACAATAGTTTCTATTGTTATCTGTTGAAGGATGTTTGCCAAAAAATTGTTTGGATCTAGCAAACTTTTTTGGTTTCGGTTAAAGTTGTTCAAACATAGATCCCAAAAGTATAGTGTTTTGGACTATTGGTGTATCTTTTTTTTTTTGTTTCCAAATCAATCGGAATCCCATCCGGGGAACTTGAGTCGGGTTTGAACAAACTAAGCTCAAAAACATCACCACGAGACATTATGATTTGGTTGCTAGAAATGGAAAAAGACACCGTTGATGACAAAACAATACCATTGGTGGGAAAGGCAAGAGAAAATGTTGCTGAAATGATCAATAAAATTACTAGAAAATTGTAAGAATGATATGTCATCATCTTGTAGAAGGATCTAGAAGATCCATACCCTTAATGTCAATATATTATGAATATGTTCTAAAGATCTGTATTTATGTTAATGTGATTCTATTAAAGTAATTAAGGTCATTCAATTCACAAATAAATGCACCTACTATGTACATTCATCTCAATGAGAGTAATATACAATTTTTCCAATGTCTTTCTCTCATCACGTTAATATGGTATCAGAACATGTTATGGTCGAGTTTCGTTCCAACAATCAAACTCTTTTTTTTTCTTTACTTTAAGCCATCAAACTTCTTTTATATATATTTTTTTCTGTTAAACCAAATGCTTTTGCAATTCATGTTCATCATGAACCTCTGAATCCAAACCATCGAAGGTTCAATTATTTAATTTTATCATAAACCTCTTAATCTAAGTATAGTCGCCATTGTTCCAAACCTCAACCAAAAATCCTTCTGATTTGAACGTGATAGTGCATTTATTTAATTTATTATGTTTATTTTATTTTGTAAGAAAGAAAAAAACGAATAATTGAGTTTGAAACTACCTGACCAAAAGACTAATTCTGTTGAGTTTGAAGCTACCTGACCAAAGGAACAGGACAGAAAAACCTTGTCGATGGATCAGTTTGATATTTCCAAGATCCTAGGAAACTATATCGGCTTGTTCTGAGCTCCCAACCCAGCGTCATCCCGGGGATTATAGTGCATGTTGGGAAATCAAAGCTCTGCCACAAATATTCACTGACATTTGAGCATCCTAGCACGAAATTACCATCATTGAGAAGATTTGCTACCAACGGAGATTTCCCATTTTCTCCCATCATGTTTGTTGACCAAACAAGGGTATTAGATTGGTCGAAGAGACTGAGGTTAGATTTGCACACACAGATAGTTCATGTTGGGTTGGAGAGAGGATTATTTTTGTTTGCAACCGATACATAGGTTCTTGTGGGGATCTTCTTGAACCAAAATCCAAGATACCAACGATTCCCATCCTGGGAACTTGAGTCGGGTTTGAACAAACCAAGCTCAAAGACATCACCACGAGACACTATGATTTGGTTGCTAGAGAAGGAAAAAGACACCGTTGATGACAAAACAGTACCATCGGTGGGGAAAGCAAAAAAAATGTTGCTGAAATGATCAAGAAAATTACTAGAAAATTGTAAGAACGATCTGTCATCATCTTGTAGAAGAATCTAGAAGATCCATACCCTTAATGCCAATATATTATGAATATGTTCTAAAAATTTGTATTTATGTTAATGTGATTCTATTAAAGTAATTAAGGTAATTCAATTCACATATAAATGCACCAACTATGTACATTCATTTCAATGAGAGTAATATACAATTTTTCCAATGTCTTTTTCTCATCACGTTAATATTGTATCACAATATGTTATGGTCGAGTTTCGTTCCAACTATCGAACTCTTTTTTTTATAACTTTTTTATATATATATTTTTTTTAAGCCATCAAACTTCTTTTATTTTTTAATTTCTCTGTTAAACCAAATGTTTTCGTAATTTATATTCATCATGAACCTCTGAATCGAAACCATCGAATGTTCAATTATTCAAGTCTATCATAAACTTCTGAATCTAAGTATAGTCGTCATTGTTCCAAACCTCAACCAAAAATTCTTCTGATTAAACGTGATAGTGATAGTGCATTTATTTAATTTCTTATGTTTACTTTATTTTGTAAGAAAGAAAAAAAAACGAAAAGAAACCCCACGTCAGTGGGAGCTTCACGACTTTCTCTTCCACATTATGAAGTCATATTCTCAAATCAAATCACGTAGAAAGCCATTGGAAACGCGAACTTCCAAATCATATTTTCATCCTTTCATACTACCAAAAAAAGGAGTCAACAAACCTTTTCTCGAGTCAACAAACCTTTGTTTTTACACCATGGTCCATATGAATAAACCTTTGTTTTTACACCAAAAAAAAGTCAACAAACCTTTGTTTTTACACCATGGTCCATATGAATAATTTACGTATTTCAAATTACGTATTTCAAATTAAAAGATGTGTGAAACTAAAAATGTTGAATTTCCGATTATAAAATGTATTTTGTATCAGAATCATAAAACGATCAAAGCTGAACAGTGTGAAAAATATATGGTGTATCTTAACAAAATTAGGTGAGATCGTAAGAAGAAAGTCTTAAATAATATAGTAAACTTATCCTTGCAAGTTGATCAAGTTTGTAACAATTTAAAAGAAGAAAGGAAATAAAAGGAAAAGATATCACACACCACCACAATCATTTTTTTTGGGTTAAAAGTACCATCATTTTACACCAAGAAAACAAATTTTCAATCTAAGATAATCTTAAAAAATTATAATTTAATAAACTACTTTTCTACAAAATAATTATTTAGATGACCTTTTTGTTCATCTTTTCCCTCGTTTTCTCACACATATCCGTCGCTTTGAGATTTCTTTTACCCACAAGAAAAACAGGCCACATTAAAAATATATTTCTGTATAATTTATATCTATATATTTAATTTCATTTCGATGGAAATGCACTGTCATGAACCCAAATTATTTTGAAAATCTCCTGATTCATTGACAACATAAGTATACTGACCATTTAAAATATATGTATGGAAAATAATTAAAAGTGAGTTGTCTATAAAGACTATTAAAGTGCTCCAATTTTTTGTTTGTTTGTCAACAGTAATCCAAATGTTTCGAGAGTTGATTATTCATTATTGTTTATAATGCATCCGTGAAATACTCCATAAACATCATTATGCCAGAAAGATCCTTTAGGCTAGACTTTGCCTATATTCTCCCTCAATTAAACGATCCTTTAGTTTCAGCTGTATCTTATTTTATTTTAAATTGCATTAAAGTTTGAATTTATGATGTCAGGATAAAATTTAGAATCTCTAACCACTAAAATCATCTCTAACCATCAACTCTATTTTAATATAAAAATTACACTATTTTAATAATTTTAACATTAAAAATCTTTCTATCTCCAACCATAATACCAAATATTACACTAAAAATCTCAAATTAATCCAAACTTTACTATATTCTATATCTAATTACAAAAAAGAAATATTTTAAACACGCAAAAAAAAAAAACATATCTCATGCCACACTCTATTAAAAAGAAGAATAAAAATTTAAATTAAAAAAAAAAATTATAGCATCGCTACAGTTCGGTGTAACACTGTAAGAAAAATAGAAAATTACGCTATAATGGTACAACTTTTACAGTTTTGTTGGAAGACATTTTACACCAAATTTGGTGTTATAAAAAATTTGGGACTCTATAACACCATGTTATATATATACTAATGATATTACGATAGAATGGTAATGTTACAAAAACATTGTTTAGGAAAATCCTAAAAATGAAAAAATATCATTGAGTTTGTTATAAAAAATATATTTGGTCATCGACTCATTTTAATTAGAATTTTTCACTGGAAAGAGTTCGTCACAAGAATAAAATCCATACAGCTATAAACAATATTGTAAAGTATTTTTAAAAAGAACTAAAATCAAGTCTCAAAGTATTCCATTGTTTATTTGAAAATTCAAGTAACATATAATGATATTATGGGTCTCCATGATCATGATAGTAATAGTTTAGTCTCGATTCGAAAGATAGATTAATCTCAACTATCCCAATTGCAACATCTTCTTCTGTCATTTCTCTTTAGGACCTTTCTGTCAAAATTTTATCTGATTCCGTCTTAGATTTGCAGACAACAAAAGTATGTTCCTTTTTTTCCAGTTTCATCTCTCGCTCTGATTCTTCAACTTTAATCGATTGGTTTTTTTAATGATTTTGGAGCAGGAGCAAAATAAAATAAAATAAAATGGAATCGGATCTGGGGAAGCTCTTCATTGGTGGGATTTCGTGGGATACAAATGAAGCAAGGTTAAGAGACTATTTTAGTAACTATGGTGATGTTATTGAAGCTGTGATCATGAGAGATCGTATCACAGGACGTGCACGTGGCTTTGGATTCATCGTTTTTGCAGATCCTTGTGTTGCTGAGAGAGTCATCATAGACAAACACATCATTGATGGCCGCACGGTTAGTTCATCAAACCCTTCTCTTTGACCAGCAAAAAGCTCAGATCTTGGAGATGTTTTATGATGTGGAACTTTCTCAATAGCTTTATTTTGCTTTCTAATGGTTTAGGTTGAAGCAAAGAAGGCTGTGCCTAGAGATGATCAGCAGGTGCTAAAACGACACGTTAGTCCTATCCACCTTATGTCACCTGTCAATGGTGGTGTAAGGACAAAGAAGATCTTTGTTGGAGGCTTACCTTCAAGCATTACCGAGCAAGAATTCAAGAACTACTTTGATCAGTTTGGTTCAATTGCTGATGTTGTTGTAATGTATGATCATAACACTCAGAGGCCAAGAGGTTTTGGTTTCATTACTTTTGATTCTTATGATGCTGTTGATAGAGTCCTTCACAAGAATTTCCATGAGCTCAATGGGAAACTAGTTGAGGTCAAAAGAGCTGTACCTAAGGAGATTTCACCTGTTTCTAATAACCGTAGCCCGCTTCTTGGCGGTGGAGGGGGCTCTAATAGGATCTCTGCTAATTGTTACTTTAATAATTTTGCTCCTGGTCCCGGTTGTTATAACAATCTAGGCTCTGTTGGTGGCCGGTTTAGTCCTATTATTGGTAGCGGTAGAAATGTGGTTTCTTCTTTTGGCCTCGGTTTAAATCATGAATTGAGTTTGAATTTGAATCCAAGCTATGATGGGACAGCTTCTACATTCGGGTATAACCATCGGATTCCAAGCAACCCTTACTACAATGGTGCTTCTCCAAACCGTTATACTTCACCAATCGGGCATAATAGAACAGAATCTCCTTACAATTCGAACAATCGAGACTTGTGGGGAAACAGAACTGACGATGCAGGTCCTGGTTGGAACTTGAATGCCTCGAGTGGAAACAATAGAGGGAACTGGGGACTTCCTTCTTCTGCTGTTGGTAATGATAACAATGGTTATGGAAGACACTTTGGGACGGGTTCTGGACTTTCCTCGTCCCCATTTAACGGTTTTGAAGGTTCTATAGGGGAATTGTACAGAGGCAGCTCGGTTTACAGCGATTCAACGTGGCAGCAGCAGCAGCAGCAGCTACCACCTCAGTCTTCTCACGAGCTAGATACTTTTTCTCGCGCTTACGGTTATGACATTGACAATGTAGGTTCAGTCCCATCTGCAAATGACTCAGAAGGTTACAATGGAAGCTACAATGTTGGAAATAGACAAACTAATAGAGGTAACAAAAATACTTAGTTGATCTAAAAAAGACTTTTTAAAAAAACTTTGATACATTTGATCGCGATCGAAATGTTTTAATCTGTGTTTTGTTTACTTGTTTAGGTATTGCGGCGTAGGTTATCAAAAACCAAGAACATACAAAAGTTGCGATATTTGTAGATTGAAAGCAACCAATTTCAATTGCAGAGTTTGAAGAGGTTCTTCTCATGGTAAAGAAACAAACTCACAATGTGAGTCTTTGCCAAATTCTTGTTTGCTTTCTCTTTGTTAGACCCAAAAACCAAAAATAAAAAAACAGAACAATGTTTTTTTTCTTACATAAAATCAGATCGTAGCAGCCAAAGATACAACAAGACGGATGAAGAAGAATTGCTTTCAAAGTTCTTCTCAAAAGGTTTTTTTTTCCACTTTCATAGAAATAACCAAACAAAGATAGTGGAATTTTTCGATCAAGATTCTTCAGAGTTCTCTGCTCTGTTTTGTAATTTTACTTCCGTTTTTTTCTTCTTCCTTACGAATCGAATTGTTCATGATGAAAACTGTGATTTTTTTCAAGTAGCGTGGGAGAAAATATTTTGTAAGAGGGATATGACTATTTTGTTGTATGTATCCCTAATGAGATATATTTACCTTTTTTTGTTTGAAGTTATTTTTAAGTTTATTATCTGTGGAAGAAAATTTGTGAACATTCTTTTTATGTTTCGATCTGTCAGGTAAGTAAAAACTAAAAAAACATTAATATTACATACTCAATCTGGAAATAAGTAAAAATTATAAGATTAGATGATTGAACCAACCAAAATAAAAGTTGATAAGCAGTTTAACAAATAGGCAAAATTGTAAATTTCTTAAATCTCTTAGCTTTGTAATGATATGTAAATAGTTAATTGATTTTTTGAAATTTATTCTGCTTATTTTTCTAAAGTCTTTTCTTAAACTTCGACAAGGCAATTAGCCAATTAGTACAATTATGATTGGAGTTGGACCAATTCTTTTATCAGCATTTTTCCTTTTGATACAATGTGCAGATATTTGATGAATCAAGATTTCAGTTCAAACTATTTGTTCATTAAGAACTTTAATTTAGTTTAGTTTTTAAATGCAAAAAAAAAAGAATTTCATTTTAGAATTGGTAAACAATGAAATCATTTTACCAAAAAAAGAAAAACAAATGAAATCAAATTATTACAGAACATGCAGTAGACAGACATACAGGTCCCATTTACAAGAATCGGTCCAAAACTTTTGCGACTTTTAGGCCTCCTTCTCGTATAAGCTTTGTACTTGAAAATTTCCCAAGTTTCTTTTACTCCAATAAACTATATTTTATTCCACATAGCATAATTAATTTTTACGTGAAGTTTTTAACATTCTTTAGCAAAATTAGGGGGGTGGGGGGAGAACTAGTATAAGTTATTTAACATATGCAGCTGACTAAAATGAGCTAAAGGCATACTCATGTACACAATTTTATAGATTAAAAGTATAAAAAACCCATACTTTATGAACATATCTACAAAAAAATAATTCTTTTGGGATATAAACACACAGACATATAAATATAATTTTATATATTGCTCCCTTAATTTTTAGTTTTTTCTTTTAAGGTGATTAATTAATATATTTTACGAAAACATTTATTTTCCTTTTTCATGGTCAACTGACTAATTCTTATGATAAGGCATTTGTGGATTTGTTTCTTATTTACACACAGTCACACACTAGTCTACCATATTTCTTTACAGTTACGGAAAATTTACGTAGATATTTTTTTTTTGGTATTTTGAAAATATTTTTTAAATTTTTATCAAAGTTAGATCATAATGTAATTAATATGTAAATATCAAAAAGTAAAAACATTGTACGAGAACTACTACTTGTCAAATGCTTATAAAAACACTATATTAACATTTGATAATATATAGTCTGTACATTTTTAACCTCCAATAATATAATAGTCTAAATTATAGTGACTCGACAACAAGTATAAGACTCAAAGTTTAGCCAGCATTTTCAAACTCATCAATATCGAGATTGTGTATTAATTTTTCAAAAAAAGCAGACCAGTAATAAAGTAACAAAAACCCCCCTCTGTAAATTTGCATAAACCAATGGAATTAATTATTTTCCCAACTTTACCTTTTCTTCTCTCCCTCCCTAAAGATGGCGTCAGAGCCAGACCAAAGCTTCAAAGATCTCTCATGGTTTCTTCAAGCAATCAAAGACCCACAACAGCTTGCTTCAATCTTCAAACCCTATCCTTCTCCTCCTCCGGAAAAGCCACGCATTGTCAGCTAGTAACAGAGAACTCCATGAACATCAACATCACCAAAGACAACCTCACTTCACTTTCCCAGATCTTCATCGAGCTAGCAACATCTTTATAGACGCAGACATCGCTCAGGAACTTGGAATTCGAAGGAATCTCTTGGGAAATCGAACTATTGCAGAGCCTTGGATTGTTTCTAGACAACACCTCAAAGATAAAGCAGCTTGCTTTCAGAAAGAACAGGTTCAGTGAACAATGTCTGAACGAGCTCTCTGAGATTTTGAAAAGAAACAGTTGGATGAAGGAGATTGTGTTCTTAGAGTCGAGAATTAGGTGCAGAGGAGCTACGCTTCTTGGATCGGCTCTCCAAGTTAACGACTCTTTAGAGGAATTGCAGATTTGGGAAGATTCAATTGGTTCAAAAGGAGCAGAAGAGCTCTCGAAGATGATTGAAACAAACTCAAGTTTGAAACTTTTCTCCATTTTCGACTCGAGTCCTTTAACTACGACGCCATTGATATCTGCTGTTTTGGGTATGAACAGAGAAATGGAGGTTCATGTGTGGAGTGGAGATCACAAACGAGACACAAGCTCAAAGGTTGTTGAGTTTTTGCCTGAGAGCAACACTCTGAGGATTTACCAGATTGACATTTCTGGTTCTTGCAGAGTCGCTGCAGCGTTGGGATGAACACAACCGTGAGGTCTCTAGACATGACGGACGCTAAGCTAAATTCGAAGTGGGCCAAGGAGTTTAGATGGGTTTTGGAACAGAACAAGACTCTTAGAGAAGTGAAACTTTCGAAAACCGGTCTTAAAGACAAAGCTGTTGTTTATCTTGCAGCTGGACTTTTTAAGAAAAAGAGCTTGCAAAGTTTGTATGTTGATGGAAATCGGTTTGGGAGCGTTGGTGTCGAGGATTTGCTTTGTCCGTTGAGTAGATTCTCTGCTCTGCAATTACAAGCTAACATCACATTAAGGTCAATTGTGTTTGGAGGTTCCAAGATAAAGATTGGAAGAGATGGACTTACCACGATTTTAAAGATGGTGACAACAAACGAGACTGTTGTTCATCTTGGGATTCACGATGATGAGAGCCTTGGACCTCATGCTTTCATACAGATCTTCAAGAGCTTGCAGAAGAACGCTTCTTTAAGACGGTTTTCGTTACAGGGATGCAAAGGGGTAAGAGGTGATAGAGTATTGGAGGCAATCACAGAGACATTGCAGATTAATCCATTGATTGAGGAAATTGATTTAGTGAGAACTCCGCTTCAAGATTCAGGGAAAGCAGATGAGATTTCTCAGAAGCTGGGACACAATGGTAGGAACATAGATGAAGTAGAGACGGATTCACTCAAGGATATGCCACTTACTGAGCCAAAGAGTTTTAGAGCTTTTCTCTGTGGACAAGACTATGCAGGCAAGACAACACTCTGCAACTCTATACTGCAAATTTCCTCTTCTTCCGGTTTTCCTTATGTGGAGAATGTGAGAACTTTGATGAATCCTGTGGAGCAAGCTGTGAGGAGACAAGGATATGCCAATTCATGATTCAAACTTTGATGAATGTGAGAACAGTTGGTGGGATGAAAATAACGACATTCAAGGATGAGGAGACAAATATCTCGATGTGGAATCTCGCAGGGCAGCACGAGTTCTTTGCTCTTCATGATCTTATGTTCCCAAGCCCAAGCCGCTTCTTGATCATATTGAGCTTGTTTAGGAAACCGAGCAATAAAGAACCCAAAACACCAGCAGAAGTAGAAGAAGAGCTTCAATACTGGCTTAGATTCATCATTTCCAACTCGAGAAAAGCGGTCCACCAGTGCCTGAAACCAAATGTCACAGTTGTTCTCACTCATGCCGACAAAATCAATCAGCAATCCGAAAGCTTTCAGGCAACTGTGGGTTGCATTCAGAGACTGAGAGATAAGTTTCAAGCTTTGGTGGATTTCTATCCCACTGTATTCACAGTTGATGCAAGATCATCTCCTTCGCTTAGTAAACTCACTCATCATATTCGGATGACAAGCAAAGCCATCCTTCAAAGAGTTCCTCAGGTTTACCAGGTCTGCATTGATATGGTACAGCTCTTATCAGACTGGAGATCAGAGAACTCAAACAAACCTATTATGAGATGGAAAGCCTTTGCAGATCTCTGTCAATTTAAGGTTCCTTCCCTGAGAGTAAAGTCTCGCAACGAGAACATTGAGATTGTGGAGACAGACGGCGAGCTATAGCCACATGCCTCCATCAAATAGGAGAGGTGATTTACTTTGATGAGTTGGGGTTTTTGATACTAGACTACGAATGGTTTTGTGGGGAGGTTCTTTCTCAGTTAATAAAGCTTGATGTAAGAAAGCAAAGCACTGGGGAAAGAAATGGATTTGTTAGCAGGAAAGAGCTGGAGAAGATTTTGAGAAGTAGTTTACAGAGTTCAATTCCAGGGATAACCTCAAAGGTACTTGAGCATTTTGATGCATGTGACCTTGTGAAGATGATGAAGAAAGTAGAACTTTGCTATGAACAAGACCCTACCAGTCCAGACTCTTCATTGTTAGTCCCATCGATTCTTGAAGAAGGCAGAGGAAAGACTCAGAAATGGCAGATAAACACACATGTCTGTGTTTATTCAGGCAGGCATCTCCAGTGCGATGATTCAAGTCACATGTTCCTCACAGCTCGATTCTTCACTCCTTTACAGGCAAGGGCTCAAAAGCACTTTTCTATTTCTATCATCTCTTTAGAATTCAAAACTAGGTCTGAGCAAAAAAACCGTACCCATGTACCGGATCCAAATCCGATCCGAAAAGTTGTACCCGAACCCGTTCCATACCCGAGCAAATTATTCTATTGGATAGTAAATTTCTAAATCTGAAAACCCATATTTGAACCTGTTCCAAACCCGAAACCCGAAACGAAAACCCGAAAGTACATAACTCCTCATAAGAAAATACCCTAATTTGAGGATTCTATCCTATAAATGTAAAAATTTTTATGTGTAATATACACAAAAGGATCCGAATTCGAACCGAAATATCCAAAAAACCCATAAAAACCCAAAATCCCAAAAAAAATCCAAAAAGTCCAGAATCCAACCTGAACCTGATCCGAAAAACCTGAAAAAACCCAAAACCGAACCCGAATCGGATCAAAACTCGAATTTTCCTGGTTTTTTCCGGGTTTCTACTCTGATACCCGAAGCCGACCCGAACCCAGAAATTTTAACCCGAACTGATCCCGAACCCGACAAATTATTCCATTGGGTATTAAATTCCTAAACCCGAAAACCAAAACCTAATAGGGTTTTACCTGAACCCGATCGAGTTACCCGAACGCACACCCCTCCTCAAAACCTTATTGATCGTCCATATTGCATGCACAGGTGCATCTTTACAACCGAATCATGGAATTGAAGAATCAATACGGGGCGACTTATAGTCTTGAGAAGTACCTCATCACTATAACGATCCATGGCATTAACATCAGAGTGGAGCATGGAGGACAGTTGGAAAATTACATTGATGTTCTTGCTTGTTCAACAAAGAGCTTGACAGAAACACTGAGGCTCATTCACCAGCTAGTCATTCCGGCTATCCAGAGCAGCGGCCATGGTGTAATCCTCCTTGAGCACATCATAAGACCACAATGCGTCCAGGACTTGACTCCACTGTGATTCCGACAAAGTCAGTTTGTTTCCCTCCAGAGACTAAAAGAAGCATTGTCATCAGTTCCTGCGGAGACTATGTATGACTATCAACACACATGGGACTCTGTTCTAGATTCAGGTAAGACTGTTCTAAGAGCTGGATTTGATTTAGCCCGCAACCTTCTTTCTGATGATGATTTGATTTCAGAGAAGTATTGCAAAGAAGGTACCCTGATCTGTACAACTTAGCCCAAGAACTACAAGTTCCTACCGAGGACAATCCTGAGGCAGATAATCATGTACCGGTGACCAATGAGCTGGAAAAAGTCGATCCTAGCTTCGGTGGAATCGCAAAGGGTGTAGAAGCAGTACTTCAGAGGCTGAAGATTATTGAGCAAGAGATACGAGACCTGAAACAAGAGATCCAAGGACTGAGATACTACGAGCACAGACTTCTGATCCAGCTTCATCACAAAGTGAATTACCTTGTCAACTACAATGTCCAGATGGATGAAAGAAAAGTTCCTAACATGTTTTACTTCATCAGAGCAGAGAACTACGGGAAAAGACTGATCACAGCAATGGTTCCTGGCATGGTTGCTCTAAGGGTACACATGTTATGCGAATTTAGACGGGAAATGCATGTCGTAGAAGATCAGCTTGGGTGTGATGTGATGCAGATAGACAACCAAGCTGTGAAGTGTTTGGCTCCATACATGACAAACTTCATGAAACTGGTGACTTTTGCGTTGAGGATAGGAGCAAACTGGGCAGCGGGGATGGGACACATGATACCTGACTCAGGCCACGCAATCGCTCACCTAGCCAACCCATCTGTCATGGCTGGAGCAGCCGGAGCTGCAGGAGCCGTAGGGGTTGCTGCTGCATTGGGTAGAAACCAAGGCAGAGATAGAGATCTTCAGGAGCAAGACCAAAGAGCAGCTCAACAGTGGCTCCTCGATTACTTGAGGGAACAGAATTGCTCAACTGGGAGGGATATTGCAGAAAAGTTTGGACTGTGGCGAGTTAGATACAGAAACGATGGATCAATAGCCTGGGTATGCAAACGGCATATGATCACAAGAGCCAATGAAGTGCTCCAAGTTCCTCTATGAGACTATGATGCTTGCTAACTAGCTACAAATAAACAGTAAGAGAAAGTAGTTTAATTAGTCAAAACCATTTTCATGGAAAGCCTCTGTTAACGTATGATAATGCTTTAAATCTTTTTCATTTCACTGTTGGATCCCTTATCTTTATTACCACATGGTATAAAAACAGAAAAGCAACCTCTCAAGATCCCCTGAAAAAGACACTTCAACTAACCAAAGAATATCCAAACATTTGTTCTGAAAACTTTTTCAGAAAGCTGAATCATTGGATCCTTGGCCTTTTGCTCCCCACCTACTGGGACCTCCTCTTGATGGGCACAAAGACCAACTGGGTCCAGAGAGTGACAATCACACCACATGATGAGTGTACAAATAATTAAGCAATCTTAGCATTGATCTCTATGCTTTAAAGATTCTTGTGGATGTAAAAACAGAGAGTGACAATCACACCACATGATGAGTGTACAAATAATTAAGCAATCTTAGCATTGATCTCTATGCTTTAAAGATTCTTGTGGATGTAAAAATTAGTAACTCAGAAAAAACAAACATGATTAGGCAGAAGTTCATATAATGCGAACATAGTTCTAATACAGTAAAGGCTAGTGATACATAATAATAACTTCACATCAACTAAAGCACCAATCTGACCAGATACAACATCAAATAGTACATCATAAAATTACATCATTAGGATTAGTCTTTCTTCATTAGAAAAGTCTAAAAGTGACTTGCGTTCTTCCTCTGAACTTGGTAAAACAGATGCTCAGAAGAAAGGCCTGCTCCCGTAGAACACACGGGATCCGTTGTTGCTCTTTGGTGTTGGCAGCTTCTGAGAATCAGAGCTTGAATTCTCTGATTTTGTTGGGCTATCAATGTCCAGAGGAAGCTTCATCTTAGCCAGTGAATCAGTAAACTGTTGCATGCTTTTCATGTACATGTCGACTATATCCTCCTGCACCACCTTTGACTCTGGCTCAGCCTTCACAGTGAGGACGGGTTTCACAATTTTCTCCTCAGATGTCTCACCTGAAGCCTCGCTCCCTGACTCCTGGGATTTCGCTTTGGAGTTCACGAGAGACAGATGTTCATGGTTTTGTGTTTCTGTGGCAGAGTGGGCTGAAGCGTGAGGAGAAGCTGCTTCATTTGTTGCATTGCTGCTCTCAGGGGAATTTGGCTTCAGTATAGAAGTGACAGAATGGGTCACATGATTATCAGCATCAGAAGTAACAAAGCTGTCAGAAGTTTCTGAGTCAATAGTAGAACAGGAGATCCCAAAATACTCAGAAACCATTTGCTCATTTTCATTCGCGACATTAGGATCTGGAAACTCTATCTTATCCAACTCACCTGGAACTGATTCAGACCTTTCTGGATCCTTGGTAGTTTCATCAACAGAAACAGATGAAGGCATATTGGGGATAGCCATCACTTCAGGATACGATCCATTGTAGGAGAGAGACAAGTGAACAAACCCAGCTGGCGAATGGTACAGACCAGTAGAAGAAAGAGAGAACTCTTTCTCGAGTTTTCCATTCTTGAAAAGCAGTTCCGACATAGGAACCAGTGTAAAACCAAGAAGCTGGTCTTCGAGATAATTTTTCACCCTGCTCATCATGTAAATCTCACATTTGAGGGAAGCGTCCACAACCCTGACATCAAGCTTAACATTGTCATCAAAAACCGGATTCCTTCCACCGCCATTGATGATTTTGGTAGCGACAGACTTTTCAGGATCACTTGTAAGACAAAGCTTGGCATAAACATCTTGCTTGTGGTATATACAGATGTTATGGATATCCCTTGCCTGATGGACATAAACCTCAAGAGTACCAACAAGATCTTGCTGGCCACAACTGATAGAATTTTTTCTGTTGGATTTTATGTCATTTGAACGGTCTCCAGAGCTCTGCACAGAATTTGAGTTCTCATTCTCTGACTCACCAATCTTGAATGGTGAAACAACAGATTGTGGGGAGTCCATTGCAAAACCTAAGAAACAATTCTGCAAAAATAAAGGCCAATTAGTATCAGTATATGTAAATGGCCTCATGATCTTTGTAGGCAACTTGCACATCCAGAAGTGACATGACTCTCAAAGAACTGTGTTCATTAATCATGATGCACAACCAATCTGAGCAATTTGGTATTTGAATATTCTTTAGCATGCAAAAGGCTATTCCATAATTTCCATTGCTCATATAATTGTAATTCAAAAACTTCCGTGCTTTGCTTAATTACGTCCAACAGCCTCCACAAATATAAAAACTGAAACTGGAAAGCACATGTTTACGGGATCTCGTGAAAACAAATCCAGCGTAGCGTGACTGAAAGATTAAGTTATAGAATAGAAATTTGGGAAGGAAAATAATATCTATAATAAACCCCCGAAGTTGAACTAAACTTAAATTTCACTCTGGAGCAATGTACATTAATAGTTTCTGAAGACCACAACTCTATTTAAGAGAAATGTTTATGCTTTAAGGACAGAATGATGTCAAAATCAGAGTTGAAAACTTGATAGAGTTATCTTTTAGAGAATTTTAAGAACAATGAAACGAACTCTCCTCCCTAAGATTCCAACTCATAATAAAGTCACTCATAACAATAGTCACAGCCAAAATCGACAGATCAAGTTCAAACAACAATTCACAAGCTTATCTCACCATAGATAACACACTCAACAACAAAGAAATTTCGAAACCAGTCTAATTTCATGTTTAGGTACTACAAGTCTGTAAATTCAAACTCTAACCAAAGTCAAACATTTCATGAGCGGTTTCATACAATAAAGGAATCGACTTTATCTCAGTGACAACAACGGATAACCTAACTGAAAGTTTCAAAAATTCTTGCTCGATCCAATCAGAAAAAGAAAGCACAAACTCAAAATTCTATCATAGCTCACAATCAATTAAAAAAAAAGAGTAATTACTTAAGAAAACTTGCCTAAATCCAAAACCAAGCTCTGATCCGGTGATATTTCTAACAGTAACACACAAAGAGAGAAACTTGAAACAAAAAAAAAGTAAAGAAGATGATTGAAAGAACAACAAACATGTGGTGGGCTTTACATAAGAAAGTTAGAAACCAACAAGACAATTTTCAAAGAGAGAGTTAAATGCAAACTGTTAGTAAGTTGAAAAAAATAAAGATTGGAAATTTGAGGGTCGGCGGAAAGAGAAAGGAGAGATAAGATTAGGGTTTTGCACAATCACTTCAATGGCGGACCACTAAGAAGGTGGGACATACTCATAGAGTCTTATTTCAACTGTTTGGGCAGTGAAAAGTAGATTGAAAGCTATAAGCTTTACCTCTTCTTTTCCATGGTCATTAGAAAAAAAAGATCGCAAAGCTTACAATAATACTTCACGCGTATGAAATCACTTACAGAGCCGTTTGGAAGATGGAAAGCTGTGAGCTTTTTTTTTGGCTGGCAAAAGTGTTTCTGGAGTCTTGTTGGTTCTTTTTGTAAATTTGCAAAGTTATCGCTCAAAAAAAATAAAAAAGAAAAAGAAGAAAAGAGAGCGTTTACATTTCAATTTCGTTTCTTTTTTTCTTATTTGATAATGGGCTTTAGGGCCCACACGTCAACGACTATGTATTATTTAACATTTCTAGTTTACAAAATTATAAAAATATTATTTATTTATAATTTTTTTTTTCAAAAATATTTTACTAGCTAACAAATAAATAAAATTTTTATTTTTCTTCTCCGTACTTAAACTCAAACATTACGATTTTTATGTATCATCCAACTATAAAACAACATATTAATTTCGCAATTTTAAAACACTCATACACGAGAACTTCAAACTCCACAACTAATGATCGTCTTTCGATGAATTTTTCTTTTACCTAAATTTTAATAAACAAAAAAAAAAAGCTAAAAGAACCACCACAAAAGATAATTTCGCCAGAATCAAACTTTACGATGAGAAACATAAAATAATTAGCAAAAACAAAAATTTAAAGTGAAAAATACAACTCATTTTCCATCCAATCTAATATACCAAACTATTATACATGATAAACATAATACTACTTAATCAAGAATCTCAAATTTCCAATCGCTTCTAAATCCGAAGATAGTTGATTTTGGTAAAAATTTTACTCCACCAGCGGAGATCATAACAACCATCACCCACATATAAAAAGTGGCTGGTTTTTAAATCGTTAACTATTTACCAATTCAATCAAAGGAGAGAAACCTTTGATGAGAATGTCATACCCGAAATTGGGAGTCCGTAACCACATCTGACCCGAAATTTGCACAGAAGTCGCAATGGATTTTTCACATATTTGACAGGAACCAGATTTGCACAAAATTTGTATAAAATCTGATTCCGCACGGATTTTATACGACACATAACAACAATAATAATGATTAGTAAAATTCCTTCATAGAATAAGATACAATAAGAGTTGTGCATTTCCAATTTATCGTCTTCAAATATTAAATATTTTTATAAATAAATAATAAATTATATATAATATAATTAGAAAAAGTACGGACGGCACTGGCCTGCGAATGTTACAGAAAAATAAAGAAAAAAAAAACTGATTTGGAATATTTTTTTTGTGAAAACTTTTTTTTGATAGAAAACAATTATTTCTAGTTATTTTTTGCTGGCAGAGAGATTATATCGAATAGGGCCCCACACATCAGTTTTTGGCCAAGCATAAGTGATTATCACATGATTATTAATTTAGAGAAAGATTAGTTTCAATTGTATACTCTCTTATATATACATATATATATATATAATTACTAATTATAATACTAATGGGACCATATATTTACATAGAGATTCAAAAAAAAATATTGTTTTAATATCTTATCAATTTTTGTTAATTTTTACATTGATCCTATTCAGGATCAGAGAATTTTATTATTTTATAGTATTTATTAATTTATAGAGTATTAATTTATATAGGGTTTAATTATATTTGTTTTGTTTTTGCTTTAATATATATGGTTAATTTTATACAAGGTAATGGAAATACTTGAATTAAATAAATAAAAATTATGTATTCTCTTGCTATAAATTAATATAATTTTTTTGACAAATTTTATTTTAAAATAAAATTTAATGTGTTTTTATTAAATGTATTTTAGAAATATATAAATTTGGTATTCACGTGAATGAGTATACTAATGTTTAACGTGCTAAATAAATAAATAATATAAAGATTTAAAATAATATATTAATAAGATAATTATAACTATAATGCATAAAATAGTTTTCACATATATAATAATTTGATGAAAAAACATGTGTTCCATACATAATTAGTTGATAAAATTAAATCTTTAAATTTTCCATTTAATAAATAAAATGTATAAAATAGCATGTTTCGGGAATATATGATTTTTTATTAAATGGAAAGTAAAATTGTTTGAAAATTATTTATACCATTTTATTGCTATTTTCTTAATTCCTCTCTATTTTACTTCTATGGAAAGCCAATGCTCTTAAATATTTTGCAAAATACTATGAAATTCTTTAAACAAATAAGTGAAATAGAAGTGTAACTATAATGTTTGACAACAAAAAAGTGTAACTATATTTTTTAGACACATTAAGAAAATATTATTCTTAAGAAAATGAGTGGATATGAGTGCCTGAGTACATAAACTAAAGTTAGATATGACATTTAAAAGTATTAAAATTGTTTGAAGATATGTAGAACCCACAAGAAAGCTGAAAAAAATAAAAAGATCCAAAAAGTGCTGTTTTCAAATTTTATATATTGTCATTATTCATGTGTAAATTAAATATGATTTTTTCAATTTTCCCTTTAATTTTTTTCTTTGGACGATTATTGGGTATTTGCTTCTCTTGCCAAAATTTTCAAACTATAATTGCTGACATTATAACATAAAAATGTCACTATCATCTGGATGCCTACTCTTCTTTTTAGTTGCTTAAAATCTTATATTCCCATATATTAACGTACAAATAAACTTTTCTCACAATCCCAAATTATTGTTTAATTATTCTTCCCTTTAAGTATTTTACCTATCAGTGCTGTCACAAATGTTAAATGTTATCATAGAATCGCTATTATTGAAATAAAACTGAAAATCGATTTGTGCACGGAGTAATTTTTTGGGTCAACAACTCAACATGGACATTACGGTAACTTCATATTTCTATTCATATGACTCCTATTCAATTTTTTAAAAATTACGGTAAATTGTATCATAAATATTCATTTGGAATCCGGAAATAAACTTCGAAAAGTATAATAAGGCCCATATACCTTACCTAAAAAAAATACCCAATCATTAAAGCCCATTTCCAATATGAGTTTGGGTGGGTCCCACATCACTCACTCTCCTAGTTGGCCTTTTGCATTTTTCCATGTTAAAAAAAAATTCCAACGTTCGAATCGACTCAACATTCAAAACCTCCCTGCCTTATCGTCTTCTTCACATATAACATTCAAACTCTCTTCTCTCTCAGAAAAATCTCTTACTTCTCTATCTCTTTGTGAAAACAATGAAGTCAACTGCGAGGATCGGAGAGAACCGGTTCTTAGGAAACATTACGACTTCTTCTATCCGAAATCTGCTACCAACATCAATATACGCCAAGCAGAAATCAATTCAAAATTCAGAAACTAAGAGTTTCAGATCCAACGACAAGAACGCTCCTCCTTGTGACCCAAACATACAGACTAATCATCACCACCACAACAACAACAACGATCTTCACTTGAATATTAGGGATAGTGTCAGAATCTCCACTTTTGTCAGAATCTCCAAGGATTAGGAATATTAGGAATAGTGTGGCTGCGTCTACAAAGTTTCAGGCAAGTCCTAGGAATGTAACCGAGAGCTCCAACATTTCTATGTCCAAGAAGACTTTGAGTCCTACAGATTCTTTAGCTATAAGTCTCCAGAGAGGACTACATATTATAGACTGTCACCAACGGAACTCACTGTCAAACAGATCCTCCGTTTCCTTTTCGTTTGGGCATCTCTCTCTGAAGCCTTGCGATGAAACCGAAGCTCTTAGTGATTTGGTTAAATTGTTACAGGAAGATAGACCAAAAGAAGGTGGATCATCGATTCTCCTCTGTCTTTCTTGCAGGCAGAAACTTGATCATGAAGCTGAAGTATGTCTAGAAAACCTCTAGATTCATTTTCATCCATTCACTTCAGTTTTAAGTTGAGCTATTCGTTTTTAAAACTAATGTTTTTGTATTATCAGGGAGGATATAAGGCTACAGAAGAAGCTTGCGCGGACGAGAACCATCTCAGGAATATGTGCATGGGAGCAGGCTACCAAAATTGAACACCTAACTTGCCTGGTAAAATTCTTATAAACTTTATGATGAGACTATTTGAGTGTTCTATGTTGAATTTTAGTTTTCTGACAATTTGTTTTAATAATTCTTCAGTTAGACCAATACAAAAAGAACACTGTGCAGGAGCCAAATAAGGTAAAGCCAAATTTTTCAAAGAACAAACAAATCAGTAAACTGTTTGCAAGAACTGGGTATTCAACTTTAGCTATACTTATCTGTTTGCCGATGATGGAGAAGATGAGACAGAGGTCCTCAAGGAAACATATGAGACAAACCAACTTAGCGAAGAGTTTGGGAAGGTAAGGATTGATCTTAGTGAAAAGGAAGCTCTTTTAAAGGAGATTGCAGAGCTCAAAAGCAAGCTGCAGCCTACAAAATCAACGGATAATCTGAGATCCTCATTGCTATTACGGTCCTTTCAAATGAGGAAAAGCACTGATTCTACCAAGAACACTGAGAACAACAACGATGAGCTAGAAAAAGAACGCGAAAGGTGGACAGAAATGGAGAGTGAATGGAATCATTAACAGATGATCTAAGAATGGATATTGATAGCCATCGTAGACACGCAGAGGATCTAGAGATAGAGCTCAAAAAGGAGAAAATGGCCACAGAGGAGTTAAATGATGCTTTTAGTAGAGCTATGCTTGGTCACAGTAGATTCATTGAGCAGTACATAGAACTGCAGGAGAAGTATGATGAATTAGCTGAAAGGCACAGTGTGACGATAGCAGGAATAGTTGATGTGAAGAATGCAGAAGCTAAAGGTGCAATGAAAGGTCATCATATGGAGCGTTTTGCAAAAGCTTTTTCAGCTGAGCTTACTGCAATTAGAGCTTAGAAGGAGAAAGAAAGAGAGTTCTTGAAAAAGGAGAACACATGCCTTAAAATTCAGCTGCGAGATACTGCTGAAGCTGTTCAAGCTGCTGGAGAATTACTTTTCAGATTCCAAGAAGCTGAGCAAGCTGTAGAATCCTCTGAGGTAACTTTTATTTTCAAAAACATCCTTTTGATTACTTAGATTCTTCCACAAGGCATGAGCCAAACCTAAATAATACCTGAACTATAATTGCAGGAACGTTTCAGCTTAATTGAAGAGGAGAATGAGAAGTTGAAGAAGCAGATGGAGAAATTAAAGAATAAGCACAAAACAGAAATCAGCAGAATGAAGCAATATCTTGCAGAAAGCAAATTACCAGGGTCTGCATTGGAGCCATGGTTCAAGAACCGGTGTGGTGAGCTATGACGATTATGCAGACGATCAGGCATGGAGAGCTGAGTTTGGAGCCATATATCAAGACCCAGAGGCTGATCAAGAACATATTTTTGCGTGGGTCAAAAAAAATATAAACTCCGATTAGTTAAAATTTTAGTGAATGTTATCGAAGATTATCGTGTGGTTTATAATCAAATCTAGCATTTTCTTCTCTTGGTCTTGCTCAATTTATTGTTTAGTTCAAATTAGCTCTCGTGTTTAAAAATGTGAACTGGATTGAAACCGAATAGTATATAGGGTTACAATTCTAAAATCTATAAAATAGAGAGGTTTGTACACAAATATGAGAAATTTGTCGTTTAGTGAGTTCCTCTCAGTACAAGCGGGCCAAAAATTGAGCGGCCCGTACTTACACGAAGAAATATACTGTTTGGCTACAGGTGCAGAAGAAAAACAAACTCTATTCTGTTTTTTTATTCGAAGATTAGGTAGAAAACGAACGTATCTTCAGCTTCGAGAGGTATTCAGCTATGGCGGCCGAGAATTCTTCAAACGTCGACACGAGTCTCGATTCCGATTCAAAACATAATCACGACGCTAATGATGTGGCCAATCATGACTCTTCCAAAGCATTGGTAATCCCTTCTCCTGCCGTTTGTCTCGTCCGTTTCGCCGGAGATGCTGCTAGTGGCGCCGTCATGGGTTCTATATTCGGATATGGTGATGATTTCGATTTCTATTTCTATTCATTTCTTCGTAATATGTCTTGTATTGGAGATTATCTCCGTTATTTTTTGGTGCTCGTTGTGAATTATTCTTTGTTGTCTTCGTCGTGAGTGAGAATTATTTGATTTCGATGAGAATACTTAGAATTAGAGGTTGAGCAATCATAGGTGTTCGTAGAGACTTAGCCTAGGTCCTCCAGAGCTGAACATTTCTCAGCCTATGATTTAGCTTAGGCGACTGGAGAAAAAACTAGATTAATTGAGTTAAGGATTGATCAAACATTAAGTTATTGCCTAAAATTTCTTGATAAACCTAGATTTTATGGAGTCTTAAGGATCACAAATGGTTCTGTGTAGACTTCATTTGTGTAGCGTTCACAGAAAAGTGCATTCCTCAAGTTTGGTTCTGTTTTGTGATCAGTTTAGCTTTTCTGTGTTGACTTCGTTTACTACGACTGGAAAATCAGTGTATGTACTTCTTCTCACGGAAATAATTTGGGGTTCAGGTTCTGGATTGTTTAAGAAGAAAGGGTTTAAGGGATCATTTGTGGATGCGGGTCAGTCTGCAAAGGTGACTAAATCTTTAAATCTTATGAATTGAGCTATGTTCATTGAATTTGCTAATCGTTCAAAAGGCAACTGAATAAATTGTGTTTCCTTGTTAGACTTTTGCGATTTTATCTGGAGTACACAGTTTGGTTGTTTGCCTTTTGAAGAAACTGCGAGGAAAAGATGACGGTGAGACTCCTTAACATTTCTTCCTCTTATCCATTCTAAATCCTATGATATCATAGTCTAAATGAACTCATAGCATGATATGTTCTCATGATCTCCATTTTTGCAGCCATTAACGTTGGAGTTGCTGGATGCTGTACTGGCCTTGCTCTTAGTTTCCCCGGTAAGAACACGATATATCTGAATTCATATCCCCACGAATGCACTATTTGAGCTATTTAAGTTTGATTGAGGACTCTATGATCCTGTGTTTGCAGGTGCACCACAAGCAATGCTACAAAGCTGTCTCACTTTTGGTGCTTTCTCCTTCATCCTTGAAGGACTCAACAAAAGGCAAACGGCTTTGGCTCACTCTGTCTCGTTGAGACACCAAACCAGAAGTCCCCAAGATGATGATTTACTGCTCTCTTTGGCTCTCCCAATCTCTAATGAAATCAAAGGAGCTTTCTCTTCTTTCTGCAACTCCTTAACAAACCCCAAGAAGCTCGAATTTCCTCATGCTCGTTGATTTTTTTGCTACTTCTTTTACCTTTTGTAGAGATGTTGAGAACTGATTAAAATGGTTTTGCTGCATGAGCTAATGAGAAAAAAGGTGTTTACCTTTCTTTCTTTTCTTTTTTTTCATAATCAAGTTTCTGAGACTCCAGTCCTTGACCAATTTTGGGAATGTTGTTTTGATATTTTGAAAATTTGCAATTTTAATATTGTCGTCGTTAAATGGTATTAGATCATTGGCATTTTAAATATTAGATCCTTTAGAATATTTTTTAGGGTGTTCAATTCATTATTTTCAGTAATATGTTTACTGAGATTAGTCGGTAAATTACAATTGAATTTAGCATGATTTTGTTTGTATTTGATTTTTTAAAATTTTAACATTATGAAAAAAAAAATTAAAAACTTGAGTTGTAGTCCCTTTTAGTTTCTTGGATGCAAACAAAATTTGATTTGAACTAAAATTCAAATAAATTTGGATGGGTTTTAACTTTTAAAGTTGATTTAATGCTTTTATACACCTCCTTTTATACTAGTTAATATTTTTGAAAGATTTGGTGTTACATTATTCATTGAGCACAAAGCTGTGGAGATAATTATGAAGGGATATGCAGTAACAAATCAATTTGCATTTTATAAATGGTATTGTATAATGCAGAGTCCAGATTATAATAATTAGTACTCGGATTTAATACCATTAATCTAAATATCTTCTATAGTCGACTCTCTTATCCGTTGAATCAAATCAAACTTTAAACCTTTTTATGCTCTTTATAAAATAGTCCGTTGGTTCTAACTAAAGTGCTTTGGAACAGTACCTAACGATAATTGTAATAACAAAAAGTGATGATGGATTCTCCTTCTTCTTCACAAATGGTCTCTTTTCTTTCTCTGCTGTCATCATCATCATTGTTATTATCATCATGACATTACTCATCATCATCATTGTTATTATCATCATGACATTACTGATCATCATCATGACTTGTTCCTTTTTCTTGCAGACTTGCTTTCTAAGGCTGGATACTCAGACTAATGGATGGGACAAATCTATGCATAAGCTTTTTAAAGGCGTTCGAGGTTCTTTCTCATTTTAAATTCTTCTTCATTTGTCTTATGTAGTTATTTTAATAATAAAGATAATAGTAACAGAATTACTTCTTCTTTTTTTGATAAAGTAATAGAATTACTTAATTGAACCAAAGTTTCACATAACATTTTGATATAAATTTCATTATTCTCCGGACGTAATCTACAACTTTTACAAACGTTTTTAATTAAAAATATGCGATCATATAATTTTAGTATATAAGTTTATTAGTTTTAATTAGAGATATTTTTTACATGTCTAATTTGCTAGATTTGAATTATTTTTACTGCTAATTACTTTCATTTATTAATTTTCCCTATCATTTTAATTTTTGTTCTAATTTAAGCAATTGATTTTATTTATTTTCTATTGTATTTTTGGTGTGATTGTGAACAGATGTAACATACACAATCGACGCGACGAGAGGATTAGCCTATCTCTCCGGCAAAATCAGCCCTGAGATTATTCTGAGGATTCGTAAAGCTAAGAAACACGCTCAGGTAATCCACATGGATTATGGTCAAGTTAATCCTCCTCCTTTCAATCCTCAAAATCCATACGAAATCGTACCTATTGGTTTTAATTATCCAGATGATCGGCCACCGCCGCCGCATCTATCGGCGATGTATTATCCGACAGCGCCACCGTCTCCGATGGCACAGTATCACTATCGTCAAAGTACGTATATTGATCAACCTCCTGTGGTCTCCGTATTATTATTATCCGTACTATGTGCCAGAGATGTTGTATTCTCCGCCACCACAGCTACCGACGCGTGATGGCGTTACCGGCGAGCCACAGTGCCGGATTTGGTGAAGATGATTTGGTTGGAAACGGCGTCATATGAGAGTCCCAGAGTTTTGTAGTATTTGTTTGGTGAAGTGTGATTTTTGTATGCTTTCACCAAATATTTGTTTTTTTTTAAATTACTAATCAAGTGTAAAAAGTCACATCTCTGATTAAATTTGCATTGACTAATAGATTAGGTTGTAATCCCAAGAGAAGGGATGATAGTAGCAAAGGGTTTAAAAAAAAAAGGGAATATGGAATGGAAGGATAGTAACAGTTTTTGTTTTAAATTTCTGAAGCTATGATCCCTTTCTTTAATGGTTTAAATTTAGTGCTATCGTGAATCGTTGATTAAATTTTAAGTTAAAGAATTATCATTAGTGTATCATAATAAAAAGGTAAATCGTTTTGAAATTATATAATTTAGAGGAATTTACATTTTATTATATTTTTGCTCAATTTGACTTTTGATGCTGAATCCACTAAAAGACAAGCCCATGTGAGAATTTAGAGGATTTGTTTTTTTTTCTATTTTTCCTTTTGACAGCTATCACTTTATTTTCGTAAGGTCTCAGTTTTGTTTTCCCTCCACTGTAGTTTAACATATAAGTATTTTCTATTTTAATGAACAAAAGAATAAGAGGTTTATTTTCTAAACTTTTAATGAAAAAGCCATGTATCATTTTGTTCATCCAACAAAGCAAAATTTACAAAAATGGAAAATTTTTTAAATAATAATAAATAACCATTAGAAATTTTGTTTAGTACAAAAAGCGAATACAATTTACAGACCACTTGACATCATTAACCCATTTAAAAATGAGAGAAGAAAAAAAGGTAACAAATTATGTCAAACTCAGCGGTCACCAGAGATTCGAACCCACTACCCCGAATTCATTTTTTACTTTTTAGCAGCCAAGGCTCTTCATGATCTCCTTAAACTTCTCAATTACAGCCGTTGGATCGGCTCGGGAGCTCGCCAGATGCATCGCATGATACCCCAAACCTTTCCACTTAGCTATTAGCTCGAAATGAGGTCGTTGAAACTCAACGCTCACTATCTCAAATATCGTTGTGTTTGGTGTTGCAGACACAATGTGAGTCAGTCCTGCTCCGTGAGCTCCTATGATCACTGACGCATCTTGGATGGCTCTGACTTGATCTTTCATTGACATGTGTGCAAGCAAGCCATTCACAAGGTTAATCCCACATTTAGTCAGACCCGTGGAGCCAGACGTGATCCAATGGTGCAACGAGTCAAACACTTCTTCCTCGTTGGTGAGCCGAGACTGGACTTTTCCACCGTGACGAGGGTGGGCTAAGTAATCTTCACGGCGGACAAAGAGAACGTTATGAACAGAGGATGATGCTGATGATGATGGCGGTTTTTCTGATGAACGGTGTCTGTTGACAGGAAACCCGAAAGCTGCTCTGATCATTTCGCCAAACTCTGATAGCCTCGCAGTTTTTTTATTGTCTGGGTTTTGCCACAGATTGTGAGCTGATTCTCCCTTGCAGTCTATTTCTCCATTCAAGCCCTTGAAAAGTGCAGTTTCGTATCCTAATGGTGAAAGAATCGCGTGGCGGAAACAAACCGGTTGGCTGAAATTTTTTGCGTATTTGATTCCAGAAAACAAAGCTGTCCATGTTTCCTCTAGCTGCGTCTGCGAAAAGGTTCACAACATGGACATTAAAACACCTAATACAAACTAGAACCATAAACACACAAGAAATTGAAATCCTAATACCAAGAGTAACAACTCCAAGTCTAAAGCTAGTTGGAGCAAATGAAACTGGAGTATCCCTGCTCATGAGGAATCATGACCGTGAACAAGAAGAGGAGCATACCGTGCAGTGTCCGTCAACGAAAACAACGTGCGGTCGATTAGGCAAACCGGTAACTCTCGAGGAAACATAAGCGCTGTACCAATCTGTTACCGTGTGGAAGAGATTTGCATACTCGAATCGAGTGATAAGCAAGGTTGGTTCCTCCACCCACTGAGACCAAGTAAACCAAACACCAATCAACAAGATATAGCCACCCAACATTACTACATAAGTTTCAAGAACTATCTCACAAACCACAACCTAATATGAACAGTGAAAATCTCAAATTCTCAATCCAATCACAGAAAGATTTCAATGTCAGTGATTCATTGCTGCATATGTTGAATGAAACTTGATCTTTCCAAATACAATGTTTCCAAATCCGAATCTTTCACCAAAACATAATTTAATTCAGCAGATCAAAACATTAAATGCACAAACCTCTTCACATAAGAAATCTTTGGTATCAACAACACGAATCGAAGAAACCAAATCTCTCATTGTATGTCTATCAATTCCACCTTCTTGAATATATTCATTCAACATTTCATCACTCACTAATCGCCGTGAATTCACACTTCCTCCTCCTCCGCCGATGCGATGGTGTCTCTTGAAACCTAACCGTGAAATATCTTCCACCACCTCAAACGCACCTTCTCGAAACGCAGGAAGCTCCTCCTCCTCTTTCCTCCCCATAACTTCCTCTAACTTCTCACCTCCTCTCGACATATCGATCCGATCCGGAACCATTCTCAGATTCCTTCCTTCGCAAATCGAGCTCTGTAACGTCTCACTATAGAAACATCGAAACCAGCTTCCCTCAACTCCTCCTCCTCCTCTTCCTCCTGGCTTAAGGAAGTCAACTCTCCGTGTAAATCCATTCCCGAAGTAGCCTTCACAAGAGCCATAAGGTAGATTTCTCTGCGGCGGCGTCCATGGGAGGTAAGAAGGTAAGATCGGCCACGGTTTCTGAATCGCCGATTGGTTGTTCACTGAAACGTGAAATCGCAGAGGAAAATGAGGATATGGTTGCTCCGGAGATGAAGACGACGATGAGTGAAAAACGAAGTAGATGCAGAGAAAGAGAGAGTTGAGAAGTAACATATACAGAAAAATCTTCAGAATCCGTGGATTCCGTTTACTCATCTTTCTCGTTTCCTTGATTTGCGGTTTTGAACAGAGTGGAATTTGAAATCTCTATCTATTATTAGATTTCCATTGTTTTCTCTAAGTAAAAATCAATCTTCGGTGATAAATTCAGGCGAAACTTCATCGGCTGTTTCGCCGGAAAATTATTCTTCAAGGTTGAAAACGTGAAGAAGAATCGGAATTTCGAGAAGCTGCCGATTTATTAAAGCAGGAGATTCGATCATTCCTCTCTTCTCCCTTTCTCTTGTTTGGCATTTTGATTTTGACTAAAAAATCTTATAATTAAACCGAACCGAAACAAAAATAAATCAAACCAAACCGGAATTAACCAAAGCGTTCGCGAAACGTTTCCATCTTTTTGTCAAACGCGTTGGGTTACTTTTGCTTAATTTCATCTCTCACTTTCCTCCAAATCACCGACTCAAAAAAAATCTGCAATTCTTCTGTTCTGGTAAGCCTAACTTAGTTTTGTATTACTCTCTCTAATCTTTTATTTATAGTTTGGAAACTTCAAACTTATGATGAAATAATCGTCTTCTCTTTAGATTCGTGTAAAGTCATAAATTTTTTTTGTTGTCAACATTATTCTCTAGAAATGAAATTGCTAGCCGTGTTTATTTGTGTACTCAATTTGTTTTGCCACTATGTAATGAAACTGAGTTGCATAAACATAGAGATTCTTCTCTGATTCAAATCAAAATCATATATCTATTTTTAGATTTTTCTTCTTCTTTTGTTTTTCTCCCAATATCGGTTTTAAGCCTGTCACGTAATTTTTCTTGTTCTCTTTACGATCGGATTTTTTTGTTGTTGTTTTACTGTGTTTTTTTTAAAAGACTATTCATCTTATTTCGTACTAATTCTATTGTTTTTTGTTTAACTTTATCGATACGACTTAAAATGCATGTAATAATCTCAGAAAACGAAAAACAGAGTGGATTCAGATTCTTCCTGTTTTAGAAAGATGTTTCTGTATTCCTTAAATGAGTTTTATTTTCTTCTTTTTCAATCTGCAACTTGATTTGTTAATAATCTTTTTTTACTTGTTAACTTTATTAATGACGATATCCAAAAAGAAAAACTACCATTTATTTCAGATTGGAAGTTCAAGGGGTTTCCTTTTCTTGCATTCCAAGTTTTCTCAAATATAAATACAACATTTCAGAACGTAATGTTTATTTCTTCTTGTAGGTAAATCAATCACACATCTCCTCCAGAAGAAGAAGATCAAAAGAGAAAAACCCTAATAACCAGATTAAATGGATCGTTTGAACAGAACATTTCTTCTGTCTCTTCTATTCATCATACTTTTTGATTCTCCAATAATATGCCATTGTTGGGGATGGTTCTCTTCTTCTTCCTCTTCTTCAACAGAACATACAGACTCTTTTTCCTACTCTGTGTCTCATAAATTCAATCCCGAGTTCTCCATGGAAGTTTTCAATGACCCGAAAGCGGTTCAAGTCGTTCAAGACGCCAAAAACAAGCTTGTGGGTCCAAACACTTGCTGGCAAAATGCATATAGACACCTCTTCTCTGGCTGCAAAGATATAATTGCCACAGAAGAAAAGAGAAAGAGATTTGCTTGGTTTTTGAGCGATTGTTTCCTCAAAGACTCGGGAAGACCGGATTTGCCCATCTGTAACGATAAGTCAACAATGATGAGTTGCCTTAAGAAGCTTGATGATCATGAGCATAAGATCTATCTCGAATTCTTGCTTGAATCCAACACCATCTGCCAACAATTACAGTAAAAACATCTCAACCTTTTCGAGTTTTTTACTTTTGATTGTGTAATGAATTCTAAATTACTTTTGTGGCAGGAGTAATGTATTCAAGAATGAGATAGAGAGGCTTATGAACGAGCTGGTGAGGTCAGGGCATAATGCAGAAGAGAAAATGGATATCTTGGGGGAAAAAACTGATGTTCTAGTGCAGAGCTCGAGCGTGATTCATGAATCTTTAGGGTCAATAGATGTTCGGGTTCAAAACGTAGCTCATGTGACAAACGCCATAGAAACTCAAATGAGTGGAGTGTCTCAACAAACCAAAGAAATCTATCAAGAACAAAAGATCATTGCAGAAACACAGTTGGTGCTAAGGGAAGATCAAGTGAAGATGAGAGCAACGTTGAAAGATGGAATGGAAATGTTCAATGATGCGTATACTAAAATCGAGGAAGGAGTAGATAAGTTGAAAAACGATACAAAGCAGATTGAGGGAGAGATGAACAAACTTGGGAATAGAATGTCATCTAAATTGAGTGATTTGCATAGTAAAGCTGATGATATTGGAAATATGACTGGTACTTCATTGGATAAACAGCAGAAGCTTTTAGACGGGCAATCGGAAGCTCTTGATAATCTTCAGTTTCTTACACGGTTTCAGACTGAAGCACTGCAAGAGAGTAGGTAAGTTTTTCAAAAGACAAGAGAGTACGTATAATTCAAATACAAGACATTCTCTCAAGAGCCTAACCGCGTTTTGTTTTTGGTTGTAACTTTGTAGGAGTACCTTGAAACGTTTGGCGGAATTTAGCCAGGAGCAACAGGAAGATCTTGCAAAGCGGCAAGAACAGCTTCAGAAGGTTCATGAACACCTGTTTGAAAATTCAAAATCAATGTTGGCAGCTCAGGTTAGTCACCTAATCCTTAAACAAATTTCAAAAGCAGCAAAAGCAAGATCACATAGAAACCAAATTTAACAATTCCTGTTTTTTGCAGGAAGCGTTTGAGGCGAAACAAGCAAGCATGTTTATAGCTTTGGATAAGCTATTTGCGTTGCACAATGCGATGCTTCTCGAGTCCCGGGTGATAAAAGCCTTCTTCATATACTTCTTGTCAATCTTTGTCATCTACATGTTTACAAGTACAAAACAAACTTACACCATAAGACCAAGGCTTTATATAGGTAAGTATCATATTCCATCTCTTTTTCTCATACCATACTTATAAACACTGGGATCCATTTATTTTAACAGACCTATCCCATTTCGATGTTACAGGTTTGTGCGCTACCTTAGCATTAGAAGTGGCAAGTTTACGTTACGTGAATGATACAGAACACCAAGCATGGACTATAAACTTAGTCAGGTCTTTATTTGCTGTTCTTGCTTCAGCTCAGCTTCTTCATGCTGCTTTCACATACAGGTATGATCAAAATGCAAAATTCAACATGTTTTGACTAAAACTTTAGAAGCTCATATATATTCTTGATTGAAAATGTAGGGACTATGAAGTACTAAACCACCAGATCCTGTTAAGATTAGTTGATAAGGTAAATGAGATGCAAAGGAAGAGAGAGAACTCGTGGGATGAAGATACAGAGAGCGAGTTAGATTGGAAATCTTGGATTGATACAGATCTAACTGATGATGATGACAATCTTGGAGATCCTGATTACAGAATTCCACTAGAGATCAAGGACAACAATCCGGTTATTACGTCATCAATGACTAGGAGATTGTATAATTTCCGTCCAAGATAGGCCAGCTATTTCTTCTACCAACGTCAAAACTACATTGGATTTTTGTTATGCAGTAATTGGATACTTAGATAACATATTTGTCTACGGAAACTTAATATTGTTCACAAAAGACTGATACTTAGCCACTGGATCATAACTATTATGGTATGCTATTGCATATACTTTTGTTACAAACCCTGAGGGCTGACACAGATACTAGTTGTCTTGTTCCAACATAACACATGATGATGCTTGGGGAAGCAAATATTAACCAAGTACCTAAGCATTTGCAATAAAATGTATTTACATGCTTTAGCTGTGAGAATCCGTGATACAAATACAAAACTGCTTCAATTGAATCCAAATCGCCGTATGAATAATTGAACTCACAATAGATCCTCAAAACTGCTTCAGGCGTGTTTGAAAAGCTTCATGCTAAGCCAGTGAAAATAGATAGCAACCATTATAACTGGTAGAGTCGAAGGGACCAAGAAGCAGTAGTGCCTATCATTCGATGCCATGGCTACAAAGACGAATCCGAAGATGGAAACGGAACCAATGATCACGAGCAAATATGCCCACAACAATTCTCTCGTTGTAGCTAAACAAACTCCCGGAGGACTTGAGAATTTTTTTATTTTCTTTATTTTCAATTGGTCCTTGAAAATGAAAATATTGTAAAAACTAGGGGTGTGCATTTTAAGTAACCGAACCAACTTAACTCAACCCGGTTCTAACCGAACCAATGTATACACCTGAAACCATTCGGTTGTTTTTCTTCTTAACCTGAATTATCCGAATGGTTTAATTAACTTCGGTTTTAAACCAATGTGCATAGTTTCTTTTTCATGGTTTATTTTTAGGTGTCTTAGTTTATACAAACCAAACTATGTTTGGTTGAGTTTGGTTACCGTTTTCTTAAAACCGAATTAACCGAACCGCACCGAACCCAAACTTAACAGAAATACCCATCCCTAGACTAAAAACATCCATCCAAATTTAAATAGTTTTATGTTTCAATAAAAATACAGTCTCATAAATACTACAACGCACAAGAGTTGTAAAAAGCATTACAGTAAATAATGTTACAACAACAAATGAGAACCCCATGATACAGATTTATGTCCAATAATTTTACCTCTCTTATTTTATTTATTTTGGGCCAGAACTTCTACAAAGGTAAGGAAGAATATGAACATACAAAACCCCAACAGAAACTCATCTCTGCAAAGAATCCCAAGAACTGTTAGGAGGACAAAAATTCTAAGGACTCGGTCAAGAATCCTACCGGCATGGGTGATCGGATCAATGTGATCACATTTGTACAAGAGAAGCGAGAACCGTAGTGAATGCAGAAAGAAGAAGAGGTAGAGCTACTCGGGTTTGTCCGTTGGGAGTTTTTTCGCCTGTTGATTGAGCTCCAGGGGTGGTGGTTGGAGCTCTGGCTGTGACTGGAGGTAATGGTGGTTCAGTGACATCAGCATCTGTGATAACTGGGTTTGGTGCTTCTGCTGGAGGCAAAGAAGCAGGAGTCACAACGATTAAGAGGCCACCGGGCTGAACAGGGATCATGTAAGGAGGCGGGTCTTTGCGGGACACGCACCGGTTCCCTGAGAAAGAACATCATATCATTTAAAATGTTATGAAAACATAGAAACCTTTTGAACGATTATTTTTGGTTTTCACTTTACTTTTGTATCTTGCCGCTGTGAGAGGGAACTCAGTGATGGTTCCATTGATAAAAGCTCCAGTAACATGCAAGTTTATCTCGGCGGTTGCATCAGAGAAAAAATCCCATGGCTGTGAAATAAACTCGTTCCGGAACAATTCCACATAAACGGGAAGCTGAAACTTCTGTAGCCTCTCCACTAGTTTAGTTTGTCCAGTGGTGAAACTTTCGCTAGTGGGGAAGACTGATTTTTTCTTTATGACAACAGCGTCCGCAAATTTCTTAATGTCTTCAATTGCAGAGTCGAGGATATCACGGATGGTTTCATCGACTTTGTATACTGTCTCATACCGGCTCTGTTTCTTGAAGTCTATCAAGACTGAGCTATTAGTTGACTGAATCATAACCCTTTTGGCTGTTGTACTGTTGCTGTAACCAGCTTCCGTGAGTGTATCGAGAACTGCTTTAACAACGTCAAGCCCTTGCTTCTCTCTCAGGTATGATGCATTCTGAAGGAAACAAATCATAGTTGTTGTAACCATTAAAAGAAATGCCAAAGATCACGTTCATGTTGATGATCGAAAAAAGTCAAAAAATGATTGTAGAACTTACTTCCACACTGATCAAAACACCAGCGAGAGAGCGGGAGTTTTTCGCCAAGTTCAAGAAATCAGAAAGCGAAACAAGCTTCCCGGAACTTCTCTCCCTTGGATTCCTAAACAAGTTGTAATCCCTGCTGTAAGGGTTTTCAATAGCAGCTGCAAAAAGATGGAGGAAAAAGCATATTCAGTGACATCTAATAAAAAGAAAGATGCAAATACATCCAAAAATATCAACAGACAGACTACATTTTTATTATCAAGAGACATACGAAGTTGCACCAAAATACAATTTTTTGCATCTGTTGGTAACCTCTAAATAACTAGAAGTAGAATAAGAATCTGTCGTGGACGACATCCTGCAAGAAGCATCGTGCAGCTAACTCGCTTATCCTAATTCCTAAGAACACTTTTGGAGCTCCTCTCTTCTCTAAATTCTTATCATCATGTATAGTAGTAGGAGCATAAGTGTTTAAACATTAAAGAAAGGTTTCAAGGATCTACCAGTACAAAACACTGCCAAGAGTAAGAATGCCAAAAGAAGAAGACAGTCTTAAAAAATTGTGTGGGAAACTTACGCTTCAAGGTCTGAATCTCAGACCATGCCAGACTAAAGCTGTATATTCCAGGAAGTGGGCCAATCTCAGGAACAGTTGCAGAACGATTTCTGAAAGGACTTTGAACAACATTCATGCTCTCCCCAAGATCAGTTGAACTTGAGCAAAACGGAATCCCGTCTGATGACAATTGAAGAGAACAATCGATTACATCAGCACCATCTTTGATAGCCTTTGAATAGGCCAAGTCAGTACAGCCAGGGTAGTCTCCACTTGCTCCATTTTTGGATATAACAAGAAAATCCACTGTGACATGAACCATTTAGAAGATGAAAATTTTATACAACGTCAGTTATTGTGACATGGTTCTAATATGTAGCCAGTAAAATGCATATGAATAACTCACATACCTTGTGTTGAAGCATTACTTCCAAGATGGGAGAAGCAGTCTGAGGAATAAGAAAAGTTTAAAAGAAAAGTGAAGAATGGTTTCACTTGTGTGGTTGTAGTTTCTCTAGCAGCATTTAGAAGATATATGTGAAATGTAGATGTGATAGAGAAGAAGAGATTTACTTACCAACAGCCGAAGATGCAGTTAGTGGAAAATCAGATAGCACACCATCCACAGAGAAATTCCCATTGTCCATGAAAGACAAGTACTCAGCCAATGGATCAAAACTGTAGTTGTATGCAATATCAAAGTCGTTCGCAAAACCTGATGCATATACTTCTAATCCTGCTTTGTGAGCATCTTGAACAAAGGATGTATGGGGAAGTAAGTATTGGTTTTCGACCGGCCATATGTAAGACTTAGGAACAAGAATTCCTGAAGCAAACGTCTTGATGAAAGTTAGGTTTCCCGCTAAAAATCCATAGGTTTGGTTAGTTGATACATCAACATCATCTTTCTCGAGAAACCGGAACACAAATTTTGGCCCTTTACGTCCAAAATGGCTACCAATAGTCCGAAAGAAATTCACTTCAGGGGAAGAGAGGTAGCCAATAGTCACAGTTTTGGAAACTGATAGCAGAAAGCTGCTCATGCTCAGATTGTGTTGCGTATAGAATGCGTAGTGCTGAATAAAGAGCAGCCATGTTAGAATGAGCTGAGATCTTTCACTGCAACGAGAAAGGAAAATAGCAAAAAACTAACTGACATAAGAATTACCTGAACATTTAACCAAAAACCAGCAGGTTTCAACTGTGTAGCTATTTCTTCAACTGTTGAAATCGCGTAATTGTTGCCATCAAATGCATCTGACCGTGATAATACTCCTCGGATCACTACACAGGTGAAATGATCAATATATATACTGAATCCAATAGTATAATGGATTAGAGTGGACACTCAACCTCACTACAGAGCAGTAAAAAGGTCAAAAAGATGCACAACAGTGAGCGTGAAACTTACAGAAAACGTTTTTCAGATCCTTCAAGTTGAAATCAATGGTGAACCAATCTTGAGTAGGGACTCCATCAAGCAAGTAAGAATTTTTCCGTTTACGGTAAACATTTTGGACATTAGAAGCATTCATCATTTTCACATCAGGGAAACAAATACCAGTTCTATCTTTTGTTAGTTGTACATCACACCAGAGAATAGCATCAGGCACACTAGTATGTGATGCAAAACTGTAAGCATCAAGACTTGAATCTGGCAACAACCCAGAAAACCCACCACGAGCAATGATACGAGGAGCAGCTCCTACAAAATAGTAATCAAGAAAAGGATTAAAATAGAAACAAAGTCTGATGAAATCTATTATTGGAAACTTTCTTTGGATAACTAAAACGCTGAAAATACACAAACTTTGGTTTCTCTTTGGACTTCTATGGTTAACCTCAAATTCTAACACACCTCTACGAATCAGAGTAAGTGACAAAGGAAGCAACTTTTCTAATGATTTCTCGATTTACAGTGAAAGGTATTGAAAAATAGAAGGAGATGAAGATAGAAGACACTTACCAGTGAGTGTCTGCCATGGACTTTTAGATCTTTGAGCAACGAGTTGAGTAGCTTGGAACTGGATGAAAATGAGAGCAAAAAGAAGAAACTTCGAAGCTCGTAAGTCATGCATTGCTTGATTAGCTCGCATGTGTGTCATCGGTAAAACCTGAGTTGCCCGGCGGCTACTTTACCAACTTCGACCGAACGAGATTAGCTCAGAGAGAGTGAGAGAAAGAAAAAGAAAGCTTTTTGGTTTGTGGGATTTCTAATTTATATGAATCGTTGATTATTTTAAAAAGAAAAACCCCAAAAACAAAAAAAAAAACTAAAAAATATTTGAATTTTTGACTTGTTGGTTTGACACACTTCCCACTAAACAAGAAAACACATCAACTAAAAATATTCCCACTAAATAAATCTCTAATTAGTTGGCAAAAAAAAAAAAAAACAGTCTCTGTTTATAATCATGTATTCATATAAGTGGGAGTGAACATCATCGATACCAGCGGTCGATCACAAAGAAAAAAAAAGAGTTATGGAGTACATAATAAAAACAGAGAATTTTTATTTGGAAATAAAAAGGTTTATATTTCATGCAAATACTTTGGCTTATTTAATCGCGCCGGTTTAACGAAATGGTGGTCCAAAGCAAAAAAAAAAAAGTATAGCCTCTTTTATATTTTATGATAAAAGAATAGCAAATTTTAAAATTATAAGAATCTAAAAAAGTAAATTAATTTTAAAAACAATTGAAAAAAGGAAAAAAAGAAAAGAAATAACATAACATATAACAAAATGGAACATAAAAAGATGCAACCCATATATAACTAATTTATGACACAAAACTTTAATTTTAATTGAAAATATTTTTTAAAAATGGACTTAATATTGTAAGATCTACAAAATCACTAAATGTAAAACATATGTAATCCCAAAATTATTAGATATTTGGTGGCTATAAGCCATGATTTAACCCGTTTGTTCTACGGCCGGTCTTTTGTTTATTCATACAAAAAGTTGGCTCGACTAATAATAAGAATATTCGGTTTTTCTACAAATTGAAAGTTGGTGTAGTTTCCGATCTTACATTTTATGATTTTTTAAAATAATTTTAAGCATATTTCTATAGAGTTATTTATGACTTATGCGTTCTACATTTATTACGACCACTTGTTTCCAAAACCAGCTTAACTATATAACATTATATTGTAATGCACGCAAAATGTATTGGTATAATTAGGAGGGGTATAGTATGGGCTTTACGTCCAAAACACATAATTTTCTATCTCTATCTGGTTAAAGCTATTTGAATATTCATCAGAATCCAGATATTCAATTGCATATAGGATCCATCCCATAAAAAAAAAATTTTTAAAGTTACAAAGCAATATTGAAAATAAATAAGTATTTTAAATTAAAATATTTGTATTTTTTTTGTTTTACAGAGGATGTCTTTTTATAGTTGATAGATCTAAATATCTAATACGAATACACACAATGTATCCGAATCCAAAACATCGTACAGCCGTACAGGTACAGTCTAGGGGGTGGACATAATTACTTGATATTTGTTTCGTATACGTTACTTGTCTCATATCCGCTTTAAAAAATCTAAGTATTTATTAGGCTGATTAACTGAAATATAATAGATATACTAAAAAAATTATTTAAATAAAACAAATGTTTCAAAATTAGTAGAATAGTTTTTAAAATTTGTAATATATCGTTCTATTTTTTTTTATTTGTCTCATAAACAAAAACGTAATTACGAAAGTGTCGTTAGTGAAACTTGTCATGTCAGCCGTCCATCTCTTATGAACTCTACTACACTAATTGAAATAGTGTATGGTAAAGTTACATATGACAAATGGTAGAATTCGTTTTCCTCGTGAAAAATGTAATATGTTACGTTTAGTAGAGTTATCTGCCTTCGTAGAAGAGTTGTGTTCGATGTTTGGTAGAGTGAAGTATTATGGTTAGTATAGTTAAGATATCGTTTATGGTAGAGTTGACAATACAATAAAAATAGTGTATGGTAAAATTACAGTTGACCCATAAAAGAGTTCGTTTTCCTCGTAGATAATGTAATTTGTTACCTTTGGTAGAGTTGACAGTACATAATGTAGTGAATGGTAAAGTTATATGGTTGAATTTATTTTTCGCGTAGAAAATGTAATTTAGATATTTACAAGTAGAAACTAAGTAACAAGTAATTAAAAAAAAAACTAATACTCAGCTTGCTTTACCAATTATTCGTTTTATTTTTACCATTTTATATACATATATTGCATATTGTATTAATTTTAAAAAACGTATTTTAAAATTAGGTAAAGATAAAGTAAATTTTAAGTAAGGAAAATTATGATAAATAATTAACAAGTAATTGCAAGTAATTCGAAAGTAATATGCAAATAACTTGCAAGTAATTTGCAAGTAACTTACCAAATAGCAAATAATAAAACAAAGCAAATAACTCGTAAGTAAATCATTGTTTAACAAATATTTAAAATTATGGGGTATTCATTTTTAACAAGCCAAATACGGATACAAATTTTTATTATGGGCCTGTTCGTTTGGCAGCCGTAGGCGGCTGCGGCTGCGTCATGCGGCCAAACGATGTTCGTTTGTCAGCCGCAGCCTCCTGCGGCCAAACGCTGCGGCCAGACGCAGATCGCAGCGTCAAGAAATTTTAGCCGCGGGAAAATCTAGCGGCGCGTCACTCTGTTGCGTCTAATATCGGTAAAAGTCAAAAATGCCCTTAAATTTATATGTGAATTGCACAAAAATTGCCATTATCCCTAATTCTCAGATCTTTCACGCGACCTTCTTCTTCCTGAGCCGGGATGAGCTGAGTTTGAGATCCTCGTCATCATAGCTTCACCATCTTCAAAGATTTGGTAAATTCATATGTAATCGCGTTCAGTACTTCACACATATTTGTTTGCTTCATCTGAACCACTAACAATCGAACAATATACTGTTTCTCGAACAGCTTCAGCTACGTGATAGGTTCCTTTCTTAGATCTGTTCTGTGATACTTTTCTTTTGATTTCATTTGTGAATGTCGCCAAAGTTTGGCTCTTTTAGAAGATTTGGGGAAAATTTGTATATTGGGTTTATTGAAATGTATTGGTGTTTATTAACTTTTACTATAATTATCGGTGCATATATTCGTTGATTCCTTTGGATCTATTCGTTGATTCCTTTGGAACTGCAAAGAAACTTTAAATCAAAGTTTAATGCTTACATTTACATAGTTAGTAATCATTTTCTGGCTAATTATAGTTACATTTACATAGTTACATAGTTACTTTTTTGATGATAAAAAACGTTTGCTTATGATCTCAATTTCCTGAAATATGCTCTTCGTATGCCAAATGTGATTTTCATATCATATGCCACACCAAAACCTCTTACCTTCAGAGTTGAGTGATCACTGGTTTCACTTAATTCAAGGACTTTTCTTTCCCATAGGTGTAATTCTTTTTGTTTTTTAACAACTTCCAAGAGTTAAATTGATCCCAACAGAGTATTTAAAGCTTAGTACTAGTACTAGTTCCTTGTTTTTAGATGTGCCAAACATTTTGAATTGATCTTGATCATATAGCTAACACATAAAAAGTTCTTTTTCGAAATTTTATTTACCTTTATCATCTATATCCTAGTCTCTCCATTTTGTATTGTTTTATTCGATTCATTATCAACCGTAATGTTAAAGTACAAAAGTGGGTGCAACTAATAAAATGACACCACCTCTTCTATAAAATATCTTATAGTGACATACAAAAAGTAATTCTAAATGATTTATAAAAAAATTTATTTTCATTTTGATAGTAATATCATCACGAGTGACCTACTTTAATAATTCACTTAATGTGTGCTTCTTGGTTTGGTGGTAGTGCTAGTAGATTCGTCTTGTACTTGCTTCTTTTGTTTGTTTGCTTATGCTATATCATTATTGTGAGTGATTTTTTTTTGTTGATATATTTGTAGATTTTGAGCAAGGTTCAGAGATAAACAAAAAACATGGCTAATGATGTAAGTAATTTGTGGGTTATTTATTTGTTGATTTTGTGACTGATTTTATGAATTGTATTTTAGAATTGGACCGATGAGGAATGTCGGTATTTTTTTCATCTTTATGCGGATGAGAAAAAGAAAGGAAACAAAACAAAGGTTGGAATGAATCAAACAGGGAAAGATTTCATTATAAAGAAATTTGAAGAAAGATTTGGGAAGGGAATCCTCCAATGGGAAAAGTTCAAGAACAAATATGATACTAGTAGAAAATCATACACCAAATTCAAGAAGTTAACTCACAATAGAACCGGACTTGGATATGATGATATGGGAAGATTGGATATGTCTGATCATTGGTGGGAAGAACGCATAAAGGTAATTAACATACTTCTTTGTGATTGCTATAAGTTGTTTAGGATGTTTAGGATAGTTCCTTGCAAAACCCTTTTAAAAAACCTGGAACTTGTTTAGCTTAGTGTTTGCTTGCTCAATTTGCTTCTATTTGTTTATTAAAGGCTTTTATTCCTCTTGAATCAAGTTTCTGTTTATTTTTTTCTAGGAATGGCCCAGTGCTAGAAAATACAAAAATAAGTTGTATGCTAATACAGATGTGTTTGAAGAGGAATTTGGTGGTATTTGTGTGACTGGAGCAGAAGGGTGGAGTGCTCAACAAGGAGAAGCTAGTTTAAATTCTAGAGTGGACGGAGATAATGAGGATGAAGTTGATTCTGTTGATATAGATATGTCAGTGCCAGAGACACAAACCCAATCTGGAAGTTCAAGAAAAAGAAGGCACAAAGAGAAAAAAGATGTAATTATAGAGACTTCTGTTGCACAGAATACAGTTCTTGCGCAGAAGAATAAGATAGCGGAACAAATGTTGGAGCGTGAATATGCTTCTAGTGTTGAGCGTGTAGTAGAGATACTTAATGAATTGCCTGGAGTGAGGAAGTGGTCTCTATTTCATCGAGCATCGATTGATCATCTTCTAGCTGATGCAGTGAACCGTCAGGGTTTTGTAGCATTTGCTAGTGTTGCAGACAAGATTAGCTATTTGGAGCATAGGACCGGAACAAAACTTGATGATTGACTTTTGTTTTTGTTTACCTTTATCTTTGATGTTTTTTTCTTATGAAGCACAATCGAATATTTACCTTGTTTTTTGTTTACCTTTGGCTATCTTGGATGTTTTTTTTTTATTAATTTGAAACTTTGTGATTGACTTTTAGTTTTTGGATTTTTCATTATTATTTTGCAGATGGTTAAAAGATGGATATTGGATGATGATGATGATGATGATGATGATGATGATGATGATGATGATGATGAACTTGGTTTGTTTGATTTGCTTAATGCTGAGAGATTAAGTCATAGAACAAATCGTGGAGAAGGATGGCGTCATGTTCAACAACTTATGCATGGATCAGACCAACAATGTTATGATATTCTTCGCATGGACCAGAGAACATTTGAAAATTTATGTAGAATGCTAAGTAGGCGATATGGGTTACAAGAATCTGAAAATGTCTACGTTGAGGAATCTGTTGCCATGTTTCTTGAGGTGGTTGGTCAAGATAAAACTATGCGGGTTATAGCTGAAAGATATCAAAGGTCATTGGATACAGTAAAAAGAAAACTTGATGATGTTTTGAGTGTTATCCTCAAGTTTGCAGTGGATACTATAAAACCAGAAGAAGGTGAATTTACAAGAGCTGTTTTGAGAAATGATGATCGATATTGGCCATTTAAAGATTGTATTGGAGCACTTGATGGAACTCATGTCCCAGTCCGCCCTCCTAGTCGAAATGCAGAAGCATATAGAGGTAGAAAGCGGGAGCCTACAATGAATGTCCTTGCTATATGTAACTTTGATATGAAGTTCATATACGCATATGTTGGTGTACCAGGTAGAGCACATGATACAAAGGTATTGACTCATTGTGCGAGGAATGAACCTTCTTTTCCACATCCGCCTAATGGAAAATACTATCTAGTTGACTCTGGATATCCCACTAGAACAGGGTATCTTGGTCCGCATCGTCGGATACGATATCATCTTGATCAATTTGCTAGAGGAGGACCACCAACAAACACACGGGAGTTGTTTAACCGAAAGCATTCGGGTCTGCGATCAGTGATTGAGAGAACATTTGGAGTATGGAAAGCAAAATGGAGGATTTTAGATCGTAAGCATCCAAAGTATGGTTTGACAAAGTGGATCAAGCTTGTAACAGCGATGATGGCACTACACAACTTCATACGTGATTCACATCGGGAGGATTCTGATTTTGTACATTGGCAAAACTCACAGAATATCATGTTCATGGTGATGAAGAAGAAGATGAAGAAGAAGAAGAAGAAGAAGAAGATGAAGAAGAAGAAGAAGAAGAAGAAGAAGTATATGAGCCGACTGGTGATAGAGCGATGGAAGCTTTGCATGACACCATTACAAATGAATATGGTAGAGGACGTCGATTACCTTATTAGATATTTAACTTTGTTTATTATTTTAGTTTATGACTTGGTTTATTATTTTTGTTATGTTCTGTTTTATGACTTGATGTATTACTTTTTTCTACTTAAATAATTTTGTTTAATATTTATGTTTTAATTTCGTTTATGATTTATCACAAAATTATTATATTATAATTATATTTAACTATAAAAATTACTACTATGATTGTTAACCATACAAAAAAATTTTAGAATGAATGTATTATTATATTTAAACTATATAGTAATCACAAAAAATTTATAAAAATTAAATCTTTGAATTAAATTAAAATCAGACGCGCGGCTGTTAAACGAACAGACATGCGGCCAGACGCTGCGACCAGACGCGCGGCTGTTAAACGAACAGGCTTGCGGCCAGACGCTGCGACCAGACGTGCGGTTGTTAAACGAACAGACCTGCGGCCAGACACTGCAACCAAACGCGCGGCTGTTAAACGAACAAAAATCATAATGTCTAATCGCAGGTCGCAGACCGCAGCCGCAGCCGCAGCCGCAAATGACTACCAAACGAACATGCCCTATTTGTACAAGATGGATCAAATAACAAGTATCCTTAAAATGGCGGGTACTTGCCTTGTGGAAGACTACTTTCCTACTACTTATATGTTTTCAAATTATGCTATTCCCCATTTTTAATAGCTGTTAATATTCACTCTAATGTTACAGTTAAAAATGGATATAGTGTAAATTTCCTGAGCCAAAGTTATGATATCAGTGATTTATTCGTTGAGATGGCGGTTGATGATTGATTGAAAGTAAGGTAGGTCCCACAAAATGGTCGTCATGATTACACGTGGCGATATTGGTCAGTGACTCATGACTCATGATGAGATCATCCAAGACGAGCAAAATAAACGGTCACGTTCTGCGAGCCTGGACCCAGTCTTGGCTGTAGCAAGTAGCAACCCAGACTAGCATTTTGTTAATCTTCTAACAGTTCACTTATTCTAAGATCTTGTAATAAATCAGTTTTTTGGTTCCCTTCTCGCAACTGGCTATAATTTGTAGGTTACTGTCGTGGTTTGTATAATATAGTAGATTATTGAGTCTTTTACTCAAATCTGATATATTATTATTGACAACAACCAAAAAAAAAAGACATGATTAGTTCAATAAAATTGCAAAGTTTCAGCATAGTTTTGGGCTTAAAAGCCCACGATGCAATATAACCCAAAAAAGCCTCACGTTTACTCAGTCTGGTGACGTTGATACAGATCCCACGTGTCCTTCGTCTCCGCGCCACCTGTACCCACCGCCTTCTTTAACGCAGTTCAAATCTCTAACTGTCTCACTCCCTGTGTCTCTCTCTCTCGTTCTCTGCGCCTGCTTTGGTTTTCGATTGGTGTGTTGAGAGTATTCCAAAATCGACGAAAACAAGAACGTTCTGGAGATCTTTATGTAAAATGGGTTTTAGGATTACAGAGTTTTTGACGTTAAAACTAGGCGCCGAGCATCCTCAGGTGATACCAATCTCAGTGTTCATCACCATTCTCTGTCTCTGTTTAGTTATCGGCCACTTACTTGAAGAGAATCGATGGGTCAATGAATCCATTACCGCCATTTTAGTCGTAAGTTGCTTCAAATTCTGGTAATACCGTTTTTCTTGATGGCGCTTTTAGGACTTTGTTTTTTTCGTAAATATGGTAGAACAATTTTGTCACTAGTTTGATTTGTTTTTGTTGCATCCAGGGAGCAGTATCAGGAACTGTGATCTTGCTTAGTAGTAAAGGAAAAAATTCTCACATTTTGGTGTTTGATGAAGAACTCTTCTTTATTTATCTTCTTCCTCCAATAATTTTCAATGCTGGGTAAGCTTTACTCTGGTTTTGTAACCATGCTATGTTAATGGAGACTCTGACTGAAGATTCTTGGTCTGTGGCAGATTCCAAGTCAAGAAAAAGAAGTTTTTTCATAACTTTTTAACCATCATGTCCTTTGGGGTGATTGGAGTTTTCATCTCCACTGTCATTATTTCGTTTGGTAATTTTTTTTTACTGTAATCAATCTTTGGATGACTTGACCATATGATTCAAAGTTAAATAATTTCTTTTCAGGGACATGGTGGTTGTTTCCTAAGTTGGGATTTAAGGGATTGAGTGCTCGAGACTATCTTGGTTAGCTTATATCTTCCTTTATCAGCATTATTGTTCATCAAACTAGGTTTCGTTTCTTATCTTGTCTTAGATCAGTTTGTGAGTGAATGTTTTCTTGTTTTGATTCAGCCATTGGGACGATTTTCTCGTCAACTGATACTGTTTGCACTCTACAGGTTCTTGATTTAAATGATGATTCGTTATAAAGCTTCTTTATATTAATAGTTTCTTATATTGCATCTTAACTTTACAGATTCTCCATCAAGATGAAACTCCATTGCTATATAGTTTAGTCTTTGGAGAAGGAGTGGTGAATGATGCAACCTCAGTTGTACTGTTTAACGCCATCCAAAAGATTCACTTTGAAAGCCTCAATGGTTGGACGGCTCTGCGAGTATTTGGAAACTTTTTGTACCTCTTCTCCACAAGCACGATTCTTGGAATTGCTGTAAGCTATTGAGTTGGCATATAATTTTTATATTTAACTCTGTTTGAATTATATCATGAGTTCAGCGTAAATATCTTGCAGGTGGGGCTAATAACTTCCTTTGTTCTTAAAACCTTGTATTTTGGAAGGTAAAGAGTACACAAAACTTGCAAATTTTTCATCTCAAGCTTATGTTTATTGTTGTCACTAATTTCAGTTGCATTCTTAAAATGTACCTTCGTTAATTATGTGGTTGCTGACAGACATTCAACTACACGCGAACTCGCGATCATGGTCCTAATGGCTTACCTTTCATATATGTTGGCTGAGGTAATACTACTCCATTATTAAAATAGAGAAATAGTTAATTCCTACTTTTTAGAGTTCATGTGGAATTTTAAATGCCGAATTTCTCTGGTTTTAACTCAATGTAGTTGTTCTCTTGCAGCTCTTCTCGTTAAGTGGGATTCTCACTGTTTTCTTCTGTGGCGTTTTAATGTCGCATTATGCATCATATAATGTCACAGAGAGTTCAAGAATCACTTCAAGGCATTGTTTCTGTCACTTCTTTTTCTTTTCCTCTCAAATCTCAGTCGCTGGAAATGCTTTTTTTTTATAACTGTCCACTCCTATTATGCAGGCATGTGTTTGCAATGCTGTCATTTATTGCGGAGACATTCATATTTCTGTATGTTGGAACAGATGCTCTTGATTTTACAAAGTGGAAGACAAGCAGCTTAAGGTATTAAGTCATATCTGAATATCACTAACCCCCAATCTTTTGAATCCTCGCTAATTAGCTGTTAATTAAGGCTGTGGTGGTGACATGCAGTTGTTGAAATCTCTTCTATCATCATAATGAAGACTTGTAACATTAATATTCTTCTTGCAGTGTTGGAGGTACTGTGGGTGTCTCCAGTGTCATAACCGTATTAGTTTTGCTTGGACGAGCAGCGTTTGTTTTTCCTCTCTCGGTCTTAACAAATTTCTTGAATAGACACACTGAAAGAAGCGAGTCTATCACATTCAAGCACCAGGTTTAGTCCTTGCTTTCTTCAGTTACATTATCAGAAACACTACTTCTCGACTCAAAATCTTGAAATTAATGATCTAAGAGGGGCAAAGTTTCTGCTGTATACTTTATAGGTGATTATTTGGTGGGCGGGCCTTATGCGAGGAGCTGTCTCAATTGCTCTGGCTTTCAAACAGGTTTTCTTCTTTGCAAATTCATATTATCTCTACGGTACTGCTTTTATTCCCATTATATCTCATTTTGGTATATGTTTGATGTGCCAAGTTCACATACTCCGGTGTTACATTGGATCCTGTGAATGCTGCAATGGTTACCAACACCACTATTGTTGTCCTCTTTACTACACTGGTAAAACAAATACTACTTTCTTATCGTATACGGTCCTGCTCATTGTTTTCTGTGTTAAGATAAAAAAGGCTTGTCTCCCTTGTTATGTAACAAAAACAGGTCTTTGGTTTCCTCACAAAGCCACTTGTGAACTATCTGCTTCCCCATGATGCAAGTCACAACACTGGAAATAGAGATAAACGTACTGATCCAGGTTCCCCGAGGGAAGATGCAACGCTTCCTCTTCTTTCCTTTGACGAGTCTGCTTCCACCAACCTCAATAGAGCTAAAGATAGTATCTCCCTTCTGATTGAACAACCTGTTTACACCATCCACCGCTACTGGAGAAAGTTCGACGATACATACATGAGACCTATCTTTGGTGGACCTTGTCAAGAAAATCAACCAGAATGCTAGGTATACCGTCCATTAGTACACCAATTTACTAAGATTTTTTTTTTCAAGAAACGCATCTCACTTTATCAAGAACGTTAAACCGGTTTAGTAAGTACATCCGAGGCAGAGATGCCTACAATATTCATCATGATAAGCGAATGATTCTCTTTTTTTTCTTGTTTTCTTGCAGAGTTGATTTGGGTTCTACGCGGGACAGTCCCGATGAGATGAGTTAGTTTTTTGGATAGTCAAGAAAGTAGGATAGTGATGCAGCTAAAAAAATAGTATGTTTAACGTTTTTTTTAATGTATAGAACATGGTTCTTCTATATAAACACAAATTGATTAAAGATCATTGCAAGATTCTGATTTATTTGGATCAGAACATTAAGATATATTGTAATTCAGAGACTTCAGATCAGTTGTAGGACAAGGTCGATCATAGTCCGCAGTAGAGCGGTCTGTCTCCAGCTCAGTTCTCCAAAGCTGCGTTTACAGAGAAGGAACAGCAACATAAACGTTGGTCTTTCTTTACTTAATATCCGAATCGTAAATCGGTTTCCAATATTTCTATGGTACTTATGATTTTTACCTTGGCAAGCAGGAGGGATTGTTGTAATGTCACATTTGCTCAGAAGAGCGTGGACTTTAGATGGATTACTCGCTAAAACGGGGAGATAAGACTTGGATCGGCAGATGCATTCGAGATTAGCGGCTTGGAGAACTACACAGCATTCGTCACCAGGAGGCGGCGGGTTGTTTCCAGCGACGGCTGGACGACATTTCTCCAACCAGTTTGCGTTGATGTTACATAATGGAATGCTTGTAGGTTCTTCCATCAATACAAGGGCGGCTAAAACCATTGCAAAAGCTGCATATTTGACAAGGGTTATGGTATTGTTCTTATTCATTTATCTCTTTATCTCTGCCTTTCTCTTAGACTCTACCATGGAACCCTTAAATCTAATGAGCTTATTGTAACAAGTGAATGTTAAAGTCGAAGCTTGAATGACCGTATGATGTGGGTTGAAGACTCTCTAGTCTTTCTAGTCAAAGTCGTCTTTTGAGTTGAAATGGTCTTCAAATTGCTATGGGACAAATAAAATTGATTGTTGTGATTTTGGATTTTTTATATTGATGAAAAAAACCACCAAACAAAAATTAATATTGATTTTTTTATTGGCCGGCATTGGGAGGACCGTCTTGGTTATCCTCCATAATTGAAGAAGATGGACGCTTATAGCTTATAAGCTTCCAATGATGTCTCTGTGTTTTCTGTTTTTGTGACATTCTGTTTCTTCTATTTTATTCAAAGACGACAAAAAAAAACTCCATTTGTGGAGTACATTAAAAATTATATTTGTTACCACTATAAAAAGAAAATCATTTTGTGAAGTACATTAAAATGTCATTGTTTTAAATTTTCAGAAAAGAAAATATGTCATTAAAAAAATATAATAGCGCCGATGACTGATGTTAAAAGAATAATATATATTGTTGTGCTTGTTACCTAACAAAAAGGAAGGTTGTTGAAATATCAAATACTTGAAAGTGCCTTCGCAGACCAGACGAGCTACAAGAGCCAGGCACTTGCTGTTCTGCATGATCTCTTTTAATAGCATCAACTTTATTTGTGTTCGAATAATTATCCAAATCATATCTATTTAAATCATTTTTAAAGGCAATTGGGGAAACTATAAAGCAATTTGTTGGATTCCAAGAAGTAATTCATCATATTACTAAAGATAAAAGAAATAAAAGTTCAGTAATTTACAACTCTCTAACTTAAAGAGCGCGGTGATTTCATATTAAAAATCAACAAAAGAAAATAAATTTAACTAAGGAGAGGGAAAAACATAATTTATTCTAGAATATCCAAAGGTTGTTCTTCGTCCTCTCTATTCTTTCTATCTTCATCATCTTCCTTCTTCTTCCTCCTCTTTTCCTCTCTTCTGCCCACTTCTGCGTCATCACAGCTTTCTTCCTCTCATGGCTCGCAAACTTCAATCTTCTTCTCATTACCTTTGGTCAAGGACCTTTGTGCCCACTTCCCCCAAATCTCTCCCGTTTCATCTGCTTTGCTTGTTAGCCTATCAAAATCAGACAATACCCTTCTCCAAATGCGACATCGAATCTTCATTGTAAGAATGAACGTATGTCTAAATGGGTTTTGGCTGTGAATGTTTTGGTGTTTGCGTCTTGTTACATGTCTATGAATATAGGGACAGTTTGCCTCGGTTCGTTGTCTTGGGTATGTATTGTCTCCATCTTTACCTTGAGGTGGAACTTGTCTTGATTTTTTTCGGTGCTGTGGTATCTACTCTTCTTGGGTGTGACATGGAGCCAGTTTGCAGTGAGCCCTACCTAGCCACCTCTCTACAAGACTTCTGGAGCCGTAGATGGAACCTCATGGTTTCAGCCGTCCTACGCTCAACCATCCACATCCCGGTTCAACGTCTTTTCAAAAGCTTACTCAGTCCAAACTAGGCTATGTTTGCCGAGGTAATGGCCTCGTTCTTTGTCTCAGGCTTGATGCATGAGCTGCTATACTTTTACGCAATCCGTCTCCCTCCAACTTCGGAGGTCACTTGTTTGTTTGTGTTGCACGGTGCTGTCACAGCCACAGATGGCCGTGAAGAGAAAACTGCAGTGGACACCACCGCACCGGGCTGTCTCAGGTCTTGCGGTTCTGGTATTGTAAGCGTAACAGGGGTTTGGCTATTCCTCCCTCGAGTGCAGAGAAACAATCTTCATGAGAGAGCTGTTCACTTCTTCGTGATTCTTTATATATATAAAGGTTAAAGAGCCCAGTCATTTTTATTTTTTTTCGCTGCCAAAAAGAAAAGAGCAGACCAACCATTTGAATACGTTGCTAGCTTTTGAGTGCACATAATTGAATTTGACGAAACATTTCCTTTTGGTTTTAGATGTCTCAAATCAATATGGTATTGTGTGCGGTGTGCCTGGTCAAAAACCATGGACAGCAAGTGTATCTTGCTGGATAATTAATGCAAAGTGCTAAAAATAGTCCATTCCAAGTGAAACCTCATGACAACATCAAGATAAGAAACGCAGCTAGTTGAGAGGACATTCTGAACATGAGATCAAACTGAATCAAGCGCAACAAATTAACAATTATGGTTTGCAGAATTTAAAGAAACCTCATGGAGTCAAGAACACGTAAACCTCCAAAGATTGAAACGTAGCATTGTCTTTCTTAAGCCTGTATCAGTGCCAAAGTATATCTGTTAGAACTTAGAAGAATTGTAAACAAAAGTGACTGCCAAATATCTGACGCAAGCTAAGCACAACTAGATTTGTGGTTTTTTCATACAAACATTTCAAATCTACATATTTGAATTTCTTTCATTTTATAATGTTAAAAATATTAAATATAGTTTACCCAAATACCAAAGATTTGACTCTCTTTTTATTTAACTAGAGAAACTCTTGAAAAAGTGTTAATATCCTTGCACGTTTTTTTTTTTTGATAAAGAGCTTAAAGTCCTTGCATGTTATTTCAAAATCATTCATTAATTTTAATTGAATAATACGATATATGTCACTTTCATTGCCAAATCAGCAGAAATAAATCTCTAACTTTTATCTGTTATTTACTTTTGCAAAAATTGAAATCTTTTTTAGTATATCCAAAAAATAAAACTGACGTAAACTTTAAGTGTGAAAGTGAAACCTAATCAGCCTTTATGGGTTTTGACATTTTTTATCTACTAGTGGTTGTGTATAATATTATTTAAATCGCATGCTGCACACAATTAGCATTTAGCAACCAAACAGAACCAAGGGAGAGAGAAATGGAAGAAGAGTTGAGAAATTTAATCAAGGTCTGGATCTCAGCCCTAATCTCCATTTCTTACTGTTACTACATCTCTTCAAAAATCTCCAAAGGTTTTCTTCGTCTACTCTCTCTTCTTCCTATCTTCATCATCTTCTTTCTTCTTCCTCTCTTCCTCTCTTCTGTTCACTTCTGCGTCATCTCAGCTTTCTTCCTCTCATGGCTCGCAAACTTCAAGCTCCTTCTCTTCGCTTTCGATCAAGGACCTTTAACTCCACTTCCCTTAAACCTCTCCCGTTTCTTCTGCTTTGCTTGTTTCCCCATCAAAACCCTTCTTCAAATCGAATCTACAACAAACCTAAGCGTAAATGGGTTCTTGCTTTCAAAGTTTTGATCTTTTCCTTCTTATTACATCTTCTTGGTAACAATTATGATTTCGGTTTACCGAGGTTCGCTTTCTTGGCTCTCTTTAGTATCCATGTTTACCTTGAGATAGAACTTATCTTTTTCTTCGTTGGTGCCTTGATCTCTACGCTTCTTGGTTGTGAAATCGAACCGGTCTTCAATGAACCGTACTTAGCGACTTCTTTACACGACTTCTGGAGCCGTAGATGGAACCTCATGGTACCAGCCGTTCTCCGTCCAACAGTCCACATCCCGGTTCAGCGATTTTCTACACAGTTACTCGTTCCAAACCGAGCATTTTATGCTGGAATGTTGGCTACGTTTCTTGTCTCGGGGTTAATGCATGAGCTGATTTACTTTTTTATAATCCGTAAATCTCCAACTTGGGAAGTAACTTGTTTCTTTGTGTTGCATGGCGTTGTACCTTCCGTGGAGATAGCTGTAAAGAGCATGCGGTGGCTTCCATCGCCACATCGAGCGGTCTCGGGTTTTGAGGTTTTGGCGTTTGTGTCCGTTACGGCCGGTTTGTTGTTTTACCCTCAGTTATTGAGAAATGATGTGCATAAGAGAGTGATAAGTGAATGTTTGTTTGGTATTGACATTGTCAAACGCACGTATTTTAGTGTAACGCCTAGTCGCCTAGTTTGAATAAGCGTACGTTTCGTTTCTTGTGATCCTTATCTTTATTATATAAAAGAAGTTTAGGCCATATACACTTGGGAAGTAGGGACAGGACAAAATAGGTTAAAGATGGAATAGCTTGGACACATACTTTAGCAATTTGTTCGGTTCGGATCTAACATATATATATATATATATAATGAATTAGATATGTCTAGTAATAAAGGACTACAAAAACAAATAAAATAATAAAAGTTGGCACTACAGTTAATATAAACTATGACAGTCAAATTCGAAACATGTTGAAAATCAGCAATACGAAAAAATAATATAGACATAGTTTGCCACAAGATTTACATCGTTGTTTTTCTTTTCAATTTCATCTTTTTTTTTAATTTTTTATAAACATTTTAATGAAAAAAAATGTGGAGCATTCAGTTGTAAAATATATATTTTTGAGTTGAATAAATTTAATTTTCAATAATATAAAATTAATTGTGAGTCATCAGTAACAACTTGGGCATTTGCAGGATTAGGATGGAGTGTACATTTGTACTCTTTTAAATAACTAACGCTGTCAAATGCGTTATGGCTAGAAAATTCATGGTGCGTAGTTTATTTTTTGATTTTTATTTTTGTTGATAAAAAAATATTTCTCTACTACAAAGTCACCGGTAATTGGCTGGTTGTTTTTCCCTCCTCAGAGAGAGATATAGAGAGCGTAACAAAACTCGAATAGTCTCAAGGATTTATCAAATTCTATTGCTCAAATTTCTTATTCGAGAACGTGGTCGATTATTTTAATTACAAACAATGATCATATTATGTCAAAGCCTCGAAGATTAGGAAAGAAAAGAAGATTTAGAAAAATGGAAGAAGAGCTCAAGAACTTCATCAAGATTTGGATTTATACAGTAATCTCAATATCTTACTGTTACTACGTATCAACCAGAATCAAACCTGGAGTCTTTAGATTACTCTATGTTCTTCCTGTGTGTGCTCTGTTTCTTGTTCTTCCTCTGGTTGCACAGCATTTTTCCTCTCATGGCTTGCAAATTTCAAGCTCATCCTCTTCTGCTTCGATCAAGGTCCTCTTTCTCCACTTCCCTCAAATCTCTCCCGATTCATCTGCTTCACTTGCTTCCCCATCAAGCCTCAAAAAACCCTAATCCTAAAAATCAAATCCCCAAATGGGTTTTCGCCATTAAAGTTGCCATCTTTGGTGTGTTGTTACATTTGTATGAATACAAACAATATATATCTCCGACTGTGATATTGATTCTCTATACTCTGCATGGTGCTCGAATTTCTCTTAATGCTCGTCAAAGTTTTAGTCTTTATCACTCTTGGGTGCGATCTAGAGCCACAAGCCGATGAACCATACTTAGCCATCTCTCTTCAAGACTTCTGGGGTCGTAGGTGGAACCTAATGGTCCCCGCGATCCTCCGGCCTGCCGTTTACACCCCAGTGCGGCGAATCGCTGAACGGAAACTGAACTCTGATCAAGCTTTGCTCTTGGGAGTTTTCGCAACGTTCCTTGTCTCCGGTGCGGCGCACGAGCTGATCTTCTTCTATTTTAACCGTGAGGTACCAACAGGAGAGGTCATTTGGTTCTCTGTGCTAAATGGGCTTTGTACGGTGGTGGAAGTGGCGGTGAAGAAGAGTACGTTTGTGCGACGGTGGTGGAGAGTGAGTCCGGCGGTGTCACGGATTCTCACGGTGGGGTTTGTGGTTGTGACGAGTGGTTGGTTGTTTTTCCCTCCTCTTATAAGGAGCGGTATGATCGTGAGACTCGATAACGAAGCCTTGCTGTCTATTGATTATTCAAGAACAAGTTTTTTTTTTACTTTGGGGCGATAAATCTCTAAACATATTTACTTTTGTGTGTTTCTGCAGATGGATTATCAAAATCATGTTACTTTGTGGAATTTCAGAATAAGACTAATGAAAAGAGACGTTATGTGATTAGATAGATGCATCACAATGATTGAAATTGGGAAAATGACATGCACATAAGAAGCAGCCTCAGGAATCAGGATAAGACAACAAGTACAAGTAAAGCAAAAGTTAGTTCGTTTTCAGAATAATTTTGTATTTGGTCCTCGTCTAATTCATTCTTATGACTTCTTACACACGCAACCAGTAAGTTTAAAACTTCAATGTTTTGATTTCTACATTAGTGTCCGTAACTTATGGGTTACTACTTAGCACCAAGAATCATTAGCCGTTTCAATCAGTCAAATCTTTTTCCGGATCTCGTGGATAGTAGAGAGAGATGTCAAATCAAATTGCCCAATTTTATATTTGGAACTCGATTATTTTAGTTATTTTGAGTATGTAGCAAGTAGCAACCAAATAAAGTCAAATCCTCGGTTATTGGAAATGAAAAAAAAAAGAAGATCTACAGAGATGGAGGAAATATTCAAGAACTTCATCAAAGTTTGGGTTTCAGCAATAATCTTCACATCTTACTGTTACTACTTATCAACCAGAATCAAAGCTGGAGTCTTTCGATTACTCTCTGTTCTTCCCGTTTGTGCTCTGTTTCTTCTTCTTCCTCTGTTTCTCTCCTCTGTTCACTTCTCTGGTTCCACTGCGTTTGCCCTCACATGGCTGGCCAATTTCAAACTCATCCTCTTCTGCTTCGATCAAGGTCCTCTTTTTCCAATTCCCCCTAACATCTCTCAGTTCATCTGCTTCACTTGCTTCCCCATCAAGCCTCAACAAAACCCTGTCTCTCAAAATCAAATTCCCAAATGGGGTTTCGCCATTAAAGTTGCCATCTTTGGTGTGTTGTTACAGATGTATGAATACAAATATTATATATCTCCAACTGTGCTATTAGGTCTCTATTCTCTGCATATATATTTGGAGTTTGAGATTCTCTTAGCTTTCTTGAAAGTTTTGCTCAGTATCTATCTTGGGTGCGACCTACAGCCACAGTTCAACGAACCATACTTAGCCACCTCTCTTCAAGACTTCTGGGGTCGTCGGTGGAACCTCATGGTCCCAGCGATTCTCCGGCCAGCCGTCTACGTCCCGGTGCGACGAATCGCCGGACGGAAAATGAGCTCTGATAAAGCTTTGTTCTTGGGAGTTCTTGCGTCGTTCCTCGTCTCTGGTGCAGTTCACGAGCTCATCTTCTTCTATTTTACACGTGAATCGCCTACAGGAGAAGTCACTTGGTTCTTTGTTTTACATGGAGTTTGCACTGCCGTGGAAGGAGGGGCGAAGAGGACGAGCTTTGTGCGGCGGTGGAAGATGAGTCAGATGGTTTCACGACTGATTACGGTGGGGTTTGTGGTTGTGACCGGTGGTTGGTTGTTTTTCCCTCAGCTTACAAGGAGTGGAATGATCGAGAGACTCGCTAACGAAGTCTTTTTGTCCATTGACTTCATCAAGCAGGAAATTTTTCTCCTTTTGGGTAATAAATCGCTACAATCATGGAGTTTATGTTTTCTATAAATAAAATTATCAATCATTTATTAAACGGATTTGGTAAATGGTCAAATCGTGGATATATTTCCAAAGTAGGTGATTATTTGCAAAAATTCAATTATTGATTATCAAATGATTAATGTTTCTATACGCTACGTGTCTGGATATATTTCCAAAGTAAGTGATTACTTGCAAATTTAATTATTAATTATAACAAAAATTATGGATTATTTATTCAAAGAAACATATTAATATATCTTGATATTAATAAATTTTTGCCTGAACACATAATTTTGTTTTTACTTATATTTTAAATACTTTTAGCTATTATATTAATTTTTCAATCGATTTTTTTGTCGGAAATCTTGTTTTCAATCGATTCCACCAACTCCGTTGTAAACTCTGAAACCAATCACTATAATTCTTCTAATCATCTTCATCTTCCTTCAGTTTTCTTCTTTACCCAATCCTTTCAAGAGAAGCTCTAACTCCTCGCCTAATTCATTGAGCTAGGTGGTCCAAGCCAATCAAGGGCACAGTGAAGATATTAATCTCTTCCAAAAGAGTTATGTGATCAGAAAAGGAAACAAAGCCCACTCGAAAAACTGCCGGATTTTCACCTTCCAATAAAAATATCACCGAACAGCCGTAAAGCTCTCAAGAAGAAGACGCATGCCCACAAATAAACCCGAATCAATTAGATCGAGATTTCAACCCAATCAAACAAACAACATATAAGAGGCATCATTTACTAAAAACCAAAAGAAAAACACACCAAAACCAAAAAATATCGGCAATTTTTTTTGATAAAATGGAAATTATTATACTGAGACAGACGAAGATGAGATTTGATACTCATCGAAAACTATAAATTTTCCGGTGTACTCATCGAAGATGAGATCCGATACCCATCCTATTTTATTTGGAAAAAAATACTATCAAATTAGATTTAGAAAGTCGGCAATATGGTTTAAGAGTCGGTTTAAGAAAAATATTTAGAAAATATTTAGGAGATAAGATGTGATATGGTTTAAATTTATAATATTCGGATTGGATTCGAAAATACAATCAGAATATTTGATGAAATTAAATAGTTGTTTTTTAATAGTAAAACCTTGTGATAGAGGAAATATGTATATTGTTTGATTAGATTTCCTTAATATAACATGTTTGATTATTTTTTATATGTAGGTGGGAACTCCGATTGTTTTGATATGTAGGGTCTGTGTATTGATTTTGCTGTGTGGGTTGTTTGATCCGCTTGGATTTGAAATATATATACGAAATTGTCTTTTTTTTTTTTTAATCTTTTCTCAACATTTAAAGATAATGACATGAGCCGTAAACAGTAAAATATGGCTTAAATGATTTGCCAAAAGATTGTCATTTATTCTCAATTAATAGTATAGATATGTTAGGTTTGCACATCTTGAGCGGGGATAAAGATATAAATAACTAGATTTGTAGGGAATAATGGTTATAAGTAAATTGATATGATAATTAATCTTTATGTTAAAGATATATTTTATTAATTTTTTTAATTTTATTATTAAGAATATTTAATCTGATTTTGGTAAAAGATACATTAAAGGTAATAATTAATCCATATTACTTGTGCAACAATCAAAACTTATTACATAGTATTGTTTACATAATATAGATTTTTCTCCTTATCTATACTCATTTAGAATTTGATGCACTATTACATAGTACTATTTACGTATTCTAAATTTTTTCCTGATTCATATTCGTTTAGAATTTGATATCGTATTAATCTGCTTCGTTGAAATAACTATAGGTTTGAAATAATATAATTTATTCTAAATAATAAAAGGGGAAATTTCATAAATACCATCTTTCATGGGAAGAATGACCATTTTATCCCTCAACTTTTACAATTTTGTGATTTTATCCCTCAACTTATGTGTTTGCAAATTAATTCTCCAAAGTTACATTGATTTTGCAAAATTGGGTTTGGGAAAAATCCACGTTAACTAAACTTACAGACGTTAAGTTAACAAAAAAAAGTTTGCGATATGTTGTCTTCTTCGGTGCTTCCCAGATTGAAAAACTAGAATCATAAGGCGAAATCGACGGTGACGGAGTGTGTCACCATGAAGAACAAAAACATGCCCAAAAACGAATCGATCATTACCCAAAAATGATATATTCTATTCTGCAAATCCTACACACTCAAAATTGTGCGTAATTTTGTTTTATTTTAATTTTCTAGTCATTCTAGTCAAAATTGGGTACTTGTGAGTTGTGAATCCTTCTCTTTCAGACATTGGTTTTGCATAAAAAAGTCTTTTAAACTGATGTATAATTAATTGGTCTTGTTTGATAGTTAGGAATAGTAACTCTAAACGCATCGTTACGAGATTGTTAAGAATTCTTAGTGCTTGAATCACTGTAGTTACTAGGATCTCACAAGTATGATTCATTTTTGTTTCCCTCTCTTGTTCTCTTTTAAATTCCATTTTTCAATCAGGTATTTAAATGCTTGGGTATAAATGAACATTTTGTGGACCAAATTCTCAAATACATTTCAATAAGTGAAAATAATCTCAATACATTTCTCTAATCTACATACACTCTCTTTTTATGAAAATCCAAAAATACTTCTCAATTTATTTTCAAGTAAAAATTAGAATACAATTGTACCAAGTAATACTTAGTTGTATCAATTCAAAGATGAGACTCGAACCTAAACCTATGTATAAAGATCGTTATTATCTGAGTTATCATGTTTTCTTATTTAACATGGACTTTTCTCAAACCCAATTTGCAAAGTCAACATAACTTTGGAGAAATACATTGCAAACACACAAGTTAAGGAATAAATTCACGAAATTGCAAAAGTTAGGGAATAATTAATTGGTCATTTCTCCACCTTTCATGTGCATATATTTTAAATTATCAATTTGGGCATTACACTATTATAAAACAAAATACAAATATATCCTTATTATCACTTAACCTAAAAATAAATTATCATTTAAATTTATTAAATACGAGTTTAAAATGTGGATTTTAGTTTTACCAGAAAATTACAGATTTATATTATGGTGAAAAATATGGAAGTTTTGGGAGGAAAATTACGGATCTATTTTTTGCGGAAAAATGCGTAATTTGTTTGGCAAAAAAACTACGGATATGTTTTTGGAGGGATAATTGCAAATTTTTTATTTTGCCAGAAAATTACCCATTTTTATTTTGCTAAGAAAATTACGGAATCAAATATTTTTTTACGGAAAACATATCAGTTTTTTTACGGAAAATTACTTTATAAAACCTTATAAAAATGTTTTTATAAGATTTTATGATAGCTTATAAAACTTTATAAAAACTATTTTATAAGGTTTTATAATAGTTTATAAAACCTTATAAAAACATTTTATACAACCTTATAAAAACATTTTATATAGTTAAATAAAAAGCCTAATAATGCCTTATAAGACCTTATAAAATCTTATAAGAATAATTTTTATACAGTGTTATAAGGTTTTTTAAAATTTATAAACCTTATAAAGCATTATAAAATCTTTAAAAAACCTATAAGAACATTTTTATAAGGTTTTATAATAGTTGTTTGCAAAATATTTATAAGATTTTATAACGTTTTATAATGCTTTTTATAAAAAAACCTTATAATGCCTTATAAAAGCTTATAAATACATATTTCATAAGGTTTAAAAATATTATAAATCTTGACATTATAAAACCTTATAAGGCATTATACAAAACCTTATAATAATTTATAAAATCTTATAAGAATGTTATGAAAACCTTATAAGGCATTATAAAAAATCTTGAAATGCCTTCTAAAACCTTATTAAATCTTATAAGAATACTTTTATCCAGTTTTATAAGATTTTATAAGGTTTTTAAAATATTATAAACCTTAAAAGGTATTATAAAACCTTATAAAAATGTATAAATTTTAGACAATTTATAAGGTTTTATAATGGTTCTTTTCCAAATATTTATAATATTTTATAAAATTTTATAATACTTGTTATAAAATCTAGGGGTTTTATAAAGTATTTTTCCCAACAAAAATTTGATTCTGTATTTTTTATAATTAAAATGCAAATCCGTAATTTTCTATCAAAATGAAAAATTGCAATTTTTCTGTCAAAACCGGATCCGTAATTTTTTCACCAAAATTTTATTCCATAATTTTTCCACAAAAAATTGATTATGTAATTTTTTATCAAATAATAAATCTGTAACTTTTTGAAAAAAATAGATCTATAATTTTTGATAAAAACTTGATTCCGTATTTTTCACCAAAATATAAATCCGTAATTTTTTGCAAAAAATAAAAATCCGCAATAGTTCTGCAAAAAAATAGATCCTTAATTTTTTCGCCAAAATTAACTTGATGATGTTGTGACTAGGTATAAGAGATAGTGTTCATGTCATTAAGAGTATTTTGGTCAAAAGACCCACCCAAAGTGGTATTTATGAAAATTGACAAAAATGGTATCCAAATAGTGGTATTTATTAAAAATTCTCAAGATAAAATAATGGACGAGAATTATCCGCTTAACTATTTTTATATTTTTAACATATGATAATAAAAATATATTTATAATATAAATTTTTTATTTTATTTAAGAAGTTATAAATTATTTAATATTAATTATGACATTAAATTTTTAAATTATATTTTCGTTTTAACTACTAAATTTATGTAAAACCATTTAAATAAAGTTGAAAAATAGATTTTGTAAAGATTTTATTTTCAAATTTTATTTTAAATAAATATATATATATATATATATATATATATATAAAAGATATTGTAGATATTTTAAATAGATATATCTTAGACATTTTTGCCCTTAATGAATTTTTTTTGTTCATTATATCAATGGCATTTCATATAATTTTTAACAAATTTTAATGTTATTTTTATAAATGTACTTCTCAAATATTAGTGTAGAGATAAGATATACATATATTTTTCATCTTTTATACTGAGATGTGATCGAATATATAAAATGGATTCCTGTTGGAAGTGTTATAGATTTTGCAATGTTCGGATAATATTTATTCAATAGTTCTTTTACAAATCTTGGATATTAAATAACTGAAATTACAAAATTTGAATTTTATGTAGATTCATATACTTAATGCCACATTTATATATTAATCGTTAATCAAAAATACTATTAGTTTTCATTTTCATCAATTATAGATCCAGATTCCTAAAAATCATGATCACGATGCGATTTTCATTGGTTTTGCTATGACAATTCTGACGTGCTTGATCTCGTGCAGTTTCCAGTTATATATTCATGTTTTATGCGCATTTCACGCGTTTTCTCGACGAAATCGTCCAATCAAAAACTAAATTTTTTTAGAATAACCCAAAATACCAATGAAAATCATACAAGTGGCGATTATCGCATAACTCCTGCTCTCCCCGACACGTGGATACCACCAGTATGAACTGAAAGTTAGTTTTCCCCAAATAGGCCTTCATTTACCTAAGGAAGCGAAGAAAATCATCTCAACTCCCATAAGACGACGTCGCATAAACAATAGTCAAAGGGGTCAAGACTCGCTGGCCCATCCGGAGTCTTTCGTTAACTTAGCCTCTACAACACAAAACGAACAAAAATCAAGGCAGGTAAGCAATCCGTGAGGCGTGTGTCCTGAGATTAATTTCTTCTTCATCGCCGATTTCATCGTCGCCGAAGGTAGTTGCATCAATTTGATCCTCATTTTGATTTGAATTTGAACTCAATTTTACAAATTCATGTTTGATTTCAATGTTAGGGTTTCTCGTTCCAATTGGGGGATTCGAGTTTTCAATTGTACAAATGAGAGCTTCAATTATATCAGTCTATGCTCTTATTCAATTCATTGACATATCAGGCTTCTGAATTTTTGACCCGATTGATTGTTATTTCTATGTTATGAGCTTGAATTGAGATTCTTAATTTGAGATGTTGAAGTTCCTTTTGGACCATTGAAATGTGTTAGATGCATATCTGGGTTTCTTTCTAAAACATGCTTCAAACCATGGCGTGCAAATTAATGTGAAGTTAGTGAATGTATTAATTCAAATTTTGTTGCAATTCTAGAAAATTAAATATCTTTCCTTTTTCATATGTTGAATCAGCACTTGATTGTGAATTACTTGACTTGTTGGGTATGGCCACTGAGGCGTTTGTGAAACCAGTGGTGCCAAATGGTCATGATGGGTACGACGATGATGACGATGAGGATGAAATGCCTTTGGTTTTCAAGAGAAGCAGTAATACAGCATCTGCTACCAACCGGTCAAGGCCTGTTAATGCCCAGAAAAACTCGGCTATTGGTTCCACTAAGTCCCCACCACCAATGAGGTCTCCTTTAACAAGCCCGAATAGATCAGCTTCATCTGCTAGAAGTTCAATGATGAAGCCATCGTTACCGTCATCTTCATCTGTTCACCGTTCGACTGTGAAGTTGCCTTTGCATGATGATAGATCCGTTGCTACTAAGGAGAGGAACGGTTTGGGAAAAGCTCCATCTGTGTCCAAAAGTGATGATGATGATTCTGAGGATGATAAACCCTTGAGTGCCAGACTTAAAGTGGATGCTAAGCAGCCTACCAAACAGCCGAGCTCTTCTGGGCGTGGTAGTTCGCAGATACCAGTCCAAAAGATCCATGTGAGGCCTCAGGGAGTGAATGATAACACTAAAAAGAAAGATTTGGATGGGAAAGTTCTCATATCCTCGACGGTTCAGACAAAGACCAGTGTGGGTACATCAAGTAGCAAGCCTGTTCATAAGGAACAAAAGAGACCCTTGGTTAACACTTCCAATCGGAATGGGTTAAAACCTAAGATTGAAGGGCATAGTTCTCAGGCACCTGCTAAGAGACCTCTTGAGAAGGGAAGTTCTTCAAATCAATCTTCTGTTAAGAGACCCAAGCTGTCAGAGCCAGCTAGGCCAGTGAAAGTGGAACAAGGTTCACATAATGCAGCTACACCAGATAACAAAGGAAAAAATCTGGATGCATCAAAGCCGTTGAGAGCTAGCCAAGTAACTGTTAAAGAAGATAGCTCAGATGATGATGACCATGTCCCTATTGCCTCAAGGGTGAAGTTAGATTCCTCAAATAATAAGTCAACCTCCGTGAAGCCAAATGCTAGTAAAATGATATCTTCTTCATCAAGAACAGTAGCTAAGAAGCCCAACAAATGGGTGAAAAATTCTAAATATTCAAAATCTTCAAAATCATTACCTTCTGGAGATGGTCAAAGGAAATGGACAACTCTAGAGCACAATGGTGTTATTTTTCCACCCCCATATAAGGGTCACGGGGTTAAGATATTGTATCAGGGAAAGCCAGTTGACTTAACTCCAGAACAAGAAGAGGTCCTTTCTCTGTCTTTTTTTCTGTCCCATGATAGTTTTTTTTTTGCTCACTTTCTGCAGCCGTTGACTTTAATCTCAATGCGCAGGGTTTTTTTTATGCTTTCTCATGGTCATGAGTGGTGAGCTGATAAAATCATCATTTCTATCTGCAGGTTGCAACTATGTTTGGGGTGATGAGGGAAACGGAATATTACAATAAACCAAAGTTCAGAGAGAATTTCTGGAATGGTTGGCGTAAACTACTTGGAAGGAACCATGTGATTAAAAGTTTAGATGATTGTGACTTCACTCCCATATATGAATGGTATATGCAGGAGAAGGAAACAAAGAAACAAATGACTGCAGAAGTAAAAATCACTTTCTATGATAAAGTTCATTAGTATGATATTCTGATGAATCTGTTATTGATAATGTTATAATGCTAATGATGTACAGGAGAAAAGAATTGTGAAAGAAGAGAAATCAAAGCAGGAGGAGAAATACATGTGGGCTGTTCTCGATGGTGTCAGGGAGAAGGTAATTTTCTTTTTTGTTGATAGAAATCTATTTCCAGCTTCTTGAAATTTGTTAACCATAATTTGCAACAATTTCAGGTTGGGAATTTCAGAGTTGAGCCCCCTGGGTTGTTTCGAGGCCGGGGAGAACATCCTAAGGTATTTTTGCTGGATTCTTTTACATTATCCTTGAACTATATTATTCTGTTGGTGTGTTCTAGTCTATATCACATTTAGAACATGTTTCTGCCTTGTTCCCCCAACCTCTATAGTTATTTCTCATTTTAGTAATTTTCTCTTCTGCGTTATTTGCTTTCCAGATGGGGAAACTGAAAAAGAGGATTCATCCTTCTGATATTACAATCAACATCGGTAAAGAGGCGCCTATTCCAGAATGCCCTATCCCTGGTGAAAGGTCGTTTTTCTTCTTTATGTGCTTCTTTTTGAAAAAGACGCATCTTTTGTTTTTTCTTTGACCTGATTCTAAGAATGCTCTTTTTTCAGATGGAAAGAAGTTAAGCATGACAATACTGTTACCTGGCTTGCTTTCTGGAATGATCCTATCAATCCAAAAGAGTTCAAGTATGTATTCTTGGCAGCTAGCAGTGCGTTAAAGGGACAAAGCGACAAGGAGAAGTATGAGAAAGCGAGGAAGCTACACGTAATGAGCTTTTAACTCCGCTATCATAAACCATCCTGGTTTTCCCTTTTCTTATCATTAACGTATCATCTGTTTTGCAGAACTGTATAGGGAGTATTAGAGCAGCGTACACCAAAGATTTTAGTAACAAGGATGTAACAAAGCGGCAAATAGCAGTTGCTATGTATCTCATCGATAAGCTAGCCCTTAGGGCTGGAAATGAGAAGGTAATTTAACAAAGATACTTCTTTACTGAAAGATATCCTTTTGTTTATCCAGCTTATCATTTTTCTGGCTGATTAGAGATCATTATCACTCCATAAACCCGCTTCTCATTCATAGAACTGGTTTCTATTATTTCAAGCATTTTTCTCACATTTTCCTTTCTTGGTCTGCATATTTGAATTGTATAGGACGATGATGAGGCAGATACTGTTGGTTGTTGTACACTGAAAGTAGGAAACGTGGAGTGTATTCCTCCAAATAAGTTAAAGGTATATACTTGATCTCAACATGAACAAAATTGACTGCAGACTGAATCTGCAAGAGTTCTAGAATGCCTGGCTTATTGATTTTTTTGTTCAACAAGGCTTTTTTGTTGCATATTATAATGACCTTTGGTATCCGCTTTGGCATTTTCAGTTTGACTTTCTTGGTAAAGACTCTATTCAGTATGTAAACACAGTTGAGGTTGAGCCTCCGGTTTATAAGGCAATTGGGCAGTTTCAAGCGGGTTAGTTAATAAGTAAATCGGTTATCTAATCTCATAGTTGATCTTTGGAAACTGGATAAATGACAGGTTTTGTATTCTGTTCAGGAAAATCGAAAATCGATGATCTCTTTGATGAGCTAGATACTTCAAAACTCAATTCTCATCTTAAGGAGCTTATGGCTGGTCTCACAGCCAAAGTCTTCCGTACGTATAATGCTTCCATCACATTGGATTTAATGGTACGTTGTCTATCTTTTTGTAACCTTTTAAAAAAATTGTATAAGCACGCCTGGATTGAAAAGCTAGTGATACAAACATAAATTAATCAATTGTCGCATCCTAATAGTATTAGATTTTCTTTTCCATTCTTAAGTATTTTTTTAAAAGCCGTTCTCGATGGGATGTTATGACAGTTGAGTGAAGAAACTAGAGATGGCGAGGTTCCTGAAAAAGTTGTGGTTTATCAGCAAGCAAACAAGGAGGTAATGGCAATTATTTCTCTCTGATGTTTTCATAGATAATTAAGAAATGTGATCATCATAATTTTTTGGTTAGGTCGCTATCATTTGTAACCATCAACGTACTGTCTCAAAATCTCATGGAGCCCAAATCGAGAAGCTGGCTGTGAAGATAGAAGAACTAAGGGTAAAATATAAAGCAAGTCCAGTGAGCTTTGATCAAAATACAATTTCAATTTTCTTAGTCTCATGATCCTTGTAATTCACTGCAGGAGCAAATAAAAGAGCTGAACATTGATCTCGACAGGGCTAAGAAAGGAAGAACACCATTAATGGGATCTGATGGAAAGAGAAAGAGGAACTTAACACCTGAAGCGTAATGTTTAAACCTCTCTCTTCACACATTATTTATCTCGCATAAACATCTTTGAATCAACTTCCTCTTTGGAAAGCAGATTGGAGAAGAAGATAATGCAAACGAATGGTAAGATCGAGAAGATGGAAAGAGATATGCAAACGAAAGAAGATATGAAAACTGTTGCATTGGGCACATCTAAGATCAATTATATGGATCCTAGGATCACTGTTGCATGGTGCAAACGACATGATGTCCCCATTGAGAAGGTAATATAACTTCTTAAGTCGCAGATTTGCAACACTTGAAATTTACTTTTTGTTTCTTTCTATTGCAGATATTTAACAAGTCTCTTCTGGCTAAGTTCGCTTGGGCAATGGATGTTGATCCTGAGTTCAGATTCTGTTTAAGCGAAGAAGAACAAAAACATGTTCGTTGAGGCCGGTTTCACCTCCTAACCATTCACCATACATTTACAGAGATAGAGATAGAGAGAGAGAGAAAGAGAGGAAGAAAGAAAGCAAGACCTGTAAAAGAGGTTTCTTCTCTCTTAATAGTAAACCAAAAGACTAATTTGTGGGATGTTTTATAGAAACAGTTACAATTTTTTTACTCAATAAAATTAATCAGCTTTTATAATAAGAATACAGAAAAATGTACCCTTTTTTTTAAACACAACTAAACTAGTAGAGCTTACAAAGTCATCATGAAGAACATAAGTTATACAATGGGGTATATAGAAATGAAATTGTAGCAATGTTGATATTAAATAACTAAATTTTGGGAATTTATTTGCCAATTAGCTCTATTTTTTTATTAGTTAATATAAAATTACAAATCTACGTTCACATGGTTAAATGCCTTAAAGATTTCACGTGTGCTTAAATCTGCTTCGCAGTTTAGGAAATTATCCGATGATTAATTAATATCTCCATCTTATAAAGTACTGTTAATGGGATTTTGGCAATGAAAAGTTTACAACGGTAAGAGTAAAAAAATGAAGTATGGCGGTAAACTTCAAAACCGGTCCACTGAAAAGGTAAAATTAAACGATTTGGCGCGACCCAAGACGACATCGTGGATAAACAAAACCCTCAGGCCGTAGAACTCTCTAGGCTATAGTCTCCTCATGCCTTAGTCTCTTCGGCGCTGGAACGAGAGAAAACCACCAGAGAGAAGAGAGGGCAGATGATATGGGAGTCGTTAGTAAGATAAAGTCCAGACTAGAAGTTTCTTTACAAAGCTCGAGGAATGGTAGTCAAGTGCCTAAGAGATAACAACCAAAAGAAAGAATGATTACCTAGAGAACAAATGACCAGTGATGACGAAATAAGTGATGATACAAAAGAGAGAGAAAGAGAGAAGAAATTTAGAAGGAATAATATCTGAGAATGATTTTCTTTTACCGTCCAAAAGGACAACATACATATAGTGTTTTGATGACGGTCTAACACGTGACCGGTTTAGGGAAATAAAGATAACCAGCAATTAATTATAATGTTATTCAAATTATAATTAGAAGGGGATTATAAATCCATGTAACAATACTCCCTCCTTCAGAGAGATCTTTGTCCTCAAAGATCAAAATCTGGGAATTTGGCAGCAAAGTCTTGATAGAATTCCCAAGTTGCTTGATCAGGCGGGTACCCTTTCCACTGAACCAAGATCTTTGTGGCAGCTGTGTTTCGGCGTTTGACCATTTTCTTCTCCAAGATAGCTTCAGGCTCCTTTGTAGTGCCCACATCAACCAAATATGGTGGCAGAACAGAGTGTTGTGTTGGTGGATTAGGACAGAGCTTGAGTTGACTGACATGGAACACATTATGTATAGCAGCTGTAGTAGGTAGATCTAGTTTATAAGCAACTTTTCCCACTTTATCTGTAACACGAAATGGACCATAGAACCGAGGTGAAAGCTTGTGAGGAACTTGGCTAGCTTTGAGTGAATGTTGGCAGTAAGGCTGAAGTTTGAGATAAACATAGTCCCCTGTCTGGAATTCTCTAACAGATCTCTTCGCATCTGCAATCTGTTTCATACGGTTCTGAGCACGAGTAATATGAAACTTCAGCATGTGAATGACAGTTTCTCTCTGTTGTAAACTCCTGTCAATAACATTGGAGGAACTTTCGCCAGGAAGATAAGGGAAGTGAAGTGGTGGAGGCTGCCCATAAAGTACCTCATATGGTGTTGTTTGAATGGTGGAATGGTAGGTTGTGACTTTATGGGAAGCCTCCACCACTTCACTTCCCTTATCTTCGGTGCATGTATATGGTGTATCCGCAGTCGTGCACCGAAGGTATGTTTCCAAGGTCTTATTTGTCACCTCAGTCTGCCCATCGGTTTGTGGGTGATAGGCAGTAGAGTGCTTCAAACTTCACTGAGAAAAGTTGGGTCCCTATCACTGATTATTCCTTAGGCAATCCATGTAAACAGAAAATATTTTCTAAGTAAGATTGAGAAACATCCATGGCTGTATAAGGATGAGATAGACCCACAAAGTGTGCATATTTGCTCAACCTATCAATGACTACCAGAATGCAGTGCTTCCTACTGAAAGGTGGCAATTCCTCAATAAAATCCAAACTCACAGATTCCCAAACAGTCTGAGGAATTGGTAGAGGTTGGAGCATACCTGGTTTGGCGGCGTTGTCATATTTGTTTTGTTGACAGACAGTACAATTCCTCACATAATTCTGCACCTCAGTATACATCCGGGGCCAGTAGAACAATGACTTGATTATGTAAAGTGTAGCATCCCTTCCAGAATGACCTCCCACTGTAGAATCATGGAGCCATTGAAAGATATGCAGCTTAATGTAAGGATCATTGCCAACTACCAGTTTTCCCTTTCTGCGCAATTCACCATTATCAAAAGAAAACAGAGGATGAGAAGCAAGATTAGCTTGCAGATCATTAATCAACTTCCTCAAATGATTGTCAGTATCCCATAACAATTTCAGAGAGTCGTAGAAACTGTGATGAGCTTGGGACAAAGTGATCTGCAATAGCTGGGAACAAGTCACACGAGAAAGAGCATCTGCATCAACATTTTCTTTACCTTGCTTGTATTATATCTCATACTTGTATCCCATAAGTTTGGAAAACCACATATGTTGGAAAGGAGTGGTCAGTTTCTGCTCAGTGAGAAACTTGATGCTTTTCTGGTCAGTTCTAATCACAAACGGCTTATGGGCAAGATAAGCATTCCATGTCTGCACTGCGTGGACTACAACCAATAACTCTTTCTCATACACCAAGAGTGATTGGTGGCGAGGATCCAAAACTCGATTGATGAAGCAAATGGGGTGGTTGTCCTGCATTAAGGCAGCACCAATACCCATGTTAGAAGCATCGGTCACTACCACAAATAGCTTGTTAAATCAGGGAGAGCCAAAACTGGTGTAGTAGACAATGCTTCCTTGAGTTTCTCAAAAGCTTTTGTAGCTGCCTCGCACCATTGGAAGCCATCTTTCTTAAGGAGGGTGGTTAAAGGTCTGGCCACAATATTGTAACCTTTGATAAACCTCCTATAATAGTTTGCTAGCCCCAAGAAGCTTCTGAGTTGTTTTTGAGAGATTGGGAGAGGCCATTGTTTAATGACCTGAACTTTGCTTGGGTCAGTGCTAACACCATCAACAAAAATAAAATGGCCCAGATACTCAATGGTAGTGGCGCCAAAGGTATATTTAGATGGTTTCAAATACAATTGTTGTTGTTTTAAAAGTCTGAAAACCTCTGCTAAATGCACCAGATGATTCTCCCAATCCACACTGTAAACCAAGATATCGTCAAAAAATACAAGTACAAACCTTCTTGCGACAGCTTGGAATATGTGATTCATCAGACTTTGGAATGTGCAAAGAGTGTTTGTCAGGCAGGAAATCATGACTAGATATTCATAGTGCCCTGGGTGTGTTTTGAACGCCGTTTTATATACATCGTCAGGTGACATACGCAACTGATGAAAGCCTGCACATAAATCAAGCTTGGAGAAGTACCTAGCTCCACCAAGTTCATCCAATAAATCTTCTAACAGTGGTATAGGGTATTTGTCTTTAATAGTTTGCTTATTAAGACCCCTATAATCCACACATAGTCTCCAAGAACCATCTTTCTTCTTCACTAAAACCACAAGAGACGCATAAGGGCTGGAACTGTGTTGTATCAAACCTTGTGTAACCATTTCTTTGATAGTCTTGTCTATCACATCCTTCTGTATTGATGAATAATGGTAGGGTCTGAGGTTCACAGGGTTTGATCCAGATTCCAAAGGGATTTTATGATTGAAACCTTCCCTAAAAGGAGGAAGATCCGTTGGTTCTTCAAATAAATCACCATAAGCTTCCAAAAGAGAGGTAAGTTGCAGGTCCTGGTTTGAAGCAGCGCCAGTAGCAGATATATAGGAGAACAGAGCATTATGCTCCCATTCCATATCAAGATGTTCAGGATCAGAGATTTTCCGTATGTTAAAGAGTAAAACCTGAGGTTCCTGCATCATGATTTTATTGAGGCTGCTCCCTGAAATAATTTTGCAGTTAGAATCTGTGGTACCTCTCAATACATGCTTAATATCATTAAGTGTGAACTCCATCCTCAGTTTTGCAAAATCCCAGAGATTAGGCCCGAGAGTAGATAGCCACTGCACGCCTAAAACAAAGTCACAACAGTCTAGTGGTACAGTTCGGACCTCTGTAGAAATTGTGTAGCCTTGCATTTTCCATGTAAATGGGTTGCAAATTTACCGTGAAATAAGAGCTTCACCAGCAGCTGCTTTTACTGACATCGGTCGTGTAGGTTCCAAGGTAAAGCCCAAGGATTGAGCAACACTGATATCAAGGAAGTTGTGAGTGCTTCCTGGATCAATAAGGATGTGCAGTCTATTCTTCCCGTATTGACCAACAACTCTCATACAATTGAATGTTGTATAACCATTAAGTGCATTAAGAGACAACATAAGTTCTTTTTCTCCTGGTGCGAGTGTAGTTTCACTACTATTGACCAACTCCTCACAGTACAACATATCATCATTGACTTCACCCTCCATAACATATATTTGTGCCCTCCTGTGTTTTACTTGATGACCAGGGACAAAGACTTCGTCACAAAACATACATAGACCTTTTGCCTTTCGTTCTTGCATCTCTTGAAAGGAATATTTTCTAGGTAGTTTTTCAGTGTTTGTTCTGGGGATAAAGTTTTGTTTAGGAAAATTGGTTTGTTTTTGTGGTTCAGGGTATGGTAGTATGGGGGTGTCGGATTGTTGGCTTTTGCATGTGGAAAAGCTTGGTTGTTTTTGGGAAGGATTGAAGGGAGTTATGGTTTATTTAGAGGGTAGTTGTAGAAGATAGCTCTCATGCATTTTGGCAATATGAGCAGCTTCTGCTACAGAAGTAACTTGAAATTGTTTGGTGTGTAAAGAAAGGTGAGGTTCAAGGTTTGTAAGGAAGATGCTGAGCGAATGAGAAGCAGACAAAGATAACTTGGTCAAAGCGTACTCAAATTTATCCAGGTATATTTCCACAGTATCTCCTTCTTGTTTTAGACTAACCAACTCAGACAATGGATCATGAAATAGTCCTCCAAAACGTAAAGAAATCACCACTACGTACTCAGTCCATGAAGGATAAACACCAAATCTCTCTGCAATGTAATTTTTGTGCCACTACAAAGCTTTACCAGAGATATAAACAGTTGCCAATCTAACTTTCTTATCCTCAGGGGTTCCATCAAGAATGAAAAACTGTTCACACTTAAATATCCAGTCACTCAAGTCAAATCCATCGAAAGTAGGAAAACCGACCTTAGTGAGTCTAGTAGCGAGATTGTTGTGTTGGGTCTGAGGTTTATCGCGTTCTTCGTGTGAACAATCAACCAGACTATGACCAGAAAACAACAAATCTAGAGGATCCGGTAACATCAGTTGTTGATTGGATGTTATCGCTGCCGATAGTGGTGTTTCTTGTGTCATCGGACGTTTCTGAGGATTGGGACCTTGATATCAAAGCTCAACGAACATAGTGTGGATATCAGAGAAGCGATCTTCAATCAGACCTTTGAGCTCTGATTTAAGCGCATCAGAGACCTCTTTCTGTTGAATCTAAGCTGTTTTCAGCTCATCAAGTTGTTTGTTGACTTCGATCAACGATTGAGCGCGGGTTTCAGCCATTTCTAGCACAAGTCCAAGGTGAAGGCTCTGATACCCAATGATATGGGAGTCGTTAGTGAGATATAGTCCAGACTAGAAGCTTTCTTACAAAGCTCGAAAAATGGTAGTCAAGTGCCTAAAAGATAACAACCAAAAGAAAGAATGGTTACCTCAGAGAACAAATGATCGGTGATGATACAAAAGAGAGAGAAAGAGAAATAAATAACCAGTGATGATACAGAAGAGAGAGAGAAAAAAAATAAATTTAGAAGAAATAATACCTGTAATAATTTTCTTTTACCGTCTAAAAAATAACATGAATATAGTGTTTTGATGACGGTCTAACACGTGATCGGTTTAAGAAAATAAAGATAACCAACAATTAATTATAATGTTATTCAAATTGCTGTAAATGTAAAAGGATAGAAAGGGATTATAAATCCCTGTAACAGCAGATAAACGGAGGAGAGACAGGCTTCGCTCGACGATTTCTTCAATCTCTGGAAGAAGGTAGCTTCTTCAATCCGACGTTAACTCTCCGGAATTTGATTGGATTCAGCTGAATTTTGCATCATTTCCCAGTCATAGCACAAATTAGGGTTTCGCAGGGATTTGGTGTCCCACTGCACCTGATTCTTCAATTTGTGTTGTTTTCCAATTATGGATGCAGTCTCTTTTTAGTCCTGAACAATGGGTCTTACTAATTTAGAGAAACATGCGCGTTAATTCCTTTGCAATGCGTGAATATGTCAAAATGTTGTTTCTTGGGTTTATGATTCCCTGAACTCCATTACTAATGTCCTGTAGTGAAATCATTATGCTGCTTGTAGTCGTAATGGTGTTTGTTTGCCTTTCTTTGGAAAGCTCTAACATTTCTTTGTGGTTTGTTTTGGTCAGAAGTTGGTCTGAGTCCTTGTCAACGTTGTTCCATTGGGTATGGCCACTGAAACTGTTTCAAAACCTGTTAAGGATAATGCATATGAAGACGACGATGATGACAAACCTTTACTATTCAAGAGGACTAATACTGCTGCTTCTAATTCGAATCAATCAAAATCTACTCCTCAGAGAAGCAAGGCAGTTCCTTCTACCAAGGTAGCACCTATGAGATCCCCTGTGACTAGCCCAAATGGAACCACTCCTGCGAATAGAACTTCTACAATAAAATCCTCAATGCCATCGAGTTCTTCTAAGGCCTCACCAGCGAAGTCACCATTGCAGAAGGATACACCGCCCTCTACTGTTAAGGATAGGAACCTGTCGCATAAGGATCAGTCTGAATGTAAAAGAGAGCGTGAGGATTCTGAGGATAATAGGCCGTTAAGTTCCTTACTATCTGGAAATTCCAGTCGACCAAATAAAGGGCCAACCTCTTCGCGGCAGGTTTCTTCACCGCAGCCAAAAGAAAAGAATAGTGGCGATCGACCTCTTGGTAGAGCAAATAGAATCATGAAAGATGAGTCAGATGATGAAACTCCTCTCTCGTCAATGCTTCGAAAGAAGACTGGTAGTGGGATGTCAGATAGCAAACAGGTCTCTGATGATGAAAAGAAACCTTTGGCTAAAAAGTTGCATCATAATGGTTCTGCACTTAAAATGAAATATCGAACTGTAAGGAATTAGGTAAGAGACCTCTGGAGAAGAATAGTTCTGCAGATCAATCTTCCTTGAAGAAGGTCAAGGTATCAGCTTCACCTACTTCACTGAAAATGAAACAAGATTCTGTGAAAACAGAGTCAGATGATAAGAGAAGAGTTTTGGTTTCACCTAAACCAATGAAAGCTAAACAATTATCTACCAGAGAAGATAGAAATGATGATGATGATGATGTTCCAATATCCAAGAGAATTCAAGTATGTATTTCTGGCTAGCTTTCTTGGTCGATCCTATTAACGCGAGAGAATTCAAGTATGTATTTCTGGCAGCTAGCAATGCTCTGAAAGGACTGAGCGACAAGGAGCAGTATGAGAAAGCCAGGAATCTTACGGTAGTCAGCTTTCATATTGATGAAGCTTGTATTAATCTATTATTGTTTCTCCTTTTCAGTAACAGATTTTGTTTTGACTGCAGCATCACATAGAAAATATAAGAACAACATACACCAAGAATTTAACCTCTAAGGATACTACAAAGAGGCAAATAGCTGTGGCAACTTATCTCATCGATAAATTGGCTCTTAGGGCTGGAAACGAGAAGGTAATTTTGAGCTAGTATTTTGCAAATTAAAAAAGGAGGTATAAAGCAAATGATTTCTATCAAATAACTGGCGCTCAAAGCAGAAAGTTTTCTGAAAAAATATCATATTTTCGTTCATGAATTGGTAGGATGATGATGAAGCCGACACTGTTGGTTGTTGTACATTAAAAGTTGGAAATGTGGAGTGTATTCCTCCAAATAAAATAAAGGTATTATTTTCATCCTGAAAGGTTTACCCTGCTTTCATATAAGGAGAATACACTTGTATAAGTGAATAACTTGTCTTTAATTCTGGGCATAAGACATAGTCTCACACATTTCCCATTTCTTCATATGTTCTCAGTTTGACTTTCTCGGTAAAGATTCCATTCTGTATGTGAACACACTCGAGGTTGAACCTCCTGTTTACAAGGCCATTGGACAGTTCCAAGCGGGTGAGATATGGACTTGACATTGCATTTCATAGGTGTTTTTTTCATTATTAAACCAAATAAATGGCTCGTTTTTTTGCCCCATCCAGGAAAATTCAAAACGGATGATCTTTTTGATGAGTTAGACACAACTGAATGCTCATCTTAAGGAGCTTGTACCTGGTCTCACAGCTAAAGTTTTCCGTACGTATAATGCTTCCATCACTTTGGATGAAATGGTATATTCAAAATCTTGGATCTTTTGGTATCTGGTTTACATTGGAATTATGTTGATATACAAATTTAGTCAGAGGTACCAATTATTCAGATTTCTGTATTGTCTTCTTTTATATTTTTCACAACTATGTTCTGTTTTGATGTGTGTTACAGTTGAGTCAAGAAACAAGAGATGGTGATGTTAATCAGAAAGTATTAGTTTATCAGCAAGCAAACAAGGAGGTAAAAATATTGTTCATTCTCCTGGAAATTTCTTGTTATGTGCATAACCCATGTGTTAGGTTCATGAAATACTACTCGTTGACACTCTTTCAGGTTGCCATAATCTGTAACCATCAGCGCACTGTTTCAAAGTCACATGGTGCACAAATCAAAAAATTGACTGTGAAAATAGAAGAACTCAGGGTAAAAATCTCCTATAAGCTTTTGATAACTTTTTGAAGGTCTCTTCTTTTCTCCTGGATTCATTATATGCCTTCTGATTGTTTTTTTTCTTTTAATTTTGTAGGAGGGTCTTAAAGAGCTCAAAACTAATCTAGATTGGGATAAAAAGGGAAAACCACCATTGGCAGGTTCCGATGGAAAGAAGATTAGAAACTTAGAGCCAAACGCGTAACATAACCTTCCCTCTTAATTCTGAACGGACATCCCTAGATATCTATCTTATCTTTAACAAATACGTCCTGTGAATGTTGTTTAATTGCAGGTGGGAGAAGAAGATTACTCAACAGAACGTTAAAATCGAGAAAATGGAACGAGATATGCATACAAAAGAGGACTTGAAAACCGTGGCACTGGGCACGTCTAAGAATTACCTGGATCCTAGGATCACGGTTGCATGGTGCAAACGTCATGAAGTACCAATCGAAAAGGTATAAGCTTTGTCAGAAACGAATTCTCAATCACTTCTGAACAAAGGAAACAAGTTTTTCATACCAACTCAAAAAATGCGTCTTGGTCTAGATATTCACCAAGACTCTTTTGGCGAAATTCGCGTGGGCGATGGATGCAGCAGAACCCGACTTCAGATTCTCATTATAGGCGAAGGTATAGAGAAGCTTTCTCAAATGGAGCAAGTGTGGTTCTGTTTTGACGCCATTGGAGAGCAAATGAGCTGTTTAGTGAAAATCGGTCTTTCTATTCATCTTCATCTGTTTAGCTCAGCGAGTTAAAAAAAAAACTCAAAACTGTTTCAGTACTTATGTACCCTTTTGTCCTTTTCTCTTATCATTGCTATGACTGAAATGTTATGTTACTTTCTTACAAGATTATAGAAGTAGAAAATTCGAAGAACAAAAACACTATTTCCTCCCTTTTCATTTGTTTTAGTCAGTAAAAAGTTTTGTGTAATGTGTTGCATCTTTAATATAAGAATCTAAATGATATTCGAAAATTTATAAAGTAGATATTTCATATATCATTTGTATCATTGATTATAAAGTCCCGGAATAATTCAATTATTTCACCCAAACATAAAATATCATCCAACAAAAACATAACGAAGTACATATTTTTCATTTTTGCATAATTTTCATTGATTATTCACTTGTGATATTGAAATTATATATATATATATATATATATATATAAATCAAGATGTGAAATTAGAAGCTTATTCATAAGTATAATGTAAATTGACAAAATAAATGTAGAATTAACCCAAAAAATAAATAAATAATTAGTGTGGTGACTTTGACCTAACATTTGAAGATAAGTTGGATTGGCCTATTTTGCCCTCACACGGATCCAAAATTCAGATTCACCGGATTCGCACGAAGAACACAACATCGTTCTCCTGCAAGAGGAGCTTTCATTTCAAATCTGTGAGATCTCAGACACTTTCTCTTCGATCGAATTGAATCGATCTCGTTGAGGTTATTGTACCCTAAATCACGTGTAATAATTCTCGTCGCAGAAATTGTATCTCAGATCAGGATCAAAACATGGGTTTCCTTATAACAACTCTAATCTTCGCCCTCGTTGGGGTCATTGCTTCCTTATGCGCTAGAATCTGCTGCAACAGAGGCCCCTCCACGAATCTGTATGTCTCCTTGCTTTGCATTTGATATTTTGATTTGATTTCTTAATCCTAGTGTATTAATTGTTCATGGGTACGGTTAGAAGATGGGATAGCTGGTATCAGTAGTTACTCTCATACTCTTGGAATTGAGATTCGAAAAAGGATACATAATGGTTTCAATAATTTTTGAGGAAAAATCCTAATTCTTTGAATTGGTTGCCTATCGTTGTAATATCTTCAACGAGCTTGGGGTGATGTAGAAATAGTACTGTCACAGTTTCATTTCTTGTGCTATGAAAGTTTATAGATGTTTTATTCTTTGAAGTTGTTTGTATCATTCATCAAATCAAGCTTCAAGCTTTGTTATTTAATCTGTCTTCTTAGTAAATATCTCATCTTTATTTTCTGATAACAGGCTACATCTTACCTTGGTCATTACTGCGACGGTCTGCTGTTGGATGATGTAAGTTTATGTTTGATATACCTATTCCGTTTCTTTCTAGCCATTGGCTTACATTTACAGCCTATTGTTCCTTGTTTGCATTTTCTTCGTCTTCAATTTTGCTTTGCGCCATAAACCATCAAAAACAAAACCTATACGCTAAGAGATCTACAACAAAGTAGTCAACTGCTTCCAGTCTTAGTTGAACTTGCTGAAAGTTTCATAATTGAACTCATAAACATTCCCGAAGGTTCTTTGAGCGTCTGTATATCGAGTTGTTTGATTCTGTGGTGCTTGGTCACATTTTCTTACTTTTTTGTCTCTTGATTTTGGTAGGTGGGCAATTGTATATATTGCACAGATGAATCCTCTGATTGTCCCCATCCTAAGCGAAGTAGAGTAGAATAGTCCTCTACTCAGAGAAGAACCACCTCAAACTAGAAAAATAATGCGCAAAGTCTTGAGTAATCCAGTCCTTCTGTATCTTCAATCTTTAAACTGTTTTCGTTGTCTGTAATTCTTATATCGGTGTGAACAAATCAAAACTTTTGGCCTCTTTACTATTTTGAGATTTTCTTGTATTCATTCTTTTCCCAAAACAAAAGCTGAATCTCCCTTTTGAGATTACTCCACACATTCCCAGAATGTATTATGTTATTATTTGAAAGGCTTACAGTTATAGTTATTTCCAACTGAGAAAAGTCTCGATCTTTGTTCTGCTTTGTTGTGATCTTTACTCTAGCTGCTAACGGAACGTCGTCGTTTGAGTGAATTGGCATTTTGGTTTTTGAGCAAAGAGAAACGAAAGGGTCCACTTGATCTCTTTACCTTTCCTTGGTGTTTGAGAGAAACAACACTGAACTGTTGATATTTTCTTCGTCGACGCTAAAACCCTAAAAAACCATACTTTTGTCTTTTGTTTATCTCTCTCAAAGTAGAGGAAGTAAACAATGGTGACAATTCCTTTGGCGCAGCTTAGCGAGCTAACGATTTCGTCCTCATCTTCTTCGTTTCATGCGAAATCGATTTCTCATTCGTTGCATAGTAGCTGCGTTTGCGCAAGTACCAGAATCAGTAAATTCGGTGGCGGCTTCTCAAAACGAAGAAGCGATTCAACAAGGTCTAAGTCGCTGCGGTTGAGATGCTCCTTCTCTCCTATGGAGTCTGCGAGAATTAAGGTGGTTGGTGTCGGCGGTGGTGGTAACAATGCCGTCAATCGTATGATTTCCAGCGGTTTACAGGTCACATTTCTCAATCTCTGTTTCCTCCTCGAAGAAAAAACAACAATGAACTTTTTATGGTTTTCTTCGAATTTGATATTGAAATTCTTATTTTTGGGTTTGATTGATTTATGTTAATTTCTTCTGCTTCCAGAGTGTTGATTTCTATGCGATAAACACGGACTCTCAAGCTCTGTTACAGTCTTCTGCTGAAAACCCACTTCAAATTGGAGAGCTTTTAACTCGTGGCCTTGGTTAGTAGTCTCTCTCCCAACAGTGAAGAAAGTTATACTTATTTGTAAACTTGTTTTGTGAGTATTGGCATTCAAAGCAACAAACTTGCGTCTCTGTTACTTGATCTAACAGGTACTGGTGGAAACCCGCTCCTCGGAGAACAAGCTGCAGAAGAATCGAAAGATGCAATTGCTAATGCTCTTAAAGGATCAGACCTTGTTTTCATAACTGCTGGTATGGGTGGTGGAACAGGGTCTGGTGCTGCACCTGTGGTAGCTCAGATATCCAAGGAAGCTGGTTATTTGACTGTTGGTGTTGTTACCTATCCATTTAGCTTTGAAGGACGTAAAAGATCTTTGCAGGTAATGTGTTGAACACCGTTTCTTGTTAAATTGGTTATAAGTCTTAAGTCTTGTTATGGATCCATTCCTAATTTGGTTATTTTCTCTAGGCACTGGAAGCTATTGAAAAGCTGCAAAAGAATGTCGATACCCTTATCGTGATTCCAAATGACCGTCTGCTAGATATTGCTGATGAACAGACACCTCTTCAGGACGCTTTTCTTCTTGCAGATGATGTTTTACGCCAAGGAGTACAAGGAATCTCAGATATTATAACTGTGAGTCTGTGTATTGTATAAAGCGTAACAAGTTGGTTGATGAAGGCTCACTGATTGATCCCAAAGAAAGATCCTGAGGAAACGTTTTCTATTGTTCCTTTTCAGATACCTGGACTGGTCAATGTAGATTTTGCGGATGTGAAGGCAGTTATGAAAGATTCTGGAACTGCAATGCTCGGGGTAGGTGTTTCTTCTAGCAAAAACCGAGCAGAAGAAGCAGCTGAACAAGCGACTTTGGCTCCATTGATCGGATCATCCATACAATCAGCTACTGGCGTCGTCTACAACATCACCGGTGGAAAAGACATTACTTTGCAGGAAGTGAACCGAGTATCTCAGGTGCGTTATTTCAATTGGGTATATACCGTATTATAATGCAGTCTTGTCATGTTTTTGGGATTTTTGCAGGTTGTGACAAGTTTGGCAGACCCATCGGCCAACATCATATTTGGAGCGGTTGTGGATGATCGCTACACTGGAGAGATTCATGTAACGATAATTGCCACAGGCTTCTCACAGTCATTCCAGAAGACACTGCTGACAGATCCAAGAGCAGCTAAACTCCTTGAATCAGGACAACAAGAGAACAAAGGAATATCTCTGCCTCACCAGAAGCAGTCTCCTGCAACTAGCTCCACCAAATCGTCTTCTCCCCGTAGACTGTTCTTCTAGTATTCTTTTTGCTTTTTCGTGTTTTAAGCATCAAAAATGTAACGATCTTCAGGCTCAAATATCAATTACTTTTGATTTTTCTCCAAATTGTCTCGAAATCAAAATAACATTTCAATCTCATATTAAGCTAAACCCAAGGAAAAAACCCAAAACTTCATTTGGTAACCCAATTTCAGACATTATCTATCTGGACATGACTGGTCACAAGGACAACTTGGAACTCGGCTTCAATGACTAACATCCTTCACTAGAAACCCCTTTGATTTATCACGGAGATCTTCAAAAGATATAAACTTGTGTTTGACCAGTTCTGATCCTTTTCGTTGGTTCCGTAACCGTAAATATATTTCTGCATAGGTGTTTGACTGTTTGCGTCTGCAGTTACAGAAAATATACAACTGATGCTTATCCTCCACAGAAGCCTTTCTTATCTTACTTACTTTCAAAGATTTCTAACAAACCTCAGGAAACAGATGTCTTGTATTATCATCTGAAAGATCTCATTTAGTTTAACCAAAAAAAGCATCAAATATCCAGTATGTGTTAGTTAAGGGCTCTGCTTACTTGCGGCATTATTGAAACCGCTCTGAAGCCTGAGCAGATACACAAAAGAAGTTGTGGTCGCATTACTACTTGTAGAGATTCTTGGCACTATTCTTAAGTGCTAATATTGTGTCTCTGAATCGAAGCAGTCACCAAAACAATGCCACTTGGATCGAAGCACAAAGCTGAAATCGAACTCTAGTGTATGACACTTTTGCTTACCATATCTTTGATAATAACCTACACACACCATATATTTATGTATGTTTTAGATGTTCTAGAACCTTGGAACAAATTGTAAAAGATCTTCCGAGGACTTATGATCCCAATTAAGTCCGTGGAAAGTCTTTGATAATAACCTGCACACACCATAATGAATTTTTTCTGCTACCATAATTAGTTGGGAGAGACTGATGAGAGATGATATCAAAGTTTTTCCAAGAGCATATGCATATATATCAATCTCACAGAGAATAAATAGATTTGATGTTTCAAGATTTAAATGAAAAAGACAGACTCTAGACTCAAACTCAATTCCAAACAACTAGTGTATATTTTGAGGTGGAATATGGTAACCGGGCCCGAATCTTCTATAAGAAACATGGATGGAGGAACATGAAAAATGACGAGATCTCCAATGTCTTGAGTGTAGACAGCGTTTCCTTTGTCGTCTAGCTTGAACACCATTTAAGCTTTTGTTTTCAATTTCGACATGCCTCTCCAGCCGGCCTTCCTGTACCACTTAACCAAGAAAGTTTCACCATGGATCGTGACTCCACCAAGTGTTCACTCCTGTGGCACGAATCCAAAAGCTCTCTTTTGGTCTTTGTCAGCTTGGGAAGGTTTAAGAACCGCAACCTCTGAAGCTTGAGATTACGCTTTTGTGTGTGAAGATCCCATGATCCAATGATGTGGCGTCCAGATCCAGGTATGTGAAACATGTCATCTTTCTTGGAAAACATGAATCAGGAGGAGTAGAAGCAGGGTTTTACGATTCTGACGTTGATCCACTCGGAGTTACGCTGAGCGGGTCTGCAAAAGCTTAGTTGAGGTCCCAATACTTGACAGCCACAACACAGTCCTCATCCTCAGGAGAAGATGAGGAAAATTGACACGTTGGTGACGATTTGAGTTTGGCAATAAGGCAGAGTTACAAGAGGAGGCAGAGGAATGCATTTTTGGATCTGTATACGATGCATTAGGGTTTAGATCATCTTGAAGACGTAGTATTCCATCTTCCTTCAAAGTAGCTATCCAGCCATGGGATAACTCCATCGATACCATTGGATTATCCACCATCTCCATAGCCACCTTCTTTTCTAAAGTAGTGTAGAAGTCATCAGCATTGCAAATGACGAGTTCCGAGACCCCTACAAGAAGGGGTTTGGTGCAAGGAAGATGAGACGCCATTTGAGAAGAGGAGAGGATCTGCTTCAAGGGCTGGTTGAGAAGCAGAGGCATGAATACGATGTTCTTAGTCAAAAGCAAGAGCATTAAGATTGGAAAAAAACAAACCTAATTGAAGAATTGGTGATCTTCTCCACCTAAAACCCTCCATTAATACCGAAGAAGGAAGTGACTTGCCCACCAAGTATCCCATTTCCCAATTATATGTGGTCAGACTCGGACTCAATTGGATTTCATTAATCGTATTTTTCAATTACCAAATGTCATTGCTTGTTATTAGCTCGTAAAAATAAATAAAAACATCTTCCGTGTATCAATCAATGGGGGTTTGGGAAGAGAATTTTTTTTCTTTTTCTTTTTGTAAAAGTAGCATTACAAACAAAAGAGAAAGAAACAAAGAAGCTTTTAAGACACAAAGATTATATTCAAATGAACCCTTTAAAAGGAATGCGTAGAGATTCTTCTGCACTTTACAACCTAAACACCATTGTTTTTGCCAAGTTTTCCTGCTCTGGAATAAGAGGAGAAAGAATCAATTTCGAGTTCGAGTTTCTGCTTTAGCCGTTTTTGTCTCACAGAAAATAATCAGGTGCAGGTTTCTTGGCTAGAGTTTCTCTCGATTCCTGCATCCATACTCATATTATGTCTACCAAATCAAACCAGAATTTAAACAGGAAATTAGATAGCTCAAGCTCTTACTTGTGGGGCCGCCTCGAAGACTCGGAACTCGCTATTTAGATTCTCATCGAGCCCTAGAATTGCAGCTACATTACCGCATCTGGAGCACATTCAAACAGTAACAACAGTAACATGAACACTCAAGGCAAAGGAAACAAGATCATATTTGTAAAGGTTGGATCTAATTACCTATAACAGTAATTTGGGGCAGACCAAACAGTGACTATCTGGTTTTTGAACATCCATTTGTAACCATCCATAACTAGCTGATGAGCTCGGCATATATAATCAAAGTTGTTTGAGTGGTTAAAAGACGTAACAACACTGCCGCCAAAAAGGAAATCGGCACCACAGGGACTCAATCCCCAGCCATCTACAATATCTTCTGGATCGGACTACAAAAGATCACACATGGCACCATCATGTGGTACTACTTGCTTTCGATCAATAGCCCTGATCTGCCAAAAGAAATGTATGAACAGACTAGTCAGTTATAATATCCTTATAGTTAAAAACCTTCTGATTATATCAGCACTTTCTCAACCTGGTCTAGAGTCATAATAGCTGGAGAGAGACCTCCATGAACACAAAATATCTTGTTCTCGACAAGAGCTGAAAGACTTGACATAATAAAAGATAGGAAGTTTCGTTACATTCACAATATCCTACAAATTACCACTCCAATTCAAAGAGACAACTGTTGCAGAGTCTTACGCTAACAATGTATTTCGCATCCCTCAAACATAGGAACCAAAAATTCGAACATAATCTCAAAAACCAATATCTACTAAACCATTCATAACATTGCTAAATTCCGAATCCAAACCAACAACAACTGTTCTGAGTCGCATTTATACCCAAAATCCGAGAACCCAATTTCAATTTCGTCAGATTACTCAACTCACAAGCTTTGAATTTCCCGGGTTCTCTTCAAAACTCAATCTTCAAACATAAGTAGAGATCAATTCTGAAACTTTTGAATGGAGAAAACTTACAGTGACAGGAGCATCGACTCTTTGAACATTGCTCTCTTCAACGAGAATTTCCATAGCTTTAAGACAAAGAGCCTTCACTTATGATTCTTTCGAAGGTTCGCAGCGGTTAAGCTGCTCTATCAGCTGGTCTAGGTCTGACATTTTCTCTGTCCCTTTTCTCTTCTTCCTCTGCCTCTTTCTTCACAGAAAACTCAATTTTTAAAAAACCTTAATTTCAATAATCAGACGAAAATTCACGAAACCCTCGTCAAATTCTGGATAGAGTAGAAGAAAAGAAGAAGCAAAAAATCGTCTTCTTCTTCCCCAGGAGAGGCTTTGATCCTCTCCGAAGGGGTGTTTTCTTCCCCAACTCTCTCTCTCTCGCTCTGTTTTAATATTTGGTTTTGAATATGACCCCTCTTTTTCATTATATTCCAATTTCGCCGCAAATATTTTCAGCTCAAGTCTCTTAATTGGGTCAGATACGTATAAATATGACTATCGGCTCATACATAACAAAAGTAACTATGGGCTCAATTAATTGGGCACATGCATAAGGCCCGTCGCAGAATTAGACTCAGCCTTCAGAAATATCCACACGTGCCAAGGATGCGTGGACAAATAATTGCCAAAATTCCGTTAAGGGACCAAGGCAGATTAATAAAAATATTAAAGTACTGTGTAAAATTTAGTTTTGTGAGAGATAAATTTTGGTTTTTTAAGTGTTTAATTGTTATATTCTTCTTACATGTATTAAAACTATATATAAAAACCTATGATAAAAAATTAAGGTGGCGGAAATCTCGATCATTCTTTAACAAAAAAAAAAAAAAATCTCGATCATGTGTACTCGTATGTTTAACATGGTATGCGTACTCTATAAACTTACAAATTTGTGGATTAGTTGGGTTCGTTCAAATTATCCACGTAAACAAAAAAGATTTATATATATATATATATATAAATAATCAAAAGATATAAAATTTAGAGATATAAAAGAAAGCAAAATACATCAAAAATGACATTTTATTTTAACAACAGTGTATCACATTTTATAAGAGAAATAGTAGTAAAATTTGAGAAACAATGTTTAAACAATTGGAGAAAGAAAGTAAAATATAGGTCAAAGTCAAACGAAATAAAGCAAAAAGAGTAAAGGGAATCGAAGAAAAGACTCTTTACTTTTTGACCTAAAAAGACTTCTCATTAATTTTTAAATTGCAAAAAAAAGCTTTGGAAAACACCAGTTTTCTTAAAGTTTGGTGAGCATTTAATTTTCAGTTAAGCGTAAGAAATAAAGTAAATCGTATTGCGCAAGAAGATAAGCCATACGGAATCTGTGGTCGATGTCTTCGGGTAAGAAACATTTTTTAAGATATTAAATTGCTAATTAATCAAATACATCAGTGTTTACAAAAGAAATCAATTTTAACGAAACAGTTGAACCATCTGGTTTTCACCAGACCTAACTAGTATATGTTGCTATCGAAACCTTCAAAAAAGACTAAACCACATATAACTCATTAGCCCTTGTGAGGTGTGACCATGGTGATCGGAAGCCTCATTGGAGACCCAAAAAAATTACTAGTATTATTTATATAATAGTGCAAAGAAAGTAATTGTCCATTGCAAACCGTTAATCGGTTTCTTGTCTTCTAATGAGCAAGAGTCCATTACAAATATTTCAATAAATTTTCCAATAATCACAAGCGGACACAATCTATTATATTATATAGATGGATGCTCTTTTAGCATTTGAAACATTATTATTTTCACTACTAATCATAAAAAAATGATGTCTATTATAATAGTTAACTAAAGTTGTAGAAAACGGTTTTAAATTTGTGGGTTAATTGTTAGAATTTGTATATTTCTTTGCTACAAAAACATATTGTAGTTCTTTATCACTTACGGCACTATTCTCTTCGTTTAAAAATGAAAGTTCTAAAATTTTATTTTTATTTTAAAAAATATTGTTTTATATTTTTAATGTGACTTTTAAAACTAATTTCTTATTTTGTATAAATTAAATTTTTTTAGTTTGTATAAAATGTATCAAAACGATATTTTTTGGTAACCAAAAGAAATATTTTTTAAAATTTAATATGCTAACTATATAGAAGTATGTTGATATGATATACGCTACTAAATATTTGCATGATTCATTTTCTTGATAATTAATTAATAAATTGTCAAAATAGTTAATAAATGGCATAGGCATGTCGGTTTTGGTTAGTTTAATTTGAAAGTTAAACATCATACACATGCAATTAAAACAGACTCCGTAAATTAAAACGTCATAAATTAAAATTAAATAATTAAAGAGCATATATTGGGGCCTAGTGTTACGTGAAATAGCGAGGATCACGGTAACTATATGTAAAAAGACTCGAACACTATTAATAAAACAGAATATTTTTGGTTAAAATAAACAAAACAGACTTCCTGGTCTTCTGGTTAATAATCCAATTTGCTTCCACGTTAGGAACATTATAAATTACACATGAGAATAGGAAAAATCTTAGTAGCAGTTAAGTAAATAACAAAGCATTTTCTTTCTCCAAATGAAGAAAAGAGAACTTTGGAGTGTTACTTGAATATTACGTGACAAAGTGACAAAATGCCTTTTTTGTTTTAACTTATGTCTTTCATTAACGAAAAAAAAAGTAACTTTCTATGTCTTTCATTAACAATAAAATGACCTTTTACAAAGCGTGTTACTTTTTATGTCGATATTTAATTTTATCAAATAAAACTTTTATACAGTTGATTTATATAAGTACATTTTATATGGTTGATTTATCTAATTAAATTATTACATAACACATAAAATTTTCCCATATCATGCTAAGTTTGTATATAAATATCTACGTTAACAAGTAAATTTATATTTTCGTCATTTATCTATAGAGTTCTTTATAATTATTACTGCGTTAAATACTGGTTATTCTAGTACAAAATTACCATATAAATATATTTTTAGAAATTTATTTAAGAAATATACTCTTTCGCTATTTTTATTATCACAGTTCTAACAATAGTCATTAACCTAAATAATTCTCGGTTGTCTTGGTATTCACCTAGTTCACTCTATAATCTAGATATAAACCTTAAGTGTATATAAAATTATAAAATATGTATATATAGAGAGTTTTAGTTAATTTAGAATAACTAGTGTTTTTTTTTTTTCTATAGTTCGAAGGTAACACGAAGATCCAATTTATCGATAGAGTTAGTTCAACTCTTTTCAAGTTATAAATCTGGAAATATTTTTTTAATTTTTGGATTCGAATTTAATTGACATCCATATACATTAAAATATAAACTTACGATGTAGATGGTTTAGACTTGCAAACAAAAAGTATTAGTATTTCAGTTAGTAGTTGTGGCAGAATTAGGTTACACGAGAAACCATGATTTCATCTTAGAATTATTATATCATACCAACGATATACTAACGGTTAAGAATCGTTACATGGGTACTTGATCTAAGTCTACATGCCTATTGTGTAGAGAAGAGGTTGAGTATTAACTTAACTTCTGATTGTTCTATATGCAGTTTATTAAATATACTATTGATTTATAATCATTAATTAGTTTCATTCATGTCTCCGATAAATCTCATTTGAAGTAAAGATATCTAAATAGAACTTATTTAAAAATTGGCCTATAATACATACGTTATAGTAGTACACTTTGTAGAATTTTTTATATATATACTTAACACCAATAATGATTAAAGGTCTTTAATATTAAATCTCTAAGACAAAGGTAATTATGATAATAATAATCAGTAACAATAATTTAATTTTATATCGGTTAAGGAAATTATTCAAGTAGGAATATTAAATTCGTGAACCAACTCGTATAATTGTGACACACTCGGTACTTGAAAGTTTGTAGTCATTGATAAATCCAAATTCCAATTAAGTCATCACATATCATTAGTCAATAATCTCTTCTCTATCTCTTTCTCATTACCCCCTAATGTAGCTCATTTATAATTGTTAAAATGTGCTGAAAAGAAAACAAGTGATTAACTGAGTAAAATTTTTTAAAAATTGGAATATAGGTTAGGTCTTATCAACCTAAATAATATGAAAAGAAACAAAAAGATGAATCTGTTACAAAAAATGAGTAATTATCTTGAAATTCTGCATAAACAAATATAAGAGGAAGAAAGAGATAACAAGGGCATAAAAACGATAGAAAACCTAGGAAGATAAATCCAAACTTAACAATATTTTGAATGACTGTGGATTAGGTCAAAACAAAAATGACAACATGAGGCAAAAAATATCAAAGATTTTCAACAATGTTTTTATATAAAAGATTTGATTTTCAAAAATGTCACATCTGAAGAAATATAATTAGAAGTTTCAAAAAAAAAATTTGAAAATCGTAAACTTTAGGCTTAGTAAAAGAAATTAATTATCCTTGTAAACCTTAAATTTGTTTCTAACTATGGTTAGATTAGATAAAAGAATTATTCCCTCATTTAAGGTTTTGTTTTATTTTAAAATATAAGATGTTCTCATATTTTATATAATTTTTAATTTCATTGAATGTTATGTGATCAATAATAATTCATGGTATTTTTCATAATTAGTTTAATTGTTTTTATTTTATATATTTAATGATTACTTTTATAATAAAACAATTATTTAATATCCGCAATTTTAAATAGAACATTTTATATTTTAAAACTGAAAAATATAAAACAATAGGATTTCTTAATGTGGCATGCTGGTGAAAACTTGGTTGTTGGCTTAATATAAGATATACATAGAACAGTAGGACTTCTTCTTTTTTTATAAGGTTTTAAACAGTAGGACTTTCTTTTCACGACTATTTTGGCATGATAGTGAAAATTTGGTTGTTGGCTTAATATAAGATATATTGGACCCACATATATCTTTTATTCTTCTTTTCACCTTTTGCTAATTATTTTTTTTTATCTCACATCATATTAACTATGAAATTCATGTGAAACCTATCCATATGTGTCGACTAACAATCGCCTTAATCAATTGATATTTTCCAAGTCTACCGATCATTTAAAAAAATGTGACATTTTCCTATTCTTAAAGATCCATTAATTCTAGTCATATCAATTAAACGACTTATGAAACCTTAAAATATTAATTAATGATTGTAAATTATGGATATTAAATTCTTTTTGTGGGGGTTTTAATATTAATATTCCTTACACAAAGAAAATCATTTTAGAGTTGAATTTTATTTCAAAAAGCAATTTTACATTCAATGTGATTTTTAAACAAAAAATCATAATTTACTTTTTATAAAAAAATAAAACTCTTTGAATTTAAGTTAATATCATCTAACTAGTGGCATATTAAATAATGACAAATTTGTATAATTAACAATTTTCTTTATATAATTTGTATATGATCAAATAGGGGGTGGACAAATAAATTAGTACAGGACAACAGGGGATGGACAAATAATTTGAAATGCTTTATTCGATCGGGCTCGTTTCGGTTGTCTTGAAATTTGAATATTCAGAAGATTGAATATACATGATGCTATTTGTTTTTATTTTTATTTTATTTTTTTTACATGATGCTATTTTCATGTTTTGTGTACCTATAGTTTTATAGTTATACATTTTTTAGATAATTTGGATCGGATATTCAAATTTCTTTCAGATATGTCATGTGATTTATTCATATCAAATAATTATGGGTAATGGGATTCAATGCCGTTCGAGGTAAGTCGCCTGAAAAACAATACTATATACATGTTGAGATGTATTTAGTATGTATTCTTATACTATATATCTTCCTATGTTTTAGATTTGAGAATCTTTCACGTTGAGACGTGTTCGGTACGTATTATTATACTAAAATGTTTGTTTTGGATTTTCCTTTGTTGTTGCACATTTTGACTTCACATTTAATTGTAAAATACGGTAAAGAAATTTTTGTTATAAAATTTTACATTTTGCATTTTCGGTAGTTTAATTACAATTAAATATGAATCTAACATTTTCAACCCAAAATGTGCAACAACATGAAAACAAAAATCCAAAATCAACATTTAACTATTATAAGAATGTGTTCTAAACATGTTTTACCCTCAAAGATTTCAAATCTAAAACTTGTAAAAATTTTGGGATGAGAACTCAAACTTGTTATAATATAGTGAACATTTATTAATTATATATTGTCCTATGGTTGCTATTTTGTACTATTAGTAGAATATATAACATTAATGGATATGCCAAAATTATGTTTGGTGAAAAATAAGAAAATAATAACATCTAGTTTTAGGATAGGGATGATGAAAATGTAGAGAAATGGATAGAAAGTTTAAAAACCCCGGCAACATGATGAAGAAACTACTCTCTTTTGCTAGATTGCTTCACCCTCTCTGTTCCATTGGATACCATGAATTTTCGGCGTCAATCTCGTGCCTTGCCCACTCTTATTCATATATGTTACTTTTGCATTTACTCATGCATATTACTGACAAAAATAATCGATTTGTGTTTACGCAATGAATCAACTATTAATGGAGATCTTAATCTTAAGAAAACAAAAGATTTAAACCAGCTGATGAGGTGTCTGTTTTGTGTTCAGACAATTTAATTACGGATGGATTGCTATATTGACAAGCGTTCTCAAAATTGCTCGTAAATTTAGATTTGAAGTTTAAGTATACATTGCCTGTCTTACTGTACATGTAAACTAAGCTTCTTAATTATTTTGGATCACCTGATCTATCGTTCGATCGGTCTAATTGTTTAATTATACATTTCCTCTAAATATACTCAAACGTTTCATCGTACAGAAACCAGGTTTTAATAAAAAGAACGATAATTTTAATGACATCGTCTAACTAGCTACATTTTTGGGGTAGTTGATAAAGATTAGCTGAAGAACGAATACTTGGGATATGAATATAGAAAAGCAATGACTGAAGAATGTTTGAAACATGCATGAATCTAACTAAAATCGTATCATAGCTTTAATACTCATAATGTCCCCTCGTGCGGTATCATATAAAAACACATTCATTTTCCTTTTGATTTTTCTCATCATGAATATTTAAAGCCAACGTAACCAATAAGTTCTTACTCTTAGACTCATTACAAAACCTAGTTAACCTTATATATAGTCCTCATCTAATTACGAATCTTACTAATCTGGTTTACAATGAAGTGTTCAAACAAATCGACGGATGCGAATCTAAAAGTGACTCACATATAAAGTAGGAGTTTCAAGAATTTCATATCATATGACTAAACTCTAGCAGTTTCAAGAATTTCATATCCCTAAAATATGACTAAACTCTAAAAATGAATCTGACCTCCTCAGTCTATTTGGATTAGGCATTTTTTTCTTTTCTTTTATGGGTCTTAAAAAATCTCAGCTCGCCATGCAGAAACAATTGTTTCTTTGGTATATCTTTTCACATTTTAATTTAGCCAGAAAAAAATAAACATTCATATATATGTGTTATATCATCATTAACCATATACCTATATATATATATATGTGTTATATCATCATTCATCATATACATTATATTACAAAATCTTAACATATTACAATAAGATTAGCTACCATCCACTGTTCTTATTATTGGCCGAGATATGATTGACGAATCAAGAAACAACACGTTGAAATTATTCAAATATTTGCATTCACAAGCTACAAGTAGTGGTGTTACGGATCCGAATCCGTGATATCCGGAGTTTTACTATTCGTATCTGGATCTGGATAAATTTATGGATATCCGCAAATATCTGTATCCAGTCCAAAAAATCTGTTGGATATCCAAAAAAGCTAATATTCAGAAAAACAGATATTTGATAATAAATTTTAGACCAGATACGAATATTCACATATATTCGAATCAAAATTTCTTAATATCTAGATCCGAATCGTCACCGTAATTATATGATGAATCCAAATATATGATAACAGACCTAGTTACAAGTATTGCATTCAAGATTGAACCAATGGGTTGACGTCGGAGAAGCACAACCAACCATTAATTCGCGCAAGAATGTTTCCACAACTAACCAAAAGTTTAAAACACACAAAAATCAACTATTTATCCAATAAAGATCTCAATCAATTGAAGATAATAATTAATAGCTACATTAAAATGGAATTAAAATACCTCAAATTTTTTTTTTATGACAATATTTTCATTTTTGTCAATATGACCAAAAATATTGTTGCTTCTACATATATATATATATATATAATATTAGCTACAAAAGTAATTAATACATCAGGATAAATCAAAAGTATACTTATGTAGATATGTGCGAACAAGTGTTTTTAAATATAATTAAAACAAGTATATCAATTGTAATAATACTTAACAGAACCAACATTGGTTTAGTGGGGATCCTCATCGCCACTCCAATTTGTTCTAATTGGTCTTTGTTGGTTTAAAATTATCTTCTCAATTTTTCGTGTACCTCTTGGCTTTGTAATCTTCCATGATTTTTGTAAAAACGCTTATCGCTGTTTCCTTACATTAATGCATCAACCTTTATCAAAAAATAATAATAATATATAAGTGTCATTTTAGATATATCACGTAAATCACAACCGCAAAAACACTTGACAGAAAAATATCACATCAGATATTTATAAAACTATATATGTGTGTATATATGTATATATATATATATTGTTCAACTCTTTACTCCAATTAGCCCTACACAAAATGTGGTTGACAAAAAAAATACCTACAGTGCACATAAGGACAAACCATGTATATATCATATATCATGTGACACAAGTACACCACATAATTATATTTTGTTTTTTGGGAAACAAACATAATGATGCGTTGTTTTTGCATGAATAATCAGTATATACACAATACGTACGCAATTGCACATTTAATTATATGTTTCCCCATTCAACTAAAATTCATACATATATCATTTCATCTATGTGTCCTATTTTTCTATATAAATATGTGTCGTCTCTTCGAACTTGTCACATTCACAAAAATAAAGGTGTAGAGAAAGATAGATAGAGAGAGAAAAGGAGAAATCCACACACAGGGAGAAAGAGAATGGGTTCTAAGGGAGACAACGTTGCTGTATGTAATATGAAGCTCGAGAGACTTCTAAGCATGAAAGGTGGCAAAGGACAAGACAGCTATGCCAATAACTCTCAAGCTCAGGTCTCTACATTTTACTTTTGTTCTAATTAATTACTTATAAATACTCCATTTAAAAAAAAACTTCTAATAATTCGGAAATATATATATGGAGATTCAAGAGTGATTCTGAGGCAATCCGAAATATCGTTTTTTTTCGATTAAGTGTGCTGATTTGGTTTTTGTTTGGTTTGTATCGGCTATACCGGATTTGACACTCTTAGAGCCATGTTATTAATTTTCTAAATAATAAATCGTTAAATAAATTAAGCTATGTACAAAATGCGTATAATGCTGATACAAATAGAGCCAGCGTCGACGTGCATGGAAATGTATATATTTAGTAAATCACGAGAAAACAAATAATAGAAATCGACAATTAAAATTAAAATTCACGAAATGTCAAAACATATATCTATATTTGCAGGCGATGCATGCACGGTCCATGCTTCATCTTTTAGAGGAAACACTTGACAATGTCCACCTAAACTCCTCTGCCAGTCCGCCTCCGTTCACGGCTGTTGATCTCGGATGCTCCTCCGGTTCAAACACCGTCCACATAATCGATTTCATTGTCAAGCACATCTCTAAGCGGTTTGATTCCGCTGGAATCGATCCGCCGGAGTTCACAGCTTTCTTTTCCGATCTCCCAAACAACGATTTCAACACACTTTTTCAGCTTCTTCCACCACTTGTCTCTAACTCTTGCATGGAGGAGTGCCTTGCTGCCGACGGGAATCGCTCCTACTTCGTCGCTGGTGTTCCCGGATCGTTTTACCGGCGACTTTTTCCGGCGAAAACCATTGACTTTTTCCACTCTGCCTTCTCCTTGCATTGGCTCTCTCAGGTACACACTCTACTTAACGTAACGACGTAGCGTATGCCAGGTTACACGTGTCATGGTTTCGGTTCTTCTGCTTTAAGCTTTAACGGTTAACTAAAAAAAATACTAATATAGTTTTTTAAGATACTACCTCTTCTCTTTGAATTGTTTTTTTTATTTTTGGTAAGTGAAAAGGATATAAGGATTATTTTGGTATATTAGTTCCCAATTTAAAAGAAAGAAATGTTAAAATTAAAACTTGACAAAAAATAAAAAGACAAAAAAAAAAACATCTTTCAAAATTAATATTAATTAACCAAAAAAAGCACTTGTGATTAAATTAATTAAGAAATGGGGAATATGGTAGGTGCCGGAGAGCGTGACGGATAGGAGATCGACAGCGTACAATAGAGGGAGAGTGTTCATACACGGCGCCGGGGAAAATACGACGACGGCGTACAAGCGGCAGTTTCAGGCGGACTTGGCGGAGTTTTTGAAGGCAAGAGCAGCGGAGGTGAAGAGAGGTGGGGCCATGTTCCTCGTTTGTCTCGGTCGTACCTCTGTGGACCCCACTGACCAGGGTGGTGCCGGTCTACTCTTCGGCACTCATTTTCAGGACGCTTGGGAGGACCTTGTCCGCGAGGTACCACCTTAATTAATTTTACTCTTTCCCCAAGTAATTATTTAATCTTACAACTCTATATATATTACTAACCTCGAGTTCTAAATTTTACTACTATTAAGTATTAACCCATGCCCTTTTGGATTTTATGAATCTAAAAATGAGAAAATTACTTATTTATAACACTAGGAAGATATCTACATTTGACCAAATCTAGGAATTTCTTTGGAATTGTCACTAACTTTTTCTTAGCTAGGAAAACTAGAGTGCAGCTCCTAACCAGAATTATAGTAGTTTTGTATATAGAATCAAAATACCAAATCTTAACCAAGTTTCTTGAAATTAAGTTTTTTTTATTAACAATAATATATATTTTGAAGGAAATTAACCAAACCTAGTACACTATATATTGTTTTGTATATAGGACCAAATGTTATCCATAAGTTTCTTGATACTAAGTTTAGTAATAATATCTTTATTGTAAGCCAATTATCAAACGCAGTATACTAGTTTGTATTAGGATCAAATGTTATCCACCAGTTTCTTGGAATTAAGTTTAATGACAAAAAAGTTTTTTCTTAATTAAAAGAAGTTCTTTTGTGTGAATCCATATATTTTGTTTGTTATGACATATGAACTACAGAAGCAAATAATTGTGGTGGCTTTAGTTAAGACCACGTTAGTGTACTGTGTACATTCTCATCACTTCTCGTTTTAGATCTAACAATCAATCCTACCCGATTCCACATCGATGATCTATCCTAGATGAAACTGAACCATGATGCATCACGACGATCATTTTTTGCAGCGGCAAAAAATCGACATGATGACCTTGTGGAGACAAAATCGGCAGGCCATATTAATAATATTCAAGTACGATAGAAAAAAAGACATACAAAAAGATACAACAAGAATTGTTACGTTGCTTTCTAATATAATCATTATAATCCGGTAGATCAAATTGTGACTACCAAAAAGTAAACTTTACATGTGTTGAAGTCATTATAAGTTTATAAGCTATGGTCAGATAATCATTAAAAATTTAGTGAATCAAACTATCATAATTTAATTCGTTGTAAACTATTTCAGTACATATAAGTTGACATTGAATTACGAAAAAAACATTCCTCATGGCTCAACATAAACTACTCAAATGTGGACATCGGTTCACCCGGTTAATATCCTGAATTTTTATTTTAAAATTTTGGTTCAATTGTTTTTTCTCTTAACACTATATATTAAGAAACAAAAAAAAAGAGAATTGACATAGATGTAATTTTTTTTTAGGGTTTGGTAGCTGCAGAGAAACGAGATGGATTCAATATACCGGTGTACGCACCAAGCCTGCAAGATTTCAAGGAAGTGGTTGAAGCCAACGGCTCATTCACAATTGAGAAGCTGGTGGTATACAAAGGAGGGAGTCCACTTGTGGTGAGTGAGCCGGACGATGCATCCGAGGTCGGTCGTGCCTTCGCTAGTAGTTGTCGGAGTGTGGCCGGAGTGCTCGTGGAAGCTCACATCGGCGAAGAGCTAAGCAACGAGCTGTTCTCACGAGTTGAACGCCGAGCCACTAGCCATGCCAAAGATGTCTTGGTGAATTTGCAGTTCTTCCACATCGTCGCTTCTTTAACTTTTACTTAGGACCAAATAAAATGAAAAGATTAATTTAAAAGAAACATCGTTCGTTTGCTGTTATCTTGTCTTAACCTTATTTTTTTTTGTTTCTTAGGGCTTTTTCTGTTCTAATATATCTTCTCTTCTTTATTATGGGGTTTAAGTATCATGTAAACTAAAATAGTTAGTCTTTGTTCCAATATTATCTTTATAAAAAGGAAGTCTTTGTCCACATCAGCCGAACCAAACTGTAATAATAGTAAAAAGTCGAAACGTAAGAGCATCACCAAGGTGCGAAACGTCTGGCCCCTGAGTTCGAACCTGTTTGGGAGGGGTTGAAGGTTTTCTCAAATGGAAAAATCTGTAAAAAGACTTACTTCGGCCAGAGCTTCCTTAAAAAAACTTAAAACTCAATTTGCAACTGTTTTAATAATAATACCAGGCTTTAATAAAGTTTTTTTGTAATCAAATATGAATTGTAATCGCAAAAATTCAATTTTTCTAAACAAGTTTTGATATGATTGATCACACAAAACGGTACGTAGTAAATGGTATACAAACAAATTGATAGTAACGTTTCTAGTGCTTCAAAGAAAGATGCACACTTAACTTCTGTATTTCAATTTTCATACACCAAAAAAATAAAAGATAAGTCAAACTACATACAAAACCATAGGGACCACAGGCCCACAAAAATCAGTTAAAGAGAAGGCATGCCGATAAAAAATATAGATATGCATAATAAATAAACATTACCAACATATATAAAAAATATTAAATAGTTCTTAACAAGATATATATGTCCCACACACCTTTTTGCTTAATAATACAACCACACTAGTTTACAAGTGTATTGCTTCGAATAAAAAGAACCAAGATCACCATCACCATCACCATCATGATACATGATTATGATTAGTAGAGTACGTCTTGTACTCCTTGATCTCAGCGTAGTTCTTGGCGCAATACTCAAACAAGCTTCCATCGAAGCACCGCCTTATAGCTTCTTTTGACAATAATCCTTCTTCGTCACTCGCTAACGTGTACAATACTCCCCATTCCACCTTGTTTGCCAACCTACAAACCATTTGCATATCTTCATAAACCAAAAATCGGTTAATTATAAAGGGAACCTAACCGCATTGGAGCGTCGTAACAAGACATACCATCCGAAAAAGTCATAGGCATCCCGGTTTCCTTCAGTCATGTCCCATAGTTCTCCAATAGTCAACTTATCTTGCATGGTTTTCGCGTATTTGCTAAATATCAACTCAAGACTCGCTGGTGTATACCTTTCACAATCACACAAACATATATACATCAAAAGCTCAGTGTATCATGTTTATATATTGGACTATAGGCCGTGGTTACGTGGTTACTTTACCTTCCTTCATTGTCATATGTTTTAGAATCGCTTCCATGCTTTGCCTTGTGAATGTTGTGTATATATATCGGGAAAAACAGAGACGGTAACCATCCCTGTTTCATCAATCATAAACATACTAATCATAACGGGTCGGTACAGCTAAATTACGTTTACCCGAAATTTATGTATTGTACCGGGAGAGTAACATAGCTAAGAGCTAGGTGGATAACAGCAGCCAAGATAAGCGACGCAAGTAAATTGAAACCGAGTAACCGGAATCCTGGTAGAATTTAAATTCGTATATTTAATATCAGCAAATGAATAAACCGATATATATATATATATATATATATATATAATTCTATATATGCAGAGATTGGAGGGTGTAACCAGAGAAAGTTTCAGAGGGATAAATGATGCCATTATCATCCAAATCGAAGAAAGCGACATGTTGCTGAAGAACACTAAGGCCATTATGCCTATGCTCTGGTGTTCCTTGTGGGTACTCCATGTCCGGTGCTATTAGTGCTCTCGGCAAATCTAAATAATCAAAATTTGTTATGTACCGTACGAGCCACGTATCATGTGTATATTTTGAATATGTATATTAAGATAGGTTTAGGAGAAGTACAAGGTTTAGGAAGTGTGTCATCCAAGTCACCACGAACATGGCGGTGAAAAGTGACCGGAGCGTAGGGAGCCACCGTCTCCATTGCGTCTCTCTTCATCATCTCCATCGTCGTCATTGCGCTCACTCTCTCTCTCTCTCTGACTGTTCATCTTTCTCAAAAACTAGGAAGAAGAGAAGACCAAAACATTTCGATGCTCCGTGGCGGACATGCACGCGCGGCAATGCCACCGTTTGCCATCTCTCCTAGTTTCACCTTTCACACGAGTCGACACTTGTCGCTTAAAAGTGGATATAGAAGCTGAGACTAGCTGAATTTTATTCTAAACTAATCGTAACAAAGTTTTTACACAGAAAAAAAGTGAAAAGAACCTTACTTACATAATTGAAATGAAGAAACCCAAAAATAACTAAAACTAACTGAACAATCAAAATAATAAAACTTTATAAAAATGCGGAAGTAGGATTTGATTTTAGAGAACCCGAACCAAATCAAACCGAATTGATTTCGGTTTTGGTTGGAACACTTTTCATCGTAACATTGATATTTTCCATAGAACTGAAAAAACTGAATGATCACGCCTTGCCTACTGGAGGACGCTTTTAAATTTGGACAAGATCATGCTATAGGATTTTATGGGCTTTATATGTTAAGGCCCATATAAAATCCCCGATTCTCAACAACACCAATGAGACGGACATAAGCGCTGTGTCACCGTTTAAAGAAAGTTGTGCAGTTGTGATTTTGGCCAGGCTTACATTTATTACCATTATCCCTAGATAAGCCTTTTGCAGGTAAAAAGGTTGTTTTGAGTCAAGATGATACCAACTATCAAAAACAACACTAACAAAACACACACACATACACATTTTAGTACACAATTCTACTCTCAAATGTCTTTTGTCGTCTTTCAGGTGTTTCATAGAGCCTTTTCTCCCTAAAACCAACTCAACCACTGAAAATTACAGATCTTTTACTTTTCCTTATCATCATGGTGAAGCTGTAACTTGATGATCTGCAGCACCAGAAACTGGAGCTGAAGCAGCTTCTTCTTTCGAAATGGCAACGTAGTTTGTAGGAGCAGCTGGCCTGTTGAGACTCTCCTTTCTCCCTCCTTCTTTTGCAATAGACCTGCTTCCGTTCTGGTTTGGATTCAAAGATAAACGCCGGTTTGGAGTTCCATTTGCTCCTCCGTTGTTAGCTCTTGGCCCCACCGGTTTCTTACCACTCACCGGTCTTGCAGGGCTTGGTCTGGTGCTAAAGGCAGAGTCTTGCTCTATGTGCGGCTGTTCTTGAACCTTCTTTTGTTCCTGTTCATTAAGACAAAGAGGACTTTATGGAGTTACTGACATATTCACCTTATTATAATCAAGTCGAACTGATGAACTTACCCTCAGCCTCCGTTTCTCATCTTCTCGTTCTTGCCTAAGCATACCATACTCGTCTAGCATAGCTAGCAGAGGAACACCATCGTAGGCAAAGGACATGCTGTGTTCCTCTTCCCAAGCTCGGGTCTTGGCAACCAATGTGTCAACCATGGCTTGGCACAAAACAAAAGATCCAATATTTATAAGATCATGAATACATAAGAGAAGTTTGCAAATATATCTTAGTCATTCTACACATACCAGGAATCTTGCTAACCAGAATCCGAGCTTTCTCAGCTCTCTTGAGGTTCAAGTGCGCGCCTCTGCTTGCACTATACCTGTTCTGATCCTGTTCTCAGAAAACGGAACCATGGAAATGCTCAGGATCCATTAAGTTAATGAGTTATGATGTATCATAGTATGTGATTAAGAGAATCATGCATTACTCGATTGTAGTCTTCTAGCCAGCTCTCTTCCTCACAAGCAGACATCCATTTCTCAACTCGGTCCAATATATCTTTTCTACTAAAACCTTCTTCTTTAGCCTTTGCTATCTGGCTATCCATGTCTGCCAATAACTCAGTAGGCTCAACGTTTCCAGAATCAATCAGCAACATGATTCTCTCACGAGCAGATTCCGGGTTTATTTCTACATGCGCACGAGCATATATCTCCTCAAGCTCAGATTGTTTCTTGAATGCAATTTCCTTCATTCGGCTAGCTTTCAGCTGGTCAAGCCTATCCACTTCAACCTCGGCCTTCACAAGTTTTATAGAAAATTTTAGCAAGCAGTAATTCTTCAGAACACATAGGAAAATTTATCAATGCATTATAAAATACCTGCTCGATCAAATCACGCGCAAGAGCACCTGGCAAAGTGACCTCATCGACTGAAGCAGAAATGTTACAAGTAACATGATCAAAAAGCTCCCTTTCCTCATCAGGAGTATCCATCAGATTCCACAGGTCAATTAGCTGAGTAGCCAGCTCTTGAAGCTGCAACAAAAAAAAACAAAGATTTATTAATCGCGATCTTAGCATAATTCAGCTTAGATAATATAACTTTAAAATCTCTCCACCAATTTGATATACAACAATTGCAATTTAATGAAAACAATTTTGGACAAGCTAAGGATGCAGAGAGATTTGTCTTTACCTTTTGAAGTCTTTGCTTCTTATCCTCTTTAAGAGTCACGACGGTTTTAGCCAACCTTGAAAGTGTCTCATTGCTAATGCTCTTAGACTGGACACCAGTTTCTTCATCTAAGCTCGGATGAACTTCAGTGACAGTGCATAAGAAATCCAAACCAAGAACGGCACATAAATCATGAACAGTACTCACGAATTCGAGCACCTTGTGGAGTCTGTCACTCTGCCAAAACAAAGCATGTTAAATTACATAACATCGCCAAATCTTCAAGATGTCCCAACTAATGTAGTTACCTTCTCTTTCTGGAGCTCTTGTAGTTGGCTCTGGAAATCGTCTAATTTCGTCAGTGACAAATCAGACTCATCGACTATAGGAACCTCATTCCTCAAACCCCCAGCAATCTCTCCACATATCTTCTGAATTTGTGATTGTACATCAGAGAACTCTCGGACTCTCTCCTCTTTCTGTTGCCACAGTTGTTCAAGAGCTGGTGCTATAGCAGCAAGTTGATCTTTAATTGTTCCTGAAGACTTATCCGGCTGCAACAATAGAAGAAACAAAAGACACATATCACTTACAAAACACTTCAATTACATTTTCCACTTTTAAACTTGTTGAGACAAAACTTACAATGCCAACAGAACTTTTTACTCCAAGAGACGTTGTGAGGCTGGAAAGTTCAGCATTAGCATCTGACAATGTCTGAAGAAGCTCTGCTCGGGATTTCGCAGCCTGCTCAACTTTTCTCTTGTAAACATGAAGACACTCTTGCTCTATCTGAAGAAGCAATTTGTCTCGTTCCTCATCACTCTCACCAACTTCATCCCAGATTTCCTATAAGAAAAGGTTTGTAAAAAGTACACATTACACAAGATTGAGTAAAGCCCTACAACTTAGTTGGAGATGGTTGCAATATATTTACCTGCAACTTCTGAAGTAAGGTACCACAAGTAATTTCCCCAAGAAGAGGACTTTCACCATCAGTGACTGCCATTGTCAACAAATCAGAAGGTTTCCTGCAGAAAAGATCAAACAAATACCATTAGAGACGATAACTTAAAAAAATGTAGTACAGAGAGAACTCCACAGTGACTAATGGACATGCTGAAAACTAGTTGTATTAGACCTTTACTTATGCATCAAATTGCAAGAAATCGAACAAAAAAACAAAAAACTCAAAGAAACTCTGTAGATTTTCTCAATCAAAATTGCACTCTTTTCCGGAATACAAAACCCCTCAATCATTTAAACAGCACAGACGAAACATTCTAAAGAACCCTATGAATCGAAAACTAAAATCTTGAACTTCCAAAGCTCAAAACTCTTTTTCCAGCGTGACCCAGAGAGGAAACTAAGTCAAGCTAAGAATGCAAAACCTAAAATCCGATCAAGCAGAAGTAAAGCTGGAAAAGAGTAGCAGATCTCTGTATTAAAAACACGAACTTCAAGAGAATCGAACAGCATTGGTGATAAAACCAAAGCAATCAAAAACTAAATGAACAGACTAAAGACTTCAAATTGATCAAATCTAACAGTAAAGAAACAAAACAATTAATTACCGAGATTGACACTGGATTTAAAGGGTTTTAAAATGGGTTTCTCCACACACACTCTTCTTCTTCTTTTAGATCTGAAGCTCTATGGTGATAAACTCACTATTGAGAGTGAGAGAAAAATGTTTTGGCGAAGGAAGAAAAAATCTATCCATGGAGGAGGTGGAAGAGATGGAGAGGTTGCTGTGGGACCCCCACTCTTTTTGTAGTACGATAGAAACTCCAACAGGCAAAATATTCACCCCTAAGTTTCTGCTTTATTACAAACATGACACTGTTCTCTTTTTTACTCTTTACCACTAGATTCTCGGAACTAAATAAACGCTTCAATAATTTCTCTAAACCAAATTAAAGTAAACTAATGATTATTTCAAGCTGTAAATGTTATGTGTAGCTCTCTACAAAACCATTACAACCAAAATTGTTTGCCAATGAAGTTTTAGGGACCATAGATCACTAGATTTATAGCACATACTGTATAATCCTTTTTTATTTAGTTTTAGTTATACCCATTACTATAAAATTTGTCGCAATCAATTGAATTTTGTTTATGAAAGTATGATGCAAGGGGATAAAACATTTTAAGTATTTTGAATTAGTAAAATACAGTTGACAAATAAAAAAACCTTAGGCATATGTAAGAGACAAAGAGTAGTCATCTATATAGAAACTTTCTAGACAAAGATAAACATAAATTATTAATCGAACATCTTCAAAGTCAAATAGAGTTTGAAACACTCAAATCAATCGTCAACCTTTTCTCATTTAACATCAAACGTTAACATCTTTGACAGTATAATTCTTGCATTAAAAATGTAAAAATTATCTGTAGAGTTGCCGAAGTGTATAAAATTTTGTTTTTCGAAATTAGCAGTATCTCCGATTATATTCTTAAATAACTCTATCAGACTAGTTAATTAGAAAAAAAAATTATTATTATTTTAGAAATTGGTGTAAGTACTAGGATTGGTGAAATTTTTTTCCGTTTTAAAGTTTTTACATCGACCATGACGGGTAGTTTCGTAAATTGATGAGGTCAAGGGAAAAATAGTCAACGTCCATATAAAACCAAACTAGAAAACAAGAAGAGTTTGAAAAAAATAAAAAAGTTATGTGGCTGGGGAAAAAAAGTCATAGTCAATGTTAGTTGGCAAATTCAATATGAAATCGACATAAATGCTTATATATCAATAAAACACAGAATATAAATTCAAAAAGTGACAAAAATTTACAAAATGAAAAAGCTATGTTTTTGGAAATAATTTACTGCACCTATTCAATCTTACAAATAATCATCAAATATTGTAGAACTTCTCTTGTTATGACAAAATTAATCATAATTCAAAAAGAAATTGCTCATACAAAAACAGAACATGCCAATCATACATACATTATCTATGCTAATCAACGAGTAATGTATTGAATCTCAGCTCGTTCTTTCAACCATTCAAGCACTTTTGCTCCTTCTAAAATCTCTTGTACCTAACCACCAATTCAAGAAGAAACTCTCTCTTTCAGTTATCTTATATATAGCTCAATAAAATGCTAATACTTAGATTCACAAGAGAACAAACCTGATCTTTCACTCGCTCCTCATCGTATTCTTGTTTATGTTTCTTGAATTCTGTGATTGAGTTCTCGACTTCTTTAACTAGTTCATCTGTTGAGAACTGCATTCAAGGATTTGACAATGTTTTGTTACTAATTGCTGTTTTGTTCCTTTCTCTGAGACAAGAGTATTAAGCACATAAAATACCTCTAAGTTTTCACGCTTGAAGATATCTCCAACAGCCAAATTCTGCTTGATTATGTTGGTAATGCTCTCTCTTTGAGTTTCGAGAAATTCATTTACTGCTTTTTGACTTGAAAGAGAAGCCAATTGTTCTTCGGTGAGCTTCATGTTTCCCTGCAGCTCCATGTCATTGAGCATTAAGAATCTGAGTGACGGTAGAAGAGAATAAGAGATAGATATCAACAACAGTCATCAAAAACGTTTGCCTGAATCTCTAGAAGCCTAGCTCCATAAAACTGTCTTCCTTGTTCCTCAAATAAAGATTGAGGAATCTCTACTTCAACCATCTAAAAACAAAAAGAACCAAATGATGTTTTCGATCACGCAGATTAACGATGTTACTGCTTCAAATGTGCTATGGAATTACATGATAACCTTTCGAATCTGCTCAAGGATGGCGTTGTCTGTTGCTTGCTCCTTGGCTTCCTGTTCCATCTCTTGGCATCTTTTAATTAGAGTTTCTTCAACCTGTTTACTTGTTTCATTAGAGAAGTACAGTGAGAGAAGAATTTTTTTTTGTATAACTTGTTGAAAACAAAATCCATGTGTTCGTTACCTCCTTTAAAGTGGTGCATCCAGGGAGAAATTTATCAGCAAGTGAATCAGCTAATGTTGGTAAATCTCTGTAGAATAGTTCCTTGCAGTCAACCTGAAGAAAACAGACACAATCAGTTTAGCCAAGTATGATCTCATTTTTTTCTTCATGTCTGGCTTATGTAGAAAAAACTCACAGTGAACTGAGCTCGTTGGCCGCAGAGATTTTCTTGTTTCCATGACTCAGGAAACACAAGCGAGAATGACTTTGATTCGCCTGCTTGAATTCCTATGATTGAATCAAGGAATCCAGGAAGTAATCTATTCCCTTCTTCAGTGTCCAAGTGAAATCCTGTACACATAATGGTACATCTCAGTATTCCTTTGAAAACGGAGTAAGCAATATGGCTCTGTTGAAATATAACAGTTCTAAAACCTTTGCTTTCAGCATCTGGAATCGCTTGACCCGTTGACCCATCCTCATCTATAGTTGTAGCAGAAATATCAATGACTGCAAGATCTCCCACCTACACAGTTTTAGTATATAATGTAAAAGCATTTCTAGCAACTATATCATCTTTGCAGAGTTAACTATGAACTAATTGCAGGCAGATTCATAACTAAGTCAAAAGAGCTTACTTAAGTCAAAAGAGCTTACTTATTTATTTTACTAAGCTATAGTGGCTGTTTGTATCGAGGTAAAGACCAGTCCTTTTTAACTCAGCATTTAGAAACGTTCAATGATTTCAAATGAACCACAAAAGAAAACTGTGCTAGTTGCAGAATAACAATGCAAAGACATGGGAGGTTATGCATTCATTTACCTGTAGCCCTCGGTCAGTTACAATCTTCAACGCACCAAGGGACTTGTATTTCTGTCTTAGTTGCCTTTCACAAGCCTTTTTAGCATCTATCTCATCGCCTAATTCTACAACAATCTTCATATTTTTATAACCATTCTCAGGATTCCATCTTAGTTCAGGCACGACATCAACAACCACCTCATAACTGAGGAACAAGAGAAAATAAGAAAATATGTAAAGTTAGTCAGCAAACTGAGCTGTTGTTCAGATTTTTTCATGTGAAGATTAAACAAAAACCTTAGAGTCTTGAGAGTAGAATAAGCCTTCTCCATCTCTGGAAAGCTGCTTATGATCTGTATCGAGTCTTTTAAAGCCCTTCCAGTCACCTACAAAGCCAAAGTCTCAATGAAAAATGTTCCAAGACAACAAACACCGAATTTACATACATCACAAGACTTGTTCTCAAAAATCATTATCTTAAACCATGGAAGATTGAAAACATAATCAAACTAAAATAAAAGTTTGAAAATTTACCGACTCCATGGCGTGAGGAAGTGTTCTCTTCAAGATAGATTCAACAGTTGCTCTCAACACGTATTGCCTTCCAACGAAACCAACAATAATATTCTCTGGAACTCTCGTTTTTGGACGGAATCCAGGTACCTAATTTAAACCAAAAAAAATCAAGTAAATCCAATAAACAACAACGATATTACATCAAACCAAGTAAATTACAAATCAACAGAAAGCATTAAACTGATCAAGTTTCGACCTTTTGTCTTGATGTAAGATGAAAAATCAGTTTACCTTTGAAAGTTTCATGAACTCAGTTAGGACTCGTTGGTAACAATCTTCACAGACAATTGCTGGAACTTCCACACTCAATTTCACCTAAATCGAACAAAACAACAAATTTCAATTCATTTTAAAACTCAGACCAGACACAATGCCACACATATTCTCCGACAAAATAGACAAAAAGTTGAAGTCTCTTACACTTGAATTCGCCTGTACAGTCTCGGTGACTTTAAGATCAGCGGGAAGCCGGTCTTCCTTTACGTCGGCTTCAACCGCCGGAGAAGCTGCTAATAGCCTGAAATCACCACCGTGAGACATAGAATCTCCGAGAAATCCAAATTTTCTAGAGACACAAGACAGCTCCAAGGAGCTAATTGGTTTCTTCAGCCTGCCGCCAAACTGTAACAAACTATCTGATTGAAAGATTCGGGAGCTAACACGGCGTGTAATGGAAGGAAGAAATGGATTAATCGCCTTCGCTGTCGTCGTGCTGATAACGCAGAGCTCCATTTTAGCTCTTTCTTCTTGCTATACTGAGAGCTAAGCGCCACTTCCTAGCTACTTCTTTTAGATAAAGCAATGGACTTTACATAAATCTTCTCAAAACTCTGCGTTTTCAATTAATAAAATTATCACCTTAAACGCCGCGTTTTGAAGATGTTTACCTCCTTAAAACGCAGCGTTTTCATTCTGATAAATGAGCAGATAATAAAGCAACTATTTTGCCGGCCACTGAGAGAGAAGAGTAGAGAGAGCTTGATGGAAGGTGTAGGGTCGAGATTGAGCCGGACGTCATCGAGGTACAGTGGTCCAGCTGCAACGGCGGTTTTCAGTGGCCGTGTAAGGAAGTGGAAGAAGAAGTGGGTACGTGTCTCAACCTCATCCGTCGGTGTTTTCCGAGCATCTAAATCCAACGGTCGCAACAACAGCAATAACAGTAACTCACCTCATCATCTACTTCTACATAAGTGGACCCCACTTTCCTCGGCGACGGTTACTGCCTCCGACGCTAATGGTTCCGGTGAGACAGAGGAGCCACCTAAGCGAAGATTCAGATACGCTCCAGTAAGTTATAACCCCAAATTTGGAAATCATTAAATTAGGGTTTTTGTTGGATTAGTAGAAATGATTGGTTGATTTTGATTTGTGTAGATTGCGATGCTTGAGCATAGAGAAAAAGTGGTTTCGAAGGATTCTGAAATTGAAGAGACTGACGAATTCGACACTGAATCACCATTACCTAAACCTGTTGAGTTGGACATGAACATGACAGAGTCAGACCAAACTAAGGTAAAGCTTCATTCAAATTCAGCAATCTAATGAAAGATGTCGACTTTTGTTCAATTTGCATGTTCATACTTGTGTTTTTACTTGCTCTGCAGGAAACAAAAACTGGTAATTTGAATCTGGGACTGTGTCTGAATTCTGAAGGGACTGAAGAATGACGAGGATGATACTGGATTAGGATGCAGCAACAATCAAATGTCAGCATTTGATATTGTTGATGATGTCTCATAATGTAACTTATTTTAGGCGTTTATTGTACTTTCATTTCTTCGATCTGTATGCAAGCGTGTTTGTAAGTTAGAAGAAGCTATATATGTAAGATTTGAAGATAAGAGAGCCTGGCTCCATCAGAATCAAATCATAGCATCTTTATCCATTTTAATAACTTCATGAAAATTTGTGAAAATTACAGAACCAGGGATTCCCTGGAAGTGCAGCAATGTCCTGCTACTTTAAGGGATCGCGTTCCTCCAATGAATATGCAAAGATGTGCGAGCCAGAGAGAGAGAACTATAAACTATAAAGAAAAAACTCAGGAAAATGTTAAAACTTAAAACAAATCTCAACTCTCGTTGTTTGTGTTTCTCAAGCTTCAGACTCTTTCTCCACTGCGCAAGTAACACCAACCTCAGCCGGTCTTATAACTCGATCACACAACGTGTATCCAGACTGCAAATATGGAAACAAAGCGTTACCAAAAGGTAACAAAATACATGATATTGTGTGGATTAGCAAAAGCTAGCATATGCTTTAGTGGTATCAAAGCAAGAAAGAGAGCAATCATTTTATAGTTTAGTACCTTTAAGACATGAGCAATTGTGCCTTCTGGTTTGGAAGCATCTGGGACTTGGAAGACTGCGTTATGTCTGTTTGGATCAAATGGTTCATTTAAAGGATCTTCTTTCAACAAATCATATTTCTTAAATACCTGCAGTTTCACAGATATAAATTACCTTCTCAAAACCAGTCTCATCTAATCTTTATCTACCTCAATGAACAAATATAATGGATGTTTTTTTTACCTCTGCTAATTGTTTCTCAGTCATATCCACTCCTTCTAAAAGGTTTTTTAACAGTGGAGCAGCACCAGCCGAATCTTTTGAAGTGTCAATTTTCGAAAAGCTCTCTTTGACAACTGAAGAAGCTCTTCCAAGATTATCCGCCACATCCAAAAGGCTTGTTGCAAAGTTCTGCAGCACAACAAATATATTCAGCACTGGATTATATGATACAAACAAAGTTCAATCAAAGGATTCGCGGACAAGTAAACACCTGTATGGCGAACTTTTTGGCGTTTTCAGCATTACGTTTTGTCCTCTCCATTAAATTCTGCATCTCTGCATATGAGCGAAGAAATTTATCTTTCATTTCCTTTATGTCTTCCTGCTGAATTTTCAAAAGATCTTCCTTCTCTCCCACAAGCTTCACCAAATCGTCCCTTGACAAATCCTCAAAATCAGTCTCTGAATCTGGAAATCAGAACGCAATTCATTTAGTGAAGAATTAGACACAGTATCTCTATATCCTAAGTCAAAACCTGATCCTTTTTGCCTCACCTGTGTTATGCTCTTTCTCCTTCGATTCAGCTGAGGAAGACGAAAAAAAGCCGAACCTTTGAAGAACATTCAAATCTACAGTTGCATGGTTTAGGAGCGACACTGGAGCTGCAACAAGCTGCCATTAAAACAGATCCAAATTAAGTAAAATTCACTACTCAAAATCATAGAATGGGCAGCTACAACCAATAGGTAAACTCCTAGTCTTCAGGTTGAAAATTTACATCCAAATAAGCTCAAGACAAACTCATAAAAGAGTAGTCAAAACACACATTCAGACATATACACTTAAATATTTACACTGTAATACAGAAGACCAGAGCAATAGAATCAGAATATAACAGGCATTTTACTAAAGACTTCCAATTTCTAAACGAAAGATATGGAATTGAGATTCGTTTGAACAAACCCCTTAAACCCTAGAAAAACCCAACGACGAAATTCAGACCGCAATAATACCAAAATCGGTTCTAGAAAAACCTAACCTTATCGGGAGTTCCGTGAACGAGGAAGTGAAATCGGCTACAAACAATCGGAATCTGATTCCTCTTCGGAATAGCGACGGAGGAGAGAGATGAGCGTAAACCCGCGCTGCGAGAAACTGTCGATAAAACCTTAGAAACCAACATCACGCAAGATGCGGAAGAAGAAGAGCAAAATCGAAACTTTTTATTCAGAGAAAATGGTTTGATTTTATTTACGACTCTGAATCGCCGATGGAAGGAGAAAGAGGCAAAACGTTCTTCTTGGAGAGGAAGCAAATTCTTTGGGGATGTATCAATTGACGAAAAGACCCTTACCTATGTGTTATCCAAAGGCAATTGATCATCTTTTTATTTTATTCTGCAGGTGCGAAATCCGTGGTGAATCACTTGTTTAGCTGGGTATCTGAGCATCCACATCCGGCTATTTTGATACTCATAGCCGAATTTAGGCCTTGTTATGAAGAAACTCTTTTAATGTTTAAATCCATGGGATACACCATTGCTCGCACATACCTAAATCCTAAGCCAGAATCACCCAAATACACTTCTGACGTGTGGCTCTGGAAAAGCTTAACCACACAGGAGACAACAAGGCAGGGGCTTCGGGGGAAGTGAAATGAAACTGCCTGGCATTGCAGGCTATATGCTTTATAGATGGCCAAAGCTTTGAAGATTTCACCAGCCATCTCGACGGTGGAGACCATGCACTGAAAGTAAGCATCCTTCATCCTAGCCTCACCCTCATCACCTTCTATCATTAAAATGCTCATTGTTTTATATTTTGACCCTTTTTCCACTCGATCCTGTCAAGCAGGAATTGCTCGCACCAAGTGAGAAAGATGCTTCTCTTGATTTTGTGAAGAAGCAATCAAAGGCAGGAACCCTACCAAACAAGGGTTTAGAACATGCACTGAAAGTAAGCATCCTTGCTTCATCCTCCTCAGCTTATCATAACATTTCTCATTGTCTAAATGCTACTTTTTTCCATTGGATCCTGTCAAGCAGGAGTCGCACATGCTGTCTCCAGACTCGGCTGCAGGACCAAGTGAGAAAGATGCTTCTAACTGAAAAGAAGAATGTTAATTTTGGTTTACCTATAACCCTAACTCGGAAGACAAAAGTAACCAAATTCATCAAGAAACTTATTTTTAATACAATAATTGTTAGGTTGTATTCATATCTAAGCTCCCCTTTGAATTTCATCCATACTATTACTAACACTGTTTAACGAAAAGCAAAATATTTATAGACCGATTAACATATATGGAGATATTATGCTTACATATTTTATAACAACTTTTTCACGTATGCTTAACTGGTTTACTTTCATAGCGACACTTGAAAACCTTAACAGAAAATTACTAGTTTTATCAGTACAGCGGGTAAAACCAAACATTGATTTTATAGGTCACCTTTTGAAAAGTAACTAACACAGATAAAAATAACACCATGAAAACAAAACAAAAAAGAGTTCAGACAAGCCCTAGCGCGGGTAATCAAAGACGGGGATCCCATAGTGCGGATCACTCTCTACTCAAAGGTGTCATCATCGTCATCAGGGAGTGGCTGACTTGCTGCCGCTGCCAGCTCCGCCTCATGCCTACAAATATATTCAATCTTTAATTGAAGAAAAACTCCAACATCAAAACTAAGAAATGAAGTAAAATAAATTTAGCTTGAGAGAGCTTACTGCTGCTGAGCAGCCATGTCAATCTGCACTTCCGGAGGAGCAAGGGCAGGTGATTCCACAAAGTGAAGGTTAGCGTCCCTGAGACAAGCAATCAACTTTTTCTTCATCTTTTTCCAGTAATATTACAATACGAAGGTTGAATTGAATTGTTGCTTACCCGGCGAGTTTTCTAGCAAGGTACAAGAATGGCTTCTCGAAATTGTAGTTGCTCTTAGCAGATATCTCGTAATACTGCAGATTCTTCTTCCTGTGGAATGTTACTTGCTTGGCCTTCACTTGCCTGTTCTTCACATCAACTTTATTCCCACATAGCACAATTGGGATGTTCTCACAAACCCTGCACCATGAAAATTGACGAAATTTCCTTTTAGCAATTTTTGCCACATACAACAAAGTCTAGCTTCTGTGTGTTCGATCAAACCTGCAAAGATCACGGTGCCATGTTGGAACATTCTTGTATGTCAGACGCGCAGTGACATCAAACATGATGATAGCACATTGTCCATGGATGCTGCAACAAAACAAAGTACAGTTCTGTATCAAACAAACTATTTGCAACCGTAACCTTATAATACCTTTTCATGTTGCAATCTGCAATCATGTTATTCAGGTTCACATCATAACCAAGCTACCAACACTACAAGATTCTAGATTGTAGTATGACACAAAGAATATTCTAGATTATTAATACAGAAATGAACCACCAGGGCTTAGGTGATTCATATCCGAGGAGAGTAAGCAATTTACTTACTAGTATCCATCCCTAAGACCACCAAATTTCTCTTGTCCAGCAGTATCCCAACAGTAAAACCGGATCTTGCCACAGTTAGTGAAGAAATCTAAAGGATGAACCTCAACACCAATAGTGGCTACAAAGATAAGAAAACATCAGAACCAGAGAAATCGTTAATAAAGGTTACAATGAATCGCGTCTTACTAGTACTTACGTTCATACTTCTTCTCAAACTCTCCAGTAAGATGTCTCTTTACAAATGTAGTTTTCCCTGTGCACATCCACCAAAATTAATCAGAGTGTTAACCAAATGCATTCAAACCACTGAAACAATCTCAGAATTGAACTGAGACAGATCAAAAGTCTAGAAACGGCAAACTCTAAGAATCGTGTTTGCTAATCAGAATTGAACTGCAAGATCTACATTACTAATCAATAACCAAATCAAGCTCTAAGCAGACGAACTATATCGAAACAATTCTGAAATTGAACAAATCAATCCTCTGTATTTAATTCTAAAACAAAAAAGAAATTCGAAGATGGGATTGATACCTGTGCCTCCATCACCAACGATGACGAGCTTGAAGCTAGGGTAATCGACGGTTTGCTGGTTAGGTAAAGCCTGAGAATTAAGTAAAAAACGATGAAAACAAATGGAGAGATAGAAGAAAGTGTAAACCATGGAAATCAAAATAAGATCAAGGCAAAGACGGAGAGATATTTTACCATCGACGAAACTGAAGCTACGCGAAGAGTGTGAGAGGAAGGCGGCGAGAGAGGAAGAGAGAGCGAGATAGGTTTTTTAAACAGAGTTGTGAGCTTAGAAATGACGCAAATACTGAAACCCGTAATCCAGAATGGATCCGGGTTAAGATCCGTATCCCGTCCAAAAGTACCCTCCTGATCCATAGCCCATTGGTATATATTTGGTAATTCATAACTGGATCCGGGCCCAATTGTTTATAATTTTGATCGATAAGCTTCGTCCAAAATAAAAAAATTACCACATCGTTTAGCGTCTAAACAATCTCATTAAAGCAGAGTGTATGTAAACTGTGAAGCCTTACTTTTTCTACAGTTTCACTTTGGTTATGGAAAATGCAGCCTGAGAAGAGAAAGAAGCTCCACTAGCACCACATGATCCTTCCCAGCAATGCTCTTAAGCTTTTTCATTACAGTTAACCACATTTTTGTTCTTTTGGTCCTCCGCATTAGTCTTGGCCGATATAAAACAATGCTCTAAGCTACGTAATTACTTATATGTAATGTCATTTTCTAACTTGAAGGTTGTTGTTTTTGATATAAGACAAGAACACCATATATGTCTAATATATGAAAGATGATTCACATATTCAGAGCTTTGTAACAAACTATATACTAAAAATAAAAAAAGAACTTTTTCAAGTTACATTTGATTTACTTAAAAAAAGTATTAAAGTAAATGGAGAAGGCTGGTTTTGGTGTATTTGTTTTGTTTTTACCTTCAGGAATAGAGGGACGTCTGGTGAAGGCTGAGTGTAGAATTTGTAGAACTTGATGCTTTGAAAGGCTTGCTTAATATCTTCACTCAAATCTTCTTTTGCTTTCTTTCGAGCATCTTTTGCCTTCAAGTTTAAAAATCGTATTTTGCAAACAGTTTCATCGTATGTTCATTGAATGTTAGCTCACAGTTACATTTTTACCTCTCGATTAGCTTTCTTTGCTGCTCGAACCATTACTTTTTTTAATTAATTATTTTTACTGCAGCTTGTATCCTTTTTGGGAGATCTTAATAAAAAGGAATTGTTTATAGGGAGATAGATATACATACTTATACACCAGCAACAACAATTATATACGAGTAAACAGATTTACAATAAAAGAATACAACTAAAATCCTAAATGAAAACAATGAAATTATAGTCTAGTGTTTATGGAAAGAGCAGAAAAATCCAGAGCGTTAATCGATACTAATACTGTAAATTAATAGGAAACTGCAATATCTCGGATCCGATTGTAACTTCAAAATCTTAAATGAAATTGATTCGAATCCATTGGGGGTCTACGTATTATGGGTAAATAGTTTCATTTCTTAGTTCTTACAATTCTCATAAACAATATGTGTGTATATAGTTTTGATTTTAATATTAAAAAAAAACCATTACAACAGTTAAACCATATATACCCACTCAATATGTTTCCTAATTATTGGGCACCGAGGCTAATTAACCATATAGTAATTGATAGTATTAAATATATATCTGTTAAAGTTTATTATATAGGCGAAAACCGGTTGGAAGACTGATAAATAATCGGTGATATGATACATTAGTTGGTCAGAATAGTATAGTTTTATGATTATTTTCTTGAGATATTTACGACATTAATGGAAATTGGGCCTCGTCGTGAAATGAATAATCTACAATGGGGCCATGTGCCATTGTTCTATCTCCTAAATTTGAACGTTAGAGCTCTTATTTCCAACGTCTCTTTTTCCTGCGTTCAATCATGTAGTGAATTCCTAAATATTCCATCCTTTTTGCCTGTTTTGGAGTTATTTTATTAATCAATTTACAAATCCAAGAACTAGATTTACATGAATACTACATTGTAGGGCTTATTTACAAGTTCGTTGTAAGTTGTAACTAATATTTGACTTCGCAACTTGGGCTAATGAACGCGTTTATATGTGTGGAGGAAAAATGAACCGACTAAATTGTAAGATTAGCTAAGCAAACACCTTAAATCATTTTCAATAGTATAATAATGAATTAAGCTATAAATGGTCCCGATATTAGATTTCCGACCACGGAAGAAAACAGTATTTGTGGAGTTTAGTTGTCCTATACAAATTGAACTCTATTGCTAGCTACTAAGGTCTTGTCCTATAAAAAACCAAGGATTTTGCCATTTTGGATGAAATTTACGACTTGTTTTATAAATTATTACTTTAATATTTAGTACGAATTTTACGAACATATGCTCAAAGCCTCAAATATTGAGATTGATCACATATGCTCAAAAAAGTCAATAAAAACACTTCACACAAGGGCTACAATTTCAAATTTTGTTTGATCTTCGGTGATTGAGACCTAAATAATGAAACCAAGATTAGACATCATATGGAAATAGTATTGTACTTGTGTTTTTGTGTTTGTATTAACTTGTCCACATGGTGATAAAGCATTTACATAACTATATAAATTTTGGATTATTATAGTAATTTTATTTTATTATATTTATGAGATTCGTTGACATCGTACGGTATGTTTCGCTTAGGCTCTTAAGTCAGTACATGGAACTGAAAAGGAAATATAATGACAAGTCCATTAAAATTGAAGATATTATATTAAAATTGAAGATATTATAACCTTCCGATTGACTTATTTTGTAACCATTATGACCCTATTCTAAATATGAACGTGAACTAATAGTATATACATATATATATATATATCATTGTTGTTTTCTTATCAACCAAGAAAAAATTATTCAATGTGGTAGGTCGCTTGAATACTGTCCAACAAGTTGAGTTTTAGATAGGAATGATAGCCTTCTCCTTGATCTATACGCTTGGATAAAATGCTATTTATGAATGAAAACCTTTAAATATATTATATTGTAATGTCGGGCCGAAATAATAGTCGTCACGAAACATTAACCTTTCACACACTACTACTTACATAATTATTTAATCAAATTAATAACCATGCGTGCATGCATTAGAACATCAATAAAAAGTTAGTAAATTTAAGAAGAGTACTGCCTAATAATTTTTCAAAATTTTAGTTATGTAATAATCTCACCAAAAAGAATACCCTTTTAAACAAGAATATCACAAATTTGAGGTTATTAGTAGAAGTTTATAAATCATTATTACTCTTCATAAAAGCTTAAGAACCTTTTGTAAACCTATTGAGTATTGACTGATACTTTTGCCATTATTACACTTCAATGTGTTTAAAACTCGGTCGGCTCACGCAAATGGGTTCAAACTTTATCAATAGAGTAACTAGCCCATTAGTTCTAAAAGTAGCCCATTATGAATGCTGGATTAAAAGACGACAGTGTTTTATGTACGCATTCTACGCTCTCCTAGCCGTCGGATGATTGACAACCAATGATTAGTAACCGTTGGATAGACAGAACAAGAATCCGATACGACCAAGTACTGGTTTCAGTCTTTTTATTCTCTGCCGAGTCTCTCTCTCAAACCCTTATTCTTCAATCCCGCGAATCTCTCTTAAAGCTTCGTATTTCTCGTAGATCGGACTTCTTGTTCCCGTCGTCGGCCGTAGAATCTGATAAAAACAAGATGTCTGCTACTCAGGAAGAAGACAAGAAGCCCGACCAAGGAGCTCACATCAATCTCAAAGTCAAGGGACAGGTGTTGTATTTCTCACACTCTCTCACATTCTATATCATGGATCTGAGTGTGTATAATTAGGGATTTTATGCTTCCGAGTGCCTTCAATTCCAGGGTTTAGTTTTGCTGCTTGCCCTTCCCCAATTCTGTGTTAAATTAGTAAGCTTGGGTATGAGTTTTTAATAGAGGCAGTGATTATTGTGTAAGTGTGACTTTTAATTGGCTTAAAAATTGAAACTTTGAAATTAAAGAGTTATTTAAGAGCTGTGATTATGCTTAGCAAACAGAACTTGTTTCTACATACCAAAATCTTGTATTTGTGAGATAGTATCTACGCATATTTTTTCTATATCTGTATGTAGTAATTTTTATTTAAATCGTTGTAGTGTTGTGTGACTGTGTCTATTATGAAAGGTTTTTGTAGTTAAGTATTTGAGAGTATTGAGCCTTTGTTTCATGAAAGCTTTTCGTTGCTATGGAAATTGTATTGTTGTGATCTGTTTTACTCTTATTTTGAGTATCATCAATTGTTATACATTCCCTATTGTTGGTGCTTGGTTGTGTTATAATATTTGTTTCTGAGTAAAACTTTGATAAATACACTTCTTGAAGTAAATTAATATTTTGCTTGTGATACTTAGGATGGTAATGAAGTCTTCTTTAGGATCAAGAGAAGCACTCAGCTGAAAAAGCTTATGAACGCTTACTGTGACCGTCAATCTGTGGATTTCAACTCAATTGCTTTCTTATTCGATGGGCGTCGTCTTCGCGCTGAGCAGACTCCAGACGAGGTAAATCACTCTCTTTACCCCTTTTACCATTTTCTAAACTCAGAATCTTCAATTTTACAGCTTGAAATGGAAGATGGAGATGAGATTGATGCAATGCTTCATCAGACCGGTGGTGGTGCAAATGGTCTCAGTCTGTTCTGCATTTAGTGGTCTTTAATGGTTTTCGATAATATTGTGTGATATTAATTAATGGATTTCATGAATCGGCTTTAGATAATGTGATTGGCTTTGTTTTACGTTGACCAGTTTTCTTTAGAAAACTACTTTACTGGTCAAAGTCTTATGTGAATCATGAAGTTATTGGATCTTTTTTATTAATGGGCTTGTTTATGAATTTTAATCTTTCTATAGATAGACTTAAGAAGTAGCTTAAGCCAAACGCTTAGTTGGACAAACTTGCTCCCCACGTTTGCTTGGCTCCCAAGTATCTACCGACCTTCTAAGAACGCTTCTCTTCTTATATTTGAAGCTAAAACCGTTGTCTCCGAACACTAGTAATGGCTATGTCTTCCTCGTTGTGGTCGGATTTTCTTCCGGAGCTTCTTAACGTTGTACTTCACAGCCTAAACAATGCTGGAGACCTTCTAAATTGTGCCACCGTATGTTCTTCTTGGAGAGATTCTTCATTTTCTGTGTATAGTCGCAAGTTTGTTCCTTTTCTCTTTGTTTCCCATCTCTCCGATGAAGAAGCTCGACTCTCCGACCAATTTAGAGTTCTGTCTCCAGTAAATTTCGATTTCTCAGGGCTGCAACAAACATGGGTTTGCGGTAGCACGCGAGGGTTTTTGCTAACGGTCAATGTTTCTTTCCCGTTTGAGGTTCATTTAAAAAATCCGTTTACTCACACCGTTGCTTCGCTACCACCATTGATATCATTTGAGGATGTTCAGCGGTTGCTTCAATCTCAAGCAATCTTTTCAGACTCAGAAACCCTAAAGAACTTTGTAAAGAAAGCTGTTTCTTCAACAAGTTTATTAGACCCTGATTGGGTTGTGCTCGTAATCTACAACACAGATCGAAAACTAGCCTTCTGCAGACGCGGAGATACACAATGGACGGATTTGGAATCCGATCATGTTACCTCTTCTGTTGATGACATTGTGTTCTGCAATGGCGTCTTCTTCGCCATCGATAGAACCGGAGAAGTATATCACTGTGAGTTTAGCCCTAACAATCCAAATCCAAAAGTTACTCCCTTATGCAGCTGCTCGCCGTTTCGGTACGACCCTTGCAAAAAATACTTTGCAGAGTCAGATTATGACGTATTGTGGGTGGTTCTAATGAAGCTAGAACTTAACGACGATTGTGATTTCACAACCTATTTCAAGATTTACAAATTCAATTCAGAGACTAACGAATGGAGAAAAGTGAGCAGCTTGAGAGGAAAAGCTTTGTTCTTGAGCCCTCAAGGTAGCTGTATAGCAGTTTTCGCAGGTGAAACCGGATCTAGAGGGTTCATCAAAGACAATTCTGTTTACTTCATTGATGGCAATGATCCGAGTACAGGTCTAGGGTCGCAGAATCTGAGCGTTTTTGAATGGGAGAGTAAAGAAGTCAGGAAAATTTATCAGCCAAGATCTTGGAATTGTCAGATGTTTTGGGTCACACCAACCGATGTTCTTCAACATTGAATGACTGATGCATCTTAGGATTTATAGTTTGCATATTGCATTGAAAATGTTTTGTATTTGTTTCTGTTCAAATTTTGATTCTTGATACATTACATTTGTCGTAAGAGATGAATTATTCAGGGTTTCTTATTCTATAATAAAGTTGTGACTTTTTCAGCATCTATCTTTCTCTTAATGTTTCATTAATCAAATTGAAAGGTAACTTTTTAGAAGCGCAACTCATAGTGTTAACCAATCTATTAGTAAAACAATCAGTTCATCAAGAGACTCCAAAAACCTACTACTCTGTTAACCTAATCACCATTTTTACCACCCAATATGTGGGACTAAATCAAATAAATTTCCCGCTTCGAAATCTTGAAACACTGGCCATAAAAAATAACCAAACCATTAGATTTGAGAACGAGAATATGAGAGCAAACATACACAAGGATCCAGTATATATAAAAATATAAGAGGAACCAAACCTTGGCTTTAAATAGCGTGCCATGGCGCATGACGGTCCGAGGCGAGAAGGTCTTCGCAACAAGATTTGATGGTGCGCTATTATCTATGATGTGCTCGCCACAACTGCGCCACGACCAAGACGACCAAGGTGAGAGGCGACCGCAACATTGACTTGTGGCGCAGTTCTTGAGTCGTGCCGGAGATTAAAGGAGCTTCAATGTCTTTTCCGGTCGTGGTGCTTGAGATCTACTGATGTTATGTTCAAGGTCAGATCTAAACGAGTCATGAGAGATTTGACACAGGCTGAGTCATGGTTGAATCTGGCTAGTGTGAGAGTGTTCATCTCCTCAGACGGAAGCTCAAAAATGAAGCCGCAAATTAAAAGAAGATGATGAAGTAGGCGGGGATCGAGGAGGTGCGGCGGCCCAGTTTGTTTTGGGCCTTTATAGCTGTGTGGGACTGACTTGAACCCGTTGATGATGATTTTTTCCATTTTATATTATTATCAGAAGTGAGGGTCTATGGATACAGCTCGATCCCTTCTTCTTACTGACTTAGAGAGTCTATGGATACAGTTGGATCCCATCTTCATCATTGAGAGGCTACCTACTTTATCGAACCCGCTTCTATTTCTGAGGCCTTGTTTGAACCGCTTTGGTTTTGTAATATCTTCCTTCAAAATTGCAAGCAAAGTTGGTTACAAAATCCAACAAAACTCAAAATTTTCAACTGAGTCCCTACATTTGGGAAATTTTGAACGAAAGGTACAAGAATGGATCCAGCTATATTTTCTAAGGTATATACATTTGAGAAGAACTTGGGCATCTGTTTAGTATACTTTGAATACAGATCCGAAACCTTCTTCTCCAAGTTTGTTGGCTTGGTCAAAATTGTTTGTTGCAACATTCAGACCTGTTTGTTGCAGCTTGCTGGAACCAAGAACTAAACAGGTTTATTTCCCTACGATCGCCTAGTGTCTATGTTGCGAACCACCTCGCTCGCCATGGCGCATGGCGACATGCGAAGACCTCCTCGCCACTGACCGCCATTCGCCATTCGCCATTTAAAACCCAGAACCAAACATACTGACACTGATATTTCTAATCAAGCGTCTAGGACTAGTAAGTTTATGACTTCCTGGACATCTTACCGAGATCTTAAACTTAAGGCGCTTACAAAATCAAGCGGATCTTATAAAAGTGACAATAGAAGAGCTTACCATCTTGTGGAAGTACTCAAGACATGTTTGATGAATCTGTTGCATGGCTTGAATGACTAACAACAAGAGGTGGGCGCAAAGCTTTGTGGCTGGCTTCTGCTTCTTTACGAGCATTGTACATCTCTTCTGTTTCAACAACAACCATCCTTTTAACCTGCATAGAGTCATTAACCATAAAAATCAGATTTTTAAGTCTACATTATCCCTAAACGAGGAATATTACAAATGAGAACTAAAGAGAACCTGTTGAATCATTCTTCTAATGGATGAAGTGTTTGAGTGTATAACAGTACGATGGCATCTACGAAGTCCCATAGCTTCAAGTCTTCGCCTGTGAAGCTTCCTAGTTCCCGGGAGACCTCTCACTAATGTTATGTACAAGCTCTGGCTCCATTCAATCGGCACTTGTGCTTTGAAAGCTCTAAAACCACTCATCGTTTTTGTGTCTCCTTCATAAATAAGACTCTGTAACCATATCAAATCGACACAAACACAAAAATTAAGTATCGATACATCATACAAATATTAACTCAAGGATGACCAAAAAAAAAAACATTAACTCAATTTCTACAACAATTTGTGACAAGAGATAAATCAAGCAAACAGCTTCACTTGTGAAAATTTCGTAATTGATTAATGTGTATAACAAAGCAATTTGAAGCAATCTAAGGAAAATAAAAGTATAAACAGGATATTTGAGTGCAAATTAAGAATCTCAAAGATGAATCGATCAACAGATCCAAACCAATCAATCACTCACGATAACACACAGAAAATTCCATAGAGGTATAAAGCACAAGAATTCAGAGACAGAATCACGAATTTAAAACCTAATCAGATCGATCATTTCCAAAGAAAAGAGGAGTTGCATAATGTGAGATTTAAAAGAGGCACTCAGATATTTAAGTGTTCGAATCGAAATGGATGGTTTCCAGTACCTGGAAGAAACAGAGGCGAGAAGTCCGGTGAAAGAGTTCGTCAGAGAAGTACTCAAGACGGCGGATTGAGCTCGGAAAATCTTTGAGATTCGCGTTTAGCCAAGGGTTTAGGTAGCTGAACAATAGTTAAACGACAACGGTTCTGCATAGCTTAAGATCTTCTTGTGGGCCTTTTCTGGGCCCATTAACTAATAATCCCAAAGTATCTTATTTTCCTCGAACTAAATCTTTACAACTTTTCCCCCAAAACATACTATTGTATTCGTATGAATCTTTCGATCTTACTAATCTTCCAAAAACAATATTATTTACCCAAGAAATATATGATAAACAGTCAAATTCCATTGCTTTAATCATTGATTTAACCTCTAATTGGTAAATTTTATTGTTTTCTTGCTTTATGAATAAAACAGTAATTTCTGTTGCTTTAAGTATTGGTTTTGGTCAATAATATACTAGTTATAGGCGATTAAAATTAAAAGTATGATCAAAGTAAAATTTCTATCTACAGAAGTGTTTTATAGTAGCTGAAACAAAACTAAAAGAAAAATAAAAGCAGAATATGACTTTATTACACAGATCCGGTCCCGTCGATAAAACTCATAAAGTAAAGATTTTAAACGTCAAAAAGAGATTAATAAATTTAAAGACATCATTTTAGGTGTAGTGGGTTTAATAACATTTATTATTTTTCTATAACATAAGTTCGAAATCTAGTGGTATAATTATTGTTGTGTTTTTTTCAAACATATGTGTTAATGGATCAAATAATTTTTTTTGCGGACCGGCTCTGCCTACACATATTATAATCTCCAATTTACAATGATACTAACAAGTGCATGCCTTCATGTTCCTTTAAACGTATTGATAGGCAAACCATCATCATCATTTCTCTTCTTATGATAATCTTCAGTCTCTTTCTTCTTTTTAAATTCCTCTTTCACTTTCTTCATCTCTGGTTCCGCTTCAGAATCACCGGAGACGTTGGTCGCCGCGACTGCTCCGTCGTTTAGCCTTCTCCACCGTCTCCTAGCAACACCTTGTCTCGTGAACTCCTCCGCCGTCGAAGGAGCTTCTTCCCTCCCTCCGCTCGCACTTCCTCTCTACGTACACATAAAGAAAATACCCCCACAATTTAATATATATATATATATAGTATATATAGTTAATTTATTTCATCAAAAACATAGGATCAGAATATATACCTTAAGGTAAAAAGAGTAAATCCAGGCTTTTATATTAGCCTTGGAGATTAATTATAGGTTCACATAATATCTCAACTTCTTTTTATGAGGCTGTTTTCTAAACAGAAGTATCTGAGTGTCCTTTGTTGCATGCATCCTTCGATTGATCTCCCAGTTAATTAGAAACACTGCTTTTTATGTGACACGTAAGCAAAGATAGACAAATCACGTGTCAATAAAAACAGTCAACGTCTTGCCCGTTGGCTGATATCGTCCTCTTTGCTGCTTTAACCTTTAGGGTTCTCTATCGGTTCTCTAACATTCCGGGATGGAGACGAACGGTGGAGATCCGTCGGAAATTGTCCGGGAATTAGAAAAGTTAAAGCTCAGGAAGGCGGAAATAGAGCACCGTATATCGACCCTCGAAGCAAAGCTCCAAGATACGGCGGCGGTTGAACGGTGTGACGCCGTATCTAATGGTTACTCTGATCCAACGGTGCCGGCGCTTGTACACGGGTTGTCTCCGGATCAGATTTACCGTTACAGTCGCCAACTATTACTCCCTTCGTTTGGTGTTCAAGGTACTTTGCTCAAACACTCAAATTCAACTCAGTTTGCCTTTTGACTGAATTGATTTCAATTTAAATTTAGCCAATAGGAAGATAATCGAGATGGATGATTCTGGGATTTTTGATGATGGAGCTGAAAGATTAAAACTTTAAATTTGGGTTTCTTTACTGATGTTTGAATATGCTCGCTTATAAAAGATATGAAAAATTTGACTGCTTTTGTTGCTATATCTGCTCTCGCTTATGATGTTAAGACAATACAACATGTTACCTCTCTGATAAACTGCATTTGTTTGAAATCTGGATTGTTTTGTTTCCTCTGCTAGTGTTGTTCCCTAAATTGATTCTTCCGTTCTGTTCTATGTGTGTGTATGATTTTTAGGACAGTCAAATCTCTTGAAGTGTTCGGTATTAGTCATTGGAGCTGGAGGACTGGGTTCACCTGCCTTATTGTATCTTGCAGCATGTGGTGTTGGTATGGTTTCAGATTCTTACCTCAAATCTATCTACATATATCGATAGAATAGTCTCTGTATAGCTTTCTTTCTTCAGAAACTATTGGTTCTTCCTTGATTATGATGTTCTGATCATCGTTGCGATTTTTTTTAGGTCGGTTGGGTATTATTGATCATGATGTGGTAGAGCTCAATAATATGCATAGGCAGGTACGACTTGGAAAATTCTGCTGTGGCAACTCTTTCTTTTTTCTTGACTCTAATATGTGGTCTGGGGCTGAATGAAAGATACTACCTTTGGCTGATTTCTTTCTCTTTTGATTTTTCAATTATCCAGATTATACACACAGAAGCATTTATTGGCCATCCCAAAGTGAAATCTGCTGCTGCTGCTTGTCGCTCGTAATTCAAACTCTCACGTTGCATTCGAGCAAATTATGCCCACCTCTACTCTTTTGGTCTAACCATAGTTCCTTTATTTCCAGAATAAATTCGACAATCAAAATTGATGAATATGTGGAAGCTCTTCGCACATCCAATGCTTTGGAAATCCTCAGCCAGTATCCTTAGATATGTTAAATTGTTATGGGAAGTTTCAGTTTTCTGTATCTCTATTAGTCTCCTCAAAGTAAAGCATTGAATGGTTGTTGTTTCCATAACTGCATAAATTAGATATGATATCATAGTAGATGCGACCGATAATCCTCCAAGCCGTTACATGATCAGCGATTGTTGTGTCCTGTTAGGAAAGGTGAATCATCTTCTGACCTCTCTGTATATATGTCCTAAATGATGGTGATACATGAGTACTTCAAGTAGAAACTACCACCCATAACGATGCCCTGTTTATCAGTAGTCAGTTTTATAAAAGGCGGTATTGACCGAGCTTTTGCATTTTGTATACAGCCTTTGGTGTCTGGTGCTGTGCTTGGGATGGACGGGCAAGTATGTGATATGACAAATTGACATTATTGTGTTACTATGTTAAGCCACACATTAAACAAACACTAAACTGTTATTTTGATTTTTGTATTAAAGCTTACAGTCTATAATCACAACGGAGGCCCGTGTTACCGGTGTCTTTTTCCCACTCCTCCACCTACCACAGCGTGCCAAAGATGTTCTGATAGTGGAGTTCTTGGAGTAGGTAATAGGAAGGCCGATTTTTTTTTTCATTTTTCTTGCAAGGAGATCTCAAACAATTTTTTCATCTTGAAATTATCTTTTCCATTTTATTTTTCCTCAGTTCCGGGTGTTATTGGTTGTCTTCAAGCGCTAGAGACAATTAAACTCGCGAGCATGGTGGGCGAACCGCTCTCTGAACGGATGCTTCTTTTTGATGCTTTATCAGCAAGGATCCGCATTGTAAAGTTTTACTTGTTCTCTTTCTGTTCATCATTAAACTTAAGTGGGTTTCCATCGGCAAAAACTGATTGCGTAGTGTTTGCACAGGTCAAGATCAGAGGCAGGTCATCCCAGTGCACAGTTTGTGGAGACAATTCATCTTTCAATAAGCAAATGTTTAAAGATTTTGACTATGAGGACTTCACTCAATTTCCTTTAGTTGCGGTATTATTCTCTGTTTTCTCTTATCTTGAATCAAATAGTGTTGTCATCAACTGTCTCATATATAAAGTTTATCTGCATCTTGATCACAGGGCCCATTGAACCTGGTTCCTGCAGAATCAAGAATTAGCAGCAAGGAGTTCAAAGAAATCCTTCAAAAGAAAGAACAACATGTTCTTCTTGATGTTCGACCTTCTCATCACTATAAGATTGTCTCTCTCCCGGATTCACTCAACATCCCTCTTGCAAACTTAGAGGCTCGGTTAAACGAGCTTACTTTAGCTCTAAAAGAAAAGGAAGATGGTCATGTTAACACCGGATCTTGCACAAATCCGAGCCTCTACGTTGTTTGCAGACGCGGGAACGATTCACAGAGAGCTGTTCAATATCTTCGTGATTCGGGTTTCAATTCCGCGAAGGACATTATTGGAGGACTGGAAGCTTGGGCAGCCGATGTCAACCCCAACTTCCCCACCTACTAGCGGGAAATTTTTATGCACCAAATGGTAAAATCCATACCTCAAAGTGACTGAACTAGAAACATGTATCATTGTTAGTTATGTCATGTAACAAAACCTTATCACAACCATATGGAAACTATGTCTGAATCAGTGTGAGTTTTTGATGTTATAATACCTTGTAGTATGATTCAATCATATGAAACAAAGAGTGGATGATTCAAATCTTCATAGATGATTACTAACACATAACAAGTTTCAATGTGTGATGTTCATGACCAAGAAGGGTACAAGATAAAGTTTTTATTGACGAAAGAGAGACTCGAAAACTGTGAAAATCAATCATGAGAAGCAAAGCAAGGTTCATAGTAGCCCGTAAATGAAAAGTCTACATCTTTTGCAGACTTTTTTTTTTGAGGAAAGCTAGAGAAAGAGAAAGAGGTGGGTTTACAGCTACTTCTTCTGGTTCTCATTGTTATTCTCTTGGGCAGCTTCTGCCTCTTGCTCGTTAAACCTACGCTTGAATTTGGCAATTTGACCAATGCTTTGAGCCATTTGACGCTTAGCTCCAAAGTGATAGACTTTGCCAACATGGTGGATTCTTGTCATCATCACGTGCATCAATCTACCGCTTTGTGTTACATAAGAGATCCATTGCATCTGTGGGTGCAATCCTTTCTTCATTGTCCAACAACTCTACAAACCAAACAAAACAGCCATTCCTTCTTCAGTTGTGTTTAGACCCATCCAGCCTTAGAGAAATGCATTCGATGAATATCCAAATGAACAACGTAAATATATAAGCATTGTTGAGGCTTAACAAAGATTAATGAACTAAGCAATGTCTATATGTAAAAGATAAGGAAATGTAATTTGAAGGTGTTAGCAAAGGGTAATCCCATAAACCAAATGTTGAATCAATAGCTATTCAGCTCAATCAAGATCTACTTAAAAAAAATTGGCTTCACGCGGATCCAATACTTCTACCCTATAGTTGCTATAAACTGCTGATTTCTAATTGACATTTTATCGAACACTTTCCAGGCATGTCCTTACTCAATAAGCAATGCACAATTTCGACGGCTTTAAACCCAACAGAAAACAGAATTTCCTATCTTTTTTGCAATCGAGATGAGTTCAAATCGAACCGGCGAAAAAGAAAAAAAAGAAAATTTCTTAGAAAACATCTAAAGATTGAAAAGCAAAAGTTCAAGCCAGATCAATGAAATGAAGACGATGGAAAATGTATTTATAAATATATATATATATATATATAGATGGAGAGAAAGAGGTAAAGAAGTGCTTACGCGAGTAAAGGTAAAAGCTTGAGAGATATCGAGTTGTTCTACTTGGAAGTCTCAGAGCTCCGGCGATGGCAAAGGAAAGGGTCGATCTGATTGGGAGGGAGCACACCGCTAAGGTTACAAGAGCTTCTTTCTGCAGAGGGTTCCCAAATAATATGCAAACATTTAAACAAATCTAACTAAGAAGTTTAATGGGGTTTCTTTTATTGACATAGAAATTTAATGGGGTTTATTAAACAAAAAATGTGTCATTTTAACGAAATTCTTCTTAATTTATGGATTCAGTATGTAGAATTAAACAAGCCAATAAGGAAAAAAAAGTACTTGAAAAAAAAACCTTGATAAACCAACATAACCGTAACATCAAACACAAGTATGCAAATCCGTGTTGTTTATGCTTAGGCGCTTCAATTAGATACAGCCTCTTCTTTCACTGAGGGACAATGCACTCTTCTTATGAAGCCACCATTCATCGAACTCTGCTCTTCAAGCTCTTCTTCTTCTTCTTCTACTTCACGACTACTTAAACCGATTGCCTCAAAGATCATAGTGTTAACTTCTTTGAATCTCTCCTCCGATAAAGAAACTTCAGCTAGTAGCTTCCATGCCTTCTCCTCTGAAGCTCCTTCATAATCTTCTTTCCTCTTCAACACCATATGTCCACTCATCTCCCAAACCGCTGGATTCACTTGTGTATTCAATAACTTCGAGCTAACTTCCCCTAAAGCCTGTTTCTCTGCGTAACACTGCAAATCAAACAAACAATTGTTACAAAGCTCAGTCAATATCGAGTTTTTTCTTTAATGTTTTGAAGATTTAACCTGAGGAAGAAGGAAGATCTGTGTTCCAGAATCAGAGATGAGAATGTTGAAAGGAACGTTGTTGTTCTGAAGACAAACGGATGCATCTGATACAGTATCAGAGAGATCTTTAATGGAGTTTCCACCTTCGAAGAGAAGACCTCTCACAGGGTAATTCAAGAGTTTTGAGATTTTGACGCCATTATTGGTGGTAATGATCTTCAAGGAAGAAGTTTTCTCGATCGGGAATCGCATTGCCAAATAGTAAGCCTGTTCCAAGAAAAGATCTCCATAAATAGCACAATGATATAAGGATGAGCATTCAGTTATTTGGTTCCCTTCGTTATGTTTTTAATTCGATTTTGAGAATTCATAAACCAACTAAAACCAGTTGGCTATAAACTAATTTTGAGTTGATTTACCTGAAAGTGAAGATGGTTGATGGTAGCAAAAGCACCTAAACTGTTGTATCCAAGTCGGAAATACGGATTAGCGGCTTCAATCGCCATTTGAAGAGCAAGCAAAAGGCTTTCGCGATCAATCATTTGAGGCAAGCAATCAAGAACACGAGGAATCAGCAACACATGTCCATACTCAATCGGACTCACCTGTTTCAAAGGAATTTTAGTTCAACGTTTAGATAATCGATCAGCAAAAATGGAAAAAGATACACCCCTAAAAGCAACATCCTCACATTGATTGCAACGACGCTTGGAGAATTATCCGCGTCTAAAGGCATATTCGGGAAGAACTGGATTCCGCTATCATCATCATCTTCATTGCTAGCTTCAAACTGGAAAAGCAACTCTTCTTGACCAACTTTAGTGAAATTGAATTTGTTTCCATCAAATGGTTGAAGAACTTTATCAATACGGAACTCGGTTGGTCTCTTCTTGAGATGACGACCTTCATTTAGCTGCACAATGAAACCGTACTTCCCCGGTATAACCTATTATTACCAATTTAACAGTAAACCATCAAGCATCAAACAATGTGGAACTGAAACTTGATTCTTCAGCTCAAGTAAAAATCAACAATTTGAAACAGAGATTTGATTCTTCAGCTTAAGTAAGCATCAACAATGTGAAACTGAAACTTGATGCTTCAGCTTCACCAACCATCAAACAGATTGGGCTCTAAAAGTAAATCAATCAACTATAAACTAAAGAGAAAATAATACCTTGGATTCACAAGCAGTGACATCATAGCGAAAAAGACCTCTTTGAAAACGATCTTCCCACTAGAAAACATAAGGATTTGATGATACATTACTCAGACTTTTAATCAAACAACAGTAAACAATTAACAAAACTGAGAAATACCTCTCCAAGAACTAGGGATTCGAGCAATGTCACCGGAGATTCTGACTTCTCTCCGATGGATTTATCCAGATTCTTGCATGTATACAGAGGAAGTCTTGCCCCTGAAAAACAAACAAAGGTCAGTGATTTCAAATTGTAACAAAAGAAGAATTTGTTTTTCAGCTCTAACATAACATGTACCATTGATGCAACACTTGCTCAAGCAATTCCGACCACATCCACCTCCTTCCACCGTTTCATCTTTCTGGTAATTTGACACGACGGTTGGAACCCTTTTGATCTTCAACAACATTCTCAATTCACAAATTTCGACCAAGATAATAGATTTATACAGGATTAAAAACTAAAAACCTAATTTAAGAAAAGGGTTAGAGTTAGTGGTGATTGTAAGAACCGCCTCCTGCTAGGAAGAGGAGATCGGAAGGACTGCCGCCTTCAGACGGCAGAGCTCCACGTCCTCCGTGCGGCAAAGGATTAATTATGATTAAACAACCCTTTCGTTGGACATGAAAGCTCACAGACCGTGACTTTATCCCGTGTATAGCCGTGATTAGCGATAACCAATTTCCCCGGAGACTCGCCGGAGAAGAAGAAGAAGAGGAAACAAAAAGGATAGATTTTTCGGTGTGGGTTTCAATCACTCTTTGAGACTAAAATTGATGGTAGATGAGTGAACTAACTAGAAAAGAGAGCGAGATTCACGTGTTTTGTATCTGTGTGGAAGAGTCCAGGTTGTGATTCGGAAGTATGGGTATTGGGAGAAAGATAAAAACAATTTATTTTCACGGGTTTTATCGGGTTACGTCTCTTTCCACACGAAAACAATTATATAATCAAAATACACAAATTTTAGATCCTCTTTTATATCCAATCCAAACAAATTTTATTGTTTAATATATAATATAAAAATTCGAATTACAAATCCACCCATATTCACAATTCGAATTTTAATTATCTATAATATATTATTAGTGATTTAATAATAAACAAAAATAATTAACCGTTAAATTTACAGTAAACTAATTTTAAATTAATTTTAATTCGATTTCAAGTAAACCAAAAATTTAAACATGACTTTTTTGTATTTTAAGTAGATTTCACCTTTGAATTGAAATTAAAGAATTACAAACGATTTTAATAATTAAGTTTTAGTCAATAATTTTTTTGTTTTAAACAAATATAAAAGAAAATTTAAAATATATGTAAATCTAATTTTATAGTATAGTTTTAGCGTGAAAATATATCGTCTGTCCGATTTTATCTCTTCATCTTTGAAGTTTTTGTTTTTGACCCGATTTATTATTTTTTGACCCGTCCGGTCGTATCTATCCGGAGTTGGTCTATATAAGTCAACCTATTGACTTTGAAAATTACGTCATCTGTTCGTGGTGGATACCCAATTCCAAAATAAAAGTCGTGATGAGGTAACTGCTACATATCAAAATAACCATAACTAAATTAGGGGCGATGTGCAGGGTGATTTGCAAAATTTAGTACTCTTTATTATACCTTTTACTAAATTTTAAAATCTACATTGAAAACTCAAGACTACATTTTTTATAAAATAAAATAGTAAAACAATATTCTTTAAAAAATGGAAAGAATATTGACTGAATCAAATAGTTATGTAATAGAAAAGTAAAATTCGACTGAATAATGTACTTATTAGTGTTCTGAAATTTAACTATATACAATGAAAATCATAAAAATTCTACTCACTAAGAAAACCCCTAATATACTCACTTTTAAGAGAAACTATACTGCTAATTAAGTAAATAATAGAGAAATGAATGAACTAAAAAATATTCCTCTAACTTTATAATGTTCCATTCATTCTTGTTGCATTTATTCCATTTGGAACTTAATTATGTTCCCTAGTAAAATTGGAGATCAGCTATGAGGAAAAATATTTTATTTTATGTATTATACGGATAACATTTTTGTGATATTATATTGGAGTGTATTTATATACTTATAAACCTTAATATAAACAGCAGCAATGTTGGAACGAGGATGTTCCACTTTATTCGTAGACATTAAAAATAGAAAAAATAATCTATTTTTTATATACCCCTCAAAACATTATGGGAATCCAAAAATACACACAACACCTTAATTAATTATTAAGTAATTAATTAATTGGACCGATCTTTTCTTAATTAGCGTCCACGTAAATAAATGATCCGTATAATTTTACTTAAATCAGTTTTTTTTTCTTTTAGTTAGCGTGCGTAAAAATTTAATTCATCACGCGTAGTTACAGAGACCGTAGACGCAGAACTTTCCGCGATCGCAACGATGGTTACACTCACCGCAATGGCGTTTATCGTAAGCCACGTAGACGCACTCACCGCGACAACAGGTTTGTCCGAACTTGCATTTGTTCTTACATGCACCACAGTTATTGTCGTCTGTTGATAAATCCATACACTTGTTGTTGCAACAAGCCATTGTAGCGTTTGTTCCTGTGCTGTATAAGCTGCTGGTGCAGATTTCGTTGTCTTTGTTGCAATGATCAGCTGCGTTTGGGTTACGGGCTTTTGGTCCTTGACCCTCGTTGACTTTTTCAGCCAAGAACCGACTCGGTCTGATCTTAACTGCTCTTAGTGGTGTAAGGTCCTTGAAAGAGTCTTCGAGAGCAAATATTGTGGTCGTGGTGGTGGTTCTGGTGGTGGTGATGATGGCGATTGTGATTGCGGTTGTTATTGCAATTGTGACGAGTAGCTTCATGAATTGAGCCATTTTCTCGTGATCTATGAGTGCGTGTGTGAGTTAAAGCGAGAGAGATTGTTCCTTTTCCTTGGTTTGTCTCCTCCTTCTTCTTCTTTTATTGGTTGTGATTGCTGTTGCCGAGAGAGAGGAAGAGATTTGAAAAAGAGGGAGAGAAGTTGAGTTGTGAAGAATTGAGGAGAGGGTGGACTTAGGTTTATAGTTGTGATCGAGACGAGTTGACGCGTGAATTATGGTGAAAAAGTGAATTAAGGTTTCAAGCGATCGATCTTCTCTAGGGGAGAGGCATCTTTTTAAATGGGCATGTATATAAATATTATATATTTTTAAAAAAGTTTATGTGCATGTATATGCACATGCTTATTTGCTTACGTTGGGGGTATACATACGCGTTTACAATAGAAAGTAGAAGGGAAATTTGTGTGTGACATGAATTCATCGCCTCCCTCATGGACCGGTCTGAGACGATTCAGGCGAGTTGCAAGGAGAAGCAAAGGCTTCCATTTTTTTTATTTTAGTTTTATTCTAATTTATTCCTTATTAAATTTCACTTCCTGGTTTTATTTGTCGTGGAAACCACACGAACCACTGATTTGTATTTCTAAATTAAGAAAATTGAAGCTACATGTCCTCTAACAGACACTTGCTTTAACTTGAATTGTAAAATTCGACCCTCATACGCCCAATCAACTACGATTATCTAAGTTAATATATAAGGAAAGGCCATTTTTACATTGTAATTTGTATCAATAAAATATTAAAACGAAGATTGTGTAAGTCAAGAACTTAGAAAATAATAGTTTTTTTATGTGGGAATCATGAGGGAGCTTAAAATAAGGTTAAGCTATTTTTTTCATCATTGAAAATATTTAACTTTTGCACAAAAGATCTTAAATCGAAATTCAGATTATTAGGTACATGATGATGATACTAAGTTATAAAAAGTAGAACATTATGAAATAATCCAATTTCGAAAATGCAATGAACAGATCAGTGTGGAATTCGACTGATCATGGTGTCCATTATATGATAAAGACCATTAAACTGTCATAACTTGGTTTGTTAAGTGAATGTATTGGCATAAATATACAATCGATACTTAAATTTTCGGAACAATTCTTGTAAACATTGCATTGATTTTTAGATATCCTGTATAGATTATACTACCTAATATAAATGCAAACTGGGATTGATCTGGTAAACCGGACCAGTGAATACGTCGAAGAAAATTCTTGAATATACCGGTCTATCTAACCGGTCAAAGACCGTCTCAACAAATGTTAGATTCAGTGATTGTTTATAATTCAAGTTAGCTGTGGAGAGAGGTCAACGCTTTTCTCCAGTTTGTTAAATAATGTAAATGTACAAACTTTACGTCACAAAAGTCAACACCATTCGGTTGTTGCCGATTTGGCTATTGACCTATACGATAATCTACTGTTTCTCTACGATATCTTTCTGTTGCCTCAGCTATTAAGCCACGCGCAAACTCCTTTTACGTTAATAATTTGAATGTCGATTCTCCTTGAACTTTACACACTAATTTGTTATTGAAAGTCGTGCAAACAATGTGCCGTATAGGTAGTTCAAACAAGAAGCTTTACTAGTTGCCTTTACAATTTACATAATGTGGTGTTTTTCTTGAATATCCTTGTAATATTTATACACCATTTTAAAAGTTTTAACCGGATTGAACTGGTCCAGTTATACACAATTGTATTGTCAGGATTCAGGAGTCCTGATCAGGAACTAGAGCTCAACTTATAAAACTTTTATCAAGGTTAATTAACTCAATGTCAATAAATGCTTTTATCAAGCCAATATAGTCGACTGAGCAAGAGTTTTCGGTCGAATCACATCTGTTAAAAACCTAACGAGAAAATTTTCGCCACTATAAAAAGAGTGAAACACAAGCCTTTTGAGGGGTGACAGGCAAGCCCCTACAACTTCTCGACTTATCATGTTGTTGTAAGAATGACTTGGTCTCACTCTCACATATTTAAAGAATAATTAATTAACAAGTGTACCGAATCAATTTTTCACTAGAACTTAGGGTGATTTTCAATGAATAAGTTAAGATCATGGGGAAAAAATATAAAATTTGCTTAGTATTGGGGTAGAAATCGCAAAAGATTATAAAAGACTAGCTAGTCTTGGTCAGTTGTTTGTCTCTAGTGAAGAATGCACGTCGTTTTATTTCTACTCAAACGGCAGTCAAAAAGCCGATAAAACGACATCATTTTATCTCATCGGGTCATATAGTCTGAAACGTCCGATTCCAAATTTTACAGACCCTAAGCTTCTTCCCAATTCCCAATTCCCAAATCTCCATTGATTTCCCTCCATCTATCTTCGCTTCTCCAATCCAGTGCTCGGAAGATTCACCAATGGATCTGGAGATTGTTGGTCGTCACGCTCTTTTTTTCGACGACGATTCGATGGCAACGTTTGTCAACTCCCCGACGGCGCTCGTTGACTGGAACAGCCTATTTATTGACCGGTACGATGTTCGTCACCTCCTCGCTTCTCCTCCTCCTCCGCGTCTCAAGCGCCGTCGTCCGAACTCAGACGAGCCTGACTTGGAATCGGAGCTCGATCACGAGCGTTACCTTGATTTACCGGCTGAATCTCCATGTCCGTCTCCTGATGAGCACGGTAAGGATAAGGAACAACGTAGAAATCTCCGTTTATCTATAGTTTATTTAGTTGGAGATGAGATTCGAACTAGCTATGTTAGAGACTTGCAACTTTCTAGAGGATGATGATAGCGAAAATTTTAGGTCGAATCTTAATTTGTTTGCCCTTTTGCAGTAATTGATCATATTTGGTTTCACTTTTGTATCGCAGATGTAAATGATGCTTCAGCAAATACAAATTCCGATGCTTTTCATGCTGTTCCCTTTTCATATGGAAGCTCCAGTGATTACAATGACCAGAAAAATGCTGATAATGAATCTGTGTTTCTCCCGCCTTTCCCCGTGCCTGATTATTTACTTCAACACCTGGTAAGTTACTGCTTTATCAGATTGTTCTCTTTAGCAATATGCACGCTTTTACTCATTTGTTTGGTACTTAACTGATATGGCCATGCAAACATCTGAAAGGTGCATATGTTATTCTAAGGACCAACATGTCTCTAAGTTTCAGATGCTCGGAGAAGAGATGGAGTTGTCTAAGGTTGTCGTTCACATGCACCTTGTTTCCTTTTGCTGCCATGACAAGGGGCAGTGCAGGTGGGATTAAGATGATAGAAATTCATCACTTACCAAAAACGTAAAAACTGAGTGCACATCAGATGATGCATTTCTATACAATTCTGATATTTGCAATTTATGGTTCTCGATACATATGTGAGATTTCAATATGTATATACCTGTGTGTTGCCAACGGTTCACTCCTTTAAAGCCAGGCGTCATTATATTTCACATTACTAATTGTTTTTCTTGTACATTTTTCTTTCCCTTTTTTTCAGCCTCCAACTGAGAAATTACATCAGATCATCACTAGAACTTCAAGCTTTGTAAGCAAACATGGTGGGCAATCAGAAATTGTCTTGAGAGTCAAACAAGGAGGCAACCCAACATTTGGGTTCTTGATGCCAGACCATCATCTTCACCCTTACTTCAGGTTTCTTGTTGAACATCAAGAGCTTTTGACAGGAAAGTCTTCTGGAGAAGATAAAAAAAATGAAGGTGAGAAGGATGGTGGAGCTTTGTCCTTGCTTGGTTCGGTTTATGGGACTGTAGAAGATGAAGATGCTAAAGAAGAGTCTGCAAATGACTCTAAAACAAACGAATCTGCTGAAGGCTATGATGGTGTTAAGGCAACTGATTCCAATGGTTCTGAAGGGTCGAAAGGAGCTGCAAAGATTGCCAATAAGAGAGATGCAGACTCTAAGCATTCTCTTCCGTCGAATGATCAAGCATCTTTCGTAAAAAGAAATCCATCTTTTAGCGCAGTTAATGTTGTAGAGAGGAAGCAGATCAATACAGAAGATAATGTTACCAAAAAACGTTTGACGTCTGATAAGTTGCAATCTTCTGCAATGCTGGCACAACCCAAGCATGAACAGCAGATTGTGGAGCCGACTGTTGAGATGAAAAGAGTGATCGATAAGATAGTAGACTTCATCCAAAAGAATGGGAAAGAACTTGAGGCTACTCTTGCTGCACAGGATGTTAAATTCGGGATGTTTCCATTCTTACGTCCAGCTAGCTTATACCATGCATATTATCGGATGGTTCTCCAAGAAGCTGAAGAGGTACGTCTATTTCAAGCTCCTAAATGTTCCTGCTACAGATTTGGTGCTGTTTCATGTGCTTTTGAAACCTTTTGATTTTAACTTTCAATAATATACTACGTTGGCTGATTTCATATGCAGTTAAAATCATGTGACAAAGGCGATATTACCAAAAAGGAAGACGTGAGGCGAGAGAAGATAGGCAATGCTGTAAAAGATGACAAACCTGCTTTTGGGAGTGTTTTACCGGATGATTCTGCCAAGAAAGAGAAACTAAAAATGCTTAGTGAAAAGCCAGAGGTTGAGTTGCACAATGAACCATTCAAGCCTGTCCAACCACAGATGAGGGTCACTGTAGATGCGGATACTGCTGCTGCTATTCTTCAAGCGGCCAGAAGAGGCATAAGGAATCCCCAGTTGGGGATTTTATCAGGCAAACCCATAGATGAGACTTCTCAGAGCCTCGGAAATGATGGATGTTACCCGTCATCTAAGTCTCCTGATTTGGCCAAATCTACAGGTCAACTGATTTCTGGCTCCGCTGCTGCTAGTGAAGCTGATTCTTATGAAGTAGGCTTGTCTAAGGAGCAGAAGTTGAAGGCAGAAAGATTGAAACGTGCAAAAATGTTTGTGGCCATGTTAAAACCCGGTGCCCAGACAGTGCAACCAGCTGAACCATCTCGAAGCTTATCTGTTGAACCATTAGACTCTGGGATTTCTGGATTAGGTGCTAATGCTGCCAAAGAAAGAGAAGGTAGCTTAATTCCATTTGAAGCTGAGACAAAACAAGCATATGATGGTAACAGTGAAAGACGATCAAAGAGGAATTACCGCACGAGATCACAGGGAGATGAAGGTGATAAGATGGGACAAGAAGAAGGAGAAGAGGAAGAGAGCAGCATGGAGGAAGCTGCAGAAGAAACCAAGACTGATAGGATGCATTCTTCTAGTAGAAAACGACATAATAGGCATAAACATAAAACACGATATTCTTCTAAGGAAAGAGATTCTTGGGACAAGCACAAGCATGAGAGCTCCTCGGATGATGAGTATCAGAGTCATTCACGTCATAGACACAAACGCAGCAAATCTTCAGATAAGCACGAGGTATATGATTCTTCTGATAATGAGCGTGAGCACCGACACAGATCTAGTAAGCATAACAAAGATGTTGATTATTCTAAAGACAAGCATAGCCATCATCACAGATCAAGGAAGCGTGATAAGCATCGTGATTCATCTGATAATGAGCATTGTCACCACCGACGCAGATCCAGTAGACGTAAGCACGAGGACTCCTCAGATGTTGAACATGGTCATCGACACAAGTCTAGTAAACGTATGAAGAAAGATGAGAAAATAGTGGAAGAGGAGACTGTTTCAAAGTCAGATCAGTCTGATTTTAAAGCTGCTCCTGAAGATAAGATCACATCCCCTCAGAACGAACCAACTCAAGTTTCGGACGAGCTAAGAGCCAAAATCCGTGCCATGTTAGCTGATACCTTGTAAGTTTATTTTAGAAGGGTGTAGAAGTTTAAAGATTTTGGTGGATTTTTAGATTTGGTGAATTTCAAGGATAACCCAATGAACCTACGAGGCTTTTGGAGGCTATAAAATCAAAATTGTAGCGATGACTTGGTACAAGTTTTATTAAATTTTACAGGGTTTTGTGTGAACAAAATTGTTCTAATTTTATAAAAGTAATAAACCATTTTACGAGCTCTTCTTCACCTTTCGGCGGTTGAGTCGGTATTACAGGGCTTCTTTACTCAATCACATTGGGTTAATGCAAATCATTTAAACGATTCAATTCAAAGAATATGATCTTGTTACCAAAATTATTGGCAAAATCTCGATTCAGGGCGTCATAATTTCTCGGTGCCAGATCAGACTTTTCTCGTTCCATATCGGTATGCACTAGTATCGGATTGACAATGCCAATGATTCTGTCTGATCTATTATAAGGTGAAATGGTCGGCGAGCATCTAAAGTATAAAGGTCATAAAAACGATGACTGATCTATTATAAGGTGAAATGGTCGGCGAGCATCTAAAGTATAAAGGTCATAAAAACGATGATTTTTAGTTTGTTCGTTTGTAAGTCGCATAAGGTTGCGACTGTGCTATATAGCCATTGTCTGTTGTAATAGGCTTCGGTCAAATCATGCGACCATACGTAGATCGCTGCGTCAAAAGTTTTCAGTCGCAGAAAAATTTTGACTGTGTGTCTGGTTATGTTGCATCTGATACTATTGCGGTTGTAATTAGGACCAATCGATATTCGTTTATCTGCCACAAAAAATTACAACTACTATTGCGATTAGACGTGTACTTATTAAACAAACAGTAATTACAATATTTAACCGTAAACCGTAGCCGCTGGTGGCAGACAAGCAAACATACCTTCGTGTAAAGAGCCGTCTCTTGAGATGCTTAGGGATGAAATTAAGAGTGAGTTTCACTTTTGTTGACGTAAGAAAGAAACTCTAAAGAAGATTTTACTATAAATTGTTGTCAATGTCATCGACTATGCAATTACTTGAAGCTTACCCCTTAATTGGACAAACTTTACTTAGCCTCTCTTCTCGATTGAAAAGGCAATAATATTAGAAAAACCTTCTTTTTTGGGTTCGAATCTCTCTTTTTCAAGACTTTTATATTTTATCTTCTTAATTTTCATTGGTTAATGCTTTGTTGGAGCCTTGGAGGTATCCTTTTCTTTTTTCCCATTGTATACTATTTCTTTTATGCTTTTTGTATTTTTTTACTGAAAATCTCAACGCCCAATTCGATCAAAAATAGTGTCCAAAATATCTTGAGTGGTTTTCTTTGTGGAGCAAATCACAGTAAAGTTAAATTTCGAAAAAAGAATCAAAGTAAAATTTATAAAATAGTTACAGGAAAAAACAATGTCACAAGTCACAACAAGTATATGACTAGATTCCAGCAAAATGATTATAAAAATTTGAAGAAACAAATGGCACTAATTAGAGTTGGGATTTGCTGGGAAAGCATAAGATTTTTTTTAATACGGTTTCCAATAAAATAAATTTGTTTTCACATGTTTTTCATCATTAACAGAGCTGTTTGTAACAAGGTTAAACACATGACACTCGCAAAAAGGTCAATTTTAAAAACAAAATTTACGAATAATCGTGCATGCATAATACTAATAAACTATATATTACACGGAAAAAAACTAGGTAACTTTTTTAAGCGCTTGGCTAGTCGATCTACCGTTTGGTTAATTAGCTAACGTATTTTAAATTTGTATTTGTTATTAGTTTAAGTAAAGGGTCAAGTGTCATCAAACGACGTTTGCAATAATCGTTTGTTTTGATAATCGATCTCTTACTTACCACCCTTTTTAACGTAAAATTATAAAGTTGCTGCTAACGTAGTATTTAGATTTGCGAAATTCCTAATATTTTGAAATCTCTTTAAGAATTTTAATTTCCTTTTTACGTTTCCGAAAACATTGCAACGGAAAAAACATGTACCAGACTAATAATTAGAGGCTAGAGGTGGAAGTAGAATACGTAATTAAGAAGCATAAAAACAAACGAACGTCTCTTGAAGAAACCTTACTAAAAACGCTATACAACATAGCGTGATTTTACTTGTCACTTTTCACTTCACGCTTTCGAAACCTTTTTCTTTAGATCCCAATAACATGTATGAAGCCGCGTTTGTTTTAGTCGTCCATCACCCAATATATATATATATATAATAAAAATAAAGAAATTTTTAGCAGTTAGATTCGGAACCAATCCAAATTCATTTGACACCTAAAACCTATAATAAATTTATTTAATGCGTTAATATACAAAATTAAAAAAAAATTAAAATTAGTCGTATATTGAACTTCGAACTCGACATTTTTATCCATAAAATTTTTTAAAACTATTGTGGTACAAAATATTGTTTCTAAATTGTTAATATATTTTAACTCCTAAAACTCAGGACCCGGCTGGCTAGATTTAATATTTAATTTCAATCTAGTAACTGAAATGAAAAAGAAAAAAACGATCTGAATCCAACTGTATTCTCTAAGCAAAGTAGAGATGCGAATAAATTTTGCCAACACCTTCATCTTTCTTTTAAAACCTTTTTTGCTATAGAATCTTCTTGCAAACCCCCTAGCTTGCATTCCAATTAAAGACATTTTCACATAATGAAGCTCCGCATTCACATTTCAGTGTTTTCACACTGCTATTGCCATGCATCATTTAACTTTACAGCATCAACTTATAAACCTTTATTTTCTTTAACAAAAAAAAGAAAAAAAAAACTAGACCTTTATTTCCGAGTTTTAATTTTATTGTTTGGTATAAAAAAAAATAGTAGGATTGTGACATGGATAAACGCACCAGCAAATGTTTAACTATTTTTTTTTAACAATAGATTAATCCCACGCTAATCCCGTACTTAGCTTGAGTTTCCGCCACGTGGCAACATTATTTAACTTCTTTTTCTTTTCTTGAATTTATTTGTGCTTTTGTTTTCCCCTTATTGGTGGATCGAAGTTACGGCGCCGTCCACTCTGGCGTCATGCCGTCAGAGCTGTCATCTTCCAATCTACTTATGCCACGTGTCTAGATTCACACAAAATGTTTGAGAAATAAATAAAAGGGGCACAAAAAGTAAGAGCTCTACCAAATTTTGTGTTTTTATCATGTACCGATATACATAATACATTTATGGTAACAAATATTATAGGATACATTATACTTTTTGGGATAATGTTCAGCATTTTATTGGGTTTGTTAGATATTAAAAATTAGAAAAACAATGATAGTATAATACTAGTAATTACTAAATATTATAACTTGAACCAAGTGTATATCACAAATCTTGAATAAGATCTTCTTCTTTTGTTTTCTGTTACTTTTCATAATACAATATTTATCAAACTTAGCATTTATAAGTTCTTATCACATACTTTTCATAAGTAGAACATTATGTTTGTATAATGGTTTATCTGATGGACAATAATTATGTGCCATTCTACCAACCAAAAACAGTTTAACGTTTCTGCATTACTTTTCTTTGACGTGAAAACAAATAACTAATGAATATTTTAATTATAGCTATTTTGATCTTCTTATCAATTAATTAACTGTAGTAAATAAATTTTTAAAATAGTTTAAAATTTTATAGAATCGCTTGTACCATACTGTTAACTTCATATAAAATTATTTGCAATTGAAATATTTGCTAAATATGCATGCTACTATATTCAAGAACATGATTAAGTCATGGTTCTTCAATTCTTTAATGAGAGCTTACCAATGATCAAGTCATATTTTATCTTAATTTTTAACGCATTTTGAATTCGAACTGAAACGGCTGTATTAGATCTAAGAAGTACAAATCTAGAATTAAATTAAAGTGGAAGATAAGGTAAAGTTTTGGTGCTTAATAATTGGAGGAGAAGAAAAAGATAGAATAAAAAAAAAGAATGTCATCTCTGTTCAGACTTTGACATAAGACACCAAAACCCCAAAACCCCATACCAAAGTCATATACACATATAATTTGTGTGAGTGTGTATATATAAATAAATCACATCATAAGTCTTTGCTTTTAACATTTAAAACATCTGAGATCTTTCTTTCTCTCTACAAACTCATTTCTCTCTCTCTCTATCTATCTCCTCTGTTTTTTTACTCCCTCTGTTTCCAATGGAGGAACAAAACTGGATTAGAGGGCCAGTCATTGGCCGAGGCTCAACCGCTACAGTCTCTCTTGCAATCACAACCTCCGGTGAATTCTTCGCCGTCAAATCCTCTGAGTATTCTTCATCGGCGTTATTGCAGAGAGAACAATCGATTTTGTCCAATTTGAGCTCTCCTTACATTGTCAAATACATTGGGTCTAATTTAACGACGGAGAATGATAAATTGATGTATAATCTCTTGATGGAATACGTTTCTGGCGGGAGTATTCACGATTTGATCAAAAATTCTGGCGGGAAGTTACCGGAGCCGATGATTAGATCCTACACGCGCCAGATTCTGAGGGGATTGATGTATCTTCACGATCAAGGAATTGTTCATTGCGATGTGAAGAGCCAGAATGTGATGATCGGAGGAGGAATTGCAAAGATCGTCGATTTGGGTTGTGCTAAAACGTTTAAGGAGAATGAGAATTTGGAATTTTCCGGTACACCGGCGTTTATGTCGCCCGAGGTGGCACGTGGTGAAGAACAGAGTTTTCCTGCTGATGTGTGGGCTTTGGGGTGTACGGTGATAGAGATGGCTACAGGGTTTAGTCCTTGGCCGGAGCTAAACGACGTCGTTGCTGCGATTTACAAGATTGGTTTTACCGGTGAGTCGCCGGAGATTCCGATGTGGTTATCGGAAAAAGGTAAAGACTTTTTGAAGAATTGTTTGAAAAAAGATCCAAAACAGAGATGGGCTGTTAAAGAATTGCTTCAACATCCGTTTCTTGACGAAGAAGACGACAACGACGAATCTCATCGTCTGAATTCTTCATCTCCTAGTACTGTGTTGGATCAAGGTTTCTGGGATTTATGCGAAACCTCTAAAAGTCGATTAATTCAAGCGGATCACGAAGACCCATTTGCGAATTCTTTAAATTTCTTAAGTGATTTTTCACCGGCGGATCGGATCAAGAAACTCGCCGGAGATGAGAATTACGGTGAACTGGAGTTAGCTACGGAGGAGGACGGTTGGAATGAAGTTAGGCGAGAGATAGAAAAACGTAACGAAGACGAAGATGCAAATTGCGTTGAAGCAACGTCATTGGAGGAAGAAGATGTTGTAGGAATTGAGAATTGGATCTGGGATCAAGAAGACAGCTTGTTCTTGGAATATTCTCCTGAGAACAACATTAATTATGTTTACTTTCATAACTTCTTTGAAGAAGATATAATTCTATATTATGATAATCTTGAAGATGGTTTTGTATCCAAAAATGATAATGATAATAAAATTCATTTCTTTAGCCACATTACAAGTTCTTGTTTAGATTCCTTATCACAATCGACTCGACGCCGTTTTGACAATTATTATTACACCGGAAATTATAAAGCAACAAGTGAAATTATAGTTTCAGTTTTTTAGGCATTGGGAAAAAACGTTATATATATATTTTTAGTTGATCTAAAGTTTGACGATAGTCATTTGTTGACAAAGGGTAGACGATTATGTCATCAGGTATGACTAGTCATCGCTTATCGACTACTCATTTGTCGCTAATTTGCTACATATTCACATTGAGCTCTCCTTACATAGTCAATTTTAGGACATTCTATTTAAACAATGTCAACTAGATGATCATTTCATATATATTAAAATTATAATTTTGGTTTTTGAAATTAACATGTAATAGTGGTCGTATAGTTTTGTTTTTCTAAACATAGAGATAATGTTTTATAATAACCGGAAGATTGCAAACTAAAGCCATACTAATTCTAGAAACTTATGTAGCACCAAATATTTTTGCAATCTAAGATATTCATAGTAGCAATGAGATAACTTGAACCTTGGTTCCCCAACCCAATTAGGTATTTATTACTTTATTAGGTAATTAGTATAACTTCAAAGGTTTGTATAAGTTATTATATGATAATTTACTTGTAATCTTGAGGTAGTTAACTTATAAAGGTGGTAGTAGGGGAAGGTCGTCGTCGTTGGTTGATATGTGTTTTTGGTAAGGAAGTTAAGTACGGAAACCACTCTACATCATCAAATTTGACTTTATATAAAGTCCAATTAATTTAGTTTTGTCTAACATTTATCTAATATATTCCCTTTGTTTTAATATTATTTTTGTGTTTACCCAACCCGTGAAGGAGTTTCATTCAAATGTGAAAGCATAAGACTTTTCTGGGGTCTATAACTAAAGTTGGCGTTTACTTTCTACACACTAAGCAAAGTTCGGTATTTCTTGACCAAGTTCATTCACGTTGACTTTCATCTCAATTCTCTAGGTCGATCGATGCCTTTCATTAATTAATTCGTAATAACTGAAGTCGTCCCACTTTCGAAATTTGTTTGGTGTTTAAGTTTCGAAAAAAGTAGTTTGTTGTTTTATAACATATCTTGTAGTCAACCAAGGTATAGTTCTTAAATCAAACTTGTTTTCCATGTAATATTAATTTACCGAAAAACCCCGTTAGCATGATTTTATCAGATTGCGAATTTTAGAAGACCAATTCCTCGATCGAAAGTTAGTTTGAATGTCCACTATTTTTGGTCATTAAAATTTTGAAATCAAAAGAGATAACTGAAAATAAACACACATTTGATACCTAACTAAATGAATGATATCTTAATCAACACCGTACGGAAAATAAAATATCTAAAGAAAAGTAGGTTGAAGTGTCCCACTTAATGTCCTAAAGCTTGATGGTGAATCGGTGATGAATGATGACTCTATGTGGACGTCAAAATGACCTCATGCCTCAAAGTCAAAACATCTTATTTATAGATGAGAAAAAAAAACGAGTTAAAAAATTATCAAGTTTTTTTTCAGATTAAAAACAGTTTGGTGACAGCCATTAGCTATCCTACAAGAAAGACGAGCTTATCAGTCATAAGTTACGTACATATATTGTCATAATTCGACCAACTGACATAATTATCATACAAGAAAAAACATAACTAATATCGTAATGGCTAAATACTATATAACTAAACGAATGGATTGAACTATCTAGATTTGTATCAACGTATAGTTAAATTTATATCGATATATTTTTTTAACTACGGTATTCATATCACCGATGTTGACTTTGTAGATTTAATTTTTACTTTTGTTTTGATCCAATAAATCTGATTATAAATTAACGACAGCATTATTAAAATTTTATTTTAGAAATGCTTCTAATTTTCACCATTTCCTTTCAGTTTTTGGGTAATATGGATCTAAAAATACAACAAATTCAACGAAGATATCCCCTAATTTTGACGACTTTTTATTTTCTGAAAATCATCAAAAACTAGCACCACACGAGACACCATTTTTTCAGAATAATTTAGAGCCATTATAAATGTCTTTTATAGAATTAATAGGTTGACTTTAGAAAAGTTGGAAGTGTTGTCGCTGGCACACACTCACTACACCATAAATCTTATGTAGTCACTTTTTTAAAAAAATATAGTTTTGCTGATGTTTCATGTATTCCACTTGGATTGCATTAGTAGGTGTATATAGACCCTAAACCCTTATCCATTTGAACTTCTAATCCCTTTTTACATATTTTTATATGAACAAAAGTTAACACTGCCAAAAAAAAATTTATTTTCTAACGAAACCTATATCTATATATATATATATATATTTATATTTCTTAATGGTTGTTATGTTAACTACTATATATGTTTTTAGTCACTAAAAGATTATCATGATACCTAATTAGTTTTTATATATAATAATTAGTATTCACATACTTAACGTTCATAGCATATCACATAAATGTAATATAAAAATCAAGGATCTTTTATTTCATCAAATCAAGGATCTTTGTGAGCGATATTTATCCTCCAACAATCAATTACCAAAACATTCACCACCACCAATTATTACCTGACAATATAAGATCAAAGAGAGCTCAAAAACAGCACTACAATAAGAATAATTTCCACACTTCATTAATATTCCTTATCCCCGTACTTGTGCACTCCTCTTTTCCAATCGTCCATGTCCACGTCACAAACCCTTGGATCCGAGAGCAAGTCTCCGTGACTCACGATGCGTCACGACACGAACCACATGTCATTGCAACATAGAGCCATCCATACCGTTTCGTGTGAGCTTGTATTTTAGTTAATAAGTTGAGATCACATATTTGTAACTATATGTTTCTGATATTTATGTATATAATAATTGGGTTGATTGAGATTACTAAGAAATCTTGAGACTATCCGTAACAACCATTTCCATACGTCATGAATCTCTGAGAATAACTTACACGTAATCGTAATTCATCTTATGTGTTAACTCATATCCTTGCCATCACATCATGAACAATGCACCTCAATGGAAATAAAAAAAACATTTAACCCAATAAAAATCAGTGGCATTATTTTAAGTCAAAATTGTAACATTTTGTTCAAAGAGTATAAATAAGTAACAAAAACTCAATACACCGATGCTTACCCCGCCCGGCAAAAACTCTTGGAGCTATAAAGAAACTCCAATAAAAAGTTTGGATTTTGTTTTCAAAGCATCATTTGCAGATTGCAATATCTATAATGGTTACCTGAAAGGAAACTGGTAAAAAAGACAGAAACTTGAGACCTCTTCTGTCTCGGATCTTTCTTTCATATGTCGAGAAGAAGCCTCTGAGGATCTTCCACGACATCCTTAATACGGCGCAAGAAATACACAGCCTCTCTTCCATCAATTAGCCTATGATCATACGTCAGTGCGACATACATCATTGGCCTCGGTACTACGCTTCCTCCCACAACCATTGGACGTTGCACAATCGAATGCATTCCAAGAATTGCAGACTACATATAAGAGATTTTTTTTTTTTTTTGCAATTAGTAAGGAAAAAATACCACGTTCATTTGTTTGGTTTTTAGTATCGTGAGGACCGAATCGAGTCAAAACCTGAGGAGGGTTGATGATTGGAGTGCTTATGAGACTTCCATATACACCACCATTTGATACTGTGAATGATCCTCCTGCCATCTCATCGATTGATATGGTTCCTTCATTAGCCTTCTTAGCAAGACCGTTTATCATTTTCTCTATCTCAGCAAAGTTCATTTTGTCAGCGTCTCTTATGACTGGAACCACAAGACCCTAGGATACAATACACGAGAAGAGGAATCAATCAATGCTAACCCAAAAGCCCAAGATGATATTATAGACTCAATGTTTGGATCTTGCCATCAAGAGAACTGCGGAAACAAACCTTAGAGGTACCAACAGCGATACTGATATCTACGTAGTCTCTGTAAATGATATCGTCTCCGTCAATAACTGCATTTACTACTGGCTGGTGCTGGAGGGCACTGACAGCAGCCTGAAGCAAATAGTTTAAGAAGGTTACTTTATCTTGAATTCTGATTTGCTAAATAGACCAGGAAACTTTTAAGTTTTCAAACGTACTTTAATGAAACCAGACATAAGCCCCAACTTCACTCCATGCTTTTCAAAAAATGCATCCTTGTATTGAGATCGGAGCTTCATCAGATTAGTCCTACGTGAGATAGGAAAATTTTGTCGGTGAATTAAGAGTTGGGTGATAAATGGTGCACTAAGAGAAATTCAAAATGATAACAGACATATCAACAAGGGGGTTTTAGCTGTAACTCACATATCAACTTCATTGAAAGTTGTCAGCAATGCAAAAGTGTTTTGAGAGTCTTTCAATCTAGTTGCCACACGTTTGCGAAGTCTTGTCATAGGAACCTGCAATGTTGTTAGATGCCATATCATCAAATCATTTAAACACAAACCTTTTCCTTTAATAGGGAAAACAAATCGAACATTATTTAAGTAAAGACTAAATGACACAAGTTCCATACCCGTCTTTCCCTATCCTTAGGAGGAAGCTGTGGTTCTTTAGCTGACTGTTTAGTTGGCGGTGGCGATGAAGGTGCCTTGGGTTTCTCTGCAACTTTAGTACTTTCAACTTTGGGCGTCTCAGCAGGAGGAGAAGGCTTGGGGGCAGGTTTATCTGCTATCTTTTCTGAGGGTGCAACATGAGACACAGAATCCGCAGACTTTGAAATAATAGCAACCTTGTTTCCCGGTTCTACAGTATCTCCTTCCTTCACTAGAAACTGCATATAGGAAAAAGGAATTAGGCATAGGAACACATGGGAAGAACCAAAGGAACAATAAACGACACAAATACTTTACCTCTTGGATCACACCACTTGCTGGGCTAGCAATATCTATTGTCACCTAAAGCACAGAGGGAATCAAACACGACTATTAGGAAAGCTACAACGGAAACTAGCAAAACATCTATTGGAAAAAAGAAAAAGGAAAACAGAAAAGCAATACGGAGATAATGAATCAAGTAATTGTTTAATACCTTGTCAGTTTCAATTTGTGCAATAGGCTCATCAGCCTCTACTCTATCCCCAGGTTCTGTAAGAACAACATTAGAAGCACATACAATAGAAATATTAGATACATATATGCACGCAAAGGAAACAGACAACAGGATAATGCAAAGAAAAGCATACTCTTTAGAAAGTTGGCTAGTGTTCCATCGGTGATTGATTCACCCATGTGAGGCACAATAGCTTCCACGACATCCCCTTCAATCACATACAAGAAAGTGTGTGTCAAAATAGCCTAGAAATATAATTAACAGTAATAGTAGAGAGCAAAACCCAGTTAAGTAACACAGTTCATAAGAATCTGAATGGGAAATGAAATGAATGTTATAGCTTAACTGGAACGCATCATCTATCCAAATATTGATTGTCCACATATTAAAAAAACATTTGGTTAAGCCACTGTGGGGTTCCAAAACATGGGAAACAGACATAATAACTTGAAATAAAGGAACATATTCAGCCAGAGGAATCATACCACTATCAGAGGAAAAAGGCCTGACCCATCTTTGCAAGGATGTGCCTTGGTAACCGTTGAAAACAGTCCTACACACATGAATATAATTTTTTCAACGAAAAACGTGAAAGATTTGAGTCTTATAGTCTATAAATGAACAAAAAGACTGAGCTTCCTAACCTTGAGCAGTCTGAACACCCTGCAAAGGATGCAAAATAAGAGAACAAATGTCAAATTACAGAGCCTAAAATAGCCAAAAATAACAAAAACAAAGATTGTAATACTAACCCGGACAAGAACGGTGATGGAAGCTACGAGCATGGTTTTCAAGAGGCACCAAAGTCTGTACCAATTCAAATAAAACTTATATATAACTTGTTCATAGAATAAAGGATCATAAATCTATGAATAAACGTACCTCCGTTGCTGAAACAAGATGAAAGTTTTGAGCAGACGCTGCTGCAACACGAGAAGATTGCAGTGATTTTCCCAATCCCTGAAAACGAAAGAGAGAGATAGATCAAGTAAAAGAGAAAACTAATAAATCGGAAAAATCTAATCAAAACGGCGGGGAATATAAACACTAACCGAAGCAGAAGAGCTTCTACTGGAAGCTCTCCTAATAACAGCACGCAACATCATCGCACCTAATCTCTGTATCGCCATTAATAGATGCCAGTGAGATTCAACTCTCGTAATTATAATCATCAGGAAAATGGAAATAAAAACAAAATACAAAATAAGATTATCAGAAAGCTATATAGTCTTCTATCGAACTTTTCAAATCAAAATTCTGCTCAGATTCGTAAATTTTCTGTTCAGGATTTTCAACAACAAGAACGAAAACGAATCAAATGAGAAATCGAGAAATTGAAATCTAACCGAAGAGCTAGGGAGAATCTTGGACGAGCGCCGAATGAGAAAGTTAGGGTTTACAGAGGAGGAGAGAGAGGACCGGGAAAAGCATATGACCTTTCTCAGCTATGAGCAAGTTACAAGAATATGGCAAATTCAGAGGATGTACACGTGTCAATTTCCTTTTTCCTGTGTAAAATGAATATTGAACAATTATTTTTTTGGTCAGACAGTGAATATTGAACATTTATCTACGATTATTATTTTCACTCCTCCAAATTTGGATTCAGTAATAGCATAAAACAAAACTGAAGGAAATCTCGAATACGACGCCGTTTCTTATAATAGCAAACAGCCCATAGGCCCATTGCACCTTATTACACAAAACTAATTGTTTATTAAAACGTTGCATTTAGAAGTCTACCGGCTACTGCTGCAACGCACATCTTTATGTTTCGGATATTTTCCATTTTGTGTTATATTTTTAATTCAGATTGTAATTAATATCTAAATATTTTTATTTTTTTTTGAAAATTTCCATGAATTTTGGACAGATTATTTCTAAAACCATCATTATAACTACATAAAGCTTTATCCAGTACAAACAAAAGTAATCAAACATACGTTACATTGATTAATTACCAGCATTAGGCAAAGTAGCCGCTAGCCGATGTCAAACTGAAGTTTTCATGGGATATTATCTTATTTTGAAAGATAATGAGTAGTAATATACTTTGTGCTGCAATCAATGCTAATTAAATATTAACTTAAATTAAAAGTGTGTTTTTATTTAAGATATTTCGGAAAATGAATAAGTATATGCACTTTTTAACTTTTGCATTCCGTAAATCATATTTTAAATTTTATTTAATGTTTACTTAGTTCTTGTTAAAATATATGTTATCTTTTGAAGATTTGTCAAAATATTTTCCATGATTTTTCGATGAATTTTTTTTATAATATTATCCGTCCTAAAATTTTTGATTACTTTTAACAAAATTTATTTTCATTAACATTTACCGACTGGATTTTTTATCAAAAATCTATCATAAATAGTTTTTCTGACAAATTTCTAATATTTTGTTAGATTATAAGCTTTTTCTTGTAATGCACATTTTGCACAGGATATAGAAAAAAGTGTTATGAATAAATAAAATAGAAAGATATTTTGATATGAAGGAGAAATGAGAAATGTTAGAGCTTATACTCATCTTTTCAAAGGTAATTTTTTTTCTTTTTATTTTTAAATTACTCATTTTTGTTCTGCCCTATAAGCATTTATATATTCTTGTTGCAGAATTGATTCATAGTTCTTCATGTCCATTGCTTCCAAGTTATCAGTTTCAGACTTTTCTTCCTCTTGTTTATTGCTTCTTTTGGCTATGCTAGAATAAGATATAAAAATAGTTAGGAATGATGATATGATCTACATGAGCTATGTGGAACAATAACATCATAAACTAATTTCAAAACACCTATTTATAAATTTATTCTAAACATTTAAGGAAAATTTTCATGAATATTCAACAAAACTTATCATTTAGGTAACATTTTTCCATTTATATTCTGTTCATGCATAAAGGAGTTGATCAAGTGATATTCGTTGTCTTTGTCTAACTACAATAATAAAGTATAATCTTTTCTAAGCATCCTTTTTGTTTGTTTTTTTTGATAAAAAGCTTCCTTTTTGTTGTAGTTAATACTTTGACCACCATGGCAGGTACATAAGCCTGACGCGTAAAAAGCTTTCTTACCGGATATGGTAAAATATGTTAGAGAGCTTGATGTAGATCGGGACATCATATTCTCGATTTAGGAATTTCTTCTAAACATTTTAGAAAATGTTTCATAAATATTCAACAAAATTTATGTAACATTTTTTCATTTATATTATGTTCATCAAAACATCGATTTAGATATTCGTTGTCTTCATCTAACTACAATCATAATGGTACAATTTTTTTTAAGCTTTCTTGTCTGTAGAGATAATCCAATTTAGATCATATAACTATAAACACACACACATAATTTATCTTTGCTCGTGAATTCCATGTAATAACTAATAACCACCCTTTCTCTTTTAAAATGTATATCATCATTTTTAACATATCCTCTTCATTCGACCTTTGTTGATTAAACGAAACAATTACAGTTTTTCTTGACGACAGAGGAATAAATCGAAGAACTAAATAAGCAAAACACATCAAAGCAAGTATGATCATACTAAACCCCCTTGGCCGAAGCAACTACCAATTAGGAACTCTTTGACCCATGCGAAATCATCGGCCGAGAAAAAACTCTAATCGCACGAGTAAAAAACATTGATGATCGATGAATTCTTTTCTCCTGGGACATCGGGTAGGAGTTCTTCGATCACCGGATGAGCATGCATGTCTTAATCTTTGAGACAAACATATGACAATTCGCAGGATCAACTAAGTAGTATTCATCGATCACAGCAATGTCTTGCCTCATTTTCGCAACCACGTGATGCGACAGGATCTGGACACGACGTGACTCTCACCCTCTCCAGCGCTACTTTCCATGGAACTTGAGCTCTATCCATTGTCAAAAGTTATCCTTAAAAAATAGTGATTGAAACTATATTTTCAATTATATATTTCATATGGTATTTTGGAACGGAAAATATTATTTCCAATTATATATTTTGTGTGATTTACAACATAAGATCATTAAGTCTTTTAAGAAATAGTATACAAATAAAACACAATTGAAAGAAAACAAAATTTGTTCATTCTGAACTGAAAATAATTTTTATATTTTTATATATAATATTAACAAGAAACTAATTCCAGTTTTCCTTTTCCTGAGTAAAAGAAAGAATATTATTAAGATCTACGATTATTGTTGATCTTCCAAATTTGGATTCAGTAATATAAACAGAAAAATAAAATAAAACTATCGACGTCGTTTCAGTCAGTAAACGGCCCATAGGAAAAAATAATCCGTATTACCCAAACAATATTGTTTATTGAAAAAGGCTGTCGTTTAGAAACTTTTTTTTTTAACTATCGTTTAGAAACTTCAATAGATACTTTCACATCTTATTCATTTCCCTTGAGAAATGTTTTAAATGAAATAAATTTACAGTAACCAATTGATAAACTTAACAACCTAAAAACGCAGAGAAAAAAAATGACTAGAAACCAGATGAAATAAATCAAATAAATAAATAAGAAGAATTCAGACAAGAGTCAGATTTTCAGGTCTAGGAGGTCTCTTTGCAAACAGAGACGACTTGCCATCAAAAAGACTAGAGAACGATTGCCGTGGGCTAGGTTCGGTGCTTATCTGTTCAGTTTCTGATGGAACTCTCCTCTGGTTTCGTTCTTTACTACCACGAAAGATGAAACCGAGCCGCTTAAACCGCCGTTTCGTTTCGCTCCCATTTGATGGCGAGTCCTCTGTTTGTTTCATTGATCTCAAGACTTCTTCTGGACGTAATAACATTGTTTCCACGGTCTCGTAGACCTATAAAGACCCAAAAACCCAACCAAATATTTAGTTTCTGTTTTGATTCTACAAATTTATTGCATTTATAATGTATGATTAGTGATCACGATGTTCGAATCCACATGACCTTACTTTGTCATCTGATAAAACATTCTTAGCTATATTAAAGTTATAGCTGCGTCATTATTTTGAGATTTCCAAGCATCTATATATACGTTTTTGAATCTGTGCACAGCCCTAGAAAGTACCTGGCAGAGATCATCAAGCTTATCGGTCCATGCGCCTCCCTGACAAGTAGCGACTACGTAATCCTTACATTCGAAGAAAAGCTTTGACAAGTCATCCTTTGTGGCCAATACTGGCTCCAGCATCACAAATCCCAGGGCAAGCTGAAAATTTTAGAACCAATCCAATTGTCAAAGTGCTGTTAACAGCTAAAATCTTAACTGTGTAATCAACGACATCAGTTTAACATAGCGCAAGCGAGAGAATTGTTTTTCATTTTCCTGGAGATCAAAGAACCTAATTCATGAATTTAGGGATTTTGAGTGTTTACGAACTGCAGTTTATAATTGAGTGCGAGGAAATATGCATAGTAACTGAAGAACTTCTGCTAGAGAAGGTGTCACGGGCTGCGCCGTGAGCTTACAGATAGAGAGCTTAATAGAAAGGATAATACACAATTTGATGGGAAAAACTTACTAGCGAAATAAACAGCTGCTCGAAAAGTTCAGCAGCTGGAATGTCTTCCAAAGAATTCAAGATTCCCTCCCTGTTATAAGTTTAATGAGCAACGGACAAGATCTCCATAAGTGATCAACACAGATTTCACTATGTTTAAGATGATATGCTATTGAACTTACACAGCTAAATCTTCATCAAAGAGAGGTGCTTGTTTAACAGCAGGCAGTGGTTTAGCTGTTTCCCACAGCTCGCGCCACAAGTTACCTAATAATATTTTATAAAACAAAAAGTTAGGAAGATCAGTTAAGAACACGACTTGAGATTACAGTTATGGTTTAACCACAGAGAGAAATACAAATATGAGAAAAGGCCGCACCTTCTTTCTGCATCCGGGTACTTAATTGACCTCCAGGGGGTGAAGAGTCATCTCCAGACGAGTTATCATTTTCAGTCCAGTCTGGTGGAGAGTGCCATCTCACAAAATCTTCCAAAATACAGCCAGGATTTGCTGCCTAATAGAGGTACAGATCTAATCAATTACATACCAGCTACAATATGTTTCCTTATTATATGAGTGCTTATACTCCAAACATCAATAAGATTATTCATTTTTAAATAATCACCTTGAAAGCCTGCATGTCAGACAAGAGTTGAGAACATCCAGCCCCCATGCTGAACCATAAGAAAGACAACAATCCAATCTATCAAGATAATTGGATATCTGAAAAGTGTCTGAAAATATTAATGAAATGGAATATATAATATTATGCCAGATAACACATCTCTTGTTTTTCATCAAACACACTGTTCCTGATCTTTCAGTCACCAACACAGAATATAATAGCAGATTGATTTAACTTTCACAACCCATACGAAAAATATTTCTGTGGCGTACAAATTTTTATATCAAACTACAACATATAAATGATAGCACTGACCTCCCTGTTCGAAGTACTAATTCCTCCGTTTCTTTAATAAGATCTTCTGTCAACAGTGGACCTTCCTACAAGGATATAAACACTAGGACTTGAGAGATAGAGAAAGTAGCTACAGTTTTATCAACTATGAAGGAAGTTACGAACCTGTGTGATTGGGGCATACACAGGTTCACCCGTTTCCAACATTGTTAAGTTATCAACTGGGTGATAAACGCCCAGGCGGAGCATGAGTTCCCCGGAGATACTTTTAGCATAACAAAGAGAACCCATTGCTTCTGACACGCCTGACTCTTCATCAGCAGAACTGGCTTGCCTCATTACCGCATCTAATGCTTCGGAAGCAGATAAGCAGCGTGCTTTCCTGGCAAGACAGCAGTTTATAACCTGTAACCATTGGTGCAGTAGGCAACTTTTCAAATCTGGAATATCGTCCACAGGTATCCATGGTATGTGTTTCTCTTCATTCCAAAATCTCCTCAACTGCACATGCAGATTATTTGAGATAAATAATCAAAAGAGCTACAATAAGTCACATTTTGTTGTAGTGCTTATCAAAGGACATTCACCAAAAGAGTAAACTATATGTGAATCACAATAGAAAAGTGAAGAAGGAACTAAAATAAAGGACATTTTAAATCCAAAATTTGCAACACAATTACGCACTTCATCAACCACCCTGCACCAGAACAAAGCCATTCTCCTTGGTGTTGTAAAACTTCCAATTACTTCAGCTAGCTTAACAACAAAGCTACTAGGGGGAGCAGCATGAAGATCTTTTGCGAAAGATGCTCTGTTGGTAGGAGACTCTAAATCAGAGACAATCTTTCTGCTGAGGAAGCTACTATCTGTAAATAATATGCCAAAATTACAAACAGTGGGAAGACAAATAACTGTAACTGGAATATAATTTGATGAAGAAAAATTTATACGTCTAAGGCAAACTTACCAACATTAAACAAGGCATTTATTAGGGAAACAAGTTTTTCCTCATCTCCTGAACTAAAACCAAGCTTATCCTCTTTTTCACCAAGAACCAGCGATTTCACCGCAGAGAGGCTCAAGCCCCCTCTCTCCCTCACTGGTGATGAACTTCCAGACAATGCAACAAAGTCTTTCACAGTCTTAACCTTTTTTCCCGCTCTGTAAAAACAAAGTCATAAGGAGATAACGAGAAAGCAAAGCGGAACATTGCAAAATGCCTTAGCCAGAGAATACATAAGTCGGTGAACACATACTTCAGCCTCATGGACTTAAATGTGTCAAAACTTATGTATCAAGACTCACTCGATTGCTACAGTCAGTTGCTTCAAAATGGATGCCGGAGGTATTTTATTCACATCAACGGCATTTAGAGATTCTACCAAGCAGCCGACATCAGATGCCTAGAAAATTGGCGTTAAGAGAATATAATCATTCAACACAGAGAAGCAAACAAAATCTTGACTACAGGCAAATAGCATGCTGTGATAATACCTTGGCTTCTTGTTCTTGCTTTGCTTTAAGAATGAATAAATTCTCGTCATAAAACGGAGCAGCCATGGTTGAATCCTCAACCTTGTCTTGATCTTCAACTTCTTTCCTCCCAATTCTTAAGTTTTTCAGTTTATTTTGCCACTCTTTCTTTTTCCTAATATGTGCAGCTCTCCAACCCTGATGCTTCACTTCATTCTCCTCCTGTTCCCAACATTTTCAATTAGCAGAAACTAAAAAAATCATATAGCATTCCAATTCATCATGAAATTCGAATGTACAAAGAAGCACATATAAAGCTATATAACTCTTTTAACAGTCTCCAAAATGGTTCAAGTAAACTACTTTTATATCTCATCATCCATAAAAAACACATCTATGATCTACATTTTTTTTGAGTACCTTACTACTTTTCAATACCAAAATTCAAATGAAGGTTAAATTCATGTTCTTTGTTTCTATTCGTTTTCCCACATTTTTTTTTTCTGAAATCGAAACTAATATTCCATTGCCAAAGATTGATTCGATAATTGTTTTATGTGCAATGAACCTACCTTAGGGTCAATCTCATTCCTCGCTGATTCCTTCTCCTCCTCTTCAACAATTCCAATTAAAAAAAAATCAAATAAACATCACCAAAAAAAAACAAGAATACCGAAATAGAATTGAATTTTTGACTACAGAAACAACAACAGAAATAGATTTGAATTTGACAAAAGAGAAGAACCCAAAATAGAATTCGAATTAATCGAAACGAAAAAGGGATTAAAACGAAAAATATCAGAGGTCGAGCGATAAGCTTCTAATCATCAGTCAAATTTTAGTAAATGAAAATTAGACAAAAAAATCAAGTCAAAGTGAAGCCGAAGCAACGGAAATAACCTCGATCAGATTTGAGATCAGTGAAGACGCGCTCAGCTTTAGCCGCGGCGGAATTGATGGCGGTTCTAGCTTTGGAGACAAAGGACGGCGGCGCCGTCTCCATTATCGTGCGCACCTGTACGTACGTACGTGCGTAAGTTAAGAAGTTGTCTATTGTCAACGACACGGCATTGAAAGCCTGAGGAAAACGAGAAGAAGAAGGAGAAGGTGAGATCAACGAGGGAGAAGAGGGGGGGAAGAGATTCTTAGGAAAGTCTCTGTAGGGAAGCAGACGAATTTATGAAACCAATTGTCGAATATTTAAATATTTTTTTCTAGATTTAGTACTAAAAACAATCATATAATTCCGGGTCGTTATAAATCCTAATATTGTTATTATGCAATTACATTTAAAAATATAACCTAAAATCCAATAAAAATTACATTAAATATCATTGTTAAAAATGTTTTGAGAAACAAATCTGTGTACATCTCCCTAATTAAGGGTATTAGAGTCCAACACAATCTTAAATCTAAAACAATAATTTTCTCATAAAATCATTAATATAGTCTTACCAAACTCAATAAAGCTAATTTTTTCAAAAAAATAATAAAAAGCTTGATAAAACTATCAACAAATTTTTACTCCTTCACATTGTGTAGTTTAGAATCCAGTCTTATCTTTATAATTTTTTCATTTTCCTTTTCATCTTCTAGGATTCGAAAATATGTTGAAAATATAGGAACATTTCATATTCTAATCTTCTTCTTTTTTTTTCTTATTGATGCAATCAAAATTTATTTCCAAAACTTCGTTTGTAGAAAATCGACATTTGGGTTAAGTTGCATGTTTTATATTTTTTTGGGTCAACGGGAAAAGTTGTGTGTGTTTTGATCCGGCTTTGGTCTTTTAACTTCTTTGGTAGGTCTGATCCCACCCCATTTTTTAATTGTAACTTTTGACACAACGTTGCTATCAAATAGGAATGTTGTGGTGCGTGATAAGACAGGTCCAGCACTAATCAAGCCGGTTTTATAGTAACTAGCAATGTATTTTGACATTTCAGTTTTAAAGGTTTAGGTTCAATTCGATTCGGTTTTTAGTTTAGAGCCGATCTACAATTAACCCATAAAATGGGAGAGGGGGCTGAGATGGTTTGTCCCACACGTTTTTTGATCCACCAGATTTCAACGACCACCACGAACACTAATCATGGTTTTAATTAAGGTTGCCGTGCACGACTCGGTATTAATTAATCCGTATGATCCGGTCAGGTTCATGCCTAGACTGTCGAAGACCGTACGTAGGAGATTTCAAACAATTCTGGCCCTTATTTTATTAGAAAACAAAAAATTCATCACACAACAGATAATAAAATAAATGATGACAAAAAACAGATAATAAAATAAAAATCAAAGGGGGAAAATAACTTAACTAGTAATGATGAAAAACTCATCAACGTTTTATAGAAACGTTTTTTTCTTAATGCTTGTTTTGTTCCTTTGTCCAACCATTATTTATATCACTATTCAGAAATTCAGAATTAAAAATGAGACTCTAAATTTGTTTTACGAGGATTGTGACTGCTCTGACTCCGGTTCAAAAGTAAATTTATTCTTGGGTTTGTTTCACTTTAGCTAAATCTTAACAAACTAATGCAACAAGTGAAACAAACGATAAGTACTTAAAATTTATTTCTTTTATACAAATATTTTCATCCGGTTTACAAAGGTCTGAAAATCGATGGTTATCAACGTATTTATCACTTCTATAGTAAATAACTATACTAGTAATTGGGAAATATACTTCGTAAAAATACTTTAAAAGTTGTAAAAAATTACATGAAATATCATTGAAAAGTTAAATTTTAAGAAAAAAAAAATTCTCATTACAGATAAAAGTGTCCAAAAATTCTGAAGAAAACGGGTACACACGCGGATCTCATTTGGGTTACCATTTAACCCGGTTTTGAAAAGAGACGTGGATCAGACCCGTTGGATCAATATGTTTATCAGGTTGAAATTAAATAATTACATTTTTAGTTAAATCTTCTACAATCTAAACTGTATCCTATTTAAATGTTAACAAAACAATCTTAAATGTAATCGAGTTTTCAGAAAAAATAAACTAACAATAAATACAAAATTTTTAAAATAACATTTAACGCCGAAAATATATTCAAAAAAAAATTCTTTCCTTAAATACGTTTTTCCTTTAATTTTTTTTCTTCTAAATGTGAGATAAGTAAGTAAAGAAAATAAATATGTAAGATAAATAGGTAAGCTTCATTATTAATAGGTAAGATATTGTTATTTCTCAACGATTCAAATTGACTTTTTATTTAAAATGGCCTTAATTCGAAATGGTATATCCCTTATAGTATAGATATTTACTTAAACTACTAACCAAATCTTTCTCAGTAATTGTAAGAGCCATAACTATTAAGATAAAATCTTCTATATCTAAATACACTTTTTAACGATGAGAGATTTTTCCTAGAAACCTAAATCGTTTACAGATTTTTTTTGTCTATATTGCTTCTATTGACAAGCCGATTTAATCTATTTCCATTAGAATACCTTTTATTTTGTTTCTTCTCACATGCCCCAACTTAATGATTTGTTTCAATCTTCACCCAAAGAGTCTAATCTAGTGAGTCTGTGTATTGGGAATCTGGAAGCAACAAGAAATCAAGGTGGAATAATTTAGAAGGTTTTGTGTGTTTCAAATGTTTCTGATTTACATGCAAAAGTTACTTATATATATATTTACTTGAATAAGCAGGTATATAAGATTGAAGCCACTATGAAACAAATTGAGTCACCTACTGAGAATTGAAGATTAAGATTCATAGATCAAAACATATTGAAGAACTCATAGACAACATAAGCCTTATCTTTTGATTTATTCTTTTATATTCCATATAGGTCAAGATCCTCCATTCACTTCACATACCGTAGAAAATTGGAAATGATTTTATTATCTATCAAGACTATATCTGACATTGCATCTTTCCTGCAAAAATAAGATAATCCATGGAGAATAATTAGAAATCGATTCAATTTTGTTAAAACTTTAGATTATTCTTCAGCAATTAAAATTAAATTTAGCACACTGATATATCCTGCAATTCTATTGTTATTTAGTTTTGGCATTAGAGTCAAGATTACTACATTTGATGTCTAATGTCTTACATCGTATTTGTTTTATATTTACTGTACAATGGTTAAGAATAAAAAATATAAACCATATAGAGAAATCCAGTTTTATTTTCATATTATTTTATACCAAGTATCCTTAGCTCTTTCTAAAACCTAAATAATATAAACAGAAATGTTAACCTCCATTTGTAAGAAGAAATTAGATTTCTAACTAATTAGCTAAATTATCATTAATCATTTTTGAACCTAAAAACATACACCTATATTTTAACCTCAATTTATACGAAAGTTCAAATTGTTTACTCATGAAATAAATTCAATGACAATCTCATGAACCTGAATTTATAAATTGAAATCATAGTTACAACTCAACAATTATTATGGAAGGTTCAATCGTTCTTATAAATAAACCAGAAATTGATTTAATATTCGAATTTTGGCGCAAACATATATTAAAACTAGGTTTTTAAATAAAAATATATGAAATATATAGTAAAATTCAAATATATGAAATATTTATAACTTCATATTTTTTTGTATTGAAATTTTTTTGTAGATATTTAATAACATTTATTTAAAATATGTTCAAATTTTTAAAAAGTTTAACTATTGAATCGGAGTCGGTCGGTTTGTTTAATAATTTAATATCCGATTTTATAGTTCACAAATTTAATATAAATCAAACCAACTATTAATTCGGTTCACAGTCGATCTTAGTCGATCTTGGTCCGACTGTCGAATTCGTCTGAGTTCCAAAATATTAATAAAAACAGTATTATTTCAAACATTCAGAAATTATATTAAAACCTAATATAATACCAGACCGAATATTCGGATTGTGAATGCTATACCAAATCTTTTTACAAATATAACCATGTATAAATATGTAGATCCAATCCTAGATTTGCAAGTTTATATATTAAAATTAGAAATCAAAATAATTTATTTTACAATTATCACTCCGCACATACATATTTTAATCATTACTCTAACTTTATAATATCTATACATATTATATAGTTTTCTAACACAATAAAATATTTTATATATTTTAAATCTATAAACATTGCGGAGGAGAATTTAGTATATTTTTTTATTAGATAACAGTTTGGCACGTAAACGCTCGGGAAGATCAACGATGTCGTACAAAACAAAGCCGATCCTGAAACATGCATTGGATGAATGTAAACTAGGATACGAAACAATCGTAAACGTCGATGTCCACACAGGCATTATAGCTATCAAAGGAAACCCCAAGTTCAGCGAAGGTGCTGTTGTTGAAGCCGGCGTTGAAGCCTCCTGCTGCGAAAGAGGCCAATCTCCGTTGACCGGTCTGATTCAGAGAATGAAAAAGATCTAAATATGCAACCAACATATTATTTTGTAGTATCACGATATTTAAATTTTTGGGAAAAGTTTTTTTCATCCAACACTATTGCAATTTAAAAATAAAGAACCGCTGCAGAAATAAAAACGAAGAGTCGTGTAATTATCTTTAGTATCTAACAGTGATTAATTTAGCGGACACCGTTACTAGTTAATATACCAACGAATCAACATATTAATTAACGGACCGATATATACTAAAACAAATGTGAATGTTGATGATATCATCTCATATCGGTTAGTTTACAAATTTACAACTCCTCTGACTCTGTTCTATTACGTTGAATGTTAGATTATGATTCTCATACATGCAACCAACATCTGAAATTATAAATCTCCTGATTGTTTTGACCAATCACCATTAGTATTACATTAGACTCGCTCCATTTTGTATAGGATGCTACGATTTGAATAAAAGCAAGATAACATAATTACACAATTTCTGATGTGCTCATTCCTCGCAAAATTGCACGCCATTTCATGCATGCATTTAAAAATTTTAAGTTGAAATGTAAAAGCATGTAAACAATTTCTCAATATTGCAAAATTAAGTGTATCAAGTTATTTGTTGACATTTTATGGCCCATAAAATGATAACATTGATAAATTTTATCATAGTAAATTTCCAAAATTACATGTTTTTTTTGTTAATTAAAATGCCACACTAGCTCACGAACATTTTCATCCGAATTAAGAACGATGTTTAGGTTTGAAATTATAGTTAAACCGTAAAAGAAATTCTTAAGATTTAAATTTAGACATAAATTATATGAATTTTTTAAAGTAAGTTCTTCAGACTCTTTCTGCCCGGATCAGTTTTTGTTTTATTACTCGTTTTCTATAATCAGAAAATGAAAATTTTTCTCAAGCGAAGTTTGAACTAGGAGGCCGGAGTTCAATATTTTTCAGAGGAACTAACAAAACGCCATCACTTAACTACTTATAACACATCTATTTAATTTCGTTTAAAACTGCATAATGTTTGCAACGTTTGAAAAAGGTGGTTTCATTTAATTGCAAATAGTTGGTGAAGCTAATCAGAAAATACACATGTCTACTCATTCAGTTATTTCAATCTTCAAAATGGTTGAAAAACAAAAATTAAGTGTTCCATTACAATAAAAACTAGATTGTGTTGTTGACTGACATAACTCACATGTAACGCATTATGTTCTGATGATTGTGGGGGTCCATTAGTATTATCTTCTTCCACGCAGCATATCCTCGCTATCTTCTAAATCGTCAGATTCTCTCGCTGTGATGTAATTGGACGGCTTGGATTTAATTCAAACTCCAACACAGACAAATCTTTCTCTCTCTTTTTTATTTGTTTTGGTGCATGCAACGCGCACACAAATCCTTTTCTCATTGTTAACAGATGATCAAATATTTATATTGCGAATTCAACCATTAAGTAACTATATAAGACAGTGTTATTTTTGTTTACAATTCACCGACTCAGCTTCGCCTTTTCAAAATAGTTTTGGCTTTGACTATAAATATTTAAATAGTTTAAGGCTATTAAAATATTTTTCAGAGCATGGGATATACATATATAACTATTTTGCATATCAGTATATCACGCGCGCTTTATGATGCGTTCAGAAGAAACTAGCTAGGCCATTTCACCATATTTGTCGAACTTTTATTTTTCTTATCATAACATTTTTGTCAAGAAAAATATCCTTGATTTTTCAAAGTGCCTTTTCATAATGTAAAATAAAAAAATGTATTGATCTGCATATCTTAAGCAATTTAATTACAAGTTGCTGCATGCCACCATAAGAAGTGATGCAGCTGGTGTAAGTGAGTGTATATATATAGAAATATGATTAGTGACTAGTATCATATGTACAGTTAACGAGTTAAATATAAATGAACTTTGCTAAAATCAAAACAAGCCTAATCATCTAACCAAGTAATTAGATTCAGTTGATAACATAAAACATTAACCATTTTTTTAAACCGTAACAGTTTTTAGCGATAAAAATGTTAAAAGAATTACAAAGTGGTTAAAAGAAATAAGAGAAAATGGCAAGCTAACATTATAAAGCTTAAAAGTTTTATATCGTTTTGTTTTTTTTGTCTTATTTTATTTTATCGTTTGATTGATGGGTCACAAATACAAATGGTACACCCTTAGCTTACCGCAAGGATAAAAGACTATATCAATCACATTCATTCTAATCGAATCTAAACTTTATTGTTAACCTCATCTTAAGAAGACAAAATCTAAACGAAAAATAACAATTAGTACCTTAGGAGACAGCAATTTATCAAATTTAGTTATATTTCCACCATTTTAGCAAGTTGTCTATGAAGTACTCGAAAATATTGGGAGAATAATTCCAAGTAAAAGTAGTTAGGCTGGACATTTTGTCAAAAAGGATGGGACAAAAAAAGGTGACACTTTCGAAATGGGCGTCGTGTCAAATTTGTGTTCGTAAATTCGCACGACTCCAAGTTGCACATTCTCTCAAGCTTTAATTTTCTTCCCTCCTTTCATTCTCAAAAATTACAAAAGTGTATCGCTAATGACTATATACAAATTGCTATAATTGTTTAGATATACACATTAGTTTTGCTCAATTAACCCTAGGAAATACTGTAAACCGTAAAGGATATTTTGTGGTCAGACCAAAAAATACATGTATACATTTTCTCCTATATGAATTAAAAGTAAAAATAGTTTTCCAACATCACTTAAAAGAGCATAATCAGAAACATTAATAAAAATTCAGATTTTGTACTTCAACATAATGTTTTATTTAAAACGTGTAGATCTATACATTTTTGGTAAGTTCAAACGTAATACATGATCCTAATCGTTCTATTAATGAAGTTTATAATTTCACTCTTTAACTTTGATTAAGTATAAGAGTCTTAAAGAAACTTTGAAATAATTTACAAAATAATTAAAACACAAGGGCATAATGTACAGAGCGCGTGAGTAACGTGTCTAAAGCTCAAATGAGAAATGATGACGTGGACAAAATAAGTAAATAAACAAGCCGGGCAACGGGCAGTAAGCTAACGTCGTCTACTGACGCCGTTTACTTCGCACAGGGTTTAAAAACTTTTAAAAGAATCAATCAGGTTTATCCGAAGCTAAGGTTCAGACTCAGGTTCGGTAACCCAAAAATTTCTTTATTTTCTTACCCGAAAAAATAGAAAGTTGCAGAGAGACCTTAGCTGTAGAGAGAGAAAGGGATTGGGGTGGTGCACTGAGTTCGATAGAGAAGAAGAAGAAGTTCGAAGATGAGTCAGATCGAGAGACGGCGGAGGAAAGGTCGTCCATCAAAAGCAGATCTGGTGCGGCGTAGGAGTTCGTCTCCAGGTGAATCGGGATATGAGCTCCGACGAGGTCAAAGGCGGCGAAATGTGAGATACAATTTCGATTTCGATGATTACCTCGACGAGGAAGAAGAAGAAGAGTTTCAAGAGGAGAAGAGAAGGCAGAAGAAGCTTAAGCAAGTTCTTAAGCTGAATCAAAGCAGAGCTAGAGCTGATCCTCCAATTAGAAGTCGAGTGCGTGTGAGTAACGCGTCAGACTATGAAGAAGAAGAAGAAGAAGAAGAAGAAGAGGATGGGGATGAAGCAGAGGAAGATGATGGGGAAGAGGCGAGTGAGAAGAGGCAAGTGAAGAAGAGGAAACTTAACCGTCACGAAGAAGAAGAAGAAGAAGAGAAGGATTACGATGAGGAAGAGGAAGAAGAAGAAGACCGTCACTTTGACTCCGATGATAAGGTAATATGTATGGAAACCCTAGAAATTGATAAACTTTATATCTCTCTCTGTCTCTGTGGGTGTTCCTTGTTGTTGGGGATTTGGGAGATAAATGAAACTGCGGGTCAACTGTCAAACAACTAACTTATGCTGTCTCTCACTCTCTCTCTCTCTCTCTCTCTCTCTCTCTTCCCACAGAATCTGTGATCACGCTTCCCACCTTTCTCTCTCCATTTCCCACTTCTTTTTCACTCTTCTATCTCTCTTAGTCTAAGCTTTCTCTGTCAATCAATTCTGTCTTCTTTTTTTTTGTCTTTGATTCAATGTGAATTTAAAGACGTTTTGAGGTTTCTGATATGTTTCTTCTGTTTTTGTCAGGAAAGGAAGAGAAACGCTTCTGTTTCTGGTATGTGTTATGCATTACTGTCTTTAATTTGGTATCGAGCTTTGATTATCAATCTTGATTTGGTTATCATTCTTGTTGATTAGGTACTCATTCATCAGAACCAACACCTATTCTTGATAAGAAGTCCTTGGAGTTGATCCTTGACAAACTTCAGAAGTACACAACTCATAATCCTTTTTCTTTTGTTTTCTGTTGTGTGATTTGATTGCGTGACCACTGTGCTTAGCTTATCTTATTTGGAATTTTTCCAAACAGGAAAGACGTCTATGGTGTGTATGCAGAACCGGTTGATCCTGAAGAGGTAATAGTTGATTCTCTGAGCGGAAATTGGGGTTTAAAGTTGTCTTATTTTGATATTTTTTAGGTTTGTTATTTTGCAGCTTCCTGATTATCATGATATAATAGAGCATCCCATGGATTTTTCCACTGTGAGGAAGAAGCTTGCGAATGGATCATATCATACATTGGAAGAGCTTGAGGTGGGTCATAAGTTTGTTTCTCAAGTTTACATGATGAACTGATTTTGTAGCTTTTTCAGGATATTGCTTCTTTGTAGAATTTTGGGTTTTGTGATATTACTGCTCTAGTGTATTTGCTAGGATCCTGTATTTGAATCCATCATCGGCATGACTTTCTTTGCTAAGCTGTTTTTGGAACTGCATTTTTTGACTGCAGAGCGATCTTTTATTGATTTGCTCAAATGCGATGCAATACAATTCCTCAGACACTGTGTACCATAAACAGGTGAATGATGTTTTTATTTTCTCACCAATCTTATTTCTTTGCAAATGAGTTTTTACTTTATGCCTGCTAGTATTTTAAACTCGTTTTTTTTCTTCGTTATATTACTTCTACTAGGCAAGGACTATTCAGGAAATGGGGAAGAGGAAGTTCAAAAAGGCAAGGATTAAGATTAAACGTGCTGAGAAAGAGCTTAAAACAGATGAAAAGGTGACACCTGGCTCTGTGAAGAAGCAAGTGAGACAGCCTTTCAGTCGGAATGGTCTAGAGCCTGTTGGTTCTGATTTCTCTTCTGGTGCGAACCTTGCTAGTGGAGGAGTTTCTCTAAACGAGCCTGTTTCAACTCAAACTGGCGGACATGAAAAGCATAGCTACACGGATGTGCTTTTTGAGGGGAATACATCCTTAGTAGACAGTCTGGAAAAAGCCGAAGACTTATCATCCGGTATGTTTTTTTACAATTAGTTGTAGACGCTAAGAGTAATGGCTCTTTTCAACCTCTTCTCTTTTCTTGATATTTAAGAAAAAATACCTTTTTCCATTTCCTAGGAAAGGGTATCTTTGGTAAGTGTGTGAGGAAGCTGTCGGTTGCTGAGGAAGACCGCTGTGCAACCTATGGCAATTCTGATCACATGGCCGATAGATCGGAGTCCATATTCACAACATTTGAGAGTGAAATTAAGCAGTTTGTTGCTGTAAGTGATGATTATTATGCCCAAAGTTTCATTAACTTTTTATGATTCTGCTAAACCTTCTTGACTAAATCTTTTTCGCGTATCATCAGGTAGGGCTTCATGCAGAACATGCATATGGTAGGAGCCTTGCTCGTTTTGCTGCGACTCTTGGACCCGTTGCGTGGAAAATTGCTTCTCAGCGAATCGAGCATGCACTACCTGCAGACTTTAAGTTTGGTCGGGGATGGGTTGGAGAATACGAGCCGCTTCCTACACCAGTACTTCTATTTGAAACCTGCACACCTAAAGAACCACCTAAAGAAGCATCTGTATTTTTGAAGCCACAGTCGAATGCTGCTGCAAAGAAGAATGAGACACTGTTTAAGACTCATGTACCTGCAAAAGAACTACAGGGTAACAGACCCGTTCGAGATGGTAACCGTGCATTTCCCTTTCCAACATCTATTGGGGCTGTGTCAGAAGGGAGTCCATCTTTTGTTACTACTCGAGCAGGAAACCTAAAATCTTTGAGCCAGCATGAATATCGAAATCCATCTCCGCTAGATTTTGTCAAGCCTCAAAATAGGAATCCTCAGCAGGTAGAACTGAATTTACCACCACCAGCAGAACAAACCAATTCCGGTTCTCCTTGTGTTTCAGAAACCCGAAGCTTTGAGAAATCAGATAGAGTGGCATCATACAGGTCATCGAGTGACATGATGAGGAATGTGACTCCTACAGATTCTGAACATTACAAGCGTCAGATGACTACTAACGGGATCTTCCCTGGTGGATTGAGTAACGGGAAAGTCTCTTCCGGTGTGAATAACAGAATGTTTGATCTATCTACTGATTCTGCTAATCAAATGAGTTGCACAGCAGCAAGTTCAGAAAAACCCATGAGACAACAGAGTCAAAGCAACAGCGAACAAGCACAGTTAATGAGAAACTTCAGTGAGAAGGCTAGAACACAGCACAACTCCACTAATAATCATCCTAAAGCTAATACTCCACATAATGTTTCGTCACCACAACCCGCAAGAAGTGAAGATTCGAGCAATGCTTCTGTAGCAGCAGCAAGAGCATGGATGTCGATAGGAGCTGGAGGGAATAATAAACAAACATTTGAAAATCCTATTATTCTGAAAAGCAGCCAGATTTCTGCAGAGTCCTTGTATAATCCTTCAAGGGAACAACTTCACCAACAAGCTTTTAAACCAAGAGACCTCGAAGAGACCCAGTTCCATCCTCAAAGGAATGGTTTCCCTTCCCAGACATTTGTGCACCAGCAGGGTCATGGGATGATGAACGAAGGATCCCAACCATTTCAGAACAACCGACCCACTGTTTACCCTCAGATGGCTGCTCCAACTTCTGATTTCACACGATTCCATGTCCAGTCTCCATGGCGAGGAGGCAGTACTCCACATGTCCAGTTAAAGCAGAGACAAGAGAATCTCTATCTCCCACCAGATTTGAACATCGGAGTTCATTCCCCTGATTCTCCTGCCAAACAATCTTCTGGTGTTCGTGTCGATTCTCAACAGCCTGATTTGGCGCTACAGCTCTAAAACAAACAGCCATCAAGAACGAACCCAACATTCAAGGAGAATCTTGGATACTGTCCCTAGCAAATGTTATCGCCACGACTTTATCAATTTTCTGTGCTCATTATTACAGCAGGCGATAACGCCGGCTCTATATGTAATTTGATCGCAGTGGGAGAAACGGAAAACAAAACACAAGGCCAAGAGCTGTTTTAACCAGGTGAGTCTACATGTGAATCAAAAATCTTTACTTAGGCTTCTTTATTTTTTTGATGTGGTTAGTTTTGGTTTGAGGCCCGGTTTAGAGTCATCAGTATATTGGTCTAAAAGTTGAATTTGGAGAATGTTTGTTGATATCGACACCCGGTTAGCTAACCATTTTCCTAACTTAGAATGTTCAATCAAACTAATCTAGTTCTCGATTCACCTGATTCCCTGAGTCTTTGGTCTTCCTACGCAGCTACACTTCCCTATCTTGATATAAATGGATTATTATTATATAATATGATAATAATAATATAACCATACTACCATAGCGAAGGTTGCTTAGCCGCGTCTTTTGTTATGGCACGCACAAGTGGGTCGAAACTTATTCCAAAATGGATTTAATTGCACACGGATGAAGCCAAAAACTGAAAATTATGAGTTTATTATGGTTAGAATTAGAATCTGATAATGTTATTTGAAAGTTGTACATATTTGACCAATCCTGTAAAAGACTAATTATGTAAAAATAAGTCGTATGATCAAATCCTGATTTTTTTTTTCTATATAAGTATTACAAGAAGACAGTTCACGTTGAATAATGTGATATGATCATATGAACATAAGCGCGTTACAAATGTCATTACTTAAAATAGAAGATAAAAACATTAGTAATAATACAAAAAAAAACCGATCTTGTGAGTTGTCTTCAAAGACTTTTGTTGTGTCCAGAGAAACAATCACTCTCAATTCTCAATTTCTCTGTTTATTTATATATCTTTCATTTCTTGTTTTTTTCCGTTGTAATTTTACACTGGAAATTACCAAAGTTACCTCTTCTCTTCTGTTGCTGTTTTTACCTCTTTCTCATCATTCGTCACAGAACAAAAATATTTCCGATGGCCGAACTTGAGGGGTGACAATCAGTCTCTGTTGGTCCCACCTCCGACAATCCGACGATCAAATTACAAAAAAAGAAACATATATATATATATATATATATATATTAAACACAAACTCTATTTTTTGTTTCACTTGAATCGGCAAGGGAAGCTATGATCATGTACGGAGGAGGAGCAAGGAAGGACAGTGGACCCACCAATCACATATCACACGGAGGCGTGGTGTTGAAGAAAGGACCATGGACGGCGGCTGAAGATGAGATACTTGCTGCTTACGTTAGAGAGAACGGTGTAGGAAATTGGAACGCCATTCAAAAAAACACAGGCTTGGCTCGTTGCGGCAAAAGCTGCCGTCTCCGATGGACTAATCATCTCCGGCCCAATCTCAAAAAAGGCTCTTTCACCGGTGACGAAGAACGTCTCATCATTCAACTTCATGCTCAGCTCGGTAACAAATGGGCTCGCATGGCCGCTCAGGTAATAAAAACTAATATATATACTAGGAATTACGTGTGTTACACGGAAAAGATAAAGATAAAAAAAACAAAAACACTAATCGTTTTGAATTTTTTGTGTAATTAGTTGCCGGGAAGAACAGACAACGAGATCAAGAACTATTGGAACACACGTTTGAAACGCTTTCAACGCCAAGGACTTCCTCTTTATCCTCCAGATATTATCCCTAACCATCAACTCCATCCACATCCACATCATCATCAACAACTACATAACCATTATCATCATCAGCAACAAATGTTTTTTCAACCACAATCTTCACAACCAAACACACCATCATCTTCTCCTCTTCCATCTCCAACACCAGTAAACGCAAACGCAAACGCAAATTCCTCATCATCTTTCACTTTCCATACCACAACCGCTAATCTCCTCCATCCTCTAAGCCCGTACACTCCAACAACACCGCAAACTCCTTCTCAACTCTCTTCCACACCGCCTCCACCGCCACTTTCATCTCCTTTATCTTCCCCTCGCAACAATCAATACCCTACTCTTCCTCTCTTCGTCCTCCCACGTTCCCAAATCAACAACAATAACAATAACACAAATTTCACTTTCCCCAGACCTCCACCTCTCCTCCAATCGCCTTCATCGCTCCTCGCAAAACGCTACAACAATGCTAACACTAGTAATCCTCTCAATTTCATCAACCGCGTCTCAACCGCACCATTTTCCCCTGGTTCAAGAGACTCCAAAACTTCATTTCTAACATTGCCTTACTCTTCCCCAACTGCTCAAACCGCTACTTACCACAACACTATTAACAATTACTCTTCCTCTCCTTCCTTCTCTTTAAACCCTACTTCTTCTTCTCACCCTGCAGCAATTTCTTCCCCAAGCTTTCTTCACTCTCATTACACTCCTTCTTCCACCTCTTTCCATACCAACCTGGTTTACTCCATGAAACAAGAGCTCCCTTCAAACCAAATTTCCCAAATATATGCCTTCAATAACGTCAACAACTTCTCAGACAATGAGAGACAGAATCATAACCTTAACAGTTCCGGTGTTCATAGAAGTAGTACCTGCAGCCTCTTAGAGGATGTCCTCGAAGAGGCTGAAGCATTAGCCGGTGGATGCGAATGCCGACCTCCAAAACGAAGACAACTCACAGCTTCTCTTCCGAACCACAACAATAATAACAACTTCTCGGTTAGTTTCGGACATTATGATTCTTCTGACAACTTATGTTCCTTACAAGGTAAAATTAAAACCGCTCAAAAAGCTTCAAATCTAAACTATTCTCCAGGTAAAATTTTAAATGTTTTTGACTGAAACGCAGATTTAAAATCAAAGGAAGAAGAGTCTCTTCAAATGAATACAATGCAAGAGGACATAGCTAAGCTTCTTGATTGGGGAAGTGATAGTGGAGAGATCTCAAATGGACAATCATATGTTGTCACTGACGACAATCTTGTTCTTGATGTTCATCAGTTCGCTTCGCTATTCCCGATTGATTCTACAGCCGTCGCAACCACAACAAAAGAAGAACACACCAGCAAGAATAACAATAATTGCTCCTGGGACAACTTGCACGGAATAAGCTAGAAAAAGTCTGAAAACAATCTACAGACCTAGATCAGGAACTAACAAAGAAGAGAGTTTTTGATCTTTGATTGTATTTGTATCATTCATTTTTAACTTATATTTGTTGCAAATCTTCTGTTAAGTATTTAATGCTATTTGATTCCATAATTAATTTTGTGATTATGGATACGTTCATGTATTGTTTTTCAAACTCTTCAAAACTTTCATTAGACTATCGCTAGACACCTAGACGCAGTCATTTAAGGAAATAGAGCACAACACGGTGCCTTTTGATCTCTCACATTAATTTGAGGGGGAAAATTCGTATTTTAAAAAGGCATAACGAGTTTATTGTTTACAAAACATAGAGCTAAAGCTTATAAGATAGAAGCGATCTTACCAATTACTTCGGCGGTACAAAAAGGGTAAGAAGTGTTCTCCTTCAGCCACTACATGACATAAACTTTGTGGAAAACATAGGAATACCGTAACTCCATACGACTCATCACCGCACTTGATAATTTTGCCAGGCATATGTTCTGACAAAGTGATAGTAGATAAGGTTTAAACTTTTTTATATTTTTGGAACCAGAAGATGTAAATCCATCTCTAAACCAAACATAATCACAACTACATGTCCTTTAAAAATAATAGCTAATAAAAAGAGAAATATAAAAATTACTTAAATTTACAAAAAAAATAGAAGCCCAAAAGATAAACTGAGAACAAATTTATATCAATTTATATCAAAAAAATTTTATACAAACGAATGTTTTACATTTAGTATTGAATCCTACATATATAATACACTAGACCAACATAATTTTTCCTGTGGATAACACATCATCATCGCTTAAGTAAAATTTAATATATATATATATATATATATATATATATTAAAAAAGAACCCTCAGTTATTTAACATATCATCCTTAACTTGAACTTAGTTAACATAAGAATCATAAAAACATAAACATGAATTCAATGAAATTTATATTCATTTTTCAAAAAGAATATTATATTATGATTTTTGGTTTTACGTAATAAATAATTAAGTTTTTTATTCGAAAAAAGTATATCGACAAAAAGTAAATAAAACCAAAACATAAGTAAAACATAAATAAATGCACTTATGTGTTTTCTAACAATTGGAACACGCGTTTGAAACGCCTTCAACGCCAACGACTTCCTCTTTATCCTCCAGATATTATCCCTATCCACATCCACATCATCTTCAACAAGAACAACATAACAATCATCATCATCGTCAACAACAAATGTTTTTTCAACCACAATCTTCACAACCAAACATTATTGTTCTCTAGCAATTTTGGATTGAATTGTAATTGGGATTGTTTGCTTTAGGTCAGAGTTTATATATTAAACACAAACTTTGTTTTTTTCTCTTTGTTTCTCCTGAATCAGCAAGGGAAGCTATGATCATATCAGACGGAGGATTAGTATTGAAGAAAGGGCCACGGACAGCGGCTGGAGATGAGATACTTGCGGCGTACGTTACAGAGAACTGTGAAGGAAATTGGACTGTGACTTTCTCTTCAACTATTATAACCATCAATTTTCCTCCAAATTAACCAATTAAATGCTCTCCTGAAAATTTATAATTTTTTCAAATGAGAAATTTAAATTAATAAAAAAACGTTTTTACAACCATTTTAAAAGACAACAATTGAACCAATCTGTAAACAAATTCTTATCCTTTTCCGTACAAATAGGGTCTTAAGCTTATGTTGTTGATGTTTTGCGCTGGGACTCATGATCAATGTTGGGTCTTAATATTACACTAAGGAACTCAAGATCTCAGAACGAAGTTCTTGATGTTTGATTGTATCTGTATAATTACAATTATATATTAAGTTGGTGAAAATCATCTGTTTAATTATAATACTATTTGATTCCTTACTTAATTTTATGATTATGGATACGTTCTTGAATTGTTCATCATACTCTTCAGTCTTCAACTGCTTTTCTTACGGTCTCGCTAGGCACAAATTATTCAAAGAAAGAGAGAACAAGGCGATAGATGCATTTCTCTTAAATTTAAAGAAAAAGAAAAAAATTGAAGGGAAACAAATTATATTGAACATACATAATGAATTATATTATTATTTAATAGATAGAGACTTGGCCAAGATCTTGGGCACGACAAATAGGGCAAGAAGTACTCTTATCTAGCCACTTCCCCACACATTCTGAGTGGAAAACATAGGAACACGGTAATCCCATGCGACTCACCGAACTAGATAATTCCGTCAGGCATATCGGACAATCCGCTCCGGTCACTCGTGTCACCGCGTGTCTATCAGAGACCACTCGCAACGGACAAGCTTCTTTTCCTTTGCAGCCACTTCCATGTCCACCATATGATCCACATTAACGTTAATCTCGATTTCGATCTTGAAACCTCTTCGATGACTCCTCACTTTAATGGCTTCTAATTTGGATATATGAGTTGCAAGACGTTTCTGAATAGAACTTGAGAGACACGTCTCCGACAAGACCATTGTGATGTGGTTACGGAAGGTTTCTTCATTGACAAGAAAACACTTTGGGGATTTCGCGTTCTGAGTACTAGAGGTTTAGAACCATCATATGTGGTAAAGGGAATATGTGTCCAGCGAGATCTCCATGACAAAATGTTCGAGTTTCCATATAGGTTGCCGACAAGGAAAACGATTTTGAGTTAACCGGGAAAGCTTTGAGATTAATGTTTTCGTTGGTGGTCTCTGGTGGAAACACGTACGGTTTCGCTCTATGGTGGTAACATGGTCCGGTAGCTCGAAGCTGGTCTCCATTGCTACTTTGTTGGTACGACGAACCCCTAATCTTTTCAACAGGATTAGATCTTTCGTTTGTCTTTATGATCTTAACTTTGCTCTCTCTACGTCTAAGATAATCATATATATAGTGCTCTTTTTCTTTATCGTTCTAAGGTAAGCAAATTCATGTAGGATTTGGAGGTTTATATTTTCCAAATTCATTTAGGAACGTTATGTACTAAACTAAAGTAGTTTAATGGTCTTTAAAAATCCATAATATAATAACATATTAGAGATTTTCAGAAGTGCCATAAATTTAGGAATAGTTTGCAAAACATGTAATCATTATCTGTTTATTATTTTTGAAAAAATACCACTAGGTAGATAAACCCTTAACATATAATCATTTACGTCATCTTTGCCAAAGCTATATTTTTGAGTTACAAACAACACAATTAGAGAACAAAATCATTCTTAGACAGAATGCTGTATATATCAACAAAAAGAAGCTTAATCCAACGATTATGTTTTACTTCCAAATACTCAACGATCTGTGATGTGCCAACTATATTTCAGTTTTGCCAAGAGCAGTAACAAATCAATATAAAACCAGACTAATAGTCCCTCTGAACAAATGGAGTTTATCGGATAGCACCCATCATATTAGCGCCACCGAGGTTTGCACCTTCCAAATGCTGTTACATAAACATATCGCAAGGATTAACCGTTTAAGCTCTTCTCAGAAACTTGAGGAAGAAGTAGAAATAAGATGAAACCAATTACTGGCCAATATCAATCTGCGCGTGTATGTGTTTCAATACTGAAGTTTTGTTTTTAGACTTACCGCTTCTCGCAGATTCACTTGCTTCAAGTAAGCTCGTTGAAGGTTTGCTCCTTTCAAGTTGGCATTCTTCAACTTTGCATCCTATATTAGATATATGTACAATCCAATTAAACCGAAACTAAACACTCATTTAAGAACTACAAATCACTTATCTGTCTCATCACAACTCATCCAGACAGTTGGCACTAATTGAATTAAGGCTGAATATAATTGTCAATAAAGGAATTGCTTACCTTCAAATTTGCACCTTCTAGATTTGCTCCTTCTAAGTTGGCATTTGTAAGGTCAGCATTCTGATACGTAAAAAAGAGAATCAAACATTATCACCGAATCACTCTATCCTCATAAACACCTTCTTGATACGTGGGGATTGAAAGGTGATTACACCGAGGAAGCTAAAATTCTACACAGACTACTTAAGGCACCTGCAAGTGTGCAGAGCGGAGATCTGCACCACAGAAGCTACAATCCACTAAGCAGGCATCTACAGGACAAAAAAGGATTTTTTTTAGCCAACTATGCTTATATGTGAAATTTCATTTCAATGGCTGTCTAAAAGATCGTTAACAAGCAAAATTAGGCTTATATGCACCTTGTAGATTTGCACTCTGAAGATTTGCACCAGCTAACAACGCTCCTCTAAGATTTGCGCTGGTAAACTCACACCTATAGCAATGGAATCATTTAAATATTTTAGGAAGGGTTATCAAGTACAAATGATCTATATGCGACGGGATCTGACAAATTCCTTACTCGCGCAAAGTAGCATTGTGAAAGATGGATCCCTCAGCATCAGCCTCCTGTTTGAGCATTTAGTAATTCAGTAGATATGATTAAGCCGATGTTCAAGCAAACTCCCATGATATGATGATAAAAAATTTCTCCTGAAGCAAAAACAAAGTTCATACAACATATTTACCCGAAACTTCGCACATTGAAGGTTTGTACGAGAGAAAAACACATTCCTGAGACAAGCATAGGTGAAATCCACAAGGGATAGATCCTGCATTTTTCAAAGAGAAACATTCAGATAGTAAATACGAAAGAGTTAATACTAGAAACTGACAAAGACGAAGCTCCTCTGCCCGGGATAGGTTTACCAATACCGCTTGATGTTCTTTATATAAGATAACATGTTGAAAACAAAGAAAAACACTCACTAAGACAGCAGATGTGTATGCCAATTAAGATAATCAAATAAATATGTGCTTAGAAATATAACTGCAAGTTCTTTTAAAATTCCAGGTTAAAACAAAAGGAATCAGTTAGGGCTATACATTCTATTAATTTTCCTCAACAGATGTTTATCAAACCAACAAATAATCTCTGAAACAACTGATTTGGGGATCAGAACTGCAGTGAGTTCGAGTCAGCCAATAGCACGGTTACCTACAACATCTAAGATTAAGAAATATTACCAGTTTAGAAAGATCAACTCCAGAAAGATTAACTCCTCGGAACCTAACTCTTTCAGATTGTATACATTTGATGATATCTATACGCGATAATTCAGCTTCTACTTCGCCACCTTCTCTTCTCAAATCTTTTATTCCATCTTTCAGTCCCTGAAATAGGGAGAGAATGAAAGTGTTTTATTTCTTCAGTGAAAAAATAAACAGCTACCAGCTAAACAATGAAAAAACGAGAATAGTAAGGTAAAAGAAAATTTTAGCTTACTAGAAGCTGATAGTAGTCTGCTTCGCGCAAAAGTTCAGAACAATCAGGATCTGACAGACTGGGAACAATACCATCACGCAACCAATTTAAAATATGACGAAAGTGTTTTCCATCCCTATCTATGAATATATATCCCTGCAACAATTAAATCAACTAGTTTAGAGAATATAATTTGTCACACACATGAACTATGCATACATATAAATGTGTGTGTGTGTGTATGTCATGAAAATGTAACAGATTTCCTGGTACACGGCTTCAAATATACTATTGAATCAATTAAGTATATGTTGAAGGTCAGACCACAACCTTTTTAATTGATTCTTGCATTTCGAAACACCTCTTAGAGTAGGTAGCTAAAATCACAGACTTTCTACAAAACTAAAATTTAATTTATCATTAAAGGAAATATACTCAATCCAAGGACCAACTACTACACTCAGTGAAGACTATTCATATGTAGGTTCTGAAATGGCATCATCCTAAAACAAAATGTTGGGTTGCAATTCGAGTAACATAGAATGCAATAATACCGTTTTGGATTCCTGGCACATTGTATGCCGACCACTAAACATCGCTGCGAGCATTGAGTCTGGCTCACGGATAGTCAAAGTATCAATGGTAGTACAAAATTTCTTTCCACCTGCATGAACACAAAACATTTCTTAAATTTTTTTGAAGAGCTAGACCTTGTGAGAGAAAAAAAGGTTCTTTACTCTTAAGTGTTTGAACAACACAGTTCTGGTTTTTTCATAGTTAATTATCATGAATCCAAGAAATATTGAGGTTTACAACTGAAACATAAGCCCCAAAGTTTTCCATAGTGAAAAACGTTTTTTTAGAGAAAATTTGCTGAATTAGAGAATGCAACATCTCAATTATAAGATTCAGAAACATAACTAAATACAACATTTTCTCACACGAGTTAGCAACCAGTACTAGTTAATCAATATTTTGTAGTACTAATTGGTTCAATTTTAACATTTTCGATCAAAAGGATATATTTTTCACAAGATTTTAAACGTCTGATTAAGTGATGAGTAATCGAAGAAATTTACCAATGTTGAGACGAACCATAGAAGACAAGTCAGAACTCGTCTCCATTGAGAGAGGAAAAAGAGAAACCCAGCAAGAGCACCAATGAGCTGTGAGGAGACTATCACTCGATGATGATTATGGCTACATTCACAAAACTAGATCGTTCAGAATCTCTCATCTTTGCGGCCTAATTCTATTGAAAATTTCATAGCAAATATTACGATCCAACAACTCAAATTCAATCAGGAAAATGAAGATGAATACTCAGACTACGAAAAATTTAGAAAAAATTAGAATGAACAAGGATTGGATTTCACAAGCAGAAAGTGTAAATTTTTACCTGAAATGATTTTCTCAAACTCTCTTCTTCTTTGATTTTGCTGAGAATTTGCTCGAGAGAGAGAGAGATGTGAACTTGTTCGAGAAGAAAAAAAAGGACTTTTTCTGCTTTTCTGATTAGGCTACTAAATAGACTTAATGGATTAGGATTAAAGCCCAAATAATAAGTTCTAGCCCAATAAAAGGGATTTGGGCTTCTGATATCCTCGAAAGAAAAAAACATCTAATATGCCCAACTTTGAAAATGAACATAAACATTTAATATCCGCTCTCGTCCAAGAAAGTATAATTTAGTGTCGATATTTGCTGCGAAGACTCAAAATTTAGTCAGGAGTAACTTCCGCAGGTTCATTACAAATATACGTGTATTATTCCATTTCAGATTGGCCAATTATCTACGTTAAATTTTAAATTAGTTACCTTTCAATTATTGTATCTATAAGTACTTCTTAAACTGTTGAACCTGTTAAATGTATTTACTGACGTATCCAACAATTGCTTCACTCTTTATTTTATTAAGACAAATAATGGGTTGGAGATATTCTAATAGTATTCCGATTTTGTGAATATTCATACATGTTTAAATTGTACAATTGAGACGATTCTGATAGAGTTCTATTGTTATCCAAAGTAAATTGTTCAAGTTTACCGGTAGTTAGCTTATTTATTTTTTGATCTATATGCAAATTTGTTTGTCAAATGATAGTTTATTATTTATAAGCAAATCAATACTAGAATTTTCTAATGAATGTTGACATAATAGACGAGAAAACTATTCAAATTCGAAATACGTAACGAGTTTAGTGTTTACAAATCACATGCTAACTAATTGATATAAGCAGTTTCGCCAAGAGCTTTGGTTCGGCATATAGGGCAAGAAGGGTTCTTTTTCAGCCACGTTACTTCTCTATGAAAAACATGGGTACATCGTAACTCCATGCGATTCGCCGCACTAGATAACTCCGTTAAGCATATAGGCCGTCACGTTTCTCGCCGGGACCAGACAAGTATCTTTTTCTTTGCAGCAACTTCCAATTCTCACCCAAAGTTCTACATTGACTTTAACGTTGGCTTCAAACTTGAAACCTCTTCTTCCTCCTCCACGGTGGCGGCTGCTAAAATTAACATTGAGATAAAACGGACAAGACTTTCTTGAATAGAAGGTGGAAGATACATCTCCGACAAGATGATCATGACGTGTTCAAGGCATGTTTCTTGGGAGACAAGAAACTGTCTTGGGATGCTGCGTTCAGGTTTAAGTATAGGATCACGACGAAGAGTAGTCTTAATTTTGTGTCCATCTAGATTTCCGTGACGAAGCTCTATATTTGGCTTATAAGTTATGATGAAGGAATACGATTCTGACTCGATCTGAAAAGCTTTGAGATGGCTAAGATCCTTTTTGGTATTTTTTACAGGATGAAACAACCATTAATGATTCGATCAGTTACGGTCGTTGAGGTTGAGACATGTTCGTGATTGTAGCTGCCCTTCATGGTTGGTGTAAACCAAAGGATTAAACTCTAATCTCTCTTGAACGACGATTAGATAAGATCTTATGATCTTTAATAAACGTTCTCTTTAGTATATTGTGAAGGTATATATAGATGTCTCAAAAGTTAGGTCATGTAGGATTAGGAGGTCTAGTTATGGGTAACGCGCGTGGTTTACTCACTTACAACAATTTAATGATTTTTACTATAATATTAACTACAAAGAAATGTTATATAGTTTACACAATTTATTTACATTTAAATATATACCTCAAAGCATTATGTTAAGAACACTAAATTCATAATTCTTTTTTTTGGGGGGGGGGTGAAATTATGTACATCTTTTATAGCTTATTATAATTAAAATTTATAGCTTTACATAAATGATAAAACTTATATGATAAAAAAAAGTTAAAAGTAAAATCTAAAATCATTTAAATGTCTTCATTTTCGCAAAATTGTGTAAGATATCTTTATAATACAAAGAGAACTTCACACTTAAATAATTCAATAAAGGTACTAAAATAATAATACTAATTCATTAAAAAAATCACAGAACTGGATTTTTTTTTTTCAAGAAGATGCATTATGCTAATTTAAACAAGAATGGTGACACGATAACAACAATTCTTCCTTAAATGTTTATATATTGAGTAGCCTGTTTAGGCAAAACCAAATCAAACAAGGATTAATCCTTGTTTTTTTTTGTTGGTTTAAGATTCCTAATTTAATGAAAATCATTGTTTTCTTAATATAATAAATCTATTATTATGAGAAAGTATAACAAGATTCTTAACATTACAAAATAAAAGCCAAAAAAAAAGTATAACAAGATCAACGAGCGAGGATGAGGAAAAGTCAATTTCACACGATGCCAAAGCAGTTTGGTCCAAGACCGTGTGTCGTCGTAACGTAAAAAAAAAGATTGATAAAACCCAAAACAGAAATATAAATGCGGGGTTATGGCTGTCAGACTCAATATCTTAAAGTTGAATAGTGAAATCCTATAAACTAGTTCGCACCATAAAGCCTAAAAGGTCTACAAAAGTACATACCAACAACAATTGATTGAGTTGGAAAACTTACAACAACAATTAATTGGTGGTAAATAACGAAACAAAGATCAAATTATATTATTTTTGAGAAGAAAGTTAAAACACCGAAATGTCTGGAACATTTTGATAAAATTGACTCTAAAAGTGACTAATTAAGCATCAATATTGGTTTGAGGATCACAAGGAGGATCAAACAGACAAAAAGCTCTATAAGCAGAAATGACAGAGAGAACTAAGAAAAAAAGAAGAACAAAGACATGAAGTCCCAAAGCAATTGTGAGTTTTGAACAATAGTGTGGATATGAAGAACACATTTCACTCCATGTCACTATTATGTCTCCTTTGTTAAGTAAGTACACTATCTCTGTTGCTCCTGCGACTGATGTTGTCATCAAATAAGCTAAAACCTTCACACACATACAGAAACAAAAATTCACTTATATAAGAAATTGCATAGATTTTATTTATTAATGATTTTAAGGAAAAAAAAAAGAGCACAAAAATTAGACTACAAAAAAACCTGGTCAGGAACAAAAAGTAGCCAAGCTTTGGAGACTAAACAAGTGACCCATGAAGAAATTGTAGAGAGCAGAGCATAAATAGCAGATATGGCACTAATACCAACCATATACCTGCAAATAAATAAACAACTAAATAATTATAAAATTATTGCTAAAAAAATTAAAGAAATTAAAGAGTATACTTGAGACCCATGATGGAGTTGTAGTCTAAATTTCCATAGTCAGGGTTGGAGTCATTGTTAGTGACAGTCAACCAGATGGTTGCAACACTGAGAGGAACCACACTTAGTCTGAGACATGAATCTATAAGCTTCAAAGACATAGGAGTTTGTGGTTGCTGCTTTGAAGAACTGTTCCTCTCTTCTTCTCTGGTGGTGGTGTTGTTGTCTCTCATCTCTGGTTAATTGGATCTCAAAATCAAATGTTTTTATTTTTTTGTGATTTTGGAGATAAAAGCTAAAAGAAACTGTAGACTCCAAGTGGGTTACTCAGTTAGATTATCAGCTCTTTATATCTAAAAATATGTACATGTGTGGTCTCTCCTTATAAATACAAATTATAATAGATACAAAAAAAGATTCCTTTAACGTCTCTCCTTTTTCTAATTAATCCTTAGAAACCGCGTGGAAAATAGTGTTTTTCATTTTATATGTGACAAGAAAAAAAGAAAAAACGTAAAATCCTTGATGCTTCTCTTATTTTCTTTAAGTGCCAGAACAAAAAAGTAAATAAATCAATTTTAACCACTATATTTTTTTAATTATCTGGAAAGCCCATAACTTTATAATTAATCGGTAGTTGGGGACATAAAGTGATGACATTAGCATTAGTCAAGGTGATGTCAGTATGTCATATCATAGTTCAAAGAGTTTTACAACCATCAAATGATCAAGCATAGGGAGTCCGCATTTCACATTATTTTCGTTTCTCATTTTTTTTCTTATGATTTCGCCATTTCGGTGTAGGTTTAGAAAAATATCAAAATCAAACAAAGTTCCTATTTTGTTCGGTTTGAGTTTATTTATGGCTTTGAATTAACTTCCGTCTGGTTCTATTTACCGTAGTTTAGTAAATTTAGTTGGGGTTCAGTTTTGTTTATTTCAAAACCTACTATAATATATGTCTACGTCGACAAAACATGATACAAAACAATATCACAGAAACAAAAATTGTGTGTGCACGCTTTTTTAATTTATTTTTAATCTGGAAGTTTAAATTTTAAGCTCAAAATACATCTATCAGAAATATTTATATTTTCAGCTTATCTAAATTTGTGTGTTCTCTTTTACTTCTAGTTTGATATTAGCTTAACCATATCACTTTATATGAGACTAAGTAAACCAGGACAAGTGGTCCATATGCTCTAATACCACGAAGCAAATGAGATTCATTTACACCTTTCGACACACTTAGGCAACCATATGGGCTGAGACAATAGCAGAAAGCAAACATGTAGACAAACATTGTTATCCATAACACCAAACAGAGAGATTTCAATCTAACAAGACGATATCAAACTTGAGAAAAAAATATGCGTCTCTGGAGAAATATCATTAACTGTTAATTATTGACTAATCTTCCAAAACAGCTACAACATTTACGGTTAGATACAAATCATTAAGGATTTCTAATTTTTACCCAAAGTGATCTCACTCACAGAATTAATGATATCAAACCAACACACATATTCAATTAACAAAGGTAAATCGTCATCAATTGTATGATGGAACACAACATTTATTGGGAATTTAACAATTTATATATTAAACATTGTCCCCCAAATTGTATCAACTTACAGAACAGGAAAACAATCTACAGCAAATAGAGAAGAACTAGTTTAACTCAATGAGCAATTACATCACTATTCAACACAGCGTTGTTTCCACCAGTGGATTCAATAACTGAATTGATCGGAGGGTTCAAATTCATTATCATCATCGACGATACGGATCTAGACGCCGCTAATTTTTTCCTCTTGAGAGAATAAGGACCGTAGATCTTTCTCAATAGATGTGGTACCTGATCCATCGTCAGATTTTGCGCCGCCGTGACTTCAGCAACAGAGCTCTGAGAAGGAGAGATCGGATCGATTGGATGCGAGAGGGAGCGAGATACGAGAGTGGTCGTAGATCTAGCGTTGATTCTAGAGTTTCGGATCTGAGCAAGCGCGCCTGGTTTCAAGTAACGGTGGAATCCGTCGTTTCTTCTCACCGGAGATCTAGAGATGTCCTTCATGGATTCGATTCCGCTAAGCTTGGTTACGTACGAAGAGATTGAATCTGAGAATCGAGAGAGAGAGAGATTGTGGAAGATATGTGATTGAAGATACGGGGATCTAAGGATTTTGTAGTGAAGTGAGAGCGGCGGGAAAATCGCGTTAGGCGGAAAAAGAGGAGTTTCTTTAGGGTTTTGATTATTGAATAGTTATCAAGAGCGGGAGTTTTATTTTTGGATGTCACGTGGTTTTGACACGAGTCTCCTCCGGGTCACGTGACTTTTTTCTTTTCTTTTTCTACGAACGTCTTCCCTTCACTACTGTAAATCGGGTCGTATCCGATTGGTTTCAGTGATTGGAAAACCGGTATGAAATAAAACCAAACCGTAGCCAAATCGAAACAATACCAAAATTAATTAAATCAAATTACAAATCAGTTTCTTAAGGTTTTGGTTTTTATAAACCAGAAACGAAACTGTACACAGATTATCAACCCCTAGTTAGATCCACTTGTTGGTTTATTATAGAACCGTTTAATACATGCGTTAAAATAAATTGTCCAAGTCTATTTCGACTCGTTTTCATTTTAATTATAGACAAAATTTTGATCGTGTCTATTAACGCATGTATCTATTAACGACCAAATCTATTAACACCTGCTCCAAATAGGATATTTATGGATTGATTATAGATTTTAATTATGTGTTGGTTTTTTGTAAGATTAAACCGTTGGAAATCGCTAAAAATCGGTGAAAATTGTCGGAAATTAACGAAAATTACTAGAAATTGCCCAAAATCATCAAAAATCACTAAAAATCGGCAGAAATCGCAATTTTCAATTTAGAAAAATTCGATTTTAGCCTAAATTTTTAAAAATTATAGACCATCAATTGTTCAATAGTGTCCAACCTATTTTATTTATTGATAAAATTAAACCTATACCATCTTAATCCGTTATATAAATGAATTTGTCCATAATCCGTATTCCTATTTTAACACCTCTACCGTTTAGTCATTAGAGTCATCCGTGAGATCAATTATTCTCGCCACAACAACTTTCTTCTAACTTGTTCTCCAATATAGGTAGTACACGTGTCTAATCACAGATCTGTAGAAATATCTACGGCAACAAATCTTAGCCGCCTTTTTCATACCACCGTTGGTTTTCCTTGAACTTTTGCCACCGTTGTTTTACTTTTACGTATATAATTGTCGGTTTCAGTCTCCTTATCTCCCACTAATCTCATTTACTCATACTCCAAACTGTATTTTTCTCGAGAAAATTCGCATTTTCTCTCCCAACTTTCTCACTGCTGTAATTTGAAAAAACTGAAACGAACAACTCACTATGGACACTAAGATCGGATCCATCGACGCTTGTAACCCGATCCACGAAGATATCGGCGGTCCTCCAAACGCCGGCGTCACCACCGTTCAAAACTCAAATCCACTTCACTCCACCACCATCAGCCCCCGCGACGCGACTCTTGGCCGTCACCTAGCAAGACGCTTAGTCGAGATCGGCGTCACTGACGTCTTTTCCGTTCCTGGAGATTTCAACCTAACGCTTCTCGACCACCTCATCGCCGAGCCGAAACTCAAGCTGATCGGATGCTGCAACGAGCTCAACGCTGGCTACGCTGCCGACGGTTACGCCAGATCGCGTGGTGTCGGCGCGTGCGTCGTTACGTTCACCGTCGGTGGATTGAGTGTTCTGAACGCGATTGCCGGCGCTTACAGCGAGAATTTACCGCTGATTTGCATCGTCGGTGGTCCAAACTCCAACGATTACGGTACCAATAGGATTCTTCACCATACAATTGGTTTACCTGATTTCACTCAAGAGCTTAGGTGTTTTCAAGCTATTACTTGTTATCAAGCTGTGATCAATAACTTAGAAGAGGCTCATGAACTCATCGATACTGCGATTTCGACTGCTATGAAAGAAAGCAAACCTGTTTATTTAAGTATCAGCTGTAACTTGCCTGCGATTCCTCTTCCGAGTTTCAGTCGTCTTCCTGTTGCGTTCATACTTCCGGCGAAGGTGAGCAATCAGATAGGTTTAGATGCGGCGGTGGAAGCAGCTGCTGAGTTCTTGAATAAAGCTGTGAAACCAGTTCTTGTTGGTGGGCCGAAAATGCGAGTTGCGAAAGCGACGGATGCTTTTGTTGAGCTTGCTGATGCTTCTGGTTATGGTGTTGCTGCGATGCCTTCTGCTAAAGGACAAGTACCTGAGCACCATCAGCATTTTATAGGAACGTATTGGGGAGCTGTGAGTACAGCTTTTTGTGCTGAGATTGTTGAATCTGCGGATGCTTATTTGTTTGCAGGTCCTATTTTCAACGATTACAGTTCTGTTGGGTACTCTCTACTTCTCAAGAAGGAGAAGGCAATCATCGTGCAGCCCGATCGGGTTACTATCGGTAACGGACCTGCGTTTGGGTGTGTTCTTATGAAGGATTTTCTTAGCAAATTGGCTAAACGAATCAAACATAACAATACTGCTTATGAGAATTACCACAGGATCTATGTCCCAGAAGGAAAGCCTTTGAGAGATAACCCAAATGAGGCGTTGAGGGTCAATGTTTTATTCCAACACATTCAGAATTTGCTCTCTTCTGAAACTGCTGTGCTTGCTGAGACAGGTGATTCATGGTTCAATTGTCAGAAGCTAAAGCTCCCTGAAGGATGCGGTTATGAATTCCAAATGCAATACGGATCAATTGGTTGGTCAGTGGGTGCTACTCTCGGCTATGCTCAAGCCATTCCAAACAAGCGTGTCATTGCTTGTATTGGAGACGGTAGTTTCCAGGTAACCGCGCAGGATGTATCTACAATGATATGGTGTGGGCAAAAGACCATAATCTTCCTCATCAACAACGGAGGCTACACTATTGAAGTGGAGATTCATGATGGTCCTTACAATGTCATAAAGAACTGGAATTACACAGCTTTTGTTGATGCTATACACAATGGAGAAGGTAAATGCTGGACTGCCAAGGTGAGATGTGAGGAGGATCTAGTGAAAGCGATCAACACGGCAACGAATGAGGAAAAAGAGAGCTTGTGTTTCATTGAAGTGATAGTGCACAAAGATGATACAAGCAAGGAGCTTTTAGAGTGGGGATCTAGAGTCTCTGCTGCTAACAGCCGTCCCCCGAACCCCCAGTAGATATCTGAGATGCCCTCATCTTATATATTTCAGATTTGGTAGTTCCTTTGTCACTTTATCATAAGTAGTTTGTATCCTTCTACATCCATTTGGATGAGAAAACAGTGTGTCTTCCCTTGAGGATAAACTCTTTGAGTGTAAAAATAAGAAATTGTTTCCTCTGCTTCGTCCTTTGCCAATTGAAAAAGATAATCTTTCGTTGATTCATCAGAGATTTGGTCTTTTTTTTTTGTTTTGGTTTGGTCTGTGTATTGATTGTCTTGATTAGAAGAACATCCTAAGAAAGTTGAGATCCCTTCAAAGATGCTAATAATTAATTTACTTTTTCTTGATCTTTTCAGAACGGTGCGGTCTCTACTTGTTGTGATGTGAAAAATTTAAAGCAGTTATTAATTTCGAATAGGATTAGGTAGCCAATTCCATACTAGTTCTGACTATTTCTGCATAACGAAACCTCCAGAAAATGTGGGAGGGAAAGGTATATGTAGCTTGAATCCGACAGGAACTGGGATTGATGGCCTTTGAATCCAAAGTTGTTTCTTTCACTGCCTGACCATGTTGTTTCCTTCATAGAAGGTCAGTTACACGGGTTCTATGCTAAGATTAGGAAGAACGTTGCGTCCCATTTCTCTTGCTCAGTCTGTCTTTTATAAGTTTGTGATTTATCGAGGTCTTTGATACTACAAGTGTTTGAGATATATATGATCTTCAAAGTTAATGAGCTTATTTTAAAGCAGAAATGGGAACTTTGGTGCCAGTGAATCTGGTGTAGACTGCAAAATATTTTGCTGTTCCATGATCTCACACAAAATCTCAATTTAATCCTCTTGTTGATTTGGTATGTAATCCTTACATGCTGATACGAGAATCAACAACATTTGCTTGCCAAATATGTTAATAATGATTCAGCTTATGCATACTTAGACCACTCGATTGTGTCCTTTGCTTGAAAGCGCTTGTATATATGCAAAGCCTTTGGAGCTAACTTTTGTTTATTGGGCGTCTTATGCAACACATTACAACGATGCTTCATTACCTTCGTTATAAAGTTTGTTTTAAGACTTAGCCGTGAATTTGGCTCCATCTCAATTTATGCAGCAAATTGATGACTCACCTGAATCATTGCAAATACAGGTTCAAGATGAAATAACAGAATTATATCTGCTTTGATATTTTTATTTTGTCATTTAAACCAATTACAGCCTAGCTTAGCTTGATGTTATCAGAGTATTAGTTAACCCAACATTTCCGGCTAGAAGAAGAACAAAAACCATTAACCATTAACGAAGATGGGCCATGTACTCTTCTTCTTCTTCGTCTTGTTCACGCCCTCCTCTTGGTGGTGCTCATTCGATACTCCTCTTCTTCAACTACTTGTTCAATCTCCATCTCCCTCTTCTTGCCCTTTTTTCAATGTTTTAGTCAGTCAATAAAAATCATGCTTTCTATTTCACATTTGGACTCTTGCTAGTTGAACGCAATTGTAGGTTGCAGATGAACCAAAATTCTAAACATTTGAAATCTCAACTTGAGATGAGATAATAAAACTTGCGTGTTGTTGACTCTTCACTATGGTAGAGGTAGAAAGGGATGTGTCTAGAGGCCGAGGGACCTGCTTGACGACCAATATAAATGAATGACACTTGTGGTATTGATACAATATGAAGAAGCAGAGAGGAGGCAACGATGCTTACTTCACACTTGTTGATATGCGTGGTGAAATCTTCAAAGCTTTCCCAACAAGAAAACTTACCCATTCCACTGTACTTGTCCTCCGCAGAATCCATTGGAAAATCACCTTCCAGTAAGGTTTTCCAAAGCCATTCTTTACGAACAAAATACAAGAAGCATTTCCAGAGCCAGGTAGAATCTTTATGCTTTTATTCAGGATATGCCAGAAGAATGTTGCGTCCCTCACTTCGTAGGCTGAAAATAGTATGAGATAAGATTTCAAGTTGTGCATGACCGGCTATGGCCGTTAAAGAAGTCCAACGTGGATTACAATGTGTCCATTTAACCATATCCGTTTGATATTCTGTTTCAGTAAAGCAAAGCAACGTTCAATATATAATATTCAAATTATAGAAAGAAAGAGATAAAAGAAGATTTAACTAACCGGAGTGGACGTGTATAAGAGCGATTCCAGTGGAAGAGATCTCTCGCAGGACATCATTAGGGGTGTGTTTTAGGTTACCAATGGCAGTGCTGTTGTATTTACCAAAGTAGCCTATATCATTCAACGCCGATTTTATTCTTGGACGAACCTCACCAGGATCATAACCAGGAGGAACCGGACAGCTGTTGATGTCCCATCACACCAACGTTGTTCTCATCTCGTATTGACCGAATCCGAAACGCCAGAGAGAAGAAAGGAAATAATGATGGATGGGGAGACGGGAACATGGTTTCGAGCGCGCCGATCTTTTAGGGCATATATAAATAAAGGGAATGTTGACAAATACTACTTGTAATTGTATATGGGCCGATACGCGTGGCCTATTAGTCAAGGATATACAGTATTTTTTAGGAGTGGACAATCGGGTAATTTGATCGGGTTTGGATAAAAGTCTATCGGATTTCGGTTTTCGGGTTTAAGAATTTTATATTCAATAGAATAATTTTTCAGGTTTGGATTCGGTTCGGATAAAAATTTCGGATTCGAGTCAGGTTCGAGTATAAGAGTTGAAACCCGGAAAAAATCCGGAAAATTCAGGTATTGATCCGGTTCGGATTTGGATTTTTCAAGTTTTTTTGGGTTTTCAGATTGGGTTCAGGTCAGAGTTTTCGGGTTTTCGGGTCGGGTTCGGGTCAAGTTCTAGCTTTTTTGGGTTTTCAGGTTTTTTTGGGGGTTTTGGATTTTTTTGTTCGAATTCGGCTCGATTTGTGTATATTACACATAAAAAAATTTCACATTTGTAGGATAGACTCCTCGAATTAAGGTATTTTCTTATGGGTAATTATGTATTTTCATGTTTTTGGGTTCAGAACGAATTCGGGTACAAGTTTTCGGGTTTAGAGATTTCAAATAGAATAATTTGCTCGGGCATAAAACATATTCATATACAACTTTTGGATCGGGTTCGAATACACAGTTACGGTTTTTTTTTTCTCATTCTTAGTTTTTTTGAAAAAAAAAGCGAAACAATTTTAACTTTGTCTGCATTTTATTGGTTACACGGACTTGCACGCATGAGTTGGTTTTTAAATAATGCTATTTAGCAATTTTTTTGTTATATATAATTTTGAGGGTTTTGAAAATTTTAATACTTTATGCAAGTAGGTCTTAAATTTAAAGGATTATAGAACATATCAATGATTTACAAGTTTGAGTTAAGTTTATGGGCCAATTTTGAGTTAAGTTTACAATTTTCCATAATCATTAAATAACACATAATAATATTACACGATAACTATAGATCCAAAAACTAATAACTGTTCACACATTCAAACAATAAAAACAAAATCACGACATACTAGTATTTCTTTTTCTACGCAGTCTACTTTCTCTCGATCCAAGTACTCTATTCTTATTGGTCAACAATTTATTACTTCATTGATAAACTCATGGTTGTTAGTTATCTACCTCATTCCCTCGTTAGTTCGTCAAGAGAAAATTCTAATTTTTGTCCCTTTTTTGCAGAAATTTTTGCTAGAAAAGCTTCTATGCTAAGATTAGGAAGAAAGTTGCGTCTCATTTCTTTGCTGAGTGTGTCTTTCTATAAGTTTGTGAGTTATTGAGGTCTTTGATACTAAAAAGTGTGTGAGATATATATGATCATCAAAGCTGATGATCTTAGTTTAAAGCGGAAATGGGAACTGTGGTTCCAATGAATCTGGTGTATAGACTGCAAAGATTTTGCTGTTCCATGATCTCAAAGTTGTTATATATCGTTCTTTTTGTATGGATTTAACAGTACTTGCAAATATCTGGAAAAAAAAAGAAACACCTACACACACAAAATCTCAATTTAATCATTACATGCTGATACGAGAATCAACAACATCTGTTTGACAAATCTGTTAATAATGATTAAACTCATGCATACTTAAGATCACTCCATTGTGTCCTTTTTATCAAATTCGTGTTACTTGAATCAACATCCATAATGGTTGAATAATATAAAATTAGAATTTACAAAGCCAAAATCATTCACCAAATGGTACTATATGATCTAAGTAAAAGGACACAATGGAGTGATCACTCCATTAAAAAATTGAACCCTAAACAGCAAAACGGTCATATTACTTAGATCACTCCATTGTGTCCTTTTGCTTGGGTGCTCATCAACTCTGTCCTCATATACTTGCTAGATGCTACTATAAGCTCACACAATTGCTTGAAAGTATCCACATTTTGTCCGTTAACGCAATATGATTCCATATCGCCGAGTGAAATATATCCCTTATTAATATTACCCTACAACATCTTCACACCCCCATTGGTGTATTCTGCAAAAATATAGTAGCTTAGAGAAGGATAATCAATTACCGATTATCAATCAACATCACTTTCACGTTGATGTTGTTGACTTCTCCTGTTTTCAAAAACTTTGAGTAATACTTGTTCATTGGATTTCTTTAAAGTTACGAAGTCATTCAAATATATCCAAAATCTGTTCTAGAAATCTTTCCCATCATCTTTTATGGAGATCTCATAAACTTCGAGAATCACGTCATTCTCCTCCAAAGATTCATCAGCTTGTGAAAACTCATTTATCTCTATCACAAAAACGCCTGTCATATTCTTCTTCATCTTAAAATAGTTCCACATTATAGAATTCTCCATAAGTTGTAAAGAGATGCCGAGTGAACAAATCCAAAAAAAACTCAACAATTGGAGATGAAATTACATATGTGAAAAACAACCATCATTTCTTCTTTAGTGATATGCTTTTTACTCACGAAACTTTGAAGCCGAGGCCATCAAAATGTCTATCAGACAAATTAATTTTCAAAATCTCTGTTAAGATATTCACGACAGTTTAAATATGAATTTGATATTGTCAGCCTTCTCTTTTGGTAAAAATTTCATCACCCAAGCAAATTGTGTTTATGTGCAGTTTATGCGCATTGACCATATTAAGTGTTTTGATCACTTTCGCAAAAGCAAAGAAGATTTTCGAATCCCTTTGAATATTGATCACTATGTTTAAAACATATACATTTTTGAAAGATCTACAATTTAATTTTTGTTCACTTCTACGGTTGAAAAAGTACAAGAGTAAAGTATCCTAAAAAAATACTTTCTAAAATTTAATATCTATTCACTTGCGAAAGAGAACGGTAGAGCGCAAATATTAGAAAGAAATCCTACATATATATAAATGAAAAGACACTTCTAACAAAATTCTGAGGTGTTTTGATCAATTCGTGATTTTAAAAACTACCATTTCTACGAAGGAACATAGTTTAAAAAAATTCTTGCAATTTACGATTAAGTTTCTTTATTTCCTTTTTATTGTTTAAATTTCGGTCACTTAGCTTGCCTAGCTATATCATATTATCATTTATTAGATTTGTTTATTTTAATGATTGTTCTATTCATGATTTATCACACTGCCGTAAGTTTGAGTGTTATAATAGTTTTTCGATGTAAAAGAAAAAATGTGTTTTCAAAATTATGTTGTCAAATTTTAGAATTATTATGTAACGTTAGCATCACAAAAATTATGAAAAATTGCCCCCAAACTGCCAAACATCTTTGCAAACACATGTATATCACGTGACCTCCCAAAAATGAAGTATTTGTAAAGGACACAGACAGAAGCTCAGGAGTTCTGTTCCCCCGATTATACATTTTATTATAACCACAGAGGCATAATAAAAAAGTAAATAATATCCTTAGCAAAGATATTATCTAAAAGCCCAAACAAAAACAAACCATTAATTGATTAAGTTAGACCAAATCCAAAATCATTTCTGTAATTAAATTGAGGCCCTTTTTTACTGGCTAATGTTTTAATCTTGTTTTGTTGCATTTGCCCTTTATCACTCATTGTTAATGTCGTAGGAAGAAAAGCTGAGGAAACGGAGACGACAAAATCTCAGGTCTGTCTTTCTTCTTTGGTCTGATTACACCGAAATTGACGGTAAAGTTTAAAGCTTTTTCTTCTATTTCGTCGGTCGTTGCTTAATATCTTTTTTTTTGTTGGTAATAATATTTTCCGATGTGTCTCTTCACTCGGAATTTTTGTATGGATTCTTATGTGGTTTCGATTCTAGGGCTACTGAGAAATTGAAATTGTGATATTTTTGAACTGCTGTTTTTTGGGTTTGATTTTGTAATTAGGAGTCCCGATTTAAGGGTTTAGAAATGATTGCATGTTCGTTAAGAACATAGACTTTGGTTAAACTAGAATGTCTGTAATAACAACACTTTATTACCCAGATTTTTCTCCGATTGTGAAAGATATTTTCAACAAAACAAAACACAACAAAATTAAGGGTTTTTAGTGTTGGCGTTTGCTATTTTAATTAAATTTCACAATTTTGGAATTCGTTTTCGTTTTTGTAACATTTGGCATTTTGATTTGTTGTGTATTGATCATCCTCACTTGCATTGTATGTTTATTGTCTCAGAGAGGGTTTAACATTAATTACTGCATTGTCAAGCTTCTAGAAATGGAGAACAACCACACTGTCTCTGGAGATTCGATGTCGAAGCGGAAGCGAGGTCGCCCGAGAAAGCACCTGAAGATAGAGTCGAATGTGCAGTCTATTGGTTCTCCTCCAGGGTTTAGCATGACTCAGCCGCAGATTCGTCAGAGGGACAAAGATGAAGCTATGGTTGGACAACAGATTCATGGCGTGATTGAGGCAACATTTGAAGCTGGGTTCTTGGTTTCGGTTAAGTTTGAGAATTCAGATAGTGTGTTTAGAGGTTTGGTGTTCAAGCCTGGTCACTGTGATCCTGTATCGGTTGATAACGATATTGCTCCACATCTCCCAATGATTAGAAGAAACAGCGACGTGGTGCATCATCATGGCTCAGCTAACGGAAGAGGTCGGAAATCCAGAGTCCGTGAGAGGCGTGGCAGTGGTGTTAGAAGCAGATCACGGGTTCCTGTCCCGATACAACCTGCTCACCCTGCTCATCTGCCGCATCATGTGGTTCCCGTCGTGCTCCAGCCTGTCCATCAACAGAATGGTGGTGGGCAGGTCCCGATTCAGCATCCTCATCCTGTTGTTCCCGTCAAGCACCAGCCTGCCCATCTACAGAATGGTGGTGGGCGTGTCCCGGTCAACCGCGGTCCTATGCAGACCGAGACTGGGGCTCAAGCTAGTGGGTCAGGTAACGGGAAACCTTTTGAGACGCTGCTTACAGAGGTGATGAATAAAGGCAAAGTCCACCAAACCACACAGTCCATTGAAGCTGATGATCCGGAAGAGCAAGCTCTGTCTATTGAGCCATTGCAGGCAATTCATCCGGTCCATCCTGTTCACATACCGAAACCAGTGCCGAGTTACGGACAAGGCAATATGACTGAACTCCTTCAGGTACTTCAACTTAACCATACCAATGATTTTATCTCAAGTTTACTTTTATTTTCATATCCACAAAAATTCATGTTTGATTTGTCTTAGGCTGTGCAGGAGAATGTGAAAGAGACGCATTTTGCTCAAGGACAATGATGTTCTGGAGATTATTTCTTCTTGCAAAGCCCTTGAGAGCTTTAATGTCTGATTTCATCTCTTTGTAATCAGAAATAGGAAAACTACAGTAATTTAACCTTTTTCTAGCTTAATAATTTCAGCAGAAATTACAAAAACTCATTATATAAATGCTCATAATAACTCTTTCGAAATCAAAACCAATTTTTTTTTGTGAAATCATAGGCTAATCACTAATGGATACAAAGAAGAAACTATTGGATAAATTTTTATCGAAATGGGATCCAATAGAAGAAATCTACGTTATCACCTATCTTAATATGTATATCAATAAGAAGAAAAAATCGAAAACAACAAACGAGTCTTTAATTAATTATGGATCAAAACCTTTATAATATAGGCTTATTAAGCTGGGAGACGAATAATAAAGGTAATGAAGATGAAAAGCAAGTCTCTCTATAGGAACTTTGTGCCATAGAAACCATTTGGAACTGGAATTGGCATGGGCCGGTTAGTGGGAAAGGTGGCTGCATAAGCGCAATATTGGTAGGCATAACAGCGTAAGGCTGATGTCCATTGGCTGCAAATGGTGGTTGGAGAGCGTATACCTGCATTGGTTGACTAGTTGAGATCAGACCTGAATCACCAAAAAATGAATTGTTTTAGTGAGAACCAAAGTCTTTGGTCTTAACATGAAATCATACTTAAATAAAGAAGAATGTTTTTACCCTGATGCTTTGGATATTGGAGCTGTTGTGGAGAAAATAGAGGACGAGAGGGTAACTATGGGTGATGTGGTGCTCCTTGAACCAAATCCTTATAAGAACATAAAAGCGAAGATAATTTGAGTTACTTGTGAGCAAATAGGGCTACTGTAGTTGTTTGTGTCCACAAAATAACAATCATTTGAGTTCTTACCCTAAGAAATTGGTTGAATATACATAAGCTGTCCAGATCTCCCAACCATCACCTGGAATATACAATTCAATTAGCCCTTTAGAAACTCATATACTTTTTTTAGCAGAAGTGAGAATATGGTGTTGTTAGTGAAATACAACCTGAGGATTGGGATTTACAAGCATTGGTGTGGCTTGAACAGATTGGTACTGAGGGGTGAATCTATGTAGCTGTCCCCTGTTAATAGTAGGTCCAGCCATCTGCAGAAAAATGGGTTCAAATGAAAAAATGATTCCAAAGGACTTTGAATCACCGGTTACGAAACAAAATTGATCGAATGGTAGTAGAAAGTAACAGGAAGCATTTTCACATTACAAAACCGTTGTTTAAAATTAAGTTATATCAATATCATCTCATGTGTGAAGATATACTCTGTGTCATAATCTAGTCGTGCAATATTGGCATTTCAGCCATTTCAGTACTTAGAGCTAATACGGAGCTAGTAGATGTCCAAAGATCCCTCTAAAAATGAGAATATGAGATATTTAAAGAGAGAGAATAGAAAACTCATTTCTGGTTGAATACTTACATGTTGGGGGAAATGAGATCCACCGCCAGCGTATCCAGCAGCCAAATTAATGTACGGAACAAACTTAGAAGCTGAAGATGCATGAGATAAGAAAGGGCTGATTCCAATCTCTGGTTGAACAGCTTCAGGAACTGGTGACATAGGAGTATTACTTGGCACATAACTCATATTTGTAATAACAGGCGTCATACCAACATGAGTTGATGAAAGACGTTTTGTAAGAGATGGAGAAAAAATCTTTGCTCCTGGACACAGCTTAAACTCCTGGTTTCAAAAACGAGTAACAAATAAAGTTAGATTGAAAGATGCATGAGTCATCAAACCTCACAACCAAGAAACGAGCTTCCCAAACTAACTTGAGGATATAGTAGCGACTATCGGATATTCTGAAGGAGAGAAATCAATAAGAATCCTTTAATAACCTTAGCCTTTTTGTCAGGGTCGGTTGTCTGCGTAGGTAGTAGCGTATTTGTAGTAGATGCCACCAAAACCTGACTCATTTTTGAGTTTCTCTGTGATGATGAATTTTCAGTTGATGAGGACCTTTCTGCAGCGTCATGAAAACCGTTACTAGAAAGTTCCGGCATAGTTTTCTCTTGTTCTATCGGGTTTACACGTTCAGACATGTTTTCCACTGTCATTATAACACATAGAAAACATTTTATTAAAGTCAGAAAAGAAAACGTGTAATCTCTTGAATGTTTAAGATACACATGTCAGAAAACATTTTAATGTCAAAAGGAAGCAGAAACGAGTCCATCATGGTTATTAAAATTAAAAAAAAAAAAACTTTTTCAAAGATGGAACTCACAGCTAGAACTTCTTTGGGCATTAACCTGCAATAGGTGAATACACTAATAAGTAGCTGAATAGCAACATCTTGAAAAACATAATTTTACTATTTATGTGCTAGACTAACATTATCCTCCTGATGAACGTCACCATTAAGTTTACTATGCTTTAAAATGCGGGCTCCTGCCTGTCTGTCTGCAAAAGAATACACAAGAATTAGAGAGTTTACCTACGAAAACTCTAGAATTTGATATGTCAAACAAAGAAAGTAACAAGTGCAGCACTGAACACCGAGAGGTTTACTGTAGCCAGAAAACTAGATTGCTAAGATTGAGACATGAAGAGAAGTTTGAGACGGAGATAAAGATCTTAACAGGAGACTACTAAATATACCAAAACAGTATACTGATAATCCATACCGTTGGTGGTTCAGAGAGCTAGGATGATGTTTGTTCTGCAAAAGACGAAAATGGAAAAAGCATCAAGAGAGTGAAAAGTGAAAACCAAGAAAGGGACTCAGACTGTAAAAGTGAAGTAAACAACATGACAAGAATCTTGATTAATGACTCTATACAAGGTATCTACTTTAATATCTACCCGTTACAGAAACCAAACACCATGTGCAGAATTCTACATTCTACAAAATGGAGGCTGGTTTCAATTCCATCTTGTATAGTTCCCACCAGACTAGGAGAACTAATAATTTAAATTCCACAATACAAGAGCATAGAAGAAAAAAGCTACCTGTGGAATCCTGATCCCCTCTCTACTCTCCGACTCTTTCATGGCATCTTGGGTACAACTTGGTGAAAAACCCCTTGGTACTTGATCCTTGACAGACTTCAAAGTTTTTACTTTATTTTCCAAACGATTTTCAAGTTTGGCAGAATTTCCGTTTCAAAATATAAAGAGATTTAACACTTTTCTCTGGTGCTATACAAATCCACAGAGTAAATCAAAACAAAACTACAAGACAGATCATGCAGGGAGAAAAACAATATTCATAAAGTGCTGATGCATCCATAACCATTGACCTTTAAATTTCAGTCTGAATATGAACTTATAGCAACTACATAGGTTTTCCTTCTATTGTTACTGCCCCTTGTGCCATTGCCAGAATTTATGGATTTATTTGCAATACAAGAACGAGGCTCAGAAGAAAAATCTGCCACGGCTGACACAACATTTTCACCCTATGAAGTATGAACAACAACACAATAAGAAAGTTCACATAGGCTGGCATAAAAAACGAATCTCTAAAAGTAAAAGTCTTTATAACAACAAAAAAGACTCAAACTTCCACAACGATTTGAACAATGTTGGAAGATAGAATTACAAGTGTCTCCACAATCTTTCCACTTGACACATGCGATTTACTTCTTCCCTTCTTAATAAGTTTTGCATTCTTCAAAACAATGCCTCATACAGAAACAAACCCAGAAATGTCAAAATTCTAACATATAATTACCAAATCGAAACACTGGAAATTAAATCAAATTCACATTCATACCACCAATTCTAATCAATTCAAATACCAAATTTCGTTACGAATACAGATGATCAAATTAAAAAAAACCATAAACCTTAAAGGAAACGTACTGAATTCATTCTCATGAGAGATTGTGTAGAATATCCCAGAAAAAACCGAGCCATCCTTGATATGGACATGGACTTGTAAGCCGATGATACACATAGTAGAGTCGGTTAACAGAGCCTCGTTCAGCAATGATGATGACTAACGAGAAGAAGAGCGTGAGATCTCATCTTCCAATTTCTTAGCGATTTCCATCTCAAAAATCTATTCGTTTCAAAAGTTTCACACAATTTGATCGGAAAATTGAAATTCTCACTGTTTCTGTATGTGTGTATCTATATATATGTGTATGTATCGCGCGACTAAAGAAGACGAAGACAAATTGAGATTTGAGAATCAGAGATCGAGAGAGCGGACGAGGGAAAAGAACAGAAAATGCCTTCATTATTGGGCCTTAATTTGTCCTTATTGGGCCTTAATTTGTCCTTCTTGGGCCTAGTTTAGGTTTTTGGTAATTAAAAAAGAAAACATCGTCATCGTTAAACCCTTGGCTGTTACAATCTCTTTTGATTCTGTGAAATACTAAAACCCTAATTTTATTCACTCCTGCAAATTCTAGCCTCTCAAGTCGTAAGCTTTTGTTTCTCTGGAGCTCTAATTTCGTGTTTGTCAAGATGGGAAGACCTAAAACACGGGGAATGAAGAAGCAGATACGTCTCAACGAAGTCGAGGAAATAAGTCTTCTAAACAAATGGATCGAATCTCAGAAACCAGATTCAGGATCCAATCCACTTTCATTCGGTCCTCTTCCTAAAGACGCGAAGATCGGAAAATTAGAAGACGGGCCAAACGGCACCGTTTTCTCGCGTTACGCAGGCGTAAGGAAGTTTGATCAGTTACCAATTTCGGATAAAACGAAAAGGGGGTTGAAAGATGCGAAATACAGAGATATGACTGATGTACAGAGATCTGCTTTGCCTCATGCTTTATGTGGAAGAGATATTCTTGGTGCTGCTAGAACTGGGTCGGGCAAAACTCTTGCTTTTGTAATTCCGGTGAGTTTCGATTTTTCCGATGGAGTCACTATTCAATGCCAGATCATTTCTATATCTTTGTGGAAGGAAATATAGTTAGAAAGTTGATTTTTTTTCTTTCCGGAATTTGAATTTTGGTTCGGTTTGCTTTTGATGTTAATGGATGGTTTTGTGTGTGTTTTAGATACTGGAGAAGTTACATAGGGAGAGATGGAGTCCTGAAGATGGAGTGGGATGTATAATTATATCTCCAACAAGGGAATTGGCAGCTCAAACTTTCAATGTGTTGAATAAAGTTGGAAAGTTTCATAAGTTCAGTGCTGGGCTCTTAATTGGTGGTCGTGAAGGAGTTGATGTTGAGAAGGAGCGAGTTAATGAGATGAATATTTTGGTATGTGCTCCTGGTAGGCTTCTTCAGCATATGGATGAGACACCAAACTTCGAATGTTCTAATCTACAGGTATTGATGACCCTAATTGGTCATGTTTTCACTCTCTTATTTTAAAGAAATGTTCCAGCTACACTTTGTATTGTTGACTCTGTAATCATTGTGTGGACACCAAGGATAAGATAGGATAGGAGGTAGCAGATTGTGTACGGTCTAAGGATATTGTAGAACCACTAAATCGGCATCCCCTGTTTCCGATTATATTTTTCTGTAGTCTTGTTGTTTCGAAACCCATTATATATGTTCTCTCTTGCTGCAGATTCTGATTTTAGATGAGGCCGACCGAGTTCTTGATTCTGCATTCAAGGGGCAGTTGGATCCTATTATCTCACAGTTGCCTAGGCACAGGCAAACTTTGCTTTTCTCTGCGACCCAAACAAAGAAAGTCAAGGATCTAGCAAGACTCAGTTTGAGAGATCCTGAGTACATCAGTGTTCATGAAGAGTCGGTTACAGCTACTCCAACTAGCTTAAAGCAGGCTGTGATGATTGTCCCGGTAGAAAAGAAATTAGACATGTTATGGAGCTTCATCAAAACTCATCTTAATTCTAGGATTCTTGTTTTTCTCTCCACCAAGAAACAGGTTACATGATTTTACCTCTCTTCCTCTTTAAATAATAATCTTGGAGAGAATTTTGTTCACTTTCTTTCTGCTACTTCTGTCCTCTCTTGAGGTTGATGAATGAATCACTATTTTGATAGGTCAAATTTGTTCATGAAGCATTCAACAAACTCCGGCCTGGAATACCTCTGAAGAGCCTGCATGGAAAAATGAGTCAGGAGAAAAGAATGGGAGTGTACTCTCAGTTCATTGAGAAACAATCAGTTCTCTTCTGTACTGATGTTCTTGCTAGAGGTCTTGATTTTGACAAGGTTGTGGACTGGGTTGTTCAGGTAAGAATCCACATTCAGATTTACAAAACTTTATGATATTGTGGGGTAGAAGTGTGATGTCATCGTGATATTTATGTTATAGGTGGATTGTCCAGAAGATGTAACTTCTTATATTCATCGAGTTGGGCGTACAGCTCGTTTCAAAACACAAGGGAAGTCGCTCCTTTTTCTGACACCTTCAGAGGAAAAAATGGTTGAGAGATTACAAGAAGCTAGAGTGCCTGTAGAACGCATCAAGGTAGTAGATCTCGTCCTTATTTTTCTTTGAGTCTCTACTGTGGTAGAAAACATAGCTCGGTTATTTGACATTAAAGATTTTTTGTTCACACAGGCGAACAACCAAAAGTTGCATGAGGTTTCTAGACTCTTGGCTAATTTGTTAGTCAAGTATCCAGATCTTCAAGGTGTTGCTCAGAGAGCCTTCATCACATATCTGAGGTCCATTGACAAAAGAAGAGATAAAGAGATTTTTGATGTGACGAAGCTGTCGATTGAAAATTTTTCTGCTTCACTTGGTCTACCAATGTCTCCTAGAATCCGAAACGTTCAAACAAAGAAAAAGGGGGTCTCTGTGAGTTCTATCGCACTGGAACCTGAGAATGCACAGGAATATTTAGCACCTCCGGTTGTTAAAAAAGATGATCTTGGTGAAGATTTAGAGGAAGACGATTTTGCTCTCAAGCCACATGAAGCGGGGAAGGAAGTAGAAAAATCAACCAAGGACCAAGAAGTTACCATGTATGGTTTTCACATTCCATCAACTATGTTTGCATTCATTCTATCCAATCTTTTCATGCTTATTTATGTGTATAAATTCCTTTGAATTTTCAGGCCAGGAACTCGGGTTTTGAACAAGAAGAAGCTGAAGATCAACCTACACAGACCAGTTGGGTCCAGGGTTGTGTTTGATGAGGAAGGCAATTCATTGGCTCCCTTAGCAAGAGTTGCTGCCGCAACAGGGACTGAAGTAGCCCTTGATGAAGGTAAAGGAACATAAACCTCAACTTATATCAAATCCCTATTATTCTGTTCCCGGAAACTAGCAATGATTCAGTTTTTACAATGCATGTGGAATTGGTTCTTGATTTTTGCAGAGAAAAGGAAGGAGTTCTATAAGAAAGTGGGAGTGGAAATGAGAAAAGCCGATGCGGAGGACAAGAAAGTAGAGAGGGAAAAGAGGAGGGAAAAGAGAATGAAACAGAAGATTAAGAGGAAGAGAGGAGCCATGGAGGATGAAGAAGAAGAAGGCCATGATGGTTCTGGATCATCAGATGAAGAAACAGGAAGAAACCGCAAAAGAGTGAAGAATATCGTCCTTGACAATGAAGAAAAGGAAGGAGGAAAAATCAACACAGATTCTATCTCCATTGCTGAGCTCGAAGAAATGGCTCTCAAATTGATAACGCAGTCATGAAATCTCAAGACATTTTAAAGCCTTTTCTGTTGTACACCGAGAATAGTTGTGAAGTTTATCAATTCAGTGGAAGATTTTGTGAGTTGTTTTCACCTATTGAAATTTGTGCTTTGGTTTGTCGACTATGAGGAAAAGTATTTGGATTTAACTTCTGTGTATTAGCGAAGAAGATAACTTACTTGTTACTCTGTAAATTCCATATTATATGCCCTCTGTCGTAATCAGATAAGTTTTGGGCTAGATTTTCTATCATACCCTTTATTCTTTTGAAACTTGAATTTGGAATGCAACATTCACCAAATCTTGTGATAACCTTTTTGACAGTAGCAAATGGTAAATCCGATTGAGTTTCAACATTCACCAAACAAGATGTTCATAGCATATCCTAATAGTAAATCATTTGCAAAATAAAACTCACATCAAATAAAAAGAGAAAAGATAGGGCAGGCACTCTTAATCCAAGTCCTATTACAAGACTCAATGACTCATATTTTCTTCTAAGATAGGTAGAAAAAGCCGATGTTGATCCTTTCACTGCATTGGAATAACAAAAATAGTTAGAGCATATTCACATGTGGCAAATCTTAAAACAAAATTGTTATTTGTTGTTACCTGCCGTTGCTGCTGATAGTTGCTGTAATCAGTGTACCCACCGCCATAGTACGCAGTAGGATCCTGAGGAGGTTGAGGTGCATAACCATATGGTTCATACCCCTGTGGCTGTGGTGGGTACCCATAGTATCCACCACCGTTCCATTGGGCTTGATCAGGCTGTGACTACAAAGTTTTAAGTTATGATTTTGCTCATAATATCAGTCTCAAGTTTTAAAGGTAGAAAAAATCTGAGAAACCGAGGGAGAGAGCTAAAAGAGGTAATAAACCAACCTGCTTGTTAGGACTACGACCCCACGAAAGACGGATGCTTTGTCCTCCTAGATGTGATCCATTCAGCATCGAAAGTGCATGCTCTGCAGATGCCCTGAAGCACGACAAGAGAATAAAGTATGCAATAAAAGAACGAAACGAGTTTGTATTCATGGTGAATGACTGATATGACTATTTATACCTGTTGGCATATTGAACAAATCCACAACGTTTTCCCGGGGGTATTTTCACATGAACAAGTTCCCCAAATTGACCAAAAACTGACTTTAATTCATCGTCTGAAACACTAGCATCCAGAGCTCCAACAAAAATCTGAAAGTAGAACGCATTAGACTTGGATCGCTATCTCCAGGAAACAAAAGAGAACTAACTACGTACTGTTGTGTTATTTGGATCGCTATCTCCAGGATTTCCTCCTTGAGTGTTTTGATACATATCTGCAAAAAACAGGTGGGTGAACTCAAGAGAAATGGCTATAAAAATTATATTGATATTGCATATAAACCCACTCGACATGGTAAACCAACTACAAAGAAACTAAACTGAAGAACAACAGATGTTCACTCAAACAACGTTTGCATTAATCATTCAAATTAAAAACCTAAGAAGATACCAGCAGAGAAACCAAACAATATACAGTTCAAAGATCATGATCACGAAAATCTAGAGTTAGTTGAATATTGATACAAAAATCGTTGAGCATGGATATCAAACGGCAAGTGCCTGCAGGACATAACACATGCGTAGAAAAATGAGAGCAAAACTCTTAATCCTACATCCAAATTTCTCCGATTTTAGAAGCTCCTAGTAATCAACTTGCAGAACAATGCCTTGGCCAAGGTTTACTAGTATGTATAAATCTAGAGAGGAAAACTACTATGAAAAGAAGGAAAAAGACTTGCAACAGTCTACTTAGAAAAGAAACATTAACTTTAAGGTAAGTCTCAAAATAAAAGAAGGGGAAAATGAGCTATGGAAGATGAAAAGAATTAATTTGAAGGTAAAAGGCTCAAAATAAAATACGTCTAAGTGAACTGGAAAGTAATTTTGAAACTGTAGGCTAAAAACAGCCACTTGTATTTAACTTCTTCTGAAAACATAACCAACTGACCTAAATGAGGCCACGCAATAAGGTGGAATCATTTTCAGCTGAAATCAGTTCCAGGCTCCCCCAAAGAGAGCCACTTGTTCTCCTGCTTTAACACAAATGAGCTGATTTTTATAAGCTTTTGGATGCTTTCAGCACCAAGTGAAAATACAAACTTCAGTGAACAGAACGAAATACATCAACCAAAAAGACACTCAATTATAAATCTCAACATAGAAGATTAAACACACAAAAAAACTTCATATCACCATTCAACACACAATTCCCAAGTATAAAACATACCTGGTTGCATTGTAAGAGGCTTCTTATTAGCAGCCGGACCAATACGCATAGGCCTAGTCGAGCAGTATTGACCATTCATCTCACTCATGGCACGCATCTGCTCATTTTCATCCCCAAACCTAACAAAACCATACCCCTTGGACCTTCCAGTAGTCCTGTCAATCACAACCTTTGCCCCCTTAACAGACGCATACACATTCTTAAATGTATCACTGAGCATGTAGTCAGTGACCTCAGGAGCCAAGTCGCCTACGAAAACCGTGTAGTCAGGCCCTTCACTCTGACGTTTCTCTCCAGTTCCAACCTGAGCCCAGTTCAACTTAAACATCTGTTCAGAACTCGGCATTAGAGCACCATTGTAAGTCTGCAAAACCCGCTCAGCTACAGAATGGTTCACAAACTCAATGAATCCATATCCTTCAGATTGTCCCGTCAGCTTATTACGAATGACTTTAGCTGATAGAGCCTGCAATCACAAATTCCGGAATCACACTACTTAGCTAGGGCATACGTCATACGTGAAAACAGGATAAGGAATTACAAAAATTTACCTCGCCAGTCTGACCGAAGATGTTCATGATATAGTTCTCGTCCATCCATGGCTGCAAGTCTCCGATCCACAACGACCGGACCTCGCTACCGGATCCTGGATTTTGAGATCCAGCTCCGTACTGTTGGTGTTGAACAAGTGACGGCGCTGACTGCCTCTGCTGCTGCTGTTGATGTTGCATCATCATCCATAACTGCTGCTGTCCCGATGGTATCTGCCCTGCTCCGGCGCCGTTTGACGGTGGTTGCTGCATCACTACGATTTCAAGGATTTATCTAGGGGAAGAGATGAAAATGAAGCCCCGTAAATTTCTCGCTTCGCTTGCTTTATATGTGATACTGTCTGGTGGGCTTTTAATGGGCCCAATCTTATAACTTTCAGTTGAGCCCATTAGTTGTTATACTGCTAAACCGGTTAGGTTTTGAACAAGCGATAATAGTAATTTCCTACCTTTACTTTTAATTTTTCGCTAAGATGACAAAAATAAATTTTGGACTGATCCGATATTAAAGTTAGTCTCAATTTATTTTGGATAATTCAGTTCGGTTCGGTTTGGACCCATCCCTGTTTCGTAACCAAGATTTATTATATCGATAAAGAAGTTTTGGTCTACAGTTGGATTTGTTCAGGTCACAGAATCATTGTTCTGGATCAAAGTTTGATACAGTAACAATATCTTCTTCAACATTCCTCTTCCCTCTCCAGAGTATGATCTGCTCATCTTTGAACAATATTGGAACACATGGAACCAAATCCTGCAATTTTTATCACAACACTAAAGATCAATACTAAAGAATCTGACAAGACAAGCAAAACCCGTTGAGAGTAAATTATACCTTTAGCTTCACACCGATTCGTTTGCAGTCACTCATACCAACATGAGTGCAATCTAGTCTCACTATCTCTTCTGTCTCAAACTCCTTCCTCACTCTTCCCACAACATTAACATAGACGCCATTCCTAGCTGAACCAATACAAAATGCCAATGAAAAAATAAGAAAAATCTGAAAATATGACCAAGAACGTTGTGACGAATGTACTACTTACTAATTTTCATAAGGGCAGGAGAATGAAGCCCGCGATTTCTCATCTCTTTGGTCTCTTCAAATGTTAACCCATCGGCAACATTCTTTAAAAGTCTTGGGTATATTGGTGGATAAGGCTTCCACAACATGAGTGGTATAATGGGACGATTCTTCGGATCATAATTCCTTCCTCGATACAAAACTAGAATGTTTATGTGTCTGTATACAATCTTTCCACCAGATTTTTCCTATCAAGAACACAACAATAGTAAGATCAGGAGTAGTTTCGAAAAAATTAGTTCAACCGAAAGAAGAAAAGGGAAACAGAGCCGTGTTCTTGAGCTCTAAGAATGAACCTCGAGGTGGAAAATTATGTTGTCCATGTCAAGAGTTAGTACTCCTAAGCATTTGATCCTCACGGCCTCAGCTTTCTCCCAATGGTTATGAATATCATCTATCATATTGTGCGTCACACCTCCTTTCCCTGATAATACAACAAACTTGATCAAACAGTTTGATTGACGAAATTTTAGAATAGACCAATCACATGAGTTACTCAATGCTTCAAAGCTCCAATCTGAAAATTTGATTATATCACAAAATGAGGAAATAAGAATTCATACTCCTCAACAAGACCACAAATTTACAAGTGATACCAACACAACGATGTAACAAAAAAGTTTCTACCATTAAGATTCACAAAATCCCAAAGAAACGACGAAGAGAAGCTCTTAACTTTTGAAGCTGATTCGATTTATCAAACCAAAGAAAAGTCTTAAAAACTAAATTCAAAGCTAAAAACTTTAAGCAAAAAGTTTCAAAATACCGTTTAGATGGAGGAAGAGGATTAAACGAATTTCAAAGCTTTATCAAAATGTTTATTACCGAGATTGATCTGCCGTGAACAATCACTATGACGATACCGTTCAACAAGCTCCGTAACTTCCTCTTCAGTCAAATCCTCGCCGAGAACTCTTGCTCTCCCCTCTGCCCATTAGCTCTGATCAATTTCCAGCGAAGCTAGTGTAGAAGTCCCGGTCCAATAGACCTGGTCCAAATGGAGAAAACCGTTTCGGTTCACGGAATCCAATTGGTACAATTGCTGGGTTGGTTTTTGAATACGAATACCTAAAATCGAAAGGGAGGTCTGAAATCAACGGCACCGTCGGTTTATTTACCAATTCCGACGACTGATCCTGCTGCGTTTTTATCTTCTTCTTCTTCTCTTTTGGAGGTTTAGTGGGTTTAGACAGAGGCGAAAATGGTGGATCATAGTTATCTATAGATAAAAATTGAGCTCGGAGATCACACAACAACAAAAACGAATCTTTTGGCTCTTTTGCTAGAGTTAAGCTTCTGCGAATTGAAAGCATTCGGAAACGAAACACTCTTTGAGTTTGCTTCGTAGATTTAATTTGAAAAGCCAACAAAGTTTTACTCAACACTTATATTTCTTAATTTACTTAGTGGCCCAGAACTATGAAACTTTGCAGCTCACACCCCAATACCTATATCTCGCCAATAAATATTCACCTTCAGTTATCTTAAATAAATTGCCAAAAACGTCTACAACTGTCGCATAATTATCAAAAATTGAAGAATCTGATTCTTTCAGCTTACATGTTACAACAGCAAAGTCGTTTTGTCTTTCAGATAAATTTTTCAAAGTTCTCATCTTTACATCTTCTTTGATCTTCAACCATAGATTCAAAAACATTCAACATATTATCTAAACCTTCAGGATCTTCACCAATCTCCTTCATCGCGTATACGATACTCTCTATTGTCGATAAACATCCTGCTCTTGGCTGTCTTCTAACTTCTTTGTATAAGCTTGTACCTTCCATTTCCAGCTTCACATGGCAACACAAAATCTTCAGCCATGGGTTCTCAAGATACATTCTTCTTGCCTTTGACCACGTCCCATCAAGAACAATCAGATTCCTTAGCTTCAGCTCACTATCTTTAACTTTAAGATCAATGATCTTCACCGATTCTTCACTCGGGAACAAAAGTGCTGATCCAGGAGGAACCTCAAGCTCGAATTCTCGCTTTCCTTCTGAGAACTTTGTTACCACAAACCCTTTTGCCAAGACATCCATGGCGGCAGGAGAAGCCAATATATTATCAAAACTAGGATTCTCCACAGTGGTTTCGAGCATCAAAGAGTGTGAAACATTGGTGATGACACCTTGTTTCTTCATACAAATTCTTACCAAATCTTGTGATCTACTTTCTTCACAAGAACCTATCTTATTTGTACTCCGCAAATCCCGACAAAAAATTTCACCGGAATGTTGACAAAGCTTCAAACTTTCAGTAAGTTTCAAGCTTCCATTATCAACAAGCACCACATTTTTCTCAGATTCTAAGTTCTCCACATTGCCACTACCTAACTTTGAGCTATCATCAAGTTTCAAAGAATCTGAATGATTCGTGCTAATCTCTCTGCAACCCGATCCAATAATTTTGATTACGAACTCTGCGTCGTTATGTACATCGAAAACAGTGGTCACACTAACATTCTTAAACCCTAATCTAGCGATTCGAGTTGAATTAAGCGCATGCTTTCTCTCGAGACTGTGCTGCAGGATAGTAACACTCACCTGATTATCCAGACACGGAGATCGCATCCGCTTGCAGAGGCAGAGCTGGCTTGGTTTAGCGCAAGAAGGGCAAGTGGGTCGTTTCGACTGCGAATCCATTCTTAGGGTTTTTGAAACTCTCACGCCCTGACACCGTATACAATCGGCGAAGTTACTTCGAGACAGTATCAGTTGAGACCGGGCCACGACATGGCCCATCATCTGTTCTGATAAAATCATACACATTAGAACAGGAACTGAAAGTTCCAATCTTTGTTACTTCTTTGAGTTCTTCTGTACAAGGAAGATGAGATTAAAATCATACCTTTTACAATCCAGATTAACCAAATTAAACCGATATTTTGAAGTGCCTTTTATTTGGGTGAAAGACTATTTTTTTTTAAACTCAATTAAAAATTGTCGTATCAAGAGAAAATTCAAGTCTTTCAAAAGATAAAACTTTTAATTTCTGTTTCGTGTATCGGATCCAAACAATACATAATGAGCAGCTACAAACCTGATCAATATATATATACACAAACAGATAAACTAATTGTTGAGTTTTCAACGTAAACTTTCTCCTAACAAACAGACATCTGAGGAAGATACAGTTAAGTGTTAGCAGCTATCTGGTCTGTGGTACTTTGGAGGTAGAGAAGGACATTGTTCATTCATGTGCGAGTATGGTTCCATAGTGTTGTAACCAGGAAGTTCCATTCTGTATTTCCCAAGTATTTGACAGTAAGGAAGCTTCACATTGTCATTGTCATTGCACCATTTAGGAAGACGACTTGCGTTGGTCTCGAAAAAATTGAGCATGTAAGCATCTTTGATCTGCAAATTGAAGAGATTATATAAATTAAAAACACGGGTCAGAAGAGCTTGCGTGCAGGAAGGGAAACAGGGACTATGTATTGGTTCTTACTGTGAATTCCGTGACTTGAATAGAACTACCAAGTGGACCGAACAGGCCAGCTTCTTTGTACATTTCGAGGATGAAAGCAATGCACGAGGTCGATCTACCATCACTGTATAACCAATCGTCTTGTTCGGGTATTGCCAGTAATTGGTCAAAAGAGGATCCGCGCTTTTCTACTTCGACCAGTACATCAGAAAGATCAAGACCCTGCAATTTAGACCATGTTAGAGAATAAGAGAAAGAAGAGAACAAGGATAAAAAGTCGACTTATAGAAGCAGCGAAAAATGCAGAAATCAGATACAGAAATCATATACAGAAATCAAAGATAAAGCAGTACGGAAGAATCAAATATTAGGACCATCTTTAATGAGGATAAGCACTAAGTAAACATTATCATCTATGAATTATGAAGATGTTTAGAAATTAGGATGATTGAAACAATCGAACTAAAACAGATTTTCATTGCTGAAGAAGTAAGAGATCAAAATGTATATAGAAACAAGAATACAAATTTTAAACCTCTGTTCCTAGTCGCTTGTTCAAGGCTTCATTCCACATATTAGCAGCATAATCAGGCTGCATTTTGCTCCAAACAGTCATGAAAGATGCAACCTGAAAGAAACAAAAAAGCTCAAATATGACCAATTAGAAAGCATGAATTCATATATCATGATCAAAATTGTGAGAAATGAAAGAAAAAACCTACAAGATTAGCATCTAGAGGAGGCGGGTAGTTTTCACTAACGGTATCGATCCAGCTAAAAATCAAGTTGTGATAACCATATGGTTTACCCTCCATACTGCGAGCATATTCCCACGCAGCAGTAACGTTGAATTTAGCACGAACGTCGGGATGCAAAGGTAGCAATGCGATCTGAGGATTCGAGTCATCCTTGGTTTGTTCAAACTCCCACCACTCCTCCCACGGTAATATCGCTATTACATCTTCTCCCTATGACCAAAATAAAAAAAACCTTCAACAAAAGAAGTCTAATTGTAGTTAAAACTTAACTTTGAGCAGCATGTTGAAGTGTTGTTACCTTTTCGTTTTCATTTCCCGACTCACCAACCCATAGTTTCCCTTCAGAGTCTCTCAAGCAAACAGCGGAATGACCAGCATATGCCCCACTCACCCATTTCTCAAGGGTCTCAAAACCACCCCACCGCCCACGGATCTTTGAAACAGCTAAGAGATCACCGGATTGGATTTGATCAGTAGTAACATTTGTAACCCATGGTTCAGGACGAGGTTCAAAATTAGCTCCCATATGCTTCTCAAGAAACGCAATATTAGAGCTCTCTCCCCAACCAGTATTGGTAAAGAGAGGAAAAACATCCCACAGTGCTTGAAGTGTTCCTAACATCCCAGCGTGCATAAGGAAGATTGAAACTCCTTTGTTCTTAACCTGATCCAAGAAATACCAAAGAAGTCATACATATCAAATCCCTAAATGGGGGAAACCAAAAGATATAACAACGGAATTTGAACAAAAGATAACAACAGCTTACATATTCATACTCAGCTTTTCCATCCCACTCTGGAAATTCCACAGTATGCTGTCGCGAAATGAAGTACCAAGTCCATGTCACACGATATGGAGTTGCAAAGACATAAAGATCCATGCAAGTCCAACTATGAGCCTTATCCGCCTTCATAAACACACAACAACAGAATCAAATTTAGAATTCTTCGATTAAAAATAGCTTCTTATCCCCTGCAAAAGAGAGAAACTACAGAGCTAACGATTCTTCATAAAAAACGAAAATATTGACAATGGTTTCTCAAACACTAGACTGAACAATTGCTCCAGATGTAACTGTAAGCCTCCAACATAAGATTCTCATAAAAACCAATTAAAATCCAAATTTGAGTAAGAATTAGGAATCATCTTCTAAGAGCACCCACTAGAGAACAAGGTCAGATACAATTCCAAAACTTCTCCTAAATTCCAGGATTCCAAAACCCTAAAATTTATAGACTTAACGGTCAGCAATTGAAGTATTTAAAAGTCAAAATTGAAGAGGGCCCATATACCAATAACTCCCATAATCACTCAATAAGCAACACAAAGATCATAATGAACGAAAGAACAAAATCAATTTGAGTTTCTTTTTCTAATGTCCATTTTCACCTTAATGTGAAGCGTGCCTCCACCGAACTCGTTACCAGACTTGTTATGAAACTCTAACCAAGCCGTGTTCTCATAGAAACAAGCACCTTTCCAATCAAAGGAATCGTTCCCTGAACTCACTGATCCGATGAAAGTAGGAAGGAGATCGGGGGCGCCGTAAAGAGAGTTGAGAATCGGCCATGAGATTTCTCTAGGCAAATGAGGAAGCAAATCGCGAGGATGAAACAGTGATTTCAGCGATTCTGCGGTTGATACAACTAGAATCAGTACGAAGATGGCGAATAAAGAGGAAAACGAAGAAGACGATGAGGAGGATGATGAAGACGCCATGTCAGTTTTGGGTTCGACGTCTCTCAAAGATATTAAAAATCTATCTGTGTTATATAAGAAACAAATTTTATGAAGAAACAAATAATATCTTCCTTCTCAATTCAAATATTGAATTTTTTTTTGGTAGCCATACTAAATCTGAATCATTCTATTTTCTAAATTTTATCCTCTTTACAAAATTATATATATATATGAATATATATATATATATGAATATATATATATATATATAATTTTTAAATTTTAAAAACTATATAATATAAAAAGTGAAATTAACAATATTTTAATTTTAAAAAGTTTTTTCGCTAAAAAAAAATGAGTTCTACCCCGACCAATAAATTTACTGAAAAATAAATATTGATTTGAAAAACCATTTTTAAAAAAAAATTAGAAAGAACTGGTCAAATCACACTATTAATTTATGACGCCTAGAAATGCTTAAAACCTAATTATTTATCAACACATATTACATCTCAGATTCACTATAATAATCAACTGGAACAGATTGTTTAAGTTGTGCAATTAGTTTAGCTTTGATGACAAAAAATTCCTTAAAAAACAGAAATGCAGTTTACCTTTTTATAAAAATAAATAGATAGACGGTGACAAAATAAGATCACATCATCCGAATAATTTTAATATATTATTAATAACAGCATATATTTTTATATTGTATAAATTCAACCATAAACCATAAACCACGTGATATATTCATACACAGATTCACGGAAAATAATTTAGTACACACCACAACATACAAAAAGCAACAGAATTTACCCTGGTTTAAATTCCTTATCCCAATGTTATCATCTAATTACGTCGCTTCATTAATGATCTGTACAGATACTTGGAAGTATGGTTCAGTGGCGTGTATATTCGAAAGATACGTCGCCGTTTCTTCCAAAATTCTGGAATTGCAAATCAGGGGTAATTTCAAAGCAACAAAATCAAATCTTTAATTAACGTTACATCCATAAAAATGGTTAGGTACATGGTCCGACGTCATGGCAAATTAGAAACTTCGTTGGCTTCATTCACTTAGTTTTATTTCACTCAACCGAACCGAACCAACTTATATAAACACAAGAACACAGTGAACTGTATCAAAGTATAAAATAAAGAAGTCTCTGTACAAGTTTTAGGCATCAGCTCCACTGGATGCATAAACAGAAGAAACACATGGGAACCAGTACCGATGTTTGCTATCTTCATGACCATCATCGATCATCGGAAGACCCTCCTGCAATAAGTAATGATAAACAAGAGTTTCAGTACCATTACATCACACGAATTGATACAGCTAAACTTAGGTAAATGGAGAGCAAAAGACATACTTCTAATATAGTTTCGAGTGCATCTATAACTCGACCAGTTGTCCATGAGAGTCGTCTTTGTACCTCTTCTACTGTAGCAAAGCCTTGACCCTGAAATCCAAAACCCATTTCAGCTATTAAGTTTGAAGAGACTTGTTTTGGTTCTTCTTTTCATTACCTGAGCCAACTCCAAGATTTGGTTATGGTCTTTGTTTAACTCAGTGGGGACTGACCGGACGAGCTTTTTCTTGCCAACCGTGATAAACTCAAACCCGCTACCCAAAACCTGAGGAATTGATATCAGTGAGAACAGTTCAACTTTGTAACTTTTTCTGCTGAAGATAGTCATCTTCAGTCACAGCTTCACGATCTTTCTTCCTTCTCTGACGATGATGGGTGCATAGCCCCTGTAAACTGATCAAACCTCCATTAAGGGACCTTGTTAGCATGTAAACTTCAATAATCTGAACTCCTGTTCAATGAATTAACATGAGTGATAGAAAAGAATACATCAAACTCGAAACAAGAAAATGATTTACTTGTACAATTGTATCCAGAATTCAGAATCAAAAGCTTCTTTATTGATGCAAGAATGTATAAAACGAACCTAATTCATAATAGAAGTCACCAATTCCTAGCAACTCAGCCCAGACACCTTTGTTTGAAGCTAAAGGATCTACTCCAACTTTAGCACACATTTCATGGAATTGAGCCCTAAAGGATGGATTCTTACGAATATCATTCTGCAACATACACAAAACGTTTCCTTTTTTCAGAATAACTTAACATATCAAAACACGATCCGCCACAATTATATCAAATTAAGCGTTGCTAAAATCGAATTAAGACTCGGTGGCTTAATCAATGAATTCAGAACCTTGTGTTTACGAGCTCCTTCATAAGATCAGTGCGTAGCTTTGCAACATTTTCTCGCAGTAAGCGGTACTGATCATGAAAGTTAAGATGACGATCAAATCGGAAAAATTTAAGAAACTACAAAGTCGGATTTAGAAGCAAAATCCGAGCAGCTGCAGCTTTTTGCAATCCTCCGATTCCCGGTCGTCGTCTCATTTTTTGATCTTCGGGATTTCTCGTTCACCGCAGAGACCTGTCGGAAAATCTCAGTTTGAACGGACTCATAATCTTTGTAAACTCAGTTAAGTAAACATAATGGAAGATTGCAAACAAAATCATCAGTGGCGCAGCGGAAGCGTGGTGGGGCCCATAACCACAGGTCCAAGTAATCTACCCAACTAAATGCCCCAATTTTGGACAAGCCAATGTAATAAACTTCTGGTAATGACTTCGATTTGGATTAGCCAATACAATAAAGGGACCCTATAATAAACAAAGACTATTTCAATAAAATTAAAATCTCATTTGGTTCCAACTTCCAACCAAAAAAAAAAAAAAAGTGATTCCATTCTGCATATTTGGATTGACCAGAAAAAAATGTTGCTGTATATTTAGTAAATAACAATCTCCACTGTGTCTCTGATGTATACTAATTCCAGGCCTTTAAAAGAAGTAGAATAACTGATGCCGAAAAAAAAGTAATCCAAAAACTCTGATCCTAAATCTTTTCTATGAGAAATTTAGCTTTGGCCTCTGGCCTATGAATCTATGATGCTGATACTCCTGTAGCTTCCTTGGGGATCAAGAAAAGAAACAAAACGGGAATATAAGTGCAAAACACTTGAATGGCTAAGCCCATAAACATATTCTCAAATGATCCTGAAGATATTCCCAGAAGTGAAGCCAATCCAGCTCCCATGAACGACCCAACTGTGTTCCCAAGGTTGTTTATCGACATAAACAGCGCAAACAGTGTTCCTTCAATCCCAGGAGGGCATAGACGACCAGACAAGATCAAGAACGGCATGAATCTGCCATTAATTAAGCCAAAGCATGATTATTGAGTTTACGATTCTTTAAGGAATGTTAACGAGAAAATCAACAAGGATAAGCAATGTACTTGAGTTGATTGATGGCATCAGCTAGAGCTGATCCGAAGAGCACCATTGTCTTGTCTGAAACTCCGTAGCCCACATTTACTCTTGCTACTAGAACCATATCGAGGAGTATCGTTATAGACAGCCCAATGTGAGCAAACCTGTGGTGATGTTTTGTTGGTTAGATCACTCAAAAGAAGGAAAAAAATTGAGATGTAACCAAGTCTTAACGTGTGTATGGTAAACATTTAGACTTACAAGAGAGACTTGCGTAGAGTCATCTTTGTCAGATAGCGGTTGTATATAAAGGTTCCAAGCATGAGACCTAACCAACCAACAACACGGGCTGTTCCTAAGAAAGAAGCGTCCAATTGCAAGACCTCGGTTTGGTAATAAAACATGACAGTAGAGAGATTTGGCACAGTGATATGCGCTATGAAAAACCATGCCATTGGTCTGGAAAACCAGAGAAAGTAAATGAGAAAGCAACACTACGAGAAATTCCAAAAAACGACTAATCAAGAATGCGTGCATTACCTCAAAATGATCGGTTGCTTGAATGCACGGCACAACTCAAAAGTGGCTGTTTTCAGTGACTGGAACAACTGTGAAGCGAAAGACTTTGATTGCTTCTTCTGTGTCTCATACTTTCCATTGGAAGCTCCTTTTTTACCTTTCTTCTGCCCCTTCCTCCTTCTTGTACTCGACTTCTTCCTATCTTGATAGTTATCATTGCTCATCTTGCTTTTCTCTTCAAACTCGTTCAAATCCAATAGCTCGGCCATCGGTTCATTGCTAACATGAACTTCTTCAACCAGAGCACATGATAGTAACTGTAGCGCTGGTAATACCGTGAAAAGGAGGAATATTGTTTCTATCTTCAAGTTGGTTAATGCATAGCCTCCTAATAGACTACCACATATTCCGCCCACAGCCATAGCAAGCCATGAGACAGACTGAAGATCTCCAGCAAACGAAGCCCTGATAAACAATTAAAAGACAACTCAACTAATGAGCAAGAACCCCGGTTTTCCCGATAAATCAGCCACTAAACTATGTATCCATAAACTGAAGAACATAGAATCTTACTTTTCAAGTCTTACTGCCTCAGCTATCATGGCATCTACCACAACATCAGCCATGGCTGATCCTAGATTTTGTACAGTCAATAAAATCATTAGATAGAGACTGGAACTTCGCGAGGTTAAATCTAAAGCAAGCAAGAGCCATGGCACAAGAGAGAGCACAGTTGATATCACCAAATACGGCGTCCTCTTTTTCCCTCCAATTGGGATACAATCTGAGATGATTCTGCCAAAAAGCAAGAACAAATATGTCATTATTACATTTAGCTTGAATATATATATATATATATTGGTCAAGACGTTGAATCATACCCATATAATGGTTTTATGCTCCATGGAAAGAAGGCTACAGAAAATACAAACTGAGAAGCTGATGGTGATAACTGAAGCCTGTCTTTGAGCTGGTATGAAACAGCGGTCCACACGAACGATCTAAATCCCTATATACACAAAATCAGCTAATTAATTTGATTATCCTGCAAAAATGCAGTTTTCTATAGCTAATCCTAAGTTTCTACATGATTAATCACTAATAACATAAAATTAACGAAATCAATCTCTACAACGGTGTGGTGATATCTACCGTAAAGCTACTCCAAACACACGAAAACAGAGGACGAGATCAATTTGATCAAATAACGTGTGGAAGCTTCCAAATTTTAAAACATCCATAAATAAGAAGTTTCGAATCACTGATCGCATTTGATTCACGAGATTACGATTTTGCGTAATTAGAACGACAACGGAAAAAAATGCGTTCTCTGCTTATCAATAATCCGCAACGAGAATCAATCACCATTTCTGTTCTGGTTTAACGTCATTTTCAGATGAATTACCAGAAATAGATAAAAATCCAGAGATTGAAACAGACCTGAGTGAAGTAAATGAGGCAAACGAGCCACAGAAACGCGACGCCAAACGCCGATCGCAGCTGCTTCAACCAATGTATCATCTTATTGCAAGAATTAGACAAAAACAGTTTTTTTTAGCTTCTTCGGTCATCAAATCTCTTTCGTTCTTCTTTCTCCGGAAAATCTCGCTCTCTATTTCTTATAAACGAATTTTCTTTACCAATTTTATGGGTTCCTCGTCCCGACAATTCAATTTTCAGTTGACTTACGTAAAGAATGATGATAGGGATATTTTCGTCTTTGTATCAATAAAAGCTTTACTCATGCGTGAGACACGTTGTTGATCCTATAGCATTCAGACACGTCATCTATAGGACCCATTTAACACCATCTGTTCTTTGTCTCCCTCCTCACCGCCTTGTGAGACTAGTCTCCCTTTGACTTTGACTATTATACATTAGACTTCATTTCTCAATTTTCTTCATATAAAATTACTCTTCCTTACATTTAAGAGGAAGATCAAAGCTGCTCCATATTAACATTTTACAAATCCAAGCTATTCATATCTCATAGTATCTTCCTATTATTATTACAACTTACAAGGACTTAGAAAACGGTATAAAGACTTTTTGAATCAGCAATAAGAAGGTGCATATAGAAGTCGATACACAAACGGTTTCACGGCATGGAAATAACTGGAAAGGGGGTTATAGGTAAATTTGATTCCGGTATTGGCCTGGTGTAGGCGGTTGCAAGGCGTGTGGAAACTGCTGTTGGGTCTTGCAAGGCAAGCGTCCCATCGTTCGCTCTCTGGCATTGTCTCTGCAACTGTGTAGACACCTTTTGAGTTTGTGAAAGCTTGATAGTTCACAACTTTTCCAGATTTGGTTATGCAGAGAACTGCAACCCACCTCCTGTAAAGATTGAACAACAACAACTTGAAATATGTGATTGATTCTTCAATGATATGGAAAGTGATTGGATTGGCGTTTTCTTTTAGCCATAACATGGTTTAAAAGTGCCAAACAGTACAATCAATTAGCAGAAAGTTTCAATAAGACATTTTGGAACATGAAAGCAGAGTGGAGAAAACATTAACACAATCGGATTAATACAAAACCGCAGCCGAAAACACTAGGGTGAAGTGGTGAACAAACTAATAACTAACTTCCAGAGAGACAACAGATGAATCACTTTTAAATGTGAATCTTGTAATTACAAAACTAGATATGAATCAGAAAACTTGACAAGATTGCACATAGAAACATAACATGATCTACTATCACTACTAACACAATCGGATAAATACAAGAAGGGCCAACCAGAAACACAAGGATGCTGACCATACCAACTTCCTAGGTTCCAGAGAGAAGAGATGATACAAACCATAATCGCCTCTAAATTTGGTTTTGTGTAATTTTTTTTCCTTCTTAGCACTTTATTAATAATCATAGCCAATTATAAACGATATTAGTCGGTATGTAGAACTTGCGGATAACAAATTATTACATAAGCCGATATATGCGTTATATATCGAGAAAAATATATTAAAAAAGTGAATTTGACGATGCTTTATGTAGATAAGCCTTATTCGCTAACGGATCACTAAATCTGTTATTTTCCTTTTTCATCTTCGATCTTTTTATGATGTGACTTGTGTGCGGAAGTAACATTTCTTGGTTAAGTCTCCATATTGCACACCACATTACAAAACCCGATGCTTCCGATAATAGTTCTGAAATATCGATATTTTGATACCAAATCTTCCGTATCAAAGTCATTTTGAAAAATTTTGACTTTATTTTTCTACCGACTTGATTCGAAAAAAACAATATTCTTTCAAACGATTGGCCTTTGTTAGTTTCTCCAAAACCGATGATGTCAAGATCAAAAATCCAAATAACATCTCCACACCATACAGTAGAGGGTTATGAAATCTCCAATAGCACCACTTCAATCTCATACCAATCACGATTAATTGGTTAAAAATGAAGAGAAAACACAATCATAGATATGACACATGCAACACTTTGGACACCAGAAAATGCTCTACAAGAGAGAAGGATAACTCGACAACCATTTGCAAGAAAATTTGTGAGAGAGAACACAGATATAGCCAACCTAAACCCTAAAAGTTCAATCGCTTGTATAGAGAAGCATAGATAGTGATTTCTGGATTGGTTTGCCTGTGAATTAAATGTAAAATACATAAAAGAGAAAAGATTGCAATCCATAAAATAAATAAGAGAAAACTTCTTTGGAATCCATTTTCTGACAATATGAATCGCAAACTCTCTTTATTTCTTGGTTGAACGTTGAAATCATAAACCTCCATAGAAAAATTTGCTTGGGATTGATCTAAAACCATAAAATTTATGATCAATTGATTCAAAAGTTTTTACATCCTTCCAATCTCTTTTTAGAGGAGAGAGAAGAGAGCAGTTTTTTTTTGTTGCCCTGTAATTTTAAAACAAAATATGAATCTGCAAAAACTGCAGATAGACACAAGCATAGATATGCACCATTTTCTCCAACAAAAGAAGAACAAAGAGTGCCAATAAGATTTCGGCAATAATGGGCTAATAGACTACTCTGTAGAACTAAATCAATGTTCTTCATAACCCAAATTTACAACAACAAAAAAAATGCAGTAACGTGGTGCTAATGTATAGATTCACACCAATTTGATGTGTGCAAATCACTAGAAACAAAGAGTGACCAATCTGAAGAAATTCCTCAGAACAATAGCAGAACATTTCCAACAAATCAAAGTTTTTCTCAAGAACCACAATTGAAACGTGAAGGCAGAGTTCTACACACTAAAATCCAAAGAGTTTACAATCGAACATTTAAAACGGATTAAAGAGAGAGATAAAGCATACAGAAAGAGAGACAAACCTTCAAGGACATGATCTTTTGGTCCGATTGAAAAATCACCACAGACATCACATACAACTCTACCGCCAATCTCGCCAGTCCACGCGTCGACACCAGAACCTTCAAAGATCACAGTCATCACGAACAGACCCATCAAGAAAAATCTCAACCCTAAATCCATGAAGGCAAAAAGGTCTAATATTTTTATTTCCCCCTCGGCGAGCTTCTCCCAGAACTTGTTACTGAAATGACCGGAGAGCCAAGCCTAGGGGTGGGCAATCGGGTATCGGGTTCGGGTTTGGGTAAAACCCTATCGGGTTCGGGTAAAACCCTATCGGGTTCGGGTTCGGGTAAAACCTTATCGGGTTCGGGTAAAACCCTATCGGGTTCGGGTATTCGGGTATAGGAAGTTCATACCCAATGGAATAATTTTTCGGGGTCGGGTTCGGGTCGGGTTCGGGTACAAGACTTGATACCCGGAAAAAATCCAAAAAATTCGGGTATTGATTCGGTTCGGGTTCGGGTTCAGATTTTTTGGGTTTTTGGGTTTTTTTTCGTGTTTTCGGATCGGGTTCAGGTCAGGTTTTTTGGGTTTTTGGATTTTTTTTGGGATTTTTGGGAGTTTTCGGGTTTTTGGGTCGAGTACGGTTCGGGTACGGGTCGGGTACGAGTCAAGTTTTCATGTTTTTCGAGTTTTTTTGGTTTTTGGGTCGGGTTTTCGGGTCTGATTCTGGGGGTTTTCGGGGTTTCTTCGAGTTTTTGGGTTTTTTAGATTTTTTTGTTCGCATTCGGCTCGATTTGTGTATATTATACGTAAAAAATTCCACATTTATAGGATCGAGTCCTCGAGTTAGGGTATTTTCTTATGGGTAGTTATGTATTTTTTATGGGTAATTATGTATTTCGGATGCGCTTTCGGGTTTCGGGTTCGGGTTCGGGTTTTCGGGTTTAGAGATCTCGTACCCAATGGAATAATTTGGTCGGATACAGAACGGGTTCAGGTACGTCTTATCGGTTCGGGTTCGGTTCGAATATGCGGGTACGGGTTTTTTGCCCAGCCAAGCCAACACACATCTACTTGTGCATTTTTGTTGGCTGTTCTCAAATTCTTAAACCCTCTACCCGACAAGGAGAGTTTAAATAACTAACATAAACGGCTGCGTTTTATATTACTTTCTGACTTTCTGACTTTCTGTCTCTCTGTATCATTTTGATACGAATTGATAACTGAAGGCTAAGCTTCCAAAAACTATAATTTAATCTTCCCACAACGGCATAAAAACGGCAGCGTTTCTGACATTCTGAGATCATTTTGATACAATTGATAATTAAGGCGAAACCTGTGATAAACTCATAGTTTAAGGATTCTAATAAAATTTGCATATCTTTCTCCTTGTTCAGAAAAAGTTAAACATAATTATTCACTTTCCGATTCCAATAAAAATGATTGGAGCAATCAACTCTACACTGTAAACAAGGAACGTGTGTGCGCGTTGACTAGTCGCTGCTTAATTCATCACGCTCCCACAAGAAAACTCAGATTTCAAAACCAATCAATAGACCTAAGTTTTTATTTTTCATTTCTTTTCCCCTTCGTATACCTAATTGTTCAATGCGGTTCCTTAATTCAATTCGATCAAGTTCTTAAAAGATTTGAAATTTGAAAAAGGTTTGGCTTCTTCTGCTCACTTGATCGATTATAAATCTGTAAGCTTTTTGTACGAATCAATAGTTTTGGTGATCTATCGGAGATTGTTAGCTTAGGGTTCTTTTAAATTAGGGCTATTATGTGATATTGACTCATTTTCTGGAATTTGTTTCATCGCTGTCGAATGTGACTAGTCAAGATTAAAATCATAGAATGTCGTTCTCATGACTTCAAATCACTTAGTCGCTAGGTTTTCGTTTTCCTCTTTTTCCCCTTTTTCTGTATGTAATTTTTGTGATTCCCTGTTGCTTTAGATTGATAGAGATTGATATTATAAGTTGGATCGTTTCTGTGAAGACAATACATTTGCTTCAAGTTTCAACCTTTCTATTTCAACCAATCTGATAGAAACATCAAACAAGGTAATAATAAACTTTTGATATTATTAAATAGGACAACTGGCATAATAATGATGTGCTCCAAACTCTTATTCGAATGTATCTATAAATAGCTTTGATGTTTTTCTTCTCAGCTTATTAATGTGGTTAGAGTTTGATTTATCAGCTGGATTTAAACCATTCTTTTCCAGTGCCTTTATTTCATCTTTATTTCTTCATTGGATATGGCTTGAAACTGGTATACCTGTAGGGTTCTTGAAAGTCAATAGACTTTTGTTATGGTGCAGTACACAATTGGTTTGTTCCTCTAGATTGTGCTTGCCAATAGCTTGGTGAAAAGCTTTCTATAAAATTTCACATTGGTGCTGTCTATGGAATCCTCAGTTCCTCTTTTTCTGCTTCAAAGTTTGCTAAGTTAGAAACTTGAGCTACTATATCGTTTCGCAACACCCCATTTTGAAAACAATGAATTCCTCATCAGAAAACTGTGAAAAGTTGCATATTTTGTTTGCTTTCTGCTTTTTGATATGATAAGGTTTACTGATTCTTCTAGATTTATGTTTTGTTTGCTTATTCAGATTTGTTTTCAGACCTGTGAGGCTGGAAAAAAAACTCAAGAAGTTATCCTCTAAGAGAGTCGCAGAGGCGAAAGAAAATTAACAAAATTCCATAATGGTTCAGAAGCTTGAACTGATCAGAGGTGGAGGAGGATCGATAAAAATAGGAGCAACAGGAACAGTTGCAACTCTAATGACACGAGAGCTAGACTCAATGAAAAAACCTTCACCTCAGACTCCCACATCAAGACCCATTAGAACAACAATCCCTGTCTCAGTAGACTGTGGAACATCTTCCTCAACACCAAGAAGATTAAAACCACGAAAATCATCAGACGAAGCTAGCAGCAGCAACAACAACAATGTTAATAATGTTAGAACACCAAAGGGTCACAATACCAAAAGCACTCATCAGCTTCCAATGCTTGGCTCTGATAACATATCGTTGCAAGGAACTCCTAGAAGGGAGAGGAGAATGAACATTGTGGATATTGTGGATGTGAAATGTGGGAATCCAGATCGAGCTTGGGCTAATCCAATAACCAGTAGACTCAAGAAGCTTGGTTTCTCTAAACTCAATGAGAGCATTCTTTAAGAGCTATGCAAACTTTGCTTTGCTATGAACCGGTTTAAACCAAATCACAATGTAATCTTTCTTTGTCAAACCAACTGTGTAATTGTAAACGAAGCTTCGGTCATTATTACGACATTGGCATTCTCTTTGTCCTTTCCACATTTCCGGTTATGGTAATTGGAAAAAAAAACGGCAATCATTGAACTTGAATGTTCGGTAACATATACCTATCATTATGAGTTTCATAAGTTGTTCAAGTCTCTTTTGATGCGCATCCAACACATAAATTGGTTCTTTCTTAATATTTTTATATTAACTTTAAATTACCTTAAAGATATATTGAATCAACTTACGGAGGAGAGGAATGGAGTTTACATTTTAGATTGTGATTAGGAATTTTTATAGCTAGGCTTAATATTATAGGAATTAAGATCATTATTGTGGTATTTTGTTAAATCATTTATTTGTGGATAGCTTGAACTAAGAGGACGATTATTGATGATAAGATGTTAGACATTTAGTAAAGTATGCATGTTGCAGTGGATATTTTTAATAATTGTTTCAATATATATATATTTTTAATTCATCATAAATTTGGTTAAGAAAAATATCAGATTTTTAACAAGTGTTGAGGTTCTATCGTAGAATAGAGAATAGTTAAATATTGTGCGATGTTAGACTCCACCAACAAAGAAATAACTAATATAATATCATCAACCAACTCCAATTACAATAAACATATACTTGAGTAATGTTTTTCAGAGCTCTAGGAAAAAAGAAAAAATATATATAGTATTTCAAATATAACTTGGGTGGTTCAGTGGTTAGACCATTATCTGTATATATATGTACACACATATGTCATGTACAAAGACTAAACAATTATAGTTTTTACTTTTTAACTATCATCTAGACGAAGTTTCTGACTGAAGATAAAGATTCTATGCCAACGAACACGTTATCTAGATTCTTCTACACTTTCCAAACAAAACTAACGTCTAAGAAAATATACAAAAGGCTTTATAGTGTACACGTATGAGGCTCTCATGACCTCATCTAACCCGATTTTAATTTGGTCGTAAACAAGAATATGTATTACTTGTGTTGACGTATAATAAAAAATGAAAATAAAATAGTTAAAGTAGAAATATTGCTGAAGGATAACTACAGAGGAAACGAGAGAGACAAGCCAGCGAATTCTTCTTTTGTGCGTGCTTTTTTTAAATGCCTCATTTAGGAACTACAAAGCTATGCCATAAATATTTTTTCTAATCGTTAAATAGTCTAGTTTTTATTCTTGTTTGATGCCAAATTTTATCCAAAAAAATAGTCTAGTTCTTTTCTTAGGAATTGATTGATGTGGCTGGATTCGTGATTTGTTCATAAACGGAAGCGTTCAAACATAAATGTTAAATAGATTGAAAGGAAATATAATTATATGTTTTATTCATAACAGTTAGACTTACGAAAACAAATTATGAATATTGTAATTAAATGATTTTCTCATATTGTTAAGTTTTTGGATTACAGCGTTGAGATTTCAATTAACGTTAGATAGGTTCAACATAAACTTTGCTATTATTGAACGCTTAACATAACTATTTTATTGATTAATAAAATGTACTCCTATAATAGAGAATAAAAGAAAGAATTTAACCCTTTTTGAGATTAATAAACAGAACGTAATTAGGACAAAAAATATAAAGAAAGTAATGAATGTGTGATGTGTCATTGATCGAAGTCCAACTAACGGGAACTACATCGACGGTCGACCACACATGTTTCCATATATCATTCTTTAAGAAACTTTATTTAACCCATTTAAAAGAAAATAAAAATGGTTATCTTCAACAAAACGCTTCTCAAGATTCTCGTGCTTTGTGCTTCAAATGGAGTTACTATTTAAAAACGACTTTATCCTCTCCAACCGTCATTGTTGCATGTTCCATTGCCTTTTTCTGTTCACATATTCGTATACATGTACATAAAATTACAACAATTGATTAGGTGTATAAGTGTATTGTGTATAACATATATTTGATTACTTTTCATTTCTCAGTAATCTTGATAAATTTTGTATAAAAATACTTAGGAATAATCAAATGAGAATACACGCTAGGATGCATTTTATTAATAAACAAAAATATAGACGCATAATTATTTGTAGTAGGATACTGTCAATATCAAATCAATTTTTCTTTTTAGTTTTTTTGTAAATTCACTAGCTAGCGTTGATTTTGGCGTCGGCTGTATTCTTTCTAATTATATTATAGGATTTATCTATAAGAAAAATTAGTAAGTATATAAATTTTTGTTCGGTGTTCTTTCTAACTGTGGATATACCGGTTTGCTATCGTGGATTTGGATTGACAAGATATTTTGCTATCGCAATGGTCAATACATGAAGCGTTGGTGGAAGTCAACGACAATTCTATTTTTGGTTGTGGTACAAAGTTTTCGGTGATATTTGTGTTTGGTTGGGTTATAGATGAAAATTTTTGTTGTATTTTTATGACTATTTCATATTTAGTATATTTTGATGTAAATCAGTTTTTATCAACGAAGACAGTTAAAAAAAAAAAAGTTAGAATACTGTCACTAAAAATTCAATTGAGATGAATAAGGAAATGTTGACAAACAAAAATGAATAATCAAATCAAATGATAAGTAGTGAGCAGTGACACGTACACTTGGGGTTTACTATATTATCCTTGGGGGAGATAATTAGCTCTTGAATTGACTATATTACCCTTCCATAGCAAGAATAGTAAGAACTAAAACCCGAAAAGCAAAAAGGCATAAACTGGAAATATTTCGCCATTTCACGAGACGACGGGTCAACCGCCAACCCATATAACCGATAACTTCCAATTACACAGTAGCAGCAAACGAAGAGACAACTTAGAAAAAAGAAAAAAAAACAGAGGATGTGAGCTTAAAATATCACATCTCTCTCTCTCTGTTTCAATGGCCGAGAAGATCCATGAGATCGCCGGAAAGATGACTCCTTTCTGCCGGAAAATAGTTCACGTGAACATAAAATGGAGATTCATTGAGCGGGTATCAATCTTTGGAGATATTTTTAGGTTTCTATGGAGAAAAATCGTAGCTTGTTCAACTATCATCGAAAGACCTATTATTTACCGACGAATTATTCATCCGACTTCTTCCACCGCCGGCGATATCTTCGACGGAAACGATGACACTACGGTCGAACCCACTGTTTCTGATAGAAGGTTTGGTTCAAGTTCGGATTCAGATTTGATTAGTCTCAAGATCAGTTTATTAGGTGATTGTCAAACAGGGAAGACTACTTTTGTAGTAAGTATGAATTTTTTTTTTTGTTTACTTAGTATGAAATCTTCTGTCGATTAATAATGACCGTTTTATTATATTACTAAATTAACTGATTAATTCTTATATGATTTTATTTTTTTTATTTTTAAGATAAAATATGTCGGAGATGATAATCAAGGTTTCTTGGAGATGACGGGTTTGAATTTGATGGAGAAAACGTTTTATCTTCAAGGAGTTACAATTTCGTTTAGCATTTGGGATGTAGGAGGTGAGTCAAACTAATATTTAATTAATGAAATAAAAATAACAAAAAAAATTATGAATTGGTGATTAGTGTGTTGGCAATTAGTTTGTTAATTATTAGGAGATTATAAATGATTGTAGGGGATGAAAAGAGATCAAAAGATCATGTACCGATTGCATGTAAAGATGCAGTAGCAATCTTGTTCATGTTTGATCTAACCAGTCGATCTACTCTTAACAGGTTTCTAATTTCTTCATCAACTTTTTTTTTTTTTTTGCTCATTTCTCTCTTTTTGTATTCTTTTAACAAATTATCCTTTTTTTTCCTTTTCTTTTAGTGTCTTCGGGTGGTATAGCCAGGCAAGAAAATGGAACACGGTACGTTTCATATCTAAGATTTTGGCAAGATAATAAAACAACCATATCAATATTTTGATGTTGATTAGATAAAGGTCTTATCTATGTATATTTTACTTTTGTTATAGTTTAGATTTATAATTTAGGAAGTAAAGAAACCAAATTCAACTTGAGTTGTTCCATACATCTTCGACGTCAATTTAGATTTTCTTTATAACTTAAAAGGATTTTTATTAGTTTCAACTTTCAATTCTTTTTTTATTTCTGTGTTAATAGTTTTTATGGATACATAAGACCAATTAGAATTTAGCACGACCGATTTTTTTTACTAGTTGAATGCCTAATGTTTTATACAAATAAAAATTCACATTAAAGGAGATTATTAAACTTTGGAATCTGATTCCTACAAAATATTTTTTCTGAGAGGTATTTTATAATTTTGTATTTTCTTTTATCAGTCGGCAATTCCGATTCTAATAGGAACAAAATTCGATGATTTTGTTCGGCTCCCACCTGATCTGCAGTGGACCATTGTCACTCAGGTATACAATCATGTAATCAGTTAAAGACACATTTCATTATATTTTACGTTTTCATGATTATTTAAACAGTTCGATTTTATATAATAATTATTAAAAATTTTGTTTTATTTGATATGTGAAATAATTAGGCAAGAGCGTACGCAAAGGTGATGAAGGCGTCATTGTTCTTTTCAAGTGCGACACACAATATAAATGTGAACAAAATCTTTAAATTCATTTTGGCTAAACTTTTTAATTTACCTTGGAAGATCGACAGAAATTTGACCTTAGGTGAGCCCATTATCGACTACGATTCCTAATTTATTTTATTATTTGGTAATTATTTACCACTTTCTACATTAATTCCTAAAAGATATTTGAATGAAAATAATAAAGAGATATAGTTAAAAGAGTTAGTTTAGTGGTATCCTTGGGTACTCTTATTTTTCGGACAATGAATTTGAATTTGAAAAAGATACAGGATTAAATTATCAAGGAAAGATACAAAGATAACATTTTTAATGTCCCATAATATTCGAACGGGGACATTGACATATACATGCAAATATTCTCATCCATGATAATCTCTAGTTTTATGAAACTTGAATAGAAGGATAGCGAAAATCTATCTAGTCGATGTTGCTGCAATAATTTAAAGTAATAATTACTCACCGTAGAAATACCTACACAAAACAACATCAACATATAATAGTTATCACGCAGTTATACAGTTAAAAAAGGGGCTTACATTGATTTTCAGTTCTTGTATCTCTTTAACCAATTTTTCACATCATCTTCATAAGACATATTAACATCTTCTACAACAAATGTTCTCATCACATTATTAACATAGACAAAACCTTCTTCATCAACTCTCATATAATCAAACATTTTTTCACGAGCATTCCAATTTCCTTTTTTCGTCTAAAAATATTAACATACAAAAATATGTAATAAAAATCTAAAGGTAAGGTAAATAAAAAATTCAAAAAGAATGAAATTACATGTGAAGTTTTAACCAAAGAAGTAGGCCGACGAGATCAAATTCAAATCCAAGTCATGGTGAATCCCTTGATGGAGTTTTTGAGTGTTGATTTCCCTCTTAGACATTTTGATGACCTCAACTTTGTGAACAGATCTGCAATCAGCACATACAAAAATGGATCATCAAATATTACTCAAATGAGCTTGAAACATCCAAGTATCAAATGAAAACTTGTTTTGAAGAGAACACATTGTTTTATTCCAACTTAACAAAACAAAAATAGTTAAGGAATTCCTGAAAAATTTAATACAAAAATAGTCATATGTACACTGAACTACATATTTTGATCATATTGATCTAGCCTTCTCTAACTTTACATCATTAGAGAAACTGTCTCTATTTTCTTTGGAAACTTTTGTACACATAGTTTTGGAATTATTTTAACTGATGCAAAACAAAATTCCATAACAAGGACTTATCAAACAACATTTGAACAAGAAACATACTTTTTTTTGGTCAACCAAAAAGTACTTTATGTCCTAGGAAATCTAAATAACTTGATAGAGTTGTAAGTCATACTAATTGAAACTGTAGATTTCATAGACAATGAGATATTTAACTTGGATAATTTATATTAATTTCACGTATATGTCTATATAAATTTGGAAGGAAACAAGTTAACGGGTGATATTCCTGTGAAAATGCTAGAGAAACTACGAGCTTTGATCTTGCAATACAAGAAAAGACATCTAAAAACATCAAGAAACTATCCTAAATTGCATGTTCTTTAATTTCTAGGATTACTTGTAAGAAAACTTCTCATGAAATCTTTACATGTAGCTTTGGTAGTGTTGAGACTGGATCATTGGACACAAAAAAGTGATACTACGAATACTCCGTAGTTGTGAAAGTTACAAACAACTTTGAGAGAGTTCTTGGACAAGGAGGTTTTGGAAAAGTATACCATGACGACCAAATAGCTGTCAAGATTCTGTCTGAATCATCAGCTCAAAGTTACAAAGAGTTATCTAGGGTTATCTTTGATTATGTCTGAATCATTAGCTAAAGATTTTGGTCGTCATCTAGGGATACAAGCATGGACAGACCTACATAGCAATTAGCGGATGTACAAGTTCACTTTTTTAATTGTAAAAAATGGTTTTTTGGCATATTTAGATGAAAATTATACCGTTAAAATTTAAACCTTTTACTTAATATTTCTATTCGGTTATGTTTTGACCATGGTAAAATAACTTTTTGGATCTGCCAATGGATACAAATCGCTGTCAAGATTTTGTCTGAATCATCAACTACATGTCTTGGTCCTTTTTCTCAATCATCTACCAAGAACAACAACAAGATCCAGTTTTCTAGTATTAATTATGTATTCACATGATAAGAATTGGTCCCTAAATGGTAATAAGTGGCTAAAGCAACTAACAGTGATAACTTCATCTACTAACCAAACAAATATTTTATCACCAAACAAAACAAAAACAAGTTCATACAAGCTATAAGATCCGTTCAAACACCTAAAACCCATTTACTATATCATTTTTTGGATCAGATAAGTTCAAATGTTCGTTGTGCATCATCTACTATATCCTTTTTTCTAGCTTCTACAGTAATATTTAGTTTTTATGACAACACAAAACACATTGAAAGGTAAATTTACAAAACGAGGACACGATATTAATGTAAATCCAGAGAACATATAAATAATTCGAAAAAGAAAAGAAAAGAAAAGTACAGTTTAAAAAAACCACAGCTGAACACCAATGCGTACAAACAAATTTTTTAAAAAAAAAACTCAAAACCGATTTGTGTAGTATATAAAACTCAAATTTGCTCAAAGGTATACAACTCTAATGCATAGATACAATATATCAACCGTTGGATTTATAAGTAAAGGACAAAACTCTTCTTGTTTCTTTTTCTTTGTTTGGTAAGGTGAAAAAAACAAAAATTAAATTTGAAGAAAAAATAATCTGAAAAAAAGTTACTATTATTTCAACGGCTCTAACTGAATTTCCATCCTCCCTCCATTTCTATCTTCATCATCTTTATCTCTGAAACCTCCTCTTGAGTCTATTAAATCAATCGAATCATCTTCTTCAACATTCCCCAAAACCCAATTCCCTCTGCTGAGGTTCCTCGCTTTTCTTCTTCTTCGTTCCCGATACTCCAAATACGCAACAGTAACCACGCCAAGGAAGACCCATAGCGCGAGGGCCAAGTTAAGCCCATCCACATTTTCTACTCCATTCCTTTCTCCCAGATGTTTCATTCCAGTGAAAAGCGCGATAACTCCAATTACCACAGCTGATTGGCCGACGATCGAATGAGAATACTCCCAGATTATCCGGTTTGAAGAGATTAATTCTCCTTGAGTGGGTTTCGCAGGCCTTAACCAAGCGTTCACGGGCTGAGCGCAAGCCAAAATTATGGCTGTGAAACCGAACTTGACGTGGGATGAACTGAAGCTGAAACCGTTAAGCTCAGCCACTGCAAAGAGGAGGCCGAGGAAGACAATAGCTAATCCAGAACATTGAAGATACATATGAATCTTGAACCAGCCATCGCCTTTGATGTGTTTTAGGTATCTTGCAGATAATATCCCGCCGGGAAGCAGGATTCCCCAAGCAAGGAACATCATGAATCCGTGAACCCCTAACACCGGTCTTAGATCTTGTTCCGCTTCTGCGGATCCACGTGTTAACATTACACGGACAGGTCTCTGACTTGTAATCGAGTGCATGTTTCTCTCCGTCAACTGGCCATCTGTCCATTTAGCACCCATTGCCCATATCACTTTAAGAGGAGTTGTGGGATCGATCATATTCTTACATTCTGGTCTATCTTGATGACTGCATGACGGTTTTAAGGGACGGGTAAACTCCAGTGTGATGATTCCCTCTTCGGATTTGCATCTCACGAATGTCATATTTTCGGTTGAGGGATGCACAGCAGAAGCGGATTCTCCATCAATCCAGTAAGTATTTACATGCCCTGTTCCGTTTCTATCAAACCAACCAACATAAGCATAACTGTTCGTCATTTCGCTACCGAAACCAATTGCAAGATACCCGCTTTTCTTCTCACCACGAGCTGCAATCGATATTGAATCCCCTACAATGGTCCAAAAGAACTTAACTTGCTGATCATCTAGATTAACACTGTTGTTGTACATATCTGACAGTCCCCCATCAACAACCTGAACCTTCCAACCCATTTTCTCTTGAAAAATCGAGTGATAATAGAGTTGGTCAGGTGTATTTCTATTAGGAGCCCAAACCAGCTCCAACGGACTTGCCAGTACTCCATGAGTTTCTTTCCCACCCGCATAGATCGTCTCAGTTCTGTTCCTTAGAGAAGCATTCCCACCAAGAAAATCCGAAGTTATATAGAAAGAAACGTCGTGTCCTGCTTCTATTGAAAACTTCACAGGAACCCCTCTTTCCACTTTCAACACCGGCGCTTCTTTCTTGTTAATATACAGAACCTTCGAAGGGTTTGGAGGGTTCGGATAATGCACAGATGGTCCGGCCGTGACAACAAGAGGTGCGTTGGCATCAGCAATGATCACACCTTGATCATACTTATTTTCTGCATCCAATGGTCCCAAACATTCATTCACATGCTCTGTAAGATTTAGCGAAAAATGCCCGAAGTTTTCTGATTCCAGACCGCCATGATTCACAGGAAGATAGTGAGGATTAATAACATCTGGTGGTTTTATCACCCCAAGTGCCCAAATAACTGTAAGGTTTTGAGTTGCATTCACAGGAAAATCAAACTTATTATCACTATCGTTCAACGGTCTCCTATACCTAACAAACGAAACTCCATCTATCCTATGCCCGTAAACCAGTTTTGTGTTATTCACAGAAGACCCAATTGGATCTAATCCTTCATACACAGTGTCAGGACAAACCCCAGAAGCTATACCTTCCTTCACAGAACACACACTAGACTCTGTGATATAAAAATCGTCAGCAAATGGGAAGCCATCCTCTCTAATCCCAGTAACCACAACATCAGCATTCAACATCAAGTTCGATGTAGAATTTGGTTTCGCCCAACCAAACGCCATGTAGTTCAATAATCCAGTTGTAGCCTCTAGACCAATATCGACATAACCTTTCTCTGCATTCAAGCTCCACCTAAGCCTATACTTATCTGAAAGCTTCTTACAATTATCAAACATAGTAGGAGCCTTAAAAGGCTCAATGTTATTCGATTTCCCCGTAGCAACATCTTTACTCTCTGAAGGAGGTGATTCAGTTTTTGGAGAAGAAGTATCTGATTCCGTCGCATTCGAAATCAGAACATGCCCAAAATCAGAAGCAGTAGGTAAATCCCAAACCGAAACCACTCCTAACTGATCCCAAGTAACATTACCCATCAAACGAACAATAAAAGAAGCATTTTTGAAAGTTTGATTAAGCTTGTGAGCAGAGATAACAAAGCCATTATTAGTCATATTCTCAAAATCAGAATCCATAGCACCCCACCAATGAACATCAGAACCAGACAGCATATCAAAACGAGAAACCCTAAACGAACAATCATCAACAATGGTGAAAACCCCTCGAAGCTGATGTTGCAACATCTTGAATTCAGACTCGTGCCCAATCAATGAGCTCGAATTTGAGCATTCTTCACCATTTACGAAGAAGAGGAAGAAACCCAACACGAGAGACCCTAGAAAAACAGGTCTTTGATTGAACATTGTGTGGGTTAAAATTACTCAGAAATGCAACCAAACCCAGATCTTGAAACACAACATATAATCAACTCGTAGAAGCTTCTGATCTGAAATCAAATCACAATTGGGATCAAACTCTAGATTTTAATCAGTTTGGGATAAGAGAAATGAGAAGTGAAGATTTTACCTCAGATTTGCTATAGAGATCTTCGAAATCATGAATTGATCCAGCAGAAAGATCCGAGCTTTCGATTTCAATCTGAGAGAGGTTTGGAAAATTTAATCAGATTTCGTTTTTTTGAAACCAAAACAACTTGAAGGATATGTTCTCTCAAATATACTTTCGCGTATGAGTTAAGATTTAAATTGGCTGATGTGATTTTTAAGTATAAAATTTTAATATATTATGATTTTGGTGAACCATTTCGAGTACAAATATGGCAATTAAAAAAAAACTTTTTGTTAAGTTCACGTGTACTTATCATCATTATTATTTATTTTCGTCTAACAAACTTCATAAATTAAATTAACGATTTACAGATTGTTTTATTGGAAAGATGCAAGAGAGTACAACTGTGTTTACATGAAAAAAAAAATCCGCGTAAACACAGCGGTGCTCTGCTAAATCTTTCCAATAAAAAAACCTGTAAACATTTGTTGAAAAAAAAAAATAATGATGATAAGTACATGTGTTTGAATTCAGACTTATCATCATCATTTATCAATCTGTTTTTTTTTTGTTATTTAACTTCTTTAGCAACACTGCTTTACTTTGTCTTTATTCGTAACGATGTGTTAAAATAGTAAAATAGTATCCCATTTTCCGGGTCATACCAACTTTTTTCCTTTTTTGTTAAATGTCTTTTTTTTTTTGTTAAAGTTCATATTTTCAGTTATATGTTTAATAGTTTTAATTCTTTTATAAATAATCTTTTGTCAAATAAATATACATTTTTGTTGTTGAAGGATTTAATAAATATACATTTGATGTGTGTCTATTTAATTTTATATATATTTCAGATTAAATATTTTTTATTTGTTCTGTTTCTAATGAATCTATAAAAACACTTTGAAGGAGAATAATATATCAACTCTAGGAGAGATTCAGGCACCGCTGCTACTTTCAGAGCCTCCGTTTCTTCAGCTCCTTCTTCTTCCCAATTGACCCATTTGAAATCACCCTTCAAAGTTGTCAAGTTTACGCTTCTGCCATCGTCTCGCTCCAGGTCATCATCCTTCTCCATCTCCTGCACTATCGCCAAGGACCCGGCTGTTCTCATGGCCGCCGGATCTGACCCGACCCTGTGGCAAAGACCCGATTCGTTTGGTCGGTTTGGGAAGTTTGGTGGGAAGTATGTACCTGAAACTCTTATGCACGCTCTCTCTGAGCTCGAATCAGCTTTTTATTCTCTCGCCACCGATGATGATTTCCATTTATGTCGTTTGGATCAAATTGAAACATTTCGTTAGAATTATAGCGTTTTCATTTGCAGATTGATAGAAAGTTTTGATCTTGTTGATGCAAAATGTAATTGGTTCAGTTCGTATATGAAATGGTTAGAAATAGAGCGAAATGTAAACTAGGAATCTTGTTTTGGTTCGGTTCCTCTGGTTCAATGTCTGATTCATTATGTCTTCTGTGTGTTTGTGTCTATGGATCTTGTTAGAGAGAGTTGGCAGGGATTTTGAAGGATTACGTTGGTCGAGAAAGCCCTCTGTATTTTGCAGAGAGGCTCACTGAGCATTACTGGCGTGAAAATGGCGAAGGGCCGCTTATATACTTGAAAAGAGAAGACTTGAACCACACAGGAGCTCACAAGATCAACAATGCCGTGGCTCAGGCTCTTCTCGCCAAGCGTTTGGGGAAGAAGAGGATTATTGCTGAGACTGGAGCGGGTCAACACGGTGTGGTGTAGCTACAGCTACTGTGTGTGCCCGTTTTGCTCTTCAGTGTATTATCTATATGGGTGCTCAAGATATGGAGAGACAAGCACTCAATGTGTTCAGGATGCGACTTCTTGGTGCTGAGGTGATGCTTAGTATTTATCTCATTGTTTGGCCATCTCTTTTAAATGCGTGAGTGTTGTTTCTGAACCTTTCTGGTGTTACAGGTGAGAGGTGTTCACTCTGGAACAGCCACATTGAAGGATGCGACATCCGAAGCGATAAGAGATTGGGTGACAAATGTTGAGACTACCCATTACATATTAGGATCTGTGGCAGGTCCTCATCCTTACCCGATGATGGTTAGAGACTTTCATGCTGTGATCGGTAAAGAAACAAGGAGACAAGCGTTGGAGAAATGGGTCGGGAAGCCGGATGTCTTGGTGGCTTGTGTTGGTGGTGGTTCAAATGCGATGGGACTCTTCCATGAATTTGTGGATGACACAGAGGTCCGGTTGATCGGTGTGGAAGCAGCGGGATTCGGATTGGATAGTGGCAAACACGCTGCTACGTTGACAAAGGGAGATGTCGGTGTTCTCCATGGAGCTATGAGTTACTTGCTGCAAGATGATGATGGACAAATCATTGAACCTCACTCCATTAGTGCAGGGTAAGAAATTCTCTATTCAGATCCGCTAGCCATTATAAGTAGGAATGTTGTGATGAGTCAGCCGTTGCCCAAGCGCAGCCTAGCTCTGCTTTGGCATGTGGTTAATATAAAGGAAGCTGATGGGTCTTGGCCTGAGCAGTCCGTAGGTGGACCCGTTCATGGTCGGGTTGATTTAAAGGCTTTTGGCCCATCGCAACATTCTTAATCAGTTTGAATGCAGCTTATCGACTTAGTTTAGCTACAGTTGATCACGGTTTGGGTTTCTCTTACAGATTGGACTACCCTGGAGTTGGACCAGAGCACAGTTTCCTTAAAGACGTGGGACGAGCTGAATACTATAGTGTAACTGATAAAGAAGCATTAGAAGGTATGTATCAATGCATTGTCTTTTGTTCTGTATTCGAAAATCTGTTATTTGTTATGTAACTTGCCGTTTGTATTTCCCTTTGATTTGCGGTTTTTGTAGCGTTCAAGAGAGTATCACGGTTAGAGGGTATAATTCCGGCACTTGAGACCTCGCATGCTTTAGCGCACCACGAGAAGCTATGTCCGACGTTAGCTGATGGAACGAGAGTGGTCTTGAACTTCAGCGGAAGAGGAGATAAAGATGTTCAGACGGTTGCTAAATATCTTGAAGTTTGAAGAGCTATACTTTTGTTTGTTTTTAGTTTTTAGGCAATGCATTTTGTACTTGTAATCTGTTTTGTACTTTGCTTCTCTAGTCGGGACGTTTCCAAAAAAAAATGGAAATATAAAAGATTACGAATAAATGTATTATCAATAAAATAACATTTCATGTTTTTGAACTCTACTTATTTGTTCTTCAAAATTCTGCCTTCACTTTTGCAGAACTCTCCTGAAATAAATCAAAATCACATATTTGTAAAACGCATTTTCCCTGTCTAACAAAAAATAATCCACTTACTAATAATACTATACTGAAGAAGGCCTCTATGACATTGCAGCTAGATAAATCGGTTACTTATAATTATCAAGTTTTATCTAAAAACGTATGGGACTGAGGTAGTTAAGAAGAAAGAGGATCATATGATTACCCATGAAAATTTAAAATATAGTGTATTTTTTTTTGTCAAAACCACTCATGGAACATGACTGTAGCATATGCTATTGTATCTATGCGAATATATGTCTTCTGAAATATACTATAGCACCTGCAAGAGTCATGTCCCGCTTGTGATCCTTGAGTATATTCTTCACTAAAACATCTCTCTGCCTCTTCTGAAATCCCAAGAGACATATCTTTATCTTTCTGCCTCGTAAGTCTGTACCAAATCCAATGCCTCCGCTTTATTACTTCTGTAATAATATTCATTATTGATAACTAGTTGCGGCTTTGGTTTCCTTTTTGCAATAGAATATTTCTCATAACTGAAAAACATATACTGCTGTTGGATGTTATTGGTAACATCGTTTAAATATAACATTTAAAAGTTTTCCTACCGGTTATAAAGAAGACGATTAAAAAAAAAATAGTTAGAAATAACGATAAAGAAAAAAATTGTTAAGTTAGAATAAACGGCTAAATTTTAATTATGATTGATAACAAATTTGAATAATAAAATTATTCTATAAAAAATAACATAAAATAAATTAAATATGAAAATATTGCAAAAAAAGTTATTTCTTTTTTTAATTCTTTAAAGAATAACATATATGAATACTATTTTAAAAAAATAAAAAAAATAAAAAATTCAACCGCATGATTTACAAACGAACCGATTTATCTTTTAGGTGGTTAGCAACCACCCATTTTTCTCTTCCAATCTCTCTGTTTAACCATTTTCTTCTACCACTTCTTCCGATCGTTTCTTCTAATCACTCTATTGATTGGTAACCTTAAGATAGTTCGTTTGCGTTTGGTTGAAAATTACCAATCAAATTTTTGTTGAGTTTCCACTAATCACGCGTATATTGTTGTTTTATACTCCATCCGTTCCACAGATAAAATTTTATGGTTATACACATATATTAATAAACTTTTTACATAACCTAAAATACTCTTATTATTTAATTAAATGTTAACTATTTTTTTTACTTTAACTGCATTTAATAGGGATAAAATAAGAAATATTACATAATTTTTGCACCGAAAATACAAAACATCCATCTTTGTTAAACAAATTTTTTTCTAAAACATTCATCTTTACAAAACAATTTTTGGATTTTTTCTAAATCCATCATTCTATTCAAATAATCATGGTTTTTGTTTTTCAATAACCTTCATTCAGCTAACCACGATTTTGAATAAACAAAATTGATGAATTGGGAATAATCTCGAAATTATATTCTCTATTGTTTAAAATATTTCTCTCAGAGTTGAAAAGAGAGTTTGAGGGTGTCTTATTCTCAATGGGTCAAATATCTATTTCCCACTTTTAGATACAAAGAGGCAATCGTCTCACTTCCCCCCAAATTTAAACACTTAAAATGCAAAAACTCAAATTAAAAACTGCCTAACACACTCTAAACATTGTAGTGTTCATTCTCGTCATTTCTTTCATTTATTGAGGACAAATATCTACATTAAGCTCTTTTCTCAGTTTTAACCGAAATCATGAGCTCAACACCAGTCCCCTGACATTCTCTGTCTTCCAAATCAGAGCTTTGCCTGCACAAAACGCGAAAAACAAAATAAAGAAACATTAAGACGACGAATCAAGATCTTGATTCTTGAATTATTACTGCAGACGACTAAACCAACAAACTGAGACGGTTCTTGATATTATTAAAGTCATAGTTAAGCGACTTAAGAGTCTAATCATATGGCTAAGGGAATAAGGGTCATCATGTGGCTGTGAAATGAAGTCAAGAGACGCCTATTTATCATACTCTCCATATGGATAACAGGGGTAGTTTGGTCATTGTAAGGTTTGTGTGTTGAGTGGTTTACCTGGGAATACAAGAAGGTTCCAAGGATAGCAATGGCGGCTCCAAGCGCGTTAACGGGCTGGACTGGAGTGCGGAAGATAATGATGGAGGAGACAATGACGGAGATACGTTTCATGGTGTTACCAACACTAAATGTCAAGGGAGAGATTTGGTCTAAAGACATGTAAGACACTTGGTTGTAGAGGTGATAGAACACACTCTGCGCAGCCACCCACCTACAAATTTGATTTAAGATAAATTGAAATATTATAAGCAAATAAGAGGGATTCATTGTCCTAATCACTCAAAAGACTCAAGGATTCTTAATCATCCGGATGAAAACAAGAATTTTGCGAGATAAAGACAAGAACTTGACAAGCGGGTCTTTCACAATGGATTCTAGGAACAAGACAAGAATGCATGAAACACATAAAAACGTATCTTTGAGCTCAAAAGATTTAAGAGGTTTTAGAGGGAAATTACCCGATAAACTGTGGACCGATATCAGAGAGAGCCTTGTGCCAGCCATCGGCCCACATCTGAGGTCCTTCAACCGTAATCGCAAAGGGAGTGAGGATCAATAGGGACAACATTGAGAGACATGCATAGTAGTTCATTCCGCTCACAGACTTTCCCTTCATTCCTTTCTTCGAGAAGATGTTACGGAAAACGAAAGCCAAGTTCGATATCATCGCTCCCATGAAACCTGAGAGCAAAAACCACAGATTTGAATCCAAAACCAAAGCAGCAAAGCCATTTCAAATCACAGTCTCAATTACACATCAGCTTATAGAACTTATCCAACAAAAAAGATGAAAACAAAACATTACATACATAACCATCAGTACCAAGAAATATATATATTACCAGTCATGTTGAAGTTAAGCTCAGTAAGAGCAGAGAGAGCACAACCACCAATGATTGGAATGAGGGACAAGTAAACCGAAGTAGGAAAGGTTTCACCCAAAAGAAACCTCGAAACAAGCACACTAAACGCAGGTTCACCACTCTTGATGATATGAGTGAACGAAACCGCAACCTTTGACATACTCACCGTTGCAGCCACGTGACCAATTGTATGTGCCACAGCAACCTTTAAGCAACCCAAAAAAATTCACTTTCAGTACAACAAAATATATCAAAGTTTAATACTTTAAACTAGAACGATTCACTAAAAGCTAAAATTATATGACATGCTGATTTTGACTCTTGAATTCTCAGAATTTAGCTATGAATATTCAGAAAATTAAAACAACAAAATTAAGCAGCTTATGAACACAAACACAGAAAAAAAACATCACTTTCTTCTCTCTCACTCCCTCAGTTTTACTTAGAAAGCAAACAAAACTATTCATATAACTGAAGTAAGAAAAAAACAAGAAATATTCCTGCAAGATCTGCATCAATTTGACCTTAAACCTAAACACCCATCATCGTAAACATCGATCTAACCTAAATTTCCCACCTTTTTTCCTCAATTTTTCTCACCAAACTTATTTCCCCACTAACCCACTTACCGGAAGAAGAGTTTTCCAGAAATCGAAATCTGTTTTCGGAGTCTCAACGATCCCAACAGCCCAAGAGATTAGCATCATCAACGAACCAGCAGCAAGTGAAAGCGTTGAGGTAAGCCATGGGTAAGGGTAAGCGTTCAAGACCTTCTTGTTGTAGATATTGAACACAACGTTCAAAGCCCACCAAGTAGCAAAGTAAATCCCGATCTTCAACTTCTTAGCCGCTTCCGATTTCGCTTCCGCCACGGCATCGATCGGCTGAGGCTCTGATCGGTCAGCTTCATAGGCTTCACATCTCAGTACCGGAGGCTTAGGTCTCAGAGAAGTGAGATGCAAAGGCTTAGAGACGGCTAAAACGGTGCGTTTTGGAAGCTCGGTCGATGGAAACGAGAGAGAAACGTGAGATCTTTGGAGTAATGGAGAAGAATTTCGCTGGAAGAGTCCGATCTTAGCTGAGAACGCCTGTTTCGCCGATAAAACCATTGCCGGAAAAAAAATTCCGTCGAATGTAGTTTAAAAATTCAAAAGCTTTTGATCACAGAAAATTTAGTAGCAAGAAAATCGATCAAATAGTTTGACAATCTAAAACAAAGAATAATTCAAGATCTTAGTGATATTTGTTCCCAATGTTTATACACTTAATAAGTTTATATAGAAAAGAGAATTATATTTTTAAATAATAATAAGCAGTATATAAGTAAGTATATATGCGCTTATAAAGTTTGGGACTTTGGAGAGAACGCTATACATTTTTGTTTTATTTTTTTAATAAGGAAATTGTTATTTGTTGTAAAAAAGAAGAGTGGAATACTCTACTTTTAAATAGGTTTAGTTTCAGTTTGGTATTTTTGGTCTTAGGTTTTGACAAAAAATATTATCTTATTTTTAAAAAGTATTTTTAAATGGGTTTTGGTTTATTTCCAGTTTGATTTTTCTTTTAGGTTTAGGAATAATAATAACTAAATTAAACTTCAAATGTGTTTCAATCGGATAAACTGAAAAGTATCCGATCCAGAAATTCATAATATTTTAATTTAGTAAGATTGAATCCTACATTTAAACCATATTTATAGTGTACTTAATCTTGCATCGGTTACAAATTTTATAACCAACCCCCCCCCCCAAAAAAAAGTTAGAACTGAATTCATGATTTAATATTTCTAGTGAAACCTAACTAGTATAAATTGATTTGGTATGATTCTGGTTTCGATGAGATTCAAATTGAAAATCAAATTTGTTATTAATTTCCAAAAAATCAGTTCTAAATTTTATTTTCCGATTTCATTTGAACTTGGTTAGTAATTTCAAATACAGAAAATATCATTTATTTAAATTTGCTTATTCTTTCTCCAACTTAAAGAGTTGGTACACGAAATCTTCGCTTTCTTGTTTCTTAAATTGAATTTCGTAGATAATTAATAGGAAAGAGAAAGTGACTTTAATTTACAAAGAGATTTCGGGTTTGAGCGGCCGCTTCTCTCTCAAAACAAAAAAACCCTAGTCGCCGCAAATCTACTCCGATCGCCCTTTAAACAAAATACCTGCAAAACTTTCTAATCATAAAATTTAGATATAATACATCTAACATATATTTAAATGAATTAAAATAAAAATACAAAAAATAATAGTTAGTTGTATATCAAATCCTTAATATAAGAAAATTAAAGTAGTAAAATAATGATAGCAAATGATAAATTTAAATATATTTTTATGAAGTTTGAACTCAACCTAAATCTCAAATGATGTAAGCAAATTAAACGTGTTTAAATATTAACTCGGAAACTATATTATAAATTTAAAATTTTCAACCCGAAAATATAAAGGATCAACCATCGGATCCTTTATATTTCGCTTAGAATTGAACTAAATGTTATTATAACTTGCCCGATAAAAGCCCATTAAGCCCATCATTCTGTCTCCGTTCCGCTTTAATCATTTTCTCAATCTACTATAAAGTAAATAACTATCTTAATCATTTTCTGAATCTACTATAAATTATAGTAATATACTGTACATGCAAACGTATTTTCTTTATTCTTTTTAGTCAACATGCAATACTACAGTAATAAAATGGTTTGGTCAACCAAACGAGTTTTTATAAAACGAGGGAAAACACAAAAGTTTAATAAAGCTGACAATCGCGCATTTCGACGGTAGATTTGGAACAAAAAGAAAAGCCTACAAAAGTAATCTGGTAGTTTTATTCAATGGAAAAAATATTGATAAGTATTTTTCTTGTTATTCAAATCATTAAAAATAACAGTAATCTTATTATATAAAGTTGAACGTTTCTTATAAGTTATAAGAGTTCGACACATATTTGGTTTATATGGAAAATTGAACAATTATGTATATATTTTTCTTTTCGAAAATATGTAGTAGCCCCAAGATATTATTTTCTGCTTTGAGACGTGAATTATTTGGCGCATCCATAAACCGATTTGTAAGACCCTCTTTTACAATTTTTTTTTTGTAAACATGTTAAGTATTTATTATCGACTTTTAAAATTGTGACAGCGGTTAAGTACATAGAAAACTAAAAAAACGAAAAAACTAAAAATCTATAGCATAAAATTATGAATAAACAGGAACAAAGAACTGAAAAACACAGAACAAAGAAAAACACACATTGGAAATCAATCCAGAAATAAAATTCGATGAAAAAACACCAATTCCAAACCACGAAAACTGGATATTTACATGATGCCGAATAGATGCCGTAGTTCTTATCCAAAGTCACATATAGAAGCGGAAAATAATTTGTTGAAATATGTCAAGGAAATTCTATGCATTGGTTAGGTGTGCATATACAATGTAAAGGTTTTTTATAGGGTTCACATATGTTCATTTTGGTGGAGATCTAGATGATCCACTACATGTTCTTATGTGGAGGTATAAAACATTTTAAGGTGCAGCAAAGGTCAACAAATTTAACATGTTGATGTTTTGCTATTGAAGCAGTGTATTCAAAGCATTAACACTCACAATACGAAAGTGTATATGGCGTTGAGAATTTTTGGTTTCTTTCAGATTAATATCATAATTAAAAAAGTTTTTTTTTGGATAAAGAAATAATTCTTATAGTTTTCAGAAAACCACATAAATTTATCATAACCATTTTTAAGAGAAGAAAACAACAGCAGATATTCCTTTATGAAAAAAACCAGAAGATAGACAATAATAACGAAACAGAAATATTAAAGATTATTCTCTGGTGGATACGGCTTAACAGCCTGATTCCTAATCATTGGCCTTTAACCTCTCTAGTAATCATGTTTAGCTTAACAACTTGGGAATATTTGGTGGATCACATGCGGATGTCATAGCATGTGCATTTCATTTAAAACACACAAATAGGATTATTTAAAACACAAATAGGCTGCATATTCGTGTCGATTTGCAATTTCACTAAATTATTTATAAACACAAATAGGATTTACGTTATAACTTATATGCATTAAGAAATAAAAACTCACAGTTTTAAGAAACAGTTCACAAATTTTAATGGAACAAAGTAAATAAGAAAATTAATGACCAATGAAGGACTGAAAGTAAAAATCTGTTTTTCTACGAGACTGAGAGCTATGTTTATCTAACCATATGACGTAACGAACTTATATTATTCGTAAATATACAAAGCATTGACTATTTGTTTTTTTTTTGAACTACAAAGTAATATTCTTTTGATCGCCATTTATTTAATCATGTGCTTTAATTGGAACCCACTAATTCCTCCTGCGCCACGTAGGCTTTATCTCAAAACTGTAGTTTATTGATACTACTTACGTTAATTAACATAAACAATTTCTTGATACGTTATCCAAATTTGCATCTAAATAAAATTCCTCGTGTTATTAATTGTAAACAAGACGTATTAAGACAAACTTAAATAAAATTCTAAACTAAACAAAAAATCTTGAAAACGTATTATTTATGTTATTTATAGAGCTGAGCAAAATAATTGTAAACCAAAAAAACTGAACTAAATTGTAAATTAGTAATTCGGTTTAATTTTGGTTTGTTTAAAAATTCGTTCGGCTATTATTATAAAAGTTGTTTCGATTTTGATTCGATTCGCTTTAATGGTTTTCTTTTTTGGATTTTTATATTTGGTTTCTTATATATGTTTAGATAGTGAGTTACTTACTTTTAAGGAAATTTAACAAAGATAATTTATAAACGGTTGCACAAAAAAATAAAAATATATACAAAATATCTAAGATAGATAATTTAAGTTTTTTGTCATTCATTTATTTTTTATTAGAATTTCATTAAAATTTTCTCAATAAGCATTACTAGATTTGACTTCTATTCTATTTATAATTTTCACTGGAATCGATTTTAAATTTTAACTTTTTACAAATACAAATACAATTACAAAAACTGTTTTGGTTTTGTGTTTTTAATTATTATTTTTATATAATAATGAAATAACCAACAAAATCGAAATCGAAACTGAAATCAAACTAAACCGAATTGAAAACTAATTACGGTTAAAATTATAAACAAAAAAAATGAAACTTACAAAACTATATTTTAATCGGTTTTTAAATAGGTTTATTTCTATAAAACCGAAAAACTATTAAAAAAAAAAAAGTAAAACCAAACTATAAACCAGAATGTCAACCCCTAATTATTTTATTATGAGTGAAAAAACAAATTTTCTCGTTTTATTTTATTATCTTTAAAAATTATATTATTATATGAAACTTGTACATTTCCGCGAGAATTAGACATGTTCATTGGTTGATTAGATGCGAACATGTATTCATATATAAATAAGTTTGTAATTAATTATGAGCTAAGAAAATAAACTTTATATGAAATTAATTTTGTAAAATAAAATGTTTTAGGGATGTAAATCAGCCAATTATTTTAAAGTTTGGTCACACCATATATAATAGATTCATGGTATTACAAAATTTAGGTGTTCAGAATATATAATGATTTGTAACTATATAAAAATATGTAGATATATTAGTATTAATGTATAGAATTCAGTTTCAAAAGATAAATACTAACTTCTCATTGGCCGGTCTCACGTTAGTAATCGTGTAAAGCTCTAGGTAATATAATTTTAATAACCTGACGAAATGAAAATTAAAACCAAGAAAAGAAAGGACACATTTAATATAATTCAAACCCTTTAACAAAAATAATAATATAATTAATCACCAAGTTCGGCATCTTAAAAATATAATAAGTTCAATTTTAAAATGTAATAAAATGCAATATCTTTTCTATTGACGTATGTCAAGGAGTTTTACAAAGTCAATAGTATTAGATTATTAAATTTGAAGTTTTTGTAAAAGTATTAAATTTGAAGTTGACAAATTCTAAAACAAAAATTTGGTTTATTAATTCTTATGAATTACCTAATTCTCATATGTGAGTTATGGTGTTCATTTTTTGAATACTAGGATTAGTAGGATATTATTCCCACTCTTTTCTTTTTTCACGATCAAATAGAGTTAGGATTGATAGTATTACAATCTTCTGGAAAAAAATTGTAGTCTGCAACCTCATCAATCACCATGATCGTCCGAATAGGGATTCGACCGATGTACTCGTCCTACTCTGTTCGCCCGAATAAAAAGAGCCAATCTCGTTTCTATCTTCTTTGTTTTTGTTAGGCTTTGGTAGTTTTTTTTTTTTGGATCTGAAGAAACGTTTAACCTATGCGTAATTATTATTCGTGTAAAGATTTTATTTTGGTAAATAAATTTACATTTATCAAAAAGAAAATTCCTATCTATTTATCTTTATATTCTAAAAGTAAATGTTTCAATATAACCAATGAAAAGAAATTTAAAAGTTCATATGCACGAAGACAAATTTGGACAGAAGTGGGAACAAAGACAGTTAGGATGTCGGATGAAAGTAGGACTGATCATTTTGCTATATGTTTCTTTATATTTTAGGTTCATAACTTCATGCAATCATCATTTGTATACATATATTTCAGGCTCTCACATCCATGTAAGTTTCGGTTTTAGGCTCGCCATGACATCCATATATTTTTCCACGTAATCAAATTGTTCGTTTTGTTTGAAATTTGAACCGTAAATGCTTCATTTTTCGCCAAAATTAAATTCAAATGTTAATATCGAAATAAAAATTAACTACACCAGCAAGATAGTATTCGATATTCTTCCCTTTAAATCATGAACCATGCTCCTCAACTTATTAATTAATACTATATTGCTAACAATAAATATATAATTAGAAAAACTAGTTGAAATGCGTCGTCTACTAGCACCGTACAAATAAATAATTTAGTAGTATAGGTTTTTCAATATATTTACTTTTAGATAATGTGAAACCGGCGCATTTGCTCGTTGATTTATTCATGATACAGAAGTTAGTAAATTGATTATTCAATTATGGGGTTCTTATGGACCAACCAGGTGGATAAATAAGAGGACAATTTAATTAGGAATCTAATGATGTTTCAGTCCACTCTATTCATTAAGTTATTAGGAAACGCGAAATGGGACGTACTAGAATTTACACTTGTCAATTAAAACCTTTTTTCTATTGTCAATAGTTCAAGACAAAATAATGCAGAAAGTTCACAACAAATGTAGCATTATCCGTTTATATAAGTATTGTCCCAAAAAAAAAACTGGTACTTAAATTAATTTCTTCCAAGTTCCAACATACATATGCATTTTTTCTGTCGACGCAGGACACACATATGAGATTTGTTAGCTCATTAGTTCTTTCCAAATATTAAACTAATTAAGAGTTTAATACATAATTTCATAGTTAAATTATATATTGGCTTCGCTTTTGCTTTAGATATGTAAATACCTCTATATATATAATACACTAAACAATTATTCGATAAAGATGATAAGTACTCATACCATAGTTCGACGGAAAATACAAGTCCAAAAACTTAGAACCTAGAGCTGAGCACCTTTTATATATGTATACAATATACATAGACAATTATACAGCCTATGATTAACAAATTATATATTGGTTGAAAAATAAGACACTCTTAGTAAAAATTACCAAATTCTTATAATATCACAAAATTTTACATAATTCTTTATCTTCATTTAGATATATTTCACTTACTTATCTGTAATATACTTAATAATTAGTTTTACAAAACAAAATTCTAGTTTATTGATGTTACAACATTTTATATAATTAAAAAATTAATGTTATACTATTTATAATATCTTCATAACTCAAGCTCGGATTTTGTATTTATGTCTTAAATTTGCAAAAGTAACAGTATTTAATTGGTTTGAACATTTCAAACCAACTTTATTCCAACCGAATAGAGAAAAAAAATAGATAGAGCGACCCCACAAACCAAGATTCCAAGCCAACATTCCCCATCATTGACAGCAAAACAAAATTAATTCGTAAGAAAACATTTATATACAATAATTTGAATACTTCATTATATACTTCTCTATGTTTATAAAAATATAATTTATCAAAATCTCTGCTATGTATATAATTAACCCTCACGCATGTTTCATCTGTTGCCACCAAATTACAAACCACCAGAAGAAGAAGAACTCTTTTTTCTTTTTCTCTTCCAAATTATTCATGGAGAGAATGAACAATGCTTTCGTTATGAGCAAACATGAAACGACGACGTTTTCAGGCGACCAAACTCCAGAGGAAAGTAGCTGGACGATGTACTTTGAGGATTTCTTCGAGGCTTCTTCAAGCATAGTCGACGTCGGAGATTCCAGCTCTTCCTCATCTGTCTCTGATGCAGCGTCTTTTGTGCCCCCTAAGATGACCCTCCACGTGTCTAAACAAGAACTATCTAATTATTCCAATAAATTCGACATTAAGGGGACAAGAAATAGAGAGATTCCTTTTGGTCGTCATCATGATCTTGAAGACACTGCCTCTTCTCCTTCTCATAGCCCTAACGTTAGTCTCTCTTTCTCTCTGTCTGTCTCTCTGTCTATATATATATATATATATGTATGCTACACAAATATGATTTTAACAACCAAATGATGATAATTTGGTGGTCATCGCCGCGTTGATCAACACAAAATATCGATATTTGCTACACAAATTTTGCGGTTAAAATCTTTTTATAACTTAATTGTGGAAACAGTATAAGAACACTCGATGAATTTTTTTTTTTTAAACTACGTATGTGATGAATATGCATTTTTCAGACATTGTTCATTTAATTTTGAATAGTTTCCTTCTTTACTCTTTTTGTCGTATTATTTTTCTAAAAACGTGATTATATATTCTTCCCTCTTAGTTTTGCACAAACAGTCGTCGATCGACAATATTTATAAGTAAATCTGTCATGATAAAGATATTTATAACATCTATCAGTCATATGCTGATTATACCTTTTTTTAAAGCAATGGATTGATAAGGTTGGACGCCAATCATAGCCAATAATTTATTTTGTTCTTTTTGCCGAGAGAGGCAAGAAATTAATGAAAATGTTGGGTTTTGACTCATAATTGAAATACGTTTTTAAAATAATAATCCAACAACTTGATGCAACAATCCGTGCCATTTTTTAATTGCTTATTTGACATCAATTATATAATAGCCAGTTTTAACAAGTCAAATGTACATTACTTAATTTAGTCCATAAATAATTAACAGTTATTCAATATTAACAATTTGTGAAAAAGTCGTTTTGTAGGTCAATAGCATGATGAACCTATTGGAAAACAACATTAGACACAGGGATAGTATTGTTGGTGATGACACAATTGATGTAAGAAACACATTTGAAGAGATTTCTTAAGCAAGATAGATTATGCTCAAATGTGCTTATTAAGATAGAAATTGAAATTGAAATTAATATAACTCATTTAGCTTATGCAAAGAACCTAAAAGAAGAAAGATTAATTGAATAACACCAAACTTAGTAAATCTTTGATTCATATATCATAAAAGGGTTGAGAAAGAGAGTTGCTCCAAATGAGAACTCCCTTAGTTGAATTCAATGTTTACATACAATGCATGTATATTTATATGAAACTATTTGTGATAAAAACCTTAAACATATGGGCTAATATTAGGTTTGTGAATATAGGTTTGGGCTTGGTAATGAGTCTCTAATAACATTGACTATACTGTAACTTTGTATAGTTAACGTTGGAGTTGGTCAATCATATGTTACACGAATTATTTTCGATATCTAACAATAATTTACCATACGATGATTTCTATAGGAGAAAAGAGAGAGTGCAGTGCAAAACCAAGATGGATTATCAGTAGACTTGAAGGAAAAAGGTCTTTGTTTAGTTCCTTTGTCTATGGTCACCAACTTTCTTGGTTAATTATTCATTTTTTTGTTTCCAATAATCTGTTTTCTTTTAGAATATTAATATATTGTAGATTTTTCAAATCATGTGTTGTGTTATTCACTTAATTGTTAATATATGCATGTGAAACAAATTACATATTGCATATGAGTTGTATGTGCATTCCTATTTTTCTTGGAATATATATTTTCGATGATGAGTTATAATATGCTTTCATTCAATAATTTAGAAAAGTCTCAAATTTTAGTTTGTGATGTTGTCTCGCTGGCTACGCACCATACATCAATTTTCTATTTCGGTTACCTAACCGCCGTAAGTCACAAGATGACCGTGCATAGTTATATTAAATGAAAAGTTAAATTATTTAGCTAATTAGTTTTTAAAATAAATATTTTAAATTTTCTGACCAAATAATTTTATAAGAAATGTTAATAAAAAAATTTCTCAAAGAAATATTGTTTCAAAATTTTCCTCTCATCAGATTTTTAATCATTATACACATTATACACATTATATCTGTTAAAAATAATAGTTAAATGTGCTCGACATAATTCTATAGTTAGCATTTAGAATAAATATAACTTATGAAATTTAATTTTGCTTGGCCTATAAGCTATTTAGATTATTATTTAATTATTTTTGTAATTATTAATAAATATGTTTTAAATTATAATATTTTATTTTAATTATATTGGTTAAAACCAATCGGATGGAAAAGTTTTTTTTCGATTTCCCTCTCTTTTTCACTTGTGTATTTAGTATTTACTATGTAGAATATATATATATATATATATATATAGATATATTAAAATAATAAGTACATATTTTAAAAATAATTATTTGGGTCACTTAATTATAAGCTATTCAAATTTTTTGACCTTGTAAGCTATTTTATTTACTTTAAATTAATTTATCAATATAATAAAAATAAAGAGAGAGAGAGAGTGTGTGACAAGTGATCAAAATTTCTCTCCAAAATAGTTTTTCAGTGAAAAATTTATACAAAACAATTTTTTGTTCAAATTATTAACCAATAATATTAAAAATATATATACTATTTCAAATAAATTTCATTAAAAACAAAATCATGTAAAATATATTACTGATCAAATAAATTTTTTTATAATAAATTAAGTTTATATGATAAGAACATGTTAATCTTCTTAAGTTTGTTTTTATATATAAATATTCTATGGCTTTTGCTCAAACTACTCTTACAAACCTAACCTATTTTCCAAAGAGAATACTGCAACTTTGGAAACTGAATAAACGTAAATTTTCTATCTCTAGAATCTAGATGATGAAAACTCTGTAATTTGTTAACCGAGAAAACTCTTAAACTCATTATATTACCCACACATAAACTAAGTTATTATTATTTCAGATGCATTGAATCACCACAATAAGGGTCTTTTGAAGCTTTGGTTGCCACTTGCTTTCCTGGAAGTGAAGTTCCTGTTTGGTTTAGTCACAGAGCTTCTGGATCAGCGTTGGATCATGAGCTGCCTCGACATTGGAGTAAAAGTGGGTGTGTTGGAATAGCTCTATGTGCTATTGTCTCATTTAAGGACCACAAAATTCAAAACAGCAACCTCCAGGTGAAATGCATTTGTAAATTCAACAATGTTGAGACATCCTCTAGCTACTTTAATTGTCATGTTGGAGGTTTATCCGAGACAGGCGATGAACAACGCACGATTGAGTCTAGTCATGTGTTCATCGGCTACACCAATTGGTTGAATATCAACAAATTTCAAGAAAAGGACGGCAACAAAGAATGTGTTCCTACTAAGACTTCCATTAAATTTGAAGTGACAGATGGTACAGGCGAAGTTACGAATTGTGAGGTACTGAAATGCGGTTTTAGTTTAGTTTATGAATCTGGTTCTTGGGAGGCAAGCTCCAGGACAGAGGTCTTGGAACAAGTTGAAAATAAATGGTTGGGTCTCTTGAGAAGAATTAGAAGGTTTTTTTAATTATGATTGCAAGTTGTGGTGCAACGACAATGAGCGATAATAAAATAAATTCAATTGTGAAAAAAAAACTAAGTTATTATTCTTATTTCATAATCTAGGCCGCTAGGGTGTATGGGATGCTTTCTACTATTTCGAATTTGGTGTATTTATTAATTATAAGATTCTGAATTGAAGAGCATTTAATCGTAACATCGCATGTTTAAGGTATGCATATACATTGAATATACGTGTTTACGGACTTTTAAATAGTTTCCATTTCCTTGTAAAGGTAAAGCTCTTTTATTTCCCCATAAAGTAAACCTCCTTAATCGCTTTATAATTTACCATTTCTTTAGATACAACAGCTAATAGTAAGATATATTATTCTCTAGTATAAAAGTTTTCCTCTTTCTTTCTTTTTTTGTCATCATTAACTTTCCATATTCGAAGTTAATTACTAACTCTTTTTTTTTGGTCAATAAATACTTATCTTTCAGCTTTGAATACAAAAAAAAAGAAAGATAAAATACAGACGAAAAAAGAGAAGTCACAATATTTCACAAGGGGGAATGGAGGGCTTGGGGCTTGTTGCGGTTATAGCCATCTATGCGGTTCTTGCAGTCTTTATTTGTTTCGCCCTCTCTATGTAGTTTATATTTACTATTGGAAAAGCGATAATGATGATTCATAATCACTGATTCGTGATTATGCGTCATTCGACGATGTCTATCTAATCTAAGATGTTTTCTTGTTTTTTAAAAGGTATATTTATCTATTTAGTGTGGTTGTCTATACTTTTTTCTCATCAATATTGTTTACATCGCTTACATACAATCCAATTTTTTGTTCCTAAATAAAAATAGTTAATCTGGCCAGAGTTTGTTATAGCGTAATGATTTATATTAAGTCTTGGGTGGCTTAAACGATGAGTGACTTCACATCTCTAACAACTATTTTGTTGAGTACGGACATGTTAGTTTAACAGCGATTGTGGCTATGATTTGCGACATGCGGCCAGTAGTTTTTGTTCGTTTAATAGTTGTGCATTTGGTCATAACAACAGCCGCAATTTCTTGCGGCAAACAAACGAACAAAAATTGATTGCAGTCGCAGCTGTAATAATACCAAACGCAATAGTACCAGACATACTGTCGAATTTTTTCAACGGCTAAAAATTTTTGACGCAACGATCTGCATTTATCTTAGCGTTTAGTTGCAGAAGGTTGTAGCTAGCAAATAAATATTTTTTAACCGTATGCTGGACTCGTAAGAAACTAAGTTTGCCAAACGAACATACCTTACGTCAAAACAAGACAACTTGACTCGAAGAAAAAATTAAAAATCTACGATAACGAATTTTTTTAGTTCCTTCGATTGTTTTTCAAAATGTGATTTTTCTAGGGTTTTGGAGAACCAGTAACTAGAAAACCAATCCAAATCGAAATATGCTAAACATGATATTTGACTAAACCGGATTTGACAATAACGAATTTGACTAAACCGGATTTGACCAAACATGTTTCCTACACAAAGTCGTAAAAGAATGGTCTTGGGTTGGGCCTAATACTCTACCGTACGTTAACAAACGCAACTTTCTCTCTAACTCGTTTACTAAAAACGGAAGAGAAAGATAATTAAAGACAGATCGACGAGCTTAACCAACGATCCACAGCTCTTGAATATTAACCACCATAAAAAATAATTGCTTCTCCACAGACCACCCAAATTAAAGAAAAAGGAAAATTTTAAAGAAAAAGACAAGAGACGAAACCTAGTTGGTGATTAGATTTGTAGTAAAATAATTACAAAACCAAAAAGAAAAGTTCTTCGTCTTCTTTAATCTTTCAAGACTGGGACCCCTCTTAAGATCTCTATTTGATCTTTTTTTCTTTCTTTCCCAACATCCACAAAGAGAAAGAATTGATCTTTTGAGAGGGTCGCCAGTTTTTTCCCTTCTTCTTCTCCAATCTTGTTTTCTGAGTTCGTTATAGAAAGAAAAAAAAACCGTTTTTGTTTGTTTGTTTCTCTCGATTTTTCATTTGATTTTCCCGGGAAAGTTTTCATTTTTAATTTTTGGGAGGATTGAAAAAAAAGTTAAATAAATGTGGGGAGCCGTCGCAGAACCAGCAGATTCTTATTACCAGATTCGTCCTGAGTGCACCGATGTCCCCAATACCAAATTCAAGATCAAAGTATGTCCCTTTCCGTTTTTGTTTCAGCATAGGAATCGTTTCTGTTGCTATGAGATTGGTGTTTGCGATTCCCCCGGAAATTTCAGATTTGTCTAAAAGAATTTTATGTTTATGTCTCTCAAAAGACGTTCTCTTGTGTTGCTTGGATTCTTAAGCTAATCTGTAAGAAATAAGAGATGAGAGCATCACTTGTTATGATTTATTGATTGAGGAAGCAAAGGACATGTTTATGTGTTTTTATGCTGATTAAATGATGGAGACTATTGATCTAAATGCTCTTTAATTAGATTTGATATTCTCATGGTTATGTTTAGAGAAATCCAGATTCCTCCTTGGATTTGTTTTACATTGGAGGTGGATTATATGTTATTCATTGTTTTGATGTGATCAAATAAGAGAAGAGAACAGGAATAGTGCTATGTGTTTATGTTTTCTGATGCTGATTGTTTAGGTTCACAGATTTAGCCCTGATCTTCCTTTGTTTCATCACATGATTATGTTTAGAGAATGGTAGATTCTCAAATTGTTGACCATACTCTTGTCTTTTCTTTGATTATGTTTGTGCAGCCTGGTAAAACTCTAAGTGTGAGAAAATGGCAAGCTGCATTTACACCAGAAGGATTCCTCGATATTGGCAAAACTCTCAGTCGAATCCAACGAGGGGTAAGTCTCAAAAACAGTGTTCGCAAAGACTGCAACATTAACTAAATTGAGTATGAATATGCCAAAATCACATATATCTCAATCCTTTTGGTTGCTTTCTTGACTGGTATAGGGGATCCATCCATTGATTAGAGGAGAAGTCTGGGAATTCTTACTTGGTTGTTATGATCCAAAGAGCACATTCGAAGAAAGAGAGCAAATCAGACAACGTAGAAGGTGAACTTTTTCACCCATATAAACAGTAAATTTAGTTTCATCAAGATCCTATAATAAATATTTGCCATTTCCTTTCAGATTGCAGTATGCTTCTTGGAAAGAGGAATGCAAACAAATGTTTCCTGTCATCGGAAGTGGTGGATTCATTACCGCACCTGTAATTACCGATAAGGGTCAACCCATTTGTGATCCTCTTGTACTACAAGAAACAAATTTAGGTAAAAACTTGTATCTTTTTGCTTAAGGAAATAGTAGAACATCAGTTTTCAGATTGCATTTTTAATTTTGAAGTATTATTAATCTCAGGTGCAAATGGTTCGGATTTCTTCAAAGATCTTGAAAACCGCGGACCTTTAGACAAGAAAGTTATTCAATGGTTGCTAACACTTCACCAGATAGGTCTGTGATCGCGCAGCTTTGTTCACAACAGAAAGATAATTTATCATTCAGTTCACTTGATTAAACTCTTATTTTTCAGGTCTTGATGTAAACCGCACAGATAGAACTTTGGTATTCTATGAGAAAAAGGACAATTTGTCTAAGCTTTGGGATATTCTAGCTCTTTATGCCTGGATAGACAACGACGTTGGTTATTGCCAAGGTAAACAGTTAATTCAGAGAAAGAACTCTGTGCAGTGTGAATCCTTTGTTCACGCCCTGAAAAGTCGATTGATTCTTAGGTTTTGATCTATCTTCTGTTTCTTCTGACTAGGAATGAGTGATCTTTGTTCCCCAATGATTATGCTTCTTGAAGATGAAGCTGATGCTTTTTGGTGTTTCGAACGATTGATGCGCCGATTGGTATATTTAGTATTTCATATATGTTTTTCTTGACACTCTCTGAAATCAGATAATATTAAAGGTTTTTGTCTTCTCTTTTGAAATTGAAAGCGAGGGAATTTTCGGGACACGGGGAGATCAGTTGGAGTCGAAGCACAGCTTACTCATTTGGCTTCAATCACTCAAATTATTGATCCTAAACTTCACCATCACTTAGGTATTTCTATTAAAGCTTTCTCACCTAACTTTTAGTTTATAATCAATCGTTATTGGTTAAGCAAGAGAGATCTTGAAAGAAATTTTGGATCTTGAAATGCAGAGAAATTGGGTGGAGGTGACTATCTCTTTGCGATTCGAATGATAATGGTTCAATTCCGAAGAGAATTCTCTTTTTGTGACTCATTGTACCTTTGGGAGGTAACGATTTTCTTCCTTTCTTTATAAACCCGAGAACATTTTCTTGGACCGCACACGAATAAAGACTGATACACATCCATTCCCGGGAATTTTTTATTGACCAGATGATGTGGGCATTAGAGTATGACCCAGAAATGTATTCTCTATATGAGGAGCCTAAATTTGAGGGGGAGAAAACCGAAGGTTCCTCGAAAGGTAAACCGAAGTCGATAAACCAATGTGGGAAGTACGAGAGAGAGAACGTGAAGAATGGAGGGAAAAGCGCGGAAGGCCCTTTGCCTATATCGGTTTTCTTAGTGGCTAGTGTTTTGAAAGACAAGAGTTCTAAGCTAATGACCGAAGCTCGAGGACTTGATGACGTTGTTAAGGTAATGCAGAGCAGAGAGTTCTTAGTGGTTTTTGTATCTTTTTTGCACGTTCCATTTCCAAGAAATAAACGCCTTACTAATCTGTGTGTTAATTTGCCCAGATCTTAAACGACATAACTGGAAACTTGGATGCTAAGAAAGCTTGTTCTGGTGCCATGAAACTACACAAGAAGTATCTAAAAAAGGTTTGTTTCTACTGAGAAACTCTTTTGGGTTTGTTCTGATCCTTCTGTAGCTGTCTTTTAACTCTCTCGGATTGTTCCGTTTTTGCTATTGCAGGCCAAGAAATAGCATTGGAGAAGATTCATTTGTAGCGTTTTTGTATGTTATTTTACACATTTGATAACTCACAAAATCCGGCGACAAAAGTTGCTGGTCAGAGATTTACGATTCCTTGGGTGGCAAGCATTCTTAGAAAGAAAAACATGGAACCTGAACTTACACAACAACTTTTCGTTGTAAACTGTTCATACAAATCCATGTTGTAATATTGATTTACCAAACCATGTGTTTTTCTTTTGGATTACCAATACAATAAGAATAGGAAAAAGCTCAAACAAAGAGTATTTTCTACCAGGGTTTTAAACTTGATTGTCGTATTTGTAAGTCGAATTATGTAAATAAAGATGAACTCTACGAATTCCAAATCAGAAAAAGGAGGATATGTTCATAATTCTAAATTTAGTCCTTAGAACATGAAGCCGGCGTATAGTATTATACTAAAGACTTTTGAAACTTCACATTCAGAGATATATTTTGACCGGTTACAAAACTAAACATGTAAGCTGCTTGTGCTAGAACCATAAAGAAGAGGAGAACGTGAATACACGCATTACGAATGAACGGATAAAATATTTTACACAGAAGAAACAATTCATTAAGAAGAAACAGACACCACAAAAGTTCAAAAACATAAAAAGTGACTTAAACACCTAAACTTCAACATCTCAATCGTTAAGGGAAATTTTCTTAAAACTTAAAACCTCTTAAGCGTCTACGATTTCAGCTGAATCAGCCGCGGCTAAAATCAGCTCCGGGCTTAGGTTTCCAACATTAGTTCCATCAATCGCATTCGGCAGTCCCAAAGCCTTAAGAGCAAGATGTGCCGCCTTTTGTCCCGATATCATCATAGCTCCAAATGTTGGTCCCTGTATCACAAATCACAAATTCACTCAGGACATCATCTTACCTTTTTTTTGGAAATTGAATCAAAGATTGATTGAAGAAAGGGCAAGTAAACTAACCATTCTTGGTGCACCATCGATCTCAGCAACTTCCATACCGGTCACAATCATACCAGGAACAACCTCTCTGGTCAATCTCACAATCGCATCTTCAGCTGTGTTCATGTCCAAAGCTTTCATCCCAGGAACATGATCAATCAATCCAATGCTCTTCAACCTCTTCACACCAGTAGCTCCAAAAGGACCATCATGACCACAAGAGCTAACAACAATTTTAGCTTCCATGACATTAGGGTCCATACAAGACTGTGTGTCGTGGTTCATCGACACAAGTGCCCAGTTAGTCACAACACCACCAACTCTGTTTCCTTTCACGATCAAATCCTCAGCTGCTACAGCGTTGAAGAGCTTCACGTTAGGACGAGCCAAAAGCTTGCTCATGATGGTTGATGTGAACAAAGCTGCGTGCTTGATCACAACGTAGTTGTCTTGCTCATCGTAAGGTACACCAATCTCATCTAGGAACAAGTGAGCTGGTTTGCGCACAATCTGCCATGAAAACAAACATATAGTGATATAGATCCTTCAAATTAAGATCAAGTTTAGACCTAAATCTTCATTAAAACAAGAATCAGAACTCTCTTAACAGATCTCACATGCAATGTGATTACTAGCGGAGAGAGAGGTTTCGAAAACATTACCATGGCGGAGAAAAGCTGACCACCGAGCCAAGCACCACCACCGGGACTAACAGATTGTTCAATGATAGCAACTTGAACATTAGGATTCTTGCTGAGCTCATAAGCACAAGATAAACCAGCGGATCCAGCACCAACGACGACGACATCAGTCTCAGCGTAAGTGATCATATCCGTCATGTACCTTCTCGTCATCTCACGTGACACGATCGATTCCTTAATAGGATCGAAAGTGAAAGCGTTCAAATCGTAACCAGCGGTGGCGCGAACAGAGACGACGTTTGATCGTGGTTTCAAACCGATGGTGACAGGGGCAGAGATGGCTGAGCCATGGAATGAGGAATCGAAAAGCCTTTGAGGTTTTGTGGAAGAGAGGGAGAGAGTAGAAGCCATGGCCGCCATTTTTGGTTCTGTGACAAGAGTTTTTAGGGTTTCAGAAATGAAGATGGTGAAGTGAAGCAGTGTGGTTGTTGAGTATTTAAATTTGGAGCAGAGTAAAGGAAAATATCTGGAGAGTGATGGCCACGTCAAAGATAAGGAATGAATGGTCAGAGAATTTTGTTTTTCTTTTAATAAATTTATTTATGTTATAGTGTGTGATTAAATTAATTTTTGCCATCAATGGAAAATAAAAGAGATATACCACAATTGATTGCATGTTACAATTTCAGAGAACTGATTTGACTGAATTTATTTGATTGCAATTAATATTAAAATATGGAGTGCTGCCAAAGAAAAGAATCAGAGATTTCATATCTAATTCAGCTGATGGTAATAAAATATCTTCGAAGCTTTTGTCTGGAAACATCTGTAGCAGTTGCAGTGAGTGAGTGGTGACACGAACACAACAACGTGTAATATCTTTGTACAATAAAGATGGATTTGGATTTTACTAGTGAAAGAGACAGTTCACTAATCAATATTTTTTGGCATTCACGTAGTCAGGTTGTTACTTGTTTAATTTTAAAAATCACAAATGAATATAAAATTAAAATAAGTTAGAACAATTATCTTAACAATTTGATATTACACAAGTAAGAGATGACATAGAAACAGGGGAAGAAGTAGCCATTAAACTCCGGTATCAAACAGAAGAAAACACTACGAAGATGACGATTCTCACCGCCTCCTCAAATCAAACCCGAAATTCGCAACAAGAGATCAAAGGAGAAAATGATATGGTTTTATTAATAATATGCTCCACTAGAGCTAGTGTCAATGATGCAACACACGTAGCTTAGAAACCATGGATCTTAATGTTATCCTTCTTCACCAGACCAGCCTGTGTTGACAGAGAAACAATTAGATCAGACAATCATCTTATGTTTTAGTAGTAAACAGACTCACAGAGTTATTGATTTTTACCTGAACAAGGAATGTGGAGACGTTCTTACGCTGGTCACCTTGAAGTTGTATAACCTACAAATCAACACAAACACATAAGCATAACTAACACAGAGAAGATCAATTGTTCAGACACAAGAGTCCAAATCATTCTGGTTTGTTCAAGCAAAGCGGTTATGAAGGCTTTGAAAGCTGGAAATAAGATATTTATCTACCCTTATTTGCATCAACTAAATGATCAAATCCTAACGACATATATATATTATAATCCACATAGATCAATATAAAGTTTTTTATATAACCTACCTGTCCAAGTTCTGAATCCTGAACCACGGTGCCGTTGCAGCAAAACTCTTTCTTGAGGTCTTTAAGTATCTTGCTATAGCTGTACTCTTTCTTCAGGCCCTGGACTGTTGTCAAGCTTTTCCTACCATTTCGCTGTTGGACACGGATGTGAACGTACTCCTTTGTTCCGGCACCTGAGTCCTCAACATTCGCATCAGCAAACGGATCTGAAACAAGCAAAAGCAAATGAAGAAAGATATCAATTAGATATTCCCAAATCAGATTAATCGCCAAAAACAGCATCATCAAAGAGAAATTGATGCTCGGAATTACTTGATCCAAGATCTAAACAATCTTTCGGACAAAAAAAAATTTACAAGAAAACGAACATACTAGATACAATTTGTAACCAAGATCTGATATAATTTTGTATAGACATATAAAACAAGTTGAAGAAGATCAATGACTACAATCTCCAGTTTCGTTACAGTAGAAACTTACCAAAGGCACTAGGAACCTGGGAGTCAAGTTCAGACATGAAACTTAGTTGATTTGAGGGTAAAATTAACCGGGAAGCTGAGATCTGTACAAGAAGGATAACCTCGCATTAGAATTCAGGAGACTATGAAGGGCAGAAACAAATGATAGAACATGAAAACATCCAATTCTAATCGATTCAGTCATGAGAATAGCTAATAAATGTTACATAAGGGTTAAGGAACTGATCGAGTCACACACAGAACATTAACCTCTGCTCTTTAATCGAATTTTTCTCTGCGAAGATGCGTAAGAAACTACACTCCACAAAACAAGATAATGGAACAGATATTGCAAAGTACACGAAGATGGTTCATCAAGCACAGAGAGACATACACAAGAAGAACTAAGAGATCAATCATCTCCAGATTTTAATTATGCTACCAAAATCCAGATGATCATCAAGTAGATCTTTCACAGAACCAAAAATATGCCTTGATTTAGCTAATGTCAACGTACAATCGAGATCTCAACAGGGTATTAAAGCTGATCCAGTTCAATTACATCCTATATGGTTAATCAGCATAACGAGAAAACACCAATTGAGCAAACAAAATCATCCGTGTTAAATTATTACATGAGAAACTAAAAGCAAGAGTTTTTTTTTGTTTGTTGGAATCAGTTACAAACACGAAGGATCTGAAACTTAGTTTTTGCAATCGATCTCTTTGAATCAAATCGAACACCCAAATCAAGTTGATGCAACGATGTACCCAAAATTGTCGACGAGCTCAATTTCAATCACAGATCGGCAAAAAAAAAACGAAGCAAGGAACAATCGGTAATCGAAGAGAGGATAAAGATAAACAGAAAGAGAAATTGAGAAAATATGTACCTGATTCGAAAAGTTGGGTTTCGAGGATCTGATAATCGGAGATGGAAGAAGAAGAAAACCCTATATTCGGATAAAGCATGCAACTTTTGTTCTCGAGGACAGTGATAAAAAATGAGAGAATTTTTAATAACCAAGGATGTCCACGTCAGATTTATCTCTGCCAATCATATAACGACAACTCAATGCAATATACAATTTTGTTTTTTGTTTTGTTTTTGCCCAAAATACTCATATTCTCTAAATATTACATTAAATAACCAAGGATGTCCACGTCAGATTTATCCGATTTATGTTACAGTTGCTTTTGCGTCGTGTTTTTGAAAAATCTCCGTAAACATTGAAGTTGTTAATTTGATGACTTTCTTTTCAGCTTGATGCGGATTCTATTTAGGTTTTTGAGGTTTACAAAATGAAGAAATTGTCACTAAAATTGTGTAAAAAGAAGTATTTTTCTTCGAAAAATTAAGATTGCTTTTTATCCATGATTTCATATGATAAGAACTTGCGAAGGATGATGAACAACATATCAATTTTCTCTGGTTTTTAATCACATGACACGTAGTAGGAGGAATGACTCGATTGGGCTCTTTATGGGCTTTCGTCTTTATTTCTAAACCTTGTATGTTATAAACTCTAATAAATACATTTCGTTTGGTAAAAAAAAAGAAGCAAAACAACACTCATAAGATGATGTCAAGTGTTTGGCGAAGAAGATGACACGTGACACATGAGGGAATACGTGATCGTTTGATTTTCACATCAGGGCTTATTCAATGCACGACAAAAAAGCACCGCTTGGTAGTTGATAATTCATATATTAAGCTCTTGGCTAATGCATAATGTGGTTAATGCTGATCTGCATTTTCTTCTCATTTTACGCTCAACTCTTCACACTAAGAAATGGATTAAACGGTTTGTACCAAACATAAAGCAGTATTTAGTTTCATAGCTTATAGTTTTTGTTTCCCGGAAAAAACAGAGATAAAGCTAAGAATGCAGAGATAGGAAAGAGACTACAAACAGTGATTAAGTTTCTCTTTGTTGAAGAGGGATGATAAGAGAGTGCCATTTTTATTCATCATCCTTGTAAGGATACTCTTCAGCGACTTGTTTCAGTAACTTCACCTGTAACTCATAAGCATCATCCCCTCGAAGAACATCACGCGTCCATGTCACTTCTGTCTTCATTGAGACCTGATCATTGTTCAGACCAACAAAAGAAACATCAAAACTAAGCCCAAACAAGTTCTGCATTTGATAATGGAGTAGTTTCTTTTCACTTTCAATAAATCTGTTTGTATGAGAAGCTTCAATACGCAAACTTAGGTAGCCAAAGAAGTAGGAAGAAAAAGGAGACTGACCATTTCCAAAGCTCCTCTAATGACTCCACTTAAGACATTGCAGTAGTAAAGACCTTGGCAAGTATCGGGAAGCTCCACGAAATCAACAAGCGGATTGTCCTCCAAGATTATACTGCAGCAAGTCCCATCTGCGTCCCAGCTTGTCACTGAGGCAGTGACCCCTAAGAACATCTTGAAACCCACCTACGTGTAATAACTCAAGTCTGTAAACTGTTTCTCATTTGATAGAACCAAAGTAGATACATCTACTTCACACTAAAATGTTTTTTAGCCGGGAAAACTTTTTCTCAGGTTTAATATAAACGGTTTATTTATAGTGCCAAGCAGAATGAACATTCGTATAACGCGCAGTGTAATTTCTCGTTGTTTGATGCTTCGGACAGTTCAAAACTGTAAAACCTTGATACTAAACAAGCAAGTCAATGGAAATGACAAACCTTGGCAATCATTTCAGCAGTTTCCTTGAAATCAACACATCTGGAAACACCAGATTTGGCAAGAAACTCATCAATAAGTCGGATTCCAATGTTGTATCCCCTGCAGAACAAACAAAAAACTAAGGATAAAGAAGTTCAAAGTTGTAAATAATCGAATACTCATCAGTATGTCCCAGAAACTTGAATGCTTTATTTGTTCCATCCATGACATACAGTTAGAAAGATATATGAACAAAGGAACTAGAGACATAATGCAGAAAAACTTCAAACACAGCAATAAAAACTACAAACTTTCAAGCGAAACAAGACCAAAATTAAAGCCAGTGATCAAATCAAAAATGCCATAGAAGAAGAATACATTTGATCAAGCTGTTTGTTGACTTCCTCGACTTCTTCCAGGTCAGTAAGCAATTGACGCACAATTGCACCATACGTCAACGTGAACAACTCCGCATTCTACAAAATTTATCAGATTCCAAGAGAGATCAAACAGTGTCTCTATGATAAAACTGAACCAAAGATTCGAAATTTACTTCTCAAATTCTTGTAAACTACGACAAATCCAACAGAAATGAAACATATATAGAACGAGGGCTTTATCCTAAGAAAACGATAAGCAAACCAAGAGGAACAGAGAAAAAGGAGAAACTTTGAAATCTAAACTTACCACACGATCAATGCTAGAGAAGATCGCATCACCGGATCGAGGACCAACCGGAGCCATCGACTATTTTCTCCACAACTAAAAAAGATTCCGTACATTAGACCATACAAAAAACGAAAAATGCACTTCATGTAGATCTACTAGCAGAAGATTAACATTTCAACTACTAAGAACATCAAACAAACAAATTGATCAAAACTATTAAATGAAGTTGAAATTTGACTTTGTTCGATCGGAACAACAATTTCTCAATACGCCCAATCGATTCAGTTACACCACAAAATCGACAGAGTGTTACCTAAACAGATTAGCAATCACAAAAAAAAAAAACCCAATTCGTAAAATTAAACGATCTAAGAAGCACAAAATAGAAATGGGTGTGGGAGAAATTTGTAATCTTTTTACCAAATTAGAAGCAAAACTCAGGAAGCAAACGCAGTGAGAAGAAGATACAGAGAAAGAGTTCGAATTCAGATTCGAAGGCAGACATAGCATTGCTTGATCGTTTTTCCCACTAGAGCCCATTGTGTTTAAATATATGGGTCAAAGCCCATTGGACTATTTTCACAAGCATGAGAAATTATGCTACCAAAAGTCGAGTCCAAAATAATGATCTTCGTTAAATCTTAAAAATATACTTTACCAGTTAAAATCTGTCGGAAAAGGAGTAGTGTGATTCATGGATCTAACATTATGAGTGACTATCAAGTAAGTAATTATCTCCATTAAATCGTTGATTTAGTTTACAATATACTTAACATATGTCGTTCCTGTCTCTTCGTATTGTGGCCAGGTTCTGCTGCAACTCCTCGAGCACTAATCTTCCTCGATTTCTCTATTCTCCTTCCCTTCTTCATCGTGGTTCGTGTTTTCATGTTTCTTTGATATCTCGTTGTTCTGCTATTAATGTGGCTTTAGACTCGGTGGTGAAGATCTTCTCCTATTCCAACGAGCCAAATGTTGTTAAACCTTGGCAAACAAATGAGCAAGAATCCTCAGGCTCTGGTATTCATAAACATCTCTCTCGTGTGCTTTATTTTATTAGATTTTTAAAAATTCATATGTTCTTTTGTTTCTAGCTAGTTGAACGTATGGAATTTCCAAAATTCCAAAATCCATATGGTATTTTTTGACTTAGTTTGGAATATTTATTTAGGATCTGCAATATCGGGAAGTAAGATTCTGACAAACGCTCACGTTGTGGATGATCACTCATACGTGCTGGTGAGAAAGCATGGTTCACCCACTAAGTAGAAAGCAAAAGTTTAAGCGTTTGGGTATGAATGTGACTTAGCCATCTTAGTCATTGATAGTGAAGAGTTTTGGGAGGATCTGAATCCTTTGGAGCTCGGAGACATACCATTTATTGGCGACACTCTCTACGCTTTAGGTTATCTTCGTGGTACGTCTTGAACATTGCTTTAAATTTTCGTATTGATCGTATATATCAAGCTGGAAAGAAAAAAGCTTTGAGAAAATAATAACAATAATGCTTCACTTAAAAAGATTAGTAGCTATTTGGAATTAATATGTGATGCCAGAAGATAAATAATTAAGACTGACTAATTAGTTTTTTTCTTTTTTTCTTTTTGGGACGAATTAGTTGTGTTATGCGCAAGTGCAGGTGGTGACACCATTTCCTTCACAAAAGGTATAGTATCGAGAGTTGAACCTAAAAAATACTCTCATGGCAGCTCCAATTTTGAACTGTTAACGATACAAATTGATGCGGCTATGAACGATGGAAATATTGGTGGTCCGGTGGGTCATGGGAAACAAAGTTGCTGGTGTTGCATTTGAGATTGATCCTTCATCTTCTGAAAATATAAAGTGAGTTGAAACTATAAATCTTGGATATCTTTTGTAACATTAAAATTAAGATATCCATTTATTAATATGGGTTGCAGACTTTATATATATGAATGTGTACATCTTTGAAACTGAGAAATCTAGTTTATACATAAATCGTCACAATAAGCTTATATATATGGCAAGCTTAACTTTTGCATATATATATATATATATATATATATATATATTTTTTTTTTTTTTTCTGGAGATTGCAACAAAAGGTTTCACTAACATTATTTTTTGTGGTTTTGTGTGTAGTTATATAATCCCAACTCCAGCAATTAAGCATTTCTTAAGTGGTGTTGAAGAAACCGGTCAATACATTGGTTTATGTTCTCTAGATATAACATATCAATGTATGGAGGATGCTCAACTACGTAAACACTTCCAAATGAGTCCTACAATGACAGGGATTCTTATAACGAAATAAATTCGTTGTCATGTGCTCATGGAATTCTAAATAAATATGACGTCGTTCTTGCAATTGATGGTGTTTCTATAGAAAATGATGAGACATGTAATACTCCTACATATATATACTGTACCTTATTGATGAGTCTTCTCCATGTGTGTTGGTGAAATGAATTTTATATTTGTTGCATGCAGTTCCTTTTCGGAAAAAAGAACGGATAAGTTTCACGTATTTGGTTCCTTTGAAGAAACAAGGTGAAACAGTCTTACTTAAAGTCTTAAGAAAGGGAAGAGAACAGGAGTTCAATATCGTTTTAAGACCTGTAAGTCATCTATTTGTTATTAGAGCTTTGTGACTTCTTTATCAAAAATTCTTGGCGTATAATCATTGATATAATTAATGATTGTTACGGGTATCTATTGCACGCAGGTGCAGCCGCTGGTTCCATATCTTCCAAGTTATTACATACCATGTGGGTTTTGTATTTATGTCTCTCTCTAAGCCATATGTTAATTCTTCTAGTAAAATATGTGATTGTCCATTACAAAGAAAGGCCAACAAGGCTGGTGACAGATTGTCATAATTTCACAGGTTTGTGTGTTTTCGTTACCCAATTCGTAAGTTCGGGTCTTGAGTTGTTAGAAAGATTGAGGATAACTTGAGCTATAACATGGTCTCTCTTTGTATTCTATTTCCTTAGCCATGAAAGCCTGCCTAGTAATTAACTTGAGTTTCAAGTATATATGTAAATAAAAATGTCTTAGTTATTTGTTGGCATTAAGAGTTCAAGAGTTTTTTTTTTTTTTTTGGTTTAGGTCTTATTGAATGAACATAACCACAGAATACCGCGATTTCAAAGATTTTCAGGTAAGTAATTTCTTGCTTATTCTCAAATAAAAGTAGTCTGAAGCACCATTGATCAGTTCGACTCACCTTGATTTTACTAATAGAATATGACATATATAGCTCCACGTTCATCATGTTTGTATTGAGAAACATAACTACATAAGTTTACTAAATCCTACAGGTGAAGAAAGTAAACGGAGAGGAAGTGTTGAATCTCAGACACCTAATTGAGCTTGTCGAGAAATGTTATGCTGAAGAATTGAGGTTGGACTTAGAAACAGAAAAAGTGATTGTAGTGGACTATAAATCTGCAAAAGAAGCCACTCCGTTGATCTTGGAGCTTCACAGAATACGGTCGGCCATGTCAAAGGACCTTAAGAAAGCAACCAGTGAATTAGTTTCCTCTGCAGCAGCTTGACAAACAACAACTAAATTATATATTGCTAACGAGATCAAATTTCAGTTTTTTTAGTCTTTTTTTATTTTAGCCAAATCAAATGACTTATTAGTTATATCATCTACTCAATCCAATATGTAAGGATTGAAACCTAGGCATGGTTCTTGTCTACAAAAGAAAATACCAAACAGGTTGATGGTTGTGTCGTGGTAAAGAAGCAAACCTTATAAGAAGACAAGTTCATTGATGGATATGAGAAGAGAACCATTAATACTAGAATCTCTATAAAAGAAGTTGATCCAAGAAACTGTTATGTTATGTAAGCGTTTAACAAGAAACAAGTGTTAAACATAATCTTAGCTAAACCTAAACAAAAGACATGTTGAATGGTCGCTTGATCTTGATCTAATGTTAACTGAATAGTTTCTTTTTAGTCATCAACAGAAAGGTTTAGATATCATGAAACGAACAAAATACAAAAGACAATACACTGCTAATAAATAAAATGTACAAGAATCAGAAGCTAATCTTTTGATCATTTCAGCAATATCTGTGCGCTAAACACAGCTTCATATAGCCAACTATGCTTATATATATGCAAGACAGCGATAGGCAAGGTGTGAAAAACTTGAAGCTCAACAATGGGAATCTAAAGATACAAAGCAACAAAACTAAATACTAATCCAACAGAAACAGAGTATCTCCATTTATCGACTGCATCTATGTTCTAAATGACACGAGAGGGATTTCGGATTATAGAGCAAAGACGATTAGATTATTCACTTCACAAGATTTCAAAACTGACGCCAACAAATTGAAGCATCAATCAGAGGGATATTAGTCTTACAAATATATATATATATATATATATTCTTATATATTATTCTTACAAATATATATATATATATATATTTGTTATCTTAATTTTAAAAATTTGAGGGATAACCCGCTAAATCCCCGGTTATGATAGTAAGTTTGAAACTTTAAATCTTCAATAATCTTTTTTCCAAGCTTAAGAGCATATATTGTGACAAGATGTAATTGTCACAATAAGAGCATATATTGCAAGCTTACGTTTTGCAAACAAAAGGTTTAACTTTATTTAAAGTCTTGAGAGATGGAAGAGAGCATGACTTCAATATCAGTTTAAGCCCCGTAAGATACATTATATATATATATATAGAGCTTTGTGACTCTTTTTTCTCCAAATAATTAAACGTATTGCCCTCTAGTTCTTGTTTAATCGTTGCTTCACTTTGGATTTGAGTGGATAATTATCAAAAAAAGGCGCAGATGCAGCAGTGGCTGGATTCAGTGAGCCTACTTGATAAAAGTTATTACATATTTGCGGGTTTTGTCTTTGTGCATCTCACTAGCTCATACATTGATATTTCTTCCGGCGTCATATGTCGCTGTGCATTAAAAAGGAAGCCCCATAATCAGCAGATTGTCATAATATCTCAGGTTTTCGCTTCTTTTTACCCAATCTGTTTTAAAACATGAAATTTTCTACGTTACAATATATATAACTTAATTGAGTTGTTAGAAGATTGAGGATAATTTGAGCTATAATTACCTCTTTGTGTCATATTTTCTTGGCCATGAAAGCCTACCTAGTAATTTGAGTTTCAAATATATGAAAACAACAATATCTTTTTATTTATTTTTGTATCAAGAGTTAAAGAGTTTGAATTTTTTTTTTTTTTGGAGTAGTGTTACTGGATGACATCAAAATTTTAGGTAAGTTATTTATTGCTTTTCAATTGAAAGGTTATCCCAAACACCATGAGTTCATTCAACGTAAATCATGAGTGTCTTGAGAATCAGAAGTATAGTTTTGCTAATTATTAGCCAATAATTTGTTTCGCCTACGTTGGCTCATAAAAAGATGTCGCACCGAGGATTTTAGGTTGGACTTAGAAAAGGGAAAGGTTATTGTCTTGAACTATAAATCTGCAAAAGAAGAAACTTCCTTGATCTTGAAACGTATAATGTATAGTAAGGTTTGTTGTTGGAAATTTGGAATTCACATTTTGAAAATACAAACTCCAAAACAAAACAAAGAAAACAACAAAGTCGAGCATGCATGATGTTGCAGATGCGGAGACTCGTCTCGATCATTCGCTTGACACCTAGACACATGACACATCATTGAACTTTTCCACTACCTAATGCAAACAAAACTCTATAATGCGTGTTATGTCCCAAGTGCTCACACACCACCTCATGCTTAATACACGTGATTGCCATGCAACAATCCTCTCCTCCATAAATAAACCCATCTCCCACTTTCACTTCACTTCATCATCACGCACCAAAAACCTCAAATCCTCAAAAAAAAGCGAACCATGGCTAAGCTCCTTTTCGTTTTCGCAACTTTTGCCCTCATCATCCTCCTAGCCAACGCATCTATCTACCGTACAGTCGTTGAGTTCGACGACGAAGATGACGTCAGCAGCAACCCACAACAAGGCAAGTGCCAGAGGGAATTTAGGCAGCAACAGCAACTAAGAGCTTGCAAGCAATGGATCCGCAAACGAGCTCAACAAGGTAGAATCGGATATGAAGCTGATGACTTTGAGTTCATTCTTGATGTTGATCTTGAGGACGATGAGAACCCAATGCCTCAACATCATCAATCAGCTCTTAAAATGTGTTGTAATGAGCTAAGACAAGTAGACAAGATGTGTGTGTGTCCTACACTGAAAATGGCGGCTCAACAAGTTAGATTCCAGGGAATGCATGGACCACAACAGGTGAAACACGTGTTTCGGACTGCTAAGAACTTGCCTAACATATGCAACATCCCTGCAGTTGGATCTTGCCAGTTCAAGGCATCTCCTTACTAAAGATCATGAGAAGAATCAGTAGTGTATAAAAGCACGCAGATACTCATGGTGGTTTTGTTAATGATAATAAAAAAAAGGTCTCACTGTTGAGGCGTGTTCGTCTTTATATCGTAAAAAAATGTTTGTTACTGTATGGGTTAAGAGTCTTAGTGGCAATATTACACCTTGTAGTGTAATGTAACTTGCCCTACCCCTTCAATAAAGAGAGTTCTTGGGTTCTAAAACCTCAATTAATCCGCCTTTATGGATAATCAGATTTAATAAATACTAAAAACCATAGGGGAATTGAAAAATAAGATCAATTGAAAATCGCATATCATTTTCTCGCTCGGCTCGATTTAAAGTTTGCCGAAAACTATTTTTCTCGGCTCGATACAATTTTTCTCTCCGGGAACAAAGTAGGAGAAAACTACTTAGTAGGCCTAACATGGGCCTATTCTTTAACTTAAAAATATATAAAGAAGAAGAAAAATAATCATTTATGAAGTTTGAAACAGCTTTCGTCTCTTAGACCATCTATTTTAAGTGGGGTTTTTAAAATAAAAAAATATAAAATTAAATGGTAAAAATCATTTGAAATAAGAAACCGCTCTTAATTAAGAGTTTTCAGAAACGTTTCTTAGCAAAATAAAAAACTCTTTTTCCATATATCTCTTTTTAACTGGTTTATTTTTTTTATTAAATTAAAATATTATTATTTTTAATTTTAAGAAACTTAATAGAGTTTATGATGCTCTTAGGTCTTCTTCGCTCCTCTCTCTTATCCTAAAATATTTTCCCCTTTTCTTCCTCCTAAACGTTTCCAAAGTCTTAATCAGATTCCTGCTTCGAGACGCTAAATTTTGTTTTTCTGGGTTTTAAACGCGTATTCCAATTTCAAATTCTTTCCAATTTTATCTCCCAATTCCAGAAAGAACAGAATTGTTGCTTCATTTCTTCGATTTTAGGTATATAATACATATAATCATCTTCTTCTTTAGCGATTCAAGCTTAAGTATTTGCAGTTTGATCGCTGATTCTTTGTTCTGGATTTTTGTAAAAATTCAATCTCTCTTTTTTTTTTTGTTTCTTCGATTGTGTTTTCTTGATTGAGGACAACTTGAAGAAGAAGCAAATATCGGAGTTTGCGTATATTTTATATCTCTTTTTTTTAAGATTCCAATTTCATTTCTAATCTTCAAAAAATTAAGAATTTGTTCAAAATTTTGGTACTTTTCTTGGAGGTTTTAAATTTTCAATTTGTCCTCCATCTTTTTCGGAGATTCTTTGTGAAAGATTTTCTTGGAAAAATCTCAGGCGTTGAAGTAGAGAGAAATCGAAACTTTGTTTGATTTGGAGGCTAAAGATCAAGGCTTTTGAGAGTGAAGAGCTTCAACATTATGAGGAAGAACAGTGACGGTTCTGATGGAGTTGTATCACCATCAGCTCGGAGTTCGTTTCGTGCTTTTTCTAATTGCATTAGAGTGATTTCATCTGGTACTTCTACGGTTGGTCGCTCCGCCGTCTCTGCTGCTTCTTCCGCCGTTAACCGTGGCGGTGACTATCTTCACGATCAGGTATTGTATTGTATTGCTTCAATTAGGCAGAATCGATCAATCTTTGTTTGAAATTGAGAAACTTTCTTTGTCCGGTTCTTAGGGAAAATCATGGTTATATGTTTCTCTTTAGGTGACAAGAATCATTTTGGATGATTTGATAACTTAAAAGAGCGATCTTTAGGTTTGTTGAAGTGTGTTGATCAGTTGCTTAATCTTGGTTGATGAATCTTTTTATGTATTTTGATGTAAAGGTACTATGGGCTGGGTTTGATAAGCTACAGAAAGAAGATGGTGATACTCGAAGAGTTCTTCTACTAACATTTCAGTCTGGATTTCAAGTTCGGGATGTTGAAGATACAGAAAATGTTCTTGTTATAGTTTCTTCACATAATGGTCAAGCATCCTTTATGCAAATGCTACCGAACCCGATAAAGTCTGGACCTTTAGATGACAGGTTTTATGAGAGCCGTCCACTTTTTTGGCTGTGTGTGGTGACAGTTCTTTGGAAGAAAACTCGAGCAGACGAAGCAGTTCTGAGAACACTGGAAATGAAACCGTAGCTGATCCTACAAATGTCTATGTTTACTCGTTAAAGTCTCAGTCTTATGTGCAGACATTGAAATTTCGGTCTAAGGTGCAGTTCCCGGATTGTTGCTGTACTACAATCAGCTCAGGTTCGAATTTCATATTGTGTTGGTTTGTTGCCTTGATTTGTCTGTTCTGAAACTAACTATGTGTAACTGAAAAACATGTATTTGCAGATAAATTGCTTTGATCCTACAACCCTGGAAATGGATCACACGATTAATACTAACTACATCGCGTATGGTTCCTTGGGTGTTGGATATGGTCCTCTTGCAGTTGGTTCACGATGGATTGCTTATAGCGGAAGTCGTATTGCTAACAAAAGTTCCGCAGTTTTCACTTAAGAACTTCTCACAGTCATCATCACCCAGTGTTGCACAGTTTGCAAGAGAATCAAGCAAGCAGCTCGCTTCTGGAATTGTAAATCTTGGAATAAATCATGGAGACAGAGGGTACAGGTCATTGTCTAAATACTGCCCAGAGGTCCTGCCAATCTGTATATTCCTGGTTTGGAAGGCATTGGAGTTGCTAATGAAAATGTGCAGATAGCATAGGAATGGTATCCTCAAAATCCTCCTTAAGTTGTTTTGGTCTCTAGTTGATTGTCCATTGGTCTGTGCTTTAAACATATCCATGGTGTGTGCAGGTTATTATCAATGATATCACAAGCAAAAGCGTCATAACCCAGTTTTAAGGCACACAAGAGTCCAATTCAGCTTTGTGCTTTGATCCAACCGGCACGGTTTTGGTGACTGCCTCGATTCAGGGGAACAATATTAACATCTTTAGAATAATGCCAAGTATCTCTACGGGTAGGGATGTGAACGCAACATGGTTTCACTAATGCGGTAAGCAGAGCCCTTCACCTATACATGTTGAAGCTTTGATGCTTACTTCTAACCTTAATGCGATCTTTTAGGTGATACAAGACATCAGTTTCAGCAATGATAAAAAGTTGGTAGTGGTTAGCTCTTCTAGGAGACAAGTCACCTATTTGAGATTAATCCCGAGACAGATGGAAATTCTCAGGTTCCGCTACCAGCAATTATTAGGATAAGAAGCGGAAACACCAGCGGATGGATTGGGACCATGAGCGGTGCAGCATCTGCAGCAGCTGGAATGGTTGGAGGCTCTCTTCCGGGTGCAATCACATCAACTTTCTGTGCCTGCATTGAAAATAATAACAGTAACTACTATGGTTCTGCACCTGATAGTATCTCGGAGAGGAATCTTCTGGCTTTTGCTCCTTCTGGATGTATGACACAGTATGCGATAAAGGAAAATTAGGTTGATATTGGTCATGAGACTTCAGTGATTACGGGGTTTAATTCTGAGTTGGGTTCAGAGACTGAAGGAAAAGTAGCGGTTTTACCAATAAAAAGGTGGTCCATAATCCAAAACCAATCTAGAAGAGAGACGCAAGATCAGCACAGTGACGTATATGGAGGTGGAACAACAGGAGATTCTAAAGTAAAGCGTTTCCTGAAGTTTGTTAGAAAACAGAGTTTTGTGGAACCTTGGAAAGTTACTAAGAAAAGAACGACCCGTGTGGAGGATAAGCATCAATTGTACATATCTGAAGTAGAGTTGCAAATGCATCAGCTGGCTCAGCTACCGTTATAGGTAAGGCGAAAGGTAAAAGCGTTTCCTTTTTTTCTTGAGAGAAATGATCTGAGAACTGGTTAATGTGTTGTTTGGATTATCTCTCATACTTTGTATTCTGCACAAAACAGTATTAAGTTTTAAGAATTTGTGTTGACTTGGGATGAAGTGAGTAGTGGAACTGAAAGAGGAGGGGAGATGGAGAGGAATCCAAACTCGAACGATTGAAGCAAGAACAAGAGACTTGGTTTCAGTCTGGGGTAATCTCCAATCTCCAAGAACCAACAAGTGACAAGAGAGTGAATTTTCTTAATCTGATTATGCTCAACATTTGAGTTTTTTTCTATTTGTTTGTCACAGTTTCTTGACGTTAATATAATGACACTAATCATCACTGATCTGGGAGTTGTATTGCAGAAGAAGAGAAGATCTAAAGCGAGGCTGTAAGTAACGAAAGTATTGAAGATGAGATTGAAGAGGTGGTGGGTTAGAAGAAGGTGATGTTGTTATTGGTTTATTTTTTCTCAACAGAAGACCAAAAAATAATTGTGGAAAATTGTATAGAAAAGAAAGAAAAATTGAGATATCTTTTAGTATGTAAATAACTATATACTTTGTTTTGGATCATTATTTGGACCACTGATTTCATGAACTATATCTTAGGATGTAAACAAAATAAAAAATGATAAAAACATTTTTGCACCTGTGTTTTCAAGTTTTTTTTTTCTTTCCTTTTTTTAACCTTTGTATTCAAGTTTGGAAAGAAAAAGAGGTTCCAACATAAACATGTCTTACAAAAATGAAAAAGATTCAAAGCTGACGAAGAAGACTTTTCTTTTTTCTTCATTTTCGTTGCTTTTTGGATCTTTTGATATTTTATTAATTATTATAAATAGAAAAAAATACTAGACTATATTAGAAAATAGAATGATTAGAACTTGACCATACACGTATTCGATTTTATCTCTGACGGAGAATGGGTCTCCAACCATTAATGGATACTCATTACTCTCTTAAGAAAAGAGAAGCAAGTAGACTTGAGGAGAGGAGACTTGAGACGTATATAAATAAATAAACATATACACATATTTAATTTTATCTCTCACGGAAAATGGTCCACCCACTTTCATCCACCCTTGGAGACGAGATTCCGGTCAACAACGGTAAATCAAGATATGATGTTTGGAATCCAAGAGGCGGAGAGTTGGAGCTTATACGTAACTTGGAAACCGAACCAATGATTATCAGTGATGCGAAGAATAGATACGATGCCACAATTTTGCACGATGGGTACGAGGAATACGCGACGAAGATAATCAACCTCTACCCTTCACTCGTTAGCTTCATGAACGTCTATGGAAACACTCCTCTTCATTTCGCTGTTCAAAATGGAAACATAAGTATCCTCAGGAAGATGTTGGAGTCTAAAGAAGCAGCGTACACGTGCATGAAGTTTAATAATCAAGGAGAAACAGCGTTCACGTTAGCATGCCTTTACAATCACACCGATGCTGCAACAATCCTCGTAGAAAAGACGAATTCTATGACGATGGTGGAACTTTATGCAGCCTTTTCAAGACAGAACCCAGGTTTAATATTAACATCAATATCATTAACTAAGCAAACTTTAAAATAAACTGAAGATATCGTTCTATCAAAAGTTGTTCAAAAAAACATTTTAATCTATACTTTATAGTATAGGGGGGTATTCAATTAAAATTTAGTTTAATTTGAAATACACAAAAAAAAAATCAGAAAATTTGGCAACATCAACCCTCAAACCACCCTAATTATTATTTATTAAGCAAACTTTACACGCTACACTCAATTAAAACAACTCGGTACATTTTATCAAAAGAATAACTCGGTATAAAAGCAATTGATTAATTTGACAATTGAAAATAGGCCACTACTCACTAGCATATCTCTATTCACACAAAGGCTTGGAAGAAGACGTACGTTGTTCGGGTGTAGAAGATCCATATCATTAATGATAATATATTGTGAGAATATATTCTAGAGATTTGTATTTATGTTAATATGATTTTATTAGAGTAATTATGTTAATTCGATCCCTATATAAATGTATCTATCTTGTATATCATTAATGCATGGTTTTATATAAACAGTTATCGTGGATAAAATACTAGAGAAATTTCCGAGCCTAGTTTTTGATGTGGATAAAGAGCAGTCCACGCTATTGCATAAAGCGTGCGTGGAAGGAAACCTTGAGATAGCAAAGACGCTATTAGATGTTGATCAAAGTATTGCAGAAAAGTTGAATAAGGATGGTTTGACGCCTTTGCATTGCGCGGCGATGACCGGTTCAGTTGAAATTCTGAAGGAGTTTCTCTACAAAGCTCCTTCGTCTTTCTACTCAACGACACAAGGAACAACAGAAACAGTTTTACACTTAGCTGCGAAACAGAAAAACACCAAAGCATTCATCTTCATGGTCTGACTTTTCTAAGTTATTATTTGACAATTAAATTTTTATTTTGTAACTCTCATGATACAAACTATTTAAATTTCATGTTTATTACAGCTAGTTCGCTACATCCTTAAGCAAACAACAATAGATGCCACCTTGAAGAATAAGAAAGGTTTTGCAACCGCTGAACTTCTCAACAAAGACGGTGTAGACTTTCCTCTGCTATCTACTTGGTTCCGGCAAGAAGCTGAAACAATTCAACGCCCCGCAGGTTTGAGACATGTTAAATTTGCACATGAACCTGTGGGACACATCCCACACACAAACAATGAGAAAAGGTTAATTTCTAAAAGCTATGAGATGAATAGACACAAGGAACGTGAGATGCATTCAGAGAGTCTGCAGAACGCAAGGAATACAGTTACTATAGTCGCAGTCTTGATCGCATCTGTTGCTTTCACATGTGGGATAAACCCTCCTGGCGGTATCCACCAAGACGGCATCTTCATCGGGAAAGCAACCGCAGGGAGAACACTGGCTTTTAAGATCTTCATGGTAACCAACAACATTGCTTTGTTTACATCACTCAGTATCGTCACTCTTCTGGTCAGCATTATATCCTATAGCACGAAATCACTGAAGATGTTTGTGACTATAGCACATATGATGATGTGGTTGGCCGTGGCATCCATGGCAATTGCTTATGCTGCAGCGGCATGGATAACTGTGCCAGATTTCGAAGGATCTATATGGTTAGTCTACATCACTGCTGTTATCGCTTGTGTTTCCCTAGGAGGTATGTTTGTATATGTGTCCTTTATGATGCTTAAACACATTTTGAAGAAGGGTAAATTGAGAAGAAACATGTCTCGGGGCAAAGCCCCTAGTACGACCTTGGACTTGGAAGCCGCTGCGGATACCGGGTTCTACGGCTTTTGAAATATGACTGCGGACATATATGTATATTGTATTTAATTGGTTTTTGTTAGTCATTTAAGTTTATGTTTTATGGAATCCTATATAAGTTTATGATTTGATTTATGTTTCAGTAACAAACTTATTTGTTTAACTAAAATATTTGAATCTCTCGCAAGTAACAAAATATACTATATAAAGTTTCTAAAATATCTAATGTTGGGTTTACCGAAAACTGATATTTTGATTTTGCCAAGAGTTTGCTACTAGATATCTCTATTTTAACCGGTTTCAGAACTTCTTTTTTAACTCTGTTGATAGAGTTATTGATACTTTGGACTTCTTAGGTCTATCAAGTGACTATGTTTTTTTTTTTGTTTTGAATAATTTTTATTTTTATTTGGATCATTTCATTTTAATGTTTAAATTAATGTAAATTTTAATTTTCAAATTAATTTTATCTTTATTTTTAATCAGAATTAAAACATTATTTGTATTTAAAATTTTTAATTTTTTAAAATTAATAAAATATGTATCCGTCGAAAATCTGTTGGATACACGTCCATCGGAAATCCGTCAGAAATATTCTCTCACAATTATATTTGTCAAAAATCCATCGGAATAGGGCTGTCGGAATAGAGATGTCAGAAACACGTCTGTTGGAAATCCGTCGGTTCTCTCGTCGGAAGCAGTACCGACGGATTTTGCGAATATCCGACGAAAATATTTCAGACAGATTACCGAGAAAGTATGAACCGACGGATATCCGGTTGTCGAAAATCTGTCAGAAATTACCAACGAATTTTTGACGCGTATATCATTTACGACGCTCTATATCAGAACGGCCAAATACGTTAAAAATCTATCAAAAAACAGTTATTTCCAACAGATTTCTAACAAATTTGGTCATGTTATTCTGGTTGTCTTATTGTAGTGCTTTACCATATATTGATGGAACGATGTGGTTAGTCTAACACCACTATTGCTATTGCTAGCATTACGCTAGGAACTATGTTTGTGTATCTACGGTTTAAACTGATTAAGCACATGTTGAGGAAGATGGAGTTGAGAAGGATGTTGTTGCCTGATCTCTATCCAAATGATATGCCAATTACAAGTGCGATGACAGACTTGGAAGCCGCTCGCCCGGAAGGCTTTTACATCAATTGAAGTTTGACTATTTATGTAATTAGTACATACCGATATAACTTGTTGTATATTGGTATTCAAGATCGTTTCGAATTACATGAAAGTTCTATGCAAATTAGTATTACATGGAACATATATTCATGTTTTAGTTAGAAATAAATTAGGACCCTGGATACATTCAAAATTTTGTTTAGAAAAAAGTAATTTTGAAATTGAAAATCTATGTGAATTCACCATTTGGCTGCCATGACGACAACTTCTCCTACCTCAATTTGAAGGAACCTAATTGTTACCATTACAGCCTTCTCGTATTCAGCGCCGGCACTACGTACCGGTACCTATTTCTTAAGTTTATTTCTTTAGATATCTATTATTGACTAATGTATACGATTTAGGCTAGTGATGCAGAGCATATATATTGCTTTCAATTTTGTTTTCCTATTTTTGTTTGTTGTCTTGTTGAATTTTTTATGTCAACGTAAAGAATATAATCACACGAGGAATTAATAAATTTGTTTCAGAAAAAGCTGTTTCTTTTATTACCTATTCAAGCATATAAACAAAAATAGAAAAATTGCTGAAAATGGATGCACTTTTTTAGTTTTTCCTGCAAATATTAGATTGGTAATAATATCTAATAGAGGCAGTAGACATAGGCCCGAAAAGTTTCCATAACTAGCTGAAATTGAAAAACATGCAAATATTACAAAAGAAAGGCAAAAAGTCTCAAGTACAAACTAAAATGACTTCTTGTTTGGGTGGGGGAGAGATAGAACAACTTTAAGGAAAAAGGGTTGCAATCGAAATTAGAGAGGAAATTAGTCCTCAAAAAGAAAATTTTGAAGTTGAAGCTCCAATGTCTTTGTTCAAAGACTTTATTTAGATGTAAAGTTATGTATTCTAACCACCAAACAGCTCCTTTTCATCTGCATTCTCATTTTTTAAACATCTGCGTGTTACATTGCCTTTGACCTGTCTTTCTCTCCCCAACTTCAATTCCCTCCTTCAACATAAAGCCAAATCTTAAATCCACACCCCCTGACCAAACCGACCTATACCAAAATGTACCAAATATAATCTGAATTACAAGTAACCGAAGATTGATATGTTGAAATACCGTAAATTTTGTAGAGTAAAAGCTTATTCCTGACCCATAGATTATGATTTAGGCCCAAACTTTGAAATTATAGAAAAATAAATCCGTGAAGGCTTTAATATCGCGGGTTTAGTAATTATAAAAATGGTGATATGCAATTGATTTTAAGAGTTTCATGATTCAAACACTTAAGTCTTAACTGAGTGGCATTCAGAGTAACCCAGAAAAACCGAAGCTTTTCATAAAAGTACAAAAAGAAAACCCTAAATTCAAATCACCTAACCGAACTAACCTATACTAAAACGTGCCAACAAGAGTCGAATTACACAAACAGCAATGTAGTCAACCGGTTTAGTAATCGAAGTAACGTGTGACATTGTATTGAGTCCCACCAGCTTGGAGAATTGTCAGAAAACCGACTGATAAACCGAATAACATAACCGGGAAAACCCAAGCTTTTTCATAAAAAACCGCAACATAAAACCGTGGTGTTTCTATTTCTAACAAACACATCCATTTCCACACATGAAACATCAGAGTTATGTTTTTTATCGGAAAAAAAAACATCAGAGTAATGATCTGCCAATTAATAACCTAAACACAAAGCAAGGTTAGGTAAATGAAATGGACCCTTTTATTAATCATACAATACATAACAACGTAAGATCCATTTTCCCCTTCGGACATCCATCTCCTTTCAGATAAACCACATTCAGAAAAGAGCAAAACAGAGAACATAATCAGAAACAGAGAGATGCAATTGCATATATCTCCGAGCTTGAGACATGTGACAGTGGTCACAGGGAAAGGATTGAGAGAATTCATAAAAGTGAAGGTTGGTACTAGAAGATTCTCATATCAAATGATGTTTTATTCTCTGCTCTTCTTCACTTTTCTTCTCCGATTTGTCTTCGTTCTCTCCACCGTTGATTCTATCGACGGCGAGCCCTCTTCTTTTTGTGCCTCTCTTGGTACGTTTCTTATACTCTCCCTCATGTCTAATTTCTCCTTTTCTATATCCGGAAATTTATGTAAAAAATGAAATGAATATAAATAATATCGTTTTTCCAAAAAACTTTAGATCTTTTTCTAGGAAAACAAAATTTTCATTTATCACATGTTGAAAAATATAAACATATAATTGCAATATAATTTTACAAATACACATTTTACTTTTTATGTAAATACATGCACTCTTTATAAAAAAAATGTATATACATACATGCACAATTACGTCGAGCTGAGAAATAAATATATCATCCTCAAGTTCATGAAGAAGAATAATCAGAATAAGTTGAATAATTTCTAGAGATTTACGCCCAAAAGTGAATAATCCGAGAGCTGGTTTGGTTTGTTTCAGATTGATTTTGTTGTATTATGTATTTATGGTCAAGCTTAATAAAATATTTAAAGACATTTCAAGTGACCTAAAGAAAAAAAACTACTGTTACTTCATAATTACACATCATTTTAACATCAGACAAAAAAAAAACTTTACCTTTTTAATTAACAGCTTGCTTGGGGAAGAGGCTAAAGCCAAAGCTTTTAGGAAGAAGGGTTGATTCTGGTGTAAGTCCTCTAACTTCAGTTTCAGATTCTAGAACACATTTCTATCGACTATGGTGAAACAGAGGGGTAAAAAAGTTAAGTTTTTTTGCTTATCTCTAGAATGTTCCACAAGCTATGTTCCAAGTCTTAGAACAGCCTTTAAGTGAACAAGAACTCAAAGGAAGATCAGATATACCTCAAACACTTCAAGATTTCATGTCTGAAGTCAAAAGAAGGAAATCAAACGCAAGAGAATTTGCTCAAAAGCTAAAAGAAATGGTGACATTGATGGAACAAAGAACAAGAACGGCTAAGATCCAAGAGTATTTATATCGACATGTGGCATCAAGCAGCATACCGAAACAACTTCACTGTTTAGCTCTTAAACTAGCCAACGAACATTCGGTAAACGCAGCTGCGCGACTCCAGCTTCCAGAAGCTGAGCTAGTCCCAACCTTAGTCGATAACAACTACTTTCACTTTGTCTTGGCTTCAGACAATATTCTAGCAGCTTCGGTTGTGGCTAAGTCTTTGGTTCAAAACTCTTTAAGACCTCATAAGATTGTTCTTCACATCATAACGGATAGGAAAACTTATTTCCCAATGCAAGCTTGGTTCTCATTGCATCCTCTGTCTCCAGCAATAATTGAGGTCAAGGCTTTGCATCATTTCGATTGGTTATCAAAAGGGAAAGTTCCCGTTTTGGAAGCTATGGAAAAGGATCAGAGAGTGAGGTCTCAATTCAGAGGCGGATCATCAGTTATTGTAGCTAATAACAACGAAAATCCAGTTGTTGTTGCTGCTAAGTTACAGGCTCTTAGCCCTAAATACAACTCTTTGATGAATCACATCCGTATTCATCTACCCGAGGTAAGTTCCATAACTGGGCAAATACTCAGCATCACCCTTTGTAATGCCTAAACCAATTTATGCTATTTTACAGTTGTTTCCGAGCCTAAACAAAGTTGTGTTTCTCGACGATGACATAGTGATCCAAACTGATCTTTCACCTCTTTGGGACATTGACATGAATGGGAAAGTCAATGGGGCAGTAGAGACATGTAGAGGAGAAGACAAGTTTGTGATGTCAAAGAAGTTCAAAAGTTACCTCAACTTTTCTAACCCGACAATTGCCAGAAACTTCGACCCAGAGGAATGCGCTTGGGCTTATGGGATGAATGTTTTCGACCTAGCGGCTTGGAGGAGGACTAACATAAGCTCCATTTACTATCATTGGCTTGACGAGGTAAATCAAAACCATTAACTAACAAACAATCACTATCAAGCAGCCAATCCCCTAAACTCAGACCATTTTCATGTATATATGTTGCAGAACTTAAAATCAGACCTGAGTTTGTGGCAGCTGGGAACTTTGCCTCCTGGGTTAATAGCTTTCCATGGTCATGTCCAGACCATAGATCCGTTCTGGCATATGCTTGGTCTTGGATACCAAGAGACCACGAGCTTTCCTGATGCTGAAAGTGCAGCTGTTGTTCATTTCAATGGAAGAGCTAAGCCTTGGCTTGATATAGCATTTCCTCATCTACGTCCTCTCTGGGCTAAATATCTTGATCCCTCTGACAGGTTCATCAAGAGCTGTCGTATTAGAGCATCATAATAATCACAAAGCAAAACTCAATTCCTGCATTGGCTAAAACGCAGAGAAGAGAGAAATAACAGATCAAAACATAAGAGCAAAACTTTTCTGCATAGGAGTTTTTACTTCTCTGGTCAAGATTCCCTCTTCCAGATCATGTTTTGCGGTCTCTTCAGTCTCTCCTGTTTCTAATTTTTTGTACTTTCAAACTCTTATGGCTGAGGAAGTAAAACCCCTTCTGTGTACTAATGTAAGAAAACATAAAGTGAGAGACAATATGCCAAACTCTACTTAAATTTACATGTGAATAGATAACATTGCGAGAAGCAATTGGAGTTTACAATATCATATCACCGTTCAACAGATAACAGTTACGACGATAACACGATAAAACGAAAGCAACAATAAGACTAAGAAAGCCGAGAAAGAGGAGAGCAAAACAAATGAAGATTTTTTTTTCAGCAGAAGCAAGAAGCAAACCAGTTGATAATTTTTCTTGAGGTTTTTGTTCCAGTTAAGCAACTGGTGGGCGAAGGACATGATCCTGAGAAGTATCAACTGAAGCAGGAGGCATGAACTGCCACATGGCAACTCCTGGGTAACTGATGATTGGCACCATCTTGTTTCCAGGAGCTTGGCCTTGTGTAGAAGCAAAAGCAGTTGGCATCATAGGTGGGGCTGGGAAAAAGCTTGGTTGAGGAGTATTCGTGGCTTTGAGCTGTTGCTCCAGCTTCTCTTTCTCTGTCTTCAGCCTCTGTTTCTCATCTCGCAGCTCATTTTTCTCGGTCTGATTGAGATTGTACAAAAACTAGTAAGCATTGGATGTTTTTAAATGGAGAAAAATCAAAGAAAAATTCACCTTTAACTCTTTGATTTTGTCCTGGAGACTTGAATTGGAGTCCTTCAACCTCTGGGCCTCGCCCCGTAGCTGTGTCACCATGCGGACAGCATCAACCAAGATAGCAGCCTTGTCCGTTTTGGGAGGATTTCCAGGCTCCAAAATTGTACCCAATTCCATAAACCTGTTATTCATTTAAAAGGCAATATTCTTAGTTCCTATAAAAGTAGTAAAAGAAGGATATACAAAATTGAAAACTTTACTTGTCATTCAGCCTGTCCCGTCGCAGTTTCTCTCTACATGCTTTTGAGCTAGTGGCAGAGGATGATTCACATCTACCCCTGAGACAAGTATTTACCAAATTTACTTTTAAGATACCAATATAGATCCCCGAAACAGTTAAACCATGAATCTATTTCTCACAGTTTTTAATTCCAGAAATGGCTAAAGTTTCCTTGTTCAGTCAGTCTTTTGAATTAAATATGTGACAGATGGAATTTACCACAATAAGCTTACCTCTTTTTGGAGCCAGGTTCCTTGCTGGCTTCCGAGTTTCTAGCAGAGCCATCCACTCCCACGCTGAACAAACAGAAAACACATTGAAGCAACTGCGACATTACTAAATTGCAAACAATATCCAAGGAAAGTAGGAGAAAATTATTCTAACACTTATCTATCTCCAAATATAAGTTCTGAAAATTTATATTCAACCATGCAAACTCTTACAACAGCTCAATTCCAAGGAAGAAGCTTTAATACTTAATATTGACATGGTAAGGTCAAACCATCAACTAAGATTGAAGTCCTATCCACAAAAAGGAATCTAATTCCCAACTAATAAAGTGATATAGATCAATCGATTCCCGAATCAAGTAACATGTCAGAAGTACACTAAAAACATGTCAGGCACACACACACACAAAACAGTTGACTTTAGATAAATAAACACAAATCCTCTCCTGAAGACACGGTTCCTAACTTAACATCATTTAACGCACAGTAATGATATCTAAACAAGCCAAAGAACCCAAATTTAAGCTAAAAAGTAATTTAAATGATTCAAAACCAACAATACAGTCTCAGTTTCTTCTCTTATAAACTTACTCAAAAAATTCCACAAGCTTCAACTTAGCCAAACAAATTACAAAGTCCGTTACTTTACACTGTTTCTTCTCAAATTCAAAGACAACAAAATTAACCAAAATCGCAATAAACTGATTTCTCCCAGATCAATTTGAATTAATTAAGAAAAAAAAACAGATCGGAACCCTAATTGAACCACTTATGAGACAAAAAGGGAAGAAGAAGAGCTAGTTTAAGAAAAACCTGGAGTTAGAAGAAACACCAATAGGTTGCTGAATAGGCCAAGAGAATCCTGGACCTTGGATTGTGAAATTTCCATAGTCAGCATCGATCAAGTCACAAATCCAGTTAGCGTTTTCAGGTGACACCATCTCCTGAAACTTCCACCGGTTCAAAGGGGGGGGGAATGAAAAAAGACGGTGAGGTTTTTCGAACTCCCGGGGGAACTGAATATTTCTGGCGGCGATCAGAGCGATTTCTGCCGGTTATATTTGTTGGGAGAAGGGAAGGAAAGAAAGAGAGAAAACTGTTGGTGGAGACGAATTGAGGAATCTTGGAATCCAGAGAAATTAGATTGGTTTTCACGCGCACACTTCTTTTTGTTTTGGGCTTTCTAGGCCCATACCTATGGTTTTTTACCCTTTTTAAAAAAAAATTTATGTGTTACGTCGTCATATATTAAACTGTATTAGTATAGACACATTGTATATCAAGTTAATCAAACTCTAACTTGAAAGTGTGAGTTGCACCCTTACCCAATGTTAAAGTTTTAAACGCTTCTACATTATATATGGGGTTCGATTCACCTATAACGTAAATTTTTTTAAGATTAATGGATGCAAAAATTTTCAGAAATTCCAAACTCTGTAAATAGAGTTATCTGTCGTGTTTTCGAAACTCTATCCATTATAAATATATTATACATGCAGAATCGTCTGTCATAGATCCGAGTGTTGTAATAAGAATTTGTCCATCATAAGCAATATTATATATGCAGAACCATATATTAAGAAAAATTTGTATGTATAATCGTTGTTCGGAGAAAATTATTCATCGCATATAGTGTACAGATAATCAAATCGTCATAATATAATTAGATATATTATTTTTAATGATATAATAACGATAGAAAAAAAAGTGAGTTGTAGAAAAAGAGAGAGAGGATAATTAACTGTTCATAAACGGCCAAAAGCTGTATAAGTTTCCATATATTTTGGATTAAATGTCAAAATATATCAAATCGATATAATTATAAAAAATTCAAGTATTCACTAGAAAGACAAAACATGTCTACTGTTACTAAAATTCGATTTTTATCAAAATTGGTGTACACGTGTAATATAGTGGTAAGTATTCATGTTTTCTAACCTAGTAAAATGGATTTTGTTTGTGTGTATTTAGTGTTTAGACCATCATAGCGATAAGGAATAACCACGAAACAATACCTATCAATCTGTCACCGCTTAAGCTGATTTTGTTTAATTTGTTGTTTTCAAATTTCTAATGTTTTTATGTGTTTTTTATTTGTCCGTTTAGCTTTTAGTTTTAATAAAATTGATAATAAAACAATTGTGATCAGGTTAGTTGGATCAAACTGAAATTATTCGAGAACATGGTTGGATGGCCGTTTGGTCGTGATCTAGGAGATTACATTCTTCTGCTTCCTACCGTACATACATGAAAGTTCCTTAAAATTTTGTAACAAAGAGAAAGACCAAAATATTCCGTATGAAATAAATAATATATACATGCTTTTTTGAGAGATTTTCTCCCAGGTACTATTCTCGAAGTCAACTTTACCTCCCAAAATTTGCTAAAAATAGTAAACTTTCAAATTTTGAAAGCTCTATCCATGGAGGTTGTCGATGGTCCCTGGTGGCGGCTGCCGCTCTCCCTGCTCTCCTCATGAAGCCCTCCTAACTTTCGACCTCTCCCTTTACACTGTAAGTCTCTCTTAATTTTAGTTTGCTGCAAACCCTCTTTGAAACCTTCTCACTTAAGGTGAAGAACTCGATGAAGATACTGCACCAAAAACTTGCTCTCAGTCACTAAGCAACTAGGATCTACCAGTTCCCTAAGAAATACTCTCACATAGTGTGAAAAACCCCTGGTTTCTACTACTTTAGCAACACTTCTTCCTAGCTGAGGAAAAGAGCTTTTGTTGACTACTATATCTCAAAAGGAAAAATAACCATGGATAGAAGATATTTTTACACTCAAAAAGGAAAAAGACATGAGATGGATTTCTCTTCTCCCCCAAAGAAAAGGATTCGAGCCCCAGATCTGGATAACTCAGACCTCATACAAGAGAATGTTCCGACATGTGAGTGATACTATCTCTTTCATCCACTGTGGAGAAGCTGAGACAACAACTCACCTCTTCTTTCAATGCCCATTTGCAAGTCAAATCTGGGAACATGCATCGTTTAAAACTCGACTCACACTAATTCGAATAGGTAGCTTCAAAGAAGGACTCGCAGCAGCAATCCAACTGATCAATCTCCCACCAACAGGCCTTAGCGAGGGACTACTTTGCCCTTGGATCATCTAGTCAATCTGGCACAATTGAAATCAAAAGATCTTCTCATATCACCACCTACAGCCTACAAAAACATTCCTCCAATCTATCCAAGTCCGCCCCTAAGATAAAACTCAACAACTAAAAGGTTTAAACGCCAAAATTATAATAGAATTTTAAGAACATCAATTTTGTAAAAAAATTTAATAGTACAATGGTTAATAATTGTGTAATTAATATTAGAGGTGTTAGGTTCGATTTCCTCTAACATCAGTCCGGTATTATTATACAGTTACATAGTTTTTTTTCTAACTGTAAAATTTTCAAACAAGGGTCAAACAGCAAATTATGACGATATGATAAAAAAACAAACTACGCCAAACAAAATAAAAGATAAAAGAAGCGCGAGAATCCTCATTTTCTTCCACAAATTCTTAAGGATCTTCAATTTTTTGTTATTTCACTTGTTTAAAATGTGAATTTGCCATTTTTTATGAAATTAGTATTATTCATGACGATTTTACTCTTATATCTAAAAGAAAATTTTCGATATACGAAAACACATAAATATTTTTTTTATAAAAAAAATTTTTACCAAATATTTTTGTTTGTTACCTAAATATGATCGTCTCGTAAACAATGAATTTGTTTACAAAAACTCATAATTTTTATAAATCCTAAATTATAAATATATTTAAACAAAACTCAAAACTAAACCATAAATTACAAATAGGTATCCAAACATAATATCTTCAGCTATCCAAACATAAAACTCAATCCTAAATATAATCCTACGTAATAGATTTTAACCAAACTCAAAACTAACCCTAAATTATAAATAGAGAATTCAATTATAATGTATTTGCTATCCAAACATGAAGTTAAACCCTAAATTATAAATATAGAATCCAAACATAATATCTTACCTACTCAAACATGATCGTTTCGTGGACAAAAAATATTGCATGCATTTGTCACGAAACACATGCATTAAAATGAATGTTACTAAAACCAATGCTAAAAGAGAAATTTTTATCTAAGTAAATACATGGATATTTTGCTATGAATATTTGGTCTACCCTTATAAAATGCATAGTTTAGATTTTAACCAAACTCAAAATATAACTCTAAATAATAGATTTTAACCAAATTTAAAACTAAACCCTAAATTATAAATAGAGAATCTAAACATAATATATTTAGCAACCTAAACATAAAACTAAACCTTAAATATAACCCTAAATAATAGATATTAAGCAAACTCAAAATATAACTCTAAATAATAGATTTTAACCAAACTTAAAACTAAACCCTAAATTATAAATAGAGAATCCAAACATAATATATTTAGCAACCTAAACATAAAACTAAACCCTAAATATAACCCTAAATAATAGATTTTAACTAAACTCAAAACTTTAAATTATAAATAGAGAAACCAATTATAATGTTTTACCTATCCAAACATAAAATTAAACCTTAAGCATGGCCGACGCTGGAGACAAGCTACACAAGCACATGCTTGCGGCCTTGAGAATAATAAGTATAATTTCGGCCTTTTTTCATCAAGCACATGCTTCTATGGTAGTTTCTTTTTTTGGAGGCAACCAAGAGGTGGATGGTTTAAATATCTTCCTTTAAAATATCAGTCATAGATTTTTTTTAAATAAAATCTTACTACTAATAGGCTCATAAATCTTTTTTGCTTATAACCCATAAAGTTTCAAGGCCGCCGCTCTGACCCTAAGCTATAAATAGAGAATCAAACATAATATTTTTATCAACCCTAACATACAATTAAACCCTAAATATAATCTTAAATAATAAATTTTAACCAAACTCTAAATTATAAATAGAGAATTCAATCATAATTTTACATATTCAAACAGAAAATTAAATCTTAAACTATAAATAGATACAAGCACAATATCTTAATTATTCAAACATGATCATTCCGTAAATAAAACACATTACAGAAATTTGTCATTTTTCTAAAATACATGGACAAAAAATAAATATTATTAAAACTAAAGGCAAACATGTCATTTTCCATGAATTGAGTGGCAAAATCTAAATGACATTGCTCAGTAGTGATATTTTTTAATTAACTCTAGAAACAAACACTCTTAACTATACATAACATAATATATTTTACGTATTGGTATCATTTGATAAATACATAACATAACATACTATATACACATATATAGATACAAACATTTTGTTTTCTTTTTAATATGCACATTAACATTAACTTTCAAACTAGCATTGGAATAGTTTCTTAGCGTCAATTTGTTTAAATATAAAATATAAGATGCCCATCGTCATGTCAGGTTCAAAGCCAAAAGGTTATAATATAGGGGTAATTAAGAACTGTGGATTCTAAAAAGAAATAAAAGAATATTTTTACTCAAATTATACGCGTCAACTTATTTTCTTCCAAAAATATAAGGAAATTCAAATTACAGCATAGGCATATTCTCTCTATATATAATGTATTAAATAGCATATATTTCTATTAGTTTTTTTTTGTTTTTTTGTCTCATGCTCCTCTTCTTGCTATCTTCTATATTTTATATTTTCCACAGGAGATGATCATATTCTTTTTACACACACAGACACACACGAAACTGATATCTAGCATCGGGGAAAAAATTAAATACGAACCGAACTATTAATTATAGTATAAAATGTCACTTTGTGAGTCATAAATAAACTAAACAACAAATTTTGCAGAACAATATATAAAAGGATAAAATAACGATTTATACTAAACACAAAGGACTAGAATATGATCGATAGGCTAATCTAGTTGCTTTTTGTTTGATTCATAATGAATACAGAAGTGGCGTTACATATCAACTTGGTTATTTGTAATAAGCTTCAATATTCTGAGTCGAATGTTAATAATATGAATGATACATATAAACAAGTATTTACACAAATATTTAAAATTTTGACTTGTTCTTTTCCCACGTTCCGTGAAGGCATGAATTTTGCCATAATTCCAGCTGTTTTTTAGTTTACCTTATCTCAATTTGAAGAAGAAATTCATCAGGAGTTGACTAAATCATATAATAATATATATGGGTTTTCTAGGCTATATTCGTTAGATCTTTATCTATAAATAGATCGATTACGCGTTACAACTGATAATAACAATATTTATCGGGTTGGGTTAAGTGAATTATTAAAATGACCAATCGGCCAATATAATAGTAAGACGGTGGAACATCCGAAATACTATAACTAAATTTAAAGTTAATTTTCGAAGTGGTAAAAGGTTTCTTTTATGCAAACGAATTAGATTTTGTAAACATATGAACGTTATGCATTATGCATGTATGCTGTAAATATTAAACATATTTCACAATCATTTTGGAAAAAATGGTATATTATCCTGATTTCAAATATTGTTAGTAAGTTGCTTTCAGTAGTACATCAGTATTCAATGATAAAATATTAAAATTATTGTTACGAAGAATATAGAGTATGACCCTATCACGATTCACGATCAATTTTTTTTTGTTTTTTACAATTGACACACCACACTGAAGTCAAGTCGAATCTAATGATTAGTATATGAAGATGTTTATTTCATTTGGTGTTCATGTAGGCATGTAGCTCAATTTCTATAACCGGATTGGTAGGACGTGAACGAGAATTTTTGAAATCTCATTCCAGAAAAATAAAAATAGATTAGTTTCTATACTACTACTATTAGACTTCTAGACCAGGTTAATTGATCACAACAAAGAGAAATAAATGTTTTGAATCCCAGAAAAAAATTAATATGAATCCAAACATAGCAAGCAAAATCCTACTTATTATCCAAAAGAAGAAGAAAAATTACAGAAACAAGAGATATTAAAATGCTAAACAAAACTATACAAATTACAACAAAGGTCTTGTGTTGTGTTTTCTTGTTAATTAGAAATCATTCCATCCTTCTTCAAGTTGAGTCTCGACCATATTTTAAGGACAAACATTCATATAATTAACTTTAAAATGAATCTTTAGCTTCAAACTTCAAATCCATCTCTCTTTCTTTCTCTCATCCAAGGCTCAAACGATAATCCAACGGCTTGATGTTAGTCTGCCTACGCGGAGTTCCAATCTCACAAGCATTCACTCTCGCTGCAAATCTAAGCGAGCAGAGAGACTCACCGGTTGATGAAGATTCAGGCGCAATGTTCACAAACATTAGAGTCTTTGAGTCACCGCCTAAGCAAGGCTGAATTACAAATAAAACATAGTTTTCATTATGAGACACAAATCAAGAAACAGAAAATTTGAAACATCTTTTGATGGTTTAGTTTAGTACCTGGAGAAGATAAGTGAGCTTTGAGTTTCGGAATGGTACATGATCTTCTTTCTTTGCTAAGGCGAATATAACATCGCCTAAAGACGACAAACTTTTATTGATTGCCTGAAAGAAAGAAAGGAAGTTTTAGAGGCTAAAAGTTGCAAGAAACCATAATCTTGTTTTATGTTTTTAATGAACGTACTTGAGTTTCTTTAAGTCTATCTCCAGTAGAACCGCTCTTTGATAAACGCTCACTCCCCGCAAGGTCAATCAGGTTCAAGACCCCCTGTACTTGTTGCTCAGTGCTCTGGAAGAAAAAAGGCGGTTAGATTTATCAGACAAAACAAACGTTTGTAAGAAGAAAGCCGGTTTAGTTAGTACCTCGTTAACACCAGAGATTCTTAGTGTGAAAACAAAATGGCTTCTAGACGATTGCTCATTCATCTGAGTCTTCCCAACCGACCTGAAGAAGAAAGAAACAACTTTAAACTGTTAGAAAGACATCGAAAATCTTGATGGCCAATTTGTTCATAAGTTTTTGGTATGAAGTCGAATTGAACCGGATTTTAGCTATTTTACCTGTTACGAGCAGCATGATCTAAGAGGAATGAAACCTCCCGCGAGCTTTTAACATCCAAAATAGTAAGTTCAGCAACATGCGTGTTTCCACTAGCATCATGTTTTATACCATGTTTCTGTGGAGAAACACCATTGTCGGTTCTTACTGCTTCTTTGTTTGTTGACAAGAGATCCCGGATCGTTTCATTGTATATTTCCAACATAGATACCTATACATATGATACAAGATAAGGAGAATTATATATCTATTCTAATCACAAGGATGTATCTTACTTAGTACTACTCAAAAGACAAGATTTAAAAATACCTGCAACTCGTATTTCCAACCCTGAGATCTAAGAGACTGCCTCGTTTCAAATATTTGCTCCAAACATCGTGGGATCAGCCCTTTTTCCTCGGGGTTTCCTGGTCTACCCATCATTGTGTAAGTCTTTCCTGACCCGGTTTGTCCATATGCAAAAATGCACACCTACAAAATGGATTATATCAGCTTTAATTAGTTCAAGAAACAGTGAAACACACATCGTATTATTTGCCATTTGCAGATTTTAGTTACCTTGTAACCATCGAGAGCACTTTGAACAAGTTGAGAAATCTCTGTGAAGACATCTTCTTGTGATGCACTTGGCACAAAAACCTTATCAAACGTGAAAGAATGCTTTTGCGCTGTCCATAGCAAATATACATCAATCAGTTAATAAATGTGTCATGTCTACAAGAGCCAAGTTTACGAAGAAGCTTTTGTTTCATACCATTTTGCAGCAAGTCAATACCGCGACCAAGTGCTTCTAGAGATGTGGGGTAAGAAATAGTTTTTCCCTCATCACCATTATTCTCACCCGGCAATAGAGGTCTAACTCTACAGAACACACGTATATTGCCTTTCAATTCCTGCAACATGAGAATAAATCAAGATCAGTCAAGCTTACACAAAGGGGGAGAAAACAAATGTGGCAGAGGTTAGTTAAGCGGATCATACAAGAATTGTATTGTGCAACTTCTTCCGTAGTTTTTCTCCTTCAACGAGTTTAAGCTCTGCTTCTTCTACGCGACTTTTCAGATCGATAATGCTTTGCTTCTGGTCTTCAAACTCATTCATTTTCTCAAAGGTAGATAAATCAGACACCTAAACCATAATAAACAATCAAAAATGGTATCAAAAACATTATAAACTTGTGAAATCTATTAAGTCATTTATTATATGTGTAGCTCGAGAATGTGATGAAACCTGTAGTCTCCTCTCAGAAGATACTAGTCGATCCTTCAACTCTCGTATCTGGGTAGTCTGGGACGAGCATGTAGTCTGGACCAAAGAAATTTACATCATCATAAGAAGAGTTACTCGGCAGAGAATTATAAAAAGATAGGGTACCTCAAGCTCGGTTATGGTGTCTTTGAAATCATTGTACTTGGTTGCCTCGGATTGTAAGGCTTTTACTTCCACTAAATGGCGATCACGGTCATCTTTGACCTGCTGAAGCTCAACCTTGAGACTTGCAATTTCCTTTACCAATTCGCCTTTCTGCTTCATGATATGTTCTTGAGAAGCCTAATGAAAAAAACAAGACACCAAATCACGTTCTAAAAACATTTACCATTTATCAGATAAACCAGAGCATCAATCACCTTAGAAGCAGCAAGCTGATCCTGTAATGCTGACAATTGACCCTTCAAGTTGCCAATATTTTCGACAATGGCAGTCCGTTCTTTCTCACCGCATTTTATTGTTTCGTGAGCTTCATCAAGATCACCTTGTAGCTTGCTGTTATACAGCTGCAAGCTTGAGTTATACTCTTGCAACAGTTTGTACATGTCATTTACCGATTGTATCTGAACAAAACCCAAAAGAGAGTCAATATTAGGTGACAGCAATTTTCATTTCAGATCCTTTTTAGTTTTCTCACCCTTTGGTTAGCCGTTTGAAGATCTCCTTGTGCTTTTCCTAGCTCTTCTGTAAGACCAGCTTGTGCCTTTTCAACAACAAGTCTTGCTTCTTTCTCTTTTCCAAGAGAATCATTCGCAGCCTAAACTACAACATATTGAATTAAAACCGACAAATGTGAATTAGATACAAGTAACTTAACTAGAAACTATAGCCGCTTTACCAATTTCTCGGTTTGTTCTTTGGCAAGTTGCACTTGAACAGATTCAAAATTCCTCCTCAATTCCTCAATTATCAGATTCAGCTCCTCTTCTTTGTTTTTCAAACTAACCTCTGTAATCAAATTGCACAAATATAAAGTTTAAATCCCAAAAATTTGAACAAGAAAAGTCAACAACTAAACTCTAATCTTGAAACGCACCCATGTCAGCACATTGCTTCTCATTCAATGCCAATGCGTTCTTCAACTTCTCTTGCTCAAAAGCGTAATCCAACTCGAGTTCTTGAAACCATCTAATGCAAAGTCTAAGTCTTTTTATATAATCCATCATATTCTCGCATCTCTCCTGCAAAATCAAACCAAACAAGAACATTCAAATTCAAGCTAAATAATTGAAAACTAAAAGTGGGGGCCAAACACATAAACAAAGTCTTTAATGCTTATCAGACAGACAAAAACTATTTTGGTCCCACAAATTGTCTTATAACAATCAAATCTTCTTCAACAAATCCAGCGAGCAAAGCCAGTAAGCTAACTGAAATTAAAAGCTTCAGATTCTATACTACAAGGATAAACACATAATCAAAAGTCTTGAATGCTATTGCAAATAACAAGGTCCCACAAATTGTCTTATACCAAATCAAATCTTCTTCAAAAAAACCAACGGATCCAACGAGAAAAGCCATAAACTTCTTTACTCATTACATGGAAGTAAAACACTTAAGATTCCCCAACTAAACGCAGACTAATAGGAAATTGATAATAGCTAATCATATTATCATACACTTAATCTACAATTGATTCTTTTTAAACTTACATTACACAAAAAGAATTTTAGGTTCAAGTAAAAAAAAGGTGATATACTTAATGAGGTTTGAAAAAGTAGAAACCTTGTAGTTGAATTTGCTCTTGTACTTGATTCGCTCATTAAGAAGAGCTTCAACGTCTTCTCTTGTAAACTCAACTGGACCATATTCAGATCCCGCCGTACTCGCCGGAGTACTGTTCGGAGTCAGATCTTTTGACCCATTTGGCACCGGAAAAGCTGACCGAATTCTTCCATTGTTTGCCATCGCTCCCACCATAATAAAAAATACGAACTTTCTTCTCTTCTCGTCACCTAATTTCTTCAAGTTTCTCTCTTGTTACCTGCAAAAAGGATTTTTTTTCTTCTTCTTCTCAGAGATCTTTAGAGAAAACAATAAATTGAGTAATAGATTAAATGAGGGGAAAAAAGAAGGAAACCTGTGAAGATGAAGTTTTTAAATTAGTTACCAAAACATTGCTTTGACCGGGAAAAAAAAAAAACAGAGCATTTGCAAAACTAAAGATTGAAACTTTAAGAGGTAAACAAACTCAGTGAATAAATGTGGATTTCAGAGAAGAAGAAGAAGAAGAAAAAAAAACATGTCCAGATTTGTGAGAAATGTAGAGAATGGAAGAAGATGAAAGTTTTAAAAATGGGACCTTTGGCATTTAAGAGGGATTGTGTACTTTGTACTAAACGATTTGGGTATAGAAATGGAGGCACGTTTCGGTTTTGTGCTTCTCGTCTCATTGCTGCTGGCTACTTCTTTTCTATATTTATTGTTTGAATGTTCAGAGAGATGAACGTGGGGCCGTTGATTGGATCTGAAGTCACCGAGGTAATGCAATCAGAGCCGTTGCTTTATTAAGCAGCAAAGAAATTGGGAGAAAAAAATGTTTAATGTTATAGGACAGTGGGGGTAAGGTCAATGGACTTATTGTGCTTTAATCCATACACCATAATATATTTAGTTAACTCTGAATTTTATTGACATTATGCATTATACGAGTTTTAGTTCTTATGATAATATATCAACGACATTAACATAAATTATTAGGTAAAATTCAGATTTTAAAAATAATTAATTTGTAGGTTTTTTGTTCGTCAACCATCTTCTAGGCATTTTTAATGTTTTTGTAATATACCATTAAAGAAATTAAAATTAGAAATACCAAAATTTTGTTTTAAATAAATCTTAAACATTTAAAAAGGATTCGATAGCATTTATGAATTTTTAAAAGATTTTTTCTAGCTAAAAGTTAGTCCACAAGTTTGTTTAAATATTATAAACATGTTTATTCAAGAAATTGTGAATATAATGTTTTGTAAATATAATATTTTGTGAATATAATATTTTATAAATAAAACATGAATAAAATCAATGGTCATGAAATTGTGAATATAAAATTTTTTGTATAAATAAATTGCGAGTAAAACATATCCATTAAATGGTGGAAAAATCTATATTAATGAAAAATATATATATATATATATATATATATATATTTGAGAAAAGGTTACCATTTGTTGTTTTGTTTTCTTCTAGTTCTGAATTCTAAAATATGAAAGTTTAAGAAAAATCAATGAAAGTTTGATAATATCCCATATTTTTAGATGGAATGTTGTTGTTTAGTTTTCAACAATGATGTAAAATACCTAACCATAGGTTGTATCGGTAATCTCACAGATTTAATAATATATGGAATTAAATTAACTAATAACGATTAATAAAAAATAAGAAAAGCTAACTATAACGTGTCTGTAAAATGCGATACGTTAGCATTTCTAGACTAGAGATTCCTTTCAGAAAAAAGTGGATATGTTATCTTACCGAAATTATCCTTAGCATTGCTCCGAAGATTGTTCAAAGCAGTCACGTTTCTCCTTTGCAAAGGTATGGGCTAAAATTGTCCGAATGAAAAATTGTCTTTTGTCGTTTAATTCTTAGATTCTGTCTCCTACCCTGATGAGATGTCAAATTTCATGTGAAAATATGTAATATCTAATGGTCCGAGCTAAACTGGCAGTTCAAATATCTTCGTTGATGTGGTTTTCCGAAATTGATGTTTAAATTCACGTTGTCGAAATTAAGTCGTGAATTAACACGTGTTAAATTTATTATTTAATTTTAGCTATTAATACAGTGGTTAGTGAATACGATTAAAACGTATTTTGTGATACCTTTACATGTTTTGGGGATAAATCATGTTTATAAATATATTTTTCCAAAAAAGGGTGCATATTTACATAAAACTATATAGTTTTATATAGATCTAATTCAAAACTAAAAAACTATCAGGAAAACAAAAAGAGAGGTTATACAGTGAATGGTGACAAAGACATTTTAGTGCATTCGAGACGCATTAAACATCTATCAACTTTACGCACTCTAAATATATTTTCAAATCGGATCATGAAATAAACAAATACAATTATAATTATAAAACTTTCTCAAAAAATAAGAAATAAACAAATATAAATAACATTCCATTATATTTTCATGATTGCAAACTTTGTGATTCACCTTGAAGCCATTTTGTAAATAAATCTGTGATTATTGGGATGGATGTTGAACATAATGCATGTATATATAATGAAAGGGTGATCAGTGATGTATTATGTCTGGATAAAGTAGTAACTACTTTATCCAAAGGTTATTAATAGGGTGATGCAAGGATCATGCCCAATTTGATTTAGTCAAACCAAAGGTTATGGTAAGTATTATTTAAAAATGTATTAGACTATGTTTTTTTCTAAAAATCGTGGCGTCAAATAACATGTTGAACAAGTGAAACTACGAGTCAACAAAATGGAGTAATATATAAATATAAAACGCGCATTTCATAGTTTATTGTTATAGTTTTTATCATATGTGGTCTGCATGTAGCTTATATCTTAACTTTTTTTTGTTAGACGAAGTGGCCTCCGTTGAAAATTTTTAATTGATTCAGAAAATACAACTAAAATTAAAAAGACAACTTAATTGAACTCCGAAACCTATTTTTGAGAACTATCTTAAAATATTTTAACTATTCCTTTAAATGAAACTGAACTAGAAGAGTACGTTAAACTATTGAAGCTCGATATAGTTGTGACTCAAAGTTATGTATACAGTACAGATTGTTTATAAGAATTAAAATATTAATTCCCACGTCAGTAATTTTTTTTTTAATTTCATTGACCAAAAACATGTATATTTAATCTATTTTCACATTAATTTAAGAATTTGTTTCATTTGATTTTAGTGTGGCGTCAAATGGGTGCCAAGTATTGTTTTCCCTTTTTCTTTGCAACTTTATCGTAACGTGAATTAATTCGTCGGAGACTTCAGCGTTAAGCCATGATTAATTACTCGCCCTCATCCAACTGAATCAAATTATAAACTAAAAAAAATCGACACTTAATAGTGTTTTCAAATTATATATCTTGCAGATTGCAGGACCTAAAATAAACCATATTTTTACCAAAAAATTAAATAGCTAAACATTTACTACATTGGATCGGATTGTAATAAACGATCTACTATTTACGACATAATAATTTAACAGTCTTCGAAGACCAAAAATCTATAGAGCATACAAGAAGTCTCGAAAATCTGGGATTTCTTACATACTATAAAAGTATTAATCAATCCAAAATATAGGAGTAGAAATGTTTAATCTATTGACCAACTTCTAGATCGTAATATTTTCAGACAATTTTTTTAATTTCCTCAGATGAAAATTTTCTATATAAAAATAGATGTTAAGGAAATGCACCAAACGCTTCATGAAGAAAAAGTTGTTGCCAAATCTATTTTTAATTTATTGGTAGAGAGAGCTCTAAAGTTTTTCATGTAAAGTCATTTTCTCACATCAAACTTAGACTTACTTCCTCTGTTAAAAAAATAGTTTAATACTGTTCTGTTATTTTATATTCTTAGCTTGTTCCACTAACACACTATGAAAACCATTAAAGAAAAGACAACATTAAACTAATTAATTTTTTTTCATTTCCCATTTGAGCCATTTTTGAGGAAAATTTTGAGAGTTTTGAGACCTCTACAAACCCAATATCTGAAAGTTTAAATGTATGAACATATTTCAATTCTCATTCTTTTGGAAAAGAAGAAATTAAAATGTCTAGTAGTCATTATTTAAACCTATTTTTTTAAGGACATCGATGAATATGTATATATCTCATACTTTTTTCTTTCTTTTCTTTTAATAAGAACAAAAATAAGTGTTCCACTTTGGAAGGATTATTTCTCTATACCTCTACCACAATATTAATTACTTTTATTTCACCAAATAGATAAATCGACCTCACACATCTATCTATGGAAAGGTTTAATTGGGTCGTTGCGTTAGACATCATTGATGTCAGAGGGATCAACTGTTATTGAAAGTTTATTGACTGGAGAATGTTCAGATCTTGGGATGGTTTGATATATTTTAACATATTTTAGAATTCTTATCTTAATTATTTAATCTTCTCTTATCAAGAAAAAAAAAATTCTTAAGTTTGGCTCCATGCTGCTCTGCCCAAACAATTAATGCTTTGGCTTAGATTTGATAACGTTGTGTGCGTGTGTGTATATGGGAAAATGATATTCGTGGAAAATGATATTTGTTTTCGACTAGCATAAAATTGACATTTAATATTAATAAGAAAACTGAATTTTCCTTTTTGAATATAAAACTACATCTACAAGTGCTAGTAGTTAATGTTATGAGACAATAATTCCTTAAGACTTTGTTGTAAGTTCCACCGAGAATGAAAAATGCAGATGAATATTTGAATGCATTCGCATTTTTTGGGAAACAAGGGATTCAGTACATGGTACTGACGGGAATTTGCTTATATTGGTGATGACAATGTAACGTCGACTATGTATAACTTATTTCTACAAATGATAGTTCAAGAGAATTTTCAATATATAAAGTAAGAAGTTCTGATCCAATGATAATACATTAATGTTGTCTAACCAAACAGAATTTCCTTTGTGACATATGGAGTACATCTCTAAATCGGTTATATTGATCATTATTTTCCTTTTCTATTAAAAATAATAATATAAAATGACAAAATTTTGACATACTCTATGGTCCCGAATATGGATGTTACGGATCTGGATATCCGGAGTTTTCGAGGATATTTGGATCCAAATTCGTATTCGTGTTATCCGTGATTCTGCTATCCGTGATTCTGCTATCCGTATTCGTATCCGCGGATATCCGTTTTAAAAAATATATTTATTGGATATCCGAAGTTAAAAACAGATATCCAATATAATTTTTTTTGGGCGGATTTGGATATCCGTTTTAAAGTTTTTTAGTATCAGAATTCGGATTCATTTTGACCGCATATCCATTTTCGGATCCGGATAATCATAGCCATGCTTGGTCCCGAATCATAATCCAAGTTTTTTTAGACTAGAAAATATTATCGGTTAATATAGTTTTATTTTCTGGGTTCGTATAGCCTTTTTTTCTTCTTCTAAATTTAGTTGGTCAAAGTATAGCTACGGATCAAGCTACTGAAGTTATCGCGAAACAACCTGAGACAGAATGGAAAAATACGAAGTACTTTATTGCTTAGTTTGGCTTTTATGGAAGCTTTAACAATTTATGGCATGTCTTTTCAGTTTGCGCAAAGAATTGACGTCGTAAAGTTTTTATTTAGCTATTGACAATGAAACTTTGATATAATCTTATCTCATGTTGTAGAGATTAATTGGCATGAATTCAGATATAATTTGTATATTCATTTTGAAGATGAGACAAATGTTTATATAACTTATCATCTTAATTATTAATTCCCTTTCAGGTAAGAGGTCATTCATCAACTTTACGATATATCATTTTTAAGAATCGGCCAAAACTTTTTCTAGTATAGTGCAGTCATCCTGTTAGGCTTTTTGCTTTCTCACAATGTACGTATTTTGAATTTGATTTTGTAGCCTTCTTGCTTAATTCATCATTCACTTCCTATGATATTATCGTGTTCACATCACATAAGATCGTTTCAACATCTGTCAGGTTTATTGATATAAACAAATCTAGAAAATACTTGGCTCCAATATCTTTAATCATTTATTCTGATGTAACCTAAAGTTTTTCGGGGATAAGGAAATATTCTATTCGGTTTCTCGCTCTTCAATGTTTAGGGATCGCGTAAACCTTTTTGGAATTTTAGTCTTCTTCTCGTAAGAATATATTTCTACCTTGTTGCTTAATTACATAAAATTTCTTCTTCTTGATATGTCCATTGTAGACTAGTTGATGGCCTCGGATTCATCGATACAGCAAAAATAATTAATCTTCAGATGATGATTTGGTTTCTATCTTTAATAATGTCTAAGAACTAAAAAAATAAGCAAGAGATTGACGAGCTAAAAAAGTTGTTTTTTTAAAGTTCATTCTTTTGCATTTACACCCCTTTTTGTGTGAGAGCAAAATTAATACCACGAAAACATATATGCATTAATTAGTGAAAACATATATATCTCTACTAACCTTTTTGTGTGTAAAATCCAATTATAATCGATACTCTATAAAATATACGATTTTCCGATCCAATAGATTATATAATATCATTCATCCATATTCGTGTTCCCACCAGAGATCATTCTATAATAATAGTATACAAGAAAACAAAATTCAGAAAAAGCTCTCTACTTAATACTCATCAAGGTCACATCAGATTAAAACTTAGTCTTAGAACTAATGTTGGGGATTCGAATCTCTAAGAATGAGTAGTCGTCATTGTTGGAGAGGAAAGCTTCAGAGTTTTTGGCGTCGGCGTCGCCGGGGAGCTCGAGACGGCGGACATAGCCGTGTTCCCACCACCGGCCGCTTCTCCAATCGCCGTTGACAGCTGCTTTCTTGTTGCTGTTCCATTGACCACTAATCTCCATCACTTTTCCGTTAGCGTCCACGTACATCTGCACGTTATTTCTCCCCACCACTAATATACAAGTACCCAAATGTTAAATCTGTTTTTTCTTGAACCCTCCATAGAAAAGGATTACACCATCTATTTTTACCTTTTTAAAAAATACTATTTGATCTTTTCCGAATCATTTCACATTTATCTTTACCTTAACAACTAGAGTGTACAAGTACAATCCAAGTTTTAGTTCGATCGTATTGATATTTGAAGTAATGTATAATTGTATATCACCCATATATATGTTTTGATTTCTGTTTATGTTTAGTTGTTTACACTTTAATCAGATATATCTTCACTTTCAAAGAAACTTAGGTTTCTGTTCATATTTTTACTATTTCCATTCAGTTGCGATCTTTATGGATGTATAACAAATTCTTTGGACTAAACTAAAATTAATTTTTTTTTTTGGATCTATCCTATCTTTCTTTACCAACTATCTATCCGGTTCAAAAATGTATAATACATTTTTTCATTTTTATTCTAAAGCAAGCAACAACAAAAAAAAAGACATTAAGAAAGACGTACGCACCAGGGAGATCGGATTTAAGGACATAAGCTTGATCGGTCTGAGACCAATCGACTCTACACTGTCCTAAGCTCCTGAGGCTCGCCAGCAAAACCTCTGCCTCAAACTCCCACAACGGAAAAGCATCTGACGGATCAAAGTACTTCCCGAACAAAAACGGGCTGAAAAGAGATCCCTCGCCGAACACAGCCTTCTCCGAGCCTCCTCCACCGTTCAAGAATCTCTGGAAAACTTCATGGCGGAGCGGTACGCTCCACTTTCCCGGCGTCTTGTCGTCGGTGTGGATCTCTAGTTTGAGGTTTCCACTACTACTCTTCATGAGAGAGAGATTTATGGGACGAATAAAAAGAAGGGAAGTGGTCGATTGTGTGTGAGAGTTTTGGAATCAAGAATTGTTCTTATAGTGAGTTGTGAAATAAAAAAGAATATTAAAAGCTTACCAAAGGATTTTATAGTGATGGGGACGTAAATAAGAAAAATTAACTTATTGCTTTACTAGAACATCCCAAGATAATCTCTCGTTTACACTTAACACTCAGTTGTAGTCTAATTGTACTTATTCAAATAATGAAACGATTTGCCATAAAATTTGATGTTTTAATTTTTTAATCGTAATGGTGTTTACTCAGCAAATACGGATCAAGAGATTAGTTTTCAGTTCGGAGATGCATGTTACACAAAAAGTATATACAAAAGAAACTGAAAAACACATATAGTCGATGAAAGGAATGTTTATTCTTTTTTTTTGTTGGAGACATTTGCAGCATATTTATATATCATTATACTTAGATTGAAATGATAGGTCCAAAGTTAGATTAAAGTAAAAAATTATACGAAGATTATGGAAACATATTGGGGGCTCAAAAGTATTTGATGATAAGGGAGAAAAGTTGGGAGAGATTCTTCTTTCTTTATGACAATACTTTAGCATGCTTAAAGTTAAGATAGGAATATGTTCTCTTGACGTAGAAATTGCTCGAAGGGTCACAAAGAAATGTGTCCTTATTTGCTTTGAGCCATACCATTTAGATTCTTTATCTTAGTAACTGATATTTTATAGAATTATACGTTGTTTTCCATGTGTACATATTAATTACTATTAAAATATGATCTAAGATAAAACACCTTTATAAAACTACAATGGTAAATCAATATATTCTTGACAGTATAAAAGTAGGATTAACATAAGTCGAATTTTATCATTGCGATATCAGTTGTGGTTGAGGTAATGTGAACACTTTATAGGAATAGTCGGACTTTGTTTATAGGCTCCAAGGATTACTTTGTGTTTTGCTTGGGATCCTTTGCTTATAGCATGTTCTAGCTAGGTTTAGTTATTCAAAATTTGTGATGATACTTCATTTTAAAAAAAAATAGATGTGAAAGGAATAATCGAGATTCGAAACCATTTTTGAATCAGTCTTTATTTATCTTAACTCTTTGCTTTCCCAAGAAATTTGACCATTGAGAGATGGTGCATGCATCATGCATCATGCATTGCATCCATATCTAAACATGGAATAAAATGATTTATCGTCAGAGGTTTTAGTTTTTCTTTTTTTTGATAAAGATCAGAGGCTATAGTTTATTTGTTTCTACTGGCATGAACCAGCAGGATGAGACTGGATCTTATACATTAGAGCCTATAAGCCTTAATGTCTGAAGTCTTCTTGGATTTGAGTGCACCAATTTATTTTTGCATGGCCTCTTTGAATTAAATTACAGTTAAAGAAAATAATTTAGTAAATATAACATTACCTTCTTCTTTTTCTTTCCTTGAGGAATAAAAACAAATTATCCAATATATTAATAACTCTGCTTAATTTTCGCGTATTTAAGTTTGGGAAAAAAAAGAGGGACAATTTTGACAAAGAAAAATGAACGAAGAAGCTTCAAAATTTTATGAAGCTTGAGAGCTAATTTCTCCGTCAATTTTTCATGTCGACTTTTCTCGGAAAAAAAGTTTGAATTTTTTTTGGTCTCTCTGGTCAAAAGTTTAGGTTCGGTTGAGCGCACCGACGACAAAACGCATTGAGCCTTTTCATATTGGATCTGGCCACAATCATTACCACCAACTCTCTCCCCTTTTGTGCTGTCTCGAAACGTGTATTGATCTGGTGGCATTGTTTGAAACTTCATTGAATTGGTCGTTCAGGGAAATTACATCGAAGTCAGCTCTACATTTCTAGAATTTCGATCAGGGTTGTGTTAAAGTTTCGATCTTGATCAAATTTCAGCAAAGGGTCTGCATTACAAAATCTGTAATTTGATTTAATCGTCCATTGAAAGAGAGTTTTAGCCTTTGAGCACGCCGTTGTGTTTCGATTCATTAGAGTATCTGATGAAATGAGAAGCAATAGATATGCTTGGAATGATTCAAGGAGGAATGGGTGATCAGAATTGGACTCGTTTAGTTTTCTGGTTGATTGTGTTTTCTGGGTTCTTGGTAATAACCTTGGGAGATAATTCAGAAAAATATGAGATTTTTCTTAGTCAATTCATGGCCCCATCAACAGGGCAGGTCAATGAAATGGTAAAGATTGGCTTCTGCTTTTCAAGTTTGTTTGATTCTTTTTTACATCATAACTGACTATTTTCTGTGATAGGATTTTTCGTTTAGGGGTTAAAATGTATTAGCTAGGAGATCCTGTAGCTCTGTAGTATACTTTTGGGGAGAGAGTTGCTAGACATTGCCTGTTTCTTGCCTAAAGCTAGGTTTTAGAGATTGAGAGTTTGAGATTGCATTTTTTTTGGTTTTGATTAATGTTCTCTTCAAGAATCTAGATTTATGAGAAAGAGGAGAATTAAGATCATTACGAGATGCTTGTATCCTGTCCTGCTGTATAAAGTCTATGGTTTTCAAATTTGTGTTGTCATGTAATATTCTTAACTCAGGCGCTAATCAATAGGGTAATATTCGGAGAGCTTTCTATTGACATAGCTTTCAGTTCACTTTTGTTGTTATCTTGGTTTGTTTTGTTAGTATGAAGACATTTTTGTGGTCTGTTTGTATCAAATTGAACGAAAGCTCCAGGTCTTTATTGGGATTCTTTCTTCTAAAGTAGTTTCAAGCATTAGTTTCGGATTCTCCATCTGTAGCTATAGTATTCATTTTTATTGGTAGCTAGAATGTATAATCTAGAAGATCATGTAGCTTTGAAGTAGACTTTATCCAGAGAGAGTTGCGAGTCATAGCTTGTTTCTTCCTAAAAGCTTAGAGACTAAGACCACATTTTTGGTTTCGATTCATGTTCCCTATATAAGAAGATTAAGATAACCTCAGAATCTTTATATTGAATGCTTCTTGCAAAATAGTTTGGTTTCACCATTTCCAATCATGCATGAATTATTTTTTGTAGCTTTTAAAGTTGTTTGTCCCTCTTCTTTTGTACAATATTTGACAGGTAGAAACATCATGGGCGCAGCGTTGTTGGCAGGATTCAGATTGTGTTAAGGAAGCTGTCGCAGTATTCAATTTATGTTTTCCAGGATCAAAGAGTAATAAGGAACTTTTTGGTTTGAAGCATTCCCATCTGAAGCAGACACTTCTTGATTTTATCCAAGAAAAAGGAAAGTTGAATGGTCAGAACCTCAAGTATCTCGAGCTTGACACTCCAAGGAGAAATCTAGCTACTAGACCTGACCTTTCTCCTTCCCCTGCCCCTCCTAAGCGTAGTCGGCGCCCACCTACTCGATCAAGATCCCCACCTCCGCGAAAGCCATCATCTCCACCATCGAGATCTCCCTCTCCTCCTGCCAGGGAAAAAAGTTCTAAAGATTCAACTTCTGGATCTGTTTCGCAAGTGAAAAAAAAAGAGGATCATCAGAAAACAATCATCATTGCGGTTGTTGTGACTGCCGTTTCTACGTTTTTGTTAGCTGCATTGTTCTTCTTATGTTGCACCAGGGTTTGTGGAAATGGTTCAGGAGGCAGGAAAAATGATGAACGGCCTCTTCTCAGTTTAAGCAGTAGCGATTACTCTGTTGGTAATAAAATCTCCACTTTCTCACGGTACCTATCTTACAGAAAATTTCTTGAGTATATAAAGATCAAAATACTTTTTTATGTTTCCAGGTTCCTCCATCAACTATGGTGGTTCCGCCAAAGGAGAAAAACTGGCTCCTCAATTATATAACATTTACTCAAACCAAGTAAAAATGCCGTCTTTCGATAGAAGTAATTCTGACAATTCGTATTCGTTAGAAGAAATTCTGGCACACGAAGCAATGCATAATAATAGTATTAACAATCACGGGTTTCCGCCTTTGAAGCCTCCACCTGGAAGAACAGCCTCTGCACTTTCAGGGAAGTCTCTTTCTGGAAAAGTGGAGTCTCTTTCTGGAAAAGTGGAGCCTCTTCCACCGGAACCACCCAAATTTCTTAAGGTATCCTCAAATAAGGCTTCTGCTCTCCGACCGCCAGTTCCAGCACCGCCAATGCCATCTTCTGCTGGTCCTCCACGACCACCTCCTCCTGGTTCTGCTGGGCCTAAGCCACCACCTCCTCTTGGTTTTGGTGGGCCTAAGCCACCACCTCCTCCTGGTGTTCCCGGACTAAAAGGACCACGTCCACCTCCACCGATGGGTCTGGGCCCTAAAGCACCCCGATCGTCTTCTGGGCCAGAAAAGTCATCAAAAGATGATAATCCCAAAACAAAGCTGAAGCCATTTTTCTGGGATAAAGTGCAAGCAAACCCTGAACATTCAATGGTTTGGAATGATATAAGATCAGGATCCTTTCAGTGAGTAAAGTTGTTAGCTTTTTTTCTCCAATATTCTTAAAACATAAAACTTTTGCACAGTTACTAAATAGAACTTATGTGATGCGTTCCAGGTTCAACGAAGAGATGATAGAGTCGTTATTTGGATATGCAGCAGCAGACAAGAATAAAAACGAAAAGAAGGGGTCCTCTGGACAAGCTGCTTTACCTCAGTTTGTTCAGATTCTTGAACCAAAAAAAGGACAAAATCTATCGATTCTCTTGCGTGCGTTGAATGCGACAACTGAAGAAGTGTGTGATGCACTTCGTGAAGGTAAACCTTCCTTTTTTTTCCAATGTGAAATAGAAAGAATTTAAGTTCATTCTCCAATGTGTTTCCTAACATAATCTTCATTGAATCAGGCAATGAGCTTCCTGTAGAATTCATTCAGACTCTATTAAAGATGGCACCAACACCAGAAGAAGAACTAAAGCTTAGATTATACTGTGGGGAAATAGCTCAACTGGGATCTGCTGAACGATTCCTGAAATCAGTGGTTGATATCCCTTTTGCTTTCAAACGTCTAGAGGCACTTCTATTTATGTGTACACTCCATGAAGAAATGGCCTTTGTTAAAGAATCATTTCAGACATTGGAGGTACGTTTCCTAATCTTTAATAAACAATCTGTTCTGAAAAGAAAAGAAAAAAAAAGATTATAGTTTCTTACTCTTTCTCAAGAATCTTTCGTATTTTTTGCTCCTTTTTGATATTAAGCTTCATCTTGCTTCTTCTCCAATCTAAATGTATCTTCTTTGCTGTATATGGTAGGTTGCTTGTAAAGAACTTAGGGGAAGTCGGCTGTTCCTGAAGCTCTTAGAGGCGGTTCTTAAGACCGGAAACCGAATGAATGATGGTACATTTAGGGGTGGTGCTCAAGCTTTCAAGCTGGACACTCTTTTAAAATTAGCTGATGTGAAGGGAACTGATGGGAAAACAACGCTCCTGCATTTCGTTGTTCAAGAGATAATTAGGACTGAAGGTGTGAGAGCGGCGCGTACTATCAGAGAGAGCCAAAGCTTCTCAAGTGTTAAAACAGAGGATCTCATGGTCGAGGAAACCTCTGAAGAGACAGAAGAGAATTACCGCAATCTTGGACTTCAGAAAGTTTCAGGATTGAGCAATGAGCTTGAACATGTGAAGAAATCTGCAAACATAGATGCTGATGGTTTAACAGGGACTGTTCTTAAAATGGGTCATTCTTTGTCGAAAGCTAGAGACTTTGTCAACTCAGAGATGAAGAGTTCAGGCGAGGAAAGTGGGTTTCGTGAAGCACTTGAAGATTTCATTCAAAATGCTGAAGGAAGCATCATGTCGGCGCTTGGGGAAGAGAAGAGAATAATGGCTTTGGTGAAAAGTACAGGGGACTATTTCCATGGCAAAGCAGGAAAAGACGAAGGGTTGCGGTTGTTTGTGATTGTCCGCGATTTCTTGATAATCTTAGATAAGTCCTGCAAAGAAGTCAGAGAGGCACGAGGAAGACCCATAAAGATGGCCCGAAAACAGGGTTCAACTGGCTCAGCTGCTTCTGAAACACCACGGCAACCGCCTTCAGTAGATCCAAGACAGAAGCTGTTTCCAGCTATTACAGACAGACGTATGGATCAGTCTAGTTCAGATTCAGACTAAGAAAGTACAATTCTACCTGTTAGGACATAAATTCCTCTGTTGTTTTGCTGATAGCCTCTGATTATCTTTTCCTGGTGAGTGTAATAACATCAACTCTCAAGACGTGTCAGGTTTTTAGCCACTGATGTTAGATGAGAAAGGGCAAAGGTGTTAGGGAGGCATCACATTCTTTTCACTTGTACCAACTTTTTCACATTTTAGTTTTTAGAAACACACTTCTCTTTTCATATTTTTTCAATCTTGTTGGACATAGAAGAGTAATCCTTTGTATTATTAGTATTACTATCAATAACAAAAAAAAGGCTTTCTATTTTTTATTTCGAATTGCCATGAAAGCTAACCCAAAATGCAAGACTTTCTTGTTGAAATAAGGCATTCACAACTCAGCAGAATCTAACCATCTTATTGATTTGCAGATTAACATATAAACAGTAAAAGATACTCATTCTGATTTTATAAAATACTTTCATATATTCACACAAATAGAAACAAGATGTCCAAACTGAAACAGAAAGAAAGAACCAAAAGACCTAATTAAACTGAAAAGCCAAGAAACAAAATGTGATTCTAGCTAGTTATTAGTTATTTGATCTGAAGCCAAAAGAGAAAACGTGTTCTATTATCTTCTGTTAAAGACCTAATCTTCCTGAGGCTTTGAAGGTCCAGACTTCTTGGGGAGAAGGAGATTGTGGATATTGGGCATCACTCCTCCATTAGCAATAGTCACATCTCCAAGAAGCTTGCTTAGCTCCTCATCGTTTCTAACAGCAAGCTGAATGTGACGAGGAACAATACGAGTTTTCTTGTTGTCTCTTGCTGCGTTTCCAGCGAGTTCAAGAACCTACAAAGATTGAACACACAAGTTTCAGTTTCAACTAAGGCAAGATTCAAGATCCAAAAAACCAACAACACTACTAAAGATTCGAATTTGATTATCAAACAACTCAGGTTACCAATTCCATTTCAGACCAATTGATACAAAATTCAAGATTCGATATTTGATTAAGAACAGATGACAAATCAATCTAAACCAAATTGCGAAATAGATGCAAAACTCTAAATTGCCAATTAAAAATAATTAGATCATTTAAGTTAAATTCACCAATTTCGCATGTTATATGAACCCTAGAATCGCCATGAATCGTGAAAAAATCAATCACATAAAAACAGAGACGGAATCAATAAAATAGGCAACGAAATGAGAAAGAGAGAGTAAAGCATAATCACCTCGGCGGCCAAATATTCAAGGACGGCGGCGAGATAAACCGGAGCACCAGCTCCAACACGTTCGGCGTATTTACCGGCTTTTAAGAATCGAGCGATACGACCAACTGGGAATTGAAGCCCAGCCTTGCTGCTTCGAGATGTGGCTTTCTTCGCCGCACCGGATCCAAGAGTTTTTCCACGACCTGCCATTTTCACAACCACCAAAGGAGCTTTTCTAGCGAAAAAAATAAGTAAAAACGGAATAAAAATCGAAACTTTCTCTTGACGAAACTAATAAAGATCATAGTTTTTATATCGTGTTAAATAAGTTATTGACCAATAAGAATAGAGTACGCGGATCGAGAGTTTTAAGCCGTTGATTATAATTAGATGAAAGGCTATGATCTGATAGTTTTGTTCCCACCGCTTGACTTTTTTGGTTTCTTTTTTCAACGAGGGAATTTCCAAAATTTTCAAGCTAAATAGATTCAATTGGATATTTATGGGCTGGATAAATCGAATTAGCTTTATGACGTTAACGGCCCGGGTAAAGGTGTAGAGTATAACTATTTAAACCCAACTCTAGGCCCACAAGAACCTTGTTAATCATATGAAAAGTTTTCATTTTTCAACTAATTTTGTATTTGTATATTATCTAAAAAATTGATATGATATATATTTGATATACCAGATATTACACACCGAGTAATTCACATGTGTTGTGTGACTGAGATGTGGTTTTTTGTATTTCAATTTTTTGTTGTATATACATCACTTATGTGGCATTTGAATCATGAGTATTCTATGCAATTTGATCACTACATTAAGTTCATGAATTATTAATCATAAAAATTGATTAAACATCAATTTAGAAAGAAAAAATTGTTTAAGTTAATTGTTGCCAATGTGGTGTATCCTTTAAATGGGAAGGATAAAAAATGCTTCATATGTCAGTTCCGCATAAACAACATTGATTGTTCACAAGTCATAATATTTTACAGATTGGAGCAGACCAGTCAATGTGGTGTGGTCGAAATGATGGTCCTGTTGGATTAGGGTTTAGGGCAAAATTGGGAAACCCAGCAGGACATATCTATCAATATGCTTCAAAATTCAATTTCTAATTTAATGTCTTCCTTTGGGATTCAATAAGGCTATAACGATACCCACACCTACTTAATTATCTACCCTTTGCGATATCTACCAATTATATTAAATACACTTTCAAAGTTTGACAAAATAACTTCAGACTAAAATTAGCAAACTCTCATTGAACTCCTTCATGTAAATACTAAAAAAATAGAGTTATTTTTTTATGGACAGAAAGAGTGTAAAAAATATTTATTGTTATGTATATTATCGTTGCGGTTTTAGTTTCGTCTAAACACAGAAATCTTATATTTCGTCGTCTGCTTGTAAAAGCTGAAATTTTAAGACTCTTTTTATATAGATCGATGTCTTGTATAGTTGTAGTTTTTAAAAATATATATGCAAATATTTTAAACAACACGTGTTCTTCAATATATAAATTGATTACTGTATATTGATAACCATCTTCCAAGAAATGTCAGAATGCTTCATTTGCTCCTCTGGTCTTTTAAGAATGAATTGACAGATGCAAGGGGAGAGAAGTGAGTTGAAATCAATGTTCTTTTTCAATTTAATTCAAACTTAGTTCTTGTAGTTATGCTTTTATTTACTCGTGATTCTCATTTAGTTGCATCTGAATAACAATTTGTCATCATTGTAACTTGGATGAACGTGAACTTATTTATGAATAGCGAGTGAATAAATAGTTTTTGCCTAACTAGGTATCGGACATTATAGAAATATAGTCCGTATAGACTATAGAATCAACTCTGTCAGATCTTGGACTACATTTAGATTCGTCATATATGAACTTTGTTTAGTTTTTATTGGACGATTAACCGTGGTCTAATCCAGAGAATCTCACAGCTAAATCCTAGAAATATTAGACCAAACAAAACAAATCCGAGAAATAAAAAAATAGTTACTGTGAATAAATACTTATGAGACCGGTGAACCTGCCCACACACAATCTCATTGATTGACGATCGTATTTACTGTAATTAAATTTTGTAAGAAACGGTTAAAGCAAATTCCAAAATTTTGGAAGTGTGATATGAATACAAGATTCTTTACACTGAAAATGTAGGAAACAAAAATATTCAGTTACTTTAGCTACTTTCGTAATGCAAGTTCGTGAAATTTAGCTAATTATTTTTTCTTTTTTGATTGTGAACAAAATCATATAAAGAAAACTCCAATATTCAGTTAATGTAATAATATTAGAAAATCTAGACTAATCAATAATCACCATGTATAAAAGAAGTATACTATTTCATGATCACGAACATAAAACATGTTGTGAAGTCTTTCTCGCTTTTACTTTTTACACAGATTCGCAAAAACAGTAAATGAAGGAAACATTCTCTTGTGTTATTACATCGGTGAGTTGAGACATTTTAGATCTCTTTACATCCATATATGCACGTACTTCTGAGCAAAAATAAATAAAAACAAACATTTTCTTTTATTACCTCATAAAAACCACTATTTTAAAAAAAATATTATCTCATTTAATAATATCAACTATATATCTCCATAAGACAAATTCACGTCCCTATTTTTTGCATCCCCCTCTTTATTTTATTTTATTATAGTATCACTTCCAATAAAATCCCAAAATTTTCTTCAGAAGATAGAGAGATAACAACATCAACAATGGAAGATTCATCAAACAGAAGGAGCCAAAAGAAGAAGAACAACAAAAACATTAATCCAAACAAGAAGAACATCCCAACTGTTTGGTTCTCACTTAAGAAATCTCTCCACTGTAAATCCGAACCATCCGATGTCCACGATCCCAAATCCACAACTATACACCTCTCCACAATCTCAACCAAAAGAATCTCCAGTATCAACGCCGCCGCCGGATGTGGTGGTGGTTTATCAGGATGTTCAAGATCGATAGCAAATCTCAAAGACGTAATCCATGGAAGCAAAAGACATTTCGAGAAACCACCAATAAGTAGTCCTCGTTCTATTGGAAGTAATGAGTTTCTTAATCCTATAACTCATGAAGTTATTCTTAGTAACTCAACTTGTGAGCTTAAGATCACTGGCGTCGGAGATATGGCTTCACCGGTCGGAGCAGGTGATTCAGGCGGTGGAGGAGGAGGAGGAGGAGGAAATGGTCGTTCAACGACTTTTGTTGGGATGCTTAGACCAGGAACACCGATGCATTATCTGAATCATTCAGCTTCTTACCGGACCCAAGCGACGTCTACGCCGACGAGGAAGGGATCTTTTGGTTTAACGGAGAGAGATAGAGGGGGCGAAGGGTTAGGGTTCCACACAAACAGAAGAATTTCATTGGAAATGAACAGAGAATCCTCTGTTTCCGCCATTAATGGAGGAAATGGCAAATCTTCTGTTTCTTGTCATAAATGTGGTGAACAGTTTAATAAACTTGAAGCTGCTGAAGCTCATCATCTCTCTAAACACGCCGGTAAATATAATTTTCAAATTTCGAATCTTTTCAATTTTCACAACTGAAATTATGCAATTTAAGATTCAGAAAAACAAAAAGTTTTCGACTTTATGAAAATATATTTCCTCCAATATTTTTTAAAAAAATTCTCAACTTTATCAAAATGTATTCAAATTTAGCAAAGTTTGCTTGTAAATTTCTAATTTTTATATAGAATGATGCAATTAGGTTAATAAAAATCTCAACTTTATCAAAAATTTCCTTTGCATAGCAAAATGTATTCAAATTTAACAAAATTTCCTCCAGATTTTTGGATTTTGGATATGCATTTTTAAGTTAAAAGTTTCTAATTTTATCTAAATTTCCTCTAAATGCAGTAACAGAGCTTGTAGAAGGAGATTCATCAAGAAAAATAGTGGAGATCATCTGTAGAACAAGCTGGTTAAAATCAGAGAATCAATGTGGAAGAATCGATCGAGTTTTAAAAGTTCACAATATGCAGAAAACATTGGCTAGATTCGAAGAATACAGAGAAATAGTGAAGATCAGAGCAAGCAAACTCCAAAAGAAGCATCCGAGATGTCTCGCCGACGGTAACGAGCTTCTTAGATTCCATGGAACCACAGTGGCTTGTGGTTTAGGTATAAACGGGTCAACGAGTCTTTGTACGGCGGAGAAATGTTGTGTTTGTCGGATTATACGAACTGGGTTCTCGGTGAAACGGGAGAAGAATAACGGAGTTGGGGTTTTCACGGCGTCGACGAGTGGAAGAGCGTTTGAGTCGATTTTGGTTAACGGTGGAGATGAAATTGGAGATGATCGGACGGTGAGGAAGGTTTTGATTGTGTGTAGGGTTATAGCTGGAAGAGTTCATCGGCCGGTGGAGAATGTGGAGGAGATGAATGGGTTGATGAGTGGGTTTGATTCATTGGCCGGAAAAGTTGGGTTGTATACAAATGTGGAGGAGCTTTATTTGCTTAATCCAAGAGCTTTGCTTCCTTGCTTTGTGGTTATTTGCAAATCCTAAAATGTAGCATTTTTGTTGTTTTTTTTCCTAGGGAAAAAGAGTGATTTTTTTATTTTTTTGGTTAGTAAATTTGTGTATCATATAATGAGAATTGAAATCAATAGAATTTGGAATCTAGATGTTAAATTCTTATTTTGTTTTTTTTTAACATTAGGTTTCTAGTTTTAACATTTGTATTTGATGGCTAACTCGTTGAATGGTGGAATCAGGAATGAATCGGTTCGTTGTAGATTTGTCATTTTGTTTAGCCATTCCACATAATCGATGAAAAACATAAATATGAATTTTATCACACATTTCCATGATCAACTTGAACTTTCTTCACTTACAAAACTACTCTCTTTTACAACTCCACGGTTTCACAAGGTTTACCAATCAAAATCGGTACCATCTCTTTTAGTTTGCAAGCTGAATCTGGAATTTACGCGAACAACTAAAATTTTAGCCCACAAAAAACTGTTATTCGTCTTAAAAATAAAATTATCTACTCTACAAACAGATTAGTCTATGTCTATGGAATTTGAAACCATTCAAACAAATTATCTATATATGTTCATGTTTACAAGAAACATATATGACTAAATCTATTTACAATTAAATTTGTATAACATAGAATTTTGATGTCTTTTCTAGTATTAGTTCAAAAATTTAAACTAAAAATATATATTATACTTTTTCAGAATTTACTTTAGGTAATATTTACTAACATGTGATCTCTAGCCTATAAAGATATTGATATATGCAATATTAAGTTTTAAATCAAAAAAATCGCCATCCATATATTTATACACATACGATCCAAAAACATTTGTGTTTTCTTTTGCTTTATTTTTTTGGAACCAACCCCTTATAGTCCTAGATTACGTACAACATGGCTTTCTATAAAAGAACTTCGCAAATACGAACAAAAATAGCATTAATGATAATTAGACATTTTGTTAGAACGAATAAAACAAATGGTCCATAGGACCATAGGATTTATAATGGGAATGAGACAAGACAAAGCTTACGTCAAAGATGACGACAAAATTCTATCCCATACAAAAAAATCATTTTGAGCTTTTAATATTTCTAGCTGCAAAAGCCACCCCCTCATAATTATCAGTTTGGAAAAAAGAAAAATCTGAATCTGTGAGCCAATAATAACCCAAGTTTCAAATCTTGAAATTTCGAATTTTGAAAAGAAAAAAAAAAAATATATATATATATATATATAGTCGATTAGTCATATATATCTAGGGCTCTGCACACTATTTGTGTTATATATATATATATATATTTTTTTATTCATTATTAGTTATTAAAATGTAAAATAAGTTAAATAACTAACTACTACTTATTTGTTTTTTTTGTTTTTGTTAATACTTATTTGTTTGTTGACAAAAAATATTTGTTTTAAGAAGAAACAAATCATAAATATTAAAAATGTGGCATGCATGCAATATTAGAGATTAATTATAAGTTTTGAAATATATATTAAAAACGATATCAATACCAAGGTTATTTAAAAGTGAAGTTTTATTTTCCTTCTTTTATGATGCAGATTGGATATCGAGCAGAATAAACATCAAAATTTAAGCGGATATATACCTGAACACCATATATTTCTATTAACTTTGGAAGTATATGAATCGTAAATATGTATGTGAAGAACGAAACAATTCACGGATTAAAAGAAATAAATATATGTTCTCTTAAATTAATATTAATATGTATGTGTACATATATTGTATTTATTGGAATGAACGACAACTAGGCCTGATATGGACAGAGTATCTACTTCAACCTAAGTGACGTTGGGATCATACCACATGACATCTCATAGAGTAATTAACTGTGTACACACACCTTATTTTGATCCTTCACTCGACTACGACAACAATCTATGTCGTCATATTCAAGGATCTTTCATATATAATAACGGAAACGTAATCCTCTTATACCCGCTAAAAGTATATGAAACACACAATGGTAAAATATTTGAAATGATGACTAAATATGCACTGTAATGATTTAATTACTCTTTGAGTTATATTTTCTTCGTAATTTGGGCAAAATATCAGGTTAATCATGTGACCGACAACTACCACATGTGTTCCTAAGCAGGTAATATTTATGAAGAAATACCGATAATTAATCATTTGTTTCTTTTTGATAAAACAATTAATCATTTGTTCGAAATGGAGATTAAATATTTCATTTAGTGATATAGCTTTCCTAGATATATATATTTTCCATAACTAATTGGACTTGGAGGTATATATTATCTAACTACCAAAAGATTCACAGCTTAAAATATTTTAAAAGTTTTTTTGTGCAAAAATTTTTTTTTAAAGTAGTAGACTATTTTTTTCGACAAGTAAACCATTTTCTTTCCTTAAGTTTACTCACTGATTATCCATCCATACAATGAGAAGTCATTTTTTGTTTTTTTTTCGTTCTAAGAAACATCGTTATCGACCAATTTAATTGGTCAGTTTATGTTTGAATAAAGAGATTTATAAGATACAATACACTCATGCATTTCCATGAAGCTTCATCTACCTGAAAGACAGATTTGGCGATGGAACTGATGGTTTTAAAACCAAGTTTTGCCAAGAAACTAAACGCGGATGGGTTTAGTCCTTTGCATCTGGCTATTGAAAAGCACCAAGTTCAGTTAGCATTAGAACTAGTCAAGTTTGATCCTGATCTTGTTCGTGTTGCGGGAAGAAAAGGTATTTGCTTCCGATTCTTGGTTGGTCAGAACTTTTGATTTTTTTTTTAATCATGTTAGTGTTTGCGTTAATATGTTTAAATGTTGTGCTTGTATTAAAAATTACAATATTCAAATCTTTTTCCTATTCAATGTTTAAAAAATGATTAGTTAAATGGGTAATCCATCAGGTCATCACAAATCAACTCGGTTCATGGGTTGGATTGGGTGACATGATCCATTTTGATATTTGACACCCCCAAAAATGTAGCTCTAGACACTTTAAATCTTTCGTTAATATGCTAAATTAATAGTGTGGAAAAGTATTAAATTAGGCATAATTTCGTTGATGAGAAAATAATAAATAGAGTACGTAATATTTACACTTCTCACTGTGTTTTTGGTCAAAACTATATTCAGAAAAATTATGTAATTATATTTCCTAAAGATTTGATCAACGACAATGCTTCGTTTCTTTTTATTTTGGTCCTTGGAATGAACTTTCTTACTTTGTAACTTGTAAGTAATGGATTCCATATTGTTTTTGGTTACTCAATCGGGTAGGGGTTGATGCATTTTGACTCTCTTATTCAAAAGGATCCATGTATCCTTCAAAACTTCGACGTTTTACCTTTCATCCACCCACCTCTACATGAAGCATCATCTACTGGGAGATATATTTGGCAATGGAACTAATGATTCTTAAAACCATATTTTTCCACACAGATGGGTTTAGTCCCTTGCATCTCGCTGTCGAGAACCAGTAAGTTGATTTAGCACTAGAGCTAGTCAGGACATCAAAGAAATTTTACAATTTACCTTAAAATGGATTCGATACATCCATCAAATGCATAGGTCCATTAGTCTATATATCAAAATGCAATAGAGAAGAGAGAAGTGAGATGCTAAGATGCGGAGGCAACTGCAACTTGGGTCGTTTCTTTATCCTTTGCATCCTTAAGTGACTTCCACTTCTCAATGGTGTCGATAAGTTCCCCTGTTTTGATCAGATATCTTACCTTCTGTCCATCTTCGAGGACCTTGTGACCCACCCGGCTTACCACGTCCTTTTCTTTCGAATACAACATCACGTTTGAGCTGTGGATAAGTGCTTCTATCTGGAAAGCATCATACATTTTGCTCAATCTTCAATCATCACTCGAATCTCGCCAAAGACAGTGAAGGATGCTACAAAAATATGGTTTCTGTTTTGCAGATTAATGAAAGAGAGAGTCATTTGAGTAGACTGACCTTAACAATTTGGCCAGGTTCTCCCTCTTCACGGCTCTTCATGTGTTTGGTTTTGAGGTTAACATCTTTGATCACTATGGTGCTGTTGTGGGTGAAGATCTTAGTGACCTCTCCAATTTTACCCTTGTCACGTCCAGATATTACTTTGACTGTATCTCCAAACTTGACATGCATTTTGTGCAGAATTGGAAGACTGTTTGGTTTGCATTCTTTTCGTTCCCAACGCTTGAGCTGAAAGGTAAAACACATAAGTCATTGAACAACAACTCATCTTTCAATCTCGTACTTTCAAAAGAGTTTTCCTTTTTGCTCTCATGGGTAGAAACGAATAACGCAGAATGATAAGTAAAGAGAGTATGATGTAACAGATCTGCAGCCTAACCTTTGCAAGAACAAGACATGGATTCTCAGGAGGCTTGACCTGCAATGAGTGCACAAATAGATAAATAGAGTAATAAGGAACCATCCAATTTCTTGAATTTTGCATTCAATATGAAAGCATCAAGAAAAAGTGGAAAAAAACCATTCTTCTGACTCAATAAAACTCACAAAACCTTACACAACCAAAACTACAAGAGAACGTTGCCTCTGTGAAAATGTAAGCCAATGGTACTAACGACAAGATACTATCTACTACTACTACAACTACCAGGTTAGAAGTCTAACATTACCCATTATCCAGTTTTACATCTCAATCAGGGCTGTATCACCAAGCTAAGCTTGTAGTAAAGTCTTTTGGGATATTGAAGTATGTGCATTCTCTTATTCATCTATAGAATTCAATTGGTTTAAAGAAAATCGTGAGTTACCGGAGAACCGACGGAGAGGGAAATCGGAGAAAGTAGAGGCTGGCCGAGGAATGAAGAGTTGGAGGATAGAGAAAGAGAAGTAAAAGAGCTCTGAAGAGCAGTCATGGTTGCCATTTTTCTTGCTCTGCTATTTCCACTGCGAAGTGGCTAACACTTGTTTCTTCTTCTTCTTCTTCTTCTTCTTCCTATCCGTTCCACCGATGACGATAAAACATGGATAACGATAAAACGACACTTTTAGCACCCGAGTTAATGGGTTGGGCTATGTTAGAGTTGGGCCTTGAATCATATTATGTCCATTAGCACAAACATATAATCGTGTTATCACAAAATTCTCCATTTTTAAGAAAAAGAATAACTTTTTAATTCACACACAAAAAAAAGGTATAGAGAGAGTAATATTTCACTATTTCTTCTAACAATGTCTAAAAACCCAAACGAAAAAATTTAAAAAGTAACATTTTATAAGTTATTGATAATTAAAAAAGTTGATACGTTTCTTTGTTTTTAACGTCACAAGTCTTGAGCTATACTACTATCCAAGGAATTGTCTCTCCGATGATTTTCCGATCGTAATGATCCGTTTCCGTTTAGCTCACCATCGGACTCCTCCACCACAACAACCGGAGGAGGAGGAGGAGGAGAAGGCGAAGGAGAAGTCCTTTGTCGTTTTTTTGCAGTGTCTCACCTTAACAACACGTGTCAAAACCTGAACAATGTCCCTCATGCTCGGACGTTTTCTCGGAGCAAGAGAGATACATTTATAAGCAAAAGTAGCAACTTCATTCACTTCTTGTAAATCAAATCTTTCATCTAATCTTGAATCCATTATCTCTTCCCACCCAACTTTTTCCTCTGCAGTCATCGCTGCCTGGCTCATCAACAATAACAAGTTTAAGCCTTTTATGTGTAAACGATTGGAGATTTCGAGGATTTTGAAGTTTTTATATTACCAGCTCAACATATTCCATTAGACCTTGTTGAGGATTTCTTCCTGCTATAAGCTCAAATAGCAAAACCCCGAAGCCGTAAACATCGCTTTTCTTAGTGAATATTTGTATTCTGGATCGAGATAACCAAATGTTCCTCTGATGTTAGCAGCATGTTTGTCTACCATTTCTTCTCTGGAGAGTCCAAAGTCAGCAATCTTGAAGTAAAAGTCAGTTCACCATGAGACACTTGAGAGTTGAGACGGTTAATAGAGTTAGCTTTCAAGGAGAATGAAGATATATGTACCCGAGCTCTCATGGATTGATCCAACAAAATGTTGGAAGATTTGATATCTCTGTGGATTACAGGAGGAACAGCCTGGAAAAGTATTGAACAGAGAACATGGGTTTGGAAGTTGTGTTTTCTAAGAGATGCATTAAAATGGTGGATGGTTTCAGCAAGTAGCTTACCCCATCATGAAGATACTCTCGACCACGTGCTACGTCTAAAGCAATATATACTCTCAAATCCCAGCTTTAGGGTTCTTGTTTTTCACTTGTATTAAGAAAGCTTTTTAGTGTCTCAAATCCTTATGAAGGCTCAGCAATTGGTGAAATCTAGACCATCAATTAAATAAATATGATAAAAAGAAACCGAATAGTTCAACATCGCCTTGACAATTCATTTAGTGACAAGCAGATTATTATAGTAAGGAGAAATAGGTGGTTGCTTACTGTATAAATGAGAAGCTAAGCCTCCTTTACTCATGTAGACATATATAAGCATGTGTTGGCCTTTCTCTGCGCAATAGCCGGCCAAGTTCACTAGGTTACGGTGATGCAACCTTCCCAGTAACATAACCTAAAAAGAAAAATATTACAAAGCTTTTCCAAGGCCTGCAAGCAAGATTTAGGAATGAGAAAGGTGGTCGCCCAGAAATTAATAAGGCCATAAATCACTGAATGGAGCAATTGAAGCCTTCCAGCAAAAGATAAATGACGAACAGTCCAAGAGAAAAACCGAGCGACAATCTTGTCCAACAAAGGCTGATAGTCTTGGGGCCGCATGTGTGAGGAAGAAGTGGAAGACCCAAATAACGAACTGGTCGAGAGTCTTGGATTAGACCAAACCTACCAGCAAGATCTCTAGCAAGCTGGTCGTTATTCCCATCCAAATAACGAACTGGTCGAGAGCCTTGGATTGACATGCAGCCCTGAAGCAAAGTAAAACCAGCGGAGAGTGCGAAGAATAGCCTCCAAGGAAGGGCCAGAGCCTTCAAATAAAATCAGAATGTCGTCTGCAAATGATGAATGGGTGACTAGCGGATCCAAACAAAGAGGATGAGGCCTTAAATGATCCGCTCTCACTGCATTGTCAATTTTTTTGGAGAAGATGTCCATAGCAAGATCAAATAATGATGAAGAAATCAGATCCCCTTGCCTCTTGCCTCAAGCCCTTCTTTCCTAGGAAGTATCCTACAAGTTCACCATTTATAGCTACAGAGAATTAAGTTCAACCAATGAAGACTGATGACAACTCAAACACTCTCAAGATATTGAGGATAGACTTCCAGTTGAGATTATCATTAGTTTTAGAGAGATCAACTAGGAGACAGCCACGAGAGGTAGGACCCGGTTTTTGAAAATCTAGCAAAACGTTCTCACACAAAAGCCTCCCCTTAACAACTGCTCCTGTCCCAGCTTCTTTCTTTCAGAGCCTGCAGAAGAACCAGACTCAGCTGAAATGGAACCGGAACAGCCAGCTTCCAAAGATAACAACTGCTCCTGTCCCAGCTTCTTTCTTTCTCTTTTCTTAGCTGCAACTGACTTGGTAAACGCATCAACAGAAGCCAGAACAAGATTAGGAGAAGAAGTACGATTCCGCAAAATAACTTGTGCTTGTTTAATAATATCCTCTTCAGCACCATACTGAGTTGCAGTTATGGGAGGATCCTTAGGCGGTATTGGAGATATACCACGAGAATGAGGAACAAGCTTAGAACGCTTGATTACATAAGTCCACTCATTAGAAGATTGGGCTGCAGAAGAACCAGATGAAGGCGGTGCAGATCGATCCTTAGCGACAGCTGGTAACAAACTCCTATGGGACAACTTGAACTAGAACGGCCTTTTCTACAACTGATTCCTTAGTTTACTTGTTCCATGGTCGCATAATCATTAAGCAAGACATGTCCTCTCCACGTGCACGTTACCATCCCATGCTCTCATGTCTCCATGTATAGAATACATAGTCGTATACACCTACATGTATGTTGTATGTGTATATCACACAAATTTGGAGATTTATTGATTATGAAATATAAAAGGTAAGCCTACATGTGAGAATGTGATTAAAGATGCAAAAAAGAACGCGTTAGCGGCTTCTGTAGTGCACTAGTAATATATTAGGGTTTAAGAATTTGAGATACTTAAGGTACAACTGTACAAATCCTTAATTTCTTTGATCGACATATAAATCATGACAATTTCATATACTAGTAGACTGATTACTGTCTATTTGGTGTCTTTCTTTCTGGATTGATGTCCAATTAAATGAGGCACTCACCAAAAAAATTAAATGGGTTTTGGCGGTTGGTCTTGGCCCATAACACGGCCTGAAAGAAACAACTCATGAAACTTTCAGTCTGTGAATATCACAAGATATGAATTATGAACCTTCAAATCTTCAAAGATTTTGTATCATAACGTAAATAAATTATTCAGTGTCTAAGAAAATTAATCAAATAATTATGATTAATCTTGCTAAGCTTTGACTACGTAGAGTTGTTTTATGGATAATAAATAACAGTATACTAGATATTTGGCCTTCGTTTTGCCTGTGTATAATTTTTAAAATGCTAAAATAAAAACTGATAACTAGGGGTCTAATAGCGTATATGGGCAAATAATGTATTTATTAAATGGTAATGATATAAGTACATTTTAACTTCTTCAAATCATTCATTTGCCAATGCATAAGCACAAATTGATTGTTTTAAGGTTTGTTAAAAATAAATTCTCTTTAACTTTCGTTCTCTTATTATTCTATTGTATTTACTTTTCATAAATGGTGAATTAAAAGAAGAGATATAAGATAAGTTCTAGCTGATTGGTTTCGCCTTTAAAAAGAAAGAAATAAATGAACTCGGCGTCCGATTTCTATTTGGATGTATGTTCAGTTGATAAAGTATTCTGACATGTACTTAGTTCTATAGAATCATATTGTACTCTTACGTGTTGCATAGCATAAGTAGATAAGTTATGTGTTGCATAGCTCAAACTCTTTTTGTTTGAGTTTTGCATAAGTTTATATATTTGGTGGCAGTAATATCAAAGAAAATAGTTTGAGAAAACACAATATCAAAGAAATATATACATTAGTGCTACATATTTACATTAACATATTCATGAGAGATATATTATACAGATAAACTTCACGAGAAACTTAAACTCAAAACATGAACGGAGTCGGTGAAAATGCCGGAATTACTGGTTCGAAAGCATTTCTCCTGCAAAACCCAAAACACAATTGAAAAACGTCCGAACAATTGTATTTCATTATGTATATATATATATATAACTTAGTTATATATATATATATTAATACACTACATGTTCTTCTGCCATTTTATAACAGAAATTTTCGTTATACTTATCTTGGTTTAGGTGCCCATTTACGACTCTTTTTACTTGAATAAACAATAAAACATACTGACGTTGATATCTCAACTATCGAATCTTTATCCACAAAACAACATATTAACTACCATCATTATCTTCAAACAATTCTTTCAAATCCTCCAAATTATAATTTACATACTTTATTTTATATGTTACATCGAAGATATTAGCAATTTATTATAGCAACTAGCTACCCAAACATGTTTTTTTGTTAATGAGGTACTCAAACATGTTACTTGTATATATTTGGTACATTTTTTAATTACTATGACTAAATTCTCACACTAATTTATTAAAATATAAAACTATATAACCTTGATTAACCCCAAAAGTATCATGTAAATTTGCTAGATATAAAAATTATAAAAATAATTTTGTGACACATTTCTCAAATCACAAAGTAAAAGTTACGAGATTAGTGTTTTACCCGAAATCATCACTACGGAAACGAACATGACCACCGCCGGGTCGAGACGACGCATCTCCACCGCCACCTTCACTTTTCCGACGAACTTTCCTCTCTTCTCCATCCTTTTCCGATTTCTCCGTTACAGCCGGTTTGTTCTCCGAGATCACGCTAAGCGATGGTCTCCACTCAGCCACTATTCCAGGTTGACCCGCTACTCTAACGCGTTTCCGCCGCCTTCGCTGTTTCATTAGCGACTGCGTTTCGTTGGAAACCGAATCGTCCAATGTTGCGCTGGATTGGTGGAACTGTTGCGAACCAAAACAAGGCACGACGAGCTCCAACAAGAATTTCATATCCTACACCACACCACACCTAATCCCCCTTTCTCTACCCTTTTCTTGAAAACATTTCAAAATGAACCTTTAAAAAGATTAAGTCTGGTTTTGATTCTTTAAAGAGGCTAATATTTGGGGATATTTACAGATGGTGCCACAAGTGAAGAAATTGGAGTGGTGATTCTTTTCTGAAACAGAGGAAATTTATAGAAGGAAGTCGAGAATCTTGACGTTGTGACTCACTTAATTACGTGGACATGAGATTTGTTGCATTATGACTAACATGCCCTTGACAACTTATCGTAAACCGGAGTTGGACCAGTTGGTTTTAGGAGAAATGACACACGTCATTGCCAAATCTCATGACATACACGTATTTCATAATTTATTGATTAATTGGCGATTATAATTGTTTCCAAACGAAATGTTTTTAAATAAAAGATGCCATATACATTTATGGTTTTTAATCGGCTCGGTTGGTAGAGTTGTATACATCATTTATTTAGTTATCTAATCGTTTATGGAGTCTAGTTCATGTTCTTACACAAACTCGTTTACAGTTTGCAAATTACACAGTATTGTAACCATTTTTAGCTTGACTGTTTTCGAATTAGAATCTTATTGTCGGCGTGAATCATTTTTGTTTCCGTTTCCGTAACTGGATATTTTTTTTGGTGGAGGGGGTGGTTTAGTGGAACTTTTATTCTTGTATACAAAATTGGGATTGTTTTTGTGGAGAATAGTTTTAGACCAATTATTAATATTGTTGACATATTCTCATGTCAGAAATGATTTAATTTTGGTACCTACAGAATAATGGTGGTGGTCATTCATGTCTTTTTTTGAATTACGAGAAGATTGTGAACAGAAATTCGTAATCTATTATACTCGAAACTACAGCATATAATTTCGTTTATATTTCGTTTCAAACGTTTGATCTTATCTAGGGTAATTTTCCTGTTGAGCTATCGACACTTGGTTTGTTATTCATGTTATACACTTTGGTCATCTGCTTTTCACATGAAGCAAATTATAATTGCATCTAATTTATGTGGATCTGGTTTGATTAGTATTTTGAGTATAGTTGATAGAATGTTTCTCTGATCCTATAATATTTTGAATTGGATGTAAGTTTTGTTTATTTGGCATGGATTAGTTTAGCGTATAAAATTTCTAATTTGATTTGGTTACATGGTTTCTTAATCTTAATGAAATATTGAAATTGATATCGAATTTGTTATAAACGTAGTTATAACATTCTTGATTTACTAACTAAAATCATCCAAATTCATATCTCTATCATTTTTTTCCTGGGGGACTATATAAGAAATGTGTATAATAAGAACATAAATATGATATCATGTAGATACGAACTATAGTAAATAGATTAGAGTAGACTCGTATCTCCTAACGATAGAGAAAATGAAACTGTCCAACTTAATATTATATTTAACTAATTCATGAAACGGAAACAACTTCATTTTAAACCATAATTCAACCAAAGAGAACGACTCATCTAAAATGCTCACATTTGAAAGTAATCACACATGCGGCGCAACAAAAACGACGATGACTCATCTCTTATTGATTAGTTTTCTACTAATAATAATAATAATAATAATAATATGAAATATGCATGCTCTCCTTTTCATCACATCAAAACCACGACTATATGGTTTATATGAATAGTGGAGTTAATTAGTTAGAAACGTTGCTATTTGCTAGCTAAGTGTAACGGGCCAATGTAATCGTAATATATCTTGCTCGAACATTGATTTGAACTTATAATCCTAACCAATAGTATCAAATAAAATAAGAGCTCACACGTGTGTTTATCCATCCCGGCTTATTTTGACGAGAAACAAGAAAAAAAAAACAATGTTAAGATCATCATCGATAGAAAAGAACTTAATTAGAAACGTTATCCAATTCGAAAGAATCGCATTTAATTAGTTAAGCAGTTAAATCTGACTAGTGCCCACTCCTAGAACTTGAAAACAAAGGCCATTTGTACACGTTGCGGTCGATATTCTAGTTACAACTAACTTTGCGTCCAAGGATTAGACAATCAAACAACAAAACATATCACTATTAGCATTATTAGCTAAGTACACTCCAAAAATTCTACATGAAATAGACATAAAAGAAAGAAATGGGTCTCGTTTGATTTTGGAGTAATATGATGAGTTGTAAAACAGAATTGGTTGCATGAGAAAGAGGGAGCCATTTGTATTTATTGCATAAATTTATGTAAGCCATTAGTATTTTTGATATTTCTTTTGTTTTTGTTCGGTCCACATGTTATATACATGTTCGTGTAGATTCTAGACATTTCCACATGAAATTGTGAGAACTCAATGTTGTTTTGTTGTGGCCCAATGACTTATTCCCATTTGTTATAATCATCACTCTTATTGTATACAATGGTTGCATCTAAACAAAAATTGTGAGTTATTGATTGGCTAATTGCTACGGACCCATTGGGATTTATGAAGTAATCAATCAGATTGGGGTCTAAACTTTTTGGTTCACACAAAAGATTGTAGTTCGAAAAAATAATATCTAAATCAAAACCAAACAGAGTCTGTTTCTATGGAGTATTTTTCCCATATCAAACGTGGCATGTAATCATAATGGGTACTGTAGTAGACCAAATATCAACAGAACCGAACCGGTTCTGAACTTTCCACGCTGACAAAATTAAATTTCATTTAAACCGGCCCATATATAGTATCGATCATGTAAACCACAAACAACCAAAACGGTGACGTTTAAGTCTTTGATGCCTAACCATGTAAGCCAAATTGTCATCTCTTACTTGTACGCTTAATACTGTCTTGTAAAAGACAGTTTTTTTGTGCCATGGAGACAACAGTTCGATCACAAAAGAGAATAGAATGAAATGTAAACACTAATATAAAGATTCATAAGAATCGAACAACGTTGTGTCACTAGCGGTTACCATATGGATTACCATATGGAGAACGAGACATGTTGTTCTGAGGTTGATACGACTGCGATTGCTCTCTTGGTCTTGCATACTCCGCAAATATGACCCAACCGTCAAGAAACTACAGAGCAACACAGAGAGGAGACCATTAGCCATTTCATATTTGTCAGTGTAAAAAATCTCTTAATAGATTATGATTTGGTAAAAGAGAAATGGAGATTAGAATTAATATAGTACCTTGCCATCCATACCAGTTATGCCTTTAGCAGAATCTTCTAAGGTGGCATATCTAACAAATCCAAACCCTTTGGAATATCCTGATACTCTGTCTGTGACAACCTTAGCTACAAAACCAATTTCAGAGAAAGTAATCGTTACTGCACAGTTAGTTTCGGATACAACATGTTTGATGCTACATAAAGGAGTCATAATAAGGAAACATATTTACCATCAGCAACTTCTCCAAACTGAGCAAACGCTGTCCTAAGTCCTTCAGAAGTCGTGCGCTTACTAAGCCCTGAAAACAAATCAGGTGGCACAAAGATAAATCCTTTAGATACGCTTAGTAAAATGATGGTATTAAGTCAAGCAGGATGGTTTTTATTTAGAACTAATGACTAAGAACAAGAAACAAGTCATATCCTCATAAAATCACAAGGTAATATGATGAAACAGTATAAGAACAGGTCTTGGATCAATACAAAGATAGTAATCAGACATTATAAGTTTTTCTCAATACATGAAGTTTCAAATATTTCATTGCTAACAAAGCAAATGACATTTATTCACAAGTTTTTTTTCCATCAACGCATCTTCAAATAGTCAGTATTTACAATAAGAAACAGCACGGCTCATATATGTAGCAGAAACAAAACATTCAGTAAACAAACAGCTAAAAAAATCCTGAATTCTTCAGAAATGAGTCTAAGAATCAATGGTTCATATTTTTCAACCCAAAAAAGCGACGATTAAAGATAAACTCCAAAACCCAGAATTGATAAAAGAGAAAGAAAGAGTATATTACCGGAGACGAAGAGATTGGTGCTAGGATCAGCCTGAGGGCGAGCAGGAGTTTGAGTTTCAGCTTGTGGAGATAAAAAAGAGAACTTTGAAGCATTTGAACAGAACAGCCGTCTCAAACCAACCGGAGAATTAGCCACTTCCGTCATCGTTCTAGATATTGCCGGAAGTCTCATAGCCATCGCCATAGATTAAATTGATTGAAAAAGGTTTAGACTTTGAAATGCTAAAACCCTAAACAAATCGATTTGGTTTCTGGGGAAAATGAGGAAAAGACCTTAAAACATAGACACAAGTGAAAATGACGAATATACCCTTGAATACTAGAGTAGAGTACACTTTTTAAACACAAGTACAAGTAGTGTATAAGTGAACAAATGTCAACACCAAACAAGAGCCTTCAAAAACGAGAGAGAGCCTTTGCTTTACACTCTTCAACTTTACAAACTAAAAACATTAAAACTCCATTCTCTTGCCTCCAAATCTCTCATTTACCAGAAAATTTCATTACTTTTTATCTCTCTTTTATTCACGCGACCCAAAAATGGAATCTTTAATGAGACTCGTCCTTGTTCTGTTTCTGTTCTTGGTCATCTTCTTCGTGCCTCTTCATCAGGTTTCTTCAGAAACCATCAGCAGAGCAAATTTTCCAGATGGGTTTGTGTTCGGAACAGCTTCTTCAGCTTACCAGGTGACATTCTTCTTCTTCTGTAAACTGATCCAAGAAATAAAGATTTCAAGAGATTTTAAGAGTCAGTTTGAAAAATCAGTTTGAAGGAGCTGTAAAGGAAGGAAACAAAGGAGAAAGCATATGGGACACGTTCACGAAGAAACCAGGTATCAAAGAAACAAACCCAGAAAACGTCAACAAAGAACCCAGAAAAATCAAGATTTCAAGCGATTTTAATGTTATTGTTCTTAATCACCAGGAAAGATATTGGATTTCAGCAATGCGGATACAACAGTCGATCAATATCATCGGTTTCATGTAAGTTTTAACCTAACAAGCAAACATTAGTTGACTTAAGCTTGAAGACAAAATGTAAAGGTTGCTTCTTTACAGAGCAACCTCGTCCAAACAAATCTAAGATTAGACGTAACAAATGAGAGAATCTAAGAAGCAAGAACCTTTCTTTTTTCTAACAGAATTTTTGCTTTCGACAGAGTGACATAGACCTGATGAAAGATCTGAGAATGGATGCTTACAGATTCTCTATATCTTGGTCAAGAATATTCCCTAGTAAGTCTATTTCATTTAGCTGTGATAAGTGTAATGTTGTGAGTTTCTGATGGGTTTGTTAAACTCGGGTTTTAACAGATGGAACAGGGGAAGCAAACCCAGCTGGAGTTAAATACTATAACAGCCTAATAGATGGTCTTTTAGCCAAAGGAATCAAACCTTATGTGACATTGTATCATTGGGATCTACCACAAGCTTTAGAAGACAGATATGAAGGATGGCTAAGCAGAGAAGTCGTGTAAGTATATAATTATAATCTTTGGATAAAAATGTGAAATCTTTATATGTTATAAAAGCTATAAAAAATGGTGCAGGGATGATTTCGAGCATTATGCATTCACCTGCTTCAAAGAATTTGGAGATAGAGTGAAGTACTGGATCACTTTCAATGAGCCTCACGGGTTATCGATCCAAGGCTATGACACGGGGATACAAGCTCCAGGCAGGTGCTCACTTCTGGGGCATTGGTTCTGTAGGAAGGGGAAGTCATCTGTCGAACCATACGTTGTAGCTCATAACATTCTCTTGTCGCATGCTGCTGTTTACCACACCTACCAGAGATACTTCAAGGTAAGAAAACAGAACAGACCATGATCATCTTATGATTCTTAGTCCAGAATAAAATGTGGGAATCTTTACGTAGGAGAAACAACGTGGTCAAATCGGGATATCATTAGATGCAAAATGGTATGAGCCAATGTCTGATTGTGATGAGGATAAAGATGCAGCTCGTAGAGCAATGGATTTTGGGATTGGATGGTAAATATAAGATCCTTTATAAAAAAGTCTAAAAGAGAAAAAAAGACCAAAGTGACAGAATGAGATTTGACATAGGTTTATGGATCCTCTAATCAATGGAGACTATCCAGCTTCAATGAAGAGTCTAGTGGAAGAGAGACTACCAAAGATAACACCAGAGATGTCTAAAACCATAAAAGGGGCATTTGATTACGTGGGAATCAACCACTACACCACAGTATACGCGAGGAACGACCGAACTAGGATAAGGAAACTGATTCTACAAGATGCGTCATCTGATGCAGCAGTGATTACAAGCAGTAAGACAACTAATTCTCATATCATTTTTATTACTGCTTACAAAAACAAAAGAACTAAGCTGATGTTTCTACTCTCTGTTTGCTCCTAATTGTTGTAGCTTACCGTGGAGGAGTAGCTATAGGAGAAAGAGTATGTATTTCTCTGATATATGTTCACTAATACTAACAAATCACATACTATAATATAATGGGAAACTTACTTAAATCTCTCAGGCAGGGTCAAGCTGGCTACACATTGTCCCATGGGGAATCAGGAAACTGGCAGTGTATCTTAAAGACATGTATGGAAACCCACCTGTGTTCATCACAGAAAACGGTAAGTAGTAGTACCTCAAATCTCACAATCATACAATTAAAAATCAGATTTTTAACATCAAGTGTGGAGAAATTCACAGGCATGGATGAGAAAAACAATCCATTCATAGACATGGACAAAGCATTAAAAGATGAGAAAAGGATTAGCTTCCACAGAGATTACCTCTCAAACTTATCAGCTGCCATAAGGAAAGTAAAGTTTTTCACTTTTAAAGAGATTCTTTCACAAAGTGCTAAAAAAATGTAATTTTTTTGCAGGAATGATGAATGTGATGTAAGAGGATATTTTGTGTGGTCATTGTTAGACAATTGGGAATGGAACTCAGGATACACAGTTCGGTTTGGGATCTACTATGTTGACTATAAGAACAATCTCACAAGGATTCCTAAAGTCTCTGCTCGATGGTTTCGAACTATACTTGATGATCTTAGCTCTTCTTCATCAGATTCCAGCAAGCTTCTACAGGAGGCAACAGAAACAGATAGTATTACGCAAGATTACAACTTTCAAGAGAAATGAGAAGATCAAAGACTAGGAATATATATATATATATACACGAATTGTTCATAAAAAAAGGCTCAATTTTTAGGATTTGTTATACACCGAAGTTTTGAAATTCCAAAATTTAAACAAATGATTGAGATGTTATTGAGTCTTGTCAATATCTGACCGTTGAAAACAATCCAATCTATTGGCTCACAAAAGTCTAAGGAATATGGTACTCAGTACTCACCTCCAGTAGACTCCAAATTGTATCGAGAAGAGCAAATTAGAGGAGAAATGCAAAAGTTCAAACAAAACAGAATGAGAAGAACAGTTCGGTGGCGAAAGTTGAAGATTAAATCAAATTAGATCGCCGATGAACGGAGGAGCCAAAAGTGGAGGAAAGGCAAGTGTAATATTGTCGACACTATATTCCTTCCTATGTTTTTTGTTTTTTTTTGGAAAGATAATTATATCCTTATTGAAAAGAAAAAAATATGTATTTTCTAAACAATAATAATTATAAAATCGCATATATGCTTTCATTATTATTGGATAAATATGTGACATTTTGTTATTATAAATTTTGTTGATAAACATGTGAATAAAAAACAAATTACTACTTAACCTAAACTAGGAGTGTTATTTGATAGTAATTAAGGTATAATTACGTATAATGATTGAAGAGTTCAAGGATTTTTTATAATGGTAAATATAACTTTTTTTAATTATATATTTATTACCAATAAAATATTTCATAGTTTGTACTTTGTTACAAAAATAGATTTTTAAGATTATGTACACATATTAATAAAAAATTTGCATAACCTAAAATATCATTATTTTTTAATTAAATGTTAATTATTTTCTACTTTAAGTGCATTTAATAAGCGTAAGTAAGAAATATTATATAAATTTGCCATTGAAAATACAAAATATCCATTTTTATGAAACAATTTTTTCTAAAAAGATTCATTTTTAAGAATCGGATGGAGTATTTACTATTATAACATTACCTTTTTGACAGCAATTAAATGATGAGGGTACTGCTATCACAGTTTACTTTATTCCCAGATAATATGGTTTTTCATTTCTTTATCATTGGCTTCTAGCTATACTTAGCTCTTGATTGCTCTCGTTGCATAGGTGACCTCGTATAGGAGTTTAGGTGATCCCAAAAAAATAAGTTAATTCTAAAATTTAATGTTTTAAGTATTAAGTTATTAATTATAGAATTGACTTCTACCACAATATATTCCACTTTGGGTGCAACATGAATCCAGAAGCTTCCGTTTGTTCTTTGTCAGCTTGGGAAGTTTTCTAAATAGCAACCTCTGAATCTCATATGATGGTCAATGGGGATATCCCATGATCCGATGAGATGATTTCTAGATCCGGGAATGTGAAACATGTCATCTTTCTTGGAAAACATGCCATGGGAGGAGAAGCAGGGGATTTTGATTCTGATGTTGGTCCATCTGGAGTTACCTTGAGCGGGTCTGCAAAAACTGAATTGAAGTCCCAAGAACTTGACAGCCACAACACAGTCTTCTCACTCTGGAGAACATAAACAAGTGATCCACCCGACTGATCATATAAACATGTTTGTGCTCTCACTTATCTGTTTTTGGCAAAAACTTTTTGCTAAATATTTTTGTAGACAGAAAATAAATGATAAAACATCCAAAGGATCCTTTTATTTATAGATATGAAAGGATCCAAGACCATTCCAAACAACAACAAAAAAAGTAAACGATAACAAAGCAAAGGATTGACATCACAGTACGTAGTCTTGTTTATTTCGCTATATCGGCGAATTAAGGAACCAGAGAGACATCTTAAGCACGTTTCAAAACTACCATGAAGATGACGACTACAGCTAATCCAAACAGAGAACGAGGGTCATTGAAAAACGTCTGTTTCTTGTCTTTTCCATCTTCTGTAATTGATCCTAATCCAAACAAGTCTCCAAAGTAGGAAGAAACATTTTCCATCAATCGAACCGCTTTTAGCTTCATGTCTTGCAGAATATCTATGAATTCCATTGGTTTTGTTTCCATCACTTCACACTCAGTCGTGCTCAAACATTCAGATTGATCGTCATTGTCAGATTCAACCTGATAGGAACCAGCTGAAAAATGGAAAAAGTTTATGCTAAGTTACTTCGTCGTAAAGACATTATATTAGTCATGGTGAACCTTTTATTTACCAGTATTGTTGGTCTGGAGAAATGTCATGAGATCTTTGTTTTCCATTACAGCATCCCATACGTTTGGGTCACACGCAATAGAAGCAACAACAGTCTGTAAAAATAGAAACAATTAGACTACTATCAAAACTTTTGTGTTGCACAAATTAACAACAAATGTGAAAGTGTAGCAGCAGCAAAGCTTAATCATATATGTAACAAGAGCAAAAACATTTCGACGTACCTGTGCAGCGGTGTTTTCACTGAGAAAAGCAAAAGCTTGGAGAGCAACTTGTGGAACAGCTGATTGAACAGCTCTGTTCTCAGAAGATTGAAAATTTGAAAGCATTTTGGATACAGAACCACCTTCATTTGATCCTTCAATGGTAGAAGACGACTTTGGAGATGACATATACACCCTAACAAATGTTGTATACTCCATTAAACAACACACATATAAGCACAAAAACAGAATTAACCGTTTCAAAATCAAAACCTTTTTTCAGAAATACACTTCACAGTCTGAAAAATTCTTCTACTTTATCAAATTATATCCTACTTACATAAAAACCTAAGTCTAAGATTAGAGATCAGAAGCCAAATTAGGTCAATTCAATTCAATCCAAATTCAAATCCCATAATTCGAGAGATTTAGCAAATAAATTACGAATCGATAGCTTCTTTGAGATCTTCAGTAGCTTCCTTAGCCTCTTGAAGAGTCGGAGGCTTGCTGAATACAACTCTAGGAATCGGCTCCTCTTCAACACCGGCAAATTCCCAATCGTCCCAAACCGGTCTCTGCATGATCATCGGCTCTTCCTCGACGGAAGCATTAACCGCTGGTGAAATCGAAGCCGAAACCGGTTTAGACGCACCGGCGGCGGCGCTTTTGACCCTAAATTGCTCAGTCGCCGGAGGAAATCCGAATCCTCCCCTAAATCCTCCTTTCGCGACACCGATTCCAGCTACCTTCGCTGCCGTCGTCATCGCTCTTCCTCCTCCCATGGCTGTTGATCCTCACAACTTCGGAGATTTGGGGAAAATTGAATTGTTGCGATTTCGATGAATGATTGTGAATTGATTTTTTAAAGAAAGAAAATGCCTTATCCATGAAGTAAAATGACGTCAGCAAGAAATGGCCGACATTTTACTAGGTCAAATCTTATAGTCAATGTTTACTAGGTCAAAGTGTATCTTTATTAACGAATTATCATCATAATATTTCCGTATTTTATTCGGTGAATATTGTTTAAGATTATCATCATTACTCTAAATAAATTTAAGATTTGTAACTGATCCTAACCCGAAAAATAGAAAGAGACATTTTCCATTAATCAAATAACATGGAGCTTCACTGTCTTGTGGAAGAGAATATGTAGACTCTTAAGAATTCAATTGGCTTTACTTTAGGGATCAACAACATTCTCTATGAAAAGAGAAACAATTACTCTCAATCTTTTGAGCAATAAAAATTAACAATTCTAACGAAAAAATATATAAAGACATGTGAAGGTGTAGGCATCATCGATGCAAACCAAAAGCCACAAAGTTCTATAAATTGTGCCAACAAAAATTCAAAAGGGTTGGCTCTGAGTGTGAAAACCAAGTTGTACATATTTCATAGGTCGAAAAACTAAACACAACTATGATACCTCTAAGCAAGTTATCTACCAACCAAACAAATAGTCCATTTTCCATAATCATTCTATTGATCTTCATATTTTTCCAAAAAAACTCTACCACGTCAGAATTTTTTTATTACAAAGTTTAAAAGTTCACTGCTACAGTCATACATAAAACCAGAGTGACTCTTAGTCATGATGGACTGAAATGTGAAAATGCAAGCATTTATTATCCAAACGAATCACATTTCATAAAAGTTTAATATTTCTTTGTAATTTTTCATTAGGTTATATGGTTCTTTTTCTTTAGTGTTATTATATTAGAATAAATTTTAAAATAATTGTTAGAGTAACTCTCTCAAAATGTACTAACTAAAATGTTATTTTCAATTAAAAACAGAGAAATTAAAAAAAAACTAAAAGATTAAAATGTATAAACAAATTAATAAAGAAATCATATTTAAATTTACAACTACCTACAACATCATATTTTATTTTTCCACAAAACATTTTCTTTTTACTCAAAACTCTATGACATCATATTTTTGTATTTGCTTCTAAAATTCGACAACTACTTTTTATATTAACAACAAACATCCATTTATCATTGAGACAAGAATGACATGTTCCATATTATTATTGTTTAGTCAACTCACTCCGCAGAGAGAATCACGAATAGTATGGGATAGAATGTATGATAAGCAAATAGAAAAAGAATAAGATGGAATAACGTAAAAATAAAAGCTTGAAGATGGGATGGAAAATTAAATGAATGATTGTGGAAGAAGAAGAATGACGCTGAATAAACCCTAAAATTTTGGTCACTCAACTTATATTTTTTTTAAAATTCATTAATTTTGTCATTAATTAGAGAAAAGATAAAAAATCTTGATGTTATTAAACAAATATGGTGTGACATAGCATCAAAAAATCTGACACAATAAATTTGCATATACTAAAAAAATATTCTAGAAAGAAAAATGTATGAAGTAAAAGGAATTGAAAAGTCTGTCGTAACTAATGTTTGTAAATCTTCGTTTAACTTGAACAAATCTGCAGTAACTACGAGACTAATCTAACAATTAATTTTTGGTAATCAAATCTATAACTACTAGTTGTTGAAAGAAAACTTTGCCACAACTAAAATTTAAAATCTGTGATGAAAAATTAAATTTGAAAACAAACCTACGACAAAAAATTTAATATGCTGTATAAATTCTAACATGTTAGAAAATTGAAAAAATATGTTGCTTCTACCACGATCTTCGGAATATAAATCTATGGAGGCAAACAAGTCTGCGACGAATTAGAAACTCTGACACCATTAAAACACGTAAATCTCCGGGACAAATTAAATATGTGGTAAAATATTAAATATGTCATACAAAAAAATCTGCCACAACATAGAACCGCATATTTATTTTGCAAAAAAAAATTTCACCAATGGAAAATTCGTAAATCTTTGCTGTTATTCTCCAAAAGATTTTATGAGTATTTTTGTGATAAAAAAACTCAACTAACCCTTATTTTTTAAGTTAATCTAGCTATTAAATTATTTTAGTTTTTTTCTCGTTGCTTTGTTGTATCTCAATCTAACTTTTGCACCAATCGTATATCCTATAACAGTTGGAACTTTTGCCTCTTTTAATATAATGCAACAAACCTTTTTTTAAAACAAAGCCTTCTCAACCTTTATTTTAATTCTTTCAACTTTTTAGTCTTCAATATTGTAGGAGGTGAACCGATCACAATCTAAACTCAACTCAAATTAGACCAAATTTACCCTAAAGAATGGAAAAGCCCATAAAACCCAACAAAAAAGAAGGATTAGGGCAATTGACCGTCTACGATCGTCATTATAAATAGGAGGGTCATGTGTCATATCAATCTAATTTGAAAATTAGGGAGAAATCGAGTGTAACAACATATTTGTGACCGACCTTGACCTCTTGCATGCGACATCGACTTTACGTGTAGAACCTCAGAAGCTACTAAGACCTTGTCTTCTACACATAAATCTTCTATAAATCGTCGACCAAAAAATACAAACTTATCAGCTCTTATGAGAGTTATTAGTAGTGTCTATTACTTTTTTACTTTTAAAAACGAGAAACTACTAGTTGTGATTGATAAATTATGAACTATGAAGTGAGCAAGAAAAGCAGAGAAGAAAAAAATGATATTTCCTTATAGTAGTCTTTGATAAATCAAAACACCGAGTCATCATATATTATCTCTTTTTTTTCCCTGTACGACTGAGTCTTAACAGGTAGATTCATACATCTGTTGCATATCGATATCGATTTAAGATATAATAACTACAGGAAGTACATGTATCATAAAATCCTCAACTAGGTTCACAAAGCAGAATTTCAAAGAATATTCGGCATTCAGGCGCTTAAGGTTATTTTGAGTTTTAGTCGATTGTTATCTTATTAGATTTTTTTTTGCCGGCACAAAATAAAATATCCAATAAGCATTTAGGATACGATTTTTTTTTCTAGAGAAAACCAATCCGATGATTCCAAACTTTTATGGGAAATAGAAGATCTCATGCTCGTATTTTTTTTTATAGAAAATCAGCACGAACATTCAAATTATAAAAAATAAAAAATTGAAAACCAGGAAATAAAACATTAAGGGAGCAATAAGATCAATGAAGTCTGGAAAGCAGTCTTAAACATATGCAGATCTCTCATGTATCTCATTGTTATCTTATTAATTTTTATCTTTAAATTAGTTTTTTTTTGGGTCCTCTACAACTTACACTATCCTTTGAATCTGAGTTATCACATATCGATCACATTACCACAAGCCATTAAACAAAAAAATCCCGATTTTAGAGTTAATTTTCTTTTTTGCATGTACTTTATTTTCAATTAGACTTAACTTTTAAATCAATTAATGTAAAACCTTAAAAAGTCCACTAATGTGTTTGACAAGTGACGCACATATATTTTTAATCAAATTCGTCGATCAAATTTAAATTAATTTACGATTTGAAGCCACCTTGTGAATATCACGAGAACTATGTAAAGACACCAATAAAAAGTTTACCAAACTATAACCACGGACTAAGCAATTAAGTAACAAATCATAGACATTACTAACAAAACATTACCAATTTAAATGATAATGAAATTACAGTTTTAAACTAAAAACAATACATAGAATAGAACATTGGGAGTCTCATCTTTACAAGAACTCACAAATATCTAACCTATTCATATATTAGCATACTAATCTTTCTGATTAGTTCATAATTTTAAATTTTCAAATGGACAAGCGGGCTCTCGGTCCTTCCTTCTAATTCTCATCTTAGAGCATTTCAAATCCTCTATTGCTTCTCAACCTTTTCTTCAAAACGTCTGTAACAGAAATCCAATAATAAAATCTTTGCTTAGATTAGTATACCATCCCAAAAAAAAAAAGTTAAGATGAAAAAATGCTCTTAGAAAAATGTGCTTTCTTTGAATTAAATGTTATGTATTCTTTCCATTTCTTAAAGTGGGTTATTGAACTACAAAAAGAGAATTATACATTATATTCATATTTGGTAAAGAAAAATAAATGATAAAATTTGGTAAAAGTTACTGATCGAATATATTCCTTCTCGAATAAAAAACAAGATAGCAAAAGAAGGAAAATAAATTTTATGTCAGCAGTTACAGAGACAAGACTAGTATTGAAACTGGAAAACATATCAGACTATAAAATCCAAAAGAGTTTTCAAAGTCGTCGAAACATATAAACGAGAAAGAAAAAACACAACCCAAGCCCATGACTTCACTGTACCACTTCTATTCCCCACAAGCGGAGTAATATTTTTTGTTTTTTGAAAAACGAATTAATATTGTAATTTAATGCTTCAGTTTTCTCCTCGCAGAATTCGATTTTTTTTTTTGAAAAACCTCTACATTTTATGAATAATATAGCGAAAACTAATACCATTTTGACATATATATATATATATATATATATATATATATAAATGCCGAAGTACTAAATTTTACTAAGCTTCTAACGAGGATTTGACCCATAACGACCGAAAAATAGACTCGAACTAACGTTGTAATTTATCATATTGATCTTATTCACATTTTAAAAAATCTATTATTTTTTGCAAACAAACACAATGTAGCATTTTGAAAAGAAAAATTCAAATATTTGAGTTTTGTTGGGGTATAAAACCGTACTAATATATGTATTTAGTGATTTTCACATTGTGGAATGCTTCAATAATCGATATGCATTATGACTATCTCAAATGTCTAGTATAATAGAGCAATTCTTGACGAAGCCAAAAAAGATTTGGTATATCCAATTATCTATACATAGGCTTCAATTAAACCTAAATTAATTTCAATTAAAACAAATAAGCTTCAATGCCGGCAAATTAGTTAACCCGATCATGATAAATTATATGCCAAAATTCTGGTACAAATTTTTCTATGCTTCAAAGGTAAAATAAAAGAAAACGAAAATTAAGTTGATATAGTTATATTAAAAGACATTGTAATATGTATAGTCATCATGGAAATTAAATTAAGAAAATCCAATAGCTAATCTTATCATAACAAAACAAAACAAAACAAAAACTAAAATTCATTAAACCAAAAATATTTTAGAAAAAATAAACCAAAAATATTATTTTAATTTTTTGTGTAATCCAAAAAATTGTTTACCTTGATCAGGGTTACACTTGGGAGGTTCTTCGAAGATAGAGAGCGAAAGCTGTTTAAAAGCGACGCCGATATCAAATATAATGACACCGGAGTTAGGATTCTCGACGACAATATCTTTCACCCGAAGCCACAAGAAGAGCTCTTTTTGCTTTAGCCCTTCGAGTCCGATGAGGCTCCCGTAGCTCAGATTCGCTTTCACGACGGCGGCGAAGTGCACTCTCGTCTCGAAGTTGGCGTAACACGGCGCTTTGAGGTAAACCTCGAGACGACCGTCTTCTTGAAGAGTGAAATAATCAACTTCTTTTGGTAATAGTCCCGCCGGGAGACCTTTTGATCGGAGCACGTCGTGGACCGTAGGATACGACGGCGAGGAGAGAGTGAAGGAGAGGAGGAGAGTTGTGAAGAGAAGGATCATATGGGAGATGAGTTTGTTCATAGCTTTTGACTGAGAGAGACACAAAGAGAGAGTGAAGGAGAGTTTTTTTTTCTTTAACGGCGATGATTCATTTGGAGAGAGCGGGTCTTAAATGAGGAAGAAGGAAAAGGTGGAATGACGTATTTGCCCTCGGTTGGTGAGTGGATGGGTCCATGTATATTTGTTATGGTTAAGTGCTTTAAGTTCATAAGTTTAGAATTTTGTTGTGAAAAATGAAATTATATAGCGACTGAAATTTTTTCTTTAACAAATAATTCCATGTAGAAGAAATAATAAGAGAAGGAGTGGATGGACACACCAAAAATAGCTTTAAACATTTAAAGTAAACTGTGGAAAAAAAATAATACTCAAACTAATGATTTAAGTGTCTAATTAAGAAAATAATATATCTATAACTAAGTATACAATTGTGAATCAATCACCAAGGTACCAACGAAGGTTTTTTTAATCCACGCATACGAATTAGTTTATTTGAATTAATATATTATTTTTTTGTTTTTTTATTCACAGAAAGTAGTATTTTCTATATTGATATATTAATACTTTTTATAGGTTTGTATTTAGCTAATAAATAATGTGAAGAAAAAAACGCATGTGTTTTTTAGCATGGAATATATTTATACAGGGACGTGCTATGTGTATAATTAACTTTGATTGTAGGGTAATCTGACACCTAATGAGTATGAGTTAGATGCTAGAAATTGATAGTTAAAGGATTAATATAGAATGTATCATCATTTAGTTATTGTTTTTTTTTTTTTTTTGCATTTGTTGGCGATGAAAGCTTCTTATTAATAAATCTTATCATAAGCACTGGTAATAGAAAAGCAATTTTTAAAAAATGATCATACCTTGGACTATTATTGCGTATTTGACAAAAAAAAATTTATATAAATTTTATATTCATTTTGTTTGTATGATATTAATTTTTTATTGACAATCAGTACCGTTATTTATTTATTTATTAATGATATTAATATTGATGTTAATAACAGTATCGTGATTTAATTAAATATATTTATTTAGTTTGCCATTTATTATATCTCATTTTAAAAGATATTGGTCATATGAACTAGTTTGTTGTTTATTGTATCAAAATAAAATCCTTTTGTTTTTTTAATATGAAGAAATATATTTTTTTCTTTTTAATTATCATAAACCAAAAATATAGTTATTTTTACTTCTTTTTAAAATTGATACTAGCTAGAAACTGCAGTAACTGTTCACTAAAAATCTTGTTTATTCAATTATTATTTTAGCAATACAAAGGAGGAATTAGATACAGTAAAATTAAATTAATTGAATAATTACAACTAGCTACATTTGGTTGTTGTGATTTAATGTATGAAGTTGACTAGAATATAATATGTCCAAAATTTCAGTTAGAGAGCCTTTAGTTAACTAAGATGGCATTTTCGTCTTTTAAGATGTGCCACATAAGTTCTGAGACATAGCCACATAGGGCATCTGCAAGAAAGGAAAACAAGTAACGGTAAAATTATGTGGCAGTCAAATAGATCTCACTTTTCGAAGGGTAATTTCGTCTTCTCAACTTCGAATCTATCTCTTATGATTAGCTAAGATTATGGAATCTATTTAGAAATCGAAATATGATCATTAGATAAGAGCTACAAAATCTTATCTTTTAAATATGATTAATTAAGAACAATGGATCTAATTCTATGAGAGAACTACAGTAATTTGTTACAAACATGCCAGTGTGAGAGAGTCACGCGAAACACAGTACTGTAGGGCCCAGAATGGAGAAAATGATTACGTTAACCAATCAGGGGACCTGTTTTAGCTGACGGTAGCTAATACCTTTGTGCCACGTCGACCCTTTGTGGGTCCCAATGTACCGGTCATCGGGTGATGAGTTGTCACTTGTGTTCGGAGCGGCCGTTTCTTCTGTGTGTTACTGTGGGAGACGCAGGAGATGCAGTTTTACACGCGTGAGACTTGTGATAGCATTTGCTTTTGTTTCTTTTTTTAATTTAGTCTGCTGGGTCCCTTTAAATTATTGGGAGATAAATCTTAAACTAAACTGTGATACGAAGATGAATTCAATTACATGCATGGGGCCTATGTACTAGAGGAATTCAAAAACTTTTTTTTATTGTTAAGCATCTGATTAATAATCTTATGTATTGTAGAAATATTGGGATTTTTTTTCTTTCTGATAAAAATATATTTCGATAACAGTTTAGTCCCACAATCGATTTATAAAATCTTTAATTTTCATTTTAAAAAAATTAAAATTTAGGAAATCTTTATGTTTAGATTGATGATATAGTAGGCAATCTTTTTTGAATAATATTATGAATGGCTATCGTTAAAAAATATATGTGTCTCAATTCTTTTAATAAAATTTATTAGTAAAATAACTTTTTTGTTTGTTAAAGAAGTTAGTGAGATTAATGACGCATATGAAATGATCTTAGAGAAGTAGTTTCATGAACATTATATGACCACATCAAAAACTAAACAATAGAATTAACTAATATTCTAAACTTTTTTAAAAGTTATGATATACAATATGTTTCAAAACTTTGAATATGCTATCAAATTAACAGCATTAAATTAAATATGGTTTCTGGCAACAAACACATTGTTACCGATGATGGATGATATCGAGATGTCAAAGAAGATCAATATACTGAGCTGGAAACTGTTAGTGAGAATGATCGGAAAACAACAATTTCAAATAAACACATGTACAGTTATTTATTTATCAGTAATTATAATTTCCATTTTTCTAACTATTTGATCCTTAGTTATTATTTTCTTATAAAAATATAATATTTTAATATAATAATTGATTTTATCTTACTATTGGTTTTTTTTGCCACATTGTTTTCTAAAAATGTAAAACTTTTAAGTAAATTATTTATCTCATTACTGAACCTTGAATTTTGCGCATGATCCCTTACTGATCTCATTAAACTAGATAAATGTTTTGCCAACAAGTACATTGCTGCTACTGGCAATGGTAGAATGCAGATGTCAAAGTGAATTAATATAATGAATTGGAGATCAATAGTGAAAATGATCAAGTGAGATGAACTATAAATTTATTTATGAAGCTTTGTATTTCGTACTACCTACAACTATTCGATCATGAGTTTTTTTTAAAATGTTAATATAATAATGTTTTTTATGTTGCTATTATTCTCTAAATGTATAATATTTTTTTTATAAATTATTTATCCCACGAACGATTTCTTACTTCGAGCAACTCATTTTATTAATCTTTTTAAATTTATCCAATTTTTTGGCTACCAATTACTGGTAAAACACAAATATTAGAATATATAGATATATATGTAATGAAATAGTCTATTTCAAATAGAGATGGTTAGTAAAAGTGATCATGAAACAACAATTCCAAGAGAGAAACTGTATATTTATTTTATCTTTTTTTGTATTTGATCCTGAGTTATTATTTTCATAATACAATATCTTAATATTTAATTTATTTTATGTCACTCTATAGCTTTTAACTGAGTTTTTGTGCACTTGATTGTATGGAAAGACAGAAAGATAGTGATAGGTCCTCATAATGGAACATTCATATAAGATGATTACTCGTATTAGGAGATCATTTATGTAATCCTTTTTACCAACTGAGATTACATTTACTAAATCGAGTCCAATTCTATACATATATCACTGATATAAGTCATATTCATGGACCATAGGCAGATAAAACAGTTTAGTGAGATTATGAAGACAAGTAAAAATACCTTGTGATATACAAGTCCAGTTTTGATTACTCAGAGATAGCAATAAAGTGAGCACAGCTGAAGCAATAACACTATGTAAAGGTATAAGTGAAATCCCTGCACTTAGATAAAATTAAGAGTAAAAAAAGCTTCTCTAATGATTCATCTAACTACAAGACCTAGAGCCATTTGGAACCAAGAGTAAGAACTCGTTAGCTTTGTACATACAATTATGAAACAAGACAGAATTTTTCTCATTTCATCAGAAGAGGTTAAAACAAGATATGAATTCATTAGATTGAATATCATACAAAACCGGATCAGGTTTATAATTGAGTTTGGTCTCTCTTTTTTTTTGTTTCTCCGTTCTCTAACTCTGTTGGAAAATCAATATTCTAACATACACATTCAATATCATGACCGCAACAAGAAGTCAGATCTCAAAGACTCAAACTTGGTTATTAATTAGTTTGTTTAAAGAAAAACAGTAAGCCTGCAAACTCCAAATCACTGTGATTCAAATTATAGCCTCAGATATCTTAAACTAATCACTGATTACTTAATCAAACCAAATAATCTGAGAAACAACAACACTGTCCAAAACTGTGTAGACACGATTCTTGTTTCTGCAGAGAGACTCAAACTCAATTACTGCTGAAGCATGCAAAACAATTTTCAAGTGATAAAAAAACATAAAATATCAAGTTTCCATGATAGTCTTTGATCTCCGTAAAATTGATTTGGTGTTCAACTCTCTATTTTAGTTTTGAGGTTAGAGTAAAATTTTGATGTCTCGAAGGTTAAGAGAAAACATATACTAGCAGGGACACAAAGGTTCAGACTTTGAGATGAGATCTCCAATGTCTTGAGTGTAAACTACCGCGTTGCCTTCATCGTCAATCTTGAACACCTTTAGTTGTTGAGTTTCACCGGTGGTTGTTGACTCCACCAAGTGTTCGCTGGTGCAGCACGAATCCACTCACTGACCAGCTGGTCTCTGCTTCTCAGAGGGCTTTCGAAATAAAACAGCAGCTTAATATTCTTGTTAACCACGTCTCTCTCTCTCTCTCTCTCTCTCGTTAAGAAGGAGACCTTTTTTAATTTTATTTATTTAAGTTTAGTTGTAATTTATATGAGAAACGAACTCTATAAATACCAAAGCCCTTCTCTTCATTTGCTCCTTTCCTTCTTCTTCCCTTAAATTTCGGATTTTTCGTATCCTCTCTCAGATTTTTAGGTTTTTCACAATCAAAAAACCTCTGTGTTTCGTGATCCTTGAGATTTTTCTGGTGGCAGCTTTGTGTGTACAGCTCCTTTGAATCAGCTTTATAGCTCTTTTAATCCTTAATTGTATAGCTTTTGGTTTCCCGATCCGGTTAAGGTTTATTGTTCAAACTCCGAGATCTCCTGCCATGTTTCTTTGTTTAGATCTTCAAAAATCCGTTTTAGTTTTGTTGATTGGAAAATTTTCTTTGTTTTGTAGTTGTCTTCATTCGATATTGCCCACTCTCTGTTTTGAATTCTGCTCTCTTCTTTCGTACCTTACAGCATTGGTTTCTGCAAAGTATTGTTTTTACGGTTTGGTGGCTGCGACATACACTTGGTTAACGTTTCCATCGCATATCGGACGTACGGTGTTGGGTCGAATTTACTTAAGGCCATTACGGCCAAGTAAATTAAAAGAGTGAATGAGAAATGGGCCTTTGTGCTCTCATGCAGCTCGAGCTGGAGCTTCGCCGAGGGTGAGGGGAACGGAGAGATCAGCGAAACCAAGGGAGAGAAGATCCGAAGTCGATCCCGCGAGACTCGGTCTCCTTGGTACACGATCCCTGAGAATCAGTCTCATGGAGGTCACAACTCCATCTCGTGGCACTACGGGTGATTCAAAGAGTTAAGGAAAGAGATTTCTACTCGGCTCCACTCGTTTATTTCCTTGACGTTTATGTTCTTGATTTTTAATCGATTCCTTAGTGTAGAAATTTGGTTCCTCCTACATACGGATCATGTATCGTCGTCTTCGCTAGGTTGCAGAGAGGACAATGAGGGTTCTTGATCCATTGGCGTTTCTTTGGCGACCCTCCCTTCTCTCTCAAACCTATTGAAGCTGTGAGTTTCCGAATTTACTCACTCTTCGTAGAATGGTAATCGTCTTTTTTCCTTGGCTAACAATTAATTGTTTCATCTAGGGTTCATCGATAATTGGGGATTTACAACATTGTTTTTTGGTGATATTGACAGGTCAATGTAGGAGGAACGAGAGTGCAGCATGGCCTGTGGCTAACCCAATTTTAACATGTGCTTCCTTCATCAATTCTGATCTTCCAAGCAACTTTGTAGCTGATCCTTTTCTTTATCTACAGGTCTTTTGATTCCTTCATCAAACGCTTGTGTTCTTCAATTGCAATAGCGTCTATTGCAAGTTACTGAATCTCTTTTGCTCATGTGGTAAAACAGGGTGATACTCTTTACCTCTTCTTCGAAACTAAAAACCCCATAACAACGCAAGGGGATATAGGAGTTGCACAAAGTAAGGAGCAACTTGGAAACCTCTTAGTATAGCTTTGGATGAGCCTTGGCACTTGTCTTTTCCATTTGTCTTCAATTACAACGGAAAAGTAAGATATCATTTTCTTAAAACATACTTCAGAGAGTGTTTTTCTAACTTTTGTTTTTTCAAAAGATATACGTGATGCCGGAGAGTAACGAGATAGGACAGCTTCATCTCTATCGTGCTGTTAAGTTCCCCTTAAGTTCCAGGTCGATACATATCCAAGAGAGAGAGATCAGTTCAAGCCTCCAATACAACGATTCCGAGTCAAGATAAGGGTTCCGATTTGACTCAGAAACTCTCCTCTACCTCTCCTACTGGTAATTTCGATTCATGCTTAATAATTTCTGCTGTTAGTTTTTGTTCAAATTGAAGCTTAATCTCCGTAGATAATCACACAATTTAAGAGTAATTGTGTTTTTTCGTGTAAATTTGAGTAATTGCTTAAAGTTCGTTAATCTGTATCATTAGCTTTGTGTTTGTAAATTACGCACTTGCCTTCTGCTAATATGGTTAAAGCTTTCTAAATCTCAGTTCTAGGAAGCATCTCAGACTCAAATGTGCCCCGCCATGTTCTATCTTCGGTTACAAATCGATCAAAAGGAACCGAAATGCCGAGTAGGATGTCGATTTCGTTAACCGGCCATACGAAGGTTGTTAACGCTATTGATTGGTCAACAAGTCATGGTATGTTCTTGCCACGCTCTATGGATTAGTGAACTTCTTAAAATTTTATAGAGTTTGTGATTAACTTGGTTCTTGATAGTGACAATTGGCGTATGCTATCTTTGCGCTAAGTTTTAGGCAAACTCTTTATATGATATGCTTCAGGCTTCTTTCTAGGTGACGATATCCTTTGCCTCATTCATTTGTTCATTAGAGTTATTGTGCAGTTCATCTTCTTGCTTCTGCGGGACTGGATGGTTCTGTCTACGTGTGGAACGTGTGGAGCAATGATAAGAAGAAAGTACGTGCTTTTCTTCATCACAATGCACCGGTTAAAGATGTGAAGTGGTCAAAGCAAGGACTATCGTTGCTTTCTTGTGGATATGATTGTAGGTCGAGACTATTTGATGTAGAGGAGTAGAGATACAATCTTTCAAGGAGGATCAGGTTATTTTGAGTTGTTAAGTTACAGCCAGATAATTATAACGTGTTTCTTTCCGGATAATCAAAGGGAAGTCTTAGATTATGGGATATTAGGACTGACAAAGTTGTGCATGAATACATCCGAGATCTTGGTCCAATTCTTGATGTTGAGTTTATCGCGGGTGGGAAGCGGTTCATCTCTTCAAGTGATGTGTCTGGTAGAAATATTAGTGAGAATGCTGTTATAGTATGGGATATTTCGAGAGAGGTTCCTCTGTCTAATCAGGTTAGTTTATCACTCTCAATAGCCTTCTCCTAGTTATATCGATACTGCGTTTTCTTCTAATTTGGTATTTGAAATGGTAATGTATATTTTGATGAAAAGTATATTTATGCCATTGAGATTTTATAATGTATATGCAAACTTAGTCAAGCTTATTAGAGATCTGGGAACTAGAAATAACAGTAATATTTCTTTTGTTGTTATGTTCCCCGGTCGCTCTCGGGTCTATGTAGAAGCATACACATGCCCCTGCATTAAACACCACCCGCAAGACACGGTCTTCGTCGCCCAATCACACGGGAACTACACAGCAATCTTCTCAACAAACCCGCCTTTCAAGCTCAACAAATACAAGAGATACGAAGGTCACTGGGTCTCAGGTTTCCCAATCAAATGTAACTTCAGCCCGGATGGAGAAACCTTAGTCTCTGGCTCATCTAATTGTTCCATATTCATGTATGGCTACAAATCCACTGAGCTCATTAGGAAGCTCAAGGCTTATGAACATCCCTGTGTTGATGTCTCATGCCATCCCTTTTTGCCTAATGTGGTCGCCTCTTGTAGCTGGGATGGACAAGTCTCTGTTTTCGAGTGATCCCAGTTTGTACCCATCAAATTAGCTATGAAATAGAATGGGACAATAATCATAAACAAAAATCTCTGTAGATTTCATGTAAGGTTACTGTATGATTCCCAAAAGTTCCAAAATATAGATATATATATATATATATATATATAAATTAGAGGGTGCAAATTTAAAATTGTCGACGGCAAATTCTGATCAATTAAATGTTTACCGTCATCTTGTTGGGCTTTTTTCAATTTTATTTTACATACATTATTGCATTGATTTTAAAAACTCTTTAGGATGTATAAATATGTGTGTATGGGGAGCATTTATTACATGTACAGATGACAGCAGAATTTGTGTTCGAATATTATCTGAAAAACGTGGCAGAGTTTGTTTCAATTATTTCTCTCCTTACTATTGTGAGCGTGAGACAGACTGACGCAAATATGTTCTCTGATATTCTCAGGGAACTATGAAATTTCTTTTTTTTTTTCTTATGTTTTCAAAAGTCTATTTTAATATTTAGTTGTTGTATCATTTTACTATGTTACTGGTCGCCACAAATGTTAAAACACATATGCCCTTTAGAATACAGCAAAACACATCCCTTTAGAATAAAGCAAAACTATGTTTTATGCCATAACTTTTTTTTTTATTGATTTTTGGTCAAAAGATGATAGAAAATATATTGGATCAAACGAATTGGAACAGAAGGTATGCAACTTATATTACCCAATCAATGTGTCCAGTGTGGCCACTAACAAATGTGTCAGCTCAAGTTTGATTCCTCACCATCACTTATTTGTAAAGGGCTTTAAACCCAAAAACCAGCTTGCAAATAAACGAGTAGCACAATCCACAAATCCAAAAAAGCTATTATTGTGTTTCTTACCTCTTCCACAAGTACACAGATATAATCATAACTATATATGCGATGTAAAGTAACGCATGTACAAATTGTGCAACTCTAAACATGCACATTTTTTGTATACTTGCGGAATTCATTAGATAACTTGTTTATTTGGTACATCGTCTTTATATATATGCTAGTACGACGGCAAAACCATCTGAAGATTATATAATATAAATAGAAACATAAAATTTACTAATATAACCAGCATAAAACAATACGATTATATAATGTATATGTGCTGTATTTACATCTGTATAAACCATATTTTAAAACACTGATATTTGGAAATTTGTACGAATTTCTGCCTTAGAATACCGAATTCCTCATTAAAATTTTTTGTAAGAAATGCAAACATAAGGATAATGAAATGGTGAGACACAAGCGTATTCATGGGGAGAAATTGAAGAAAGTGGGATACCAACAAAAAAAGGAAAAAAAAAAGAAGTCTCCTTATCTTTCACACCCATTCATATAAAACATATAAATATATTATTGATATGTAAACGGGCGAGAGGCTCAAATTAATATCTTATTGATATCTTTCACACCCATGGGCAAAACAAAACATACACACGCCACAAGTCAACAAAAAGAGGAAACAATTATCTTTAGGGAAAACCCAATATAGAAAACATATTCATTTTGATTAAAAAGAACAGATATTTTCCATCTTATCATCATTTATCACCATTTTCTTCTTCTTCGTCTCTCTCTGTCTTCTTGATCGCACTAAGTAGACAGCCAAACAGTTCATCTCCTAAGACATCACTTGGTCCACAAACACAAACCCTTTAAAGCTTAAAGCTTTTCCATTACCAAAGTTCTGTCTTCAAAATGTATACGTTGTATTGAATGAATCTAATTATTACCCCATCTTCAATTTGTAAGGTGTCTACTAATTGTTCATATGCTCATATTTAGCATTGGACAATAGATGAATATGTAAAATTAACAAAGTTATGCTATTAAAGACTTGGTTCATACAGAAGGTACAAAAGTCTTGAAAAACACCTTTTCAAAACATTATGAGTTTCTATATTTTCTTCTTTGATCTCATTCACTTCTATCTTAGAAAGCCTCTCATATTAACATTTAAATCCCATTTAAATTGTGCACCAATGAAATAGACGTGACATCAATATCATACTCGTATAACCATAATGCCGAGCTTCGAAATTTTCTGTTTGCTAACCAATGACATTGATTAGAGATATAGTAATGGGTTACGTTTTTATCCGATCTGGCTTTAAGAAGTCCGGCCGGTTTTTGATAAAATCAACGGTCGTCGATTTTTTAGTTATTGAAAGATTTGTTTGTCAAATGGCCTAAATTGTCAAAAACATAATCAATCTTTGACATATGTAAAGTCTTTTCAAATGCTCTTTGAAACAAAACTAATCTTATTGTCAAAGAATAACACTCGGAAAATTCACCAAAATCGACTTGTGCATGACGTATGCGCATATATTAACTTTTAAATCTAGCTAGAACTATATATATGCCTAGTCCAACATTGGTGTACTAAATAATAGTCAAATGTGATTTGATCCGATTTGTTTGCCGGTTATTTTTCGCTCTCTACTTTTAAATTTTCATAGTCAAACCCTTTTTGCATATTTTCTATAGTATATTCCCATCTTGTTAAATCTTTTAGATAATTCAACTGAAAATTTCCAGATTAGGGTCGAATTTATGCGTCTATTATCCTTACTATATTCTTAATCTCCCATTTAATATTTTAATAAATTGTTTATTTTTAATAAATTGTTTTGTCTAAACATATTAATACACCCTATATCCCTAGCTATTATGCCTACGTCTATACAACTCTATGTTTTCCACTTATGTCTTGAGTCTGTTCCCCACCTTCTTTGGTCTCCAACAAAAGATCTTCTTCCTTTTTTTCTTTACTCATTTTCTTCTTTCTTGTATTTTTTTTGTTAAAATTCTTTCTTGTATTATAACAATCTATCATTTTCACTCAAAATTATTGTCAAAAAAGCAAAATATAAAAAGGACACTAACAATTTCAAAGCTACAAAACTTCATTGCATCATCCAAAACCTCACCAACATCTATATTATCTTCCGAGGCCTCAACCCCACATATCTAAAGTTTCTTCAATGATACGACAAGAATCAGTGATAAAGATGTTTTAGTCCTATTAATTAAAGTTATCGTGCATAATATTTTACACTCAAATTCATAAAAACTAAAAATTACATATTAGAAATACAAGATTCAAAGTAGTATAAATAGTTTTGGCTTTTATAAAACAAAGAAATGAAAAAAACAAAAGTAAAATATAAAAAGAGGAAAACAAGAGAAAAACATTGGACCACATGTTTCATTATCATAAGAATGAACTAACAATCAACAATGATGCAAGAAATTGAATTAAACACTATCCTAGAACATGAAATTCACAATTATGACTAATCCACTTTCGTGGCACTAATCATTTAACTAATTATCCAATCATCAATAATTCTCGTTAACAATCAAATAATCAATAAGCATTAATAAAAAAACTCCAATAAAGTCAATAAACATCCTAATCATCAACTCTTGTTCGTTAGATATGTAAATCTCATAAAAGGTTTGGTTCAAACATCAACTCATCTTAATCTACCATAATCCATGTTGTAACTAAAAGACTAACAACTAAAATATAGAAAAGAGAAAGAAAAAGATATAAACATGAATTTATAAAGATAGAGGTGAATAAATCTTTCGGTAGAATGACATAATACGATAAAGATCAATCCAAACATGTAAAGAGAGTTTGGACCTAAAATCAACTCCATGGAGAAGAAAACTTAGGTTTAGATGCATTTTTACAAGTATTTATAAGAAGGGAACAAAAGTTAAGCAGAATAGCGGTTGGCAGTCACTTTTGGCAGTCAAAACCGCCAATATTTTTTTCGTGTCAGCTCTGGTGGTCACTTTGGTGGTCAAGTGACCGTTAGGATCATCCCCAGAAGTATGTTCTCTTCAACTTGGTCCATGTTATCTCATGGCCGTTGGGACTGTTCCCCAAACTTTTTAAAACTTTATATCTTCATAACTTCACAAGTGTAACTCCAAATTCACTTCCGTTTGGACCTATATTTCTCTTTTGATGCTTTTCAATCTAATCATTATGGTTTTTCACATGATTGAGATTTTCTAGAACCTCCATGTTTAAACTCCGAATCACATAAATACGTAAAAAGATTCAAAACATATGTAATATATTAGAAACAAGACTATATGATCCTAAAATATGAAACATGCGAATGCAAAACTCAAATACATGTTTACAACACTAAATAATGTGAAATGAGATGAAAAGTGAACAAAACAAAAATGTTAAACATGTATACTATATAGATATCAGCTAAGACTAACTCTGTCAAAGTCATGAAATGTGGAATCGTGAAAATTTGTTATATCATGTCTCTAATCAATATCTTTTATACACTAGTGCTTAAGAAAGAAATAGACGCTTAATAAACAAGTGATTCATAGTCTAATGTCTAAAAATTTAGTCGATTTTAGACTATGTAAATGTTTGTATATAAAAATATAGTAAAAAGTAATAAATAAATAATATATATATATATAATAATGGGCAAGGAGTCTCTTCCAATTATGCTATGAATTTGAAACATTAATATAAGTCATATTCTGTGTGATATGGGTCATGATCTGTATGATCGCATATCAGTAAATAGAAGTAGTTTTTGCAACAAACTGCTTTGAGTTGGTGATCATAGTATCTATACCAACATATTAGTTTGTTTTCTCGATATATTTAAAAGAATTCGTCATAATTAAATATTTATCTTTTTTTTCTCTATCTTTTTTGTTTCGTGTAGTCTAACTTCTAAAGCATGTAAGTTAACACAGCATGTTAGACTTTATCAGCATAATATTACTTATGCAAACTCTCACCTTCCGGTTTAAATTTCTAAACCGTTTTAATTTTTAATATATATTCAAATTAATTCAAATCTCAAAAATATATTCAAATTTTAGACTAAAAAGTATATAACATAAGTACAAGGTCCATACGTCCATTAGTAAATCAAAATTTTATTTACTGTTTTACATCATGTATAGGGGGATTAATTTTAGAAAATATGAATTATCCATATTAATGGAGGCAATACTAGAGATCTCCAACATAATGTGGTAAAACTGTTCATCATGACTCCGCTTGTTAAAGATAAATTAGTTTACCGTGAGCATATAGTGTTGATAGAACTGTATATAGTGAATCTTTATTGGTGCGGATGAAAATTTTCATTGTCAAATATCGTGTTTTCAAATTTTGTAGAGAGTTAAATTTAATTTACTCATCAATCATCATTTATAATATGATAAGCATTTAAAATATATTTTAATAATAATGTAACTGGAAAAATATTATAAATCTTAAATTTAAAAGTAAAGAAAATACCATAAATATAGAATTAGAAAGGAGCATCCCAATTATCACCATTTCTAGATTTTAAGCGGAAAAACATACATTTACAAAAGAAGAGAACAAATTATCCAATTTGAATTTAATGTAATTATTGATCATAGTAAATATAGACATAAAGGTAATCGTAAAAAAAAAAAATTTTAAATAAACCATGTATTTGTGACAGTTTTATGACCGTCTATATGCGTTTAGAACCATTTATTTTTGCTTACTAATAATATTGCATAGTTATAACTTTAAAAAAGTCGATAGGGTTTATGGACACCTAGTCTATGATCAATTGCATTACGACTTTGATCAAAGGCATACACACCAAACGTCTTTGTGTCACAATATTATTATTAAGGAGCTATCTGACTCTGAGGACTGTAAAAAAATTACTGCTTCTTCAACCAATTTTTTACGAATCACTGTTTCACAGCCATAGAACATTCAAAGCACTATGTTGGGTTCATTTGGTCTCCTTTTGTGTCTTTAAGTCAACTAAACGTTGTTCTGAATTTCGATTTTAACTTAACAACTTTTTTTACAAAAGATTTTCATACTTTATTAAAGATCAAAATTCTTGTTCTTTAATGAGCAAAAAGTTTACATAAATAAATATGTTATTAACAGTCTAAATCAATATATTAATCTATTTTTTTTGTATTTTCCATGGTTTTGTAAATTTGTTAAATTCAAAATCACCAAAAGGAAAGAATAAGAATTACAGCCATAAACAATCAACCTTAGGTGAATAAAACTATTTTAATGGATAAGTGAAATAGAACGGAAAAAAAACATGTAAATTGAAGTGAACGACATGATATTATTGTTTTTATATGTGACATTAGCATGAAATAAACTAAAAGATTTATATTATTTTCAAGGAAAAGGATATAAAGAGTATTTGTGGTCAAGCGAGTATTCGGTAGGTAAATGGACCCACCAGTTTGGGTAATTGGAGACATGAACAGATGGGCTTAAAAGTTCTTACGACTTGAGACTTAGTTAGTTTAATCTCTTTTCATTGGATCTTACCTTCATGTTCTCCAGACACTTTGATGCACACTGTATTTCTTTATTCATTAGGGAGACTAATTTATATACCAACTTCCTTATTATTTTGTTTTCCCTAAATCGATTCTTAGTCTTTCGCTTAACCATGAGTCCATGGCCGTACCTTCTTAAAAAAAAAACATCACCCTGCCTAAAAGAAAATTTATTTGATTTGTTTCCGATCATTACACCCGTGCTTTTGATCGTGCCATTTATTTTAAACCTACGCCTAAGTCTACAATTCATTATAGTAATCAGTGTGATAATATATAATATCAAATAAAACTATTAACATTAATATCAAATATTCTGATATTCTATATTTGATGGAAATGAAACATTGAAAAGGTGCAACCGACATACTCGTGTTTTAATATTGTAGTAGCACCAAATTTATCAATGTAGCATGTGGTTTGTGTCCACAAAATCCATTTTTCTTCATTTAGTTCGTTGTCTTCTAAAATCATTCGGTCTTCATATTGTAAATATATATTTCTTCTTCTTTTTTTCTTTATAAAAGTTTAATCTTTTCTCATATATAGAAAGTAGCAAGTTTGAATATTTACCACTCGAAGCCAAGAAAACTCAAATGAAAATAATCAATTACCGGGAAGGAAAATTGAGTTTGTAATTTACATTGGCCAGTCTGTTTCTATGAACCGTAAGCGAGCAAACCCATCATGGATTTTTTTTTTTTAACTTCTTGGGAAGTGATTAATTTATTTGGTTACTGTGTCCATGTCCTCAAAATATATAATTCGCAGTCTAAGTAATGAGATACTTTTGAATCCGAATAAACGATCTCAAAGAGATACCATTAGCGATATGAGTCATGTTATTATCCAAGATATTCGATTTGTTTGGTGAAACATTACCAATGAATTATTCACGGAATCGCGATCGTTACCAATTATTTTTTTACTGATATGGCTAATATGATTTCATTAATCTACAATTTCAGTAAAAAAAGATAAAGAAAAAATTTAGTTGTTAATTAATCTATTAAACTTAATTTGTTTATTAATGAAAGTTAACACCATTTTCCGCGATTGGTTTTCCATCAGATTTTCATCCTACAAAATAATTATATTTATTCCATAGTTTTATCATTGTATTATGTCATAAAATCGGAATCAATATTGATTCCCTACATTTTTTCAATACAGCAATCTAAAAATATATAGAATTGAACCCACGAGTAATTAGTGGATTGGTGAACTCAAATTATTAAGTAGCACACATTCATATGCAGATGTAATCAGAGAGGGACACTTGAGAGACAAATTCCCTAAGAAAACTGGTAATCGAAAGCGTGTGTGGTTTCGACTTTTAATGGTAATAAATGAATGGAAGAAAAGTCTCATATTATGTGTATGCAAAAAAGCATGTGGTGAAAGCCAGACTAAAGCTGAAATTTTATCCCAACAGTATCTGATCTCTTGATGAACTATTTTACTCACCCAGATGAATAGGATGAAACATTTTGATGGATAAAGACACGAAGACCAATAACACTATTTGAACATACATGCATTGTACCCTAGAGGAAATCTTTCTGTCTTACAAAAAGAGGAGTAAAAAGAAGACATAAAACTTAATTTGTCAAAGCTTCTTTTAATCGGAAGAGGGTTTATTTGCCCCAGTTTTAGTGGGTTTCTTTTAATAGCTACCTCTCAAATAAGTCAAGGATAAGGATAAATTCAACAGTACTTCTATATGATTTTGATGTATGCGCGACCGATCGATCTCGAGATCAATAATTGTCACGACAAGAGATAGAACTAAGATGTAGACATTAAGTGCTCAATGGTGAGATGCTAGAAGTGGTGTGGTGGGTATAAGTGTGGTAAATATGGTAGGTACAATCAAAATGATATCATCCAAATATAGAAAGTCAATGATATACATCTTGGAATATTTTTGTGGTACATGCATGCAGTTAAAATGATGATGAAAATGTTCAAATTAATATTTATATATTAAAAATGTTTGCCAGAACAAAGAGAATTGGAAATTAATCACTTAGTTGGTTTTATTTCATCCCTTTCTTTAGAAGTTATAAGTTTATTACTAGACCATAAAATCAAATAGTTATCTTACTTTTGTATAGTTATATTTAACTCCTAAACCAAAAGAAAAGAAAAGAAAGAAGAAGAAATTTAGAACAAAAGTGATGCATGCAAGCAATCGCCTCAAATATGAGAAATTGAGAACAATATGAATACCAGTTAACAAATAACACAACAATTTTACTAACTACCGGGCCAATAGGAATTCACCAAATAGAAACTGGAAATGTAGAATTGTGTAATACTATGATTTATTTCATGGTAGAATTGTGTGGATGATAAAATTTTGTAAAAGTATGAATTATTTCGTGTTAGTGATCGACGATATGAAAAGAAAAAAAGAGGATATGGCATGGTGTGACGATAATGCATGACGAAGTGACGCATCGCATTGGAATCATGCTTTTAGAACAAGTTTAAAAATCAAATCAAACCTTTATTTATTTGCTTGTGATTTTGTGTTGTTACCTTTCCGTCCTTTAATATTGTCCTTCCTTTCGTTACCAAATTTCAAAAGACAATTGATGATGTTATGCTTTATTTCAAAGTTTTGTGGAAAATTGTCATTTCATTTCTCACTTGTTTTGTATATGACACTGTCTTTGTGCTAAGCCCGTACGATCTCGTCGTACAATACTCAAAAGCATATTCATTGAACCCACTTTTTCCAATTACGATCCACTTTCCTTTGATGTTTCTAATTTAAACAATTTGTGATATAGCTCGAGAGAAAATACGACCATACACTAAACAAAAAAAAAAGTTCGAATGGTTAGATGGAAACCACTTAAAATTTTAGATTTAGCCTGCCAATGGCAGAAAACATGTATGCCAATTAAACTATATAGATTATATTTTTTAACAAAAAAAAAACTATATAGATGATGTTGACGGAAAAAAATGGATGATATATTTTTAAGAAAAATATTAATTTAAAACCAAAAAACAATACATAAATGTGCAGTCACAAATTTGGTGGTGGAATCAGAGATATATTTATGAGAACTTTTACAAAATACCTTTTTTGATTTATCAATACAAAATACCATTTTTACGGCAGATTTTCAAATTTATTACACTCCTTTAAAAATATATATGACACATATGCATCAAGAAAAGAAGAATACTCCATTATTTATGTCACTATATATAGATTCCATCGACATAAAAAGATGAGATATAGAGATTTAAACACAATCTCCAAAGCTCATTTCGACTGTCAAAGAGAAATCACTTTCTCATGTGGTTTTTTGGATCTTTCCCTACCCAATCAATTTTCAGTACTCGCCACTTTAACTCTTAATTATTTATAATCTTGATTACTTTCCTTATTTAATTTATTATATAATGTTAACCTCTGCACCAGACACGGTCCTGCCTTCACGTTACGCACTAAAAGTATTTATAGATTATGCGTGGTTTTCAAAAAATTGATGTAAGTTGTACGTATTTGTACTTATCCGTATATGGAGTGGTAATGAAAAATTATTTCGTGTCTTTTCTATGGATACTATTATTAATGTTATAGTTGGGAAGTAATGAATGATAAACTCTCTAATAAAATTGATGAATGCTTCAATATACTGTAAATATTGCAGCAAAGGAACGCGTGACCTGGTTCGAGGCAAATACATTTGAAAATCATACTTTTACATGTCCGATGGATGGCTATTGATTGGTTAGTTCAGTTGATAGTGCGATAAGTGGAGTAAGATGGCAGTTACATTACATCTCCAAGATAGTTCGAGAGATATGTTGGGACTCCAAGAAAATTGACAAGCCATTTCAACACTTCACCTAGAATTACTTAGCTTAATGGGCAATAAATTTCTGAAAATTGTTAATGCTCCTTCATTCCAGATTCGGCATAGTTGGTTCAAATGGTTTTATGGTCGGATGAATGGCGAATTTCTTTTGAGCTGCAGCTTTTAAAGATTAAGTTCTCCGAAGTTGAGTTGATATATAGGATTTCTTTGTTCTCGTTTATGAGCACTTCTCTGCCATATTATTTACAGATGTATATAACATTTTGATTAATCAATATAAAAAATACAATTGCTGTCAGAAAAAAAACAAAAGCAAAAAAAAACCAACAAAGAGTTTATGTTTGGGTGTGTGTGTTTAGATTTTATGTTTATTTAATGGGTGTGTATTTTTTTTTCTTTTTAGATTTTGCAAATTGTTTTCTCGAGTTAGCCTTGAGAATTGTAGATTTCTTCCAATGAACTGTAATCAGCTGGTACCACTACAAGACGGGATGTACAAGTTTTGTTACAATATATCAATCATACAAATATTACCTGTTAGCGATATCCACTACTCTTTACTTTGTTAAAAACTATTTGAATATTGTTTATCGTTTTCCTCGTTAAAATATTTTTACCATTTTATGTCACCAATCAGAAAATTTACTTGCACATAAACATTACGTTTGGGACAGCCATAAAGTCAGAAACTCCAAAGTTTTAATTTTAACTTTAGCTGTATTCATTCTATTGAGTTTTGGATGGTTCGAGATAGTTTGTCAAAGAATTGACCGGCGAACAAATTATTTACCAAAAAATCTTGCCACCTTTCACTTCCAACAGATGCTAGAGGAACCGGGTTGTTAATGGTGATTTAAAAAAATATATATAGTGTGTACACAAGTTACAACTAGCTAGGGTTTTGAATTTTGACTGCATCCACGGGATCGGTAAACAAGAAACAATTAGGGACCACATCATTGGTTTCCATGAAATAATTTGATATTAATGAAAATAAGCAATAACCAACAGTAATTAATTAATTAACACAAATATCCTATGTGATGTTCCCTAGAAGTAAACCATAAAGCCATCTTGCAACATTCAACCATCCACATGCACGTTGTGACACCATCATGGTAAGTTATTCGAAAATCCTGCAATTAAATTATAACATAGATCATCAGCTTTAGTTATGTTAAATATGTTCTCATTTTTTCTTAGTTTGCGGGGGAAAATGATTTTTTTTGTTAAGGGTAAATTGATTTGCATGTACGCAACGTATTTGTACGTAGGTATGCACAGATACAAAACACTAGTATATGTTATTGTATATCGTACTAGCTTCTCTTTTTTATATAAATATATAAATATATATATATATATATATAACTAGCTTCTCTTGCTTTTGCAATATCACGTGCAAAGTTTATGATTATAGGTTTAGGTCGAACATTACATGCATGGACGATTCTTTAAGTATTTAACATTAAACCCCTTGCATGATTTTTCTTTCCTCCACAAAATTGCTCATCCGACATACTTCTTACCACTTGGTTCGGGCGATTTGACCGGCCTTCACTATCATTCATGAGTCATTTAATTGAGTTCATCACAACTCAAGTGTACCTGTTACTTATGTTTCTATGTCTTTCCAGAACTCATTCAAAAGACAATATTTCTCCAAAATGAATAAAAACCAAATTGACATCTTCCGCAAAGATCTTTGTAAAAAGTCAATAGTCAAAGATTTACAAAGATCTGTCGGTGCCTCCCATAGCCTTTCCGTATAGCACAACAAAACTATTGTGTCGTCGAGATGAAACGTATGGAGTCAAAATCACTAAGTACATAAAAGGTCCAGAAAACGTACATAAAAGGTCCAGAAACCGCCCTCCAACTCCTACAGAGATAATGAAAGAGTGCGGTACTACCTTCCATCTCGGTGCACCCGCGTCCACCTGCTTCTAAGCCTTGTCAGTGGGGAGCTCCCACGTGGCATTACCCAATATTCCGTATTAAAAAAAATTCTTAAAACGATTCATCTTATCAATTTTTTGCTGTCATTATTCAAATATTTAATAGCTCGTTCTAGTTATTTTTCTTGGAACTGTCTAGTGTATTTATGGATCATCCCCGGAAATATCGGAAATTGACAGGTAGAAATCGGCAAAAGAATAGAAAAAATGCGGGCTGGATTGCTGACGTCATCTTATGATGATTTTTAATAAAAGTTTTGCATATACTGAACTTTTTTGTTATTGATTTAATACAATATTAGGATCGGATCCACACATATTTGATATTTTAATTTCAAATACAGTGATTCGTGAATAGTGACACTATTTGCTATTGTTTATGACCATTTTGCCTCCATCTGGAAAAAAAATTTAGTACATAAAAACATAGACATTTTATTTACATAAATTTTGTCCATTAATTTTTTCAGAAACAGATTAATACTTTTCCAAAAAACATGAACATTTTATTTATATAAATTTTATCCATATTTATAAAATTAATAAGTTATATTTTAGCCAAACTAAAAATATAACACTAAATAATAGATTTTAACCAAACTAAAAACTAAATCCTAAATTATAAAATAGTAAACTCAAACATTATAATTTTTTTTTAACAAAAACTAAACCCTAAATTGTAAAGGAGAAATCTAAACATAATCGTCTCATGAACAAAACTATAACATATAGTTGTCTACGAAAACTCGTGGATTTAAATTATAATTTTTAACCAAATTTAAAACTAAACCTTAAATTATACAATAGAGAACCCAAACATTATAAAAAAAAAATTAAAAAAAAAACTAAACCCTAAATTGTAAAGGAAGAATCCAAACATAATCGTCTCTTGGACAAAAATATAACATATAATTGTCTGCAAAAACTCGTGAATCTAAACTATAGATTTTAACTAAATTAAAAACTAAACTCTAAATTATAAAATAGAGAACCCAAACATTATAAAAAAATTAAAACAAAAGGTAAACCCTAAATTGTAAAGGAGAAACTCAAACATAATCATCTCATGGACAAAAATATAACATATAGTTGTTTACGAAAACTCGTGGACCAAAAAAAATATAGATTCGAAAAAATAGTTTGAGATAGTAAAAAAACAAAAAAAATTTCACACTGTCAAAAATGGTATTTTTGAATATCATAAGAAAAAAAATTTCGAATGCCACAAAGAAATCTGTCACATTTCTACAATTAATTCTGTATTCTATTATCTATATTGTAATATAATAATGGTACTAGTACAACTACTAGATTACTGGTCACATGATTATTTTATTGAAATTTTTTTTTAAATTAAACGAGAGGGTAACAAAATATCGACCATCTAATATATTTTACTAGCTAAAATAAAGTGGACAATTCGAGAGTACTATATAGTTGTCCTTAAGAATATTCTTCTATTAACCTTTTATCCAAGTCTTTATTAAAATATTTTGAAAAAAAAAAACCTTTTATTCAAGCTAGTAGTATTGACCATTACGGAAAATAAAAAGAAATATATTAATGCCACTTTTTGTAATGAAAAGAAAAAGAAAAATAAACGACAAAAGAGCGAATAAGAAGATAATTAAATCCAATTAAATACGAATAGTAAGCCGATCACTTAATTCGTGGATTTAACATATTGTGAACTTACCTTTACACCCTTCGATATCTTCATCACCTGACCTCTATATATATTAACCCTTCCTCCTCATTGTTCCTCACACCCTTAAAGCTTCAAACAAAAACCAGATTAAGCTTATTCACCATTTTCACTCTTCTTTAAGCTCTCTCTACCTCAAAATTCTCTCATTTTGATTCTTAACCACAAAACACAAAACCAAAAACATGCCGGAGGCACCAAAGATCTCAGCTTCAGAGGTTTCTGATCAGAGCCTCGCCGAGAAAAACAAGAATAAGCTCCAATTCATCGAGGAAGTGACTTTGAATGCTGATGATGTCCAGAGACGAGTTCTTGAAGAGATCCTTTCACGCAATGCTGACGTGGAATACCTCAAACGACACGGGCTCCAAGGACGAACCGACCGTGAGTCTTTCAAACATGTCATGCCTGTCGTAACTTACGAAGATATTCAACCCGAGGTCAACAGAATCGCTAATGGTGATAAATCACAAATCCTCTGTTCTCACCCCATCTCCGAGTTCCTCACAAGGTTTAACCATTGTTCTATATTTCTTCATTCTTCTCTTCTTACAGACGTCTTTATGATCAATCTCTCTGCTTTTTGCTCTGTTTCAACATTTCGGCAAAGATTTTAAGATCAGCCTCTCTGTTTCTTGTTCTGTTTTCATCATTCAGGCTAAGATTTTAAGATTTGAATCTCTAAAGGGTCAGTTTTGGGTTTTAATGGGTACTCAAAAAGGTTTTAACTTTCTCATCCGTTCACTGTTAAAACCTTTATCCAAAAAGAAAATTTCTTATGGGTCTACTTTTTTTCGAAATCATTGACATTAATACAAAAAAAAAGAACAACTTTCATATATTTTCTAAGAAATTTTGAGCCTAACATGGATTTTATGTTAATTATGTCAACAGTTCTGGAACTTCTGGTGGAGAGAGGAAACTGATGCCAACAATTGAAGAAGAACTAGACAGAAGAACACTTCTGTACAGTCTCTTGATGCCTGTGATGAACCAGTTTGTTCCTGGTCTTGATCAAGGCAAAGGAATGTACTTTCTGTTCATCAAATCCGAATCAAAGACACCAGGTGGTCTCCCTGCTCGTCCTGTCTTAACCAGTTACTACAAATCCTCTCACTTTAAAAACAGACATTTTGATCCTTACAACAACTACACAAGTCCAAACCAAACTATCCTTTGTCCTGACTCTTACCAGAGCATGTACTCTCAAATACTCTGTGGTTTATGCCAACACAAAGAGGTTCTTCGTGTTGGAGCTGTTTTTGCCTCTGGTTTCATCAGAGCCATCAAATTTCTTGAGAAACATTGGCCTGAGCTAGTCCGTGATATTAGAACGGGTACTCTCAATTCTGAGATCACTGATCTTTCGGTTCGTGAGGCGGTTGGGGAGATTCTTAAACCGGATCCAAAGCTTGCGGATTTCGTCGAATCCGAATGTAGGAAGACTTTTTGGCAAGGGATTATCACTAGACTTTGGCCAAACACCAAGTATGTGGATGTGATTGTGACTGGAACAATGTCACAGTATATTCCAACTCTGGATTATTATAGCAATGGTTTGCCTCTTGTCTGTACAATGTACGCTTCTTCCGAGTGTTACTTCGGTGTGAATCTTAGGCCGCTCTGCAAACCAAGTGAGGTCTCTTACACTCTCATACCGAACATGGCGTATTTCGAGTTCTTGCCTGTTCATAGGAACATTGGAGTCAGTAGCTCAATCAGTCTTACAAAAGCACTCACTGAGAAAGAACAACAAGAGCTTGTTGATCTTGTTGATGTCAAGCTTGGTCAGGAGTACGAGCTCGTTGTCACCACCTATGCCGGTAAGAAAACCCACAATATTTGTGCTCAATATGACTATCTTCCATTGACTTAGTTACAGAAGTTTGAATCTTTAAAACTAAAATATATATATTCTCTTGTAATTGTCTACGCAGGGATTTACAGGTACAGAGTAGGTGATGTTCTGAGAGTGGATGGTTTCAAGAACAATGCGCCACAATTTAGCTTCATTTGCCGCAAGAACGTTGCGCTAAGCATTGATGCAGACAAAACCGACGAGGTTGAGCTTCAAAACGCAGTTAAAAACGCGGTAACACACCTTGTTCCTTTTGATGCTTCACTCTCCGAGTACACTAGCTATGCGGACACTTCATCTATCCCGGGCCACTATGTCTTGTTTTGGGAGCTCTGCTTGAACGGTAACACGCCAATTCCTCCCTCGGTCTTCGAGGATTGCTGTTTAACCATAGAGGAATCGCTTAACAGTGTGTATAGACAAGGAAGAGTCAGTGACAAGTCCATTGGACCATTGGAGATCAAGATGGTCGAGTCAGGGACTTTCGATAAGCTCATGGATTACGCGATAAGCTTGGGGGCATCAATCAATCAGTACAAGACACCAAGGTGTGTAAAGTTTGCTCCGATCATTGAGCTTTTAAACTCTAGGGTTGTTGATAGTTACTTCAGCCCCAAGTGTCCTAAATGGGTCCCTGGGCACAAGCAATGGGGAAGTAACTAAAGAGGAAACGTTGAGGAAGAAAAGGGACTCTTTATGAGGTAGAAGGTTCTAGTCCCATTTGAACTGTTTTTGTAATCAAATGCATATCGAGAAAAGTTATCAATTATTATCTCTGTGTGTCTAATCTTCATCTTAATTTTAATTTTGCTTTACTACTGTTTTTGTTTTAAAATATGTTTAGTTTCCTTTGTACATAAGCAGTTTATGTTTCTCCAAGTGACTCTAAATTTCTCCAGCTTTTAATCTAGTTTTATCTTTATTTTACTTTATTTATTTATTTGCAATTAGCTAAGGTTGAAGTTAAAAGGAGAAAAAAACTTCTACTTATTAACATATTACGCATCTGAGAGCTTTACTTGTTTCGTATTTGCTTCAAAAAAAAACAAAATCATTAGAAAACCATGATTTTCTCTGATTATTATGCGTCTTTAGTATATATATATATATATGTGTGTGTGTGTGTCATCGAGAGATGAACAAGAAGTCAAGAATCATCAAAGATTAATCAAGGATCGAAAAATGTTTATTTTTAGGCTTCAAAGAATATAATTTAGGTAGTTAAATAATATATATGTAGATCCGACATTTTATGTTTTATATGAAATACAATAATGTCATGCATTTCATACTATTATATAACTCGAGGCTCGAGCAAGTATTTTATCTATCTATTATGTATTAACGTCAGAGGTAGCATACATAAATATAAATCTTATTGCATTCTAATAGTTTATAATACATGAATATACAGATCATCTCGGAATTGACGATAGATATGACGATATTTTCCCAAGTTGTGAGAACAATAGTTCCCTGTGTGACCACCAGAGTCCACAAAACTGGTCTTAGAAGTCGGTTTTTGGCAATCTGGAACCTGTTCTTCCTCTCGATGGACTCCAACGACTGATCTTTCAACTTCAAAACTTGTCTATGCTCCGACATGGGTTCTCTTTTGTAATGTCCCACCACAATTATATTCTCTACCAGGTCTCAGTGTAATACCATCCGGGGTTGGTAAACCTTTGCACACACAGCACTCAACTTTCAATCCCTTCTTCAATGGCACTGTCAAGGTCAAGATAGAGATTGATTTGACCAAATCACTCGGTCTTGGAGCCTTCCGCCTCTGCTGCAAGCTTTTCAGGCTGGACTCTTGTAGCTAAGTGGTCTAAGGTTCCTCTTATGGTTTCACCTGTTAAGGTTGTATCGCCTACAAGACCACCTCTTACTCATTCGCAACTGTTAGAAGAGGATGATATCAGAAAATCTGCGCAAGACGTCATTAGGATAAGGATGCAAGCTCTAGATACTGCCTCTCCTCATCTATCTGCAATAGGAAAAAGGAAAGGCATAGGCAAAGGCAAAAGCTTTTCCTACTAGTGATATTGATACGGGATCAGTTATGGCAGATTCTTTCTCCAGTGTTAATGGTTCAACTTTCAGAAGGCAATCACCACCGCGAGAGCCTCCTGTCTCCCAAGCATAAGAACTTTCGCATACCCCAAATCTTTTGTCAATGAAGTGTTTCTTTTGGAATTTAAAAGGCTTTAACGGCAAAGCAAGACAACTACTACTTAGAAGATGGTTTAACTCCAATCGTCCATTGATTGGAGCTCTTTTGGAAACTCATGTGAAGCAAGATTCTTTAGCTGACATTGTACATCGTTCTTTCCCTGGATGGAACTTCGAAGCCAATTACTCTGTGGAGGCAGACAATGGCGAGTAGTTGTGGTCTGGGATCATATTCTTTCTGTTATCACTTATCTCAAATCGATTTTTTATTTATTACTTTTATTACGAAAGAGTGATATCGATTTGGAGTTTTCTCAATACAGTTTAATTAGCTACCATCAAGTTTTATTATCGCATAAATAAAGAGATTAATAATTATTTCATAAACCAAACATAATGTAATATATGTAAATATGGTAGTTTAATTAAGATGTTGATCGTGGCCAAATTTCGATGATTTTTCAGTCGTTGGATCTAAGAAAATTTGGTTAAGAATTCATCTTCTATATTTTTCTTTAAACTTGTATCATCATCTTACTGAAAACTAGAACTACGAGGAATCAAAAGTATACGAAATTATATATTTAGTAGATACTAATACTTTCATGATTCATCGAACGACATAATACTTCTTTTTGGGGCATGCACATGAGTCAACTTATACCTAACATACTGTTGCCACTCGTTCATGCAACAAACTAATGAAGTTGTGATGTGAACTTTGTTATTATAATAACTCTTTTCTTATTTTATTTATGCTTTTATTTCTATTCATACTTACTAAAAATATTCCTTTCACGGATTGCTGGATAAGTTATATAGTATTGGCTACATTATTTAAGGGATCATCTCTATAGGTTTCAGTCACTTTGTGCAATTTTTTTTGAAAAAAATAATACAAATTAAGTCGAAATTCTAAGCGAATAAACCAAAATATCCCTCACGTACGTTTTACAATATAGTTATTGGTCTCTTTCTTTTAAAGTCTTTTATATCCAATATCAACCAACAACCATTTTAGATAGGTAGAACTTCTACCGAACTGGCTAAATTGGCCAAATTTGGCCAATATCATTGCAACCAAACCGAACTGCATTGAAATTTGGCCAATATCAACCAACAACCAATTTTTTTATATGGATTATTCTACCGTAGAACAATCCAGAAAAAAAAAATAGACTTCCTTAAAGGCAACTGATATACGTACAAATTCAGATTTAATTGGGTCAAAAGAGTCTTATTCTAACCGATGAACTAATTATGATTCTTTCTTTTCTAGATCAAAATAAAAATAATTGATTATAATCTTATATTTACATGATGATAATGCTGTCTTTGTCTAACTGATTTATTTATATAGCTCATGTGTAACTGTTCTTTTGATAAATAAAAATATTTCTTATTTATTAAAATGGTTTTTTTGGGAGGAATTACTTTCACTAATCGTCATATCTACATTGTCCTCTAAAATCCTTTAGTAATCCTAGTTGGAGCATATTCGAATCTAGGATGCTTAAACTGAGGGCGAATCCACTCGATCAACCCATTGACGAGTAATCATTATGTGGGTGGATTTGAAACCTTATAATTAAAATCAAACTAACTATCTAATTCTAAATTAAAGGACATTAGTTGATAAATGAAAGAAAAAGTAAAAGTTTGAACATCTAACTTCTAAGGTAAATATATATTTGAATAGTGTTTGGTTTATCATTTAATACAAATCAATGTTATTTATGAGGGATTGTTGTAAGTGAAATCATGTTGTTTCTGTACTTCTAACTTGTAAGGCTTAAACATGAGACACAAAATGATAAACCGATTTGGTTTTTCCTTTCTAGTTTCTACACTACAATCAAACATTGGTTTTTGTTTGGGCTACATTTGGTAGTAATGGGACTTTACTGGGCCACAATAAACAGAGCCCTCATCTCTTTGTACACTCCAATCCATCTTTATTTGTTGTTGAATTTTACATTTCCTTTGGTTTCAATCATTTTCATTATAATTTATACTACCAAGTATATAGTAAGCAACTTTAATTTTTTTTTACAAAATGCAAATTTCTTTAGTAAATAGTTTTATTCTTGTAGATACAATTGATTTAATACAAAAGAAATAGTAAAGTCTTACTCCAAAAATCATATTGTCTTAATTAACCTTTTTTTTAAAATACACTACATTATAATGATTGCAACGACACTTGCGAGTATTTGTATTCGCTTTTTCCCCACAAATTTTCACAATGATTAACATTATTTGGTAAAACGAGATATAAAAGCAAAGTAAACAAACAATTCAACTATAAGAACAAATGACGATTCATCTTTTGTTTGGAGTGGAACACAAGTACAAATCATAACATATCTATACGTAAAACCAAGACAAGAATTATTGCTGTGAAGTAAAATCATATGTAGTTTTAGAAATAAGTAAACCCGAAATATCACAAAAGTACCCCAAATTCAAAGATAAAGAATATATCAAAATATATAAAAAAAAGCAGAACGAAACTGTTTTTTTTTTTGTTTTTTCTTATTGACACCATAATCTTCTTCAAGCTCTAAGCAGTAGATCCCTTGAGCTTCTTGGTGATGGTAGCAATGTACTTGCCTTGGTGAAATGCTTGCTCTAGCTCCAGCTTTGTTGGCTGCCTCGAACCGTCTCCTGCAAATGTTCCAGCTCCATATGGACTTCCACCTTTCACATTCTCCATCTCGAACATTCCCGCGCCAAATGTGTAACCGATCGGAACAAATAACATCCCATGGTGAACCAGCTGAGTGATCGCCGTCAATCTATAGATTACACAAAAACATTTTAGATATATATATAGAGAGGCAAGAGATGATGTGAAGTGTTAGTTCTTGATGAGAACTTACGCAGTGGTTTCTTGGCCACCACCTTGAGAACCAGTGCTGTAGAAGATACCAGCTGGTTTACCGGCAAGTGACTGAGTCCTCCAGAGTCCACCAGTTGCATCTAAGAAGGCTTTGAACTGAGCAGCCATCATACCAAACCTTGTTGGGAAACCAAAGACAAACCCATCAGCTTCAGTTAGCTCATTTGGGGTTATGATTGGGGATTCACTCTTTGGTGGTGCGCTCATCTTTGACAGTACTTCTTCTTGAAGCGTCTCTGGTACCTGCGGACAACAAATTCATCAGGTTCATTGATTCATTCACATGGATTTATATAGCTAATCCTAATGGTAATTTGTCCTGTGCTAATCAAACAGAAACTAAAATGCAACTACATGTAATTGTAAAGGAGTTGCAACAAGAATATCAACAAATCCTCAATCTCGATAAGCAGAGTCCAAAACAAAACCTTGCCCTTGTAGCCATATACTGAGTAAAAAACGCAGACAAGAGTAATGAAAACTCTATGAGACTAGAAATTTGCAAATCAACTCAGCAGTTAAGAATCCAAAATTAAGAAACTTGGAAATGGCAATGGCCCAAGAATACTGGAAGCTAATGTTAGAATGTCTAATCATTTCTTCTACTTTATAGACTCAAATCCTAGTATTATAGACTTCATAGCCACTTAAAACCATTGACATAGTTTCTCACTGAAACATAAAGGTCACTTTTGTGCTTGTGAAATTGACAATGCAATAGAACAAAGTAGTAAACAATATCATCACCTGCCATAGTTTGGCTTCAACACCTTCAACAGAAGCAGCTCCTTTCCTTATTTCTTCTGCCAATTTTTCCACATGACCATACATAGAGTAGTACCTGCAATTGTCAAAAGAACTTGAGTCAATTTGCGATCAAACCCAACAAGCAGCTAAATCACAATCCATGAAAGATTCAATCTTTTAGTATCAAAGATCCAAAATTGAATCACAAGACCAATGAAACAACATATAAAGCAAATTGCTTCGTCCCAAAAGTAAAAGTTTCAAACCATCACAAAGTCAAGAAATTTACACAAATTAGGACCAAATCGAAGCAAAAGCAGAGAGTAATCAACAAAACCATAGGAAAATTCTTCGATAAACATTGATTAAAATCAAATCAGGTCACTGAAGCGTGAAGCATGATTTTACAGCTTAACCCATCGTTTAGCTCCAAAAAAATCGAATATTTAATCACCCAAAAAAAAGAGAAAAATAGAAAATTTTACATACACGATATACACTTTAGTCGCCATGGAAGTAGCAAGTTCGTTTCTCTCGAGAATCTTTCTGATTTCTTCTGCTAATGTTTAATGATCTGAAAATGCAGAAAGCATATATATAGAGGTCGAAAAGATGATCTGTGTTCTTTATCCTTTTTTTTCTTTTCCAGAACTATTTAAAATTCCATCAAATTCAACACCCTAAACTTTTGGTCAAAGTAAATCTCACCCCATAGTTTATATTGATATATTACTACCCATTTATAAGTTTTAAGCAGATCGATTAACTATTAAAATGTTGCAAAGTTTAAATTTTGGTTATGATGCGTTGTTAAAAATAAAAAATTAAACTTTAATCAGTAATATTGCAAATACTAGTGAAATGACAAATTGTAATGAAATTTGCATAATCGCATAATGTTAAACATAAATCACGATTTTTCATAGTCACATTATTGGTTAAAACTATACGAACCAAAAAATTAGCATGTCATGTTCTGCTGATTATTAATTAGCTAACAATTGCAAAACAAAAAAAAAGTAGTGGGGCGATTTTGAGTTTTCCAGATAGTATAGGGGGTAGACGTGATACAAATTTGCCGTCGTTGGAGCACCTGGTCTTGGTATTGGAGGATAAAAAAAGGGAGGTGGGGTTGGTGCGGGAAATTAAAACTTTTGTTTTATTTTAAAAATTTAAATGATTAAAATAACATAATAATGATGATATGTTGCTGTCACGCTCATCATCATCATGTTCGTTTTCCCTCAAAATTGTTTTTTAATTTTCTGCTTACTTGTTTTCTCTAGAACATGTCTTTTCAAAACAAGAATTATGGTGTTAAGATTGATGATATGTTGTTTAATCATTAAAATTGAATAGATAAACACCATAATTCTTGTTTTTTTTATGACAAAAAAAAGAAGAATTATGGTGTTTATCTATTCAATTTTAATGATTAAACAACATATCATCAATCTTAACACAAATGTTAGTGACTAACATGTTTCAGTTAACAGAAATAACTAGCACTATAAACGAATTTATTATGCCAAAAAAATTACAAATATTTTTTTATATATATAAATGAAAGATTATATTTCAACTAAATTCAGACGCCGGCTTCAAGGAATCTCCGGCGTGAACTTTCAAAAAAATACTCAAGATTTTTGGAAAAAAAAAACAAAAAAATCAAGAAAATACTGAGATTGTTGAATGTATTGTAACGTGACGATTATATATATTTCTTCGTATTTTATAAAATTCTAAATTAATATTAAAAAGCTTTACAAGAAAAGCTAAATTAAAGATAAAATAAAATTATTTGCTTGAATCGTTCAATAAACATACAAATTTATTTCAAATTATCTAAATATAATTAAATTGATTTGTCGTCCAACATTTTGTTATCATACCAATCACTCGACCTCATTTTTGTTACACCAAATGCAAAGCCAGCACATAATTCACAACTAATTTGAAATCATAATTTTCAAGAATAATGGGATGATTTAAGAGAACAAGTCAACGAATATGGACCAAGCCCCATGAAGACAACCAAGTAGGTATTAAATTGACCGAGGGTAGGGTCAACAAATCCTGTCCGTCCGATATTCAACGAAGACAAACTAGCCATTGGATCTCTTTATCGACGGCTCTTTTATATTCCGATTTCAAGCCCACACTCGTCATTATTATTTTTTGTTCCTTTTTTGACTTTTAATTTTCTATAGCAAAGCATAAAACTACCACTATGCATCTAATTTCCAACAGTAATAGATAGTTTAAAATTACAACTGTACGTTCTTTGACGATATATATATATATATATATATATATATATATTAGAACAATAATTGTGATACGAGCTAAATTTGGACGTGATTTTGACGAGTCATCCTATCAAATTAATATCGAATACAATTTGTTTTTTTTTTCCCTTCGTTTGAATAACAGTGGTTTCAGTACTCGAGTATTTCAATTCCAACTACTAGGAAAACGTCCACATAGAGAAAAAGAAATTAATTACTTAATGCAAAGATAGCAAATCATTGACTCTCTATGTGTTCATTCGTTCCGGACCATAGACCTTGGAAGGCTTGGACCATATATGTATATTAGTAATTTTCAAGTTTTAATTAGTTGTTAAGATAATTAAAGATTTACTCATGAGTCGTGACTTTTTCAGACGATTCAACAAGTTGAATACTAGTAAAATTTAAACGGCAATCAATCAATATGTATTTAAATTTTTTAATATAATTGTAGATGAGATTTGCTTGGGGATCTGAAAAATCATATCTTGGAACTTGGATGTAATAACTAGCTAAGTTCATGGACATTTGTTTCAAAGAACTAGCTAGATGATAAAATATTCAAATAATAAAAGTATTAACGAAAAAATAAAAGAAAAATATGATGTTTAAACAGTTCAGGATAAAAAGAATAGATAATGATAAAACACCAAAGTTGGCTTGCGTTTCAAGGATGCTTCGCTTTTTCACCCCATTAATTTTATAATGATCAATTCAACCCTAATTCTGCTGATATCTCGTGTAAACAAAGTAATCAGTTTTCTATAGCTTTATTGACCGAAGTGTCGCTTAAGATACGTACATACATGATTTGGTCTTTTCGAAGGATCTCAGGAACTGCATGGCTACACGCATTAGCCTACATGATGAATCACTCGCAATGTGCAACCATATTTGCTTTATTAAAGGGAATTAACTAATGAAAAGTAGAAATATGATCAGGTGGTTGAAAGTTGAAACTACACTCAGAGTTCTAATAATTAAATGTGGACTTTGAGTTTGATGAGTGATGTGTTCAAACGTTTGTTACAAAATATACTCTCTTTTCCCATACGCGCAGATCTAGTTTTTGCATCTATATATTATTTTGTTGGAAATTAAAAGGGTATTTGATTAAAAGTTTCGATTCCCAAAAATTACTTTGATTTCAATTCGAATCCGATAAAACTTACTTACTAGCAAACCAGACAAGGACGGATGTAAAGAGAAGGAGGATGGGGCATATGGCTCTAAGTAATTTTAAAATATTTGTAATTTAAAATTATCTATATATGGTTGATTGGTCAAATGACTTTAAGTGTTTTACATAGATTTTAAGGTTTAGAGTTCAATGTTTCCCATGTACATATATATACGTAAATCTTTTAATTTATTTATTTTATGTTTTTATTTTTATCCCACACAATTTTTTTTAGATCCGCCCCTGGGTCCGGACCGTAGCATCATGGCCGGCCTTGAAATTTATAAGATTACAAGCAAGAACAAAAATACAGTTTTGATATTTTTATATTTAAAAAATAATTTATAAAAAATTTAATTTATGTCTAACAAAAACACTTAAATTTTTAAAGCAACAGAATATAAGACTCATATATAAAGAATATGATTTGAGGAAGACATTTTTGATAATTTAGGGCCATGTTAGAACTTAGAAGAAAAAAAAGATGAAACGTTGATTATATTTTAGGTAATTAGATTTATTTGAAATTTTCATATTTTCAGTTTAAAAAAAAGGTTTACAATAATTTACTATTATTTATTGTTTTGTTTAATTTAATTATTTTTTTGAGAAAATAAGCATAAAAAAAAGAAAAACAACAAGAAAATCGAACATGCCAAATCGGTGCATGTACTTCCAATAGTTACCACTAAACTATAGAAAACTTACAACATAAAATAGCTAAACAAATATTTATATTAAAAGCAGCCACAAGAATAGGTTTGGACCGTTTGTATTCAAAGCCGACCTGCACATTATAAACCACATAGGCCAAGGCTTAGAATCCAATTTTTTCTTTTTAATTTAATTTTTTAAGTAGCTAAAACATGTTGATCTTCTTCACCTGACTTTACGTCAAACATCAGTTAGATTTTTCTAAAAACAACTCTCTTTACATATCATTACTTCAACAACAAAAACTTTTATTAACTTTGATCTTATTTGATCACTCTACAAAAAATCGAAAGCTACGATTTTATTTATTAATATACACCAATTTTTATATCCTTGCTCTATGTTCTTTGGATTCAATTGCAATTTTGGTAATTTATGATTATGATGTTTATAACTTATACGATGCAACTTATCATTTGAACATCTATGCATATAAGCATATATGATGATATTGTTTTTTTTAACTAATGTTGATGAAATTTTTTTAGTTTAATTTTTTGTTTGTTTTTGATGTTTTATATTTTGATGTTGTTATTTAAGAGTAGAATAACTACTTTTTTCATTTGAAGTTGAAAACTTTAGTATTATATCAGAATTTTTTAAAATTTCGCTTATAACTTTTGATATTGTTGACCCGGCTCTGCTTACTAGTACAAGTATTAAACAAACTTTGACTATAAAAGCGACATTTATGATTTTAATTTTACAGTACATTAGTGTTAGCCTGAAATATAAATTCTATGTAATGTTTAGTAGTATATTTTAAGATTATGAATTGGTACCAAGAGAGTAAGGTCTATTAGTTTTATAATAACTAAAACCATATAAAAATATATGTAATTCAGTTCGGTTCGTTTGGTGTTGGGTTTGGTGGTCTTTTTATTTTATATTTTTTCGTTCAACTTTTATTTCATATATATATATATATATTATATTAATGTCGTACATACAAAACCGGTTATGGAAAAAAAAATTTTTATAGAATCATTTGGAGAAGATTATTCATTATAATCACATATATCGTAAGTAATCATATCATTATAATATAAATAGATAAATTATCTCTAATTATGTAATTGACGATAAATGTATATATATATATATTAGAAAAACATAAAATATATATTCTTCAACTTTTAAAAAAGTAATCTAAATTTCTATGTCACGCTATGAAGTCCCTTTCCACCATGATGTCTTCCAGGTTATTTACTAGAACAATTTTTACGTATTTTTCACTAGGAAAAGTCGATGATACAAAGAGAAAAATAAAATAAAAATAGCAACAAACAGTATGATTAATCTCTTAGGAATACAATTCCTTCATATCTTTCTAAGTCGTATAAGTTTCAATGCACAAATGGAATATCAACAAATAATTCAAAGGTGCATATATCATTAACTTTTAGGACCACAATTTCTTAATATCCTTTATAACTATAAGTTTCAATGTCCACAAATAAAAATATGACTTTACAAAGAGATATTCAAGTTGAAACTTAAAACAGATAAATGCATATTGCTATTATAAACAAAAAGATATTGACATTTAATTCAAAATCCATTCGGTTTTACAATAAGACCAAACCTAAAAAATGATAACCAAACGGTTTCAAGGTCAAACGAAAACCCGAACCAAATCATCTAAAGTTAGGTTTGGTTCGGTTCGTCTTTCTTCGATTACTAATTTTCCCACCCCCAACCAAATCTACTAGTGATTTTTTTTTGTCATACAAAAATCAACAAAACTGCGATGGTTAATTTATTTATCCTTTTTTCTTTCTGGTCAATGATTTATTTATCTATCAATGTTTACAAGACGATCCCGGAAGAAACTAAAATGGTTGAATGAAGAATTGAATTACTTAAGTTTTTCCTTTTCTACTTTTGTTCACAATAATTTGCCATATCAGTATTAAATCGAACAATTACTATGAACCGCAACAATAATAAAAAAGAGGAAAAATCAAAGAGAAAAATAAAAAGAACATATGAATTGTTTTCAGTAAAAGTCTCTGACACATAAAGAAGGTTCTCTATCAATGTCGTTGAGTATAATCAGAAAACTCCTCTTCTATCGCCTCCGTGACAACAGACCGTGACGCTTCCATCAATTCAGGACTAAGTCTAAACATAAGCACACAAAACTCCATCTGATTCAACGCACCGTCACGATCAAAATCTCCTTCGTTGATCATACATCGAACATCGTCGTCCGTGAGATCTCCAAGCCCAAGAACACTCGATGCGTTTCTCCTTAAGCTCTCGAATGTGATGACTCCTTTATCTTTATCCACCAGAAGCTCGAACCCTTTGCAAAGCTCTTCGATTAAACCTTCTCCACCGAGTTTTCCAGCCATTGTTGGGAAGAAATCGTGGAAATTGGTTTCTTGGTTTGGTCTAGTTGATGATTTTGGAGACGCCATTAGAGCTGAGAATAATTGAAAATAATTGAGAGAAATTGATTATTTTGAGAAATGGGTTTTGTGGTGTGAGGTTGATATTGAAATGAGATTGGATTTATAAATAAAGGAAGAGAATTTGGGATTTCCGAGAAGGAACATCCATGGAAGCCAACTAAGATACAGATAATGGAGGAAGGAAGGTAAGAGAAAAGATATTTCAATGTTTGGTTTCTTCTTGGAAGCTTACTTAAGGGTATAAATGTCTTTTTGTCAAGGATGTGACTGTTCCCACGGGAGGTGCACAGTGTGAAAAGAACGAAGGGTAAAATCGTGTCACTTTTTATGGAAAATAAAGTAGTTTTGAACCGAAGTTTCTGTGACTTTCTTAGGCAAGTGCCTTTAGATTCCATTTATTAAGGAAATTTCTTAAAATATATATTGAGTTTTTATAAAAACACCAGATTGGTCGGTTTTGGTTTTCATTCCGTGTGTGTGAATTTTTCATTTCCAAACATTAGTATTAATGTACGGTTTAGTTACGGTTTTGATTTTCTATTTGTTATGTTAAACCAACCGATAGCTAATTTTTCTTTTTTTTTTCATCTAAACTTTGACCATTAGAGCATAATGTTGACCAGTTTAAGCAAATTATAAGTTATTTTTTCTTCGATGTAGTTAGGTGAGAAAGGTCTCGAAATAACTAACACGTTCACAAGTTTATAGTGATATTGGGTGCCAAAAGACCGGCCCAATATTATGTACCGATTTAAAACAAAAACAAATTTGGTCCACTAAAAAAAAATTAGTGATGTTAAAAAAATTGAATCTAACACCTCACAAAATTGATGTCGATAAAATTTTATTATACTTTTGATGTCTAAAATTTTTGGTTGTTAGCGGACCTGTTAGGTGGGATAAAAAATTACTATTAATCCATATTTTTTTGTCGCTTATTGGAAGACATTAACCTATAACATCTTGATTGAAACTTCGATGTGGCAGACAGAATATTCCACTTGGTCTGCCCGTTTCATTGCATGCTTTTATTTACTAAGGGAAATTAAAAGTAAAAGAGTTTTAGCAAAAAATTTGTTTATTTATTTATTTTTTTAATTATCAATTTTTTTAAAATTATCTCTATACCATTATTTTTTTAAAAACCAAATAAATAAATAGATGCATAACTATTAAAAAGATTTAAAAAAGATATTTTTATTTTATTTTAGGCAGTTTTAAATAGTTTTTATTTTATTTTGATGAAAATCATTCTGAAAAATTTAGAATATGTTTTCTACCGATCTAAAATTATTAGATTACGTATTCTACTATTTGTTCATATTCTGAAAATATTATCTGGACCCTTCCTCCTAGCCGCAGAATGGCTGGACAGTGTCTAATGCAAGAGATTGCCCTGTATGTCGACCACTTTTCATGTTCTAGGAATTTTAGAATTAAAATCTATTCTAAAATTTCTAGAATACAAAATTATGAAATATGCTAACAGTTGTTAATGTTATAGAAAAATTAAATCATGCATTCTATCATCTAGAATACATATTCTGCAAAAAAATTAGAATATATATTCTGAAAAATTAGAATTAAGATAATAACTGAATCTAAAAATATGTAGAATCGTAAATGTTAAAATAATTTAAGATTTTTTTTATTAAAATCATATTTATTTTAAAAAATAATTTAGTTGTTTTGTATATATGTTAAAATTTCAATTAATTATTTATTGGTTGGATCGATCCAACATGGTCTGGAAGTTTACAAATTTTCGAGTCCATCAAGTAATCGATCGATTACTCTAACTGCATAAAACTCTTGTATGGAGAATTTGATTGGCTTTCTTCCTAACACAAACCACATCTCATATTTTTTTCTTTGTTACCAACTATCTATTCAACATGTTGTGTATCAACCGACCAGAAAACCCTAGTTTGTTTTCATGTATTGAAATTAAATGTGCAAAGACAGAATCACTCTTCAATTTTGCATAATCAATAGGAAATGCATCCTTGAGTTTGGTGAGGATTGACATTTTACATGCATTGTTCATGTGATGCATTTGTGGCTCGTTTCGTTCTCGGAAAAGACGTTGTGGATCATTCTTTTCTATGCATATCCTATTCATGTTTTTAAATCCTGATATATTAGTTCATAGAGATAAACTAGTGAAACTAAAAGAAAGGTGTTGAACAATACTACTTTCCCCTAATACTACAATCACAAGAGACTCCTATTGTTGATTGTTTTTGTTGAACAATATTAATTCCCCTAACACTACATTTTTACCGAGCGATTCACTAAAAAAAACTTTAGATAATTACAAACGATGATTACATTTTTAAAGTGATTTCAAAAACACTAGTAGAGACTATAATGCCATGTTCTAGAGATCAGAGTAAAGGAAGAGATGAAGGAACATGGAGTAGTGAACAAACCAATAGAAATATGGGCAAATCTTCTCTACTACTGTAATACAAATATCATGGAAAGTTACTACATAATTTTTCAATTCCAAGAATAAACATGCCAAAAAAAACAAGTTTCTTCTTGCATATCTCCATAAAATTTTTATATACAACAAAGATTCTTTAAAAATCTAAACAACCTAGTTTCTCAATAATATAAGTGGTGAAATTGAGAATGATCAAATGAAAAATACAAGAAAGGTTATGACTTTGTACAAACATTAGTCAGTAACGATTGTTAGACAAAGAATTGAGCATCAACAATAAGGAACAACAACAAAAGTAAGCAATGATCAACATTTTTTAACAATTGAATAAAAGAACAAAGAAGATGAATTAGAGTCTCACTTGATGAAAAATACCAACCTAAGATTTTATCTTCTTTGCTAAGCAATACTTGTTTTTGCTCTTTGGTGATTGATTATGTCAACAACACACAAGCCATCTTAAATGTTAACAACCAAAGACCTCCAACTTATCTATCAAAAGAAATAGATATTACACCAAATTACCACAAATCAAAAATTGTAAAATAGACTAAATCACACTTGAAATATCCAATTTGTTAAGCTAGCAAAGTACCCAATCGCAAGCTTTATAACAAAATACATATATTTACAAACTTTGGAGCTTGAGTTAAATGAAATATGATTTTGTTAAAAAGCTTTGTTGTAATCTCCCGAACTTACTCGTCGAAGAGTGAAGCAGCCACTGCATATTGTAACCGCCGAAAACCTTGTGCTACCGGAAACTGCAACAGATTGGAGATTCAAGCCACGATTTGGGGAAAAAGAAGTTTTAATATGATTTTTGTTTAGGAAGGTTCACCGGATTAGAGGAAAGCTCAAGATTACACTGCCAGAAGTTTCACCGGAAACTGCAAACTTACGCCACCGGAAACTGCAAAGATTCGTTCGTCGTGTTCTTCAATCGCCGAAAAGCTCAAAAAAATTTTAATTTAGAAAAGAAAAAGTTTAAATCGGATTTTTGTTTGGAATCTTTTGCAAATTGGGGATTTTAGGAATTAGTTTTTTTTCTTTTATTATTTTGTAATTATCTAATTTCTTGTAATAATATTAAAAATATATAAACGATTTTTTTAAATAAAACCTCTTTTTAAGTTAAAAAATTTACAATATGTTTAATTTTGTTGAAAATTTTAAAATTGAGGGTATAATAAAATTAAATATTTTATAAAGATTAGAACAACAAACTTTTAATTAATAAAAAAATATTTAAATAAACAAAAATTTTGAAAAAAATCCTTTATTTTCCAATTTTCACTTTTTATTATTACTCTCGAAAACAATCCAACCAAATTTCTTCCTCATTGGATAATTACGCTCATTATCCATAATGTATTCATTAATGGTTTATTTTCGTCGAAGAATGCATGAACCTCAACCGCAAAATGAACCCGGTTCGTAGAAAGAACATTGAATCTTGATTATTGACACGGCAGTTCATCAATTCTAATTAATTATCTCTACTTAGATCAAGATTCAAATCAAATAATAATATTTTGATCAGATTGTCAAATTTTTCAGGACCGATCGAACATATCCAAAATTCAAACTATGTTTCAACCACTTAATTTACGTTATTAGAATAACAATGACTTGTCATATACCAAGACCGTTCACGATCAGTAACTGGAAATAATCGAAGATATTAAGCTGATAGAAGCGATGAAGCATAAATAAATCTGAAGAAGTAACACAAATATTCAAAGTTCATATCATTAATATATTAGATACGAAATTTGATGCATCATCAAAAACACATCTTTATATTTTTCTTTACATATTTATTTCTATGATTGACACAATTATAGAGTTTCTATGGAAACGATTCCAATGTTCTGATATGCCTTAAAATTTTCAAAACAAAAATCTTTCAAACCCTCAAAAACAGGAACCAAGCACTCTTGCAAACACATCGATACGGCGGCGTTTAAGTCTCTTATCACTCTCTCATGCTTTTCTTTTTCTTGCGTCACACTCTCTCTCAAAAACAACAACTCTAGTCCTGCCGGATCAGAATCACTCGCCGGAAACACAACCGTCATTCCGAAAATCTCCTTCTTTAGTCTTTTGTCTTCTTCTCTAGCTCCTTACACAATCTCTCTGTTCTCATCCTCTACTTGCTTTAACCCTAACCCTCGAAATCTCAATCTTATTTCTTCAACACTACTCAACACTTTATTCTCATCCACATTCTCAATCTCTCTTAACCACTCGCTACAAACCCTAAATATCTGAGGAGCCTCTATCTCGGTTTCATCTTCCTCCATGATGTTTCGGTTTAGCCACTCGTTTAAGAGCTTAGCGAAACATCTGTGTGCATCAATGTAACCTCTCAAATAGTCTCTGTAGCTTATGATCTGATCTTCAACCTGCTGCGTCGCTTTCCTCGAGCTCGATCCTTTTTCAACAATGTGAACACAAGACTTGCTTCTCGCTGCCGCTAGAAACTGCTTATGGTGACACTTCGCCAAGAATCTCCACATTTCTTTGAATCCCTTGATGATCTTAATCACCTCAAAGAAAAGCTCTTCGTCTCTTATCTTATGAATTCTCATCGAAACCGATTCAACCGCCCTAACCGAAACATTAACCTTTGATAACTGGAGTTTAACCACAGCTCCCGCCTCGTAAATCTCGTCCGATTCTGCTCCGTTTTGACAATGATCCCTCAGAATCTTGTACCCTTTGTCATAAGAAACCCTAATCTTTTCTTCAATTGTAACTTCCGTGTAAAGCTTCTTTTCCCACATATAAAGCTTCTCTAATGTCATGGAGAGTGAACCCACAATATCATCTTCTCGTAAACCGCTCTTTAGCAGCGAGTTACGCACTGGATTCCCGGAACTACCAAGTACCCTTGAAGCAAATCCCTTGAATTGAGATCCTAAAGGTTGCTGATGAACAACTCTGTTCACTTCAAGCAACTCAGATACTTCACTATTATTACTCACAACTTTCTCACATATACAATTGATCTTTTTTACTACATTCCTAAGATCAGTCAAGCCCGAACAAGATGATTCCGAAGAAGAAGACTCATTCGTTTCATCACAAACTTCCTCATATGATCTTGTCACTTCTTCAATAACAATCTCTGGAGTTTGTTCAGTCTCTTGCTCAAAAGATCCATAAGACTTATCAACCTCATATGCAACTTGACCACTACAAGTCTTTGCTTCAATATCTCTCTTATCACTTTCACTTGAAACTGAAGAGCTTTATTTAACACTCTTCTTCTTCTTCTTAATGATCACTTTCAGATTCCAAATCAGGAATCCCTTCTCTCTCCCTAATTTCTCTTAATCCATCACTCTCAATCTCATCTCTCTGATCCGGTTCAGGTTCAATAAAGACACACTGCGTGTTATCCACGGGATCAAATAAACCGAATATAGCATGGCCCATGAAAGTGTTCTGGTGAACAGAAGAAGAGTTTTGCGAACCTCTCATCTCATCTTCAATTGGAGCACTCACAAACTCTTTCTCCTCAAACCCTAAACCTTCTCTTGACTTCTCCATACCCTTTCTTGAGCCGCAAGTTCTATCTTCGCACAAAGGTTTTTGCCGATTCTGATCATCCTTGTTGCTCAACGGAGCTCTTTGAGATTGATCATAGACAAAACAGTCATAATCTGAGTCTGAATCTGAATCTGACGCAGAACAAATCAGATCACTACTAGAATCGCCATCCGATGAATACGGTATCACAATCAAATCTTTAAGCACAAACTGATTAAGAGCGTTGCTGAAATCTAAAAGAATCTAAAGTAAAGAAGATGAGATCTTGCTAAGTGATACCGAGCATCTCTAGCTTCTCTGATCAGTTCCTTTCTCTCTTTACACAGTTTCAACAATGGCGTATTGTTATCTCCCTTGGAAGCAATTATACCCATTAAAATCTCCTGAATCCAAGAAATCTGATTAACCCTAATTTGATTTCCTCGCTTTAACAGATCGATCTTTCGTGGATTGTTTGAGTTGTTGACTTGTAGTACATTTTGCCGACATCACTATGATTTGATGAACCCTAATTTAGAAGCAAATTCGATTAAATTTGTCTCGAGAGATGAAAATTTCTATTGAATAATCGTGTTAAACCGTGTTTTGATATATATAGTTTTTAACGTTGATAAATATATTTTAGAAAAGGAAACAGAGGTTTAGAAAAGGAAGGAAAAATGAAACTAGAGGAAAAAATACTATAAACAAGAAAATACAAAAATAGGTAACTTAATGTTTTTAAGGCACGTTATAAACTTAATTGATATTAAGAGCTAATGATGGAACGAAGATTTGATGGCATATATAAATTAAATTTCAGAGATACTAACAAACATCCGCAATTAGTTACCTTTTTGGTTTCAAATTCAACACCATATTTTATTTTATTTTCGGGGTATCCAATAAATTTATCATGGCCTGCGAAAGAATAACATACACAAATTTAAAAATGGTCCAAATTTTGTATTAAGAAATGTAAAAGACCACATCTTTTTATCATATATCTCGTCGGCTTGTTAAAAGGCTAAAAGCTTTCGATTTCGTTCAACTGTCTCAACCTTATTTGAACGTTGCACCCAGAGTTTAATATTTAATTTAAGTTACAAAAAGCCCAAACGAAATCAGCAGCCAGATGGACCCAACTGAACGGACAAATTGGGTCTTTAACGGTCTCCAGGTCAAGATGCGAATGAACACAAGGATCCAAATGAGGAAGTTATGCTTAGAGATCCCGCCTTTGCTCCAGACCGCTCTTGTCCAAGGTACCAATCCCTTTAGTTACTTGTAGATTCCACCAATAGAGTACTTAGACCATAGGTTACCGTCAACAATGCAATCATAAGAGTCTTCTGCATCAGTTATATGAATAGAGTCGCATTGAGGCGAATTAGCCTATACCTGCATTTAGATAGTATTGGAGGCTCCCAAATGGGCTCCAGTTATCAGTCCAATCTGCTGTTTCTTTCATTTCCAACCCTTACACAGATTCAGTTGTAAGCTAGGTTTCTGATTTTTACAAACTTGTTTGCTGACCATGAATACTTCTGCTTTGTTTTTATTGCCCAGAAATTGCTGACGGAACCTTGAAGAACTTGTTTAACATTTAATTTGAAGGCTTTGGAGTTACAAAAGCCCAAACAAATTTGCTTTGAACAAATTTATTTACTATTTTATTAAGCAAGTTCAATATTTCTTTTCCTCTGGACAATGATGTGCGATCAGGGAAGCCAATGACTTAAAATTTACATAGTTAAATTTATTCCCTCCTTTTATATTTGATGTTATATTGCATAGTTTGTAACACTTAGTATTAAGCAACTTATCTTGTAGTGTAGATTATATAGATGACAAAAGTGTCATCTTCTCATATGTTGTGATGCTTTATGTAGAGTTTCTTTCAAACCCCATTGAAACAGAAAATGTATATTTGAGGTGGTTAATCTTTTCGTGTCACATTCGTACTTCAAGGTTGATAGATAACATTTGATGTTAAGTTCTTCAAAATCAGCTAGATTTAAATTAAATAAATTCAAACTTCAAACCAAACAGAGAAATTAAATTGATGATATTATATGTTTTCTTCGGTTTTCAGCTGGTTGGGGACTTGGGGGCTATGTATACATTTTTGTGTGATAAAATCCCCTGGACCAACGAATTGGAACAATCCTCGTGACGAGTCACTAATCCAAAACATCCGAGATCTTGAATTTTCATTGTGGAATTTGTTTGACCAGTGTGACAAAGAAAAAAGTAACAAATCTTAGTGCTTATATACAAAAGAATCATATGTAATTTGATAGAAAGTATATGATCACCTCGGAGAACTTCGGTTCAAAAACTGTAGTATATCGCATTTTTTAAATATATCACAATTGGTTGATCACTCATATTTGCTTCACCCTGAAGATAAGGGAACAACTGAACTAATTTGACAACTTTTGTTATAATTCACTTTTTTTTTAAGATAAATCTTAAAATAAAACTTGGAAAAGAAAACATATATAAATGGAAAAGAAACGAGGAAAATAAGGATTAATTAGTGAGATATATGTGTATGGAGCTCGAGGCTTCTTCTAAGCTGTTCTAAAGTTCTCGTCCACACACATTTTAAAGTAAAAAAACAAAACCCTAAAACTCTAAACATCTCCACTCATCATCTCCTTTTAAGGCATGTGGCTCTCAAATGAAGACATCTCGTGTTCCTTTGATTCTTCATAATTCATACTTCACCTTTGACACCACTAATCTTTGCCACGAAATTTTTTTCCTAGCATGTTATGTAGACCCAACTTTATTTTTTGCTTTATAATATATAATTTCATATTATTTGTTATAATAATGATTTTACATCTATCTTTTTTAGTCTTGGTCATGATTTCGATAGTATTTTTTTTATCAGAAAAATATGGTATTACGGTCCACGAAATTAATTAGATTAAGTATTATACTTTTTGTATATAATATTCGTGATAATTTCATGAAATATAAATAATTTCTTTCATAACAAACTCAAATCCGAGTCATACAACTACAAGTGTTAAATCAGTATCTCTCTAACCAATGAACATACCAACACTTGGATATTCAATTTACTGTTAACTTATCATTCTTTTTTATCAAATATGTAATTTGATGGATCTAATTAACGGTGAGTCGATCTTATGGAAATTAATTTACCTTAAAATGTTTTAATATTGAACTAGCAAATGAAGTGAAATAAAATTAGTGGTTAGAATTTTGTTTGATAGAAAAAGGCATTTAATTCAGGAAATGGAACGAAAAAGTGGTGAGAATTAAATTTACAAATCGTTATATCAAGTTGACTAGGTTCATCTTATTAGATTAGCTATTTAATTTGAAAAATATTTCAATCAAATTGCAGATATCATTACATATATTTATGAGTATCAACTTCCAACGACCAAGTTAATCCATGGTCAGTTGGTCACACCATTCGGTCCATTCCCTACCTAAATGCATATTTTTTAAAAATCATTATAGTGTTTTGATATCATCATTATTATCCTATCGCAACACAAACAATATAATGATATTTAAATTTACTTATTAAAAAAAAAAACAAATCGAAAACTTTATTTCACACAAATGCTTGGATCAGGGCGAGAGGAATAAGTAAAATAAATAAATAAAAAAGAGTGGACCCATTAAACGTGTATTAAGGTCCAGACAGATCCTCAGGTGAGGACACGTGGCAAGAAGTCTATTAGAGAACCTGATTCTTCCACGTAGGATTTACTCAGAATCTCGCTCTCCTACTTACGGGGCTGAGATCTCGCCACGTCATTAACTAAAAATCTACAGCATAAAAATATCTGTTTTAGTACTATAACACAACGATTTCGATACCGCCCATTTGTACGTGGTTTCAGGACCAAGCAAATAGATTAAATTTATATCTTTAAGTATTGTTATTTCTCCTATATTTAAGAAATCGAGATTAACGCTCAACCACAGAAGCCCCTAATAATTTCAATCAAAATTTAGAACTGAGGGGGTGTTGTGAAAAATCGTTTTTTTTGGTAAAGTAAAAAGACGAAATTATCCTCACAAAATTAAATCACATAAAACTCGCCACGAAATTCTCATAATACAATTCTCTTTATTTGTGTCCGCAGAAAAACGAGAGAGAAGCAAAGACCTCAGCAAGAAGAAGATTGATAAATTCAAGGGTTTGTTTGTGAATAATAAAAATAAGAGAAGATGCATATGGGGAAGAAGAAGTGTGAGCTATGTTGTAGTATAGCGAGAATGTATTGTGAGTCAGATCAAGCCAGTTTATGTTGGAACTGCGACGTTAAAGTTCACGGCGCTAATTTTCTGGTGGCTAAACACACGCGCTGTCTTCTTTGTAGCGCGTGCCAGTCTCCTACGCTTTGGAAAGCTTCTGGTCTTCGTCTTGGGCCTACTGTTTGCATTTGCGACTCTTGTTTAGCTCGTAAGAATAACTCCGTCGCCGGTAGAGAAAGCAGAAATCAGAATCCAGGCCGAGAGGTTAATGGTTGTGACGGAGATCGGTTAAGAATAAAAGACGATGGTGCTGAATCTTATAACGATGATGAGGATGATAAAGAAAGCGATGAGGATGAGGAGGAAGAAGAAGAAGTGGAGAATCAGGTGGTTCCGGCGGCAGGGAAACAAGTTCCGGTGGTGAGTTCATCGTCTTCGGTTAGCACCGGCGATGAAGATCTGGTGGTGAAAAGGACGCGACGGGATTTAGATCTTAACTGCTCCGACGTATAAATCTCTTTCTCTGTTTTTTCAATTTTAGGAATTGTTTGAAATTTTTGAAACGATATGAGATTTTGAATTTGGTCTCTTTTTTTTGAAATGTAGGAGGAGATCGGTGATTATAACGAGTCAAGATCAACGGCTATGATGAACTCAATGTTGAGATTACATGGAGGGAGAAAAATCAGACGGCTGTGATACATCGTCTGCTCTGATCTTTGAAAATCGCCAACAAAGTAGAGATTTTCAGCCGTTGATTCTCCTTTTTTGTTTTACTGTATTAGATTAATCTTTACCGTTTATTACTAACAATATTTGTTTTAGTGAGTTGAGTTAGTTTAAAAACATTCCAAATATATTCGTTTTGAAGCTTTGTATTATTACATATTGATTATGCTGATTGTTTTTTTGTTTAAGCTATTATGTTATCTATAACATATTGTGTAATCTAAGTTTTGTGGTTCGACATATTGGGAAGGAGACTAATTATGCTTTTTAATTATAACATTAGAAGGATTACTAACCAAAAGCAAAATTTAACAGTTGTCATTTTTATATTCCTTTGAAGAAGTATCTGTGAAGTGGCGACAGGCGAAGAGTACATAACGTATGAATGCCGTTAGCTTTGTAACTGCGACCACTAAAAAAGAAAAAGTTGAGAAGACTATATAACACAACAAATTAAATAAAGAAAAAGAGGAGAATATATTAATTCCATTGGGTTCTCCTTTAAAGTTTTTATTTCATTCGTCAAGAGTTTTGAACCTGTCGTGTCTTTGTCTCTAAAATGTGTTTGAAGCGCTCCAAAAAAACGATGATGCTCTCATGATTTAGATGTATCTATATTAATTACTTTTATTTGTATTTTTTATTTGTTTTTGTTTTCGAGCTTTTGTTAGTGAGAGGAAGATCCAAGTTTTTTGGTATCGTACTATAAATCATAAAGAAATTATCACAAGATAAGAACGATTTCAACATTTTAAAAGAAAATTTCAATTCATGGTCCGTTGGAAAATAAGCGGCGAGCGTCGGTCTACCAAGTTATTTTATTCATTTAAATTAATTAATGAAATCATGTGGTTCTCGTTGCATCTCTGGTCAAAGACCGATCATTTAAGCCGGCTTAAAAATCTGAAATAGTGAGTAGATATTTTTTGAAGTTATTATTATGAGTAAAAAATTAAGACATGATAATTTTGATATTAGGCCTAGACTTGGATAAATACTTGTGGATATGAATCATATGATGACATCAACTCTACACTTGCAGAAAGAAATTAGACCTATGAACCAAAAAAGATTTATAAGTTACCATTTAGTTAAGGAATAAGATTACACTTTTGTTTCTTTGGTTGTCATACTTATTAAAATCCACTTTTGAGTCAAACTTCAATCCTTGGATTTATCTGAAAACCAAGAAGCCAAATCAAACCACAAATCTACCAGTCTTTATTTGATGTTAACATTAACTAAAGATAGATATAATCTATAAACAGAACAAACCTGAACTAGTCTTTATTAAAGATGATCATAATCATTCTAAAAGAAAAAAAACTAAAAAGGGTTTCAGTAATCATACAAACTCCTTGATGTTTAATGTAGAAACCATTACATAACCCAAAGAAATTCATCAACATCATGATAGCTAAAGATAGAACACACACTCAAACACTCCTCTGAACATTCCGCTAAAACCTCTACTTGACTTTTGTACCTTTTCGATTCCAAAAACATAAAGGAAGAATAGTCAAGAGAAGAGTAGACAATAAAGCTTCAAAAAGATCGTTGATGTGTGAGTTTTATATTACCTAGATGATGCGAAGAGGGCGAATCTGAAGAGATCCCAAGAAGCATCACTCATCTGTGGTAAAAACACAGGAAAATAAGGAACAAGACATGTTTTTAGATCATTGATATATTTACCAAAATAAAAACCTTTACCCATAAAAACCCATTTGAAAATACACAGCAGGAATCACTCAATTAACCAAGTAGATTATGTGTTGCTATTCGTGATGCAGTATGGTGAAGATAATAAATGTATCCTTCAGATTTTAGCCATTTTACCTTATCATATTATACATTCAGATTCCTCCTACAAATTCACTAGGTAGCTCCAATATTGTAACATATACGAAATGTTCTAGGACTAACACCAGTAATTGTCTTACTGACGAAGCAATCTACTGAACTCAATATCTTTACTTGACAAGTTTCCATCAGAAGTTTTATATCAGAATGTAAGAATGTAATGCTACATCACAATTAGATTTGATATGTAAACATTACTACGAATATGATATATATAGACTGTTCTCTGCATGTTACACAACCAGATTCTTTCTACAAGTGCCCATATTTTTCTAGATTACACAGCCAGATTCTTTCTACAAGTGCCCATATTTTTCTAGATTACACAGCCAGATTCTTTCTATACTAACATTTCCTAGTATGGATCAGAGCAAAACAACAACAAAAACTTCTACTTACATTGAAGCTTCCTTTCAGACATATGAGCAGCATTTAAGATTTACATATATCAGCTTTATAAGAACAATGTCACTATATGATGTTCAACAAGTATATATTCAGAAATATGAGAAGTATTTATGATCACAGATAGCAGCTTAGAAAGACTGTAATTTCTTGTTGTATTTTCCCAAGTCAAGAATCATGATACTTGAATAGCATGCTAATTACAATCAACGTTGCCTCAAACTAAACCCAACAGAGGGAAAAAAGGAACAAAAGCACTTCAAAAAATTTATTCTTCAAGGGCCAAAAACGATTTTCTTCTAGATTAACAGGGGCAAGCGTATTTTAATCTAAACAAAATCTAAATTATTCAGAAGACTGACAAAATACCATAGAGAGAATCAAAATATGAAAAAGCAGTGTACTGTAAACAATGCAAGAAATATAATAAATGTTGAAGCTTCTTTTCTCATTTGCAGAGGAACAAGAATCTTCTGCCTAAATTACAGGAAATAAACCATAAGCACCAAAAAGTATGAATATATACTACACTCCGAAAATCAAAGCATGAAGAAAGAGTCTCAGCAGATGAAGAAGAAATGGAACCTGTACAATTAAACATCACAATCCTCTATTTGTGGCAAGCGAAGCAATCAAAATGGACATAATTCATCTCCAAAAGGATATACTATAACTAAATCGAAAAAATCAGCTTAATTCAGCTCTACAAGGATCTACTTTTCCTGTATTACCATCTATGGCAATCTCTCACAACATAACCCTAAATCTAACATATGAAACATCCATGAAAAACAAACAAAGAAAGCAAGCTCATCAATCACTGAGAGAGACAGAGATTATTGATTCCTAACCTTTGATGTGTTCATGATGAGCAGAAGCAGCAACAACATCTTCATCATCATCACCACCAGACTTAACAGTAACAACAGGCACAGGTCCATCACGATCATCAGGATATCTAACCACTACAACAGGACAAACACAGTGATGAACACAATAATCACTAACTGAACCAAGCTTGCCATCACTTCCTCTCTGCTCAGCACCAAATCCTCTACTTCCCATAATCACAGCACTAAGGCCAAGCCTCTCGATCTCTAGACATAATCTCTCCCTCATATCATGATCTTTCACTATATGGATCTTATACGGAAACCCTAATTCCTTCAACGGTTTCGCTAGATCCGCAACTTTGGATGAAGTAAAAGCATCAAAATCCTCTTGACTAGGCTGAGATTGAGCAGATGGATCTTCAAGAGGAGTTTGAGTTTTGAGAGGGAGAGGTCCCCAATCGGCGCCGAAGAGGACGGAAGTTGGAGAAACGTGGAGAAGAACAACGGCGTCTCCTGGACGGATGTAGTGATCTACAGCCCAACGAACGGTTAAAGAGCTCTCTTCGGAGAGATCAACAGCGACTCCGATTTTACGGCGAGCTCCAGCGGTGGGAGTTGGAGTTGCGGCGGAGGAAGGAGTGGAAGAGGAGTGGTGGTGGTGAGAGTGACGAGGAGAAGGAGGGTGATGGATCTTGATGTTGGGAAGCTGAGGATGATCGGAATCTGGATTCATAATTTTCAGATGTTGTTTGGATCTTCGGAAAATGAAAAAACAATTAAAGTGAGATGTTTTTCGTAACGGCGTAGAAAGAAGAAGAAGAAGAAGACGAAGACGAAGAAGAAGAAGAAGTGTTTCCTCAATTTCTCAAATTCTTTAATATTTGTTTATTTCTTTTGGTTATTTATATATCCATTTTTCGAAATAAAAAGTGAATAAACGTTGTTGCCAAAAAAAAAAAGTGAATAAACTTTTCTTTTTGCACATGGTTAGTGAAATATTGATGGATAAACAAAGAATATTCAAATTTTAAATAGGGAAATTTGTTGCATTAGATAACTATATTGCAATTTCTAAATCAGCTTAAAACAACAAAAAGAAAAGGAAAAAGAACATCTAAATCATTAGACTGCACGCCGTTATTTCTATCCAAAAACTACAACCAGTCCAACACAAATGAAGCTAATAATCGGAGTGGTCCAACGGTCAGGATTAAATCTGAGCGCCATAGTAGAACCAACGATGCACTAGATCTCCGGCGTCGGTAATTTCCTCAAGTTTCTTCCTCCAGCAGCTTGAAGACGAAACCTCACTCAAATTCTGATCTCTGTATCTACCAATCCAGGTTTGGCCTATGTTCCGTCTAGATCGGTGATTCAGATGGCGAACTACTTGGCTCAGTTCCAGACAATTAAGAATTCCTGCGATCGTCTCATCGCCGCCGGTAAAATTACCCAAATTTTCCAATCTAATCGTTTCTAGAGCTTTGCTTCTCTACGTTTGCTGCATTCGATTAGGATCTTACTTCTCCTCTCTTTCTTTCCTTTTTTTGCCACATTTTGCGATGTCATAGCTAGATATTAGTGGAAGTTTCCCAATGTAGTTGAAGGCTTAAGTGAGTTTTTCAGATCAGATGATATGAATCTGAATCGATAAAGTACTGTATTCACAATTTGATATTGTTGGTTGTTAAATGCTTCATTTTGAAGTCTTTGGAGCTTCAGTATACTATAGAAGTTAAGTTTGTATTACTGTTGTGAAGATTTACTCTCATTTGATTGAATATATGAACTGTAGAATGTACTAAATCATCACTGTAATGATTATTTTTTGGTTTCGATGTGATGCTGAGACATGTGATTCCATGTATTCAATAACTTGTAAATGGTTGGTCAGAGTATTCTCATCAAATGTATCTAAAAGTGCTTAGAAAGTGAATTTCTCTAGCTGATATGGGAAGAGAGAACTGATCATGAAGATTGTTTTTTTTTCCTGACTTCTAAATTACTTGTTCATTAATATTAAGATGTCTCCTCTTTCTTTTTGTTCTCCGGATCTTATAACGTTTGCTTGCATTTCTTTTTACAGTGGAAGATGTATGTGATCTGTGGCCTACAGTGAAAGGTTTATTTGAAGAACATCAGCCATTAAAAAGAGCACTCTTGACAAATAAGACTCGAAATCCGGTGTTTATTGAGAACTTACCGGTTGAATTTATATTAACTACAGACGCTAGACTTCGTAGTCGATTTCCGCAGGAGCAATATTTGTTCTGGTTTCGAGAACCCTATGCAACTATAGTTCTCGTGACGTGTGAGGTACTTGTCTTGTTGATATCTTTTTTTTTGGTTTTTTGTGTCATTCGTGGCAGTGGAGACTGGAGAGTAGTCACTTGTAAAAAAAATGTAGCAAAGATGATGTTCTTGATGATATTTCTTTTCTGTCTTCCTTTCCTATAAAAGACAAGAACCTAGGTCTTAGATAGTCGGTTCCGTTTGTATTGTTTATGGTTTCCGGACTAGGTTGTTTCTCCAATATATCACTTATTCAGTTCGACATTTTTTGCTCTTCTAGCTTTTCTGAGTATACATTTGGCCTTGCAGGATCTTGATGAGTTTAAAAACATTCTCAAACCACGTCTGAAATTAATTGTTCAGAACGATGAGAGGGAATGGTTTATTGTATTTGTATCTAAAGCTCATCCAAGTAATGATCAAGCAACTAAATCTGTCAAGAAAGTATATGCGAAGCTTGAAGTTGATTTCAGTTCAAAAAAGAGAGAAAGGTAAGCAATTGAGATTGGGCATTGTTTTATATATTTTTCTTCAATACAGGTAGGAAAGAACCAAAAAACACCATGCTAGATTCTCAACGAGACTTGATTGCTCCTACTAAAATTAGTTCTAACAAAAATAGATTGGGTTTAACAGTTTCACAATTGCAATTACTCTTTGCTAGATGCATAAACTAAATCCATTTAGCAGTTATCACTCAGTTAAAGGAAGTTATCTGTAAATAGTTACTTACAAAAATGCAGAAGGGATAGACGCTTCAGTATCTTTTCATTACTTGATCAGTTTTACTTATTTTATGCATGCCATGCATATTCTTCATGTGATAATTTTTGCAATGCTTTTAAGGTGCTGTAAGCTGGATTTACATGGCCCTGACGGAAATTTTTGGGAGGATCTGGAATTAAAGATTACCGAGTGCATCAGGAATACCTTGGATAGGCGCGCACAATTCTACGAGGATGAGATACGCAAGCTCAGCGAGCAGCGGTTTATGCCAATATGGAACTTTTGTAACTTTTTCATCCTGAAGGTTAGCTCTCTTCTCAGTTTCTGAAAGGAAAGTGAAATGTGGCGTCGATGCAGATGAATAAGATGGTTTAAAATCCTGTTTCTTCCTTTTTGGAATTTGATTTTATGCTGTTTTGATAAAGTCTTTGATGGAGATTTATGTGCCCCTTTTGTATCTTCAATAGAAGTATGAGAAGAATCCCCATTTGTTAAACTTAGAAATATTACCTTTGGTCCTTGCAGTCACATTTGATGAAACATTTCTCATTTTCTTAAAGGTCATAATGTTTCTATGCTATCTCAGGAAAGTTTGGCTTTCATATTTGAGATGGCTCATCTTCATGAAGATGCATTACGTGAATATGATGAACTAGAGCTCTGTTATTTGGAAACAGGTTCTATTCCTACCTCTGTATCTCTCGCTTACAGATCAGTGGGAAAAAGTTCCACCTTTTTGTATATTTGGTATATTTATTATTATTCTGCATTTGTTAATTTAGTAGCAGGAAGAGAGACTATATGTAATTTTATATTTTTTCGGTTTTGACATCTATCTGTATCTTTTAGAGTATTTGGGATCAATAGTCATCCAACAAATTGATTTCTTTTTCCGATTTTTTCCGTGAACAAATAATCTATCATTCATTAACTACGATGCAGTTAATATGCCTGGGAAACAGAGGGATTTTGGAGGATTCGACAGTGAAGATGACCAGGCTGTGCTGCTGAAACCAGGAAACAAACCATTGACACAGATTGTGCAAGATGATTCTTTTAGAGAATTCGAGTTTAGACAATATCTCTTTGCCTGTCAATCTAGGGTTGGTGTACACAAGAGCCATCATATTGATACTTTTCTGCTTTCACAATTGTAGCTTTACTTTAACAACTTTTTCATTAACTTAGCTCTATTTGGTATTTTCGCAGCTGTTGTTCAAGTTGAATCGTCCTTTTGAGGTTGCATCCAGGGGCTATTCTTTTGTTATCAGTTTTGCAAAGGCCTTGACCCTCCATGAGGTAGCTTATGCTGTTACTAAAGAAACGCTTATTATCAAACTTCTGATTTGTTGATTTGACCAACTTTATTTTTCCTAATCTTTCGATATTTTGTAGAGTGTACTGCCCTTCTGTATGCGGGAAGTTTGGGTAATTACTGCATGTTTAGCGCTGATCGATGCAACTACTTCTCATCACCATGATGGAGTTGTGGCACCTGATATTGAGAAGGAATTCTATCGTCTTCAGGGTGATCTCTATTCACTTTCACGAGTTAAGGTAGAAATCTGCTTGCTTTAAAAATTTGGTAAATGAATAAAACCCCTGTTTCTCTTTCCATTCACTGTTATCCTCTTTCAATTTCTGACTGCAATTTGGATGGAGTTCTACGTTGAATATTTTCTTTGAGGTGATATTGCATTTGTCTACATGATAGTTCACTAATAGTTTTATGTGATGTCTCCAAGCACTTTAAAAGTAGTTTTGTTGGTTGAATTTGAACTTAATAAGACAATCATTTTCATGTGCTTATACCCATTAAATTGCCTTTCTGATCATGGCAGTTCATGAGACTTGGATATCTGATAGGATATGGGACAGACATAGAAAGAAGTCCACTGAACAGGTACGGGTCTATTTCTGTTACAGCATGTGCATATTCTTGTTAAATAAAAGTATTAATTCTCCAGTGACTTCCCATAGAGAAAGGCTTACCCAATTGGTGAGGAAGTATAGGTCTCACTTTAGAAAAACAAAGCAAGTCTTTGTTGGCTCAAAAAAGCGTGTCAATGTTTATTTACTCTTTGGAATTACGCTACACTGATGCTGTTTAGTAGTAAACTACAACACATTCTTTTGTGCAGTGCTTGTCTTAGTATGCTGCCTTGGCCAAAACCGGCCATCTGGCCATCTCTTCTACCAGATGCTTCCTCTGAGGTGCTTGAAAAGGAAAAGGTATAATCTACATATGCTGCGTGAATGTGTTATCTGATAGCATTCTTAATGAAGCCAATAATGCGTTAGATTCGGTCTAAGAGTTAACTGTGGTTGCATGGCCTCTTGTGGATACTGACATAATTTTGTTTACCAGGGTATTGTTTGTGAATGTAGTGTATGTAAGATCTAGGTCTGTGTAACTATATTTACCATCTGTTTTGATTTAAGAATACTTATCTCCATGTTTTGGGACAGACTATTCTTCAAGCTACTTCAAGGACGAAGCACTTTGGCATTCAACGGAAACCTTTACCTCTTGAACCATCTGTCCTTCTACGTGTGGCTAACAGAAGAAGGGCTTCTCTTTCTACTGGAAATATTCCTGAAATATTAGATGGCCGCCCAAGTTTTAATGAAGGGTAATGAAATTTATAAAATTATGTCGTTTAGTTCTTGTTTCGAAATTTGTTAGCACTTTATCTCAAATATTTTCGAAGTTTCCAGGAATATTGCAAATCATCACTTTTTGTTATTCTTTGAGGAACTAAAATGATATGTTTATATATTTCAACAGATCAGGTTTAGAAGCATCTCCGAGAACACCTTCATCACTTAAAGTACAAGCAGCTCCCATGTCGAGAACAAATTCTTCACCAGGAAAGTTTGAGAGTCCGCTAGATAGGCCAATGAGGCTTGCGGAAATTTTTGTTGCAGCTGAGCACGCTCTACGACTTACCATTTCAGATCATGATTTGTTGAAGACATTATCATCTATTCAGGATTTCGAGGTAGCATAACTGGGAAATTCAAACGTGCATACCATTTACATAAGGACTGTGAAACTTCTGGATTTTATGCTTCTCTTTCTTCTAGGTTCTCATGTTTTATTTTGTTTTGGCAGCATAAATATCTTAATTTAACCAAAGGTGCAGCCGAAAACTATCACCGTTCCTGGTGGAAAAGACATGGAGTTGTTCTTGATGGTGAAATTGCATCTGTCTGCTTCAAGCATGGGAAATATGATTTGGCTGCAAACTCTTATGAAAAAGTTTGTGCCCTTTATGCGGGTGAAGGATGGCAAGATTTACTGGCAGAAGTCTTGCCCAATTTAGCTGAATGTCAAAAGATTCTTAATGATCAAGCTGGGTACATGTCATCTTGTGTTAGACTACTTTCGTTGGATAAGGGTTTATTCTCGTCCAAGGAACGGCAAGCTTTTCAGTCCGAGGTTGTTAATCTTGCACACAGTGAAATGGAGAACCCAGTTCCCTTAGATGTGTCATCATTGATCACATTTTCTGGAAATACTGGCCCTCCACTTCAATTGTGTGATGGAGACCCTGGGAATCTATCTGTTACTGTGTGGAGTGGCTTTCCTGATGATATCACCCTTGATTCGCTTAGTCTTACCTTGGTAGCCACCAACAACACAGACGAAGGCGGCCAGGTTTGCCTTCATTGGACATGAATATTCTCGTTCTTTTCTTGAATCAAATTTTTAACGTTCTTAAGAACTTTGTATATAAATTGGGTTTCAGGCTTTAAAGAGTTCCGCTGCCACTGTGCTAAAGCCTGGAAGGAATACTATTACTTTTGCTTTGCCTCCACAAAAACCCGGTTCCTATGTCTTGGGAGTCGTTACTGGCCAGATTGGGCGCTTGAGATTCAGGTCTCACAGCTTTTCAAAGGGTGGTCCTGCAGATAGTGATGACTTCATGAGTTATGAAAAGCCAACCAGACCTATCCTGAAGGTACCCGATTTCCCAACTTTAAGATATTAATTACAGCTTGTGGAACGATATAAAAATATTAATTACATGCATGAGTAGCGATACTCTTATGGACATTTTTTTCCTTTGTTGATACGATAGACATCTTATTCTTTAGGTTTCCAAACCAAGAGCTCTGGTTGATCTTGCCGCAGCTGTGTCTTCTGCGCTACTAATAAATGAAGCCCAGTGGATTGGTATCATAGTACGTCCTATTGCTTACTCACTGAAAGGGGCCATCTTGCACATTGATACTGGTCCAGGGCTAAAGATTGAAGACTCATATGGCATTGAGATGGAGAGATACATGGACACAGATAATGATGCTGATGCATCAAAAGCTGAAGTTTCTGTAGAAGATTGCCCTGTCTCTCCAAAACGGGACTCAGAGGTGCTTAATCTCTGCGATGGTAAAATTGAGTTCGCACAGTGGGCAAGCAATGTGAGTTCTATTCTGTGGGTCCCTGTTCGTGCACTGAGTGAGAAGCTTGCTAGAGGGTCATCTTCAGGTTTGCAGCAAAAAAGTATTTTTCTAATTTTTACGTCTCTTGTCACATCCACTGGCCAATGATCATATTTCTTTCGGTTAACAGTTAATCCGCTGAAACAAGATATTTTAGAGGGAATGAGAACTGTAGCTTTGAAACTTGAATTTGGGGTTCATCATAACCAGATATTTGAGAGGTATTTTTTGTTATGGCAAAGCTTGATCATTTTTTTCCACATCAGAGGTTTGACCCGACACAAACAGTTCTTTTCCTCATACGATTTCCCTCTGATTTTGTATTGTGAGCAGAACCATAGCTGCACATTTTACCGACCCTTTTGACGTGACCACAAGGGTGGCAAACAAGTGCAATGATGGCACTTTGGTATTGCAGGTAGCCACCTTTAGCTCTTTTATAATGGAAAATCTTATCCTTAACCTCTCAGTTTCTTCATTTTTATTCACGTCCTCCCAAGGTTATCAATCAAGTAATTCCTATCTACAGGTTATGCTACACTCCCTAGTCAAGGCGAACTTGATAGTACTTGATGCTTGGCTTGATCTTCAAGGTGGGTTTGTTTATGGACAAAATGATGGAAGACCGACTTCAACGTTCTTTCCGCTTGTTGTGTCTCCAGGATCTAGAGCAGCAGTTCTGTTCAGTATATGCCTAGACAAGACTATGTCATTAGGTATTTCTATCCTTCTGAAGAACGGTTAATATGCCTCAGTTTTTTTAATTTACATCTTACTTTTGGTTAAACACACTTAATCTGATAACGCCATCTGAAGCTATTTCTGATTTCAGAACAGTGCGTATAAGGCTAATGTAACATAGAATAGGAAGATCTACTTAATAGAACATGTCAAATACCTGAACTCTTCTTTTCTTCCATAACTCGTTTCTGTAGGCTTTTAGTTTGCACAGATCTTAGTGTTTTGTGAACCTTCAATCAAGATGCTTTATATCGAATTATGCAATTAGCATATATGCATATAATGGCATTTACATATGAAAACTGAGAAATTTAAATAGTTGTATTAACTCTGAAGTAACTAATTGTTTGTACGACAGAAGGGAAAGATTTGCAGCTACCAGAGAGCATTCTGAATATCAAATATGGAATCCGTGGGGATAGAGCCGCTGGAGCACACAAGCCTGTAGATGCAGATCACTCTGGAACTGATACTGAAGGGAGAGATTTGGTGTTTAAGAGTGCTATTGTTTTGCAGCGTCCAGTGCTTGATCCTTGCCTCACAGTTGGCTTCCTCCCACTTCCTTCTGATGGTCTTAGGCTCGGGAAACTTATTACCATGCAGTGGAGAGTTGAAAGGCTTAAAGATCTCAAAGAAAGTGAAGCCGTAGAACAACAACATGTAAGTCAATGTGTATACCGAGCTAGTTGATATATACCTTTTCGTTAAAGTTTTGATTGCTATCATCATCAAATCACTATCAGTTTCTAATTTACCAAAATTTCCCTTTGGATAGTTAGCGGTTTAAAATAATGGCATGTTCATCAACTGTTGTTGTTTTATTTACACAAGGATGAGGTGTTATATGAGGTCAATGCAAATTCGGAGATTTGGATGATTGCGGGTAGGAAGAGAGGCCATGTCTCTCTCTCGGAGGAGCAAGGTCAGTAATCTTTTCTTCTTCTCACTTAAAAAAAAAACACGTTGCATACAAGTGATGTGGTGATATGTTGTCTCTTTTGTTGGCTGGTTAAATATTGCAGGTTCAAGAGTAGTAATCTCGATACTATGTGTCCCGTTAGTTGCGGGTTATGTCCGTCCTCCTCAACTCTGGTTGCCAAATGTAGAAGAAGCAAATGTAAGCAGTAATCCACCGGGTCCTCACTTGGTTTGCGTCTTGCCTCCACTTCTCAGTTCTTCCTACTGCGTACCTATCAAGTGATAGAACCTTTATCGTTAACTTTTTTCACTTCCATCGCTTCGTTTGATTCGAGTTTTTGTTGATACCAATAGATGTTTTCAAGAACAAATCATTTATATTTCCGGGTTTTTTATTTTATTTTGGTTTGTGATGATATTGATAGATATATCAAAGAACTGAGTTCATGGAATCATCAATGAGAGAGATATATGTACTTATCTAAATACAAAGATCTTTTAGTTTCTGAATATACCAGTTCCTACATCTAAGTGTTTAATACTGTAGCATATCATGCATCGATTCCACCAATAACCAGATTTGCAAAAGCATAATACTATGATGATACGTACATATCTTTTCTTTTTGACAGCATGAATAGAGTACATGTAGTACATGAAAATCAAAACGTTATAGATAATTTATCTTATATATTACTCATGCATGTGTGATGGAATTAGAATCTTATACGACTAATTCTCAATATTGAACCAGTTATCAAAACCATCTTCAATAATGTGGATTTGAATTCTGAGTCATCTGATAAAAAAAATCAGAATAACACAAAGGCAATGAGAAATAAATTAAGAATTAAAAAAATTAAAAAGAAATTAACCACGTCGAAATCTTGAATATCGACATCTGCCTTTTTTCTTCATCGTTGATATCAATTGTACATCCCCCTTACTATACTCCACCCTCAAAATATAGTCTAGCTAGTACTTTGTAAGCAAATCATAGCTAATATGAATTTTCTACTTTGAAGAGAATTGGATATTTGTTTTTGAAATAATATAAGCATTTGTTCTTTGATATTGAAGCAATTTTGTTGGTGTTGACTAAGAATTTAGGTTGATTCATAGTCATTGAAATATGTATTATAGTGGGAAGAAAGTGTAATGAAGAGAGATTATTTGTCTATAAATATAGAGTGAGTGAAGTTAACAATGGTGGAAGAAAGAATGTAATATCGTGGAAAAATGAAGCTCTATCAATATGGCGTGGGTTCACATCAAAAGCCAACAAACTCATCCAAGGACAAGCAGAAGGTAGATATGCTAAGAGAAAACAATTGAGGGAACAAACCAAAACAAATTATATAATAATAATATTTAAGCACATTATATATATATATATGTGTGAATATAATTTCAAAAAACTATAATATGGTATTCATTAATGAAAATTAGTTATGTTTCCTATATAAATAGACTAAATGTGAGCACCTAAAATCTAAGTTAGAAAGCCAGTATTATATTAATAATTTTTTAATTCATAAATTTGGAAAGATAAATCATGTAAAATAATATGCTATATCTTTAACATTAATAAGCCTTACGCAAACTTTGACAACTTCAAAGACTATTGAATCATATGAGAAAACCAAATGTGTAAGAAGAAATATCTTACTTCACATTTGTTTCACACGTCATTATCTAAAACCATAATCAATTTTTACACATTTACTCAACTAAGACTCTTAACTTCAATTTTGCTGACGGTATAGAACATATCCAAATGACCGACAAACTATTTCTCTTTATAAACGATACGTTATAATTAGAAGTTTTTTGTTGATCTATTATCATTTTATAATATATTATACCTGAACACTAAAGAGTACATGAAAATATAATATTATACATTTTATAATATTATATATAAAAGAGTACGATATGTCGTTCTTGCCCTCTGGGTGAAGTCTGAAAAGTTGTTATTGAAGAGAGAGGGTTTAAAATCTGAAAAGTAACGTGGATCACTTTCAAGTTTTTTCAAATATGGGACTTTTTGTCATCTACAAAGCTATCACAAATATATATAGATAAAACTCACTAGTGACTATTATAAAGCTCACTATTAAGCCCTAAAATGTAGAACACAAACGAACGCTAAAATGCATAATTACATATGGAAAAAGATTACAAACCTTAAAATGCAAAATTAAGATTAAGAGCCCTAAAATGCTGAACATAAATGAAGGATATAATGCAAAATGAAAAACGACGTGCGTTTTGATCAAGTCTTGACCGTCTTGAGTTGGAACCAAAATCAAGTATTTAAATAAAAAGAGAGAAGCAAACATGAGTAGATTTTCAGTTCATGTATAATATATTATAAGAGTGATAATAAAGTAATAAACCAACAAAAAACTTTTGATTATAACGTATCTTTTGTGAAGAAAAATAGTTTATCTGCCATTTGGATATGTTCTATACCGTCAGCAAAAGCGAAGTTAAGAGTCTTCCTTGAGTAAATGTATATCTTCTAAAAATTGATTATGGTTTTGGATAATGACGTGCAAAACAAATGCGGATTAAGATATTTCTTCTTACACATTTGGTTTTCTCATATGATTCAACTGTCTTTGAAGTTGTCAAAGTTTTGCTGAAAACTTATTAATGTTAAAGATATAACATATTTTGTTAATTTTACATGATTTATCTTTCCATATTTATGAATTAACAAATTATTCGTATAATACTGGCTTTTCCAACTTAAATTTTAAGTGCTCACATGTAGTCTATTTACATAGAAACATAACTAAATTTCATTAATGAATACCATATAGTTTTTTGAAATTATATTCATATATATATATATATATATTTATATAGTATGCTTGAATAGTATTATTATGTCATTTGTTTTGGTTTGTTCCCTCAATTGTTTTCTCTTAGCTTATTGAGCTTCAGCTTGTCTTTGGATGAGTTTGTTGGCTTTTGATGTGAACTCACGTCATATTGAAAGAGCTTCATTTTACCACAATGTTAACTTCACTCACTCTATATTTATAGACAAAGAGTCCCTCTCTTCATTAATTAAAAACATATTTCAATGGCTAATAATCAAACTAAATTCTTAGTCTAACACCAACAAAATTGCTTCAACATCAAAGAACAAATGCTAATATTATATAAAAAAGAAATATCCAATTCTCTTCAAAACAGAAAATTCATATTAGCTATGATCTTTTACACCAACGGGTAACAAAGTACTAGGTAGACTATGTTTTGAGGTGGAATGTACAATTGATACCAACGATGGAGGAAAAAGGCACAATGGGAAAGATGTTTTCGTCGATATCCAAGACTTCGACGTGGTTAATTTCTTCTTAATTTGTTTCTCATTGCTTTTGTGTTATTCTGATTTTTTTATCAGATGGACTCAGAATTCAAATCCACATTATTGAAGATGGTTTTGATAATTGGTTCAGTATTGAAGAATTAGTCGTCCAGCACACATGCATGTGTAATATATAAAATTAATTATCTCTACGTTTTGATTTTCATGTACTACATGTACTCTTTTCATGCTGTCAAAAAAATAAAAATATGTACATATCATCATAGGTGGAATCGATGCATGATACGCTACACTATTAAATAGTTAGATGTATTTTATAACTTCTCAAGGTAAGTTTGTGATTTTTCTAGGGTTTAACTACGTCCTTTATAAATATGGTCCTTGTTTATGATTCATAATCCATTGAATGTTCATTTTGCCCAACTATATGAATGTTCCAGCCTCGAGGAATGCCAACTACTATTCTCCCTTGAAGGCCCAATTGATTTATTGAAGATATGGTCCAATTCATAGTGACATTTGAAAAGAAGCAAAACATTCACTGGGTTCTCTCCTCACCTAGTCCCGTTAATTTCGGGTTATGTCTGTTTTCCTCAACTCGGTTTGCCAAACGTAGAAGAAGCAAATGTAAGCAACAATTCATTGGGTCCTCACTTAGTCTGTCTTGCCTCCACTTCTAAGTCCTTCCTAATGTGTCCATGTCAAGTAATAGAACCTCACTCTTTAACTTGTCTACTGTTATCGCTTAGTTTCATTCGAGTTTTTGCTACGACCATTACATGATCTTATATACTAACTAATTCTACATTTTAATCGATAGAAAAAATAAAAGAAAAGTAGAACATATAAGATGAAAGGAAAATAAAATAGTTAAAACACGACTAGTGGGTAAAAAATAGAAGAAGAAAGAAGAGAGGATGACAAAAGACTAGGGTGAGTCTCCAAATAGCATTTATTTTGTGGACCCAACTTTATAATTAACTCTTCCACTTTCTTTGATTTTGACACACTCTACCAAAAGATCATGTGCTCTCTTAGTCTCTGGAATATATTATTTTAATAATTTTATATAATTAATTATTTATGTAAAATTTAAATTGTAAAGAAAATTCGAAACATGTATATGTTAATTCTCAAAATCTGCAAATGAAATTCTCATTTCATTATATTTCTTACTTTTATTATTTTCTATTTTTATTGATAAGAAACTCAACAAAAAAATTGTACTAAATATGCTTTTGCACGTCTGAATAGCCATGATTAATAAAATGTACAAAGACATTGTTAATAGGGTCAGGTTATCATTTGGTATAGCTAAATAGCATTAATATCTAACCTAATTTTCTAAGCTGGCTTGCATCACATTAAAGTTGTATTCGATACAAATTTTCGAGAGAATCAACTAATTATCGTTTAAACGATTCTCCAATTATTGATGAGAATAATACCCACTCTACAGTCGTTAATTAGAATATAGAAAGAAGAAGGAAAAATCGATCTTTCTAAAACGGCTGAGGTTATTTCAATAATTTTCTATCACAACTATGATTAGTGTCGCAGTAAAATGTAATAATGTATGAACGCAAGATACAATTAATCGTTTGAACCAAATTTTAAGTACGAGTCTTGTTCGTCGCTGATCTAATATTCATAATCATAAAAAACATTAAACATAATCGATGTTTTGAAACATGGTTTTTTTTTTTATCAATATGAGGATATAAGACCGGCTTAATAAAAACATAAAAGTATCTATACTCTGCCGATCGATGAAAATCTCTTGGACTATATTTATATATCTGGCCGCTTGGATTCGCTAATTAAAAAAAGTAGTATGAAATTAGATTTGTTTTAATTCCACGTCATTCAACATGTCCAATCTAAACGTACTTCTCCGGGGCCCACAAAATGCTGACTAGGCTTCTTAAACGAGACCATATGGCTCTTGACCATAAACGCAGTGACTCGCTTAGAAACTCTAATCTCCTCCATCCTCAGCTCCTGTAACCGCCGCACGTATTCCGGCACGTGCATTAGGTCCCACACCACTCCAACTCCTCCGGGTTTTAGCACCCTCACCGCTTCTCCGAGGACTCTGGTCCGCTCGGCTGCCGCCTCCACCGTCTTCTGACCGTATTCTTTCCCGACGGTGTGGAGGAACACGGCGGAGACCACCACGTCGAAGTAGTTATCACCGAACGGAAGACGTCTCACGTCTCCTTCACGACAAGTCACGTACTCTTGTACTCCTGTACATATTAGATTTATCAATTTAGTTAACTTCGTATTAGTTAAACATGTTTTAGTTTAATTAAAAATAAATAAATAAATAATTAATACTAACATCAAATTTTGTATGTAAATAACTAATATTTATTGAATCGAGATCAAAACCGATATGGAGGTTATATAAATACTAAATCGATAGTTCAAAAGCTCAAAGTTTATTTTTTTCACAATTTCTTGAGTTTTTAAAATGCTAAACTCTAATAAAATTATCATCGCCTGTAATTCAAAGTTGTAGTAGATGATAAATCTGTAATTACATGAAAACCGTTAATCACGCAAGATAAATCATGTCTAAAAAATAATAATATTGGTCAACGAAAAAACGTAAAAAATGAGTCAAAAAGTCAACACAAAAAACTCACGCACCTTCAATGTGAGCCGTACGGAGAGTGGAGAGGGTAGTGCTCATGGATCGATCCAACCCAACGACCCGACCCGAACTACCGGTTTTCTTCAGCTGCGTCGCCACCGCATTAAGCAAAATCCCTCGACCACATCCTAAATCAAGCGCCGTCTTCACGCTCGACCAATCTCCCACAGATCCAACCATCCTCTGCGCCATCTCATACCTCAGTGGCACAGCAGAGTAGAAAAAATTCGCCGCCGCGAAGAACAAACACACGGCGGAGAGTGCCGTTACGGCTCCGAAGAATCCGGCAGAGAATCTAGACGCGGCGGCGCTGGAGAAGAGAAACAACTCAAGGAAGACGCAGATCGGGTTGAAGTAGATGAAAAAGACGGTGGAGAGTACAGAGAAAGCAATCGCGTGGAGAAGAAGGAAGACGAGAGTATGTTTTTGCTCGATCCCGTAAATCGCATAGATCTGAGCCCAATCTCTCGTACCACTCGTCCTCCCCATTATCAAAAGCTTCTCTTGATCAAAATTTAAAATCTCAGATTTCTCCGATCAGAGCGACGATCTATGGAAGAAACAGAGACGGTTACAAAAATTGGTTCAAAGATATATAAATCAATTAAACACGGTAAAGAGGAATCGTTCTCTGACAGAATCTAAGCCGTCAGTTTTTTTAACAGAGCAATCAGAGTGAAGCGTTCTTAGCTAATAATATATATAACTGATAAATTTATATATAATGATTAATAGTGTTTTCATGTGGGAGCTTTGTATTTATAACTGTCATAGCGTTATGCATAACATTTCACAGTGACGTCTGACGTGTATGTATGTATGTATTTGTTTTTCTAAATAACAGTCAAACACAAGGTATGAATCGGATGATGACTTTTTTTTAATATTTTTTTAATGTGTAACCGTTCCTAATTTATTTCTATAATAAAAAAATATGATCATTAATGGCATTTTATCTAAATTTAGGTTGTTTGTTTGGTGAGTGACCACTCTTTCATGTTTTTAGTTATTTTCTTTTTTCTAAAAAGAAGAAATATAACTGTAAATTGTTTGTTTGGTGAGTTATCACTCTTTCGGAATAGTTTTTTTATAAGTTTTGAGAATTGAAGTTTTTTTTTGTTTATCAAATATTCAAACTAGTTCTTTTCCTTTAATCATGGTTCATGATGATTAGACTTTTTTTAAATATCGTTTGAAAATAAATTATGGGATTCATAATTTCAACAATATTTCTCCTTTATTTTAATCATTAAAATATACTTATTTATCACATTTTACAGTATAGCAGATTACATTTCACTTTTTTTTAAATCATCTAATGACTCTAAATAATGTTTACAAAAAAAAAAAGAAAAAAAAAAGAAATCATGAATCTTAAAGTACGAATTTAGTTAAGTATATGATTTAATTTGAGTTAAAAGTTGTTGGATCTGAAGTCTGATTTTTTTTTTCCAGTAAACAAACTTTTTGGATATTTTAAATCTTAACATTTTTCTGCTACAAGGGAAAGTATTACATGAATCTAGCTAGGTGCAATAAATATACAATTTTATAAGAATAGTGAGTTTTCACCTAAACATCACTATAAAACCTTCAAATATCACACATAGTCATCTATGTGATTTAACTTTTATGAAGTTTCATATCCATAATATTAGAAACCATTATCCTTTATTAGAAAAGAAAAATAAAAAAGAATAGAGTTGAATTTGTGGCGCTAGTAAATGAAGTAGGCACATGCTAAGGTTTTTCAAATATGTCGGAATCTGACTCCAACCCTTGCTTAGACACATGGAAATTATCATCATTTCTTTGCTTTCTTAAGAAATTAACTTAAAAGTATTTATAGTTAGATTTCTCCATTCATCCTGTATTTGTATTTATGTAAAATGGATGTGTGAAATTCGTTTTCTCGATCTATCCTTTCTCTTAGTATTCAAATGGTAGTAATATTCGGTGATAATAGGATAACTATCAAAGTTATATTTGAACAAAATCGTGTAATATTTCAAGTATTAGTTGGATGTTCCAAAATTTTTATACATTATCAATTGAACATGTATCTGCTGGGGTACGGCCAATTTTTTTAAATAATTAATTATAGAGAGATAGATATATGTATAATCATATGTTGCACTTTATATTAATCATATGATTTCGCAGCAAGCTAGCAAACTACGTGTTTACTGTCTCAAATTTCCAGAATCTTATATATAATTTTAGATGGTGACCAATCTGCTCTACATGTTTTTACAAACGTTTTATTTGTATGTTGATATATTCTGGTATGTGGCCACTGACTTTAACATTTGGAATATGTTACTTCAAAAGAGAGAAAAAAGAATTAGCAGCAAACTGTTCATATGAAAATATTACTATTATAAAATAAACATTATATACGTAGCTGTATATGGGATAAACATTACTAGTATAAAATAAACATTATATATTTATTACTATTATAAAATAAATATTATAAAAGAATATGTTGTCATTTGCTTCTTTGTGATATTTTCTCACCTGTTGTTACTTTAGCTTATCTTTTATAATTGTAGCTATATATTCTTAATTTATTATTGTTCAACAAATTAAAGTTTTAGATTTTTTTTTAAAAAGAACGCAAAATTGAATTCACAAGAAATAGATTGTCCCTCCTCTAGTGGTAGTAGAATTGAATTATTAGTAATTATGTACTTACAAAGATGAAGACACAAATGTGACTGATAATGAAAAAATCTTCAATAAATGTATGAGAAAAGCCTATTTGAAGGTTGGAATATGATAGATTTAAAGAGAAAAATCTTTTAAATAGCACCAAATCCAAGCAATTGTCGGCAGAATCCAACTTTTTACTTTTAATCTTTAGACTAACACATAAAACTAACTGACCAAACTAACTAAACCGAGTTCAAATCATTTTAATTCGGTCTGGTTTAATAATTTCCATGCTTATTAAAACAAATAAAAGAGAGGTAAAGGTCACCCAAAGAACAAAATTGACGTTAAACAAAAGAAAAAAATGACTTGAATACTAATGAAAAATATAATAGGTCTATTCCAAATGGTCAAAATCCAATCGGGTCGGCCCAATAAACACAATTTATAAGCCTAAAAAGGGACCATTACCATATTAGTTTTTGGTCAAACGGAGTTGGAGTTTGTTAGTTGACACCTAATTAACATCCATAATTCTAGTCGAATCTTTAAATTTCAGACACTTGTGGGTCGTATGAACTATGAACTCCATTTAAATATCGTGATGTTATCTTAAGCTAGCACCTCCTTAAGTAAATTTTGTCTTTTGTCAAAAACGACATGCTTAATCCGCGTTTTGAAGAGCCTAAAGGTACGTGAATAAAAATTTATATCATCCGTTAAGGGCGTAAAGGTACGTGAATGCAGCAGCTTATTATTCTAAAATCTAGATAGGTAAATAAATATATTCTTACTTTTACCGCTGCTTCCATGACTATTATATTTACTTCTCCACGATTCACATTCATCCGCACTGTAAATCGTATCTTACCGAGTGGCCCTTCTTCCCTCTCTAAACCGGAAAAAACAAACCGATTAAACCCCAAGAATTCTTTTTAAAACTTTCAAATTAAAGTTATTTTAACCACAGAACCGAACCAAATAGTTTCATACCTCCATTTTGGTTACTACATTTCATAAACCGAAAACTAAAATCAAACCGGAAACCGGTTCTGCGGCTTATGCAGTAATCTACAAATTGCAAACCAAAATTGATCAAACCTATGATTAGAATCTTGACGATGACAATTTGTGGATTACCTTTTCTTTGGCTCGATGGTGCTGCACCAAACTGAGGATTGTGGATTAAGCTATTCAGAGACTGGAAGATTCCCAACTAGCATAAACAGCACCTATAATCTTCTCATGTAAAACTTGACCAGAACACGCAATGATTCCTCGGTCAAGACCTTCCAAGTAAACTCCTTTCGAGAAGTCTAAGTTTCTCCCGCCCGCATCAGTCACCACACCACCAGCTTCTTCCACTATAACAACTCCGGCTGCATGATCCCATATCTTCTCTTTGTAACTCGACTGTGCAAACTTCATAAACACTTCAGCGTCTCCACTCGCAATCGCTGCATATTTCACCATGCTATACACTCGCAAGGGTTGTTTTCTGGACAAAAGATTGGTTTCAATTGTAATTAGAGAGTTCTAATTTAATAATAAAAGTAAATAAACAAGATTAGTTACCTAACTCCAATTGCACAAAAAAAGTAAGTTACCTAACTCCCATGCTACTGGCAAGTCCTGCGGTGAACAAGTGATTTGAGTTTGCTCTCTCTACTGGCTCACAAACCGTAGCTAGAACCGGATCATCGACTGAGGAAACATTAAGTGGTGTTGCAGATTCTGGGATTCCTCCAACGATTAACGGTTGCATCCACGCTTGACCACTTCCTCTCTTTGCATACATGACACATCCTTTCGATACCGATCCAGCAACAGATTTCGTAGTCATGGCTTGGTTGCAACCGTTACTTAAGCATTCTTTCTTAACCGGATAATTAGGACATCCTAGTACCCCTAAGAGAACTTTACCGTTCTCTATCAAAGCTAAAGCAACAGCGTACTGATCGCCACGAACAAATCCTAATGTTCCATCAACAGGATCAAGCACCCAATGCCTTCCTTTAGGACCTCCAACGGAGTTGCATCGACTAATAGCCTTAAGAATTTCATTCGATCCTAAGGGCTTATCTGGCTTCGGAAGCCCGTACTTGGGAGCTTCAGATAACGCTTCATTAACAGCATTTGAAACAGCTCCCAAAAGTCCCAAAGAATCAGCCTTTGAGAGTGCATCAGTGTCTTCTTCAGCAACAATCGAAAGGTTTTGAGCACCAAAAACTTCAGCTAAAACCCAACTCACAATTGCTTGAACACCAAAATCTGTTAAGTGAATCAACAAAGTTCTAATCTTTAATGCAAACTCCAATCAGCTTGTAACAGAGGTTACTTAAAATGTACAATTTGGTATACTAATAAACTACTAATACAGAGTTTGATCTAAAATATGGATTTCATAAACATTAAAAAATACATTAAGCAACATTAGTTCAAGATAAAAAATATGGATTTTATACACATTCTGTTTCATCTTTCACCGAGTAACTATGCTTATTCGATTTTAGCTCCACTCGTGAAAACATTGACACAATTCAACACCACAAAACGTTCAAATTAACTAAACAGATCTCGAAAATTGCAATAAAATTCAATCACTAAACAGAGAAGATCAAACCATTTATAATTTCCTAAAACGAAACCCAAAATCCTTCAAACAAAAACATAAAACAGAGACATCGGTGACGGAATAAATACCTGCGACAGTGACAGGGGAATCATCGTCTTTGGACTTAACATGACCACCGTTGGTGGAGGAAGGAAGACGAAGCTTCTCCTGAACTTTAACACACAGAGAAGAAGCGAGGTGAACCACACGCACCGCCGTGTCCATCTCCGTATCTACTGATTCCACCGCCATCGCCGGCGAAATCTCTCGGAAGAATTTAATGGACGGAGGAGGAGGAGATATCAAAGCTAAAAGCTTCCCTTTTTTATTTCACGTGCTCTCTTCTCCTCTCCTTTATTTCCACCTTTTTATTATTTTAACAACATGATAATTATTATTTTATATTTTGACAATTATCTTAAATAACATAAAATAAAGTTTCTGTGTCACATTTACACACATTTTCATTTAGGTCATATATATAATATTTTATTAAAGAACAATTATCTTATATAACACAAATTTTCTAACTTCATGCTTTTAAATTTTAAGGTTTAGAGTTTAACAACCCTAAATCCTAAACTCTATCCCTAAAAACTATATCCTAAGTTTAAATTAGTTAACCCAAACCCAAAAATTTGAATTATAAATTTTATAAAATCACTTTTTGTGTTTGTGGTATTTTGAACATTAAATTAATAGTTATATTTTTGTTAACAAAACTTGAAAATATGGTATTTTGAAAAATATCTCTATTTTTTTGTGTAGCTTTTGGCGTGTTTGTTTGATATAATAAAAACTACCTTTTTCCCGGGAATTACAGCAACACTTTCTCCTTATTATAACAAAAGTTGATTTTCAAAATGTATCCTAATTGTAAAATATATTTATTTTGTTTGTTGTAATATTATTACTATAAATTTCTTCTAATTTCTTTTTTCCAATTTCTCCTACTGTTTTTTTTTTTGGCAACGCCATGCTAAGTTTTGTTTTATAAGTGTTTAATAAAAATATGATACACTTGAAATCATACCAAAATTAGGCTATCTATTACGACGCCTTTTTAATGAAAACGAAATTGGAAAAGAATCTTGGTGAGTATCTTTTGGCATCTTAGTGAACATTTTCTTAAACCATCCAAAAAAAAAAATTATATACTTCTTTTTTAGTACAATAATAAAAAAAAACAATATGGTTTAGGATATATTTTCAGGTTTGATCTTTGTCAAAAAAAGAAATAAAGATATTTTCAAGCCAAGCGCTTCGTATGGTTTGTACTTAGTAGACTCGTAGTTAGGTGAATAAGGGAAACAGGTGGGAAAAAAAGTCAGAAATATAAAGTTCTCTTTATGAGTTCTCATTCTCTCTTTTCATGCTCATTTATACTCATACTTCAAATTTTATTTAATTTGACTTTCCTTTTCGTATTCGTCTGACAGTCTCTCTATAAATAAAACAACATAATTGACTCATTTTTGCTTAATAATAATAATAAAATTATTAATGAAGAGGTCAAATGTATTTACACCGTTAAGATGGGATTGTGCATGGTCATCATGCATGTGGACAAGAAGCTCTTGTATGGTGTCGTATAACTAATAGAAAATTCTAATTAATTAATCAGTCTAAGATTAAATTATGGTAGTATTAAATTAATCAAGCTGCGAGCCTGCGAGTAATATTAAAAGCTTGTCAACCGTCCAAGTAATCGTATGGTAAATTTCAAAAAGAGTAATCGTGCTCTAAAATCTCAAGCATACGTGAAGGTTCCAACTCCTTTACAGTTGTAACATTTTCTGTGACAAAAAAAGTTATAATTATTTTCAGTGGGCCTTTGGTATTTTGGGCCCTATTCAGTTGTCTCATAATGTGCAGGACCGCCTCTGTTTATAGCATTGTTCCAAGTGGAAAGCAGGTTATATACCATGATCCAAAGAGTGCATGATTAAAAATTCACATTGAGTCAAATGCTTTTAACCTATAAAAATTCACATGATTAAAAGTATATGACGGATTTAAGATAATTTATAATTTATGGGGAAGAAAAATACGAGGTTGCAGTTCAAAATTACATCTCAAAATAAGTAATAAACGAATGCCACTATTTCTTTATCACTATAAAACATTTTGAGACTAAAATAGCGTAGAAAAAAAATCACCAATTGGATAAGCACATATACAATTTTTTTTTAAATGTCGAATTTTATTTATTTAGAATTTAGTGTAGAAAAAATAAGTTAATGTTATGTCCCTGATCTGTTCTTTCATTGATCTGCTTCAGCTTTCGTTAAAAAATGCTTCCACCATTGAAGAAGATGATGTATAAGTCAAAGGACGTAAAAGACAAGCTACTACTAAAAGTGTATAAGTCTACTACAAATATAATTGCTCTTTATGTTTTCTCTCCAGTGATGTAATTAGTGGTATTTTTGTAACATAAAAGTAAAATTCCAAGTCATCACCAAATAGCAAAGAAGAAGCTCAAGCCAAGAGAGACAATGGCGTAACATTCACGAGCTCAAGCAGTGTTCTGGCACCAACACCATTTCTTGGCCAGAGTAAAGGCTCGACAAGCTTTAACCCTCTTCAACATTCAATTAATGTTTTAATTATATATTGTATATGAGTTTCGTAATAATTTCTGTATTTTGGACTTGATAGGTAATCTGTGCACACACAAAAAAAAAGAACAAAAAAAAAGGACTTGATAGGTTGGTAATTACAACAAAAAGCCTTCCGATATTCAATCATGCAGCAACACAAAAATATTCACTTTCGACAAAGATGATTTGATTTATTCATTATTATGATCTTAATCTCAACGTAACAAAAGAACAAAAGGCAATACCATCATCTCAAATTAAATACTCTAAAACTTACCAAAAACAACTGCACCAAGGCAATTAGCTATGATATGACCGGGTAATAGCAGATTAATTATGACCACGCAGATTAACCTGCAAAATTGATGCCGAAAAACATGTATCAGGCAGATCAATTATGTCCCATTGATCATGTAAAAATAATAACATTTTGTGATTCTTAGGTTTTATGTTGTTAGTGGGTAGATGAAATTAATTGTGGTCTTGTGGATAAACCACAACTAACATGCTTTCCAGAGGTGTTCATATCTTTATAAAAATAAGTCATTTGCCTAGGACCTTTCATTTTAGAGTAAAAATAGAAACCCATTAATAAAAATATTTTGTGGTGATATTAGTTCATATCTCAATATCTAGAGTTTCATAGCTTTTTTCATTTATGAATTTATTATTTATTTTAGTTTCACATCGTATCAATGGTATTCTTTTGCTTTTACATTAGATATATACATAATCTATAAAAATATATATTAATATATAGCTGCATAATATAAATATAAATAATAAAATTCAGAAAATTAAAGAATAAGTTTTAAATTTTCTCACCTTATAAAATGAAAATATTTCAAAACAGTTCTATATAATCATTGTATTTTAAACTGTATACTTTTGCAAAAAAATATATTTTAAAAATGTGCCTTGAACCTCTTTGAACATAGACACGACTATGATGCTTTCTGAATTTTGACATCGAACACGAGCTTTCTATATATAATATGAAACACCAAAAAAACTATTATTTCTTCGTTAGTATTTTTGTTTCATTTGTCTTATGTCTGTGACTGTGTGTAATTAGTTAACCCACCAAAAACAATGATTTGAATATTTTTCAGGTGATAATTTTGTTTTTGATAAGAAACTTTTGGCTAGATCAAATATCAGTTTTGATAATATTGTGAATTCATATATAAGGCACAAATCATCATTTTGTTGAAATCATGATTCAAGTCTCTCACGTTGATTTTTGGAGAAAATATAGTATTACTACCCAATAACAACATAAACAAAAGAATTTAACTTGGCTATAAGTTCAATATACGAACTGTTGACCTAAAAAAAGAAGAAGTAAAATATACGAAGTTAGACTTGTTTTTGTTTTGATAAGAAATTTTTGTCTAGATCAAATAAGTTCAAAAGAATTTTGTTGAAATTTTGGTTTTCAATATACATAAACAAAAAAAACAAAAGAAATTAGGCTCGTTGGGTTAAAGCTAACTAGAGTCATTAGTCATTGGGTCGAAGCTGATTGATTTAGAGAAAAGTATACTTTGGGGATCTGAGTGGTAACCGAAACCGAGATTCCCTATGAAAATTTCAAAGATAAAATCTTGTGATAAATTGAACGAAGACTTCAATAGCGTATATACTTTTATATGTATGTACTTCCATGTATGTGACATCGCGTGTTCAAAATTTGCCGTCAAACATATAATGTGTTATAAAAAAAAGTATTGTTAGAGATCAAGTTTAAATTTAAACTAACTATATTGTTTTTTCCAGAAAAATATGTTCAACAATTAAGATCTAGTCATGAATTTTGAGACTACCTAATTGCATAAACCTTATTTTTGTTTCTTTTTTTGCTAAATAACATCCATTATACGAGTTTAAATCCAGATTAACATTAACATAAATCATTTTGCTACATATTCCGGTGAGTCATTGCATATATCTTTATTAGTTACATAAATAGTTACAAAATGCATAAATATCAGAGAAAATAATATAAAATATAAAAACTATATACGAAGACATAAGAGAACATGTATAAACAAGAGTTAATCAGTAGTTAAAAAATGATATTTTTTATAAATTTTATACTGAATACTAGATTTTAAGAGTTACCTAAAAAATTGTGCTTATTAAGATACAACAAGGATTGGTATAAGGTGTGATTAGTATATCAACGGAGTCTTTTACAAGTCGGAAAGGTAAAAAACACGTATTTAATAATGTCGTAAATAAAATGAAACAAACACATCTTATAAAAAGAATTAGAGTATATTAGCAACTTGATGTCAAAATAAACAAAAGAGATTTGTTAACTCATTGCCTTATCACCGCAATAACTATTTTGCCTCTAAATGGTCATGACCACTTTTTCCAATTATAAATACTTCGCCTTTCACTTAATCTTCTTTTGTATACACGCATAACAAAGTGCCTGCAAAATATTTTCGAATCCGGCGTTGATATTTATCTATTTTACTATATATGTTAATTTAATCGGTTATTTATACATATACTTATTCCTTCTAACTAACAATTTTTGAATTAAAAAAGGTTTTCTTATTATAGAAGAAAAACTACAAAAACATATTCATAGAGGGTATTCATGGAACCAATAGAAAGAGATCAATGAGTTGCTTTTCAGCTAATTGATAACTAGAGAACGAGTTAATTTGGATGTGTCTAGACACTAGAGAGAAGCGAATAAAGAACAAAAAGTTCTTCATTATATTAGATGAGCGAGTTATCTAAAAATATATATATATTAGATGAGCGGCACGAGCCTAAAGAGAGAGCGAGAGACTTTGATTGGATATTGAAATTTAGTGCCACGGCCCAAGCCCATAACAACCCAACGAAACAAACTACGGATATATAATCTACACACGTGTATAGTGTAAATAAGAGGCCACGTATTTTTCACGCGTGTAAAATGCGAATACACGCGCTTGAAAGAAGATTTCCATTTATTTTATTTTTTTGGTTGAAAGATTTTCATAATTCATTTAGGAAATAGTCTATCAAGTTCCTCTCTCCTCTATATAGTCAAAACCATTACTACTTATCAGAGCACACGTACAACAATTCTCTCTAGGGCTTCTATTCATAAATTCTCTCCAAGATATCTGATCAGATAATGAGCAATACAAACATGTCTGTGATGCAAAATCTTTCACTAGAACCAGAATCCAAAAGGAGAAAGATCGATTCAAAGATCAATTCTTTGTCTTCTTCTACTAGCTGTGGTCACTTCTTCGTTCGTCACGGAATCTGTTGCAACTGTAGATCAACGGTGGCAAAACACGAAGGCCGAGCATTCAACTATCTAGTCGACGGATTACAGTTAAGCGACATAGCAGTCGCGGTTACAAAGAAATTAACTACACAAATCACTTGTTTCAACGACAAGAAACTTCACTTGGTACTTGACTTGGACCACACGCTTCTTCACACCGTTTTAGTTTCGAAACTTTCCGAAGAAGAAAAGTATCTAATCGGAGAAGTAGATTCAAGGAAAGATCTATGGAGGTTTAACGGAGGATACTCAAGCGAGTTCTTGATAAAACTTAGACCTTTTGTTCATGAGTTTCTTAAAGAAGCCAACAAAATGTTCTCCATGTATATTTACACAATGGGCGATCGCGAATACGCAAATATTGTGTTGAAGGTGATTGATCCGGAGAAAGTATACTTTGGGGATCGTGTGATTACAAGAAACGAGAGTCCTTATATAAAGACTCTTGATCTCGTCTTGGCTGATGAGTGTGGAGTTGTGATTGTGGATGATACTCCTCAAGTTTGGCCTGATCATAAGAGGAATTTCCTAGAGATCACCAAATACAAATATTTCTTAGACACGACAAGACGCGATGTGAAGTACTCGAATTCTTATGCAGAGGAGAAGAGAGACGAGAGCTACAAGGAAGGAACGTTGGCGAATGTTTTGAAAGTTCTCAAGGTAGTTTATAAAGGATTCTTCAGCGACGGAGTTGAGAAAGCGTTAGATATTGATTCAAAAGATGTGAGGCAGTTGCTTCATGATCCATGTAAACCTAACTGCTCTTGTTAATTTCACTTTCAGCAATTTAGGATCTTTTTTTTCTTCTTGGGTAATTTGTATATAGAGAGATATTGAAGAATATATTAAAATAAACTATGTGTATTCGGAATGTTGATAGACATGTTTTTATATTTTCGTTGATAATATTAATGTTTCTATCAAGAGATAAAGAAAAATAAAATAAAAGGTGATAAATTTGGTTCTAAGGACATGTGGTTTTCTTAGTTTGACTCGACCGTACGGATGGTTTGAGAAATAGTAATGGATTGGAATAACATTCATAATTTATAATGTGATTTGTTGTCTAATTCCTATATCATGTGACCATTGATTCATGGAACTTCTTATTTTTATAAACATTGAGATTATAGCGCTTTCATATTTCAAAAATTTCTCTTAAGCTTCCAAGAAAACTCAAATGTGACTTCTAGAATTTCATCGTATTTAAAAAAAAAACATTTTCCCAGATATTGTGTGTATAAGAAAATTAATAAATATAAATTCACACATGTTAGGAAGAAAATTTAAATAGAGATTGGTCATATCTTTCAAAAAAAATTAGCTATCCTCGTTCTCTTTTCAGATCATTCGGCCTGTTGACACTTTATTTGAAGCCCCTCATGGGAAGCATCGGGCCGGTTTTGGCTAAGGCAGCATACTGAGACAAGCACTAACCCAAAAAATCATGTAGAAATACTAAACATCATTAGTATAGCCTAATCTCAAAGAGAATAAAAATCGACACTTGTTTGGTTAAAGTGAGACATATACAACCTCACTAATTGGGTGAGCCTTTCTCTACAGGAATTCATTGGAGAACTGAAACTAATAATTACAAGCAAATGCACAAGTAAATGCGCGCACTTGTTACATGCTATAGTGGTATGTGCACAATAAATGCACTTGATAGAAATATTTATATTTACGGTGATAATAGTAATGTTACTATCCAAAGATAAGCCAAAGCTTTCTTTTTGACAGAACATGGGTTTTCTTAGTTTGACTCAACTGCGTATTGTACTAATTGCTAATTAGTAAGAATATTTTGTATGCACACAGATAAGTTTGGCTACCAAATTTTATCCAAATGGTTTTTCCAATAAATTTTCCATGTATAAATGTTTTTGCTCACCAATATGTGTTCTCCCACACTCTCTCTCAATGATCTCTCTCGATGAAGAGAATTTGGTCAAAATTTGACAAAATCAGAAAGAATCCTATATGCACCAACGAGAGAATTGGTTAGGCTGGAAAGATTTCTATGAAACTGATGGTGGAGAAGCTGACAAGCAAGATAAAAACCAACTCGATAAACTCAATCGGAATCCAAAGATGAAGATGCTTAATAAGTGGGACACCACCGCCGCCGAACTTGATTTTTTTTTAGCGTCTATGTATTATTATCTCTTCGATAAAAGTTTACAAAATTACAGAGCTATCAATTATATCCATATACTCTAAATAAAGAAGTTAAAAAACGATACAACGTAAGAAGTGAAATTAACGATGCTACTTCTTCAGACTTACTTGCTAACAGATTAACAAATCTGTTATATTACTTACCGTATCCGAACGCCAACATTGCAATTTTTGCCTATCACTCAACTATGATGCATAATAAAAATTCCGCAAATCTCAAAACACCATTGCATGAAGACTTCGAACTCCACTACCAATGGTTGTCTCTTTATGAATTTGTCTTTCGCCTAGATTTTGACAAACCAATAGAAAAAACCGGCATAAGCACCGCAATGAATGACTTTGCCGAACTCAAATCTACAAAGAGAGACATAAAACTAATTAGAAAGAAAAATCAGAGGAAAATACGACTCATTTTCCCCCAATCTAATGTACCAAACTATTATACATGATAAACGTCGTACTCCCTAATCCAAAATCCCAAGTTACAAACCGCTTTCAAATCCAAAGGTAATTGGTTTTGGTAAATTTTACCCCACCGACGGAGATCATAACAATCAACACCAACAACAACATCAACGTGATGGCTGTCCGCCAGCAAATTTACAGAAAACGAAGAAGAAAAATTGATTAAAAAGATCGATGAGCTTGATTTATGTTCCTCAAAAGCTAGGGAGGAATTTGATAGTCGGCAGAAGAGATACAAGAGATTTTGGGAGCAAGCACTTGAATCGAATGAACATCATCTCTTGGAGCAAGCAACAGAGGCGGAAATTATGGCTAAAAATGTCTTTCGTAAGGAGGCATCAACTAAGATAAGGAAGGAGCATGAGGCGGTGGCTAAGAAGGAAAATTGATGGATAAGTGAAAGCTCTAATAAGTTCGTTTTTAGCCATAATTTCCGCCTCTGCGAAAGTTTGAAATGAAATTAATTTTAAACAATAACATATTGAAAATATAATCATTTTCGGTTGAACCTTTGAAAATGATTAAGAATCTCAATGGCTTAGAAAACAAGAACCATTAATTTTTTTAATAGTAGAAAAATTAAGAGACAATTGAAACTAAAAACTCAATGGCTTAGAAAACAAAAATCATTTAAAAACCTTAAATTGTAGAAACATTTGAAGGTAAATAAATTTGAGGTTGATATAACTTCACATTTGAAACTTATAACTACTTTAAGTTTCACATTCAACTGATCTTTTATTTGGAAGTGGTTGGCCACTATTTTGGTTCCAAACCAACAAAATTTCACTACAAATATGGAGAGTTGACGCTCACTTCTTTCGTCACCGTTTAGAAAAAGTTTTGAATATATAATCAAAATTAAACTATTTTCTTAGAAGAAAAGTACATGGAAAGTGAGGATAGGAGAATATGAAAATATGATATAATAAGAAGATCACCTGAACCTCATGCACAAAAGGGGAATTGAACTAGTGATCTCAAACTATTAGTGGATGCATTTTAAACATTTTGCTACTATTAAGTATCATGTCTAGTGTAAAAAACAAAATTATTTATATTTTATGAGATGCACTTGCACCCACACTTTATAGGAGGTTTTGCCCCCGCCCATGCATAAATTTATATAGTAGCATTGAAGTTGCTAAAAATCAATTGCTCAGAGTTTGTACATTCAAAATGAATTAAAAGTTCTAAAGAGAATGAAGACAAAAGGAAAAGAGAGAGATAAGAGTTGAAGTTAATGATTTTTCTATTTGCTTATTAATCACTATGCTACTATTAAGTATCATGTCTAGTGTAAAAAACAAAATTATTTATATTTTATGAGATGCACTTGCACCCACACTTTATAGGAGGCTTTGCCCCCGCCCATACATAAATTGATATAGTAGCATTGAAGTTGCTAAAAATCAATTGCTCAGAGTTTGTACATTCAAAATGAATTAAAAGTTCTAAAGAGAATGAAGACAAAATGAAAAGAGAGAGATAAGAGTTGAAGTTAATGATTTTTCTATTTGCTTATTAATCACTATTTATTCACTTATTTATTTTGATCTTCTTCTTTATCTATTATCAAATGGTTTCTTTTAATTCAATTTTCAAAACTTTGGTTGCAAAATCATGAAAGAGATGAAAAACACAACTCATGTTTCTTCTTTTTTCAGTTGACATTTCATCTTCAATTGCTTTAAATTGGAAGAAACTAAATGTGCTTGGAGCGGATGAAATGGCCAAACACACTCAAAATGAGTAGAAGTTGGTTGTCAAACAATTCTTTAAAGAGCTCTCAGATAAGAGTTCTAGAAACAAATGGAAGCAGATAAGACAAAATGAAAGACATCATTAACAAGAGACTTGGTTGAAGCTAACCAATCCAACAACTATGAATTTCCTAAATTATGCATTGTTTTTACCCTTTGCTTTTTTTTAGATCTTTCTGTTTCCATCATAGTGAAAACTAGCAAGTTCCACTATGAGTTTGTGGCCTAAGACAATTTATGGCTTGATCGAGCGTGTATGCATCAGTTTCATACGGATCATGCGTATTCAATTGGAAAGAGATGTTATGGACATCCATACCTTCATACTTGCTAATATCTTAGTTAGAATATCTCCACAGAAAGAAGAGCTTTGAGCTTGAAGCGGAATTACGGTATCCACATTTTGTGAGAGAGAGATTAGCATTTTTGCATCTTGTCAAGATCTAACTGCTGAAAACAACTTAGTCGATATGATCACGCCAGGCGCCACCGCATGTTCCTTAATCCCGGCCAACTCCAAAACCATTAAAAGGAACAAGAATACCCGAGGGGGAACGAGGTCCTTTAAGGTAACAGTTTGCTAAGATTGTAATTCCTTTGATCGATCAAAAGTTGATCATACGGTTGTTGTTTGATTTCAAGAAATAATATTTATTTAGACGGCTATGATTTTTTGAAGGAAATGGAGTGAATCGTGACTTTTGTTTTTCTGTCCCATTATCATCTAATCATCTTCTCAGATTTTTTTTTGGTTTAATTATGATCCCTTCAGATTATTTATAGACTGGAAATGACCAGTAATGCTTTTAACCAAAAAAAAGAAAAAACCAATGTTTATTGCCGTATTTAAAATGCCTACTTAAACGAATGAGAACGAACGTAGTGGTAGTTAATTATAACGAAAGTATACTTAATGCTCCAAGCAATAGCATTTGTTCTAAACTTTTACAATATTTAACTATAAGTCATATATTATTTTCGGTCTAGATAAATATTTTCTATATTTAGAACGGAATATCCAAAACGGATAAAAATTGATAGATATGAAATTTTCAATAACTCCTGGAATATCTTAATTCGAGAGGAAATAGATTTTTGGAACTTCTTTTTTTTGAATAATATCATAAATATTAATTGAATTTTGAAAATAACCTTTATTTTTTACTTTATTAAAACTCACTTTTGTATTGTAAGAAGATACATTTAACCTCACTAAATCCAAAAAATATATTTTGATCACTATTTTATAATTCCTAACAATTTTAGAAATAATACGTAACTAGGGTGTAATCAATTTGGGAAAAATGTCAAAAAGACCACGAACTTATATATTTAGACCATTTAAAACACGAATTTTGTTATAGGCCATTTAAATCATAAATTTGCGTTGACTAATGTTTTGAGACATGAATTTTTGTTGATCCGGCCAAATAAGACACGACGTTAAATCCAATAACGGATCAACGAACAAGCGTTAACTACTCTCCGTCATTAACAAAACGACGTCGTTTTAAAAAAAATAAAAATGTCAATAAATCACAAACTTTCAAAGTTAGGCCATTTAAAACATAAATTTGTTGTAAACCATTTAAATCATCAATTTTTTTATTTATTTTTCAATATATACTGTTTGTAATTTTTTATAAAAGAGTGTTTTTAATAATTAAATCTATACAATTATGAAATAATTTACAAAAAAATTGAATCCAATTAGTTACGGTTAAAAAACCGTATTTCAATCGGTTTCTAAATTGTTTAATTTTTTATAAAACCAAAAACCGTTAATTATGTTATATCTATACAATCATGAAATAATTTACAAAAATTGAATCCAATTAATTACGGTTAAAAAACCGTATTTCAATCGGTTTCTAAATTGTTTAATTTTTTATAAAACCAAAAACCGTTAATTATGTATTGTTTTATTTCTCAATATGTATTGTTTGTATTTTGAGAAAGAATAGAAAACAATACATAATTAACGGTTTTTAGTTTTATAAGAAAATTAAACAATTTAGAAACCGATTAAAATATGGTTTTTAACTGTAATTAATTGGATTCAATTTTTGTAAATTATTTCAAGATTTTTTAGATATAATGATTAAAGACATTCTTTTATAAAAAAATACAAACAATACATATTGAGAAAGAAAACAATGCATAATTAACGATTTTTGGTTTTATAAAAAATTAAACAATGTAGAAACAGATCGAAATATTGTTTTTTAATCGTAATTAATTAGATTCGATTTTTGTAAATTATTTCATGATTGTATAGATTTAATGATTAAAAATACTTTTTTATAAAAAATACAAACAGTACATATTGAGAAATAAACAAAAAAATTGATGATTTGAATGGTTTACAACAAATTCATGTTTTAAATGGTCTAAATTTGAAAATTTGTGATTTTATTGACATTTTTATCTCTTTCAAAACGACGTCGTTTTGTTATTGACGGAGAGTGGTTAACGTCCGTTAGTTGATCCGTTATCAGATTTAACGTCGTGTCTTATTTGGCCGGGTCAACGAAAATTCATGTCTCAAAATATTAGTCAACGAAAATTTATGATTTAAATGATTTACAACAAAATTTACGTTTTAAATGGCACAAATATGTAAGTTCGTGGTTTTTTCGACATTTTTCCTAATTTGAATTGATTAAAATTGCAACAAAGATGCATATAGTCAGCGAAAGAGTTCTCAACGCGCCTCTCAACTGGATTCACGGTCTCAACGTGATTGGCGGTCTCGACGTGACCAACGGTTTTTATTTCATTTTTCTCTCAACATTTCAATTCAGTTATTTTTTTTGTTTTGTCAAACTAATTCAGTTCATTTGTTTAATAAGTGGAGTAATCAATCTCTTATTTATTTTCCCTTAAACCTCGTCCACACTATTGTTCCTTTCATATGTACCTTTGTCACGATATATACTTTTGACTGAAAATTGTAATTTAATTATTTGTATTAGTGTTTCCACAGTATTCTCATCCAAATATAAATTTGATACAGTGTATGTAAGTTGTCAATAAATATTTTCTTAACTAGTAGCACTTTTATTTTCTATACAATTTTCGCTTACTAAATTCAACATCTGATACAAATGAATGCAATTTGCAAGATCATTTCATTTTATCATAATTTCTTTTAGTTAAATTTTCAAGAGTTTTTTTTGAAAAAAGTTTTGCCAGAAAATAAAATTTAAAAGTTATTTTATAATGTAGATAACTTTGTCTAAAGGGCGAGTTGTTTCGAAGAACTAGAAAAACTGATTTATTATCATGTTGAGATCTAGAGCAAAGATTATAAGAGGTTAAGGATTTTTGCGGTGGACCCACTATATTAACTAAACAAATTAGATATTATGTAATGTCTTTTACCCGAAAAATGACACATATTATGATGTTGTGATTTACAAAAACTAGCAACCACATAAAAATAGAGAAGAAATCTTAGAAACTTTGATATACCTTTTTATTGTAATTGATACAAATTATATATCTAAATACTATAACAACCGACTTACTTTAAAATTATGTAATATCGATAGGAAATTTCCAATCAGTTTATCCTCCTAGGTTCTAGCTAGAAGACGTCGGACCATTGTCTGATTATCGAGTTCACACAACTAATGAATCGTGTAACAGGTGAACTTTATTAATCAGACCTTAAAAAAATATTCAACGCGTTCATACGAATATGATATGAAATTTTTGTCCCTTAAAGGTCCCCTAATCATTAATAAACAAATCTAAAAAGTATTATAAGTTAGTACGTAGTCGTCTTCTAATTCCAGCATTCGAACAATAATAATAAGTTAATTATTTTAGTAGATAATAAAGATTCAGCTGATATAGGAAAGCATGTGCAAGCACATGGTGTGACCTAACGACTTCATCCTCCACTATCATATTTTTTTCTTTTTATTAATTTTTTGTATACAATGTTTTTTTTTTCTTATTACTAGAATATTGCATTTACTTTAATTTATTCTGCTGTAAATTTATGTTTTTGCATCTGAGAACGAATTTTTCACGTCGTGTTATGATTGGCAAATTCTCTATATTATATATTGACCTTATTTACTACAACTTATAATTAACGTAAAGAAAAAGTAACGCGTTAAACAAAGGTTTTTTGCATATTTGAAATATGAGGTCTAGCATAAATTACGTAACCAAACAAAAGGCTTACCTCACCGTGTGTGTGAAGAATATGAACATGAGTTTTTGAATATCAAAACATAAATATACACCTTTTTAAAAAATTGTTTTCTATTTAATATACAATTTAAATATAAAATACAGAAATTTCGACTTATCAGATCATAATATATATACACATGTTTTATATGATGAACCATATAATAAAATTATTTTATTGTTCCAAGGGTTACCCGTGCCAGTAAAAATATTTTCAATTTGTAAGCTTTTTTGTTTTCTGGTAATCACGAAATTCGGATAAATTTTTTTAGTATCAGTAGATTTGGAGGCAGTCTTTAAATTATTTCCTTTGAAAACAATCTAGAAGCTCTTTATCAGTATATTTGTTCTCTTTTAAAAAAGTCACTTAACTAAAAGCCACTCGATTTGTTTGTAACATTTGATATTCTAATTTGTAAATTTTAAAGTTTTTTCTGAAATTTTCTAATAGTCGTGAAAACTGAAAAGATTACCTCTTATATAATACAATAACGTTTGCCAAATTAAAATCGCGTTGTCAAGTTTTTCTTCTTCTCTGTGTGTGCGTGTTTTCCGTTAAGACAACGTGACAGTATTGGTTTCGTGTTATGTTTTTTTGTTTGCGCATAAGCAATTTGCAAACGGCGCCGTCATATCTGTCTACTCCCGTCTTCCAAAAGCCGCGTTTGTGGACTCCCACTCAAATTGTTTCACCACTATATTTATTTGGAGTTTTAGGCAATAATCCAATTGTAGTTTATTTATATAAAAAAGGTTTCATATCCAAATTTACTATCTAGGTACTACATGCGGAATAGTAAACGTATAAATTGTGTTTAGTGTTATAGCCAAACATAAGATTATCTACAATGGTTTCAACATTCAATATTTTATTTTTTATTCTACATTATTTTTTTTATCTACTTTATAATTCAACATCCATTTTTATTTTATATTCTACAATGATTTTGTTTAAAAAAATTCAACACCCTACCCCACAATTTTATTAATACATATAATTTTATTAAAACACACATAATTATTATAATATTACACATAGAAACCATAAAATTCTTACATTACAATTTTTTAAAAAATATTTTAGTCTCTAAACATTCCGAATTTTGCTCATATATGTTTGACTAAATCCGCTTGCAATTCGTGATGTATATTCGAATCGCGCAACTCGGATCTAGCATGCACATGATTTGCAAATGCAGGAAGCACCTCAGTCGAGAATGGTTGCGGTGTACTAGACCCACTTGCCTCAGATTAATCATAATCGGTCCAATGTTGAACATATGTATCTCGCTCATCCTCAACTATCATATTATGCAATATGATACATGACCTCATGATCATAGCCAAATCAGTTATATCCCACATGCGAGCTGGTTCACGGATAATTTTAAAACGAGCTTGCAACACTCCGAATGCACGTTCAATGTCCTTCCGACATCCTTCTTGAAGTTGTGCAAATAACTTATCTGGTTCACTCTGAAGAAGTCTTATTGATTTGACGAAAGTTGGATAAGAAGTATATATACCGTCAACTAGATAATACGCCATATCATATGGATGTTGGTTCACGAAGAAGTTCACTCTTGGCGTATTTCCTTGTTCAACATCATCGAACATTGGTGAACAGTCTAGAACATTTATATCGTTCAATATGTCTGGACATCCAAAAAATGCATGCCAAATCCATAGATCATGAGATGCAACTGCTTCAAGAATAACAGTTGGTGGTTCCCTTATCTCTCCGAGTAAATTGACCTTCCCACACTGTAGGACAATTTTTCCATTTCCAATGCATGCAATCAATACTCCCAATCATTCCCGAGAACCCCCGCATTTCACTAACATGGAGTATTCTTTGTAGGTCATCTTGAGTTGGAGCTCTAAGATACACATGCTCATACGATTGTATGATTCCTTTACAAAATCTACGCAAACATTCCAAGGCTGTAGTACCTCATATTTTGATGTATTCATCAATTGCGTCGGCTGCCACACCATATGCTAACATTCGCATGGCCATGATATATTTTGCTAATGGAGATATACCTTCTTTATTGGTTACGTCAACTCGTTGTGTGAAGTAGTTGTCGGTGCTTGATAGGTCCCCAACAATCCGAAGGAAAACATTGCATCGTCATATATGGGTTGATTGGAAAAGTAGTCGTCAATCAGTCTCTGGTTTGCAGCTGCATGATCTCTTTTGAAGTATTTTCTCTCTAAACCGGTTAATGATATACTTCTCTTCAATTTCAGACTGCTTTTTGTAAGCTTCGATATCGAAAGGAAATTCTGATGGATTCATTACTAGTTTTTAGTAGTATGAGATTTATGATATTGGTACATCAAATGAAGAATGAGTTTCTATTTAAAGAAATTGATTGGGTGACTCCAAACAAACATTGATTGACAGGGATGGCTCTCCGACATGCATTATTAAAGTAGAAAACGACAGCCATTATTAAAGTAGGCATGGAGAGAAATTATTAAAATAGAAAACGACAGCCATTATTAAAGCAGAAAAGACAGATATTATTAAAACATGCATGGAGAGAAATTATTGAAATAAAAAATGATAGACATTATTAAAGCAGGCATGGAGAGAAATTATTAAAATAGAAAACAACAGACATTATTAAAGCAGGCATGGAGAGAAATTATTAAAATAGAAAACAACAAACATTATTAAAGCAGGCATGGAGAGAAATTATTAAAATAGAAAACGACAGACATTATTAAAGCAAAAAAGACAGACATTATTAAAACAAGCATGGAGAGAAATTATTGAAATAGAAAACGACAGACATTATTAAAGCAGGCATGGAGAGAAATTATTAAAATAGAAAACGACAGACATTATTAAAGCAGAAAAGACAGACATTATTAAAGCAGGCATGGAGAGAAATTATTAAAATAGAAAACAACAGACATTATTAAAGCAGGCATGGAGAGAAATTATTAAAATAGAAAACAACAAACATTATTAAAGCAGGCATGGAGAGAAATTATTAAAATAGAAAACGACAGACATTATTAAAGTAAAAAAGACAGACATTATTAAAACAAGCATGGAGAGAAATTATTGAAATAGAAAACGACAGACATTATTAAAGCACGCATGGAGAGAAATTATTGAAATAGAAAATGACAGACATTATTAAAGCAGAACACGCCAAACAGTATTATTAATTTCCAAACAGATCTTGATCCAGCTTCTCCAATAGCTGTTTACTCCGATCATCAAGATGCTCCTTTTCACTTAACTTCAAATACATTTTCATCTTCTTAGCTTGAGTTTTTTCTTTCATTAATTGGTTAGCTTCGTCTTGTCTCATCGCTATTTTGTCTAGTCGTTCCAACTCTTTCTCTTTGAATTGTTTAAATTCATTCCACTCTTCGTTGATCACTTTCATGGATGCATTCTTGCTTTTTTTTTATCCTTCTTTTTAGCTGCATCCCTCCCCATTGGACGAGCAATGGATCCAATAGAGGTTGAACCACTTGCATCACTCTTCCGTGATCTCTTAGACCCACTGCTCCCGGAGCCAGTATTTCCTCCGACCTGACTATTATACCGTGGTTGATCACGAATAGCGTGCCATTCTGACATTAGATTAAAATGACCATTATTAGCACTTGAATATAATTCATGCGCTTTTGCCAATACATCATTCTCTGACCACCCGCTTTGTTGCATACGCTTAGCGTTATCATAAACGCCAATCCATTTGCCAAGTCTTTGGTTGATGTAGTTGTAATGATTTCTGCATGAAGCTCCATCATGCGGCGACTGAAATGAGCAATGCTCATTACAATAATCAGCAATTTTACCCCATTAGGTTTCACCTTTTTGGTTTCTGCCAACAACGATGTCGGTTCCATATTTAATCCAACCACTCAATAACACCAAATTTTGCTCGGTTGTCCATTTGAGATTTTTGCGACGAACATGAGTTGATTCATCTGTATTTGGAGTGGTTTCATCAGCACCGCCCATACCACCAAGAGCTATTTGTGTCGAAAATTTGGGAAATTGAGTTGTACTGATATTTGAGACAACTTCATTGTTGGTTGGAGTAGAGGAATTAGGAGGTTCTTGAGATGGATATGACATCATCGATCCATAGTATGGATGAAAATTTGGAATAGCTGACAGTATGAAAAAATTTGGAGGATACCCATAATTGGGTATATGTTAGGGTTGGTTAGGAGGTTGATTTTGAAATTGATAATTGTTGGGATTTGGATAGTTAAAAGAGTAATTACCAGAATTTTGAGAATTAAAAGGGTTATTATTGGGATCCATTTTGACGAAATAAGATGTTTTTTTTCTGTGTCTAAATCAAATAAAGTGAGTCTCTATTTACAGAGTATAAAAAATTATAAATTTTGATATAAAATAAAAATAAAAATAATTATTATATCATCCAATAATTGAGTTTAAAAGATAAGGGTGAAAAATACATAAAATCTAATCAACCAATCAGATTTTAGTTATTTTTTATTTTTAATAAAAAATTTAAACCAATGAAATTTTGACACTTGACGAACTGCTTTTAAATTCAGGTGTTGAAATTTTTCAACATCCGTGAAGCAATGTAGATTCAACACATTAGTTTTTTTTTCTTTGCATTGGTTTCAACTGTTGAATATAATTATTCAACATCCCATTGCACGTAGTCTAATTTAAGGACGGGAAATTATGAATGAGTACTGAATCTCAATGGATTTTGTGTGTTTGAATGGACATGCTAAAATATCATATGTAAATATATCAATTTATTCATTATACCTCAGTTTTGTAAAATTATACTAAGCTTAACAAGATTTGATTTTTAAAATAACTTTATCATAACTTACTATTGAAGATTATCATAATTTTTGGATAAATAATAATAAGATATAGGCAGGCCGACGCTGAGAATCTGAGTTAAAATCTAACAATCAAAAGTTTTATGCGCCAAAATTATAATAACATTTTATGGATATCGATTTTGTAAAATTTTTTATTAATGCAATAGTTAATGATTATCTGATTAAAATCAAATATTTGTGTTAGGTTCGATTCCTCTATCATCATTGGTATGGATATAGGGGGTTGGTTCCATTTCATGATAAAATTGTATTATAGTGATGCATTAACTAATTCGAATCTTTTAGGTAAACGGATAAAATGGAGCCTATGATTAGGCATCTCATGTCACTGGTTGTCATATTAAGCTCAGTTGGTCAACTTCTTTATTACATGAGCTTGTATTTAATTTGTCTTGTCGAAACACAATATCCTTTTTTTAACCGTAGATATGTTTGAGATATGCATTTCTATTAATACGCCTAGTGACCCGAAGATATTTGTATACTTGGAAATCGTTGCGGAGACTCTGATCTGTACGAGGCTCCATGTGCTGTCTTCGCGAGAAACATGAAGAGCGAAACTTGACCGCAATGTATCTCAAGAGAGTCTTTGGTTAGTCAATTTTGGTTCCACGTGTCATCTCATAATTAGTCGATATATGAAAATGAGAAAATCACTTCTAACAATTAACATATGTAATTAGTAGTAGTTGTATATATTTTGATATAAAGAGTCATATAATAATGATTGAATTACTTATAAAGTATGTATGTATCAGTTCACTCATTTAATATTCTAGGCCAAGACTAATATAGTTTGGTATAGAATTAAAGTTCAGAACCACAGCTTATAACTGTCAAAATAGATACTTAAAATTGAATAAATTGATTCATTCATCCATAATAGATTAGTTGGGAACTTGGCTGGTGTGACTTATTTTAACAGTTATAATTTATAACTATAGTTATAACTCTACCTCTACTACCAATTTATCAAAAGCTCTGTATATTATTTTAGTATATGTTAACAAATGCTAATTAGCTTAGTGGTTGAAACACATTTAAGACAACTTCTTTTCACCATTAATGCAACACGATCACAATATATAGTTAGGTTTCGGCCGCCTACTACTTTTATTGACAAAAAAATAACAATGAAATCATATTTTGGTATACGAAATCCAACTTACTAAAATTCCCTCTTGTTGATATCATGACTTTGATACTACCAACAAGTGTCTCCAGATACACAATCGTCTATGGTATGCTTCTTCATTTCATCTATAGATGTACATCAGTACATGCTTTATCACAATATTTAATTAACATTTTTTTTGGCATAGCTATTAACTAATTGTTAGTTCTATTAATTATTCTAATTAAGTTGTTTTGTTAAAAACTGAACTATTATAAAAGTGTACTAGATATATGGTTGATGATACTGTAATGTGTGAATATAAGATTACAAACTTTGTCATAATCACATAAGATATGTTTAGAAGTGTTTAAAATGTACAAAACTGAACTAATCCAATCCAAATTAAATAAAAAGCTAATTTGAAAAGCCCAAAATCATACGAACCAAACTGATCAATATTAGATCTAGTTATATTTCCGATCAATAGAAAAACCGAAAAACTTGAACCAAACATTAACTCGGATTGAATCTAATGGTGAGAATATCCATATTGAATAATTGTAAATCCTTACAAAATGCAGAGAAATGCAATGAACAACACGAATTGATTTAAAAGAACTCGACAGAAAACAATAAAAAATCAGGATCGAAACAAAAGTCGATGATAAATACGTGAACCCACAAATACTACAATAGCCAAAAGACATATACGTTTTCTTATTCTTTTTATCTTTTGGTAAAAGACCTTACAATATACAGTTGAACCACAAAAAAAAAAAAGAGGCCTTACAATATACAAATAATCAAATTAACAGCTAATACCCGCCGCGTTTTTATCACTACAACAGACAAACAAAATACGTTAAATTAATACTCATTATTAAACTTAAGAAAAGTAAAATTAATCTTATTATTATTCTTTAATCCTCTGTGGCTCTGTCTTTGTGTCTATTGAGTTGCTTCTCCTCTGTAATATGACAGCCTAATCAACCAGCCTGTAAAGAGCTATCGAAATAAGAAATTTTTGCAGAAAGTATCACTTAAAAAGTCTCTACCTTTTCCTTTTTTTCCTTCTCTACTCTCTATTGTTTGATTGATTCCTGTTCCTCCCCAAAACAGACATTTCTGGAATTTGGGTTTGTTGCCATGTGAATCCAAACCCGAAGCTTCAATTTCAAAATCCCTATTCTTTTCTCTATCTTCAACCTTCTTCAAGAACTACAAAAGTTTGATTTTTTTTGCATTTGAGTTTGTACTTTGTATTTTCTGTTTCTGGGTTTTTACGGTTCTTACTTTAAATTCCAAGATTTACAAAAATGGTGTTCACAAAATCATTTCTTCTTCTTCTTTTGTTCATCTTTTGTTATACTTCATCTGCCTTGTTCAATCCGCCAGACAATTACTTGATTTCTTGTGGCTCTTCACAAAACATTACCTTCCAAAACAGAATCTTTGTTCCAGATTCTCATCACTCATCTCTTGTACTCAAAATCGGAAACTCTTCCATAGTAACATCAACTACCTCAAATTCGAGCAACAAGATCTACGAAACCGCTCGTGTTTTCTCCGGTTTAGCTTCATACAGATTCAAAATCACTTCTTTAGGTCGACATTGGATCCGTCTTCATTTCTCACCAGTCAAGAACTCAACTTGGAACTTAACCTCTGCATCAATCACAGTCGTAACCGAAGACTTCGTGCTCTTAAACAACTTCTCATTCAAGAACTTCAACGGTTCTTACATCTTCAAAGAGTACACAGTCAACGTCACTTCAGATTACTTAACCTTAACTTTCATTGCTTCAAACAATTCAGTTGTGTTTGTCAACGCGATTGAAGTTATCTCTGTTCCAGATAACCTTATCCCTGATCAAGCTTTAGCTCTAAACCCTTCAACTCCTTTCTCTGGTCTCTCTCAGCTTGCGTTTGAAACAGTCTACAGATTAAACATGGGAGGACCACTGTTGACTTCTCAAAACGATACATTGGGAAGACAATGGGATAATGATGCAGAGTATCTTCATGTGAACAGCTCTGTTCTTGTTGTAACAGCGAATCCTTCTTCGATTAAGTACTCTGCTTCTGTGACTCAAGAAACAGCTCCAAACATGGTTTATGCAACTGCTGATACAATGGGTGAAGCTAATGTAGCGAGTCCTAATTTTAATGTGACTTGGGTTCTTCCTGTAGATCCAGAGTTCAGGTACTTTGTTCGTGTTCATTTCTGTGATATCATAAGTCAAGCTTTGAACACGCTTGTTTTCAATCTTTATGTGAATGATGATCTTGCTCTTGGAAGTCTTGATCTCTCTACGTTGACTAATGGACTTAAAGTTCCTTACTTTAAGGATTTTATCTCCAATGCTTCTGTTGAATCTTCTGGTGTTTTAACCGTTAGTGTTGGTCCTGATTCGCAAGCTGATATTACAAATGCGACTTTGAATGGTTTAGAGGTTTTGAAGATTAGTAATGAAGCTAAGAGCTTAAGCGGTGTTTCTTCGGTTAAGTCACTTGTTCCGGGAGGATCAGCTGATAAGAGAAAGAAGAGAGCGGTGATAATCGGTTCTGCAGTTGGTGCGGTTATTGTGGTTCTGTTGATTGCGGTTTGTTGTTATTGTTGTGTGGCTGCTTCGAGGAAGCAGAGGTCGACGAGTCCTCAAGAAGGCGGTAATGGACATCCGTGGTTGCCATTGCCTTTATATGGACTCTCTCAGACTCTTACCAAATCAACCGCTTCTCACAAGAGCGCAACGGCTAGCTGCATTTCGTTAGCTTCTACTCATCTTGGCCGTTGCTTTATGTTTCAAGAAATCATGGATGCTACTAATAAGTTCGATGAGAGCTCGTTGCTTGGTGTTGGTGGATTCGGGCGGGTTTATAAAGGAACTTTAGAAGACGGGACTAAAGTCGCGGTTAAAAGAGGTAACCCGAGATCCGAACAAGGTATGGCTGAGTTCAGAACCGAGATTGAAATGCTGTCTAAACTCAGGCATAGACATCTCGTCTCTCTAATCGGTTATTGCGACGAGAGATCTGAAATGATTCTGGTCTATGAGTACATGGCAAATGGACCGTTGAGAAGTCATCTCTATGGAGCTGATCTTCCTCCATTTTCATGGAAACAAAGACTCGAAATTTGCATCGGCGCAGCAAGAGGATTACACTATCTACACACGGGTGCATCGCAGAGCATTATACACCGCGATGTGAAAACCACGAATATCTTACTCGACGAGAATTTAGTTGCTAAAGTTGCTGACTTCGGGCTGTCCAAAACCGGTCCTTCGCTCGATCAAACTCATGTGAGCACGGCGGTTAAAGGAAGCTTTGGTTATCTTGACCCGGAATACTTCAGAAGACAACAGTTAACAGAGAAATCAGATGTTTATTCGTTCGGGGTTGTTCTAATGGAAGTTTTCTGTTGTAGACCGGCTTTAAACCCGGTTTTACCGAGAGAACAAGTGAACATTGCGGAATGGGCAATGGCGTGGCAGAAAAAGGGCCTGCTCGAACAGATTATGGACAGTAACTTAACCGGGAAAGTGAACCCTGCCTCGCTGAAGAAATTCGGAGAAACCGCAGAGAAATGTTTAGCGGAATACGGCGTGGACCGGCCTTCTATGGGAGATGTATTGTGGAATTTGGAATACGCGTTACAGCTCGAAGAAACATCTTCAGCTTTAATGGAGCCTGATGACAATAGTACAAACCATATTCCTGGGATTCCAATGGCGCCAGTCGAGCCGTTTGATAATAGTATGAGTATAATTGATAGAGGAGGACACTCAGGGACTGGTACTGATGATGATGCGGAAGACGCAACAACGAGTGCTGTGTTTTCGCAACTTGTTCATCCTCGTGGAAGGTAGTAGAAGAAGAAGATTAAACATTTGGTGAAGAAACAGAGACAGACATTGTTTGTTTTTTGAAATTTTACAGAGAAAGATATTTATTCAAAGTCTTTTGGGTTGGAACCAAAATGATTCATTCAGAATTTATTTTCGAAATTTTTACGGGTGTAATTGTTTTGTAATATAGTGAGTACTGATGATGTTCTTAAAAAGTAATCAAGAATCAGAATGTGATTATATTTTAACTTTTTGAACACTTCAAATTTATTTATCAGTTTGTTTTCTCCCTGATAAAATTATAACGTATTATACATTTGTTTTACCCCAAGGGCCGGGCCTGATGAAAATCATCATCTCAAGTCTTTTACTTGCACTCCACAGTTTAGTGTAAGTACGACAACGTTTCAAGTGTTTTTAGGAAGGGGAAAAAATATTAAAAACGACGTCGTTTTAAGTGCTCTGGAAAAAAATATTGAAACTACGTCGTTTTGAAGAATTTTGGGTATAAAAGTATTTAAATGCGGTGAGCGTGGATCGAACACACGACCTTCAGATCTTCAGTCTGACGCTCTCCCAACTGAGCTATCCCCGCTTTTGATGATTTTGGACACACAAAATTAATTAAATAGTTTAATTCACGATCCAGATAATGGTTATTATCCTAAGAAAAGTTTTTTCTTTTTTTCTTCACATTGATTTGGATTGGCAGAATAAGCAGTGTTAATTAGTATTATTAAATATCATTAACAATTATTAGATTAATACAAATTAGAAAACATGGTGGATGATACAATACAAATACATTGCAAAAGTAGTAAATACATTTTTTCTTCACTTATAATTAATTATAATTTGAAAAATATCCAGCAGAAGCTACTGCTCTCTGGCATTATTTATCCAGACGATTCCATATCCAGAAGATGCTCCACGAGTACAATCCAAAGTTGCATATTCAATCTCTGACTTAACAGAATCAATCTCTGCCTGTGATTCAGAGAAAATGCAAGTTTTACAGTCATTGGAGAGTAGAGAAGAAGTCTTGAAGCTGTCTTCACCACTAGATACGGTCATTGCAACTCCACGCTTAGCTGGATTCTGAAAATCTGGTTTGTATGTTCGTCCCAAGATTCCATCTACTTTAGGTGAAAGGTTGAAGAATCTGAACTGAACCTCGAGATGTGCAAAACAATCATCTGATGGTACTTTGTAGCTATGGATTATGTCGTCTTCTTTTGTCACTGGAACCACATTGATCATGATCTCTGCTTTGTCTTTGATTGTCACGATTACGCTGTTTCTTGTAGTCACTCTCGAGATCTTGATGTCCTTGTTTGGTGAGTACCTATTTTAAAAGTAAACATATGAGTTTCAAGAAAACGAAAGTTTTGTATTATATACTAACCAGATGGAGAGAGTTTCTTCTGGGACAGATAAATCTTGGCCATCGAATGTGAATTTGAGATGGTCGATCTCGTTTTCCATTCCGCGGTTTTTGCGGTTTCGAGGGAGAATTTATGGGAGTTGAAGAGGAATCCGAGAGCTTGAAGCCATGTGAAGTCTCTGGCGCAGCCAGCGGGTCTGTGACCAACCATTGATCTAAAGGTCAGAGTCGGAGACGAGGCTAAATTCTTCATTGCTCTTTCCATGGAAGTAGAACACAATGCCGTCTCCTCCAATGAACCTTGGATCATAACAAGCTGATCCAGGTCTGTTACAATTTGGTTTCCACACTATACAAAAAACATATGATCTTTTACTTGAAAATGCACAAAAACATGAGTAGAAACTTTATGATCAAGGAATCTGAAAAAAGTTTACTGCGGCGTTGGGATTTGCAGGTTGGTCTATCGCAATCGGCGCAGCAAACTTTGTTGTTGGAGTTCATAGCAGTTGTGCTTGGACATTCCTCTGGACATTGAATGTACTTGCGGTAACATCGAGTGTAAGGGTTGCTACAATAAACTCAAGCTGCCTTGGCTTGCAAGAAACATGTTGCAGCCACCAGAGAAATTACTAGCAAAAGGGTTTTTGAGATCTCCAACTTCTTTGTGTGTTTTGTTTTTTGATTAGAGAAGAAGAGTTTATTGTTTTTGGTGATGATGAGGGTTGAATTGTGTGATTGTGAATTTGTTGGGCCGTAAAGTCAAATGCTTGCTTAATAAAGGAGCTATTATGTTAATTAATTATTGAGATTACAAGTTGGAGACTGTGTGCCTTTGGACGAACTTCGCGGTGACACCATCAACAATTGCATTTAACCTTTCTACTTCGAAAGTAAAAGTATGACTATTTCTCCGATTTAAGCATCGTTTTAAGATTAATTTTTTAGTGATGACAGACTACACGATAAATCCAGATATTTAATGTTTAATATAAATGGTAAGAGCATATAAACATTAGAGATTTTTTTTATATAACACTATAGATACAATATATATGAACGAAGTTATTCAACTGTTGGAAGAGGAAGCCAGTGATCCACATTTCTCGGCACTCATAAATAGGACTATGGCATTTTGTTGAGCATGTGTTATATATATTAGATTTATACCACGCATATGCGCGGAATTTTGTATATATTGTATAGTTATAACTAATTAAATTAATTTTATTTATATTTTTTAAAAATAATATTGAATAATTAGTTATGATTTAATATAATATATACATTTCACGATTTAACTATAGTTTCTATTTTACTTATATTTTGTTTATAATTTACTTTTTCTTATTTTTTGTCAGTTTACTTTTTCATATAAAAAAAACTTAATCATATATTATATAAACATAAAATCATGTTAATGAAATTAGTTACAAAATTTCAATTCAATGTAATATTTTTTTTAGTTTTGTGATATATATTCCTTTTCGTTTTATAATTAACTACGAATTTTAATTGTCTATAAATTTATTATTCTCAAGTTAATTAATTTTAAGTTAATGATTAGAAACCAAATAATGAAAAATTATTTATTAAAATTTTTTTAATGAAGAGATGATGTGTCGTCATCTATGGAGAGAGTTCATCCATCTATTATATATACTGACCTCTTTAGAATCTTTTGTTTCTGGTTCACGTACATAGTCTTATACTAGGGAGGATTTTATACGTGATCCAACTATTATGTTTTCAGAAAAACAAAAATTCATGTAGCGAATTGACAATACAGTAAAAAATATCAGCCTTGTATAATCCTCCATGAACTTTTTATTTTTGTTAACCACGGATTTTGAGTCTTTGCTTAAGTCATTATTGTTCATAGCATCAAACGGAGCTACCAAATAGTGGGTCAGATAAAGTTTTTCTTCTAAAACTGCTGGTGCATATTATATGTTGTATGCGTAGACGGACTTGTAGGTCTATATTTAAATTTGATATATATATATATATATAACTTGATAAACTACTTTGAGTAACATTAATTTGCTTGACAATTTGGTTCTTAAACAACCATATATTCTGTACTCATAAATTATAACTCCAATAATCTTGTGCCCCGTTATTAAACGAAAGAGAAAAATAATAAAACTATTTGTACTACTAATTAAAGTGACTTAGAATGAACATAATAACAACTTCTGAACAATTATTATAAAATAAAAACAAGTCAAACTTATTATAGTTTCATTCATGAATGGTCTGAACATCTTAATATTCAGGAATAAAAATGTTAGCATCCCTCCAAAATATTAATGAAAAACATAAAATACAGCAGAAAGGAAGTTGTTAAAAGAAAAAAATAGAAGAGATAAATTTAACGTGAGGAAACCAGAAAAAAAAAGAGAAAGAGATAAGAAAAGCTACATTAAATTTATTAATCGAGAGTCGAAGACTGGGGAGTACATTAAATTTCTCAATTTACTTGCACTGCACAGCCTAGTGTGTGAGTCTTTTGGCAAGGGGAAAAAAAATTGAAACGACATCGTTTTAAGTGTACTGGGAAAGAAAAAAATATTAAAATGCGGTGAGCGTGGATCGAACACGCGACCTTCAGATCTTCAGTCTGACGCTCTCCCAACTGAGCTATCCCCGCTTTTGTTGACTTAAACAAACAAAATAATAAAATCTTATACAAATAAATGAGAAATATTGGAGTTGATTATATTTTCTTCATATTCGTCGTTAGTATGGAATATTCTCATTTGCTTGCGAAAAGAATCGTCCAGTTCATCCAATAGGTAATTCTCAATACTATCAACTTCTAGACCTCGATAATGTTTTTGGCTAAAGAAAAGGAGCCTTTCGCTGTAAGAGCGCTGGCCCTTGTCATGGTTTCATACTATCGAATCATTAATGTCTTCAGACAATTATTTTAGAGAGGAGATTTATCTTTGAAGAAGAGAAACAAAAGTAGGTTGAAATTTTGTTTACTCATAATAGCTTATTTTTTTGCGGGTCTTAGCAAAAAAAAAAAATATTTCAGTAAATACATTCAATTAATTCCAAATTTTTTGTTCATTAATAATTTAGAAAATTTTATAAAACTTCTATTATTTACTTTTCGCCTTTTGAAAAATAGATGCGCCGATGAATTAGTCCGTTGTTGTCTTTGTTCTTCAGTAGTTCCTATACCTATCATGTTCCTTGGATTATTTACAAGACTACGATATTTGAGGTAAAATACATTGTTATTAGATATTGAATATTACATGTGATTCCTATAAATTCCTAAAATATATTTTTGGTATATTATTTTGATTCAATTTGAGGAAGGATACCTTAATCGAACTCCCTAATTTTTGAGATTATGTCCAGTTGAAGTTGATCTCTAGCATTGGTCAGCCAAATGATTTATAACCATTGGCAGTTATAACTCTTTTCCTAGTAGTTTGGCTCTAAATGATATTGTTGTAAGAGATTTGAAAAAGATAAATAGAAGAGTACATGACCTAAAAAGGTTTTTCATTTTTGGTTATACTGGAGCAAAATGCGCTATCATACCCATGGATTTTTCTTTATCAAATTAATACAAAAAGGTCAAATTATGGAAATGAGTTGTTCAATTAAAAACAAAAAAGGTATTGCGAACCAACAAGATTAAAAAATCTAAATGATGTCCGATGCCGATGCATAGGGCCAGCCCTAAGACCAAATGGGTTAAACATAGACTTGCGCCCTTAAATAAGTTGATATATTTTAGCACCGTTCATATTCCATAAACTCTTGTTATAAATCTGGTGATAGAAAATATATTTGTTATCATCAAAGTATTGCATTCCTCCTCAAAAAAACTAGCCTACATTTTGAATGATTTTAACCTTCTTAACCTTTTCATATTACAAATTGTGAATTGTGACTGGGACAACACTTAATCATATAAAACTCTAGATTCCAATTTTCTACATATGTTTTATTAAATTGCACATTTATGAATATATGTTGAATAATTGGCCAATGGTAATCAAAGGTATATAAGGATAATTATCTCTTACTATATTAATTAAAGATATATATAAGGATACTTATCTTTTTTGTTAAAAGTATCCTGAAAGATGATAACATCATTGACATGTGTCAAACAAAACGGGGACGTTAAAACCTAAGTAAGACCATAATCTCTTTTTCCCTAGTGTCAATTTTCAAATGTATACGTTACAAGTAAACAGCCAATGAATAGGTATAATCAATAATGTCTCTTTAACAAGGGATTTCAAGCAAAACGCAGAATCTCTTTAACCTTTGAAAGATAAAATTCGCTTATGAATAATTAGACCATGACTTACGAAACCACGATCAAATTTATGGAAGCATTGGTTTATACATTTCTCTTAGTATCAAATTGCAGAAGTTTTAAGAATAATCATGAGACAAAGGCAATGAAGAAAAACGGATTCATGAATTATTCGAAAAATTAACCAAATGCAAAAGAGAACATTTGAAAGACATGAAGGAAACAAAAGCAGAAAAACAATTGCATGATAAAAGATTAGAGTAAACAAAAGCCTCTGATAGTTGAGAACTTGAGTTACCTCTAATCTGAAAGCGCAATAACTAAAACAATGCATAGAAAGAACAATGAAACAAAAAAAAACTCAAAGGGACAGGAAAAAATCACGACCGCAACACTTCAATCCTGTCTGATCCTCATCTTGTTCTCTTCTTTTTGGTTCCCCAACTTATCATCACGATACACTTAACATCACCTTCAAGGTCCCTTTTGGCTTTTCCCTTATCATCACCTTCAAGCTCCAGGTATGGATCCACAAGATAACACGGTGGTTTGTTCAGATTTATCATTTCTCTTGGGACTTCTCCACTGAACCATGAGCCAACGCTGTTGTTATTGTTGCTGCCACCATATGAGCTATAGTAGATATGTTTTGGGTTATATGTGCGATAGCTAGTGCTCCCGGTGAAGAAACGGTTTGGAGTCGGAGGAGAAAAAATGGACGAGACTCCTCTAGTGACTCCACTGCCGAACAATGGTCTACTGTTGGTGCTCCTACTACCACCTCCTCCACAGTTAGGACCAGAATAAAGCCCTTGATAGCTGTCGAAAGGTACACGATGATTATCATATGTTGTATAGTTGGGAAAGGTTGAAGGATACCATGAAATAGAATTGTATGGAATCTGAGAAGAAAACATGGTCGTTTTCATCTCCGTGATGACTCCACCACTGAACAATGGAAAGCCATTGTTGCTACTGCTACCACCATTGAAGGATGGGAAAGGGCTGTTGCTGCTGCTACCGCCTTCGCGAGAGTTCACCAAACGGATTGACTTGATCACCTTCTGTTGCCTCTCCAGTACTACCTCTGGGTCCTTCTTGTGGATATGAGAGGTTGCGAACTCTTTCTGGCACTTCATGCAAATGATGAAATTATCATCCTTTGGTGGGTCTCTTTGCATCGTATCTTTTTCAATTTTGACTGTGGGTAATCCGAGATTTGGGCAAACAAGGATAGTGTTTTCAGACAAGATATCCTGATGAGGAGATTCTTGTTTCGGAGTTATGATTGGCTTCTTCTCCTCCTCCTTGATCTCACCAGTGTTTTCGACTTTCAGATCTTGTTTGTCGGAGGAGGAGCTGGAGCTTGAAGAAGACATCTCTGTAACAATTTTGTTTTGTAAAAAATTGTTTAGCGATAAGTGATATCTATCTTTTTTTCTGTGTTAGATTAAGAGGAAAAAAACCCTATATATAGAAAAACCTCATTAATGTTTTGTGGAATACAAGGTAAAAAATCTCCAATATATTTGTCTGTTTGTCTTAACTGTATGTGAAATATATTGAAAGTTATGAATTATCTGTACTTTTAAAAACTATGGTTGTTTCTCTAATTTGATTTTACTCATTTTCTCTTCCATAATAGTACTTATGTCAATTATGTACGAATTCGCTTTTAGTAATCTGAAATTAATCTACTAATTTCAAACATAAATGTTTACTAGTGTTGTATTGTATGTGATTATGCGTAGAAAATTATAACAAATTAATTTAGAAACTAATCTCTTTTGACATTTTTAAAATATAGCGTGTTTTCTTTTGTCATGAGATAGATTTCTTTTTATTTCAATTTTGGTAGGGTTCGGATGACATTAAATAACGGATAGTTTGAGTCAGTTGGAAAAATTTGAATATGACTAAAAAAAAAAAGTTTCGGCTTTAAGGATATTGAGAAATTTAATTACTCTTTACTTGCAAAATAAGTTTGGCGTATTTTACAAGATTTTCACTATCTGCTTGATAGATTTTTAAAAAACCGCTATTTTCCTGAAACAACATTAGGCAAGACGACTATATCAAAAAAATCTTCACGCGGTTGGCAATCATTATTCAGTAGTCGTGATCTCTTATTTAAAGGTTTGCGGTTTCGTATTGGTAATAGATGCACAATAAACCCGTTTATGGACCCATGGATTCCATCTCATCCTCCACGATCAGCTACAACTAATTCTTCTAATCGCACACCCATTCGTCTGCGGGATCTATGGAAGGTTAATCATAAACAGTATGATGAGAACGCTTTATGGCAGTATTTAAATCCAATAGATGCGCAACATATTCGGCGAAAATGTACATACCTCACACTAACATTGATGATAAATTGCTTTGGCACTATACAAAGGATGGTAATTACACGGTGAAGTTAGGATATTGGCTAGCCACACATTATCTGAATCTATTGATTAATAATAGGCCAATACCCCCATGTAATACGATGCTAAAATCTCGGGTTTGGAAGACTAACACGACCCCAAAGCTCAAAAATTTTCTTTGGCGTGTTTTATCCTCTGCTATTAGTTCTGCTTTTGCACTTTCACGCCGGAGCATACCGATTGATATGACTTGCAAATGTTGTTGTCAATATATCGAAACAACCAACCATATACTTTTTCAGTGTGACTAAGCTAAGACAGTTTGGCGGATGTCTAACTCACCGGTTTCAACAGTTATACATCCTACTAACATTCTGGAATAGAACATAGAAGGTCTGCTTGATATTTATGGTTCTTCAACTTCACAGCCTCTCCAACATAGTGTATTTTGGATACTATGGCAGATATGAAAATCTCGTAATTATCTCATATTTAATAAAGTTTTTCAAGATCCTCTCTCTGTTTGTCCCGAGCAATGGATAATAATTTCGAATGGCTTAACGCCAAGACTCACGGTGTGTCTACACGAAGTAACTCCTCCTCTATATATCAATCGCCAACATAGTGGCCACCACCGTCTACAAGATTATATAAGTGTAATATTGATGCCAGTTACATATTTAATAGCTCTTTGACGAGAGTAGGATGGATTTTACGCGATGAAGCCTATAGAATTTTTGCTTCAACCAAACTCAAATAGGGTGTCAATCCGTTAGAAACAGAAAGAATGGATGTACTACATGTATTACAATCTCTATGGTGTAGAGGGTTCCGTAATGTCAGCATGGAACGTGATTGCAAAGTATTGGGATATCTTCTTAACTATCTCAGAACGAAAACATGAAACCACTATTAAATGATATCCGCACTTGGCCGAATCACTTCACAACTATTACGTTTACGACGGTATCTCTACAATGTAACTAAGTAGCGGATAAATTGACTAAATTAGCATTCAATGTGCTATTTCAAATATTTATTTCTATGTTTGAGAAATCTATTATTTAACGATTATATATAACATTACTAATCTTATAATAAAAAGACTAAAAAAAATAGACCGTTGCAAATTGTGGCGCGTTTTCGTTCGTTAAATCGACAGTCCAAATTGTGGCGCGCTTCCGTTTGTTAAACTGACCATTATAAACTACTAATTCTTTTATAAAATTGAAACTTTTATATATATATATATATATATTGAAATATTAACTGTCTTAGTAAAATATAGTAATTAATAGTTATAATAATTAATAAGCCAACTAATCAAAATATTGTCTTAGCTGCCTATGGTTGGTGAATGAGGATTTTCTTAATACTTTCTATAAAATATTTAAATACTTCCAAATACAAAGAAACTGAATCTTATTAACACAATATATATAAAATAACTTGAGTAAGTTTTATATACAGTGTACTTTTATAAAACTGAATATTACTTTCACATATATATATATATGTATATTCATATTAAAATATTAACTGATTTATTAATTTATAGTAATGTTATAGTAAATAATAAGCCAACTAATGAAAATATTTTCTTAGCTATGATTGGTGAATGAAGATTTTCTTACTACTTTTCATAAAATATTTAAATACTTCTAAATACAAAGAAACTAAATCATATTAATGCAATATACAGAAAATTATCTTAGGTAAGTTTTATATACAGTGTACTTTTATAAAACTAAATATTATTTTCATATATATATACATATTAAAATATTAACTGATTTATTAAGATACAGTAATAGTTATAATAAATAATAAGCCAACTAATCAAAATGTTGTCTTAGCTATGATAGGTGAATGAAGATTTTTTTATTACTTTCCTATAAAATATTTGAATACTTCCAAATACAAAGAAACCCAATCGTATTAATGCAATATATAGAAAATTAACTTGAATAAGTTTTATATACATTGTACTTTTATAAATTATTTTCATATATATATGTATACACATATTGAAATATTAATGGATTTATTACAATATAGTAATAGTTATAATAATTAATAACTTGGATATTTGAATACAAAGAAATAATTTTGTATAAGATTTATAAACATTGTACTTACATCCTCCAGCTGTATCTTAGTTAGGTTTACTACATTTGTTTCTTCTTTTTCATCATGACTAAAAATTAATAAACAGAAATTATGTATTTTCCTTGATTAATTTTTTTCTGTTGTTTTCCGTTTCTTACTTTCTGTGTTTTTTTAATATCTTTTTTACTTTCTGTGTTCTTATATTTGTTTACCCACTAGAGTACACTAACTTTTAACTTAAACATTACTCCATGGGCCAGCTATATTAGTGTTTGGGCCAAATCTTACAAATGTTCGATACTTCGATCAATTCAATGGGGTACTAAGATCACATCATACTCATGTAACTCATGCCCATGATACCATATTGTGTGGCCATTGTAATATGTATATAATTCTATGAAACACTAATGCATGAGTGATCAGAAAACTTAAAGACGTCAAACTCTGACGAAACTATCATTGAATATTTGCATATGTTGATGCACATTACCATTATATATTTTTGAACTGATTTTATTTTTTGACATGAGTAAAAATGATAAAATTAAATTAACTAATTCACGGTCACTGAAAATGCCATTTTTACTCGCGGGGTGTATAGAAATTTGTTTGTCGACCAATTTGTACAAGCAAAATAAAAATAAATAGCAATACTCAAGTGCCTCAGTCCTGTTCTATCCGATGGATCTTCTGTTCTATTTGGTATGTTAGTCTAAAACAAGTATTTTCTTATTGAAAGATATTTTTTCTCATTGAAAAAAGAGATTTGATTCTTTAACTTTTATTCTTTCTAAGCTTTAAAAAACAAACTTTTATTCTTAACTCTTGTAAGATAACCATCAAATCTTATGTGTGGCCGTGTGGGCAGATTTTGTCATAGATATATCTAGTAAAGACGACTTATCAATGGAAATATACTTGGTGGACCCATTTTCGAAACTAGAAAGTATATGTAGATGGAGTTAGAAACTCCAAAGACTTCGGGTTAAAAGTTGTGATAACTTCTCCTCGGGAGATTCTAGATACATGTTAATATGGTGAAAATTTCAGTTTCATAAAGAGTGAAGCCGGATTATGAAGTGGTCTTATTTGGGTTAGAAATAGAATATAAAATTTTGTAAGTTTATAATTCCCACACATTGCATAATAATCTAGTACCTATTAAAAACTTAGCGTTTGTCAAATGTTAGAATTAGTTCGCATGGACAACCAAATATCAATTTGAAATTTAGGAAGCAATGAGATATTTGTTATAGTTTAAAATGAAATTTGTTTTGGTTGTGGAACACTCGTTGAATCATCATCACATCAAATAAAATCTCACCAAATAGAATATGTCCCAACAAAAACATCACATAATTGTAAACCTAGAAAAATTGGAATCAATACAACAACTCCAAAGTGGGAAACAGACATAACAGATGAGATGGACATGTGATTATTTTCCACCCGCAACACTCTCTTTATATATGACGAATTAGGAAACTAAACCCCCAAATAAACCGACCTCATTATTCATAATTCAAAATCCACTTACAAATTTAATGGTAGTTTTTCATATGCCAATTTTACATTTCATATGTAAGTTTGAGATATTCCTAGATTTTTTTTAAAGTGCGATTAACCACGAGTGACCGAATTAATTTAGAACAGAACCAAAAACGAAACTAAACCAAATAAAATCCACTTTTGAAATTGTAACTAAACCGAATAGTAAACCAATCCCAAAATCTGAACGGTCCAAAAGTAATTGACCTTTGACTTGTGTCGCTTCTCTCTTGGTCGCTCGTTCTGAAAGGCCAAAGACAAGGATTTTTATTTTGCGAGAGGGAGAGAGATTGAGAAGCGCTGAAGGTGGAAAAGACCATTTTGACCTTGTCGTCTTCAGCTCTTCTTCCTCATTTGACGATTCTTCTCCGATTCTCCTACTCTCCCATATCTTTTGATTTTATCTATCCGCCATGAACGAGAAAGCCAACGTCTCTAAGGAGCTTAATGCCCGCCATAGAAAGGTCTCTTTCTCTCGAATCGAATCTCAGATTTTTTTTTCTCCGAGCTTTACGGATTTGTAGTCATATCGATCGATAATTGATTCTGGATTATGTACGATCTCAATTCGATTAGATCTGTGTGTTGAAGCAGCCATAGTTCTTCATTTTCGTGGATTGTATCATCGATCTTCCCGCGTTTCGATCGTTTGAGCTCTGAATTCAGCTTAGCTAATTAGATTTGTTTTGTAGGATATGATAATTGATCACGATCGGGTTTTATTTTTAATTTTTTTGATGATTGCTCTGTTCAACGTCGGCCTATTGAATGTTACAGTTTCATGGAGCATATCCTTTAGAAATAAGTCTTCTCCTGATGATCTCGTTCATATAGAAATTCGTTTTCTCTTGCTTGATTTTGGAAGAATCGAACGAATGACGTCCGTTAGGGATTTTCATTTATTTGGTAGCTATCTGCCGTGTTGAAACTAATGGTCCTGGTTGGGATACTTTTGTGGGCTTGATGATGCATATATGTATAGGCTCGAAGCATGTCAGCTCTTTGAGAACTTCGGTGTTCATTTACGAAATTTATCTTGATCATCAGATATCCTACTTGTGGCTGCGATGAGAACGTTGATTCATATTGGTTTGTTGAACATGTCAATTTTGTTCATTTTTATGTTATTCTTTGATTTAGTTAATATATAATTTCTTGGTGTAGCCACTTACGAGTTTTTCGTTGATATACAATATTCCTTGAATATTTATTTGGTTTTGGTGCTGCTTGTTTGCAGATTCTTGAAGGGCTTCTTAAACATCCGGAGAACAGAGAATGTGCTGACTGCAAAACAAAGTATGGTTTTGTAGCAGATGTGAATTTTCAGCATTATGCTGGTTTATTTTTATATTTGGCTAATATTATTCCATTTGCGTTGCAGAGGTCCAAGATGGGCTAGTGTTAATTTAGGTATCTTTATCTGTATGCAATGTTCTGGGATTCACAGGAGTCTCGGGGTACACATATCGAAGGTAGTCTTTCAGTTTCCTTTCTAGATCTGTTTTCTTGATGCTGCATTTCTAAACAAAAGCTTAAATATTAATTTGGTGAATAACTCATTCCATTCTGGGCAAATTCTCTGCACAAGTTTTCAATTTGGTCTTCTACTAGGCTTTTTATATTTGCGATTTCATCTTGTACTTTCCATCTCAAGAGTTACTTGCTGAAAAGTCTGACATGAATGCATCAAATTTCTCCGGCTTCCCATATTGCCCTTTCCTTAAACTAAAAAAGTGTCATCTATCCAGTTTATACACGAATTTCAAGCAATTCTGTTCAACAAATACATGATTAGGTTGAGCCCTCTGATTTACTATATGAGTCGGTTCCTTCCTACCAAGTAGATGTTAATCTTAGCACCATAAGCTACTTATTTTTTCTACCAAAACATCTGAGTGGGCTGATGTGTGCAGGTTCGATCTGCCACTCTGGACACATGGCTCCCCGAGCAAGTTGCATTTATTCAGTGTAAGTGTTTTTCAAACTTAATGCTCTAGGGCTGATTCATTTTCAGACGGGGTTAGTTACGCTATGTAAACTGTATAATCTTTTTTTTTCTATGCAGCAATGGGAAATGAGAAAGCAAATAGTTACTGGGAAGCAGAGCTACCCCCAAACTATGACAGAGTTGGAATTGAGAATTTCATACGTGCAAAGTATGTATCTCTTTCCATTGTACAAACCTATCAGTTAGTTCCACCTTATTGAATTGTCTTTGCTATGCATATGGACTCTAAAATCATTCTTGTGACGTGAATTTTCTAGGTATGAAGAAAAGAGATGGGTTTCTAGAGGTGAAAAGGCTAGATCACCCCCGAGAGTCGAGCAGGAACGGCGGAAATCTGTGGAGAGAAGTGGGCCTGGTTATGAGCATGGGTACAGTAGTAGTCCTGTAAATTTGTTTGAGGAGAAGAGAACTGTCCAAGCATCTAGAACAAGAAATAGTGTTGCTGCGACGAGGATAAGTCTTCCCGTGCCTCCCCAAGGACCCGATCAGGTACCAAACTTACTATGCAGACAATCTGTATAACTAAACGATCATACCTTTAGTTACCCATCATTATCAATAATTCTCATCCCACGATCTTATTTAATAATCTTAGGATATCAGAAGTATCTGTGCTGCTATGAGATCGTTATTTTTATCAATTCATGTGACTTAAGATCTAATAGACTACTTTGTTTCTTAGGCCTCATTATCTTTCAAAACCTGAATTTATCATTCTCTCTAAAAGTATCCAAAGCCTGATGTTCTGATACATAATGCTACAAAATAACAGGTTATAAAGCCACAGCAGAAAATAGAGTCTGCAGCCGCTCCAGTGGAGACGGCGAAACAAGCAGTAAACATTGCACCAGCATCAGATCCTCCAAAGGTGGATTTTGGTACTGATCTCTTCAACATGCTATCAATGGATGATCCGACTGCAAATACGTCAGAGGCAACTCCGGCTGATGATAACTCATGGGCTGGCTTTCAGTGTATGTATCTATCTAGCATGTGCATGCTCATTGTGGCACATTTTTTCTATACTTGTTAACTGTATGCTAATCGTTCTTCTCTTGAAAATTCTTTGGAGTAATAAATTAATTTCTGATCCTAAAATTGTAGCGGCTAGAAGTGGTCAAACGTCAGAGAAAATTGTCACAGCGAAGCCTGATGAGAGCAGTTCTCCTCCAGCTCCAGCTACTGGAATTGAGGATTTGTTTAAAGACACACCTATTTTAACAGCCCAACAAGCACCAAAGAAAGATGTGAAAGGCGATATCATGAGCCTATTTGAGAAGGTAAATTCTTAGTCAATTATATACTCTCCTCACATTTACTTCTTTGTTTGGTTGACCTACCTTCCTAGTGATATTTAACTTTCCAAGTTTTTTTTGGTAATGGTTATTTGACTTACTAGTTACAAATATAGCGACTGATTCTTTCAATAGAAAACCTCTGATTTATGTCTTGTTATTACTTACTATGATGATTCCTTAAACACTGGAGATTTGGAATTACAAATACAACTCTGTGTTCAATTTGTTTACAGACGAATATAGTGTCGCCTTTTGCCATGCATCAGCAACAGGTTGCTATGCTTGCTCAGCAGCAAGCCCTTTACATGGCTGCAGCAAAAGCTGTAGGTGGCGCTCCAAACGGCCTGAATCAACAAGCTATTGCTAATGCTCTTAACTTAGCTTCTGCAAATTGGTCAAACACTGGTGGCTACCAGATTCCCGGAATGACCAACCAATTAGGTGGTCAAGCTGATCTCCAGAAACTTATGCAAGTAAGATCTCTCCCCTTTACTTTTCTTTAGCAAGATTTATATTACCATTGACCAAGTTCTTACAAAATTCTCACCAATTCTTCTTGCTCTCTTATATCGCCATAACTTTAGAACATGAACATGAACGGAAACATGAACATGAGACCCGCGCAACCGCAAGAGAACACTCTACAGTACCCATTATCCGGGTATGTTCTGTTTGCGCGCCACGTCTGAATTTACAATACTAAATCAATCTTATATGTTTTTGCATTTTGTTACTAATATAGTTTCTACACAACGGGTCAAGCTAATCCGGTGAACGGTATGAACCCAAACTCAACCGGTAAACCTCAATCATCATCCGCAGCGCAACCAATAAACACCACACCATCTTCTCAATCAGGCAAAGACTTTGATTTCTCTTCCTTGATGGATGGAATGTTCACAAAACATTAATCAAGAGAGAGACTTTTCTGAATTTGCCTTTCTATTTTTGTTCTAAATTTGAAGAACTAAACAAAATATATACAATCATCTCTGGACAGTTTCTCTGTTAAACATTTTTTTTTTCCTTTGAAACTGTGTTGTAGCTGGACTTTGATTTATGATTTTGCTTGATTGTTGAAAGAGTAATATATATAATTCTTGAGAAGAAAGGAAAATGAGATTTATCCATGTGAATGTGGCTATATGTGTGATGTGTGTGACCGCCAGACCACGTGTATTCTCAGCCACGAGACCACCACCATGGCACCAAGTTGTGTTCTATATATTTGAGAAACTTTTTTTTTTACAAAAAGATAATACAGTTTCAAAATATAACAATTTTATTTTTTTCATAAAATGTTTTTTGGAAGAAGTGTTTACCTTTTATATTTGCATTATATTTTGCGGTTACAATTTACAAATTAAATTTTGAGTAAAAACTAAAACTATAGCCTCATTGGAGAAAAACATATTACTATAACATTTGATACATATAGTTATAATATTTGTTTTGCTAGGTAAATTAGTTAAACATACTGATTTATGGAACTAATCAAAACAAAGAAAGGGTTCGAAAACCCTTTCAAAATTTTTAATGCACCTTTATTTATAAGATCACTAAAAAAATTATAATCCACATACGGAATATTTGTAATATCACCTTTATTTATTTATTTTTTGACCGAACTAATATCACCTTTATTTAATCCACCTTTAACAAAAGAAAAAAAAAGATCACTAAAGGCGACGTGTTGATAGTGAACTTGTTATGGACGGCTTAGAGTTTAAAAGGTATGAGTTTGGCATTGTCGGGCTTTGGTCAAATGGCTTAAAGCTCCTTCTCCTCCTTCACCACAATTTTTTGTACTTCCCTCTCGCCAACCTTCGTTTACCATTTTCTTTAAAAGATGTCGTGAACCAATTCAATTCTATATAAGACTGAGACATCAATGTTTGATTGTTACATAACTTTTTACATAGTAGTAGACTAGTAGTTCAAACAGCTTTTACGCGATAGTTGTGTTCTTCCATGCTTAAGTAATTTTGTAAGTGCCATTTGTTCATATCCTCGCTTGATGAAAGTAGTAGGATCTTCTAATTAAGTTATACATTAGATTTTTTATATTACTTTTCTTGCATTCGTGTCTCCTTACGTCTATTGACCTTGATCTGATACAAACATAATACAATTCAACACATGAGACCACGTCCGACTTTAGGCTTATTCACTTGGTTAATAAAAACAAAACAAAAACTATGTCGGTTAAAGCCACAAATAAATACTATGTCGGACTTGTAGCGAGCTTAAGGCAGAAGTTTAAGTTATATTTATGTATATAAAATGAAAGAGATCAATCAATATCAGGCACAAAACTCCAAAAATGGTCGGTAGAATTTTGTTGTGCTTGTTGACCCGTAATGCGATACATGTCTTTCATGAGTTTGAATTGTCAAATCAAATCTACTATTAATATACGCATACGCTGTGTTATACAAAACAAAACGGACTTTAGGATTGAGGATGAACGTAAGCATCTATAACAGTTATTTTATTTTACATCTGCATGTCCTTATCTAAAGCATTATTCACATATATCATAATTCGCATCCTCACTCGGAATTTCAACTATAAATTTTACAATGTCAATAAAAAAGTACATTACATAGCTCAACAGTAACTATTTTTTCTTTGTTGTTTTGGCTAAAACTATAATTGTAACTTGAACTATAATGAGGTTCTCCTCATCTTTTCTTTTGTCAATACATTGGGCGATGACTTTGTTTTGTGCTATTTGATTTTGATTTGGGTCTCCAAAATTTTTTTTGTAGTTACATTTATCTTTTGGACTCTTATGTTAGGACGGTTGTTTCTAAAAAAATTTGTTTTAATGTTTGATTTAGGTTTTTGGAAAAATTATATTTTTCCGTCGACTCCGTAAAAAAATCTCCAAAGTTTTAATAATTATTTTTAGATGAAAAAACAAAATATGTATTATTTTTTCTAAAAATAAATAAAAATAAATTCTCTATTTTACATCAGAAATTACATATCTTCTGCACCCAAAAAAATCAATCGGCTAAACTTTTGCAGGGAAATAAGAAAAACAAAAAATCAACGGTCCGACTTGGTTACGTGGTACATTCTGGTTCTGGTATCTCAATTATCTAATCAATGCATAAATTATTACTATTATATTTTTTTCAAATCTTGTTGCAATATTAAGCAAGCATTAAACCCAAACTGCCACGTTTCACTCAAACAAACCTCCATCACCGAACCCTCTATAATGGGCCCACTTATGATTCTGTTACAAAGCCCACAACCACATTTTAAATCTTTAATTTCACCGTTTCTATATAAAATACACACATCTCAGCATTTTTATTTATTTTGAAGATAAGAACCACCGAACTAACTTCAAAACAAATTCCCTAGGCAAAAAATTACATCATTCAATGCCTCTTCTTCTCCCTACCTCTTCCTTTAAAACGACGGCCACCGTCGTAATCTCCGGCGTTTTATCCCTTGCGTCGGCGGTGACTTTCACCGTTCCTTCCGCTTCGCATTTCGTAGTCTCTCGTTTTCCGATTATCTACGATAACACCGTCTTCCTCTTAAAGCCACCGTATCTTTACTTAGTCATCAACTTTATCATCGTCTCCATCGTAGCTACTTCTAAGCTCACACATAAATCGACTTCGGTCGATGATTCTGATATCTCGGAGGTAGTAAAGCCCGAACCGGAACCGGTTCCGGTTCCTGCTGATATCGACAACGGTTATTTAAACGTGGTTCATGTGACTTTTGATTATACCGGAATCGTCGAGAAATTCGATGTTTGTGATGATCCTCCGGTTGATCTGACGGTGGAAGATGTCCGAGAATTTCCCCAAGTCATTGTGGATGGAGAAGAACAGAAGCAAGAGATGGAGAAGCCAAATTCGAGTAGCGATTCGCCGGAGTTTGAGATAAAGAAGCCAACACTGAAGAATGATTCGCCGGAGATTTCGATTTTGAAGATTACGAAGAAACCTCCAAGATTCAGTCAGCAAAAATCGCTTAAATCTAGTTCAGAAGGTATATTAACGTATTACACAAATTAATATTTGATTTTTGGGATAATGTTTTCGGCTCGAAATTCGAATTTCTGAGAAGGGTAAAATTGTAAATTAGTGGATGAGCTGTAACCGTTTTCCAAAAAAATCTACAGGTGGAAATAAAAAGTCAGCGTTGGGAGTAACAAAGCCACCGAGGAGGCAAGACACGCTGGAAACGACGTGGAAGAAGATAACGGAAGGACGATCGACGCCGTTAACGAAGCACTTGACTAAATCTGACACGTGGCAAGAAATGACGCACGTGCAAAGCTCGTCAGAGAAGAAGGAGAAAATTACAAAGTCTGAAAACTTAAATGACAGAAGTGCCCCTACAGAGGAGAAGATTACAAAATCTGAAAACTTAAATGACAGAAATGCCCCTACGGAGGAGAAGACGCATCTGAAACGGGAGCCGTCACCGGGTCAGGAGGAGCTGAATCGGCGTGTGGAAGCGTTTATAAAGAAGTTTAACGAAGAGATGAGATTGCAAAGACTAGAATCTTTGGCTAAATACAACGAAATGGTGGTAAATGGAGGGACTCGTTTGTAAAAAACATAGCTGGCAATGAAGGGAGAAAAGGACGGCACAGTCGCAAGAGCTGACTCTTTTTCTAGAACAACAACTTAAAGAGGTTTTTTCTTTTCTTCCAGGGAACATATTTCAAAATATTTTTAAGTAGGAAGACAGAGGTGTACTCGTGTGTTTTTTGTGATTGTTATATTTCTCGACATCGAAAATCACATTTTATCTTGTGGTTAAAAATGAATGATAAATATGTGAACAAGAACTAGACTGGTGATCGATTTTTTTTTTTTTTTTTGTAATTTTACATTGTACACAAATATTATTTATATGAGTAATGTAGTTTTTATTTGTAAAATAGTTACATGACCATCGAAGCAACAGGAAAAAGCCTATCCAAGAAAGTATATAAACCTCCTCCCAGTAAAAGAGCACCACTGAACATAAACATATAAAAAATGAAACAGAGTTTTAGTTAAGTTTAACAAAATGTGAAATCAGTAGATTATCATCATTTTTAACTGATGAGTGTCTCTAACATACCTTATAGGGTTGATCCATGCAGAGACCCTTCGCAACGAAAGTAAGCTCTGAAGGAATACGCAGATTCATCACAAAAACTATCAAAAGCTAAACTTAGAAATTTGCAGTTCACTATTTGGTGAATAAAGAAACTCATGAATTACCTGTAAAGCTCCCGCGAAAGAAGCAGCGAGGATGAGTGGAGCAACGTAACCTGTTGTATACGTTAAGAGTAAGCTTCCACCAATTACTGGATCCTGTGTTTTACAACCATTACATTGTCCATATCACTAAGAAAAATCTTTATATAACAACAAAGTAAAACAATTTGGATGATAAAATTTCAAATTGGAAGGAGAATTACCTTGGAAGTAGCCACGTAGCCAAGAAGGGTGGCTAGAACTGGAGTACTACAAGGTGAGGCAGCAAGTGCGAATGTGAGACCAGCTAGATACGCTTGTACACCTAACAAAACATTTTGTTACTCAAGTGTTAGAAAAAGTATTGGACGGTTTATTATCGAAAAAACCCACAACGTTAGGAGGATTACTAGATGGGAAGTTTGCTGCTGCGGCACGAGGATCAAAGTTGTTAAAGAGAGATGGAAGCTGAAGTTCGATAATCTGTAAGAAGAGAGGAAATACACTGTGTTAGACATGGGCATTTCGATCGATGCAAGATGACAAGGAAAGTGATTGTAACAAAATTACCTCAAGGAGATTGAGACCCATTACAATAGCCAGGCTGGATGCGGCTACTGGTAATCCTTGTCCTATTTGTCCATAGGCTTTTCCGGCAAAAGAGGCTATTATACCAAGAAGTGCTAAAGTAGTTGCTAATCCCAGTGCGAAAGCAACTGTATCTCCAACAAGGTATATGCATGGAGGGGAAAGGTTACTAGAAAAATATGTAAATGTGAATTAAAAAGTGATGCATTTGAATGGGGCTGAGTCTATTGTTCCTTTCAGGGAGATTTGATTCGTTTAAAGAACTCGACTTTTAACTTCTTTTGCATTTGGTTATACTACAAGGACAATGATCCAACCAACTCCTATCGCAACAGCTATTATAGAAATCTGATCTGAACAGTCACTAACCTGAACTCTGCTTTTGCCAGACCCAAATGCACCTGTATGTTAAAGCCATATTAAGGACAGGTGAGAAAAGAGTTAGAACATCAAACTAAATTTCTTCTATAACTTGTGAGAAATGCAAAATAATGAGATAAGTTATCATACCAATATAACCAAGTGTCAAAGGCAGAACACTGAGTGTACATGGAGACAGACTTGTCACAAGTCCTGCCCCAAATATTACTGCCAAACTACAACAGGGATAAAGTAGCCGGCAAGTCAGAGAACTTGTTGGTCAAATACTCAGAAATGTGCGCATTGAGAGAGAACCCAAGAAACAAACCTTGTTACACTGAGAGCTGATAGCTGATCCTGAACAGCTTCGTTAGCCTGTTGGTTAGCTGAATACAAGAAGTTTCCGACCGAATCTCCAAGGCTTCCTTCAGCCAAGCTGTAGACGGAAACGGCTTGATCCTGTCTTAAGGGGAAATTAGTTTCTGATTTTACAAGCAAACAGAAAATAGATAATGGTGGAAAGCAGACTCATCTCAAGGAAGAAAAACATTGGCAGAAATTTGTTCAAAACGAAAATATTGAGATCTAACCCCTAAACAAGGTCCAAGTAGAAGAGGAAAAAAGAAACACTACTTCAGATATTCTCAATTAATTATTTCAGGTTAAGATGTTGAACATAACTGAAGTAGCCTAGAGTAATAGAAAGTTAGAAACCAATGAAGAGATCACAGAAGCAATCTATGATTAAACCTTACCAAGACAATCATCTTCAAGTCTGCGGCCTTTGCTGAGCTAAGAGTTAACAAGTTTGCCACTGGAAAACCAAGATAAAGTTGAGGTAGTAATGATCGGATGAATTTAGACCCAGCATCACTAATAGTGCTTTCTATTAGAGAAGTAAAAATGGGGAAAACGAAAAACTACTAGTTCATTTTTTTACGGTAGAATTATTGAAGATTAAGAGATTACACAATACCCCCCTAAAAATATGTGCATAAGACACAATGAAAAAGGTGAGAAGAGAGTAGCATTACCTCCAACTAAACCACTACCGAACATCGCAAGTTTAATACTTGAGCTCTCTTTTCTCTGTAAAGAAGCAGCATAAGACCCTGAACTTCTCCTTCTCTCAAGCTCACAAAGCTTAGCAACACGAACCCACCTTTTCTCTGTTAAGTCTACAGAGAAACCAAACTCAACAATGACCCAATGGCTCAAAATTACTGATTCACATATAATTCCTAATTAAATTAAAAAGAGAATAAAGAAGAAGAAGAAGAAGAAGAAGATAGCTAACATGTAGTAGTTAAAATGGACAACACGACTTGTGACTTGTGAGACCCAATTTCAATTTTCCAGAATTAATTAGATCATGATTACCAATTCACCATCCGAATTCTAAACACACAAATTCCAACAATAATACAAAAAAAAAAAAACGAAGAACTATGCAAACGAGACATCATCTTCAATCAAAATTCCCAAAATAATAAAAATCCAGATTACTCTACTATCTACTGTTTTTTCATTAAGCTAAATTTCTTCTTCAAACTAAAAAATTGAATCAAAAGAAGAACTGACCACCACCATGATTGAGTCTGCAGCTGGAGAATCCACCGACGAAACCACCGGTGATGCATCGGTACACACTCAGATTCATGGCACTTCAGATAAGCGTCCGTCGTCTAACGGTCCCCTCTCTTCTGATTTTTTATTTTTCGTAAATTTTGGTTATTATTATTAATGAGACATACTAATGGGCTGTATCTTTTTAGCCTATAGGCCCAATATACTAATTATCTCTCGTTCAATATTGGTTTGCGAGAAGATCATCTTTAATCCATAAACAACTTGTGTTTTAAATTATGAACATTCCACTCAAATTTTGTGAAAAAGTTGTAAGTAAACAGTTATGTACCATTTCAACCAAATAGAAAAACATCATTGGCCACAACAATTATGTCGTACAAAACATACCTTTTTAAAAACTATAAAAGCTCAAAGAAGTTTCTGAGAGTAGTATTGAAGCTGTCAAGAAAGCTATTCTGGATTCTGAAGACTACATATCAAAGGACTTGATGAGCATTTCTGTAGTAGGTTAATGTGCGGCGATGATTCACATATTCAGAGCTTTGTAACAAACTATGTACCTTAAAAAAAAATATTAAACTAACTGGAGAAGACTTTTTGTTCTTACCTGCATGAAACTAGGGACGTCTGGTGAAGGCTGAGGGCAGAATTTGATGTTTTGGAAGGCTTGCTTAGTATCTTCACTCAATTCTTCTTTTGCTTTCTTTCGACCATCTTTTGCCTGCAAGTTTAATAAATATCGTATTTAGCAAACAGTTTCATTGAATGTTTTACCTCACAGTTACAGTTTTACCTCTCCATTGGCTTTCTTTGCTGCTCGAGACTGCTCTTTGACAAATTCCTAAGCAAAAATATAATAAGCAGAAGAACAATGGTGATTAGAGATATACTCAAGCTGTCATGAACTAACAATTGCGTTACAGCTCAAACTTACTTTGAATTCATCCTTTTTGTTCCGCAGATAATTCTTCCACTTCAATCAGTTCATCAACAAATTCCTGAGATAGATGCACAAAAAGCCATCTCAAGATTCAGCATAAAGGAAAGAGCAGTGCAAAGATGAAAACTCTCTCCAACCAAATGAACAACTACTTTATTTTTTATGGTTACAGAAAAGCCAAACACACACCTCAAGTTACCCTATCAAAACCATTTTCATGTAGATCTGAGCCACTTCCAACACAACAAAATACTTACCGGCGGTTCAGAGGGGAACACTATGTTGACCACAGTACTCTGTTCAAGTTCATCTTCCACAAATGGGTTATAGAAATCTGTAAAGCAGAAAAAAAAAAGAGATATTAGATTTTGTTGCTTTGTACCACGTACATAAACCAGGAAAATCCACTGCCAAAACAGGCTCCTATGAGCTAGAGATAGTTTTTCACTTTGCACGATCTTCCTTCAAGTGTCTGAGAGCAGATCTGCAGATAATGTACAAACCTAAACTGAATACACCAGAACTGGTAAGATACTTGATGCCCTGGTCCATGTTCTAATTTCAATATTATATATGTAAATATAACTCCAAATCCCTGGGTTTTTTTCTTGCCTTCTTTAACTCTATGAGTCATCTAACACATGTTTGTTACCTCCTCTGCGTACAGCCCAAGATAAAAATTTGAAAATTGATCCTATCAACTTGTCTATCTCTGCAAAAGTTGAAGCCAAATAAATTCCTCAAAATCTAACAAATATACCTCAATTCCTATTATGAATGCAACCTTCCACAAATCTTCCTGAAACACACACAAAACAAGCAAGCGCATGCACATGTTTTCATACAATTTTCTCATCAGTGATAAAGCCAACATACAATTCTGAGATCACCAAAATAGTTTCTGCAACTAAGAACTCTTACACAGCTCTTAACATATAGGTTAATCTGTAGGAGAATAAAGAGTTTCTTCTTAAATCCATGTGATGAATCTTAAGCACTATACATGAATAATATCCTAAAACTAAGGTTAGCAAAATCATACCAGATTACGTTTCTCTTCCAAGTACTCAGTCTCTTCCTTTGTTTTGGTCGCTCGAGCTTTCTTAGCTCTTGAAGCTGCCGGTTTCTTCTTCGCGGTCCTCTTTCACTTACCAGTGACTCCATTATCAACGTTTTGCTGGATAGGTCGAGTCTATACACAGAAAGCAAAAGACATTAACGGACTCTGAGACTGTAAAAACCCTAGATCAATAAACCTAATCTAATCGTGACGAAGAAGAAAGCCAAGAGAAGATTTTTTACCGTCCCTTGTATTTGTAGGACCCAAAAATCGGAGGTAAGAAATGTGAAGAGAAATCGTTTAAAGAAAAATAAGGAAGAACGATTTAAACAATAAAACAATTTAGAAAAACCCGTATAAAACCGATTAGAATCGGATGTGAGATATGATCTCTGTCCTTAACTCAATAAAGCTCCCGTTAGTGAGACGGATCCACAGAGCTTTTGGAGTCTCAGGATACAACCGATATGAGACCACAACGCTACATTCGGTGTGGAATCTACGAACGTAGACAACTACGATATACTCTAGACGTACCGTTTTCTGAAGGAATGGAGAAACGTTTAGTGAGAGATTGAAGGATCTTTGAGAGAGATGTTTTGTGTTTTGAATGAATGATTTCGGAGTGAATTTAAAACGCATGCACTTAAAGGTAAGATTCGTTTTGATTTTTGTTATGAATTCGGATTTAATCTCATAACCAAAAAATCAGAAAAATATTGAGAAGATATCTTTTAGACAATTTTTAGGCTAAAAAATTATCCCAAAAAGAAATGGACCACTCGACCCAATTCCAAGTCCAAGTCCAAATCCAAGTCCAAGCCCAAGCCCAAGCCTACGCCTGGCCTGGCGGCGACGGCGGTGGTGCGGGCGTGGTCCGATCCATCCTCTCTCATATGCACCATAAGTCTTAGCCAATTTGAACCATTATATCACATTCTAATCATTTATACTAGAGTGAAAAAGTTCGGCTAAACTATGTGGGACATTTAATAAATCCCACTTACTCACTTACACTCAAATGGATTTATTTTGACATTTACCCTAAAATCCAATTCATTCCATAAGTTATTTTTTATTCACAGTCTCAAATATTTATAAGTCCAAAACTTATAATAATTTAGACCCAACATTATTTTCATATTCGAGAGAGTGAGGTTGGGGAGTAGATAGGCTTTTAGTAAAATATATTAAATCACCAACGTGCAGTTGGAACAGTGGTAACTCTTAGTAGATCAAAACCAAAAAAGTCACAAATTTGATTCGTGTTAAAAATTTTATTTTCCGAATAAAAATTAATTTAATATATTTTGGTATGAACCATGCTCTAAAAAGACTAGGAAGTATATGGACTTTAAACCATCTGATTATCCATATATATAATATTAAATTGGAAAACTTAGGTTTTACGCTACTCTTTTTTTTAAGCGGCAATTTTGACGTTACTTTTATACTTTTAAGTTTTAACCATTAGATATTTTCTTTTTGGTTATGCAATTCCCCACCGTTGGATCCTATTTAACGGATAAATCTGATTTTTAACCATGGGTTGAATTTTAAAAATTAATGTAAAATATTATCGAACTAATATATGCAAACAACGAAGTCCGAACAACCATGCGAACAATACATCAGTTTTTTTTCTTCTTTTTTTCGCAACCTTTTAGTGATGCATACTAATGGGCTGAATCTTTTTAGCCTATAGGCCCAATATAGCAATTATCTCTCGCTTGGACTGAAAGTCCTTTCAGAGCCATGGCCTGTTAGATATTTCTTAATGAATTGTAGTGGGACCATTTAGACATTTTTGTGGTCCTAAGCTTATTTTTGAAAGCCCATTAATCTGCCTAACAACTAGGAAAAAAACATAGATATTTGGCCTTTTTTTCCTGTTATAACACATTTCGCTATGACTGGACTAGTGAGTAGTGAGAAATTTTAAAAGCATGAACTCAATTGGCATCTTCTCTTTAGCTTATTTTACCAAACTTTGCAACAATAACCAATTTTACAGAAGACAATTTGGCCCACTTTAGGTTTATTTAGTTTCTAGCCGATATCACTCGCAAGTATTAAAAATCAAAGTTGTGGTCGACACCGATTCGTGGGGACATTTTTAAGATATGCATGGAATTTGGAGGGAATCTTATCCCAACATTCGTATTATATAAATGGAACGGTACAGATTACACTTACATGTTTCTTCCTTAATCAGATGTCGCTTCGATTCATAAAGTTCAATAATTGTGATTTATTTGAAATAAATATCACAACGATTTTTTTTTACGAAAAGCTAGTTGCATGTAAGGCTTGTGTTTGGAAAGCAGGGTCACTTCCACTTCTTTATAGAAATTGTGTACAATTTTATTTATTTTATTTTAATAGCTGTATTTGAATGGTTTTATGTATCATCTACACTATTATAATATAATATAATAGATTTGACGTAAAAAAAAACTAGTAGCAATTATTTATTTTGGAATCATTCATTCTATAAAATAATTGATCTACTTAGAAACATTGCTGATCTTATTATTGTATGGTTCAAATAAAATTTCAAACATTGTCGGCCCTTTAGTGCGTTAGTGTAGTAGATCAACTTTTAAGACATTAATTCATACATAGTTCATACAAACTTGAAACTAGTCCAGTTAAGGAGCAAAAATCAGAAGGCCTAAATTTAAATCCAAAATCTCAAAACTCCATCTTAGATAAAATGATTATTTTATTATTAATAAAATCTGATTATTTTTAAAATTGAGTTATATAATACTAATAGTAAGAGATACAGAAAACAAAGTAGGTCAGATAGATTTTACACACAACACGCGTTTAGGGTTCGAATTTCGCTCGGGATTCGAGTTTGATATTTTTGTGTTATAACTGGGTATTATTCGGTATTACTGGAACAATAGTATAATTGGGTATTATTGGTAGTACAACTGGGTATTATTTGCTATAACTGGATATTACTCTGTACAATTGGGTATTATTTGGTACAACTGGAACACTGGTTCAACTGGATATTAATCGGTATAACTATTTACAAGTATTTGAGAAATCTAATCATATATAATAGTGTTTGTGAATGATGTCAAGAAAAACGCAATACCTCATATGACAACAATCCTCGTGCGAGAGGTTCAGGATTCGAATCCTATCTTTACATTAATACAACTCGGTATTATTCTATATAATCGGCTATATATTCTTTATTTTATTTTTAAAAAATGAAAGGTAAAATCATTATTATATTATTTAAATGGGTATGTAAATTAAAAAAGAATATAGAAAATTTGTTTTTTTTGAAAATGACCTTCTGCGACGATTTCTCCTAATTAAGCATATATAACATTTCCTATTTAACTACATATACTCGAAAACGTATTCAATTATCTAGCTACTTCAAATTTATTGTGAAATAAGCGTTGGAGTGTTGATAAAATTGGGGGAATAATTGCAAGGAACAGAAAATAGTGGGAAATTTGGTGTTTTGCGTTTGGCAATTTTTATTAAAGCATTAAAACGATTCACGTTAAGACAATAGAATAAATCATTATTTCACAGAAATTTTTTTCCAATAAATTGTGTTTTTTCGCAAATAGAAATTTAGGTATGGATCGGCTCTTGTCGACCTAAATGATGTAAATAAAGTCTTCTTTTTTTGGGATATGTTTTTGTATAAGCATACTCTCTACGATGGTGTTGAAAAATGAATAATGCTTTTTTGTTAGAGATTGAAAATAATGCTTTTTCTTATTTTATTTCCTTGTTATGTAACATGGTAGGTTAATATATATATAGCTGACGAACATGAATCTGCATAAGTAACAGAAATGTTTATTGTACTTTCAATTCCACTAGTTTCTTAACAAACTTCTTTAGCTCGTAACTCGTAAGCAATGTAAGTTATATAGTTTAATTACTCTGTAAATATATGATACTATTGTTTAACAACCTTGTTTTGGTCTACATCGTTTAGTTTGATTAGGGATTTCCCAATGCTTAGAAGTTAGAACACAAGCACAACAACAACATAACACGAAAAAGAAGAAAAAAGAAGGAGCTTCATATCGAGGAAAAATAAATAGAAGAAGAATGTCAGGGACTTTAGGACAAAAGGATTGGGATAGACATGAAGAGACATGAGTGTACATGGGGACATTCCCTTGTGGATATGTCAGAAAATTTAATAAATTTAAGATATTAACTATCATCCTCTCTACATCATGCTGAATGATTCTAAGCATTTAACTCATCGCATCGCATGTCTACTTTTTTAAGGAAAATAAACAAAAATTATTAAATTGTCCATAGTTAGAACCAGAGAAATCTTAAAATGTTGAAAAATAAAAACAGTTGGATTCTCTGTAACTCTTTTGTACTATGGCCCTTAAGTCTAACCAATCCTTAAATTAAGTAGGATTAAATAAATTTTAAGCAGGGTAGGAGTTGAAAAAAATATGCAAGGTGGTGGTAACTCTGCTTGCCGATTATAAGAAAAGTTGTTGATGTTATAAATTGATAACTACTGAATGCATATACAAGCCTGATATAGTGATATTTAGTGTGTTTCGACTTAAGAAACTTAATAAGAAAATGTAAATTATTACATACTGCAGCCACATTGTAGTATTATGTAAATTATTAATCACGTACCTTAAGCGAACATATCTCATCATTGTCTTTTTATTTTTATTTTAAGAATAGGACTGCAAACATCAAAGAACTCTACTTTAACTACAAAAAAAAAAAACATCAAATAGTCTAGTATTTCAGTATTTCACCTTTTGTAAACACATTCTATATTTTTCTCGCAGCTGAAAAATATGATCATGGATAGTCTTGTCAATGTTATGGACGGGGCAAGATGGTATCATAATGAACAAATATGATTACGGGTATTTGTATAAACTTATTACCCGCACCGAGATAATTTAGTAATAAATAAGCTAGGATTTGCAAACCTTTGAGATCGGCGAGTATTGACGTGAACTTATCATTGTTAATTTTGATTTTTAAATCATGTATCAACAATCAATTTTACTTAACAATGTGCTTTATTAGAGTGATAAGACTCACCAGCGAATAAAATTTAATGATACATGAAAAGTTATACTTTTGGATAACCAATCATTTACAAGAATTAAAAAATAACCAAATAATCTTAGTCTAATAGTTATCATCCTACACGTACGTGGATTTAGGTCATAGTCATAAACTGATTTTTACTAGACGCATCTTTTCTTTTGGTAACTAGATATTGACTTGAAGTTCTCTAAAATTTCTCTATTTATTTAGTTGGATCTACTTTACCCCAAATCTAAAATTAGCACCAAAATTGTGTCACTTGCAATTTAAAGTACATCGTGTTTAAAATATGGTGACTGTTTCGTGTTTATCAACATTGTGTACGACCCAAAATTTTTGTATTCTAATTTATTTTCCAACCATGTCTCTAAAACATTCACAGTTCCACAATCCATTTTCTATCTTTCAAAAATAATAATAATATTATTTCTACAGTTATAAGCTATACATTTTTTTTTTAAATTTGATGGCTACAAATTAATTAGACCACTTTTTATTTTAATAAAATAAATAAAATATTTGATTTTAGATTTGAAATACATAAGAAACAAACAATTTTTTTTTATTTTGCCGGAAAAAACAAACAATTCTGTTGACCAAAAAAAGAACAAACAATTCGTGGCATGATCAACTTAAAGGGGTGACCAATTAATGGAAAAAAATTGTGTGAAACATTAAACATTAAATTATGTATTTGCTCAGCCGGATTGTATTGTTGACTCGCTCTTACACTTTTTGGCTAAGTGCTCTTTTATTTGCTAGATTAGCGGAAGCCACGTTTACTCGGTTCATTTCTATTTACATTAGATAAAATTCAATTTTAAAATTTCGTGTATCCGTCACATTATTTACTTACTCTCTATATTCGTCTTTTTCTACAGTTGAATTTGAGATTTTTACAAGGTCTTTATTAGGTTGTAGACTCGTAGTAAAGGGGCAAGTGTAGTGGAGAGGAATCGAAAGGGTGATTGGAGTTGAGTGCTAACGTGAGCGCCTTGATTGAAGGGTATCATCGTCAATTTTGTGATCAACCAAATCCTTAACGACCATTCTTAATTCTTCCCTCCATGGCTTGGCTCCAACGTGTCACGTTCAACAACAGATACTTTTGACTTTTGTCATTTTTTGGATCTATTTTAATATTAAGGCAACCTCTATTCATGTTCACTAATTTTTGTTTCTTTGTTAACATGTTCACTAAATTAGTACATTTGTTTTTCCATTTTAAATAACTTTAGAGCTACTTTGAACTTTGTTGACAAAAGAAAAAATATAGTGAATTTTTAAATATATAACAAAAAGTAAGTGGACACACATATTAATAGATAGCTCATGAATTTTTTTTTAGCAAAATTAGGAGATTAGTTTAAGAAAATAAATATATAAAGCAGACAAAAGAACAACTATATTAAATAATTAGAGGATTACAGTTTTAAAATAAGTTAATTGTTTTCTTAACAACCCGCCTTAGTTAGTTATTAGGTGGATATTTTGTCTATAATGATAATTATTAGGAGTATATCATCAATCTATAGAGGAACACACTAAATTGCAAAGTAAATAAAACTTTAAAGCAATTTCAATGTTAAATTATAATAAATTTATTTTAAATCAAATAAGCAAAGGTAATCATTTACATCAATAAGGTAATCATTTTAGTTTTTTTATTCAATAAAAATAGATTTCTAAAACTTAAAATCAATTGATAAAAGTTTATAGAATTTTATTAGTTAACTTCTACCTAAATCTGATCTCATATAATATTTAGCCACTATTTTTTGTCTTTTTATTTAATTTAAACAAACTAACAATTTGTTAAATGAAAGTTATCAATCGGATAAGCTTATCACTTACCAAAAAAAAAAGTTTATCACTTACAAAAAAGTGTGATAAGTAATTCATATGGTAAGAAGATCTAAGTACCTTAATGGTAATTTTCTAAAAACACAGGGCCACATCAATAAGAGTTATTTTTGCGAGCAACGTTTTGCGAATATAGTAGTATATATTTTTATAATTTGAAAAATTGAATCATTAATATAATTCAGATTCGGACACTTTTTTTTGTCAGAGCAAATAAAAAAAAAAGACGAAAATTTTGAATTTTTTTTTTGTTGGTTGAAGAGAAAGAAGGGAAGAAGAGCAGAGGATTATTCATTACTTCTTTCTGAGGAAAAAATCTGTTTTTTTTTCTTTCTTCTTTCCGTTTTTCCTCTAACAAACTAACCTGAGAGACTCTCTCTGTCTTTGTCTCTTCCATTGACCTCGTAAGTTTCCCTCTCTCTGTCTTCGTCTTTTTTCAAATCATTTTCTCTCCTTTTCTGGGTTTGTTGTGTAAAGATCAGTTTTTTTTCCCGTTTAAATTTTCAATTTTTGTTCAAATCGCTACATTAGAAATGGAGCAACCTCGAGATTTTAAATTTTGTTGCGTTTACAAATGTTGAGAGATTCTTCGCTGAATTTCTGATTTTTGTTTTATTTTCTAGGTGAAGCTTTTCTCTGGTTTCGAGGAACTATGCTTGGTTAACGAGGCGTGTGGATTTTTTTTTGAGAAATGAGGGTTTATGAAGCTCAGATTTCGTGAAATGCTTGTGAATTAAGACTCAGCACAAGGGATTTCTGAATTATCTGGTGTTGGATTTTTAAAAAGTTTTCTTCTTTTGATTCAATTCTTGGGGTTTGATTGAAGAAAAAAAGGGAATGATGTTATCAGCATCACCGAACACACTTGCGAAAAGCTCTCTTGAGGAGATGCTTGAGTCTCTTCGTCAGAAAGATGAGTGTGATCGTCCTAGAGATATGCCTCCGGCGCTTCCTTCTCGGCCTAATTCTAGAGCTCGTCTTCCGTCTGCTCGCCGGTCACTTCCGGCGAAGTTTAATGTTTGTAGTGTGATGGAAGATCAGAACGGAAGTGTTGTTACTTCTGCGCAGGCTATGAAAGAAACTGAATTGGAAAGGAAAGAGGAAGGGGGGAAGAAGAAAGAGAAGGATTTGGGAGTTAAGAGGAATAGTTTTGGAAGCAAGAAAATGAGAACTGGTGTTAGCTCTGAGTCTCCGTATGCAGCAGAGAAGGAAGAGGAGGGTGTGAAGATTAGTACTGTTCCGGAGGAGAACACGGAGGAGCATAAACCTGCGTGGAACAATAACGTTGAGTACTTTATTAAGAAGGTAACTTTTGCTTCTTGGTTTACTTGTGAAGTTGAATGTTGAATTACCTCTTAGGAATGAATTTTAGTTAGGTCAGGAATATGTCTTTTAGTGGTGACTTGAGCAGTGAGATTTTGAACTTTGTGATAAGAACAGTCTGAATTGGGAGTGTTTTGTGGAAGAATCAGATGAACATGGGAAATGGAATATGTTTGTTCTTGGTAGATAGCTTGCTTAGAGGTATCAGTTGTTTTTTAGGTTTCTCCCTGTGTAAAATTGGGATCTACGCTTTGGTTTTTAGTTTCTTTGATTATATAGCGGACTTTTTGGGTACTTGTGGTTTACTGAGATAGTATTGTATTTCAGAAACTTCGAGTTTGGTGTCGGGTTGCTGATGGGCTGTGGCAACTGGGGAAGATACAGTCTACTTTAGCTGATACATCGCTTGTTATGTTGTCGTCTGAAAATGTAAGTTTCTTAAGGATGTTGCACTTTCCATCTGATATTGAAACGTTTCTGCTGTCTGACTATCAGGTTTCTGTGATTTTGTGGTATCAAAGGTTGTGAAAGTGTCTACCGAAGAGCTTTTTCCTGCAAACCCTGATATCTTGGAAGGTGTTGAAGACCTTATACAGCTTAGTTATTTAAATGAACCATCTGTTCTTTATAATCTCCGTGTCAGATATTCACAAGACGTGATTTATGTGAGTTTACTGGAAATTCTTTTGACTCTTCTGATTAGTTTCTCTCTTTCTTTGGCTAGTTTTTAACTAACTTTCATGTTTCTCTGTTATAGAGTAAAGCAGGGCCAGTATTGATTGCCGTCAATCCTTTCAAGAATATCGAAATTTACGGAAATAATTTCATCTCAGCTTATCAGAAGAAGGATGTGGATGCTCCTCATGTTTATGCTGTGTCAGATGCAGCTTATAATGAGATGATGAGAGGTGAGGGGGTGCATTTAGATTCATGTTTTTTCGTATTTCCATGATTCGAGTAGTCCTAATTGGTATTCCAATGAATATCTGGCACTTACATTTTGAATCTTTCTACGTGCAGAAGAGAAGAATCAGTCTATTATTATAAGGTACGATTCTTTGCATTCTGAATTTTGTAGACATCTGGAGGCGTTTATAGAGATTGATCATTGATGTGATTCACTGGTATTAACATCAATGACAAATTGATACTATCGTTCTGTAGTGGAGAAAGTGGAGCTGGGAAAACTGAGACTGCAAAATTTGCAACGCAGTATTTGGCAGCTCTTGGTGGAGGTAGCTGCGGAGTAGAGTATGAAATCCTAAAGACAACCTGCATACTCGAAGCTTTTGGGAACGCTAAAACATCGAGAAATGCTAACTCTAGCCGATTTGTGAGTTGTTTGTATAAGCTTCTTTATCCAACTTTTTCCCTTCCCTATTTTGTCAATTTATTATTAATGTGTCCATTGATCAGCTTGACCACCATTTTTAATTTTACTGCATATACTGGCGCAGGGTAAACTCATAGAAATTCATTTTAGTGCAATGGGGAAGATATGTGGAGCCAAACTTGAAACCTGTAAGTATGATTTGAGCATTTATATGATTGTTTGTCATATTGTCTAGATTTGGAGCTCACTCGTTTCTATTGTCTTCTTCCCCATGTTTTGCATAACTACTCTTGCTGAATGCCCATAGTTCTTCTAGAGAAGGTAATTTTGTATCTTCTTGAGAAGATTTTTCATCTGACTTGCACTACTTAGCCATTGGTGACTAATTGGTAGTCTTGTTTGACCAGTCAAGAGTGGTTCAGCTGTTCAATGGTGAAAGATCCTACCATATCTTTTATGAGTTGTGTGCAGGTGCTTCGCCGATTCTTAAAGGTAATATTTCAAACTAAAGTTTCCAAGATTGGATACCGTCATCTTAATTATTTGGTCACATATAACATTGTTCAGAAGTGTCCTTACTGAAGTAGAACACAGGCAGACGTAAAATACTTGGTAGTTTCTATTTTGGCTAAATTACTATTTATATGGTTTTATTTGTAGAGAGATTGAAGCTTAAAACAGCAAGTGAGTATACCTACCTGAGCCAGAGTGATTGCCTGACTGTCAACGGTGTTGATGATGCTCAGAAGTTTCACAAACTATTGGTATTTTTAAAAAAATTCTATTTCCAGTGCTTGTCGTTCCCAATTGTCAGATTTTTGTTATTTCTATTTTCCTCACAATCATATTTGTATTTCTGCAGGAAGCTTTTGACATTGTTCAAATCCCTAAAGAGCAGCAAGAGCGCGTATTTGCATTGCTTGCGGCAGTGTTGTGGCTAGGGAATGTATCTTTCCGAGTAACTGACAATGAAAATCATGTGGAGGTGGTAGCAGATGAAGGTAAAATCTACTGTTTGAAATCATCAAAAACTGTAACTTGCTGATGCTTGCTTATTATTTGGCTGTTATTTCTTACAGCTGTCACCAATGCCGCTATGTTAATGGGCTGCAACTCAGAAGAGCTAATGGTGGTTTTGTCTACCCGTAAACTTCAAGCTGGTACGGATTGTATTGCTAAAAAACTGACATTGGGGCAGGTAATGTTTAATAGTCATCATTCTTCTTACTTGCTTTCATATACATCGATCATAAGGTGATGTATGAGTTGCTGTACTGTTTTTACCTGCAGGCAACCAACATGAGGGATGGAATAGCAAAATTTATTTATGCGAACCTTTTCGATTGGCTTGTTGAGCAAATAAACATTGCACTCGAAGTCGGGAAATCACTTACGGGAAGATCTATAAGCATTCTTGATATATGTGGTTTTGAATCATTTAAGGTTAGTAGTACTCATATATACTCTAGATTTTTATTTATCTCTATTCTTTTTTGAATCCTGCGTTGCTGATCTGTTTCTCCTTGGTTTCAGTATAATAGCTTTGAACAATTCTGTATAAACTATGCAAATGAAAGATTGCAGCAACACTTCAACCGTCATTTATTTAAACTTGAACAAGAGGTGATATTTTTTAACAATTCTGTATAAACTATACATGTCCCATTAAACATGTATTTGTTTATTTATGGAAGTACTTCAATGTTCAGGAATATGAAGAAGACGGAATTGATTGGACTAAGGTCGAATTCATAGACAATCAAGAGTGCTTAGATCTAATTGAGAAGGTATTAAAGGCCTGCCACGCTTTAGATGTACATTTTTATTTTATTTTCTCAAGAAGGAAAGTGCTTTGCTCTAGGCTATACAGACCTTTCTGCATCTTTAAATAAATATTCTCTTGCATATGTCTGCTTTTGCAGAAACCCATTGGTTTGTTGTCTCTACTAGACGAGGAATCAAATTTTCCGAAAGCAACTGATTTGACCTTTGCCAACAAGCTCAAACAACACTTGAAGACCAACTCTTGCTTCAAAGGAGAGAGGGGTCGAGCCTTCAGAGTTAATCATTATGCTGGAGAGGTCAGTTGATGCCCTTTGTTCAAAAACCAGACTCTGCATACTGAATGGGTTTTATGGATCTGATTATATGCTTCTTTTCTTGTACTTATGGGTTCTTTTTCGATTGATGATTTTGTTTACAGGTTCTTTATGATACAAATGGGTTTTTGGAGAAGAACAGGGATCCGTTGCCTGCTGATCTTATCAATCTTTTATCATCTTGCGACTGCCAGTTGCTGAAATTTTTTTCTACTAAAATGCGTGACAAATCTCAGAAGCCGCTGATGCTATCAGACTCCGCGAACCAAACTGTTGGAACAAAGTTCAAGGTAAAGAAGCTTGAATCCTGCAGTTTTTATCAGTTGCAATCTTCCTCGACTTATACTGCATATCTCATGTTTAACTATTTCTGACAGGGTCAACTTTTCAAGTTGATGAACATGTTAGAGAACACAAGTCCTCACTTCATTCGATGCATAAAGCCGAATACGAAGCAGCTTCCCAGAGTTTATGAAGAGGATCTTGTCTTACAACAGCTTAGATGTTGTGGTGTGTTGGAGGTTGTTAGAATATCAAGATCAGGATATCCTACTCGGTTGACACATCAAGAGTTTGCAGGAAGATATGGGTTCTTATTGTCAGACAAAAAGGTCTCTCAGGATCCTCTGAGCGTATCAATCGCTGTTCTGAAACAATACGACGTTCATCCTGGAATGTATCAAGTTGGTTATACCAAATTGTATCTCCGAACTGGACAAGTAAGCATTTCTTTACGCAATGATATAGAGGCTGTTTCTTGATCTCGTCGATACAATTCTTATGCACTCATCTTCAATTTTTACAGATTGGTATCTTTGAGGATCAGAGAAAAAAAGTTATTCAAGGCATAGTGGGCTTACAAAAGCATTTTCGTGGTTACTTGTCTCGTGAATACTTCCAAAAAATGAGGAAAGGGGCATTGGTACTTCAGTCATATGTAAGAGGTGAAAATGCACGAAGAATGTTTGACATTGAAGCAAAGATCCATGCGGATTCTGTTTCTGAAGCAAGCACAGGAGAGTTGACTGCAGTCATACACTTGCAATCTGGTAAGCCATGCAATCTTACTTGGTAAACTAAAGATTTTGGTTCTCAACTTTGGATAGCGTTTTTAAGGCTCATCTGTCATTTTTCTCTTTCGCAGCGGTCCGTGGCTGGTTGGCTCGAAAACGATTCAGTAGTATGCAAAGACAGAAAGAATTACTCAGTGTGACGACAAAATCAAAGAGGAAAGTGGGCAGGAGGAGTTCTGAAAACAAGGTGTTTGCTATCAAAAGGAATATTGTTCACTTCTGAATCAAACATTATTATACTTATAAATTTTGTCTTGTTTGCGATTTAGGATCTTCCGCTGGATCAGTTTCAAGTTCAACCATCAGCTATGTCTGATCTCCAAAAGCGGGTTTTGAAATCTGAAACAGCTTTAGTGCAGAAGGAAGAAGAAAACACAGCATTGAGAGAGCAGTTAAGGCAATTTGAAGATAGATGGTCGGAGTACGAAGTAAGGATGAAGTCAATGGAGGAAACATGGCAAAAGCAAATGTCGTCGCTGCAGGTCTAGTGTTTTCACTGATTATGAAAGTCCATTCACTCACTGCATCACACACCACAGTTTTCTGAAATGTTTCAGTTTTGCATTATGTCATTTTGCAGATGAGTCTTGCCGCAGCTAGAAAGAGTCTAGCGTCAGAGAACATTACGAGTCAAGCAGGAGGAAGACAAGACACATTGATATCACCTTTCGGTTATGATTCAGAGGACACAATGTCTACTGGAACTCCCGGAGTAAGAACTCCCACCACTAAGTTCACTAACGGAAACACTCCAGAGCTCAGAATTAGAGAGCTTAACGGAAGTTTGAACGCGGTTAATCATCTCGCAAGAGAGTTTGATCAAAGGAGACTCAATTTCGATGAAGATGCAAGAGCTATTGTGGAGGTGAAGCTTGGACCACAGGCAACTCCAAACGGGCAGCAACAACAACACCCAGAAGATGAATTCAGGAGATTGAAGCTAAGATTTGAGACATGGAAGAAAGATTACAAAGCTAGATTAAGAGATACTAAAGCAAGACTCCATAGAGTAGATGGTGACAAAGGTCGTCACCGGAAATGGTGGGGCAAAATGGGAACTCGAGGTTAGAGGATTTGTTAGTGTGTGTGTGAAAATCTTTCCACTTAGCTTTGTATTAGTATAACGATTCCAAAAATGTTAGATTGAGAACATTGTAGATTCAGCTGAGAGAGAGAGAGAGACATGTATTTTTGAGACTTGTTCTGTGCATAGCAAATAGAGATTTGTAATTTGAAAGGAACAACACAGATTATGTTCATAACTTCATATCATTACAAGAATCACTCACTTCAAGACTTAAAAAATTAAGCTCCAGGTGCAAACTTTGTTGCGAAAGCCCAGGCATTGTTAGCAACCGGGTTATCGATATGGTCAAGGAGATTCTCCAAAGGACCTTTTCCAGTAACAATGGCTTGAACAAAGAAGCCAAACATAGAGAACATAGCCAACCTTCCATTCTTGATCTCTTTCACTTTGAGCTCAGCAAAAGTAACTGGATCATCCGCAAGACCCAGCGGGTCAAAATATTGCCCGCCTGGATACAAGTCATTGCCTTCACCAACACCATCAAGACCATTGATGCGGAAACCTTCAACCAAGCCCATGAGGACAACTTGGAAGCCAAGGACAGCTAAAATGCTTTGAGCATGGACTAGGTTTGGGTTTCCTAAGTAGTCCAAACCGCCTTCTGAGAAGATTTGTGAACCGGCCTTGAACCAGACTGGTTCTTTGAAGTCCACACGAACCCATTTCTGAAGAACTTCAGGTGTTATGCAACCTAAAGCTCCCAACATTGCCCATCTCCCATGAATCACCTGCAAATGCAAATGATGATTAGCGATTTATTACTCTTCATCAATGAGTGAGATTTAGATACTAACCTCAAGAGCTCTGTTTTTGGCAAAGGCTTCAGGGTCTGCGGATAAACCGGCGGTGTCCCAACCATAGTCGCCGGGAAATTCTCCGGTGAGGTAAGATGGAGTTTGGACGGAAAAGGGTCCTAAGTACTTCACTCTGTCTGGTCCGTACCAAAGATCATTTCCCTTCACATTTCAAAATGAAAAAATCAGACACAACCTTAAGAAGAAAGATGAAAGTTTTAATATGATGAGATTAAGCAAAAAGAGACAGACCATAGTGTATTTGGGAGATCCGAGAGAGACAACATCACGAAGAGGGTTAAAGCTTGAGCCTTTAGTCTGGCCAAGGAATGTTGTTGGGGTCAGAACACTGCTTGAGCTTGTGAATGTTGATGCCATTGTCTATCTCTCTCGGCTTGAGCTTCTTTTTTTTTCTTTGTGTTCTTCTTCTCTGCTTAGTTGGTGAAAGTATTGGTCTCGGTGAGTTTGAATTTTATGCAACTAATTTGTGGATGAGAAGAGAGGTGGGAGAATCAGAGATGGGATATAGATAGAGAGTCAGATGTTGGGATTAGCCAATCAGGAAACACCTTTAGATTTGAAGTATCTCTAACTCCATCCTTCTTTTTTTATCCATATTTCTTTGTCGTTTGCCCATTTGAGTTTTTATTTTTAAGTAATTACTTTTCGAAGTATGGAAGACTAATAATGCGAATATCTTTTTTACTTATTTATGTTTGTAAAATATTCTATTTATGTTAACTTTTTTTTGGAAAAATGATTTCGAATTTGTTTTTTGCAAACTAACTCTTTTTACAAAGAAGACATTTATATATTTATTAGAATCTGAAAATCACATCTTTGCAAGAAAAAAAAATATTTTTTTAAATTACTCTTTTGTTGGTTGTAGATTTTTCTGGCGAATTAGTGAAGATTTTTGGAGAGACATATAATCAGTTTGTTACATTATTACATATTATTGAAAAATCCATAAAGTAATGTAACCCAATTTTACTCTCTTTCTTGGAGTTCTAGGTTATATAATCGGTTTCACACATTACTGACTTTAAAAATTGACCTTTTACTGACGTTACTCACTCAAACTCCGGAAGAAAAAGTTGATCATACTGCCTCATTCATCAACGACAAAACCTTTAAAAGAGCAAGAAAAAAATAATATAATTTAGCTCATTACAAAATTCTCTGTACATCTCCACAACACTCTTTAGTATTAGTTTCTCTTCTCTAGCGTTATTTCGCTAGATAAGTCCATAGAAAACAAAATGAAACTTTGTTGTTCGCTGTGAGGTCAGAGCTCGAGGGTTGATAATGGATTTATCTTCTTAGAGCTCCATAGTTCCTTGTAACCTGCATTTACAAATCACACTTGTTAAGTGAGCTTTGATCTCTTATAGTAAACAAGAAAATAAACCCGCATGATGAGCAGGAAACAGTGAAACAAGGGGAAATAGGTGTGATTAACAAACCCGAGGCTGAGATCTGTTTAGCTTCTTCTCTATGACTTCATCATCTTCTTCGTCGTCATCATCTTTGCTACTGAGTAACCTATGAAGTGAAGAAGAGCTTTCATTTTTTTTACCGCGTTTTGAAGTCCCGGAACCTCTACCTCTACCTCTCTTAGTAGTAGTAGCTTGTCTTTTACGTCCTTTGCCTTTAGTGTTCTCATCTTCCTCCTTTAATTGATATATAAACAAGGATCATGATGTAACAATGCCCCAAGATATATGCTGTCAAGTTTTAATTGCACTGAACAAATGAATAACGGCGTAAGGAACAAGTTCATACCGAAGAGCTGTCTTCAACTCTGTTAAAATCTTCAGGCTCTGCTTCTTTGCTTGAAGGAGAATCTACATCATCTTCTTCAATGATGGAAGCACTTTTGAAGGAAGTTGAAGCAGATCTATGAAAGACAAATCAGGGACATAACATTACCTAGCTAGTGATCCCAATCAATGCCTTCCACGTCCCTGAATCTTAACCTAAAGTGATTAAACGTGATGACAAAAACTTACCTTTGAGACTGGCGAAAACCAAGAGAAGCATCAAGAGTGGTTTGCTTCATTGCACTTGAGGCCTTACCACGGCCTCTTCCTCTGGTTGGGGCTTTAGCTCTACCACGAGTTGTATTACCAATGGATGAACCTCTCCGTCCTCTAGTGGCAGGCACTGAACCAGAGATCTGAGTCGTGTCTTCATCATCACTGAACGAAGCACTCGCGATCCCACTGTTTCTTTTCGTCAGATTCTGTTCCAATCTCAGGTAGAAAATAACATTGTGAGAAAGCAATGTTAAACCTCTGATGTGAATGTAAAATCAGAAACTGCACTCTAAGAAGGAGAATTTAAACCTCTGATGTCAATCCAGTGGATAAAAACTGTGAGGAACCACCGGGTCGAGTGGACCTATCTTTCAAGCGTTCCTGCACGAACAATAATACAAGTCAGATCGATATTCTGCTTGTCCCAACAATTCGCGGCAGAAAGTAACTGAATTAAAATCTTCTTGCCTCTAAGCACTCTCCCACTTTAAGAATCAAGTCATCTTCCTCAAATTTCTGGGCATCCGAATCTTTTGCAAGTTTACCCTGTACAAAATGGGAAGAGATTGATCATAAAAACAATAAAAAGGATATTCTAGGGAATAAAAATAATATCCTCTGCAGAACTTAGTATTGAATGGTGAAGTAACAAAAAAAGTACATACACGAGTCTCTTGAAGATTGTACTGAACGCATGAGTAGAAAGCTAGTTTATCATCCTTGTTCACAAAATTCTGAAGAGCAACATCCAGATCGTTAACTGGAAGGATCTCCATTTTCTGCGCATGAGAATAGAATGATCATCCCATAGTGTACTCACGCCCATTAGATAACTATCCAAGTCTATATCATTCTTTTGCCAAAGTTCTACATAGGATGACGATAATAACACAATCATAAGGGAAGCAGGTTGCAGGATGTACCAGGTTGCTTTCGGCTACTAAAGCTTCTATATTTTGCTGGTTCAGTTCTTCTGGACGAAGCCGCTCAGAATCATCGATGTTGGCTGTGAAATGGATGATCAAAATATAAGAAAACTAGACAAGAACGCAATAACATGGTCCAATTGTGCTACTATTAGGACATGCATCATTGCCATACCATTCACTAGACAAAAGATTATCAAAATGGCATTTCTAAGCAATACCAATAGACATCGAAATCAAAGAGATATAATGTTCGATCATGTAATATTAATTCCAGTATGCACAACGGGAAGTTTGAAAATTAAGCATCCAATATGCTAACTAGAGATAATCCATAGGGTTGGCAGAATTCTGATGCTACACTTCAGAGTAGTGTGCCCGCCGATAAGCAATTCCAATCTAGAGTAAAAGCAAGTGAAACAATCTAGTCCCAACAAAGAAATGAATACATTGCTAGTAAACTAATACTCCTACCTTCACTCCGACCCTTCTTAGAAGCCTTGGAGAATATTAAAATGTCCTGGGGATTTGCAACCTGAAAATGTTTGAGATTTTGTCATAAATTAACCAACATTCAAGACAGCATGGTGATATCATGTTACGGAACTAATTTTTAGGTACCTTTCCCACATATTTCTGTCCAAATCTTTGAGGATTTATCGTCATAAATCCAGAGTAATCTACCTGAAAGATTGAACCCGATCTTAGTCTTTCTTTAGTCATTTAATATTCTTAAATAACAAATACGTGTATGTGGGTATGGGTGTGCATGCATCAAACTACCAAAGCCTAGCCTCTAGTTGTGTTGGAAAATAAAGGTTTAATTATATGAATGTTGCTAGAACTTGCAGTGGTGTGAAGGAAACTTGGAAATAAATTACCTTGATTCGAACCAGTGGGAGCTTGATCTCTGATATGTTAACAGCTTTGTGGCTGGCTTTCTCTATTAGATCCCTGACCTAAAAATTTTGTAGATATTAGTAGAGGCATTCAGTGACTTGTTGAGTCTAATCGAAAAGGAGGTAGAAGAAAAAAATATGCACATGAACTATGAGAAAAGGGAATAGTTACCACTTTATCCAAGTGTTCGAGAATTGAGTTTTGATCATTGGGATCAATATCACCTTCATCCTTCAAAACAATCTGCACTTTGAAAATATGTAAGCAAAGAAGTCTGCCACCACCATAACATATAATGAAAAGAAACATTACCTCTGTATACTCAAAAGGCCTCACAGATGTCAAAGGTATCTTTGTAGGACGATATTGATTTCCCTGTAAGTCATATATTTTAAGTTACTCAGGCTTACATGTTTGATAAAAGTGAGCAGAAAACCATACTTGAAGTACATAGATTAAGCAGTACGATCAAAGTGAAGATGAAGTTTCAGATTTGTTTGCTGAAGAACCTTGATTTCTAAGAGAAGAACATGCTTTGGCTTTGATTCCCCATCAATAAGTGATGTTGCCACAGACGAGCCTGGTTGTGTGATGTGGAAGCCCATTCCAGATACCTCCTTCAAAAATTTAAATGCTTTTAGCTCAGTGAGACATGGAACACTGTGCCTCACTCTTATTTAAATGCAATAACTCCAAAAAATACAAATTCCAACACCTGGGGGTCGATAAGGCATTCATGTTCATGGCCCCAGACAATGAAGTCGAGGAACCGTGGAAGAAAGTGCTCACTTATTGCATTTTTTGGGTTCGATTTCACCCTGCAGGTCATAGCATACGAGTACAGAATCAAAATTCTGATATGGAAAGAGAAATAAACAATCTAAAATAACATTGTTGCTATCGGATCAACCTATTTTGATGGAGCACCAGAATGTTGAACCAGTCAGAAACATCACATCCTTCTTGAACTTCAGGCCTCATCCATTGGACAGCATGTGGGGTCTGCGAAACCAATGAATATTAACACAATAAACATTTTTATAGAAAAAGGTAAAAGTCCTCTGGATTACCTGAAACATTCTATTGAGGCGTTCATCCCTGATGTTTCCTAAACCATAGAGAGCCACGGTTGTTGAACCCTGTCCATTAATTTGATTAAATGATAGTCCAAGAAGCTAGGGAGGAGCCAGTGTGTCCAGATTACAAATTATTTACACCAACCTTCCTCATCAGAATAGGGTAGAGAGAAATCTGGCCAACACCTGAACCACCAAGAACCATCTTTCCAAAATAATTCACAAGGTTGCATGCGGAAAGAATATCAATTGCAGAAAGGTTATCCTGTTGCCAGATGCGAAATAGAACAAAAACACAATCAATGCTTATTCACAAACTAATCCAGTTCCATATATATATACATTCAAATGAGTTTGCATAACAAGAGCATGCAGATATAAGTTATGTACCACTCCGGCTGGATCATCATGGTTTCCATGAATACTGAACACAGGCAAGCCTACATTGAAGTGTGGATCCTCGTAATTTACATGACCAAACCTGAAGCCAGAAAAGAATGTTAAGGAATGAGAGATTAATCAACACCTTGAAAAAACAAAGTGCACAACAAAATACGTATACCTACACACAATATTGAGTATATTTGCCAATTAACTAGTTCAGTTCATGACATTTCCTATGATTAGATTAATAGCAGAAGAGTAGAGTCTCACGCATTTTGAAAATTTACAGTCTGGTCGCTGACAACTTGAAACTGCACTGGTTTGTCATTAAGACAGTGGCGACGAAGAATTTCAATGGCTTTAACTAGCGTAGTTCTAGAGGGTTTATTCTCATGAAAAAGATCGCCTCCGAGGAGTAAGAAGTCCACCTGTTTCAAAAGAGTAGAAAAACAAAAGAAATTTAACTTTCTTGGTCAATTAGGCAAAACATTGTTTACTATCAAACCTGTTTCTCCTCCGCTATAGAACATATCTCTTCAAAAGCCTTAAAGGAATCATGCCGCCTTATTTCATCCTTCTCCATGTAGCCTAAGTGGCAATCAGTTGCAACAAGTACTCGAAGTGTATCACTAAAATCCTCCCTGTCAAGTTTTACAAGCGTACGATAACACTCGTAAGTTTTTCGAAAAACAAAAGCAACATTCAGCGTTGAATGTATACATTCACAATTTCTGAGTTAAGGAGTATTGAAGTTCTGAACTATGGACAGAATAATGAATGTATCACATCATTGAGGTCAGAAAATCATTTTTTTTTTATCAGTGAACCTGGAAAGACAAAGTTTCAATGAAGCTTTTCACATCTTATTGCAGAATTTTCCTATATTCAGTATCCATTTAATATGCAACTCGCACATACAGAGCATAGTGAAACATACATAAGTATCACTGATTCAATCCATTATTGTTTTTATTTAGAAACTGTTAAGGCAAAGCAAAAAAAATTCACCTAGACATGATGGCAAGTGCTTGCAGCTCAGTAAACCTGAAAAGAGCAAAACGAAATTTTACATGATCTGGTCTCAATTTCATACTAACAAACACTAGACCTCAGTGAAGAATCAAGCAATACTATCACTAATTGAATCCATTATTGCTTTTATTTAGAAATTGTTACTAAAATATAAGGAAAAGCTAATAAAGCGGTCTCTTCTAAAACCCTAAAAATGTGGGCTTCATAAATCAACACTGTATCTCGAAAAATCAGGTCCGTCATTGATTCTATACAAAAGCAAACTAAGTAAAAATGATAAAACCCGATAATCAAAATCATTCGGATTTGAAAGCGAGAATGTATACTTCAAAATTAGCTAAAAAAACAGAATCAAACTATAAAATGAAGCTTATATTTCCATCGATTACCGAGTTTCTCCAAAACGCGCAATTCATTAACCAATTTAATCACTTGAACTGTTTCCAGAAATTTCTTAATTTTCTACTTCTCGCACTTTCTCAGCAGTGTTGAAATCAAACCCTAACCTGGGCTTCAAGAAGGTAAATTGAAGAGACGGAACTCCGCTGACCGGAAATAGAGAGAATCCGGCCGGAATGAAGCGAGATTGAGTGAGAATTGGAGACTCAGGCGCGGGGAATTTCAAAGCCAGAGGCGAACAGAGAGAAGACTGAGCAAAAATAGGGAGGACATAAAATATATATTTACATATACGGTCCTTTAGCTCCTTATTAGTTTCATTTTCTCTTAATATTCGGATTTTGCTTTCGGTTTCACTTTTGTAAAATACAAGAATCGGACTGTGTACGTGCGAGATTATATTTCTAACCAAATATATATATTTTGGTAAACAAATTTAATTTTATTATTTTTGGGATGAAAAACTTGTTCTGTTTCGTCTATAGAGAATTTTTTGTTTCATAAACATTTGTTTTAAATCATTATCTGTTTGGGAATTTTTATTTTAATCTAATTGATAAGAATTGTATAAGGGATTAGAAAGGGATATTCGTATATCATTTTTATGTTTTTTTTCATTTAAAAAAGTTTGAATTTTTATGTACTTTTTTATTTTTATGTAAAAAAAGTTTAAATTTTACAAAATTATTAAAAATTATCTAAAATTAGTTTCATATTTTAAAATTTTTTCCTAAATTCCTTCAAAAATACTCGAAATACTCAATTTGAAGTTGACCCTTTCCAAATTAATAAGAGTTTGAAAATTGAATTTACATATCCAAATTTTCTGAGCCCGCCCTTCTACCCAAAATTTCCATATAGTTTTTTAACTAGAATAGTATGAATAATGTTTTTCCTTAGCTGAGTTACCGTTCATGTATCATATCGGATATTTTCTGTCCGATATTCAAAATAGACTGAGGTAGAAAAATATAATTGATATTTTAGCTTATGACATAATTTGGTTGTAAAAGTTAAGTGGTTTTACGTATATTTTTTTAAACTATTTCAAAAAATTTGTAACATTTAATTAGGAGTATTAAATTTGGTTTGTGATTATTTTTAGTTTAGATTATTTTGGTGTATAATAAGTAAAATAGCAATGAATTGGAAAAACTCCAAATATAAAATAAAATTGAATATCTTCATTTTAGAATTAGAAATTTAGTAGGATTGGAGAAGGTTTTACTCTAAAATAAAATAGAGTTTGAAGGTGGATATGAAATAATGTTGGAGATGCACTTAGTCGAGTAGAGTAACCATATTTATATGGTTACTTAATTAAATATATTTATTACTTTAAAACTGATAAAATTTATATAAATGTACAACATGTAGATAATGTTTAAAGAAATATATGTGATATTAATTCTAAAAAATATTTTAGTTGTAGAAGTGAAGTAGTATTAAAATCTAATCTATAATGGATGGTTTAATTTTTTAAATAATATTTTATAATTATTTTGTATTTGAGTTTTTCCCCACCCTTAAAATAGTTTGATAGCTTTTATACTTAATATTTTTAATTACCTTTTTATCAAGATTTTAATAATATATACATATACGATATCCTTTTTTTTTACTTGACAAGTTAGATTTGCAGTGAGAAAGTGTTATTTCAAGAAATAAAAAATTTAGTACATTTCCAAATTTTAGATTATTCAGTATTAAATGTTAATTTCAAAATTTTCTCATTAAAACCATAATATCTATCACAAATTTTCCTTTTTTTATTAAAAGTGATAAGCAAGTTTTATGGTTTTTAAATTATTCATCTAGAAACTAAGAAACAATATCAATTGAAAATTTTAAATAGTAAGATATGCATAATAGATACAAATTGGTGTTAGATTATATAATATATATATATATATGCATTTTCTTTGATTTTTTTTTTTAATTATTAAATTTCATGGTATAATGTATTACTTTCTTATTTAAAATAATTATATTTAATATAAATTTTTATTAAAATAAAAAATCAACTGTTAAATAATATGGCTGATATATATCTATTTAAAATAATAATAATAAATCATAAAAGACAATGATATATATTTAATTAACTAAATTTTAATTTATGATAAAAATACTCATATAAATATTATTTAACTTTTAACTGTTGATTTAGTTTAACTAATAATAATTTTTTGCACTTTTATGAATATTAATAACATTTATTAATTACAACATATTTAAAAACAATTCTATATTTTTATTAGTTATATGTATGATATGACAATTCAAAGCAAATGAAAATTAAGATCAAACAAAGATGATCGGAGAATGATAATTTTAAATCCTAACAAAATCTTTCATTTATATTAACATAAATAAATAATATGCTATTGTTAGATATCAAATCTTTATTTTGCAATTCTAGTTGGTTAACAATTTTTAAAAAATTAAATTTTATTTTCATCAATAATTAATAAGAGAGAGAAAGTGAGTTTATTCTTTTGTAAACTAATAATTATTGAAAATATTTTTACAATTTTTTAATTTTGTGATTACTATTGTACTTTTAATAATTTTATTTAAAAACACTAAAAACCAATGGTATTTCAAGTAATTTTTTACATTTTAAAGGTATATTTACAAAGTGTGATTCCCAATTAATAGTATAGATGAAATTAGATTTAAAACCATATATATTTCTGTTTAATTTGAATTCTGGTTAGGCTTTGGTTTCTTTTTGACTAAAAACAGTTAATAAACAATCATTTGTTTAATATCATAATAATTTAATGATAACAAATAAATTGAATTTTGGTCTATTCAGTTCGGTTTTGTTTGTTACAAAATATCGGTTTTGGTTAGGTTTTGATTTTTTGGATTTAAAACATAATGAAAGCAACCGTTTATAACTTTTATAAAGCAATTTTCGGTTTGGTTCTGGTTAAAGATTTCGGTTATGGTTCTTTTCCCAACTCTAGAAACATCACCCAATTATTAAACCCGGAAGTTGAGCTATACAGGCTGCACCCAATCTTCAAAATGGATCTACTGCCTCGGCCCATAAAGACGTTCCAATAAACAATTAAGAAAAAAAAAGAACTGTTTGTTAAAGGATTTTTTCCTTTTTATGCCACAAAAAAGAGAGGGAAATATAAAATAATTCAGAAAACATATACATGCCAGAGAGAATAACAGCGAGTATATAAAGCAACGGTCTAAAATCTAAATATTTAATATAATGAAAGAGAGATGAGACTGCGAAGAGAATTTGAGGTGGGGATACGTTAGAGAGTGATGGTTAAAATTGCCAATGTACATATTCTAAGAAAATGACAAATAAATATGTTGGAATCTAGTGAACAAGGAAGCTCAAAATACTTTTTACTACTTCACAACCCAACAAAAAATGGACATTTCATGTGACTCATGCCATACACATATCTTCTATCTTCTACTTTTTCTAGCATATTCAGTTTTATATGCTGAAATAAACTCCATGTTTAAGAATATGTAATATCTCCTTTTCAAAAACTCAAGATCGATAATTTCAGAGATATTCGTATAGTTTTTTTTTTTTGATATAATGAGATACTCGTATAGTTATCAGTTATAAACTTATAATCAACAATATCCAAAGAAAAAAATGTCGAGTGATAACTAAATTTATGGCTTTTATTTTGTCTCGAAAACTTGCGTCTATTTGAGAATTATAATGTCCAGTGTTTTTTTTTGGTCTAACACTGTTATGCCCACGGTTCAAAACCGTTATGTAATTCAAGTTAACATATCAGTTTATGTATCTTACTCTATTATTCAACTAGTATGACTGTTCTTATCATCTTAAGCTTTATGTTCTTTTGTTTAAACTGAGTTTCATTTTTTTTACTAATTTAACGGGAAAATAATGATATCATGTATTATTGAATCGACAATATATAGTCACCATCTAGATGTTTGTTTGCTTATAGTATGCAGTACAAAAAGCTCTGAAAAAAACATAAGAAAATAATAGAGTTCAAAATCCTTGAGAAAAACAAAACGTATTATCAAGAAAACACAAAAGACCAATTTTTACTTTTGTTTTTTAAGAAAGATTCTCTTTATTTTCTTCGAACGTATATCTCTGAGTTGTACAAATGGTTTAAACGAAAGCAGTAATGTTTATAATTTTATCACAAGTATTAATAATCCGTTAATTTAAAGCGCAATAAAACAACTATATATTTACGTTTTCTAGTTTGTTTTATGGTTATTATGTCCTTGTCAACGTTTTATTGTAATATATTATCAATCAAATTAATAGAGAATATTTTCAAAGCATTAAAAATACTCTTTTATATTGTAATTTTTGTTATGTTTTATTGTTATCAATTTTAAATTACTAGAGAATGTCATTTAACTAAAGTCATTGACGTGAGAAGGAAAGTGTCAAAATAACCGGGTTTTAAAAACACTATTTTATATTATTTGCATTTTTCATACATAAATAAATATCAAACATTTGAAAATATAATCCCATATATGTTGATGGATAAAGACTAGCTAATAGTTCTTAACATTTTTAGAGAACAAAAAATGATTATATTAGTGTCCATTTTCTATTTGAGGTGTTTTTTTCTTTGATTTTGCCATTATTTTTTGTAATTTCTATTAGTGATCCAGTTTTAGGCCTTTCCTAACATTAGAAAGACTAGAACCGGTTTATGTCTTTATATTTCTTTCCCATTCATAACTTCTTCTGATCCCTCATTCTCAATGTTCGGTATATGAATGTTACATGTTTGTGCCTATACTTGCTGGTTGCTACTAATTCAACTACTTTCAAAAATACAATAGATCTTCTAGAACATATAAAACTACGAGTTAGTTTCATATTATTATAATAAATCAGTAATAATTAAATACATATACATAACCATAAATAACATGATAAAATATAGAAGAAACATAAAAATCACAAGGGTATAATGGTAAATTTGTAGCACTCTTGTCATTTCTTCTCCGGTTTAGAATATCCTTTTTCTAAGACAAAACGTTTCTCTCCATTCTCCAAGACCTCTTTCCATTGTAGAGATTCACAGAGAACTATTAATTTATCATATCTCTCTCTCTCTTGTGCATGTGTTAATACTTCCCATGGCCACAGAGCAAGAATTCATGCGCGCCTCACGCGACTCACACGCCTCGAGCAGCGTCGGATATTACTCAGACGAAGATAACACGGAGGAGGAGGAGGAGGAAGAAGAAGAAGAGATGGAAGAAATTGAAGAGGAGGAGGAAGAGGAAGAAGAAGAGGCACGTGTGGGGTTCACTTGCGGAGGAAGAAGAAGAAACGGGTCGGGTAATAATAATAATAAATGGATGATGTTGGGTCGAATACTTGACCCGAGATCCAAATGGGTTCAAGCATGGAACAGAGTTTTTCTACTTGTGTGCGCGACGGGGCTTTTCATAGACCCACTTTTTCTCTACACCCTATCGGTGAACGACACGTGTATGTGTCTCCTTGTCGATGGTTGGCTCGCTCTCACCGTCACTGCCTTACGCTCCATGACTGATCTCTTGCACCTTTGGAATATTTGGATTCAGTTTAAGATTGCTCGCCGCTGGCCTTATCCCGGCGGAGATAGCGACGGCGATATCAACAAAGGAAATGGGACACGTGGCGCTACGAGGGTTGCTCCACCGTACGTTAAGAAGCAAATGTTCTTCTTCGATCTTTTCGTTATCTTACCACTACCTCAGGTTAGTAAACCAATAATTTATCTTTTCTTATTTAAAAGAAAAACTAATTAATTTTTTTTTGAGTGTCGTATCCTATACTGAACTAAATTGACTAACGTAGAAAAAATCTTATATCTAATAATACAGTTCATTCATTTCAAATATGGTCTGAAATAACTCTCACTTAGTCTGACCTAATCATGTTCATGCGTGGACAAAAAATAATACAGTTCGTTCATTTTCAATATTCTCTTCGTATTGTACATTTTTTGTTTTCTTCTTACAATAATTTAGTTTAAAATGAGAGCAGGTGGTGCTGTGGGTGGTGATACCTTCTCTTCTAAAGAGAGGCTCTGGGACTTTAGTGGTGTCTGTTATGCTTGTAACATTCCTCTTCCACTATCTACCGAAGATATATCACTCCATTCGTCATCTCCGCCGCAATGCTACTCTTTCTGGTTACATTTTTGGTACGGTCTGGTGGGGAATCGCACTCAACATGATCGCTTATTTCGTCGCGGCTCATGTAAGTTTTTAGATAAAATCATGATTTCATTGCAAATTGGGATTTTTATGATTGAGATATACAAAATTTCATTATTTTAAGACTAGTTGTAAATTGTGGTAGTCTATGTGAATGTCTAATCGATTTGAGGATTTCTCAAAAAGTCTAGTTATATGCTTTCAATGTTTTATAAGTTTTGTGTGGGTAATTTAATTAAAAAATTACTAATCCATGGAGGAACTGATGATTTTCAGGTACCAAATAATTATATTTTATAAGGTTTTGTTTGTTAAATTATTTAAGATGTCGTACCTAAAATATTTTCACATGGACCTTTTCCATTGCTGTGGGAGTCTTCTTTTAAGAAAAAAAAACAGAAAATGCCAAAATAAGAAAAGATTTGCTAGGAGGAAGGTATGATTCTTTCCATCACACAAGTCGCAATCAAATCATTCAATGAAACTAAACACAACGTATGATTAATTTACAAAAGTATAAGTTAGAATGATAAAATATGCAATCATTAGCTTCTTTTTACAAATACATATTTCATGGTTTCAAATTAAATTTTCCATCAACTCATGATCAAATTTAACTAACATCCTACAAGAATTTATTAGATCTTCCTAATCAATCATAAACAGTACAAAAATTGCAATCAATTATCAATCGAAATCAGCAAAAATCAATTAATCTGCCAAAAATTGTTGTTTCTATTTACAATCATAGTTTCTCACATACATGTTTATGAACTGCAGGCAGCAGGAGCATGTTGGTACTTACTAGGAGTTCAAAGATCAGCGAAATGTCTAAAAGAACAATGTGAAAACACAACGAGATGTGACATAAGGATGTTATCATGTAAAGAACCAGTCTACTATGGCACGACCGTGATGGTCCTTGACAAAGCTAGACTGGCTTGGGCACATAACGATCAAGCCCGATCCATTTGCTTAGATATTAACACCAACTATACATATGGTGCTTATCAATGGACCATTCAACTTGTGAACAATGAAAGTCGGTTGGAGAAAATCCTTTTCCCTATTTTTTGGGGTCTCATGACTCTCAGGTACTTTACATCCTTATAAGTTATATTATTCGATTTTTTTTTAATCCGGTACAAGAAAAAATCTAACTAAATTGAATCGAATAATTTTGCTACAGTTCATTTACATAACCCTTTTCTTAGGTATATATAATTTTACCAATAAATTGAATGTACAAAAAGGTTAACTTAATCCTTCTTATCTGTAATTTAATCAGCACATTTGGGAATTTGGAGAGCACAACAGAGTGGTCAGAGGTTGTCTTCAATATCATAGTTCTAACAAGTGGTCTTCTTCTCGTTACCATGTTGATTGGTAACATCAAGGTATATAAATTAGCTTATATTCTAATAATTTTGATTAATAACATGATAATCAAATTAAAGTGTTTTTGATTTAAAACTGAAGGTTTTCCTGCACGCAACAACTTCAAAGAAGCAAGCAATGCACTTGAAAATGAGGAACATAGAATGGTGGATGAAGAAGAGACATTTGCCATTAGGATTTAGGCAGCGAGTCCGCAACTACGAGCGCCAACGATGGGCCGCTATGCGCGGTGTAGACGAGTGTGAAATGGTTCAAAACCTTCCAGAAGGTCTTAGGAGAGACATTAAGTACCATCTCTGTCTAGACTTAGTCCGACAGGTCAGATTCATGACCATAACAATTATTCATAGACTGAAGAAAAAAAAATCTATAAAGATGAAATTAATTATCACTGATGTGGATGAGTATATTTTGATATTTTCAGGTTCCATTGTTTCAGCATATGGATGATTTGGTGCTCGAGAATATATGCGACCGAGTAAAGTCTCTCATATTCACCAAAGGAGAAACAGTAAGTATCTTCAAACCAAGTTAATCCAAAGTAACCATCACAAAATCATTTTTTGTTAACGTGGGATCCAAGAAACCTTGGAACGATTAACACAACGTAATTTTCTTTCTTAAATGTAGATTCAGAAAGAAGGAGATGCAGTGCAGAGAATGTTATTCGTAGTAAGAGGTCATCTTCAGAGTAGTCAGTTTCTAAGAGACGGCGTCAAAAGCTGTTGCATGTTAGGTCCAGGCAATTTCAGTGGCGACGAGCTTCTCTCGTGGTGTCTCAGACGACCCTTCGTGGAGAGGCTACCACCGTCTTCGTCAACGCTCGTAACGCTTGAGACCACCGAAGCGTTTGGACTCGACGCGGAAGACGTTAAGTACGTGACTCAACATTTCCGTTACACATTTGTCAACGAGAAAGTCAAACGCAGTGCTCGCTATTATTCTCCTGGGTGGCGGACTTGGGCTGCTGTTGCGGTTCAGCTCGCTTGGAGGAGGTACGATCTCATTTCAAAATTATACAAATTCAAAACTTGTTTTTTTCTTTTCTTTGGGTTTAAGTCGGAGTAATGTGTGAATGGCTTTACATTGTATAAAAATGGTTCTTGTTAATGTGATAGGTATAAGCATAGGTTGACGTTGACGTCACTATCGTTCATAAGGCCAAGGAGACCATTGTCGAGATGTGCGTCATTAGGAGAAGACAAATTGAGGCTATATACAGCAATCTTAACCTCTCCTAAGCCCAATCCTGACGATTTCGATGATTATTAATTGGTACTGATTATAATTTTATTATCTATCTATTATACTAATTTTCTTCCTCAAAAATCGTGTTATATTATTTACAACCAAAAAATGGATTATATTCTCTCTATGACATTAATTTTTTTTTATCATTTAACATCAAGCTCAGCTTGGCATATGCTTGGTCGAAAATCAATCATCTTAAAACCAAGCTATAATGTAAAGTATAAAACATAGGATAAACGTTAACGTTCACTCCAATAGCCTAAATTTGCTTGATGTGTCTCACCGGAAGCATAACACAATGAATGAGATAGAGACTTTAACATAATTTTAATACCGATGTAACGCATATTTTGGATTATCTATTCTTGAAACAACCTAAAGTAATTCGAATAGATATGAAGATACAAAATTACAATGATTCTTAAAGATTGAAACACCGAAATTGATTTTTAAAATTTTTTGATAAGCTAACACTACTACTCTTACATAAAATTGCCATAACTGGAAGATAAATTAAAATGTATAAACATATATATTCAAAAGATCACAAAGACTTTCTTGTTTTACTCAATTTTGTCCATGACTATGTTTACATCAAACGAATCATCAATATAAAGAGACATGATTAAGTAAAATGATACAAACATCGTATTCATGTGTCTGCTTATCAGACGGCTCTCGAGGCTCGCCCATGGAAAAGATGGTTCCGTGAGATCCTCTCTTCTGATTCTGTCTAAGGGTTTCTCATCTTCCTGGCTGCAAACACCTCCTTGTTCCATCCTCGGCGCTAAACATTGTGGAGGGGATCTTGGAAGACTCGTCATTGACTATTCTAATGAACGTGAAACCACTCATTTGGAAAAGAAGGTGCCTATGGATTTGGTGTATAATCAACTTTATGATACAGTGGTAACGATCGGGCATCTCATGATTGGGTAGCTACTATGGGGTCTCCAAGATGATTTAAACCCGGTTGCATCGGATACAGACCCGAAACACATTCCTCTGCCTCCTCTTGTAACTTTGCCTCGTTGCCAAACCGAAATCATCACCAACGTGTCAATGTCTTCATCTTCTCCAGAGGATAAAAGCTGTCTTGTAGCTGTCAAATTCTTGGGACCTCAACTCAGCATTTGTAGACCTGCTCAAAGTAACTTCGAGAGGGTAAACATCAGAATCCAACACCCTTGCTTCTTCTCCTCCCGCGTCATGTTCTCAAAGAAAGATAACGTGTTTCGCATCCCCGGATCCGGAGGCCATCTCATCGCATCATGGGATTTCCACAAACACATTCACAAACCCGAGTTGCAGAGGTTGCGTTTTCAAAACCTTCCCGAGCTGACCAAGACCAAACGGGAGCTGTTGGATTCGTGTTGCACGACCGAACACTTGGTGGAGTCACAATCCACCAGTGAAACTTTATTGGTTAAGTGGTACAAGAAGACCAGCGAGACCAACAACGGAATTGTCAAAATGAGAACAGAAGCTGTAATGGTGTTCAAGCTTGACGAACAAGGAAACGCGGTTTACACTGAAGACATCGGAGATCTCTGCATTTTCCTCTCAAAGTCTGAACCTTTCTGTGTCCCTGCTAGCTCCTTTTCTGGCATTGACTCTAACTACGTCGAAACCTGGGATGTCGACGAAATCGCATATGTCGATCTGGCTGGTTACTACACCATCATTAGTACAATTGGTAAACATTCCTCCCCTAATTTCATTATTCCACCTCAAAATATAGTCTAGTAGTTTGGAATTGAGTCTCTGAGTCATCTGAGGGAGATTTGTTGTGAGACTATAACATGATAATTTCAATACTGATTTAACGCGTACTGTGTGTTATTTACTCTTGAAACCACCAAAAGTAACGTAAAGGAAATAGATAGACAAATATGAGATCGCATCACCGAACCCGATAAAAGAATTTGTTGAGGTAACACCACTCGTCCATAAAATTGCCAATAAAATTGATATAAACAGAGGTCATAATTTTTATCTTTTTTGCTTCTCAATTTTATCCATTTATAGTTACGTGTACATCAAAAGAATCTCAATATAAAGAGAAGATATAAAATAAAATAAATAAACAGATTCTAGAGGTCACAAAAAAAACTCTTTTTACTTTATTTTGACGATAGTTATGCTTACATCAAAAGATCTTCAATATACAGAGAAAATTAGTCACAATCCTTAATAAATTCTGCCTAACATGCATACGATATGGAGAAAAATCAGACTGTAATCTGCATGATGAGTGAAAAAATGACACTAATAAAATACAGTTTTGGATAGCTGGGACTCGACAAGTAATCCAAGAAGTTAAAGCCCATGAGTTAGAATTTTTGTCCGGGGTCAATATTAATATAAATCTATAATAATGTTATTATTATTTTTTAAAATTGTTGAAAAACAATTATTATTTGCTGATTTTCTTAAAAAAATATGTATTGATATTAGTTTTTCTTAAATAAAAGAAAAAATAAGAATAAATTTCATCATTTCTATAAACCTTTTAAATTTTAGGTGTTTTTGAAAATAGTATAGTTTTAAAATTATTTATCTTTTCGTATAAGGTATAATTTTATATAAATAATTTCATAGTTTTCAACATTTTGTATGTCTGAAGTAATCTAAAATATTGGTGAGAAAGATAGTTGGATAAAATATATTTAATTTATTTTCTTCAAAACATTTTTTATTTAAATTTAAATGTATAATTCTGAATAAAGAAAAAAATCAAAAGTAACTTATACGAAATTAATTTATATATAGAAAGAAGTAGAAGAAAACATACATTTAAGTAAGGAAAAAACATGAAAATCTATGAGAAAAGGATAAAGTTAAATATTATGTACTTACAAATCAAAAGTAATAAACAATTAATAAAAGAAAAGATTGACAAGGGATGCAAAGAGAGAATTTGAACTAGAATCATGGGGTCATACCATATATTTCAAGCCTAATAATTCAATAATTCTAATTTCATAAGCTTGTAAAAAAATGTTTTTAAAAAGTTACAGGGTCAACTGACCACCCTCCCTTATAAGTTACCTCCGCCACTGCCCATGAGTATATTTGAGCTAAAAAAACAAAACTATTTCGAAGGTATAAGATCGTAATTTGGAATCAAAGATCAATCAATGATGCAAAAGATACTCAAACATCTAGTTGGAAACCATATTTCTTTGGAAATCAATTAGATTCGGTGACCTGTCATGGACTCATGTCACGACATGTCACCCAACACTTCCTTCTCCCCACAGCAATGACAAACCAAATTAAAATCCTCCAAACGCCAAAAAATGTTAGAAAATTACAGCTTTTGCCACCAAAGGCCAAAAAGAATTATTTATTTATTTAGAAAGAAAAAAACAAATTGTCGAAAGACACATCGTTGCCGCCTTTCTCTCTTGACCATTAGCCTGAAAAATTGTTTCTTCCTCACCCAATATTTCAATGTTTCTCTGAGATTTCTCACATTTTATTGGGGAAACATTTCGGATTTTCCGATTTTTTTCTCCCTTCGAGATTTCTCTTGTTGACGCTCACAATATTCGATCCAAAAGGCGAAGAGACGAGCACTTTTTTTTCCTCTAATGGCTCCTCGTCTTTTCGCCTGTTTTGGCGTCAAAGGATCTTCAACTTCCACCACCGGAAAAGGAATTGCCGGTCATAATGCTGCTGTTGCCGCTGCAGATGTTCCTGCAGGTGATGGACCTGTTCTTGTTCAGCTATTCTCTTCTCAAGGATGTAAAACATCGCCGGAGGCAGAGATGCTCGTATCTCGCCTTGGACGTGGCGATTTCGACGATCAGATCCGTCGTGACGGTGGATCTGTTGGTTCTACGGCGATGGTTTTGGTTTTCCACGTTGATTATTGGGATTATTTAGGATGGAAAGATCCATACGGCTCGAGTCAATGGACGGTTAGGCAAAAGGCTTACGTTGAGACGTTGAATCAAGATACAATGTTCACTCCTCAGTTTGTGGTTCAAGGTCGTGTTCAATTACTTGGGAATGAAGAGGAGACGTTGCTTAAATCGATCGTTGAAGCTCCTAGGTTTCCTTCTCCGGCGTTTCGGGTTAGTAATTTCTTAGTTTTGCTTATGCTTTATTAAGCGATGAATCAATGGTTGAAGAAGTAATAAATTGGATTTTTAATCATCAATGGTTGGGGTTTTTGAGAGAGGTGGTAACTACATTGTGATCAAAATCTAATAAATTTGGAGAAACCTTAGAAATATTTAACGGTTTTCTCAAATTTATTGATTTGTTGATGGACTTATCTATTCAAAGATCTAACTTGATTAGCAAGTTATACAAATATATACACAAATGTTAACTTTCCTAATTACAATGACGAAATATGTTCACATCGATCTCGTAATACCAAGATCTTGTTGAAATTGTTATTGTTATTGTTATTGGTAACTACATATAGTGATTAAGATTTGTGAGATTTTTATTGTGTTCTTTTACTAGGCTACATTCCAAAGACCAACTTCAGAAACACTTCAAGTATCTCTCACAGGAGCTTTGAGAATGAAAGTGGACTCGAGCGGGATCGATATAATGGTGGCGTTATATGAGAATGGTTTAGTGAATGATTGTCCTCGAGGAGAGAACTCAGGAAGAGTCTTGTCCAATGACTATGTTGTAAGAAAGCTCGAAAAATTATGCACCGTTAAAGATTTAACGGCGAAGAAGACGGTGTCAGGGACGGCTCATTTCACGGTATGGGATGGATTTAACAGCGGTAAATGTGGAGTCGTTGTGTTTTTACAGAATACATCTCTTCAAATTTTTGGTACGCAGAGTTTTCAATTGCCTGATGAGATTTGACAGAAACAAAAGAAAGAAAGAAAAAATTCTGAATCTATATATAAAAAATAAATTTTCCCTTTTGTGTTCGTTCATATTTGGTTATTATTGGAATTTTGTATGTACAGAAGGATATTTTGTCACTCTCGCTTATAGGCATTTGCTTTGTTTTAGCAACCTTTTCAATTTTCTTTCTTTCTAAGTTATGCTATCCCACGCAACTTTTAGAATATTAAATTAAATGATTTTGATTCTCATGGTGATAATTGACGAACATAATGTTTTGGCCGCTGTTTCCGAGTTCGATGATTTAAACGAAAAACAATACCTCTAACGCAAAATAGGTATAAAGATTTGATTTAACCAAGACATTATCTTAGTGGTTTGTGGGTTTAAATCACTGCATGTTGATAAAAAAAAAAATGTTGACTTGTGTTAATTCATAAACTTTTGTAAGGACGATTATAGTTGGAATTTTTGGAATGTCTTAAAGTGAAAGTTACTGAAACGTGTCGTACAACCTTATCCACGCAACGCAACTGAATTAATTCTCAGAAACATGTCAACGAACTTTTTCCTTCTGTGTCTAAACGACACAGTTACAAAAAAAAAAAAAAGGGAAAAAGGTCAAAAAAGTTCCTAACTTTTGTTTGGCCAAAAGAATTCCTAACTTAACTATTTTATTATCCAACTATATTCTTAATTTTGCGTTGATTTTGTTGAATTGGACAAAAAGTTAGTCATATTTTGTAAAAAAATATTAGTTTTGACTAACTTTGGATTTAATTTAGACTAAACCAGCGTTAAGTTGAAAAATTATTTGTCTAATACAACAGTTGAAGATCTTTTCGGCTAAATACAAGTTGATAACTTTTTTAAATAACTAAATATTTGTTTCAATTGAAAATGACATAGACATGGTTAATCGTTTCTAAAGCTTGACCGTTGACAACAACATCAACATGTAATATCTACTGAAATTTAATGCCTAATTAGCTGTGTTCCAGTTCCTAATTTTAATTTTAAGATTAGTTTGTATTTAAGAGATGATTCGATTTGGTGTTATGATGTTTGGTATCTTCGTCTGAGAGTTCTTTTTTTTCCTTCTTTCTTAGATGACTTTTCTAAATTCTTTGATTTGAAAAACTAAATCGACATATTGTCGACTATACAAATAGTTTTTATATAGTGACATATATCTTACTAATCTAAAAAATGTAATCAAATATTTACCCCTTTCTACAAACTCTAAGATTTTTTACATTATGAAAAATCATATTTTTTTAAATTTTCTTTGATACAAAAAAAAGAAAGATTATCAAGTGACTCTTACTCTAATGGCTTATTCGAAATATATTAATTCGTTTATAAGGAGGTCATGAGTTTAAATCCACTGAGGGATATTTCCAATATAAAATTTAAAGGCGGTTTCCAAATTCACGAAAATTAGAATTTTGGTCTGAATTTCACGGTCACAAAAGAAAAGAAAAAAGATTTAAAATTCCATTCACCTTTTTGCTTTCAAGAACAGAGCTAGATTATGTTTTCGGATACTAACAAATTGCCATCTTATAAACTTTCATGTGGTCTTTTTATATCATTATAAATCTTATCATTATATTTTATCTCTTAAAGCCCATGAGACGACTAAAAATATTGTTTTATAAAAATAAATGTTTAATATTTCCTATGCAAAATATATATAACATTTTTTTGTTTTGCTTATATTAATTAAAAATAAAGTGAAGAAAATAATTAATATTTAATTATAAAGTAAAGATATTTTAGATTTTGTCAAAAGCTTTTTAATATTTGTAAATAACCTTAAAAATCCATCTTTATGAAGCGTAAAAGGTATTTTATTTATTTAATACAAATGAATTGTAAATTGAAAGATAAATATAGCAAGGTTATATCGACCATTAGTTTCAATCCATATTTTTATCTCTCTGGTCGGCATATATATCAAAACTTAAAAAGATAAAAAAAAACTAGATGCCATATTTATAGTCTTTGCGCAAATCAAAACTATATATATATCTATCCATTTAATCTTAAATCTCTAAGTGTTAGATAATGTTTTATCGATCATTTTCACTTGTAGTGCTAGACCATATTCTAGAAAGAACCTAAATGTTGTTTTGAATATTATACTATTAATAAAATCGAGAAAGAAGGACGAGCAAGCAAATGATGTAAGGAAATTTGAGAATCTTAAACAATAATAGAAACTTATACGAAAAAAGAAAAAAGAAACTGTAATATTGAAATTACAGTATAACTTCTTATAAAAAAGCCAAAATGAGGATAGCTGATTAGCGAATTGACATGTGGAAGACTTACAGAATTGATAGTTATTTTTTTGTCATGAATTGATAGTTTATTATATGGAAAGACTTGCATAGTTGATAGTTACAAAGTTTTAATTAAACTAATAATTAATAAATTTGAAACGAGGTCCCTTGTGTTCATCAAAATTTTCTCTGACAGCGATTATATTTAGCATTACTAATAAGAAGACAAATTACTATGCTATTAAAAATTTTATATTGGCTGGTTGGGATTGTTGTAGATATACCAGGCAATAACATAATCTACCAATAATAATATATTGTATTTCCTTTAGTTGAGAAATTAAATAATATTTGACCAGATTATCTGGATTTTCTGTCGTCTTGCTAATTATCATTATTCATTTTTGACATATTACTCTTTTATTGTTACAATAGCATTATGCATCGAGAAAAAAATACCTTGATAGCTCATTTCCTTGTGAGATATTGATATATACTAAATAAATTTTTATGTAAATTACAGATCATATCACATGTAAATATCTTTTAGAATGTAATCTCATTTTAATTATTTTGTTATTTATTAATTTTTTATAGATACTTGTTTATTATAAATCTTTTTTTCTTCCAATAACTTTATTAAATTGAAAATAAAAATTTAGTATACAAAAATTTTAAAAAACAAATCATTATATAAACAGATATATACATTATATAATAAAAATATACATCTTAAATAAATTTGATAATATTTTCATAAATAAATTTTATTCGCTAACAATTCACTAAATTCATTATTTTCTTTACTCAAATTCGATTATGCTCTAACGAGAACTTTGGTGTGGAAAGTATTTCTTGCATGAATCTCCTGCACACCGTCGGTGTTTTCGATAATAATTCTAAGAAATCGATGTTACGACATATAAATCTAAGACGTTCTATAATGTATAAAATATAAAAAGGTAGATATAAATTTACGTGTTCATATATAATACAATAATATATTTAACACGTACAAAAATATATAGTTTATTATATTTATAAGCATAAGATTTCTTTATATTTATAAGATCTCAAGAGGAAGGGGTCAATTCCTGGCTGGTCTGTATTTTCTTTCTTTCTGCAATTTTAACAGAAATCCTTATAAAAAGGGGTCCATTGTCAAAACGAAAAAACCTTATCCACCAAACAATAAAATGGCCATTCTCTTAATTTAATAATTCACATTAACATTCCCTCTAACTTGAAATCTTTTTTATTCACCTAAATCACTCTAAAATATCAGATAACTTTTTTCCAAATAATCTAAAATTCATACTCCTAACTAAATGGACTGAAATAGTAATAAAAATTTTTACGAACATCAAAGCAAAAGTTTCTTAAATCCCTGACTTGTCAAACCATACCCAGGTTTCAGATTGAAACCAAAGTCTCTGCAATTCAGTGACACCCGGTGGCATTAGTAGTCACTCACTTAGTGACACATTTATATATAATTTAATATATTTAGTATCACACATGTATTTTAAAATTTTGACCATTGATATTTCTTTGTCTTTACGTATGTTTACCGCAAAGAGGCTCTGTCGTTTCTTGACCTAACTTGGTAAAAACAAAATACATTTCTAAGATTATCAGTTAGCGTTGTCGTTATGTTAATTGTTAGAGAAATTATGGTTGGATGCACAACTCAAACTGATATTTAGCATTTGATCGGATCTCCAAATTCAAGCAGCACGATCTAGTTCGCAACTGGAATCTGATGGCACGATGGTTCTAACTCCAACCGATGACGTAATTATTCTTTACATATCTCCTATTATTTTTAGTTTTCTCACACTTTTGTAATCATTCTTCACATATCTCCTATTATTTTTCCTCAAATTAAAGAGAAATTTTTTATACAAAATTTGAAAAGCTAAATAAATACATTTATTATTTTATTTCAATATATATGTAAAACGTGTTTTATCCAATATTATCCATGTTTTAAATCTTATAATTTTCGTGTAAGTTTTGATATGATCTACACTAGCCCTGCTTAATAATAATTAACAATGTAAAATAGAATATTAGTCAAATAGTTAACTGTTTTTCTAAAGATATATGTGATCATTTAATTCACAAAAATATCAAAACGACATTTATACTGAAACGAAAAAATTATATACTACTGTCTTTTTCATTTCTTATTATATCTTTTTGTATATGTATATTGCTATGTAGTATATATATATATATAGTGAAGACTCATGAGAGAACATTAAACATACACGCAACCATAGCTATCTTGAAAACTGTTTGATGATTTGAGACAAAGAGACCAAACAAATATAACCTTCCTCCAATCACACGTCCTCATACACCACTGAGGTTCTGCCACGTGATCATTCATTAAATAAGAATTAATATTAATTATGTGAGGGTTTAATTAAGATGGTTTAGTCTGATTAAGTCTGTTAGGATCCAGATATCCGAGATTTTGGAAATATCCAAATTCGGATCCGCGAAATTTTCAATTTCATTATATGGATCTGAATTTGCAAATATCTGGATTCAATCTAAATAAAAAATTTATAAAAATTAGGTGTAAAAATATAAATATTCGCATATATCCAATAAAAAAATTTTTAAGACCGGATACAAATATACATTCTAAAAATTTTTAATATCCAAATCCAAATTTATTTTGTCGGAATATCTTTTTTCATATCTGCATTCACATAATCATGCCTAGACCTAAATTTCATTGTCAAGCTGTTTTTTTCTTTTTTTCTCTCAGTTGATCTTGTAATCTCTAAGCGTTGCCTAAAAAAAATTCAAAAAAATTTCAATCAAGTTAACGACACTTTTTTCTTCCGTATTCCATCAAGAAAAAGACACGTATTTAGATATATGATGGAAGGACGGTACCGAATCTCATTGACTTGACTTTGCATATACCATAGACATTATATATACCTATATTCGTGAAAACCCCATATTTTCTCTGTAATCAAGTTCTCAAAGCTATTAGCTCCTTCTCTCTCTCTATCAACATATCACATTTGAAAAGAAATGGCAAAATCTTCAACCTCGGAAGAAAGTGAAGTGAAGAAAGGGCCATGGACTCCGGAGGAAGATGAGAAGCTCGTAGGCTATATTCAAACGCACGGTCCCGGAAAATGGCGAACCCTACCCAAGAACGCCGGTAAATTCCTATATATATACTAATACGCATACGCACAAATAGCTAATTCCTATCGGCTGCAATTTGTCTTTTTTTTCTTGCGCTTTGTGTTTACGTTTATGTTTAAAACTTACTAACAATGATTAGCATATTAAATCATGTAAATATCAACGTTAGTGTTTACATTTAAAACAATCGTGGTTCTTATTCCATTTTTGAGAGAATTTTGAAAAGGGTTAAAAAGATGCGGGAAGAGTTGTAGATTACGATGGACGAATTATCTAAGACCCGATATCAAGAGAGGAGAGTTCTCTCTTCAAGAGGAAGAAACTATCATTCAACTTCATCATCTTCTCGGAAACAAGTTAGTCTTTCTTCTAAAGTTGTTTAATGCATTTTGTATTTATCATTAAAAATTAAATATAGTGACCTAGTTTTCCACTACTACATCTACTTCGTTGGACTTCCATGTCGTAACATTTTCTAAGAGTATTACTTGCATATTTAAGTTTATTTAATTCAACTGAAAAAACAAGAACATAAGCACTATCAAGGTCAAATGTCTAAAACTAAGCTTTCGATTTTCAACTCTTAGGCAGCTAATAAACTTCCCACTTTAATATTAATTTCAAATCTAACTCGATTTTTCTCTTCTATCTATATAGATGGTCAGCAATTGCTATTCATTTACGGGGAAGAACAGACAACGAAATAAAGAATTATTGGAACACACATATAAAAAAGAAACTCTTACGAATGGGGATTGATCCAGTGACTCATTGTCCCCGAATCAATATTCTTCAGCTCTCCTCGTTCCTTACCTCATCACTCTTCAAATCTATGTCGCAACCGATGAATACTCCATTTGATCTAAATACTTCAAGTATTAATCCCGAAATCTTGAATCCCCTCACTGTCTCTCTCAACAACGTTCAGACCGAATCATACCAACATTACCACCCAAACCAACAGCTTCAAACCGTGCTAAACACTGACCAAACCAGTTTCACCGGTTTGCTCAACTCCACACCACCAGTTCAATGGAAAAACAATGGAGAGTACTTGGGAGATTATCTCACTTATACCGGTTCAGGTGACCCATCTAATAACCAAATCCCTTTAATTGGAAACTACGAAATTAACGACGGTGAGAATTTCAAATCCAGTTGGAATTTTAGTTCATCAATGCTACCGGGGACTTCGTCTAGAAGCTCGACACCGTTGAATTCGTCTTCGACTGTTTATGTCAATGGTGGAAGCGAAGATGATAGAGAGAGCTACGGTAGCGACATGTTGATGTTTCATCATCATCATGATCATAATAATAATGCTTTGAATCTATCATAATTAATATCTTCTTTATCTCAATTTTTTTTTTGGGGGGTTTGTAATTCTGTTACATACTTTGTATTTTAAGAGCTTAGTCGTCGAAGAACTTTCCATTTGTTTTAACTTTAAAAGGTCATAAGATAGTTGATATGTGTGTAAGTGTGAAGTGTTGAACATAGTATTTTAAGACCTTAGTGTATCATTTATCTTGCCTTTTTCGTGCATTTTCTTCTACTAATTTTATTTCATTTCGAAGAAGTACGTTTCCATTAATTTGTTTACACTCGAAAGGTCTTCTACTTGTACAAACTTTTCTGTATATAACTATATATATATAATTTATTATATTTGTACCATCTTGAATTTTGATGATTAAGAACACATTTGATGGAGCAGAATATATATAATAATGATTAGATGTAAAATTTGGATTGGTCATAGGCTCTTAGAAAGTTAGTTTTCAATTTTAACATATAAGAAATAGAAATAATCGACTTGTATTATCTTATGATTACTGTAGTTTGAATAAGCACAACGAATAATACTACACCTAAAAGTTAGATATAAATAGTTATCCACTAAAAGAAAATGTATACGAGAGATAAAAATATTAGATATATAGTCAACGTTATTCGAGACACCAAACCCAATCTGTAAAAGTGTTCATACAGTGAGATGAAATATATAGTCAATCTTTGCTTTATCTTCATTTTTGAGTTATGATACTGTATTAACATAAATACAAGTCAACGCATTAAGTCTTGATCGTTATTATCAATCTTAGCTAATATTGTCCTTTTAAATTAATTATGGGAACTTCAATATTTATTGGTAAGATGTTTATAGGTCCGGCAAGATGTTTATCTGTGTTGACTTTTTTGGTTAATTGACTTTTTTTGACAGGTTATGTCGTTTTTTGGGGGTTAATCGATCGCTGGAAGACCAAGAAATAGCAGATTTCGGCCGAAGCGGAATATTGGACCATGAACTATACAACATATGAGGTGAAATGGATTTTTGAACTTCTTTTTTGTTTTGGCAGTACTCACAAAGATTTCATGATATTTTATTATGATAACCAAGCAACACTTTATATCGCAACCAATATCTTTTCCATGAACGAACTAAAAAATCGAACGGAATTGTCATTTGATATATGATACAATTACGGTGGGTGTATTGGCAACGGCAAAGGTTCACACTTCGAATCAACTTGCTGATATGTTTACCAAAGGTTTTGGTTCTTCGCAACTTGATCATCTTCTTTGCAAATTGGACATTCGAGATTTCCATGCGCCAACTTAAAGGAGAGTATTGGAAATGTTATGTGTGCAGAATTTGTTGGAACAAAAAAAATATTGTTCAGTGACGATTGTATGTATCTTTTATTTTTTAGTGATTATATCTTATCTAAAATATTTACCGAGTAAACTCTCTTGTATAAATATGAATGGAACGACGCGCCACTTTGTCATTTTATTCCATGAATAGATCTCGATCAAAATTACGCTTTGCCTTTCTAAGAAAAAAACAAACGAGTGAATAGAAAAAAGAACCTGTCAGACCACCGTGCGACCACCACGGCAAGGTAAGAGACCGAGCCGAGTAACGATCCTCTACAGCACCCGATGCATCCAAAGATGATTATAGCCGTTAATCACGCTCTAATCGCACAGTCCTGAATCATCAGCCAGGTTTGAGAGCCTGTCTCCTTAGAAACCAAGGATACAGAAGTACGAGCCTATAGAACAGATCCTGTTCAAGTAAGGTCGTGACCGCCAATGCTTTCTCAATCTTATATATAAAACCAGTGTTTTCTCCGCATTACCAATGTGGGACAAATGCACTATCTTGTTAAATGAATTACCTTGAAAAATGAGTTGTACGTAAAAAGGCCGAGTTAGTAATGTATAAAAGCCATCGCTAATTTCTTGCTGCTCCATCGTTGTAGCAATGATAGAAAAGAAAATTGAAAAGATTTATTACATGATTCACCAGAGCATCAGACCGAAAGTTGCAACAAAAGTTGGTCGAGAGAGACAAATATAATGCTAAGTTACATTTTATTCATGGACTTACGCACAAACATTAAGGAATATATACAAAAGCTTAGCTTAACTCTATAAAATCAAGGCAGGTAAAATTCCTTGATGTTAATGTCCATATAAACTCTCAAAATTTTAAACTTTTGTAAGTTCTAAATGAACTCAACTTGGTCATTAACTTTTGTTTTTTTCTTTTCGTCACTCAATCATAAACAAATCACTTCAATATTATCCGCCGCCTTAGAGAATTTTTCAGCTGATACCGTCAAAAGCTTGTTGAGAGACATGTTTTCACCTCTGCTCTTCAACTTTTCTTCGTACCGATGCTTGATCCTGCTATCAAGCTTGTACCCTAAAAAAGCAGGGAAAGCAAGAAGCTCTTCGACTTCACGGCCCATGTACTCGATCAAATACTCCAATTTTTCCTCTAAAGAACTATGATTATACTGCAGGACTTGAGGATGTTTTGTGCTCATACCTAGAATGTCTTCGAATGAAAGACCATAGCTTAAGTACAGTCCAATCACCCTCTGCATATTGTCAGAGCTTGTTCTGGTCACAGCTCCCATTGCAAAAGCCAGTTCCTTTGTTCTATGCTTATATCCAATCTTCACTAGAAACCCGAGTTTGTGCGAGAGATTATCTTCGGATAAAGCTAGAAACAACGGTGCTTTACTCAAGAATTTAAACATTCCGGGGGAATCAAAGCCACATTCCTTCAGAAACTCTATCCTCGGCCGCAGTTTCCTCTCTTTACTAGTGCTGATAACATTAGGGAACACATGAACAATCTTAAACACTTGTTCGCTCGTCAAGCCAGCAAAAGACTTGAGAAACTCAACGTGGCCATTCATGTGCTCAACACTGTAACTCAATATAGCAGGGAGTCTACACAGCACGGCTCCAGTGGCGAAATCGTCTTCCCCGCTTAGATTCCTAATGAAATCAACCCTAGGAATCAACTGAGTATCTAAATCACTGTTGAGAATCACCGGCCGCTTCGCTATTATACCGATTCCACCAAAAGGTTCCAAGAAACTAATCAATCTCTCAATATCTTCAACTGATTTCTGATACAGGAGTTTATTTAAGTAAATTTTGTTCAATACATGAGAGATCTTTTCTTTAGGTATCCCATGGTAAATAAGCAATCTCACCTTCTGATTGAAACTAAGCAAGAAAGATGTGTCTACCACAGAGAGTAAGCGCTCCACTAATTCAGGGTCAAGCCTTCCTTCGAGTTCATCAACCAAGAAACTAATAACGAGATCTAATTCTTCTGAAGTCAATAAATTAGGACACTTTGCAATCAAACCCTGAAGCGCAAAGCCATTGACTTTCAGAGACTGAATAGAAGCAACTCGGTTACCGATTTTATCCAAAGACGTCGAATTTATATCTGGGTTCTTCGCCAGGATCAGCTCAGTTTCTTCTTCTCTAAACCCAATATCTCGGAATAACGAAAGCAAAGACTCTGCAAAGCAAACGAAGCAGCAACTAATTAAGCACACCAAGTGTTTGTGAATATGCTTCAGTGACAAATATTCAGATTCACCTACCCGTTTGACTTCCGGCGAAAATCGGAGAGCTAAGGCAATTACATCGGAAAATAAGACCCGTTTCCCTACTATCTAAGCAGTGGACAATCAATGGATGCAGCTCAGACTTAAATGTAGAAGCAGGGAAGGTTCCATGGGAACAGAGAGATGTAACCGGCGGGAGATGAAGCCGGAGACTAATCGGAAATGAGAAAAGGGAAACGGAACAAGAGACGAGGGATAAGATCACCATGGCGATATCCAAAACCAAGGTTTTTGTTTTGGGTTCCACATCTGGATTTAACGGTCGTGTTTGATTCCAGATGGGTTTAACTTTTAACAATGTACAAAAGACGCTGTTACATTGGTGGTATTGGGCCTGACGAGAACATGTTTCGTTTTTAATATGGGAAAATTGAAAAAAAAAACCTCAAACTTTTAAGGGTATCCCAATCGACCCTTGATGAAAAGTGAAAACCCGCCAATATAACACTACGTTAATGAAGTAACATGTCCCTCTGTATAGATTAAAAACACTACGTTATTTTGGACAATGTTTTTAAAACACCAATATTGCAAAGATGGGATTTGAATCAACGAATCCACAAACACATTATTACTGTTTGTGCAAAAAAGAAACAATTATTTCAAAACTACCAACAAACCTATATAATTTAGTATTAAGAATAAAATTATCATTGAAATCATCAGTGATTGATATTATTATGGTCGTCGCTACTATCATAATCACTTTACTATATGTCATTATCGACCGACACCAAATCAAAATCGTTTTAAGATTATGAACCAAGATCGAAATTCGACTATAAAATTACTGTAAATATTTGATAGTATCTTAATTCAGAAAGTTTACCATTATTTATGATTGTATAATTTACATTTATGTTTATAATAATTTAGAAAACTTATGTCTATTATATCTACAAGTTATATAATTTAAATTTTCTGCTACATTCTTATGTTTTTACTGTTGCTAAATTTATCTATTAGCTAAGCTTGTAGATGCAACGATATGTCGACGCTGCCACGACCGGTAGATCACGGTGATGACCATGACATAGTGATGTCAGTAGCATATGATATGATGATTGTGATGGTGAATGCGCTATGAAGATTAATATTTTTTTGTTCACAAATAACTCAGTTGCATTATTTTCTTACTTTCATAAACTAACTCAAACTGATAATCAAATTATTATCATTAAATAAAAATTTGCACCAAATTTTATTAAAAAAAAGCTATTATACAATTATTGCTTAAAGAAACATGAGAAAATTGGGGTTTTAATGATGCAAGACCGAGTAGATTGATGATCAAACTTGTCACATCAACTAGATGTTTAGATGAGTTAATTAACGCTAGTGAACCATTCCATAGTCAAAGCCTTCAAAAAAAAAGTCAACAAATTTATACTATAGTCTATTTTGATTCTGACGACAACAAAAAAAGTCTATTTTGATTCCACACACTTACAAATTGGGACACTAAAATATTCGCTATAAAATAACGTCACGGTACAAATATATGGACTAATAAATCTCAGAATTTAATTGGGGAAAGAAAAATAAACCCTACAAGATTTGAAGTCTTCCTCCTAAAAAATAAAAATCAAACCGTAATTAGAAAATGGTCCGAATTGGACGGTGGTCGTCTTTTCACACTCTCCGTCCACCATTTTTATTGTTCTCCTCTCTTTTATCAATTCAATTCTCTTAAAAAGCAATAGCCTTTCAAGCTCCATCTATGGCTGTTTAGTCCTTAACCATAATTTTTTCTTATTCTTGTTTCTCACCGCTCATGTCCCTTTCTTAAATTTTCTTTGTCTTCTTTCCCTCACCGCCTCTCTCGTTAAAATTTCATCTTTATCCAACATAGAAAAAGTTTCTTTTATTTTTTCTAAATTGCAACATATTTAAAAACCATACTCTGTTTTACTTATCCTCTGCAACTTCCTTATGGCTTTACTTGAGAGTATTATCTTAGGGCTAATCTCAGGATGGTTAGCTTTTGTTGTTGGTTTGGTCATAGGATGGACATGGAAACCGAGATGGGTTTCTGACTCTAATAACAGACAAGTTAAATTACGATGTTCTGCTGCAAGATCTTTTGATTTGTCTTTACCATCTTCTTCTCCTTCTTCTTCTGTTACTTCTCCATTAAAAGGTTTTGGTTCAGCTCCTTGTTTAAAGGCTCTTGTTTGTGATACATGGACCATGGCTTTAAGAAAACAGAAAACAATTTCTCCTGTTTCTTCATCATCATCAGAGTCTTCTGATCAAGATGGAGTTTTAATTCCTGGGTAAGCTAATTTGAATATATATGATTTTACTTCTGAAAAAGGATTTGTTTTGGTTTGTTAATTTTGTGTTTTTTTTGTGTTTTGTAGAGTGAAGAAAATAGAAGAGAGGTTACCTAATACTGTAACGGGTTTAGATTTGAGACATCTTGTGCAATTAACTGAGAGGAAAGATGGTGGTCATGCTTGGATTCAAATGATGGATCGTTTCACTCCTGGTATGAAATATCAAGCTTGGTTAAGAGAACCTAAGGTAATAATAATATTACTTGTTCTTGTGTTTTGAGATTGTGAGTGAAGTTTTGTATTTATCTTGATGGGTCTTTTGTGTGTTTTGTTTTTAGAATGGTCCTACTGAGTATAGAAGCAGAACTGTATTTGAAGATACAACTCCTGAGATTTTAAGAGATTTTTTCTGGGATGATGAGTTTAGACCAAGTTGGGATACAATGCTTTCTAATGCCACTATTGTTGAAGAGTGTACCAACACTGGAACCATGATTGTTAGATGGATACGCAAGGTTAATTTCATCTCTAGTTGCTTTGTTAAATTTGATTATTGGTTCTTATTAGTTTGATCTTTCCTCTTATGTATGTTCTCGGTGTTTCAGTTCCCGTTCTTCTGCAGTAATAGAGAGTATGTGATCGGTCGCAGGATATGGAACTGTGGAAACTCTTATTACTGTGTTACAAAGGTATGTTCTAGTAAACAAAGATTGTGAAAATGTAAAAGATTCAATTTTTGTGCTTCTTGTTTTGCATTCGAAAGAATCAGTTACAATAACAATACTCTAAGATCGTCTCTTGTTCTTGGTTCAGGGAGTGTCGGTTCCTTCTATACCGCGTAACAACAAACAAAGACGCGTGGACTTGTTCTACTCGAGTTGGTGCATTCGACCAGGTAAAAACTCACATCCACAACTTTTTGATCTTCTAAAGCCCGAATAGTTTAAAACAAAGTGGAACATTTATGTCAATATGGTAAAATTTATGCAGTGGAATCAAGAAGAGACGATGGAGTAACAAGTGCTTGCGAAGTGCTTTTATTCCACCACGAAGACATGGGGATACCGAGAGAGATCGCGAAGCTTGGAGTGAAACAAGGAATGTGGGGAGCAGTGAAGAAAATGGAACCTGGTTTACGGGCTTACCAAATGCAAAGACTCTCAGAAGGAGGAACCAAGCTTTCTCGGTGTGCTTTCATGGCTCAAATCAACACCAAGATCACATCAGAACATCTTGTTTCGCTCAGTAACGGTGCATCGCCTGTCACTGAAACTCCTGTTACATTGAACCAAGGAAACCGAGCTGCGAATTTACAGAAACTGTTGATTCTTGGTGGAGCTGTTGCGGTTGTTTGCAGTTTGAGCGGAGGGGCTTTTGTTCCTCCTGCGTTTCTTTTAGGGTTTGGGAAGAGGTTTGTTAATGGTGGAAGAAAACGTCAGCTGGAAGGAACAAGAAGTCAAAGTCAGAGTCAGACTACTTCTGAATAAAATCTTCAAGCCAAGAATTATATATAAGCTTATGGACTTGGGTTCGGTTTTAGTAGATTGAGATTAATCCAAAACGCAGATAGTTCCATATTAGTTTGTAGAATTGGACTAAGCTGTCTGATTAATCTTTTATACAAAGGAATAATTTTTTTACAAGTAATAAATAAAACTGAAATTGTTATTATTTTTGTTAATACAATCATGATCATCAAAAAGGAAGAATTGTTTCGAAACAATGAACACCGTCGAGCTCTGGAGCTATCCTCATCGGTTGTATCTTCTTCTTCTTCTTATTCTTTTCGTCGTCTGTTGAAATCGGAGTTTTACCACCGGAGCTCTGTTTTTGGCTGCTTGAGAATATCATCTTGAAGCCATTTGATTCAGCGTAAAGAACATCAAAGGGGCTAAAAATAGACATCATCCTCGCAAACTTGTATTTTGCTGTTTGATCAAATTTCTTCTAACTTTAGAAAGTTTTAATTCTGAAATTTTTGTTGCTTGACAAGAAGAAGAAAGATTGGTAAATGTTTATCATCGGGAACGAGAGAAAGAAAGCTAGAAGAGCCCAGAAAGAGTAAGAGAAGTTTGAGTTGACGAAGATTCGTTGAAATGGTCGGTGAACGAACAGAGTCCACGTGGATTGTTTGAATGTGATTGATTGGTTGTATCACATAATGTTTTTGACTGATTTTATAATAGCTCATTATTTATTTATTTTTCTTTAGTTACATTTTTTTCCAAAACAAACAAAAATACAAGTACGATATATCAATCAATAAGCAGATCGAAAAGCAAACTTTAAATCAAATTCTTGATAAACCATTATTAAACAGCATAGTTTTAAAACAAAGATGGTGACTTTGAAGTGGACATGCATAGACATGAGAGTAATGTTTTACAGATGAATCATCACTAAAGGAGCATTTTTGTTTTTTTCACATCTTCTTGAGCAACTCAATAAGGTGAACACCAAAAGCATCGCAGACAACTTTGATGCCCTTGAAGCCTGATCCTTTGGCTAATGCCTCAAACTCTTTCGCAGTTCGTTCTTTGCCTCCAGGATTGTGAGCCAACATAATGCAGTCGACATGGACTACTTGTTTGGTCGAGAGGCTTGAATCTGGTGTCTCTGGTAGTATACACTCTGCTAATATCACTTTTCCATCCTCTGGAAGCGCCTCGTAGCAGTTCTTCAAGAATTTCACGCAATGTTCGTCACTCCAGTCGTGGCATATCCACTGTTATAACAATGACAAAATCGATCGAAAATGTTTAGATATCCATTTCCTTGATGAACGGTATCAGTAATTATACTATTGACTAAACCTGGTTATATACTAACCTTCATGAAAATGGCATCACCTTTAGGGACACTTACAAACATATCTCCTCCAACATGCTCAATACCTACATTAGTTTTAGCAATAAGGCCACAATCTTCCAAAAATTCGGACTTTGCGAAATGTTAGGAAAATGTTAATGTACCAGGATGAGAAGGAGCATCTTCGATGACGTGTGGGAGATCAAAGTTGATGCCTTTAAGGTTAGGGTACTTAGAGACAATCATTTTGAGAGTAGCACCAATGCCACCACCAACATCAACCAAAGAAGTCAAGCTCTCGAAACCTTTATAGGTCTCAAGAATCTTCTTCATGGTGATTGTAGAATGATTAGACATTCCATTGTTGAAGACCTTGTTGAATCTAGGGTCAGTTCCGTGGTACTCGAACGCGCTCATGCCATAAGCCTTGTTGAACGGAATCCCACCATCAAGAATTGCATCTTTCAAATGATACCTGAAACATGTATCTTTGACATTAGTCTACGAAAACACACACACACATACTCCTTAAGCTTAACCTAAACCTTAAAATTTGTTATCACTAATTATTATAATCTGTGTTGAAATTAATCTCAAGATTGAACTCAATTTTATGGTCAAACTAGATCAAAGTCAAGATTAGAATTTGTTATTTTGAGAAAGAGCCGCCAGTAAGCAAAGAGAACCAGCCGGTTCGATTGAAGAAAACCAAAACCAAAAATTAGGTTTCTATATTTTCTTTTCTTGTTGCTTGATCATCCAAAGACCAATTCTCTTCTTATTTATGTTCCTATTCAATTTCCCTATTTTGCTACTCAATAATCGGAAGAACAAAACATCTTCTCTATTTAAAGCCATGAAAAAAAAATTAAAAAAGAAAAGCCATGAACAAAAATAAAAATTAAAAGAGAGACAAAAGTGTTTTCTGCAGAAAAAAATAGTGTTTCTTCAAGCTTCTGATTAGGACCGATACTTAACATATAGTATATTTTTGAATTTTCATCTTATTATTTGTTTAATTTTGCCTCAGTAGGAAACAAAAATTCATGGAAGGATATCGTTTTAACCACTAAAAAAGTTAACAAAAAAAAAACCACCAAAGAGGTGATATAATATAGTTTTCTAGTGGAGGGCAGTTATTGTCTACGTGTCGTTTTATCTCAATTTGTCTGATTGTCTTTGTGACTTAGTGCTTCTCTCTCTCTATCTCTCTCTCTCTCGCCTTTACCTTTGCACAAATGCATTTTAATCACATCAATCAACAAGCATAGCTAATGAAACAACATTATCAAAGAACAATAACTTTTCTAACCTTGTTTACCATAAGATCTATTAAAAATCAGAACTCATATTAAATCTTTTTAGCGAATATCGAAAAAAACTTACCAGCTTTCCATAAGAACTTTATCTTGGTTCATGAGACAAAGAGCAGCAATAGAAACACCATCTTCGTTCTTGGTCAAATACTTACAAACCGGACCAAGCCCGTAAATCCGCTCGACGGCGTCACCGGGAAGTGTACGGGCAGAGCAGGTGAGGACGGAGTAAGACGCAAGGAGACGGAGGATACGGTCGAGCATGACCGGAGCTTCAGGGTTTTTGGTCGGAAGATGAAAAGCAATCTCAGATGGAGACATGGGAGATGAGTTCTTGGCCATGATCTCAAGAAGGTCAAGCTCTAAAGCTGATTTTAAAGCCATCGGAAGAACCGAGGCACTGGCTAGTTGCATGGCGAAGAGGGCAGCTTCGTCGTCGGTGACTTGCACCGGAGTTATCTGTGTCTCCGCCGTTGAACCCATTTTAGTTAGATCTCTTGAGAGTTTTTAAGATTACTGTTTGTTTTGGGGGTTGTGTGATGGGTGAGAAGTGTGGGGGTTGAGAGAGTTTTATTTATATTGAAAATATAAAAAAGAAGGTAGACGATTGATATATTTTAACGCAAAATTCTGATCTGGCTTAATGATTTGGTCCATTTAAAATCGATTAGATTTGTATTTTATCATATTGAGTTATTAATAATAGATCGCAATGGGACAAGAAAATTAAATATTTCTGAAACAATACATCCAAATAAGTTATTACTCAAGTAGCCTTTAGTATCTATTCATATTTCGTCTACATCTCCTTAACTTTGGGGAAAAAAAACATTTTCATTTTTGCTAACCAATCGACTTAGTTAACAAATATGTAAATTAAATAGGTTAAACTTGATATAAACCTAGTAAATTCGGTAACAATAACAAGTATATGCCATTTTTAGCGAAACCTAGCTAGTGCTTCACATTTCTGTGTACCACAAATAAAAAAAAATTATTAACAAGGCAGATTATCTAAAATTTGATCATAACATTCTTTTAAGTTTTCGTCAGTCTGCTTTGAGTTTGTCAAATTTTTGTTTAAGTCTGTCATCAAAATTTTCAAGAAACAAAAACTTAAACTTAAATTTTTCTAACATATCAGATTTTCTCTAATTGAGTGTATCTAAATTTATTATAACTTTGTCACCAGTTTCTCTAACAAAACAAAATTTATCGAATATCTGATATTAAGTGGATGATAATTTCATAATTGATTGTTGGTGTTTAAGTAGTGTTTAATTGGTTACTTGAATTAATATCAGTTTCATATGAAATATTTACTAGAAAATGAAATATCATTAAATTGAGAAGATTACGGGACTAAAATTTGTAATTTAGCAGACATGATGAGGGGGGGGGGGGGAATTAAAATAAGTTAACGAATTAAGAATATTGGATGGTCAATATATATGATAATCTAACCATATTTTTTTCTTTGGTAACGATCTAACCATTTCATGGGTCATCGTCATTTGAAGTTTTATTTTTATAAAACCAAACGTTTTATACATCTGTTTTTCTTATATAAGCGTGAGTTGACTCTGTCTCATGAAAAATATGGAAGATAAAAAAAACCAAGTTATTCAAACTTTAAATTGAAGACCATTTTCATAGATATATCATTAAATAAAGGTACTTGTAAAAGGAAAAACATGAAACTTTGAGCATTGTGCAATGCAAACGGGACATCTAGTATGGTGAGTGAGACCGACACGCCACACTTATTCCTAATTTTTAATCACTTTTGCTTAAAATCGTATCGCTTTTATCCTCTAACGCTAACTAATTTTCTTGACATTTGCTTTTCATAGAATGTCAGCAACGTCAAAAAAAAATTAAAATTAAAAAAGGGATTGGCGCGGTTTACCTAAAATTCTCTAACTAAATTTGTATAATATTTTAATTATGTAAAATAGACTTAAATCATCTTAACTTTTTCTGCATACTTTGTGTTGAACTATGAAAAAAGAATTCGGTGAAGCCCCTTCGATGTATACTTCACTTTTGAGATCACTAGTATAGGTTTTCTTTAATTCTCTAATATAAATTTACAAAAAGTAAAAATAATTAGGAAAATACCCTTCAATCATTAATGAATATATATATATATATATATATTATGTTAATTAGGAAATAGTGAAAATGAAATGACTACAATATTAGTCTAGCTGATGTATGTTCTGCAGTTATTTTACAATAAAAATATACCTTACTCAATGCAATTGCAAAGTTATTTGAAGATTATAGATTTTGCCGTGAAATCTCATCTGTATTTCTGACAGGTCATAATGTTGCAGTTAAGTGGTTTTATTTTTTTGGTTGAAGGATGAAAACACCATTGCATCATAGATGCTTATCTTTTGTTGAATTGTTAACCAAAAAATATTTATATATCACACCAACCACAACCACAAGAGAAAACCAAATCACAATAATTGATCTTCTTATCATTTTCTATAAGACAAAATGCATTATGTTCAAATGAGACACGTATAATTTTATGATTGGATAGAATTTCGTATTACAAAAGAGAAGCATCTCACCTACTCCCTTGAAAGATATTCATTGTGAACACTTCTCACTGCCTTAAATTAACAAGCACAAACTTTTCTAGGACCACAAGTCTCACGTACATGTATATATTAATTTCACATGTTTTCATTTTGCGTCCTTTGAAATTGATAGGTTTATTCACCGAAGTAATACAACATTTATTTCAATAATTTTAATATTACATATTTTTTTTTGTGTCCGTTTAAATTGATAGGTTTATTTACCGAAGGGATGGTGTATAAAGTAGAACATTTATTTCAGTAGTTAAAGGCATTGTAATATAACAATCCTCTAATGATTTATGAATTACTCACAGTGAGATCGCTTAAGTTCAATCTGTCGTACACCAGTTTCCAATTTATGATCGGATCAGATTTTTGTATTGAAATCTTACAATGCAAAAAAAAAACATAGGACTGGGCAAAATACTGTTATCCAATAAACTTAGATCCTCGAAGACTCTTATATATACAATTTGATGATTAATTATCTCAATTATAGTATAAGATATGACGAAATGATTTGAAGTATGGCATTAAACGTATCATCTATAGTTTAATCAATAGGAGTCTATAATAGCACATTGAAAGAGACAAAAATTTCGCTACCTCAATCCTCAAAGTCCTATTACGAAACAAAAAGAAGAATCCAAAGTCCTACCTACTACCGTGTTAATACGTCATGATCACAGAACGTTCCTTGTATCAATAAACAAATAACTAAAATAGTCTAATTGATGTAACATATTACCTTTGGCACCTAAATGAATTGTAACGAAATAAGTAGTAAGTGAATTGTAAATAAGTAGTCCCATTCGGGGATATCTAATAAAAAATGTCCAAATCATATCATACAAATTTATTGAACGACAATATATTGGTGAGGTACACGTACAATTGTGTATGACCAACATGTATAATGTTTGAAATAAAATTCCACTTTGCCACTTCCTCATTAATCCATATTTTTGTGCTGCTTAGTCTTCTTTCTTTTCTTTTTCTTTTTTTTTTCCTTGCTTAGTCTTTTTGTCAACTTCGAGAATTTCCTTTAACTACTATTAGGGAAATTTACAAAAGACCTTCCAACTATCTTTTGCAAAACAGCCTTCAACAAAATAATCCTAGATTTTAAAATCCAAGATGGTATAGAGAAACGCCGAATTCAAGCCTTAGATTTTTCGCAAATTTTACAAATGCACAAACTAGAGTAACGATACACCATTTGTATCATGTGTGTTGTTTAGTCAACTAAAGCGACAAGTTCTATGCTATATTCCTTTTTTTTTTTAATTGATTAAAGTGTTATTCTACATTGTGTAGGTTGAAGTGGGTTTCGAATAATTGTTTAGTCCGAGGGTAGTTTTGCAAATTGTCCTTATTATAAGCAACCGAATTCTTAATATTCTCCGCCAAGTTTCTTTCGGCCGAACGAACAAAAGTCCTGATCATATTCAGGTTAGTTTTGTCCATTAATTGAGCCCATATTACTAAATTTTAAAGGCCTTTTTCTTTAAAAACTAGTCCCAAAAGTCATATACGCATAGGTCACTCATTTATTATTACTTACTGTAACTGTAACGCTCGGTCTTCCACTCTTTTGCCTTTCGATCTCTACGAGTTGGGAGAGAAAATGGAGAGAATAACGACACCATCTTTGAAAGAAGAAGAGACCCCTGTCAGAGGCATATTTTGTCTGAAAACAAGACAAGATATGAAGAGATTCGAGGAAACAGAGGACTGTTTCATCCTTGATTTTGATCCTTTTGATTCGTTTGGCAATCATCCATGAGATAGGCCAGGTTTTAGTTTTAAAATTAGGCGTTTTTAGGGTTTATCTCCATTTTTTTTTTTAATTGTTGAAACTTTGATGGAGTTTTATGTTGAGCAGGTGGCTTGTAGAGATTTCCCACATCCAAGACATTTATGGTTGAACTTTCCTTTTGGATCAACTCCTAATGCAACATACTGTGATCTGTTCATTTATATAATCTTCTTTGTGGTTTTTTATTCTTTTGCTATTTTACTTTTCTCATTTTTCAAAGGATTTTTGTTTAATGTTTTCCCTCTTACATATGGAGATTTTTTTAATAGTAGAGGCCAACAATGTTTACAGTAATCTCATGTCAGTTTTGCTAGCTCGATCATGACCTAGTTCGCATCCAACTCTAGTTCTCCTTGTTTAAGTATTATTTTTCTTGGCAAGGAAACTCTCTAATTAGCTTTTGTAAAGTCTTAACACCTTCATTATCAATGAAATTCAAATCCATATCAATTGCGATACGCCTGCACCTTGTCCACAGTGGATGTCTTTTCTGATGATGCTTGTGTAAGTGATAAAGATTTAGCCATCATTCATGATACAGGCCAGGTTTGTATTTTATAAATTAAGGGTTTTCCATTAGGGGTTATAATTTTGACATTCTGATTGAGTCTCATATGATTCAATAGGTGGCTTGTAGAGATTATCCACATCCAAGACTTTTATGTTTGAATTTTCCCTTTGGATCAACTCCTAATCCAAGCCATTGTGATTTGGTAATTTATTCATCTCTTCTTCTTTGTGGGTTTTTAACCATATTTTCAAAGGATTTAAGTATGAAATGTGTAAACTTGGTGGTTGATGTTTGTAATCTTACCATTGCAGTGTTATTGTTACATCTGCGATAAGCCAGCTCCTTGTGCAGAGTGGACCATATCGACTTCTCATTGCAATGCTTATGACTCTACTTCCTGGAACTTGTGGAGGTCCTGGAGAAGGACTAAGTGAATTCTTGTTACATTTAAGGATTAGAGCTCTTTCTCTTCATCAGTTAGATAGCTTTAGTTTCTATGACTAGACGATTAGATCGATTTAGGTTTTGGAGAAGTACTGTGTTTGGAGGAGTTTAGTGTAATGACTTTGTTAAGGCCTTAAAGTTGTAACTTTTAAAGTCTAGGCTTTTCGCCATCAATCGTGTTTTCAAAAGGAATGAGATAGCACAAGAAATTGTGTAATATGGTTGTTTCTTCACTTTTCATCTGAAGATATCTCTTCTTCTCATGTTGTGTTATCTTCTCAAACAAAAGAAAAAGTTGAGGCTTTGTGAGGGACATGCATTGTTTTTTCCTATTTCCTCTTAAACCCAACCATGATTGGGTTTGTTTAACAAGATTGAACCAATGATAGGCTTACTAAATTTTACATTTTTCATCATAGGAAACAGAGTAAGTGATAAACAGTATAAGGTTGCATTTGTGTAGTTTATAACCAATTTGAGCAACTCTTTATAAAAACAATGTCTAAAGCTTCTTGGAGATTTAATTGCTTTAACTTGATAAAGATCACGAGAAGATTTGCATTAAAGAGGTTCTTGAAGAACAAATGACACACATACCTAAATATGGTCAAATGGATTGAATCCTTCATAAGCAATATTAAAAATTTAAAACAGAGAGACTTGAAAAATATTCTAATGGACTAGTTAACGGACCTATTATTTGTGAAACTTGTTTATTCTAGGACGCTGACTGTTGACTTTACATGTTTTTTGGTTTCTATTAATTCGAACAAGCAGGTGGATCTAGAAATTAATAACTTTAGTTATGTTGTTACTGGTGTTATGAATGTATTTTGAAATTCAAGTGATTTCATTCATATTATATTGTAACGCAAAAATCTCGCGTAAAACATTGCTTTCTCACACTGTTCATATACCTGGCCTTTCTGAGTTATTATTATTATTTTCTTTAGTTTCTACTATTTAAATAAAATAAATGGAAAATGACAGAAAGTAAAATTCATTCAAATAAAATATATACGAAGTTACGAACCATAAGATCCAAAATACTGTAGTTTAACCAAAAAGTCTGCAAGATTTTGCATTGTTTGAAAATTTTATTTTACACGAGATGTAGAAATTTTTCATACATAAATATGCCAACAATTGATTAGGATAAAATATCAGCACTTACTAACTAATCTGTATTTTTGTTTCTAATGTGGTAGTTCGAAACTGCTCAAAAACTACAGCTTAGAATTAACAATTGACGTTGTCGACAATTGTTTTACAAGTTTTTAAATAGAGATATTGATATTATCATATTTTGAAGCGTAAGACCAATCGATCAAAACATTTGTAAAAAGAAAAAAAAAACAATCAATCCAAAACTTTCAGACAACTTTTGTCTCAAAAACTCCAAGCACTTTTGCGTAATTGGGCACCTTTGCATTCAATTATATGTCCAACCAACTTTGTCTCTAGCTATTCTTCTATATATACACATATATATATATATAGTCCTCAATGTATATATATATATATATATCAATATTTGGAAAAAAATTTCAAATCAAGATTTTAAAGTTGCTATATGATAGTAAGACAGAAAGGTGACTTATCTAGCATCATGTAGACAACAAAGAACCTTTTCTTCAAAATCCCACAAAATAACATACAACAACAACCTTATACGTCGTCGTTACTCGTTCACCAGAACTCAGAAGAATAGTGCACTCACCTGTGACTGTGCACATATCTTGGGTTTACTACTAATCTGGTATTTTGTTATAGATCTAATACTTTTGAGTTATGCTATCAATCTCTGAGCTTCGCCAAAATATATTTTTTCATACGGTTTAGTTCTTTATGATTTACGATTAGTACCTATAATATACACGTATTCATGTTTCGCTCACGAATTAGTTCAAATTGGATTGTTTCAAACGTAACTATTTTGATTATATAATTAATAACTATATTTTAATTACATATATATCATGTATAAATTGTAAACATCAAAATAAATGAAACATCATGCACAAGTGTTGTGCTTTCACTATATTTGCGTTTCACATTTGAATATAAAACTACCGTATATGCTTATATAGTAAACATAATAATCTTACGTTCAAGAGATGGACTTTGATTCATAAGTGAAATAATGAAATCGTAAATTTGCAACGCGATTGTATTGATAAATATATAATGTGATATTGTGTTACGCTATTCAAAAATATAATTCCACCAAGAAAAAGCGAAGATATAAAAAGATCGCGCCTATGACATTCGCTGAGATTTAAAAAGTTTGCGAATCGAATTATTTGTTTTGGAACGTAATTAAGAGAATAATTCATTACGCTGGTTTAGTTTTATTTGATTCAGTAAACATATTCTCCCACAAATATATTAGTTTCTCTAGCTTTGGAATTAGTGTAGATAGTAACACTTGGCTCTTAAGCTTTATAAAGTTGGCGTACATTACAAAATGTTCATTTATTAACTAGTTGAACATTTCAAAGTCTTAACCAATACATATTTAATACTACTCCGTGATATATCAACTTGGCTACTTTATTCATATGTTTATGAGTAGAAAAGTAATTAATTCACTGAGCAAATGCCGCATCTTCTTCTTTTTAGACGTGAGCAATGACTTCAAAATGTCAATAATATCGAAGTTAGTTGAATATTACTAATGTAGACAATAAATAACTCAACGTATCGGTTTTTTGGTCATAATAAACCGCGAAATCGAATCTAGATTCTGATAATCCTCATGTAATTGTGAATGCTATTGAATTACAAATCATGAACATACGATTCATATTTTGCTTTGACAATGCTAAAATACTGTAAAAACCTATAAACCACATGGAAACACACACACACACAAATACAGTAAAAGGAAGATTAATTAGTTCGTCAAAACCATAAATCATCTCTATATATATTAGATACGAATTTACAAAACTCTATGCGACTAAAAAAACAAGAGAGAGAGAGAGAGAACGACGAGACACTCGGTAAAAATCTCAGCCGCTTCTCATTGTTTAGATCAGAGAGGAACAAATCTTGAAGTCAAAACTGAGGAACAGAAATCAAAAATCGACAAGATGGGAAGAGAAATCAGGAATCATCGACGATGAAGAAGGTGAAGGAAGGAGGAAACCGCCGATTCGTACGGCGTTTCTATCCCCGGTACGCCGTGGGAGAATCCCGGCGGTGAGTTTAGCTAGAGCCGCCGTGTACTCCACTAGTAGCTCAGTAATAATCACCACTGATATCATTCTTGAAATTACTAGACTCTTCGAAGGGTTTCTTGATATTCTCTTGTTAAAAAGATCTAAGCGATGAAAATTTGAGTAGTGTGAAAAGGTAAGAGACCTCTAAGTCATTATATATAGGCGACCATTTTCACTTTCATAGAGAGCTCCACTAGGATCAAAATCAATACTATAATAACTTTTTTGTTTTCCTTTTTCTGAAATTTGTCATAATCACCCACTTCTCACGCACACTGAACATTAGATGTAAACAAATCAGGTTGGAGATATCATAGGAAAAAGTTAATCGCTATCAAAAGCTACTATTGATACTTCATCATTGGACTTCAATTTTGGTGAAATATATATTTATATATTTTTTAAAAAATAACCAGACAGATATACATGGGAAGTTATAAATTATATGTATAGCTGGATTCATCAAATTTGTTGTTATGCAATCATGTAAATATCTACCTTAAAAAAACATTATCTATTAGTACAGCGCATAGTACATGCATATCAATAATTCATTGTCTTATCCATGATTAGCACTAAAGCAATAGTTTTTCCATTACGATCTGATATAGAAAATCAGATATTTTTTTATTTAAATCTTTACATTGACCAAAAATATAGCTGCATGTAGAGCTCTGTAGATAGAAAAATTCGATCTATAAAATGAGTCTTTATATACCATCTAAAACCAACTTTCATAAATATATTCATAAGTTTATAGTGGCTAAATATGTGTATCAATTAAAAAGGAACATTATTTACGGTTGATGTTAATTAATCAGTAGACCGTATCCATTTGATAAAATTATTTTTAGAAAAATAAAATTATATCAATGTTATTGGGAGCATTGCTTCTAATAATTATATAAAAAATTATATCTATAATTATGCCCACAAGTGTTATATCTAAAAATTAATTCATTTAGCGATAGTGGATAGTTAAAGTTGTTACTAGAACCGTTAAAAGCACTTACACCAAAATGTGACTGCAATTAGTTAGTGTACTTGTATGTTGAAAAGAGACATTCATGAAAATGATCCAAACTTGAATATATTTGCATAAAAATACAAATAAGGCTTAGTTATGAACCATTTAAATTAAACTTGGTTTTGTTCCTTCCAGAAAATCAAAGAGTAGACTTCCAATAACAAAATTGGTACATTTGAAATAAGATAATAGAGATCTTTAAAATCCCTTACATGATGGGACATTATCAATTAGATATGCAGGTCCATCTTCCCTGCCTCACACTTTATAAAATTGGATATTTGATTGTCTCTCCTTTTCCGCCTCCTATTTAGAAGTAGCATTTCTAGATTTTTTGTGGTTATCTACTTACCTTAAAGTAATAAGTATCAGATTTCTCTAATTCGTTATTGGAGGAAATAGAAACCAATTTTTAATACGTTGTTAAAGTGTAATATTAAGTAAAAGTGATAAAAAAAAATTTTAGACTGTGATATCACTCAGGTTTGGGATTGGATCCGGATTCGAATCTCTTATGTATTAAACTCATTCACGTGATTTTATATTAAAATCAAAGACTAATATTAACTGTAATTTTATTTATTTCATTTTTCTAAAAATATTTATTTATTAAGAAAAAATTATTGTTTAATAGTTTGTATTACCACTGTTACTATTGAGTTATAATATGAGAAAATTAAGAAAAAAGTAATTTTTGTGTTTTAATTTGTCAAATAAATAGTTTTTGCATGAAATATGGTTTTAATAATATTTATTTTTTCAATAATATTTTTGTCCTTTCAAAATTCTCCCACCTTCTCAGATATCTTCTCTTTTCCTTTATCTATTTAAGAGACATAGACAAAAAAATTACCCTATAAACTACCAAATTCCCAAATAAAAACATCAATCATGCAAAAATTACTAATTTGACAAATAAAAATATTACTAATTTGATAAATAAAAACATCAAAACTAGCTGATTTCCTAAGATACCCAATTAATATATACTTAACTTTAAGAGTATGTTTGCGTGAATTGTAGATAACAAATAAAATATATTTATGAATCCATCTACATGTAATTTTATAGGATGGATGATTTTCATATACTATCAAGAAAATTTTATAAATAATATATGTTTTATTAATAAATTATATATGAAAATTTGTGTTTTATTAATCCATTATATCCTAATTCAAAGAAAATTTTTATTAATAAAATTTACATGTTCATATGACATGTATGTATCGAAAGAATGTGAATGTGTATTATAAAAAGTGTATAGGGCATGATAAATTATACTTTAATAAAGTTTGGATGATATGTTTCAATAGAATATGATTTATATTTAGAATTAGGTGACTAAGATTTCAAGTTCTTTCCACTGCTAACTTCAATAATTAATAGTTAGTCATCTTAGTTGATTTAAAAGACAAAAATATTCTGACGCTTTACACGCTCGAAACATTAATATGAATTCTGGTTTGGAATTCTCCTTCGAGATGGAAACCGACCAATGTATATGAGGCGCCATAAAATCAACTTAAACCGGTATGGATTATATGCTTACCTGATGTCCAAAAAGAGCCTTTGATAAAAAAAAAAAGAATGTAGTGCTGCGACAAATAATAATAATAATGTAATGCTACTTCGTATCGTGTGACTTTTTAACTAAATTTATGTATCTATAAATTTAATAAATATTAAGAGAAAATCCAGTCTATTGACAAACCCAGCGTTCACATCTTGGGACAAATAAATATTATGATATAAGTAATACATTTTCTTTTTTTTGGAGCTTTGTGTGTACTCAAATACTTTAAATGAAAATAAATTTGTAAGTCAATTCCATATATTCAACGTACAAAAGTCGAATAGCGGCAAACAAAATTGCCGTCTATAATATAACAAAAGGTCCTTTAATAAATCGACTCATCTGATTGTTATAGATATCAATTGACTAAATAACAAAAAAAAAGTAATGTGATTATTACGAGTGACAAATAGTATTTTGTTATCACCCCGGAAAAAAAGTTATATATCTATAATACTATATCATTGGTACTCTTTCGTAACTCTTTTAAAATTCTTACATACTATAGTTAGGCCTTCCGTTTAGTCTATATCTATTTAAAATTCTTACATACTATAGCTAGGTCTTCCGTTTGGTACTATCTTTATATTATTTTTATATATTTTCTTCATATAATATGGCTATCTTTTAAAATTCTTACATGCTATAGTTAGGTCTTCCGTTTAGTACTATTTTATATTATTTTTATATATTTTCTTCGTATAATATGGCTATTAAAAAAATCGAGCCATATTATATGAAGAGAATATATAAAAATAATATAAAGATGTAGAAGATGAACTGCATGTTGTTGAGCTCGATCGTCGTGTTATGTTTTCTTCCCCGACAAGTGGCAGAAGGAGACTGCATTATTTAAGGCCATAATGACTTGGATTTTAATTAGGATCAGATGTATCATCACTCGTCTTTGTTTTAGGTGGAACTTAACTTATCTCTTTATCTGCTAATTGTCTTTTCTTGCTTGAAACTCTTTGACGAGCAGATCTCATGTGGGTGTCATGTGACACATTCATCTTTATCTTATCCAACTTTGTATTTTTGCGAAAAAAGGCAAATTAAAATTTATAAAAATACAAAAGAAAACTTTTCTTTGCATAGATTTATAGACAAGATGCTGGCCTATCTTTTTCTACAAATTTGATGCTGCCTATGTTTTGATCATTATTTGCCTTATAAAAAAACAAATAAAATTATAAAAAAATACACAAATGTTTTGTTTCGAAGCCTTGTTACATGTGCAAATGTCATTTTTATTTACTTCTGACTTTCTCAAAGTTATCTCAACGCTAAACGGCGTCATTTTTTATGTCTCAGAGAAGCTGCAGCAACCCATATGAGCAGACCCATCACTTACATTTTTATTAACAATACTTTCACATTGATTTCTCAAAGTTATAAAATTGTATTCATAAGAACAAATAATTTAACTAAGAGACATACATGTCAGCTACTTTTGTTCTTTCTCAATCTCCGGACTTCGTTTGATTCAGATGCTCTTGTAGATACATCTCAGCTAAGGCAGCAAACAATGCTGATCCAATGGGAAGAACATTCTCATCGAGGAAGAAATAAGGCGAATGAACCATATGAACAGAACCAATTTCTTCGTTTTTGACACCGATTCCTAGATAGTAACCGGGTATTCTTTGTTGATAGAAGGCAAAATCCTCACCCGCCATTACCTTGTTACCTGGTTTCACCTTCTCAGGTCCAATCAAGAGTTTCAAGACCTTTTCAGCGTGTTCATGTAGCTTGTGATCGTTCACAACTGCTGGATACAAAGGATGATTTTCTTCATGCATATCTATATCCGCTTTGCATCTATGCACTTCAGCTTGTCCTTCAACCACCTGTCAGCAATAATCCAGTTAGCTCTAGCTTGAAATCGATACATTTGAACATTATGATTATGCATAGTGGAAGAGATCTTGTGGATATAGCAATGGTTTGTTCCATGAAAGCTTTACTAGAACAGAGTAATAAGAGTACTATGATCTTTTAAACAATGTATTACTTTAAAGGTTGAATTTAATCATCAGGGAAGAGATGAGATTAAGATACATAAGATATTGGACACTAAAGCTTCTTTGAAACCATGTGTACCTACCTCTTTCAACCTCTTTGTTAACCAGTAAATGCCATCGGTTGTAAGACTCCTCAAAGTTCCTCCAAATTCTACATACGCTGGAATAACATCAAGCTCAGAAGTGCTGGTTTTCATAAATGTAACAGACAGCACCTAAAACCAAAAACACGAACTTTTAGTATCGCTTAAGTTTGGTCTTGCAAATATGAACGACCGTGGGACTTATCGATTGGAAAAGTATACAACATACATGGCTTGAGAGAGGATCTGTTTCTCTGGAGATTATATGTTGCAACGCTAAGATAGTAGATGATGCAGCCAACACCGGATCAACCAAAGAATGAGTCTCCCAAGAAGAAGAAGCTGATGATTTCCCACTCATCCTTACACTAAACATGCTTGTGGCTGCCATAGCAGGACCCGAGATTGTCGCTACTTCTCCAGTAGCTATACCAGAATGAACATGCATACCAAATATTACTTCAGATTCACCTAAAGCACCTTCATTTATCATGTGAAAAGCACCAGCACCACCTTCTTCAGCTGGTTGAAAGAGAAGCCTAACTGTTCCCTTTTGATTAAGAAAAAAAACCTAAAGACATAAAGAAGACTAAACCCTTTCTATAAACCAAAGCAAAACACAGTTTACAGCTACAAAATTCTCCAAATCAAACCAAAACATTTCAATTACTAAGATTTTAACACCTGAGCACTGTAAACAATGCAAAGATTCATCCTTTTGTTACTGTTTGCTAAGCTGATCCAACAAATTTACTTCAACCAAACTTACATTGAGTTTATGTTGACGTTTGCTAAGCAATTTAGCAGCACCAAGGAGCATGGTGGTGTGTGAATCATGTCCACAAGCATGCATTTTGCCGTCAATTTTGCTCTTATAATCCCAATCAACAAGTTCCTGAAATCGCAACAATTCAATTTATAGAATTTAGAAGACACTAACAGATAATAAGAGAGAGTAATCGAGTTTACTTGTAAAGGAAGAGCATCCATGTCAGCTCGGAGAGCAACAACCGGAGGATAACCGGATCCAATTTGGGCTACAATTCCGGTTTTGGCAACCGGGTAAGAGTAGGAAACACCTAATTGGTCAAGCTCGTTACGAATCAGAGCACTGGTTTTGTGTAACTCGTAAAGGAGTTCTGGGTTTTCATGGATTTGTCTTCTTACGGAGACTAACCAATCTTTATCACCCAAAGCTTCGTTTAGCAATTGACGTTGATACTCTTGATCTCCATAGACGGAACTAGCGAAAACAAGGAGAAGAAGAAGAAGTAGAAGAGGCGAAGAATGTGTGATCGAGGAATCAGCCATGTCAATTTGGGGTTAACGGAACCCTAGAAAAGCTACGATCGGACCTGAAAGTGAAGCACGAGAGACCATCTGACGACTTGACGTAACGCTCCAACTTTGTTCCTTATTTCTTGGGTTTTATTAATATATCTGAAATTAATTATTATTCGTTTTTTTGGCGGCATTGCTCTTATTTGTTTTTTAAAGATTAATATTTAACAACGTTCTTTTTGCATATAGTACCATTTTAATTTATTATTAATTTAATAAAAATGCACTATAATGGATGATTTAACTACCAATAATTTAATAATTATTAAACAATTTAATAATTATTAAACAGCGCTAAATTTATAATTTATCAATAAAATTATAATTTTTAGGAACATCAACCTTTGAGATAAGCTACTGAAAGAAATTTAAAAAAGAAAAGAAGATGTTAAATGAAGCAAAGCAATTTGTAAGAAGAAAATGCAATCCTTCTTTTGGACTATGATGAGTTGACTACTAATCACCAGATTCACCATTTGATATGGATCATTAATATACAGTATGAACCCTAGATTAACACTTTGTCGACTTTTGCTGGTTTCATTTCCTATCTAACAATCTCTCTACAGGGCTAGTATGCTTTCAAAGTTAAATATAAATTGCAAAAATAAATGCCAAAAAAGAGAAAATGAAGAAAAAAAAAGAGTTGCAGAAGCTGCTTCTTAAATCTCTACTACAACAATTTTTTATACATGAACCTTCCATATTTGGTTTACATGTTTGTACAAAGTATAAATTTATGAACCTATATGCCCCGTTTTCTCTTCTTACCCCAACGCAGAAACCGCAGGGCGAGAGCGGTCAAGGCGGTCCAGTTTCAAGCTTCCCTGACGAATGGAAACAAAGCAAAGTCTTGATTTAAGTTCTCTGCTCTGTAAGGGGACCAAAAACCTCAGAAGCTAATGTTGTGGTTAGTGTTCTGTCATGAAACCAACTGAGAGCAAGGCATTCTTATGGGAGAGAAGACAACGGTGAGTCTCGCGTGGTCTGAGAGAGAGTAATTTTCTGGCCATCTTCCTTTTTCCACTTCAGGAGGAAACAAAACTGCGTTCTTGACACTAAATCCAACGGTTTGTTCTTGGTTACCTTTTGCTTCTCCATCCGCTGCATCTCTCTGTTCTGACCAGTTCTGGTTCCATATTCTTTGCTGCAATGAGTTATATAAGCAATTGTCATGTGTATGATTTCAAGAGCAAGACCAAGGGTTTTAGAAGCTATTGACATTATCTTAAATTTCTATATCTAGATGTTCACGGGTGATGATTATGTTAAGCTATTGTAACCCAAACTACTACTAGAAACTACCTAAAGACAAGAAGAAGTTTTAGAGAGTAGTCTCTTTGAGAAATGTTACCTGAAACTCCTTGTAATCTAGAAGACCGTTTCCATCAGTGTCAGCTTGAATCCACAGATCTTTAATCTCTTTTGTCGTGAGTCCATTGCAATGACCTGTTAAATTGAGCTGTATAGAAAGAGAAGGAAATTAACAAAGAGAAAACTCTGAACATTTAGCTGTATAAGGCAATCATAGGAAATACGATTAATTGCGTACATATTCTATATACCTGCCGAAGAGTCTCACAGAAGCCCATGAATGTGATGTGGTCACCATCATTGTCGGTTTTCAGAAAGGCAAAAGCATCTTCAGCTGTTAGTGAAGCTCTTCTCAGTAGATACTGCAAATCAAAATGCTCTGATGTTACAGTGAGAATCATTTCAAGAAGAATGGCCAAAAAAGAGACCTTCTTCTTCATTAGTATCCTCTAATTTTAATGTTCAACCGTTTCAGGATCAACAAGTAAAATCTCATTTTGGATAGTATCAATTTAGACAGGGAAATGTACTAAGAGATGAAACTTGTTCAATTGAGTAGAGTCTTACCCTGAACATGCCAAACACTGCCTCACTCCAACTTGTTTTTAGCAACTTTCTATACCGATTTGGATTTAGAAGCCATATGAAATCCACAGCACATATGTTACCCCGATGATTCCGATGGCTTACCCACTGTTAAAACCAAAGATAACAACAGTTTCAGAATCCTGATCTCCAATTTAAAACATCAAAAAAATCTACAGCATACCCAAAAGTATTCTCCATATGAAGAAAGACAGTGACCTTGTGAGCATCTGAATCTGTATACCGATGAGCAGTGTCATAAGACGACACAAAACCCTGTGACCTGAGAAACTTGTAGACATGTCCTCGCTTACTTCCATTCCAATCTCTGCCACAACACAAATAGAAAGACAAGCAGAGGAACTTTTAGTAAATCTCCTCAGATGTAACTCATAATAAATGTATAATAATCTAGACAAGTTAAGTTACCCGCAAAGTATAATAGGCATAGGACTGAGATTAACTTCCTTCTGATAAGATTCAACATACTGAAGAATCTTATATACCTATCAAAACAAAATCTTATTTAGAAAGATACAAAATCATCACAATGATAGTAGTGGTAGTATAAGATTTAAGATGAGACTCTACCTGCTGCAATCTTACTATGGATAGTGTTGAATCATGAGGAAACAACAAATGAGTATTGACAATCAAAACTTCTTGATGAGCATCATACTGAGAGTAAGGAGGAACTAATTCTACATGTAGCAACTGCGCAACTCGGTCACCACAATCATTGAAAAGCAAATCCCTCGAATTCACAACTCTAAAATAGTCCTTATGAACAGCCGTAAGCAAACCTATATACCAAATCCAAATCACAAACATGAATAATACAGCATAATAAACAGAGCAAAACATCAACGCCAAAGAAGATTCAGAAAATTTTATACCATCACCACGATTGTTGGTACGACCAAGCTTATAACTAAGATAACCAGCGTCACCAAGTCTCTTCTCATACATATTAACAAGCTCTTCATTGCCTACCCAAAACTCCTAAAATTCAAAATCATCAAAATTAGAACACATAAAAGCAAAAAAAAAACAAAATGAGGAATTTCGTCTAACAACCTGCAAACATATGATTGAAGATCTTTCATACAATAACCAATCAAGGATTCGATGATTCCTTCCATGCCAATACGCTCTATTATCGCTCTCACGAAGACTTTGATCCTACATTTTCATAACGCCAAACATGTCAACACAAAAACCTCATCAAAATCAAATGATCTGATGAGAATTTAATTAGAAACCTTCTGAGAGAGACGTTTATAGATCGGAGCGAGGATATTGAAAGTAGTACATGAAATACAAGGTTGCTGATGCTGGTCTCTAATGGAAGATGAGATTGCATAGCTTCCTATCTTCGATATTCTCCCCTTCATATCTCTAAACTGCCGGGGAAAATATTAACGTAAAAAAGAAAAAAAAAATCTCCGGCGGTAAAAATTAAAAAAAGGAGAGAAAAAGAGAAAAAAGATAAAACGCAGAGGAAGAAGAAGAAGATGATGAAGAAGACGAGTCTCGAAGAAACGTCGTGACCACCCTTCGTTTTTTTTTGATTAAAACTGAACAAAATTTTAAAAAATTCCTCCTTAAATTAGAAAGTTTTAGCGATTAATTTGAGGCTTAGGCTTTTTTAGTTTTTTTTTTCTCTGTTAAAGCTTCGTCTCCCTTGCTCATGAACTATATAATATATACGTGCGTGTGCATGTAGTGAATGTGTTTTTATATAGAATATAGTATTAAGTGTATTTATGGTGCTGAAGCACTCTGTGATATCATATAACTTAAATTTATGGTCGAATTGCAATCTTTGTTATATAGAGATAACTAATGGCGGGGGAAAATGAATATTTTTTAAAAGAGGGTCGTTAAATATTATATTATCGAATTTTATTTATTTTTAATGATAAATGAATATTTCCGGAATTTGTTCGTAACTTTTAAAAGAGGGTCATTAAATATTATATTATCGAATTTTATTTATTTTTAATGATAAATGAATATTGCTTTCGATCAACGCACGATCTATGGGCGGCCCATGTTCTTCCTTTCGGCCCTCCATATAATTGATATAGGATTTGTTTTTCTTTTTATATTCCTTTATATACGAATTGTTTTTAATTAGGTTATCATCTTCATGAAAAGAAAAACAATGGATCGACAAAATAATGTGTTGTAGCCGTTCTTGTCGAAATCTTTGTTAAGTTTTTTTTTATTTGATGACGGTTTTGTGCCGGTTTACACAGTTGAAGTTTCGACACAACGATTAAAATAAGTTTCCTCGTTATAGAAAAAACAGTTTTTAGATATAACATACACAGTAGTTTTGTGATTAAGTGACAGTGACTATACATTAAAATTATTTATTTTGTTAAATCATTAAAATTATTTTCGATGATACGTGTTATACAAGAAAAAATATATACTAGTATTGGCCTAATTAGAACGATGTGAATTTTTTTTACTTCTGATTTATTACGTTTCACACACGTAATAATAAATACACTTTATGATAAAACTGTCAACGAAGATTTAGATTGGCTAGCGAGTTTGAATCCACAGAGAGGAAGAAAAAAAAAATACACTTTATGATACTGATGTCGTTCAGATAAACTGACTATGTCAAATAATTAAGCAGAATCTATTGCATCACATAAGTGTTATATTAGATATATTTTTTGGTAAGAGAATATAAATAGATATATGTAATGTCCTTTGATAAGACTTTAAAAGATTTTTTTGGTTATGCAGTTGGCCGAAAGCTTCGTAAAGCGACATGAAAATCAACCGACACCTCTACTCGTCGTTGCTCCTTCATAACCTTCACGAGTCAATTTCTTCACTCTCTTCCCGAATAAAAGTATTCTTTTTTTTTATAATGAAAAGTAATTCTTTTTCCAAATTTTACACACAATGTCAATCTTATATATAACTTAATACAACTGTTTTGATTGTTTAAGAATGCCATACGAACATTTGTCACTAATTATGAATACAAATGCCGATGAAAACTTTTAACTGTAAATTATTTTTCTGTATTTGCATTTGTATTTTGCTCTTCTTCTTTTTTTTTGACTACCATTTTCTACATGTTGCAACTTGCAAGTGCAATGACGTTTTATAATAGTATCTTAGTCCACTAGTTCTTTGGGCCACTAAAGAATACCCAAGTTTCTCAATGCAAGTAACAACACATCAAACTCTCTGTTTGGGTATGTCTTTTAGTATAGCCCTTTGGTGGGTATTAGTCTTTTAGAGGTCACTCTTATGGACCTGATAATTTTGAGACTCTGAGAAAACAAAATAAACAAGAAATTTAAAAGAAAATAATTAGAAAAGAAGACCCACTTCAAAATTTCTTACTACGATAAAAGATTAGAGACCAAACATGGTGAAAATTGATATAGCTATATCATCAAATAAAGATCTGTACTTTTAGTTTGTGAATTGTTCTAATCAAATTGGATCACGGTTCTTGGGTACACTTGACGTCCACCAAACCATCATTCGTTACGGTTAATATTCTCTGCGAATGGTTTAACTATTTGTTCTTAAAAAGACATTTTGTGTATCATGACTTGGAATAATAATTATTTTGAGACATCCTCTATCGAATAAGGGTAAGTCTACAATGCGTATCATTTTAGAATAAAAACGGAGAAAATACAAAAGAATCAGTAGTGGCCTTCAGTTTGGTTGCTTCCAAATCGAGCTTGGGGATAAAAAGGTACCGAAGCACAATCCAAAACCAAAAACTGAGCTATCTTTGGTTCGATTAAACCGAAACAAAATTTGATGGAAGGGGTTTAAACCGGCATGAAACATACAGACAAACAAAGACATACAAGAACCACAAAGTAATTGTCTAGAGAATAAACACAAAATCGACGGATACTTAATTATGTACAGCTGCAAAAGATGAAGAAGAAGTGCTTCTTTTACCTCTGCTATAACAAATCAACGTTGTTCTCTGCATTTTAAGACGAAGAATCTATGGCTTCGACTTGTTGTCGAGCAAGATACTTCTCTCTTCTCTCCTTCTGATAGATGATATAATAAACTCTGGTGAGTATGAAAATGAACAAAACCAAAGATCTTAGATCTTATATATAATGATATATTATTACCCATTCGTCAATGACAAGACCCTCCCCAACCACACGAGGACCTGTCTCTGGTGGAGGCTTCTTTCTTGATTCGACTGCAGCTTCAGCTTCATCCAATTGACGTTTCAGTTTCTCCATTGCCTGATCATTAGATCCGTAATCTTTCCTTATTAAAATGTTCAAACTAACGAATTTATAGTATATATGTGGTCTTATCAGGCATGAAAATCTACTTATAAAACTTACAGCACTGGGGCGGTCCACATCAAGAAAAATAACCCGAAGAACCTGCTCCACTGCTACTTGATTCTTTTGTTCATCAAACTGCAATAACAAACACCCAAAAATGTATTATCTATAACATGCTAAGAACAAGATGACTCAGAACATCTGATGCCTTAAAACTCTCTGAGACGGAATCATCCTTTGACAACCTCAAATTGCATTGCATTAGCGTATAAGAGTCATGCGAGTACATGTATATATATTCTAAGATTGAATAAAATTGCTTTCAAGTTTCAACGATGGAGTTCTGAATAAACAGATAAGAGTTAGAAAGGAGTGACATAACATACCAACTCAGGCACATACTCTACTCCTGGTTTCACTTTCAAGCTCATAATCTTAAACTTAACCTTGCTCTTCTGATTCAACTGCTGTTTTTCATTGTTCTCTGGGTGTTCCACAAACTTAAACACTGCAGTTGAACATGTTTACAAGGATCAGAGGCTATATAAACTAGTTGGAGTATACAAAACCAAATAAGACATTGTTGTTTTTCCACAATCTCATTACCAGTTGCAAAGACGCTCTCTCCTGGAGCCAAAACACCACCAGGTGGACGCATGTAACAACTTTTAGGTGCAGTTGTTTGAAACTAAAACAAGAGGAAATAGAGTAACGTAAATGAAAAAAGCACCACAAATGTATAATCTTAACTACAAATAGAAAAAAACAAAGTCAACAAAAAGTCAACTTCTCTTCACTAACTTACATAGTTTTGCTTAACTTGTTCCCAGAAAAAGTATTAAGCTTTATGAATGATAACATTACCTTAAATGCAGTATGAGATTTGCTTGTATTTTTAATCTTGATTGCGCTGCGTACTTGTTTCCCAGGTTCATCTGAAACACACAAAAAACCTCAAATTCTAACTTATTTCTCTAAATCTTGATTAAGTTTGAAATTAACTTTCATAGAGAGAGCTTCTAAAGAATCCTATCTTCATAACTTCGATTTCTCTAACTACAAAAAAAAATCAGATTTCAGAACTAAATCAATCAAGCTGGGGAAATACGTACAAGGGAAATACAGATAACTGGAAGGATCTAATCGGAGACGACGACGAGTTGGAAGAAGTGATCTCGCGAAGGAAGAAACAGTCAAAGCAGGGGACGGTTTCGAGACGGCGGAAGCATCTGTATTCCGAATTCCATGGCGGCTGCTACGGTAGTTTTGGCTTTGGTTCTGTGTGAAGGCCGAAGAAGATGAGGAAGTGGTGGTGGTTCTTCTCTGCCAAAACGGAAATAGCTTGAACAGCTTCTGATTCTGACGGTCACCGATTTCCATCGGAGTTTAATCAATTTTCCGTTGACCGGAGAACGAACAAACTTGGACTTTCGGATAATATTGTTTCTAGGTAGAGAGACAAATTTTTGTGAATTTCAAAGAAGGAAACAATCGACAAAAAATGGCGTTTTGTTTTTTTGGACTTTTACGACTGCGTCTGCGCGATGGTCACGAGTTTTAAGTCGGATTTTTTTTTTGTTAAAAGATATAATCGGATTTTAAGATGATTTTAGTAGTTTTAAAAAATTTTAGGTGTGAACACGAGTTTTGACAAACTTTGAAGTTGAAGTCCAATGTCTGCTTTTTTTTGGCGGGTTAGCATTTATATAAGGAATTGAAAAATTTGTTAGTGGTTGAATTAATTTTTTTTATTCGTTGTTGTGTTTGCATTTGGTTGGTAAAGGCTTATATTTCATATTTCAACACAAAAAAAAACATATAATAATTTTTGAATGTGATTGATTGACGGAATAACAGCGATTGAAAAGATTTGAAACCAATCACATAACTTCATAGAATTATGATTGTGTTATTTTTCAAATTGATTTTAGAATTTTAGATCATATTGAAAATAAAGGCAAAAAACAAAAACCCAAACTAAGTTTTAATATAAGTGAAAGTGGTTATTTTAAGATATCTAAAGAAAAATTAAACCCATGAAATTTATAATTGTACGGAATTATAAATAGAACAAAATTACTAATAAGTTACAAAAATTTAATTTTAAACATGTTCAAAATCTAAACTCAACATAAACTTTTTTAAGTTCTAACACAAATTTGTATTCGTCGATTTTTCTTTGGCACAGAAACCAAGCGTCGACTTCTGCCAGCATCATTGGACCTTTTCTTCCAATGTCATGTCGTCTCCTATCTCTGGTTGGTGTGATTCGGCTTCCATATCTTTCTCTCCACTTTGTTGTGCTTACCGTTTTGCTCAGCAACCGTTTCGACCGTTTTACCTAAAAACCAACATTTTTATTCGTAGTTTTATCAGGTTTATCAAACAAAACTGCATCCATTTCTAGTTTGTCTGGAGAAAAATCTTTTAAACTCAAGTTTTCCAACATTAGTCTCATCTAATAAATCAAATTGATCACTTCTAACATACCAAATTAATTAGTTTTTATTTAAATAATTTCTTTTATCATATATATCATATATTTTCAAATTATTTACTTACTAAATTTTTTAAAAAACCGTAAACAAACATTTTCATCACGTTTTCAAATTACAAGTTTAGAAATCACGTTTCAACCCCAATTTTCGCGTTTCCAAAAATTTTCAATGAGAAATGGACTGTTGAGTTTCTATACTACCTAACTTTTTCCAATACAGGACTCTCAATAACTAAAAAATATATGTAGAACAAACCCCTTTTCGTGTCTTACAAGAAAACGGATATAACTAATAACGAGATTAAGAAAAGAAATAAAGTAAGTCTTTCTTTAACAAAAAACAAAAATAAAAGTAAGTCTGTCTTTAACAAAAATAAAATAAAGTAAGTCTTTCCAATCAACTTCTAATCGAACATAAGGCTGCAGCTGACATCACCCGAGTCTATATAAGTCCCATACATTTTGCAATTTCAACATAATTCAAAAATCACATACAAATCCATACGAACGAGGAAAAAAAGCTCCACCGATACCATTTTATTCAACAAGAAAAAAGGTAATAGGCTAGTAGCTAACTTTTATGCCAGCTCGCCGTCGTCTCCGATTATAGACTCAGTTTTAGAAGCCCAAATACAGCAGGTAGAATAATTTACCCAATACAGAAAATTTCGCTATAGTTCGTAAGTTTTAGAATAGGAAAGGTACTTTAATTATGGTAATTAACACTTAAAATTTATTTTTTTCTTTCTAAATTGCCTAAATGTTGAACACGTTTTTAAAAAGGAAAGTAAGATCTTCATTTTTATTATATATATATATATATATAAAAGATTTTTTAAATCTAGTCATATGATTTTATGCAATTTATATTTTAATTTGTAAATAAATAATATTTGTTTATATTTCCAAATTCCAATCTAAGATCCTTTAAAACTTATGGTTTACGCTTTTTTTTTTCTAAAGAAACACATGTGACAATATTATCTTAAAATAAACACATGTCATAAATTTTATAATTAGATAACATAAAACAGGTTTATTCATCAAGTTATGGGAAATTTCTGTGATAAGCACTCAGCTAACGAGTTCAAGTAGAAAAAAAGGAAGAAGTCCTTATTTTTGGCAGGTATTTACTTTTTTTTTTGTTTGGCACGTTTTTGTTTCTTCTTTAACACTTCTCCAAGTAAAATTTTGTTATTTAAAGTCAAACAACGAAGATTAAAATAAAGAGTTAGAAGAATCACTTCAAATTAAACCCCAGAAAAAAAACAACGAAGATTAGTTACAGCTACAAAGATGAACCAAATCGCGCTTTCAAGATCCGCCGCCGTGAACTCCCTCCAGTACCTCCGTCCATTGTCCGCAGCTATTCTGATTCTGCTATCCTCCCTCGCCGCTTCCACCACCACCACCACCGTCCGCAACTTCACCTCTACCGCCAGACCTTTGAACAGGTCTCTTTAAACTTTATGATTTTGTGAAATTTGAACTAGAATCTAGACATTTGGATTTGACTGCAGATTTTCAGTAGAAATCTTAGGATTGATTTGTTCGTTATACGTTTGTTTTGTATACCAAGTTAAGCCGCCGGCGTCGCCACTAGTCTCCACCTCCAGGTAAATACGTCAAGACTTTGCCGTCAGGGATTCACTTCCTTTTTCCGCTTGTGGATCGTATTGCTTATGTTCATTCTCTCAAGGAGGAAGCTATTCCGATTGGTAATCAGACTGCGATTACAAAGGATAACGTTAGCATCCACATTGATGGTGTTCTATACGTTAAGGTTATCTTCGTTTCAGATCCTCTGGCCAACTTTTGTATAAATTTTGATGTTCTTCGTAATTGCTGATGTTGATTTGTCATTGATCTTGAGTTTCTTGCAGATTGTAGATCCTAAGTTGGCCTCTTATGGCGTTGAGAATACAATCTATGCTGTTGTCCAGTTAGCTCAGACTACTATGCGTAGTGAGCGTGGTAAGATCACGCTTGACAAGACTTTTGAGGAACGAGACACTCTCAATGAGAAGATTGTGGTTCGTTCTCTTTACTTCTTTGTCTCTGGTTAAGTATTTTGTTTGCTTTAATGTACTTGAGCTCCGTTTCAAATTGGAAGGAATCAATTTGTTTAGCCATTCATCAATTTGTTTCACCACAACATTTTTTGTTTGTTTGGGCTGTTGCTCTCCAGGTGAAGCAGAAGCAATATTAGCTAGAGCACAAGCAACAGCTAAGGGACTGGCCTTGTTATCTCAATCTCTTAAGGCAACTGGTGGAGCTGAGGTGAGTTCATAAGATCAAGCAGCGGTTTCTAAACATGATTTCCACAATTTTGAGTTTAATTAATTAACTTAGCTGTTAATACTTAGCTCTAATCACATCTACTTTCTAAGCTTATCCTTCCTTAGGATTATCTAATGGAATAATGTTTTTTTTTTCTTTCTTGTTAGGGTACAACAATGCTGCTTCCGAGTTCTGCTGCAAATCCTGCTAACATGATCGCTCAAGCTATGACAATGTACAAGAGCTTCGTCAACAATGGTGGTCTTCCGGAAACTTCAGCAATAGGATCCTCTACCAACGCTGTTGTTGACAAACATCAATAGAAGCTATGGTAGCTGAACCAGGGAACCAGATTATCTGAAAGAGATTTTGCACCAGATTTGGTTATTAAAGTTGGCTTTTGTTATCTCTATTTCAATATATTGCACTCTTGCTCTGTTTTTCTTTTGTTGCTATTGTCTAATTGGCACAAGAACTTGTGAGCAGTTTTGGAACTTTGGCTAAAACCAATAACGTAAGAGTGGTTGAGAATAAGTTTTTTTTTCCCTGTGGACTTAAAAGCAATCTTTTCCTGTGAATTTTTTTGATTAAAAAGTTAATAAGCATTCTATCTTGATGTTTTTTCTAATGTCGTAAACTTTTTTTTTTTTGTTGCATAGTACACAAAATGTTTCTATTTCTCTCTTTTTCTTATATATATAGCCTTTAGAAGAAAAATCTTATCTGCAAATTGCAACTGTGAAAGACAAACAAATGTATAAACGACAGTTTCGCGTGACATCTCTCGCCACCTGATCAATAATTGATTCTCTACAAAGTCTCAATTTCACACTTTTTAGCTCTAAGCATAAAGACACAAACCACTTTAATCTTCTCTGGAATCTCACATTCTGCCACAATAATGCAGCTCTGAACTTTGGATATTTGGTTCGACTTTTCCTACACACTAGCATCAATCTACTTCAATGTGCAAAAGATATTCATTTAAGATTAAACCGGTTTTATTGTATTACACCGGTTTAAGATCAGCACAAAGGGTCAAGCCACAAATGATACAGATGGGTTAGATGGTTAGAATGTGGAGTCCGTGTGTAACTCTGTATGTATCATATAAATCTTGGCTTTTGGTTTTGTGATTAGGCTATGTAACTCTGTACGGATCATGTAAATCTTGGTTTAGGTTTTTTGTGTGTTTTAATTTATGGGTCAAAGATTTGTTTATTTTGGTTGATCAATGCTTATCTAATCCACTTGATCTAAGGACATTTGATACATTCACTTATTGTGTTGTTTTGTTCTTCTGTAGCCAAACCAGCTACAGCTTCAACATCAGCTTCAGAAACACGGCAAGTTTCTGATAAACGAGGTCATAGTTTCACATTTCGAGAACTCGCTACCACGACAAACAACGTCAAGATAGAATCTTTGATTGGAAGAGGTGGATTTAGAGGTGTATTCAAAGGAACGTTAGAGTAGTGGACAGGTAATTAAAAAAAATCTATAACCTTTAATAGTTTCTCCTGTTTGTTGTAAAACTGTGAAAACATCTCTGAAACGTTTGGTTTTGTTGTTGGTCTTATTTCAAGAATGTGGCTGTTAAAATGCTTGATAAGTCTGGTCCTCAAGGAGACAAAGAGTTTCTTGTGGAAGTCCTAATGCTTTCACTCTTGGACCATGAAAACCTCGTGACATTGTTCGGTTATTGCGCTGAAGGCGATCAAAGACTCCTTCTCTACAAATACATGCCTCTTGAATCTATGGATGATCATCTTCATGATAAAAAAGGAGATTTTGATTAAAGTTTACATTTTGAAATCTGTTTTTATGTTTTTGTTATTTGCCAGATCTTGGAAGTGATCAAGAAGCTTTAGATTGGAGCACAAGGATGAAGATAGCTGCAGGAGCGACTAAAGGCTTAGAGTATAATCAAAATGTAGCAAACCCACATGTGATCTACAGAGATTTGAAAACTGCAAGTATACTGTTGGATCATAGATATATGCCGAAGCTCTCAGATTTTGGACTTGCGAAGTTTGGTCCGAGAGATAATAAGTCTCATGTCTCTACTACAGTTATGGGAACTCACGAGTATTGCACACCAGAGTATGCGTGTAGTGGGAAGCTGACCTTGAAATCTGATATTTATAACTTTGGACTTGTGATGTTCGAGCTTATCACTGGACGTAAAGCTCTTCTGGACTCAAGTGATAGCGTAGGTCCAAGTGGCTTTCTTGTGAATTGGGTAATGCTCTGAATCTTATTTGATTAAGAAGTTGATTACTTATAACCATTTATGATCCTTAATGATTTGTGATACATATTAGTTAATGTTTGTTTTATGTGTTTCTTTTCTTAACAGGCACACTCGTTGTACATGCGAAACGAGACAATGATTATTATAGATCCAAAGTTATATAAAGAAGGTCATGTCATGAAAGCAACTCTGATAAGAGCTCTTGAAGTGGCGTTTATGAGTTTGAGAGAAGATGCATACGTTAGACCATCGATCAGCGAGTTAGTTGAAGCTCCAGATTACATTGTTAAACATACATCGAGCAAGAAAAAGAGCATTGATCTTGGACGAGGAGGATATATGGAGAAGACGAGGATGTTGAATGTTAATGAAGACGAAGAAGAAACTGAAGCTCTTGGGAGAAAGAGAGCCGTTGCTGAAGCTAAGTCTTGGGCTATTAAATCGAGGCATAAGAATAAGCCACCATCCTCAGTTCTTAAGAGTGTTGAAAGTGAAGAAGTGTTTTAAATGCTTCTTTTCTCTTAAAGTTAGACATTTTTTAAAAACCTTTTCTTACCTTAAACTGTCTAAAATCTTTACTCTTCTGTTTATGGTAGCCATGGCTCATTGGGTCATCTTGATATATTATCCTAGTGGATGCTTATCTTTTCCTATTTCGGTTCAGTTTAGATAGTGGTTTGAATTTAATCTGTTTGGTTTTCAGTTTAGATTTGGTTTGATTTATTTTGTCATGATTTGGTTTGGTTATAGTTAGGAAACAACTTTAAATAATAAGTTAGTTAATATTATATCTATGTTACTTTAGCAAAAAGAAATTTTTTTGTAATAAGATCATATCTATTTTAATATATATTATTTAAAATATTATGTTTTAATAAATTTGGTTTATTTGCTTAGATTATACGAAAATCGATTAAGGTTAGGTTTGGATTTTTAAACTGTAAAACTAATTGGTTTATACTTTACAAAAAAATGTGATTTGGTTCCGGTTAAAGTATTTCACTTTGGTTATGTTAGTTTTCCGATAAAGTTTTCTTGTCCATTTCTAATTTATTTCAAAATGAAATATGATTTAAGGAAATTAATATGTAGAATAATTAGGAGCAAACCAACTTGTGATTAAGAGTTTCATACCGCATAAACTCGCTTGTTGCATTTGCTAAGTATCAAACATAAATTTTTTTTTGACATCATTTTGATCTATAAAATTAGATCTATAACCTAATTCCTACTATGTGGGAACAAAATAATGCGATTTGCTGGACCCACATAGCCACTTGACTGCGTTTACTAAGTAACAAACCAATGATGTACACGTAATGTAAAATTACTCTGTCAAAATAAGAAAGACTAAAAACGATGTCACAGTTTTTTTTTTTGTGATATAAATGAAAAAAAAAAGTGCCATTGAAATTGGGGGAGAAGAGGGTAAAACCAGAAAAAAAAACCCTTCTTGTTCGCTGGCTTACTCGTGCCCTCGTCGGCTTACTTTGTCAGAATCTGAAGAATTTCTTCACCGGAGACTAACCTTTCTCTTCTTCTTCATCTTCTTCTCTTTTTGCTTTACTTGTGAAGACAGGATTTTAAAGCTAAACTCTTGGTGACGCCGTCGAGAGAGAGATTGAAGTAGAAGAAATTGAGGTAGAGAAATGTATGTAGTTCTTCCGCTTCAGCGATCTGATTCTGGATCGAATGTTGATTTAAGGGTTTACCAAACTTGGAAAGGCAGCAATGTGAGTGGAAGAACTCAGATTAGCTCTTCAGATTGCCATTAATCAGTTCTCACGCTGTGGCACAACACCAGCGTTGCTCTTTTTATGGGAATGTAAAGCTTGACTCGGATTTATTGCTTTCTGAGCAGCGGGATTTGTATTATGTGGTATGACTTCCTTAACAATCCTCTTGTATGATTTAGATGGACAACTAAATAGCTCTTAAGTATTTTCTAGTGACGCGGAAACCTATTAATTTGTAAAAAACTAAAAAGTAGTTCATTCGTATCCATGATTTGTACAACGGGTAAAGGGAAACCACTTCAACGTTGATAACTAGGATGTAAATTAATGGAGGACATTCATCAATGAAACTCTGTTTACACCTTATTTCACTTATGTCTTCAACTTATTGTCAGTATGGTGTGTTCAGGTTGTACTTGCATATGGTGCTGAAAGTGACAAAGATCTTGGCATTCCAGGTGAGGTATGCCCATTATAAGTTTCATGTGGCAGAATTAGGTTTTGACATAAGTTAGTGGATTTTGGTTGCTTATACTTGCTGGGTATCCATGCTGATGTATAAATTTGACTTAGTTTGGTAGAGTTTGAGTGGTATATACTCTGCCAGAGAATTCGTCTGGTGGTATAACGGGCATCCCGACTACAGCAGTTTGAAACCTGACTTGAAAAGGTCCGACACAGCTGTTATTCTTGGCCAGGTACTCTAATAACGGCTGAAATTGATGGAAGATGGTGTATACAAATGAGCTCAAATCAGCTAACTTCTGTTTACGGTCTTCTGCTCTCCAGGTAAAAATTTGAATTTATAGATTCAGTTGGCATATAAGATTCCGATTCATTATCAAAGAGTTCATTACCATTGATCAAGTTATTCAGAAGTAATATTTCTCTTTCAGCGATTTATTTTCAAATTCTATCTCTTGAAGGTAATATGTGTTACAGTGGTTCATGTGGAAGGACTCCTGCAGATTGCACTGCGGTTTCTATGAATGATGAACTCCAAAGTGCGAGGGCATCAGCTGCAAAGGCTGAGGCAGATATTCTTTCAATGTTAACTGAAAAGGTAATTGAGTATTAACTTGAAAAGTTTGGAAATTTATATTTTACTTTGTATTGCTTTCTGCTTGTTGACCTTTTTGTTCATTTTGATGCAAGCGAAACAGATGCAGATTGATCTTTATCAAATTGAGGTGGTGTTGAGCTGCTCAATTCAACTGGATATGGTAAGTATTCTTTTATTACCAACCATTTCTCTCTCCATTAAAACAACACTCAACTTAGCCACATTATCTTCCAAAAGGAGGTTTACAGTGTGTGTTTTTTTTGGCTAGATAAATGCTCGAGCAACTTATAGTCGTGCATATGGTGGTGCTCACTCTGATATATACTTACCACCTGAAAATGGGGTTGAGTCTTTGTCTGCAGGAGAAAATTCACTGGAGAATAACTTATCGAGTGAGGAATCACTTCCTCGAAAAGAATTGTTGCTGTATCTACCTAGATCTTATCATCCTCTATTGCTTTACCAACACAAGAAAAGCATAAGAAAGACGACGCCTCATAAAACAGTAATTTCCCCAATGATATGATCATTGAGTAGATTGATGATGTATTTTAGCTGAGGTAAATAAAAATAAGTAAATAAAAATACATGGTTGATTTTTTCAGGCAGACACGGTATTATCAGGAACTCCACCAATTCCAGCTGATTTCCTGATCTCTAAGGGCACTAAGGTTTTGGTCATTACCGGTCCAAACACAGGAGGTAAAACCATTTGCTTGAAATCAGTTGGACTCGCTGCTATGATGGCAAAATCAGGTAAGCCATATGAAACTTACAATTTCTTTTGTTATTTCCTTCTGTGAGTTTAAACTACACCAAAGATATAAAAGGCGTCGGGAGAGAGGGAGAGAGATTTCAATCACTTAGTATTTTATCAATTTAAATGATTGTATGTTCTAGCATCTGAATCTGCACACGTACCCTGGTTTGACAACATTTATGCTGATATTGGTGATGAAAAATCTTTGCTGCAGTCATTTTCTACCTTTTCTGGTCATTTGAAGCAAATTAGTGTAAGTCTGATTTTCTCTGTTGTTCACGCCTTTCGCCACAAGGTGATATTACTTTCAACAGATTTCTCCTTAAGTACGGGTCATGTCAATGGTTTCTTATGAACCAAGACCAAGCAGAGTTAAGAATATTGGCATGGCCAAATGTGTCCTTTTTCTAAGACTCAAGACACTTCTAAATCTTACGACAGCATGATTTAATGGGATGATATAACCTTTGTCGGTTTGGAATGATAATTTTATCGGTTTTGAAGATGTAACTCTCTTGATTTATAGCAACTTATGTTTCTCTTACTCTGATTGGTTAACTTGCAGGAAATTCTCTTGCATTCAACAAGCAGATCACTTGTGTTGTTTGATGAAGTAAGTTAAAATACTGGTCATGACATGTTTATCTAACTTTTCGAAAAGGGGAAAACAATGGGAAAACCATTATATGGAAGAATCTGCTTTAAAACTCTTGTGTGCTATTAACAGGTTGGGGCTGGAACAAATCCGCTTGAAGGAGCTGCATTAGGGATGGCAATTCTCGAATCTTTTGCAGAAAGCGGTTCTTTACTCACGATGGCAACCACACATCACGGAGAGCTTAAGACACTGAAATACAGGTTTTAACTGCACCTGCCATTTTTTTGGATCATCCAAGGTTCTTTAGAGTATATTTAGTAATTTTCTTTTATTTTTGCTTCTTTTGTAGCAATTCCGCCTTTGAGAATGCTTGCATGGAGTTTGATGACCTTAACTTAAAGCCCACTTTCAAAATCTTATGGGGAGTACCAGGTTTAGCTACTGGCTATTCTAGACTCTTTAGTGATCTGTTTTCTTACCTCTGAATTGGAATTAATTTTAAAAATGTTTCACCAAACCAAGTTTAAAAATGATTGTCAGGTCGTTCGAATGCAATAAACATAGCTGAAAGATTGGGGCTTCCATGTGAAATCATTGACAGTGCTCGTGAACTCTATTGCTCTGCAAGTGCTGAGATGAATGAGGTCATACTTGACATGGAACGGTATAAGCAAGAATAGCAGCGGCTTTTAAATGAGTCACGCCATTATATAAGGTAAGAATCTATGGCTGTATTAGAGATTTGACTCCTAAAGAACTTTATGAAACAAGATTCAAGACCTGAGAGTGAGGAACGTGTACTCTTATGAGCTTAATGTTCATGTTTTTTTTTTTTGGTTCTAGACTCGCAAGAGAGCTTCATGAGAATTTACTTACAGCCCAAAGGAAAATTAACGACCATGCCACTAGAGAAAGACTAAAGATGAGACAAGAACTAACTCAGGCTGGTTCGATGACTCGTTCTACACTTCGCAGAACATTGCAACAGTTTCGCCCATCTGCTGCACAATCTTCTCAGTTAAAGGTAGCTACACAACTCCAAACAAAAGTCGAAACGACCAAGGATGGAGATAATGGAACTCCATCATCATCTGTGGTAGAGAGATGATCAATTTCTGGTATCTAAATAAGTTTAAGCCCTTTAAAAGGTATCTAATTATCTGGTTTTGATCTTTGAAACTGAACCATGTTTCTAGGCTAACAGAAGCTGTTGCTCAAAAAGAATTTAAGAAGCTTCCTGAAGTCGGTAGCTCGGTGTTTGTTTCTTCTCTTGGCAAAAAAGCGACTGTTTTGAATGTAGAACAGTCTAAGAAAGAGATCTTAGTTCAAGTAGGCATGATGAAGATGAAAGTGAAACTGACTGATATTGTGGCCTGAATCTAAGTGGCACGGGTATATTCATTAGTGTCTAAACCAACACCGGTATATTAACTATCCTCTTATATGATTTAGATGGACAACTAAATAGCTCTTAAGTATTTTCTAGTGACGCGGAAACCTATTAATTTGTAAAAAAACTAAAAAGTAGTTCATTCATATCCATGATTTGTACAACGGGTAAAGGGAAACCACTTCAACGTTGATAACTAGGATGTAAATTAATGGAGGACATTCATCAATGAAACTCTGTTTACACCTTATTTCACTTATGTCTTCAACTTATTGTCAGTATGGTGTGTTCAGGTTGTACTTGCATATGGTGCTGAAAGTGACAAAGATCTTGGCATTCCAGGTGAGGTATGCCCATTATAAGTTTCATGTGGCAGAATTAGGTTTTGACATAAGTTAGTGGATTTTGGTTGCTTATACTTGCTGGGTATCCATGCTGATGTATAAATTTGACTTAGTTTGGTAGAGTTTGAGTGGTATATACTCTGCCAGAGAATTCGTCTGGTGGTATAACGGGCATCCCGACTACAGCAGTTTGAAACCTGACTTGAAAAGGTCCGACACAGCTGTTATTCTTGGCCAGGTACTCTAATATATGGTTTGCGATCCTCATATTTTGTCAAGGACGCCTTAAATTTTAAGAATCAGATAATTCTACCCTCTGAACAATATATTGCTCCTTTGAATTATTATTTAGCTTTATTGTATGATGGAATTGATTTGAGGTCTCAAATTCTTTATCTACAACCATAATATGTTTTTCATTTACATTTTATCCTCTCCCGTGTCTTATCATTTTGACCAGTACACCTGCTTGTGCATGCAAAATTAGTTGGTATGGGTTGACATGTGTAGTTTTATCTTAGTGCGATTAATTTACTTTGCGTAGTGCTGCCTCTTTTTCTTGGTTAGCTATCCTTACAACTCTTAACAGGATTTACATATCAACAACAGTTTGATACCAAACTTTTCCAGTAAATACATTTCTCAAGACCTCTCTGACATATGAGTCCTTCAAATCTTAGGGTAATGTAGCTCTAGATGTTGCTCGGATTCTCTTAAGACCGACAACAGAGTTGGCGTCAACTGATATTGCTAGACATGCTTTATATGCACTGGAAGAAAGTTCTATAAGGTCCCGTTTAATTAGTTGAATCTTGTTCTATTCCATCTTCCGTATAGTTGACAATCAACTATATTCCCTGATACAAAGTTGTAACGCGTTCAGGAAGGTGTATCTCATCGAAAGACGGGGGCCAGTTCAAGCAGCATTGACTGCTAAAGAGCTTCGAGAAGTTCTTGGTATCATTCATATTTAAGTCATATACTGAGCTTTTGATTGTTTTCGATAGATCCCACAAAAATGTCAGAGAGGAAATAACATAAGAAAGCCAATTGTGTCTGGGTGGGGCTGGGGTCCTAGGATCACTAGAAATAATAATGTGGTTTGGTGGTTTTGGGTGTGTACTGCCATTTTTCAGCTTGTCCCTATATAAAGAGAAGTGTGGTTAAATGAAAATCATTTGGCGTTTACCATTCCTTGGATAAATGGGTATGACTCACTGGTCTCTCTAAGTAGAAGAAAAACTATATTTTAGGATAGAATCAGACGTTGGTGAATGTTTTGCAATTCACTATATTAGACGTTCAATAGCAAAAAGTTATCCTTTGTCTTAATTTGCTTGTCTTGACCTTCTCAGGTTCAAATTTGCAGTATGGTGCTGAAGGCCATTGGTTACAAGTCAGTTCCAATCAACGGTTTACCTTTTGATCAGAAGAAAGGTGGTATAGTATGAAAGTGTTGTGTGATTAATATGTTTATCAGAAAAAGTTGAGTTATTCTAACTTTTGTGTGCCCCAATTGCATGTTTCAAGGCATTGTCCCAAATGTTAAGGTTCGAGTAGTTAGTCACCCTTTAGGAGGCTTATCACAGACTGAGCCGGGCTTATACGTATGTGGATGGCTCAAGAGAGGACCAGTAGGCATAATTGCCACAAACCTTTACTGTGCCGAAGAAACGGTAAGCAACAAACTTGTCCACCTAAAAACTGATGTTCTTTAGTTTTAGATTGGAAGATTGAAATGTGTTTGTTTGCAGGTTGGTAGCATAAGAGAAGACATAGAAGAAAGGTGTTTGTAAGAGCGCAAAAGCAGGAAGCAAACGGGTGAAGAAGGTAGAGTTTAGGGGGTGGGAGAAGATTGATGCCAAAGAAAAGCAAATGGGGACTGAGAGAAACAAACCCAGAGAAAAATTAGTCACATGGGATGATCTTTTAGCTGCATTGCATCCAACTGGCACTGAGGGCCCATTTCGGTTCAGTTTAGATAGTGGTTTGAATTTAATCTGTTTGGTTTTCAGTTTAGATTTGGTTTGATTTATTTTGTCATGATTTGGTTTGGTTATAGTTAGTAACCAACTTTAAATAATAAGTTAGTTAATATTATATCTATGTTACTTTAGCAAAAAGAAATTTTTTTTTTTTAATAAGATCATATCTATTTATTATCTAAAATATTATGTTTCAATAAATGTCGAGCGGTTTAGACAAAATTAGGTGATAATAGAGTACCAAAAATACCAAACCAATGAATGATAGACCAAACCAAATGGTTAATGATTGTTATAACTCTGGGTAAAAAATAAAAACCCCAGATCATTCTAAACATCAGAAAAAAAAAAAATTGTTCATCGGTTACGCACTCTTCCCCGCCGATACGCACTCTTCGTCTACCTTCTCGGTTAGATTTTTCGTTCCTGTCTCCTTTCGATTCTTCGATGATCGTGTTGATTTGTATCTGAATTTAATCTCTCTTGATTTTTCAATTGAAACTTAACCCCCAGATCATTCTAACAAACAAGGAACCTTCGTGGATTTTGCTCTCTTTTTTTCACGCCGGAGAGGATGGGTCCGATCGAATCAGAGGAGTATAATGGCGTCGACGTCCATGGATGGAAGCAAGTCGCTTCTCGGAAGCGCATTCGGAAGCAAAAACCGGCGGCGAAGGGAACGAACGGTGCGGCGGAGGAAACAGCAACGCCGGATTGGGAAGTGTCTCTTGCCAAAGCTGCGGCAAAGATTGGTCCTTTTGATCTTACGGATTTCCTCGAGCGAGTACCGGTACTTACATGCTATGTGAAATTCTGATCTTAAATCGATAAAACCCACAAATCAAATTTCATTTTTTGTTCGTTTGTTAATATATAGGACCCGTATCCGCCTGTGTCGTCGTATCGGATTTCGAGATTTCTCGATTACTATAAGAGTGCACTTTCCGGAGTACCTTGTCCATGGCGTGAGATGTTCAAGGAGTCTGATTTGCCCAACCTGTTCGATGTGTTCCATGTGAGCTATTTCTTTTACAAAATTCTAGGTTTGATTCATCGTGAAGCTGATGATTATATATCTTTTTATAAACAGGTTCCATTGTCTTATATTCCTGAACCTGCCTACCAAACATCAGTCGATTGGCTCGACCAACAAATTTCGGATATGTCACTCTGTGACTTCGTATTGTGTACGTTTAATTATATTCTCTGTGACTTGTTTATACAACAAGGAGGGCAGCTCACTGGTTTGTTAGTAGGACATCAACCAGGTGTTCGTTGCAAATCTGAGGTAAAATTATTCTGTTGCTTTCACTTATGTCTGTGTTATTGAATGGTGTATCCACTTACCTTTGTTTGCACTAACTCCACTGTATATGTTCTATTTGTTTTACCATTAGGTTGCAATATTTGTTACATTAGCAATGATAGTGCATAGCAAACCTCATGTCTTGACTAGGGTTTTGCCTGCTCTGAGGACGCAGCGTCAATATCGAGGACAGGGCCGCATTCCCCTTACAATTTGGTTGATTGCTCAGGTTCGTGTGATCCCTCATGTGAACTAGGACCAGAGTGTTGAAAGTTGTGTTTTCTGTGATCTGTATTCTGACAGCTCTTCAACTGTAAAATGTGGATAGGCCTCCCAAGACAATTTACCTGTAGGCTTGTATTCATGGGCGCATAACTTGTTACCACTAGCCCGTAGCAACCCTCAGTCAAGGGATGTCATCCTGAAGCTGGTTGAGAAGTGAGTCGAAAGTTTTCTTGTGATCTCCTCTGCTGTATATACAATCATCTGATATTGTTTGTTTATGCAATTTTCTTATTAGAATTTTGGCAAAACCAGATGCTCTGACCATACTTGTAAATGCTCCTGTTTGGGAGGGAGAGCTACTGATTCCACCTCATTCATTTGTGATCTTGCTGCTGCTTACATTCCCTGCCACATCCACAAGAGAGGAGGTAGGTAGTCGTATTGGAATTTATAAAAACAAAGCCCTGATGCGTTTGTAGCTTCTGATCACAAGCGTGGTCTCTGCACACAGAATACAAGTAGGTTTGAGGCAATTTATCCCTTGTTGAAGAAAGTGGCTCTTGCCGGTACATCAGGAAGTGAGGAAATAAAACAGATATTCACTTTTTCTCTTATATTAGCTAGAGAAGGTATTAGTAACAAAACAAAACTTTGAATCCTTGAGTTTTCTGCTTCCCTCTCTCTTCTCCAAATAGAATTCCAATAAGTTACCGTTGTTGCAGGAAATACTGTTTTAGCCAAGGAAGCTACCGCAATAGCTATCTGGTCTCTGACCAAAAACGTTGATTGCTGGAAGCACTGGGAGAATATCTACGAGAAGAATCTAGAAGCTAGTGTTGCTCTTCATAGAAAGCTTGTAGGGCAATGCAAGGACAGTACACTAGGAAGCAAGGCAATGATTCAACAGATATTCACTTTTTCTATGAAATTAGCTGGAGAAGGTATTAGTAACAAACCAAAACTTTGAATCCTTGAGTTTTCTGCTTACTTTTCTCTTCTCCAAATAGAATTCTAATAAGTTACCGTTGTTGCAGAAAATCCTGTTTTACCAAAGAAAACTACAGCAATTGCTATCTGGTCTCTGACCATAATCGTTGATTGCTGGAAGCACAGGGGCGTTATCTATGAGGAGAAACTAAAAGCTTGTGTTGCTCTTCTTAAAAATCTTGTAGAGAAATGGAAGGATCATTCCCTCCAATTATCATCATCACCAAGGGATACTCTTGCTGGTTCACCAGGAAGCAAGGCAATGAAACAAATCACTCGAAATATTTTCATTTTTTCTTTGAGATTAGCTGGAGAAGGTATTAGTAACAAACCAGACCTTGAACCCTTGAGTTTCCGGTTCGTTCTCTCTTATCCAAATAGAGTTCTAATAAGTTACTGTTGTGGCAGGAAATACTGTTTTAGCTGAGGAAGCTACTGCAATCGCTATCTGGTCTCTGAACGTAAACGTTGATTGCTGGAAGCACTGGGACAATCTCTATAAGGAGAATGTAGAAGCTAGTGTTGCTCTTCTTAAAAAGCTTGTAGACGAATGGAAGGATCATTCCCTCAAATTAATATCATCACCGAGTGATACTCTCACTGTCAGTCAAATTATGAAGAGCTTCATGGTAAAGGTAATACCTCTTATTCTTCTAAGCTAACTAATTTCACCCTCTACTCAATTGTATTTTCATCTCTGACCTAACCTGTGATGTTTTTAGAACAAAAAAGCCATCACTCAAAAAGGAGCCAATGCTTCTCTTTACAAAGAAGCTGACAAGTCCTGCAAAGTGATATCGGGGAGACTCTCCCACGGAAGTAGCAGCCTCAAAGGTACAACCATTATGGCTGTCGTTCTAGCAGTTGGTGCACTTTCAGCACTTGTTCTATCTTCCAACCCGTAGGCTAAAAACCTGGTGGGCTCATTGGAGCTGCACCTATACGTCAATGCAAACACCCTAGCTTTCAAGAACTAAGAGAGAAGAGAGAAAAAAAAGGGGACTATAAGTAGAGAGAGGTAGCTCCTGATTATCGTGAGGGTTTCGTTTTTATAATCACAAATTTGGGATTTGGGAAGTCTGTTTAAAGCTCGCAAGTTTGTAAAAGTTTTTTAGACTGTTTAATTTGTGTCAAGAAAATATGTCTTTTCCTTTTTCACACTAACAATAGAGTTATTCGGTTTATTTAGCTGCATTGCATCCAACTGGCACTGAGGGCCCATTTCGGTTCAGTTTAGATAGTGGTTTGAATTTAATCTGTTTGGTTTTCAGTTTAGATTTGGTTTGATTTATTTTGTCATGATTTGGTTTGGTTATAGTTAGTAACCAACTTTAAATAATAAGTTAGTTAATATTATATCTATGTTACTTTAGCAAAAAGAAATTTTTTTTTTTTAATAAGATCATATCTATTTATTATCTAAAATATTATGTTTCAATAAATGTCGAGCGGTTTAGACAAAATTAGGTGATAATAGAGTACCAAAAATACCAAACCAATGAATGATAGACCAAACCAAATGGTTAATGATTGTTATAACTCTGGGTAAAAAATAAAAACCCCAGATCATTCTAAACATCAGAAAAAAAAAAAATTGTTCATCGGTTACGCACTCTTCCCCGCCGATACGCACTCTTCGTCTACCTTCTCGGTTAGATTTTTCGTTCCTGTCTCCTTTCGATTCTTCGATGATCGTGTTGATTTGTATCTGAATTTAATCTCTCTTGATTTTTCAATTGAAACTTAACCCCCAGATCATTCTAACAAACAAGGAACCTTCGTGGATTTTGCTCTCTTTTTTTCACGCCGGAGAGGATGGGTCCGATCGAATCAGAGGAGTATAATGGCGTCGACGTCCATGGATGGAAGCAAGTCGCTTCTCGGAAGCGCATTCGGAAGCAAAAACCGGCGGCGAAGGGAACGAACGGTGCGGCGGAGGAAACAGCAACGCCGGATTGGGAAGTGTCTCTTGCCAAAGCTGCGGCAAAGATTGGTCCTTTTGATCTTACGGATTTCCTCGAGCGAGTACCGGTACTTACATGCTATGTGAAATTCTGATCTTAAATCGATAAAACCCACAAATCAAATTTCATTTTTTGTTCGTTTGTTAATATATAGGACCCGTATCCGCCTGTGTCGTCGTATCGGATTTCGAGATTTCTCGATTACTATAAGAGTGCACTTTCCGGAGTACCATGTCTATGGCGTGAGATGTTCAAGGAGTCTTATTTGTCCAACCTGTTCGATGTGTTCCATGTGAGCTATTTCTTTTACAAAATTCTAGGTTTGATTCATCGTGAAGCTGATGATTATATATCTTTTTATAAACAGGTTCCATTGTCTTATATTCCTGAACCTGCCTACCAAACATCAGTCGATTGGCTTGACCAACAATTTTCAGATATGTCACATAAAACTTATGTTGCTCCTCTTAAAAAGCTTGTAGAGAAATGGAAGGATCATTTCCTCCAATTATCTTCATCACCGAGGGATACTCTTGCTGGTTCACCAGGAAGCAAGCCAATGAAACAAATCACTCGAAATATATTCATTTTTTCTTTGAGATCAGCTGGAGAAGGTATTAGTAACAAACCAGACCTTGAACCCTTGAGTTTTGCTTCCCTCTCTCTTATCCAAATAGAGTTCTAATAAGTTACTGTTGTGGCAGGAAATACTGTTTTAGCTGAGGAAGCTACTGCAAAAGCTATCTGGTCTCTGAACGAAAACGTTGATTGCTGGAAGCACTGGGACAGTCTCTATAAAGAGAGTGTAGAAGCTAGTGTTGCTCTTCTTAAAAAGCTTGTAGACGAATGGAAGGATCATTCCCTCAAATTATCATCATCACCGAGTGATACTCTCACATGTAGAGATCCAGACATCATGGCGGTTGCTAAGGAGGGTTTAAGACAGGTTCGTAGCTGGCTTTTATCTGAATTATGATTCTTGCATTCACATATAATTTGATGGTTTTTGGGATATTCCTATTCTTACTAGCCTGGATGTTTTTCTTTCTTGTGGTAATTGATATGTGCAATAATGGTGTCAAAATTATAGACTTACTGTTTAATTGATATGTGGAAGCCTGAAAGGGTGAGTTGATGAATCATAAAACGTCTTACTATTTTTCAATAATGCTCTCAGATTAGAGACTTACTGAGTCATGTGGCCATCCATATCTCTTTATTTCCATTCCCCTAATACCCATCTTTTTACTGCCCCTTTCCTTTTTTTTTTCTAATATCTCTAATGTATTGAGGTCTACAGCGAAAAGCAATGGATGGCAAGATTGAACTTAAGGAGAAACATAAAGCATTGAAGGTTTGTAATTCGACCGAATTGATCTATGTAATCTTTTAGGAAAAATCTGTTGGAATGACTTACAAAGACGTGGTATACTTGCTCTGCAGGCCAAACTACACTCAATGCAAGCAGTACAATGGAGAAGATCACTAGGTGATGATGAGTCACGGTGTTACCGCTTCCTCTACCATCTCATATTGTGCCTACTCTTACTGGTAGCGTGGACCACCAGTGCTAAGGCGACTAAGCAGTACGAGTAGTGAGTTCTTGTTTCTTCTCTTTTGTTTATAGACTCAGTTTCAATTTAGGTTCAACATAGTGTAGAATTGGTGGTAAATTGATGTTTTGATTTATTTTTTGTGTATGATTAGTGAATCGAAAGAGGTTGAACCAAGGGGGGAAAAAAACTTTGTTTCATATATCTGGATGGTGGTGACCATGTTTGCTTGTTTACTGCCTTTAGTATTCTTCATGAGGTTTTTATGGAGGCCAAATCCAGAACACGTGCAGTTAGATAGTTTACCCGCCTCAAATGTGCAGTCAGGCGCCGGGTCAGGTTTGGTGGAAGCTAAACCCAAAAGAAAGAACAAGAAAAAACGTTCTATGCCAGATACTCCCAGTCTCGTAAAAGATTTGCTAGAGTTGGATACTCCCAGTCTCATAAAAGGTTTGCCAGAGTTGGATACTCCCAGTCTCGTAAAAGGTTTGCCAGAGTTGGATACTCCCAGGCTCGTAGAAGGTTCATTTTCTGGAGATACTATGTTCATGAATTTGTATGAAGAAGCTTGGGGAAAGATGAGAAAGGTGTTGTTATCAGATATAATTGTAGAAGAAAGGAAGGACGTGAAGGTGGCTGAAGGTTATTTGCAGGATCGTCCGGTTTTTATAAAATGTGGGGTTCGATCCGACGAAATAGATAATGAGATTGCAATCCTCATTGCAGCTGATTCTCACCCCAACATCATCCGGTATTTTTGTTATGAGGAACAAGAGACGTGTTTTTCTTATTGTGTAGAACGCTGGATATGCAATTTCTCCTCTTTTGTCAAATTTTGTGAAAAAGAACGATCAGGCAGTGTATTGGCTGAAGAATCAGAATATGCAAGTTCTTTGAAGATTATACTTGGAGAACACCGCTTGTGGACAGCAGGAAAAGCTCCATCACCACTGTTAATAAATCTCATCAGGTAAATTCAGACTTTTGGATTTTACGTAGGGATATATTTTCTAATATATATTTCGATTAACTTATTTACTTACATTTTGGGGACTGTTTTGTGAGGCAGGGATGTTGTTTTAGGCATTGAACATTTGCACAGTCTAAAAATAATCCATCGAGACTTGAGGCCAAAGAACGTGATGATTATGTATAATGGGAAGACCCTTATTGCAAAAATAGATGGCATGTGCATTGCTAGGGCTGAAAATAGGCCATCTTTACCTCACCGTTCCAGAGGTGATTGAGTTTGTTATGTTTGTTATGATTGAGTTTTTGTTTGTTATGTTTTCTTATCCCTTATATTGATTGACATGTCAAATGATATTTCACGAGTCTGGACATGATTGAGTTTTCAAACCATTGTTAAAACGCCTCTGTAAAATTGCAGGTAAGAAGAGTCCGGGTTTCCAACCACCAGAGCAGATTAAGAACGACGAGGAAACTACTGCTGTCGACATGTTCGCCTTAGGGTGTCTGGTGTTTCACGCTCTATCTTCGGGTAAACACCCATTTCCAACTGGAGGGGTTCAAAAGTATGAAGAGAACATCAAGAAAAATAGGTTTAATTTCTGCCCAATACAACCTTTTACCGAAGCTCATGACCTGGTCAAACGTTTGGTGAATGTAGAACCTGATTCCCGGTAATGCAATCTTGATTCAGTTTCCCGGTACTAAATCTCGATTCAGTTTTGATTCAGCCAACTATTTGCTAATACGCTACTCTTATTTGCAGTCCTAGCGCAAGTCAAGTCCTTCTTCATCCATTTTTCTGGAATTCTGAAGTGAAGCTTGCTTTCTTCCATGAGGTTAGCAATCGTGCTGGTGGCTATGGCAGTAAATTGAAAAAAGAACTAGACAAAAACCTTGAAAAAGCTATAGGAGATACAAGTTGGAATACTAGTCTACATTTAGACCTTTTAGCACACATCGACAAAAACAGCCCAAGGAACGCAAATGCCTCGATGACTAGCTACATACAGTTTAGTAAGCCATATGATTTTACCCTCTTGAGCGATTTATTAAGATTAATAAGAAACACTGAAGAGCACTTCATGCAACTTCCAAGAGACATCAAGGTTTGCCCTCTTAAGCTAACCATTTTAACACATAAATAAATCTTTCAAATACTTGCACTAAATTAGTTGTTTTGATTTCTCAGCCTGTTTTTCCAGATGGGGTATACATCTATTTTGATAGTTTGTTCCCCAAGTTATTGATGGAGGTTTACTATGTTGTTTATCACGAATGCAAGGGAACCAAAGAGTTCAAACGATTCTTCGAAGCAATCACACCGTTTGAGATAGTCAAGGTTAGAATCTTAAGCTATTTCTTGAATCAACAGTAGATATTATAGAGAAAAAACAACTTGATCTCTTGCAAGTAATGTTTATAGACCATTGGGATTTCCATGTTGAACAAATTAAGAATACTTGATCTTTTCAAAATGATTGCTAGCTTGGTGTTTGCTAAACAAGGGAAGAAACATTCTTGGATCAATTACAACGTTAATTGTGCAACTTGTGAATCCCCAAGTCTTCTTACTTTCTCTTTTTAGTCTCATGGTTGGCTTAATAGTTGGTGGTTGTGCAATTATAAGGTTTTTGTCAATGATTCTAACAAAAGCCTCTGGTGATTTTGTTTGATTCTTTTGTTTTGGAGCTGTGAGCACTCGGGATAGTTGGTGATTGGGAGAATCATGTAACTCTCGAAATGGGTAACAAAATTGACATGATCATGGAGGAGAAACTCAAAGATTCCGGTTTGAAGTCTGATTTTGGTTTGAGATGCATTGCAACAGTAAGTACATTGATGATGTAAGGTTTATACTTTACAAAAAAATGTGATTTGGTTCCGGTTAAAGTATTTCACTTTGGTTATGTTAGTTTTCCGATAAAGTTTTCTTGTCCATTTCTAATTTATTTCAAAATGAAATATGATTTAAGGAAATTAATATGTAGAATAATTAGGAGCAAACCAACTTGTGATTAAGAGTTTCATACCGCATAAACTCGCTTGTTGCATTTGCTAAGTATCAAACATAAATTTTTTTTTGACATCATTTGGATCTATAAAATTAGATCTATAACCTAATTCCTACTATGTGGGAACAAAATAATGCGATTTGCTGGACCCACATAGCCACTTGACTGCGTTTACTAAGTAACAAACCAATGATGTACACGTAATGTAAAATTACTCTGTCAAAATAAGAAAGACTAAAAACGATGTCACAGTTTTTTTTTTTGTGATATAAATGAAAAAAAAAAGTGCCATTGAAATTGGGGGAGAAGAGGGTAAAACCAGAAAAAAAAACCCTTCTTGTTCGCTGGCTTACTCGTGCCCTCGTCGGCTTACTTTGTCAGAATCTGAAGAATTTCTTCACCGGAGACTAACCTTTCTCTTCTTCTTCATCTTCTTCTCTTTTTGCTTTACTTGTGAAGACAGGATTTTAAAGCTAAACTCTTGGTGACGCCGTCGAGAGAGAGATTGAAGTAGAAGAAATTGAGGTAGAGAAATGTATGTAGTTCTTCCGCTTCAGCGATCTGATTCTGGATCGAATGTTGATTTAAGGGTTTACCAAACTTGGAAAGGCAGCAATGTGAGTGGAAGAACTCAGATTAGCTCTTCAGATTGCCATTAATCAGTTCTCACGCTGTGGCACAACACCAGCGTTGCTCTTTTTATGGGAATGTAAAGCTTGACTCGGATTTATTGCTTTCTGAGCAGCGGGATTTGTATTATGTGGTATGACTTCCTTAACAATCCTCTTGTATGATTTAGATGGACAACTAAATAGCTCTTAAGTATTTTCTAGTGACGCGGAAACCTATTAATTTGTAAAAAACTAAAAAGTAGTTCATTCGTATCCATGATTTGTACAACGGGTAAAGGGAAACCACTTCAACGTTGATAACTAGGATGTAAATTAATGGAGGACATTCATCAATGAAACTCTGTTTACACCTTATTTCACTTATGTCTTCAACTTATTGTCAGTATGGTGTGTTCAGGTTGTACTTGCATATGGTGCTGAAAGTGACAAAGATCTTGGCATTCCAGGTGAGGTATGCCCATTATAAGTTTCATGTGGCAGAATTAGGTTTTGACATAAGTTAGTGGATTTTGGTTGCTTATACTTGCTGGGTATCCATGCTGATGTATAAATTTGACTTAGTTTGGTAGAGTTTGAGTGGTATATACTCTGCCAGAGAATTCGTCTGGTGGTATAACGGGCATCCCGACTACAGCAGTTTGAAACCTGACTTGAAAAGGTCCGACACAGCTGTTATTCTTGGCCAGGTACTCTAATAACGGCTGAAATTGATGGAAGATGGTGTATACAAATGAGCTCAAATCAGCTAACTTCTGTTTACGGTCTTCTGCTCTCCAGGTAAAAATTTGAATTTATAGATTCAGTTGGCATATAAGATTCCGATTCATTATCAAAGAGTTCATTACCATTGATCAAGTTATTCAGAAGTAATATTTCTCTTTCAGCGATTTATTTTCAAATTCTATCTCTTGAAGGTAATATGTGTTACAGTGGTTCATGTGGAAGGACTCCTGCAGATTGCACTGCGGTTTCTATGAATGATGAACTCCAAAGTGCGAGGGCATCAGCTGCAAAGGCTGAGGCAGATATTCTTTCAATGTTAACTGAAAAGGTAATTGAGTATTAACTTGAAAAGTTTGGAAATTTATATTTTACTTTGTATTGCTTTCTGCTTGTTGACCTTTTTGTTCATTTTGATGCAAGCGAAACAGATGCAGATTGATCTTTATCAAATTGAGGTGGTGTTGAGCTGCTCAATTCAACTGGATATGGTAAGTATTCTTTTATTACCAACCATTTCTCTCTCCATTAAAACAACACTCAACTTAGCCACATTATCTTCCAAAAGGAGGTTTACAGTGTGTGTTTTTTTTGGCTAGATAAATGCTCGAGCAACTTATAGTCGTGCATATGGTGGTGCTCACTCTGATATATACTTACCACCTGAAAATGGGGTTGAGTCTTTGTCTGCAGGAGAAAATTCACTGGAGAATAACTTATCGAGTGAGGAATCACTTCCTCGAAAAGAATTGTTGCTGTATCTACCTAGATCTTATCATCCTCTATTGCTTTACCAACACAAGAAAAGCATAAGAAAGACGACGCCTCATAAAACAGTAATTTCCCCAATGATATGATCATTGAGTAGATTGATGATGTATTTTAGCTGAGGTAAATAAAAATAAGTAAATAAAAATACATGGTTGATTTTTTCAGGCAGACACGGTATTATCAGGAACTCCACCAATTCCAGCTGATTTCCTGATCTCTAAGGGCACTAAGGTTTTGGTCATTACCGGTCCAAACACAGGAGGTAAAACCATTTGCTTGAAATCAGTTGGACTCGCTGCTATGATGGCAAAATCAGGTAAGCCATATGAAACTTACAATTTCTTTTGTTATTTCCTTCTGTGAGTTTAAACTACACCAAAGATATAAAAGGCGTCGGGAGAGAGGGAGAGAGATTTCAATCACTTAGTATTTTATCAATTTAAATGATTGTATGTTCTAGCATCTGAATCTGCACACGTACCCTGGTTTGACAACATTTATGCTGATATTGGTGATGAAAAATCTTTGCTGCAGTCATTTTCTACCTTTTCTGGTCATTTGAAGCAAATTAGTGTAAGTCTGATTTTCTCTGTTGTTCACGCCTTTCGCCACAAGGTGATATTACTTTCAACAGATTTCTCCTTAAGTACGGGTCATGTCAATGGTTTCTTATGAACCAAGACCAAGCAGAGTTAAGAATATTGGCATGGCCAAATGTGTCCTTTTTCTAAGACTCAAGACACTTCTAAATCTTACGACAGCATGATTTAATGGGATGATATAACCTTTGTCGGTTTGGAATGATAATTTTATCGGTTTTGAAGATGTAACTCTCTTGATTTATAGCAACTTATGTTTCTCTTACTCTGATTGGTTAACTTGCAGGAAATTCTCTTGCATTCAACAAGCAGATCACTTGTGTTGTTTGATGAAGTAAGTTAAAATACTGGTCATGACATGTTTATCTAACTTTTCGAAAAGGGGAAAACAATGGGAAAACCATTATATGGAAGAATCTGCTTTAAAACTCTTGTGTGCTATTAACAGGTTGGGGCTGGAACAAATCCGCTTGAAGGAGCTGCATTAGGGATGGCAATTCTCGAATCTTTTGCAGAAAGCGGTTCTTTACTCACGATGGCAACCACACATCACGGAGAGCTTAAGACACTGAAATACAGGTTTTAACTGCACCTGCCATTTTTTTGGATCATCCAAGGTTCTTTAGAGTATATTTAGTAATTTTCTTTTATTTTTGCTTCTTTTGTAGCAATTCCGCCTTTGAGAATGCTTGCATGGAGTTTGATGACCTTAACTTAAAGCCCACTTTCAAAATCTTATGGGGAGTACCAGGTTTAGCTACTGGCTATTCTAGACTCTTTAGTGATCTGTTTTCTTACCTCTGAATTGGAATTAATTTTAAAAATGTTTCACCAAACCAAGTTTAAAAATGATTGTCAGGTCGTTCGAATGCAATAAACATAGCTGAAAGATTGGGGCTTCCATGTGAAATCATTGACAGTGCTCGTGAACTCTATTGCTCTGCAAGTGCTGAGATGAATGAGGTCATACTTGACATGGAACGGTATAAGCAAGAATAGCAGCGGCTTTTAAATGAGTCACGCCATTATATAAGGTAAGAATCTATGGCTGTATTAGAGATTTGACTCCTAAAGAACTTTATGAAACAAGATTCAAGACCTGAGAGTGAGGAACGTGTACTCTTATGAGCTTAATGTTCATGTTTTTTTTTTTTGGTTCTAGACTCGCAAGAGAGCTTCATGAGAATTTACTTACAGCCCAAAGGAAAATTAACGACCATGCCACTAGAGAAAGACTAAAGATGAGACAAGAACTAACTCAGGCTGGTTCGATGACTCGTTCTACACTTCGCAGAACATTGCAACAGTTTCGCCCATCTGCTGCACAATCTTCTCAGTTAAAGGTAGCTACACAACTCCAAACAAAAGTCGAAACGACCAAGGATGGAGATAATGGAACTCCATCATCATCTGTGGTAGAGAGATGATCAATTTCTGGTATCTAAATAAGTTTAAGCCCTTTAAAAGGTATCTAATTATCTGGTTTTGATCTTTGAAACTGAACCATGTTTCTAGGCTAACAGAAGCTGTTGCTCAAAAAGAATTTAAGAAGCTTCCTGAAGTCGGTAGCTCGGTGTTTGTTTCTTCTCTTGGCAAAAAAGCGACTGTTTTGAATGTAGAACAGTCTAAGAAAGAGATCTTAGTTCAAGTAGGCATGATGAAGATGAAAGTGAAACTGACTGATATTGTGGCCTGAATCTAAGTGGCACGGGTATATTCATTAGTGTCTAAACCAACACCGGTATATTAACTATCCTCTTATATGATTTAGATGGACAACTAAATAGCTCTTAAGTATTTTCTAGTGACGCGGAAACCTATTAATTTGTAAAAAAACTAAAAAGTAGTTCATTCATATCCATGATTTGTACAACGGGTAAAGGGAAACCACTTCAACGTTGATAACTAGGATGTAAATTAATGGAGGACATTCATCAATGAAACTCTGTTTACACCTTATTTCACTTATGTCTTCAACTTATTGTCAGTATGGTGTGTTCAGGTTGTACTTGCATATGGTGCTGAAAGTGACAAAGATCTTGGCATTCCAGGTGAGGTATGCCCATTATAAGTTTCATGTGGCAGAATTAGGTTTTGACATAAGTTAGTGGATTTTGGTTGCTTATACTTGCTGGGTATCCATGCTGATGTATAAATTTGACTTAGTTTGGTAGAGTTTGAGTGGTATATACTCTGCCAGAGAATTCGTCTGGTGGTATAACGGGCATCCCGACTACAGCAGTTTGAAACCTGACTTGAAAAGGTCCGACACAGCTGTTATTCTTGGCCAGGTACTCTAATATATGGTTTGCGATCCTCATATTTTGTCAAGGACGCCTTAAATTTTAAGAATCAGATAATTCTACCCTCTGAACAATATATTGCTCCTTTGAATTATTATTTAGCTTTATTGTATGATGGAATTGATTTGAGGTCTCAAATTCTTTATCTACAACCATAATATGTTTTTCATTTACATTTTATCCTCTCCCGTGTCTTATCATTTTGACCAGTACACCTGCTTGTGCATGCAAAATTAGTTGGTATGGGTTGACATGTGTAGTTTTATCTTAGTGCGATTAATTTACTTTGCGTAGTGCTGCCTCTTTTTCTTGGTTAGCTATCCTTACAACTCTTAACAGGATTTACATATCAACAACAGTTTGATACCAAACTTTTCCAGTAAATACATTTCTCAAGACCTCTCTGACATATGAGTCCTTCAAATCTTAGGGTAATGTAGCTCTAGATGTTGCTCGGATTCTCTTAAGACCGACAACAGAGTTGGCGTCAACTGATATTGCTAGACATGCTTTATATGCACTGGAAGAAAGTTCTATAAGGTCCCGTTTAATTAGTTGAATCTTGTTCTATTCCATCTTCCGTATAGTTGACAATCAACTATATTCCCTGATACAAAGTTGTAACGCGTTCAGGAAGGTGTATCTCATCGAAAGACGGGGGCCAGTTCAAGCAGCATTGACTGCTAAAGAGCTTCGAGAAGTTCTTGGTATCATTCATATTTAAGTCATATACTGAGCTTTTGATTGTTTTCGATAGATCCCACAAAAATGTCAGAGAGGAAATAACATAAGAAAGCCAATTGTGTCTGGGTGGGGCTGGGGTCCTAGGATCACTAGAAATAATAATGTGGTTTGGTGGTTTTGGGTGTGTACTGCCATTTTTCAGCTTGTCCCTATATAAAGAGAAGTGTGGTTAAATGAAAATCATTTGGCGTTTACCATTCCTTGGATAAATGGGTATGACTCACTGGTCTCTCTAAGTAGAAGAAAAACTATATTTTAGGATAGAATCAGACGTTGGTGAATGTTTTGCAATTCACTATATTAGACGTTCAATAGCAAAAAGTTATCCTTTGTCTTAATTTGCTTGTCTTGACCTTCTCAGGTTCAAATTTGCAGTATGGTGCTGAAGGCCATTGGTTACAAGTCAGTTCCAATCAACGGTTTACCTTTTGATCAGAAGAAAGGTGGTATAGTATGAAAGTGTTGTGTGATTAATATGTTTATCAGAAAAAGTTGAGTTATTCTAACTTTTGTGTGCCCCAATTGCATGTTTCAAGGCATTGTCCCAAATGTTAAGGTTCGAGTAGTTAGTCACCCTTTAGGAGGCTTATCACAGACTGAGCCGGGCTTATACGTATGTGGATGGCTCAAGAGAGGACCAGTAGGCATAATTGCCACAAACCTTTACTGTGCCGAAGAAACGGTAAGCAACAAACTTGTCCACCTAAAAACTGATGTTCTTTAGTTTTAGATTGGAAGATTGAAATGTGTTTGTTTGCAGGTTGGTAGCATAAGAGAAGACATAGAAGAAAGGTGTTTGTAAGAGCGCAAAAGCAGGAAGCAAACGGGTGAAGAAGGTAGAGTTTAGGGGGTGGGAGAAGATTGATGCCAAAGAAAAGCAAATGGGGACTGAGAGAAACAAACCCAGAGAAAAATTAGTCACATGGGATGATCTTTTAGCTGCATTGCATCCAACTGGCACTGAGGGCCCATTTCGGTTCAGTTTAGATAGTGGTTTGAATTTAATCTGTTTGGTTTTCAGTTTAGATTTGGTTTGATTTATTTTGTCATGATTTGGTTTGGTTATAGTTAGTAACCAACTTTAAATAATAAGTTAGTTAATATTATATCTATGTTACTTTAGCAAAAAGAAATTTTTTTTTTTTAATAAGATCATATCTATTTATTATCTAAAATATTATGTTTCAATAAATGTCGAGCGGTTTAGACAAAATTAGGTGATAATAGAGTACCAAAAATACCAAACCAATGAATGATAGACCAAACCAAATGGTTAATGATTGTTATAACTCTGGGTAAAAAATAAAAACCCCAGATCATTCTAAACATCAGAAAAAAAAAAAATTGTTCATCGGTTACGCACTCTTCCCCGCCGATACGCACTCTTCGTCTACCTTCTCGGTTAGATTTTTCGTTCCTGTCTCCTTTCGATTCTTCGATGATCGTGTTGATTTGTATCTGAATTTAATCTCTCTTGATTTTTCAATTGAAACTTAACCCCCAGATCATTCTAACAAACAAGGAACCTTCGTGGATTTTGCTCTCTTTTTTTCACGCCGGAGAGGATGGGTCCGATCGAATCAGAGGAGTATAATGGCGTCGACGTCCATGGATGGAAGCAAGTCGCTTCTCGGAAGCGCATTCGGAAGCAAAAACCGGCGGCGAAGGGAACGAACGGTGCGGCGGAGGAAACAGCAACGCCGGATTGGGAAGTGTCTCTTGCCAAAGCTGCGGCAAAGATTGGTCCTTTTGATCTTACGGATTTCCTCGAGCGAGTACCGGTACTATCTGATCTTAAATCGATAAAACCCACAAATCAAATTTCATTTTTTGTTTGTTTGTTAATATATAGGACCCGTATCCGCCTGTGTCGTTGTATCGGATTTCGAGATTTCTCGATTACTATAAGAATGCACTTTCCGGAGTACCATGTCCATGGCGTGAGATGTTCAAGGAGTCTGATTTGTCCAACCTGTTCGATGTGTTCCATGTGAGCTATTTCTTTTACAAAATTCTAGGTTTGATTCATCGTGAAGCTGATGATTATATATTTTTTTATAAACAGGTTCCATTGTCTTATATTCCTGAACCTGCCTACCAAACATCAGTCGATTGGCTCGACCAAGAATTATCAGATATGTCACTCGGTGACTTTGTATTGTGTACGTTTAGTTATATTCTCTGTGACTTGTTTATACAACAAGGAGGGCAGCTCACTGGTTTGTTACCAGGACATCAACCAGGTGTTCGTTGCAAATCTGAGGTAAAATTATTCTGTCGCTTTCACTTATGTCTGTGTTATTGAATGGTGTATCCACTTACCTTTGTTTGCACTAACTCCACTTTATATGTTCTATTTGTTTTACCATTAGGTTGCAATATTTGTTACATTAGCATTGATAGTGCATAGCAAACCTCATGTCTTGACTAGGGTTTTGCCCGCTCTGGGGACGCAGCGTCAATATCGAGGACAGGGCCGCATTCCGCTTACAATTTGGTTGATTGCTCAGGTTCGTGTGATCCCTCATGTGAACTAGGACCAGAGTGTTGAAAGTTGTATTTTCTGTGATCTGTATTCTGACAGCTCTTCAACTGTAAAATGTGGATAGGCCTCCCAAGACAATTTACCTGTAGGCTTGTATTCATGGGCGCATAACTTGTTACCACTAGCCCGTAGCAACCCTCAGTCAAGGGATGTCATCCTGAAGCTGGTTGAGAAGTGAGTCGAAAGTTTTCTTGTGATCTCCTCTGCTGTATATACAATCATCTGATCTTGTTTGTTCATGCAATTTTCTTATCAGAATTTTGGCAAAACCAGATGCTCTGACCATACTTGTAAATGCTCCTGTTTGGGAGGGAGAGCTACTGATTCCACCTCATTCATTTGTGATCTTGCTGCTGCTTACATTCCCTGCCACATCCGCAAGAGAGGAGGTAGGTAGTCGTATTGGTATTTATAAAAACAAAGCCTTGATGCGTTTGTAGCTTCTGATCACAAGCGTGGTCTCTGCACACAGAATACAAGTAGGTTTGAGGCAATTTATCCCTTGTTGAAGAAAGTGGCTCTTGCCGGTACATCAGGAAGTGAGGAAATAAAACAGATATTCACTTTTTCTCTTATATTAGCTAGAGAAGGTATTAGTAACAAAACAAAACTTTGAATCCTTGAGTTTTCTGCTTCCCTCTCTCTTCTCCAAATAGAATTCCAATAAGTTACCGTTGTTGCAGGAAATACTGTTTTAGCCAAGGAAGCTACCGCAATAGCTATCTGGTCTCTGACCAAAAACGTTGATTGCTGGAAGCACTGGGAGAATATCTACGAGAAGAATCTAGAAGCTAGTGTTGCTCTTCATAGAAAGCTTGTAGGGCAATGCAAGGACAGTACACTAGGAAGCAAGGCAATGATTCAACAGATATTCACTTTTTCTATGAAATTAGCTGGAGAAGGTATTAGTAACAAACCAAAACTTTGAATCCTTGAGTTTTCTGCTTACTTCTCTCTTCTCCAAATAGAATTCTAATAAGTTACCGTTGTTGCAGAAAATCCTGTTTTGCCAAAGAAAACTACAGCAATTGCTATCTGGTCTCTGACCATAATCGTTGATTGCTGGAAGCACAGGGGCGTTATCTATGAGGAGAAACTAAAAGCTTGTGTTGCTCTTCTTAAAAATCTTGTAGAGAAATGGAAGGATCATTCCCTCCAATTATCATCATCACCAAGGGATACTCTTGCTGGTTCACCAGGAAGCAAGGCAATGAAACAAATCACTCGAAATATTTTCATTTTTTCTTTGAGATTAGCTGGAGAAGGTATTAGTAACAAACCAGACCTTGAACCCTTGAGTTTCCGGTTCGTTCTCTCTTATCCAAATAGAGTTCTAATAAGTTACTGTTGTGGCAGGAAATACTGTTTTAGCTGAGGAAGCTACTGCAATCGCTATCTGGTCTTTGAACGAAAACGTTGATTGCTGGAAGCACTGGGACAATCTCTATAAGGAGAATGTAGAAGCTAGTGTTGCTCTTCTTAAAAAGCTTGTAGACGAATGGAAGGATCATTCCCTCAAATTAATATCATCACCGAGTGATACTCTCACTGTCAGTCAAATTATGAAGTGCTTCATGGTAAAGGTAATACCTCTTATTCTTCTAAGCTAACTAATTTCACCCTCTACTCAATTGTATTTTCATCTCTGACCTAACCTGTGATGTTTTTAGAACAAAAAAGCCATCACTCAAAAAGGAGCCAATGCTTCTCTTTACAAAGAAGCTGACAAGTCCTGCAAAGTGATGTCGGGGAGACTCTCCCGCGGAAGTAGCAGCCTCAAAGGTACAACCATTATGGCTGTCGTTCTAGCAGTTGGTGCACTTTCAGCACTTGTTCTATCTTCCAACCAGTAGGCTACAGCCGAGCTGAAAACCTGGTGGGCTCTTTGGAGCTGCACCTATACGTCAATGCAAACACCCCTGCTTTCAAGAACTAAGAGAGAAGAGAGGTAGCTTTTTCATACTAACAATAGAGTTATTCGGTTCATTTTTTTTTGAGTTTGATAATCATTGATGGTTAAAACATACAGTCGTAAGCAGAAAGAAGAAGATAAGAAAAAGAGTATGCACAAATCAATACATCAAGTGAATTCAGAGTATATACATTAGTAAATGGATACTTGAGGTAACCGTTGTTGATAGTCTTTCTAAAGCTGAGAAACAATGGTGTAGTGTACCCTGGGGAAGAAAAAGAAGACACGGAAGTGTTAAATCACGCGCCTTAGTTCTAAGTATGTATTACATGGTTAAAAGCGCCTTAGCTGGGTGCGAGATAACGGTCCCAATGGTTACTAGAAGCGTGGTGACGCTGAACCTAAAAATATAATCCAATGAGACAGAGAAATATCCCTCTGTTTTGGAAGATTTGAACACCCAAAATCGAGAAAACCAAATGCCTTTTCCTTCAGCACCACTCATATCTGCGTGAGCCATTAAGAGCAACTCTTCCTTCTCGTCAAACTAAACATAGTTGACTTGACTCCTTTTTCAAGGTTGAAAAAGTCAAACTTTAAATTTAAAAACATATATCTTAGCGTTGACTTTTTCTTTAACCCAATCAATCGCCGGATCACGACTCCGAAGACGGTGATGTATTCTGCATATGCGAGTATTATGTAGACCATAATGATACAATTAAAGTGGTGGAGCATTTTGGGTACCTCGAACTCATTGTGGCGGCGGATCGTTTCGGCCACCTTGAACTCATTGTGGCGGTTACCTACTTACCGAACACCATTTTTTTAGAGACGATGTTAAAAAACATTATTAGTTATCCCACAATATATACAAAAAATATACCTACTAAATTGAGATGTTTAGTATAAGTGATATCCTTCATATATGGTGAAATTATATATGCTGATGTATTATTTTCCATCAACACACAATTTGTAAATACTTGTGTGTGTTTTTTTAAAATAAATATAGCAATTTAGAGGGTGTTAGATTCTTGGCGTTTGGTAATTGGTTTAATCGAAATTAAAACTGAAATGATGGGTTTGATCTTGTCTTATAATCGTTAGCAAAATGTAACTTGGTACACTGATAATTGATAGGTTTGTCAAATGACTCACCCGCGTGTTAGGTTAAAATTTTTATTTGTAAATTTTTAATCGTTTTAATTTGAGGATCAAAATCGGTTAATCCGCATCCGTCCTGTTCAAAATCCACATAATCTGCAACTAATCCGCTAATCCGTTTTTTTTGTTAAAAGAAAAATTGTATCATTATTGCTAGTAGTTTAATTCAAAATAACACGTATTGTTGAATGCATACTAAGACCTAAATTACTGGAAGTTAGTTGTTACTATAAAATGTATAGGTGAATGAATGCAAAAAAAGAAAGAAATATGTAGCATTGAATGTTTCAAAACTTTGGCAATTTTTCAAAAGTATTTTAGGACGCTCAACACAACACGTCAAAATCTATACAACACGCAAACACATAAAATCTTGCTTAATATCTTACATTAAAGAAAAGCAACAATTGGATTTGTTTGATTTTTAAGATTAAAATGGTGAGGACATACATCCTCTCTCTAGTGCGCACATTATTCATATCGTTGATTCAGATTTTATTTTGCATGAAATTTAATGGGTGCAAAGGCATTGTTTTACCTTTTTTCAAAAAAATAGAATAACTATTTTTTAATTATTACTAGAGTTTTGAATTACGCCTCTCGATAGTTCTATTTGCATTGTTCCATTTACAATACGGAGATGGTCGGATGGAGTTGTTCCAAATTTAGATTTTTTTTCTTCTGGTTTTTGATAGGACTGTACAGATATTTCTAATTATTATTATGTGTTTTGGCATAAGTAAGATTGGTTTACAAATTTAGTTATTAAATATATATATATATATCGTTTTATTTACTTATTCAAATTTAGTTACTTCTTTAACAAGAAAAAAAGTCAAATTTATTTACGAAATTTGGCAAGTGATCAAATTTATTTTACAAACTACGACTCTCAACTCTCAACTATATATATGTAGATATATACAACTTACAACTCATACAAACTTAATACAAGATTTACTAAGAAAAATAATATAGCTACATTCTTATTAAATAGTATAAAAAATGATGAGACAAAGAAGATTCTCTTTCAGTTTCATTCCTTTTTCTCATTGTTTCACTTTTGTTTACGCATATAGATTTAACTATTTTTATTGTTACTAGGGGTTTGAGATACTGCTCTCAGCGTTTCTAATTGCATCCTACCATAACGAAACATAAAGAAGAGCAACACTCAGGAATAGATTTAGTGTACCACCAACCTGTATTTACAGATGGATCCCCATGATCTACAAGGACAGTATTGTATGGACAAAACTTCTTCAGGTCATAACTGCAGATAGAAAATGATATTCTTAGAATTTTTTTTTTCATACTGCAAACCTGTATTCACCTTATAAGGCACATAATTGCCATGCCAGGCAACCACATTGAATGGAGTGAAATCTTGTTTAGCAGTAAAGAGTTCACCGCCAAACTTCTGAACTATTGTGTATTCAGGCCGCAATCCTTCCTCAAACCATGCGGTTGGTGCAAGGAAATCTCTTGGTGCAGCAAGACCATTGGCATCTGTACACATATAACAGTACGATTCTTACAAGGCTGATTTTATAAATTCAATCCAGGTTTTTCAGGTTGAAACTAAAAGAACTTAAGAGTACCTATTGGTCCAAGATCAGGAAGCTGAAAATGAGCCCCATAGATTTCAGCAACATAACCACGCGATTTCCCATCCGGTAACTCTATAGAAAACCGAAATCCTTGTGGTATGACAGCAATTTCACCAGGAGATACCAAAAGCCTTCCACACTCAGTTTCAATCCGTAGCCCTAAACACCCACTAAAAGTATCAGAATTGGTCAAGAACTATCTTGAATCTAATGTTTGATACATGACTGATTAAACTAAACATAAAGGAACCATCTCAGTTCCTTCCCAAAACATGAACTTTATAACTAAAGAATACCGTGTTCTCTCTGTACTAAATGGCATACGCCTATTTTGGAAGAAAATAACCCCCCATCAAATCTTAAGTTCAAAATTATATTATAAATTTGTTGCAATTATAATGCATGTTATGTTTTGAGCTACTTACTACTATTTTATACGGCTTGGGTGGGTCTTTGTTATATTAGCTGTTCACTCAACTCATGACCTTGGTTATGAACATTTCGTTTTTTTTACTGTTTACCACAGTCACTGGTGACAATGACTAGTATTATAAAATACAAAATTCACTAATCACTAGTTAGAAAACCGTTACTAACGGAAGATATGTTTTTGATATATGTTAATATAAAATCTAATAAACCAGAGCTACACTTAAAAGGCAGAGACGAGCGCAACAGTAAACCAGAGACACTTAAAAGTAAAAGAATCCAGACGACTGTACAAGTCCTTTTTTATATACACATGAAACCATATAACAGAAAGCTCATTCAGATTTCAAGCACTGAGATCCTGACTTGAGGTCGTTCATTAAAAATCTAAGTTATGCGGTTTTGCTCTATCAGTCTATTCTTAACCATCAACGAGTAGCTCCTCTGTGTTAAGCTGACATCTAAGCTGACATCTCGTATTCCCGATTTCATCGTTCGTCATAATGTCAGGCTCTGGAATGGGTCGTCTTGAAGCCATGGCCATACATTCTCTAATTATCAGATGGCTTTCAACATCAGGCAAGTTCTCTTGAGTTTCTTGCTCCTGAAGCAACTTCAGCATCTTTACGAATTCAGCTGCTTGGAGCTCTCTCTGTAGTTTCAATTTCCTCTTCTTCACCAGTCTCTCCACAAATCTTTCATCTTTGGCCAACTTCACAAAGAGACTAAGCATATGCTGTTGTTTAGATTCAACTCCGTGGATCTTCTCCTGCACAGTGACCATTTGATGGTCAGATTCTTCCTGTTGTTGTTTCAACTTCAAGATCTCCAAACTCATGGGACTCTGATCCTTCTTCAAAGACTCAACTTCGGCCTCTGTCTTCAACGTTGTGGTGCTTACGTCCTTGTAACAGTTACTTTTGCATCTCCTCTTGATGTTCTTAAGCAAATGTTTCTTCCCTCCTTGAAACCCTTCGTTAGCAAATTCCCACCTATCTAAATCAACCTTCCTAAATCCCTACAAAACGACCATCAATACAGAGTGAGTACCAAATATTTGCATTGAAGAATAGAGTACCAAATATGTGATTAAGAGGCATTTAATCGAACACTTGGCAGACATAAAATCCTATAGAAAGTAAAATTAGTTTATGATGCTTACGTAGGTGTTGAGCTGACGAACGAAACTGGGGAAATTCTTGTGCTTGAAGTATTTGGGAAGGAGATTCTCCGAGAACTCATAAGAATCCCAAATGATGAAGCTTTTCCGGGTCGGGCTCCACGATACAACCGGGTCTGTTACTGCATCATCGACGATCTCAAACGTCTTTCTCAGAAACGGCGTCGGACCCATCTCGTTCAATCCCACCATTGGTTTTGGAAAATCAACTGACGGCGAGCCGTTAAAGTTAACGCCGTCATCCTCTTCCTTGATAAGTGAAACGATGTCGTCGGGCTTAGCAGTCTCAACAACTAACGAAGATGAGTCACACGAGCCTCTGCTTCCGGTAACGGCCGTATCTATCTGCTCTCCATTAACGGTGACTGCTTCCGCTGCTGTTTCTTGACCAAGCGAAGACGAATATTCGTTTTCGACGCCGTTTGGAATCGCCGTCATAGCTTTCTACGTTGTTTCTGTTTTCGTCACTGAAACCTCTTTGCCGTTTATGGAAACATACAGTGTTACTTACGGGCTATCTAAAGTTTCCTCTTTTTGTTTTTAGAAAGTTTTTTTTTCCACCCACTTGTTTTGGATTTGACAAATTAATACCCGTACCACAATAGCCGTTGGATCTTTGTGGTCGGTCGAGATGAATCGGTCTAAGGGATGAATGGATAAGCGGTAGAAAACGGAACTCACAGCATCGAATCTGATTTCATGCATGAATGCCACGTGTCGTATACGAAAAGCACACATCAGCGTTTTTTAAAGCTGATATGTAAGTAAAAAAAAACAGAGGTTAACAGCAACTCCATTCCAAATTAGATGTTTTGACTATAAATACGAGTTAAACAAAAATAATTGGCAACTGTTATTCTCTTTGTTCTTAAAAAATTGATGTTTATCTGTTTTTATAAAATTAAGAAACAATAATTATTATTTATAAATCCATTATTTTTTCTCACCAAAACATTATTCTAATAATTATGAACCAATAGAAATATAGTAAATGTAATTATTTTTAGTCATTACATTTTAAAATTTACAAGTTATCAATAAAAATAAAATAAAAAAGCTTGAAAGTATCAATCTAATATTTGTGGAACAAAATTAGAAAGTTAGAACATCAATTTTTTAGAGACAGAGAAAGTATTTTGCTTCTTACTTTTTGGAAACCTAAACTAAATATTTAATATCAACCATCTATCCAATGATAAATAATACTTTAGAATATTCATAATTACAAAATCTAAATAAGTTAATTTTTTGCATACAAATTTACTAAACATCCAATAAAATAGAATAAGAAAAAATCAACCTTAAACATTAAATTAAACATCTAATTTGTTTCCTAGAGTTACAGGGCTGTGATTAAAAGCTATGTTACTTCTCCGGTCTCCTTATGTCACAGGTTGTAAATATGCTAACAACACGTATTATATAAAATTTTCAAAAAAAAGAAAGAAAAGAAAAACAAGTATTATATAAGATTGTTTGTGTGGTTAAAGGTAAAATGGTATGGGTTATAGTACCTGATTGCAAATTTGCAAATCACTTTGGTTAGTTTTGGCTAAGTTACTTGTTATTGTCTTCTTCTCTGTATCCAATGCAAACATGAAACAAATACTATAGTGGTTTACTGGTTTTCAAATTAAACAAACATAATTCGTCGACAAACAAGAAAAAAATAGAAAAACATAATTTTATTTTCCTCGTGCTAATATTTTAAACTAAAATAACACAATCTTTAAATTAAAATAACAATTAATCATGTTTACCTGGTCATGATTCATTGATTTGAGTTCTGTAAAGCTACGATTCTGTCATAAAACAAAGGGTTAGTTGGAGTTGTTGCATTAACTTCACCAAATCAAGATTTCGACTGTCGGTGAGAGACGACGATTAAAGAATTATAGGTCTAATACGTAATACTTTTCTTTTGAAACCGTAAAACTCAAATGAGAAAGCTACATACAAATACCAAAAATCAAACCAAAATAAAAAATAATGCTAGACATGATTAGATTGATAAAAATAAAACAAAAGGTTCAGAAGCTTTTTCCAAATTGAGAAAAAGATTGATTGGTCTAGTCGGTGGACTGACCGATACCATCCTAATATATCGAGAGAAATTTATGATCATTTATCAGTAACTCACGGAAATAATCCGTTTTAATTAAAAATAGCATATCTTCCTAAATACTGGTTTAATTGACTTCGAAACTTCATGAATGAAATATTTATGATGCTTCTGCATAATCTTTCATCGCTAATAGCCTAATAGCTTATTTGTACTCTGAATGTCTCACTTTCCTCTGAAAACAACTTGTAACATGAAATTACTCGAGGAACGTCTAAAAAGATACCTAAAAATCAAATGGGGGTAGTATTGCATAATTGCAATATCAATTAAATTTTGTTGGGTCAGCTTACCCCCTCCTTAATCTTACGTATCTCCGCTCTTGCAGAGAATCATATATAAAATGGCTACTCACTTTCTTTTCATCATATTATTAACACAATACATTACAAAATACATAATACTAATAATATGGTTAGGTAATCATTAATTATATTGGTTTACTTAAGATTCGTTGAGAGTGTCTCTGTGTTATAATAAAACAATTAGATAAAAACATAAGAAACATACAAAAGAATACGGAATATCACTGTTATAATGTGTTAAGATTTTCAATTTAAATAATACATAATCTTTAATTGCTTTTTTAAGTGATCATGATTTTGGTTTTGAAAAATTACATTCTGTCATTAAAACGAATAGTGTAAAATGAATTGAGACGTATAATTGGAAGTTCTTGAATAGACATATTTGATTACCAAAATTAAACTTAATATTTAAAATATATTTCGATACGTGAATAGAAGATCAAAAAGAAACCAAGAGCTAGTAAGTCTCGAGAGAAGGTTCGCTATATAAAACATCATCTTGCGTGAAGGTTTATACACTCTTAACTTGGTAAGAGATGACGAACCAAACAAAAACCGACTCTCCCTCTAGTACTCGAAAAGAAACCAGTTGAGCTTGTTAAACCCTCAAAACACATTCCTAGTCAAATTCTTTCCCTTTCTACATTAGACAATGATTTTTTTTAAATGAAGTTATGTATGGGACGGTTTACGTTTTCAAAGCCAATGAAAAGAACCGAAATGATCCCGTCTCAGGTAAGCGAATGAGAAGAGAGAGTGATCGAAAATTTCAGCTGGTTTGTCGGGGAGAGGGAGTTCCATTTGAGGTCGCTACCGCATCTCTCGACCTCTCCTCTCTAAACTATATAGAGAACCTTGATGAGCAAGTTGCTTTGAGACTTGTGCTTGAAATCGAAAGAGACTATGGTACCAACGTTTCTTATCATCCTCTAGCTTTGCAGGTAGCTTTTCATTTCTTGATATATTGGAAGATTATGGATATCGTAGCTGTAGGCATCATCAATATTAATGATATGAATAAATTCCGTATTTTCCTATGATAATCTATTGTTCCGTTTAATTTTTTTGAAGGTGACCAAGTTTGCTAGTGGAGGATTTACCATTGGCACCGCATTGACGCACGCGGCACGCCGTGTGTGATGGATTTGGTGTGGCTCAGATTATCCATGCTTTAATTGGCTGGAGGAGAGAGCGAGCCATTGGCGATGCCAGTATTGCAGAGAGAGCGGTTGGTCGGAAAAATTGATAATGAACCGGCCAAAGTGCCCGGCGGCAACGTTGCTAGTCTTTTGCTACCTCGCCGTATATTCCAACTAATGATAATGGTATGTTGTTCACCTCTTTAACTCCAATAATTTTATGTTTAATCAGGGTTTGTATTCCGGCGTACCTAAAACTAAATCCTGATGGGATCACTGTCCTTGGCGTACCTGTTGGAATCCGACATGTTTTGGATGCATCACTTCCTCAAGGATACTACGGTAATGCATATATTGATGTCTACGTCGAGCTAACCGTGAGAGAACTCCAAGAAGCATCAATCTCTGACATCGCAAAGCATGTGAAGAAAGCCAAGAAAACAGCCTTTGACAAGGGTTATCTCGAGGAAGAGCTAAAGAACACAGAGAGATTGATGAAGGAGGATGTGAAGTTCGAAGGGGTAAGCGACGGGTTATTGTTCTTGACTGATTGGAGGAACATTGGTTGGTTCGGATCGATGGATTTCGGTTGGAATGAGCCCGTGAATCTGCAGCCATTGACCCAGCAGGAAAGCGCAGCACACATACGAATGATCTTGAGACCTTCGAAATTGAATCCATCAGTGGAAGGTGGAGTTAAAGTGATCATGACTTTGCCAAGAGATGCAATGGTTGAATTCAAGAAAGAGATGGATGCTACGAAGAAACTTTATTATGGTGATATTAATTAATATAGTTGGTACCTGAATGAATTTTCTGTGTGTGTGAGTGAATGCTATTAAGCTAATGTAATGAAACATGAATAATGGGTGAGTAGATGAATTCTTGAATATGCACATGCAATAAAAATATTTGGATATTTTATCCGTTAATTCATGGCTTTAGTTGTTTGGTTTAAAAAAAAATTAGAATAAGCGAAGGTAAAAGATACAATAGTTGAGAGTTGAGGGTATATTTACTCATTATGGAATTAATCATTAATGGGATGGTTCATCAAAACTCGGATAATCAATGCTATATTTTTAAAAGTATTTGGTCTAGAATATAACACCGAGTTTTTTGGTTTTAACAATCTTCCAACTAAACATAGGAGTGAGGAGATCCATTGACAAAAGAGTTTTCCGCAAGTCTACTTGAACCAAATTACTAGTGTTTAGTGTTTACATATGGTGGAATTGACTCCGCTGCTATATTGATTTTATGACTAATTTTTAGTATTAAATCCTTGAAATATTTGCGCAGATTTTTTAGTCAATGATTAATTCTTAAAATATACAAAATATAGTATTCGTTTACTAACTGAAAAATCTGTCGGTAATCATCGAAGTACTATTACTAGCCTTCATAAACATACCAATGTTACTTATTTCAGTGATTCCCGACTAAAAGTTTATTTTGGTAGGGTTTAGTTTCCGACGATTGATCATGGAATCTATACATCGATTGGGTTTCAATTTGGTTGTCAACAGAGCTTCCCTCAAATTAGTCCTACTTCAATCGATTTTTCTTTCATTTGCTTTCCTCCAAATCGATATCTTTTAAATCTTGTTTATAGTTTCATCTTGTTTTAGTTTGTAACTGTTGACCTCAATTTTAGTTCATGGTTTATTTGTAGCGGTTAAAGATGTATATATATATATATATATATACACAGAAATCATCAAAGATTATTTCAAAAAATAAAATGAGTTTTAAAATTTTGTGTAGTTTAACAGTTTTGTATATGTTATAAGATATATTAAAAATTTTGGATAGTTAAACTATTTATGGAAAATAAAAAATAAAAACCAATATTAGAAACTACTACTATTTAGCTAAAAGGTAAAAGCAGAAAAAAATATCCTGTTACATATAGAGTAATTTCTTGGATTCCAAGCAGAATCCTACTTTTTTTCCTCAACATTCCTCTCAATTATTTTTGCTTTTTTAGTATATGAACTAAATAGTCCTATTTTGACATTTATTTGCACATGAAAAAATCATTAAAAATATATATATTCAAACAAATATCATATTATTTTTGTGGATGATTTAATTATTTAATTAACGTCACATTATTTAATTAAAAGGCTATATTAATCTATTCTTATTCCACATGTTTTGAAAAAGGTCATAAAGAAAGAAAACAACAGACCAAAACTATGCAAAGAAATGGGTTTATCCCCTACCTTTTACCATCATCATAAGAGAGTTAGTAACAATAAGTAACTGTTTTTTTTGGATTTAGACTTTGGTGGTCATGAAGGTTTGGGGTTTTTAAGGATTTTTTTAGATTATACATTTTGGTTTTGGGGCCTTTTTTCTTATTTTAGGATTTTGAAAAAAGTTGGAAATAAAAAATATCGTTCAATTACAACAAACACTCATAAAAGTAAGTTTTGAACTTTGTTTACGAATTTGCAAAATCCTTCAAAATTCTCTATTGTTTAGGGAAACAACTTTTCCCCCAAAATTCTGATTGAATAATTAAACCATACTTGAAACGTGAAACAAAATCTATCTGTTCAATTTTTTACACTTTTTTGCAATCTAATATTAAAAATATGTTGTTTGTTTTTCAATAATTTATAAATGCTAAAGAGATTATCAATTCATCTAAATATTTTTATTGTAATTAAGCTAATTGAAAAAGTGTTTATATTATATAATTTTATTCAAACAATGACGGAAGTAAAGAAACAAATAAGCAAAGAAGGAAACAACCAAGCAAGTTAAGCAATGAATGAAGTAAATGGGTAAGAAAAGAAACAAAGAAGGAAGGAAGTAAACAAGTTGCATGTATGGTGTGAGCTAACAATGAAGGAAGTAAGGAAACAAATAAATATATTTTTAAAAGGAAACAAATAATCAAAGAAGCAAATTAAGCAATGAATGAAGCAACTGAGCAAGGAAAGATCAAAGAATCAAAGAATCAAAGAAACACAGAAGGAATTAAGTAAACAAGTTAAGCATGTAAAGAAACAGTGAAAGAAACAAGCAAAAGAAGAAAGCAATGAACTAAGCAATAAATCAAGAAAGCAAATATGCATGAATGCAAATATGCATGTATGAATTTATGTATGCAATGTATGAATGTATGTATGCACACATGAATGAAGGGAGAATCAAGATATAAACTGAGATGAAGCTATCGAAGAGGTTGGTTGTTTTGGGATGCAGATTTTCATAGTTCGGGAAGCTGCTTGTGGAAGAAGCTAATCAAGCTTTGGCCGTTAGCAAGACCGTATCTCTTTTTTCAACTAGGTTTCCGGCGCTAGTGCTCTCATCTGGCATAATGATTGGAGTAATCTAGGTCGTCCTATTGATCTAACTGGGGCACAAATGGCCCTCGAAATCTCAGGTTGTTCCTAATTGGCAGTTGGAGATTGCCTCGAGGCGGAAGTCCGCTAATCGTTTGGCTCCAAGCCTGCTTTAGATTGCAGCTCAAATGGATGAAATCTGCTACTACATAAAACTAAGAGAAACAATAACTTCAATATATAAGAGAAAAATGGAAATACTAAACAGAACAAAAAGAACGAAGACATACCTGGGAGAATAATTAAACTTAAGATACTAGAAGGTAACTCTGGAGATCGAGATCAAGGCCCCATCTTTTCTTTTGAATTACCCTTTCCAAAAATCGGTTTCTTACTCAGGTGCTTGGCTTTACTCTGTAAACTACATATGTTCCACAAATAAGAGGATTCATTGATGAAATTACGAAATTATGAAATTGAATTAACTTACAAGTATGAAAACTTTCAAGTGGTACACACAGGATTAGCGTGCGCGGTTCATAGCAAATTCTTCAAACAAGTCTTTCTCTGGCACTGCTTACAGATTCCATAAAATGAATGTACAAACTCATCAATTTTTGTCTAGTTTAGCTCGATTGGCATCACTGTATATTAATTCAAGACGAGCTTAACCAATAATACCTTATTTGATTTGGAATGGTAAGCAAATCAAACCACTGGGTGGAATATCTGATGTTTAGTGTCTTCTTCATCTGCTAAATGCTAGATTAATCAATTTTGAGAATATATACACGTTAAGTAATATATATTCAGTGTACCGTCTACGTTACTAATTAAAAGGGTAGATAAAGGGCTTACGTAATCTCTCTAAATCTTGTGAACATCTCCTTGGGACACTAAATATCAAAATTGTGAAAATTGCTATCCATTATCTAAATAAGCAAATTGGAATATGTCATATAACAGAAAGAATGATTTCACATCAGTATCTACCTGCATTGATGAATTAGAGTTTGATGCTTTTCCTGTGCATACATCACAGTTTGGAAAAAATAGATACCTAAGATGGAAAAGCAGAGGCATATAAGGAATCATTAAGAAGTTTTAGGTTGGATAGAAAAAGTTGTGACAAAGTACTAAAAATTTTATTTACGATATGGAAGCAAAATAACTTATTAATTTATGGATATATATGTATGCGGCAAGATCTTATGGATATGGCCTAGATCTTTGAAGTATTTGTTACCTTCCTCTACCTATTTCCAATGCTCAGGTTCATGGTACTCCAAAATCCTGAAAAAGTTTGAGAAACTGGTTATGCAAATAACTCTAAGAGAGAGATTCAAAGTTTGGACTAACAAATGAAATTACTAGCTTGAACATGCTTGAAAAGCAAAGGACAGTGATCATTTGCTTGCCGCTGTATCCGATCATGAACTCGGTGACAAATCTCTTTTTTTGTTCTATTTTTAAGCTTCTTCCCTGTTGAAAACACACATATGTTAACTAAATTTGAGACCCAAATATCTAAACGAGCGGATTAGATTAGGAACAAGAGCATTATTTTACAATACCTTGATGTCTTTATGTTTCTCTTAACTAAAACACGTCCTTTTGTGCTGCTAAACGCTGTATTAGTTCCCAAACCATGAACACATAAAAACCTATTAACGAAATACAATAGAAACAACAGAAGTTCATCAGAATAAATTAGCAAAGTTCATCACCTTATATTAGCACAAAGAATTTTGACATAGTACACGAAAATAAAGACAACTTTTTGAGAAATATCAAATTGAAACCTGGAGCTAAGAAGATGCAGAGAGGCGGAACTCATTTCATAGATATTCTTCATTATAGAGACTTTTTCCTTCATCCTGAGAGGGACTAGACCTTTCAAAGTAAAATTTTACAATTAAAGAAGACCACAAAAATTTCAAGTAATTCTCACTTTTGCAATTTCAGTAACCAAAACAAACAAGTTACTTTGTGTAAAAATTGTATTTTGGAAGGAATTTTGATTGCTCTAACTAGATTTTTACTCTGGACTCGAATGGCTCAGGCTCTTGGTTCAGAAGCTGGTTGCAAGTAAATCTTGAAACCTGGAAACTTTAAAACCAAGAAATAAAAGATTTACATACAATCGAGATCACCTTGTATTTGGCACATATACATATAAAGGTCTTAGGAAAGTAACGAGAGAGGAATGATCATAAAACTTGATCTTTGTATTTCTGGTAAAGTTATGTGAGGCTGGTATAACTGGATTCGATAAACCGTTTTTCCACATGCACAAAAGGGATGGTCTATGTGGTGTCGACGAGGACTTTTCCTAGATGGATGCTTAAGAGTCCCCATCTGTAATATTTTAAGTAGTAACCTAGAACTATCTAGAGCCTGTACATATTTTAAGATAAAAGTGAGACAGCTAACTAGTGAGCAAATAGCAAGCAAGTTAAGGATAGAAAGTAATGAAGTGAAAAAAAGTTCAATAGTTAAGGTTAAGGAAGAAAGACTATTGTAATTAAGAAATTAGGCATGTAAGCAAAGAAATGAGGAAGCAAATAAGGAATTAAGGAAGAAAATACGGAAGCAAGTAAGTAAGCAAGGAAGCAAGCAACCATGCAACGAAGTTAGACAAAAAACAAGAAAGCTGGTAATTAAGCAAGGAATGAAGAAATAAAAAAAGTAAGAAAGTAAGGAATGAAGGCAGAAAATGAGGTCTCAAAGAATCAAACAATGAATCAAGAAAGGAAATGAGTAAGCAGAGAAGCAAACAAAACAGAGAAGCAAACAAAACAAAGAAGCAAGGAAACAGAGAAGCAAAAAAACAAAGAAGCAAAGAAACAGATGAAGCAGAAAATGATGTCGCAAAGAATCAAACAATGTACGTATGTTTGTATGTATGAAAGGATATATGTATGTATATATGCATGTATGGTATGTATGTATGGATGTATGATACATGTTACATACTGCTTCCTTCCCATATTTGAGAAGAGAAAGCAAATATATCAGAGAGATTATATTTCAGATCAAAATAAATGAGTAACAACACCAAATATTATTATGCAATCAGAATAAACTGTATAAATGCAAAGAGAAATGTATCAACCTTGGCCATGTGTCGAGAAAGTATGTAAACATGTAAAACGATCTGTTAAGCAAAAAAGGTAAATCAGAAGAGCCAGAATAAGAACCAAACCGGAGACACACAGTGATGCCAAACAAAATGTAAGCCAGATCCGTAACTTTCGCTTAGGGTTTTGTATCCACCACCACCATCACGGCCGCCTCTACCATCGCTTCCTCTTGATACTACGGCCATAGATATCTTTCCTGTTGATCTCTTCGATAGCATCACTCATGGATTTTTCGTCAATGAAGGTCACACATCAGAATCCCCTTGATCTTCCAGTCTTGCCCGATCATTTTAATGTTCTAGCAAAACTAAATCACGAATCAGCAAAAACTATCAGAGATGAAATAACAAAATCGATCAATTAAGAAATAGTAACAATGAACGATAGACGTAGTAACAGTAATCGAATCAAGCAACGGAGAAACACAAATCGGAAACAGATCCATCGAAGATCAAAATCATCGGAATTGGATCTCTCATATAACTGACCTTGGAATCGATAACCTAGCCGAACCCAGAAAAACGCCATTTCTAACTTTTGCAAACAATTTTTGAAAATGAAAATTTGGGGTTTTCAAAATATAAGAAATATCATAGAGAGACTTGTAGACGCTCCTCCTTTTTTTTTTGCAGTTAGTCGATTTTCTTCTTCTATCGGCCCCACATTTTATTTCCGTTATATAGAAGAATTCAAATTTGAAAAAAGAAAAGAAACCGCCTAAAAATGTGGGCCTGTTAGAAAATTCAAATTCCAGTACCTTTTTTGTTAAGCAAACTTCTTCTTCAAACGGCCAACTGTGACGTGTAGATGTAAGAAAAAAGTTTGACTTGAACAAAAATTAGACAAGGATTTTAAAATTTAAAGTCTGAAATCATTTTGGTTAAATCTTAACCACGATGTAACCACCTGTCAAATTTCTTAAATTGGTTCAGTTTTGTTTAAAATCAACTTTGTGAAGCTATAAACGTGCTACCAAGAAACACAAACACTGTAAAACAAAACAGCTACAAGTAAAGGATTCAATGCTTGATTGACTCGAGATTCAAGAAGCAAGTAATCATTAAAACCTGTGTATGAACATTTGATAAGGTTCTTGATAAGATCAGTGGCGTACACCAACAAATCTTCCATTAAGTAGACTTGGGATGGAGGAGGAGAGTGTAAGAGAACTAGCCTGGTCAACGACATAAAAGAAGACTAGAAAGATTAAAAGTGACCAATTGAACCCTTTTTTTATATTTCAACTTTTCACCAAAAGATTGAAATAAAATCCAAAGGAGAAAAAACTCTCTGTTTTTATTCAAATCCGAAGTTGCCGTACATAAGGGAAATAAGATCCTTCTTCTATCTATAAAGCTCCAATTACTAAACCTAGTAGGATCAAAATGATAACTAAAAATTACAAGAAATCAAATACTTAAAAACTTAACAAAGGCAACTTCTATAACATCAGATTGGCAGCTTGAATCGTCTTCTCATTTAGCAGACTCAAGCTGAGGAACTGAAAAGACTCCAGTCATTGATAAAAACGATGCATATTCATGGTTTCTTGCAATATAGCTGATTGACTCATGGCTAACGTTTACTTTATTAGAATATTTTCATATGCATTCACTAAGACATCTGTATCAACTCCCTTAAGAGGAAGATTTGCTACATATACCTGCAGAAGAAACCATCATATATAGTTCATATATAGGACCAGTTGTGTCTGAAGAAACAAACTTATAAAAGACAGAACAAGGAAAGGCTTATTACCCTCACTAGGTTTTGTGCTTCTCTTCCAGTATTACTTGTATTTCGACTAGTTTCAGAAACTGAATTGACAATAACAAAATCTCTATTGCTATCTCGTTAAAAAAGGTTCCAACTTGAGACATCTATAAATGTTAAGTTGTACGTTTGATCTTGGAAACTCAAGAACTGGCTCTACTCGAGTACCAGAGAAACAAAAATCTAAGTTGCAGGAAACATTTGTATCCAACGTAGGAGCAGCTGCATTGATGTGAGAACATTCTTTTTTAAGAAGAGGAGGGAATAACGGATTTAGCGGAAACATTTGTGTCCAACATTTGGCATCTATAGCCGAATACGCCTTGCAGCACATTGGTCCAACATTACCAAACTTTCCAGTGAAAACTGATTTGTGATGACAAACATTTCGTTCAATGTATGGAGAACCAAAAATAAATATGTATAGTTCAATGTATTTGGCCAAAAAAAAAAAAATTTGTTACACTTTACAAAGTAACTATTTATGCTGAATTGCGACTGTGGGATTAATACGGTAACGATTATATATAAGGGATATTAAAGGGGTGGGCCGAATCTTTCAGGCCCATTACTTACCCTACCAAGTCCGGTTGTCTTATTGCTGCTGTTACGATGCCATCACGTGTTTGGACTTACCGGGGGGTTACACTTGCCCGGTCATTTGGTTACCCAATAGCCAGCCACACACCATTAGTGACGAGCGACACTCACCAATCCGTTAATGGGTTTATGTATATATATAATTATATATATACATCCAACACCCATAAGCCATAACTCAGAAAGTTGACAAAAAGAAAGAAAAAAAAAAGTCTAATAAGATCTTCAGGTAGTTAAAAAAGTACAAGACAAAGCCCCAAAAATGGGTGAATATGGAATGAATGGTTCGTCAAGCATGAGCATTGTTATGTATCCGTGGTTAGCTTTTGGCCACATGACTCCTTTTCTCCACCTCTCTAACAAGCTCGCAGAGAAAGGTCACAGGGTTGTTTTCTTGCTTCCCAAGAAAACAACAAACCAGCTTGAACCTCTTAATCTCTACCCAAATCTCATCACTTTCCACACCATCTCCATCCCTCAAGTCAAAGGGCTCCCTCCTGGTTCGGAGACCAACTCCGATGTCCCCTTCTTCTTGACTCATTTGCTTGCAGTTGCAATGGACCAAACCCGGCCAGAGGTTGAGACCATTCTCCGTACAATCAAACCGGACTTGGTTTTCTACGATTCTGCCCATTGGATACCGGAAATTGCTAAACCAGTCGGTGCTAAAACTATTTGTTTCAACATCGTGAGCGCTGCGTCAATCGCTCTGTCTCTTGTCCCTGCCGCAGAGCGAGAGGTCATTGATGGGAAGGAAATGTCAGGGCAGGACTTAGCTAAGACGCCTCTAGGTTACCCATCTTCAAAAGTCGTCTTGCTTTCGCACGAAGCAAAAGCCCTAAGCTTCGTGTGGAGAAAGCACGAGTGTATTGGTTCGTTCTTCGATGGTAAAGTTACTGCAATGAGAAACTGCGACGCCATAGCTATAAGGACTTGCCGTGAGACGGAAGGCAAATTCTGCGATTACATCAGTAGCCAATACAACAAACCGGTTTACTTAACCGGACCAGTACTCCCTGGATTCGAACCAAAACAGCCCTCGTTAGAGCCTCGATGGGCGAATTGGTTAGCCAAATTCAACCCTGGTTCGGTTGTATTCTGCGCTTTCGGTAGCCAACCTGTTGTAGACAAGATAGATCAGTTTCAAGAACTCTGTTTAGGGCTAGAATCAACCGGTTTACCGTTTTTGGTAGCGATTAAACCTCCTTCGGGTGTATCGACCGTCGAGGAAGCGTTACCAGAAGGTTTCGAAGAGAGGGTTCGAGGAAGAGGAGTTGTGTATGGAGGTTGGATTCAGCAACCGTTGGTCTTAGAGCATCCTTCAGTGGGATGTTTCGTTAGCCATTGTGGGTTTGGGTCAATGTGGGAGTCTTTGATGTGTGATTGTCAGATCGTTTTGGTTCCGCAGCATGGAGAACAGATATTGAACGCGAGGCTAATGACGGAGGAGATGGAGGTGGCGGTTGAGGTAGAGAGGGAAGAGAATGGGTGGTTCTCGAGGCGGAGCTTGGAGGAGGCTGTGAAGAGTGTGATGGAAGAAGGTAGTGAGGTCGGTGAAAAAGTGAAGAAGAATCATGAGAAGTGGAGATGTACCTTGACTGAGTCTGGTTTTGCAGATGGTTATATCAATAAGTTTGAACAGAATTTAATTGAACTTGTGAAGTCATGAGTTCATTTTGGTAATGGCTATGTGTTATGTAACTTATAAATATTGTTTTGGTTTGGCTTGGCTTAATTTGGCTTAGTTTGGTTTATTTTAATTTTATGATTGAGATAGACTTGTTATACATGCTCTTCACTATTTCCACAAGATTAACCTTATATAAAAGAAAAGGAGAGCTCTATATGTGTTACTTGTATGGTACATTCAGTTTTTGTTTTAAGAGAATGTTAAATCTCGTGGTCAAGTGAAGTTATTGAACTCTGCCCCTTTGTGATTTATAGAAGAGAACGTCGTTTAATCTTACATGATCACATAAATAGATGTTCTAGACTTTAGGATCATACAGTTTTGTAGCTAATGAATTGAATTAGTACCAAGTGAAACAGAACATGAACACACAAACCTCATGAGATTAAAGCTATGTACAAAACACTAGGATCAGACAGTTTTGCAGCTATGAGAATGCAATGTTCACTTTATATTAACCCACAACAAGACCCTCTCCATATAATCATCACAATTTCATAATTCGATCATGACAATTTCAAAATAATAATAATAAAGAAGTAAAGAACCATTACAGTTTTTTCATTAATTAAAGAACACCCAAATAAAATAAAAACCTAATACAAACACATTGTGTTCTCGACATGATCCGGAATAATCCCCGTTTTAATAATAATACTTCGGTGCAATATATATGTCCTGCAGATAAAGTACCTTTGATGTGAACATACCTCCTATAGTTTTGATTTGGATCATAATATAAGACACACGTAGGCCTATCATCATGAGATGATAAAACGTGACTAAACTGATTGACAAAAACGATCTCACCACCACTAGTTACACCCGATGTTTGCCATTTTTCAAAATCCTCCATTTTGTAAGAGAAAATATTTGACCATTCTTGTGTCTTCTCACCATCCTCCATAACCCAAATCTGCATGACCTGCTCATGACAAGACGTGAATCCTAACTTCCCTAGGTAGTTTATCAGAGTGAAATGGCAATTCATCTGTGTTTTCGGAGACTTGACATGATCAAACTTCTCGAATCTTACATCAAAACGCACCAAGAAAAATGCAGAACTAATGAGTTTTTCAGTTGCTCGGTAATAGATAGACCCATTGATGCAGCAAACTGGAGAGAGCCTTGGAAAGTGAAGTCCTATGCTGCATTGGATGTTTCTCCACTACTTAGCCGTGGGATTTCCCAATGTGAAAACTTGACAAGACTGCTTCATACCGTCTCGTTGTATGGAAATTGATTTGTATTGATTCTCCACAGGGTCATATCCAAAGAAGCAAGTGTTATACTTTAAGGGTTTTATCTCCAGTAAATAACAGACTGCCTCGTGGCAGGGTTATATATAGCAGCTTCATAAAGAGAGTTTGAATAACAAAATATCAAGCCGCGGACATATCGATGACATATTCCTGGGATTGAGACTAATTCTGTCAGTGTTATAAGTAGACGACAAGGAGTAACGAGATTGTCCGGTTTTGTCCATATAGTTGTGGACGAGGAGATCGGTTTGACGCGACGGCCGAGTCACGATGGAGTCAATGAAGTCACGAGAGGCATCGGAACCTCACGAGTGACTTCCCCGGGAGTTTCTTGAGTATCTCCACCAGTAGATATCCATAGGGATATTGGTATCGCTGGAGTTTTCTCCGGTTGAGATTTCACGGCAGTGAAGACGGTGTCGGCGACTTAATCACGTCCGTTTTGTTAATCCTAGAGGTAAGTTAACATTAAAACCTTAAAAAGAAACCCTATAGGTAAGAAAGAACGACGAGGCTCTATATTTATATACTTTATAATATATGTTAAAGTTTAAAATATAAAATTGCACATATATTCCCTAATTTAAATTTTAGTGAATTTCGGTTTATATGATTCGCATGATTACACAGAAAACGGTTACAGTTCGGTTTGGTTTTCAAAATTTAAATAACCAAATCAAATGGTTTATAAACAAATTTTGGTTCGATTTCGGTTTAACTAAAGTAAAAGTAAAAGTAATCTACAGATAAAATAGAATTGTACAGGGTCTCATTATTAGGATGTACCTCGACTGTTTCATTAACTACAAGAGTAATAAAGTTACAAGAAAATTTTTAAATAATATAACTAGTAATAAATTTATTTGAAAGTTTCGGTCACACAACGGAGGATTATTTAGTAACGAAAAGGAAAATATAGTATTGAATCAATTCTTTGCAATTGTAGATTTGGCATATTAGTAAAAACAACCTTGAATTGAATGTCATGATCTTTGCAGTTTTCATAAGATTAGGGAATAGGTTCCGGAAGCAAAGTAATAGTATTTTGATTTATTGCTGGTAATTTTGTAGAATAATACCTTAGATTAAGGAATAATATCCGGATATTAAATAACAAAAGGAAACTACAGATTACAAACAACTGAAATAGATATTAATCAAAACTAAAGATTTGGCATTCGTAACAGACTTGAATCATTCAATTCAAACCACCTCCTAAACGTCAGGTCATCTGGACCTGAATTCTCATAAACAGAAACACAAGAACCTTAAGACAAGAAAAAAAACAGTGGAACCTAAACAGATATGGAGTCAAAGCTTCATGCTTTTATGTTCCCATGGTTCGGTTTTGGTCACATGACTGCATTTCTACATCTGGCAAACAAACTAGGTGAGAAAGGGCACAAAATTACTTTCTTACTCCCCAAGAAAGCTATGAAGCAACTTGAACCTCTCAATCTCTTCCCAGACTGCATCGTCTTTCACATTCTTACCATCCCTTATGTGGATGGCCTCCCTGTTGGCGCCGAGACAACCTCGGATATCCCGATTTCCTCGGGGAATTTTCTAGCCTCGGCTATGGATCGGACACGCAATCAGGTCGGAGAAGCGATTTCTAAAGGTAAACCGGACCTGGTTTTCTTTGATTTTGCTCACTGGATTCCGGAAATAGCTAGAGAATATGGAGCCAAGAGTGTGAATTTCGTAACGATTTCTGCAGCATGTGTAGCTATCTCATTTGTCCCTGGTCGTAGTCCAGATGACTTGGCTGTTCCTCCACATGGATATCCTTCGTCTAAAGTGTTGCTTCAGGGACAAGAAACCAACTGTTTGTCCTTCATCTCCTATCCATTCGGAGATGAAACTACGTTTTACGAACGGATCATGATAGGACTTAAGAACTGTGATGTCATTTCGATAAGGACTTGCCAAGAAATGGAAGGAAAATTCTGCGATTTCATCGAAAGCCAATTTCAAAGAAAAGTTCTTTTGACGGGTCCAATGCTTCCTGAGCCGGACAATAGTAAAGCACTTGAAGATAAATGGAGGCACTGGCTGAGCCAATTCGAACCGGGATCAGTAATATATTGTGCATTGGGCAGCCAAATCGTTCTTGAAAAGGATCAATTCCAAGAACTCTGTTTAGGAATGGAGATGTCAGGTTTACCGTTTCTTGTAGCGGTAAAGCCACCAAAAGGCGCATCGACAATGCAAGAAGCCTTACCAAAAGGGTTTGAAGAACGGGTTAAGGGGCGTGGAGTGGTTTGGGGAGGATGGGTTCAGCAACCATTGATATTGGCTCATCCATCAATAGGCTGCTTTGTGAGCCATTGCGGGTTCGGGTCAATGTGGGAGGCTCTAGTGAATGACTGCCAGATAGTGTTTATACCACATTTGGGTGAACAAATATTTAACACCAGACTGATGAGCGAGGAACTCGAGGTCTCGGTGGAGGTGAAAAGAGAAGAAAGTGGATGGTTTTCGAAGGAGAGCTTATGCAGTGCGATCAGGTCTGTGATGGACAATGACAGCGAGCTAGGGAACTTAGTGAGGAGGAACCATGCTAAATGGAAAGAGTCTCTGGTTAGTACTGGACTAATGAATGGTTATGTCAAGAAGTTTATAGAAGCATTACAGAAACTAGTCTAGGAGAGAGAAAAAAACATGCATAAAATACTTTAAAACTTGGTTTAGTTAGCCACAATGACGTCATATGAATGGACTTATATGCTCTACTCAATTTTTTTTATTTGTATACTATTTTGATTCAACTAAATACATTATGTACTATAAACGATTCGGCCGATTGGATCTCTCAACTTAATTGGCCTACACAGCAAAAACTTATCACTCGGAATATCTAAAAATTCAGAACAAAACAAAAGAAAGTAGGATCAATTTCAAGAACTTTTCTTAGGGATGGAGCTGACTAGTCCAGTTCTCCCTGAGCTAGAAAAAAGTAAACTACAAGAAGAACACTGGAGTCATTTTCTTAGCGGGTTTGCACGGGGGTCACTAGTGTTTTGTGCATTAGGAAGCCAAATCATTTTGGACAAGGATCAATTTCGAGAACTCTTCTTAGGGATGGAGCTGACAGGTTTACCGTTTCTTATCGCGGTACAGCCACCGAGAGGATCATCGACGGTCCAAGAAGGATTACCAAAAGGGTTTGAGGAGCGGATGAAGGGGCGTGGAGTGGTTTGGGGAGAATGGGTGCAACAACCATTGATATTGGCTCATACATCTGTAGGATGCTTTGTGAGCCATTGCAGGTTTGGATCAATGTGGGATTTGCCAAATAGTATTGATTCCATATATTCCTGATCAAATCGTCAACACTAGGTTGGTGACCGAGGAACTTGAGGTCTCAGTGGAAGTGGAAAGAGAAGAAGTGGGATGGTTCCACTCCAAGTAACTAAAACACTCCGCTTTCTAATAAAGCGGCTCCTCTTGTGCCTGACACATAACTATTCTATTTTTTTCGACCATACATATTCTTTTATCTTATGTTTTGAGGAGCTAAATATTCTTTCTTTTTTATATGTTAAATTCATTGACGAACAATGATTAACAATAAAATCACTATAAATTAATACTCGATTAATAAATAAATACTATAAAATAACAAAATTTAAACATTAAATTCTAATAATAAAATAATATGGTGATTTGCAAAGCCTTTAAAAAAAATTTAATTTGTAGAGGTGTGATATTGTTAAGAATGGATGTTATATATTTTTATTATATGTAATAGTTATTTAAATTCAATCTTGCCATGTGAACATTTTCCATAAGTTCCAAATTTTTTTTGAAAATTTAAATATCTGAATCGTATTTTCAAATATATTATATATAACTAAATTAATCAAGTTTGTTAAATATATATGTTGAATGTTAGATATTTGGTTTTTATTATTTAATTTGATTGTTGTCAAATAAAACTCTCATAATATCTTACAAAAAGTTTCTAATTAAGCCTTTAAAAACTAAAGCTTAATCTTCAAAACTAAACTCTAAAACCTAAATGGTTAAATCCTAAATCCAAAATCTTAAACTTTAACTCCAAAAACCAATTAACCCTATAATACTAAACCGTAAAAGTAAAAGCAATCACAGTACACTTAATTTTTAACTATTATTTTAATTTAAACCTTTTTTAGTTTTCTAGTTTTTCCTTTAATTATTGAGGGAATCGATAATCTGCGGGAAGAAAAGAAGAAGAAGAAAAAAGAAAGCAAGTAGGAAAGAAAGAGATCAAATGCCTTGAAGAATATGCTACTGAAGTAGATAAGGTTCAGTCCTCGAATGCCTTGAAGAATGTGCCACAGAAGTATATAAGACCATTTCCTCTAAAATTTTATATGAGGGGTTTTTAAAATATAAAAAAATAAAATATTAAGGAAAAATTTTTAAAATAGAAAGAAAAATTCTTAAATTTTTTAAGAATCCCTTCTCTCCTATTTTAAAAACTCTTCTAATGTATATCTATTATTTTGTCATTATAAATTTTTTAGAATTCCTCCTCTAAAATTCCTGGATAGAGGTGCTCTAAGGTTCAGTTATGAAGAATACATTAACTTGTCTCTATTGTTTAGTTTACAAATTATCTCTTAAAGATTATGGAAGGGCACATTCTTCAAGGGATTGACCAGATCGTTCGCGTTTAGACGATGATGCTACAATAAAGACTAAGTTTCAACATGTATAAAAAGTGAATTTGGTCAGTGAAATAAATGTTATGAATTAGTAAAAATTTTGTCCACCAAATTTATTCATTAAATCTGAAGTTTAAATTTATTTATAAGTAAATTTATCTATTTAAAAACGAACACTTAAATTTGGTCCAATATGCTTAAATTTTTACCATTGAAAAAATGATTATAGAAACATACATCATTTGTGGACGAAGTCATTTTATTACATTTTATAAAATTTAACATTTTTTTAGTTTTTATTAGTTTTTCGAATTCTGCAAAAAGGAGAATAAAAAGGAAAAAGAAAGAGATCAATGTTAGTTTATAAATACAATTGAGATTAAAAGGGCACTTTTGTCCACAGCAACTTTATTCTTCTGCGTCTTTAAATAGTGGTTATCTTTAGTTTTAGAAAATACTAAACATAACAGAAATTCAAGATCGTCTTCATTTATTACAAAAGTTCCTTTCCCCAAAAGGATCATCAAACAAAGATCCTCCACAACAATGGAGAGGCCAAAGTTCAAGACTGTCCAAGAGGTGGTTGCAGCCGGCGAAGGACTTCCGAAAAGATATCACTACCTACCCACCGACGATAGCGAAGGTCAGCCTCTCAACGGTTCGGTGCCGGAGATGGAAATTCCAGTTATCGATCTTAGTCTTCTTCTCTCTTCGTCTGATGATGGTCGAGAACAGTTGAGTAAACTTCATTCTGCGCTCTCTACATGTGGCGTTGTTCAGGTTTGAGCTTGACCCTCTTTAGTGATCATCATCATAGTTATAAAGTTCATCAAAGAAATTTGATATCTCCTTGAGGCAGGTGATGAATCATGGAATTACAGAAGCGTTACTCGACAAGATTTACGAGCTAACCAAGCAATTCTTTGGTCTTTCGACTGAAGAGAAACACATGTACGAGAGAGAGATTGGTAGTTTCGAAGGATATGGAAACGACATGATACTATTTGATGATCAAGTTCTTGATTGGTTCGACCGCTTGTATCTTACTACTTACCCTGAAGATCAAAGACAGCTTAAATTCTGGCCTGAAATACCAATCGGATTCAGGTAATAATCCCATAGGAAGATGTTGCACAAAAAATTCCATAGGAATATACATATATAGCTTTCATTTAGTTTCCTTAAGACTATGATGACTTTTACAATCGTTTCTTTAGGGAAACTTTACATGAATACACAATGAAGCAACGTCTAGTGGTTGAGCAATTCTTCAAGGCATTGTCTAGATCGTTGGAGTTGGAGGATAATTGCTTTCTCGAGATGTGTGGAGAAAATGCTACGATGGAGACGAGTTTTAACATGTATCCTCCATGTCCTAGGCCGGAAAAGGTTGTTGGGGTTAAACCCCATGCTGATGGCTCAGCCATCACTCTTCTCTTACCCGACAAAAATGTCGGAGGGCTTCAGTTCCTCAAAGATGGGAAGTGGTATAAAGCTCCACTCCTCCCCCATACAATTATGATCAACATAGGAGATATTATTGAGGTAATCAATCATGTATATATATACTAATATTTGGGAAGTATATTTATAAAATATCTTCAAAGTTAATTAATATTACATTAGATGCCATTGGAAATAAATAATTTAGAAACCAAAAAAGATTTACCAAGGACAAAATGTCAATTTAATTTGTACATATTTATTAAAAAAAAAGAGTAAAATATTTTAGATATTTCTAGATTTTCTATTTTCCATAAAATTAAATCTCCAACAAAATCTTATTTTTTCTATTTTCCCCCAAATTAATAAAAAGACTATAATTAGATTATTTTGATACGTTCAGTTTTACAAATTATTTTTTTTACTCACATAAGAAAAATATTTTAAAATTTTAATATCGATCAAATTATTAATATATATATATATCACACATTAAAACCATATAATTTTTTAAAAGATTAAAAATTTTAGATTAAATATGAAATAATATTTTTTTAAAATATTATCTTGTGCGGGTAGAAATCTAGTATATAGATAAATACTTATGAATATAGACGGTTTAAAATAGGTTAAAATATATGGATATGTAAAATATTAAATTCATTACCATGTTTTTCATATTAAAAATAGGCTCAAAACGGAAAAAATGATAAGATTTAATATGGGCTTAATTTATTGGGTTTTAGATATCCACTTAATTATATTTTAAATTTATATGCCAACACAATATTATTTTATAATAATACTTTTTAAAAAAATAATTATATCAACAAAATTATGTAATATCATTTCTCCGATAAAATTATAAAATTGCATAATTGTGTTTATGGGCTTATAACGCAAAATTTTGGATTTTCCTCCGAAATTTTGGTTTAGATAGAAATTTATAATATAATATTTTTCGTCAAAACCCCAAAATTGTAAAAGTGTTTTTCTACCTAAATTGTAAATTTCATAATTACATTTTTGGTAACATCATAAAATTGAGATTATTTGCGAAAAAATCGTAAAATTAAGTATAATTATAGAATTACATTTATTAAAATAATTATATCAATATTTATAAAAATAAATATTTAATATTTTTATAAATATTCATGATGTAATTATATCTATATTTATAAAATTAATTCAAAAATAAATCTATCTATATTTATGTTTTTATATGTTTAACAATTAATTATATCAATATGTATGAAAATAATTATAACACTATTTATTAAATAATTCAAAAATAAATATAATTGTATTTATGTTTTTATATATTTAAAAAATTTACCATTTAAATTTTATAAGTTTTTGTTGATGTAAATATTTTAAAAATAAATCAAACCAACAAAGCACAAAAAAATAATTATTTTCGGGTATCCGGATAGACCCAGAACTCATAAACTTTTTAAAACGGGTGAGTTCAAAACGGATTCGCTCTACGCTGGGATTTTTCGTCCAAATTTGATAACATGTCTCATGCGTGTTCAGATAATGAGCAACGGAATATACAAGAGCTCGGTTCATAGAGTGGTGACTAACAGAGAAAAGGAAAGGATATCTGTGGCAACGTTTTGCATTGCGGATGCGGACAAAGAGGTTCAACCTGTAGATGGGCTTGTCTCTGAAGCAAGACCAAGGTTGTACAAGGCAATTAAGGATTATTATCTGAAGATCTACTTCGATTACTATCAACAGGGTCGAAGACCGATCGAAGCTGTAATGATCTGACTAAATATTTAGTATCCTTTTGGTTTCAAATATGAATCTGTTGTTTTCGTTACTCAATCGATCCTTGAAGAGCAAACCGTTACTTTCTTTGTTGATACGTGTGACATTCTATTTGTGTTGTGTTGAAACTTGAAATAAAATCACGAAGGTTTGAGGTTTATCATTTAAAGTGTTTCCAACTTGATATTTGACCTTTCCTCCATTGATAAGACAGCCGCCAAAGCCAGAGCTATAGACATACCCATAGCTACTACAATGTCTAATTCACAAGCGCCAACAAACTTATACATCCAAAACCCTATTCTTTAATCATATAAGAGCAGGAAACTTTGATAAAAAGTGAAGTTATTACCAAATCAGAAATTATAGAATGAATTAGAAATGGAAAAAAAGAGCTGAGAAAATGATTTCACTCTTTTATTTCATTTTTATTTTTTATTTTCTAAGCTTTTTTTATTTCCCGTACTCAATCTCGGTATTTCCCTCTTCCTCTAACATAATGATCATGTTGCAAGTTTGCTAACTAGGCTTTAAGCTTTGAATTTAGTTTCTTTCTGTAAAGGCTTCGCTTTATAAATCCTAGTAAATTCTTAGGCTTAAGACTTAAGAGGTCGGTAGGTTACAATTGAAGATGATGCAACTCGTTTAATCCTTAAGTCGATCTCGAGATCTTTCGTTATCAGATTTGAGATCAATGATACTTGGGACCAGCAAAGAAAACCTTGAATACCTCAAGTGATTAGTCTCTTCTTAAATTTGGAATATGAATAAGTTAAATTCTTCTCGTTTTTGTTTTGATGTTATTAAGGAAAGGCGGAGTCACTCCCAATATGATACATGACATTCACAACGATTAGAAGAAAGCTGAGGTAGTGAGGATCAAATGCTTGAGAGTACTGATATTGTTAGGTTTTGCAACCATACCAATTATCCTATCGTGGTATACCATTTAAGGTATTGAATTACAAAGACAATATATCAACACATTACATGAAAATACAAAACCAAATGTTTGATATTTGATTAATTATGATGAAATAGTATTTAGACAAAAATAAAATGGAAAACAAATTTTAATAATTAAAAGATAAATAGATTCATAAAAGTTTCTTAAACACCCTTAAGAGAGTGGCTAAGAGTTCTCTAAAAGCAAGATTTTTTTTTCTCCCATTATATTTAGAATATTTATAGAGAAAGTTAAAAACTGGTTTAACAAATAACTAAATTAAGTCGAATCCGACTTAACAACGAAATTGTACTGGTTTGATCTGGTCCAGTGGTATCGCCAAACTGCTGGAACCGGCCGCTGGAACCGGCCGCTGCAAACACTGCGATTACGTGAACTCGATGAAAAAGACCGATGGAACCTCTTGGTTGCACTATCCCGCTGCACTCATAACGCTGGTCCTTCAAGTAAGTTTTGTAATCTCTGCAATGGTTACGTGATCCCAAGGATGGTGGCCGTGATGAATCTTTGGTGTCTCCATGCCGCTCCATGAACCCGCTTCAATCCTTCGGCTACATCATCCTGCTCCATAAGCCCGATGGATTTACAGGTAAGTTATGTCATCTCCGTTGCAGGTGCATTAAGCCGTGGCATGATCCCGGTGGTGGCTAGCGGTGTGCACTTTCTGCTCTGCATGCCTGCTGAGAATTAACGACTTATTTGTCCCGTTGACTCAAGCTGCTACACGCTATGATCTTCACCAAAGTTTCTTCTTTTGATCATTTCTAACTTCATTTGATCCAATTGTTGCATTCATCACTTCAATATCTATAAACTATTGAACAAGTGCAAATGGTGCATCTAAACTCTAATTATGCAATGAAAATGCAAGCACTGTATGATAAAATGCAATCAAATACATGATAAAAATGCAACATATGAAGTACCAACTCTTGACATGCACAACATATGTTTCCACCTTGGGATCTCTGTTTTCGATTGAAGTAATTTTTTGAAACTACTCCTGATCCTACTATAGATGCGGCGGAGGTTAAGAGCAAAACTAGCGAGGTAAATTAACATGCATGATATGAAAATCCTGGGAAATCGTTCCCAAATCACATATAGTCTTCTACTAGTGGAAGGTTGACAATTGTTGCCCGTCTCTAAAGCACAAAACTGAATATGCATTTTTCCCTTTCAACGATTAGGAAAAGTGTATAGCCTTGGAAATCTTCATTCAGTTATTGAAATGAACATTCAAATATTCAAGAGTTACGTAATACTGCTACCAGGCCTATGCGCATTGGTCCGGCTGCCTACAACAATCTAACCATGTATGTTTCTATAATACTTACATCAATATTAGGCATTTATTTACATTAATATGCATGAAATTTTTATAGTCTAATTCCCACTTTTAGTCAGAGGCTCAAAACGAAGTCCAGTTATAAATTTGTTAACTATTAGGGTGCTAGGGTGCTAGCACTTACTTACGTTTATAAATTTTGTTGACATTAGCATTGCAGAACTTGGATGGTCTTGTTTTTCCAATCTCTAGTAATAAGGAGAGATGAGAATCAAATCGAACGAAGGACAAAATAGTTCAAAAAAACAGTGAAGTGGTTTCTACCTTATTAAATGATCAAACTGGATATTTCTACATACTTTGTTTTGTGAGTAAGGTATTTTTGCAATTTTCCCTTCTAAAACTTAAACGGTTAAATCTTAAACCTTAATCTTAAAACCTAAATTCTAAAACTTAAACGGATAAATCTTAAACCTAAAATCTTAAACTGTAACTCCAAAAAACAAGGAAACCTATAATTACTAAACATAAAACCAAACACAGTATATTTTCTTAATTTAAAAAATATTTTAATTTCAACTTTTTAGATTTTTTCTTAGTTGTTTTTCTTTAATATTGGAGGGGCTCGACATCTGCCAAAAAAATAAAATAATAAATAAATGTTAGCTTACAAATTATCTCTTGAGATTATGGACGGGCACTTTTTGTCCTCAGTTACTTTCCTTCTTCTGCGTGTTAAATTAGTGTTATCTTTAGATTTAGAAAATACAAAACAGACCAGAAATTCAAGATCGTCTTTATTTATCATAAAAGTTCCTTTATCCAAAAGGATCCTCAAACAAAGATCCTCCGAAACAATGGAGAAGCCAAAGTTCAAGACTGTCCAAGAAGTGGTTGCAGCCGGCGAAGGACTACCTAAAAGATATCACTACCTACCCACCGACGATAGCGAAGGTCAGCCTCTCAACAATTCGGTGCCAGAGATGGAAATCCCGGTCATCGATCTTAGTCTTCTTCTCTCTTTTTCTGATGATGGTCGAGAAGAGTTGAGTAAACTTCATTCTGCGCTCTCAACATGTGGCGTTGTTCAGGTTTGAGCTTGACCCTCTTTAATTAGTGATGATCATAGTAATGAAATTCATCAATTTGATATTTCTCGTTGAGGCAGGTGATGAATCATGGAATTACAGAAGCGTTACTCGACAAGATTTATGAGCTAACCAAGCAGTTCTTTAGGCTTTCGACTGAAGAGAAACTCAAGTACGAGAAAGAGATTGATAGTTTTGAAGGATATGGAAACGACGAGATACTATATGATGATCAAGTTCTTGATTGGTTCGACCGCTTGTACCTTACTACTTACCCTGAAGATCAACGAAAACTTAAATTCTGGCCTGAAATTCCAATCGGATTCAGGTAATAATAATCCATATGAACATACATATATAGCTTTCACTTAGTTTCCTTAAGAGTTTGATGATTTTTACAATCGTTTCTTTAGGGAAACTTTACATGAATACACAATGAAGCAACGTCTAGTGGTTGAGCCATTCTTCAAGGCATTGGCTAGATCATTGGAGTTGGAAGATAATTGTTTTCTAGATATGTGTGGAGAAAATGCTAAGATGGAGACAAGTTTCAACATGTATCCTCCATGTCCTAGGCCGGAAAAGGTTCTTGGGGTTAAACCGCATGCTGATAGCTCAGCCTTTACTCTTCTCTTACCCGACAAAAATGTCGGAGGTCTTCAGTTCTTCAAAGATGGGAAGTGGTATAAAGCTCCACTTCTATCTGATACAATTCTGATCAACATAGGAGATATGATCGAGGTATAATCAATCATTTATATATTAAATATATATATATATATATATATATTTGAAGATTGATTGGTATAGATTTGATAGAGTCTCATGCGTGTTTAGATAATGAGCAATGGAATTTACAAGAGCTCGATTCATAGAGTGGTGGCTAACAAAGAAAAGGAAAGGATATCTGTGGCAACATTTTGCAATGCGGATGCGGACAAAGAGATTCAACCTGTAGATGGGCTTGTCTCTGAAGCAAGACCAAGGTTGTACAAGGCTATTAAGGATTACGATAAGGTCTACTTCGAATTCTATCAAAAGGGTCGAAGATCGATCGAAGCTGCATTGATCTGACTATATATTCAGTCTCCTTTTGGTTTCAAATATGAATATGTTTCTTTCTATTGATACTTGAAGGGGAAAACGTTGCTTTCTTTGTTGAAACCTGTGAGATTGTATTGTGTTGTGTTGAAATAAAATCATGAGGGTTTGAGGTTTAGAGGTTTATCTTCCATAAACACATGAAGCCTAAAGAGCTTCTAACTTATATTTGATCTCGTAATGAATTAGACGTTAAAAAAATGATTTCACTCTTTTATTTCTTTTCTTTTTATTTTTATTATCTAACCGATTACAATTTACAAAGCTTTTTATTTGTTGGGCCATCAATTTTCTTGCCCATACTTATATAGAAGCATACTCATCTTTCATGGACCAACGTATTTTTGCCACTTTGCTTTGTTTCACACGTCTAGGCTTTGTGTCCTTTTTATTTTCCTTTTACGAAATTTCTATTGAGTTTTCTTTTATTTTTCTTTAGATTTTAAATTGTAAAAGCATATTTAGTGGCAATTCTCATTGAATTTCTCACTAATAAAATAAAAATATATAAATTAAAAATTAAATAAAAAGCAATTCTCATTTGAGAACCTTTGAAAATCTTTTAAAATACTCATTTAACACATGCTTAAGATGGTTGGTTTTTCTTTATTGGTGGTGCCAACTTGATACAATTTCGAAAGGTAAATGAGATGTGGGACCAAGTTGATTTAAAAACTCACAGAGATAGAGACAGAGCACCAGATAGTTTACCCGATTATAGTGTACCTCTACGGCTCTACCCACACACCGACGACCAATCATTCCACTTTCTAATTAATGATTAATGAATAATTTACATATATTATCTCGTGAGATTATGGAAGGGCACTTTTTATCCAAAACTATTTTTTTTTATTTTCTTATTGCAAGAGCATTTCCATTGGAAACTTTTAATAAGTTTTTAAGAAAAAAATTTAAAATTAAAAAAATAGAAATTATATCGATAAACATATTTTAAAAATTTATTTTTAAGAACCGGTTCTTAAATAAGAGTTTTAAGAACCGATTCTTAACCAGAGTTTATTAAAACACTTTTACCGATATAATTTATAATAAAAATATTAGTAATAACCCCACTAAAAAATCTTATCAATGGAGATGGTCTAAAATTTTGGACTAAAACTTGTAGTTTGGGAGATTATGAAAGGGCAATTTACATAGCTTCTTTCTTTAGTATCTTTTTTTGGATAAATCATAGAAATTCTAAACTTTTGGTCCATAATCTTGTATCCAGAATCAGCTTTTACTCCATTTGAATATGAAAAATACTTATCTTTTTCAAAAAAATAATTGAACCCAAACACACAAAAAAACCAATACTACTATCACTAGACGACCACTCGTTTGGTAATAGTGTTATCTTTAGATTTAGAAAATACCAAACAGACCCAAAATTCAAGATCGTCTTCATTTATTACAAAAGGATCATCAAACAAAGATCCTCCAAAACAATGGAGAAGCCAAAGTTCAAGAGTGTCCAAGAGCTTGTTGAAGCCGGCGAAGAGCTACCAAAAAGATACATCTACCCGCCCACGGACGACGGTGAAGATCAGATTTTTGACGGTTCTGTGCCGGAGATGGAAATTCCGGCCATCGATCTGAGTCTTGCCCTCTCTTTTACTCAAGAAGGTCAAGCAGAGTTGAGTAAACTTCACTCGGCACTCTCTACATGCGGCGTTGTTCAGGTTTGAGCTTGACCCTCTTAGTGATGATCATAGTCATGATGAAATTCATCAATGAAATTTGATATCTTGTTGAGGTAGGTGATGAATCAAGGAATCACCGAAGCGTTACTCGACAAGCTTTATGAGCTAACCAAACAGTTCTATTGGCTTTCGAGTGAAGAGAAAAAGAAGTACGAGAGAGAGATTGGTACTTACGAAGGATATGGAGGCGACATGATATTATCGGATGATCAAGTTCTTGATTGGTTTGACCGCTTGTATCTTACTACTTACCCTGAAAATCAACGACAGCTTAAATTCTGGCCTGAAATACCAATCGGATTTAGGTAATAATCCATAGGAAAATGTTGCACAAAAAAAAAAATCCAGAGGAACAAACATATATAGCTTTCACTTAATTTCCTTGAGACTTTGATGATATTTACAATCGTTTATTTAGGGAAACTTTACATGAATACACAATGAAACAACATGTAATGGTTGAAAAATTCTTCAAGGCATTGGCTAGATCGTTGGAGTTGGAAGATAATTGTTTTATAGAGATGTGTGGAGAAAATACTATGATGGAGACAATTTTCAACTTGTATCCTCCATGTCCTAGGCCGGATAAGGTTCTTGGGGTTAAACCACACGCTGATGGCTCAGCCTTCACTCTTCTCTTACCTGACAAAAATGTCGGAGGGCTTCAGTTCCTCAAAGATGGGAAGTGGTATAAAGCTCCACTCCTCCCTCATACAATTCTGGTTAACATAGGAGATATGATCGAGGTAATATATATATATATATATATATGCATATGAAGATTTATTGGTTTAGATTTGACAGACTCTCTCATACGTGTTCAGATAATGAGCAATGGAATATACAAAAGCCCGGTTCATAGAGTGGTGGCTAATAAAGAAAAGGAAAGGATATCTGTGGCAACGTTTTGTAATGTGGATGCGGAAAAAGAGATTCAACCAGTAGATGGGCTTATCTCTGAAGCAAGACCAAGGTTGTACAAGGCTATTAAGGATTACGATAGGATCTTTTACAATTACTATCAACAGGGTCGAAGAGCGATCGAAGCTGCATTGATCTGACTAAAATATTTAGTCTTCTTTTGGTTTCAAATATGAATATGTTTCTTTCGTTACTCCATCGATCCAAACCGTTGCTTTCTTTGTTGAAATGTGAGATTGTATTTGTGTTGTGTTGAAATAAAACCATATCCTATCGATGTGATAAATATCCCTTTTCCTTCTCTTTACGATGATAAATAACCTATTTAACTCAGTGGTTAGAATATTGTTTTCATACAGTAGAAATCATTGGTTCAAATCCAATAGTAGGTATAACTTATTAGACACTATGATCAATGGTGTCTAATAAGTTTTTGTAACCAGCTTTTTTTTCTTTTAGTATTTTTCTCGCTCAATCGCAGAAACTTCGAAAGAAGAAAACAAGAAAAGCAAAGATGCTTATGATTTAAAACATAACAAAATCTCTCCTCTTGGCTCTCTTTGAAGACTTTATTAAAAAAAATTGTGGTCTGCTTGTCACGAAATTTGGGATTAAAAAATGGGCCAAAGGTTTCACGCTTTTATGCTTTTGGTCATATGACTCCGTACCTGCATCTAGCTAACAAGCTAGCCGAGGAAGGTTCTTTTGACGGGTCCAGTGCTTCCTGATCCCGAGCCAGAAAATAGTAAATAACTTGAAGATCAATGAGATCATTGGCTGAGTGGGTTTAGGACAGGCTCTGTAGTGTTTTGTGCACTAGGCAGCCAACTGATTCTAGAGAAAGATCCATTTCAAGAACTCTGCTTAGGATGGAGCTCACTGGTTTACGTTTTCTTGTGGTGGTAAAGCCACCAAAAGGCGCAAAAACGATTCAAGAAGCATTACCAGAAGGGTTTGAGGAGAGGGTGAAGAACCGTGGAGTGGTTTGGGGAGAATGGTGCATCAATGGTTGATATTGACTCATCCATCAGTAGGATGCTTTGTGAACCATTGCGGGTTTAGATCAATGTGGGAGCCTCTTGTGAGTGATTGCCTAATAGTCTTGCTTCCATTTTTGGCTGATCAAGTTCTCAACAAGATTGATGACCGAGGAACTCGAGGTTTCAGTAGAAGTGCAAACAGAAGAAACAGGATGGTTCTCTAAGGAGAGCTTGAGTGTTGCGATCGCATCCGTGATGGAGAAAGATAGCGAGTTGGGGAATCTGGCGAGGAGGAACCATGTCAAATTGAAGGAGGGGTTTTGGTTAGTCCTGGACTATTAACCGATTACACCGATAAATTTGTTGAAACTTTGCTTAATCTAGTCCATGCCACAAAATTTTGAATAAAAACACTTTGTATAAAAAAGTAGTAGATGATATCAAAAAGCTAAATATGAAACTAGACTACAAAGTAGATGTTTTGTTTCATGAGTTTGTTCAATAATGCAAGTCTTGGTTCTAATTCTTTTCTTTTTTTGGTCGAAGTCATGGTTCTAATTCTTTTAATATTTTTAAAACCATAACAATAAATGACGAAAAAATATCTCTTTCATTACAAAAATGAAGAAGAACAGAAACAATTTAATTACAAAATATAAATCTATTCATACAATGAGAGTACAAAATGAAGAAGAACAGAGACAAGAATATTAGAATCTTGTCGTGTGTTGAAACAGAATCAGATCCATGAGGTTGATGAAGATCCATGTCCGTTGCTAACAAAACAAGCGTAAAGCTCGTCGAAGACCACAACTTGATCCTCATGACCTTCTTCACAAGAACCAACAGTAGAATTATCCACAGGAGAATCATGATTTATAAAAAGAGCAAGTTGATTCCTCGATCTCTTCAGCTCATCTTGGAGAAACTGCACTTGATGCTCTAACTTTGCTTTCTCAGAGAAAGCGTCGTCGAGCTTGGACTGAAGAGTGAAGTGTTGGAGTTCGAGAGACTGAGTCTTTGACCTGGCTCGCTTGTTCTGGAACCAGACTGCGACTTGTCTCTGTGGTAGACCAAGCTGGTTTGACAGTTGAAGCTTGAGGTCTGGCTCGAGTTTCTTGTTCACAGTGAAGCACTTCTCCAATTGTCTTAGTTGCTCTTGTGTTAGCCTCTTTGTCTTGTTTCTGCTCTGACTCTGAGAATTTTCCATTTTTTTCTTCCTTTTTTTTCTTGTGCTATGTACAACGTTGTGGCTACAATATATATATAGCCCCACACCCACACACATGCAAATGTTGAGGGTGTTCTATGTAAAAGATAAGCAAACAAAATCAACTCAAACTCTAGTAAAAAATTATTTATCAAAATATATTAACCAGTGAAAAATATTTGGAGATTTTAACCCAAAAAATATACATATTTGGAGAAAATGGATAGAAAGATTATTATGTGGAAAGGGTCATTAAGGAATCAAAGCTTTGGGGCCCAAAGGCCCACTTAACTGTTCTTTATGGACCCACTGTACTATTCAGGAGATGAATTGGGACTAAGAGAAAATAAATATTCTGATTAAATTAATTAAATAATTAGTTGATTAACAAGTATTTTTCTCAAATACATGCATATATTCACGTGGGCTGGTCGTAACGTACCCACTAAAATTTAATAGCATTATCATCTAAACAAAATGTTTATTTAATAAACAATAAAGTATGAACTTTTTTTGTTCTTTTTGGGACAATGCATCTTGTTTTACGAGGTCTTTCACCTTCCATTTGGAGTTTTGCATATCAGAATCGGTAAGTACTTTATATCCTTTTGAGATACGCCATGTTGTATCGTCGACAACGATCTTTTACAAATTACGACCAAATATGTTGGGCCATTCTTATGTGTACAAGAGAATGGGCTTGACCTTGCCAACTACAAAGATCTTGGGCATTTCGATCTATAGCCCTATGAATTTTCATGATGAAAGTTCAAATTACACAAGTTTTTTTTTTCTCTTTAAGAAACCACTCATATTAAAGTTACCGATCTACAACTTTAATTTTGGCTTGTAATTTTGAGGGATATAAATCGATAACCCTAATTTTGTATGGTTGTTTGGAAAATGCGGAACATTTGTTTGGTTAGAGTTTTGATCGTAAATTTTCGTGGGAGGAGTTGTACATCAAAAACCCAAACTATTCTAACAACATATATAGTAGAGCTTTAATATGTTTTAATGCACCAAGTCATTTACCTATATGGGTAAAAGTTAATCTCCAAAAAATAATTTGAAAAGCACTTTTTAGTAAAAATGCTTATATAGGCATCTTGATTTTTGATTTTTTTTTACCATCCTTAACTCTATTACCGCCGTGATTTTTATGTTTCTGGGCAAACCTTGCACTCTACAGTTTATTTGGTCAAAATATAAATATGATGGCCTGCTGAAAATGTCATGTTACCTAAATGCAAGATTCTTTGTTTAATTGTGTATGAGCACCTAAAGCAAACTTGTATCACTGTAGCTTATTGGTATTGGTTTAATATATCACGATGCTTAGCTACTCTGAAACCAAAGTGCATAGTGTATAATTTCACTAGGATTTTTGTGGTGGTTTTCTCTGGTTTTCAGGTCAAGGATATGATGGATCTTGAGTCTGTGCAAATGGCTTATCTAAGTGAAGCTCTGCGCATGTATGTCATGATATAATCTAACAGCCCGTTATCAAACACTTGCGGATGTTTCCTATCTGACGAAACCCGAATCATATCTAACATCATAGAGAACATCTTGCAATGCCGACTGTGACAGAGCTGTTTATTCTTCTTTTTCTCGAGATTTCAAGCTCGTTCAAGAAATCGAACGAGATCATTAAGCAAAGGACGCTCGGTTCGAGAAATTGGAGAAAGAGAATGAACAAACCTGTCGAACGTTCACTCAAGTACAGGAATCTTTTCCTCCACCCGCTTGACCTTTTTTTATTTGTCAATTCTTGAACTATGTTTTAACTTTTATTTATGTTTTTCCTATTTTCAACTATTTTATTTTATGTTTTGGACAACCTAATTAATTATTAATATTAATTATATGATTTTTTGAATTAAATTATATTAAAAGGATTTTATCTAATAATTAGTATATAAAAAATAATTAAAAAACTTTTTAATTACTTATTCGTTAAAAAAAATGGTCGAAAATTAAATCGTCACAGAATTATCAGTGTAGTTTCTGACCGGTAGCCTTTTCGGAAAACTTTTAGCTACTATTTTCGATATTTTCCCGATAATATTGTTTTAACGATTATATTTTGTTGTAAATTTGTCGGAATTTAATCTGTTGGCAATAATTTCTAAAGAATTGTTATTGTTAGTATTGCATCAAAAAAAATTATCGATCTAAGCCAAATGGCTAAATTCTACTGAAAATTAGTTGGAAAATTATTTAGAAAAGATATTTTCTGACTATTAATAAAGTCTTTTGAAAATTATTTAGACTTTTGATTTGTACTTTTTTGCTAGACCTTTTAGTCTTATTAGTAAAGTCTTGACCAAAAACAAGAATTCGCCTTTTCGACTCCTTGGACACAAATCAATTTGTTGCTACTTATACTTGCAGCAAATACCTTGCCGTTGGGCTTCATGAAAATGGTGTGATGTGTTCGTGCTTTTAATTTTATCTAATATACAAAGCATGTAACTTAATGGACCAACTCGATTCCGACTGATAAAGCCCGAAGAAAAATTGTCCAATGCCAAAACTTTTTAGATTGTGTAGATGTTGGATTTTACGCTTAACTGGAGCATCAATCCATGACGTTGAACAAGAAGCCTCATCAATTTAAAATATAGTCAACTTGAGATTGTGTAGGCAAGAAACTCTATTGGACTCAGATGACCTATCACCAAAACTCATAAAGGCATCGAAATTATGGAATTCCCAACATGTCAATTCCAAATAAGGAATCCATACTTCTCCATCTTGTGGATAAAACGCATTTGTTAAACACATGTTAAATCATAATTTTGGCGAAAAATTGCGTAATGTTGTTTTTTGCCAAAATCGTTAAATTGTGAAATTGCATTATTTTGTCAAATCATTGAATCATGTTTTCACGAAAAAATCAAAAATATATTTTTTCGCCAAAATTATTAATTTAGAATTATGTATTTTTTCTTTCCCAAAACCGTAAAATCGCGATTTTGATGGTAATATTGCAAAATGTCGTTTTTTCAAATTGTAATATCACGACTCTGGCAGAAATTTTACTAAAACCGTAAAATCGCAAAATCTTATGAAAATTTTAAAAAAATTAGATTTTGAGATTTTATTAAATTCTAAATATTATTTAAATCATTGAAAAAATATTTATATAAAAACATGTCATTTATAATTATTTGATTATTAAATGCATCTAAAATGCTAATACAAATTTTACAAACAAACAAAATTGCATTCAAATGCAGTATCTAAAACGCATTGAGATGCACAAACGAAGCGGATCTTGTTCTTGTTTCTTAGAAGAACGTCAAGTTTTCAAAATCTTACCTTTGAAGCTCTTCATTCTTTGCCAGGAAATCAGATACCCTATAGCCTTTACTAAGTTTAAAGAGTTACTGTCAAACTCTAATTCTTGCAATCCAAGATGGTCTAAGCATTCTGGGATAGGCTTTCGCTCCATATCACTTGATATCTCCTTTGTCCTCTCTGAAAACCCAACCAACTCCACACCTATGCAAATCATTCTTTCAAGAGACATCAACATTACATTTGAGATTACCTTGTAAGGGAGGTTGCCATCTACTTATTGGTTGCGGTCGAATCTGGGCTGCACGTGAATCCTTCTTGTTATTTTCATGCCATTCTTTTGCTTCTGTCATAGCTTTTGAGAGGACCTTCTATGATTCTTCCTGTTAATTGGTGAAGCATAAGTCGTTTCTTGCTTTCCACGGTTTCACAATATCCAAGGCCAATATTGGTTGAAGTCTACTACTGAGTCCATTGTCCTTTACTCTTGTAGTAACAATCCTCTGGCCGATTCATCAGGGTCAGGGAAATAAGTTTTCAGTTCCTAATATTTATTACTTAATTTTCAGTTCATAGCAATGACAGCATTAACTTTTCCTAAATTCAGTGGCGACTCTTAACTGGCCAAATAAAGATTATACGGATAATGTTTGGAGACTGCACACAACGAAAAAACAAAACAAAACAAAAATAAGATAAGAGGTTGTGGCAAATTCATTTTTATATGCCTTTCATATTTCTTCCCCAATCTCACAGTAATCACTTTGAAAATGCTAAGGAGAACAAAAGCTTTCTTTGATTCGAAGCTTCCTTATTGCTTCGCCATATAATCAGAGCTCTGCCTGCCTCTTTGGACTGTTTTCTCATTCTTCTTTAACCCCTGAGACTGAGCCATTGGAGTCATAGCCACATAAATGGAGTTTGGAGATGATGACGCTGCAGCTGCTGCTGCCACTTTAGCTGCTGCTGCTGAAGCTGCTACCATTTTCTGTGCACCATCTCTAACTTGAATGTAGTCGTCCTCTATCACAAATAACTGCACTCACAAGGGCCAAACCCAGTTTAATACTTTTCACATTTAACAACAAGACATGAATGTTGTGGAAAATTGGAATGAGACAGACCTCTACATGGCTAGCAACAAAATCGTCCAGCTTCCCATACTTTTTCTTGTAATCATGCCAGTGCAGAGGTGCTAGCATTTTCCCCAAACGATTTGGAAGCTGTAATTGACATATTAAGCAGATGTTATATAAGAAATCTCATTTCCAAATTCACAGTTGTTCACTCTCATTGTGGTTACGATTTGTTTGCTCTCACCGTTGAACTCATTCTGATTCTTCCACCAGCTGGTATAGTGCGAACGATGCATGCCAAAAGCGACCTTTCATCAAGAAGAGCACCCTCCAAGTTCCTCTCAGCTTTCCCGGACAAGACTAGAGTTTCAGGCATGATGGATCCAGCACCATTTTGTTCACCAGGTGAAACCTGACCATTAGCCTCCTGCAGAAAGAGACAAGATCAAAAACACATTCAGAACATTTTCCCTATAGCCAGCCCGCCTAACTGGGCTCCACAAGCCAAGAGAATCTGCCAGATAATATGTGCATTGCATACCTCAGGTTTCTGTTTTAAGGCATTGGAATCTAGCCTTAACGCATCGTGGAATTGTGAAGAAATGTCTTGAAAGTTTTTCTCTGAGTGATTGGGTCCAAGATAATCTCCATTGCCAGATTTTACTGTCTGTTAAGGAGTACTTTTTAAGACTGTACCATATCAAATATGTATAACCACATGTATACACAAGAACATCGCCTACCTGTTCATTCCCAGAGGACAATGGTGTAATAGATCCATATTGTGCTCCTTGACTATTTTGAACATCCACAAACCCTTGACCAAGGGACTGTCCATTGTTAGGCACTTGGAATTCACTCCTCGCATCAGAACTTACAAAGCCTTGAACACCATGATATGGATGCACATGATTCTGCATAGGCATCTGTGAATTATCTGGTACAACCTGCAAAAAAGCATGGAAGACTATGGTCACTAACCGTAACAAAATGAAACAAAATATGCGTTCTTAAGCTCACACCTTTTGCTGCAGCAGCACTGGTTCTGCAACATGAGGTGAAAGTCCCCGAGGCTGAACTAACTGAGGAATCTCTTGTTGATGCATGATAAAAGAATGCAGAGGAGTCATCTGACCCACTTGAGAGTACCCATGCATCCCAAGATGAGAAGATGATGCCACTGATACACCATCAACACGGTTGATCTACAAATAATCACAAGAGAAAAAGTAGTTACATATAGGAGAGTATCTGTTTCACATGGTTTTTGTAGGGATAGTTTAATTGCCAAGACCACAAACAATAAAAAACACTACTTAACAGACCTGAAGACAGATAGTCTATGATATGTATCACGACAAAACTATAATTCTTACCAATAAGCATAAAACTGTGTAGACAAGGGACGAGACAAATATTTCCAAGTACCACATCACATAACTTCTGTATGGATTTCCAGTATATATTCAATTTCAACATCTAAAGCCTAAAAATTACCGGTGATGAGCCCTTCTGACTAATGCAAATGTTTATGGTTCATCTGAACATACACCTAAAGCTGTATTACGGATAGGCAACCACCTTGTAGAGCCAAAACAAAAAGGCAAACGGAGGGAAATTGTTTAAGAGAATCAACAGAGACATACGTGTACCTTAGTAGCCCTGTCATCACTTGAAGTAAAAGATGATATGTTATCTGCCGTTTTTCCATTTGAATGGACATTAATGTTTGCACTTTCTGAGCTGTTTCCATGAGCCTCAAATTGGTTCCCACTGTTCTGAACAATCTGGGAGGCACCATTAGAATTTGCTTTGGAGCCACCTCCTTCCCTTGCATTGGCAATCTCAAGCTGAAGCTGTTGCACTGTATGCAAATGCAATCTCTCCATCTCCGCAAACTGAACTCAATGACATGGAACAATATAAGATAAGAGTAGAATCGTTTTGAGCAGAAAGAAAATTAGAAGTTGGAAGGAATTCAGGTAACCAACCTGTCTCTGACAACCAAGCCAGAGCTGGTTATACTGCTCAATACGCTCTCGCAATTCAGCCTGCAAAGAATGATTTGTAGATGATTGTAAAGCATCCATCTCTTGGGCACGGGCAATCCAACCTTGCGCTTCTCTCAGTTGCTCATCCTTGTATAAGATAGTTTCTTGAGCAATCCTATTCTACAAGCCATAACAGATAAGGACACTGTTTTAGTGTATTAAAACTTCAAACACGACCATGAGATATAACTGAAAGATTCATAATCATGAGATGTTTAGCAGATTTCATCATTTCACAAAAACACAGGAAAACTAACCTGCTCCTGCAGTTCAGTGAGCTGGCTTTCTTTCTCTTGAATACGCTCCTGATGTTCAGATATTTTATGCATATTTTGAGACCTCTCAGCTTCAGAATGATCACGCTCTCTCCTGCATATTGAAAACGTAAAAAATGAGGTCTGTTATATATTCCAAACCTTACTCCTGCAAAACATCATATATAACTACAAGCCGAAAGCCCAAAATAACACTTTCAAAACGAAAATAAAAAGTAGCAGAACGCCATACAAGATCAAAGCCTCACAAAGTAAACTGTAAAAGGAATACATGTAAGACCTTAAAAAGAGTAGAAATTTTCAAGAACTAAAAGCACCTGAGAGTGGCAAGTTCTTTGTTTTGTTCTCTTAGGAGACCCTCTTTCGCCCAGGCCTGGAACAAGTACAAGGAAAACTTAGATACCTCATTCAGATAATAACTTATATCTAATGAATACATAGGTATACAATATATATCAACCGACCGCTTCATTATCCAGTTTAATCGCATGAAGCTCTCTGTCTTTCTCTTCCAACATCCTCTCCATTTCCCGAATTGATCTTTCCTTCTCATGAAGTTGCTCCTAAAAGTTCAACAACATTCCTTTATCGTTCTCGCAACACTAAAGTGCATGATGAAAATAGGAAAAGAAAATCAAGGAGAAAAGAAGCCCAAACCTGCATTCTAGCAGCAGCATTAGCATACTCTGTGGATTTAGATTCAAAGTTTCTCTTAATTTCCAATGCGATCATCTGAGCTCGAAGCTCAATCTCCATCTGCTGTAGTTCTCCTTTTTGTTTAGAAACAGTATGAATCTGGTCCTGCAACAGCTCACTATCCATCGTAATGGAGTAGAAATCCAAATCAACTTGCTCTCTTCCATTCTACATTACAAGAAACCCCACAAAAATGTCATTTTCCACTCTCCAATAAGCTTAAAAAATCAAAACTTCAAGAAGTAATTAACCTCATATATCGTTCTCTCATCTGTCTGGTTTAGCTGTTCCAAATCCTGCAACCAATTTTTCAAAAGGAGAAGTGAGAAACAACCAAAATCAAACCACACAAACCAAAATTTCCTCAAACATTGTAAATGTCATCCCTACAGAGAGCAACAGAGTTATAATTAACACAGATGAGCAAAAATAGAGATTCAGAGAAGCACATTATTACATAATCTGTGGAGTTTCCAACGTTATGTGAATCTGAAACGGCGCGCCATTCTTTTCTTGACGGAGTCGGCGACTGATTCTGAAGAGAACCGCCACGAGTCGCAGCTACGCCCGAAGCGGTTTCCATTAGTTAAGAAACTCACCGAAGATCCACTGAGGAAAAAAACTAGGGTTTATCGTCAAAGCGAGTAAAGAAAAAAGAAACCCTAGAGTCTAGCTAAAGCGTAGACAGAGAAGATGAATAGAAATTGACGAAATGAAGGGATGAAGAAAGGTTAAAGGAACGAAAATGGTGGAAATGTTTGACGAAGAAGAGACGAAACAAAAGTGTGAGAGAGACGACGACCCGAAACTTTCCAACTTCCAGTATCAATCATTTGCCAAGTTTCTTCTACTCCTGAGAGTGAAGATCGTGTTCTTGACCCTTTTGGGCCTATTGGGTCAACCTACTTTCGGCCCATTAGTCCGGTTTGGGTTTAATTTCTGTTATTTTAGGTTATACATACGGTTTTGGTTTGTAAACGATGAAAATTCAGTTTTCGCATCCAAAAACAAACAGAAAAGAAATGTGACTGGAACCAACATCTGGCAGCTGAGGCGACGGACTTAGAATTTTGAGTATTGATAGATAAGCTGGAACCAAACAGAAAAGAAATGTGACTCGTGATATAAAATTGTTCAACATATAATATATGTATGTGTACCTTGAAAGTTCGCGGAGATATTATCATTTCCCTAACCCTTTCAATCCCTAGAAGAAATCTGCGGATGCTAATTCTCCTCCGTGTAAAGCTTGCTACATCAAATTTCGATACTGTAGAGATTTAGAGCCTTAGAAAAAACGAAAGTAGCTTGCTTTTCTGATTTTAAGGTTCTCTCTTCTCTCTGTTTTGTAATGCTTTTGTGAGTATGCTTGAGAAACTTGAAAGTAAATGCAAGCAAGATTTGTAATGCTTTCTTCTTGGGAGGAATCCTACGTTTGCCGGAGAAGGTCTCCGGAAAATCCACTAAGAACTTTGCCACTAAGAACTTTGCTCTAAACTGAACTCTCAATTTCTGTTACATTTTCTCTCTCTTTCCTTCTTACTCAACACGCACACTCTGATTTCTCTCTTACATCCATCTCAGCATATATAGACAAAGCAACACAGCTAAGATTAAGGAACTAGAGAACTTAACCCAAGTTAACTCCATGGGTTCTCTTTGACTTCGAGTTTGGCACAGATTCTGAGAAATTAAGGCTAGGGTTTTCAACCTTTTCTGATGGTTGGTAAGAACAAATTCGAACAGTAGAAGAAGAAGAAGAAGAAGAAGAAGAAGAAGATGCAGAACCCACCGTCAAATATGATTATATAACGACGCCGTTTAATGTTAATAGTTTGGTGATCAAAACGACGTGGGTTTGAATCAGTGAATTGGTCTTCTAAGCTATTCAAAGAAACGAGGTCGTTTTGATTCGCGTCTGGTCTCTTAATTCGTAGAATCGGAGAGATTTGAGAGGAGAAGGGAGGGAGGAGAAGGAGAAGATGGGGTACGTGTTGAGGGTAAGATTGGCTTCTTTCTTCGCCGGAGCTGCTACTGCGTCTTTTATCGGGCTCTCTGTTCTCTATAAGGATTACACGATCGCTCACGAATCGATTTCTCAGCAGGTTAGCGATCGATTCGAACTCTGATTCTCGTATCGGATCCATTTCTTTCGATTGTTTCTTGGGAAAACGTTAGTTCACTATAAAAGTTATTTTGGAATAGCAGAAATCGATACATTTCGTTAGCATAAGTTGTTAAGAATGGAATTTGTTGATCTGTATTGGACCAAGAGCTGAGAATTTTGTTTCAGCATTTCTAGGGTTCTCGATTCAGCTTCGTATGGAAACCATTTTGGAGGAAGGAATCACACAATTTTGATATTTCATTTTAGGAATTAGGGTTTCTGGTTGTGTTGGTGAGATTTTGGTCCTGGACCATGGATACGCTTGAGTTTCATAGCCACCTATTCGTTGATGCTGCATTTACATTATTGAAACATGCTTTAGAATTAGTTTTTGGTGAATCTTGAGATGCCAGATTGCTAACATGAGAAAAACTTGAAACATTTGGTAATGTGAGTACTGGTTGAGTTAAGGCACAGTGGTCATCATTGTGTATATCTGTAGCAGCATTTTCTCTTAGTTATAGTATAGGATACCTATTCGTTTTACTACATTTTCATTACTAAAACATGCTTTCGAGTTAGTTTTTTGAGAATCTTGAGATGCCAAAGTGTTAACATGAGAAAACCTTCAAACATTTGGTAATGCTGAGTATTGGTCGAGTTAAAGCACAATGATCATCATTTTGAATATCTGTAGCAGTAGTCTGTAGCTTTAATGGTATATGATACCTATTCATTATACTGCGTTTGGAATTAGTGTTTTGAGAATCTAGATGCTAAAGTGTTAACATGAGAAAACTGTTAAACATTTGGTAATGTGAGTGTTAGTTCAGTTGAGGCATAACCGTAATCATTGTTAGTATCCATAGCAACCATTTTTGTGAAGCTTTAACGGTATTCGAATATCGGCATGGCTATTGACTCTGGATATGATCTCTGTTTTCTACAGGCACAGTCTTTTCATGACTCTCTGGATAGAAGGATCTCTGTTCTTGAAAGCTTGAGACAAAGTGAAGCTCCTCAGCTTGCTGAGACAACTGATTAGCATCTGGCTCGACATTTTCTGCTTGGTAATGATGTTTTGAGTTGAGGTGCTCTTTTTTCGCTTTTATGAATAACTTGGAAGTTCTTGTATGACTACTGTTATGAAACAATGAAGTTAAAGTAGTCTACAATGGACTCAAACTTGTTGTAACACTTGCCTTGAAAATTTAATGTTCGATCTATTGTTTTGGAGCTTAAGCCAGTAGAATCTTGTCTTCAGACCGATCCATTATTATGTAGGCCACAAAGCTTGGATCTACAGGTAGCTTTCTTAACTAAAGATCCAGCAGTTATGGTGAAATGAACAAAAGTGTGACAGCAAGACGATCGAGTATGGGTATCTCATGAATCAAGTATGGACCGAACCAAGGAGCTTAGTTTCCGTTTGTGGGCTCTTGATGAGTTACTTAAGACCCAATCCAATAGAAGAGTGTAGTTATTTATCTAAAATAATCGTAAAATTTTTATGGTTAAGTCAAATACACCTAAATTATTACGAAGCCTCTCTCACCCCAATCTTACACCAAGAACCTCTATGGTTTCAAACACAATTTCTATGAGAAGAAAAAGTTAAACATTCAGCTCATAATAAAAATATTTTTTGTAAAATGCAAACATGAGTATATATATTTTGTTATCTTTGCATTTAGCTTTAGGCAAAGGTACAAAACACATGTTCTTCGTCTTTAAATGTCTTTTCTCCATTACAAAGATATAGTTCTCTACCATACCCGTTATACAATATCTCGCTTTACGAAAACAAATCTAGTTTCAAATAATTAAAGAAACAGAATAACTAGGGAAAAGAAAGAAGGAATCATAATGGAAAGACATGTCGAGAGCACATGGTGTTTGGATGGGGACAGATTCCCATATGGGAAAAGAAAAAGTGAAGACAATAATATGAGACGAGAGAGATAAATACATTTGTCTCCTTGGCGGTGGTATGGTGGCTTCGCTATCGCCCGACACCTCCCAAATTCGAAATCACCTAATATTATATCATAGTTATATTATACACATTACGTTATGTTGGAACTCAATTCTGAGAAAGTGTCTTAACTCAAATTTTCGACGATTTTTTGTGGTGATATCTATTATTGAAGTGATCGAATTTTGAGATTTTCGAAATTCTTGTATAAATACTATAAAATAGAGAAGATTTTTAAAATTTTGTAATTTTAATTAAATATCAAAATGATCAATTATCCTATATTGGAAGATGGAAAAATTTTCTACTAGTATATTAGCGTTACACTTACATTTAGATTCACTGACTTAGGAAATGAACACTATGGTGTGAGAGATGGACCACAAAAAACTATTTTCTTTGGAACAAATTTTATTAACATTTTTGTTTTTTAAAGATTTTTTTGCATAATTTCAGATTTATTCTAAAGTTTTTAAATTGTATCAAAATATTTTGTAATATACTTGAATTTTTATCCTTGCGGAATAAAGTAGAATATTCTCAGAATATTTGCTGAATATTTTATTCTTGCGGATTAAGGTGAATCTCGAAAAACTTATCTTTTCCTTGGGGATCTAGTGACTTCTCCTTATAAATAAAGTCTCACTCCATTCTCTCAAATCATCCAATAACGAAAAAAGTTTCCAACAAATCTCCTTCTTCACTTTTCTTAAAAAAAAAAAGTCTTGAGAGTATATCGTAGATCTAGGTCGTAGATTCTAGAAATCGGGTTATGCGATAACACGGTTATATCCTGGGATTCAGAATCTCATCAAACCGTCACACTGCGAGAAATATATTGAATTAAGGAAAGAGATTAAATCTCGCATCCGCGTATTCGTCTTTCCTTAATCAGATTTTGTTCGTCATTTTTCAATCCAGGATTTCACAATCCTACAATCTTAATTCAATCAATATGTTTCCTGATTATAACTTTAAACGGATTGAATATTGCAAACAACTTTTCAAAACAATTTGAAAACGTTTCTCTTTACGATTTAAACGCTTCTAAGAATGCTCTTTAACGATTTCAAAGAACGTTTAATCTCAAAAAACGAATACCCCATTTGGATAACAATTTCCGCGAAGGCTTAAGGCATATTCAAGAAACGTTTTAAACGATCTTCTGAAAATAATGTTTAAGAACATCCTTACCAGTTTCTGGAACGCCTATTGGCGAGTTTTGGTGATATTCAAAGAATTTGAAAGCGAATTCTAGAAAAGTGATCCAGATAACGTATTGTTTAGCGAAATAAATTATTTTTTATCGCTTATACATATTTTAAACACTAAGTAAATTCTGTTTTTCTACACAGATTCAGAATGACTAACGATGTTGATGATGTTGCCATCAATGGTGCCTACAGAGGTGTGACTAATGCAAAGAACATCACATATGGGTTGATACCAACTCGTGTTTCGTCTGTTCCGAACTCATTGAGTTCAAATCTCCAACCATAAAAGTTAGATGGATCCAACTTCAAATCGTGGCAGAAAAAGATGATTTTTTCCTACACAATTTGAATCTAACTGTGTATTTTACTGAGTTCAAACCATTTCCTTCTAATAATACAGATACGACAGTTCTTGGTAGTGTTGATGCATGGATTCATGGAGATTACCTCTACAAAGGTCATACTCTGCACTGCCTTCTAAATGAGTTGTATGATGTGTATTGTGAAGTCAATACTTCCAAGCTTCTCAAGGAGGTTTTGGAAAGAAGTACAAAGTTTTCAATGTAGGGTCTAGAAAGTTCGCTACAACAACTTTCCTTTACTAAAAAATGGTAGACTCGAGACTCATCCTGGAACAAGTACATGAGCTGCAATTAATATTCCAAGGGATATCAAATGAAGGAATGAATATCTGTGAGACACTCACAGTGAATTCCATCGTTGAGAAGCTACCTCCAGGTTGGGGGGACTTCAAAAAACCTTGCATTCAAGAAAAAGCCTTTAACTTTGCAAAATTTGGTTTCTAGGCTGCAAAATGAGTCTAATAAGCGTGACAAAGTTGGGTCAGAGTTTACTCAAGATGCAAATATGGCTGAGTACAGAGAAAATGCAAAGGTAAAGTAATGCCTAATAAGGTGATACAAAAAAAAGTTGTTCCTCAAACCTCCATGAGCTTTAAGAAACAAGCTCAAGCTCCCAAAGGCTCTAACTTCAATAATTTTTCTCGGAAGTGCAACCATTGTGGCAAGGCTAAGGGGAAAGCTCAACAAACCTGACTGAAGGTGATTTGTGTGCAGTGGTCACCGAAGTAAGTGTGGTTACATGTGAAGATAACCCCCTAAAGAGTGGTGGTATGACACTAGGGCTATGACACACATCTGTATCGACAGAGATATGTTCATCACCTACCAGAAAAGCAAGTCTGATGAGAATCTGAGGATGGGAAATGTGTCTCACTCCAAGATTGAAGGTACTGGCAAATTGGTGTTGAAGATGACTTTCGACATGGAGATAACTCTCTCAAACGTAAAGCATGATCCTGACATGAGAAAAAATCTTACCTTTGGGACTCTGATGAACAAGCATGGATTTGACATCAACTTTGACTCTGATCAGCTAATCCTTTGAAAGAATGGTGTTTTCGTTGGAAAATTTTTTGTTAAGGAATGATTGATCAAATTGTGTAATGACAATCCTAAAAAAATGATGTATATGTATCTAAAGTTTCAATGAATAGAATCTAGTTACTTGTTTGGTTGAGTCTTCTTATATTTGGCATTAACGGTTAGGACATGTGAATTATGAGTCAATTGAAAGACTGATTCATTTGAACCTGATCCCAAAGTGAAAAATTAGCAAAGACAAATGTGAAATCTGTGTTCAAGCAAAAATCACAAAACACCACCTCCTCATGTTGAGAGAACAACCAAACCTCTAGGTTTAATCTACACAAATTTGTGCAACTTGAAGTACATACAAACTAGAGGCGGTAAAAGTATTTTGTCACTTTCATAGATAATTGTACAAGATACTACTACGTGTACTTGCTACGTAGTAAAGATGAAGTCTTGGAAAAATCTACAGAATACAAGATGGAAGTTAAAATTCAATTGGGAAAGACTATCAAAGTAAGAAGAAGTGATAGAGGAGGTGAATATGATGGACTATTCAATGTGTTATGTAAAGATAAAGGCATTATATATCAAACGATCACTCCCTATTCACCAAAATCTAACAGGATTGCAGAAAGAAATAATCAAACTCTAAAAGATGATGAATGCGATGTTACAGGAATCTGGGCTACCCCAGAATCTGTGGGGGAAGCTTTTCTCACCACAAACTATATCCTCAATAAAATACCACACAAAGTAACTGGCAAGACGACATATGAGCTTCAGAAAGGTATTGTACCTTCATATAAATACTTGATTGTGTGGGGGTGCTTATCAAAGTCGTAGTTCCACTTCCCAAAAAGGTCACAGTCGGGCATAAAACTGTGGATTGTATTTTCATTGGATATGCACACAACAACAATGTTTATCGTTTTTTAGTACACAAGTCAGATATACCCGATATCCATGTTAATATAATAATGGAATCAAGGAACGTGTTAATCTTTGAACATATATTTCCATGTAAATTTAAACAAAATCTGAAACAAACTCATGAAGAAAGAGACACGAATATTTCGATAAATGAGGCTAGTAATTCTGTCATTTCAGTGACTAAAGCAGACAAAGAAGATTAACCTAGATGAAGCAAAAGAGCTCGTAAGGAGAAATCATTTGGTTCTGACTTCATGGTCTTTCTTTTAGAGAATGAACCTAGGACATAGAACGAAGCTATGTCTATACCCAAAGATTTCTATTGGAAAGAAGCAGTCAATAGTGAAATCGGCTTCATTATGCAGAATCATACATGGGAGCTTACTCAGTTATCTTAAGGATATAAAGCACTAGAGTGTAAATGGATATTCAAAACAAAATTGAAGACTGATGGCTCAATTGAAAAGTTTAAGGCAAAACTTGTGGTGCAAGGATTCAAAAAAAAAGAAGGTCTAGACTTCGAGACCTATTCTCCAGTAACGAGAATAACTTCATTCAGAATACTGATAAGAATTGCAGCGTTAATAGACCTGGAAGCCCATCAAATGGATGTAAAAATTGCTTTTCCAAATGGTGATATAGAAAATGAGATATATATGAAACAACCTAAAGGTTTCATAGTCCCAAGACAAGAACACAAAGTCTGTAGACTCGTGAAGTCATTGTATGGACTGAAACAAGCTCCAAAATAGTGACATGAAAATTTTGACAATTAGATGATGTCAAATGAATTCAGCATCAATGAATGTGATAAGTGCATTTACATCAAAATTACTTTTAGTGGGTAGATTTTGTTGTGTCTGTACGTTGATGGCATGCTCATCATGGGCAGTAATAAGGATATAATCTAACAAACTAAGAACATGCTTAGTGGACAGTTTGGCATGAAAGACATGGGTCTTGTGGATGTTATTATGGGTATCAAGATTACAACTTCTGATGGAATCATTATTTCTCAAGAACATTATGCTGAATAGATTCTTGATAGATTCAAGAACGACTTAAATAGGACAGCAAAAACTCCAGTAAACTCGCAAATTCACTTGACCAAAAATTCAGGTGAACTAGTATCGCAAGTGGAGTATGCACGAGTGATCAGAAGTCTGATGTACTTAACCAACTGTACTAGACCCGATTTAGCGCATGCAGTAAACGTACTGAGCCTCTACACGAGTAATGCAGGTCACACACACTTGAAAGCCATAACAAGAGTGTTAAACTACGTACGATACACTAAGAGTTATGGGATGCATTATGGTAAAGAACATGCACAATTGGAAGGATACATTGATGCTAACTGGATATCTGATTTAAAGAACTCGAAATCCACAAGTGGATACGTCTTTACTCTTGGGGGTGCATCGGTATCATGGAAATCCTTGAAACAAACTTTATTGTCCAGATCAATCATGGAATCTGAGTTCATTACTTTAGATAAAGCAGCAGAGAAAGCAAACCCACTTTGTAGTTTCTTAGAAGATATCCTAATGTGGGAAAAAATAATCCTGACACTATGTTTACACTGTGATAGTCAATCGGTTATATCCCGGGCACTGAATAAACTTTATAATGGGAAATCTCTCCATATCAGAAGACGGCATAAAACCATTAGACATTTGATCTCAACTGGTGTAATCACTGTGGATTATATCAAGTCGGCTGACAATCTAGCGTATCCATTTACAAAAAGTTTGGCATGAGATCAAGTTTTGAAATCATCAAAGGGAATGGGTTTAAGCATTTTTTTAATGAATAAATCCATAGCTTTCATATATGTAAAGTATTACATGACACTTTATTATATGACAAGAGCGAGTGGAAGTCACTTACTGAGTGTGAAATGAGGTTGTTTCTAGGAGGATGAAGATTATGTTATATTCTCCAAGTTCACTCACAACTAATCAGGCAAGTTCAAGGCCACAACAAACACAATAAAGAACTTAGTTCTACGAGGAAATGAAACTGGGTTGTACATGTTGTCTAAGCTTAAATAAAAATCTGGGTTGTTCAATACATCATGTTCACCTCCTTGCCAAGTAAACTCGACATATATTAACAATGAGTGGCTAAAGGCTGAAATATGCTACTATCTCATACACAGTGATTTCGCTTATACTCTCGAAAGTCTGTCAGTCGTGTCTGTCAAGTCTGTCTAATCTATCGAGTTTGTAGAGTTGTCATATATTTATAATCATTTCTATTCATGTAGGGGATTGTTGGAACTCAATTTTGACAAAAGTGTCTTAAGCCAAATTTTTGGCGACTTTTTCGGTGAAGTCCATCACCAGAGTTACCAGATCTTAGGATCTTTGGAATCCTTGTAATGAGTATTATAAGATAGTATATTTACATGTCAAAATCAAAATTAATTTGAAAGAGAAATGAGGGTACAAAGTGGTTAGTTTGGAAGACTTAGAAATTTTGTAATTTTGACTAACTATCAAATTGAGCAATTGTCCCATATTGGAAGATGGAAAAATTTTCACTAGTATATATAGTATTACACTTACACTAAGGTTCACTAGTTTTGGGAAGGGACACTATGGTGTGAGGGATGGATATCCATTATGCAAAACCACATACACACGTGTGCGCCGCCACCGTCGTGCCGAGCCGAGCCGAGCTGGATCTTGGTGAATGTGGACCTTTGTCCCACAAGTGACTATTCTTAATAGGACAAATTTTATTAACATTTTTGTTATTTTTTCTTAAGATTTTTTGAATAATTTCGAATATATCTAGAAGTTTCTAAATTGCCTCAAAATATTTTTGTAATATTTTCGAATCTTTATCCTTGCGAAACAAGGCGGAATATTTTTGGAATATTCGCATAATATTTTATTCTTACGGCTAAAGGCGAATCTCGCAAAATTTCTCTTTTTTGAAAAATAAGCACTTTCCTCCATATAAATAAAATCGTAATTCATTCTCTCAAACCATCCAATAACGAAAATAATATCTTCCAACAAATTTTCTTCTTCTCTTTGGATATATCGTAGATATAGTTCGTAGATATATTGTAGATGTAGTTCGTAAATTTTATAATCGGATTGTGCGATTATAATTTCAAAAACAGTTATATCTTAGGATTTAAAATTTTATCAAACCGCCACACTATAAAAAATTTATTAAATTAAAAAAATATATTTAATCTTGTCTCCACATTTTTATTTTTTTAATCGGAGTTTGTTCGTCATTTTTCAGTTACACCTTATGCATGTAGACACGACACTTAAATCGTGGATGATTTTGTTGTTCCATCATTTTCTTCTTTTCTAAAAATAAACATTTTTGGAAAACGCAAATGTTGGATGAGACTTTGGGATCGCATCCAACAACTTAAATTGAAATTTAATATGCTAAGATTCCTTATTATTTTCTCGACAATATATCTTTGTTTTCTAATATTTATTTCCTTGGTTTGATGGATATTTACTTGTATTATTTTGTCATAGGAGCCAATGAACTCATAATTGGATGTGAAAGAAGAGAGCATCAATATTGATATGGCAATAGACTGAGAGGTCAGAAGTAAAATTTTTAAAAGGACAAGAAGTATGGAGATATGGGTCCTGAAGAAAAGAGTGTCAACATCAACTTTTTACCACTTTAGTTTGTCTGTGGCTTCCACTTCTTTGGATTCAAAGCTTAAGACAAACAGAAAGACGTTCGTTGCTCGGCTACCCAACAACTTCACTTTCTTTGCTCTTGTCACAATCTTAACCCATTTTTTTCGTACATCTAACGTATCATTGATTCCTTCTGAAAACTCCCATGTTCACAACAAAGAGAAAAAGATATTTATGCAAGTTGATCCAAACGAGTTACTTTGTTTATTAGTTAATACTTTATTTAATCTATTGTATTTAGGTTGCGATAGACCAATTCATGATTTAAAGTGATCTCTTCATTTTATTTTTTTATTATTATTCATGTTTTTGGTCGTCCACATTCAACAATATATATAAATTTAGCATATGCAAATGACTTCAGTTTTCCACATTCTTTAATCTTTACTGCAAACGTTCTCAATAAACAGCTTTTTTTTTACTACTACCATAAATTCTGTATAAGCTGTCAAAAAAAATTCTACATCAATCTACAAACTTGTAGATTCAAAGAAACCTTCCCCACCGTTAGATCGTTACATCCCCTAATATCATGATGGTCTCAAGATGGGTCTATCTTTTAAGGATTGATCCAAATGTCGGAAGCATGGAAGCATAGTATAGGACAGTCTTGGCGGCAACCCATCACTACTCCATATGAACTGTACCCACCCCAATCTATCTCTCTATATATATTATATAAATTTACATTAGATTGATATGAAGTGAAGTCAAGCAACATTTACTCATTACTCCATTTTCTCACCAAATATATAAGCCCACAACTTGCAACCTTCAGTAAAATGGATCTTTACTTACTTTCTTTTGAAAAAAGTCACATGTTCTTCAGTCTCTTCCCATGAATATATAAAGGGAACAAAAATTCTCACAATAATCTTTACAATAGTTTTCAAATCTCAAACCTTCATGGACTTTCTCAAAGTTTCAGACAAGACAACAATTCCATGTAGAAGTGATTCTCTATTTGGTTTGAATCAGCAACAATACAAAGAGTCATATTTTGGTTTCAAAGACATGGAGATTCATCCTCATCCTCATCCTCATGTCATTACACCATGTAACAATCCCTCTTCTTTGTTCTTATGATTTGACTCTCAAAACAAATATTAACGTAATTTCTTTTCATGGATTTGTACCAGATGCAGGAAATGGAATTTTGAGTTGTTATTATTATTACCCTTTCACAAACGCACAATTGAAGGAGCTTGAGAGACAAGCAATGATCTACAAGTACATGATCGCATCTATTCCTGTTCCGTTCGATCTCCTTGTTTCGTCATCATCCTCTGCTTCTCCTTGTGATAATAAAAACACGACCGGAGATTTAGAGCCTGGAAGATGCCGGAGAACAGATGGGAAGAAGTGGAGGTGCTCGAAAGAAGTCGTCTCTAATCAAAAATACTGTGAGAGACACTTACATAGAGGTCGTCCTCGTTCAAGAAAACATGTGGAACCTCCTTATTCTCGACTTAACAACAATGGTGGTTCCGAGAAAAACAGAGATCTCCGAAATCTTGCTCAAAAACTATCTAATAGTTCGGTAAATGTCAAAATACTTGAGCCAATGGAGGTTTCATCATCCCTCTCAAATTATAGAGAACCAAAGTATTTTTCTTCTTCATTTTTCTCAGAATCATAATCTGTTTTTTCTTTTTACATAAACATACTCTGTTTTTGGCCTCTGTTTTGATCATTTTTAGTTTTTGTTTCGAATTGAAAACAGAGGAAGTGAGATGTTTCCTGCATCAACGACTGAACAAGAAAACAAGTATCTGAATTTCATCGATGTCTGGTCCGATGGAGTAAGATCATCAGAAAAACAGAGTACAACTTCAACCCCTGTTTCTTCTTCTAATGGCAGTCTCTCTCTTTACTCGCTTGATCTTTCAATGGGAGGAAAAAATTTAATGTGCCAAGAAAAAATGGGCCGGATCCAAACGGGCTTAGGAGTAATCGGGTCGGGTCGTGAAGATCATCACGGGTATGGTCTATATAGTGCGTCTTCTTCACTAGAAGAGATGTCGAGCTGGCTTGCTCCAATGTCTGCCACGCCCGGTGGACCATTAGCAGAGATACTAAGACCGAGTCCAAATTTGGTGATCTCCGGTGACATTGAATCGTACAGCTTGACAACGACTCCGACTCCAAGCTCTTCGCCGTCTAGAGCTATGAAGAAGATGACTAGTTCAGTGTCCGATGAAAGCAGTCAGATTTAGTAATTATGGAGTTTGATGATGACGACTTTTTTGTTCTCTTCGTTTCTTTTTTGCCTTTTCTTGATAATCTTGTCATGTAAATTTTAAACAGTTCACGTTGATTAATTATAGAATTATAATTTAAAAAAAATTAAATGAATTGCCGAAAATTACTAAAAAATAAAAATTAGAACTTATAAATATATGCCGACAAAAAAACAGACATACAAATTTCTTTTTTTTAGTAATTTAACATCAGCCGAAAAATATGAAGAAAAAAACTCAAAGATATTTATCAAAAAAAGAAAAAAAAAACAACTCAAAGTTATTTATCAAAAAAAGAGAAAAAAAAACTCAAAGATATCTTTCAATAGTTCGATATCACAAAAAAAAAATTATTTATTTATTAATTATCACAAAATATTATTGTTGATAAATTTAATTAAGAGTCCTGGTTTGACTCTGTTTCGTTTCCTACAAACAAATCTTTTATTCTCAGTTTCTTATTTAACTGTATACCTTCTTGCAATTCCTATTTGAAATCGAACACATATAGATGCAGTATGAATATTTTTCCTATACCTTTATGTACTTATGATTTTATTGGACTCCTTATATATATACACACTTCAACATTCTCATTAACTTCATAACACTTTTTTTCTTCTACGGTCCAATTGTTCGACTTTCGTTTCACTTTTCAAACTATCTAAAGAGACATGTCTCAGCCTAACCAAAACCTCGACACAACATTGACAAAGATATACGTGGGAGGTTTGCTTTGGACAACACGAGAAGAAGACTTGAGAAACCACTTCCAACAGTTTGGAGAAATTATCCATGTTAATGTGGTTTCGGATAGAGCAAGAGATCGATCACAGGGCTATGGTTTTGTAAGTAACCAAGAAACATATTACACATAATACTTATAACAATTTATTTAGGTTATATTAATCTTCTTAAGAGCTGATTCAATTCATCATTTAAATTATTATTTCAGGTTACGTTTAAAGATGCTGAATCTGCAACGAGAGCTTGTCTGGATCCGAATCCGTCAATAGATGGACGAAAAACCAATTGCAAACTCGCTTCCAGTGGTGCTAATGTTAACCATAACCAACCCAACCCAACCCAATCCGTCAAGATGATCTTTGTTTGCTAGCCCCAAGTTTTTGGCAAAACCAGCAACAACTTCCAAATCTTTATCAACCATCAACTGCATACACTGGACATTATTGGTATTTTTTCTCACTTCGATGCAATTTTTCCATTAGAATAATTTTCTTTTCCGAATAAAATAGAGTATAGTTTCTAGCCATGTTTTTTTCAACTAACATGAAACTAATGTAATTTCTTGGTCTTTTAATGTTCAGGAACCAGTATTATCAGCAACATTCTCCACAGAATTACTGGTATCCGCAGCAATATAATCCGGCGTTTTACCAACATTATCCTATGGTTAACACCAACCCAATGCATTGCCCGAATCAGTCCGATGGAAACAGGCAGAGATAGACTTGCGGAGTTTGATGATTATTCCTATGTTTATGCTTTGATTTATCAATGTTACTTCTAAGTTCTTGGAACCCCCAAATACATTTCTTGATTAAAATAGTGAGTTTTGATTTGGTTCTTGTTAATCGTTTTATTTATTTCATAATCCAATCGATCGATTAGTGGATTAATATTTTCGTTTGTCTTTCTTCTATTTCCCCTGACTTGCTCCGATTTGCTCCTTTAGACTTTTTTTAAAGTAAAACAATACCAAAGTCAATAGACTTCATATGACACGTAAAAAAATATTTTTAAAAGTTGTCTACAAAATCTTAGTGAAAATACCATAATCTTTATAAATCTAAAGAAACATCTAAAACCTATACAATTCAAGTGTTTCATGGATAGATTCAAGCCTTGGTTTCCATTTATTGTGGTCAAAAGATCTGAGAGATGTTCTATGATCCACAAAAACCAGCTGCTCCAGTGACACTTGTTGCTTCGTCAACAAGAGATCAAGCTGTTTTCTGGTTATCACCACTTTGATTCTTCTTCCTTCAAAGGAATCTTTTTTTTTTGCTACAACGAAACATCCTCGGGAAATACAGATCCGTTCTTCATCCATGTGTTAGAAACTTGAATCTTGTCACTCTCAGTATCTTTTACGCCAAAAGATACATCAAATTGGATAGATTCACCAGGATTTGCTTCAAGCTTAGTCTCTTCTTCATTGCTGTTTTCTCAGCTCTATCGTTTTTTGGATGCAGATCCTCTGTTTTGTTGACTTTTATTTGCCTTATGAGCTCTGAGATTTTCACCTTCTTATCATGTTTTAAATATATTAAAAAAAAATCATGTCAACAATATACATTTTTTTGTTTTTTTTTCTTTGACCAAAAAAAAATACAAAAAAGTGGTTCTGTCGTGTTTTACGAAAAAAAACTTTTCCCTTTCCTATATGGATTTGACTTTGTTGAAATTAATTACTATATATAAACCTTGACATAAGACTTATTCTTCATCATTGTGTTCTCTCTTTATTGAGGTAATCAGGTTCTCTCTAGGGTTACTTGGTTGATTTAATTTCCAATTTTTTTGTATTCTCTTAAATCATACTTAGAATTAGATAATCTATTCAGATTTTCCTAATCATACATATGGTTCTTCTTCAATATACACATTATTGTACCCGTTCAATTCATTCGTATTTCTTCTTCTACAAACCCCTTTTTTTACGTTTTTTTTAGATTTTGTGACAGAGACATGGCTCAACATAACGCAAACCAAAACTTGGACACGAAATACACAAAGATATATGTGGGAAATTTGCTTTGGAAAACAACAGAGGAAGGCTTGAGAAGCTTCTTCGAACCATTCGGAGAAATTCTCCATGCTAATGTGGTATGTAATCGCGAAACGAGACGACCAGAGGGCTAAGGTTTTGTAAGTATTTTAACAATATATAATTATTATTTTGCACTAATTAAGACTGTAGTAGAACCAATGATTTTGAGCAGATAAAAAATAAGTATAATTAATACATAAATAGATTTGATAACGGAGATTAAGGCATCAATTTTTTTTCTCTTTTTTCATAGTTTCCATGTTTGATAAATTGGGAACCTATTTCTTAGAGGCTTTTTGAATTATTTCTTAGGTCACGTTTAGAGATGCTGAAGCTGCAACGAGGGCTTGCGAGAATCCAAATCCGATCATAGACGGACGAAAGGCCAAGTGCAATCTTGCTTATATTGGTGCTAGGGTTAACAATGACCAAAACCAACGCAACCAAAACGGTTTATCCTCAAATCTCTCGGTTTGTTTTTTTCTTCTTTACCGGTACATTTTACCAACAATCTTTCTTTTTTGTAAACGCAGCTCAACAATTAGTCAACCATCCAGTATCCAACTGGTAATATTTTTATTCTTCACTATGATTTTTATTTCTTTCCGGAAAAAATTAAACACATGTGTTGAATTAACCTAAATTAGTTCACTTTCTTGGGTTTTTTTTCATGTTCAGGAACCAGTTTGCACCGCAATTGTATCCTCCGGGTTACCAATACCCGGCGGCTAGTTCCTACCCACAATGGATTTGGACACCATTTGGCCTGTACTACAAGTACCAACCTGGCTTATGACTTATGAGCCATCTCTCTCGTTGTTGTCTGATAGAGAGAACTTCTTGTTCTATTTGCTAAATTCAGACTGTTTAGTTTGTGTGTGACACTATAATTTAGTTAAAATTTAATTCTATAAGATGTTTTTATATCCAATATTGCATCTCATATGTTTCAAACAGAGAACAAGATTCAAAATTTTAAACCCTATCTATTCTGCAAGTGCATTGTATTATTCCAATCTCCAATCCTTTTATGTTGAGACTCTTTGTATTTCATTTGCCTCTCTTGAGTCTTGAATCATGTTCCTATTTTACGATGAATTTTTGAGTTTTTCTTTTTTCTTTTTTCTTTTTGATCTCCGAATAGAATTCTTCAATTCAAATAACATATGACTAAAACTTTAACAAACAAAAAAAACAATATGACTAGAATCCGATTTAAATATATCCTAGTCCTTAAAATCACGGAACATATCTTTTTAAAAAATTTCTTTTGATATAAAATTTAATCTTATTTAGTTTAATTTACATTTTTTGTGAATATTATTAACTAAAATTCCAAACGTTACAAATAAACCTAAACGGCTAAACCTATTAAACACGTCAATAAGTTTTGTCGCTATTGCCGTTACGCAAATCTCATTGACTATTACAGTTTGCAAATAGATTTTGTTGCTATAAAATTCAATTAGTGTTGGAGATATCCAAACTTTGCAGTCTCAGTAATCAGGGTTTTACGATTTTTGCAGTCATGAATCCAGGTAATCGTTTATGTTTTCGATATCTCTGTAATCAGGGTTTTACATATTTTGCTAATTACGATTATCTCATCTTTGTAATGGAGGTTAATGTTTCTTTCTGCTTCGTGCCTTAATGATATGTTAATCATGTTTTTTCTTCTGGATTGATTATGGTGATTTGTTTTGTTTGATAAAATTTTCTTTGTGGTGAATTGGGGAAACGCATATCAATCTATTGTATTCCAAATTTGATATAATATGTGACACAATCTTATTTCTTATTTTCAGTATTAGGCTTTTCATCTTGTTTCTCCAATGTCGAGTCGATCCCGATGCTAAACGGATCGAACTTTCGGAATGGAATAACTCTTGTTACTTGTGCTTGCCCTCATGGATCTTGACATTTCACTCAGGGAAGAGCGTCCAGATGCCTTAAAGTACATAATGAAACCGAGCGTTGGGATCGTTCCAACCGCATGAGTATAATGATAATGAGAATTCAGATCCCGCAAAAATTCAGAAACCTTGTAACCGAGGATGTTACAACCGCCAAAGCATATTTAACTGCGGTCGAGAAATGCTACGAGAAAAATGAGATGGCAGATATCAGGATGGTGACAGACGAGTTTAGCTCGAGAAGGAAGAAAGCGAATGAGAGGGTTAGAGAGTATATTATGAGACAGATGAGCAATGCAGCTAAGTTGAAGAAACTCGGGATGCATATTCCCGATAATGTCGTGGCAGAGATGTTACTCGATACTCTGCCATCAGAGTATGATCAGCTTAAGAGGACTTATAGCCTTCTCGAAGAGAAATGGTCGACTTATGATCTCATCTCTCACTGTGTGCAAGAAGGGGATTGAAGTTGGAAAAGAAGAAACATGAACTTGTTGCAGGTAAAGTCATATGTGACAAGAAAAGAAAGTACTATAATGAATGTTTATAACTGATTCAGGAGTAGCATATAATAAAGGGAAAATTCCAAAAAAATTAGAAGCAATATAGCATTTTGGCGTTTTCTTTGTTATTGTGTTTTTCAAACATATTTTGAGTTCCAATCTCTGTTTCCCCTGTTTTTGCTCTGTTCGCCTATTCTCTGTTAACTTTTTTAGTTAAACAACACTGAAGTACAAAAGACTTCATCATGCTTACACTATGTTTTAAAAGCTAGTAACAACGTCTGTTTTTTAGTACAATACTACTATCAGCAACAAAATCTGAAGAAACATTAAACCTAAATCCTTACAATTCAGGTGATTCATGGATTAATTCAAGCCTTGGGATCCACTTACTCTCGTCAAAATATCTAAGAGAGGTTCTCTGATTCACAAAAACTAGCTGCTCCAATGAAACTTGCTTCCCCAACAAGCGATCCAACTGTTTTCTAGTTATCACCACTTTGATTCTCCTCCTTCCTTCGCTAGCCTTCTCTTCAGACAACGAATCATCCTCGGGAGATACAGATCCGTTATTGATCACTGAGTTTGAAACTTGAATCTTGTTACTATCAAGATGTTTTACGCACAAACTTACACCAAGGTTGGAGAGAGTCAGCAAGATTTGCTTCAAGCTTAATCTCTTCTTCACTATTGTCTTTGTGATTGGGATGCCTTAGAATAATCTGTGAGATTCATTCACTTTCTCATTATGTGGTTATATATATACAATACAAACACAAAGAGGGTTCTTTTGAATCTCTCTTTAATGGCCGCCTTTAATTATTAAAATCATGGGTTGTGTTTAATTTGGAGTGGATAGTAAAAATGTTGGTGTAAATGTAACAGATTCGGATCAATAGAAATCTTAATGACCAAAAGAAAATTAGAGATGAAGTCTTGAAGATGTTAACACGTGTACACCATGGGTCGGTTCTTGCACATAAAACATTTATTTTGGACCGACTTTGATCCATAACATATAGCTTGTTTAATACTTCGTGGTATATCATGATGAAACCTACTTAATGAGTTAATCTATATATGATTAGTGGTGATCACTTTAAGACTATTTACGATTGGAAGTCGTACAAAAAATTTGTGATTGACGAATCTTTGTTGTTACCCTTTAGAGTTTGACCAAGTTTATCAGCTTCATAATTAATTTAAAATACATTAAACCTTTAATCTATTTAACGGTTGAACGTAAGTTCCTCTTCTTCTTCTTTTTTTTTCTTTTTTTACGACGACAGGTTTGAGTGGTTCCTTTTGCGAACAAAAAGAAAGAGAGATGATTATTTGAGAGGTTCCATCAACAATTTCATGAAATGGATGTGGTGAATTAGATAATATATATATATATATATATCTAATTTCATATTCAATCAATAAATTTTATTGGTATTTTATATGGTTTAACAGCTTTTGGGTGTTATAATTACAGAAATCTTACTCGGCCATAAATCCGGTTCGCAGTGGAACCTGGTTTAACCGTTTCGAAATGCTAAAAGAACCTTTTACAAAATTATTGATTTTCAATTTTTTCAGATATAAATATTTTGTTTGGGAGATTTCATATATACATATTACAGTTTTCAGAAAATACCAAACAAAATTAAACTTCAAAATTTGATATTTATTACAGTTTTCTTTGTTGTTATATTTATTAAACTTCAAAATTTGGTATTTATTACAATACCAAACATATTACAGTTTTCAGAAAATTTTAATTAATTTTCTCAGATCTTATCTAGGTCGTATATAATTTTCTGTTTCAAATCAGTCACTTTTTTTGTTCGATTTGTCTTGAGACAAATCCTAATAGAATTGAATAATAAAGTGCTTCTCAATTCCTTTTCCACATAGAATTTTGCATATTTCTTCAAATATATTGACATGTTGTGACAAAATTATTGCCCTATCCACTAAACTGTTTCAAAAAATTTCTTTTATTTTGTCATGTGTCAACCAAACGATAGAGAAACAAAGATATATGTGGCAGGTTTGCCTTGGGTTACAAGAACCGAAAGTTTCAAAAATGACTTCGAAAAAATCGGAGAAATTATCTATGCTATTGTAGTCTGTGATGGAGCAACAGGACTATCAAGGGGATTTGGTTTTGTAAGTATCTAAACAATATATAACATTAAAATAATTATTGATAGTGATTTGTTTAATCATGAGCATGCGATAATCCAAATCAAATCATAGACGGACGAACGACCCATTTTGCATTCCTGGTGCTAGGGTTCACAATAACCAACCAAACCAAAACGGTTATCAACCACAATTCTCTCCTTTTGGTTTTCTCTCCAGTTTGATTAATTATTCGCAGTGATATTTTATTCATTACCATCTTTGTTCTTGTAACCTCAGGTCAACCGCTAGCTTGTATTGTAGACTACTGGTATTTTCTCATTCTTCATCTATCAAAACTATTCCTTGTATTTCGTCTCATCAAAAAAAAAAAAATGTTCCTGAGCATAGTTTCTAGCAATTTTGTGGTATTAATATTAAACTAATACTATAATTTTATTTTTCTTTCAATTCAGGGACCCGAATTATCAGACGTTATGTCAGCAGTCTGTCGAATATGAGACAGTGAGCTTCTTGTTCTATTGGATTCATATAGTCAACTCTGTTTAGTTTGTCTGGCTTTATATTAGCTAAGTATTATTATAGGTTGACTTTTAATACCATTGCTTGTTGAAACAGGGTATCATCTATTCTTCTTTTTTTCTTTTCACTTAAGTCATCTTATTTTATTTTGTTCATAGATTCTATCTCATTCAGAAAAAAACAAAACCTTACTTAACTATTTTATAAACCTTTCCGTTTTAAATAATAGAATAATTCACGATCATAAAGTATTCTATTATTGTAAAAACATATTCTTTCAAGTGCAATATTCTTGGATATTCGAGTCTTAATGAATCTATTAAGACTGCTTCCTCGTATTTGTTGAAAAACATAGAAAAACCAAGAGGAAAAAGGGCTTTACTTGATTCTTCCCAAAAGTAGAGTAAAGAAATAAAAATAAAACTATAGGATTTCATGAAATACACACAATATATGGACCCAACAATCTTAAATCTTTATACATAGAGCTCTAAAAAGATGCAACCACCATGAATTATTAGAGAAAAGTTGGAAACAAATAATCAGGTGAATTACTATTAGTGTGTATAACACTTGGTTTAGTATTGGTTCGCTAGATTCGGTCCGGTTTACTTTAATGTATATAAACTCATAATGTAATTATTGATTGATTAACGAGAAAGAGTTTATTAAGTAATATGGTATCAGAGCAAATAACAACATCACTCTCTTTCTAACAGACTTCCGTCGCTGCATTTTTTTTCATCGGATCTCACCGGCGAATCTTCTGATTTCAGCTCAGTCTTACTCTGATCTGCTCTCTCCTCACCTTCCTGTGCAATTTTTTTTTTCAAACTTTCAATTTGAAGACGATCTTGAACTCAATGGGAAAGCGTAATTGCAAATCGAAGTATCGATCTCTTGCTCCTGATTCACCAGAATCTGGCACACTGTTGTCACCTAGAGGTCATGGCGAAGGATCTGATCCTCCTGTGGCTTCGGGAATGGGGAATCGAGCTCGAGAAAATTCTGATCGTGTCAACGTTCGTCGATCTCTATCAATTCCTTTTGAGGTATCAGATTCACCAGACAATATTCATTCTCCATATCATCTGCATAGTTCTGATCATCCTGGATTAGTTTTAGTTTCAGAACTTCTAGATGGTAGCAATTATAGCGTTTGGTATGTTGTTATGGTTACGAGTCTTGAAGCTAAGAATAAACTAGGATTTCTTGATGGAACTGTTGTTAAACCCGCTGAATCAGATCCATATCACAAAATCTGGTGTTGTTGCAATAGCATGCTCAAGTCTTGGTTGCTGAATAGTGTTTCTAAGAAGATTTATTCAAGTATTCTCTATATCAAATATTCTGCTGATATTTGGAAAGATCTTCACATTCGCTTTCATAAATCCAACTTGCCTCGTCTATATAAACTTCGACATCAGATCAATTCTTTTCGTCAAGGTAGTTTGGATATGTCTACCTATCATACTCAGACTCAAACCTTGTGGGAAGAACTATCACATATCCAAGTTTCTCCACATACTGTTGAAGATCTTCTTGCAGAGAAAGAAACAAACATAGTTATGGATTTTTTGATGGGACTTAATGAGCGTTGTGAGAACATTAGAAGCCGCATATTGATGAAAAAGACACTGCTTTCTCTTTCTAAGGTTTATAATCTCCTTGATCAAGAAGATAGTCAGAGAACAGTGATTTCTGCTGCATCTGATATCTCCCCTGCAGCATTTCAGATTTCATCTTATCCCAGAAAAGAGAGACCTTATTGTACATTTTGTGGAAAGACCGGGCATATGATTGATAAATGCTACAAAAAGCATGGTTATCCTATTAGTTTCAAGTCAAATACAAAATCTGCCAAGCCTTCTTCTGTGATCGCTAGTACTGCTACTGCATAATCTGTTCATGCTTGCATCAAAACTGATAGTGATTTGTCTCCTGCCCAGCTCCAACAATTAATGTCTTTTCTCACAAGCAAGCTTCAGCCTCCTAACTCCACTCTCATTCCAGAAGTCCATTCTGTCTCAGCACTTTCTTTGCCTTCTTCTTCCTCCACCATCGGTCCAATATCCGGTACCTTCCTTCCCTCTATCCTTTGTTCTTTTGCCGGTATTGATAGACCATATGTTTGTTCCATGAATAGTATTCTTCCTGCCATTCATGCTTGGGTGATTGATTCTGGAGCGACTAATCATATTTCTCATGAAAAATCATCTTTTCTTTCTTTTAAACCTATTAACAATCTTGTTAATCTTCCTAATGGGATCACTGTGAGCATTGTTGGTATAGGTACAATACACTTGGGTAGAAATTTGATTCTTCATGATGTCTTATACATTCCTCAATTCAAATTCAATCTTCTAAGTGTTAGTGCTTTAACCAATAGTATGAGTTGTCATGTTTGGTTTGACAAAATCTCTTGTGGTATACAAGATCTTACTCATAAATCTCTGATTGGAATGGGTAGAATGGTGGCTAATCTCTATTTTTTAGATATCGAGTCATTGTCATGTCCAGGTACTTCTCTATCTGTTATTGCTACTTCTTTTTCCAACTCTGTCTTGTGGCACCAACGTCTAGGTCACCCTTCTATATCCAAACTTCAATCTATGAAGTCAGTCTTGTCATTAGATAAAATAAAATTAGATGCAGATCATCATTGTAAAGTCTGTCATCTATCAAAACAAAAACATCTTCCTTTTGTTTCCAACAATAAAATGAGTGAAACTCCATTTGACTTAGTGCACACTGATACTTGGGGTCCTTTTTCTGTTCCAACTCATGATGGTTTTCGATATTTTTTAACCATCGTTGATGATTATTCTAGATCCACTTGGGTTTATCTTCTTAGGAACAAATCAGATGTTTTGCAAGTATTTCCAACCTTTGTCAATATGGTAGAAACACAATTTCAGTCTAGGATTAAAGGGGTTAGGTCTGACAATGCTCCAGAACTCAACTTTACCTCTTTCTATCTTTCAAAAGGCATTGTTTCATACCACTCTTGCCCTGAGACTCCTCAGCAAAATTCTGTGGTTGAAAGAAAACATCAGCACATACTCAATGTTGCTCGATCTCTTTTTTTTCAGTCCCACATTCCTCTTCCTTATTGGGGTGATTGTATTCTTACTGCAGTTCACCTCATCAATAGGACCCCTGCTCCTATTCTTAAAGATAAATGTCCTTTTGAAGTTAACAAAGAAAATTCCAGATTATTCTCAACTAAAAGTTTTTGGATGCCTTTGTTATGCTTCTACATCACCTAAAAACAGACATAAATTTGATCCTCGAGCTCGTGCTTGTGCTTTTCTAGGCTATCCTAGTGGGTACAAAGGTTATAAATTGCTTGACATTGAATCTAATACCATCATTGTTTCTCGGCATGTGATATTTCATGAAGAGCTTTTTCCTTTTGTTGAATCTGCAGCTTCTCAGGATTCTTCATTTTCTTTTCCTGATCAGATTCATCATCTTCCTGTGGTTACTCAAACTCTTGATGATAGTACCTCTGTACCTTCATCTTCTGTAGAGATTCAATCTTCTATTGATCCTATACAAGATGTTTCTGAACCTTCTGTTCCAACATCCCACAGGAAGACTAAACAGCCTGCTTATCTTCAAGATTACTACTGTCATTCAGTAGGGTCTTCCACCATTCATGAAATTTCTCAGTTTCTTTCTTATGATAAAATTTCTCCTCTTTATCTTTCCTTCTTGGTTTCCATAGACAAAGAAAAAGAACCCTCAACCTATGCTGAGGCAAAACAACTTCTGGTTTGGTGTGGAGCCATGGATGATGAGGTAAATGCTTTGGAAGAGACTGATACTTGGACTATTTGTACTCTGCCTCCTGATAAAACTCCTATCGGCTGTAAATGGGTTTTTAAGGTCAAATTCAATTCTGATGGGACTGTTGAGAGATACAAAGCTCGTTTAGTTGCAAAAGGGTATACTCAATGGGAAGGCATTGACTATCTTGACACATTTTCTCATGTCGTCAAATTAACATCAGTGAAACTCATTCTAGCTTTGTCGGCTATTCATGGTTTTTCTCTTACACAGTTGGATATCTCCAATGCTTTTCTCAATGGGGATTTTGATGAGGAAATTTATATGAAACTTCCTCCTGGTTATGCTGATAGAATAGGGAAGATTCTTCCTCCTAATGTTGTGTGTCGATTGCAGAAATCATTATATGGTCTTAAGCAAGTTTCTCGCCAATGGTTCCTGAAATTTTCAAACACTTTGCTCACTTTGGGATTTACTCAGTCATATGCTGATCATACCTGCTTCTTCAAGATCACTGACACTCTCTTCTTGTGTGTGTTAGTGTATGTTGATGATATCATTATCACCAACAATGATGATTCTGCAGTTGCTATGTTAAAGACTCAGCTTCATTCACATTTCAAATTGCGAGATCTTGGTCCATTGAAATACTTTCTCGGCTTGGAGATCGCTAGATCAACAGAGGGTATTCACATTTGTCAACGTAAATATGCTCTTGATCTCCTTGATGCAACCGGTTTACTTGGCTGCAAACCCTCTAGTATTCCAATGGATCCGCATCTGAAATTTTCAAAAGATAATGGGGGTGATTTTGTTGATGCTGAGGCTTATCTACGTGTTATTGGTAAACTCATATATTTGCAAATAACACGTCCAGACATTGCTTTTGCTGTGAACAAATTGAGCCAGTTTTCCCAAGCTCCTCGTGTTGCACATCAAGAAGCAGTTTATAAGGTTCTCAAGTACGTTAAAGGTACCATTGGTCAAGGCCTCTTTTATTCTTCTAAATCCGACTTGCAATTACAAATGTTTGTTGATGCTGATTGGTCCTCTTGCTTGGATACAAGAAGATCTACCTCTGGTTTCTGTTTGTTGTTGGGTTCTTCTCTCATTTCTTGGAAGTCCAAAAAGCAGAATGTCGTCTCCAAGAGTTCTGCAGAGGCTGAATATTGTAGTCTTTCTTTGGCAACAGATGAGTTGATGTGGATCACTAACTTTCTCAAAGAACTGAAGGTTCCACTCTCTAAACCTTCCTTACTTTTCTGTGAAAATACTGCTGCAATTCACATTGCCAAGAATGCTGTTTTTCACGAGCGCACGAAGCATATTGAAAATGATTGTCATAGTGTGCGAGAGCGACTTGCTGCTGGCTTGTTTCAATTGTTACATGTTCGGTCTGCCTTTCAAGTTGCTGATCCTCTCACTAAATCCATGTATCCTGCTCCTTTTCATAAACTTATTGGCAAGATGGGTCTTCTCAATATCTTCGTCCCATCTTGAAGGGGGCTATTAGTGTGTATAACACTTGGTTTAGTATTGGTTCGCTAGATTCGGTCCGGTTTACTTTCATGTATATAAACTCATAATGTAATTATTGATTGATTAACGAGAAAGAGTTTATTAAGTAATGATTACTTGGGCCATAGGGCACAAACATTTCTCCTATCTATTTTCCTCTTCTTTGCCTTTTTATCGATTCTATCCAACTCAATCTCCTCTGCTTTTAACCAAGGATAAGCTCTGTTTTTGTTATTATATTATACCTTTGCTAATAGTACATCTATATAATTCTATATAAACAGTTCAATGTAAACTATACAAGAAGTACTAATTACCAACATTATAACACCACCAAAATACAAAGTCAAAGAACGATTAAGCATATGCTCTGTATATGTTTGATTATCCTATATATCTCATATAGTTGTAGAGCAACGAGTCCCTTGTAATGAAGCTAATGGAGCAGTGGTCATGTTCAGTCCAAAAGCTACAATTGCAAGACAATTCACATTAAACCGGTATGCGCCCGAGACCCATGTACCGATCTTCCACCGTAGCTTCCCATCCATCTTCAGACCGATTATTACTTTACCGGCTGACCGATCACGAGCGATTTGATAACCAAAGGACTGAGCAACGGGTAGCTCAGTCCCTTGAAGAAACGCGGTCAAGAGATTTATTTCTTCATGGGATTGGTAAAAAGGCGGTAGAGAAGCCTCTGATGTGATTTGTTGTCCTCTGTAGGCTGCGTATACGAGTAGCTTGTCGTAGTAGATACCGACTTTTTTGTTAGGGTTTTTGGAGAAGAGAGTGAGTTGGATTGAGGAGTTGAGGAGGTGAGTGGAGGAGGAGGAGAGGTTGAGGCTGTATATGTCAACTTCCGTGAGGGAGAAATCAGGTTTTTCGGGGTGGAGGATGAGCCAAACGAGGAAGATGATGAGGAGGAGACCGGTGAAGAAAGTTGAGAATGTGCAAAAGAGTTTCTTGTGGCGATTGTTGATGTTAATCCCTCCTTTCTTGGCGCAATGTTTTGGAGAAATTATGGAGATTTGAGACATTTGGAGAGTGATAGATGATGATGGACAAGGAGAAGAAGAAGAAGAGGGGCAGAGAAGAAGGAGAGAAGGTGAATGGGGTTAAATAAAGAGTGGAAGTAGAAAGCTATAAGCACTTAAGCGGAAATTATCTTTGTGTCTTTAGTATTAATCATTTTTTTAGTTAAATCACACGTAGCACCAGCTTTGATTTTTCTGGAGACCCAAAACGAAACCGGAAACGTGAAATTTTTATTTTACTAAATAATATTATTATCTGTTATATTGATTTTTAATCTATCACATGATATTTTTAGTAAATATAAATAAGTATATTTTAGATAAAATCACAAATGTAGGATTTAGCACTTAGATTATTAGACCCCGAGACTAATTGATATGGTGTTTAAAAATGATACAAAAGAAAATAGCTGAACAAAACATTTTAGTCTTTCAAGAATCTCTATGTGTCTATATCTGATGTTTCAAAGGCTTGAATTTCTTTTTATAAAGTAGGCTTGGATTTTGAATGCCAGCGATTCTTTTTTTTCATCTGATATCCATTGTCTTTTATTTAGATTATTTATTTATAAATGTTTTTTAACAGATTGATATTCATCTGAAATAAGAATATACACAAGAAAGAGCACGAGTCTTACGGTACTTGTGAATGAACCATGAGTCCGAAGGTCCTTTTTTGTAGGAACCTGTACCGTTATACGGTCTCTTACATGAGACAAGCTACGTATTATTTTAAATTTTTTAAATTCTATACTATAAATTCTAGACCGTTAACGCCTCCAAATGGCTTTAAATGTTTCCTTCCACAAAAGCACCTTTTCACATTATTTAAAATAATATTATGTGAAAAGCTAGAGAAATGTATTGGATGATACCTATTTTATTATATGAATCAATTTGAATACCATACTAGCTAAATGTATTGAATATGGTCCTTTTGAATGTGTTAATGTCATGGAAGACATGAGGAATCAATAATTAGCTTTTTCATAGGGAGGAAATTAAAAAATATTGAGAGAAAAAGAAGGGAAAAAAAAACCGTGGAAGCATCTCAATCATTGCATGGGGCCTTTTTGTGTCTTTATGTAGCCGTTCCTTTTACGCTAAGGAAAGATAGGGCAATTCGTGAATGCATCCAAATTTATTTAGATGTCACAGTTACATCTATAATAAAGTTTTTTATTACTCTCGTATATACTTATTACTTCACAGAATTTTGATATTGTAGAACTAAGTAGATCGATTCGTATATTCAAAAAGTAGGTAATGTACCTTGGAGGATCCATACCCTACGATATGATTCCTATATATTATATAGCCCTAGAAGTATTATCAAACTAAATTTGTAGAAAATATATAGCTCTAAATTCAATATCAATTTTAAGCTTCTTTTACACTATATATTGTCAATTCTCAATGCAAAATAATAGTTTGTATTAATGATTTATGGATTCTATTATATATATATATATATGAAGACTTTACCAGAAAATATAATGAAGACTTATTTGTTGTAGTATATGATTTTTGGTATATGCATGAATAAACTACTCTTATAAGAAACGACCCCATGGACATGGACTTTGGTAGTGTGCGCCACTTATAAATCTTCTTCACTTCTTTCGAATTACTTTCTGAAAATTGTTTATAATCATGATGTTCTTGCGTTGGGCCTAACTTTTGTGTATTACGGTTTAATTATTCAAACAATGAAGTGGGAAAAAGAGAAAATGCTTTTCTTTTCTTTGGGTATTTAAAAGTCACTTTTTGTTGATTTTTTATCACATAGTTTCAAAAGTTTTCTGTTTTAACGAAAAGTGAGTTATTACCAGAACCCTAAATATATGAGACTAATTTTATTAGCTCTATATGGTTAAGTACGAGACTTTAAGTCTTGCAACCCAAATATCAGGAAGAGTTTAAACTTTAGAACATTTATGTAAAAATGAATATATGGTCTAATTGGTTAAAGTTGTATTTATAGTTTTTATAATGTAGAATTTAAGTTGTACATATATCTATAGAATTTTTGTTATGACATTTTCAAAATGAAAACATGAATGATAAATATTACTCGTATGTTGTAGATAAATTTTAATGGTGTAAGTTTCATGTATATTAAAAAAAGTATAAGTAAAATTTTATATAAGTATATATGTTATATATACTATATTATACATAAATGTATCATTTTGTAAATACGTATAAAATAATAAATTTATATGCATATATTATACTACAAATATAAATATGAAATATATATAGTTTATTTATGTGTGCTATAAATGTTTGGATTTGTCTTTTTGGCGGGCCAACCGAATGGGGCAGCGCGATGTGAACCGGATTTGTTGCGGTGCTACATGAACTTTAATGCAACTTGGAATCTCCATTACATTTCTATGAAACCATGGAAAAAGAACAGCTATAGAGAATTTATAAGAGAATAATAAGATCATATATACAAAAGTACTCGCATGATTTCTTAATAAGGATCGATGATACGTGGAAACTTGGGAACTGAATAAATATATAATTTCTCCATTTTACCGAGAAGTTAGTTACTTGGAAACTGAATAATTAGAATTTAGGAATTGTAGGGTTTTTTTACCCAAAAAGGGACATGAGACCCCTCCAGAAATTCTCAAAGGCCAAAAGACCGAAGAGGGATTTTGGAAATAGTTTCAATCCGATGTGGGATTCTTTATCCGAAACCAAGCAAAACGTTAAAAAATTCCGAGACTTGAATAAACACTGCACTTTTATTAGGCCGTATCAAAATTTGATTATAATTTGAAACTGGAGATTTGATGGGGATTTATATGTAAATAAACCCTTCCAAAAATAGGCGTATGCCACTTTAGATGCAGAGAGAACACGGTATTCTTTAGTAAAAGGCGAAAGAATAGTTCGCTTTGTTCTCACAGCATGGCTCCGTAAATTGATCGGAGCTCTCACGTCTTGATTTATACTCCAATTTACAATATGTTTCTGAGTAATCTGATCCGATGTGGGATAACAAATCAGTGAACAAGCAGCACTTTATGGGTTTGATGGAGCATTAAAGCCCATTTGAATTAAAGCCCAATAATATTCGAGACACTCTCTCTGTTTTATAAAATCTATTATGCGGTTGAAGGTTGAGAAACAACTAGACGAGGAGACATTGTTTAAGCTTAAAACGGTTGAGTTTAATAGCTGTGTATATATATGATCATACAGATTATTCAAATCGAAATTTTTTTTAAAAGAATGATTATTCGAATATTTATTGGATCATTTTGCTAGATGATCTTATAGGGGACATGATTTTTTGAATATATGTGTTGGTAAAGCAGTATATATATTATTGGGCCTTTCGTGTTTATCCTCTATTGAAACAGCAATTTTTTTATTTTATAACGAGCCTTCTTTATATCTTCCTTCTTTCTCCTAATGGAAAACCTTTTGGAGTATTACACTTGAAGTACAAGAAGAGAATAAGATAAAAGTAAAGAGATTACAATCATTGTGAGAAACACATGGAAGCTACGGAAGCTTAGACCTTAAAGTACGTAACCAGATTTGAGAGAAAAGATTGAAGAGGAGTAGTTTGTTGAGTTGGAGCTTTAGATATTATAGAGCAATCCAGACCAGCCAGTTTCGCTCGGATCGTGATGTTGATTTCCTTGACTAGGAACTGCTATGGGCTTTGAGATCGGCAGTAAGCAATAGCTTGAACAAGAAGTTTGAAGATTACATTTAGACGTAGATTTGAAGTTGAAGAGCCTAACCAACTTACAACAGCATCAAAAGAATCTGGCTGGTTGGATTGCGTGGTGATGGAACAGAGCTGACCACAACTCAGAGGAGAAGGGACAATCCTTGAGAATGTGGTCTCTTGATTCCGCAGACAAACCGCATAGTAAGCAGTCTGGTGGCACAGGCATGACCCACCGGAGAATCCTATCACGGGTTGGCAACCTGTCTCTTAGAATGACCGAGAGTAAGAATGAATGTTTTGGAATGCCTTGAGAGAACCAAACCGATTTGAACCAGCAAAATTCTTCTAGATATGTGCACTCTTTCCAAGTTCCAACACTACAATAATACTTATTCTATAGTATTGCTTCAAATAGTATTATTCGTCACACTATTTTATAGCTGGATTTTATATTTACAACGATTTTTTTAATTTTATATGTTTTGAATTTTTACTTAAAACAGAATTATATGTTTTTATTTCATATTTACAAAATTATGTGTTTTTATTTCATATTTACAAAATTATATGTTTTATTTATATTTGATTTGAAGAAATTTTAATTCAATAAAAATGAATGGAAAAAAAGAGAATTCATTTTTCACATCGAAATGCAACTATGATCATTTATGGAATAAACACTAAAAAAAACTCTGGCCTAATCTTTACAACTTTCATCTATTTGATCTTATTTACAAGTTTCAGTAACTGAAATCAACACTGCTGGACATGTAGGTAAGAAGACGACTAACTTTCCCTCTCACAGACACTTCCTCGAACAGGTTATGATCAATACTTAGAAACAGTCTTGCAACAGAAGTATAAATATGAATTTGTATTTATAAAGCAGAAAACGTAAATAAATAAAAAATTAAACCTGTCAGACCGCCGTGCGACCACCCCGGTAAGGTCAGACCTAGCCGAGTAACGATCCTCTACAGCACCAGATACATCCATGACGATCATAGCCATTAATCACGCTCTGAACGCACGGTCATCGATCATCAACCAGGGTTTAGGGCCTGTCTCCTTAGAAACCAAGGATACAGAGGTACGAGCCTATAGAACAGATCCTGTTCAAGTAAGGTCGTGATCTTCTTTACTTTCTCGGGGTTATATATATGACGAATTTTGTTTACAGACCAGCGATGTGGGATAGAGTGCCATATCTTGTAATGTTATTTCCGTTGAATTAGTGTGTTATACGGGCTAAGGCCCGCTTTGTTAATATTTAAAGCCTATTGCTCCATATTTGCTTTTTAACCAGACAGTCCATCTCGTCTAAACTGAAATTGATCGTAATCATGTGTTTTAGACTTTTAGGTTAGCCGATGTGGAACAATTTGGGTGTCCCTTTATCGGCTAATCTGTAATTTCTTTCTTTAAACTACAATTCATTAGTTTCTACACTTTTTCAGGATGTCGATTTTTACTGGAGATACAGTATTATTAGTCTAATCTATATCAAAAGAAAAATCGGATATTTTTTTTTACATAATCTGATATTATGTCTGGTTTAATAGTAAATGCATAAACGAGACACATAAATTTGGCTATATGTGCAATTTTCAGATTTATAAGTCACAAATAGTGTCATATCTTAAATATGAAATAACTTGCAAGTAGCAAACACAACACAAAACGAGATGTTACAGAACTTGGCCAACTTGTTGCATTATGTACAACCTTTTAAGGGTTTGAAAACAAAACAAAAAACGTGTTTTTTCACCTCAAACGACATGAGGAGTCAAATGTTGCTATAAATTATGAATATTTTCGACAAACTAAGCTACCAAAAATTTTAATAATTTACCAAAAGAAATATATTCGATAAATTTATTTTGGGAGTACTAGGCCAAATTAGTTAGGCTTTTGTCTTTTTATACAACTTTTTTGCGTAAAGAATTATAAGATCTAATTTTGAGTTTGAGACTTTTCTTATGAAAATATATGGTTTCGGTCTAATATATATAAAGCGTACGTAGCGACTGAGAATGTTTGACAAATGAACATGAAAAACGTGAAGGGCAAAATAAATGTTGGTCCTATCCGATGACAGCTTGTTGGAGTTAAAAGTAAAATTAAAGTTCAAAAGTTTTCTTTATAATACTATCTTTAAAATCGATATTTTAAAAACTAGATATCACTATAACATAAGTATATATATACTACAAGAGGTTGATCATATCATTAGTTACATACATCCAATAATATGGATCACAGAAAATATAGATGATATATCAAACTTTTTCAATATCGTACCTTTCAAAAAGTAAATATAATTCATTATCTTTTATATAAACATAACTATTAAATATGGACATTCTATATGTTCTTGCAAGTTGTTGGATCACATCTATCCACAACCGATAGGTCATTATTTTGATATAAACATTGGGGACATATGCCCTCGTATTCACTTAGATTTGCCCCTCAACGCAGTATAAATTAATGAGTTGAGGATAAAACTTGGTTTCCCTATTCTCTATGAACTAGTTTGGTAAACATATGAGAATTTTGTCTTCTAATCAATGTTGAAATGTTGTTGATATATGAAAAATCTATATGATAAAATATTTGGAATAAATAATTTAGTGAAAAAGTTAGAGCTCAGATCCTCGTTTGAGGAACAGTGCCTAAACAAGAATAGAACAAAAGTTGAATTAATTTATTGATGAATTGGAAAATGAGTATTAACTGTAATGTTAAGGTAGTTGTAGTTGGAGTTAGCATGCCTTAAAATATCCTATAAATTGAGTTATAACGGGGTCTTCTCATTTATAGGATATGTTGATCTCAGCTAGCTTCACAGTTATGTTACCGTTTCCAACATCCTAGTTGAGCTCCCCTATTAGCGCATGATATTGCTGGCAAATTCAATTCACTGTGATCATGATCCCATCTTAGATTTGGAGGTAACTGCTCTGTTTTTTTTATAGTCGCAGAATTAGCGTCGACGATAGAAAAATTGCACTATAAAAACAGTAAACATTGACACCTGAGATAGACGGAGACTAAGATAACAACAACAATATTGATTAATTTCAACGCTAAAAATTCCAACGACTACGATAGTTTAATTTTTCGATCGTTGTGTTTTTTTTATAAGAGGAATACCTGCTATCCGATAACTTTCTCCGTGGAGCCCGCAGCTAAAAGTTAACAAAAGATTGTAGAACCCATAGACTTACTATCTAAACGATACGAGACGGGTCAGTCAAGGGCCACTAGAGGCACAAAGCTGGCGAATATCCGTGAGAGCGGAAGATATAAAAAGTATAGGTAAGTTGAAAGCAGTTTTGTTTTTTATTGTTAAAATGTAGTGTAGAAAGCATTTGGGGTTTATTTTTCTTTTGTCGTTGACGCTAATCGTGCGGCTAAGAAAAAAAAGACATAACTGCCCCGTTCTTTTCACAATCGCTAGATTAGCATCGGCGATAGGAAAATTGCATTACAAAAATGGTACACAGTGACACTTGCGATAGACGGAGACTAAGATAACGACAAACAATATTGATTAATTCTAATGCTAAAAATTTCAGCGATTACGACAATTTAATTTTTCGGCCGTTGCGTCTCTTTTTAAGAGGAATACGAAAACAGCTTTGTTTTTATTGTTAAGATGGAGTGTAGAAAACATTTGGGGTCTATTTTTTTTTGTCGCTGATGCTGATCGTGCGGCTAAAAAAAGAACATGCATAACTACCATGTTCTTTTCACAGTCGCAAGATTAGCATCGACAATAGAAAAATTGTACTACAAAAACGGTAAATAGTGACACTTGCGATAGACGGAGACTAAGATAGTGGCAAACAATATTGATTAATTTCGACGCTAAAAAATTCCAACAACTATAATAGTTTAATTTTTTGGTCGCTGCATCTCTTTAAAAAAAAAAAAATACAAAAACAGATTTATTTTTACTATTAAGATGGAGTGTATAAAATATTTAGAACTTTCTTTTTTATCGTTAGACACTGATCGTGCGGCTAAAAAAATAACATGTCTAGTGTCGAACCGCTCTGGGTTTCAATGAGCAAGCTCTAATTCATAGGTTTACTAGGTCAGACTCAAATTTTGGACATCAACAAATTAATGTCTCTCATCTTATCCACACTATCTAATTTGAACCAAAATAAGCGAAAGAACACAATACATTCAAAGTAATTTGATGATGTAAGCTTTCCAAATGGTAAAGATTTTTCTAAGCTAAAATAATTAAAGAAATAAACAAACAAATAAATCAGTAATATTATTATTGGTCAGCATTTGTAAATAATTAAATGAAAGTCCAAACATTATAAGTAAAAAAAAGTCATCTATCTATAATAAACACAACAAAACAAAAAAGTTTTAAAAATCTACCTGTACACAACCGTAGACCAAGTAGTTTGGTGCACTGTACTTTACATTACACCGTACCCAATCTCTCTTCTTCTTTATAACCACTCTCCCTTCCTCTGTCTTCTCTCCATCTTTCTCTTTTGCGAAACCAAAATTTTCATTCTTTCTTGAATTCTTCTTGTGTGGCATTAACCCTTTTGTCTCACGAGATATCTGATCTCTGTATCGGTAAACCACCACTACGGTGTCTCTCCGTCGACACAGCCACCGTAGCTGACGCCATCGCCGCCCTCAAATCCTCTGACGAACCTTTCCTTAGTGTCTGGAGCTGTCATCATAACGATGATAACAAAAACAAGTGCGAGTGTTTAGGCAAGATCTGTATGGCTATGTAATCTGTTACTTGTCTAAACTCGACAATAACAATGTTTTGTCTCTTTCCTCTGCCTTCGACGCATATGTCTCTGTTCTTCTTCCCAAATCTCGTTCTCTCGTCGTCCATGTTCAATCTTCTTGCAAGTATGTGATAAATCTAGACAACATTGTGTTTCTTGAAAATTCTGTTTTTTGTTTTGTTTATAAAGATTGATTTGTTTTTCAGATTGATTGAAGCTATTGATCTGATAATTAAAGGAGCACAGAATCTGATTGTTCCGATTCAGACAAAATCAATAACAAAGAGAAGACAACAAAAGCTTCTGACTCGAAACGTTGTCGTTTCGCTTACAACAACCCACAAGAACAGCCGCCAATTCTGCTGGATCACACAAGAAGACATAATCCGATTCCTTCTCGATTCCATTAACGCTTTCTCTCCTTTACCGTCGCTTTCTATCTCCGATCTCGGCGTTATCAACACCACACACACTATCCTCGCCGTTGATTATCACTCCTCAGCCGCTTCCGCCGTCTCCGCCATCTCTCGCGCTATCCTCGACAATGTCTCTGTCGCTGTGGTCGATATTGGATGTGATCAAGAAGATCAACGTATGGGTTTTAATCGGAGAGATTTCACCGAAGACACTCGCTTGCTGCGATGAAACCGCCGCTGCATCGGTTGTAACACTGTCCGCCGGTGATTTGATGTCGTACATTGACGGTAGTGGTCCGCCGGAGAGTCTCGTCGGAGTTGTTAGGAATCGTTTAGAAGACAAAGGGTTTGTTGACCATAATTCATGAACCCGGTTATCATAGGGGGATTGATCTCACTCATAGATTCATTGTCGTCGTCGGGGTCTTCGTCGGATGAAGAATCTCCGGCGACGAGAACGATGTCGTATGGGAGGTCGGTGAATAGTGCGGCGAGGATGGCCAGAAAGTCGGTGGCCATAGTGTGTAATCGGAAGAGTTCGTTAATGGCGGTGATGATACAAGCGATAGCTCATAGAGTGAGTTATGTGTGGGTGATTGATGAAGATGGTTGTTTGATTGGTATGGTTACTTTTGTTGATATTTTAAAACTTTTTAAGGAATTTTTGAATGGTGAGAACTAATCATCATCATCATCATATATTCTAAGTTTATTTTGATTTTTGTTAAGACATTATTGGAACATAGCAACAAGAATTGTTGTTTTTGGTGAAAGAGACCTTAAGATAAAAAGTTATTGCAGAATATTTTGTGGTTTGTTAGTTTTTTTTGGGTTCCAAAAAGACCATCTACAATCGTGAGTTAAAAGTTACAAGACTTTTAGGTGAAATAGTTTTCAATGAAATTTTTTTAAAAAAACTGTCTCATAAGATTTTCTGGCACATGTCGCAATATTATTTGTTCATTATTTATTTAATAATATAATATTAATAAAATTAGATAAAAATCTATTAAATCTTTTTTTGAGCCTATCCTCAACTTCACCGTTGAGGATACTCTAAGTTTTAAGTTTTTATATCCATTAAATTTTTTTCTGCCGAAGTTAAATATAGTTTATTTACATAGCCGGTGATCGACTTGTGATTTTGAATACTCTTTTCATGTGAATGGTTTGGTGATCTATATTAGTTGAACTAGCGACACCGAATAAATCTACATGTTTGTTATATCTTTGATCTTCGGATTTAATGAATGTCTTGGTTCTTTTTTCATGGATTGCATGTAACAAACACTAAGAATTTATTGGATTAATTCAAGACCTTGTGTTAAAATGTGTATTTTAGGTTGTAGAACTTGGATTTATAAAAATGTAATAGGTTTGTTAGACCACGTATATTGGGTGAAAATTGGGTTTCACGTCTAATCCTAAAGAATGCAAAACTTGACGAGTCTCACATCTAATCGAATTACTCAAAATCTACGGTTGTGATTTAATATCTAAAAGCTTTGTAAGATTGAAATATTGAATTATAAACGAACAATAAGAAACAAAAGAGGCAGAAAAAGCAAAGACGAGGACGTAAATGGTGATGTTGATGGACGAAAATGAAAGATTGATTCTCTTTAGTTATACACACTAGACTAGTTCAAAATTGAAAATATGGCCAGAGATTTGGTTTAAGATTTGGGCCAGTCAATGATAAAGAGTACAGCTAACTCTGCCAACGCTGTTGGTCAAATACCACGTGATATTAAAATCTCCCATTGCGTTTAGTACATGTTTCAAATGTGTTCTCTTGTGTCTTTGTCTCGTGTTAAGTGTGAAAACTGACTGCTTCAACAAGAAGAGTAAAAGTTGGTTGAATTATTAAAAGATTATCACGATCTTGTGACAGACACATATACGATATATGGTGTTATATATGTATGCCAGGTTTAAGACTAATCTAAGCATGACTTAGCTAGGTAATATTGGCATATTCGATAAAAATCCGTTGGTGTTCAATATGAGAACAATGTATATTGATTTGCTTGAATTTTTTTAAACGGAAGTTTAAGTATTGATTCTCATATCAAAATCAGTTTTGTTTTAAATATGAGAACAATATGCATAATGGGCCTGATTCACTTTTTTTTTTGTTTCCCAACTATGGTAAAGGAAGCCTTGCACTGAAAACTACAATGATTAATCTAAAGTAAACAAAAATTTCAACTACCAAAAAAATAATCATATACATATATAGCATCCTCAAGATAATCCTGACTCAAATCAAAAATTGACATATTAAAGCCTATTAAACTCGATCTGAAATGTTGCACCTACTTTGATGGTTTATCAAAAATAGAAATCTTGATTTAAAAAGAAATAACTTGAAAAGAAAAGAAATTTAAAGTCAAAAAAGAAACATCCACAAATCTCTACAAAAAAGTCAGAAACACCTCAAAACCCTTAATTTTCTAAATCATTTTTTGTAATATAAATTACAAATTATCTGATTTATTTACAAAATGTATATATGCAGTCTTTTTCAATATGCAAATATAACATCTAAATTCTTCTCTTTTTTAATTAGTTTATCAATTCAACGACTAACTCTTTTTTTTTTTGAACTAAAAAACTTCAATAATAACAAAAATCTCTTTTTATAAATTTTGAAAACCGGATTCAACAATGTGTTTATGCGTGTTGTGTTTTGCATTTCTATATTAGTATTATTGTAAAAGCTATATGAAAGAAAATTCATATAAATAATTCGCCTCGAACTTCTACCTTCAGAATTTAAAGTTGTGTTACAATAATGAGATTTTCTAAAATGCAAGGGGCAAGTCACGATTTTCTAAAAGACACATAACAGAAAATGAAAAGATAAGGTAACTTAGGGGAGCATTGGATCATACGTATATATTGATGATGTATGTATAACGCTACACAGTATAGGGTATATATGCATACGAAATTGTTCTAAAACTTAGGCTTGGAGGACATTGTTTCTCTTGTCACCAATTGCTTACACAATGTCATGGGAACATAGAATATTACATTACACACAAATGCTGTCATACAAATGAAGTCGTGGGAGTATATATTATAGTCTTGGCGTCTTAAGTTTGATTCTAATGAATCTTTTCGGGTATGGGCTGGCTCATCCAAAAGTTGGACCAACAAGGACAAATTTTTGTGTATGTGTTTAGGCCCCATATAACTAAAAATTCCGATCCTTAGTAAATCCCAAAAGTGAACAATTGTACTTAATTATATATGCCCCTTTCTTTCAGTACCGATATGTGGTCCTATTACCATTGTTTGTTGGTTCAAAGAAGACAAATTCTTTGAAATTCCAAAAAAAAAGAAAAAAAAGTTGGTTCGATTCATGTTTGTTACAAAATGTGCGTTGAACCATCAGTAATTTCTTTCTCCTTATTAGTCTCTTTCGATGATGATATTTACCTTTTTCAAAAATTGTGCATTGAATCCTTTTTTTAAGTAATTAGTTCAGTTATTCAATTGGAAGGTCGTATCACCGAGTGTTTCACATATGAACACTCCAAACAAGGACAAAGAAAATTGAGAAGGCTAATGTTGAGATATATGATAATTAAAGTCGACCGACTCCAATTTGTACTATCATTTGGAGTGATCTAAGTCTTGGTAGAGACGTCATTTCCTTAAGAATCCAATATTCTGTAAAGAACCAGAGCTTACAAGGTACAACAATGAGGGATTTCGATCTTTAGTCTCAAACTACCTTTATAAGTCGTTTTGTCAAACTAATGGCTCTAACCGAAGCTCATTAACCCTTTTAACCGGAGTATGTTCATGCAAGTCGATTCCTCAAAATTTTAAACCCTCTCTCTCTTTCAGTGTCTTTCCCACAATTTGCCAAGTCTGACCGTTTGCAGAAACGGGAGTACAAGTTCACAATTGAAGTTTTTAACAGAATTAAAGTGTCGTTGTTATAGGTTAAAAAGACTGTATATTATACAGGTTTGTCTCTTGTTTTCGAAAAGATCCATAGAGGCATAGACGTAAACACAACTAGGTTGAGGGCCGTTGAGCCAATAAGCTAGAGGATCAACGAGATTAGGAAAACAGAAAGTAACTCTATAGTATACACAATAATGAAACTTATAAATTAACATTACATTACTACTAAAAGGTTCAAAATTAGGAATATATATATATATATATATATATATAATATAGCTGGCATGCACACGTATGGGTTAAATCTTGTAATTGTAAAGTTGTAAAGACTAATGTGGAGCCCTCCTCGAAATCTCTTGCGGATTTTCGCTTTTTCATGGGAATCACCGAATCAGCACGTTGTTCCTCAATCGTCCATTAAAGCAATTACGTCATTCCTTTTTATACTATAAAATTGTTAACAACTTAGAAGTATTTAACGAATTAACCAAAAAATTAAACGGGAATTTCAAGACCTCATGTTCCAATGCATTGACTGCCCTTAGGTAGTTTCCTTAATAGCTGGACACTATCCAGCTTATTTAATCGTCATTATTTGTTAACTAACTTTTTAGACGATACTTTCGAGAACAAAAAAAAGTATTTAAAATCTGTATACCTCTTAATTAGTTGTTGAAATTCGTATAAAAATATAACCGAAGAAAATAGATACGACGAACAAATAACGAGAAAATATAAAACAGAATAGTGAGAAAGAAGGGGGACCCATAAGAGTATATCATGTGACGAAGTTTGTTTTTTGGTATCTGTCGAATCTTCTCTCTGCCTTTCCTCTTTTTTATTTTTTTGTCAACATTAATTATTACTTTTGTTTGTTTGTTTGTGTCCAAAAATAAAAACAATTTTTGGTATTTTCACTTTGTCTGCACATGAAACTATTGAATCAGTGAAACTGAAGCCTGAACATCGTCTTTAGATTTCTATTACTAAGAATACGAATTTGTATATATTTTCTCTATCAACGACTTGTTTCGGCGCTTCATGGTGTTCCTCTGTCTCTGATTGTAATTTAATCTCCCGTAATATCAGTTGCTCCGGTGGTAGAGTCTCAGTTTTCTAAGCCAATCAGATTTCTGCGATTCCGATTGTTACTTCTCTGACAACACTCGATGTGTTTTAAAAGATTAGTCTTCTAAACTTATACAACCAACAAGGAATGTGATTTTGTTATTGAGTTTCAAAAAATTTAAACTTTCGTGCTTTGTGTACAAAATCCAGTTTAATTTGAGCACAGAAGAACTTGTTTGTGTGAAGAATCCAATTTAAGAAATGGGAGAAGGAGAATAGCAGAGTAAAGAAGTAGAATCAAATCAAAGATCTTTGGCATTGTCACCTACTTGGTCTGTTGCTATAGTGTTGACTGTCTTCGTTGTTGTTTCTTTGATCGTTGAGCGTTCCATTTATAGCCTCCACTGAATTAAATCCTTTTATGATTTAATCTTATCGAGAATCATTTGTTTCATCTTCTTAATTTTGATTTTGTCACAGTGGTTGAGGAAGACAAAGAGGAAACCTATGTTTGCTGCATTGGAGAAGATGAAAGAAGGTTTTGTTGATAAAACATAAACTTCTTAAATGATTCTTTTTATTGTAAGTGTTTGGTTTACTTAATGTCTCATTGATCCTCGTTTTGCAGAGTTGATGCTTCTGGGCTTCATATCACTTTTTCTAACAGCTACCTCAAGTACAATAGCCAACATATGTGTCCCTTCAAGTTTCTACGATGACAGATTTGTTCCGTGTACGCGATCTGAGATCGAAGAGGAACTTGAAAGCGATTCAACTGTCAAACGCAATCTTTCAACGAAATCCTTATTTTTCAGCATCTTTAGTAGAAGGTTGGAAGGCATTAAACATACTACTTGCAGCGAGGTTTCTTTTCGTTAAATCCAAACTTAAAATGGCATTAGAATCTTATGGTCATTTCTTAGGGACTAAATAATTTCAATCTTGCAGGGGTATGAGCCGTTTGTTTCATATGAAGGCCTAGAACAGTTGCATCGCTTCATCTTTATAATGGCAGTTACACATGTTACTTATAGCTGCTTGACTATGCTCCTTGCAATAGTTAAGGTACTGTCATCTCCTCTGTATTGATATGGGAAAAATCTTTGTTAGTCACAGTTTTGATTGACCTGCTTCTCTATGCAGATTCATAGTAGGAGGATCTGGGAAGATGTAGCTCGTATGGATCGACATGATTGCTTAACTGGTGAGAACTAATAGGTTATCTTGTTCTTCCAAATATGGTACAAAAGATTCCATCTGCTTCATTATAGAATTAAGAGCACAGATGAAGTTCTGTTACTACTTATTCATAGTGGCATAATTATAATGATGTAACAAGTTTCTTTTAGCTCATTGATGTTGTTCAAGGCTTCGATTATTGTGTAAAACTGCTATCTCTCAAGTGGGAAAAGATCGATTATTTGCTTTTTGTGGCAGTGGTGGCACAGGAGAAAATATTCCGAAGGCAAACAACTTTTGTTCAGAATCATACATCCGCTCTCTGGCCAAGAATAGATTGCTTATATGGGTGGTAGGTTTTCACCACTTTTCTCTAGAAACTATGAAGACAATTCCAAATATTAAGTATGTTTATCAAGCTATAGTTTTGGAAATCATGGAGTAGATACTTTTGAATTTTTGGTTCCAATAGACTAAGAAGATGTCTTTGTTTGATGCTTGCAGACATGTTTCTTTCAGCAATTTGGACGTTCTGTTGTTCGTTCTGACTATCTTACTCTTCGAAAAGGATTCATTGTGGTGGGTGATACTCTATGTCATATGAACATTTGCTTTTTCTACTCTCATTTTCAACTATTTATGAATGACAATAATGTTACAAATACTTATACTTGTTGTTCTTTCCTTTGTTTTTTTTTGTATGAGCAGAATCACCACCTTACGTTAAAGTACGATTTTCACAGCTACATGATTCGTTCTATGGAAGAAGAGTTCCAAAGGATCGTTGGTGTGAGGTGAGCTATATATATCCACTTAGCTTTTTATGTGAAGACTCTTGTTTTTTTTACTAATTCACCATGACAATTCGTGTGTACCACATATTATTTGACTGAACAACTTTTGCTTCAATGATCTTCTACAGTGGACCGCTTTGGGGGTTTGTAGTAGCTTTCATGCTCTTTAACATAAAAGGTATATCTAAAACCAAAAGACTGATGATTTTTTTTTTGGTCAAACCAAAAGACAGATGTTTATTTCTTATTTCTTTTAGTTCTAAATTGTGAGAAAATCTTCATATTAGAAGAGTTAGTTTTAAATCTTGCATTTTGATACTGCAGGATCGAATCTCTATTTCTGGATAGCGATCATTCCTGTTACGGTAAGAACTACTACATTTTCAGGATTCCCATTTTCTTGTATTGAGTTTGTAAACATCACAGCTTAGCACATTCATTTTCCATTTTATCAGCTTGTTCTTCTGGTTGGTGCAAAGCTGCAACATGTAATAGCAACTTTGGCATTGGAAAATTCTGGTTAAACAGAATATCCTTCTGGAGTTAAGCTGAGACCTCGAAATGAACTTTTCTGGTTTAATAAACCAGAACTACAAAATCTTTTACTTACCGATTTCCTGGTCTTGGTAAAACTAATATTTAATTGCTTTCTATCTCCAACAGAACTCTTTTGAACTGGCTTCATTCTTCTGGTTTTGGGTTTTGACAAGTGAAACCATATATTACATCGATCTTTCGTAGACTTGGTTTGGAACTTACAGTTACATTTGGTCTTGATTTTTTTCAGTGGCAGTTTGGATACAACTCTTGCTTCCTTAAGAATCATTTCCTTGTTTACTTCAGACTTATTTTAAACCTTTTTCATCCGGATTTAGTCCCGAGATTGTCGTGCATTTTTCTCATAGTTTAGTGTAATTGAAATCCTCTTTGTAGGTTTTCTGGGCAGTTTCTATGTATAGCACACTGCCACTTTATGCACTAGTCACTCAGGTATTTTTAGAAAATGTTCCGACTTTTGACAGCTTCCGTAAACTCCTTAGAGGATAATGGATTATTGTTTGACTGCCAGATGGGAACGAACTATAAAGCGGCTCTGATACCTCAGAGGATAAGAGAGACGATTAACGGTTGGGGAAAAGCAACCAGAAGGAAAAGAAGGCACGGGTTATATGGCAATGATTCGAATGTTAGAACAGAAACAATCACGGTTGCATCTATTGAAGAATATGATCATCAAGTGCTTGATGTTACTGAAACTTCTCTAGAACAACATCAACACCAACAAGGTAGTGAGCTTGAGCTGCAACCTCGTACCGATTCTGTACCTAATGAAGCTTCAAGTAGAGTTGGCACACCTCTTCTTCGACCTTGGCTCTCCATTTCTTCACCAACGACCATAGAGTTGAGATCAGAACCTATGGAACCACTCTCGAGATCGTCTTCATTGCCAGTGAGAAGAGAGTGAGATATAGCTACTAAGTTAAGCTCTATACTGAGAATGGGTTTAGTGAAATGTCAGTTTGTAGGAGTAATTTCAGTAGAAAACAGGCTCCGTGATGTCTCGATGAAACATGTAATTTTAGTTACATAGATGTAGTCATTGAAAAAAAAATCATTAGGTGTAATCACAACACTACAGTTTGTATTTACTGCACTAAAATTATAGATTGCAATATTTCACTGTACATACTATACTTTTTGTTGTTATTGTCAAATTGTGAAAGTTAACCAATACAATTTTACTACATTATTCAAAATTTTAAAAATTTAATACACTCTTCTAAAAAGTTAAATAATACATATATGTATACATACTCCCGAAAGAATTATAAATTACTTTATTCCAAATTATCTTTCTTCCTTTTTTTTTTCTTTCCAAAATTAATTTATTTTTCCGCTTTGTTTTCCTTCCTCCTTCCGACAATATTTTTAATTTGTATCGTCTCCCCGGCGGCTTCGAAACCCTAAACCCCAAATTCAGCTTCCGTCAATCTCCAATGGAGTCTGATGCTAAGACGGAAGCTGCAGCTCCAGCTCCAGCTTTCGTATACAATACTCTTACCCCACTTTCATTCCCAGATTCGAATCAATCTTCACCAACTCATGACGACTCGCACCAATATTCTGTTTTCCGCAAAGAGATTTCTGATTTCACCGTTGATACCACGCCGGTGGAATCAGATACGGTGGATTTCTTCTCACTCGACGTCGACGCCGGGACGAATGAGAACGGTCTCGAACCTGTAACGCCGGTGGTGGTATCGAAGAAGAAGGCTAAAAAGAGGAAAAAAGATGAAGAAGCTGAGGAACCTAGGTTGGAGAGTAACTGGTTTAGTGAGAATAGTTTTTCTAAGATCCCAATGCTTCAATTGCATAAAGGTAATGGCGAAAGTTTTGCTTCAAAGTTTGAGTCTTTGCTAGTTCTGGATAATTTGCTAATTGATTTTAGGTTCTTGTTAGTTCTATTGCTTTGTTGAAGTAGCTAGTTGAATAGTATTGAAACTTGTTGTGAAGCTTCTCTAACTCGATATTGATTATTGCAGAGATAGTAGATTTCTGTGATTTTCTGCTACCAACTCAAGCAGAGAAAGCTGAGCGTGATGCAGCAGTGGAAAGTGTCTCAAGTGTTATTAAATATATCTGGCCGACTTGCAAGGTTCAACAATTTGAAACCTCAATCACTCTTTGAAGTAATCTTTAGTTTGAAACTGCAATCTCTAATTCCTGCTTAATCCTTTGTTGTAGGTCGAGGTTTTTGGATCATACAGGACAGGGCTTTATCTTCCAACAAGTGATATAGATGTAAGTGTAATCACAACACTTTATTGTTTGGTTGAGTATGTTATACAATTCACAAGAATATCTTTAGAACTTACACACAATGATTATCTCCTTTTTTTCTCTTATGAATGAGTCAACATTAGATCTATGCCTTATTATAATACTGTATTGATACTTCGAAGTTAGTGATATCTGTCTAAAATATTTATTCCTTTACGCTGTATATAAAGGTGGTCATTCTGGAATCAGGTCTCACAAATGCTCAACTAGGTCTACGCGCACTCTCCAAGGCATTGTCACAAAGGGGAATTGCAAAGAATATTCTGGTATCTTTGACTTTCTTTTATCATATTATGCCAGTATCTTAAGAGAGATCGTGGCTCATAGTTAGCTCTTTGATTGTGCAGGTGATTGCTAAGGCTCGTGTACCAATTATCAAGTTTGTTGAGAAGAAAAGCAACATTTCGTTTGACCTAAGGTTTTTTATTTTACTATTAACCTTTTGGCTTTCCTTTTAGATTGTCTGCTTTTATCTTAAATAGATTGTAGGCAGCGTAGGAACTTTGAACTTTAGGCTATTATATATCCTCAACAAAAGCTTTGTAGTCTGTGCATGATTAGAAACCTCTGTAAGTGCAGTATATATAGACGCACAAATGACGTTTTTGTGAATAGATTATATGACGTTAGCTAGTATTAAAAATGTCACTGGCTTTGCAGTTTTGATATGGAGAATGGACCAAAGGCAGCTGAATTCATACAGGTTTGTGATAGTATATTTCTAATAAGTTTGACTCTATTCAACCAAAATATATATGGCTCCAGATGTTTCTTATAAATTTTGTGAATTTCCGCTTAATGAAACTCTTTAGTAGCTTATTTTGTTGATTCTATGTTATCTTACAACAATCTCGGTTTATTTTTGCAGGATGCAGTATCAAAGTTGCCTCCTCTACGACCATTATGTCTAATTCTGAAAGTATTTCTACAGCAGAGAGAACTTAATGAGGTCTGGAATGATACTCTAGTTTTCTTTAATATATATCACCCCTCTTCACAGTTCACAGTGCTAAACATTCAAAAATTGTCTTTAATGTTTTTGTTCAGGTGTACAGTGGTGGAATTGGTTCATATGCACTTCTTGCAATGCTCATTGCATTTCTCAAGGTAAACTAGTTACTTGAATTCCACATTACCAGATGCTTTCATTTTTGAAAATAACATCTCTAACATGGACTTTGTGTACCTTTGTTTCTTCTATGAAACAGTACCTCACAGATGGTCGAAGCCCACCTGAGCATAACTTAGGAGTTCTATTGGTATGTTTTTGTCATCACGACATAAAGCCTTGATTGTATTAGCGTAATTAGTTGGCTAAAATCTCCCTTCTTCTTTTTCTTATTGTAGGTTAAATTCTTTGATTTTTACGGGCGAAAATTAAACACCACAGATGTCGGTGTATCTTGCAAAACCGGAGGTTCTTTCTTTTCAAAGAGCAGCAAAGGGTAAGTAAATTAATCGACATTGGAGAGTTTTATTTACCTTTTGTATCTGTTAACATTCATAGGTTTTGTCTTTTATTTCGTCTTTGCCTCTCCAGTCTCCTGAACAGAGGCCGGCCAGGGCTCATCTCTATCGAGGATCCACAGGTCAGCTTTGAGCTCTGATTTTGTATAAGCAAGAAACTTAGAATGCATCTAACAAAAGATTAACGTGGTTTTATTTTTTTTTGTTGGATAATCAGACACCAGAGAATGACATTGGGAAGAACTCATTCAACTACTTTCAGGTTCTATTCACTTCTCTAGTTTATCAACACAGTTAAGATGGATATATACAGATTCGATCAACTCATAAAAGACGGCTTCTTTATATACAGATTCGATCAGCCTTTGCAATGGCCTTATCTACTTTAACAAACACAAAAGCGGTTCTAGCATTAGGACCAAACCGAAGCATTCTCGGCACCATAATCAGACCTGACCGGATTCTGTCAGAGCGGAAAGGAGGGAAAAACGGGGATGTCACTTTTAACAGCTTGCTTCCTGGAGCAGGAGAGCCAGTGCCAATGTCGAGTAATGGCAAAAGCAATGGCGGGCTATTCTGTAATTGGCAGCTCGAAGAAGATGAAGAAGGTTCGTTCCCAAGAGGGAATACCGCAAATGGTGACATAGATACTCCTGGTAAGAAATCGAAAGAGTCTTCTCGAAAGAAGAAGAATAAGAAGAAGAACAAGCAGAATATGGTGGATGAAGAGGAAGAAGAAACGAGTTCGAAGAAGAAGAGACGACGAAAGAAGATAGTTGGATTCACCTTGACCTACTGAGATGATGATTCAGTTGGTTACACTCTGAAACCAAAATGCTTCTGTTGTGGACAGAGACTTTTTGAGTGTAAATTACAATTTGGTAAAAACAGATTTTGTGCTGTTGTAACAAATTAGAAATTTACCATCGGTTTTGAGTAGGGTCTAAAATTAAAGAAAACAAATGTTATGGAAACAATTTAGTTATTAATTTAAATTTAATGTTTTTTTGTTTCACGTTAGTTAATTGTATGTTTATCTTTTAATTTAATGATAATGAATTAAAAAATGTTTTTTTTAAACGTCTATATAATATTATTATTTTAATTAAGAATTTATAAAATTACTGAGATATAACGATATAACGTAAAAAGCAAAATTAACGATACCAGATTTATTTGCTAAACAGATTAACAAATTTGTTATCTTTTTTTTTTTTGTATCCGAACTTTAACATTGCGATTTTTGCTTATCACTCAACTATGACATACTATAAGAATTCTGCAAATCTCAAAACACCACTGCATGAGAATTTCAAACTCCACTAACAATTGTTGTCTTTGTATGAAATTGTCTTTCGTTTAAATTTTGACAAACCAATAGAAAAAACTGGTAGAAACACCACAACTGATAATTTCGCCGGACTCAAACTCTACAAAAAGAAAAATCAGAGGAACATTCGATTCATTTTCTCCCGATCTAATCTACCAAACTAGTATACATGGTAAACATCATATTCCTTAATTCAGAATCTCAAGTTACAAAACGCTTCCAAATTCGAAGGTAGTTAATTTGGTAAACTTTATCCCATCGGCGAAGATCATAACAACCAACACCAACAAAACACCATTATGGCTGTCGGACAAAGACTCTATGAAAAAGAAAAGACGATTCCATTGTGTCTCTATCAATTTTGTTATTCTTGTGCAAAAACTGTTTTGATTGTTGTAAATAGTATACAATACAACAATCTACAATGGTGTTAAGAGTGGGGAGAATAATCATCGTTGGCAAAAACACATGAACAGATACAGCGTGTTAAAGAGACACGACGAGATAATATGACAAAATAACATATTAAAATTTTAATTTTATAGATAAATCTTAAATTATATATAATATAATTAGAAAGAGTACGAGCGAAGCTGGAGTCTGATATCAACCCGAGAAATTTATTGAAAAACGAAAAAGAAAAATGATTAAGAAGATTAATTTTAAGAAAAGAGTTTTTAAGAGAGAAAATAGGTAGAGTGAGGTTTAAGAAAATACTCCTTTGTTTTAAACGACCTTAACTAGTAAGTAATTATTGTATTTGTGTTAGTATATATATCAATATTTTGATTTCGTATTGAAAATATCTTGCTAGCTAAAAGACACGAAGAAAAGTGATCAATCATTATCGTGGCCGACACTAACATTTACAATCATTAATTTATCAAATCATCACCGATCTTCGAATCCCTGAGATCACTCTTCTTACGCCTTCGCGATTTCGAATTCTTTCAATCGTCGTCTCCGATACGGTATGTTCTCTCCTATCGTCTAGGTCAATCTGGAGTTTGATTAATGTAATCTGAGGATTTACAAAACCCGAAGTATCTGTTCTCATCAATTTCCCAATCTTCCATTTTTTGGATTTTGGAGGTTTTAAAAAAACAATACTTTTCTCCCCAGATTATTGGAAATCGTAATTCGAGTTTCAATTCTTAATGGTTTGCTTGGAATCGTAAATTTAGTTTCTTGATTCCTTAATCTAAAGATCATAACTTTGCATTGTGATTTGACTTATTTAGGGTTTTTGATCTTTTGACATTATAATTCAAATCAGATCAATCAATGGCTTTTCATCTAATTCTGAGTTAGAAGATTAAATCACCATTTTCACAGAATCCATAAATTGCAGATAACATTTTATGTTTGTATGTTATTAGATGTAGCTTTCATTAAAGAACCTCTCTGCCTTCTATGAGCTCTTCAGTGACCTAACTTTTTATCTGATCTTTCAATTTCAAAACTTGTCTCTATTCTCAATGTTAAGAGTTTGTATTGGTGTTTGGTTCTCATAAAGTTCTATGCTTTATTTCTAAATGACATGACTTTATTGTGTTTCCATTATTTCAGGATCTTACTACTCTCATGGAAGGAAATTTCTTCAGGTTTGATGCTCAACAAGCACATAATGATGGTTTTGTACTAACACAAAAGCCTAATCTCATCACACTCCCAACGGAAATTAACTCTAACGAAAGCGGCTGTTTCGATTGCAACATCTGTTTAGAAACCGCGCATGATCCAATCGTGACTCTCTGCGGTCATCTTTTCTGCTGGCCTTGCATTTACAGATGGTTAGATGTGCAAAAATCATCTTCTTTGTCCTTTATTCAGCAGCAAAACTGTCCTGTTTGCAAATCTAACATCTCCATTGGTTCGTTAGTTCCTCTTTACGGAAGAGGCATGTCTTCTTCATCTTCCTCTTCAGAAACTATGATAATACCTCAAAGACCCGCTTCATCTCCTTTAAACAATCTGATCAATTCAGCTTCATCTTTTAACCCGAGCTTGCAACATAACCAACAAGCTCCGTCTCCTCATCATTACGGTGGCTTCACTGCAACAGAATCATCAACTGATCTGGCCAATGCAGTCATGATGAGTTTCTTGTACCCGGTTGTCTGTATGTTTGGGGACATGGTCTACACGAGGATATTTGGAACGTTTGCAAACACTTTGGCTCATCCTTACCAAAACGCCCGATTCATGAATGGGAACAACAACCAGAGGATGTTGCAGATAGAGAAGTCTCTGCATCGGGTATCGATCTTCTTCCTTTCCTGCATTCTCCTCTGCCTCTTTCTGTTCTGAGTCACTACTCAATAGTTGTGTTTATTCTTCTAGCTCCTGCTTTTGGTACAGTCTGTGATGAAAATAGCTTACTTGGTCCAGAGCTGTATAAGTTTGTTGTCACTGTTGTATTTGCCTAAACTATACATAGTTGTGCTTATATGCTACAGAAACAGATAATGATATATAGAGTAAATGGTTTTTTGACCTGTGCAATCTGAAAAGTGTTTTTTCAACGTGTACAAACATTCAGTGCCAATATATACCCACACATAAAAAATTCAAATTTCAGACCCACACTCCTGTTTCGTGTCTAATTCTGAGTCGTAGTTAACATACGTTAACCGTTACGGATATTGATTCAACCAACATAGATTTGATGAGGTGGTGAGAAAAAATTGGCGTACTCTTTTACGCTTACCAACAATTATTGTCAAATATATTTCTAACATTTTAATTTATATACGTAAAATGCTTTGAATTTTTTTTTGCGAACACTGGATTCAAACAATCAACCTCAAACTCTTTTACATTTGTCATTTATCAGTTGACTACAACCATCATCAATTACATCCATAACATTTTAATTTATATACTTAAAACATTTTATGTTAAAAAAATTAAAATGTTACAGCTAGTCGAAATTTTACGTCAGATTTTCTTTTTATGTCTTTGAAAGAACTGATTAGTAGTAATAAATCGTCGGATTTTTTTCAACAGTGGTGACTCCTTTCGACAATCGTCATTAAAATCCACTACCCTTGATTCTAACTGATTATTTAGTTTTATTATCCATTTAAGAAAAACTTGCTGAATGATCTCATCCAGTTAAAGCAAGTAAAATACTGTTTATATCGTCTTCTACGTTGAGAATTCTGGTTCAATATTTCTAAAGAAAAACAAAATGAATCGAATCGTGGGATAAGAGTTTCGCCCCACAGATGAAGAACTCGTGGCTCATTATCTACGAAACAAGCTTATGGGAAATCTATCGGTCATAGAAGCGATTCGCGAAATCAATGTTAACAACTTCGATCCCTGGGAATTGCCATGTATGTTATTAGGCCCGTAAATGTAGTTATGTTAAATAATTTGATTGTATTTAACTTTTCTGTTAAATTATAATGGTATATTCAATTAGACATTTCATAAAAAAAATTAAATTCATGTGTTATTGGATTAAGTATTTGTGATCATTCTCTCAAAATACTTTAATTTTTTGTGTTATTCAACTTGTTAATTTCTTAATTCTGTTAAATGTTAGTGTTATTTAATGTTAGGTGATTTTGCGTGGTAAAGTTATTTGAAAACAATTTAATAAAAATCATAGTAAAAATTGTAAACAACAAATTCTGAGCTTTTAAGTTATTGATTTGGATTGGAATTAAATAAAATTAACATAAAAAGCTTGGATGGTTTTTAAATTACTATAATACTATCAAAATTATAGTGTATTGTTATTATTTTGCTGAGGCATTTTTTATGTATGGTTGACTGTTCCTTTAATTGAATAGACCACGTAGTATACACATATGATATAAGCATCTTTACCATTCACTAGATATGCATATGTAGATTTCAATAGCTATTATATGAATATTCAAACTTCAAATTATTGTTCACCATAAACTCTATCAACAATGTTTCATCAAAATTCTAAACTTTTAGTATATAAATGGGCTCCCAGATTTTTTTTCTTGAAAGAAACATGAATCTAGATCCTCCAATTCTTTTGATCAAACCCATATTCATTAAATCATAAAAGAGTATCAATGAACTACAATTTTTTCAAAAGAAAATAAAGCTCTTTTAGAAAGAGCATTAGCAAAAGAGTTCAAAAAGCGAAAAATGAAATTAAAGGTGATAATCTAAAAAGCAAGTTGAGTTACCTGATTTCATCGGGAAGTCCATAAAGTTCATTATGCGAGCTAGAGGAGTTAAGAAGAAAAACTAGTGTTTGTAAATAAGAGAGAATCACTATCTGTTTTCTGTTCAAATCCAAAGCATGCTTCATGGCTAATCAAACCACCCTTGATTCTGCTGTTAGCGCCGAGAGGAGTCCTAAATTTGTCGAGGATAGCTGTGGGTCTGCCTATAACTGATATTTGTACGCTCAGCCCCCTCCTACTGCTTGCGCTTGAGATCGCCATGCTGCATCCACAAATAAAAAGAAACCAACCTCAAGGAATGGCATTTCAAAAGCAGTATTGATTCGAGATTTTGGCTTGATGATGGCATCTTGCGCTGATTGCCACTCCTTAGCATCTTTTACTGCCTTTGTCACAATCTCCATCACGGAGTAACAACATTTATCAGAAACCAAGTGTTTATAGCGGTCCAAGTGTGTTATATAAGTCAAGCATACAATGCTGCTTCTCTCACGCCAGAAGGTGGAAAAGAAATGGAGATTTTTGTGTTTTTGAGCAAGTCCAAGACAGAGGATCCATATGGGTTACTCTACCAAGACAGAGGATCCATATGGTTTACTCTACTCTGAAATCAGAGCCAAATTCCAGACATTAACTGTAAACTGGCAGTGAAACAGGGCATGAGTCGTCGATTCGAGCAAGCCACATCGTTTACATGTTCCATCCTGAGAAATACCTCTCCGTCCCAATTGAAATCCCACCGGAAGAGATTTCGCATTAGCTTTCCAAAAAATCTATTGATTTTAGGGTAAGTCTTGATTTTCCAGATGTAAACTTGCCAATTAAAATCTGTTTGAATTGCAGGCAGCTTGTTGTGAAACCAACTCTATAATCTGACCGAGTGGAGTAACATCCGGATTTCACCGGTAACCATACTAGCTTGTCCCCACATCTCGATGATCCTTGAGGAAGAAGCCTTATGATATGTTCATAATGAGGAAAATGACATCTCACAGCCTCCCAATCCCAGCTTTTAGTGACACTGTCAAGAAGATCATATACTCTTAAATCTTGTGACCACTCCGGAGCTGGGCCTATAGGGGTAAGGGGTTGGTTTGTCGATAGCCAAGGATCCACCCATACTCGAACCTGTTCACCATCAACCACTAGCCAGCCCAAACCTTCTTGAAGTATCTCTCTTCCCGCCATGATGCTGCACCACCCATGGGAAGGACGAGAGGTTATTTAAGCTTCCATAAACGAAGAATTCGGGCAATATTTAGCTTTCAAAACTTGAGCCAGAAGGCAATCTGGTTCTGCCAACATCTTCCAGCCTTGTTTTGCCGAGAGGAATCATTTAATCTTTCGACATCTTAGAAGTCCAGGCTACCTGCATTTTTCGGCTGAGATAGCTTACTCCATGTGACCCAACTCATTTTTTGTTCATCTCGATGATCATCCCACCAAAACCTTGTGAGTATTAACTAAATTCGTGAACAAAGAGAGATAGGAATCTTGAAACAAGTCTTTGAATAGGCCGACATTGACGAGAGCACCGATTGTAACATCACTTGTTTGCCCGCTGTAGATAAGAACCGAGTGGACGAACTGTGAGCTCTTTGTCTAACTCGATCAACAATGGACCTAAAACTATCTTTTTTTCTTTTGACCAAAATTCTTTGGTAACCCGAGATATTTCTTGGTTCTTCTCTCCTTTGAGATACAAATACTTGTCCTAACTCTTTCCTTGGTTTGTCTCGATATTTTAAAAGTTAAAGTGATTGAAGATTTATTGAGACTAATGACTTGTCCAGAGTCAGCCACATAGCGGCTAAAAATCTGATTAAGCGCAACTTGCCACATCGGTGCGGCCGAAAAATATCGTGTCATCTGAGAATAGCAAATGATTCACTCTAGGTCTATTCTGAGAAACCCAAAATCCTGGGAGCTTTCCTTCAACTTGGGATTTACGGCACAATCCTGATAAGACTTCCATACACATGATGAAAAGATACAGGATTAACAGATCTCCTTGTCTTAGACCCCTACATGGATAAACCTTCCCTTGAGGTGATCCGTTGATGAGAAAGGAGTATGATATAGAGGTGATACATTTGAAAATCCAAGTAATCCATACATGATGGAAAACAAGTCTCTCCAAAAAAACGTTGAGGAAACCCCATTCGATTCTATCACAAGCTTTGCTCATGTCGGTCTTTATCGCCATGCCCCCTCTCTTTGAAGCCTTAGATATTCTTAGATAATGTAAAATCTTGTGAGTGATAAAGACATTGTCTAAGATGGCTCTACCTTGAACAAACGCCGATTGGTTTTCGGAGATCAAGGAGGCAAATCTTGGCCACTATCTTGTAAAACACATTACACAAGGCAATGGGTCTATAGTCTGCAATTCTTTTTTGAATTGTGCCCTTTGAAATTAGTCGGATATGGGTTCCATTCAACCTCCTTAGAAAAACCCTTGATGTGAAGAACACTTGAACTTCCTTAACTATGTATGCACCTTATATTTCTCAATAGGACTGATAGAACCCCGCTGTAAAACCATCAGGTTCTGGTGTTTTATTCGGGTTTGTCAAATAAAGTTGCTTTAATCTCCGAGCAGTCTGGGATCTTTATCATCAGATCATTTGATTCATGTGAGATCACGGGATCCAAGGTGTCAATCACCACATTATAATCCTCATTTGCATTCAAGGTATATTTTTATTGAAATAATCCGCAATTACCTGCGTAATGTGATGTTCCTCATTGACATAAACACCACCTTCATTTTCTAGCATTGTCATCCGGTTTTGAACTCTCCTAGATCTTGTGGCAGCATGAAAGAAACTGGTGTTTCTATCCCCACTTTGCAACCAGTTTATCATGCTTATCTGTTTCGAAAATTGATCCTCCTCCTTGTAAGCTTTCTCGAGATTTGCATAAAGACTCCTATAATGCCCGGGTCTGAAACATCTGATGAAAGAGCAAGCTCCAGCTCTGTTTGAGTTTCTTTAATGATTTTGGCCGAGCTCAGTGCTTGTGCCTTGGACCATTTGATGATTTATGATCTGCATTTATTTAACTTGGTCAACATTGATGCTTCCCCGTTTGCTCTCCACGTTGAATTGATAAGTGAAATAACCTCTTCTTTGTTCACGAGTGTGTTATCAAATCGAAAATATCATTTCCGCTTCACTAAATTCTTGTCAATACAAGTCACTAGAGACCGTTAATCCGAACCTTCGGATCTTAAGTACTTAAGATCCTCTAATTTTTTTAAATAGAATTTTTGTATATAAATGGGCTTCCAAAGTTATTATTTGCTTGGAACTCCAAAATTTCAAGGCCTATTTGGCAATACTTAAATTATTAATTCTTTTAAATGAAAGTCTCAAAGTTTACCTTAAAAACTTATCGAACTCCTATTTAACAGCGGAGATCATTTCACTTCCCAAAAACATTTAAATTTGCTTACACTGATAGAATTTAGAAGAATTGGTACCTACGTAATCTACAGTACTTATACACTATTAAAATTCTATTACAATGGATACAAACAAAAACGTTAGATTTATAGGTAATTACATCAAATCCCCTTAAATTCTTCCACGATACATGAAAATCCATTGCTTAAGTAATTCAACCAAATTTTATGAAATTTCTTGTTTCATTAATAAGATGATAATTTACAAACTTTTGAGTCTAGCTGGTCATAAATGTAGTGAAGATCAATCATTAAACTGTAATTTTCCTCTTTTTTTATTGGCAGTCCAATGGACTGTTAAATCGAATGATACTGCATGGTATTTTTTCTTCGTTCGAGAAATCACATTCCCGAAAAGCAACCGCCAGAGCAGAACAACTAGTTCAGAGTACTGGAAGATCACGGGATAACTCGTTCAAGTTAAGGAGCGATCGAGCATCCAACCCAAATCTTTTATGCTAAGATTATTTTGAAATTTAATTGTTCGATCAAATATCAGAATTTAAAATTGATCGAGTAATCTTATATTAAAAACTCATTTCCAACCAAAACTAAACACACACAAATTTTATATTGTTACATATTAAACTCTATTCCTTCATAAATTAAAATTACAAAAACAAAAAAAATCTAACAAATTGTTGATACTTAACTTTATAAAAAAATAAATATTCACATATACGATTAATAATTTTACAAATTTTAACTCTATTCCGAACGAATCCAGATTATAAATGATATATCAATTACCAAATAATATATTTATAAATATATTCCCGCTCGTATGTTCTTTATAATTATAATTGTACTCTCTCTCTCTCTTTTTAACGTCTAAAATATTTAATTCATGAAAGTCTTATTACGTTATAATGTTATAAGGTTCAAAGTCTTGTAGGGTCTTTTTTGCAAAAGAATCAGCCACATGAATTAGGCATGGGCAAATACCCAGAACCGAAACCGACTCGAACTAGAACTATACCCGCAATGCATGGGCCTACGAGTCGTCACTAATGGGCTTTCAAATATAACATTATTCTTACTAATGGGCTTTCATCAACTATGGCCTAATTCAATTTTAAGTACTGTTATTTGCATTGCTTCCTGATTTTAACGGCTGATCATGCCTTCGGGGATTTAGGGCCTAGAGAGCTCGCCGGCGATTTCGCAAGATGGGAAGAAACCACGACGGTTCTCCGCCGGAGAACACGAAACGCGACGTCGAGGATAGAGATATTAGAAGAAAATCATCTCGGGAGAAAGCGAGCGTTTCCGAAAAGGAATCCGGCGAAGAGAAAGATGTCAATCGCCACCGTGAATCGAAGAGGAGAACAAAAGACAGCAAAGATTCCGGCTCTGAATCTGGTTTGGAAAGTGGAAACGAATCCGATAAGGAAGAAGAGAGACGTAGAAGTAGAAAAGCGAAAGGGAAAAGGAAATCAGATCGGAGAAGACGCCATGATTATTCGAGTAGTAGCTCAGATTCAGAATCAGAATCGGAGTCTGATTATTCGTCGGAATATTCTGATTCTGAGGAGAGTGATAGTGAAGATGAGAGGAGGAGGAGGAGGAAGAGGAAGAGAAGGGATAGAGAAGAAAGAGAGAGGAAGAGAAGGAAGAGAGAAAAAGAGAAGAAGAAGAGGAAGAAGTCTGATGGAGATAAGAAGAGAAAGGAGAAGAAGAAGAAGAAGAAATCTGAGAAAGTGAAGAAAGGAGCTGTTACTGAATCATGGGGAAAGTTTGGAATCATCAGAGAAACTGATATGTGGTAATGATTCTGTCTCTTAGTGTCAATTTAATCTCATTTTTGGAAGATCTTGAGCTCCTCTTACATGGAGCTATATGGAGATTGAAATATAGAATTTTGTTGATTACTGATATGTGTAGGAATAAACGACCAGAGTTCACAGCATGGTTGCTTGAAGTAAAGGAGGTAACTTTATCTAATATGATCCTATTTTGCTTTGGAATTCGAATTGAGAAATCTAAACTTAGCCCTGTGTTTTGGCACTTGCTTGTATCCTCCAACAGGTTAATTTGGAAAGCTTGCCACCTTGGGAAGAGAAGAAAATGTTTAAAGAGTATGTACCGTAATTTATGTTCTCATGAAGCTCTTTTGGTTTATGTTAACATGTTGTGTGCAAATTGTTTTTTTCTACAGTTTTATGGAGGATCACAATACTGGTACATTTACATCCAAAAAGTAAGCTTCTTTTGTTTGTGTGGATGTTTAAATGTTGTTGGATTCTTATGGTTGAGATAAGTTGTTCATCGAATATCTGAATTTTTGTAGATACTATGACATTGATGGTTACTATAGACGTAAGTTGGAAAAAGAGATGAAAAAGGGTTTGAAGAAAGCTGGAATGAGTGAACGTACTGTGTTCAATGACGAGGAGCAACGCCGGTAACTAAAGATTCTTATTTTGCTATCAGCAGTCAATAAAAATATGGTTATATTGTGGATGTGGTTGCTCAAAAGCCCTACCTTTTTGTGTTTGTTTCAGACTAGAGATGCAGGAATTACGCGAAAAGCAGAAGGAAGAAGAAGTGTTAGCTCTAAAGCGATCAATGGAAGGCGGAATGGTTAGTGTCTTGTTTGAAATCTCAAGTTTTCATTGCCATTAATCTGCTTACTTGCACAAATCTTATGTGATTATAATTCAATGTGTAGGCGCAAGCTATGAAAGAGCAAGCCCGGTTAAAGGAAGAAATGGTCTACTTATACAAGATTGGGGACATGGAGGTTTGATACAAAAACCCTATGTTTTACTCTGTGGTTTGGATTATCCTCAGTTTCATTGTTAATGTAACGTTTTCGGATTGCAGGGTGCAGCTGCTATACAGAGAAGGTTGGATCCAGATGTTCCCATGTGATGTGGAGTTTTTGGTTAAGCTACAACAATGGTGTTTCAAGAATCGAACTTATGAAACATGAGGCTAAGAAAAAAACCGAAATTTTTATCTCATAGAGCCCTAAGCATGATACTGTTTTTTTTCCTCGGATATTATTAATGTCAAGTAATGAAAAATGGTCAAGCTTTCTTAGATTAGACGAGAAGAAAAATTACTCTTATTACCAATACCAATTTTCACACAAGCGTAAGTAGAAACACACAAGATCACACAAATATTACATCCCAAATTGAAGAACTTGGTATAGAGTGGCATATCGCATATGTCGTATTCTATTTATAGATTTCGATTAGGTCTGGACATTTCGAAAATCGGGATGAGAAAATATGGGTAAGGGAAGTGAACGGGTAATTTGGAAATTTAGAAATACTATCCAAAGTATTCTCTTAAAATAACGGGACGAGAAATTACAAGTAATGGACGGGAACGAGAAATTCAGGACATAAAATATACTTCCCAATATATTCCCAAAATGAAACTAAATCGAGTAAATGACGGGTATGGAATCGGGTATTATTATTGTTTGTTTGTAATCACTCAATTTTTTGTTAAAAATTTAAGAATCATCATTTTCCATATAACAAAAAAAAACATCATTACATACGGTTTAATAATGTACAATTGCATGGTTAACATTTACATAGCTCAAAATTATAATAATGAATCCAAAACAAAATGAGTTAAGTACTTAAATCAAGTAACAAGCATATTTAAATAAATCCAACACCCCTAAAATTATACTTTTTGTAGTTATCCAATGGGAAGTTCGGATAAACTCGATATCCTATTTTACCCATTTGAATATTATTTTTAGATCCGAATAAAAAATTATAATTTTTATTTCTCAAAAAGTTTGAAAAAATCGGGACGGGAATATAACGGGACGGAGACCTAATTCCACTATTATCACTTTTCCATTTTCTGGAACACTTTCCCAACATTTTTAAAGAATTTTTACGCATTGTTCGTCACTCCAGTCATGTAATATCTACTGTTATGATGATTTGAGATTTATTATTCTTTAATATATAATTTTGATATTCAAAAATATGTATTTATCTACCGGTTGAAATATATGACTTGCTTTCATGAAAATGGCATCTCCATTTGGTATCTTCGTAAACATATCTCCTGCTGCATGTTTTAAACCTGAAATCCGTTTTACTAAAATTTTAACCCGTAAATTGTATAAGAAATGTCTTGATGTCATTGGTTACGACTATTGGTATTTACATATAACTAATATATATATATTGTGTTAAATTTCTAAATACAAGCATAATTATTACCGGGATAAAGAGGAGCACGGGCTAGAACCGGTGGTAAATCGAAGTTGATACCCATAATATGAGGATACTTTTGGTTCGACATTGTTTTTTGTTCAGGGTAAATGGTTAAGGGCACTTGAAAATGGTTTTCCATTGTTCTTATTTGAAGGTAGTGATGCTAAGTATGTGAGTTGGTTTAAGCTTTCACACTTTGTTCCATTTTATAAGGTGACTAATGACCCGAGATAATGTCTATTATTTTTATTGTTATGGTTAATTTATAAGCGAAAGTAGCCATGTAGGCGAGAACATGTTCGTTCAAATTAGCCAGTTTCATTCAGGTGGTATTTAGGTAAGTACATTATTAACGAAAATATCAAATTATATAGAGACTACGTATCATTGTTTGATTGAAACAAAATCGACCGCATCAAAATCATTTTGAAAAACATTGAAATATCTTGACTATAACGAGATTTTAGAAGGCACCACAGTACTGGTGTCCCAAATGTTTATTTACTTTTTAGTGGTCAATTTTCTACGTTTTCGAATAACATCCATAAAAAGGCGGAATGGTTTAGTGTCTTATTTGAATTCTCCAATTTCATTTGCCATTAATCTGCTTACTTGCACAAATGTTATGTGATTAAACTGATTATACTTCAATGGCAGGCGCAAGCTATGAAAGAGCAAAAGCTCGGCTGAATTGGAAGAAATGGTGTGCTAATATAGGATTGCTGATATGGAGGTTAGATACCAAAAAAAAAAAACCTATTTTTCTGTGTTTGGATCATCCTCAACTTCATTGTTAATGTAACGATCGTATTAATCTAGATACAAACAGGGTGCAGCTGATATACAAATACGGCTGGATCCAGATGTTCCCATGAGATGTGATTACGCTACAACATCTTCTTGATCTTGATCATGTTCCTAAATTGTGTTCCAAGAATCGAACTTTTGTAACATGAGGATAAGAAAAACAAAATTTTTTTATCTCCTATATACTTTTTAACTTTTTTTGGATATCATTATTCACCAAGAGGTCGTCAAGTAATGAAAGGCGGTCAAAGCTTTCTAGATTAAACGAAAATGAAAAAAAATGCTACAGCAATTATTTTAGTTTATAGAATGAACAACTAATGTCCCAAATTGCATATTAAATCTTACTGCAAACACCAACTTCACACCGATAAAACATTACACCACGTAGACACTGAAAGATCATCACAATCATAATGAAAATAAAAACAAAAGCTCACACAAACGATAATCACACACATTACATCCCAAATATAAGGAACGTTTGCGGTATATGTCGAATCTATTTATAGATTTCGATTACGGAAAATGGATAAAGTGGACATACGATTTCACAACGAGAAAAACCAAATGCATAAGCCCAAGTTTCAAACTCTAGAAGAGATCTCTCCTTACCACCAGACCATTGTGTTATCATTGTCATGTCCATACCAAACACAATGTTAGAACATATATCTCCACTCTTTGCTTCTATCGGTGTAACCATTTCCACTATTATCACTTTTCCATTTTCTGGAAGACTTTTCCAACTATTTTTAAGAATCTTTACGCAATTTTCGTCCGTCCAATCATGTAAGATTCGCTGTCATTATCATGAGATTACTATGATTTAATATAGAAGTTGGTATTCATAATTTATTATCTTTTTGGGGTTAAAATATATGATGACTTACCTTCATGAAAATGGCATCTCCATTTGGAATCTTTACAAACATATCTCCCGCCATATGGTTTACACCTGCTGAAACCCATTTTAGTAATATTAAAACGCGTATGTAGATGCCTTGATGTGGTTAACACGATTGTTATGCATATATATTTTATATTTATCGAGATTACCATGTGTTTTTCAATTCTACAAAAATTTGCATTGCATTCAACATTGTTTATAAGTTATAAGTCAGAAACGGGTACTGTATTAGTTAGTAGTGATGATTTTTCTTAAAACTGCTAATTTTCTAATTTTTCTGATCTATCATGCACTTAAGAATTTTAATTGTAACTTAATTTATACCGGGATAAGGAGCATTGGCTAACACCGGAGCTAAATCGAAATTGATACCAATAAGATGAGGATACTTGGAAGTGATGAGACCTAGCGTGTTACCAAGTCCTCCTAAATCCACCAAAGTCTTCATATCTTCGAATCCTTTATAAACTTTTAGAACCCTCTCCAAAACCATTATGGAAGATTGCAGCATAGCCCCGTTAAATACTTCACCGAACTGCTTATCGGTTTGGATGTATTCGAATAGTTTCATACCATGGGCAGAATTGAATGCTTATCTTCCTTCTAATATCACATCCTTGTGATCTTTCATAGTGAAACAAAAATATCTTATTCATAATTAGTTTTTTCAACTGGTCTATCAATTAAACATATCGTGCGTAACATTTAAAGGTTAAATCCACAAAAAACAAGATCAACTCAATAAGAATACAAACTTTATTTCAATCTAACCAAATAAAAATTTATGTTTTGGAAACCAAATTTGAAATGGAATAAAAGCGGGAAAAGATTAAAAAATGTTTGAAATCAAATAAAAAATGCAAACTTTCGGTAAATGATAGATGAATAGAGTGATCAAATGCTAACTAGGGGAGTTTAATTCTATATCTTAGAGCTATTTCATCTGTCTTAGATCACTAATCTCAACTAATTTATTTCTGGGATACTAATCTATTCACTAATCACCCAATGATCAATAACCTCCGTTAGTTATCAAATGATCAATGAGCATTACTATCAAGTTAACTAACAACCTAACACCCTAATCAACAACTTCTGTTGGCTAGGTATGCTTATCAAACACCTTGTGAGAATGAAAAATCTCTAAGATCTAAACTACCAATTTTTTGGCTACTCTAGCATTAATTACTCTAGCATTAATAACACATATCAAGCATAGATCTAAGTAGTTACAAGCGTAAACTCCACTAATCAACTATCAATCACACTAAATATATCATTCACAAAATCTCTAAAAGACTACTCATTAGAAACCATGAAAACATAAAGCAACAACTTTGGTCTTAGGTTAATCATGATTAAAAAGATAAGTAATGAAAAGTTTAAGAAGATAAGAAGATTTGATGACTTAGATCAAGAAATTCATACAAAACTCTTAGCAAAAGTTTTAAGAGGCAAAGAAGAATCTCTAAAACAAATCAGGGCCTCTCTAATTAGATTTAGAGGCTATTTATAGGGAGAAATAAAAAAAACATGGTTTAACACTTAACCAATCGTGTAAATACGGTGAAGTAACAAAATTTGAAATCCTGGACCAGTCCAACGGTGTCACAAAGTTGAAAGATGGCCGCTGCACTCCATCGGGCACGCGACGTCGGTGCAGATGGCCACCAGATTCCAAGCTGATTTTTGTCACCACCACATCGAGCACACGAGACCGCTGCATAAGGCCAATGGTTCGTATTGGTCTTCACTAAATTGGTTGTATCTCCTTAATCATTCATCCAAATTACTCGAGACCACCACATTATAAAGCTAACTAAATTCTATAACTTTAATCAAGGGTTATGGAGTTAAATCTCAAGAGAATACCTCCATTTGAGTCCATCTTTCATACATTTTGGAGTGTTTCTAAATCATCATTTATGTTCTCTGCATTCAAATGATCTTTTTTGCTGCATAACTTACTCCAATATCTATAAAACAAAAAAAAATACAAACATGCACTTAAATATCTAAATATGCAATGCAAACACAAAAAAATTTATTAAAAATACAAATCAAATGATGGTAAAAACTCAATATATCACTTATTAGTACAAAAATAAACATTTAAGATTAGTGACATGGTCATTAACCGGTGTAATAATGTAGTTCCGTTTTATAATTTTTAATAGGATCTTCACTTCTAGTAAAATTATTTTATTTTATCTTCTATATTAACCGGTGTAACTTGTCATTAGAAATTTTAGTGATAATATGGAAGATAAAATAAAATAATTTTACTAGAAGTGAAGATCCTATTAAAAAAATTAAAACAGAACTACATTATTATATCTTAACTAGTCTACAACGGTTTTGCTTGCCTTGTGGTCAAAACCTCTCTATCCAACCGGAGAGAAATAATCTAAAAGTGTCACGTGTTAATACGTAAACGGAATTATAATCATAGAATCCCATGTGGAGGGTAACTACAAGGGCCCCCACAACTATATAAATATCTACGCGTAAGGCTCTTTTCCTCACAAGTCACAATTACAAAACCAAATCAAGTTCTTAAAATCAAATTAAGTGTTTTTTTTTTCGAAGCGCAGATAAGAAAATGTCTAACAACAGTCAGAGCATGAGCTTCAACGCTGGCCAAGCTAAAGGCCAAACCCAGGTTTTGTCTACACGACATTGTTTCCAAACTTAAATAATTGTTCTGTTTGAGTTAATGGTATAGATTAATTAATACCAATATTAACAGAGGTAAATAAAAATTGTTATAGGAGAAGGCAAGCAACCTGATGGACAAGACCTCCAATGCTGCCTAATCTGCTAAGGAATCTATTCAAGAGGTCCGTTTCTTTTCTTATCATTTGATCTTTTTGTGAAATAAGTTGAGAATTTAGAGTAATTACTAATTATTGATGTTTTTGGAAAAACAAAATATAGACTGGACAACAGATGAAGCAGAAGGCACAAGGTGCGGGTGAGACCATTAAGGAAAAGACCGGCATCAACAAATGAGGAGCACGTTCCAATAATAATTTATGTTGTTTGTTTCGTTTTTATTCTACCCGAATAAATAATTAGATAGATTTGTCTATCTAAAGCCAAGACTATGGGTTTAGATTGAATCCATTTAGGCAAAAAAATTTGTTGCCTCTCTAATTTTTTTAGTACTCTTGTTTCATGAGTAATTTGTAGTCTTGCAGTTATTTCTATATTTAATAAATGTATTGAATACATGAAACTATAACTAGTTTTATTTATAAGCAATGATTGCGGCTAAATTTATTGTTTTTGTTACCATGACTAGACAAGTTGGATTATAGTTCGTTATCCCAACAAAAAAAAACGTTGGATTATTCAATGGCAACATAGATTATTTCAGTGGTGACAATATATAAAATAGTGCAATGATGGAACCTATCATTTCACTGGAAAATAGAACAAAAAATTTGTTGCGAAGCAATGAGTTTTATTTTTCTTTAAAAGTTAAGCAATCGAGTTATTTTTTACAAAATTGTTCCGTTATCCATACATGATACATTCTACACATATAACTGTGTATGAGTGTTGATTAACATTAAAACGAAAAAAAAGTGTGTATGAGTGTTAAATGTCGAGTAAGATTATCATCCGGTGCAGTTTGATCAGTGTGATGTATATCTACCGATAATAGGTCTTGTAAGACTTTTATTTTGAGACGTCAACAAAAAAAAAGTAGTTTAATTCTGAGAAAGACTTTGATACCCTTATTTTCAATATGATAAGATCGATAGATATGCTCGCTTTGCATGTTAATGCAATAAGAATGAATCTTTAACCACTTGGTTCTAGAAGACACTAATGATTTGAAGTTTGAAAGAATTTGATCCCTGATGGAGGGACGACATTTTTCACCAATTGGAAATCGAGTCCCCACAATTTTTACTTTTATCTTATTCTTTTTTTTCTTTTTTTGGCTGTTGTTTTTCTATTGTTAATAAAATAATCTAGACCCAAAAACAAAAAGAGAATTGGACACTATCTCCATTTTCTCTTGTTTCCTCATGTGCTCACACTGATTGGTGATTGGTGTAAATGTCAATGTAACTCAGAATAAGAAGAACGAATCCGCACTCAGATAGGTTTTATTTTAATCTTTTAATTTTTTCAGAGAATATTTGTACTGCAAATTGTATTGGTAACTTGATATTAAAACCTTTTAGTACAACATCTTCAAAAAAATTGACCTTTATGATATGCACCATAATCTCATACAAAATTTTAACCAAAAAAAAATCTCATAAAAATTATTTAGTACAACGTCTTGTGAAAATTTATTTATTTCTATTCATACACGCTATAACTAACTAATATCGAGATTCCTTTTTGGGCAAGAAAACAAGTGGGTGCATATAAGTGGAAATCAAAGAAATACAGAAGGATACAAGGGAAAAATGCAAAAAAAAAAAGAAGCTCTCAGTGTAAAACTACAAAATAACTTTGAATATAATTAAAAAAAACTTGAACACACAACATAATTATATATCCTTGATTTATAATAAACAAAACAAGTTAAAACATGTAATTTAGTTGTATGTACTACTGTCACTGTTATGTTATGTTATAATTCGAGTTCAAATATATAAGTTATAGATGGAAAATATACACACTATTATTAACAAACAATTTTTTTTTTCATTTTATTACATCATCATCACATCATTAACAAAGAATATATCTTTACATTATAACACTTGGACAGCGAACGGTTCTATAATAGATTTATCAATGGGTATCTCAATATTAAAAAGAGAAAACGTAATAGGAAAGATGACAAATGAGAATCCCTCCAAAAATTATTGAGAAACCCATTTGCCACATATCCAAGCATAATTGGTTCAGCTTCTTTCTTTAATTAAACAATAAACATATATTAAAATATTAATGAAAAACTAAGATGATTTTATCCCTAATGGAGATGCTATTATATCTTCAGCACATCTAGTATAATGGACAATTTTATCCTTTATAGATACAATTACGATAAACAACATTACATATACCAGTAACTATATCTAGGAAGATTTTCTCCGTTAATAATCAAAATTACAAACATTGAATAAACACTTGGTAAACCATTGAACCAAAAGCTTTTCACAAATTACAAATCTTATAGTATTTTGTAGATCTATTTCAAAAAAATATTTTATGGAGATTTTATAATTTCAAGTTGGTCTTACATAAATTTTACAATTGTAAGATATTTTGTAAATTTTTCTCTAGATACATTGTGAGGTTCAAATGAATATATTTTATTTTAATTTAAATAAGTCCAAAATATTATAAGTTTATGTATTTGAGTTATCATATGCTAAAATGAATATTTGAAAGAGAAAATATATCAAATCTCATGTGGGGTCGTAAATGATATGCATTTGGATCTTATCCTGTTATTGTAGACAAATAAATAAATAAAAAATTGTATCGCAGACCGTAATAATTTTCTAAAGTGTGTTGACGTAAACCGTAATAAACTTGTGAGAAGAACAGACAAATTAATGAAAAGAGAACAAAATAAGCATGTCGAAAGTAAAGACCATCGCATTGTTAACATTGAGTTTATGAGTATATGTTCTAAAAGAAAATTCTCAGTAATTGTTCTTCTACTTATGGGAATTATTCTAATATCATGGTGTTGGGCGTCATCAAATTCCGAACAAACAGCATATATCACCACAATTTAGAAACCTGATTTGATGTTCTTTAATATACGATTCTTAACCAATATATCAATATATATATATATATATATGTATTGTTCTACTTCAATTTCAAAGTCTTTAAATCTCTTGATATTGAAATACTTATATTACAGATGATAGCTTATAGATCCACAGTTATGGTCTAAAGCATGTAGTATGTAAATAAGAAACAAATTATGGACATCAAGATGTATAATAATCCTATTATACATCATTAGAATCATTTTGTTTTTTATAAGTTGTCCGTGGTACAAAATGTGATGGTGGTGTCCTGGTGACCTCCGTGGTGATCTAAAATATACAAATGTAACATTGCAGGATAACGAATTCATAATATATTTCATCACAAATTATAATTGGTTTTTAAAACATAACTGCGATGGAAAATCAATTAGTATTTTGTGGCATTTGGATTTGGATTTTAGATTTTTAGTAGCTAGTGGTTTGTGCATGTTATTGACAAGAAAATATTAAAAAATTCAATCGCTATTTTTCGTGGTTATTATTTCACAAAATTTACAAATCAATGATACACTCAAAATTTTTAAATCCATCAATATTTTGAACCAAACTACCAAAGTATCAAAAGCTAAAATGCTTACGCCACCATACACAGATTACTTTTTTATTAAATCGTATTTAATTGGACAAGAAAATTTAGATGCCAATTAAAACGTGTTAACTCGGTCAATATATTATAAATAATTTTTATTAACTCAGGTTTAGATTATTTAAACTGTGAGTTAAATGAGTAAGATTATAAATTAATACTAATAAATGGAAGAAAAAAGTTCAAATGAAAATACAAATAATCTGAAACAACTTTCTTTTTGAAGATTAATCTGAAACAATTTAAGATCGATATTCGAACAAATCATGCAATGATCCAAAAATAACATGTTCACCATTGTATCTGTAAATTGTGAACATTATATATATATATATTAGTAGACTGTTGTAGATAGTTGAAATATATATGTTTCAAAAAAGTATGCCATAACTAATACCATATATATATATATATATATATATATATTAGTAGACTGTTGTAGATAGTTGAAATATATATGTTTCAAAAAAGTATGCCATAACTAATACCGACACCCAAATTATCCAGCAAACAAAATATCTACCAAAATATTTTGAAAAAACTTGTTGATATAAGAGAATTTATGATGATATTACTAGATGTAGATGTGTATAATGTACAGAGTGTTCAGAACACGAATCTAACAAATTAGGTTTTTGAGAGAATTTTAATTTCTCGAGGAATACAAGACTCAAGAGAGAGAATGAGATGGGTCAATGACACCTCACTTTTTAAAGTCTTTTTAATTGTCGTCGCATGACAAAACTAAACAACATTACACATTATTCACATCAGCAACTTCCACTCTTCTTCTTCTTCCTTCTTTTCCAATCATTCTTCTCTCTCTCTCCCTCATATACACACATCAACACAACACATCTCATTAATGGAGGTTTCAAGATTATCCATGTCTTCAAAACTAGAACAAATGCAAAACCCACCTCTCATAATATCATCTCCTCATCATGACCAGCATCAACATCTCTCAAATCCTTATCCAACAACATTTGTTCAAGCAGACACTTCTACTTTCAAACAAGTCGTTCAGATGCTCACTGGCTCCTCCACCGATACCACCACCGGAAAACACCACGAAGCTCCTTCTGTGGCGAACAACAACCCCAACAAGGGAAGTTTCTCGATTCCCCCAATCAAGAAAACCAACAGCTTTAAGCTCTACGAGAGAAGACAAAACAACAACAACAACAACAACATGTTAGTCAAGAATGATCTAATGATCAGTACTTTAAGGCTTCAAAATTCTCAAAGATTGATATTCTCTGGAGGAAACAGTAGTCATCAAAGCCCGAGATTCTCTCCGAGGAACAGCTCATCAGAGAATATTCTTCTGTCTCCAAGCATGCTTGATTTTCCGAAGCTAGGGCTAAACAGCCCCGTGACGCCACTGAGAAGCAATGATGACCCCTTCAACAAGTCATCGCCTTTATCGTTAGGGAACTCAGAAGAAGAAGAAAAAGCCATTGCTGAGAAAGGCTTTTATCTTCATCCTTCTCCAATTTCAACTCCTAGAGACTCTCAGCCACTGCTTCTTCCTCTTTTCCCTGTTACTTCTCCGGCCAGAAACCCATAATCACGAAGATGTCTGATTACATTCTCTATATATATATATATTAAATATTCCCGGATTTTCTTTAACTATATATGTCTATAACTAAGATATTTATAAGTTCGATCTTATATAGTAATGGAGTGACTGTAAATTTTGCGCGGTTTATTCACTTTTAATCTTCATAATTAATTGCAATATATGTAATTGGAATGTGTAAGTATATATATATATATATATATTCATGATGAGACTCATTTTTATAAGGCTTATTATTTATTTTTATCAAGTTTTTATCAAAAGATCGTTTATAGTTATGCTCATATATGTGATTGTGTAGTTCAACGTGTGCCACTCGATATTGAGAGCGAATATAGAGAATCGATCCATGTCTATGATCGAATTTATGATCTAGAATTTATATTCCTAAAAACCTGTTTTCTGTCAATCATTTTATATTCTTACTTAAAAGAATGTAAAAAGAAAAATCAAAATTTTTGCGATTGGAAAACATGAATGGAGCGAATGGTCTTTGTCAATAAGTATTTATCGGAAGTTTGACTAGTAATATGAAAATTTTAATAAATCCTCAATAATATTTATAAAAAGCTTCAAGAGACAATATGAAATAGAGATCTTGAAAGAAATTTCTGACGAGGTTCGACAAGTAGTATGGACCATTTCGGTGTGACGATTTTGAATTTGATGGAGTCATCATGGAGGCACGTTTGGTCTTTTACAACATTTATTTGGACTTTCTCGTCTTCTTCTGTTCAAGGGCGGACCCACGTCTGTGGTAGGGGTGTCAAGTGACACCGTAAAACAATATTAACTCAATATATATAAGCTTAATTATGTATATAATTTAGGTTAAAATAGTAAAGTTTTGCTACATTGACCCCCCTTTCCTAAGTTCAAATAACCATTATGACCCCGTTCGTGCTGTTTTGTCCTTTTTAGAATGTTTAAATTTGTCATAAAGATTATATATTTCTGGTTTTTAGTTTCCAAAAACCACTTTATATTAATATATTCACCTTGAACTTTTCTGGTTCATAGTTTTTCCTTCCTCTTTCATTTGTTTCCTTACCAAATGTCAAAATAAGAATATTTTTTCATTACAGTCATCGGCTTTAACTCACTATATTATTTATTATTCGGTTTTAGAACATAAAAATTAGATAAATGTATTAAACGTAAATTTTATCAAGACAAGATTACTGTAGAAAAAAATATTGTGTGGTAATTTATAATTTTATTTTGTAATATAAAATAAATATAAGAAGTTTGGTTTTCTTTAAAAAAAAACTTAAAATCAATACACAAAACTCAAAATTGTATCTAGTATATGACTCCGGGACAAAGAAAATTTGGGTCCGTCACTGCTTCTGTTGCTTTGTCTTTTGCCTTGAAAAGACGAAAAAAATCTTTGAATGAAATGGAAATAAAAATAAAAGGTAGAGAGAAAGAGTAAAAGAAAGTAAAAGACGAAATAAGTAGTCCGTTATGATGAGAGTTGAAAACCAAGCAAAAGTCGAATCATCTTTGCTTCACATTACGAGCAACTCCACTTTGAATTTGCCACACCTTTCCTATTCACATTGTCTGAAATTTCCGAAGTTTGGATAAAACAACTTTCAGATATGCAGCCGAATATAGATGTTTTAATATGTTTTATATCTTTATTCAAGACCAATTTTTTTTCTTGATAAAGATTCAAGACCAAGTTGATGTTAAAATTTTCTGTAACTAGCCACTAATAATATATACATTTAACTTCGGAACATAACTTCCGTTTTTCTCCCCTTAATTATATAACCAACCAATTCCAATACTTTTTCTTTGGCTTATTTTTTTCTCCGGATTATTTAAATTAATAAATATAAATGTATCCATAAAAAATGGTAGTCATCTATCTCAAATTCTATTTCTTTTTCCTTTGTCAACTATATTTCATTAATTGAAATGAAAGTTAGACAAAGGACATTGCAGAAACTTAGCTTATAATGAATATCCACTTTTTTGTAGTATGATAGTATGTTCCGTTTTGTCTATGTTGAAATTCGATCTGCATATGTTTTTCAAAGCTGATTGATTATTCATTTCGTAAAATCCTGATATTTGACCAAATATCTAATTATTCCGTAAAATAAGTTTACAGTTATCTGATAGTTTTGAATTATATCAAAGTGGATCATAGAACAAGACGAATATTTTTTTTTTGTTTGAATCTGAAATTTACAAGATGATGGCTGAGAGCAAAACTATGACTTGGAAAAAAAACAGAAAAGATAAAATGAAATAGAGATGTAAACTTCTGCCGGAGAAAACATAAAAGCTAAAATTATGTTTAGCACTAGTAACAAAACGAATATTACTAGTGCTAAACATAAGAACTATTAAATAAGTTTTTTTTGTTAGTTAGTAGTACAAGATCCAAAAATGCAATTTAACTAGTTCAGACTTCAGAGCAAAATGTTTCAGACAATACTAATTTTGATAGCCAAAAAAAAAAAATTGTGTTGTTTGAATGTTGATACAACGAATTTAAAGTAGATATAGGAGAATTCAGGACATGACATTGCAAAACGAAAAGCTGCAAAAGATAAATCAAAACTTAATTTCCGGATTTTAGTTCTATGTAAAATGTAAAAAAAAGTAGGATAGAACAAAACATACAAAAAAACTTCATAAATTGGATAAAAACTACCTGTAAAGAAACAATATAAAATATATCTGTGTGTTCCACACAGACAAGACAAAAGATTTCGCGTATAGTTGCCAAATGAAGAATTGTCCCAATTGTTACGTTTTGCGCATTATTTTCTATAAAGTGTAATAATTTAAGATACATGAATCAAACTTTACTGATTTCGCCAATGGAAAACGATTTGAGCTTTGTCACTGTCAAGCTCTACATTTAGAAACTATTTTTTTTTTGGATAACTGTGCTCAACATTTAGAAACTACATTTGGAATTGTTATCAAGTCTGTTTAATAACTGTGCTCAAATCAAACACCATTCAACAAGGAAAAGATACATAGAAGAACAATCCCTTGGTTAAGACACAAGTAGGAATTACTTTTAACGTTTAAAACATATAAAAACCATCATTCGTTTTGGTTGACTGTAATATAAAAGTGTGTTCCACCTAGTGATCTAGACAAACAAAATTTCCGACCAGCTTCCAAAATGAAGTTTGTCCCAACAATTGTTACGTTTTACCCATTAGTACCAAGGCATAATTGATAATTCACATGCCTGAACCAAACTCTACTGATTTCATTAATGGAAATCGATTTAAGCTTTGTCAAGCTCTACAATTATAATTATTATCAAGTTTGTTTTTATTTGGTAACTGTGCTCAAAATCAAAGTACAACACCATAAGAAAAAACATACATAAAGGAACAACTAAATTTGGGAGAATGATGTGACAGTCTTGAACTCATGATTCTCCGGTAGGGAAGCGTTTCCAGGTCGAATCGATATAATCACCTCCAGACCTTTCATCCGAATTGAAAAACCCGCAAAAACTCAGTTTCCTTAAAAACAGGATCTCTAATATGATTTGAAGTAAATAGGATTCAGAGAATTGTATGTTATTCTTACCTGCAGCTTTTGCAGCTGTGGCTTCTTGATAAACATCAGTCACAAATAGAATCTCTGAAGGATCATCCACTCCCAATGTTTCTGTAATCTCCTTGTAACTTCGGCTTTCTTTCTTGTTTCTGCATCCAAGAAGCGTATGAGATTTGTAGTTGGAACGTATTCTATTGAAAGCGAAGAAGCATAGATCTTTTATATACCCGATTGTAGTGTCAAAGAAACCAGATAAATACTTTCTAAGATCTCCATAGTTTGTGTTCCCAAAGAGAAGCCTTTGCGCTAATCGACTACCGCTAGAATATATGTAAACCTATTCACATAAAAAAACATTAGACCTGTGAAAAAATGTCATTTCTCTAAAACTCTACCTCTACATGAACTGACCTTAATTCCTGAAGAATGCCATTTCTCTAAGGCTTCTGCTACATCCTCGAAAACAACAGATTTCAGTTCATTACACTCAAAACCCGTTCGCCATATGTAACCCTGCATACAAAAATTCATATCACCTTTATGACACAATATTGAAGTCAACCAAAAAAAAGGCGAAATTTTTTCTTTTCCTCACTTGCAATTCCTTTAAAGCAGTAATCTTTCTATCGGCTCTTATCATTGCCTCTACGTTAGAGACCACAGCGGCAATAACCTTTTCTTTTCCTTCATCAACATGAGGGATAGGCACAGCCCCGGTTACACCTTGTCTCACGTCTTCCTCAACCTGCAACAAATACCAGAGATGAACTTTGGTCACTTGTTAATGAGAAGAGATGATAAGGACAATAAAGAAAGTTTGTATAGGAAATTAATTGGTTATTACTTGAGAACGCAACAACTTAATAGCCTCTTGGGTTTCTGCTGTGTCATACGTCAAATTCAAATGCTTTGCAACGTTTTCGCGAGCATAAGGAAAGAGAACATCCATAACAAATGTTATGGGCGTAGTTGTTCCTTCAATGTCGAGGACAATGCATCGCTGCAACCAAACAGAGTATGATTAAAATTAGACTTTTCGTGATATATGACGAGAGACATCATTGACTTTTACCCGAGGCGATTCTGTTTGGTTTTGTGAATCCTTGACACTGGATTTCACAGTTAGTTTTGTGGAAATTTGATTCTGTGAATGTATGGGTCTTCGGAGAGGCCCGTGCTCTGGGGTAGCAGAATCCAGACCCAATTGATGAAGCTTGATGGCAGCATCGAACAGATAATGGTAACATTCAGCCTGGAATTGAGAATTAAAAGTTTATAAATAGAAGCAAATAAAATACGAGCATAACATAACAAAACGATGTACAACTTCTTGTTGATTTCTCAACTTTCAACCAAAAATCAAAGTAACTTGCACAAACCTGTGTCTTAGCATGGATCCAAGAATCACCCCAAATGTAGACTCCATGATTGCGTACCAACACTGCTGTTGCTTTTGGATAGGCTTCCAACTGAAAATGGGAGTCAAATATGTCACAACTAGTTAAAATTACTCTTTTGTTGCATTTAATCAAATTATAGATTCCTGAGAATAATTAGACATACAGCTTTGGTGAGTGAATCTGTTAGTTCATTCTCATATGCTGTGTTCTCTATGATTGGGACAACAAGTTCGTCATAGTATCCATGACCTTGAATCCCTTTTATCATCTCCATGTGAGTTATCTGCAAAATGTCGAATAGGAAAAAATATTGTTTTAACTGTGTTGAGGGACCTAAAATTGTCTGCAAGTAGTAAGATCAGGCTTACACGAAATTCTTTGGCATGTGGATTAAGCATCGTCACAAGACAAGATTCCATGCCATGACTGTGAATAACAGCTCCAGCATTTCGCATCTCATATGCCTGTACCACAACATTACACAGTAACTCACAAGATTCCATCACCAAACGAAAGAAATTTTAACAGAGTCCATGCTAAGAATGTTAGTTATTTTACTGTTACTAGAGATTACATATCTATAAAATGAAACGGGAATCATACAAGCAGAGCAAGGGAGTTTGGTAGGACAAAAAATGAGAGGCTAAACAATGCAAGCCTGCTAAATGAACGAATTTCTACTTGGATCCAATTAGCAGTAAAATGAACCATGTACAACTTATTGAAACTCGTCATTGAAGCGGAAAGAGATTGTCTTAGCATATATAAGAAAATTTGCATTTTCATCTGTAAGTTTATACATTACAAACAATGATCTCGCCCTCGCACTGGTCACAGTTTGTTCCTAATTCTAAGATAATTCTTTGACAAGTAGAAATAACTTTTTTTTTCAAGTAGAAAGAAACTTACAACCAAGCATCCATTTTCAAGAATGTCTGTGTTTTGTCCTAAGTCCTAACACCTGACTCTACATATCAGCTCATTTCTGAGCCCATCGTGGTTTGTTCTAACACTTGACTGAATCCATGCAACCACTGCAACGTACTGGATGTTATATGGGTCGAAGAAACCCACCAACACATCCAAAATGGGGTATTGCTCAAATTGGACAAGTTTTACCTTGTAACCGAGTTTTCGCAAGCTTTTCCCCAAAGAAAGCTGCCGGTTCTGCCAATAGTCATTAGCAATCAACGTATTTGCCATTCTGGTATAAGATCATCAACTAAATGGGAGGAAAGGCATTATACCACTAGAAAAGAGCGAGGAGCTCAGAAACTATTTGTGTCATGACAATGTTCTCTAAGAAATCTTTCTTAACAGAAAATAATTTAACTTCAAATAACACCCCTTTCTTTATCGAGAATAAAATCTAGACGCGAAATACAAAATACACGAACCAGCCAAAGAAAGCAGCATATGACAAAGTAGTATCCCTCACCATTCACCAATATAGAAGTAGGCCAAGATAACACAGAAATCCCTAATGGAGAATCAAGTTTTACTACCTTGAAAACGACAAAACCATACCTTCATGAAAAGAGGAGCACAATCAGTACACTTGGGAGGCTTATTTGGGAATGGCTTTGGAGAAGGTGAAGATATGATGGATCCACTTGCAGATAAGATGTACATATCTTCCGGTTGCATCCTCTCCTTTTGAACACCTTCAAACACAGCAAAAGTTAGCAAACCGTGAAGCAAATAAAACTCAATAACACATGGAATAAGCATCGCAAACGATTCAAATACACAAAGAGAAGGCTTCTATACATTGAAAGACAAACAATTGTCCACAGAAAGAGTGTCAAGGAGCATAAATTCACAAGATGATCTCTGAAACAGAAGTTTTAACTAAATAAACACTTTAGCTCTATATTACAACCTCAATTTGAGTACATAAGACATATAAATCGAAAATCAAAGTTCAAATAGAAAATAGAATATCCCAGAGAACACACCCAGCAAAGGAATCTCTCTTAAGTTCAAACAACGAAGAACAACCAATATAAAGAAATCGACTTTGAGATGTAGAGAACCTGAAGGAGACATGACGATGAGTTGCTCAGGTTTAGGGATTGAAGCGTCATGAACCTTAATCGTTATGCTACCACCTGTTCCAGATACCCAACCTTGAGTGTAAAAATGACGACAGAGTTCAGTTACCAACGAACTCGTCTCCTTCACTTCTTTACCCTCCAAATAGGCATGTGGAAACCCGATCATCGCCGCTGCAGCCACCGCCATTGATTCTCAGAGCAAGGTAAAGATATTAGGTAAAGATTGAAAAGGATTGAAGCTTTTCAGAGAAATGAAACGCAGAGCATTGTGTTGGCTGCTTTCAGAGAATATATTCGGTTTTCCTCATAAATTTCGTATATTTTAATTTAATTATTTATAAAGGTCCAAACTTTCGTCAAGTTTGCATTTTTCAAGACAGCATTTTTCTTGCTCTTAGATTTAAATCCGAGTTTTTCAAGACAGCATTTCAATCACGGCGCTTCCTCCGTCGTATCTTCGCCGTAAAATATAGAAACGTTGCTCGATTTGGGGATTTCTCAGATTAAACTCCTTATCGTTTTGTTTACTCAAAAACGACACGTAGTCTAGTAACAAGGGACATGTTTGGTAACAAAGAATAAGTCTAATCCAAATTCGAGATAAGAATAGTGTAAAAACCACTCTTGAACCCTTTCTTCAAACTAACATCGTTGTTAAACCAAAACCAGAGAGCGAGAGAAAGCTCTTATCTTCTTCTTCTTCTTCTCCAATGTCGAGAGGACCAGGTCGTTTAATACAGAACGTGACACAGTTTGCTGATGCTCAGTTCAAACAATTCTCCACTCTTTATGGACAAAACGTCATAGACATTCTCGATTTTCCAATCAAGCTTGTCTTATCTCCTTTCACTCTCGCCTTTGACATCGCTGGCTCTGCTCCTCGTGGCTTTGGCATACCTGAATTCATCTCCAAACTATCTTATCTTTCTGTTTTCGTGAGTTGTTTTCTCCTTGATTTATGGTCCTGATTTTAGAACTTGACATTTAGCTGTCGTAAAGGGTCACACTTGTGTTGGTTTTGCTCAGTTCCTAGTTTGGAATTTTCATCTTCTTTCTGGGTTTTGCACTATCTGATGTTTCCGAGAAATTTGTTCTTAGGATGTTTGCTAAAGTTTTGAACTTTAATTTGTGAATTTCTCTCTGGGTTTGAATTTTCAATGAAAGTTTTGGTAGATCAGAATCAATTAGGAAACTGGCCAGTGTCTGTTTTATTTACTTGTGGTATATGGAATCTTTTTATCATTGAAGTTCCATCGATTGTAGGCCGTTGCTACGCTTGGAACTTATGACATAGCATTGGATTTGGGAAAGAAAATAATTTGCCAAAGGTCAGTTTCAAGTTTTGTTTCATATGTTGTCAACTCTTTTGAGGTCATCTAGTGAAATGAACGCATATGTCTGTTGGTTAGGGATTGCAAAACTTGTAATGGGTGGCAAGCATTACGGTGCACCATGTGCAAAGGAACAGGGAATGTTCATTACCAAATCAAAGATTACAAATTGAGAAGGTGGGATCGTCTCTTGTTAACCCAAATTAATTATTGCTTCAACTACTAGACTCCATGAGAATTGATCAATCCATTGTTCTTCTGATATGTCTCTGTGTGTTCCTAAAATGATGTATGTTAACGTTGTCGCTTCCATTTGGCAATGCTTTAGTTATCCAAGTGATTTTCTAACATACATGAAAGAACTTAAAGATTTCTCCTTTCTGTCTTTTCTTGTAGTGGAGAAAAACCAACAGCAGATTGTGTCGCAGATGCTATAGTTGACAGTCGAGCTGAGTTGGTTCATCTTCCCTCCTCCATCAACTTTAGTGCACCATTGCCATCAAAAGACTGCCCAACTTGTGATGGAACAGTAAGATTTCTATCCCTGTTGCTAATGCTCTACGCTCTGTTAATGTATTTGCTCTGCTAGAACTGATAAAGATTTGGGTTATATCTCTCAAACTGCCAAGTACTGCTAATTCCATATCCATGTAATAAGGTGTTTGCCTGTGTATTTAGGGGGTGAACGAGATAGGCTGTTTTAACATCAATATTTGCCAAGTAACCTGATGGACTATCTGCTGATGTTGCAGGGTGTGATGAGCTGTCCTGAGTGCAAGAACAAGCTGCAAGTCAGAATCTCGGCTGATGATGTATGTTTTGTGTCAGCTATTACTTCTTCTCAGCTTAACATCTACATAAATTCCCAGTGGGATGTATATTTTTTACTTAGTAGGTATTAAATAACCAAAGAGAGGTAGCTTGTTTTTTCATAGAACTATCACTTGTAAATAATTAAACTGATGAATGAATTTGACATTCATTTTGCAGATCATGGAACCTCCATGGAAAGCCTACAATGTGCTGAGGAAGATGGATTATCCTTACGAGGTGAGCACAAGAAAGTCTATTTATATACCTAATAGCTTGCTATGTTTACCACGTCTTATGAGTCACGTTTTCTATTTCAGCACATTGTTCACAGCATGAAAGATCCCAGCATTGCAAATTTCTGGTTGATCACTTTGCCTCAGATTGTGGGTGGGTTTGAATACGATGAAGATGTCAAGAAGAAAATATGGTGGCAATACAAGGTTAATATCTCTTTCTTACGTATATCTCCTTCAGCATGACTTATTCACCAAGCTTCTACCTTATAGTTTACTGTCATTTGAAGGTTATGATCTTTTAGAGGCTTAATTCAAGCATGCCGTAAAAGCTTTAGTCTGTCTTGGCTGAAAGTTGAATCTTCTTAATCCTCATAAGGGATGGTGTTGCTACATCAATATAGTTTCTGTTTCATATCTTGATAGGTTTGTGCTAGGAAATTTGACAGATTTGATGTGCAACGTATAGTATTCTCTTTCTGCGGAACAAGAAACAATAGGGCGGCTATTGAGTTTGTTGAATAATTCAGCTTTAAGCTTCAATGACAGTTAACTATTCATGTCTTCTGCAATCAGGAATCTATGCGATATGATCAACTTCGAGACTTGGTGGCTCAACGCAATCCTGGCTGGGAATATTTGCAGGATGTAAGATCTCCTCTTTTGTGGGTTTTAAAGATTTGACACAAATCTGGGGAACTAGATCAACATATGTTAACTGAAAACGTTTTAGCAATCACCATTTAGTTTTCATGGTTTTACAGGCCCTAGTCTCCATTGATCCTGTCCGAGCTCGGGACGACCCGGTCATAGTGAAAAATGTGCCTTATTACAAGGCTAAGAAATCTCTAGAGGCTGAAGTCACAAAGCTCAATGCACCTCCTCGTCCTCAGAATTGGGGTGTAAGCTTAGCTATCTTCTTCTTTTTTTGTTTTCGCATCACGGTTTCTGTTATTCGTGTTCCTGAGACCACAGGCATAAGAACTAATCGCTGAACATGTACAGGAACTAAATCTCCCATTGAATACTTCCTCTTGGAGTGAAGAAGATCTCAAAAACCCAGCAAAACTATACGAGAAGACAGTGCTTCTCAATGCTCAAAGAGAAATCGCAGACAAAATCTTGGATGCACAATGGGAAGCTAAATGGCGTCAAGAGAAGGTTAATCAATGAACATTTTGACACAAATCAGTTATTCATATCACATCCATGATCCAACTGCATACATTTTCATCATTTATGATTTGTAGGTAGAGGAAATGTTGGAGGAGAAAGTGAAACCTTTCATCCAAGATTCAAGCATGGCTGTTCTTCCCCAACCTATCTTGTTAAAGTCTCAGAAGAAAGATCAAAAGGTAACAATTGAATTGGTTACAAGAATAATTCTACTTGATTCTCTCCAACACACTAAATAAAGATTCAAATTAGATCATACAATAATTCATTATTCTCCTTTTGGATATTTTTGGTGATTTCGCTGTTTCTGACACAGGGAAACCGGAGAAGGAAGTGGTGGTTCTTTTAACCTCGTATTGTGTCGGAACGAATCTAGATAAAACGGAGTTTGAATTGAGTTTTGTACTTTAATGATGCAAATTTACTTTCTTGGTGGGTCTCGGATATACTATTATAACACTTATGTCAGCTGTCAAATGTTTAAAAGAAATGCTGTTTTTTGCAGACACTTGGCAGATTCTGTGTGTACTACCACGTGTAACTGACGATCTGTAATTCCATGCTTTTAACGTAGCTTTCGTCTTCTTCAATCAATCACTTTCCCTCTATAAGTTTTCGTGTCTCCGTCACATTTCACTAGTTACGTGTTTTTCATTTGTGGTACTACGAAAGATCTTACATTTTTATTTAATGATATTTCTACGTCATTTTGGATAGAACATACGCTAGTCTTTGACAAATGGAAATTTTATCAAATTGTTATTGTTCAATTGAGAAGTATAACATCAAAGTAAAAGTGATCAATGGTTACTTCAAGCTTTTGGTTTGAGCTTTTAGTTTTAAGGAAATTGGATGTTGTCCTTCACTTAAGTGGAGCTTTTTGGTTGGTAAAATAGTCTAATAAGTGCTTTACCTGATTACAAAGTCATGTAAACTCGTATTATGGTCCGTCAAATCCGTCACTTCAAGTCTTGGGCGTGTTTGATGAAGTGATGTCGTTTTTACAGCTTCTAAATAATATGTATTTTTCAGATGATTGAGATAAAATAGCAAAGAGTCGATCCAAACCTGATGTGACGGTTTACTTGACTTGAACCGATCGGATATCGGCAAAATAGTTTTTCGTGATCGAACTCCTAAACCAGCTCGGTCATTACCTTGTTTTCTTCGATCATAAATTTCCTTATATGTAATTTGCGAGTGAAAACTCAAGTTGGGACTGAATGAATGCGTAGAGTTCGATCTGGTCAGTTTTTCCTCTCGATACTCGTCTCCGTATAGCATTTCTCGGTCATCTTCATAATAAGCTTGGTCTTCATAGGTTATGCTTCGTTCATTCTCTTCCAAATATATGATTGTCGAGTGAATATTGAATATGACGTTGTTTGCACGAGTGAATTTAGTGTTGGTAGAAGTTGCTCTTTGATTCTCGTCTCTAGAATAGTCAGTACTGTCATCAACTTGATTTACTTGAGCATTCATGATTCCACTTCGATAGATAAGTTTCTTAGGGTTGATTTGATGGGAAATAAGCAACCTTATTCCTTATACACTATCAGAACTCCTTTGGGGCATGATTTCTCCAAGTTGCTCAGTGATGATGTTCGGTCTAGACAGCTCCAAGTCTGGTTTTGGTCATGATGCTTACATCATACCCTCCCTCTTCAAGTAGTTTCGTCTTCTACATCTGCACCAAGAGAAAGTAAGTTAATACTCATCTGTTTTTGTGAGTTTAGAGCCTTACCTTGGTGTTACTTTGGCTCCGGTTTTTTGATGCTTCAAATGGCACAATTTGAGTCAGCATGGAGTGGTATACTCCTTTAGCAGCATGTAACTCCAATGCATGGATATGGCTCCTCATGAGTGTTGCCACATTCGGTGTTGCTTCTTGTTTTTCCTTTGCTCCAAAACCTGAAAATTAATCCTTTGGGAAAGACAAGTAAATCATATCCGGATTTTGAGAAAAACATAAAGCTTTATCAACATAAAAGCTCATTTTAGTGTTAGGACTTACCTTATCTCTAGCTTGCATATCACGGATATCCCTTTTGATCTAGTGGAACTAGAGTAAACTTGCGGTTGTCTAGGCAAAATGAGTATTGGTTGGTGCGGCCATTGTGTTGAATCTCTCGATCATATTTCCATGGTCTACCAAGTCAGATATACCCCGCTTGCATTGGTGCAACATCACACAAGACTTTATCTTGAGATCGTCCAATGGAGAAGGATATTTCCACTTGTTTGGACACCTTGATCTCTTCTTTGTCATTTAACCACTTGAGCTTATACGACTTAGGATACTTGGTGGTTTCAAGACCTAACTTCTCAACAAGTGTAACACTAGCAGTGTTAGTGCATGAACCAATATCCACAATTAAGAATGGAACAAGTTATTTCGTTGTTCGGTTTCTTCGGTGGTATATTGGACTGAGAGGAATCTTTGGATGACTAAGAGCTCGCCTTCATCGAGATAAGTGATGGTTCCATCAAGATGCACGGACTCAACTTCATCTTGTGAATCATAACCGTCAGCCGTGATGATCATAACTCTCTTGTTTGGGCAGTTCCTTGCCATATGACTCATGCTTTGACACTTGTAACAAACAATGTCATGTGATATTTGAGGGTTTGAAGATTTACCTTGTTCAGTACGGTATTAATGGGATTTGAACCGTGAATCAATGGTTATTGATTTGCATTTGTCTACGGTTTGTAGTGATGGTGGTGTGGGTTGTGGCTTGTTCCACGAATTTTTTTGGGCCTAGATCGAGTGGAAGTCTTTTTCTTTATTTATTTCTCACATCTTGCAACGAGATAGGGGATTTCTTGCAGCGAATACTTATGTCAAAATTCTTTCAATTAAAACATAAAATATAAAAAATTAATAAAAATTAATAAATAAAATATATCAAACGAATATCTAAATTAAAAGCGATAATTTTTTTTCTTTATAGAGTTTTAAGAAAGTAAAACAAAGATAAAATATTTTATAATATTTTATTTTATTTTATAAAATTAAAATACTGTACCACACGAAAAAAACGAAACTAAAAACAGAAAATGTTTATGTGGTTTTCTTAATGAAAATCGAAACTAACTTTTGAGATGGAATAACTCTTTCCTCAAAGTTTTCAAATCCATACCATCTAAAACGTCAACAATATTGAAAGCTTACCTCGATAAAACTACAATACTTAATATTTAAAGTTTGAACCCTTTTTATTGAGTCATTTATTTTGAATTTGATATAGAATTTTAAAACTTTTATACGAGATTTAAAATGTGCTTTTTTGTAACTCGCAACAAGACGATAAATATATATGTTGAGAAAGTTCTCAAGATATTACGAAATGTTAATAGGCACCATAGTTAGAAGCTGATTATGGACGTTTCCAAACGACACATGGTCTTGATTATATGTGTCATAGTAATATACTCTATTATTGAAGAAATACTATCTTGACCCGCAATTAAGGCAATAGACCAATACAGTGACTGAATTCCATGATTGTTTGAATGTGAAATAAATATTGAAAACGATATTTAAAAATAATAAACTTTTAGATATTTGAATTAAAAAAATTTCACATGTGATTCTTTCACAAAGAATGTCATTCTATACTTAAACTGTGTTTTTTCCTACATTTTTTTAAAAAAACAGAGGGAGTAGTATTCTTTTTTCATAAAACATTATGAGCTGTATAACCAAATTTAGGGTAACTAGCAAATATGAATCTTTCTTTTCTTCTTTTTTCAAAAAATCGTTTTGTCAACAACACATTCAATAATAGTTAATTCTAAGTTGGAAGTAATAGGTAAAGTGACAAAATACAAAATTGACCATACCAATGAGAAAACATGTCTTTCTTATGTCTGCGGATATCTTACTACAAATTTAGTTTCACTAAAATAATGAAAACACATATTCTATGTAATTTGAAATATGTGTTTCTCACGCGTGATAATCTAACAAATAATCTATAAAATTTCGACAAAGTTTTTACTAAAATCAAGGTTTAAATTCGTTGAACAGAAATTAGGATATAAATATCTGTGGTATCGAGCTCAAAAAGCCCGAATAATGTAATGCTTAAGATGATGTCCAACACTGATATTTATAACAAAACAAAAAAAAAACAAATAGTCCAATAATGCGAAATAAAACATCGAAACAAAAAAAAATAAACAGAAAACGTAGCGACTAGAAGTGTAGAATAATAAACTCAACAATCGAATAAAGAAAAAAATATCAAAACACGAAAACCATTTGTTTAATCTTAAGCGACCATCAAAACGGTAAAAGCCGCACTTAATACTGTAGTCATAACCGAAGTAACGGCAACACCACTTGCTGAGTTTTTGGGACTTGGCGCTGGCGCCGTTGTTTCTGAAGGAGAACGCGCCATAGTTGGAGTCTGCTCAACCGGCAAAGAAGTCGAAGACTGTGCAGGAGATGGAGAAGGCGGGGATGAAGATTTTGGTGACGGAGATGGAATTACAGGAGATTGAGCTGGAGCATGCGACGGCGAGAGTGACGGTGAGTGAGATAAAGGTGATGGAGATTTTGGCGACGGAGTTGAAGTGGCCGGAGACTTAGCTGGAGCATGCGACGGCGAGAGAGCAGATGAGTGAGAAACAGGGGAAGAAGAGGATTTCGGAGGTTTCACAATCGACGGAGGCTTCGCCGGAGCAATGTGTGAAGCAGGTGAAGGAGATTTCGGAGGTTGAGCCGTTGAGGGTGGATGAGGCGGAGCAATTGGTGAAACAGGGGAAGAAGATTTCGGAGGATTAGCCATTGAAGGAGGCTTCACCGGAGAAATAGGAACCATAGTGTGATTTCTGACGGCTAGGACAACGACGATCAACTTCTGTCCTTTCATACAGTGATCTTGATTACCACTTATGAAATAAAAAGGACCAGATCGATTAAGAGTCACCACAGATTCACCATTGACAAAGTTGTCAAGCGGATTCTCAACGTTGCAGCCGTTGAAATCTACTTCCGTCACTCGTTGAACTGAATCTGATCCTTTCGGAAACTTAAAATCTGCATAAAGATTCAAACTTGTTTTGATTACAATCATTATAAAAGCTTACAAATTTAAAACCCTAACAAAAGATAGAAACTTACAGAGAGTGTCATTGACTTGGAAACGGTTTCTTTCAGCCCAAGATTTGTAATTTTCTTGACGGTTGATTGACCAAACGCCGTTACCTCCGACGTTAAACCTCCATGCGTCTGTCGTAAAGAAAGTTGCAAAAGAAGCGAGGATGATGAAAGAAAAAGAAAAGCTTTTCATGATCGCCGACTTGGTTTCGGAGATCTGAAAATTAAAGTTTCTTTTGTGATTTGTGACTTTGTGGTGAGTGGGGAAATGAGTAAAGTTATGTGATGATATATAGAAGTATAGGAGTATAAGGAGGATTGAAGAAATCTCACAGAAATGGGAAACGAAGATTAGTGACAGAGTACATTATTTCTTTTTATAAAGGAATGTTTTTTGGTAAGGTAATATAATCAATAAGGATTTTGAACGTTGGGAAGAAAATTAAAGGCATTTATGTTGAGACGTGTGAAAAATGACTCACGTATTAATTTCATTGCCATAAAAAGTGATTGAAATGGTGATTTTTTCAAATTTAATTTTTATTGGAGATTTATTATTTGTTAAATATATTGACAAAATGGGTTCTTTTTCCATGTTTAGTTTGATCTCTTATCGTTTTTTCTCAATTTAGAGATTATGTAAATTAGATATGGTGTGATTAGGTCTAATATGATTCCAGATTCGGATTGTTGTTTCTAAATTCTGATAGAATCTTTGTAGCATGGAAGCTTCATTAGAGGTCAAATTGCCGTTTTGGAATCGGAATCGCAAATTTTTGGAAGCGTTTGGAAGTATCTTGGAAGTGTGTTTCCTAAAAAAGTGTAGTTGGAAGCGTTTTGGAATCATCAATTCCGTTTTGAAAGCTTTATAATTTTTATGATTCTATTTTTGGAATCGTTAAAATGTAAATAATTATGAATCATAGAACTGATTCTGATATTTTTATTAACTTAAGTAAAAACGCTTAATGTGGAAACGTATGATTATTATTTGTCAATGCCATTTCAGTTTACAACATCATAGAAAATATAACTACAATTCTTTTGATTAATAATTTTTTGATTATGTTGTGCTGTTTATGGCTCGGTTATTTTTCATTACGTATTTGGAAAATAGTTTATTTTTAGTAGATAATTACGATGTTTTTCTTCCCGATTCACATATGAATCGTTGTGTACTGGTGTTTTACTTCTGACTTTTCTTAAATATGATTTCTGCGTATGATTTGATGCTTCTAACATGTATTCGTTTTTAAAACCTTTTAAAAGTTCGATTCTACATTTTCAGACGTTTCCGTTTCCGATTTCATGTAACCTAAAAAAAAACTAGCCAACTAGCTTAAAAAAAAAACTAGCCAGCTAGGTGTTATCATATAAAGATTCAGGATTTTGTAGTTCGGACTTCCGCCATTACATGCTTATCTGTATGGATTGGACTCAATGGACTGAGATTTTTGTATTAGTGTAATGTGGTGTGCTAATAGCAAAAAAGGTTTTGAGAAGGCATGGTTCGTTTGAAGCCCAAGTTAAGTTGGATAGTAAAGGCCCAATAGCTCACCAGAATAAGAGTATGATATGATGTATCTGGGAAATGGGCCGGTTATTATTTCCTCACACAACAAATACTCGAGTGGAAAATGCTCCAACACTTTTGAAAAAGAATTGTAAATTGTAAACTGTAAACTTGGACAAAAAAAATTCGAAAATTTGTTGATAGAAACATTTTAAAAAAAAGTTTTGATAAAGAGGGTAAACACACTAACCTTTTTATGGTGAAATAAAATCACTACTTTAAACATGTATCTTAACACTGGTAAAGATCCTAAATTTTTTACAAATACGATTATATCATATAGAACCAGAATATGGAGTGTGACTGAGAGAAAAAGATATATAGAAAAAATTGGTGAGGGAGGTCGATATGGGAGCTGAACGTCATTGAGGCCAAATGATATAGTAGAAGAATCACAGTGGTGGAAATTTACTCTTAGCTTCTTCTTTTATTATAAGCAGTTTTCTACTATAAAAACCATCATTTCGGTGATAAGGTAATTGATATTACTAAAATAGAAAATTTGGAAATTTTTAATATTAATTGGACCAAGGAAACAAAGTTACGAATCTTTCCAACGTCATAATTGTTGTATCATGAGTAAGTATTTAAATTGATGAGAATATATTTACTCTAATTTTTATTTTTATTTAACAGCAGGAGGTTTAGTCCTAAGCTTGTAATTTCTTCTAGATCTGAAACTACAGTTGTAATATTAGTTTCGTCTCAAACGTCACTCGATTCTATAACCTTTAAATATATACTCTAATTAAAATTGTAATGTAGAGATTTGACATTCATATAGTATTAATTGGTTATAATATTTAATTAGAGACCGCGAACTTAAAAGTTAATTGCTAATAATTGTACGAGATTTATACATAGTCACACATCTAAGCAAATTAGATAAATATATTAAATTGGACTTAATAGTGAGTAGACCAATTTATAGTTATTGATTTTATATATTAATATATATATATGAATACATAGTTATTATTTATTAATGTGGATTGAGATTCCCTTTTAGAGAAAAGGAATAATACCAATTATTTATATTCTTATTAGATAAGGAAATCACTTATAAACTCAATTATACGTATTACTTTCATCAAAGGCATAAGAAATTACACATTAACATAAGGTGTCTTTTGTCTACGAGTGAAACAAAGATGATTCTCGATCAAAGAATCCAAGAGAGGCGAAAGCGACCATGGTGGGAAATGGAAAAGAGACCAAAGAGGCCACGTTTCTCCTCAATATACGCATCTGGTTTGTCTTCGTCTTCGTAGTGTGACAAAGATGCTCCTGCATCTGAGGAGATTCATAAGAAAGATATTTGACATTACTTAAATGTTCAGGTCAGTGTATTAATTGGATTATTTATAGTTTTGATTCATGAATGTGGCTCTCTTCGCTTCTGCTATTATGTATCTGTTTCGTACATGAAGCAAAGATGAGAGAGCTCTCTCTGGCAGCTATATTATTGCAACATAAGCAGGTTTCGGTTTTAAAGATGATCACAGTTTGTATTTTCTTCAATTTTTCGGTTAGATGACACGTCTTATGTGGAAGATAATCAAGTTCAAGCTGACCTACCATCACTAGAGTCGGCGAGCAAAGAAAATGATGTTTTGAGGGGAATATGCATATCTTAGCTTCTTCCTTTATTTTAAGCAATTTTTCTACTAGAAAAGGCCATTGATACACTAAACTGGAAAAATTAGAAATCTTTTGGTATTTGGACTAAGGAAACAAATTCATGTAAGGTTTTCCGACACAATAATTGTTATATTATGAATTAACGTTAGATATGGTGAAATCTAATTGATCCTAATTGAACTCTTTGAGATCTTAAAACTTAGTGCTGTAGAAAATCACTAAAATCATGTTATGATCGATATTCTTGTTTACTATTGAGTAAACCTCTATTAACAACAAGAAGATACCAAGTGAATTATTGCCTAGATAAAGAGGAACTAAATTTCAGTTCTGATGTGGCTCATATATTTGCTAAAATAAAAAGAATTTTAAAAAAAAACTCAAACCGAAACTATGAATAACAACCCTATTATGAATTACATAAAACGCAAACCCTCAAAAATTCAAAATCTTCATCTCGTAATAAGTGGGATTTTATTAAATTAAATGATAATCACGTGGAAATAATAATCATAGACTTTCACATATTCAGAAGAGTAAATTCAAACAAGACATATTGATATAATAAGAGATTAAACCACAGTGGCAAAAACAAGGTCACAAAACCATAAGAATTACATGTTATTACTTAAGTATTCATAATCATCATATAGCACAGAAATTAAAAATAAAGTACATTTTTTCAGAGTAAAGTTTTCACTCGGCTTCCTTCTTCTCCTCTTTCTTCTCCTCTTTCTTCTCCTCTTTCTTCTCCACTATTTTCACTTCTTTCTTCTCTTCTTTCTTCTTCTCTTCCTTTGGTTTTGAATCTACAACAGCTTTTGGTTTGCCCTGCTTTGGTTTCATGAAGCAGAAGCAAGAACAACATGGGCATTGGAACAAGAACTTCATTTTTCTCTCTCACAATCTCACACACACATTACAACATTGCATACCTAAAAACTAAGTCTTTAATGAAAGGAGAGAATTGATTGGGTTTTTTTTGGGCTTACACAGTACTGTGCTTTTTTTTGACATTTCTCTAACAATCCTGTCTTTTTCTTCTCGTTTAATAATGATGCTTTCATTGGTCCCACTCCTTTTGAATTTTAGTATCCTTCTCCAACCAATTAGTTTTTGGTAAATGCCATCAATTTTTTTTTTCTTTTTAAACCGTATCTACGCAGACAGAAACACGAGCTTAAGCTCGGCTGGAGTGATAGTGTACTGACGGTGGCCAATTTCTTTGTATTAAATTTTATTGACAACTAAACAAAAACTTGTATAGTAGTTTTTTCACGTATTCACACCAAGTTGATATTATAATTTGAACTTTAGTTTTGGGGGGAGATGAGGAAATCATATATAGGACCATTATAGATCACAAGCGTTTTAAAACAACTCGATTTGTTATAACATACAAACGATAATTACGATAATGTTTATAGAGGGGAGAATAATAGAGGGGAATGACAATGTGTAATGTATGTCATGTGGGGAAATGAGTAGGTTCCTTTACGTATATTCATGAATCATGCAATATTAAATATTTTAAGAAGATAGCATTCATAATTATAATTTGAAAAAAGGGTACAGTATAAACCTTTGGATCTTTATGTGTACCATCGTATGGTTGGATTCCACTCGAGTCTCTTTCAAACCAAGTGGATGGCCGCCCTACTCTTAACTTATCTCTTTTTCTGGGGCCTTGTGAAGGATTTCTCTGGTAAATTATGTGATTTTTTTTTTCAGTAACAAAAAATCTATGAATTATTAATTAATTTCAGTATCCTATAATAATATATTCACCAAAATTAGTTCAACTGGACAAATTTTAAAAAGTTAGACGCTTAAAAAGAAACTAATATTACATGATATATTTATATCATTTTTGGAATTTAAAAGAATTATGGGTTTCGTTCTATAGCCTCTTAATATTCACAAATATATATATATATATATAATAATAATATACTCAAAACTGCATTTTGATATTTAATACACTATTTAGATTTTTTAGCCTTTATGGTATTATTGCATGGCAGCGAAATTACTTCTATGGGCTGGGCTTAGATTATGGGCCTAGATTCATCTTATCATTATTATTTCGTAGTAAGTGACAACAGGCCACCCTATTTATCCATCAATCTTTTTTCCTATATTCGATTATGAATTTATCATTTATGATTGAGTTTTTAATTTCGAGTCGGGTTACCCGATTTTACCCGCTCTCATTCTCGATCTGAATTATCCAAATTTTTTTGCACAAGAGTAATTAAATTAACTGTTTGATTCAAATTAAATTTATTCCAACAAGAAATAATACATACAAGTAATTATATAGGGTATAATTATCAGTTAGAGTAACTAAAATTTAAAAATATCTTAAATTGTCTATGTTTTTTAAGTACTCAAATTTATTCAATTATTCTCTAAATCATCCATAATTACTCGAAATTACCCATATTCAAATCTAAATTTTACCCCTTCAGATGATTTTATACTCGTCTCATATCTGTTATTATCCGGACTATTTTTAAGGTACATTTTAAGTAGTAATTTTTGATATCGAATGTTTTTACACGACTTTTTACATCATATGCATGCATGGAACTGTGACTGGATTATTATTTCAACATTTGTTTTGTTATTTGTATTGTGATTCAATGGTTTGGATTATTTGGATTTTGGATGGTGGAAGAAGGACTCAGCCGATTTAAACACAACAAAATATCTTGGTCAGTCGAATGAAGAGACCTGACAATGTCATCTTTATTTTTTTTTTGTTTTTTGGATTTGGTATGTCACATGTCTATTTTAGACTTTATAATCCTTGTGTTCTTTTTACAACGTAACACAATTCTCACGGAAAAAAAAAACTAATACACGTTTGGAGAGACACCAATTCTATTTATAGTTTAACTCTAAACTCGTTGTACTTTTATCAAAAAAAAAAAAAAAACTCGTTGTACTAAGCCAAACCAGATTTATTTTAGATATGTGAGGTAGATCGATTAGTTAACTTCACAGTCTGCACCTATAGTATGAGGAGGATGGCAAAGAAGGGTGGTTAAATAAATTATACTAATCAAAGACAGTAATAAAAATAGTGATTGAAGTGTGATAAATTCGAGGTTCGATCTTAGAGAAGACTTGAAAACCAAACAAAGTAGGAGGCCGATAGGTGTACGATTCGATGACTTCACGTGATTTGCGGTGTGTGAGCAGTTGACTATACAATACATTATCATAAGACATCACTCCATTTTCGATGCTCCCAAACATTACTTAATTTCATTTAATATTTTATGAAAAAATGAACACTTCTTTTTTTAATAACTTTGTCGTAGAATCGATAGTGTATAATAATACTATTTTGTTGTATTTACCATAATTTCCCGTACTAGCTTCATATTATGAAACTTGTGTAGTTATTTCAAAATATAAGTAGAACCAATATCTTTTTCCAATTCACTTGATTAACACTGAACCGGTTTAACCTCGAATTCACTTTACAAAAATAGAGGAGCGTTTTTGCAAAAGACCAAACAAATAAGCATATCATTAATGAAAATGTAAAAGTCACGTGGGACCCGAGGGTGTGGCTTTTTATTGAGGATTTAAACGGTTCCACATCTTTCACGGCATCGGGCCCGTGACGTCCGTCTGAAAGTCCAAACCAAACCCACACGGTTCTAAAGGAACGTCATTCTCCACGTGACACGTGCACTGCAAATAACCATGATGCGTCACAATTTTCACGAGAGGTCCGATACAAATATCTAATCCGATGGGTTAAATTAATTTGCATATGTATATATTTATGGAAATATGTAATAGTTCTAAAACATATTATTATATACTAAATAAATTATATATTAAAATTTAATAGGATTTATTTAACGTCTATTTTTATCACTTCGACAAAAGTATGATGTATGTAATTTTTTTTACTTCTTGATGTATATATATATATATTTTAAATGGTTAATTAGTAGTGTAACGTAAGTTCAATATATATTCAATTATATATATATATATATTTATTGTATTCTTATTAAATTGGGAAGTATTTTAAAATTATATACGTCCGTAATATTATATTTTATATACTCCATTTATTTTTATCGACTACATGATTAGATAATCGAATTATTACGGAACTATTAATCTCTGTCATCTTAGTCAAACGTCATCTAATTGTATGTTGTGTTACGGCTAAAAGGACAAAAGTGGGTTATATGATAGAGAAAGACAAGCAAAGTTTGTCCATTGTTTTCTCTTAATGCGACAAATTATAAAACAAAACGAAAAAGTTTTGACTATAAAACTACAAACTTTTGTTGACATATCTCAACTAAAAATATAGTTGTTTCCCACTAATCTGTACAAAAGAAAAATATAGTTTGGTAACAAACGAGAACGACTATATCTACATATGAATAAAATAAGTGAAATTTGTTAAAACTATTATGAATATAGAATTCAGTCAAACTGTAAGGTTTATTATTTCAAGAATATAAACTTGTGAGCTGCAATAAATAGTTGTGCAGGATTTTGTCCAAAAAAATTAAATACTAATTTAAATTGACAATTAATAATTCGTGACAACACCAGAAAAAAAAATACATCTTAAGTTAAGGAGGTTAAGTGCACAAGACTTTTGTGACTTGTCACGAAAAAAGTTAATAGCACCTCTCACTGTTCTTGAGAAAACGAAATAACTTTCCTTTTCCGTTTTTTCTCAATCTCCTATCGTCTTCTTCACTGTTTCCTCCTTTCGATTTCGAAACATTGACAATTTGAATACCAACTACTCTGTTTTCGCCTTTTTAGATTGGTTGAATAAGACCTGCACTTGCTCTGATAAGACATTAAAACCCCTTGATAACCAAGTCTTTGGAATGATCGTTTCCCTGCCAAAAAAAAAAAAAAAATCAGACTTTTGATGTTTCAATGGCGGCTGTGAACTCGAAAGCTCTTAGCTTTATCAAGGAATTGGCGATTTTAGAGTTTTTATTAGCAAAATTGGTGATTGCTTAAGCTGCTGTTTAACGGTAATTACTTTACTCTCTTGACTATTTTTGTTTCTGTTTCTATTTATGTTTTTGAGTTATTTTGCTTAAGTTACAAGTCTTTAATAGTATGTGATTATTGAATTTTCGAGGTGATTTTTGGGATGTGAGCATTTAGTTTATTCCTAGTTACAATCAAGCTTTTTTAGTTTATCTGCTTTGATTTCATACTGTTTCTTGGGATTCGATTTCAGGAAGATACGTGTTGCGGATTTCAATGTGCTTCCACAATGTTGCTTCAACCACAAGTTGTGAAAGCTCGATTCTTTTGGGACATGAACATGTGACTTATGAAAGTTTCAGTTTTTATTTGTGGGAAATTGCATAATATTTTACTGTGAGTTGAGCTGACTAGAGAAGACTCTTGTCTCTGTTTGTTAGTCATGGTGATCATTCTCCTATTAGCCTTCTTTGTTGGTTCATCTTTGAGCCAACCATGTCATCCTAGCGACTTATCTGCGCTCCGGGAATTCGCAGGAGCGTTAAAGAACATGTCTGTTACGGAATCTTGGTTAAACGATTCGCGTTGTTGCGAATGGGATGGTGTGTTTTGCGAGGGGAGCGATGGTTTTGTTCGAGTCACAAAGGTGGGTCTCTCTGAAAAGGGTTTAGAAGGTGTGATTTCGAGGTCTTTAGGCGAACTAAGTGAGCTGCGGTTACTTGATCTCTCTCGTAATCAGCTTAAAGGCGAATTGCCTGCGGAGATTTCCAAGTTAAAGCAGCTTGAAGTTCTTGATTTGAGCCATAATCTGTTATCAGGGTCGGTTTTGGAAGCGGTTTCCGGTTTAAAGCTGATTCAGTCGTTGAACATTTCCAGCAATTTGCTTAGCGGTAATCTATCGGATGTGGGAGTGTTTCCTGGTCTTGTGATGCTTAATGTAAGCAACAATTTGTTTCAAGGTGAGATTCATCCTGAACTCTGCAGCTCATCTAGTGAGATTCAGGTTCTTGATTTATCGATGAATCGTTTGGTGGGGAATCTTGATGGATTGTACAATTGTAGCAAATCTATTCAGCGGCTCCATATCGACAACAACGGATTGACTGGCCAACTACCGGATTCTGTTTATTCTATACGTGTCTTGGAGCAACTATCACTCTCTGGAAACTACTTATCCGGAGAGCTAAGCCAGAACTTGAGAAATCTCTCTGGTCTTAAGTCTCTGTTGATTTCCGAGAACCGGTTTTCCGGTGTTATTCCCGATGTTTTCGGTAATCTCACTCAGCTGGAACACCTCGACGTAAGCTCCAACAAGTTTATGGGGAGTTTTCCATCAAGCTTATCTCAATGCTCGAAAATGCGGGTTCTTGATCTTAGGAACAACTCGTTATCCGGTTCTATCAATCTTAACTTCACTGGATTTACCGATCTTTGCGTGCTCGATCTCGCCAGTAATCATTTCTCTGGATATCTTCCAGAGTCCCTTGGCCATTGTCACAAGATGAAGATCCTGAGTTTGGCGAAAAACGAGTTCAGTGGCAAAATCCCTGATACATTCAAGAATCTGAAGTCACTCTTGTTCCTCTCCTTATCTAACAACAGTTTTGTGGATTTTTCTGAGACAATGAATGTGCTACAACATTGCAGAAATCTCTCAACTCTTATCCTCTCAAAGAACTTCATCGGCGAGGAAGTACCAAGCAATGTCAACGGTTTTGACAACCTCGTGATTTTAGCGCTTGGAAACTGCGGTCTGAGAGGCCGGATTCCGAGCTGGCTATTGAATTGCAAGAAGCTGGAAGTTCTTGATCTCTCTTGGAATCATTTTAACGGAACCATCCCTCATTGGATAGGTAAGATGGAGAATCTGTTCTACATAGACTTCTCAAACAACACTTTAACTGGAGAAATCCCGGTAACCATAACCGAGCTCAAGAACCTAATTCATCTAAACAGCACCGCTTCTCAGATGACCGACTCTTCCGGTATTCCTCTCTATGTAAAGCGGAACAAGAGCTCGAGCGGTCTTCCCTATAACCAAGTTTCAAGATTCCCGCCATCTATCTATTTGAACAATAACCGCCTCAACGGGACGATCTTGCCTGAGATCGGACGTTTGAAAGAGCTTCACATGCTGGATTTGAGCAGGAACAACTTCACTGGGACAATACCTGGCTCCATTTCAAGGCTTGACAATTTGGAGGTTCTTGATTTGTCTTACAATCATCTCTATGGTTCGATTCCTCTGTCTTTTCAGAGTCTCACTTTCTTGTCGAGGTTCAGCGTTGCTTATAACCGTCTCACTGGCGCGATTCCATCCGGAGGTCAGTTCTACAGCTTCCCGCACTCGAGCTTTGAAGGAAACTTGGGACTTTGTCGCGCGATTGACACTCCTTGCGATGTTCTAATTAGTAATATGTTGACACCGAAAGGTTCTTCGCATAGTAATAACAATGGCGGAAAATTGGGGAGAAGCAGCATTGTTGGACTTACCATAAGTCTAGCTGTGGGGATTACTCTGCTTCTTACTGTTATTCTACTAAGACTTTCAAGAAAAGACGCAGATGATCGAATTAATGATGTTGATGAGGAAGTTATCAGCGGTGTTCCGAAGACTCTTGGGCCATCGAAGATCGTGCTTTTCCATAACTGTGGATACAAAGATCTGAGTGTTGAGGATTTGTTGAAATCTACAAACAATTTCAGCCAGGCAAACATTATAGGATGTGGCGGATTTGGTCTTGTGTACAAAGCAAATTTTCCGGATGGCTCGAAAGCAGCGGTCAAGAGGCTTTCTGGTGACTGTGGGCAGATGGAACGTGAATTCCAAGCAGAAGTTGAAGCATTGTCGCGAGCGGAACACAAGAATCTTGTCTCTCTTCAAGGCTACTGCAAGCACGGGAACGATCGACTACTTATCTACTCGTTTATGGAGAATGGAAGCTTGGATTATTGGCTGCACGAGCGGGTAGACGGGAGTATGACTCTCAAATGGGATGTGAGATTGAAGATAGCTCAAGGTGCGGCTCGCGGGCTTGCTTACTTGCATAAAGTCTGTGAACCCAATGTCATCCATAGAGACGTGAAGTCGAGTAACATTCTGTTGGATGAGAACTTTGAAGCACATCTTGCGGATTTCGGGTTAGCAAGGTTGCTTAGGCCATACGATACTCACGTGACTACTGATTTGGTTGGGACATTGGGTTATATTCCACCTGAGTATAGCCAGTCTTTGATCGCGACGTGTAGAGGAGATGTTTACAGTTTTGGCGTTGTGCTTTTGGAGCTTGTTACAGGTCGTAGACCTGTGGAAGTTACTAAAGGGAAAACTTGCAGAGATTTGGTGTCTCGGGTGTTTCAGATGAAGGCCGAGAAGCGCGAGGCTGAGCTTATCGATACAACAATACGCGAAAATGTGAACGAGAAAACGGTTTTGGAGATGTTGGAGATTGCTTGCAAATGTATTGATCATGAGCCTAGAAGGAGACCGTTGATTGAAGACGTCGTTACTTGGCTTGAAGATCTTACCATAGAGTCTGTTCAACAACAATGAGAACTCCTTTATTAAGGAGCTTTTTTAGTTTCTTGTTAGTTAAGAATGTAGAATCGCTGGTTTTGATATAAGAAACTTGGGGTATACATGTAAAGAAATTAACGTTTTTAGAATCACAGCAAAAGAATCGAACTTTCTCATATGACAATCCTTTAGACACGTGGCAGAAACCCTGACAAGCCAGCTGTTTTTCATCTGGACGCTAACTCGATCCTGTAGAACTTGTGTGAGGGTATATGTAATGTAACAAAAGAGTCGTGTTTTGATGTCTGTAAGAAAAATGGCTGCTTTGTTTATTGCTAAGAGAGGAATCATAAACATTTTCAGAGAGGAACCATAGACACTACAACAAGAACACTCTTCAATTCTCTCGTCGCTTCGCCGCTCAAGTAAGAGAGGAATCATAACATTTCTACCCTTTTTTTAATGCAGTTTTTGTATTGTAACCTAGAAAAGTTTCGTTTTACTAAGAACACTTTCTATAGGGAAGCAATGGAGGAGGAGAGTCATCTGCGAGTATGAATGAGGCGAGACAAGGAGCGATGGGGACAAGTACAGATGCTAAGGCACCAGATGTTTCAGTCAGGTATGCAGTGGGTACTGCGAAAGAAGGGTTGAAACAAGCCACGGATTTAGAAAAGGAAAAGAACGGAAACCCTACCACGGGGAAGGCAGCAACGGTTGCAGGCGGCGATGACGAGAGTGAAGAGAATTTAACTGTGGGTGAGATTGGTTGGAACTGTTAAAGGGGCAAGATCAGTCTTCAAGCTGAGAAAATTTTGTCTAAGCTCTGTATTCTAGGACTTAAAAAGACCAAATAAATAATGTGCTTTTAAAGTATCTTCAAATGTTAAAAGATTTTTGACATAAAAGCAGAAACAAACAGACAATATGGTACAATAACAACAACAACAACAACAAGGAAGAAACAACGAACAGAGTTTCATGTATTTATAGAAAGTACAAGCTAAAACCGTCTTTTAATATGTCTTAAACCCTTAATCTTGAACATCTCAAATCACCTCAAGAACGTCTCCATAACGTCAGGGAACAAACCCGATTTACTACCAGAGTTGTTCCTAAACTCCAGATGCTGATCAAGCGAGGTTGATGATGACGAAGAGTCCATTCTGGCTGGAAATGTATAGCTTCTTATAAACTTATTAGGAAGATTATGATGATGACTTTCAAGGCCCAAGAACTCGTTCTGGTTTTCTATATTCACCGCGTTCTGCTCTTGGTTAAACAGAAGCCTACTAGCTTCATCTGCACGGCCAGTCAAGCCATTGAAAAAGACAAACCATTAGGCCATTTGTTATCATCTTCGTGTTCTTCCATTGGAGGAAGCATCTGAGGAGGAGGAGCATTCGTTTCTTGAAGGAAACCGAATCTGGTTGATGCAGCTAGTTGGTTCTGAAAGCTAGGGGAAGGTAACAATGGAGAGTGTAATACCCAGTTAAAAGCTTGAGACTGAGGCTGCTGGTTTGGAACCGAAGAAGAAGACGGTGTCGAGGTTTGGTTTGAAGAGAAGAGCTGAGAAAGGTAAAAACTGGATCTATAACCGATTGATTCAAACATTAGCCTCATCCTCAGCACAAAATGAAGATCTTCTTGAATCTAGAGGAATAAAAACAATGACTAATCACACACCAAATCCAGCTAATATGAAACCATAAGAGAAACAAAAGAAACTCACAGTTTTGCAAGAACTTAATTGTAACAGACCATGTCCAACTTGAATCACAGCAATTGTCTGGTCAAATTTGAAACAGTATTAAGGTTAAATCAAGAACAGCAAGTTAGGTAAAAAAAAGATAATAAGTATTGACCTGGATGCCTGATTCGAATTGGTCGGTCCATTCTGGAGGAAGCTGCAATAAATATTTGACCAGCCAAAAAGTTTTTGAAGTGCAAGGTAACTATCAAAGATCATAAATTTCCTCATCTAACCAAAAAAAACATTTGTTGAAGATTTGAGAACTTACAGCATCAAAAGAACTTTGCCAGTCATTAGAAAGATTAGGTTCATATTCAGATGGTTCTTTGAATACCCACTTGTGACATTTATCAGAAGCAACTTTACCCATCAATCTGCAGATTATATCATCAAATAAAGATCATAATAACTTCTGTGTGTAATTATATCTTAATCAAAACTTTGCTAGTTATTAATAAGTGATTAGTGTTTGTTTATATTTCTCCATAATTACATATATAACTAAAATAGCACCTACCGAGTACCAACCCTTCTCCATAATTATATAACTGAATGGACATCTTGCTGATGTAAGATTTCAAATAAACTCAGCTTTGTATAAAGAACAACGTATCTTTATTATGTTAAGAAAATAACTCAAAACTTAACAACACCTAAGCTCTAATATTTGTGATAACTTAGATCATTACTCGACTAAGCTATATATAGGGATAGCACATCTTGTTTTTCCTATTTCTATTAAGAATAGATAATTCCTACTCCTAATTACATTAGAGAATATCCTTTAAGTCTAACTTATACAAAATACGACTTTATCTCGTATCTTTAGACTTTATCTCGTATATTGTTGAAGATTATCCAACAATCACCCCCTTAAGCTTCAACTTGCTTCTTGGCACTTCTTGCACTCCTATCAAGCTCCTCATTTCCTCGAACTTGATCCGCGCCAATGCCTTGGTGAGAATGTTGGCCTTTTGCTCGGTTCCCGCCACATGCTCCACATCGATGATCTCCTTCTCGATGCATTCCCGTATAAAATGATAACGTTTATGAATGTGCTTACTCTTACCATGGAATACGGGATTCTTCGTGAGTGCTATCGCAGACTTGTTATCGATCCGTATAACGACTTGCTCTGTTTTTCTTCCTTTGATTTCGGCCACCAGCTCTTGTAGCCAAATCGCTTGCTTGGCTGCCTCCGTTGCTGCCATAAACTCGGCCTCACATGATGAAAGAGCCACCGTGCTCTGTTTTTGTGAACACCACGTGATCGGAGCAGGTCCCAAGTAGAAAATGTGTCCCGTTGTACTTTGCCCGTCGTCTTGATCGATGTTGTGGCTACTATCGCTGTAGCCAACTATCCGTTGTGATCCTCCTCGATCATACTTCAAACCATACGTGATAGTCCCTCTCAAATACCTTAGCATCTGCTTCATGATATCTCCATGAGGCTTGCGAGGGCTTTGCATGTAACGGCTGGCCACTCCCACCGAGAAAGCCATGTCCGGTCGCGTGTGGAGTAAGTATCTCAAGCATCCCACGTTTCTCCTGTATGTGGTTGAATCGATTTCAGGCTCTTCTTGAGCTTTAGAAACCTTAAGTCCAAACTCCATTGGTATCTTGGTTGGATTACACGTTTCTAAGCCCGCCTCTTTCAAGATCCTTCTTGCGTAGGATTCTTGATTTATTTCGATCCCATCCTCCTTTTGATGAACTTCGATACCTAGGTAATAGGTGAGCTTCCCAAGGTCTGACATCTCGAACTTAGATGCCATGTCTTTCTTGAATTCACTTATTACCTTAAGCGAGTTACCGGTTACGAATAAATCATCTACATAACAAGCGATGATTAGAAGTGTACATTTCTCTTCTCTCTTGTAAACCGATGACTCCTTTGAACACTTAACAAATCTTAATGCCTTTAAGATCTGATCAAGTTTCGTGTTCCAAGCTCGAGGCGCTTGCCTTAATCCGTATAAGGCCTTGGCGAGCTTGTAAACTTTGTTTTCTTGGCCTGCTTCAACAAAACCCTCCGGCTGTTCCACATACACGTTCTCTCTCAGCTCTCCATGCAAGAACGCGGTTTTAACATCCAAATGATGGATCTCTCATCCTTGAGCCGCCGCTAACGCAATGAGGAAACGAATAGTCTCGAGTCTTGCAACCGGTGCAAAGACCTCGTCAAAATCTATGCCGGATTCTTGAACATATCCTTTAGCCACAAGTCTCGCCTTGTACTTGTTGATACTCCCATCCGCATTTTTCTTGATTTTGAATATCCACTTCAAGCCAATTACCTTAGCTCCACTCGGTTTTTCCACCAAAAACCAAGTTCTGTTTTTATTTATCAAATCAATCTCTTCTTTGCTCGCTTGTCTCCACTGTGATAAAGCTTTTGCTTCTCCATAGTTTCTTGGCTCGTCATCTATAGAGAGTAAAAGTTTCTCACCTTCCAGTTCGGCTTGGAGAATGTAATCGGCAAATCTTCTCGGCTGTTGCGTCTCGCGTGTTGATCGCCGAAGAGGAGGTTGGGCATTGGGCTGAGTGTTTGCGTGAGGCTGGGCGTTTGTTTCTTCTTGATATTCATTGTTGCTGGCTTCTCCCATGTCCGTGTGATCATCAATCTCCTCATTCTCGGGGAAATGTCCATCATTACTCCCGGTTTCGTCGAGATCACCTTCTTGATTTTCATTTATCACCACGGGACCTTCTCCAGCATCAATCACCTCGCCCCATCGTACCTCAAACATCCCTGGATCCCTTCTTGGTCCACTCGTATTTTCTTCCCAGCTCCAGCTCGTCCTCTCGTCAAACACAACATCTCGGCTCACAACCACTTTTCTCGCCAATGGGTTGTAAAGCCGATAGGCTTTAGTACCGGGCTCGATTCCTAGATGCACAAGTGGCTGTGATCGATCATCTAGCTTCTTGAGATTTGTGGCTTGAATCTTTGCATAAGCCTTGCACCCAAAGACTTTTAGATGATCGATATTAGGCTTATCTTTCCTTAAGAATTCGTATGGCGTCATGTTCTCCAAGGCTTTTGTGGGTATCCTATTTATCAAATAGGTTGAGTGGCGAACTGACTCTCCCCATAGATAATTAGGTATTCCCATGGCCTTTAACATGCTTCTTGTCATCCCCATAAGCGTCTGGTTCCTCCGTTCCACAACTCCGTTTTGCTGCGGAGTATACGGAGCTGTGGTTTGTCTCTTTATGCCGTTTAACTCGCAAAACTTGTTGAATTCCGATGATGTGAATTCACCTCCTCTATCCGTTCTCAGCGTGATAATTCTTTCTCCAAATTCCTTCTCCACAAGGTTTTTGAATGCCTTGAATTTCTCAAACGCCTCACTCTTCTCTTTCATTAAGATAGACCACATGTACCTAGAAAAATCGTCAATAATAACAAAAATATACTTGTTATTGACAATTGTTGGTGGCAATATCGGGCCACATAGGTCGGCATGTAGCAGCTCCAGTGCCTTAGAAGCTCGGAATGCTCCTTTTGGAAAGCTCCTCCGAGTTTGCTTCCCAACTAAGCATGATTCACACATCCTCTTCTCATCACTTATTTGCGGTAACCCACGGACCATCTCCTTTAGAGACATATCTTTTATTGTCTTAAAACTAACATGACCAAGCCGTGCATGCCACAGCCATGTTTCATTGTCAAGACTCAAACCTAAACACATAGGTTTACCAATCAAGAGACTAACCTTGTACAGCCGGTTTATTGATCGAGATACTTTGACCAAGAGCTGTCCGCTCGGGTCATGAACCGTCAAGAACTCGTGGCTCATCCTCACATCACAGCCGCTCTCGGTGGCTTGTCCAAGACTTAGGATATTGCTTTCTAAGCTTGGAATGTAGTAGATGTTATTAATGAGCTTTTGCTCACCACGCTTTCCTTGAAACAATATCGATCCTTTTCCTTCTATACTTACGAAAGAACCATCCCCAAACTTCACTTTGCCTTTGATTCTTTCGTTGAATTCTGAAAAATAGTGTTTCTTACCCGTCATATGATTACTCGCGCCATTGTCAAGATACCAAACGCTCTCAGCCATCTCACTTGACTCAATCTTCTGCGGTATCACACATTCCTCGTTTAAGAAAACTATTTCATTAATATATAGGGCTTCATCGGCTTCTTCCGTCTCTACCTTGTTAGCTTCTTGATTCCTTTGTGGTTTCTCTGGACATCTTGATGCATAGTGTCCAGCCTTCTCACACCGATAACAAATCACTTTAGACTTATCTCTTGGTTGGTCTACTTGATTTTTTCGGTCATCGGCGGCGATAAAAGAGGTTCTTCCTCTTCCTCTTCCTCCACGGAATCCTCTTCCACCACGTCCACGTCCTCTTCCTCTTGAGTTCATGAACGTTTGCTGATTGGTGTTACTGAATAACAACTTGTTTTGATCCCCGAAGTTCTCCTCATCGAGAATTCTCTCCTCGTATGCTTTAAGTCTTCCGATGATGTCTTCAAAACCAGTTTTATTCAGATCAAGGACTTGTTCAAGAGAAGCTATGATATGAATGTATCGATTTCTTGGTAAACTATTGAGAAACTTCTTAACCAGTTTAGTCTCATCAATCGTTTGGCCAAGAGAAGCCGACTTTGATGCTATCTCCGATAGCTTGCCCGCGAAGCTATCGATAGTATCGGTTTTTACCATCCTTATTCTCTCAAATTCAGACATCAAGGTCTGTAGTCTCGCCTCCTTTACACGCTCAGCTCCCAAATTTCTTGATTTAATCAATTCCCAAATCCTTTTTGAAATCTCTTGGTCGCCGACTTGAAGGATAAGGTTTTCGGGAATTGATTGAAACAATAATCCAATTGCCACATCATTCTTGTCGGAGTCGTTAGAACCAGGTTCTATTGTCTCCCACACCTTATGAATCCGCAATAAGACCTTCATCCTCATGGCCCATACCGTGTAGTTGGTGGTGGTAAGCATGGGACATTGAATGGATGAAGGAACTAATTCCTTCGGCCGCGAGGAAGTCACGACGTCACCCATGGCTCGGCTGCGTCGTTCGTATACTCTCAACGGGGAAGCGATGGTTCCTAACTCGGTCGCTTACTCGTCCTCTCGTTCAAAGCTACTGCTCTCTCAAACCTCAAGCTCTGATACCAATTGTAAGATTTCAAATAAACTCAGCTTTGTATAAAGAACAACGTATCTTTATTATGTTAAGAAAATAACTCAAAACTTAACAACACCTAAGCTCTAATATTTGTGATAACTTAGATCATTACTCGACTAAGCTATATATAGGGATAGCACACCTTTCTTTTCCTATTTCTATTAAGAATAGATAACTCCTACTCCTAATTACATTAGAGAATATCCTTTAAGTCTAACTTATACAAAATACGACTTTATCTCGTATCTTTAGACTTTATCTCGTATATTGTTGAAGATTATCCAACAGCTGAAAGCTTTTCTGACAAGATCTTCACTTTCAATGTCTTGTTGCAGACAAAGATCTTCACTTCTGCCTCCTCCACAAAACTCATCTTCCCACATCAACATCCTTAATCACATACACACAAAAAAGAACAAATTGTTTCAGAAAGAGATCTTGGGTTGAAACAGAGTGCTCTGTTTGTATCTCTCTTTCTCTTAAAAACAGAGGAAAGAATAGAAAAGACAAAAACTCACAAGCTTCTAAGTGCTTCATGAAATATCATCATTCCTACAGCATTTTTGCTTCTATCTCCTCCTCCTCCTCCTCCAACTTCTGAGCCCACCATGTCTCTCTCCCTCTTTGTCTTTTCTCTCTTTCTCTTCTCACAATTCTCCAAAGGCAGAGCTTCGTTTGCTAAGAATCATAACAACAACTCTTTAAGTTCTTTAACTCTTTAGCTTTCTTCAGACAGAGTTTCTTTTTTTCCCAAATATTTTAATGAAAGGAAAAGAAAAGAAAAAGAAAATTATGTTATCTTTCTCTATGAGAGCAAAAGAGTTTGTTAACCACAGAGTTTTGTATCTCTCTTACTTTCTCTCACTACTGTTCTTCTGTTCTGAGTCTTTTTTTTAGTGAACAGAAATTAAATTAATCGAAATCCCGACGACAAGGTAGGGTTTAGCCGTTTAGGGATATTTATATTAATTATTTGTTGAAATTATCAGTAAATATGATTTCTTTTAAGGTTTTTATCAAGGTTGTCATATTGTCATCTCCACTTATCGAGTTGCATACATAAGCATTTGGTCCACCTATTTTTATCAAACTTGTACTAGTTTTAAATTTTAATTTTTTATATATCTTTATTTAGTGACAACTAAATCTTATGTGAAATTTGTGTATGAATATTTCAATTGTTTTTTCTTTTTGATAAAAGGTATTCTATTTAAAACTTGTAAAAATATTACATAAGAGCAACAATAGAAGTAAGACAATAAGGAAGGATATGAAAATATATATACTTCAACTCAAACACAAGGAGCCTTCAACGAGAGCAAGGAAGAGCCGTGAACCAACAGAACCAACGACAAACGACGGCATATGAAGAGAATTGTCATTCAATACTCTCTTAGAACATCCTAGTTCACAACATGCCGATAGGACAACCAATCTTGGAAAAGGACCAACCAAATAACTCAAACATCTCCTCCGATCGTAATTGATAGGCGGAAACACAGACACAACCAAGTAAATGAATCCACCATCTTGCCTGAGAGAGAAGCAAAACCCAAGAGTACCCCAAACCAAACTGACAGACCTCAAAAACAAGAAACCGAAGCTTGAAACTCACTTAGTGACAAAGAAAAAGCCTTTGCAACCATCTAGCTTAAGACAAAAATCAAGGCCTGAAGACGACATCATACCACAACTCCATTGAAATGAAGGCGATAGCACAATGAAGACCAAAGACTGACCCCTTCAGTAACCTTACCTCATCGACACTTTCCTGGCTATAAATACTTAAGACTACATCAATAACCAATCATTACAGAGCCACCAGACTGATGAAGGAAGAGGAGACCACCGAAGCACTAAGTCTCAACCGACTAGGATAGGGGGAGGGAGAAACAGAACCTAACCAGGGAAATCGTGGCCCCGGGAAACCTCAAGCCACAGTCGGCCATTCCAAGACGCAAAGAAGAGAAGAGAAGAACCTAGGATGTGACCGAAGGGAACCTACAGATACCGAAGACCAAAGAAATAACAGAGCAAGGTCCTACCGACTGAACCAATCAACAACGCAACACATAACATGGGAAACAACCAAGGTTTGACTGGCACAGAGAAGAGAAAAAGAGGACTCAAACTAGAAGGAGAGAGTAACATACCAAAAGAGTCACATCAACTCGAACTAGTAGCAGGCGTGAAAAGAGCCGCCGCAGGGAGACAGAACAGGCTACATAGAAGGGGAGGAAAGAACGAAACCAACCGGAGTAACTCAACATCTAAACTTGAGTTTGAACTCCCAATATAAAAGTCTATGTCCTTCTGTGTTTGCTCCAGTAGCGGCTGAAAACCCGAACCGTAACATATGGTGGCAAAACATTTACAAGATCAATGACGTAAGAAACGCATAAACTCTCCCGAGGATCGGAGGTTAGTTCATAAGCCCAAGACACACTCAAGTTCTTAGTAACAGAGTCATATGAGATCTTTGCATGACCAATATCTTGGCTATGTGAGCTTGCATTCCAAGAAGTATAGTTAGAAGAAACAAGCGAGTTGTTATTGATCCCCACATGAGTTCCAACAGTCGAAGGATCCCATTCTTGGTTATTGAATGAGTCAAACTCGATATGAACCAAAGGAAACGAAGATTTGTAATCATCGATTCGAGTAAAAAGACCCAAGAAACCACCAGCTGAGTTCACAGAGAGTTGAATTCCCAGAAGTAAGAAAGAAGCAGATCCCATGACCAAACTTTGAGAGGTTACGTGTATCAATTCTAAAGGAGAAACTGGTATTATAATCTGTAGGCTTACCAGTTCTAGGATTCCAGATAGGCACCTTCTCAGCATAAGTAACCCAACCAACACGAGCTATACATTCTACATTGTTGAAGTTCACCGCTGCATCAGACGTTGCATCGCCATGGTATACCACATTCTCAGGATCACCAGGACGAAAACTCGTAAACTTAAAGTTAAGTGAATCAACAACGAAAGGGAGACCAAGGATAAAGGAAAGTAACACGATTGAGTTTACCATTTAAGGAGGAAGAAGAAAGATTTTGAGAAACAACAGAACAGAGCAAAAATTGCTTGTCCAAAACATAATCAATTCAAGAATTTAATACATAATTCATAGAAAAGGTCCATTTTTTTTTTTGTGACAGGTCCTTTAATGTTGATTCGAGTTTTTGAGACTATGCTATGAGTCTTTTGGCATTATAGGATTAAGAAATAGGTGAAAGTTGCGAGATTGTGCCAGAAACTTCAGTTTATATATTATTTTAAATGATAAAAACGGTTTTAAACCTAGAACAAATCAACATCCATGTAAAATATCTTCCATGACAGAATGGAAACGAGCAAATTCTTGAATATTGGAACTATAAGTTATATATTAAGCCAATTATAAACCATTTTTAATCAGTTATGGTCCCATAGCTACTTCACTTGTGTGTGGGAGGATCTAAAATGATGCGTGAACATCCGTCTTTAAGAAGAGGAGGGAAGAACGGTTTTAGCGGAAACATTTTTGGCCAACATTTTGCATCCACAGCCGAAAACGCCTTGCAACACTTTGGTCCAACATTACCAAATTTTCCTGTGGCAACTGATTTGTAGATTTCAGTTACGCAACCTTCAACACTTACGAGTGATGACAAACATTTTGTGAGATTGATTGTAGAACCAGGGATGATAGGGATGACGGGGAATTGAAGTGTCGTGTGTGCTGGAGCAGCTGCGGGGAGAATCAGAGTTTGTGTGCTGATGCGAGAGCAACTATCTTTAAGAAGAGGAGGGAACACTGGATTCAACGGAAACATTTTTGGCCAACACTTTGCATCGACTTTCGCAAACGCCTTGCAACATGTGTGTCCAACGTTTTCAAACTTACCAGTTAAAGCAAATTTCAAGATTTCAACATTGCAACCTTGAACGTTGAATAGTGATGACCAACATTTTGTGAGATCGATTGGTGAACCAGGTAAAATCAGGGTTTGTGAGCTGATGTGAGAGCAACTATCTTTAAGAAGAGGAGGAAACAATGGATTCAACGGGAACATTTTTGGCCAACACTTTGCATCCACTTCCTTAAACGCTTTGCAACATGCGGATCCAACGTTTTCAAACTTACCGGTTAAAGCAGATTTCAAGATTTCGATATTGCAACCTTCAACGTTGAAGAGTGATGACCAACATTTTGTGAGATCAATTGGAGAATCAGGAATGAGAGGAAATCGAGGTGTCACAAGTGCCTCGGCTAGCCCCGGCCTCAATAGGGTAGTGACACACAGAGCCACGACTAGAATCGCGGAGAAAGAAGCTTGAATCCTACCTTCCATTGCAACAACTAAATCTTTGTTTTTTGTTCTTTTTGCTATCTAGACAAGAGCAAGTTGTTTGAGATGATTTTGTGGTATCAGAAGAAAATAACTATTTATAGTATAAACATTATTGAATAGAGTGAGTTTATTTGAAGAGTTACACTTTAAAAATCGTCTGTTATTACAACTTTTCAATTAAAACATTGAAGTGTTATACTTTACAACCAGAGAGTAACTTAAGTTTGGGAGATTTTCGTTTAAAACATAAATTCAAATAAATATGTCGTTTGAATGTAAATGCACATAAGTTATAACGGATGCATTCATATTTGGGCGTTTTTGGTGGCTTTTAACCATGAACAATTCCAAGGTTATTTTTCCCATGGGCCAATGTGAAATAGTAAGAGGCCGAATATAGCAATATAGCGTCCTTAATTATCCCCTTTTTCTAGGATTTTTTTTTCTGCATTTCTTTCACATATTTTACGATTTGAAAATAATTACGGATTGAGACTCTAGACCATGATAAAATTATCTCCCAAAAGCGAAAGCATGGTCTCATCTCCACCATCATAATCTACAATATCCTGCTCGTGGATGTCATGTGACGAGCCGTCAATCTTAAGCCTCATCAATATTGGACGACCCCTTTATGTTTATATCTAGGTCTATGCATAATATCCGGATCTGAAGATTTGAACCGATTCAAAAAAGTGGTTTATATCGATTTCAGTACCTCTAAAATACTCGAAACGGGTATTGTTTCATATATTTCAGATCTTGGTTTGAATAGTGTTATCTGAGAACCGAACCAATATTCAAAAATATCCGAAGTCAAACTAAATTTCTAAATCCCTTTTTAGCTTTTTTGATACTCTTGGTTGTTTGAAAATTTTGGATGTTTAGAGTGTGTTTTACTTTGGTTTTATGTAATGGTATGGTTTCACTTTGGTTTTATGCATTGTTCAAAAATAGAAATTTCGTCATTTAATCTGATGTCTTTAGTTTTTTTTTTAATAGATTTTTGGGTATTTCGGACAAAAAGTAATCGAACAGAACTGTAACCCAATTTTTTTTGTTCTTCAATTAAATCATCTGAACCGACATGAATTTAAAGGTTACAGAACCGAAATTCAAAAATACGTGAACGGTACCTCAATCCATATTACTAAAATATTCAAAACTTGAAATATCTGACATAAATCCGAACTGATATCTAAATGCGAGACCTATTTATATCTAATATCTTTGTCCCAAATTGTATCAACCTAAAATTTTTCATTAATTAGTGATAAGATAGAGAATGATTTTTTTATTGATCAATAAACGACATACAAATATATATATATATATATAAGGGTTAAACCTATTTTAACTAGATTTATGACTTATCAAATCTTAAGATATATATCTAAATTAATTTAATCATTATCACAATAATATTTCTAAAATATTTTTTGGTTTGGACTTTACGAATTTTACTTCATAAACGGACTATGACGTCGGTAAAATACATATATTTCTCTCCAAGATATCTCTAATATCTATAAGTGCAAAAATGCTAATTAATCAATTTAAACCATTACAATTTTGATTTAATTTAAAATTATCTACTTTTAATTGAAATTTTATCTTTTTGTTACAATTCTAAGAGATAATTGTGATATTTAATAAATATATATTATATATATATATTTGTTAGTAGTGATGCTTTAGGATATATCTCCATAATTTAATATAGTTTGGTAGATTTATAAAAAATTAGTCTTAGGTTAAAAAAGGCAAATGAGAAAACAAAACGTCAATAACAAAAGAAATGGAAATGGTAGATTTTCATTATTGACAAAAATGTAAGGCAAATTCCGGAAATGGAAGGAATAGATACTTTAAATCAAATAAAAATTGGAAACCAATCAAAAAAGGAAAACTAATAAACAATTTCCAAAGTCTCTCCTACGTAGGACCGCTTCAACTCCCTAAATTATACATATAAATATAAGAATATCCGACTCTCATTGTACCATAAACATAATAGGTCTCTCTTGTCACCGTCTCTACAACATGGAAGTTGTTCCAGAATTCAACTACCAAGTCGAACGTAATCCAAAACCCGAAAAAGTTGGCAAAGTTGATCTCAATCTAACTTTCGTCACACCGATCAACATGGAGCCGATACTAACTCGGTCTAGCTTTTCATGTTCATTACTTGCCAAAGAATTCATTGAAGATGACGACTATCTTAACAAACAACAACTTCATTACTTCTTGACAGAATCTGGAGTTGATAGACGAGATGCTGTCTTGTTAATACTAAAGTTCATTAGACTTGCCCGTGAAGTAACTTCCTCGGTTATATATTGTCCACGATATGCTTTGTTAATGTGGTTGACTCTTGATGTTGTTCCTTTGAGTGAAGAATCATACCTTGAAGAGATGAGGAGACCATACCCCGATGATTATCGAATTGAAGAGAAGATTCAAGCTTCGGTCGATGATTATGTAGAATCATACATCGATGAAGAATCATTCCTCGACGACTTTCAAACTGAAGAGATGATTCATGCCTCACGCGATGAATATGAAGAATCATTCTTCTATGACTCTCAAATAGAAGAGGCGATTCCAGCCTCACTAAATGAGTATAAGTTTAGACCTGCTAGCAAGTTAAAGGGTCAAATCCTTGAGGAGGAGAACATACAAGAAAAAACGAGAGACATCTCTATTGCTGACCAATGCACAATATACAAGAGTAAAAGAGAGACCAGCTCTAATTATGATCAGTGCACAATTTGTTTAGAGAACTTTGATTCCGAACGAGAAGTTGTTACTTTACCATGTGGTCACGTATTTGACAATAAGTGTATTGTGGAATGGTTAGGTGTAGGCCACGTTTGTCCATTGTGTCGATTCGAGTTTCCATGTGAAGCTGATGAGATTCTTCAAACTCAAATAACTAAAGTTCTCTAACTAATATGCATTCACACTTCGGCTTTTTTATGGGTTTATAACATAGGGATCAATATAGGGGTTTTGAAATGATTAATTAAACACTTAGCTATGATCACCAGGATTTGTGCTAGTAACCTTGTTACTATTGTACCAACAGTATGATATTCTTTTGTTAAAATTTTTTTTTTGCACCCATGATATATTTCATCCACAAATAAAATACTTTCTATTTATACTATTATTGTTATGGATACGAGAACATTTTTAGAAATGCAAAGTACAAACACAAATTTATGTGGTTCACCAACGTTGTGTTGACTACGTCATAAGCAAAAAAAAACAAATATCTTAGTATATAAATTGTATTTTTATGAGAGTTGGACATGTATTAAAATTGTAATTAAAGAAATTGAAACATGAATCGGTCAATTAGTTATAGGTCGGCACGGATCAAACAAAAATAACTTTTTACTAGATGATAACCCACACTTAGTAGCGCGGAAAAATGCGGGAAAATGTCTGCTTTATATTTCCGTCACCGGAGAATTCTCTTCTGCCGGATCTGCTATAGCTTTGATAATCGATGCCTTTGCGTCGGAGTACGTGTCATGTTTCTCCAATGACGTTGTTGCTCATGCCTGTGTGACTTTGCTACTTCATCACACCTTCCTGCTCCACCACCGTCACTGTCACCATGTCAACCTCGTGATAAGTAGATCCCTAAACTAATCATCCCTAAATAAAATAAAAACTCTTTTTTTTATCTATAAAAGAAAATGGTTCAAAATATTAAAAAATGCATTGGATTAGGCGTGTCAATCAAGTGTGAATTGGATTGAGGAGGAGGTTAAGCATACCTGAGATGACAAAGGAAATACTTCAGTAAACTGAGACTCTACCACCGGAGACGCGACTGGGTTGGATATTTCCGACCTAATGTCATCATTTGAAGATTCCTTCGGTTGTCTCTTGTTGAAATGAAGTTCTTCTTCTATATTATCTTTTTCAATACAAAGACGGGCCTCTTTTCAATTCGCTATTTGTTGCTGAATTCAAGATATATAACATCACAAATTATAAACAATATGTATATAAAAAGTGCCAACTGAAACAAATTAATTAATTAAAAACAACAATTAAAACAAAACAAAAATACATATAAAATTTAAAGAGAAAAATGGATGTTTAGTTTAATAAGATGATTTGATATTTATATAGCATGCGAATTTAGAGATTTGTAAAGAAAAATATTATGTTTAGCTTACTACGAAAGTTTAAATTTTTTAAAATTAAATAAATTAAAAACATGAGCAGTATTTTTGAATTCAAATTTTGGTTCTCAAGTTAGATTTGATATCAAAAAATCAGATTTAGGAAAAAATATTTTGTGGATCTTAATTTGATATATAAAATAAATTCTAATTATTTGCATGAAATAATATAAAAGATCTTAACATAAAATCCGAAGTTGATATGTATTTTTTTCAAAATAATTTTAATTCTCGTCTATAATTTAATTTGAATTTATTCCACTGATCTAAATTTATTTATTTATAATAAATTTTATTTTTAAATTTTAATTTAAAATCAAATCATATCAAATATTTTAATTTTTTAATATAGGTATAGAGATATTAAGTAGTTTACAAAATCGGATAAAATCTAATTTATTAATTTCTAAATTAAAAATAATTATTATTCATAATTATTATATAAATTTATTGTGGACATATTATCTTAGTAAATATTCTCATCTAATTTAACATTTGCTAAAATTAAAACAAATAATGAATTTAAATTATGATCAAAATAGTTAATTAAAGTTTGACATATAAATATTTTCTACTTTAACAAAATATATAATTGTACATGAATAGAATGATAAATATTAATTTTTGATAAATAAGTCTAATTTAGAAACTATTATTTAAATGTACCATATTATTTATAAAGTAATAATATAATCAAAATATAAAATTTAATTTTATATTTTTCGTTTATATTTATTAGGAGAGAGAGAAAATAAGTTTTATTTTTTCGAAACTAATAATTATTTAAAAGATTCAGTTTGGATTTTTATTGAATTTTTAAAATTTTATTTAAAATTTTCGTTCATATTTATTAGGAGAGAGAAATAAGTTTTATTTTTTAGAAACTAAGAATTATTTAAAAGATTATGTTTGGATTTTTTATTGGATTTTGGTTGCATAAATATTTGACTATTTTAACCTTCTATTAGTTGTTTAATTTAGTCTTAATTTTATAAAAATACAGTGGTATTTTATGTAATATAACACATAAAAACTGGTCAAAATGTTTAGAGAGTTGATTAAATAATATAGTAGTAGATTTTTTAACCAAATATAAAAATTAACAAAAGAACATATATACATATACTAATTTACATGTATGCCTAAAATAAATTTTATTTTATTTTCTTTGATCAAATAGGAAAACTAACAAAAAAAACATATTTATATAAACTAATTTATATATGTATATCTAAAAAAGAACTTTTGGTATCTTAAGCAAAAAGAAATAGAAAACTAACAAAAAGGTGACATTGTAAACAATGTTTACTATAATTTTTAAATTTAAATTCTGTGTGTAGTTTTTTTGGTCGACTAATTATATGTGTAGTTATAGTGTATGTTTAACATTGTTTTCATGAAAATTTAAGAATTATTTTCTTATTTTTATTTGAATGAAGTTTAATTTAAAGATAGATCATATTTATGTTTTTTCCAAAAATTTGATAAATTATTTCTTATATTCCTATTTGAATTAAATTTATTTTTTGTTTTTATCATATTTGATTTTTAATCTACATAATAAGATTAAAACGAGTTCTCAAATTTTTTTTGTTAATAATATTTTAATTTTAAGCATGAATATCAATAAAATGAATATAATAGTTTAAATAGTAATATATATTGTTAACATTAGATGAATTTATTCACGTAAAACAAAATTATGTAAATAACTATCTTTTCTAGATAAAAATGATTTCTAGCTTTTCTTAAACGATTTTAAGATACATCACCTATTCATTGAAAATTTATCACCTATTAAAAACGATTTTAAGATACATCACATGAATTAAATTTATTCATGTTTTTGCTTAAATTTAATTTATTGAAAATTTTAAAAATCTGTTCAATGGTTGAGTCCTAATCTAATATTAAATTAAATTTTAAAGATTTACAATTGATAAAAACATGAATCTTTTTAGGATTTTAAATTAAAAAAGATATATATATATATATATATAATTAATTTACATATGTTAGCTATAATTTTATCATCAAGACTAACTGGATAAATTTCAAAATAAAATCGTCAAAGATAAAGTTAAAAAAAAAAATATTCTAGAAGATATAAGACAAGCTCAACACAAATCTTATTAGATAATTTCGAAATAAATTTGTGATCAACCGTTCCATCCACTGATCTTTTGAGCGGTCTTATCAGAAAAACCAGATAAAGTTGAAAAATAATATAACATTCTAGAAAATATCAAACAAAATTAACATAAATCTTAGTAGTAAGGTCGGGATAAATTTGGTGATCAACCGAATCATCCACTAATTTCGTGAGTGACCTTATAATGAAGGAAATCGAGCAACCAACTATTAATGTTATGAAGATTAGGAATAAAGTGTGGTACTCTATAACTAGAGAAACCAAAGCACGAGCAATAGACACCAAAAATCAATAGCGAGAATGAAAAAGCATAAGGTTATTAAGAAAGTAATCGAGCAACCGACTCTTAATCTTACGAAGATTAGAAATAAAATGTGGTAGTCTATAAATAGAGAGCCCAAAACACTAAAATCACAAGACTATTAGCAATCAATTTTTGTCATGCCCAAAGTTCATAAATTGATCGATAGTGGCTTGAGTTTTGTTGTTTGATATCGATATTTGATCATTAAAAATACGATTTCATCTGTTTTTCTTGTTTTCAGTACATTCTAATGAGTCGATTATTTTTTATCCAAAAACATCAAATTTTATTATTACTCTATATTATAAATATGATTAGTATCAAATATATTTTAATCTGAGAAAAACATGAAGAAAACTTAAGAAAAAAAAGGAAGAAAACTTATATGTTGCTGAAAACAAAAGCGACATTCAAATTTTGGATTATTACTGTGTAAAACGAGGAAAAAAGGAGAAAAAAAAATGTCAGCTTGCAATTTCATCAAACACTTTCCGTGCAACGATCTTTCCCGCCAAATCCTCAGAGTCAGACCTCGCTGCTTCTTCATTTCCTCTACTTATCCATCCTCCTTTTCAATCTCTACTTCTTCCTCAACTTCGTGCTTTACTGAGTCTTTAGCTGCACCTTACCTCTCAGTTCGTATCCACTGTCCAAAACATGTCGTATGTATCTCTCTCATTCTCCTCCTTAGTAGACAAACCCTAACTAAAAGATTGAAATTTTGACTCTTTTCGTGCTGGGTTTTATTAGGAACCATTCTCTGAGGCGCTCTTGTGTTTTGGAGCGAGCTCTGTAGCTGTAGATGAAGACATCGAAGAAGACGACGAAGATGCGACTTCTGGGTCTTGTCTTGTTTCGAGAGAGGTGAAAAATCTATGAAAACACCAATCTTTTGTATGATTTGAACAAAATAAAGCATTTATAGGAACGATTTTGCTCAGTCCCAGCAAGTTTAGCTAGGTCTAAATGGCACAAGCTTGATCTGTCTGTGTTCTTTGTAGTCTCATCAATCATGCTTGTGCATTCTTTGGTCTTAATCTAGAAGTTTTACTGTAGATATGTATAGAATCAATATTTCCAGTGCACCAAGAGGTGAAAATGTGCATTTCACAAGCTGCAAATTCCATAGGCTTGAAAGAGATACCGAAGTTCAAAGTTGAAATGGGAGATGAACTTGACTGGATTACCAAAAACCAGGTGAGCTTTGAGTTAACAAAAGGAGGGAGCTTTGACTTCTGTTTCTTTTATGAGAACTCGATGCAATAACTGGATTTGTTTGCGGCAATGTCACTTGAAAACTATATCTTTTTGGTTCTTGTTCTGCAGGAATCGTTTCAGCCTGTTGAAATCGCCGAGAGACTTTGGATCCTACCTGAGTGGACATCTCCTCCTGTATGTATAAAACATCTAATCTGAATGTTGAATTCTTGTTATTGCTTAGTCTTCATTAACATAAGAAAGAGCGTTCTTAATTACTGGCTTTTCTGAATATGTATCTCACTCTTTCAGTATCAGCTTATGCAGAGAGATATATAGAACTAATGTATGGTTTAAAGTACTCTTTCGCTATCCTTTGCAAGGTCGCTGAAGCGGTGAACATAGTTCTGAACCCTGGATTTGCATTTGGTACTGGAGAACATCGTACTTCTAAGATGTGTCTATTGCTTCTACAAAGTTTGATTAAAGGCGGAGAAGCATTCCTCGACTATGGTACTGGTTCAGGAATACTTGCAATCGCAGCCCTCAAGGTAAAAATCTCACACCTTTTCTCAGCCTTTCACAAACCAATGCATCTTATTTCAAGTCTTCATGTATCCTTTGTGTATGGCTCGTATAAAATTTGCAGTTTGGTGCTGCATTATCAGTTGGTGTTGATATTGATCCTCTAGCAATAAAATCTGCACGTCATAATGCAGCTCTGAACAACATTCAGTTGGAGAGACTGGAGCTGCACCTTGCACCAAGTGAGAATCGCTCTTCTGGAAATGAAATACCATTGCAAAAAGAACAGTTTGATGTGGTCATTGCAAACATACTCTTGAACCCGGTTATGGAATTGGCGGATCATATCCTTTCATTCGCGAAACTTGGGGCAACCATTGGAATTTCTGGTATCCTTTCTGAACAGGTAAATAAAGAGTTCTATCTATCACATCTCATCTCTCATCGCTCATCATGAGAGTCATGCATTGTTATAGCAAGCCCGCTACCTGCAAGGCATGGGAACCGAGAATAAGACCGCAAACTGACTAATTTAATGCCACTTTTGCAGCTTCCGAATGTAATAGAACGGTACTCTCCCTTCTTGGAGGACATTTCTGTAGACACAATAGATGATTGGGTATGCATGAGCGGTACCAAGAAAGGGGAGTTTATTGATAAATAATCACCTCTTCAGTGGTATATCAGAAAAGAGGCAATAACATAAAGTGCTTAATGATCAGCAAGTAGAGTCACATGATAATCAGACAGTAAGAACAAATCTGCCTTTGTAGAGTTGTGTAAGAGGCTACAACTACATATGACATGAAACTTAAATGTACTCTTCATTGTTGTATCCAAAGATTCAAGTCTATGAAAATTTAAAATTTGTGTTGTCTCTAGTAGTAACCATTGTTCAGACAGCCATTGTGTTTAGATTCTACTATAATAAAAACATAGACTATCTTAATGTCGTTGTTTCACCTCTTGAGTTGTCTTCTTCCCAGAGAAGAGGTCTTCTTAGGAATGTAGACCTTATAACTCACCTATACCAAAAAAAAATCAAAAGAAAAACATGAAATTTTTTGTTTCAACAAACAGTTTGGACTAAGATAGACTTGCCTAGAAACTAAAAGGAAATCAATATTCCAAGCATTGCAGGGAATTTACCTGAACCATTTCTCCACCCCTCATCACAGTCATCGTTTTTTGTTCGTACTGTGACTCATCTTTTGTTTCATCCGTTGTTTTCTGTTCAGACTGAGACCCTCCTTTGACTACATCTAATGTCTCAGTGTCAGCATGAGAAGAAGATTCCGAGTTAAGAGTAGAGCTAACTTTTGTTAGTTCTTTGTTTTCACCTCCAATCCTTGTAGCCAGAGCTAGAGTACTTACTAGACAATTCTTGTCACTAAAACTGCCATTGATGCTCTCTGCTTCAGGACCTTGGCAACCTACAGCTTCTTTCCTGCTAGCAAAATTCAAACTTTCTTGCCCCAATACAGGTCTAATCAACTTTCGTTTAGTTGTACAAGAGCTAATACCAGAAGTAGCTTTAACCTTGGTAGTATCACCAGACTGTTGATCCTGCTGAGGGGTAACATTAGCCAATGATGTTCCAGATTCCTTGACATTAACAACTCGTAACATATCTTGTGAAGTCTCAGGTTCTTTGCATCCTGCAGAAACACAGAGCTTCTGCTCCATGAGACCATGGTCTTGTGATTCCTCAACTTTCTCAGATTCAATTTGCAAAGGTTCTCCTTCTGAAACAGAAGACACCTCTTTTCTTGCTATTCCACTCTTTTGGGTCACTCCACGAAATCTTTTTAGATTCTCCAATGCTCTTTTCTTTAGAATGGCTTCCAGGTCCTCATCTTTCATTCTATTGTCTGGATGAGAAGCTTTGCTACTTTCAGATTTATTACTTTCCCCAAAAAATTCATCATAGCCAACAGTTTTACTTCCGTTGTCATCATCACAAGTTCGAGAATAAGAGATGGTAGTCTCGCCATCTCTCTCATCAGATTCCTCACTATATCCTAACTCTCTATTGCCTCCGCCTGTTAGATAGACATCATGGTCATCTTCTTTCTTTCTCTGATCATTATCATAAGTATATGATACAACAATAATCGATTTAAGCCTTCTAGGATTCTTCTCAGTCATAACTTCATCTTCCACTTGCCAACATTCATCAGGTTCACTATCTCCCTCTAACTCATCTCTACTTCTTCTCCGCTCATCCGTAACCTTACCAAGTCTTCCTCTTTCCCTAGACCTTCTCTTCCCATCACTCTCACTACCATCATCGCTCTGCCCACTACTTGTGGAGCTTGAACTCGAATCTCTCTTACGTCTCTTTCTTGAAACAATCTTCTTCTTCTTCTTCCCTACATGTTCATCCTTCCTCTTAGATCTTTTCTTTTTCTTTACAAGACGAGTATCATCATCATCATCATCACTCTCACTACTAGAATACCTCTTCCGTGATCTCTTCTTGCTCACTTTAGACCGACGCTTCTTATGTCTCCTGTAATCATCTTCTGAGCTAGAATACAAAGAAGAATCAGAACCACTTGATTCACTCTCATCTAAATAGTCTTTAATCCGACGAATCTTCTTTGATTTGTTTCTCTTAGTCTTCTTCTTCTTCACCGATAGCAACTACACAATAAACATGATTCAATGATTCATCAAACCAAGAAACCCCTAATTAAAAGTCAATACTTTAACACAATCAAATCAAAAGTTTCGTTTTTTTTCTCCTCGATCTAAATAGAGATAATGGGTTAATTCATAATCGACTTACCTTAGATGAATCTGTAGAATGTTTAATTTTCTTTGAAGAAGATGAAGATTTGCCCATTGTACTCTCGATGTATCGCTTCCTCTTCTTCTAATAATCTGTTCCTGCAAAGAAAAAGGGATCGAGAAAGAATCGTAAGATTTGAGAACAGTGTGTTTTGTCTTCCGGGAACTATGTAATGGCCTCTCACATGTTATGCCTTACTGAATTGAATTTATCAATTTGAGAAAAGGGGAAAAAACCCTAATTTTTTCAAATTTCCTAATTAGTTACCAAACGGAAGAAGATTTTCCTTTTTTCTCTTTGGGATGTTACTGAAATTTTTTTAATGAGAACCACATTTAAGGAGGAAAAAGAAAAGTAAAAAAGAATTTTAGGTGGTTTATTGGTTAGTGAATTTTAATTAATATGGAAATTCAAATAAAATTTTGTTTTGTTGGATCATTGATTTTGTTTTTATCAAAATCATGTATTTTTAGTTTAGTTTTTTTCAAAAATTATTTGAAAACCGGTGTTATAAAAGCTCCTCATTTGGTTTCAAAATAAATGAGAATTTCTCAATTCTAAGTAGATTTTAAAATAAATTCAAATCCATAAACCAATAGTTTGGGATTTAGGTTTCTAGATACACATCGACAACAGTACAGTTTCTACCAGATTCATTATATGATCATTGATCTAGATAGTTGACAAAAACCCTTTAATAAAGTTCCTTTTTCATGTTTCTTTACCTTTGCGAGAATTGAGAAAACGCAAATTTGATGAGTTATGCAAGAATCTTTTCTTAGTTCATAATCTGAGTCTGATAGCTACATTGATTTGGTTTGGTGTTGAGGCTGCAGCATAACAAAAATGCTATATAATTGTTAAAACAAATGCAATTTTCTTTTATTAGTTTAACTTATCACTGATCAGATCAATTTATTCAAGCTGTTGGATAAGTTTCTACACAAGTAAAACCAAGAGACCTTGGAGGATACTTAAACGACACAGATACACATCTTATATACTAACAAAACCACCTCTGATCTTGACAAGCATTATCCCACAAAAAAAAAGTAAGAATCTAAAGGTAACATTTTAAGAATCTTCTGTGTCGCTTGTGCTACCACGAGTATCGATAAAAACCTCTGTCGATAAATCGATTTCATCCACGATCCTTCCTCTGGAAAAAGGATTGCAATAAACCCAAGTTTATGGCTGAAACCATGGACCTGAGAACTTTAGAAGAGAATATGTTTACCTTTCCAGAACAAATTTGCCTTCTTTATACTTCTGAGCTTTCTCGTGCGCTGATTCCTACAAACAAGAAAGCAACAACGAAATGAGAAACCGCTCCTTAGAAACACGGAAGTGAGACTGAAGAGAAAGAGCAGGTTAGGTGAGATTTACGTATTTCCAGCCAACATTCTGTCCACAACAACAGCAGAAAATATCAGCTACGGTATGCATACCCGAAAGCATCATCCTTTCCTCTAGAGGACCCATACTTATGTTTACCCTGAAATTCAAATTTAACATTGGAATGAACTATACATATATCCAACCCCATTGCAAAAATATTGAATAAGAGAAACATGAAAAGGGTATCAATACAGAGAGACTATAACAAATGCAGAAAAAAAAACAAGACTAGTTATGACTTTTGAGTAACCAGCAAGATTCAGAAAATATAAAAGATCAAAGGCAGTTTCATCTATAAGTATTTGCAATGCGTATAATAGTACAGAAACTGATGGCAATAGAATACTAGAGTCTTGCATTGCTTAATAGACAAAGGAAATTTTCTACTGCTTGACATTGAAGAAACAGAACAAGTCCATAAACACATCGATGGAAGGTTATACTTACGAACGATTGAAGAGGTAAGCCTTTCCTCTACGGCAATGGAAGGACTGCGAAAACAATATCAGTCAGAATAAGGTTTACAATCTCAATGGATAATTCAAAACAAAACTAAAGACAGACTAACCAAAGCTAAGCAAACATTATACCATAAGCTAAAATTTCCTCAACATCCCGTACTTCAATGATAAACCTTAATCTAACACCACAAGAGTTAAAAGTAGAGTCACTCTAAGTAAAAATCCAGCTTAAAATATAAGTTCTTCTAAAACCATTATCCAGAAGAAAAACACAAAACTTGAGAATTTATAACAGTAACTAAATTATCTAAACAAAGTTTTTTTTTTTTGTCATATACATCAATTCCCAAAAAATTCAAACTTCAGTCTCAACATCAATCGCATATTTTCTTAACAATCTCAAGTTTTTTTCTGAGTGATTTATCATATATTAGGGAAGAACTGAGGACCAACTTGCTAAACCAAACAACCTTAGAAATGTTCACACAAAATTCACCAAGAAAACAATTTTTACAAGGAGCTACACTACAAATAGGAATTGAACTAACAAACTCAGAGACAGAGAAAGATGATGAATGATTTACGAATTTTGAAGAAAGATGAGAACTTTGAAATATATATTAAGTTTAAAGAGGAGAAACAAAGTACCCGAGAAACAAGATCATCGGGAAGAGCGAGATGAGTTCTACAGAACCTGCATCTGTAAGATCTTCCTTCAAGCTCCACCGTAAATATCCTTCCCATTCTTCTTCACTGTTTCTCTCTCTCTCTTCTTCACTTACGAAACTCATAAGAGGCCATATAACTGACATATTGGGCTCCATTGGGCCCATTTTCAAACTTTGGTTGCCGGGAAAAAGTCTTCAGTTGCTTTTCTTGACTTTTCTTGTAATATCATATATTATCCGATGTCCCGTTAAGGAACGTCGTCGACACTTTTGCAAACTTTACAGCTAACACATCAGCAAAAGTTTTTTTTTTGTTACTACCTTCGTCTCAAAGATATGTTACACATAATATCGTTTTGATTTTTCTGTACATATTAAATTATATTATCTAAATTCATATTTCTCTGTTTTGACTATAGATTTTTGTCGTAAAAAGTTACTTTATAGCTCTGAAGTGACATTTTTCGAAAAACAAAAAAAAGGTTAAAAGAGTACTTTCCAATTTTATTCATAAGAATGATCTCCTACATAACACCATCTTACTTTAAATTTAAAATTTTAAATAGATGAATCGTGCATGCTGGGATGTGTTACCTTTATCTTCTTTTTTTGGGTTTTAACGCCTAGAAACTATTATTTAATTAATGGTCTACAATATTAATATTCGTTAACTAATCCAGAAACGTTTTTGTTTATTTGATATATAGATGTACTGATGTACACATAAAACAAATTTAGGGAAGGATTTAACATGATCGTCATTAATCGGCATTTTACTGATAAACCTAAGACGCAAAAACTTAAAAACCTTATGAACAATCATTCAAGTACTATAGATAAAACAAGCACATACATACATACATGTACATTATAAAGACATACATCTGTATATATTGCATCAGATCAGACCATGCATTCTTCACGACCCATATCCCTATGCTGACATACAGCTGTCTTTCTTCCCGAAAACGTCCAAGCCCTAGCTTTTTTCCATTTTCCTCCCAGTTTCAATTATTTTCTCTTCTCCAACTTTAAAATTTCTCTTGTTTCTTCTCGGGTGTTTTATTTTTTCACCCTGAAGCTTTAAATACATGATTGATATATCGTCCAAGAACAAGTTCCGATCCCGTACGACGCGTGGACTACCATTTCCATGCACCAATCCCACTCTCTCCACTCATTAGTACGTATAACCACATTGCATGCATGCTCGTATCACGTGCCGTTACTTCGCCGGCCAAGTCCATCAACGGTTGTGCATCCGCCACTCGGCATTATCTGGAGCGTCCAACAGTGTTGGGACCACGGCCACATGAGGAGCCATCATCATCGCCGAAGTTTGATGTTGTTTTTGTTTTATATATTTCTACTCTCAGGTTTTGTCATTTGCCGCGAATCATGCATATTGCCATGTACTTGTATATGAATACTTAGGGCTCTTGTAATTATTGCTAGATATAAATAGAAAATTTAGAGAATATTCTTGCTGGGAAGATTACAAATACTTGAAATTAGTGTTAGTCCGACAAAAGAAAACAACCCTTATATTTTACCTCTTTATGTAGCTAAAGCAGTATTTCTGTAATTTTGCAGATGCCATAAATAAACATTGAACCTATGCAAATTCGTCGTTAATTAGTGCAATATATATAAGACATTTATATGTGTGTGTGTCACAATACCAACTTGGGGCTCTATATGGTGATAACTATCTAGTGGATTCTGCCAAATCATTGACAGAAATTAAAAAAATTTCGTTGGCACATCATCTGAATGTAATTGATTTATTTGACGGAAGTATTGTGAAGTTTTGGTTTAGAGTAAATTGGCATTAAAACAAATTTTCTTTTCACAAAAGTTTGGACCGTTTTAATCACGTGATAAATCAACTGTTGGACGTAATCGGTATGGGCGTAATGACGTACAAAATCAGACGTCTTTTGAAAAATCAAAGTAAAATTTAAATGTTGTAGCCATTCTAGCTGAAGAGAAACAACTAAAAATTTTACTTTTTTTTGGTTTACAAGTGAAAAAGTCAGGCCAGCTGAATTTTCTGCTCTCTTTTATACATACTGTAGAAAAAACAAGTCATTTCATCACTCAGCTGATCTTTTTGTGTAAAATGGCTGATTTATCTTTTGCATTATTTTGGCCATTGTTTTTCGGCCATAACCATTTTTTTAGTTGTTTGGAGAAAAACGTACGTGTTGACTGATATTCTGTCCGAAATTTTTTTTTGCCATCAAACAAATTTTTATGTTTTTGAAAATGTAACCAATGAAATCCCAATATAATAAGCATACATATGTGTACATATATTCCTCTGGCCATAACATCATGAAAATTTGCCATTTAGCGAGCCGTATATGTGAGTCTTATGACTAGGTAGTATAGATTGGTTATGCAACAATAGCAATAATTGATGATGATAGTGATGATGATGTATGGTGGTGTTAACACACATACGTATATATGTATGTACTATACACACGTGAAATGCAAAAGCATAATGGTAATAAACAGAAATATTATTAATGATGTCTCTTTCTACAAATAGAAACTTGAAAGCCATCTTTCTGAAAATGAGGTGGACTGTTGTATAAGATCTGAACTTGGGAGTGGTCCGTTCGTCAGCATGCGCATCATAGTCATCATCCCCGTTTCAAAATCCATAATTTCAACTACTTCTTTGTGGTTTATTTCGTATTTTAATTGTTAAAAATGCATGACGGTAATCCAGATTGGCATTTAAATTATTTGAAGTAATTAACAACATCCGAATGCATTTTATCTTAATTAAGCCAATTAAACCCAAACTGTTGTGTTTGGTCGTCAGATTGTAGCAAGAATACACCTAATTGAAACTGAATTTTTTTTCCAGTTTTGATTGATAGACTGATTAAACCACTGGATTATAGTTGTCAATTGTACTCACTTCTAGGACTTAAAACTTTTGTGTTGGCGATATTGCAAACCGAGAGAACTAATATTCGGCGATCATGTCCTCTCTTATATATGCAACCTTAGTTAGAATAAACAAAATCTACTTGCACCTGTTACATTTGAGCATATATCTAACTAGCTCCGCGACCAACATAATTTTTATTGCTGGAGATGTAAGAGTTGAATTACAGAAACTTATCTATAACTTGCCATATCAAATATACAATGTATCTAGCTAGAGCTAGGCGACCGAGTACTTAAATCTATCTTGTCAGGTAACATATGATTGAAGTAAATATATAAGTGATAACCACTGTCAAATATAATGAGAAACATCAAATATATAAAAGCCATGAAATCAACATAATGATTAACATTACAAAAGGAGCATAGCTTATACATTTTTCTTGCGTACCTTCTAATTAACACGACTGGATACACTTAAAACTACAGAATTAAACGAGACATCAAACTAGGAGCAATATTAAGCTCCTTAATACACATTTCATAATACCATAATCATCCTAGAAATAAATAAAAAACCCTAACGGGAACACAATTATTACTTAACGCATCTTTTAGTGATCAGTAGTTCCAGATGCAATCAAGTCCAGCATGAAGTAGACCAGCCTTTGTCTCGGTCTCTTCATCCGTCGCCTGTAGCCAGTAATTCATCCCGGAGACGCCACTGCCACCGCCTTGGGAAGAAGGCAGATGAACGGAGGAGGTCGTCATAGTGGACGCAGAAGAGGATCCAAAGTAAGGAAACTGATTGAAGTTATCTTGGAACGATCTAAAGTTTGATAGAGTTGAGACATTTCTAGAGACGAAACGAGGTAAAGGGTCAAACACAGGCGGTGGAAAATGGTTGAATGAGTCAACGTTAACGTCTAAGCCCAAGGCAGTTGTAGTATTAGTAGTAGTGGCAGTGGAGAAACAGGACACGTGCTCGGTTATTGCGGTGGCCGTGACGGTTGTGTTGGTGCTATGACCGTCGTAAGAGCAACTGCTATCGGTGTAGCCGAGGAGAGGAGGGAGTGAGACGGAGGAAGGGGAGCTTGGTTGTTCTTGGTAGTTCCTAGAGATGGTCGAGGGTATTTTAGTCTTGTTGGACGCACCTGTACCGCTGCTTACGCTGACAATTGCTTCTGCTCCTGCGGCTCCGGTAGTGAGTAAACCGGTTTTCTGAAAAACCCTAGAGATCACCCATTCATCCTGAAGGAATAAATTAGAATTTTTTAAAACTCAAGTAATTATATAATGTAGATGAGAAAGACAATGTGAGATCTTGGAGATAAGGAGAGTGAAGATTAAAAATATAAAAATAAAAAACCATGGAGTAAAAAGCTTGGAGAGAGGGGAATGTACATTGGACACTACAATGAATATATCTAGGTCAGAAAATCCTGAAGATGTGCATTGGTTCTGGGTTTTGCATTGAGTTTTCCGAAAGTAGGATGTGTTAATATTTTGTTTTTTTCGGAACTATTAATTAATATTTCTTGCTTTAGGAAAACACCATTATGATTGAAATCCCAATACATAAAAACAGCAGATCTTTTCTATTTTATGATCCATGATGCTGGTTCTGTCACTATAAACATAGTAAATAACCATGCCTTTTCAGCCATCAATATTAAATGCGAAAAAGCAAACAAAAAAAAAATCAACGTCACCGACTATGTCACATTCTTGAAAAAAAGTCTTTAACTAAAGAAGATAAAGTTATTAATCAAACAAAAAAGAGGTTTAATTAAAATACCTTAGAGCTTCTTGAGATGAAATGGTAAGAGAATTTGCCTTCAAGACGGTATTCATGCATAACCCAATTACTCTTCTCTCCTTTAGGAGCTCTTCCTTTGTAGAAGACAAGAGTCTTCTTCATCCCAATGAGTGCACAAGTCTTGGAGCTATAAATCTCTCTGTCTTTTCCGGTAGCTTTCCAGTAACCAGCCTCAGTTGCTCGGTTCGTTCTCAGTCCCGTCGGATATTTCCGGTCACGAAGGCTAAAGAAGTACCATTCTTTCTCTCCCATCTTAGCTCTCCCTATATGAAATTAAGAGTTATAAAGACTTCAAGAACCTTAATTACAATAATAAGTTAGTTAAGTTAGTTTTGTGTTTTCTTACCGGGAAGTTGCCAAGGCTCACACTTGTTGAGATCAACTTCTGCAATGGCACGGCTTGAGAAGCAACCGTCGAGGACCTTGCGGAGGAGGTAATGAGTGATGAGCTCTTCGTCCGTAGGATGAAACCTGAAACCTGGCGGAAGATATTGGCTGTCTCCGCCGTGGTCGTAGTGGTAGTATGGAATGTCCATAAAGAAAAAAGATCTAAAACTTAGGTTTTTTGGGGAGAGATAAACCCTAAGGAGACCCAAATGATTTGCAGAAGAGGATAACTATCTTAATATAATGGATGGTTCTTGAGTAAGGGATGTGGTTATAATGTGGATGGATATTTTTATTTTGTTTTATTAATTTTCTTTTTTCTTTGATACATTGGGATTTGATAAATCAAAAACGGCGAAATAGAGGGAGCTTTTTTTTGGTAGTGAAAGTAAATATTTCTAAAACTAAAAAGAAAAAAAAAAACCAAAAAGTCATAGAGATAATAATTATAATTAAAAAGACAGGTACGTCTACTCTTTCATAGGAATCTGTGGTTTTCTCTGCCTTGTCTTGTAGTAAAGAGAGCAAAGCCAAAGTAGAGTTTACATCATATTTTTGAGATTATGGATAAAAAAAGTTATAGACTCGAGATTTTCATTTTTAATAAAAGAGTTTTTTAAAAAATCATGAAGCATCCGTATTTTATTTTAAGAAATTATTTTAAAAACGAGGAATGGGCTCTTGTTTCTATCTGAGTATGCGTGCGTGCATGAGGAAAAGTGCAGTGGTATTCTCTGTCAGTGATGAAAATAAAAGAGGATGCAGATTGTATCTTTATTTTTATTATAGTGAATCCTTCTTTTTTTTGTCTACAAACTTGATTTTTGTTTTTATTATTGTGTTTGGAATATAATATTATTTATTGTACATACAACGACTAATCGAACAATAGTAATCGATACATTATTATTATTAGCCATATACATTAGTTATTTGGAAAGCCAAGAGTTTCATTTTATTTTTAATAAAAAAATTGGATATTATATCGATAAGGCTGTTTCAAATCTTGGAGTGTCAGCACAGTACATGATTATTTTATCAAAAAAAAATTGACAGAGACTTCGTTACTACACGCCACCACCTTCTCCACCTTTCACCTCTCTCTCTTTTTCTTATCTCGATTTTCTTATCTTTTTTTTTTCATTTCCCATTTTTTGTTCTTGTGATGGGGGTTTTAATTAATTTTATTGCTTCAATTATAAAATAAATTCCAAGAAATAAGTTTGAGTTTTATGATTTTGGTCATGCAATGAGATTTATGATTTCATAGTGAACAATAATTGCATCAAAATGTGATATATACCAAATCAGATATTAATGCGGCCTATTTTTTTAGTTTTCTTAATTATTAGAAAGAAAGAAAAAAACATTCTGCTCTCCCAAGTTGCTCATCGAATACAACATATTATTGTAGGAAAAAAAAATCAAATAAGCAATCACAAGTTGTTTTACTACTTGTTAATCCAATTTTGTTGATTATTACATAACAACACATTATCGCAGAAAAAAATCAAATAAGCAATTACAAGTTGTGTTACTACTTGTTAATCCAATTTTGTTGATTATTACAAATCCACTAATACCTCAAATATTCTTTTGTCAACCTAAACAATATATAATCTTTTTAAGTGAGATTCCTTAAACTTATGAAGTCTCATACAAATGCATCAAAAGATTGTGGAGAGGGCTGACTCTTACGCACGTAAACCCAATATTGGAAATATATTCAACAAAGTGAATCACAATTTGTTATAGTGCAAGGGAGGAGAGGTGATTCTCATCACGAGCATAGTAATGCCTTCTCCGATAATCGTACAAATGTGTGGAAATACTTTAGTTGAAGCTCTAAACTAATATCTTAAAAACTATACTCCATTTAAGCAACTCATTAGATCACTAATGCTCTTAGTATTCTTTCTGAGAGTTTTATTAGATATGTTTATGGCCTGAATACAACTTGATACGTGTGGTTGGAGCTGGAAGAACACTTTAATAAATGTTTTTTGCACTCGAAAATTTTCTATGTTCAACACGCTCTGTCGTCTTACTAAAGCAGAAAAATCTCACACAGATGGAAACCAATATCCATAATATGGAAATCGAGGTCGTGGTAAGTCCATTATTCCAATGGACATTTTAATAACTACAAAAGTAGATAAATTCAGTATTTTACGAGGGTAATATATCACCAACATATTTACTAGAGATCCAACACCTCTTCCTCATATGGTTCTTGAAACCACAATCAGCAGACTGGATCTCGCCTCATATGTCAAACTTGTAAGCATGTCAAGTTTTTGGAAAAGAAAAATTTGGGGTTGTAGCTCTTATTGAACATCTAAAAAACACAGTGCAAGCTAGACAAAAAATATTGGGATTACAATGACATTGTTACAAAAAAAAAAAAGGGTTAAAATCATGTTTTTTACAAATAAAAATATGGTTTTACATCCAGTTTTGTTGTTTCTTAATGAAAACCAACCCGGTCACCAATTTGGTACGCGGTTGAACATAGTCTTCTACTACTGGGTCGGTTCGGTTTCAGAAACACTGGTTTGGAGTTATCGCGTGTGTAAACGTAATAATTATACCATTAAAATTACCATCAGGACATGCTAAGACTATTACACCTGCTTGTACGGTTTGATATTTATTACTGTCTTGAAATTTGTAGGTCTATCTATATGTCTGTTTAGACATATCAGCAAATGACAGTAACTTAATCTAATTAATAAGATCCGTTCTCGTCTTTTATATAAAGTAAATTCTACGAATATTAGAGAAAAATAATATTATCAAAAGCTATGAACAGAAGCAACAGAATTGTAATTGTAAGTTACATATCTATGACATTGAAAACATGCTTTGTGGCTTGTGCGCCAGAGTGCTAATTGTCTAAAATTGAAAACAAAGGTCATAAAGTCATAAACTGAAATGCTCAGCCGACGCAATTACAAATTCGGCGGAGAGTAAGCCGATTCATGCATGAACTTGGTCAATGTGTTAATTTTATACATGAACTATACCCCAGTGCAGATTTATACATGAACTATCATAAAATTTGAATTCGCTACATTAACTAACGTTATTATGCAATCTTATACATATTGACTAACACTGTTAAATTAACATTAAAACTGGTGACATGGCATCCCACGTGGAATCCACGTAACACATGACGGAAAAAAAATTGTTGGATCTTGGATTCGAATTCAAGACCTTTTAAGTGTAACTTTCACTTGTAAACCAGTTATGCTATTATGTTTCTTGTTATTATGTTAAACACAAGAAACATAATAGCATAACTCGTTTATATTTGTGTGTTTAACATAATAACAAGAAACATAATAGCATAACTGGTTTACAAGTGAAAGTTACACTTAAAAGGTCTTGAATTCGAATCCAAGATCCAACAATTTTTTTTTCGTCACGTGTTACGTGGATTCCACGTGGGATGCCATGTCACCAGTTTTAACGTTGATTTAACAGCTGTGAGATGTGCCGAGTTGCGTGAAGTCACCAACGGCTCCTGTCTCTCCTCCTCTTGGGCCATGATGGGCCAGAAGACATTAAGAAGCTGAATATGTGTGGGCTTTGGCATAAACACATAGACCCGTTAACACTTAATGGTAAGTGTATTTTGTGTGTTTCTTGGATCATAAGTAATCATATTTCTAATAGGATTACAAGAGGCAAAACCAATTCAAGATAGGAATGGAAGTCTACAACACACACTATAAATAGAGGCACAAGGTCTTCACAATAAATCATCCACAAAAAGAGAGAAAGAGAAGAATAGAAGACTAGAAGAAAGATCTAAGCCTTCGGTAAAGAGGGTTTAGTATTTAGGAGTCTTTGGTGAGTGATTCTTCTCGGGGTTCTTGTTGTTCTTTGTCTTGGGATCGGGATTAGGGATATGTGCCATATCTCCTAAGCACAACATCACATTAGAGCTCTTCTTGGTGAGGTACCTTTCATCAAAAGAGCAAGAGAGTTAGTGTGAGTGAGTGAGATACCAAAGAGATCAAAGTGTAAACAACAAAAGCGTTTTAGTGGAGTTAGTAAGCGAGGCTTACTCGAGACGTACTCTCTAGTTTGAGAGGAACTCGCTAATTTCTTGTTCTTGGTTAACATAACAAAGCATAAACCAAAACAAACCTAAGCTATAATCGAACTCAAAACTCAACAATAGCGTTAGTCAATATGTATAAGATTGCACAATAACGTTAGTTAATGTAGCGAATTCAAATTTTGTGATAGTTCATGTATAGATCTGCACATATGTATAGTTCATGTATAAAATTAACACATTGACCAAGTTCAGGCATGAATTGGCTTACTCTCCCAAATTCGGCAAACGGTTTAGAATATTGATATAGACTCCTCCCAAAGTTTTAAGATTGTTTTTCGTATATATTTTTAATATTCTAAACACATATTTAAAAAATTTGTATTGTTTACTAACCTTTTACAATGCAAATTTATAAGATGGCATTTCAAAAAAATTCTTTTAACTTAATTTCATCCATCACTAATTTTGCCATTAATTTTCTTTAATTCACAACAAAAAACCGTCTAATATTTTTTTGTCATTTGTTTTCCACAAAGAACCAGCTCATAGTTGAATAAGAAATAAAAATTGTGTGTTTATTGTCTTTTGACATTTTAAATACCACAATATTTATTCCTTTTATTAGTAGTAACACCGTAATATTGTGTTTGATATTTCATATATGGGAGATGATTGGTTGAAATTTTCACTTTAGGTTTTATTTTTACTAGTGTTCTAAAATACAGCACGTATATATACGTTGTACGGTGAGCAACTGTACTGTATTTTAACTATACAATGTTATTATACAGTAATAATTATATGGTTGTATATACAGTATTTATATGGTATTATATGGTAAATACCGTATATACAACATTTTTGTATCATTTTCTAAAAATTTTTGAAAAAAACTTAACAAAACTAAATAATTTATCTCCAATAATAAAAGGTAACGCTAAAAAATAATAAAAATTATATTGTCAATTTTTTTATTAATTCAATCCTTATTTGATAAAAAATTTCTGTTTGCTCAAATGAGAATTTTAAACATATAATATTAATATACATAAGTCTTTTATAGTTTTCGTTATGATTATTATTTTTTATTTATTGTAACATTATAAATAAATATATATATATTGACTATCTTCTTATATATATATTACATATATTTACCGTATATTTTCTGTATAAACGGCCGTATATATAACATTTAGTTAATGACTTTAGAATTTCTGACTTTAAAAGATAGTCATATGTAACTTTTAAAAAATACTTGGTAGTTAAAGTCTCATAGCCATCGTATGAACAGAGGAAGTTGGAATTTGAAAAATCTTAAGAACAATTTTAATGTTGTTAAGGAGATAAAACTTATCGGAGAAAATATAACTTTTAAGAATTAAAGAAAAAAGACTCCATCATCTCCTTTTGAATATTTTGTTCAGTTTCTTTTTCCGAGATGTTTCGTATTGAGATTTATGGGTGAAACCATAACAATAACGATCTATTGATAAGAACTTATCTTAGTAGTCTATATTATGCTAATTAATTGATTATACAATTTAGAGATTATTACATGATATCTCCTTTTTGAACATTATAAAGACAGTCGTTCTATAAAAAAAATATAGAGTATTTTATATGTTTCGATTAAAAGAAGTGTGACTTTCGAAACGCCTAAATGGATTTGTTTTTTCAGAAATGAATCTGCCTACCATAAAATTGGATTTTGTTTTGTTTTTCTCTATCATTTATTACCAAACTTTAGCTGATTTTTAAAGAGGTGAGGATAAGGGTATGGGTTAAAAGTTAATAACTGCAAAAGCAATTGTGCAAAGCCAATAATAAAAAATTTGACGTCATAAAAGGCCAATAAAGAATAATAATAGAATCATAAATGCAGGAGGTTAACACAGTATTAACAAATAGTAGAAATTCCCTTGTGACCTACTCAAAAGAGTAAACTAATAGCCCAATCTATGTTTAATTTTGTTTGTTTGTGGTCAATATTTTCTGAATAAAACATATTTGTAATTATTATGGTTCGCGAGAAGATCTTAGTTCAGATAGTCTTTCTCAAAACAAAAACCAAATTATTTGTTTTCTCGATGGTCAAGCCCAAGCAGTTGAAGAGTAGGTGAGGCAAGTAGCAGGTGAGATACCATTATATAACTACATGAACTCGCTTTTCTGTAATTTATAATTATATATTTTATTTTCTGATAAATTTAAGGCAATACATAGTACCAAGTAACCACATATTTGAACTTATTTAATTAAATAATCAGATGGCACAGTGGTAATAAAAGGATGGTCTGAGTTTAGTATCCGTAGACAAAAAAATTTACCTTCAAACAAAATTTCAGCATTTTTAACATGCTATATTAAAAATTGTGTTGTATTATACATACATGTTATATGTATGAAGTATGGACGAACTTTTTATAAATCTGTATGTAGAGAATAATACAGAGTGACAAAAGAAAGAAAATTATATGTATTGGTCAACGAGTTTTATTAGTAACCACACCGGATTATAATGAATTGAGATCGAAAAGTGCTACCAGAGGACATTGCCAGTACTTGTACGTCGGTTGTTTAAATTATTAAATTATGGCTTTAGGAAGATATGGTCGCTGAGAAACTTGAGTTTAGATACTTTTTTCTTTTTTTGGTGTGAAAATACTCACATTAAAACTTCCCAATAAAAATGCTCTAAGAAGTTGATAGTAAGTATTATTTAAATTCTAGGATACAAAAGCTACTTTATAAAATACCACGATATTTATATTAAATCACATCCACACACAATCAAACATGATAGCAAGGGATTCTAACACATATTGCATACAAAAAATTCAAATGAATAATAAATTTGCATGCTAATTAATATAATATAATGTTAGTGGAATTGAAAACAGAGATTGTTGCAGCACATGGTCAAGCAGAGATTAATGAAAATTTTATAAGATTGATCAAGCTAATGGGTCGTTACTGTGGCCAGTGTTTGCTCTAAAACATACAACTTTTATACTTTTCGACCTGTTACTGATTAAGACTAGGAAATGATTACAGGGTTTTATAGCAATGTATGGTACATTAGGCAGCAGAGACGTTCACTGTTTCTTCATTCCTGCGTCACAATTTAAGCTTGAAGGAGAAGGTGGACTCTTTCAGTACATAGAGTAACGACTGAAGGGGAATGGTCATTGTCCTTCCTGCATCTACTCTTAAGGATGGTTCTGGGATGTAACTTCTTTAAGATGTCGCCTTCTGCCTATCACAAAGCATCAAGGTAAGACTTAAAACATTCACAATAATGAGATGCTTATTCCATAACAGACATTCATTACACTTTGTTTTCTTTACCTCTGGTGCCGGGTTGAGAGTGTTGCATATGTTGATGATACTGATTCGAGGGTGAGACTCCCAGTGATCACCATTCCAGCTAAGTCTTGATCAAGTTTTTTAGCATGTGAAACTTTGATTATGCTAATCTATCTCATTTGCCTGCCTGGTGCATAATATGGAACACATAATACAACACGAAACTATATCTTCTCTCATTCTTCACCGAATCATATCCATAGAATTTCCATTATTGGTTCAACCTATTTTGGTTGGTTCCAAGGCCTTTTTTTCTTTACACAGTTGGGATATAACATTTCTGGTGATAACAGGTGTTGAGGAAAGAACTAGACACACTCAGAAGCAGTCACAAAAGCTGCTAAAAGAAAGTGTGATGAGGAATGGGAAGTCGGAGTATACTGCAAGAACAGTTCAGAGCTGCTGATGTTTGTTCGCCAGGAAGCATTTGCACACCTACAGGATTTGAAGAAGCAACAGCGAGAAAAGATACCGAAAGAGCATCTGACATTAGACATTGCATCCGTGTTTAGATTAATTCATCACTTTTACTAATTTACATATTTCAGGACAAATAATTCAGAGATGATTCAAGGGCTTTGAAGAAAGACAGAGCAGCCCTGCAAAGCCTTTGTTCTAACCAGGTATAAGCAACACTAGGAGTACCTATAGAAGACTAGGAACCCTAGATGGGCGATCTCTTGGCCCTGATGAGGAACCACCCCGGATCACTTATGCTACAAGAACGAACAAATAGATTTACGTTTAAATGTTTAGACAAAAAAGTAGAAAATAAATTGATGATCATTGGGTAAATCTGCTAGATTTCCAAGCTTGGTAAGAACTTGAAACTAATTATTAAATTTTTAGTCAATAAGACTTCTTTGAGTTTTTATTTTGTGAAATTACATATACCACCTCTTCTAAAATTACTTATTTGAAACTAAATATAAACTCAATTTGATAGCAGCTGTGAGCTGTGTTGCGAGGTGATGATAAGCCGTGGCTCTGTGGGTTCTGTAATTTGAGAGGTAGACAAAGCGGGTAGAGCGGATGTAGAGTGGATGAAATGATAACCAAAATCGGCCATTTTCAAAATAAAGGTCTATAATATCTCATGATCTTATATCAGTTCAAACGTGCTAGTCAAATTGATCCATTAGCAGACTGCCTAATTAAAAATTTTAATAACAAAATTGTTTCTTACTAGTTAATCATTTCTTGCTGAATACACATACACATAACCATAACTTGGGTATTTCCGGTTTAGTCCAATCAATCGGACTTTTGGTTCTTGACTTCTTTCTTAAGCCAATTAAACGCACTATCCGAAATGTTTGGTATTGGACCATTTATCTTCGGGCTTAATCGGTTCGGATCGGACAAAACCGAGTTGGTCCAATTTAATATTCAATTTATGGAAACCATTTGAACCACGAACACAGCACACCATTTTCATTAAACCCAACGGAGAGATAAAAACGGTTCAAGGCGTTTGCAGTCGGGAGATAAACGGTAAGGCGTTTCCAGTCAAAGGAGTCGAAAAGCAGAATTCAACTATAGAGTCCGTAATCGATTCGTCCTCCCAAGAGCAATAATAAGAAAGAGCCACTCAAATGCCATTACTTCACTCACAGTGGTCAGTGGTCGATAACACGAAATCATCTTCTGCATGAGCGTGAAGGAAGTTTGATCAGCCGTGCTAACTAAACTCCATACGATACCGGTGCCTTCTTCTTCTTCTTCCTCTACTGTTCCATGATTTTAGTATCTTTAGAAACCTTGAAAAGCCTAACCTAACCTTCGCATGTGGTTTTAGTTCTTGTCGCTCTGTTACGATATTGATGTATGACTTTCATGTGGTTCAGTTGAAATGGTCGCAATTTATCCGATCAAATGTTTGAAAACTCTTATCAATGTCAAATTGAGCTACTAAAACTCAACAAACTGACTTTACGTTTCGCATAATAATGCAATACATGATGACATCTTCCACATGTCAAGTCCTTGTACTGAATTGACATAGATTGGTTGATGTAGACGGCAAGAAATGTAAATGTAAATATCGGTAGGAGTTGAGTTTTGCAAGTTCTTTTCTGAATTTCAATGGCCCACTATATAATGGACACTGTTAAAAGGGCAAAAGTAAAATCGAATGTATATTTTAGCTTCAGAGGATCGAAACAAGATAGGAGATTGTTACGCTTCACTCACATATGCCTTCCACTTTGACTTGTAAACATTCAGAGCTTTCTTTGTTGCTTCGCCATAAAATCAGAGCTCTGCCTACCTCTTTGGACTGTTTTCTCATTCTTCTTTGACCCATGAGACTGAGCCATAGGAGTCATAGCCACATAGATGGAGTTTGGAGATGACGAAGCTGCTGCTGCTGCTGCCGCTGCCACTTTAGCTGCTGCTGCTGCCACTTTAGCTGCTGCTGCTGAAGCTGCCACCGTTTTCTGTGCACCTTCTCTTACTTGAATGTAGTCATCCTCTATCACAAATAACTGCAGCCAAAACCAGTTTAGCACTTTAAGGTTTTGAGAAGAACACATAAATTGTTTGGGAGTTGGTATGAGACAAACCTCTACATGGCTCGCAACAAAATCGTCCAGCTTCCCATACTTTTTCTTGTAATCATGCCAATGCAGAGGTGCTAGCATTTTCCCCAAACGGTTTGGAAGCTGTATTGCACATATGAAACACACAGCATACGAAAGCCCATTTTCATCAAATTCAATTGTTCACCCTCATTGTGGATACGATTAGTTTGCTCTTACCGTTGAACTCATTCTGATTCTTCCCCCAGCTGGTATAGTACGGAGGATGCATGTCAAAAGCGATCTTTCATCGAGCAGAGCACTCTCTGAGTTCCTCTCAGCGTGCCCAGATGAGATTAGAGTTTCAGGCACAATGGATTTAGCACCATTGTGTTCACCAGGTGAAACCTGACCATTTGCTTCCTGGGGAGAGAAATAGCACATTCAGAACATTTTACCTACAGCCAACCTAACTAGGCTCTACAAGCCAAGAAAATTTGCAAGGTATTATGTGCATTACATACCTCAGGTTTCTGATTAAGGGCATGGGAATCTAGCCTTAGCACATCACGGAATTGTGAAGAAATGTCTTGAAAATTATTCTCTGCGTGATTAGATCCATTATGATCTCCATTCACAGATTCCGCAGCCTGTTAAGGAGTACTTTTTAAGATGGTATTGTATCGAATATGTATAATCATATGTAGTAACAAGAACATCCCCTACCTGTTCATTCACAGAGGACAATGGTGTAGTAGATCTGTATTGTGCCCCTTGGCTAGTTTGAACATCTCCATACACTTGACCAAAGGACTGTCCATTGGCAGGCAATTGGTATTCACTCTTCAGATCCGAATTCACCAAGCCATGAACACCTTGAGATGGATGCACATGATTCTGCATAGGCATCTGTGAGCTATCTGGTACAGTCTGCAAAAAAAGTATGAAAGACAATGGTAACTATAAAAAAATGAAACAAAAGATGCATTCTTAAGCTCACACCTTTTGCTGCAGCGACACAGATTGTGCAGAATGAGGTAAAGGGACCTGAGGCTGAACAAGCTGAGAAATCTCTTGTTGATGCATGACAAAAGAATGCAGAGGGGTCATCTGCCCTGCTTGAAGATACCCAACATGGTTGCTCTACAAATAATTACAACAGAAAAGGCAGCTACGGTTAGGATAGGATCCATTTCAAGTGTTTGGGCATGCATTGTTTCATTGCTAAGAATACAAGCCCTTAGACTGAACATGCTGTGGAGCATGACAAACTTAGAATTTTGAACAATCAGTATTAAATTGAATAGACAAGTGACAAAACAAATACTTTCAACTACAACATCACAAAACTTCTATATGGACCTTAATTTCCAACATAGGACATTTTGGCTGCAGGGAATATAAACTTATTTCGCTATCGCTAAACAGTTTTATCATCTAATGGTTAACAATTTACTGGCTGACATGCCCAACTGAATAATGCAAATGTACAGAATCATCCCAACATACACTGAAATTGTATTGCGAATAAGCTATCATCTTGTAGATCAAACACAAAAAGCCAGATGGAGGGAAATGTTTTCAGAGAGACCACAGAAACAAAAATGTACCTGGGTAGCCTTATCACCACTTGAAGTAAACGATAAGATGTTATCTGAGCTTTTTCCATTTGAATGGACACTAATGTTAGTACTACCTGCGCTACTTCCATGAGTCTCATGGTTCCCACTGTTCTGGATAATCTGGGAGGCACCACTGAGATTTGCTTTGGAGGCACCTCCTTCCCTTACATTGGCAAGTTCAAGCTGAAGCTGTTGCACTGTATGCAAATGCAATCTCTCCATCTCCGCAAACTGAGTCAATGACAAGGAAAAGAATCAGAATATAATCGTTTCAACAAAACAATTAGGACTTGGAAAATATTCAGGGAACTAACCTGTCGCTGGCAACCATGCCAAAGCTGGTTATACTGCTCAGTACGTTCTCGCAATTCAGCCTGCAACGAATGATTTGTAGATGATTGTAAAGCATCCACCTCTTGGGCATGGGCGATCCATCCTTGCGCTTCTCTTAGTTGCTCATCCTTGTACAAGATAGTTTCTTGAGCAATCCTATTCTACAGGCCATTAAGGATAAGGACTCTGTTTTTAGTGTATTAAAATTTCAACATGACAATAAGATATAACTGCAAGGTCCATAACCATGAGATGTTTAAACAGATTTGATCCTGTAACAAAAACACAGGAAAACTAACTTGTTCTTGCAATTCAGCGAACTGTCTCTCTTTCTCTTGAATATGTTCTTGAAGTTCAGATATTTTATGTATACTCTGGGACCTCTCAGCTTCAGAGTGATCACGCTCTCTTCTGCATATTAAGAAAAGAAAACATGTAGTCATTTAGATATTCCAAAAGCTAACGCCTAAAAATGTTTACTTCCAAAACAAAACAAAAGCAGCAAAAGAAAAAAAAAAGAGTAACAGAAATGCCTCATAAAGTATTATACTCTTGCGGACTTAACAACGAGAAAAGAGTTTCAAGAATTAAGAGCACCTGAAAGTGGCAAGTTCTTTATTTTGTTCTCTTAGGATACCCTCTTTAGCCCATGCCTAGTAGCAATACAAGGAAAACTTAGAAACAACTCAACCAGATAATCTGACAAAATCCTAAGGATAATGTATAAAGTATAAACCAACATACCGCTTCATTGTCCAGTTTAATCGCATGTAGCTCTCTATCTTTCTCTTCTAACTTCCTCTCTGCCTCCTGAATTGATCTCTCTTTCTCATGAAGTTGCTCCTATAAGTTCAACAACATTCCTTTATCTTCCATGCGACTGTACTAATAATATCAGGAGAACAAGCAGTGTAACCTAACCTGCATCCTAGAAGCAGCATTAGCATACTCTGTGAATTGAGATTCAAAGTTGCTCTGAATTTCCATGATCTTATGTCTTGCAATCATCTGAGCTCGAAGCTCAATCTCCAACTGCTGTAATTCTCCTTTTTGTCTAGAAACGTTAAGAAGTTGTTGCTGCAACATCTCACTATTTGAATAACCATCCTGCTCCCTTCCATTCTACATTACAAGAAACCCACACAAAACTGTCATTTTTCCACTCTCCAATAACTCAAATAAAAACTAAGTAGCATTGTAAGACTAAAGTAATTAACCTCGTATATGGTTCTCTCATCGGTCCGGTTTAGCTCCAACTGTTCCAAATCCTGCAGCAAAATTTGACAAAGGCCATCCAATTATGAACTTGGAAACAGCCAAAAGCAAAACCAAAAAAAAAATGTTCATTCCTCAAAATAAACATAACCCAGAACCAAAAACGTTACCACATAGTCTGTAGCGTCTCCAACGTTTTGTGAATCTGAAACGGCGCGCCATTCTTTTCTTGACGGAGTTAGCGGCGGATTCTGAAGGGAACCGCCACGAGTAGCAGCTACGCTCGAAGCGGTCTCCATTAATAAGAAACTCAAGGAGAGACTAAAATTCCACTATTACTGATCGCACTGATAAACTAGGGTTTATCGGAAATGTGACTCGCGAAAACCCTATAATGTAATCCAGATAATTTTAGCTAAAACGGAGGCAAAGATGATGAATAAAAACCACAATTGACGAAGAGAATAGCGGAACCCTAGATGGTGGAAATGTTTGACGCAGAAGAGACGACCTCGAAATTCTGAAATTTCAGAAATCAATCATTTGCCAAAATTACTCGTGAGAGTGAAGATGGTGTTTTGTTTTCAGGTTCTTTTGGGCCTATTGGGCCGAGTTATCTTTGACCCGGTTTATGTTTGATTTGATTTCAGATTTTAAGAGAGTTTACTTAATTGAAGATTTGTTTGTCTGGATATGTTAAATACTTAAAAAAAAAATCTTTTCAAATTCAAGATTTTGATCTGTTTAAGAAAAAAAAAGGCTGCGGTTTTGGTTAGTCAATGTTGAGTTTGACCTACTAATAAAATTTGGCCATAAACAAAGGAGCTAACTAAACTTAGTAGAACTAAACAAAAACCGTTGCCATGAAACTGCTACATTGTCTTTACTTACACAAACAAATCCCCAAAAAGGGTCTGAAAACATTGATGCCCCAACAAGTTCTTGAACAATTTGAGCAAGTATCCATCAAATTCGAAATAAAATTAGAATAATGTGTGAGCTTCCATGAACAACAAACCACCAAGAAAACATAAAAAATAAAAAAAAGATTGGACACTCCAATATTTTGCTTCTAACTTAAACTCTAAGAAGAGCCACCTAAAAGCAACCAATTTAACAACCAGAAATAACCTCAGACGCAATGATCAGTTAGTGACTAAACAACAAAGAGTACACAAGCGCTACATCAACTTGCATTGCGAGGAGTTCTTTGAGTATAACATCCTTTGCTTTTTTCTTCTTATAATAACCAGAAAATCCTACACTCAATTTCTCCAGGATTGTTCAATTCTTCAAGAATTATCTTACTAGCTCCATTTCACCTTCATACCCGAAGATCAGACTTTTTAATTCCATAAACTTGGGTGATGATACCACACACGGAATCACTACCGTATGAAAGGTCACCTTTCGTTCATTATTCTTCTTACTGTTGGAAAGAAAAAGTCTTGTTTAAGAAGATGATGGAGAAGTGTTTAAGTATTTAGAAGGAAATTTAGTAAATGGGAGACTTTGATTTTTCTCTAACTCTTTCTTATTACTTAATTCTTAACTTCTTAAGTTGATTACAAATGAAAGGGGGGAGGAGGTATTTATAGCCTCCAAACTACAAAATATCTAGAATATTATAATCATAAATCTAGATTATTCTTCCATAATATCTATATTATTTTATTACAATTATCTAGATATCTCTATGAAACTATCTAGATATTTTAGTCTTTAAGGAGGTGGAGAGATGTTGGGAGGATTCTAGAAAATTTCTAGAACCTTTTAAGGAGGTAGAGGTGTTGATATTTCTAGAGAAATCTCTAGAACTTGGATCATGTATTGGATTTGGCCCAAAAGATAATTATTGGATAATTGGACCAATAATTAAACTTGATCCAAAATCAAGTTTAACTTCCAACACCCCCTCTTAAACTTGATTTTGCTACTCCAAGTAAACTCCTCATTTTGACAAAGTCTTCGCGTTTAAGAGGCTTAGTGAAGATATCGGCTACTTGATCGTGTGTCTTCACATATTCCAATTGCACTTTCTTTTTGTTAACACACTCTCTAATGTAGTGATAGCGTGTGTCAATGTGCTTACTTCGATCATGGAAGACTGGGTTCTTCGCTAGTGCTATTGCTGACTTGTTGTCCACAAAAATCTTCGTTGGCTCCTCTTGTGGCAAGCTTAACTCCTTTAACAAGTTCCGTAACCAAATAGCATGGCAAACACATGAAGTAGCCGCTACATACTCCGCTTCACAAGTAGATAAGGTAACGATCGGTTGCTTCTTCGACATCCATGTGAACGCCGTATCTCCAATGTAGAACACGAAGCCACTTGTGCTCTTTCGGTCATCTTTGATATAGCGAAGAATCCTCTTTGCCGCCTTGAAATGAGTTGTTTTTGGATGCTCCATGTAACGACTAACAACTCCAACCGCATATAAGATATCGGGCCTTGTGCAAGTTAAATAACGTAAGCTTCCAACCAAGCTTTTAAATAGTGTTGGATCCACTTTTTCTCCTTCCTCATTCTTTGACAACTTGATTCCACATTCCATCGGCGTGCTAACTGGATTCGAGTCATCCATCTTGAACTTCTTAAGTACCTCCTTAGCATAACTTTCTTGAGTAATGAAGATTCCATTGTCTTCTTGTTTCACTTCAATTCCAAGGTAGTAAGACATCAATCCAATATCTGTCATCTCAAACTCCTTTGTCATCTCTTTCTTGAACTCTTCAAACATGCTTGGATTGCTACCCGTGAATATCAAGTCATCTACATACAAACATGCAATCAATATATCGTCATTTTGAATTTTGATATAGAGTGCATGCTCATATGGACACTTGATAAAAAATTTCTCCTTGAAGTACTTGTCAATTCGAGTATTCCATGCTCTTGGGGCTTGCTTTAACCCATAAAGTGCCTTCTTCAACCTTAAGACTTTGTCTTCTTCTCCCTTGATTATGTAGCCTTGTGGTTGCTCAATGTAAACTTCTTCTTCAAGTTCTCCATTTAAGAAGGCTGACTTGACATCCATTTGATGTATTCTCCAATTGTTTTGAGCCGCCAATGAAATGATTAGTCTAACAGTTTCTAGACGAGCAACGGGAGCGAATACCTCATCGTAGTCAATTCCGGCTCTTTGACTATAGCTTTTCGCCACCAATCTTGCCTTGTATCTCTCTACTTCTCCTTTAGAATTTTTCTTTGCTTTGTACACCCATTTTACACCAATTGCTTTGTGTCCATTTGGAAGTGAAGCTAACTCCCATGTATTGTTTTTTTCTATCGCCTTGATTTCTTCATCCATTGAATTTCTCCATGTCTTCTTTTCCATAGCTTCTTGGAAGTCCATGGGCTCACACTCCGCAAATAGGCAAAATAAAGTAAGATTTTCTTGATTTTCGGTTACCTCGTAAAGTTCTTGTAGACTTCTAAAATGTGGAGTTCTTTCGCTTGAACTTTCTTCTCCTTGAGAACTTGTTGGTGAAGTTGGTGGTGTAGTAGGCTCCTCTCTTGGTTGCTCGAGATCATCTTCTTCAAGATGTGGAAAGAAGTTATAATCTTCATCATTTGATCTCCAATCCCATTCTCCTTCTTCATCAAAAATGACATTTCGACTTATAATTGTCTTCTTCGTGTCCGGATTGTAAAGCTTGTAGCCTTTGGAGTTAATGTCATAACCAATAAAGATGTACTTCTCACTTTTGTCATCTAGTTTGCTTCGCTTCTCGTCCGGTACATGAGCATGAGCAATACTTCCAAAGACTCTTAAGTGAGAAACACCGGGCTTTCTTCCGCTCCAAGTTTCTTGTGGAGTTTTTCCCGAAATACTTCTTGTTGGAGATCGATTTAATAAATAAACCGCACATGCGACAGCTTCAGCCCATAACTCCTTTGGTAGTCTCTTACTTTTGAGCATGCTCCTCATCATCTCAAGAATTGTTCTATTCTTCCTCTCCGCTACTCCATTTTGTTGAGGGGTTCTTGGCACCGTTAGTTGTCTTCTAATGCCATTGTTTTCATAATACTTTTGAAACTCTTTGGATGTGAACTCTCCTCCACGATCGGATCTCAAAGCTTTGATCAAAAGACCACTTTCCTTCTCAACATGGGCTTTAAACTTTTTGAAGTTTTCAAATACTTCTGATTTTTCTTTCAAAAAATAAACCCATGTTTTTCTTGAAAAATCATCAATAAAAAGAAGGAAGTAGTTGCTTTTACCGAGTGATCTTGGCTTGATTGGACCGCACACATCTGTGTGTATAAGTTCCAATGGCTTTTGAGCTCTTGTGCTTGACTCCTTTGGAAAACTCATTTTAAATTGTTTTCCAAGTAAACACCCTTCACAAACTTGATTTGGATGATTGATACAAGGTAATCCTCTCACCATTTCTTTCTTCGAAAGCAGCTCTAATCCTCCAAAGTTAAGATGTCCGTATCGGAGATGCCAAAGCCAAGACTCCTCTTTATAGCACATCTTGAGACATTGTGCGATGGCATTTTGAATGTTAAGGACAAACATTCTATTTTTTGACATCGGTACCTTCATGATGAGATTGTTTTCTTGGTCTCTTATAGAAAGGTTATTATCTTTTAGTTGAATATCATAACCTTTCTCTAAGAGTTGTCCAAGACTCAAGATGTTGGTCTTCATGGTTGGAATATAGTAAACGTTGAAAATAAATCGATGATCCCCATTCTTTAATCGGATGAGAATTTTTCCTTTACCTTTAACCTCCATCTTTGATTCATCTCCTAAAGCCACGTCTCCTCTCACCGATTCATCAAGGTCCACGAACAAGTTTTTATTCCCGCACATGTGATTACTTGCACCGCTATCAAGGTAACACTTTTGACTATCTTCTTGTTCATTCTTCTTATAAGCCATCAATAACATATTTTCATCTTGGATTTTTTCTTCAACGTAGTTGGCCTTCTCTTCAACTCTTTTATTGTTGGGAGCTTTACATTCAGATGCATAATGTCCAAACTTCCCACAATTGTAGCATTTGACACTTGATTTATTGTACCTTGGTTTTGGATTTTCTCTCCCACGACCTCTTGATGAGCTTTCTCCTCTTTGGTTGGTGTTATCTTCATAGGCCCTCCAACCTCGTCCATTTCCATATCCACGACCTCGTCCTCGTACTTGATTACCACCTCTTCTTTGATAACCTTGGTCGTTTCCTTCTTTTGTATAATTAATCCTCATCTTGAGTACTTGTTCGGTGATATCTTCTTTCTTCTTCTTTTTTTCTTCATAAGCTTGTAACGACCCAAGAAGTTGCTCCATTGTCATAGCTTCCAAATCTTTTGTCTCTTCGATGACGGTGACAATATGCTCAAATTTTGGATCCAATGATCTAAGAACCTTCTCCATGATTCTCACATCATCTAACTTCTCCCCATTTCTTTTTAGGTTATTAGTAACCGTCAAAACTCTTGAGAAGTAATCGGAGACGAGTTCACCTTCCTTCATTTGCAATGCTTCAAATTCTCCTCTTAGAGTTTGAAGACGTACTTTCTTGACTTGATCGGCACCCTTGTAGGATGTTCGAAGCTTCTCCCATGCTTCTTTGGCCGACGTAGCTTCTGCGACCTTCTCAAATGTATCTTCATCTAATCCTTGATAGATTAGACAGAGAGCTTTCTTGTCTCTCTTCCTTGAGTCTCTCAAACTATCTTTTTGAGCTTGAGATATACTATCTTCATTCTCTGGTATAACGAAACCTTTCTCGACTATCTCCCATACGTCATGTGCTCCAAGGATAGCCGTCATTCGTAGACTCCAATTATCGTAGTTGCTCTTTGTGAGCATCGGGACTTGGAAGGGAACGCCATTATTCGCCATCTTTGTGAGATCTTCTAGCTCTGCTACCACTTTGTTGGAAAGAAAAAGTCTTGTTTAAGAAGATGATGGAGAAGTGTTTAAGTATTTAGAAGGAAATTTAGTAAATGGGAGACTATGATTTTTCTCTAACTCTTTCTTATTACTTAATTCTTAACTTCTTAAGTTGATTACAAACGAAAGGGGGGAGGAGGTATTTATAGCCTCCAAACTACAAAATATCTAGAATATTATAATCATAAATCTAGATTATTCTTCCATAATATCTATATTATTTTATTACAATTATCTAGATATCTCTATGAAACTATCTAGATATTTTAGTCTTTAAGGAGGTGGAGAGATGTTGGGAGGATTCTAGAAAATTTCTAGAACCTTTTAAGGAGGTGGAGGTGTTGATATTTCTAGAGAAATCTCTAGAACTTGGATCATGTATTGAATTTGGCCCAAAAGATAATTATTGGATAATTGGACCAATAATTAAACTTGATCCAAAATCAAGTTTAACTTCCAACACTTACCACGTATGATAATGTGGTTCTCAACCAATATCTGCAAAAATACAAAAACTATTACATAAGATAACAAGTTGAGTTGATATATACATAAAAACTTTCACAAATGAGTTGCGTAAATCATAGGGTTAAAGATATAGTTCATTACCAATGTGAGAGATTCTAGCTTTGGGCAGCTTTTAGAAGATTTGGCAACATTTCCAGATCGGAGTAACAAAATGTAGCGCTCAATCGGGACAGGTTACAAAACTGAAGCAATGACCCCAATTCCAAGTTTTGAAAAATGTCTTGAAAGCAAAGTAGACAAAAACAAAAACAAATGCTTGGTTAGAAACTTTTTTGTGGAAGAACATTTTACATGTTCAAACGTTGACATGATATGTATTATGTATACCTTCCAATTAAGACATCTAATAACTAGCTGCTTGACCTTTGAAATATTACTGAGGATTTCACGAATCACTCTTCTCTTGGATACGTCATTTGGATCCAACACATTATGCGCACAAGAGGGAAATCACGCTCTGTAGGATTTGAACCTACGACATTGGGTTTTGGAGACCCACGTTCTACCGAACTGAACTAAGAGCGTTTTTTTCGTGTTTTTTATACCAAATTCAATATCTACTTTGGCAGGGACAACACCCGAATTGATAATCATAAAGTTCTTTGTTAATGAAAGCGTGTCTTTAGACATTGGAGAAGAGGAGCGAAAACCACAACGTGGACAAACTCATTTATGTGGATTCTCTTTAGCGTCTGAGAACACATTTTGAAAACCTTTGCGTTTTCAGATAAACTTCTGATGATGGTTAAAATTTCTAGAACTGGGGAGCCTAAGATAAGTTTCTCCAAAATGGCCTCATCGGGATTATAATTATATTTTAAATGGACGATCTTCACAAAAATAAGGAAACAAACGTAGGGACATTAACCATGGCGAGTCGACAGAGTTGTAGGTGTACCAATGTCTCGCATGTATACAAGCTTAGGGGTGTGTAACCATAGCCAGAAATGCTAACAAGACTAATATCAAGATGCTTAATCTTACGCGTAGTCACAACATCTATCCATGAGGTGAGATGAGGCTTACCAGCAACATCATGAATACTTAAACATAGTTTTGGTATCCATAAGTCGTTGCGGAAATCAAAAAGCCTGCCAGCAAAACTCACAAACCCACTGAACGACCGGAACTCGCGGGAGTTTAAATCTAATTCATGAACACATTGCCAAAGACACTTGTTCTTACATCATCCTTGGTAGAAAGATGAGTAAGTAGTATGTGACATATCAAATGATCAAGTAACTAGCTTATCCAATAAGCCTTTGATCATGTTCTTTTTTTTTCTACCCACCATTTGTTTCTCTTCACACAACTAATCTGCATTAATACCAAGATTTAAGAAAGATATTTAAAAGTTACAAGAGAAGACAACTAATCAAAATACTGACACAACTAATATGGATGTATACACATCAAAATAATCAAAATTCTCCCGAGGGAAGATAATGTTTCAAAATTTCAATTGAATTAGGGTTTTAAAGGGTTTTTTTTTTATGAATATTGAAAATAGAGAAACCAACCGTGATCGGCAAAAATAGCAATAGTTCCACTCAATGCAGATCAAGCTTGTTAATTTTACTCGTTGAGCAAGTTTTTCCTCTTCCTCCCCGGGTGTGCTATGTGGCAAATGATTTCCTGTGATGTGTATAAGAAAAATTAATTTTGCTATAAGTATTCTTCTTAATTAGTTTTGTTTTTCCTTTTTGTGTTTAGAAACTATAGAAAGGTTTATATATAGCATTGTCTTACTTACGGCCAAGGATATACCAAATTAAAAATTCTTTAATATAGCATAGGCTTTTCTTTTTCTTTTCTGTTTTACTGATTGCATTTCGGTAAAATAAAATCAAAGTGTCTTCTCAAATTCGACATTTTAGATACATTTTTGAACACACAAAAATAGATATCAGTTGCTATATATATATAAAAGTAGTTTCATTCTTACTTAATCGTAGGCACTAATATGAAAAGCCTACGCTTGTATCAACCAATTTACCTGTCAAAGACGACCTCACTATGTTCCTTCTACTCTTAGTCTTAACCAATCATAGGATCACAAGTTAACAATTGGTAGAGCCTCTTGGAAATTTGATGAGTATCTTCAAAATTTCATCATTTTTTGAACAAGAATCCAAATCCAAACGCATAGTGAGTTTCTTGAGGACAGCCGAATTCTTTAGGGAGACCCAAGATTGGGTCTTTGAAATAAAAAAAAATTCAAAAGACGATAGCAAACACTCAGGCACATATGAAAAACATGCAGGCTACAAGTAAGTCAAGCATGTGCTTGGTGATGAATCTGCTTGTAGATGGAAATAATCCATTTAATTAATTGTGAGCTGCCATGGAAATTCAGAAACAAGGAGCAAAAGAACAACGCTAATAACATCATTATCAAGAAACGAGTCAGACCTATCAATAAACTTTGTCATGAACTGATACGCATATTCAATTGTCTTTACACAAAACCTATATTTTTAGATGTTGTTTATGTAATAAGGTTTCCGGTTTAACTTAACCAACTCCATACTTAACAAATATCAAATAAAACCTCACTTATATATTCCCTCTACTCCTTTACCAATTAGAGTATGACAACTTCACATTTGGTAGAGCGTGTTGGGATTTTGAAGACTCCCTTATATATCTTATCTTTTGTCGAATGATTAGCCAAACGTAAAGTGAATTTCTAGTCAAAATTGAGGCAGCGGTCCAATTTTTGTGTATCCACATATGAGCTACAACCAAAACGAAAAGAATGTGAATTAAGACTTTCATGATAGAAACTATGCATGTCCACAAAACCTGGGACATACCTTGAAAGTGACTGGACATATAGTCATATTCCCGACCGTAGACATCCTAGGAAGAAAATTGCGGATGCTTTTTCTCCTCGATGAAATGTTTGATTCGATACCAAATTCCCACAAACCAAAGTAGAGAGAAATATTTAACATTGCATCTGTCTCCAAATTGTTGACTAGAAAGCATTTTGATGTGTGATCATCGATGGTCAACTGCGTAGTAGAGGACTCTCTATGACAACTCCCGGACTAGTACGATAGCAAATAATTTGATGACCACTTTCAATGGTGAGCCTCTTCAGTGACCGAGAGCGCACCCGATAGACTTTTCTATCATTATCAGATGCGACAATCTTTAGTTTTTCTAATACAGGGCATGATGAGATAAGTTTCTCCAAAGTTGCCGCATTGGGGTACCAATTTCTTTCTAAGTACATTGTCTTCAGACAAGGTAAGACAACAAACACGGCATCATCCACGATCACCTCAAAGAGTCTTAAGTACTAGTTAGTGTCTCACAATTATACAACCTTAGACGATTCATATCAAGATAAATCTCTTTAGAGAAACGAATATCTAAATGTTGGATCTTACGTTTAATTACAGCATTAATCCATGACGTGAAATAAGAGGTATCATCTACATTTCTTGCATTTTTACCAAGAGTTAACCTGAGTTTGTCTATGCATGAAACCCTAATGGAATCGAAAAACCTGTTATCCAAACGAGGAACCTAAAGCCATAGACTCCTCCATCGGGTAGATAAAACGCTTGTACTAACAGCTTCTTTTGTAGTAAGATGAGAAAGTATCTGACATAACAAAGGATCTGGTAATTGGTTTATCTCATCTTCCTTCAACCTACGACTAGACCTTTTGGAACGAGCCTGTTTCGATTTCCATCTACCAACCATGTATTTTCTGCTGTAGAAAACTTTTATCTGTAAAAAAAAAATTTGAAACGGAAGTTTCAGAGCGACTATTAATTACGAAAGTTTCATGAAAATAAAACCTAATCAACATTATCGAAAACTGACTTAAAAAACAACTAGAGCTGTACCCTCAGACAAATATCCCAAAAGTTTTAGCTCAAACGCAGACAGACAGATGAAATAAAATACGATTAAGGAAGCGAAGGGTCGAATTGAAGGAATAAACCTAAGCGCGAGCAAGAGAGACGAATCTGTTAGGTTTGAAAATTACAGACGGACTTAATGTGAATTTGTTACGTTTGAAAATCTGTTAGGTCTCGTGAGAGTGAAGAAAGGGTTTTCTAGTCATTCTGGGCCTATTGGGCTGAGTTATAGTCAGTCCATTACTCCACTAAATACAGGATGTGCAAAAAACCTTTTTTATTATTATTTTAAGATATAATGTGAATTTATAGGACCAAAAGGAACAAAGTTTAATTAAGCTTTAGGGGGAAGAAGGCCAAAAATATTGAGTTACCTTTACAACAATTTTGTAGGCACCAGAAGCTTCAGTGGAGTTGTAGCGGAAGCAAAGCAGGCAGGTTTCACAGAGCCAGATCCACGAGAAGATCTATCTGGAACAGATGTTGCCAGAAAAGTACTGTTTTCTGTCATCAAATCGGGTCATTGCATCTTGTGTTCGACATGTTAAATGATATCGTATCTGTTACTTATGCAGGTGACAACTCTTGCCTCCCGGTCCAGAATCTTGTGCCAAAGCCTCTTCAAGTAAGTCGCTGTATAAGCTCACAATTAAATTCATCACCAATAAGGATAATCGTTTTGATCACAGGCTTGTGCATCAGCAGAAGAGTTCATGGAGAAGCTACCTCAGTTTGATGAAGAATTGTCAAAACAAAGACAAGAGGCTGAAGCAGCAGGAGAAGTAAGTAGTACCTCTTAGCAGAACTCATTTTCAACACCAATGCACCGCCTCGAAAAGAACTCATTCCATATTTTGTTGCGTGACTGTTTTTGGGTCTTGAGATATGTGGGAGTTGTAGACGCGGTAGAGAAAAAGGGAACAGTTGAGTTGAAACGGTACAAGAAAAATCACCTGTTTGGTATTATACTATTATACAACACAAGCATTGGAATGCTGTCTCCTGGTTCTAATTTCATCTACTTCCATGATTTTGATCCAACCGAAACAAAAGTTTAACTTCAGAAACATTTCTCAATCTATACTTCGGGCAAAAACTTCTTCTACAACCTCAAGAGTGACTATTACCTAGGTTGAAACACTTTCTTTTGAAATGGAACCAATCTGAGATCCAATGCGCTTTAACTTCATTTGTTAGGATCTAATAATACTCATCACGATTTTCTTTGCTTTGAATGAGAGGGACGCCGTCTTCTCTCCATTTAACCCGCTCTTCACAAATCGCAGCCACCACCTCCACATAGAGTTTGTGTTCCTGAGCCCAAAATGGAAATGAAAACAAAATCTTCTGGATTGTGAAATGTATAGTTCATTAGTAGTAGTACCTCATGAAGAACCCGTTTGGCCAATTCCTCTGGTGTATCATTAGCAATCATGCGGACTGCACTTTGAGCAAGTATCCGCCCTGTGTCATACTCCTCATCGACAAAGTGAATTGTCGGACCTGAATACCTACAGAAGGAAAACAGTTGAATCTTTTCTTGCACATAAGGAAACAAAAAAAACTACATATCCGTAACATTGTATGAGTTTGCGACTTTACCTAGCTCCTGATGCTAGAACAGCTTTATGCACTCTGATACCATAAAGCCCTTTACCTCCAAAAGCCGGAAGAAGCGCAGGATGGATATTTAGAATCCGTTTAGGAAAAGCTTGTACCAGCTCAACCGGAAGAAGTTTCAAATATCCAGCTAGAAGAACAAAGTCTACACCATATTCCCTGTTCATTTAAGCAAATATCAAGAGACATGAATATCAACAAAGCGGTAACACCATTCACTTCAAGTGCAAAGATACTAATAAAGATGGAAAGAGATAGCAACCTAAGAACATCCACAAGCTCTGTAGAAGAGAGTCCATCGGACGGTTCTCGTTTCGCTTTTGGGAATACTAAAACAGGAATGCCATTACTTCTTGCATACTCAGCACCTCCAAAATCTGGAGTTGATGAACATACACTTAACACACAAATCGAAACTCCAACCAAATTGATGCACATTACACAAATGAAACCTATCCAAATTCCTCCAAATCAATCAATTATATGTTTAACTCTAAGAACCAATACACACAACCAGAAACTATACTTGAAGAAGAAGAAGAAAGGCAATACCTTTTATGTTGGTAACTAACAAAACAACATCTCCTTCAACTGAACCAACACTGCATCCTTCATGAATCTTCTTGAAATTCGAACCACCTCCGGAAACAAACACAGCAAGCTTCTTCCTTCTTGGTTCGTCTCTCGAACTATCGACCTCAGCTACTACTGCAGCAAAAGAAGCAGCTTTTACAACGGGACTTTGGAAAGAGAAGAAGATAGTATTTTGGATGATACTATTCATAAATCATGTGATTGTTAAGCTTTTGTAATGCTGGCGCCAACTGCAACGGTAACGCCAACTACATGATCACTATTTGTATCTCAATTCCAAGTTATGAACTATCATGTTTTATAACAAAATCATATAAAATAAAGCAGTAACAACATAAAAATAAAAATAAAGCAGAAGAAGTTTGGAGAGTTTAAAACTACTTTGCTGTTGGTAAAAGCTTATGGTCATCTGTAACACTACTCAGCAAAAAAATGTTAATTAGTAATAAATCTTCCTCTTTTCTTAAACTTTAAAATTAGGAAGTATAAGATCATGAGCTGCCACTGAAATTTAGAAACCAAGGAGCAAAATAACAATACTGACAACTTAGTTAACTTGAGTTTGTGTATGCATGCAACCCTCTTGAAACTGAAAATGGAATTGAAAAACATGTCTCCAAAACTCTCACAAAGGCAATTAAATTTGGGTTCTCATACTCTCCTACTTGGAGATGCATGCAAGACTCTCAAACATTTTCTATGGCTCGGAGACAAATATAAAATTGATGTTACAAACTTAAAATTGACCCAAGAAGAAAACAAGATGCAGTTACAAGTTCAAAAATCTAAGTTGATAAAAATCATTATATCTAGCTTGATCGAGTTGTTTAAGATTTGTCAACTCGAATTAGACGTCTACTTCGAACAGCGTTCAGTAACTCCACAAATATTAAACAACTCGACCACAATCAAAAGAATAAACATCCTATATACTAAACTTCTTGAAACGTCCATCTTAACACAAAGAGATGGTTTATTTATTGTTTTAGACATTATTTTTAGTCAACGTTTTACACATATATAAAGACCTAACTAGTGCTTGAATCATTTGGGGAAGTATTTATCAAGTTATTAGGTTGAGCATATCATTACCAAGATGAGGGATTTCAAGTTTGGGAAGCTCTCAAGACTGGCAACCATATGGAATGCGAATAATCGAGAGCTACTTGCAGGTCCTAGTTTCAAGTATGCACAGAGGAGCTGGAACCAGAATGAAAAATAAAGTGGGTCGGAAACTTTCATGCAGAAAAAGTATATGTCCAATACCGGAATTGACATACATATCTTGAAAGTGTCTATACATATTGTCATATCCGTGACCTTTGAAATCCCTGGGAGAAAAGTAAGGAATCTATTTCTCTCTGATAAAACCCTTGCTTCATATAAACCCTTGCTTCACTAACTTGACACTGGAATACAATATTGGTTATCATATAGCTTTCTGGTAAGTTACAATATATTCTCAAAAAGCATAGTCGAGGAGCATCAATCACAATTCCTGAACCATAATCATGCCAAGAGATTATTGTAGTGAGCATCTTCAATGACCTAAAGAGCACCCGAAGGACTGACTTTTATATTAACATAAAGAAGAGTGTAACCAAAATTGAAAATGTAAAACATAACATGAAAGTTTGCAACCAAAACTAATCAAACTCGCCTTCAATTCAACTTCCAGAAACGGAGGAAGAAGAAGAAGAAGAAGAGTGTGTGAGAGAAACTAGACCACATTGGGATTAAGTCAAGCTAGGGTTTTTCAAACTCTTATGAAGATGATTTTACAACCCAAAACAAATGGTAAAGTAAGAAGAAGAAATCTTCAGTGTTATGGTCGACTGGAATGACTTCACTTGCCGGAACTGTAAGATCGTGATTTCGTCGACGGGAATGAAGGAAAATGAAATCAGTCGGTTTCTGGAGTGTTCACAAAAAGCCCAAAATTCAATATGGCCCACTCAATTTGGGTTCAAATTGTTTCCGAAATTTTCTCACATTGAAAACAATTTTGGGCTTTTTGAGATGTGAACTCTCACATTAAATTTCTACATTATATGCGAACTCTCTCTCTACATTTCTAAGATGTGAGAAAATTTCGGAAAATTGTCAATATATTGTATATATATACATAATACATATAGAAAACAATTAAATATTTTGTTAAACTTAGTTTAGATACGATATTATGTTAGTACCCAATCCGATTCTATATTTATTTTGACAATCAATATTTATATAATTTAAATGACCGTGTTAATTGCATTAATTAGTTGACAAGAATTTTTTAAAAAATGGTGACGACGATCTCAGATTCTCAATCAAAGGCAAAATAAATTTACTTATTTGGTAATTCTAAGATATGCTGAATTTAATATTTGACCCAAAAAAACATAAATATATTCGAGACATTTGGCGTGAATGTAATCCTAACGAGAAAAGCAATTTCTCTAAGCAAAAGAACAACATGGTCCATTGCCAAAAAACAAAACGCGTAAAAATCAATTAAATAAAGAAAGAAAAGAAACATTCATATCCTTTCAATAATAAATCAAATAATACGTTATTCCCTTATTCCTCGCGATTACATTCTTTCTTTAAAAGAAAAAGAAAAGAAAAAAAAAGCATTCACATTCAATTGCTCTCTGTTTTTTCATCATTATCATCAACCTAACTAAAAATAATAATTAAGCAAACTAAACAATCTCAAATCAAACCAAACAAAACCAACAAATCGAAATTAGAGATCTTTAAAAACATCGGAGATGGTTGTGGTTGTTGTGGTGGTTATGGTTGTTGTGGCCGTGACCATGACTCTGACGGCGATGAGTCTCCTCGTCGATAATCTCTTGAACATTCTTAAACTCATCAACACCGCAAGGAATCGTAATCGGACCAGAGTGTTTGAATCCATACTCTTCTTCAGCTTCTTTTAAGAGTCCCAAAAACAGAGGATGGCTCAAGAAACCCAACGGAATCACGAATCTGTGTAGACCTTCTTCATCTTCTTCATGTCCAACCATAATCGCTACACAACCTTTAGGAACATGATGATGATGATGATGGTGATGATCGAGCATGTGAAGATGCGGAACATGAAAGTGAAACTTGAACACCATCTGCTTGCTTGGACTCTGTTTTGGGCTCTGTTTCTGTTGTTGTTCTTCAGAACCCATTAAAAAAGATCGAATCTTTTTAACCGAAAAACCTAACGAGAAACACAACGATTTGATTACAAAGATTAACGACGAGGAAAAGAAGTATTGTAAGCGGTGGTTTTTGAGGTTTTCCGGGGAGATTGATGCTAGAAGACGGTGATAGAAAAAGGCCAAGGATCGACAGCAGAAGAAATAATGAGAAGAAATAGAGAAAGATCTGAGTCGGTGAGAGATCTGGGGATGTTGCTCATGATAGGCTAAGCATGAAGAGATATAAAGGTTTTATATTTTGATGAGGTTGAGATGATTTTGGAATGGAATAGGAGATATAAGCGTGTATTTATACAAATTGGTGTAGGGTTTTTTGCTTAACGCGCACACTCTAAAGGGCCAAAGGCTTTTTCTCCTACTTAATATATTTTTTAAAGATAAGAGTTGGAATTGACGTGGTGCAAATTGGAGTATCGTTAATTATTAAAAGGCGTACTTAGGGTCGGTTTTACCGACTTATTAGGAGGCTCGTTACATCACAAGATTTATTTTAATGTTTTGTATATACCCAAAAAAAAGAAAAAGGAAAACATTTCAGTAGTTTTGAACTGTTCCTTTTTTATTTTTTAAAATATAATAACGAAGGATATTTCTTGGAAAATCAAACGTAATACTCTTGCTGTTTCATATTAGTTTTTAAATACATATAGGACATTTTTTATCATTTTAACTATAGATAGTATATGAATTTTATTAATAGATTATTATATAGGAATTTAAATTGATTTTTGTTAACCAATTTTTTATACGAATTTTGGACTAATCTCCACGACGTAGAAATTTGAATTTTTTTTGTCATTAATAGCATTTACAGATAACCAAACTGTAAGGTGGAATATTTTTTCTGAGACAATTGAAAAAAATCGATTCCTTGCCTAAATCCGTAAGAAAATTTCATACCTCAAACGGAAACTAATAACCCACCGGAACTTGATTGGAATTTAAATATTAGCTAGTAATAAGTTTAAATAACATGGATTTTATGAAAACAATGATATATACATATATATATATATATATATATCTTGTCAACTATTTTCTTTGAATAAATTCAATCAGTTTATTTTGTTTATCCGGTAATTTCAATTTTTGTTGTTTGATTTATAATGCTATATTCAAAAATTTTGTAAAGGTAACTTAGATACATACATCTCTCATCTGTGTAATAATAATAATTATCTAGTTAACCATCAAAGGTTTATCTTATTAAGATAGACGACAAGTGTCCAACCTCAAAGAAAACTTCTCGTTATGGCGATTACATCCAGGGTGAGGAGCAACGATTTTTACATTATTACCTTCTAAGCTAAGATAAAAAAATGTATCAATCAAATTTGGTTGCTGTTTTACTTTGATCAGCTGACAGCTGACAACTAGCCCAAGGCCCCCTTTGACATTTCAAAAAGCCAACGACTCGGTAAATTAAATAAATAAATTAACCCTTTTAAGTGTATATATTTGTAGAATCTCTCTGAATTAATGTCTCAAATACCTCTCAACATCAAAAAAATTTTTTTATATTTCTCAAAAATTAAAATATATTTATATCAAATAATACACTAAGTTATATCAATGAAAATATGAGATTCAAATTCTAAATTTTCATATAAATATTGCACTAACTAAAAAACCAATTATATCAATTATACCACAAATAACAGATTTGAAGTGTAAACATACACCAAATATTTAAATCATCTAAATTACCATGTTTTTGTTAGTATCACTTATAATTATAACTATATAACTTAATTTTATTAAGAATAAAATTATAATTTTTTTAATTTTTATTAAATAAAATAAAATAGAAGAGGGGCATAGTGGATTTATTTTAACCACGAAGGGCATCTCAAAAATAGTCCAATCTCTCTTGAGCGTTATAATAAAAATTCGATAAAGATTGAAGTAATGTGTATTTCACTACTTCATTGTTCATATTTCGTCACCGTGACTATAGGTAAATGGATATGAACACGACTAAATTAAGGTAAATGGATCAACACGATTAAAGCTCAGCCTATGCTATTTGTTTTAGATAATTACGATCTATTTAAAGTCGTATCCGTATTTCCAAGAGGTATGGCGCATGCGAAATTGCATCACCTGTATACACATATTATTTTATTATTAGTACGTAATCATTTTGTTATGTTTTTGTATAATATATTTGACTTCATATCAATGTAAGAAAGTAAGCAACCGTTTAAAAAACTCAAATATGAATAGCGTGCTAGATACCCATGATTCATTCTGTAGGCATTATGCCATTATCTCTATATGAAAAATAAATAAATAAAACTATTAAGGATTTGAAACAAATTACTTGGTAGACATACATGATCCATTCTATAGGCGTTATCTCTATATTAAAAAAAAACTATTAAGGATTTGAAACAAACTACTTGGGTGCGACAGCTGACACACATAACAAAAAAGAGTATTGATTTAAGTTCTACTTCATTATAATATGTCTATCACTTACATGTGGGCCTTATATATATATACATATATAATTAAACACAAAATTATATATTTGGTTGATGAAACAAAAAAGGTTACTATACTGATTCCAACATTTTGAAATTTGTGGCTTGCTTTAAACCAAAAAGAAAAATGTAGCTTAGAGGTTTGAGATTGCAAGGTGGAAGGCATTATTCATTGGAACATGGTCGCAAAAAATTCAAATTCCATCTCGAAATTTTCTTAAGCGAGTGGTTAACGACTCTGCCACGTCACTAAACGTGGGCCCATGAACTATACATAAAATGTTGTCAATACAACACGTCAGCGTAACGTAACCCTAACTAGCGCCTCAGCGGAAAATGACAAAAAAGACCTTTGCCGAGTGTCGCGCCTCCGCAGGTGCCTATAACGCCGCCGATCATACACTTGTCCAATAACTATATGACACGTGTTTCTTACTTGGTTTATTTGCGTTTCACTTTGGTTTCATTCTTATTCGGTTCATCTTATATCCTGTTTGGTTTTTAAAAATCGAACCAGGTTTGATTTATACGAATTGGTTTTTGAAGCTATCACGGTTGACCTTTCGTTACATTGCGGTGAGAATTTTTGTAAGCCAAAATCTGAGGCCGGGTTCTGTTCGTTTACATCCGCTCGGTTTAATTTGGTTTGTTTAATTATTATTTTTTAATTACGAAAAGAATACGAAGATTCTAAAGTTTGCGGACCATCGTGTCGGCACGATATGACAAAATACCTTACGGATGATTGATTAATAGCCGTTGGATTACCAAGAAAGTTGGAATCATGTGCTCTTCCTTAATCTTGAGTTTTATTTTTCTTGATATAAAAGCGAACGACGACTTTTTTCAAAGAGTCCATACACGCCAGAGAAATGCAGAATTAAAACGCATATTAAAAACCAAGTGTCGTTAGTGTTAAGATTATATAATGACTACTTTACTCTTAATTTAAGAATGACGTTTGAATATAATCTAATCAAATTCAAACTGAATTAACTAACCTGATACCCATTTTTTATTATTAGTAAATATTGACCAAACCTTTCTTGGAATAGAACCGAAACAAAAAAATACATCAAATCAAACTCAATAAACTAACATCATGTACGTTAAATTGTTCTTGTTGGATGCGATCATACCAACAATAATGCCCTGAATCCATTCAAAAAATTCTTGGTTACACCCCTTAAAAGAAAATATTTATAAAAAAAAAGGAAATTGTTCTCCGAATAAAATTTTCTCTAATCCTTTTTAATAATATTGTTGTTATGATATTAATTTCTATATTTGTCTGAACATTTATTTGGAAAAGAAAAATTGCTTTGGTTTCAACCAAAAACGTTAAAGAGAACCAAACCAAAGGAATTTCAGCTCAAATTCTATCAAACTCTTTCCAAACCAAACCGAATAGCTAGAATACCGAACCCAACAATTCTAATTACAAATGAGAGGACTTTTTTTCCTTTTTGTTATCACAACATTCTTTTTTTTTTGTATGAATTGGAAAAAATACAAAGGTCGAATCATATTCGTACTGTAGTTAATAGAGTATCACTAAAGCATCCTCGGGGTTTATGGGCCATATCCCACATGTTAAAAGGATTGTCGTTCGAGTGGCTCTAACTCTCAGCCAAACACTCTTTTTTTTTTGTTCTTTTTAAAGTTATTTGACTTAATAATCTATGTCAACTAGTAATTAATTAATTGCATGTGTTTGTCCAGATAGAGGTTCTCCACCCAGACAGTCTAAGCTTCAAGTTTTATTACCTGAAAGTGAAACCTGAATTTAAAATTTAAAATTGAATATTAATTGTGTCGTTTTTAACGTGGATGTGATTAGAGCAACTTATCAAGACACGCATATATAAGCTCGTCATGCAAAACTTCTAAACAAATTTTAATGTGTTCATATCCTTTTGACTATGCGTTAAAGTCTACCGAAAAATAATAAACTAAATACAGTAAAAACAAATGACACATCGGTGAAATTGATGCCAGAAAAAAATAGTCACAGTCGACTGAAATACATTTATTTATTCGTTTTCGTTTGGGTTCTTTTTAGAGTATCATGTCATATTTCATTTTCTATTACCGTGCATTTGGATATTCGAATTATGCCATTAGCTAGCTATGATAAAGTCTTGGTGGACCAAAATTGTTTTCTTTCTTTATTTCTTGATTTTTGTGATTGCAGTATATATGTCCGCACATAGAATCTTCACAAACTTAATAGTGATGATACATACACGCGAGCAAGCTCAAGTGGAAATTCATCAAAGAATCTCAAGGTCTTACTTTCTCTTAAAAAGTTTCTAATTCATTGATTCTAAATTACATCCTGAAGCTGTCTTGATATGTTACTGTTGCGTGTTTTTTGCTGATGGAATTAGGGTTTGTGTGTTGTGGTTTAAGCTGATGATTTATGGTTGCACATGTTAGGCCTTAAAGGGAAACAAAATGAAGTTGTGATAACTACAAAGTTTGCAGCTTATCCATGGAGGTTAACTTCAGGACAGTTTGATAGTGCTTGCAGGTCTCTCTAGTCTTGATTTTGTCTCTATTTTTTACCTTTGTTGTTTTTGAAGATTGATGTTAAGGTTGTTCTGTTCTTGTGTCAGAGCTTCTTTAGACCGGCTTCAGATACGCCAGCTTGGGATCGGACAGCTTCACTGGTCAACCGCGAACTACGTGCCTCTACAAGAGCTTGTTCTTTGGGATGGTCTAGTAGCAATGTACGAGAAGGTTGCTTAGTAGAAATCTACTGAAATATGAAATCTCTTCAATGAACATTAAGCACTTGGAAAGTTGATGATGATAAAGGGTTCATCTTTTGTAGGGCCTAGTTCGAGCTGTTGGAGTCAGTAACTATGGACCTCAACAGCTTATGAAGATTCATGATTACCTTAAAACTCGAGGGGTTCCTTTATGCTCTGCTCAAGTACAATTCTCATTGCTAAGCATGGGAAAAGAGCAACAAGAGATTAAAAGTATATGCGATGAGTGCGGGATTCGGCTAATCTCTTATAGTCCTCTTGGTCTAGGAATGCTAACGGGTAAACATTCCTCGTCAAAACTTCCTACGGGTCCTCGGTATAGTACCAAACGATCGATAAAAATAAACAGTTGTTTCTTGTTTATAACTATGCTTGAACACTCTTTTAAACAGATCATTGCTGTTTCGACAAATTCTTCCTGGACTAGAGCCTCTGCTTTTAGCACTGAGAGAGATTGCAGAGAAACATGGAAAGACTATGCCTCAGGTAATATTTTTCATTTTCATTCATAAGGTTCTTGGGAAGAAGAAATGTGAAGAAACTTTGGAGAATGACTTTATGATCTGTTTTTGCAGGTTGCTATAAACTGGTGTCTATGCAAAGGGACAGTGCCAATACCGGGGATAAAGCCGGTTAGATATCTTGAGGATAATTTGGGTGCATTGGGATGGAGACTTACAAATGAGAAACAGCTTCAGTTAGAATATGCAGCTAAACAATCACCAAAGTCGATGATTCAGAACATTTTAGACAAGATGGTAGGATAAGAGAAGAGGCTTATACAACTAGATCACTTATCAGAACGATGTGCTTATGTTAAATCTATTATATATATGTGCAAATATTTTCAAGAATACTGATAGTTACTGAAATTTCCATTCTATCTAGCTCTCAAAATGATGGAAATCTACAACTTTTCGAAACAAATTGTGAAAATATATTTGTTAGACACTTAGATTTAGACTAGCGGCGTGAGAGTTATTAGTTTAGTAACTAATTCTACAGATATAAGAGATTTTTGTTTTTGCAACACAGGTATAAGAGTTTTAGCATCGTAGTTCTAATTATGGATTACAAATCTTTATTACACATAAAATATTGGAGGTCTTGACATTCAATTTTTTTCAGAAGCCTGTATGCGTATTTGACTATTTGTAGGACATAAAATATCAAGATCTCATGTTTTATTTATATTATTTGACTCAAACCAAATCTACAAATATGGATAAAACTCACTAAAAGATAATATGAAGTAAAAGTGTCATCGATTTTATAAATCATTGCGTATAGAAGTAGTGTTATGATGTTATCAACTTATTATTACTCATCATTTTGATAGGTTTGCTTTTAGTATTGAATGGTTGCACTAGACGAACACACTAATCCTAATCCACATTTGTGGACAAGGTTAATTTTTGTTCATTTCTATAAATTTTGTTTTGCAATGGTGCAGCTATAGAAAAGAGAAGAATCAATAGTTTACTTTTTTGAATAATATGTAAAATTATATTTAAAGAAAAACCATTTTTACATAATATGCAACTAGAATTAGAAAAATTATCAAACTAAAATTTTTTGAACTTTTTTATAAATGATGGTTTCGTTAAATTTCGAAGAGTGAAAAATCCAATTGAAACAAACCATTCTCCGCTAAAAAGAATACACATCATTCACAAATTAGCTAAAAATTTTTAAAAAAATCTAATCGTGTTTAGATCCTCGTAGCAAACCAGTTTATTTTTGTCCGTTGAATACCGTTTTAATAAATAAAAAAACTTGGGACACAACTATTTTCTTGTCCATTTAAATTAATAGAACGGTCAAATTCGTCTAGTCGCTGTATTATATCCGTAGTGACCAAACTTATCATTGCAATTTCTGTATTTATATAGACATAACTTATCTTTCAAGCAATCAAATGTCTATCTCTACAACATAATAATGTTATTTTATTACGTACTACTTGTCTTGTTGTCTTCTCCATCCAACGAACTTAATTTTCCTCATTTTAAATCTCATTAACTTCTCTTCCTTGTTAGTATATTTAATACCAACTATATTCCAGTTCTAGTTAATGACATACGCGGCTACATTAATTTAATAACATATCTTCGGCTTTATTTCTGTCAAAAAAAGAAAGGCATTGTCATTTTCTCTTTATTAGGTTACACTTTTAACTACTCACAAGTCGCAACAAAATAAACGATAAACATCATATTAATCAAATTCTTTTCCAGTCTTTGTTTATAATTCTGCTAAAACACTACAAGAATATTGGCCCTTCTCAGCGTTCGAATAACAACGCAATCTAACGATACGATAGCGTTTTAATAAGAGCTTTATCACGCCCGTCATAATAAGTCAAAAACGTGACATAGCGGATTTTTTTTTTTTTTTTTTTGGTTAGTTATTATAGTGCATGTTTTGCTGCATTATTATATATTATAATTAGTGGTGGTCGACAATCCGCGATCCGCAATCTGCGAATTTTAAAGAAATATGTGAATGTTCAAAATCACCCCACAAGTTAGCGGATATAAAATATTAAATCTGTGACTGTTTTGTTAAATTTAATAGGTCTAGTGGATAAATCGTATAACAAAAACGAACATCCATAAATCCACAGACCCATAAACTCGCAAAACAGAAAATAAGTATCCACAAACCGGCAAACCCACAAACCTACATTAATTAGGACCAAACATAAAATTGACTATATAATTTAGTTTTGGGTCTACATAGTTTACATGGGATAAAATGTGTGCCCCGTAAACTCTGCGGATAAAAACCCGCTAACCCGTAACATATTCAGATCCGCTTCATCCCGTAACAAATAAAAACTCGCAGACCCATAGATAAATAATTACTTTCCCAACACTAGTTACAATAGCGAATATGTAATATTACAATAGCATTATAATACAATTTCTTCAATTACAATGACATTTGTATTATCCAATTTATTTTCGTTTTTTTCGAGTACCTAATTTCTGTTTTGATCATATTGTTATTTATCTAAATAGCCAATATACTGAATTAAAAGGAAAAAACAGAATTAAATTACATGAACATATCAATGTAAGTGCTGAAATTACATGATCATGTCAAAGTACTGAAATCACAAAGATTAGAACACAAAATTCAAAGAAAATTACAACATTAGTTTCAGACAAACATGAGTATACCATTAGGCCAAGCCACTATAGTAGTCTCCACACTCTTGCATCTCCAACCTTGGCAACTTCTATCCAAACCTTCGCCTATTTTCTGCCTAGATGCCCATAAAGAAGAGTTCATACCTCTAGGTAGCTTTCAAGCCTAGCTCCTTTATCTTATCTGACAGCGGCATAACAGGCTCCAGTGACTATATATAGATGCCTTGGAAGTAGACCCTCATGAGTTTCAACCTCAATGCGATGGAGAAATGAAAGTATATTTGGATGCCTCACCTGCAAAAAGATATAGTAGATGATAATATAACAGAGATATGCCAAAAGATACAAGAAAGAGGAGAACGGAATCCACCTAGTCCAGCTAATTGTTGGTCAAGATATGACAAAAATTATATATTATGCAGGTGTGAGTTCAACTGGGAATCCTAAAACAGGTATGAAAAACTCATTATATATTTCATTGTGACTTCATACTTCCCTTACAGACAATGAAAAGCTAGCCGTACATAACTAGTTTGATGAATTAGAGTTCCAAATGCTTGAGAGTTAAAGTTCTTGGTGCTCGATAGAAGTTTCCATCAGTAATCAGAGAAAAATGATCTTGTATGTATGAATCGAGCCTTAACCATGTTCTTAGCATATTAGAACTTACGGTACAAAGGCGCTTAACACCATTTCGTCCAGCAGCCAAATGTCCATCTTGAGCATTGTTCCCAGAAATAGTAAATACTGAAACTGGAGATCTATCATCCTGACGAACCTGACAGTACAAAATAAATTAGAGAATGACCTTGGAGGTACCACGAAAGTGATTTAATTTGATCCATATTCAATGATAAAATAAATTAGATTGTCGAATCGAATGATAACTTGAGACTGGTTTTAAATCAGAATTGATATTGTACTTGCCTAAAACATATTCATGTGTCAAATCAAATTTCAACCCCAACCCATCAATGGTTATATCAGCTTAGCTTGTGTTTCCCTCAAATTAAATTTTCTCTTAATTTTCACTTAGGTAAACGCTTTTTTATCCAAATAATCAGTAATGTCCAATTTCATTAATGTAGATGAAAAGATGTCAAATAAATTTATGTTGGTCTGTTATCTATAACATCAAATCAGAAACCATCAATCCTAATTTAGATAAACTTTTGAGTATATGTTCGAACTTGTTATGGAAATTCGACACATTTTCATGATCCTACCAAACAAAAACTATTCTAAAATATAAAGTATTTTGTATAAACGCGATACACCTATATCCATAGCCAATTAGCCATGATTGTTACGGCGGTGATTCGCCATTTCCGATGCTTGATATGAAATAATGGCTTTGTTCTCGGTGAAGATTTTACAGATCTTTGATTGTTTTTGAGGTGTAGATTTAAGGGAGAGAAATCAGATGAAGGCGTTACGGAGAAGTCAGACCTCAACGTCTTCTGCAAAATCTTCTTCTTCTTCTTCGTTACCAACTTCTTCTTCGTTGCCATCTTCTTCTTCACCTCCTTCGTCTAATTCATCGTCTTCTTCGTGGATCCATCTTCGATCGGTTCTATTTGTGGTTAATCCTTCGTCTCCATCTTCAGTTACTTCATCTGATCGGTGAGTGTGTAAGGCTTTTAGATTTGGAATATGTAGATGGGATCTTAAGATTCTGTTTTTTGATCCAATAATAGAGCTTCGAGTCCGATCAAAAAAGTTTCTATCTTTATTCGGATTGTTCATGTTCCTTTGCTGTTTTAGATTGATTTTGGCAAAAACAATCTTGGTGGATTTGAGATTGTAGGAACTTCTAATTTTGACTCTTTGACTTGTGTAGAAGCCGGCGGAAATCACCGTAGTCTCGCCGGAAAATAAAATGGGCATTGACGCCGCATCAATGGAGGACTTTGTTTACACCGGAGGGTAAACTCCGTAATGGTGGAGTTGGATTTCTTAAGAAAGTTAAAAGCAGAGTGAGTCTTTTGAGCAAGAACCATATTATATGTCCTGATTCTTATTTTTCTTGGTTCTGACTTATGTTCTTATGGTTCTGTAGGGTGTTGATCCAAGTATTCGTGCAGAAGTGTGGCTGTTCTTACTCGGAGTGTGAGTGTTTGTTGATGTTTTGTCCTTGTGGTCTTGTTTTTTTATCACCCTATTGGGATTCTTAACTTGTTTCTCTTAATTGCAGCTATGATTTGAACAGTACTAGTGAAGAAAGGGAAGCGGTAAAGGCTCAAAAAAGGTTAGAAAAAGATTGATCTATAAATATAGTCAATGTTTGAATATAGAAGTAGACAAGTAAATTTGATCTCTGAATATAGGGAGTATGAGAAATTACAGAGACGGTGTCAGATGCTTCTTAAGTGTGGCAATGGGAGTACTGATAATCTTGAGGAACTTCCTTCTGAGGAGGCAAATGGTCAATGTGTTCGATTATAAGACATCGGGAGAAATAACAAATCAAGATGTTGTCTCTGCTGTGAACACTGATTCTTCTGATACAGATTCTTGTGAAGACAATGAAGATGTTCTACTACTCCCATCTTTTGTACCCAGTGAAGTACAAAAGTCAGAGGAGGATAATAATAGTAACTCTGAAAAGAATGCTTCTCCTCCTGCTGCTGCTGAGATCCAACTAGAAGTTTCTGTACACGAATATTTCTCTACGCGGCAACGTATAATCCGGCTTGATGCTTTACGTGCGGATTCTGATTGGGCAACTTATTCTTCATCTTCAACTGCAATCACTGAAAGCAAAGCTCGCGGTTTAGCTGAATCCGTGGGGTTAAAAGATTATGATCACTTAGAAAGCTGCAGGCTTTACCACGCTGCACGGCTAGTTGCAATTCTTGAAGCATATGCTATTTATGATCCTGAAATAGGCTACTGCCAAGGAATGAGCGATCTTTTATCTCCTATCCTCGCTGTGATCTCAGAGGATCACGAGGCTTTCTGGTGCTTTGTTGGTTTCATGAAGAAAGCTCGGCATATTTCAGGCTCGACGAAGCAGGGATTCAAAGGCAGCTAAGTATTGTATCAAAGATTATAAAAAACAAAGATTCTCAGCTTTACAAACACTTGGAGAATCTTTAAGCCGAGGATTGTAGTTTCATTTACAGGATGGCTCTTGTGATGTTTAGGAGGGAGTTGAGTTTTGAACAGACGCTTTGTCTTTGGGAAGTGATGTGGGCTGATCAAGCTGCCATTAGAGTTGGAGTTGGGAAATCGCCATGGAGCAGAATCAGGCAACAATCAACACCAACTGATGATCTGTTGCTCTATGCAATCGCGGCATTAGTACTACGTAGGAAACTGATCATACAGAAGTACAGTAGTATGGATGAGATTGTGGAAGAGTGTAATAGCATGGCTGGTCAGCTTGATGTCTGGAAGTAGCTAGATGACGCGCATGATCTTGTCGTGACACTCCACGATAAGATCGAAACTCTTTCTTCTCAATCTCTGAGCATTTGATGAAAGTCTATACCTCAAAGCCAGAAATGAAGTGTTTCCACTATACAAAAGCCCTTGGACTCGTCTGGCTGCGTTTTGTCAAGGCTTTAAGGTTTGTTGCGGTTTGGTTCTCACCGTTTTCTACTTGTCTCTCTTCTTTCTTTTTGTTTTCCCAGCACAAAAACAAACACAATACTCCCTATATCACTTTCGTTGTAGTACTAATGAAAAAAAGAAGACATTATTCCTCTTGAAATGTAAGGGATGAGTCTGAAACTGTCTTTTCCACATTTGTATGGATCATATATGTTCAATTGTAGAGATCCAGTTTCACATTTCTTTCATCTGAATCAATATGAAACTTCTAGTAACAACATAGTTTAAACAACTTCAAACTTGGCAAAAGAAACATTCCCTTATCATATCATCAAAGTTGAAAACATTTCATCATAACCTCAACACAAAAAGAAACTAGCAACACACTGATTATTGGTTTGTAAGTTTAAACAAATATCGGCAAGGACGCAGATGAAGTCTAAGGACCAAACAACAGTAACAGTATTTTTTCCCAAGAGGGAAGAAATACAGAGATATTCAATGGCAAGCCTCTGGCTTCTACTCTTTCTTGGTATATTGACGGACAACAAGAGCCAGTCCCAAGATCAAGATTGGAACAAGGAACTGCAGAATCTTGATGATAAACTCTGGTGTCTTGTCTTGGTTGTAGGCTGGTTGCTGTGGTGCAACGTAAGTCCTTGTTGCTGGAACACTAGACGAATCAATCTCACCAATGTAATATTTCTCCATCATGTCCCTTGCAGTGTCGCTGTGACCAACATCTTCAAAATCATTTGTAGCATCTTTCCCTTCAACAAGAATAACACCACAACATAAACAGTCATTGATTAGTCTCAAATCCGCAAAATGTTATATCATTAAGAAAATCTTCCCGCACCTGTTGAGGACAACAAGACTTCATCGCCTCCAGGATGATCATCCATGAATGGAGTCACATCATACACCTGAACTCAAAGGTTTAAGAAACCAAACATATCAACCTCAAGATCACAACAATCGCGGTTCATAATCAAGTAGAACTCAGTAAATAACTATAGCAGTAGACACAAACCATGTTTCTCCAGTGTGAAACAATATAACAAAATCATACTCTAAGAGAACCAATATGCTCGAGCAGTGCAAAATCTCACTAAAGCTACATCAATTTTGCTTAAAACGAATCAAAAACACTAAAGATTGTGACTTTAAATCATAAGGGACTCGATAAAAAATTCGAGCATTAAAAACTCAACTCTCCAACTTGAAAATCGAAGCTTTGACACAAATCAGTAGCGAAGAAAACTAACTATGTTCGTGTAATCAATCTAGACATAGATGTCTCAAACAAAGAGACAAGATCTAACCTTGCCGGAAATAATAAGCCAACAATCCTTCGTTTTGTTGTGCTGTGAAACTTCTTCGAAAGCTAGAACCTTCCGATCTGAATCCATCTCTACTCAAACTGCAAACATGAACGAAATCAAATATATGATAATCCAGAAAAACAAACATGGCAGATTCAAATCGAAATATCCAAACGATCATGAATGAACAATTATACTAATTTTACTTACGGATTTTCGAGAAAAAAAAAGAAGAAAGAGATTCAGAATTTCGATAGCTCCGAAGCTCAAATCAGCAAAAGACGGAAGAAAATGGAGTTCCTCACCTACTGTTCAACTTCTGTGAAAATACCAAAGTACCCTTACAATTTTGCCTAGGGTGTTGCTTGTCGTCGTTGTCGACTGATGACCAGGGGTATTTTTGGTCAACTTGGACTTTGACTTTAAGGAAATCGGATTGGGCTTTGAGCAATCAAAGTGGGATTTGATTTTTCTTTTGGCGAGATCTTATTTATGGTCTATATACGTCGTACTTGGACCATATGGTTTTTTTTGGAAAAAATATCAAAAAAACTATTTAAAATACGTAACGATGTAAGATATATAAATTATAAATTTGCGTTGGTTTATATTTTAATATATAAATTTTCGTTGATTCGATTAAATAAGATATGATGTTAAATTCGATAACAGATCAACTAACGGACGTTAACCATTTTTTGTTAGTAACAAAACGATATCGTTTTGAAAGAGAAAAAATGTAAATAAAATCACAAACTTTCAAATTTAGGCCATTTAAAACATGAACTTGTTGTAAGTTATTTAAATCATACAATCATGGAATAATTTACAACAATTGACTCCAATTAGTTACGGTTAAAACTATTAAAACCATAAACCGAAGAAAATCAAACCATACCAAACTGTATTTCAATCGGTTTCCAAAATTGTTTAATTTTTTATAAAACCAAAAATCGTTAAATATGTATTTTTTTCTTTCTCAATATGTATTGTTTGTATTTTGTTATAAAAGAGTGTCTTTAATCATTATATATATACAATCATGAAATAATTTACAAAAATCGAATCTAATTAATTATGGTTAAAAAAACGTATTTCAATCGGTTTCTAAATTGTTTAATTTTTATAAAACCAAAACCGTTAAATATGTATTGTTTTTTTTTTTCAATATGTATTATTTATATTTTTATAAAAGAGTGTCTTTAATCATTATATCTATACAATCATGAAATAATTTACAAAAATCAAATTCAATTAATTACGGTTAAAAAACCGTATTTTAATCGGTTTCTAAATTGTTTAATTTTTTATAAAACCAAAACCGTAAAATATGTATTGTTTTCTTTCTCAATATGTATTATTTATATGTTTATAAAAGAGTATCTTTAATCATTATATCTATACAATCATGAAATAATTTTAAAAAATCGAATCCAATTAATTACGATTAAAACTGTTTAAACCGTAAACCGAAGAAAATTAAACGTAGGTAATGAAAATTGATGATTTAAATGGCCTACAACAATTTCTTGTTTTAAATTGTCATCGTTTTGTTACTAACGGAGAGTGGTTAACGACAAATTAATATCCGTTAGTTGATCTGTTATTAGATTTAAACGTCGTGTCTTGTTTGGCCGGGTCAACAAAAATTCATGTCTCAAAACATTAGTCAACGCAAGTTCACGATTTAAATAGCTTACAACAAAGTTCGTGTTTTAAATGGCTTAAATATGTAAGTTCGTGGTTTTTTTTGACATTTTTCCCATTTATTTCCAACATCCTCTTATTCATCTAGATAGTATGTTGTATCAAATGCTCTTTCACGAAGAAGTTCACTCTTACAGTATTTTTATTTTCAACATCGTCAAAAATTAGTGAACGGTCTAGAACATTTATATTATTTAATGTGTTTGGACATAAAAAATGCATGTCAGATCCATATATCATGCGATGCAACTGCTTCAAGAATAACAGTAGTGGTTCCTTTATCTTTCCAAGTAAATTGATCTTCCCACGCTGTAGGGCAATTTTTCCATTCCCAGTGTAGGCAATCAATACTTCCTATCATCCCTGGGAATCCCCGCATTTCACTTACATGAAGAATTTTTTGCAAGTCATTCAGTTGGAGCTCTTAGATACACTTGCTCGTACAATTGTATAATTTCTTTACAAAACCTATGCAAGCACTCCAAGGGAGTAGTACCTCCTATTTTGATGTATTCATCGACTGCATAGACCGCCACACCGTATACTAACATTCACATGGCTGTGGTACTTTGGCTAATGAAGATATACCTTCTTTATAAGCCGCATCAACTCGTTGTGTAAAGTAGTTGTTGATTCTTGATAGGTCCCCAACAATCCGAAAGAAAACATGTTTTTGCATTCGAAAACACCTAGGAAACATTGCATAGTCATATGTAGGTTGATTGGCAAAATAGTCATCAAGCAATCTCTGGTTTGCTGCTGCATGATCTCTCTTGAAGTATTTTCTTTTGCTACGAGGTGCATAATCTTCCTTTACTTTGTTTTGACGCTCCCTAAACCAGTTGATGATATACCTCTCTTTAATTTCAGAATTTTTTTTGTAGTTTTGATATCAAAAGAAAATTCATATGGATCCATTGATAGTTTTTGTAATATGAGATTTGTGGTTTTGGTACATGAAATGAAGAATGAGTCTCCATTTAAAGAAATTGAGTGGTTGAAAATGTTAGAGTCCAAACATGACTAAAGTAGATAGCGACATACATTATTGAAGAAAAAACGACAAAGATGATTAAAGCAGAAAACAACAAACATGATTAAAGTAGATAACGACATACATTATTGAAGAAAAAACAACAAACCTGATTAAAGCAGAAAACAACAAACATGATTAAAGTAGATAGCGACATACATTATTGAAGAAGAAAACAACAAAGCACTGTCATTAATTACCAAATAGATCGTGGCTTAACTTCTCCAACATCTCTTTGCTTCGGTCATCAAGGAATTCCTTCTCACTTAACTTCATAAACATCTTCATCTTCTTAGTTTGTGTCATTTCTTTCATCAATTGGTTAGCCTCCTCTTGTCTCTTGGCTATTTTTTCAATTGTTCTAACTCTTTCTCTTTGAATTGTTTGAATTCATTCCATTATTCGGTGATCACTTCCATGGATTCACCCTTGCTTTTCTTTTCATCCTTTTTAGTTGCATCTCTTCCCATTGGACGAGCAATGGATCCTACAGAGCTAGAGCCACTTCCATCACTCTCACGAGATCTCTTAAATCCACTACTTTCAAAGGTTGTATTTTTTCCTACCTGACTACCATAACGTGGTTGATCACAAACATCATGCAATTCTGACATTAAATTGAAATGACCATTTTTAGCACTTGAATAAAATTCATGCGCTTTTGCCAACACATCATTCTCAGACCACCCGCTTTGTTGCATACACTTAGCGTTATCATAAGCACCAATCGATTTGCCCAATATTTTGTTGATGTAGCTGTAATGATTTATGTAAGAAGATTCATCGCGTGGAGGATGTAATGAACAATGTTCATTACAATAGCTAGCAATTTTACCATAATAAGTTTCACCTTGTTGGTTTCTGCCAAGCACGCTGTCTGTTCCATATTTAATCCACCCACTCAATAGCACCAAATTTTGGTCGGTAGTCCATTTAGAATTTTTTGGACGAGCAAGAGTTGAATCCTCTGCATTCAGATTGACTTCATTAGTACCACTCATACTACCAAAAGTCATTTATGTAGAGCATTTGAGAAATTCATTTGCTCCAACATTTGAAACAGTCGTTTAGGGTTGAGATGAATATAACATCATTGATCCATAATATGAAGGATAATTTGGAATAGCTGGCGGGATGAAAAAATTTGGTGAAAAACCATAATTTGATATATTTTGAGAATGATTGGAAGATTGGTTTTGAAATTGGTAATTATTGAGATTTGAGTAGTTAAAGGATAATTAAAAGAATTTTGGGTGTTTGAAGGATTATTATTAGGATCCATTTAATATTTTTTTTTTGTCCAAATCAAGTGAAATAAATATCTACTTACATAGTTTGAGAAAATATGAATTTTGGTATAAATATATATATATATAATTTAATTATTTATTATGAGATATTTAAATTTAAAAGAAAATGGAGAAAAAATACATATAAAATTTTGACCAATCATATTTAATAAGTATTTTAATTTTTTTTTAAATTTTGCAATTCAATTAAAATTTGCCACATGTCATAAATATATTATTATTATTATTTCATAAACACAGTTAAATCGTTTCAATATTTAAATCCACTTCATATTCATCTATACATAAGTTTAATTCTTGAATAAATTTTTCAACATGTTGATTCAACCTCCATTATTGATAGTCTTAGAAATATAACATGACGTGTGGTCTCAATGAGCTGTTTTATCAAAAAAAAAACTGGTAAAACACAAAAGGTATGATCTAAAGTTTAGCATATTGGAAAGAAAGAAATCTTGAATGTTGTACAAGAAACATCTTCAATATATAATATTTTAGTTTTGACAAAAAATAATATTATATACTATTTAAAACCTTTTTCACTATTTTGGAAAATCTCTTTTTGAAAGATTAATTAAATTTTAACCTTTGCTCTTGTTTGGATCAAATTTAATCTTTATTCTATATTGAGTTTTTTTGACGGGACTTAGGGAGGTTAAGGAGGGTTTATTGGGGTACCGATTGATTTTCAAAGTTGAGAGACTATTAAAAAAATTTAGAGTTTTGTGGGTTTCTTATAACAATTTTAAGAATTTAATAAATCATCTATGATAGTTTGAAACTGGTCTCATGAATTAAAAAATGTAGAACATTTTCTCTAATGCGCCTTTATGGTGTATAATGTATGTATACAATTACGATTCCTCTATAACTTCTCAAACTCTTTTTTTATTTCCGCCATTCCTAAACATTTCTTTAGCTAATTTGACGCTAAACAAAAAGTAAAACTTAATTATTTACTCGGCATGAAGCTCATACAGATTGGAGGCTTCACTCCGGCCAAAGCAAGAACCGACGACGGCAAAATCCAAAGACCATCTCCACATATCAAACCGGAAGCAACCGCCGGTATCATTAAACCGGCTTTAACCTTATCCCTCATATTCCACGCAAACACAATCAAACTCCCAACGCACATATCAATGGCGAAATAGCCTCCGACAAGAAACGGAACCGCCATCGCCATCGGTAATGGAACCCACTTCCCAATCTTCTCCGGCGACAAATCCCTAACAAGATTCGCCCCCACGGCGAAAGCGAAAAACACATAACAAAGCTGTAGACAATGTTGAGGCAAAGCAGAGAAACCTTCAACTCCAAGAATCGCCATGTTTCTATAAATCAAAGCGTAAGGAGCTTTATACTCTCCATCAGGGTTTCCAACATCGAAAGCTTTGTAAAACAAGAAAAAAGTGAAAGGAGCCACAACGCAACCAATAGCCGTGCCGATTGCTTGACTCACAAGCATAGACCTCGGAGAAGTCAGAGTCAAATGTCCTGTCTTGAAATCGTGCATTAGGTCAGAAGAAATCGAGACGATTGATTTTATCAATCCGCAACCAACAAGTCCCGCGACTACACCGTTTTGTTTCCCTGCCATAGCGGCTAAGATGAACAGAGCGACTTTACCATAGTTATAAGCCATGTTCATATCTGTAAGTCCTGCTCCATAGGCGTTACTGAAACCTAACGATGGAGCTAACATGTAAGCTACGACTATGAAGTACCATTTGAGCTCGGGGAACATTAGAGGGATCGCGATTATCGATACAACAGAGAATGCTGTGTAACCAATTGCTGCCACCCATAAAGGAATGCTGTCTCTTACAAAGATCTCATCTCTTTTAAGATCTGCTATAGATTGTTTATCTTTCTCCGAGTCTGCGATTTACATTTCGAATATTAGATACAAAAGTAACGTTTTGGAAAGTTTTTTGGTGTATATTAATATATTTACTTACTAGATATCGCAGTGTGGCAATGCTTTAACTTGGCGTATATGTTTCTTGCTGTGAAAAGAAGTATCTTGATGAAATGGTAAAGCCCGTCTCCGAGGATTAATGAGATTGATATAAACACCTGTAGAATTATGAACAGATTGTTATCGAAATTGCGCGAAAAAGAAAGCGGTTTTATTGTAGATTATATTTTTGTTTGGAACCTTGTAACCATTGAGACTCTTCATGCTGCTTTGAGGAAGATTTGATGGGTACCAATCTCCTTTAAGACCTTTAATGAGTGGCCACATGATTCCCCAAGACAGGATCGCGCCGAGAAGCAAAGATAAGTTAACAATGTGGGAACAGATCATTCCTGCTCCAATGTATGTCATGCTAAAGTCGAAATAGAATCTGTAAAGTTTTTCAAGATCATCAATGTTCAGTTAATAAAATCTACAATAAAAATCGAAATAAGATTAAGCGCTTACGAGTTCCTCCAAGCTTGTAATCCAAAAGTTGGAAACTGAATGAATCCGCACTCTGAACCACTGGAACCAGAGAAGAACCATTGAAAGAAAGCCCAAATGAAGCTAAACGAGAAATATTTCACAAACCCAAATACTTGTTTCCTGCATACAAACAGTTTTTATTCAAATCAAGAACTCTAGAAACAGCGGCGAAAAAGAGCTAAGAGACTGCAAAAAATCGGGTTAATACTTGGCCATTTGATTGCCTTTGGGAGTGTGGAAACCGTTGATTAAAACAGCGGTAGCTGTTCCACTTGGATATGTTAGCTTGTAGTCTATGATCATGATCTGTTTAACAAAACAAAGCATAATGAAAACTTAGCAATCTACTATACCCAAACCAGTCACAAATAGAGATGTTGCGATAGACCAAACCAGCCAACTCAGGCTTAATAGTCAAGACTCAGCCCAGATTAACCCCGGTCTTAAGTTGGGTCTTGCGGGTTTGGCCTAGCCTGTAGAATTCTTCGACAGGCCGGACTTACCCACAAAATTTAGCCTACCACAACATCACTAGTGACAATTTAATGAAATATGAGCTTAAAGCCTTTACCTTTCTTAGAGGAACCAATGCTAAAAGACCAACAAAGCAAGTGAAGAACAAGAAAGCAGTCATCCAACCGATCCCGGGCTCTTTTGTGCTTCCGGGACTATTCCCATCAGTGTGAGTTCCTGACTGTTCATAAGTCTTCTTGCTTAAACCAAGAAGGTATGAACCAAACCCACCTGCAAATCACACAAACAAAAAGCTCAACCAATCCATCAAACCCAAAAGAACTAATCAAAAATCATCAAAAGAATTGGTCAAAATTCACCAAACCTCCAACTGCAATGCTGTAACAAGCAACAGCACATGTTTGAACCACAGTGTTCTCTTGTTTAGTGAACGGTTTAGCCACAATCCCTGCTTTGGTCAGCAGCTTGGTCCAGCTTCTAAGGAACACAAAGGCTAAAAGTGCTGCAGAGACATTTAGGTTCGGGACTAAACCTGTGGTTAGGTTTAATTTCATCACGATCACACTGTAGATTACACCAATGATCAAACTTGCAACTATTCCTCTAAAAGTGATTTGACTCTTCCATGGAGGAATTGACTTGAAATCATCTGCTTCGTTTTGCGTCTCCTCTAAGTCATCTTTCTCTTCCCTCTCTATCTCACTACTTACCCCTCTCTCCATCACTAAGCTCCTCATTTTTTTCCCCAGAAAAAAAAAAACAGAATTTCTTCTTCTTCTTGATTTTTTTCCCAACTCTTGAAAAAGAAAAAGAAAAAAAAACAAAAGACAGATTCTTAATATCAATTCAAAAGCTAATTACTTTTTCAGTGAAATTGACGAGAAAAAAAAGGCTACCTCTTTTGGATCAATCCGATTCTGTGAATTTTTAATAGAGTCTTAGAACTTTTTCTTGCTTTACACGCCCAAGCTAATCAACTGAAGAGAAGAAACAGTTACTTATTAGTCAAAAGAAAAAGCAAAGCTAGAGATTATTACTTTTAATCTATTGGATAATTTGCTAAACCAGAGAATCAAATCAAATGACGCAGCATATCTCTTTCGCTCACAGATCTAACTAAAAAAGATAAAACAAAAGGCAATTACTTAGAATTATTCTCAAGAATCTGCTATTGATCTACAACAGTAACAAGATGAGTTTTTGATGAAAACCCATTTTTTATTCTGAAATTAAACAGTTTCAATCTGTAAACGTAAGAAAAAACAAGAGAATAAATTACGATTTGCGAACTTATTGGTGAAACTGACACACATGAAGACTACACTGCCCCACTTCCCAAAGAGATGAAACAAATTAGCAGACCAAAACATTAAATGCTTACACGGAACAAAGACTATAGAATAGCCAAAAATGGTAGTAGTAGATTTAGAAAAATGGAATTTTGATGACTATTCAAAGTTATATAGAAGCAGAGATGAAGGATAAGAAATCTCAAAACCAAGAAGATTAAATAATGGGACCATGGGTTTGATATGTACCGCACGTTGACATCAGTACTTACACAAGACAGCAAAATGAAAAAGAAAAGATCTTTTGGGTTTATGTAGTACAATAATAATTCATAATTACGGATAATTATGGGATAATTATTTATGTCAACATAAAGGACTAATAGGAGTAATCTTTTTGAAAGTTACATCATCATAAAAATAAAGAGAGGAGGGAATTATTAATTAAGCCATATAACCTTGATCTATGTCATTAAGAAATTATATTATTTATGGGCTATATAAATGTAAAGTTAAAACTTTATAAGGTTTTCAAACGTATGGCTTTTCAACCATTAGATTATGTAGTATTGTGTGTGAAAGGACAAAAAAAGAAAAAAAGAAGAAGATAAATATCAGTTGAAACTATTTTTAATTGACTTAGATACTATTATTTTCTTGGGTCAGACTTAGATATAAATTATGAATGTATTTTTATTTTTAAAGATATGTTTCTATTTTTATTTTATTATTTATGTCATGATAAATCATTTTACCAAAATATAGTTTTTTCTAATTATAAGAGATTATTTAACGTATTAGCGTACAACCAAGTACAGATTGCAATATCAAACGTCTTTAAAAAATTCAAACAATGATATCATACTTACCTTTAAAAAACAAATACATGTTTAATAAACTCGATAAATCTGGTGGCATACTGGCATTCATATGAAACTGAAAAGTTGGGATGACTTTTATTCTTTATTTGACTGATAAAGTTTGATTTATATGTGTAAATAGAGATGACCGGTTCATGTGGCTGTCTTTATAAACAAGATGATGACATATGTTTAAGACTTTAAGTATGCCATAGCTATCTTTTTATTTTGTTGACCACATGCTTAGTATTTGTTAAAAAAAAAAAAGAAACTAAAACTGAATACATAACTCCCTAAACTAATGTTACATTTGAATATTATATAAATTTTACTTTATTCCCTCACCTAGTCAAGCAAGATATTGGTAAATGTCAACTATATCACATGCATGTGGTCACAATCACAAACACACCAAACCCAAAAAGAAATTGGCAAGTTAAGTAAACAAGAAGTTCAACATTTGATTCGTTTTCGTCTACAAATCGAATTTCATGGACTATATTCGGACGTTTCTTGGCTAAAATTGGTACGGCCGATATATGACCGATCGATCCTGCACAGTCAGATAACATCAGATTATGAACATAATATTAATGCATAGGTTGATAGAGTTGGATTACTTCTTTACAGCCGTTGCCCGTTGGTCACTAATATTTTCACATATACTGACTTGAGTTGAGTTGTAATGTACAGCTATTAATTGTTATGTTTAAAATTCTTTTATTTTAAATAATGGTCTTAAAATTGCAATATATAGTGCTCTATAGATTAAGCATAGGCAGTAGTGATTATCGAAATAGTTATTTTATCAGTTTTTAGTACCACTAGCCAGTTATGCAGTGACCGTTAATTGTAAAATATTTTACATCTTTCACATATACAGTATATGGGGTATTTTACATCGTGCTTCACTAAACTAATATGTTAAGTAAGCATTTAGATCTATATAAAAGGAAAGGCTGCTTATTTTAACAAGTGGGGTAGATGGCGCTACAAATAAATAATCTAAGAAAATTTATATATATCTAGTTACAACAATATAAAATATTAAATAGGGATATGGTCCATATCATATGCACAACTATGTATATTATATTTTTTCTGGGTCAAACTTACGAGTCCGAAATGAAGTGTGGAAACTTCTGATATTATTAATTTTTTTTGCCAACAAGCAAATCGGAAAAAATACTTATCAACTTTGCTTTTATCCATATTAAAATCCCTGATTATTTGCTTGACATGAAAATCTTCAGTTTTTATTTACAATAAAATCATAAAACTGTCTGATATTGGAAAATCGATTTTACAGACACTCATGTTCTTTCCACATAATTGACCATATCATTACTGTAACACCATAAGTTCATTCAAAACCATCATTTTCGTTTGGATTCTGTAGTTCCATAAGTGATTCATATTAATCTTAATCGCATTTTCTAGTTCTCAAGCAAGCAAACACAAATATCCGTAACAAAAAAACCTCAATACCATAATTATGTGATGTTATGATCTAACTGCTGGATTGACATGTTTCTAATTGCATTTGAAAGTTAATTCTCTGGGCATCCAAGGCCGACCCTCAAACTAAAAGGGGACTCAAGCTAAAAACAAAATACTGGAGCCTCTATTTCTTTTTATTATAAAATATATAGCAAAATTTAAGGGTTTCAACCTTATTTTTATTTTGTAGTATATAGTGGCCAGCCTTGGCTATATTATCAAGAACTTTGAGGAGGATCATACTGCATAATCACATTGGAATCTAATAATATAGTATAAATGAATGTTTGGTTTTGTAACAAAGCAAAATATGGTTAAAATTTTAAATGGATCCGATCTAAAAGAATTTTTTTAAATATATTTTCCTTTGTACAATGATATGTATATAGTTTTATGTGCATATATTAAACGTTATTTATCGTCTACAACTCATAAGTTGTCAAATTTAAACCAGAATTATAACACAGAAATTGCATGAGTACAAACCATTAGATGATATAACATCAGGACGTCTCCTATGCATATACATGATCGAATCTTATTGCGTGTCATGGTATTGTAAGGAGATATATATTACGGGCACTGCAGAGAAGGAAAAGAGAATAATACAACTCTCTTTTGTGCGAACTATTCTTTTGTATTTCTACTTGTTATAAAATTAAATTAATTCACGTTTTTTTTCTTACCTTTTTTGGGGAATAAACATCAAATGTATACTCCATATGAAAAGGGCTTTTGAAGAGGAATTTGGGGTATACACACGTGATGACCAGAAAGTTTAAGAAAAATTATTCAAGTTGTAGGTTATTTATTTTAAATTGTTCGTTTCTGCCTTAATTCACTTCGTTGTTTTTTTTCTTCTCACCATTACTGCCACTGTACAGAACCGTAGAAGAAATTTTCACGTCATACGGTTTCTCGTTCAATTCTTTCAAAATTATTGGGTCCCTTTCCTCGTTCAATCCTATTTTATAAGAGTGTTTGTATTTAATTAATTTTAAATAAATCTTGTTTTGCTTAGAGCAATAAATTAAACTGAGGTTATAGTTTAAAACTGTTAGTAAAAGACCGAAACTGCTAGTAGAAAACCGAAACAACTAATTTGTCAATTCCTCGGGAAATGAATTAAGAAGATTTTAAATCTAGAGTTTTGTTCATCCTTGGCTGTAATAATATTTTAGGATTTGCATCGATTACTTAGAATATTAACTGTACGACCATTAACTAAAGTATGTTCATGATTAACTAATTTTGTTTTAGTGATTTATTTATGTACACACTAGTAACACAATTAAATGTTTGAACAGTATGAGTGAAATCTTATTGATGATTTTCTTATATTCAATATTGGAATACAAAAATTGAAAAATAAATACAAGTAATTAAGAATCGAATGCGACTTCAGAAAGAGAAAAATATTTGATTGCTTGATGAACCCATAGGTTCAAAAAAAGTTTCCCATCCATTATACGCTTTGAATAATCATTCCGACGTTTTCACAATATCTATGGCTACTGCATCCAAAAGTTATATATTTTTAACAAGTAAATTTTAAAACATGTGATAACGCAATAACAAACATGCTACTCGTCTATTCAAGATTAATTGGTTTCGTTAAAACATGTGTTTTTGTTACCTTTGCTCCATTACTTTACTAAAATGTGTTTTTGCACCACAAGGCAACAAATCTTCCCTTCTCTTTCCAAAATTGAAATTGTGAACGTGTTACGAAGTTATTTAATCAACACTTCGTAACTTTTTGCATAAAATTTGTTGTAATAGGAAAAGGTAATACTTTCCATTTGATATTATAAATACTGTTATATTCAATCTTACATATTATATATTTTTGCTGAGATATTTGATGTTTTTGAAACTTGGGTAAATAGTTTTTTTAACGACCTCAAAAAATGATATCATGTCTACTCAACTTGTATTCCTAAAAAAATATATTTGGAATTCGAATGTTTCATACATTCTTGAATCTGTTAAGAATTCCCAACGTATCTATATTTCCTGGATGATATCTCCTCTATCCGCCACATATTTTAAACACAAGACCAGAAAATTGTCTAATCCAACCACTATCTCAAGGTGAAACATTATGTTGTTTTTGAACAATTTTGGCGAAAATAAAATGATCCAAAAAAATATATCAAAAATTTATTCAATTACATTTGTTTTAAATGATTTATTTGCATATCTTTTGTTTTTGTATTTAGTATTTCAAATAGAACATTGGTTCTCTGCCAAATATATTGAAGAGAAAATTCTGTCGGCTTTTAAAAATGCATGGTAGAGCAATTTTTCACTACACTTTATTTTACGTAAAGAGTTTATGTCGTCCATATTTTTTATCGAGGATATGGACGAGGAAGTGAATAAGAATGTGGATGACAATTCTGATAAAAAAATAAACGTGTTTTCTCAAGAAGTGGATCTCATTGTAGATGGAGATTCTGATAATTTTTTTTACATAACATAAGAATGGTTACCATTTGCTTTCTTCTATTTTATAAAAAAACTTATCAGAATTTCCATCTACGATGAGATTTACTTTTTGAGAAAACACGTATATTTTTTTATTAGAATACTCATCCACATTTTCATTCACTTCTTCATCCATACCCTCAATAAAAATATGGACGACATAAACTCAATGCAGTGAAAAATGGTTATCTATACACTTTTTAAAGCTAGCGAAATCTTCTCTTCGATGTATTTGGCAGAAAACCAAAGTTCTATTTGAAATATTAAATACAAAAACAAAAAATATGAAAATATTTCATTCAAAAAACGTAATTGAATAAATTTTTATTATACTTTTTTAGATCGCTTCATTTTCGCCAAAATTGTTCAAGAATAAGATAATGTTTTACCTTGAGATAGTAGTTAGATTAGACAATTTTCAGGCCCTATGTTTAAAATCTGTGGCAAATAAATGAAGTATCATCCAGAAAATATAGATGCGTTGGAAATTCTCAATAGATTCAAGAATGTATGAAATATTCAAATTTCAAATATTCTTTGTAAGAATACAAGTTGAGTAAGCATGATATTATTTCTTGATGTCGCAAAAAACTGTTTACCAAAGTTTCAAGAACATCAAATGTTTTTGCAAAAATATATAATATGTAATATTAAATATAAAAAGATGTAAAATTTATAATATCAAATGAAAAGTATTACCTTCCAAACTTCATATTCTAGCTACGAAATGTCGATTAAATAACTCTATAGCGCGTTCACGAAGAGAAGCAATGTCAACTTTGAAAAAAAAGACTTGTTGCCTTGTGGTGCAAAATAAGCAAAAACACATTTTAGTAAAGTAGTAGAGCAAAGGCAGGAAAAACACATTTAACAAAATGATATATATGTACATACCCCGTGGAAAACGATTAAAATGATGAGTTTTTTGGAGATGTATGGGCCAACACTTGATCAAAGCCGGCTGGAAAAAGATATAACTGTTAGAGTGAAGTTAAGTAGATATAGGTAGTATTTAGTATCTAGAAAACAAGCAAATGGTACCTGAATCGATGGGATTGATCTCCTTTTCAAAAGGTTCAATTAACATGAGAGGTCGAATGAATAGATGAGCAAACCTGACCAAAGGAAAAAAAATTCTAAAGTTCAATGCACCCTGAAGTTGAACATGAAGAAATAACACATATTAATCTTACAAACCTTTCCAGAGCACCCTGAAGTTGGTTGGACTCAACTGACAAGCAAAAAGTTGTATAATCCATTGCTGTCTGTGAATTTGCCTCACCACCAAATTTGCTTACGAAATCCTTTAACTAGAAAAACAAAAGACATACTTAAACTGAAGTTTGGATTAAAACTAAAAAACCAAATCGAAATTATTTAGACATAGACTTACCTCATTATCTCCAAGAAACCGTTATGAGCCCGGGAAGACCATATGCTCAATGAGATGAGCTACACCTTATATTCCAGGAGGGTCAAAGAAACTCCTAAATCTCACTGTCATTGATGCAGCGGATTGACTAATTGTTTGATCCGAAACAAGTAGTACACTCAATCCATTCTTCAGCTTCATGGATTTCTTCTTCTTCTTCTTCTTTTCTTCTTCTCCTTCTTATTATTATTATTATGCCCATCTCTCTTCATCAGTTTCCTCTTTAACCTGGAACATCTATCAAAGAATATAGAAAATGTGAGATCTATAAGTCTCATTTAAGACAAAATTAGCTGCTTGGTTTTGTTATTAAGGTAGAGCTGATTCAAATTTAGGCGCATGATTCAGTTAGGATCACCGGGATATAGAAATAAACCTTAAATCTCATTTTACACAAAAAGTAATCAAAGAAAGACCAAATCATTTGTTGAAACCTAGAAAATATTTAGGAACTTAGACTCGATTGAACAACTGAAAAATCGCTACATTCGGATAGAATAGTACCTTCTGAGGTGAAATCGCTTATTTCAATCTGAGAGAGACTGAGAAAAATCGATCCAATCGACGATCCAATCGACGAAGATGCTGACAGTAGGGTTCGAAACGATCGACAGAGTCACGAAGAAAGAAAAAAACAGAAGTCTCCAAACTTTATCTCAAGTTGATATCACAAGCCCATTAAGCCGATCAAAGCCCAGATCATACAAATGTCTTCACAATTTTTTTGTGAAACCTCTATTAACTTAATTTTATCCAAAAATCATAAAATCCCCAAACAATCTATTTGACATTCGATTTCATTAATATTTTCAATTCAAAAATTTTAAGAAATCAGAATAATAGCCGGAACACCGGATCTGAGATTTGCCATGAAAGTTAAAGAAGGGAATGAAAATCAAAGATAAAACATAAGAACGGAATAAGAAAAAAAAACTTCAAGAACGATACTTGATAAAACATAATAAGAACGAGAAAAGATGAAACGCTAAGAAGGAGATTGGATCACATAAACTAAAGAGCAAAGATAATAGATGAGGACGTTTTACAAAGAAGTGAGAAAAACGAGAAAAAGATAAAGAAGTATATAGAAGAAGGCTTGATAATGAAATATAAAACTATTGGGGAAGTGGACGTTTATAGGGAAACGGGTGAGGGATTAGGTCAAGGGGCAAGTAACGCACATTGTGTGACCACAAGTTTACAAAAGAGAAAAGACATTGTGTGACCATACCTTGGGGTTCATATGTACCGCACGTTGACATCAGTACTACACAAGAAAGAAACAAAAAAAAAAGAAATAAAAAGAGGATTTTTTGGAGTTATGTAGTACAATAATCATTCATAATTATGGATAATTTCTGATGTTAACATAAGGGACTGATTGGAGTAAGCTTTATGAAAGTAACATCAATAAAAGAAAAAAAAGGAGGGAATTACTAATTAAACCCATAGACGTGATTTATGTCATTAAGAAAATTATATAAATGTCACATACGAAATATCAAACTTTATAAAGGTTTTCAAACGCATGACTTTCCAACCATTAGATTACTGGTTAGTTGGTACTATTGTCTGTGAAGGACAAAAAAGAAGAAGATAAATATCAGTTGAAATGATTTTTTTATATGCCCCCATATGTTATAAAAGTCATTCGAACGTTTTGTAACCAAGTATTGAGACCATTGTTGCAGGCGAATCGATACCTGTAAGAGTGTTCTTGACACCATACGATCTTACACCAACCTATAAGAACATAAACAACAAATTCAGCGTAAAGTATTACCTGAATCTTGTGCTGGTGGATGAATAGGATCGCCGGTACTTCAAGCAGCAAGAAATCACCTTGTACAGGCTCAAGGAGGAAACATCTTGATGTTTTTTACAAAATAAAAGAGCAACAAGAAATGATTTTTCAGAACTTTGTAAAGCCTTTTCTTTAAAACTTTCTGTATGCAAAATTGGTTGGGATTTGTAGTGATGAAGTTAAAATCATCTTTATAGTTTGTTCAACGACCCAAAAATGTTGTTTGCTTTGTTTGGATTTTTGTGACTTCCATTGTCTTCTTCTTTTACCTGTTTGGTTCTATAAATGTGAGTGGGTAAACGAAAACTGCTACTAAAGTTCCAGATGAATTGGTGGGATTTTCATGTAAGTTACAAAAAAAAAAAACGGATGAAAAAAGAAATCTAATCAATAAATTATAGGCACAAAAGAAAAAAGTAGTTCAGGTATAATAGTATGGGCGAGATGAAAATTATAAACCTCGGAATAGGCCCAAACGATTAGTATATATATGTAGCTAGGGTTTCCGGCACAGTAGTACTACCATGGGGAAGGGTCGTCCATTCTCGTCCGATCGAATAAAGTGTTTCCCAGCGGAGCGAAATCCCTTAGCTCGACGTAAATGTAAAAGGTGTTTTAGGCTGTCTACACTACTATCAGATGGTAGATGTGTCTATTGTGTTCAGATTTTGAGAAAAATCGCTGTGGCTAAGAAACTGGAGAATTTGAAAGGATCGGATCAGAATCAGGCCACGCGTGACTCTGCTATCAATTTGTCATCTGAGCTTACTACTATCTCTAAGCCATCAAGGTGTGTTCCTTAATGTGTGTATATATATATATATATATATCAATTAATTAGCATTAGCTATGTGGACGGTGATGGTTGTTGTGGCTCTTATGCAGATTGGCCTCACAGGAGAAAAGACTAGCCTCTTCGCTGGGACCTTGTTCTGCCCGTTTGGAAAGAATTCGACTTGATCTTTTGAAGGGATCGGATCAGTCTGAATTTGGTATTCAGGTTATACACTTTCCATTTATATATACCTTTGCAATTGAGAAATTTCTGTTGGTTTGATTACAATAAATTATATTGTTATATATAACAGCAAAAGACTACTACCTCCATGCCTCGGACGCTATCAAGGTGTCTTTATTCTTGATTATATATATATATGTTGATGGTTGTTGTTACTCACATATATATTGGTATGTTGACTCAGCATAGCTAAGCAGCTTCGATCTTCTTCAAAGATGCGATTCCTATGCAAGCGCAAAGCTTTGGAAAAGAAGAAGAAGAATCTTGTGATGATCAAGCGCAAAGCCTAAGTCAGGAACTATATATTTCCTCTATCTTGGAAAATGTTTTCCAATCTTTTGCTAACTTAAACTTGATCATTTATGTTTGGTACATTTTAAGTTATGTGTGATTTTGAGAAATCTTTGTCTTCTTTTTTTTGTTTTAAATCATTTAGCAATTTTGCATAAGCTATAGAGGTCTCTTCTTAGTTGATTTTAGCGCCATTCAGTGTGGCATTTGTTTTCTCTTCAGACCAGTTTTGTATTAACAGCTCATACATAATCTGCCACGATTATACATAATCTCCAGCGATTTGAATTTGTCATCCAAAGGAAAGAACCCTTCCATTATCGTTTAAGACAACAACTGCTTAGCGTGTTCAACAAGATTTAGTAATGCATGAAACTCTCTCAGCATGGTCTTAGTGATAACGTGCAATAGAAACCGTTGCTATATTAGTTCATGAAACTAATGTTAAACATGAACAAATGATTATATATTCTAGAGATACAAAACGAAAACCAATGTTTATATGTGTGATCACAAGATAACATCAAACCCTAACAATCAACAAATCAAAGTGAAAATTCTAACAAAAGGGTTTGATCAATGGTCAAAAAATACATTAAAACCAATACAATTTCAATCCTAACAATCAACAACGCGACTCCCAAGCAAAACCCATCGTAGCAAATCGACCTATATGAGCAACAAAGCAAATACATCTGTAAAAGACATGGGTATGATTAACAACTACAAAACGTCTAGAAGCATGTCTCTCATAACATTTATCAGAATTTCTAAACTGAAAGTATAGAGTATACCTTAAAGTGTTGGTAAGTGGGATTAAAAGATTTGAACTTGTTCCAAATGGTTGAAATGAAGTCTCTGAACTTTTCTTTATAGCCATTAAATCAGCTCTAACTTGTTATCATCTTGTAACGATAAAGAAGTATTAATATACGTGTCACTTCCCTACATACAAATTAACATTATAACAGTTTTCATACAAAAATAATAACTTTTTTAGAGAATAATGAAGTAGATAGTTAACTTATGTAAGATAGGACTTAACTCATAATTCACCATCTCATATAACTCTTGTCATCATATAGTTTTGTGTACCATGACCAAAAACATCGCTGTATATGTAGAAAAAAGTAGATGGTAACCCTTAAGTTCCAAGTCTTGAGAAGACACATCTATTTCTTCATAAAAATCTTCATCAGAATCTTCGTTCACATTCTCGTTCACTTCCTCGTCCATATCCTCAATAAAAAATATAGACGGCATAAACTCATTACTAAAAGTAAAAGAAAATGTAGTGAATAATGGTTCTCTCATGCACTTTTTAAATCTGACAAAATCTTATTTTCAATGTACTTGGGACAAAAACAGTTTTTGAAAATATATCATTCAAAAAAATATAATTGAATAAGTTTTTAATATATGAAACAAAAAAATATAATTGAATAAATTTTTAATATACGAAACAAAAATGTAATTCAGGTATAATATTATGGGCCAGATGAAAATTATAAACCTCGGATAGGCCCAAATGATTAGTATATATATATATATATGTAGCTAGGGTTTCCGGCACAGTAGTAGTAGTCATGGGGAAGGGTCGTCTCTACTCGTCCGATTGAATAAAGTGTTTCCAATCGGTGCGAAATCCCTTAGCTCGACGTAAATGTAAATCGTGTTATAGGCTGTCTTCACTACTATCAGAGGGTATATGTGTCGGTTGTGTTCAGCGTTTCAGAAAAATCGATGTGGCTAAGAAACTGGAGAATTTGAAAGGATCGGATCAGAATCAGGCCACGCGTGACTCTGCTACCAATTTGTCATCTGAGCTTACTACTACCTCTAAGCCATCAAGGTGTGTTCCCTAATGTGTATATATATATATCAATTAATTAGCAGTAGCTATGTGGACGGTGATGGTTGTTGTGGCTCTTATGCAGATTGGCCTCACAGGAGAAAAGACTAGCCTCTTCGCTGCGACCTTGTTCTGCCCGTTTGGAAAGAATTCGATCAGATCTTTTGAAGGGATCGGATCAGTCTGAGTTTTGTATTCAGGTTATATAATTTTCATTTATATATACCTTTGCAATTTAGAAATTTCTGTTGGTTTGATTACAACAAACTATATTGTTATATATAACAGCAAAAGACTACTACCTCCATGCCTCGGACGCTATCAAGGTGTCCATTTATTCTTGATATATATATATATATATATATATATATATATATATATGGATGGTGATGGTTGTTGTTACTCGCATATATATTGGTTTGTTGACTCAGCATAGCTAAGCAGCTCCGATCTTCTTCAAAGATGCGATTCCTACGCAAGCGCAAAGCTTTGGAAAAGAAGAAGAAGAAGAATCTTGTGATGATCAAGCGCAAAGCCTAAGTCAGCAACTATGTATTTCCTCTATCTTGGAAAATGTTTTTCAATCTTTTGCTAACTTAAACTTGATAATTTATGTTTGGTACATTTTAAGCTGTGTGATTTTGAGAAATCTTTGTTTTTTTAAAAAAATCAGCTCGCAGTTTTGCATAATCTCTCTTCTTAGTTATTTTAGCGCCATTCTCAGTGTGGCACTTGTTCTCTGTTAAGACCAGTTTTTATTAAAAGCTCATACATAACAAGTTCCACATACCAAGCGATAGGCATCAATCTGTCAAAGATTTTTGTTTCTTATTCTGCCACGATTCATCCAGCCAAAAATATATGGCCAACAAACTTGAATTAAAATGGTAAACTATTTCCCAAAAAGAAAAAAACAATTATTAAAACTACTACTAAACATTTCACACTATATATTTTTAGTTTTGTAGACTTGGAACGGTTGGTAAACATGTATATTTTAGTTTCTTATGTATTATCTTGTGGTTCAATGGTCAAATTTGAGGCCTTGGAAAGTGATAACTACGCGGCACGATATTCATGGACCATGGCTCTAACCTTATCAAGTAATGGAAGAGAGTGTTGTTTAGCAACAGATGACTGAAGACGTATAGTTAAAGTGAATATAGGTAAATTGTCAATAATTTGTTCCTTGTGTAAATTCTAGTCTTAGCTTATTAAAATTGGATAGGAGCCAACATCAGCATGCTAAATCAGGTAATTTTCGACACTTGAATTCTTTTATGTTGAATGCAGTATACAAGTTTCAAATACACTTAAAATAACGGTAATTTTGAAACTTGAATAGTGTTTGCAATGCACTTATTTGTTAGTGTAAAGAATGAAATAAAAACATTCAAAATCAGGAAGTGTAAGCTTACTCACCCAAGGATGGTTAGATTGGTCAAGCGTCCATCTTGCTAAGAAAAACGCTGAAGCGGCAATTAGGGACGGAAGAAATCTTAGGAAAGTATATTTGTTAGATGGAGAGAAAGCTTTGTGTTTGAATGTGTTAAATTCTATTCAACATTTATTTATACATGTTTATGCTCTCAAATACTTATAGAACCTTCTTCATGTATTCATCTTAATACCCTCTTCAAGTTAGTCTGTGGTAGTTACACACACCAAACTTGAATAATAAATACATGAAGTTTAAAATACTTAACAATTTTGTAAATACATATGCTAGTTGTTCTGTTGTGCTAATATGCCGTGTAGTAATAAGTTTGTCGCATATCGTGTCTCTAACACTCTGATAATCCGATTCGATATGTTTGTCCTCTCATGGATCACTATGTTTCACTCCTAGATCAGCTAGCAACCGCTTTATCTACTTAAATTCTCGCAAAGCAGCAGCTATAGCTCGATACTCTGTTCTTGTAGAAGAATGAAACATTGTATCTTGCTTTTTTGTTTTCCAACAAATAGGAGACTCACCTAATTTCAAAACAAAGGTAAAAAGAGACCTTTTCGTTGGTGGACAGAAATTCCTCTCGAGTCGCACCATACTTGAATTCTAAAATCACAATCAGCTTGTAACATAATCCTCTGTCCCGGACATCCCTTAATATAACACACATTCCAAATTGTTGCATCCCCATGAGCCTCTCTAGGATCGTGCATGACATGGGACAACACATGTACCGTATAACACAATTCTGGCCTTGTTATAGCCAAATATACAAGGCATCTGACCAACCTCCTAAACCGCACCGGATCTGCAAACTTTGGCCCATCATCAGCGAGTAGTTTGTGATTTACTTTCAGGGAATACTCAAGGGTTTACAACCAAGCATACCTATATCATCAATAATGAAAGAGCATATTTCCTTTTGCGTGAGAAACATATTTGAAACACCACGTACAACCTTGATACCTAGAAAAATACTTGATCTTACCAAGATCCTTCATGTGAAAACATGTGCTTAAGTAAGCATTAAAATTTTCCAAAACACTCAAGTCGTTGCAACTTATCAAATCGTAGATTCATTTCCCCTTATATGAAAATAAACAAGGAGTAATCTTCATAGGACTGTTTGAAACCTTATTTCAACAATGTCTCTGTAAGTTGAGCAAACCAACACCGTGGAACCTGCTTTAAACCATAAAGAGACTTCTTGAGCTTACATACTTTCGATGGATCATACATTTGAAATCCTGGAGGCATCCACATATATACTTCTTCTTCTAAATCTCCATGCCGAAAAACATTATGGACACCCATTTGATGAACTTCCCAACCTTTAGCTGCAGACACTCCCAAAAGCGCACAAATCGTAGTAAGTTTTGATACAGGTGCAAACATCTCATCGAAATCTTTTTTCCTTCGTGTTGAAGGTTACCAAGTACTATTATTCTTGCTTTGTACCTTTCAATCATTCCATCTGCATTGTATTTGATTTTTAAAATCCATTAACATCCAATGGCTTTCTTATCCGGTGGTAGATCCTCCAAATCCCAAGTCTGATTTGTTTTTAGCGCATCAATCTCATGCGACATTGTCTTAAGTCATCGCTTATCCTTGAAAGCTTATTTGTATGACCGCGACTCTACTCCAGCCGATACAACAGCCAAGAAAGCTTTGTGATGTTCTCTGTAATTTTCGTTAGAAACATAATACTCGATGTAATAAGGTGTTGTACCTTGGACCATAGGAGGAGTGTCTGATGTGTCGGGAATATCAGAGAGGTGTGTATCGAGAAGACATCACATATTTTTTGTGACGTATCCTTGAAGACGCACATTTGAAAATTTCTTCCGTTTACCAATCAGCTCGGGTTCATTCTCTACAACACATTCATCAGTTTTGGTACCAACCTAAATCACACTTGAGGCTGGAAGAGTGGTTTCTAGAACCTTCTTGGTAGATAGAACAACATCTTCAGAGTTACTTACAGGAACAACAACAGCTTCATTAGTAGTTGCCGACGCCAGAGCTGAATTTACTACAGGAACAACAATATCAATACTCGTATTCGGAGAAGAGGATGAGCTCGCCACCTACTGTGTATTTTTTATATTCTCAGTCGTGGCCAGCACCACTAGTTTTCATCATAAAAAAATCTCACGCTATAACATATCGGACAAAAAACTATTATCTCTTCATCTTCACGTAACTGATAAGGGAAGACTTCTTCGTTAAAGACAATATCCCTTGACACAAAGAATTTCTTTGTTTCTAATTCAAAAAATTTCCATCCTTTTTACCGTAAGGATATCCAACAAATATGCACTTTCTACTGCATTCTCCAAACTTATCTTTATCCTTTTCTGTCTTGTGTGCATAACTTAAACACCTAAAAACCTTGACATCATCATAAGAAGGAGTTGTGTCATACAAAATTTCATACGACGTTTTGCCTTCTATAACTTTCGAAGGTGTTCTATTGCTCAAATATGCTACATTAAGTACACTTTCACCCCCAAACTGAACATGAAGATTAGCTTGAAACAAAAGAGATCGAGAAACATTAAGTATGTGCCTATGCTTTCACTCGACCCTCTCATTTTGTTGAGGGTTCCCACACACGAATTTTGATGAAGAATTCCGTTATTATTGAAATACTTTGACGAACACATGAACTCGGTTCCATTGTCACTTTTTACAGTTTTCACATTTTTGCCAAAATATTTGCGCACCATGGAGAAGAAATATAGCAGAACTTTTTTCACCTTACTTTTCTCTAGCAACAAAAATATCCATACTGCATTAGAATAATCATCTATGATAGTTAGAAAATATACCACACCACATAAAAAAAAACTCAGTAAAATCCCCATAATTCACAGTAAATTAAGGTGAAACAATCACTTGCTTTAATAGAATTATTATTAAAAACTTCACGAATTTGTTTGAATTGAAAATAAAATTCACTACTTCCAAACTCGTCGGTAACACTTTTAACACCTACTAAAAAAGATAAAACAACTCAAAATACTAGACGGAGAATATCCAAAATACTAGACGGAGAATATCCTAGTCAATGATGCCACAAAACTTGAATAACTGACACCTGTCTATTTAAGTCAATATCATCTCACTAGTGGCATATTTACTCTTATAATTCGCTTCTTAGCCAATGATGCTTCATCCAAAGGAACATTTGCCCTCTTCTTGTTAGGCTTCGCTGGTTTGTCTTCATCTTCTGAAAAAACAAAAACATGACTAACATTATCAAAATCTAAACAGAAACTCTAAACAAAATACAAAGAGCTATATAAACCCTAAAAGAGATACACAGAGCTTTACAAAAATTGTCTAAATCAATCAGAAACGAACCCCAAAACTCCACTGAGGAGGAGAAAAGGTATAGGGACCTCTAAGGTTCGGCCCTTTATAAAGAAACAAAGAGCTATATGAAACCCAAAACATAAACACAAACCCCAGAACCCCATTGAGGAGGAGAAATGGTATATGGACCTTTAGGGTTTAACCGTTTATACAGAAACAAAGAGTTATATGAAACCTAAAACAGAAACACAAACCCCAGAACTCCATTGAGGAGGAGAAAAGGTATATGATCTTTAAGATTCAGCTGTTTATAGAGAAACATAGAGCTATATGAAACACAAACCCCAAAACTCCATTGAAGAGGAGAAAAGGTATGAACCTGTAGGATTCACTCCGTTATACTAAAACGGAGAACTATATGAAACACAAACCCCAGAACTCCATTGAGGAGGAGAAAAGGTATACGACCTTTAGAATTCGGCTGTAGCTTCACGAAAACTCAACAACAGAACCGAAAAATCCATTGAAGAGGGGAAAAGGTATATATTTGTTTACTTTGGAAAAAACATTTTTCCGTGAATGAATTTAAATGTAAATTTATCTTTATATTTTGGAGTGAAATGTTGCATAATTTCTTAGGATTGCTTTGTTTTCGCCAAAATCTTTCAAAAACTAAAAGAATCTGCATGAGACACTAGACACTTAAGCATGTAACATGTACAACAATTGATTAAATGAAATATAGCTTCTTATATGAATTTTTTATTAATAAAAATGACAAGTACGGATTTGTAAACAAACATGCAAGACGTTAATAAAACAAACATGGATCCTCAACCAAGGAATCATCAATATCCAAATATTCAAACTTCATTCTCAATGTATTCTTGCATGACCGATTGAGGAGGACTTTTGTCTCTCAAGATCGACTAAAAACAATGTGCGCATCTAAAAAAAGTTTTTTAAAATAAATGATTGGAAAATATAGAAATAAAAAAGTGAGTTAAATATGGGTTGACCGTTAAGATTTCCTCTTGAGTATATGCTTTTAAACTGGATTTCCTCTGTAGTTTTGGCTTCTTTGTTTCACAACTCAAAAAGTTGCACATCTTCATCTAAACATCAAATATTTTTATGATTTTATTGTTTTCCTTCTTGACTCTTATCAATATTTTCGAATGAATGGGATCCTAACATCTTATCGCTTTTCATTTTGGACTGGTATTGATTTTCAAAATGAAAATGCATAGCGTAGTTCAGTTAAAAGAAAACTCCTACAACTTATAAAAACTTTTAATATTCTTAGTCCACTTTGGTAGTTCCAAACTTCTTATAAAGTTATTGTTCCTTCTTGATCTAATACCTTATATATATGTTAGAAAAAAACTAAAAATATGAGAACTAGGTAAGTAGGTAGCATAAATTACCATCATAATTTATTTTTATATTTTAAATTAAACGATTCTAAATATATATAATATTCATCATACTGTTGTAGGGTTATGTACATAAAAATGAAAGATAAACCAACAATTTATTTCAAAAGGAAAAGGCTTTTTTACTTTATAAGGATCAGAAAACGGGACATCCATGCATCATAACGCCTTTAGCGGTAGGACAAGACGCGAGGCTACAGTTTGTGCTATCATCAGCGTTTCCCCACCACAACAATCCAATTCTTTTGCGTTGTAGCGATAGGAAAATCAGAATAGTCATAAACGCAGTTCCCGCGTCTAAACCGCCTGACAAAACGTAATTATACTTTGTCCACCACTCTCTCTTGTACTTGAAGAAAAAGTGTCCAAACACAAACGCCACTATGCACCAACTCGTGAAATTAACCGCCGTCGCAGGTGGCATGAACGAAGATGCTGTTAAAATCACTGGAAAATTGATCTTTGAGATCCATTTACGAGCTGAAACGCTTTGGCTGCAAACCAGACCAGGAAAGGAGCGATTGCACCTACGAGGAAGAACCAATTTATGGCTGAGTATTCTCCTAAGTCACCGAACATTCTACGAGGTCCCACTAGTCCCCAAATCACAGAAGCATCGAAGAAGACACGGTCCTGCGGACATGTCCACTCGCTATCAGGAGGAAGCAAAGCTGTGTCACATAGATGAGGAATATCTACCATTAACCACCAAGCAGTTCCTGTGTACACTATCACAGCCACAAGCGTCCCAACCACCTGAAAATATTGTGTTAGTATAATTATATAGCGTTTTAACAGATAATTAATGATGGATTAAGATGCAATATAACCTGTGCCATGAACATGCTTCTAGGAGGGATCTTCATGTAGAGACCGAGTTTGAAGTCTGGGATGAATGTTAGAGCTTGAGTCATGCTGATGTATCCATAAACTTTGAAGCACATGTTCGCAACCGGACGTTCTGGATATAGATATCCAATTACATATTCCGTGATGACGTTCAAACCCGGTACCTAAAGCAATAGGAGCCTTGTTAAAATAAAGTTGTCACTTACCAAAAAAAGAAAAAGAGCACTAGCTCTAAAGAGAATGATAATGAATGAGACAAAGATGAATGAATGGAATATGATTTATAAAAGAATATTGATAGGAAAACAAAACTTCTTTTAAGTTTTTTCTTTATTTATTTTTTGGGTTTTTCCAGAAGAATGTGTAAGTGTTTTCATAATTTTGTTATGAATAGTTAAGTTTCAACAAAATTCAGAAGACTAATTTGTTAAACCATATTTTGTTTCTTTATTTTCATGTAGTTCTAAGTAGGTACCTGATTAGTGGTGGCAGCGATAAGTGGAGTGAAGAAGACAGCAATGGCACAAGCTAGCAACACTCCCCACCAAGGTAGTTGCACGGTTGCATTGTAGTACACAGAGATGAACACAATGAGCGCAATGTTGAGTACAAGCATCACATAAAACCACCACATGGGAACTTCCCTATAGTTTTCTTCATGATTCTCGTGTGTAAATCCATTTTCTTGTTCTTTTTGAAAGCTCCTCTTGTTTGCTTCCATAAATCCCTGGAAATTATAAGTGAATTACAAGGAAATGAGTTAGAAACTATATCAAAAACTGGTCTCATACCTGTGAAGACTATATGGTTAGCTAAAAAAATTAAGTAAAAATGTAGTTGTGAGGAACTGACTGAGTTTAGTTACCTTCCGTTGAAAACATGGACAATAGTTGCTGACAAAGTAGCAAACCCAAGACCATATGTAACAATCGCAAAGAAAGTGCTCATATGTATAGGACCAGTCTTTGCATAGATGTCCCGGTCGAGATGAAACTTGTTATTAATGATGCTCAAAACATCATAGGACGAGCCATTGCCAATGAAAAGCCCACTTGAGAAGATTGGAAATGTATTGGCAGTGTAAAGATTTAGCCAATAGCAAATCGGAGTGGTGACATACATTACCACCGCAAAACCGATGGCTACATTAATTGTAGCGAATAAAGGACTCGCGAGTGGGCTACCAAGGTAGGAGCTAATTGTAGCCCAATCAATACCAATTGCACCAATACCAAGACCTTGTTCACCAGAACCGAGCTGGTTTACCAAGACCAATTTGGGACTAAGCCAACAGACCCATGAGATGGAAGTTATCATTGTGAAAAAATAACCGGGGACAATGTAGTATGCGAAACTGGTCACAAAGACAATGAAGAAGAACTGAATTCGGGTCATGCGTCCCTTTTTCTTCTTTTCCATCTCGTGCAAAGTACTGCAATGATTAGTATACTTAATTAAGTAGTTGAAGACTAATTATAAAGATGATTTTATTTTTTACAAATGTGTACCTGAACAGAAACACTTGAACTAGATTGCTTGGCCACCACATTTCACCAGGCTCAACAAGGTGTTTACGAAATAGACCGGCCCACCCAAATCCGAGAAACTACGTACAAAGATATTTCATAGGTCAAGAAAGTAAAAAATAGTTACCAAACAGTAACAAATGTCCAACCTTTAAAGAAAATAATATTAGTTTTAAAACAAATGTCCAAACAGTAACAGTTTTAAGTAATCACGTTTTAGTCTAACCAATCACCACAAACTTCAAACCAACGCCAACAATAATATCCTTTACCTGGGACAAGAGCTGAATTTAAAATTTTAACAACTTGAGAGCTAATAAAGAAACAATTTTCTTTAGTGTAGTACACTTGTATGGTTTAAGTAATTCCCTCACTGTCTATGTATTTATCTATAATTCTATCTATTAGTTTTGTTATGGTCAAGATAATTATCTATATATCTATCTATTAAAAGATAAATTCATGCAAGAGAGAAATAGAAAACACATACTAATATATATAGAGAAACTGATGAATAAACAAACAAAAAAATTCAAGCATATCAGCGTAAGAAAATTCAAAAATTCTTAACCAGAGTTAAAAGTAAAATTTATTTAGAAATCCTATCTCCATGGCATTGCTCGTGTCTTCTACAATTGAAATGATCCGAGAGCTTCTTCTTTTTTGTGTGATAAGGAGTTTTGTGGGAGGTGTGATGAATCTTTTATAAGGTTAGAAGTGAAAAAGGATTAGATTCAGTAAAGATTATCTTTATTGAATCTATCCACTGATCTCATATGAATATGTAAAAGTGGTAATACGTTTGCTAACAGATATTCCTTAAACATTGTTTATTATCTAGAAAATATTTGTAACAAAATTAAGTAGAAAATTTTCGTATCAAAACAAATTAACGAAAAAATGATTTCTCTAGAGTCCAATAGTTGAACCAATCAAACTTTGCTATGGCTAACGTTTTGGTTTTAAACGACTTACATAATTTGAATAATTAAATAGTTTTAAATATTAAAGACCAATCTACCAATTAAACAGTCATGTTTTGAAAAAATTGTTAGATTCTCTATCTCTATATGTTACGTCTTACGTGAATATATAGAGATTTATTTTGTTTTTATAGCATTAAAATTGTATCGATCAAGCTAGCTCTAAAAATGTTGTTGGGTTTAAAGAAAAGTTAGCACTGACCCGGAAAAACAAAAACAAAAACAAAAAAGTTGGCTCATTCAAAAAGTAATTGAAATATATATATATATATATATATATATATATTAAAAATTATGAATAGAAGCTAGATAAAACTGTTGTGTGACAAAAAAAAAAGCTAGACATAATACTGAATTCGATATCTGAACCATTAAACTTTCCTTTAAAAATGATGTGAACAAAATAGAAATACATTTGTCTAACAAAAAAAATATAGATAAATTTGAGGCCTTAAACCCAGTTCCAAGACCAGGCCTGGTCATATACTTGGAGAGAGAGAAAATGTCACATATTTGTTTTTGATTTTCGTTAGTGTTTTTACATAATAATTAACAAAATTTTGGATTCAGAATTCTTAGATATAGAGAGAAGACCAAAGAGACAGGTTCAAAGGCATGGGTTTTACATATTGTAGGAAACAGATTTAAAATGGCCATGACTGTGCTTGCAGGACATAAAGCGCCAAACAAACCGAAACCGTTTTTTCGGTTACTTAAGAAAGATTGTTTCTTTTGGGTTTTAGTTGGGCCTGACAATGTAGGCTTTGAATCTATTTGTCAAGTGAGACTGTCTTAAGTTCTCATAAGAAATTTGGGAATATCAATATGAAGTAGCTGAACAAATTTTAGGCCGTTTTGCTATATTATTCTTGTTATAAATAATACAGTATTAAATAATAAAATTTGCTAAAAAATTTGAAAGTTATCGGTTTTAGTGATTAGTACTAAGCATTATCTACGATTTTACGAATTTAAATATTTGTTTCTTATATTAATTGGATAGTTTTTAATCGATGTTTTAAAAAGATTCAAAGACGTTATCCCCGCAAGGCACAAACAAATTAAGCAACCAAAGTACAGACATTTGACTTTTTCTTTTTTTTTCTGATATTTTCGTACGGTGAAAATTTAGGTAGGCCCACCACAAATTATAAAGTGGGACCCACGAAAGGATCAAAGAAAGACAGTTGTTGGGATAATGGTGATGATGACGATGTTGAGATTAGGGGAGGAGGGAACGGCCAGCTATATCGCGCCCACACGGTGACAGTGGTGGTCCTCTCCGCAGGCTGCAATTACTCTTTTCACATTAATTCATAAAGAACCCAAATGGGTTTTAATTCTAAGGACCAATGTCCAGCCCATCAGAGGTGTGACCACTTCTGTTTTTTTTTTTTTTGTGGGTCAGATCGCATGACAAAATTCTTCAGGAAATAAAAAAACAAGACATGATCATAAAGAATGTTTGTTTACATTTACAACAATGGTTTTTTTTTTGTTTTCGCCATTTTCAATTAAAATCAAGGGATTAGATGGGTTTAGGAGTATATCTCGTACCGAATGTTTCTTTTATCATAATTGTCTAAGATGAAAATCTTCTTTTGTTCTTATCTCGCCTCTCTGTCGACTACCAATTAGAATCAATTTTAATATAAACCTAGAATCACTTTGTAGAGTAATGTTTTGTCGCTTTACAGGTGTAATAATCATTTGATGGCTATTTGTCATTGAAGACGATTCTTGTGCATCATCTATAGTTAGGATAATATATTTATTAATAAATGAGTTCCTCTACACATATGTTGAATGGTCGTGGTTGTTCGATGGGATGTAAATTTCCTTGTTTCAGCATTTAAATTTGTGAATTAATGAAAACAAATAATAATCTTTTTAAAAATTGATCATCGGACGTTAAAAAGGGAAAGAATTGATAACTGATTTCCACTAATATGATGGAATGATTTAACCAAAACCACTAAATTGTAAGAATATTTATTGCAAAATGAAGCATCAAACCAAGTGTATATATTTCGTGTTTCTTTGTTCTTACTTGAATCAACAAAAAGCTCTAAAATAAAATCGTTTGGTGTTTTTGTCCGTACAAATTAATTAGAATAAATCTTAAAGTAGGCAGGTTGGTTGGTTCGAGAAGAATCACAAATGAGGGAATGCACAAATTCCAAAGACTAAAGTACAAAATAGATCTGTCTTGTGTTCTTAAGTCGAGGTATGCCCTAATTAAATCCTACCATCGCAAGTCCATAACATCCCGTGGTCCTTCCACGTACTCTTTTCACTGCTCATGCATGGACCAAACCGTAGCTGGCTTCTCTCTTCTTTTCTTATCTCCATTTAATTTCCTTAATTTTAACAACTGTCTAGAGTTTTTTCTGTCATTTGTTTTGGATTTTGAGTAATGTCTTAACATTCTGAATTTAAAACCTAACTTCCATCAACTTCTTGTCCCGTTGTTTTAGATTTTCTGTTTTGACATTTGCAATTTAAGCCTAACTTCCATCGTATATAATGAATTTAATTGGTGCAATAAACTTTTTCTTCAAATACTACTCTACAATATTGTGTGTTTTCACTGAAATGGACTAGTGGAAGCAGTCAGTTCGTGTTGGATTGCTCAATCCATTTCCACACGACAAGAATATTTAGTTTTAGTTTTAGTAGATACCGACCAATCTTAATGATTTTAACCAATTAATCGTTTTTTTTGTTGCATACTTTACTTGAAGGGTAATTTCTTTTTGTACACATACTAGACTATTGATCTATATTCATAGCCACTAGACTATTGATCAACCGACATTTGAATTGGTTTTTGGATAACCCAAAAACACTAAAAACTAAGATTTTAGGGGTTTTGTTATATAGAAACAAGAATTCCTTCTTTTTACTTTTCATAAGCGTATAAGTATTTATATGTATAAATCATTAAAACTAATTAATAGAATAAATAAAAGAATACTCATATCATGATGTGGCATTGGTCGATATCAACGACGCACACAAAAACATAGATCGAACTCTAAAGATATAGAGACAACTCAAGCAACACACAAAAATTCGTAAAACAAAAGAAATATATAGAAATGAAGTTGAATTGAACTATATTTACGTATAGTTCAGTTCAAAAAATTAATGCTCTACAATTTAACCGCAGATCTAAATAATCTGACCCAATATTTGTTATTCTCACGAAATTTAATAACTCAAACCACTCAAATCGAAAACCTTCTAGCCATCCATACTTAAAGTTAGGGTGTGTATTCGGAATAATTTGTCAATAGTTAGAATTTAACAGAAACGTTAGATATATTACTCGAAATAAATTAATACTAATCTGTTTAGGCGCTAATCATACTATAACACGTAGTTGTCTTGGAATTTGATAGTTATTGTTTTTATAGCACAATGCACACGGTCACTGTTCATTGGTAGTATTCATATTGACTTTGAATATAAAGAATATATAAAGAAAAGTAACCTTGATTTTGATGAATGATAAGATTAGAAGTACGAGATTGTCATACTCTTAAGCAACAGTGGTCCTTGGAATCATCATTATCCCATCGAGCTAACTCATCAAGCATGGACTTAATTACAATAAGATGACATCATTCAAGATGCCACTAAATCTCCCACTAGAATAATCGCATTAATTATATAAACAAAAAATAAAGGTGGGAAGAGATCTATTCGATGTCGTTGACCAAAGCGTATGACAACGTGGATCATTCTCTGTTCAACGTTTCAAGAACTGTGAACAAATTAAACCATGTTGGCATGTAAAATAATTAATTCCGTTTCGTGAAAATATCGTTCTGCAGTTTTAGTTTTATTTTCTAAAGAATGTATTATTTTACATTTCAATACAATGTTTCAAATCAAATTCTTGACTCTTAACCTAAAGCTATTTTTTTTGTTCTGAGTTTAAATCATTATATCTAATTAATCATTTATTAAATAAGGATATATAAATAAATAAAATTTCTAATTTGTATAAACTATTTCAAAACAACATCCTCTCACAAAAAAAGAAATCTCAAAACAAATTATTCTTTTGAAAAATAAAAAGAATAATACTCATAGTCGGAGTTCAATATATTATTTTTAATTAATGATATTTTCTACTTTCTGTTTGGATCCTCTTACTTTTCTAATTTTGTTCAACCTGCAAACATTTCAATTATTCATTGACTCTGAAGTAGACAGATAAAATCAAATTTTAAATGGCAATATATATCAAAATCTTTGTACGTAGACTTCTGGTTATCCGGAATTTTTTATGATTCGAAGTATCACTATTAGATATGTTTCTCAAACCCTATAATTTACATTTTGTTGGGTCTAAATTATTATAAGCATTGGGCTTATAAATATTTGAGAATGTGAATAAGAAATAACTTATGAAATGGATTGGATTTTGGGCTAAGTGTCAAAATAGATCCATTTGAGTGTAAGTGAGTAAGTGGGATTTATTAAATGTCCCACATAGTTTAAGCCGAACTTTTTCGCTCTAGTATAAATGACTAGAAGGTGATACAAATGTTCAAATTGGCTAAGACTTATGGTGCATGTGAGAGAGGATGAATCGGACCACACGCGCGCACCACCACCACCGCCGCCAGGCACAGGCGTGGGCGTGGGCGTGGGCGTGGGCGTGGGCTTGGGCTCGGGCTCGGGCTCGGGTCTCGGGTCTCGGGTCTTGGTCGAGTGGCCCATTTCTTTTTGGATAATGTTTTATTTTAAATTGTCTAAAAATATCCTCTTAATTTTTTCGGTTAATACGAGATTTGATTATTTATAACAAAAATCAAAACCGATCGCATCATGTTAATGACGAAAATCGTAACTCTCTACGTGTTAATGACATGCAATCATAACGCAGAATCTTACCATCAATTGCATGCGTTTGAACTCACTCCGAGCTCGCCTATATAAGGGACTCGTCTCATTTGAAGAATTCACTCATTCGAAAAACATCTCTCTCTAAGATCCTTCACTCTCTCGCTAAGCGTTTCTCTATTTTTTCGGCAAACGGTACGTCTAGAGTATATCGTAGTTGTCTACGTTCGTAGATTCCACACCGAGTGTAGCGTTGTGGTCTCATATCGGTTGTATCCTGGGACTCCAAAAGATCTGTGGATCCGTCTCACTAACGAAAGCTTTATTGAGTTAAGGACAGAGATCATATCTCGCCTCCGATTCTAATCGGTTTTATACGGGTTTTTTTTTTTTCCTAAATCGTTTTATTGTTAAAATCGTTCTTACTTACTTTCTTTATACGATTTCTCTTCGCATTTCTTAACTCCGATTTTTAGGTCCATCACATTTTAACCCCAAAAAACCTATAATATTATATATAGGATGATGATAAGGCCATCTCTATTAGTAAGAATTTTTTATGGAGTTTTATCAATATTTTTATTATAAACTGTATCGGTAAACGTATTTTAAGAAATTCTGTTCAAGAATCGGTTTTTAAAAAAGAATTCGTATTATTGATTCAATTTATATTTTTTTAATCTTAAAAATTATTTTTAAGAATCCTATTAGAGGTGGCCTGAGAGCTTATATACTACACATATATAATTGGTTGGAGACCCACAAACACTGTTGATGTGTCTTTATGAGGTCAGCATTTGTATGCTCGGTTCTTCTGTATTTTTGTCTCCGCTCAAAATAAGGCACTAAATTTTACAAGTTAATAGATATCCAAATTTAGAACCATGCATAAAAATATCTTGTAACGTTGGATTTTATTTTGGTCTTGAAAACCTGTTTGGTTTATTTAAATTTTATCTTTCTTTTTGACATGTGATTTTATTTGAATCTTGATTTGTGCTCTATAATATCATCCCCGATTTTAGGTTTACATGCATGGTTACATGTCTCAGACACAGATACAAATATATGTGTACATGCTACTTGAGTTGGATATATATCTCCTATGTCCGAAAAAAAATAGTGAAACAGTCACCCACATATGTAAAACTTTATACGTAGCTACATCCACTTTTTTTTTTTATTGCAATTCAATCATTATTGACTATTTTAATTGTTAAAATAGTAAGATACTCAAATTTTATATATTTTGAAGATATGTTTGCGATTATATATGATAGTAAAATTTTACATGCGTATATAAGGTACACATCATCTAAGCTTGTCAACGTGTTTGTTAATTTTATTTTTATAAACAGTATTAACTTTGCCGAATGATAAGTTTTAGAGAATTTTCATCCTAAGCGAAGATCTTAATTAAAATTTAGATTGTAATATATAATTGATAATGTTTGAGACGAAACTAATATTATATATTGTATTTTTCATGTTTAAAAATATTGCGGGATTCGGTTTCAAACTTTTCGATAAAATATTATATCTAATAAAACGATAAAGAAACGTAAAAAAACGATAAAGGGGTTTATGCCTTTTAATTACGTAGACAAACAACGGATTATTCGTTTTATAAGTAATATATTATTTTTATGATAATTCATATCTAATTTATCAAATAGAATTTTTATACGATTTATCCTTATATATAATTTAAGTATAGTGTGCTATAATGTCCGTCCAACTTTTGCAAGTACCGTTTTGCTGCTTTTTTATAGAAGATTTTATTATTGTTGGTTCACTAATTAAGTACCTATTCTTTGATGGTTTACAAATTAACTCGAAGTTTTATTGCATCCTTTTCTTACAAAAAAAAAAATATTGCATTTCATTTTATAACTTCTTACACATTAAAATTAATTATAGTATCTAGCAATTAGCATACGTTTTAACTATACAACGCTACTTATCGAATACTAGTTTTTTTGTTATCAGTAAATTATATTTATATAATTATAACTTTTATTAAAATTTCAATGTTAAACGACATGTCGACATCCTTTTATATAAAACAAAATCAACAATCTCTAACGATCGATATTTATTACACCGTGTATGGTTTAGCCTCTTTGACTTCCAAAGATTAACAACTCCTATTGATATCGTAAAATTGATGTGTGGCACAACTATCATCAATATAGAAACTAGTCAATCTCCATGTTCAATCTCCCAAACCCCAAAGTCAGCTTTGACTACATTTCACATACACCGACACGCCCAGATACGCGTATGCATATAAATGCAAACGTATCTTTAATCTTTATTCAAAGATGGGTAGATGCTACGGTTTCATTTGTATTATCTAGTGGGTCCAAAATATATTGTATGAATCCCGTTCAAGAGAAACTAAGATGCTAGTTTTATGAGTCAATATCGCAAGTGACGCGTCAGTAGTTTTTCTATACCACGTCGGGAAAAGACAACACAACACGTACGTGCCTACGTAAGATCATGTATATGCTTTTGTAAATATACATTATGCGATGTAAATGAATTACCTCCCAATCTCTTCATAGCGACTACAATTCCTACAACTAATCTGAGTTCAGATTTAAAAATAAAATTTCTATAACGAATCTAAGTTCAGATTTTTAAAAATCTGGATATATAAGGAATTGTTAAATGAAACAACATAACTATTCTGCATATTATTTATCGTAATTGTTATTTTCATAATTTTTGTGAGTTTTATCAGTTTAGAAAACTCTATTCTCCATTAAAAATAAGTAAATAACAAATGCTATGCACAACAAATTCTACTTTACATTTACACAACTTTCCTCTCATGCTTCCCCAATGGTTATGATCTTAAAATTTGGTAGGACCATGCGGCTCAACTGTTCAAGATATATAGAAAATGAACGGATTTTTAACATTATGTATTTATGTTAAATCAGTGGATAAGCAATCCTGATTTTTAAAATGTTTCTACGGGATGAAAAAAACCAATGTTCCTACGGATTGATCCCTAGTATGTGATATTTTGTTTCATAAAATTAGATGTTTATCAAATGCTTAATTACAAAAGCTAATATACCTTATTTTCTTTTTAGTTGTTTTATTTTTACCTATATTTAATACGGATGTAATAGAAAATAAAAATACAAACTTTGGATAGGAAATACAAATATTCATACTGGTTTGAGGGTTTGATTTATATGTTTTTTTTGGGGTAAAATTCGAGTCTTTTCATTATAATTTTAATCATCTTATTTACCAAAAAGAAATAATTTTAATTATCTTTGATTACTTGTAGACATTTTAATGGTCATCGAAAAATTTATGGACTTCTGGAGATTAGTATGAAATTCGGTCTAGGATTCCTCCGATTAACAAAGAAAAAAGGAATTAAAATTGAGTAAAAACTATAAATTAAATAGATTTTGTTGTATTATCTAATTATCTGGATAGAATTTTGACATAATGCATAATTTTAACAAAAAAATCATTTTAATTTTATTTTGTTTAAAAAATTAATAAATTCATAAATGAAGAAAAATAAAATGTATACGTGATTGAAATCAATTTCTGATACAAATAGAAGCTTTGTTATACAGTACTATATCTATATATATAGCTGCATTAACATATTAACTAATCTTCCGGGTAAGGTTCGCAATCTAATATGACATGCAATTTATACTTTTAGTGTCATTATTAAGTTTTGTTAACTTAAATAAGTGGAGTATAATTTATGGTTAGATGACAACAAAATATTATAATACAGAGAATCCGCTTATAGAATCACCGGTATATAATTTATATACAATTTAGAATATTCTCTTTTTTTCAGTCTCTAAGAATATTCCATTTATATATAAATGGTAACTATCATCATTATTCTATTGCGGTGGCGAGAGTATAAGCACTAATTTAATATTTTTATTATTTTTGTTTATTACGTTGGCAGAGTGAATTAAGGTTAATCACCCCTTTACTAGTCTCTACTGGCTACTAGTCGTTTAAAACATTTATAATGGCCGGACCTCCAAATCTATATAATCATCAATTTGCATTACTCAACCTTGGAGTGGTTTTTAACGTCCGTTACTCTTCCTTCAACATCTCTATTTATTGCGAGTTTTAAATTTTATTTATGATGAACGCATAGCTATTTAGCGAAAGAAACTGTTAATTTTAACCCAAACAAAAAAAGCTGTTGATTTCTTAGTATGAACTTAAACACATGTAACGGAGGTTCATCGACGAATCAAAATGCCACTTAAAATCTCTGACCATTGGATCCTTAACTAGTTAACTTCCGACAGACATTAAAGATGTTTTAAATTTTTACATTTTTACTCGTTAATTGCACCGTAAGAAGACGTAAAACATTTATAAGTGATATCTTATTAGTTACTGGTGATTCAACAGTATAAAGTTGGTGCTATACTATTTTTTCGTAACATGAATTTAATTATCTTTAAACTCTAAATTTAATACAAACACAAATTAGCAATGATAATATGAATCTAAGTAGAAACAAAATACAAATAGGAAACTTTCAATGAAACCACTCTGTGATATCTATGTGATTTATTCACGTTAAAAATCATAAATCAGGATCTTAAACTTAGTTGTTCTAATCAAACAAACAAAATCCTAAAATGAATTAGCAAAGTGACAAAGCTATGATGGGATAATAATGAAGCTGGTAAGGTTAGGAGAATCTGTTTGGGTTTGATGAACATGAAGGAAGAATATCAACGTTTCAACAACCAAAGCAATGAAGTGGCCATTCTATGAACCGTATCTTTTCAAAAAATATTCTTTAACTTGACATACCAATATGCCAGGGGCGGATCCATAGTTGTTTTTAGTATGGGGCATATAATCATTTTTATAACTAATGTTTAATTTAGAGGTATTTAAATAAATGTAACATGTAATTATTTATAAGGAAAAAAATAAATTATGTGCCCCACCCCCTCTAGCTCTAGGTACGTCCCTGCAATATGCAATATAATAATTCAAAGCTATAGAAATCCTACAATAGTAAATATAATATGAGATGGGTGGTCGTGCGCTTATCGCTATATTCTATAATTTAAACTGTTGTTTTTTTATAGCTTACCTAGCTGCCAAGCCACATCACCAAACTATAGATGATTCATATTTTCTTACAAAATAATAATAGATCTCTTTTACTTGGACACAAACATTTCTTTTTTTTCCTTTTACTTGGACAGAAAACTCTTTAATTTCTTTTACAAGGAGATAAGTACTTGAGTTGAATTCTAGACACGGTAGGATAAAAGTTTGATGGCTCTCAATAAGTCAACATGATTCTTTGTTTAATAACATCTCTCCAAAGATCTAAATATTTGAATTGTGGCAATTACGCTCATAGTGTTCCTCGATTAATAACAACTTTTAAAATAAATAGTGGTGGGATAGTTGAAAATTTAGTTCTCAGAATTCAGCTCTACAATCTTACATAACATCATAAAATTTTGATTATTGTATTATTAACTAAAAAACTCTAGCAAAACATTTTGAAATTACTTTAAATCTAATTCTTAAAATATTTTTAATAACAATGGATTTGAATCACTGAAGAGATTCTGGTTTAGATAGAATAATCTTCATAGCTTATACTAAAACTTTCATGGTAAAAATATGACAAACACAAACGTTGACACCGAACGACTAGAAAAGCTATCTTATCGTTCCGCCACAAATATATTTATCCAAAACCATAAGATAAATAAAAAAATATTTCACATCCATCTATTCGACATTTAAACAAGTTGTTACTTTCTAGTATTTCTCCACTTTTGATATGCTGAGCATAAAGTACTTGAGCTTTCTTCCATATATCGTGAGCTCACCTAAAGCATGAACGATTAATATATGGAGATTTTGGTCGGTTCTCTAGCTAGAAAATTATTGGATTATTGATTTTCAAATAAACCCTATAATCCACAAATAACAACCAAGAAGAGTTAATCCATATATTGTATAAACCAAACTCATGGAGAAACTACAATATCAATAATGAATCCTAGAGGTAATCACATTATTTTTCTCGGCCAAAAATAAATTAAAATATTCATATGCGCTGTAACACAGGTCCGACACTAGTTCTAAATAAAACATAACCAACAGTTTTCTCATTTGTCCCACCTTTTGACAAGTATTACCACGATTTCTTCGTGATTTGTTATATAAAAATGAAACTCAAATATCAGCTAATTAAAAGTTTAGAAATATCTCAAATGTTCTTTACAATTAAGAAACGACTATTTAGAAAGTCTTCTTAAATCCTTCTTACACTTATTTCGAAACCTTTTTATAAAACGGAAGTGTAGTAACCGGAAGGAAAAGATAGATTCCTACGTTTATTCAAAGTAATGTGATTGAAGAAATAAGGTTTTAGATATATCTAAATAACCATAAGAGCCTCGGGTGAATTTAACAAGATTGGGAGGAGAAAACCAAGTTGCCCATAGTTCATATATAATATAATGATGCATGTATATTGACATCATTTTTTATCAAGAATCTTGAAGATCTTGTTTCACCGATATAAGTAACAAAAAAAAATTAAGAGTCGAAATAAATAATTACAAAAATGTAAATGGGACAACAGATATTCTCTTTACAATTACAAGCCTGCATGAATCCAGGTAATCTGCCTTTGCAACTCTAAAGGCGGTATTTTATCATTACATTATAATTATTGCTTTATTAATTTCTACTTGTTTTTGCTTCAACAGGAAGGCATGCTTTGCTAAGCCATGACGGTCTATAGTAGTAATGTGATTTAGTATAATCTAATTTTAAAACTTAATAAGTTAATATATAGTACAACTCGTTTTAATCTTGTCGGCTTAATTTATCTTTGTTCCATTTAAATGAGATATACATTTTTAGCAGATGCATTTTAATGATAAAATAATCAATGGATTTTGTGGTAAACAATTTCAAGAGTAGGGGTGAGTTTAAAGAAAGAAGACCGTGAACGTATAATAAATAGGAGTGATCAACTTAATTATACAGATCCATGTCGAATTGGATAATCTTGTTATAGTAACTTATAATTTAAGATTTATAACCGGGATCAAAACCCTTTCCCATACTTTTAGTTTCCATAAAACATAATCAAATATATCTTATATTAACGTGAATATTTTTTATGAAAGGGTTACCTGAATAAAATATTATATAGTTAAATAAAATCAAATAACATTATATTCTACATTTATTAAATATAATGGCGTGTAATATATGTAACAGAAAAATAGTATTGTTATTTTTAAAATAGAATGGCACGTTTTTGTTTAAAATCATATATACACTTTATTTTATTTTTTGTTTGTTTCAAACATCTAAATCAGAATATATGTAGAAGAAAATATCTATATTTTTATGGTAGAAATTACGATATTGAATCAATTTATATAAAGAGACTGAAGCAATATATATATATATATATATATATATATATATATATATAATGGACGTCAATGAGAAAGAGAAATTTTTTATTTTTTTGGAAAATATAGATTTTTAAAGGGTGACATTAGCATCTAACTTGGTCCCGTGAAATAGTCAACAACTTTATTATATACTATGATCGATAGATATATAGAACAACAATTATAACAAATAACCACAAGAATCCTTTAAAACCTTTATCAGAAAAATGACCACAATTTTTTTTTTAACTAAGAAATTAAAGTTGCATTGATATGAAGATTAAGCTAATAGACAAAATTGATCATGTGTTGGAGAAGAATTTATATTTTATCTTTGATAAAGGATGAGATCACTAAGTTTTAGGCTGTGGCTATACGGATTCAGACTTACTTTTATGGTGTGGTAGGGAGAATAAGTTCAAACCAAAAATTTTTAAAGGATATCTGGAATCAAATTCGGAAAATCTATCCGCAAAACCCATCTCACAAGACTATTTGGTTCTCCCATGCTATGTTTCATTGTTTAGTTGGCGGTTCGAAACCGATTGACAATTAGTGATAGAATGAGTTCTTGAAGTACTAATGTTCATGCAGGTTGTGTTTTCTGCTCAGCCACGGTGGAGATTCGAGATCACTTGTTTTTCTCCTATCCTTTCACTTCTCGAGTTTAGCATAAAATGATTTATGATTTGTTACATCAAAGGTACACAACTCGATTTCATGATACTATTTCTTTTATTCTGGCTTTTGGGAGTAGTGCTACTCATGGTTTTACTGTCAAGTATATTTTCCAAGTTACTCTTTATCTCTTATGGCGGAAGCGCAACCGGAAAATGTATGGAAAAATCCCAACTATCATTGACATTTCAGTCTGATATATGGGAAGAGCAAGACGTAATCGCTTATCGACTTTGCAGAAAACATAAATAATAACGGACGGATTATAAGTTTGGTTCTCGTATAAAGTCTAATAGTTTCGATATATTTACTTTTGTTTCATTCTCAGATTTTCTATTTTTATTCTTCGGCTTTATAAAAAATGATATGTATTCTTTTTGCATCTCTAGTTTTACACGATTGAATTTTCCAGATTAAAATTTTAACGAAACATACCATTATCAATGTTCAATTTTAGATTTTTTACAAGTTTAAAACTCTAAAAACGATTATATTAGTTATACAAAATTCTTTTGAATATAATTTTCATAATATTAAAAAAAAAAACAATCACAGAGTACTAAGAGGGCAAATAAAAAGTGAAAAAGAACTCTAATTTATTATAAACGAATAATTAAGGTATCAAACAACTGGAAATTAAATTGTTAATGTGACAGATAATTGAGATCAAAGGATTATAGTTCGAATGAGATCAAAGCAAAGCGAATGGGGAACATGCCGCATACATCATGCAGATATATGGGCTCCAACAAAGCATGTACCACAAATATTTTTAAGTCAAAATTAAAAAGAAATCAACGTATCACGAATATTAATTATTGAAGGTAACAGATTGATGGATGTAATTAATAATCTATTTTGATGATGAGTATCCCCTCAAATCTCAATATGATTGAAAAATTAAGAATAATATTATAATTATTATTCATAAAAGATTTCGTTTTATTCTTATACTAGTAAAATTCTGTATTTCAAAATTCAAATTTCTCAGCATAAAATTTTAAAATCTTCTAGTGGTATTTCAAAAAGAATGATTAGCTTAAGATGTAGTCGACATTTTTAGTATACAATATATATAAAATATCAAAACAAAACCTCTTGACAATAGCATATACTTCATTAATCATTATACTTCTGAAAATATGTTACGGTGTACACAATAAACTCACATTTAAATGATTAATCTTCCTCACCGCATAGAAAGGGAATAATTTGATTACTGATTAATGATTATAAACAGACAGAGAACGAGTAGATAAACAAAAATCTAAAAATGATTATTACTACTAGTTCATAAGAAATATATGGTCGTGTGGTTAATAGATTAATTACCGAATAATTAAGAAGAAAATGATTTATCAATAAAGACAGAGAGGTTAAATAAGACATAGCAACCGGTCATACAAAATACTCAATTCCCTCCGGACAATCCACCTTCTTCTTCTTCTTCTTGTTTCCTATTGTCTCTTTCTTCACAGATTTCATTTTTAAAAAAAACTTTGATCCTTCTTTTTTTCTTTCCTATTATTAATAATTTCTCTCTGTTACTCTTTTTTATTAACTCCCTCTGGTTTGGAATGGGTGTGTATGTTTAGTTTCTGTACCACAGCTACTTCTTAGGGATGTGTTTGTTCCAATTTCGAAGAAACCTCTTGAAGACCAAACAACCCATGTATGAAATTTTTATACTTTTTTTTTTATGTAAATCATTTCTTTTTAATTGATGATGCTCGTGCTCACGCAATTTTGTTGCGGATTTGTTTCTTAGAATCTAAAAATGAGATCTTTCACTTTGTAGTGGTAAATCCAGCTTCTCTGTGTGCTAAAAATAAAATAAAAAAAGTTTTTTTCTTTAGATGGGTTTTGGTTTTGTTGGCTCACACATTGATCGACCCTGGAAATGCCTCAGACCGAGAGAGAGGGAGCTAGATTCAATGGGTGTAGGATTGAGATTGATGTTCAACTCTTTGAATTATTTTTGAAACTGAATTCTCGAACTCTGTGATTGCTTAATTTGTAAACTTCTTCAACTATTAATCTTTTAAATAATATTTCTAAATTTTATATATAGCTTCCTTTGTAGGTTGCTTGTTTGGAAGCAAAACTGGCAGTTGGGGAAATTCCTCTTTTGAGCATAAAGCATTGTTCTTTAAGCTGAGTTTCATGGATTGAATAACGCTTCTAAGGAATAATGGATAACTTGTCTCAAGAGGAAGATTTGGAATTTTTTGATGCCAAGGAAGAGATTATGGCATCGAATTCAAGTGGTTTCGGTTTTAATGTATGGAATGATTCACCTGGAAGTGTGGTGGAGAGGCGGAGGAAGTTCTTGGAGTGGATGGGAGTTGAAGAAGATTGTGTTCAATCGAAGGATTCGGTTTCTGTGACTAATGTTGAGCCTTGTTTCAATGGAGTTCAAGAGAATTCTATTGAAGCTGAGCAGAGATCTGGAGAATTCAGCAGTTCTTCTAGTCTGGAATCATTGTCTGGTTCAAGCGTGGAAGTGTCCGAGGAATTGTCTTTGAGAGTAGACAAAAATGTTGGTGGATGTGATGCAACGAGAAGGCAAAGCTCTTCAATGGCATCATGTTCTGATTCCAGATGTTGCCAAGTGGAGGAAGCTAAGAAGCAGGGGAATATCGCAGGGCTAGTCACGAGTTTCAAGAAGGGATGGTTCACGAGGCTGCGGTCTTTTGGATGTACCGCAGATACGACGATTGAATCTGGTGGTAAAATTGGAGCTTCTTCTGGTTATGGTGATGTGATTTCAAGAGTTAAGGTTAAGCACTGTAAGAAACAGGCAAAGGAGCTTTCAGCGCTTTATCAGAGTCAAGACATTAGAGCACACAATGGTGCAATCTTGGCGATGAAATTTAGCGATGATGGGAAGTTTCTTGCAAGCTCTGGTGAAGATGGGATTGTGCGTGTGTGGAAAGTCATGGAGGATAAGAGATCTAGACTACGAAGGGATTGTCTTAACGAGATAGACCCTTCGTGTATGTACTTTGAGGTAAACGATCTTTCCCAGTTGAAACCGGTTTTGGTTGATGAGGAGAAACCAAAGAAGACAACAGAAAGTTTCAGGAAATCATCTGAGTCATCCTGTGTCGTCTTCCCTTCTAAAGTTTTCCGGATAATGGAAAACCCGTTATATGAATTCTGCGGGCACACGGGTGAAGTCTTGGATATCTCATGGTCAAAGGATAATGTAAGCTTTCAAAATCTTTTACATTTTCTTATTAACTTGCAACCATTGCTTTAATGTTAGTTAAGGAAACTGAGGCATTTGTTGTGTAATCTCTTGGTGTAGTATCTTCTCTCGGCATCAATGGATAAAACTGTCCGGCTATGGAAAGTTGGTAGCAATGATTGTCTTGGAGTTTTCGCTCACAATAGTTATGGTATGCTTCTTCTTCTTCTTGGGAATTATATTTTCTTACTTTTCATTTACCACATTGATCTGACATTATCTGTTGCCTGCAACTTTCTTTATTTTCAGTAACCTCGGTTCAGTTCAACCCTGTAAATGAGAATTACTTCATGAGTGGTTCAATTGATGGAAAAGTTCGAATCTGGAATATTTCTGGTTGCAACGTTGTTGATTGGGCTGATCTCAAGGACATTATATCCGCAGTGTGTTATCGTCCAGATGGACAGGGAGGAATTATCGGTTCGCTGACCGGAAGTTGCAGATTCTTTAACATGTCTGGAGAATATTTAGAACTAGACTCTCAGATACATTTGCACAACAAAAAGAAGTCTTCAAATAAACGGATAACTGGGTTTCAGGTATTATTATCTCTTTTTCCCTGGTCTTGATGCTTTGTTTACATCTCTTTACATTATGAGATGTTAACAAATCGATTTACATGTTGTTTTTCCAGTTTTTACGACAAGACCCGAGCAAAGTTCTGGTTGTTTCCGCGGATTCCAAAGTCAGAATTCTCCAAGGCAACAATGTCGTCACAAAATACAAAGGTATGTTGCTTCTTATGTTACCTTCAACTCTTATTTTCTTTTGCGTATCTCTTTGATTGATTCTAAACTAAGCTCTTTTTTTTCTTAATCTTCAGGTGTTTGCAAGACTAGAAGCTTCACATCAGCGTCTCTCACATCTGATGGAAAGCACATTGTGTCAGCTTGTGAGGACTCCAATGTATATATGTGGAGCAATGATGAGGAATCGGATTTTTGTTCACAAACCAAAAAGATTCGCTCTTTCGAACGTTTCTCCACCAATGCATCTGTTGCCACAACCTGGTGTGGATTCTCAGATCATAACACAACCCTCCCGTTTTCTTCTCCTTCTTGCTTATCTCTCAACGAAGGATTTGTCCCTGGATCAATATCCAAAGGAAGCGCGACATGGCCAGAGGAAAACCTACCCGAAAATCATCTACCTACATCCGCAATGAATGCATCTCATTACAAGTTTCTCAAGTCCTCTTACCAGAGAGCATCTAGCTCTCTATCTTGGGGTATGGTCATTGTCACTGGTGGTTGGGATGGACGAATCCGAACGTTTCATAACTACGGGTTGCCTGTGACTACTTGAAAAAAACCGGTTTCTTTTTCCTAACTTAGGAAAAACAAACCAAATGCCCATTGTTCCTTTCTTGCTAGGCATAAGCACATGTTTCTGGCAGATCTTGAAGGCTATGGTGGGTCCAAGAAACCAGATCCACTCTCAGATTTTCATTTAGTCAAAAAGTGTTACTCCTCAAAGATTTTATCAAACTGTAGAAATCTTTGAAGAAGAAGAGGTGAATAGGAGATTTAACCGGGTTGATGTAGACGCAGGAGATGATAAGGAACAGATGTTTCTTCTTTTGGCAGTTAGTGGTGGTTGGAGATAGTTTTTAGACAGTACGGATTTGTCTGAAAATTGACAGGCGATTGTGGGGTCCAATGAAGAGGCAAGTGATCATGGAAAGGAGTGGTCGAAGGAGAAAGATGTTGATGTTACTTCCACACTAAAGATCTTCCATGGCTTTCTCATTGATCCCTTTTTTTTGGGATTTAGATTTGATAAATTTTCTAATCTTAGTGTAGGTTTTGTGTAGATTCGTTTATGTCTCTGTAATTTGATTTTCTAACGTGTAGAGATGAGTTCATAGCATATTTAGATTTTGGTTTCCACTTATTTTATAAGAGACAAATCAATAGATTGCAAGGAATCTTAACCTGAGAGAGAGGCTCCCAGGCTTTGTAAGTTGTATAAATTTTGTAAACAGTAACATATATTTAAATTAATAATTGATAAATTTATTAAACATTGTCATACAATATTCTTTTTCTAATTTAAAATTTGAAAATTTTCCATAAGATTATACTTATGGTCCTATTAATACTATAAATTTACAATTATATAAAGGGTGAGTCATTGAAATATTATTTTATTGTTTTTTTTTTCTCAAAATCAAAATTCGTTCGGAGATAACTTTTAACTTTTTTTTCTTGTATCAAAAATTGATGGTGTGGTGTATAACTATATAACCTTTCAAAAACTAAACTTTAGGATAATTTTTTTGTGAAGAGAAGTAAAAGTTAGAAAACAGTTTATATAAAAAAGAATGAACAAATACGAATTATTGGACTAGTTTCATTAATAATAGAGATAATGATGGTAAAATGTTATAGTTTCATCAACTTTCAATAGTTCGATAGTGACATGTATAGGCTTACTGATATTAAATAGAAACCGAAGAAATATTAATCAATTGGACCAAATAAGGTCTGGCCCAAATCGTAATAGTGCTGATCTGATCTGTTATGCCACGTCATAAGCCTGATCCATAACGAATCGATAACTCTACGGTTGTCCAAGTTCGCACAAAATTTCAACACTCATGGCTTCGCTTCCTGTTCAGTTCACGAGAAATAATCTCTCGTCGCCGTTATTCTCCGTCAAACTCCGCCGTGATGCCTTCACGGAGCCCAGATCATTTGTAACAGTACATTGCTCCGGTAATTTCCCTCTTATTTTTCGCTGCATTCATTGGTTTTTTTTTTGTAATTCTTCGGATTTCAAGAAATGTCAATATTTTCAAGAATCTGTAGCTTTATCAGTACCAAAATCATCTGAAAAGCTGGGCTTATCTTCGGTCGCAGACCCAAAAATTTGCTATAAAAATGTAATTCTCATAGAGTCTTATAGAGAGTGAAGTGTCGTATAGCTCTTGTGATGATCATTTTAGAGCCACGATCTTGTTAATATCAAAATCTTGATTTTTAGGAAGCTAAAGAAGTGAATGTGAAATGATGTTTTTAATGTATTTTTTGTTGGTTTGCATTATGGTCTCAGCTGGAGAAAACAGAGACAATGGTGTAGGTTTCAAGAAGGGTTTGTTACCGATTAAGGAGCTTGGATGTATCGTTTGCGCCGCTCTTTGTGCTTGCACTCTTACTATGGCTTCTCCTGTAATTGCTTCTAACCAGGTCAGTTATATTATATAGCAATCTTCTCTTCTCTAGGTTTTGTTCTTAATGTCTCAATTAAGCTATAACCTTAGTCTGAATGATCCCTCTCATGTTTTAAGAATATGTATTCTCATTGTAAAGCTTAGGAATTTCTTAAGAAATTTAAAGATGGCAATGTTTTGAAATTTGCAAGAAGTCATTCAATGGTTTGTTTTCAGAGACTTCCTCCGCTTTCAACAGAACCAGACCGATGTGAAAAAGCTTACGTTGGTAACACGATAGGTCAAGCAAATGGAGTCTATGACAAACCACTTGATCTTAGGTTCTGTGACTACACAAATGATCAAACTAATCTCAAAGGCAAGACTCTCTCTGCAGCCTTAATGTCAGGTGCCAAGTTTGATGGTGCAGATATGACTGAAGTTGTTATGTCAAAAGCTTATGCCGTAGGAGCAAGCTTCAAAGGTATATCATCTACAACAACAGTCTTTGTACTTACAATATAGACTTAAAATCTTGAAACTTGAAAGTAATGCTTTAGTTTGATTCTTGCAGGGGTAAATTTCTCGAATGCTGTTATTGATCGAGTGAATTTTGGGAAATCAGATCTGAAAGGAGCTGTGTTCAGGAATACGGTTTTATCAGGTTCGACATTTGATGAAGCAAATCTTGAAGATGTGGTCTTTGAGGACACTATCATTGGTTACATAGACCTTCAGAAAATATGTAGGAATGCGACAATAAACGAAGAAGGAAGACTTGTGTTGGGTTGCAGATAGAGATGGGAGAAGGATTTGAGTTGGTGTATTATAAACGTAAGAAATGAGATTTGACACAAAGATGTATGGGTACAAGATTTGAGGATAGGGCTCGGGAGAGTTGTGAACTTGTGAGGTTGTATAATCAATTCCTGTAAATTCTGTAACCAAACAGAAGGCTTTTTCTCTGTTCTTGGATACTTTACATACACACGTATATTTTTTTTGGGTCAAACTTTACATACACATGTTCAAGTGTTATATGTGTAGATTAAGTCTATGTTTACGAAACATGTAACAAACTGCAAGTATTTTGTACATAGAGATAGAAAAATTATTAGGATATATTGTTATATAGTAGAGTAGTTGAACAAAAGCGCATCTGGTGTAGTGGTATCATAGTACCCTCCCACGGTACTGACCAGGGTTCGATTCCCTGGATGCGCATTTGTTAAAGATTTTTTTTTTCTTTCTTTTGTGAATTCAGCAGTCCAGTTGCGATTTTTCTTCGTTTTTACTATTAGCACACAATGCGTAGAAATTTTATTACTTTGAGTTAATTATCTGTAATATGCTAAGACGTTCAATTCGTTGGTTGGGAATTTAACTAATTAGCAAGACATATGATATTGTATATACATACGAAAAAAAAAACTAATTCAGCTTTTAAAGATTTTGTTCAATCAATCTAGGCGCTAAAATTTGTTGCTCTCGGATAATCTGTCTGTGTCTCAATATTTTTATGGAATTTATTTGCCCAGAAAAAGAAAAAAAAACTTTTTGTTCCACTTCTCATCTCATGGAACTAACAATGTTCATTTAATCTTTAAAAAAAAAAGAAACTAAAACACATCCAATTATGCTTTTTAATTTATAACCATAACACTCTTTATTTAATTTCCGATAAAACGAAAGTACACAGAAAATAAGGGCATAAATATGTCAATAAAATAAGATGATAATATATAACTGACGATTTAGTATATCTTGTCACACTATATAAATCCTCCTTTCACGAACGCGTTTCCGAAGGGTATTGTACACTGATCTCCTCCTCAGACAAAAAGAGTCAGAAATGGAGGATACATACATTTATACATACATTTATACATACATTCATATTTATATTTATCGATATTAGTGCATATGCTTAATTATATATGCTACTATATATAGATAGAGAGGTATGATTGTGTTGATGTTTCAAGGCTTGCCTCCGGGCTTTCTTCTTGGGTCGTGTTTAGGGTTGGGTCCTGCGTCGTCGTAGTCCATGGTCGAGTGGAACATCAACTTCCTATGACTCATCTTCTTCACTTCCATTTCCTCACTCTTTATAATTACAAACCCATATGTTCTTGTCAATATTTGGACCAAAACAGCATTCTTAATATTTATATAAGCACAAATTAAGTAATAAACATGTATACCTTGTAAAGCATGAAATTTTCATGCATCTTTGCGCCTCCGAGCTGGATAGAGCCTTCCACTACGGCTAAAAGTAACATTGTATCAGCGGACTATACATTATTTTATTTAAGTAATCTCTACAATTAGAAGGGAATCATACTTATTGCAACACAAACAAGTTAGATATATGTTTTTAAAATTTAATTTTGGAGAAAGAATGGAAATAGTAGATATGGTGTAGCTCCACCAATACAATAATAATTAATGAATGGTATTAAGGCAGATTGAGACACTCGGTTCAAAGATGAAGAAAAGACGAACGCATGAAAAGATAATACCAAAAGCTGATCTCGGGCTAAGATGGATTATGTTGGGAGGCAAGGTCGATAATTATCCCTTTATATAAATTAGTAAAAAGACTAAGAATTGAAAAAGATGGAATAGGAATAGGAATAGGAATATGTTTATATATATGTTTACCTAATGATGAAGAGCAACCAATGAGTATGAGGAAGATGAGAGATAGAGGTTTGATCCGAAGAGGCATATTAAATGGCTTCTGATGATTAATATCTAGGATGATTACTCTTTGTAATTCGTTTATGGGAGAATGTGCTTAGTCAATGGAAAATGAGGAGAAAAATAGGTTTACATTTGAGAAGAAGGGAGAAGGCTAGTTTCCATTTTATAAACGGTCAAGTAATTATGTGTTGGAAACTGTATTAGTCCATATAGAATATGGTCGTCATTGTGATGATGATGACTATGACAATGATGATGACCATGACTAAGATGGTTGGTTCTGTTTATGATAATGAGCACATGTAAAGCCTTTATCAAATAACTTTTAAAGTATAAGAATCTTACGTGAATATCGAGATTTTTTTTATAGCAAAGCAAAAAAGGTAAAAACAGTGCTGGGACTAACATCAAAATGGTGATGATAGAAGCAAGAAAGAAAAATGAATAAAATGATATTGGGATAGCTCAATGAACCCACAAACCCTAGAAAAAGTAGAAAAAGTCAACTCAACTGTTGATTGTGTTACATCTCCCAAAAATGAACACTTAAAAGCTTAGCCTCTATTTATGCTTCTGGACCAAAAACGTATCTTAGCTGATAACCACACATTTTCTTTTGCATGACATATTGTTCCAATTTTAAATTATATATATTTTGTATATCTTATGATTATGTTAATTAGACGGTATATATATTACTTTTGATGAAACTTCAAGGTATACTTAAGACGCTGGTTTTATTTTTGATGCATAAGTTCTTATTTTCTTATTTCTACAACATCACATATTTAGAAGTAAATATATATTTTATAAATCGTCGGAGTTATAGACTTTTGGTCTATAGTATCTTTCGGTAGTAGAAGCCAGTCTTTAGTCTATTCCTATTTAAAAAATATCTCTTCATTCCAAAAAGGGATTGAACTCAGCAACCAACCACTTATGTCGTCTAAAACGGATTAAGCCACCACTTGAAAAAGGATTATTATCGCACAATTTATAAGGCGGATGACTTAAGACATATTATAGTTTCTAAAAGAAATTACGAACACAATCTGCCAAAAATAATTAAATTTTAGGGTGCAAGAATTGCATCAATTATATTGTCAACTAGTCGATCGATGACGTCTGAAACAGTGTATATGATTTTGCAACCAAGATTTAAGACAGCCAAAATTGACTAATTAACTGTAAGTGTTTGTAAACCAAGCAAACCATAGAATATTTGAGATTCCAATATTTGAATGTAAGTTGTACCCTAAGCCATTCGATAAGGCTTCTTTTGTTTTTAAACCATCCGATAAGGTTATTTATGTGGTTCCATTTCATGAAGAAAAGGTTGTATGTTGCAAGAAAAGTGACCTAATTCATTAACTTAAGTGGAAGTTTTCTCTTGACCATATACATTCGGACCAACTTTTATTGGTTAATCTTAGTTTTCAACTAAGCTTATCACTCTAAAATTACACTTAAAGGTATAACTTTCACGTATAATATTACTTTTGTTTCACTTTAGATGTTTTTTCATATATTAAACGCATAATCTGAATTATAATTTTTTTTATTTTCTAATATAATTTGGTTTTATTATTACTAATCTGATTTGTTGGCTAGAAAGAGAACTACAGTCTTAATTATTTGTTATAAAATAGTACGGCAACACTGTTTTTTGAGTTGGATTGGTGATCATAAAACAAGAGATCAAGTAGTGGTAGTTTAGTGGTTGAAAGATTCACTTTTAGTGTTTTTTTTTTATAGAGTTCGAGTTTTCTTACTGGAATTTCAGTTATATTTGTCTACCGGTAAACGATATTAGTAGCAAAATTTCTGAAATTGTATGAAACTCGGAGGATCATATTCCTAGTTTGGCATGAGATTCTCTGCTTAACAAAACAAAATTGGGAGCGCCGGCGGGGGGGGGGGGGGGGGGTGGTTTAGGTTGCCAATCAATATGCGTTTGAGGCATTATTTGTTTAAAAAACTGTTTAGTTATAAACATATGTTTTTAAAACGACTGAAAAAACTGAAATGTTTCAAAACTGTTAGGAATTGGTCCATTTGAGAAAAAACAAAAAAAAAATTTTTAGAGTTTCAGTATATACCTGCTTTAGTTATATATATAAAATTCTAGTTTCATTTTAAATCTTATTTTATTCCTTTACCATGCAAATTGGTTGTCACTAATCAAATCGTCTTCTCTAAACACTATCTATAACATACTGTATATTTTTTTATAACCTGGAAGTTCTGGCCAAATCCATACATTTATAAGATATTGTATTTCATATTTTTAAGTGTTGTTTTATTCTAAAACGATTTTAGTCAAAACCAATATCTTTTTCTAGAGAAAAATTCATTTTGGCTTCATAAATTTATAATTCTTAATTTTTACCGAAGAAGCCCATTGTTTTCACCACTTTTTCGTCTTTCCCATACAGCTGTAATGTATTATAAGTTCAATGGAGAACACCCCCGTGTGATCATAAGTCTACTTATCAACAAAAACTTTGATTGGAAATTGTATTCTGCTAAGATAATTGGGTCCATTATCAAAAGTAAGATGGAATCATACCAAACTCGTACGTATCTATTGTTTGTTTTAATTTTGTTAATGAATCAAAACGAAAATAAAATTTTGTATTAAGGGTACGTACTTTTTAAACAAAGACCCTACAAATATCAAGACTAGAACACACTATTAATGCAATAATTGGTTTGAAAATCTTTCAATCCAATTTATGACCGAGAATTTGGTTTTATGTTCAAAAACACTTATACAGTCGAATATGAACATGGATCAGAAACATTATTTTCTCTCTTTATTTTATAAAATAATTAGCTTAAAACATAAGACTAAAAGACGACATAAATTATTTTATTTTTTTCATATAACGTTATTCAATATCTATGACATTGTATAGATATAAATACTCACAAAACATCAACTATAAAATTATTTTTTAATAAAAATTTAGAAAAAAAAACTCTTTAAGCATCTTATAGAATGATTATAATTATGTAGCAGTGAATGTAAATTTTACAACGACTGAAAATATAGATTAATTCAGTAAAACCCGATCAATTACTTTTAACCAACATGGTAGGCAATTCCTAGACAGAGAAATAAACTATTTTAAAAGTGGACTTAAGTAAATAATTTAGAATTGGTAAAATGGTTAGGGCAGATTTAACAGTATGTGGTACCAGACATTAATTATTAGATATAAAATTATAGATAAATAGAAATAGTGGAACTAATCCTTCCATTTCGGCCTTCACAACTTTATAAGAAGTCAACTAAGATTGAGACAGACATAGCGAGTGGCCTGCAAATGTATCAGAGAAGTGCATCTTTTTAAGTGACCCATTACATTATAGTGAGAGACCACTATCCCCCAAATCTTATTTTAAAACAAAGATCGTTTCTCATGATATTATGTATTTTGACCTAAAATCCATAATTCTACTAAATCCCAAATAACCAAAGAACTTTTACGCAAAAAGTAATCTTATGGATTGTTATATACATAATATAATTTACTTTTTTTTTAAAAAATCTAAAATCTTGAATGCTGATTTTCAAGTGTAGAAAATTGTCAACTGTTTTATGAATTTATTGTCCTGATTTCTGTTCATTAACCGATTGTATATTATTATAATTGTTTCTATATTTTAAAGGTTAAAATTGTAGAAGATTATAATTTCACCCACTCTAGATGTTTCATTCCTAAATTGGTTTCACACCTATTTCATATTTTTAACAGGTTAAATTTCATCGTAAAAGGCAATTCTCACGATATACCCCAAGTACGATATCTAAAAAAAATAAAACGAAACAGATTATTTTCTCACATATATGATAAAACGAAAATAGACAACACACACACATTCATATAACGACGTTATTTAGGCCGAATCATTGGCACTACCTGACAATTTTACCGGTCTAAAAGAATCGGTGGTCATAAAAAACACAACACATAGATACGCACAACCATTATTTTGACTTCTTGTAACTCTCTGTCCGAAGCCACACAGAGGCGTGCCTATGCTCATGAAAAAAGGCATTTGCTTAAGGACCCTTATTTTAAAGCAAAAAATAAAGTCCCAATTTATTGAAAATTTTAGGAGTTATATTAGTTCATGTTTAACCCTCTCTCACAATGTTAAGAGTTGATCATTGTCTGTTTCGATAACTTATGAATTCATTATCATTTGTAACCTTTTGCCATTACATTGGTTATTATCTATATAGTTGTATAATATTTAGCTACGTTATATAAATGCAAACAATAATATATGCATAAATTTATGAAAATTAAAGGATAATTTAGTTAAAATTTTTATCTTATAAATTTAAAATCTTTCAAAACACTTATGTATTTATTATTTCTATGTAATTATATTTACTTTATTTTAAATTATATAGTTTGCAAAAAGATTAAATTAAAAGTTTTATTTTGAAAAGTTTTCTTAGGCCTCTCAAGATGTATGCACGGCTAATGCAATAAGTTAAAGACAACGCATGATTTCACTTCGCAAAAAAAAAAAAAAAGGAAAAAAACGCAAACAAGACTATGAAAAACGTTTCGACAATTATTTGTATAGTCTTAAAGAAGTGATGAATGAATAACCAAGGAACTACTCTCTCCATTTTTATAAAAAAATGTCATTTGGAGTTTGATATTTATTTTTAAAAATATCGTTTATGTTTCTAATATAACTATTGGAAAAATTAAAAATCCTAATTTATCCTCTACCAAAATTAATTTTCTTTAAATGTAAATCATTATCATCTCATTATTTACATACTCGTTAAATAAGTATATTTATATAGTATTTTTAATTGGTAAAAATGTGAAAATGATTTTTTTAACTGAGGAAATAATAAATTAGAAATGTTTTTATTAGAATTGTTGTCCAGTGTCCACTATATAGGGAAAAGATGACGAAAACATACTTAAACATAGTTAATTATTTAATTGACTATGCCAATCAAAAAAACAAAACTCACCCAAAACCAATGTTTTGAAAACTGGATCGGACTGATCGGTTCGATCGATTAAGTCGGGAATCAGTTAGTTAACCGGATTTGAGGTGACATAAAATTTGGATTTGAATAAAATTCGGAAAAATCAACTAAAAACCGATAAGACCTTTTTATTTTTATTTACTATTGTTAATACAGAAAATTGATTCGTTTTATTTAAAAATTGATTAAAATCTTTATATCTATCATTTTCATTTATTTATTTTTTGATAAATTACTGTTTCACGTTGACATTTAGAGAACAAATCATACTAGAAAAATTATTGTTAACTTTTGTGTAGATTTAGATCTATATATTGTTTTATTGCAATTTTGTTAAGAGAAACAATAAGAAAAAAATTAATTATATTTTATGTTTTTTAAATTTAGTGTTCTATATATATAATTAAAAATATAAAATATTTGAAAACCGATATGACCGATTGGATCGGTATAACTGGTTGGATCCGTCAGACCAATCATTCAATAATAATTCGATGTCCAATCCGGTTTTTAAAACATTTCCCAGAACTAATAATTTTACTCGTTTTCTTAATACTTCTTTTGTTTGTACTTTTGATAAAAGCATGATTTTGTTGCATTTTAAAATAAAATACATAATTTAATAGCAATAACAATAAAAACTAAAATACTAATAGCGTGACGATCTCGATTAACCCTTTTTTACTTGTTTTAAGTAATCTTAATACTATAATTGAACTAGTATCATGTTACAGATTTTAAGGAAATTTTCAATTTGAAGCCAATAATTGCACAATCAATTTAAAACTACAAAATTCAAAACTTTTAGGATAGAGTCAAACTAAAACAATTGTGTATTTTAGTGCGTATACATAAGCTTCAAGATAAAAATGGTTTACACATTATTTCATGGCTTTTCATTTTGATTTGAATTTTCCATTTCCAAACTATGAGACTGAGATTTTGTTTGACTTAAACAAAACTCCACTCAGATGAGAAAATTTTAACAATGGCGATGATGAATATTTTTTGAATTAATAATATATTATTAATTGACTGCAATGAAAATCTTATCAATATGGATCCAGGTTATAAACTGTTTCCTTTTGTTATTTTGTGTAACTAAACTAACCGATTTCTATAATTTTTTTGAAAGATGCAATGTTTTTTTTTGATAAAACAATGAAATGGTTTTTTCTTCTAGATATATTAGAAGAATGTTGGCAAGTTTTGTTCATCTTCTAACAAAAGTGTTTAGTTATTATTAGGATTTAAAATGTATTGACGGTAGATCAAATCTTAGTGAGATAAAATAAGTTAAGAGTTTTTTTAGCCATGGATTTATCAATAATTTTGGTTTCTTTTTGCCAATAACTTGTTTTTAAAAGATTTTCGGTAGATAGCGACCATCAAAGATATTTCACATGTGTTTTGCTGTTCCAGCTGACGATACTCATATATCTTTCGGTGGTCTTGAATTTTAAGACTAAAGTTAAAGTGTCAACATAATGTGTTAAAATTCAACATAATACGTAAACGTTAAATAGTATGAAAAAATCGTCGCGGACAACATTAGTGAGTAGTTTTTTAAGTGTAATATAATGAGGGTGTGCTGGACAATCTTTTGATAATTGAAAATGCCCATTCCTAATTACCACGAATCTTTTTCAACTCTTATGTTTTTTTTCCCTCAGAGTGGTTTGTCCTATTCCTATTGGATGTTTAGCTATTTTCTATGTTTTTATTATTATTTTTTGTGATCAAAAGATACATTGAAATCTAGATGAGTCTGTCATCCGACTGAAATAAAAGATACCAACAGAGACAAATTTTCTCTCAGAAAAAAGATTCTCCATTGAACTTGACGTTTTCTTTTTAGTCATTACATATCAGTAAATGTTTTGTGACTAATACGTAGAACGGAGAGAAGCTCGCTAGAGGATTCTACACGTACTAATGCACATACTAAAATATAGAGTTTCAACCAAAAAATTCACATTTTTGAAGAATTAAAACATTTTTTAAAACGCCTAAACAGAGGTTTTGTTTTGTACCAATAGCATTTGACAAATGATAAAAGGATCACTCGGAAAATTATAAAATATACTAACAATGAAGATAGGTAGGTATCATAAACGTTTGAAAGCAGCGTGACGTGAGATGTTTCTTCTTCAAAACTTGACTCTTTGGAAGCAGAGTAAGGGCAGGTCGTATTCTCCTATTAACATGTGACCTTTCCCATATAGTTCGAGCCAATCAGTGAATGGAATCTAAAAGAGTGTAAAAACAGTTGCTTGTAATATAGATGTTGACCTCTTCAAGACTCTAAGACATGACACCATATTATCCTCTATGTGACATACATAAACAAACACAGTATATGCAAAGACGAGGAAACTAGACATGTGAAACTTTTTCATTTAAAAATAAAAATGTGAATTATGCTTTTAATCAAACATACAAAACCCCAAAAGACAAAATGATGATGCAAAGACGGCAACTAACCAAATAATAAAGTTTAAAAAAAAAAATCAAGGATTTGTCCTCTAATAATGCCCCCACTTGATAAAACCAGAGACCCTCCCTCAAGGGGTTGAAGAACATATGAGAGAGAAGAGAAAAAAAAAACAATTTTGCTGAATGTATTATGATGTTCGAATGACACCTTTTTTCCGTATAACTTTGTCCCAAAACCACAACAAAACGACTCTTCCACCTCCTCTTCCTACTCCCGGGGCTTTCCTTACCCGGGAAAGTTTTCACCGGGACGACTCCAGTTTCATTATATACCCAAAACTCATCATTCCCCATCCATGAGACTCGACGATTCCCTGACTGACCCCAGTAATGCTGATGATGCAAATGAAACTGATGATGATGATGATGATGATGCTGATGTGACTCGGCTGTTGCAGCTCTACCCTTCCCCGACCGACTCAACCCACCCAAGAGATGCATGCAGACTTTACTAAAAAGCAAAAGGAATTTTCTTTTTTCTTTCATAAAGGTAAAGAAAAGGGCCTCAAACAGAAATGGCACGGGTTATGGCATGCTTCGCCCATTCGGCTGCTTCTTTAATTGTGTGGTCTTCAGAAGACAAACATTCGTTTAAGAACCCTTTACTTGACACTGACTGTTGTATCAAACCACCCACATGACTCCCTAGTGTATCTGCTAAATCTCCTAAGACCCCAATCGCTGTCTTCATCACCACCTCGTCCCTGTTACACAGTATTTATCAGACATCGAAACAACTTTTACAACTTATATATATATATATATATATATAAAAAATTCAGTTGGGTTGAAACAAACTTACATGTCTTTCTCCATGTATATACTGTCCAAAAACTGGAGGATATGGGGTGCATAAGGAATCAAGAGCTGGGTTTTGGGAGAGTTCTTGAACCCTTGAAATATGCCTGAATAAGCCTCAAGGATTCCGTTTCTCAACAAGTTTGTGTACTCTGTCATATCATCATCGGTTCCAGACGCATGAGCAGATAATTCCGCTGCACTCTGAAGCATCGGCATCGAGTAGTTGAGGTATTTCTCAAAATTCTCCCCAATAGCAAGTGCTATGTCACCAAAACAGGAGAATATCGGTGGCTTCACTGATCGGTGCAACTGGTTGCTCGACAAATCCTTCAGAAGCTGTGTCATCATCCCATCACAGTAAGGTAAAATCCTGTCCTCTAATGCTCTGCAGATATCTCCAACGACGCCCACAGTAACTGCACAAACTTGGTATTCTTCAAAGTTTTGAAGACCCATTTCCAAGTACTTGTAAAACTCAGTCATGTACTTGGCGAAATCAGGACCTGCAGCATAAGCAAGAGCGCCAATGGCAAGCATGGCTTCCTCGTGTGCAGTTGCACTTCTACAACCAAACACCCTCAGGAAAAGTCCCATCATTTGATCTGCGTACTGCATGAAAAGATACTTGGTTGGTTCAGATCCCAATTTCTGTATGATGACTTGCAAGCATCCACATAAAAGTCCCTGCAACTCATTCTGTTTCTCCCTCTCATCCGATGAAAGCTTTTCCCCTTCCAAAGTGTTGTGAAGCTCCATCATTATCACAGGTACTAATTGCAGAACCATGCTTGCTGTTTCATCAGTCGAACACCTGACAACCTCATTCAGAGCCTCGTATGCTGCAGTCCGCAAGCGTGATTCAGTTGCATCCTCTCTGTGTGCAACGGCTAGAAGGGACTGAATAATTTCTTGGAAGAAGGGTGTTAGCGGAGAATTGGGACCGATATCCTCAAAGCCTTGAGCAAGGAAGTATAGAGCCCCACAAGCCTTCTCGGCAACATTAGGTGCATCTTTCATGGCCTGGATCAGTACTGTGATAATCTGTTGGCAGTTTGCCTGGGTAATTATTGGTGTCTCAATTGTTGAACCATGAAGGAACTCGAATATCCGACCAAGGGTCCATGCAGTGGTGTCTTTGACATGGTTGCTTGGGTCATTCGTTAGAGCATTGAGCATAAATGTTAACGCTGCGTTAACAATGGTCATTAACTTATCTGCAGAAGGGCCTTCCAAAATGGAACCAAAAGCATAAGTTGCAGCTTCTCGGTCTCTCCAATCAGGCTTTGATATTTTCTCTTCAATGAACGGCATGACATGCGGTACTATGTCATCTCCAACTGCCCTAGCAACCAAACCAAGGCAAGTCCCACCTGCCATTGCAATATTCCACGCGCCTTCATCCAAATCTTGATCTTCTTCTTGCTTCAGAAGAGTCTCTAGCAGTAGAGGCACAAGCGCATGGAGAGCCTGCTTAGTAAAGTAGAAGCATGGAACATCAGAATCTCCAGCAAACTCACCACCATACTCTTCTAAGATGTCAATCTCCTCATCACAAATAGAACTCCAGAATTCAATTGCCTGTAGAGCAACAGACTCGTCATCTTCTCTTACAGCCTTAGCTGTGATGTTGAATATATCTTGCATGTAATGCGCCAACTTCTCATAGTATGTGGAAGCTATAGATACCAAACACTCAAAAGCCGCCTGCCTAATTTTCACCTCAGGGGACAGGGTTGCTTCACACACGACTCTCATGATATAATCACGCTCCATGTCGTTGTTGAAATTTGCCTGGGCGAATCCCAGAGCCATGTATAAAGCACGAGTTGCAGCAAGCCTAACATCATTATTTCCTTCAGCAGCATTCATACCCTGAACAACAGCTGTGAGTATCTTATTTACATGCTCCTGTTCTACAACGTCAGGTGACACTTCTTCACATAGGTATCCAAGAGTCTCCAAAGTGGCTTGCTTGACATGAGCTGGTAACTGGTGAATATTTGAGAGAAGAGATCCAATGAGCTCAGGCCACTGCTTCTGTGGCAACTCAATACCTGCAACCTTGGCAATGACCTGAGATGCAGTTGAACGAACATCGGGTACAGGAGAGGAAAGTGTCTTCAACAAGAATGCTCTGATCTGTGACTTTGTTGCCATGTCTAGAGCCAGCCATCTCTGAACAAGCTCATACTTCCTGTGTTGTTCCTTAGCATCAAGAGCATTTTTTAAGACTAAACCAGCTAATTTCCTGCTATCTACTGGCTTCTCATCGTTTGCAAGCTCTCCAGCAAGTGATAATAAGAAACCTGCAAGGTTTTGCTCCTGAAACTGCTTGAGACTTTCTTCAGCATGCTTACGCACAGTTCCATCAATCGACTGAGCATTAATGAGCAACTGCGTAACCTCCATTGCCATATGTTAATCTGGAATAGTAAACAATCAACACATCAGATTTAGCAAAACTTAACTATGACAGAATCAGTTAACTAAGATATCGGAACAACTAAGACAATGACATGAACAAACATGCCTCAGAAATCAATCTACGATTCAAGTCACCAAACCAAAAGCCACAAATATCAAACAAGTACTAAATCACTATCGCCAACGCCAAAACTTACAAAGCGAAAACGCGATGAATCAATAAAACATCAAAGAACGAACCATGCCCAGTTAAAAAGACGATCAAACTCGATTGAAGTAGCGAGAATCACAGATCCGAGCAAGGAATCGAATCTAAGACGAAATCAACTAAGTTACTAACAAGACGAAATCAACTAGTAACTAAAACAGAAAATATAAAAGCAAAATCCACAGAAGCACGAGTTCAAATCCTAAAACAGTGAACAAATAAAAGAGTGAAATCGATGATTAAACGAATCGAGATCGAATCAGAAAAACGCGCATTGAGAACTAATGAATCCGTGGATAGATCTTTCCGAGAAAGTTCGATAGATGAAGTGAAGAAGAAGATCACCTAGAATCTCGGCGGTGCCGATCGGATAAAGCGGGAATCGGGGACTGAGAAACAAACCCTAAATTACCAGAGAGAAAGGGAAGAGAGAGAGAAAACAGTTCCAGCGAGAAAGGGAAGATGAATCAGATATGTGAAGATGGACTTTAAATTTATTATTAAATTTTTTTAACCAAATACTAATAATTTTTTTTTTTATGGTCGTCTTAAGCAAATATTTAATCTTTCTTTTTTTGTAGACAAACAAATCTTTTAATTTTGAAAATCGGAATATTTTCTTTTGACTCAATCGTGTATTTAGGGTTTGTTAAGTGTATCTTAATATTTTCTTAAAATATATAAATGGAAGCATTTTTCTAAATTAGATAAAGAACTTTTAATCTGCTGTGGATATCTCGTACATAGCGTGTTCGGTGGTCCTTCTTATATATTCTAAATCGTTTCCATTTCCTGACATTGCTTAATAATCAACGGTCCAGATTGTTTTAGATTTTTGTTTTACAACGAGATGCGAAGAAGAAGAGTTTTTTCTTTTGTCTTCCGAAGGTACGTACAGATAAAATAAAATAATATAAGTTTTAAACTATTATAATATTAGTATTTAATTTTACAGGTAATCAACAAAATTATTTTACAGATATGACAATGATTCCGAGGGCTGAAAAACATCAAGGGCCACGAACGTGAGAGAAACATGATATAAAACTTTTTAGCATTTCTGTAAAATAATAAATAAATAAAACTTTATAGCTTTTATTGGGTTATTATGATCTCTCTGGTTCATTATAGTAACCAATAAAACCAGGGACATATATGTAGCTACGGATTAATTAATTTGGGCCTATTCCGAGGTTTATAATTTTCAACTCCCGATCTGGCCCATACTATTATACCCGAACTACTTTCTTTTTTTTCGTTTGGGCCTATAATTTGTTAATTAGATAGTTTTTTTAATCTGTTTGTTTTTGTTTTCAACTCCTAGGATAATAAACCGAACCGTTTTTTCGAATCGAACCAAACCAAAATTTGGCGGTTTTTTAATTGGTTAGTTAAGAAGAGTAAACCGATCGGTTGGATTATTTGGATTGGTTTTTAGATAACTAAAAAACAAAAAAAATAAATCCAAAATATTTTACGTAAATTATATTACTAAATATAAATGTAAAATTGTCTAAGTTAAAATTACTAATTTTCTATTATTTTTAAAGATAAAAGAAAGCCTAGCATATATTATATTATATCAAACATAAATGTAAAATTTCTTAAGTTCAAATTAGTAATTTTCTATTAAATTCAAAGATATATATATATATATATATGAGGATTACCAAAAAAATATTTTAGGATACCAGAACAAGAATTAATTACTTTTTAAGTGAGGATTTTCTTAATTACTTTTTATTTAAAGAACTTGATGTTAAAATTTTATTTTAGATGTTCTTGTCATCTTAAACCAAATAAATCAGATATGAGTTAATTTTGGTCATATTATTTATGATCCAAACAATTTAAATCTGAACTAAAACCTAGAAAACTTGATCCAAATTTAAACGGATTTATCCCAAACTAAAACATGAAAAACCTAACTTAAAACCTAGATTGCCCATCCCCTTTGTCTTCTTTATATTCACGTCAACTGTTATTGTGAATTTGTCTGAAATCTGAACCAAATTGACATTCGTTAGGTTTTGTCCCTCGACTTAGACACCTTTTAGCTTCCGTTGGAGATAATATATTCGAAGAAACCTCCATGAATAATTGCTCGGCACAGGTAATAGCAACATTAATTAGGGTTTCTTGTGAACAAATGCTTCTTGATCTAAAGCGTATGTATATTTACATGAGTGATGCTTCCATTTGTTGTTGATGTTGATATTGTTTATTTAGGCTAGCGACATAACAAAACTAGAGAACAAAGAGGCAGAGATGAAAAAAGCAGCTGCAAAACAAAAGGCAAAGACGACGCAAGTAGAAGAAGAAATACCGAAACCTCTCAGAACAAGGTTATAACAACAACAGTTTCAATGACGAAGTAGAGGAGAATAACACAAGCAAGAGAGGCAAGAAGGAAACCAAAACCTAATGGTCAAGAAGAAGAAGAAGGGCAAGCCTGGGTTTCGGATGATCTTGAAATTGATCCGCAGAGATAAGAAATACTAAAGCAGAAAATGGAAATCTCTATATAGAAAATAGAGAGCTCAGAGTTTTACAAAAACATTCTTTAAACAGCTCAAGTCTCCTGAGATGTCAGACCACTTTCGCCTCGTGTTAGGCTCTGAAACACAGATGCTGATAGTAATATACGGTATAGGCAGAATCGAATCTCCAAGGTTTCAGCTGAGCATTGCAATCTTGATGAAGAAAGAGTTTGATTGGATTAATAATAACATTGAAGTATTCGATCCAGTCCCCTCCGCAACAGAATCTAGTGTCCTAAACTCTCTGGGATGCACCGTTCTATCTGTAAACGAGGAAGCTCGCAGGGAAGCTCTAAAGCCTACTCTTTTCTTCATGCCATTCTGTCCGACCTATCTGTACAACAAGCTCTTGCAAGCAAACTGGAGAATATGTCCAAAATGGCATTGTTGGGGAATAGATTGTCCAAAATGGCATTGTTAGGGAACAGCTTTCGTTGGTATAGGGAGAATGACCCGAATGAGCCGTATTATCAATATATCATCCGGACAACCAGAAGAATCATAGCTGCAGGAAGAATCACAACCGAGTTTGCTATTGAGACAGTATCATCAGATGATTACTATGCAGCATTCCATGATTTAAGCTAGCATTTTTTTCAGTACTGGTGTAGATTCAGAGCTGCCATTGTTGGTTTCAGAGGGATCTTAGATAAATTGTTTTCAAATAAAACCAGTTACTATATGCAATGTATGTTTTATGTCAAGACATAGACTTGAGTAAACAAAGATTCTTTCTTGCTCAAACAGAAGCAATGTAACAAGAAGGGTAAGAAACTCTAATTTAGTGACTAAAAACTCTAATTGGTATACCTCTTCTCTCGCATCCAAGACCAGTCTGATTCACAGAGATCAAGAGGTGAGTTTCCTTCGTCATCTTTAATGGTGGTATCAGCTTTCTGCTTCACCAGAAACTCAGCGAGTGCTTCTCTTTCGCACACAACAGCATAGTGTAGAGAAGTTTGGCCTTCATTGTCCTACACAAGTTTGTCAGCTAATAAACACAAGCCTGTAATGGACCGAATGAATTGGTTTAGGGTTGTGTTTATTATATTTACTTTAGCATTCACATTGGCGTTCTTATCAACCAGAGCTTTAGCAACATTAAGGTGGCCTCGGTCTATAGCCCAATGCAGCGGTGTTCGACCTTCACTATCTGACAATTCCAAGATGGAGAACCGTGAAATTTTCAAGCAAATCGAAACATTTGTAAGAATGCTAAGTAGTGACTAACCTCTTGCATTCACAGGTATGCCATTTTCTATGCATTTCAATAGATTTTCGACTTCTCCTTCTCTAGCAAAGGCGTGTATGGCATCAATCTTCCTGGAACATGGAAATGACATAGAATAAACAGGGCTTCAACTATGATTCTTTGATCAATAGAAAAGTTCTAAAACTGGTATGATCAACGATTAAGATAATATATAGTCCTCTGATCTAGTCATTTATTACCTAAACATAGAACTCAGGAAAAGTATTCTTGAAAGGAAATGAAAGTTCAAGGATATCAGAATTTGTAACCAATTACTTAGAAACCTTACAACTCATTTTCGGATTCCTCTTCGTACACCAATGAGCTAAAAACCGGCCCCATGGTTGCTCTAGAGTTAGAGCCTGCAGCATCACCAGTCCGATCTCTTCTTTTCTAAACATCGCAACAAAGCAACACAAGCCAAAGAAATCAAGATAGAAATATAAAAAAAAGAAAGAAACAGATCATCCATAAACAGTCCAAAGAAATGAAAAATAACACAAGTGGTAAAGAGACAAGTACCAAGCCACCCTCTACCCAAGCTGGATACAACTGAGTAACAAGCTCGATATATTTCTCCATTGCCTTCTCAGGAGGCATAGCACCCAATTTCTGCCATGCTTGCCTAAGATAAAACAAGTCAATCACAACAAATTCCTAAACAAAATGGAATAGACCAAATCTGCAACATATCCCATAAATTACCTACCAATCAATACAACAACAAAAACAATACTTTTCGATACATACATCCATAAATTGAAGAAACATGATCAAGCAATCATCTTTCACAGTCAAAACATCTGAATCAGATAAATCAATCGAAGTGTGAAACAAACCACTTGGCACGAGCAGTCATTTTAAGAGCAGATGGTTGTGGAGCAGTACAAGGACCTTCAGTAGCAATCTTATACAATCCATAAAGCTGAAGTTGAACATCATTTGATACTTTCTGCGAAAGCCTATCTGATGCAGCAGCAGCAACAACAAAAGCCGTAGCAGCACTAAATGCTTCGTCAAGTTCTGTACTTTCAACACCTTCCCAATCATCATCCTCATCGTCGTCATCATCTTCATCACCTCTCAAGCTACCTTGCTCCGCCACAAGAGAATCTGTCTCGCCACCAATCCCGGTTGAAGATTCGACCTTGCGCAAGCTCTCATAGTCCGATTGGGTTTCGTTGATGCGTGTGAGTGAGAGATTTTCGTCTTTAAACGCGACGAGGATAGAGATTAGCTTAGCGAGAAGGTAAGAGAAGATTAAACCCAAGATTATAGATTGAGGTAGCTGATACCAATCACCCATTTCCCCAAATCGGAAAATTCTCCGATTAAAAAAATACCCACCGAGACTCAAACAGAGTGAACCAGGACTCTAAGTAGAGGAACCGTAAAAATCAAAGAAGGGTTAGAAGAAGGCATCTCCAGAAACAAAAAGGATCCAGCTTTTTTTCTTCTTACACCGCTTCACTCAACAGTTCGATCTATTTTTATTTTTTTACTTTTTATTCTATTTCTGGGCATTACTAAGATAGACGATGACCAACACAACCTTAAATTTTTGGGTTCTATTAAAGTTTTACTTTTTATGTATTTCTTTTTGTCAACAAACAATATGCATCTTAAAAAATCAAAATTCGTTCTTTCAATCGTGATAGAGTGTATCTTAAAAGAAGAGTATTTAAGTGTATCTTAAATTGGTCTATTATGATGCAAAGCTTTATGATTAAGAAACAAAGAGAGAAACAAAATAAACAAGGAACTAGGAACTATGCATTACCATTCCTTAAAATTCAAACCTTGAAACAAGCCATAGAGAAAAATAAAAGGCTTTCAGTTCAGAAAGCATTACCAAAAAAACAAAGCTCTATTTAAAATCCTAACAAGAAAAATGTACTTATAAATCATTTTTACTTTATGGACGATAATTAACAAAAAGAAATAAACCTAAACTTTTCCTTCTTTTCTCCTAAAAACCATTCATTCCTTTTTTCTTCTCTCCACGATCTCTGCAACTCTTCTCCCTCCATCTCTGCCATAAGCCTGTCCTTTTTGCCTCTCTGTCTCTAAAAGAGCAAAACCGCTGTCTTTCTCACGACTTTTGCTTCAGATGAGTAAGGCTCTTCTTTATCTCAACCCGTGATGGTGTTGTGCTTCCTCTGGCTAAGGCCTTGTTGTAGCTTGGCGTCTACGTCATCGGTTTTGCTGAGGAATTTGTCGACTTGAGATGCAGCTTGACGTCCTTCTGAAATGGCCCACACCACCAAAGACTGGCCTCTCCGACAATCACCTGCTGCAAAAACACCTTCCACTGTTGTGGAAAACCTGCCATACTCTGCCTTAAAGTTCGACCTGTTGTCGCATTCGAGTCCTAGCTTCTCCGCAAGTGTCTATAAAAACAAGAACAAGTCATTATTAGTTTTCACTCATTTCCAGTGTAGAAGAAGAAGGTACAACAATGAGAATCACTTACTGGCTCAGGTCCAAGGAAACCCATGGCCAAGAAAACGAGATCTGCTTCTATTATTTCCTCAGAGCCTTCTATCTCCTTGAATTGGAACCTCCCGGATTCATCCTTCTCCCAACTCACTCGCACAATTTCAAGTCCTTTCACGTTTCCATTATCATCTCCTATGAACCGCTTGGTTAAGACCTCATAGGTTCTAGGGTCTTTTCCAAATTTGGTGGCGGCTTCTTGGTGTCCGTAGTCGATACGGAATACGCGAGGCCACTGCACTCACAAAAGTACAAGGAAGCTCATTAAAATCAACAATATCCAAACTTGCTCACAAGTTTTTTAATCTATGGATGCATAAATCGTGAAGGAAGGAATGAGTGTTAGGAGATCTGAAACAAACCTGTGGCCAAGGGTTTCCAGGTGCTCTCGTTGAAGGTGGCTGAGGAAGAAGCTCTAGGTTTACAATGTTGGTGCATCCATGTCGGATAGATGTTCCTATGCAATCTGTGCCGGTATCACCTCCACCAATAACGACAACCTTTTTACCCTTTGCAGAAATGTAATTGCCGTCTTGAAGATTGCTATCAAGCAAGCTTTTGGTGTTTGCATGAAGAAACTCCATGGCAAAGTGAACACCAGATAGATCACGACCGGGCACTGGAAGATCTCTGCAAAATCACCCAAACAATATCTCAGTTGGTTTCGCTATCAATCCGGTTCAATTTCTGGTAACATAAATAAGAGTTTACCATTGTTTTCTTAAGAAAATTACCTTGGTTTTGTGGAACCAACAGCCAGAATTATTGCATTATTCTTCTCCTTGAGATCATCAAGGGAGTAAGATGGGTCTTTTCCAATATTGGCATTAACCACAAAGTTGATACCTTCTTTGGTCATAAGATCAACCCGCCGTTGAACTATGTCAATTTTGTCAGTCTTCATGTTTGGGACTCCATACATCATAAGCCCACCAATTCTGTCTGAACGCTCATACACAGTTACCAAGTGGCCCATTTTGTTCAGCTGGTCAGCCGCAGCCAGTCCAGAAGGTCCACTTCCAATAATAGCAACCTTTTTCCTGCAAACCCAATATGTAGAAGAAAATGTAAACTCTAGCTGCTAAACATAAAGATGCAATGTATGTGAGACTTGCAACAGTGGGAGATAAGATAGTTTGCTAAGAGAATGGACTTAGAAGTATACCCTGTTCTCTTGAGCGGAGGCCTTGGTACCATCCACCCTTCTTCAAAGGCTTTATCTATGATGGCACACTCAATACTTTTGATAGAAACAGGGTTCTCAATTATTCCAAGAACACAGGAACCTTCACATGGTGCAGGGCATACTCGCCCAGTAAACTCTGGAAAGTTGTTTGTCTCAAGTAGACGATTCAAGGCTTCTTGCCATCTGTTCTGGTGGACAAGTTCATTGAATTCAGGGATCTTGTTACCAAGGGGACACCCAGAGTTTTCCTGCAAATTTCAAAAGTAAAAATGGTGAGAGTTCATTCAAGAAGAAGACTTGGAAAGTACAAAAAAGCATTTTAATATATCTGAGGATATATACCTGGTGGCAGAATGGAGTTCCACAATCCATGCAACGAGCTGACTGAGTTTTAAGGAGCGGTCCAGGTTTTGATTCCTCCATCACTTCATTCCAGTCATTAAGACGAACATTCGGATCCCTGTACTTAACTCCCTCACGTTCATAAGCAATGAAACCACGGTGTTTAACAGCATCATCTACCTGAGAAGGTCTCTTCGGAGCTTCAGCTGCCATTCCATTTCCTGACATCTCCTCCTTTGAAGAGGCAGCTGCCATGCTCTTTAGCTCCGCAAAGGCGTCTTTCTCCTCAAGTTCTTTTTCTTCCATCTCATCAGCTTCCTCAGTAGCACGCTCAATCGCTTGCTTGGAGACCTCTTCGTGTTTCATGGCTGATAAAACACGTTTGTAATCTCTTGGGAAAACCTTGATAAACTTTGGCAGCAAATTCTTAAAGTCTGCAAGAACTTCTTGAGCGAGTGTGCTGTTGGTGTGTCGTTGATGTTGTTGGATCATCATTTTGAGCGTCATTTTGTCCTCTTCATCTTCAACTTTATCCAGGTCAACCAGTTCAAGGTTGCATCTTGTATGAAACTTTCCATCCACATCAAGGACATAAGCAATACCACCACTCATACCAGCAGCAAAGTTTCTACCAGTTTTTCCAAGTACCACAACAGTACCACCGGTCATGTACTCACAACCATGATCACCAACACCTTCCACAACAGCTTTGGCACCAGAATTACGAACAGAGAACCTTTCAGCAGCCATCCCATTAAAGTAAGCTTCACCACTAGTGGCCCCGTAAAGTGCTACATTACCGATAACAATATTTTCTTTTGGATCAAAGCTGCTTCCTTTTGGAGGGTAAACAACAACTTTACCACCTGAGAGCCCTTTTCCAACATAATCGTTGCTATCACCCTCAAGTTCTAGCATAATTCCAGGGCAAAGGAAAGCTCCAAGACTCTGCCCAGCACTTCCATTGAACTTGATATGAATTGTATCCTTTGGTAGCCCAGCCAAGTGGTATCGTTTAGTTACCTCATGGCTCAGCATTGTCCCAACAGCACGGTTAACATTGCAAATAGGAGTTTCAATGTACACCGGAAGAGATTTCTCCAGAGCAGATTTAGACAGTGCAATTAGCTCTTGATCCAAAGCCATGTCTAAACCGTGATCTTGTTTCTGGACACAGTACTGGGCAGCCCCAGGACGAATTTCAGCGGCAGGTCTAAGCAAAAGTGAGAGATCAATGTTCTCAAGCTTATCGTTGTTCTTGATAACTTCCCTGTCAAGTTCAAGCATGTCTGCGCGACCAATCATCTCAGTTAGAGTTTGAAAACCAAGTCCAGACATGATCTCCCTAACTTCCTCAGCAAGCATAAAGAAGAAATTAATAACATGTTCAGGCTCCCCAGCAAATTTTTCACGGAGAACTGGATCTTGAGTAGCAATTCCCACAGGACAGGTGTTCTTGTGGCACTTTCTCATCATGATACACCCAAGTGTAATAAGGGGTGCAGTACTAAAACCAAACTCTTCTGCACCAAGAAGCGCAGCAACTGCAACGTCTCTGCCAGTTTTCAGCTGGCCATCTGTCTGAAGAACAGTACGGCCACGAAGGTCATTAGCAACAAGAGTTTGGTGTGTCTCAGCTAGACCCAGTTCCCACGGAAGACCAGCATTTTTAATACCGGTCCAGCGAGATGCACCAGTACCTCCATCATGACCTGCTATCAGAACATGGTCAGCGTGCCCCTTCACCACACCACTGGCAATAACTCCAACACCAGCTTCTGACACAAGTTTAACACTAATACGGGCCCCTGGATTCGCATTCTACACAAGATGGGAGTAAATTATGTTACACAAAAATGGAAGAAATACAAAGAACAATGCTTCAATAGTAAGAATTGGGAAAGCATGAATGGGAACCTTAAGATCGTGAATTAGTTGGGCAAGATCCTCGATAGAGTAGATGTCATGATGAGGAGGTGGACTAATAAGCCCCACACCAGCGGTGGAATTTCTGGTGATAGCAATGTCTCCTATAACCTTGTGGCCAGGTAGCTCCCCACCTTCCCCAGGTTTGGCACCCTGTATGGCATTTATGAAAGCAGTTAAAAACTTAGAACAGTATACCGTAAACAGGGAAATTATCATTGTCTGCAACAAACATGATACAGTAAACAAAAAACACCAAGATCCAGTAGCAGATGTCAAGTCATATCCGAAAGTACCTGAGCCATCTTTATCTGCAGCTCATCAGCATTAGTAAGATAGTAGCTCGAAACACCAAATCTTCCACTAGCAATTTGTTTGATGGAACTTCTTTTAGGGTTCCTTGAACCATCTGGAAGAGGCTCCATACGGGATGGCAGTTCCCCTCCCTCACCTTAAGCAGATGAGAAACTGATGTCTTAGTATGTTTTTTACAAGAAGAACGAGGGAAATACAGAAATCATAAAGAAAAACAAAGATTACCTGTGTTTGACTTTCCTCCAAGCTTGTTCATAGCCATTGCAAGGGTTGTATGTGCCTCCAGTGATATCGATCCATAACTCATGGCACCAGTGCAGAACCGCTTAACAATTTCACTGGCAGGCTCTACTTCATCTAGTGGAATTTTTACATCTGCTTCTTTGAACTTCATGAGCCCACGCAAGTTACTTTGCTTGTTCAATTCATTGATTCGCTTTGAGTATTCTTTATAGGCAGCCACACTATTAGTTCGTGCTGCCTCTTGCAATTTTGCAATCGCAAGAGGATCATTGAGATGAATCTCCCCATTTTTCCTCCAGTGATAGTTCCCAGGGTTGGAAAGTGCTGAGGCTTCTGCACTTCCAGGGGCATAACCACGAGCCGGAAAGGCCATCTCATGCAAATGAAGTCCATCTCGTGCAAGCATCTCAAATGTTGCTCCTTCCACTCTGCTTGGGGTGCCCGCAAAACATTTCTCAATTACTTCAGATGAAAGGCCAAGAGCTTCAAATATTTGAGCCCCCTTGTATGAGGCCAGAGTAGAAATTCCCATTTTTGCAAGAACCTTCATCATTCCATAGTTACTTGCCTTGTAATACTTCTTCACCAGCTCTTCTTTGGAATGGAATTCCCCATTAGATTTGGGTGGTATCTTGCCATCAACCTGCAATCTGTAAACGGCCTCTACAGCCAAATATGGGCAGATAGCATCTGCGCCGAATCCGACAAGTGTGCAGAAATGATGCACTTCACGTGGTTCAGCAGATTCCACTACCAAACCAACTTGAGTACGTGCAAGTGTCTTAACCAGGTGGTGATGAACAGCACCAACAGCCAATAGAGAGCTCACAGCAACACGCGATGCAGAGAAAGCTAAACAGTGGAGACATTAAAAATCATGTAAGAGCATGGCAAACAAAGATCAAAGATGAAAATACGCTTACAGATCCTAGAGCCAGAGTTTATAAGGATACCAAACGATTACCTCGATCAGACAAAACCAGTAATGTGTAGCCCTCCTTTATCGCTTCATTTGCTTCAGCACAAATTCGGTCCAAGGTCTTCTCCAATCCTTTTGTACCTTGTTCTTTTGGATAAGTTATATCAAGAACTTTAGTCCGCCAGCCTCTGTAGTTCATTTTCTTGATTGATTCCATCTCTTCAATGGTCAAAAGAGGACCTTTAAGGGACAGGCGATGGCATTGCTCTTCAGTTGTTTCGGTTAGGTCACCTTCAGGACCTATCATGCACTCCATTGAAGTAACAATTTTCTCACGAATAGGATCAATTGGAGGATTTGTTACTTGAGCAAACATTTGCTTGAAGTACTCAAAACATAACTTCTCTCTGTTTGACATTACAGCTAGAGGAGTATCATTTCCCATAGAACCAAGTGCTTCAGTGCCATCTTTAGCCATCGGAAGCAGCAGCATCTCCAAGGCCTCAACAGTATAACTGCGTGCATAGGTCATAAGGAAGTGTAAGACAAATTACAAGGAAAAACAGATCAATACACGTTAGAGAGCATAAAAAGAAACATACCCAAAGGCTTTTAGTGGAGACAATAAACCATGAATCCCCATGCTCTCCATTGAGTCATCATCATTGGAGGCCTAGGTTTCCAAACAAAAAAAAAAGTTAACTAATCATAGTAAAGGTAAATGAGAGTACTATTTTAGGGGAGCAGTGATTCATTAGTAACCGCTTACCGGTACAACTCCAGAAATTGAAGGAGCAATCCGTTCAGCCTCTGGAACTGACTCAATAATGTCTTTAAGATCAATCTTTTGCCTTTTAAGCCATTCACCATAGGGCCTTGCCAGTGAATACTGTTGCTTCAAGGCATCATCATCAACAACAATATGCTTCTCAAAATCGACAAGAAGCATCATACCCGGGTTTAGTCTTCCTTTCCTCATCACATCTTCAGGTGGTACATCCACTACCCCAACTTCACTTGCCATGATAACCCTTCCACTGTGGGTTACGTAGAACCTACCAGGACGAAGTCCATTACGGTCCAATGTGGCACCCAAGTAGCGACCATCAGTAACTGCAAGACATCCAATGAAGAGTTACATCAAATCTAGAACACATCCAAATGATTGCGAAATTATGTAGAACTTCGGAGTAGAATTTACATGATATAAGGGCAGGTCCATCCCATGGCTCCATTAGGGCAGATAAGTATTCATAAAACGCTTTCCTGCTTGGATCTATGTTTTTGTCATTCTGCCATGCTTCAGGGATCATCATCATAACAGCTTCAGGAAGACTTCTGCCAGCTCGGACAAGAAGCTCAAGAACACCATCGAAAGCACCTAAAATTAAGAAGTCAATACAGAATCGTGTAACAGCTCCATAATACCTAAGCAAAGCTTTGTACTTACACTTTCGTACAGGCACATAATTGAGATTGAAAACTACCTGAGTCAGATGAGCTAATATCCACAATTGGTAGAAGCTTCTTCAACTCTTTCTTTGATAATCCAAGTTCCTTGCACTTGAGTAGACCCTCACGTGCCCTCATCCTGTGAGGAAAATAAACACAAAAATCATTAAAGAATGCAGTAATTGAAGTAAACATGAGGTGGACTAAACTTATCAGGCACTGGCATACCAGAGAGCATTTTTATCACACAAATCGCTTGCATTATATACGAAAAACCCTGGTCACAACCCAAAACTTATCTAGCTAAGGTACCAAACAGGTTACTTCAATTACATGAAAGCTATAATATAGGCCATCTCTGACAACATACCAGTTCACGTTTCCCCTAAGCGTATTAATCTCTCCATTGTGTCCCAAAACGCGCATCGGCTGAGCACGGTCCCAGCTGGGAAATGTATTGGTAGAGAACCGAGAGTGAACCTGAACCATTAGACATGTAAACCAAGTATAGTCAATCATTAGTTATCAAACGTGAAAATGTGTATGTATGCAACTGAAAACTTTACCACTTGGTATTACACAAAACTTCGACAGCTTATAGTTAGGGGGGGGGGGGGGGTCAAGTTCTAATGTTGCAGAATTGCTAACTACCTTAACCAACCAGTGGTTATTCAACCTAAGATAACTGATGATACATATCAAGGCAACGAGTTTCTGGACTCACTTGACGTTACCAACTCACCAGCATCCAAATTAAAATACTTATCAAGGGTTGGAGGAACTTAAGAGATCACTCAAACTTCAATGCCTCAGAAGTCATTCCTCAACCTCGCATCTCCTTGGTTACCCCCGTTGGTTCCCATGCTGTTTGTGGAGCATGGAGTCAGCATAAAAAAAGAGATAGTGAATAGAAAAATTATTTACCAGGGCCATGTAGCTCGTAAACCTTTCACTCCCAAGATCCGCGTAATAATAGTCCTTCAGCTGATCAGGTTTCAGTTGTCCTTTGTAGACAACAGTCCTAATAATTAAGGAAAAAATAATTCATTAGATTAGAATTTATGTTGCTTGAAACAAAAGTAACTATAAACTTAAGTAAATACATACCTAGAAGATAAAGAACAGATGTAGAAGTCCTTCATCGCACCATGTTGAAGGTTCAACGCAGCCCGGATAGCAACCATGGAAACCCTTCTAAGGATATACATCTGTCAAAATATAAAGGTATCATTCACATCATCTCACGGATGAACAAAATATTAGATGTCAGTGATAAATGAATGATTTTTCAATACAAACAATACCTGTTGCTCAAGGTCGGCTTTCGATTTAGAAGTAGGAGTAAGGAAAACTTGCTCGATAATCGGCTCAGTCTGTAAAGCAGACTTTCCCAACCCAGAATTATCAGTAGGAACTGGTCTCCATCCAAGAACTGAATGTCCAAGTGATTCAGCAACCTGCACCAAGAAAGAATTTTACATCAAACTCGAGTAAATTTCATCAAACACATTAAACCAAAATAAAATTTCGTCGAACTAACCTTAGTGAAAACGTTTTTGCTTTCTTCTCTCCGGCTCTCAGCGGTTGGCAAGAAAAACATCCCAACAGCATACTTTCCAGCAGGAGGAAGCACAAAGCCAAGCTCTTTGGTAGCCTGCATCAAAAAACAAAAACATCAATCACAATCATACAATCATAAATTTCAACTTAAATTAAACACACAATTAATAACTATTCTGAGACATCACTAGAAACCAAAAATAAATAAATAAAGACAGATTTTTAGTAAGGTTGAAATCAATCCTGTCAGATCTTTTAACATTTACCAACCGATCCACTGCAAAAAATCTGTTTGCATGGATTATTAATAATTTAATCTAGAGATTAAGAATCATACCACAGCATAGAACTCATGAGGCAGACCAACGAGAATCCCAGCGCCGTCACCAGTGTTGCTTTCACAACCACAAGCACCTCTATGAGTCATCCTTATCAACATCTCCATCGCATCAGTCACCTAAATTGAATCAAAATCAACAATATATATTATTGATCACATCAAATGAGAAATTAATTAATTAGCTAATTCATATATTTGATAAATAATTAACAGCACCGTTTTGCGGCTGGTTTCGCCGGACAACTCAGCAACAAAACCGACTCCACAAGAGTCTTTATCAAACGAAGGATCGTACAGACCGAGAGGCTTCTCCGGAACACTGGAAAACGACGACCGTACCACCGTTCTCAGCTTCGGAGACCTTCCAGGACCATCCGATCTCCAAAACTGAAGCGTCTCGGATCCGGATCTCCGCACCCGAGTCCCTAAGAAAGGACTCTCAGGAGTAGCCGACGGTTTCTTCACAGAGCATCGTACAGTTCTACGACCGACGACGGCAGGCGTGACGGTTAATTGAGTAGCAACGGCGGTGGAACTTTTCAGAGATCGGATTGGTAACAATTGATTTGTTCGTAACTGAAGAACGGAGCTAGAAGAAGCTGCCGACATTTTTTTTACACAAATTTTCAACAGTGAGATTTTTTTCAGGATCAGATTATTATCAGATTTGTTTTGTTTCAGAGGAGAAAATCGTTTTTTCTCGGATTTATAAGCTGGAAAAAAAACTGATCGGATAGACACGAAAATTAAACCGAATCGTAACAGACAGATTCTTCAGAAACAGAGTAGAGAAGAAGAAGAAGAAAAAAAAAAAACAGTGGCGGACAAAAGAAAAAGGCAAGGGCGCGCGGCGGAGTGAGGCGGCAGAGGGTAGGTGGCGGCTACGGAGAGTCTGTGAGATGATACGCTTCTCAGGAGACGAGACGTTTGTATTTATAGAGGAGAGAGGGGTTTCTGAAGCAATAGATTATAATTTTCAACATTATTTTTCTTTTATTATTGTTATGGTGGGCAACAGATTTTTTAATTAATATACGTATATTTAGTATTTTTTTAAGCCTGTTATTTAGTTGTTACTCTACATATAAACATATATTTTTACATTATTTTGTGGTTTTAGAAATCATTTTAAAATATATATTACACTTTTTGGAAATTTGGTATTTAAATTTTTATCACTGATTAAAAGAATAATTAAGATCCCCATATAATCCAGTGTTATACTTGTTTTATTACTATGATATATTCTTTTTGTCAACTATTATTACGATCGTGTTAACCACAGGCTATAGCATATAATTTAATAGTTTGTGTTAATATTATCGTGTTGTTATCATTATTCAACCATTTATGCATTATTACTGAAAGTAAAAAACCTATTTGTACTGTTATAAATGGTATAGTAAAATATACAGCTTATTTCCAGATTGTGATCCAAATTATGATTAAAAGAAACGTCTATAACTAAATATGTTATTAATCTTTTGTGTTAACCATAAGCCATAGCATATCGTTTGTTATCATTATTCAAACCATTTATGCATTATTATTGAAAGAAAAAAATCTATTAGTACTGTTATAAATGGTATATTAAAATATACAGTTGATTTCCAGACTGTGATCCAAATTATGATTTAAAAAAAAAACGTCTAAATCTAAGTATGTTGGATACATGCAAATTCTTTATGTGGGGTTCGGTAGTGAACGCCGAAAACCGCTTACTGTGGGTTCCACCGTAGAGGAATACACCTCTCTATGGCTACTTACTTTAGGTCTAAGTTTAGGGTTTTATCTTAATTACAAAAATTAATCGGCTACGAGCCTCCGCGAATACGCGGCGGTTAAAAGATCAAAACAGCTATAGAAATTTATGGGAGGGATCAATATTGAAAAACCTGATTCTTTCCGGGGCTGAACCGTAATTATCTTAATTAGTTAAATTAGTCAGAGATTGATTTACTAATTTGATTGGTTCACTAGTCAAGCTGTGGTTATAAATGTTAAAATTAGTAATGGAAAGTGAATCATTGGACAGTGGACACGTAAGATGACGCCATTGATGACAAATCCTTTTTGTTGAATTGAACACCACCAGGTTTATACTTTGGTTTCCGCATGTGGCCAACCGTAATAACTCTAATTAATCAATTGATTTTGATCAGAATAGATATTTTGGTCAAGTGATAAACTGTTCATTTATACGATTTTTCTATCGAAGTTTGTTTCTAGTTAATCATATTTTTTTTGTGAAATAAAAATTGAGCTATGGATAAATAATATCAAAAACAAAAATTAGTTGTTTTCGATCCAAGACTTGTAATTTTTAGGGAATATTTCTAAGTAAAATTTCAGGTTTTCTTATTATTTTAAGTTATTGAAGTAAATTCTTACACATGTTAATAAAAGGTATAACTAAAACTTAAACATTTTCTTAGTGAATAAGGCTACTTATAATAAAATTAGATTTTCACCTGCAAGAATTTGAAATAGAATTTGTTTTTATAGATTTTAAAATATACAATATTTACTTGTGTTAGAGAAATGTATAATAATAATATTATAAAATTATGAGTAATGATTGAAATATAATTACATACATGCGGGGTAATAATTGTAAGATCAATTATTTTGATTTTTTATCTTAAGACATAGACCTGTCTATTTTAAATATAAAAAAAAGGAACTAGCGGGAACCGGACGGAAATGCATTTCAAAAAGAGAACTATTTTCGTTAAAATATAGGATGAGAATTTCAAGTAACAAGATGGGATCGAGAAAAATTGAGTAGTTAAATTCAATTCACAAACTCTCACTAATTTAGGTAAGAGTGACTAAGACGGGTATTTCAGAAAAATATTGTATTCCTTAAAACTTTAGAGAATTTTTGAAAATATGATTAAAATTTGGATCATTTTAATTTATTTATAATAAAATAAATACCCAAACATAGAATACGGAAATAAGAGTATACCCGTCCGAATCCCTTACCCGTTAGAAAAAATAAACATTCAAAATATAATTATTTAATAGAAAACGGTTATGTGACCGAAAAATTTCCAACGAATATGGGACGAAAAATTAAGACAGAACAGATTTTTCGTTCGAAATGGATAGTCATATTAGGAAATAATTTGGTTGTAAAAATTAAGTGATATTACATGTATATTTTTAAGACTATTCAAAATATTTTAACGGTTTGATTAGGGGTATTAAATCTGTTTGGGTTCAATTTTCGTTTGAGTTAATTCGATGTATATAATATGTAAAATATCAAATTAATTTAGTCAAATAATGATATTAGAATAAGGTTTCTTAAATTAAATATTTTTAGTAAAATAAATTATGAAAAATTGATAAAATTTAGCTACGTCAGATAATATACATATGAACTTTATTTAATATTTAGTTTTCCTAATTAGTAGTATAAATGATTTTATGTAAGGTTTATATACCGTCAATGTTTTTATATACACCAACACACACAAAAAAACTATAAAACACCTCACAGAAGAAAGTAAATATAAGAAAGAGTGTTAATTGTTAGATGATGTCCTCGTCAAGGTTTATTTTTTGGATAACTCATATGTGTCTCTTGATAAATCATAAGCCAAAATGAAATATCAAATCTCACACAGAATGTTGATCTGATTTAAGGTTATAAAAATGACTAAAGTTGAATGGAGGATTTCCACGTAAACCAAATGATATCTAAATATAATCAAAGCAAAAGATATACTTACGGCTCAATACCGTGTAACTTGGCCAGCATGACCAAATGTTGCATGTCATTCTTGTTAATTTCTCGAGAGAAAGGGTCTCATGTAGTAAATTTCACCTAAAAATAAAAAAAAAAATATCAGAAACATATGTAAAATCTCTAGAAGCAATCATATAACAACAAATTATTGTAAAACCAACTTTTCTAAGCAAAAAATTAAAAGAAGTGAGGTTCAATTTTTTTATTTGATAAATCAATTTCTAAAGAAGGTGGATGATGCGTCTCTGTGAGTTTAATTTTATATATTTATAGGGAGAGATGGAGTTAATGAAAAAAATTAGGTTTACCTACTTCAAATTTTAAAAATGAATTAAATATCTTAATTGATTCTTATTTCAGATTTTACATCAAACTTCTTGTTTAGGTATTCTTGTTTAAATATTTTGTATCTTTTAAATTAATGGCATCAGATTTATGTTTTATTTTTTATTTCTATCATCAATATATTGGTTTTAATTGTGTAGAAATATTTAGGAAATATATTTTAGAATTAAAATCATATTAATAGATTATAGAATATGGATTTTGTTAGTTTACAAATCATTATTTAGTTTTAAATCAGGATCTTGACGAATTTTGAAAAATTTAATCCAAAAATATTGTTTTCTTAAAATAATTTAAATTCACTCAATTTGAATTCATATATTTTGCAAAATTAAAAATTAATCTGTTTTTTATATTTAAAATATCTTTTCGTTTACATGTTAATAATATTTGTATAAGATTAGTCAAATATGTAATTAGTGTATTTATTAATTATAAAAATTTTAGGCAACGTTGAAATAGGGGCTTCCTCTGTATGTAAATCTCATAGCTAACTAAAACTTTACAAGTGATATTTATTTTAATCAGTTGGATCGCAATATAATAATACAATAAATTGTCGCTATTTGGTCGACCTATATACAAAAGAAAATTATATTGTTTCTTCATATCGATTAAGAGAATAATAATATTTTTTCATTTTTGAATTTCTTATTAGGTGGTAGCTGTTGGGATGTCGATTATTTAATAACAAACGGAACAAAGATAAAAAAAAAATTGAATAAAATTGAGTTGGGAAAAAATGACTTCAATGGAAATGAGTTATATACTTAACCGATTTGGAGAGAGTGCATGGAAGATTTTGTGGATCAATGCAAGTGGTTGGTTGAGTTCAACTATATACGAGAATTGCTATGAGTTTTAGTCTAAACATTTTAAATAGCAAGTATTTATTACTTAAAATAGATAAATTTATACATTATATTTGATTCAAAGATTAGTATGAGTTTTGATCCAAAATCTATCTCGTATATATTCTTGTTAATATATATATATATATATATATTCGTGTTATACATAAAAATTAAGAAAATTTTATTTGTTGTGATGATTATTTATATATTACATCAATATTCAATAATTGGTGTAACTTTTTACTGATGGTTCTCTATGTTCATGACAGATATACTGTATACCTAGACTACGCGATATTTTGATAGAAAATTCATATAACCATGACATATTAATGTACATTGGTTTATTTTCGTGTTGTCACTACTTTATCTCTAAACTTAAACTCGCATAGTACATATTTTTGAAAATAAAAATATATAACATTATTGCATCCAATGAATTTAATTTGATAGATTGGCGATTTGAAATTTAAAATAAATAACTAGTCGTCAAACTCGGATTTTACTATGATTGAATTCTCTGCATGTTTTTGACAATTCATTTGAATTATTCGACTCGGAATTTCAGATTATCAATCTGAATATACACTTGTAAAAGAATAAATCGAATGACATGTGTATCCCAAAATTAACCAGACGATACAACATGCAACATACTATTTCTAACAAAATAAAAAGCTTTATATCATTTCTGCCACCAACCACATGTCATTAAAATGTTAGGTGGGTAGAACAAATGGTGAAGCTACTACCACTAGATCGTCTATATATATATATATATATAAAAGGTGACTAGTTAATATCTATAAATACTTGAGTAAGGTTTTTGCACTTCACAAATAAATATAATATATATATATATATATGTTTAAACTTATAAAATATGGTTGTTTTCTATGAGATCTGCTAATCGTTACATTTCATTAGGCATATTGTTCACGATTTAGTTCAGAAGTAAATATCCATAGACATATAATTACACTTTAAAGTGACGATGCGTCGAGAAGTAACCAAATTGTTTTTGATAATGGAAAATGAAAAAAAAAAAGATCATTAAGAAGAGTGTTGTTGCTAGCCAGATGATAAACAAGTCATCGTACCAATGGTCTCCAAAAGCACTAATGACTATAAACTTATCAGTCTCAATAGCGTGAGCAGTTACGGATCTATAAAAAATTTTATATTAATAAATTTCATGCTATATATAGATTTAAAATTAATGTAATATAATATGTATAAATTTTTAGTATTTGAAATTATATAAATTATTTAGTATAAGCAATTAAATTTTGCTATTTAAAATATAAAATAATATATTTAAATTTTTATAATAAGTAATTTATAGAATTTCGAAGACTAAACATTTATTTCGAGATGTAATATGAAATATAGTGTTTTTTAATGTATAAAATTAAATAATAAATTGAGAAAAAAAAATTGTAATATAAATTTATATTTTATCAGTGGAAAATAGATATATAAATACTTTATTTTCTAAAATATTGGTAGCCTAAAAATAAATGTTAAGATATTTTACAGATTTTAAAACTCATTGAATTTATTTATTTTGCATAGATTGTTGTTTAATATTTATGAATTTATGTAATATGAATTATTGTTGAATATAATAAAGTTTAATTAGAATATCGGTGTAATGACATTTATATTGCACTTTTGCTTTCACAATAAAAATATATAAAGCAATCCCAACATTGGGTATTTGAAATTTTAAATCCTAAATTTTTTTGTTGGCTTTTAGAAGTTAAAAATTTACAATATGCTTTTAACTTGATTAGCCCTTAAATTTTAATTTTAATTAAATTAATTTATTATAAAATAATTTGTATATAATAGTAAAAACAAAAGTTACACATCTACAAACGATTTATGCATAAACACATAAATATTCATCCGGTTTTATAAATTTATATCTACGCCTCATATTTTTTCTTTTTTTCTCTTTCTATTTCTGAGATTTTGCTAGTACTTTTCATCTAACTTCAAATTTGGAGACTTTGTACAATACATTTTCAAAACATCTTTAATTTTTGATATATAGTTTCTAATATGGATATTTATTTTTCTTAGGTTTGTATTAATGATAATTTAAACTGTCAAATATAATAATAGGTGAAAAAGAACTGTCAAATATAATATTTTAGCAAAAAATAATTGAAAAATATATAAATTATATAATATTACAAGTTTTTTTTATAAGGTATCATTGGTACCACGAATAGTTTTTGATAAATAATATTACAAGTTATTAAGTTTTTACCATCGCAATAATTTTTTACATGTCATCGTAGACCATATTGGTATAATTATATAATATATCATTGGTGCCACGAATAGGGATGACTCAAATGATACATAATTAATTAAAAAAGTTACAATATGGATTCTGCTTTCCGACTCTGACTATTCTATTTTTAAAAGCAATTGGAAATCCTATTTTCTCCTTTTAAAGGTAAAAGAAACGTGCGTATTTTGGATAATTAATATTTGTTATAACTAAATTTTACTAAACATTAAACAATTTTGTTAAAGCAAAAGATGGAGAACCGTTCTTTTTTTTCAAGCTGCTACAAAATACAGTTTGACAACTACACACCACCATCTTATATTCGAATATTCTATGTGTGGTTATATTAATCAAGCTTACATTGAAGATTCTACTATTTATAAAAATGATAATAACAGTCTCATCTATAATATATAATTTGTGACAGACAATCTAACTCAAAACATATGTCATCACGATGTATTATTTGATTAATATAAGATACGTAATACGACCAACAATTGAATCCGTAAAATACATGATGCTATTAATGAATAATGATAATACTGATTTGCAAACACATATTGAACCTTTTGAAAGCTCAAATCTAAAAAAATTGCAATATTTTTAATAATTTCTATATACACAAATTTTGTTACATTGAGCCTCATTTTTTTGGGGTGACAACTGTTGATGCATATAAACTACTATAAAAGCATCGTTTCATCAATCAAAACAAACGTATATAACCCTCAAAAGTACAAGAAGATACAATTCTATTTTTAAAAATATCCAGTAATTTGAAATGTCTGAAAAGTAATTTATCTCACAGTTATTATGATAGCCATTTAATTTTTGTTCTACTTGTTTATGTATTGTTTATTACGCATAAACCATTTGTCTCTAATGGTTGTACGAACCATATTTATTCCGTTTGTTCCAATTTGATATTGTTTGTTCGACACTGCAAAATCCATTATCACCATTCGAAACTAGGTATTATAAACTTAATACTAGTTTAGTTTCTTTTTCCTAATTAGTATAAACAATACTTTTTAAAACATCACTTTTCTATAATTAGGATCTCGGAATATTTGATCGATAGACCAGACGCAACAGTGCTCGCACCCAATGGAAATCACAATCCAGAACATTAATATATAGTATAATCAATATATAATTTCTCTGATCCTATAGTTAACCCCTTTTTGATAAAGTCAGATGTAATAATAATACCCATCATGGAGAAGTGAATCTGATGAGTTGTTCTTTTAATTTATAGTTTAAACTTCAAAGATTCCAATTCCACTAACAGAAGGCCACACAATACATATGCATCATGCTAATTGATTAATGGGTAGGCTTATATAGAATTCTATTTTCTAATGTGTTTTCTCGTGAAAGTGGAAGGCACACTGACAGAATTTTTCTAAACCAAGAATATTGACCGAGTCGAGTGTAAGTACTAAGTATAATTTATTTTCAATATTATTTTTTCTTTTCAAAAGGGTCTACTAAAAACCAACGTTTTACTGAGATCGAGAATCTATTTCGATGAGATACATATATTTGGTCCAATTCATATGATTGAGTGCATTGCGCATAATTAGTACTATGAAGAAACGAACATAATTATCGGAGTCTAACAATAGCTAGGCACTTCATAAATATGAATACGCTAGGAACTTAACAAATTTTAAAATATGATCCTAGACAAAATAGAATTGCTAACAACAGAAGATGCACTACTAAGTCGTTCTTGTCATTTAATTTCTCTAGTTTTTTTTAAAAAAAGAAGAATATTTCCGTTTGTGTTTTTCTTTCAACCAATGGTTATGACTTATGAGTTGGACCCATAGTAATACGCTTCCATGATTACGATAAACAGATCATTTCGACCTATAAAAAATAAACACAATCAATTCGTTTAGTAAGCTTTACAGACTACATTACAATTGTCATCGAGCCCAAGGAGCATTAAATAGGAAAATAAATTCGTATCCAAAAAAAAAAATGCGTTTGACCGGAGTATTAAAAAGTTAGTTTCTGTCTAAAATAATAATATAGTAGCATAATTGAATGCAGGAGTTTAGAAGTACTAAATGGTTGGTTGGGTTTGGCTCTTAGTGAGCGTAGACAGCACAGTTTTATTTTTCCTTTGTTAAATCCAATACAACTTCAAACTGACCAACTGTCATTTTGACACTATGCAGCGCCTCGTGCAATGCTGCACAATTCATATTGATTTATCTATTTTTGGTTATTCGTTTTTCTGGTTCTTAGTAGACTATTTAGTAATTTATTTTTATATGTTTATGTTTGTTTCTTTTTTTTAAATAAACAAAACAAAAGTAGAGCAGGTCAGTTTTAAATAAAATAAAATGTATTTTTTCCGTTTCTCAAAAAAGTTATTTTAACACTTAATTTTTATTCTGTAATTTTATATTTTCAATGTAACTTTTAAGCTAAATTTTAGTGTTGTCCATATTATTTCAGTTTATTAATTAAAGAGAGAAACTTAAACTTATTTAATATATTAATAAAGAGTAGAAAAAAATTACATACATTTTTTTATTTGTGTGAAAATGTCATAATGACATTTTTGAAAAGCAGGGAGAATAGTAAAAACGTAATGAATATTAGTTAGGCTAACATGTAAATATAGCTAGGGTTTATTCCTACGACAATAGTTTTGCCGTCCATGAGGATTATCAATCATTGTGAGAAAATAAATCGGTGGTCAAAATTTATTAAAAACACATTAAAAGACACTGTAACAGTACAGTCTGATAAAAAGTTATACTCAAAATAACTATAGGAAATGATGAGATGGTAAAAATATCAGCTCAACAATAATTATGATCGGTGATATTTTAGCGGTTGTAGTTAAATTAAAATTAAAATGGTGTTTCACTTAATTATAGCACTAGTGCAAAAAAATACAAATGTAAACTAACGGACTTAATTACTGTTCTTTTAATTAGTACGATAAAATTTATACAAATAATAATTAAGTCCTTTTCGTTGATTGATAAATTTACGGAAAGTATAATTCAAAATGATACATATCTCTTTCACACAAACAAAACTTACTAATTAATCAAACCATTTATCTTATAATTCACCGAACCAAAGAAAACAAACATTTATTTAATTTAATTTTCCAGCTATCATCTAGTACAGACTTTTTTTACTCTACAAATGTCATCTTCTTCGACTAACTTCCACTAGGTTTATTTAATAACTGAAAATTAGAAAGTGGAAGCGAAACGCTTCTCTTCATTTACAATATCTATTAAATTAACAAGAACATATCGAGCATTATAAGACAAGTAGACAAAACTGCGATTACAATATTTATATGAAAGAGAAGAGACGCGACTTCTCGGAGAAGAGTGAGGCCAACGAACCATTTGTGCGTCCATGTGCTACGCGTCACATGTGTGCGGCGTAATCTATATACTAAATCGTTATTTAATTAATTGTTAGGTTACTCTTATGTTTCTGGACTATCTTACACTATCATTACTGATCATTAAAGTATTGTTCTCATTAATTATTTGCTTAAAGTACTATATATAGAGTTAGTAGTTAGTAGGAATAGGAAGGTTGTTGATCCAAATGATTGTAGTCCAATGATTTTGTTAAGATTTGAGCTCGACTTTCACTAGGTGAATGTCAACTTGTTTACCTTACAAAACCGTAAGCTCTAGAATTTATGTGATTCTATGTATGAAATCCGGTTTACAAATAAAGTAATTAATTGTATACGAGATAAGACATAGATGTGGACAAACGAAAAGCCAAATAAAAATGTGGAATGAGACTGAACGTAGAATCTTGAATAAAACTTTTTATCACATTTCATTCCATTCTAACATTCTTGATGATAAAAAATTCATGTCTAATTGTGTCTCAATTCAATTCAAATAGATTATACTCCCTCGGTTTTTAAAATATAAGATGTTTTAGAAAAAAAATTATGTTTCAAAATATAAGATATTTTCTATATTTCTATATAATTTTTATTCATTTAATTGTAAAAGCACATAATCAAAATAATTTTTGCCCATTACAAAACAACATTTTAAATAAAAGTTAATATGTTTAACTTTTTGATTAATTATTTTTAAATGATGTTTTATATTTTAAAATATAAACATTAATTTTCTTAAAGAACGTGTTTTTACCCAAAAACCTTGTATTTTGAAATAGAAAGAGTATAAGTTAGATGAAAAGAATCAAAAAATATTCAACACTTTCATGTCCAGTCTGCAATAAGACCTTTCGATGACAGGACTGTGACTTTGGTCATATTCTCTCTTCCTCATCTTAGTTAGTTGTTTCACTATAACTTCACACCGTAAACATGATATTACGATAATTGTTACATCGACTTTGATGGTTTGTTTGCTTTTAATTTTTTTGCCATGGAACCAAAATGTAGTTATACTCAAGCTTCTTTGAATAATATTTACATTTTATCAAAATAAATTAAATTAAATTTTCCCCACATATAGTGAAAGAGGTGGGGGATCGAACCTTGGTCATGTCAATATGTCGGGGATAATGGAGACCATGACGAGCAATTTGGAAAAGGAAAATGAATATTTCTTGTTTTGGAAGAGTCAAATATGGCCATTTGGATAGTTGAGGAGTCTTTGTATTAATCAATGGCCGCAGCATCGGAGAGTCTTTCTTCTCCTTTCACAGATTCTAAGGGTCAAAAGCTCTCTCTATGGGGCCCTCTCTTTACATATTTTAACAATAAAAACTGTATTTCTCGGAATTTAATATGCATTACTCTTTTGTTCACACGTTTGTGTCTTAGTTCTTGTATTTTTTTTCTTTTGGGTTTACTACTCGTTCTATGTAGGGGTCGTTTTAGGGCTTAGATTTTCTATAGTTAATATACATTTTGCATTTGAGTTATATGTTTTAAAGTTAACTTTCTATTCAAATACGTATCGTATAAACGAATTTCAGGTATTAGACCTTTTTGATACGAAAGAAGCATGTTCCCTAGACCCAGAGGCGTGTCTATACATGAAAAAAGACATTGGCCTTAGATCCCAAATATTTAGCAAATTTTAGGGTTTTCAATTTTAAAATATTTGTTTTGGTATATTGATGAAATATGTATTTTACTGTGATTTTTTTTGAGTTTAAATATTTATTTCATATATTAAAAATAATGTTATTTATTTCAAATATCGTTCAAAAGAATTTCTTAAATTTTAGTATTTTTATAGATTAAAAATCTTGTTAATTAAAAAATAGATTACGAAATAGTATAAAATTATATATCTATAGCTTTAAAAAGTAGAAAATTATATTCATAGATATAAAAAATAGTGTTTATTATCTCTTTTATCACATAAAACGGATTTTATTCCGCCTTGAGTTTCCAAAACTTTTGGGACAAACCACCATGTTAGGTGGACTGTAACACGTGTTTTTTTCCTGTCGTTGGAAAAGACAAGATATTCCCCTTTTTGAAAATTTGATATGCTTATCAAATTTAAATAGCAAGAGATATATAATTTGTAGTATCATTTCTATCATAAATAGCATCTCCAATCATATCATAATTTGGACTTACTTTTCAACAAAAAGTTAAAGCATATTGGAAAAAGAAATTTGACCAAATTAAAAATTCTCATAAATCCTTGATAATTGTGTTTTTGACATTTTGTGGATACTCTTCTTTTACGAAATAAAAAATATTATCAATAAATTATTCGAATATAAAAAGATTTTGATTAACATATGCAGAACGAACTTTAGACAGATGCCTTGCAAATCATTGTGTTTCTGTTTCAATCATGAAACGAATATTATTTTCATGATTTTATTTAAAATTGAACTTTAGTTATACAATATAAAAAAGATCAATTTTTAAAAAAGAGCTCTTAAGAGCTCTTATTACAAAATTTACAATCACAAAAGCAAGCACTATCATATACACAGAGACTGTATACGGTTTAGTCCCAAAAAGAATGATTTATTTGTTATATACATAAGAACCGAGCCAAGTGGCTACATAGACTTATGGTCCAAGCTAGACCTTGTGAACAACAATGCTGAACCATTCACACACCTAAATACAAGTAATCTACTGTCTATATAAGTCCCACACACAAGCTTAGAAAGATCGAACATTTCCGGCGGAATTTGCTTTCTAACTTCTCCAATCACAATCTCAGGTGATTCTATACGATCATTCATGTTCATTGTTACTTTGGTTTCTGCAGAGACAAGTTTCGCTACAGGAAGACTCGAGGGAAACTCCTTAAATGGCACAACCTTTTTCCATTTCTCGGTTTCTAGCTTCTCGGCTAGACCTTCTTCAGCATCTGGTTCACCCATTGAGAACTTACCAATGTTCTTTTTTTCTTCTTTGAGGTAAAGTCTTTTTCCGGCTACTAGTTTGAATTGAGAGAGCGTTTGTAATTTTCCCGTGGCTCCGGTTTTGTTGTGTGGCCAGTCTGCGCTGGGTATGGCTGTGAAGCCTATATCAGAGGTAAAGGAAAGTGAAGTGTTGTTTGCGGCTTCTAAAGCTCGGGTTATTGTTAAGTGAACGTTGCCTATTAAGGCACGTGTAGAGGGCTGGCGCAGAGTTAGACCTATGTGCTTTCCGGTTGAGTATAGCAGATGCCATTTCCCCGGTAAAAGCTCCAACCAACACTGTGTTTAACCAAAAGATTACACACTAATTAACACATTAAAAGTGAGATAAATCAAAGCTAAAGAATCATGAGATGCAATAATTCATACTTTTGGGTTTGGACAAGGATTTAGCATCTCCATTAGTCCAATGAAGTGGGCAAGTCTTTGGCGCTGTATAAAATTTATTTTTTTCCGGTTAGTCATTTAGGAAACTGAGCAGGTTAGTAAAGATTAAAATTCTAAACAGACAGCAAAATATCTCATATATACCTGAGGCATGCGGTAAATGTATTCTTCTGAAATCTTTACTGCAGTTGATCCAAGACCCCATCTGATGATATCCATTGACGGGGCAACACGCCATCTTGGTCCACATAGAAAGGGATGCTTCAGAGCATCCAAGCAGCTGCACAAAACCCCAACAGATTTTGTTAATGTAGCTTCTTAGGTCTTAGTTCTTATCACATTTAAGACCTCCATTGATTGGAAATATTATCGAGCGTTAATGTTATGTTACCTTATTCTTTTAGAAGGCCTTGTAGCAATTAGTGAAGATAAAAGGTGCCAACCTGCTCCCCAGTTTCTATCAAGTATCTGAGAGCAAAAAAACAATGGTTCAATCTCACGGCGAGTGAAAGAACTAACAATTGTGCTGAGAGGTGCAAGATAGCAATTAGCTGAATACTTACTTGCACTCCGATATTTCCAGACTCAGAGTTTGTATTGAGCGTTGTCACGAAGAATTCCCGTAGCGAGGAAGGATCATTCCCCTAGATAGGCATTTAGAAGAATATATAGCCAAAATCAACACAAATTTATAATATATATAGCACATTATGTAGCCCAGTCAATAATACCTTTGCCAGGAAAGACTTCAATTTCGCAAAGATTAATGGATCCATCAGTTCTTGAAGTACCATTTTTGCCATCATGAATCCAACACATCTTTGACCATGAAAAGGAAATGTAAAATTAGGCTAAGTAATGTAAAACAAACAGAGATTATAATTAGCATCTTTTCTCAAAAAACCTCATGTCAAATGCTATCATCATTTGTCCCCTGTCCATGGTACTATATGCACTGCTAGTACTTGTACCATCCCCGTTAAAGTCAGCAGCATTTCCGAGAATCCCTACCTAAAGATTGAAACAAACTCTCAAATAAATTGACAGAACTGAAGCATTTAAAATCAAACTTCAAAACTGAAAGTATATACTAACTTTGATATGTCTATCCACAGGGCTAATATGCACATTTTCCAATCTTAGTTCTGTGTGAGCAAGACCATGGCTGTGCAAGTAATTGACCTTCAAGTTAAAGAACAACCAAAAAAACATGTTAAGCAATTCAAGACGAAAAGAACGAAAGATTCTACTTGTTTGAAGGATGCAAGACATACTCCGATTAAAAGATCCCTCATTAAAATACGGATTAGTCTTAACTGCCTTGAAACTGCAGGCCCTCCAGTTGTATCATCACCCACCCTTCTAAAGGATTCTTCATCTAGTGCAAAGAGTAGCTTCTAATGTTGGAAGCCAGTCAGATTGTTGAAGCCAGTGCCTAATCGAAAAACTTCCATGGCACTACAAGAAGATATCAAGATTAACGACCGGTAGAAACCTATGATAAAACACTCTGAACAAGCTGGAGATAAGAACTTACCCCATGTACGAGGGTAAATGAGTACGGATCATCTCTCAAGGTATTGGAGATAAAACCGTGAACTTGCATTGAGTAAGAAGGTAGAGAAGTCTACGACGAACTAGCTTTTTAAATACCTGCAAGAAGTAAAAATTTGGTTACCTTACTAAAGAGATACAATAAAGTAACAAAGGCAATTGAAGAGGGAGGACTAACTTCGATGGCTCGTCTTCCTCTTCTTTGAGCTCTCGTGGTATTCAATTTCCGAAGAACAACTCCTTGGTTAAACAAAGGGCTGTGAAATTGAAGCACCACAGAAGATGAAGCCCCAGAAAATCATCTTGAAATCTTGTAATACAATGAAGTAGAAACTGACCTATCTGGAACCTGAACTACAGCTTCAAACACAAGCTCATCGGCCTGTAAGAAAGTAAAAAGTCAATTAGTAAATATGGAGACAAATCCAAAGAACCAACATAAGAAAACATTGATAATACCCTGCCGCCGTGACCAATGCTAACACGATCAAGAATCTTAAAATCAGACCACTTAAACTGCATCACATGTGTTGATTCATCCTCCACAGAAACCAAAGGACTATTCTGAACATCCTCATCTATCTCCTCCACATTAGATGAAGGTTTTAAGGAGGCTGAACAATAATTTACAGATTTTGCGCGAAACGAACTTGTCGGCTGCCATAGACTACAGTTTCGTTTAAAACCAATGTTCGAATTCGTATACACTTGCAGGTTCCGCAGATTTGGAGTCGAACAAACACCACAAAGTGCCATTCCGACAGAAGCCTGTCCATACAAATTAAAAAGACAGTATAACGACAAATTTATCAAGTAATTCACAGATAAATCAAACACATTACATATAAAATAAGAGAGCTGGTTCACATTAGTATTAAAAGAAACTCAATTCATCAACACTAATCTTCCAAATAATCCATAAATTCATTAACTTTATCTCGGAACCTAAATTTCAACACAAGAAAAAAAAGGAGGGAAAAATCGAAGAGAGAACACGTGAACAACTTAATTCCGTAAACAAGTCAATCCTTTAACTCGAATCAAAAGCTCACCGATCAAATAGAGAGAGAGAGAGAGAGAGAGAGAGAGAGAGAGAAGCAACTTAGCATTCAAAAACTTGGTCTTTCTAAAATCAGAAGAAATGGTAATGAAATTGAAAGTCGTATATAACGACAGCGAGACTCGTGAGAGTTGCGTGATCAAGTACGCCTAAGGCATCGCGCCTCGAGGTCGACTCGTCTCTACGTCTGCCCCCAAAGATCTCATCTCAAAACTCTCTCATTGAGCCTTTGGGCCACAGCCTACTTAATGGTCTTTACTGGGCCTACATAGTTCACCATATTGGGCTCCAGCTGTTGTCAGTTTTGAGGAGTGGATGACGTGGCGATCACTGTATGGATGGATAACGCAAGCGAGAATTATAACCGAAGCATCATTAATTACTTACGTTTAGAACCGAACGAAAGCAAAATTCGATGTGATTACCTAAGGGGCAAAACCGTAATAATCAAAGGTTAAAATGGTCATTAAGTAAAACGATCCCTTAGTCATCCCCATTGTCTGAAAAACAGTTAATCAAAACCTTTTTGTTCGTTGTCTTCAACATTGAAAAGGCATCAAGCCTCTCCCTCTATATATCTTCTATTTCCCGCTCTGTGGCTCTTTAGTAAATTTCTCAATTAAATCTCGTCGATTCTTCAACCGTATTGTATTTTTATATTCGCTGTAGATCAATCAAGTCCTGATTCAAACCTTCGTCTGGGTTATCTCGATTTAGGGTTTGAGGTTTGTTGTTTAATTTCACGAGATGACAAAGAGTGCTAGGCATAAATCGAGCAAGCGTAATAAGGATGCGACTAAGGATTACTCTGATTCGGAGCAAGAGAAGAAGAGTAAAGAAGAGAGTAGGGTTTCTGGTGATAAACGAAAAGACTATGCTTCTTCTTCTTCTAAGAGGAGGAAAGGGAAAAGTGGTGAGAGTGACCGAAATGAACGAGTTCGGGATCGTGATCGTGAATATGAGCGAGATAGAGACCGTGATCGTGATAGGGATCGAGAACGTGATCGCGATCGTCGGGATTATGAGCATGGTCGTTACCATGAGCGAGATTGGGACCGTGATAGGAGTAGAGATCGTGACCGGGATCATGAGAGGGACATGACCCATCACAGAGAAAAAGACAGTAGTCGCGACTATTATCATGATGGGAAACGAAGTAAAAGTGACCGTGACCGGGAGAATGATCGTGATGTGAGGCGTCTAGATGATCACAGTGGTCGGTATAAGGATAAGAGGGAAGCTAGGAGGTCTCCAGATTATCAGGAGGTTGTCATTGGCACCAGAAGTAGCAGAGCAGAGCCTGATGGTGATATGATAAGATCAGAGCGTCAACCTTCCAGCTCTGTTGTGCAAGAAGAGAATGGGTATGATTTGCCCTCTAAGCATTTTGGTTTTGTGATTTGTGCCCTGTGTACTTGAAAGTGTTTTGTGTGCTATCTTTGGAATTTAATGGTTTCAGTTTAGGACTTATTTGGAGATTTAGGCTGCTGCCTGACTTTCTTAATCTTTATTTTGTCGTAAGCTTTTGAAATAGTTTGAAAGTTGAGATTGATCATACATTTTATTATGGTTAAATATGAATGTGTCGGATCATATAACTAAAGGGGTCTCTTACAGGGAGGCGGCTGAGCTGTCTGGAGGATCAGAGAGAGGTACAAGACATAAAGTTTCTGAGAAATCAGCAAAGATGGAAGCTGGTGTTTTGGGTGAGTTTCCGGCTGAAAGGTCTACTGCCACAAAAGCTTCACCCCGACACATGGTTGAAAGATCTCCCTCTTTAAATAGTCTTGATCGGAGATACAATAGTCGGAGTGCTGCAAGACGGAGTCTCGAGGTTGAAGAAACAGGTCATAGGAACAATGCTAGGGACTTTCCAGCAGCTGATGATGATAAGCTTCTGGTAGATGACACATCCCAGGCAGAATTATCCTTTAACAATAAAGCCAACCAAAACATTTCTCCTTTCCCTCCACGACCTGAATCTAGGAGTGGCATTAGTAGCCCTAGAGTGGGCCCTCGAGAAGAAGATAACAGGGTTAATACTGGTGGACGTTATAAGAGAGGCGTTGATGCAATGATGGGAGGAGGGCAAGGTAATATGTGGAGGGGTATTCCAAGCTGGCCAGCTTCACTTCCAAGTGGATTTATTCCATTTCAACACGTTCCACCTCATGGAGGTTTCCAAACTATGATGCCACAATTCCCATCTCCATCTCTCTTTGGGGTGAGGCCTTCAATGGAAATGAACCATGCGGGAATCCCTTACCATATACCTGATGCTGAGAGGTTCTCTAGTCACATGCGTCCACTCGGGTGGCAGAATATGATGGATGGCTCAGGGTCTTCTCACATGCATAGTTTTTTCGGGGACATGAGTAATGGTGTTTTCAGGGATGAATCAAACATGTATGGGGGATCTGAGTGGGACCATAGCAGGCGGATGCAGGTCCGGGGCTGGGAATCTGGTGCAGATGAATGGAAAAATCGAAATGAAGATGCTAGCATGGAAGTCTCATCAGTGTCTGTTAAAAATGATAACTCAGCTCAGGTTACTGATGATGAGTCTCTTGGCGGCCAAACAAGCCATTCAGAGGCAAAAAGCGTTGAAGCTGGGTCGAATCTAACATCTCTGGCAAAAGAACTGCTTGTGAGTTCTCCTAAAGTGATGGAGGAAGTTGCAGCTGAAGATCCTGGTACGGACACAATTGATAACACCGAACATTATCGCCGGCATTATCTTTCAAAGCTTGATATATCGGTTGGACTTACTGATCCTGAGCTTTGTAAACGCATTAGCTTATTGATGGGTGAAGGACATCTTACAATTGATGATGGAACAGCCGTGTTTGTAAATCTCAAGGTAAAACTCTACATCCTCAGACATTGACATCAATCATTCTATTTGTAACTTTTAGACTCTTTTCTTATATTATATTATTTTGATGACAGGAAGGTGGGAAGAGAGTGCCCAAAAGCAACAGTACTTCCTTGACGGCTCTTTCACTGTTTCCATCTCAAAACAGTTCAATGTTTCAGGTAATGCACTAAGACAAGGAAAATAAGATGCTGGTAGTAGCTCCCGGCATTTCGAGACCTATGTCAATACAATAACGTGATCTTCCCACGTGCAGATATCTATGGACCTCTATAAGGAGCAAAGATTTGAAATAAAGGGTCTTCCAAATGTCGAAAATCATGGGCCTCCTCAAGTCTCTCCTTCCAATTTGGTTAAAACCGATAACAATGATGATGTGAATGATGCAACGAAAGAAAATAGTCCCATCGAGACATCAGATGTGAAAATTGCGGATGTGTTGGATTCAGATGCATCCCAAGAAGAGCCCCATAAAGTGTTGTCACATACTGGTACCGAAATGGAGACAGAAGCACAAGACGAAGGGTCTTCATCTCCCAATCCAAACAAGTCACCTGAGGCTTCAAAAGTTGTGGCTTCAAATCACATGGAAGGTTATGAGCAAGCTGTGGCTTCAGACCACATTGAAAGTGATGAGCAAGCTGTGGCTTCAGACCACATGGAAGGTGATGAGCAAGATGCAAATCCAGATGATGGAGCTGGTGTAGACCAAACAATGGAGACAGCTCCTGAAGATGATGGTATTCCAGAAGCTGATCCTGTTACCTTGACAATAGCTTCACCGGCTCTCGTGGCTATGGATGTTAACGAGCAGAAAGATTTGCATGAAGATGAGAACATGGAAGAAGCAGAAGAGAAGAAGGAAGCTAATGATGATGGAGATGGTGATGGAAGTGTAGTAGTTGGGGATGTATCTCCGAAGGTAACAGAACCATTAGTTCATGAATCTGATGAGTCAGTAATAAGTCGGATACATCATTCTCCTCAAAGTACACATTAAAAACATTTCTATAATTCCATCTTTTTGTTTTGTTTGCTTATCTTTTACTACAAATGCAATTTTTTTCCTCAAAATCCTTTCTTGTTTTCTTTCATATGTTCCTTTCTTTTGTGCCCTCTTTACTCATTTGGCGCCGACAGAAATAAGAAAAGAAAATAACATTAGTGAAACAAAAAAATCTTTGCAGTCTCTTTGCTTTTATTGATCTTTTTAGTAATTGAAACCCTAAAAAGGAAGAGGTTTGAAAATTAGCTATACAAAGAATGGCAACAGAGAAAGGGACTTGGCTACAAACCTTCTCTAGTCCTATCCTACAAAACAATGCCTTGGAGCTTATATCGTTGAAGAAGTGTCTTATACAGAAGTTTCATCAGCATTAAGCTCCATGAGGTTCCCATTCAAGCAGCGTGAGCAACAGGTTCTTTAAGTTAGTAGTCATTGGCTTCTTCTTCTTATGCGTAAGAGCAGCTACATAAAACTTTCTCTAATTCATGAATTTCCTGCAGTTACGGGATTTACATAGACACGGCACCTTGAATTCATCTGGCTCATCTGGATCAAACAAGTAATCATATCTGCCAAAAACACAACCATGTCATATTCAGTGAATCAAAGGGTGATAAGCTTTTAACAGCGTCAAGAAAGTGATAAGGGTGATAAGCTTTTAACAGCGTCAAGAAAGTGATGAGATATATACGTTAACTCCTCGCCAAAAGCTACAATGGTCTTGGCAATCAGAACAATCCGACTTTCGTCATCTCCTACACTCATAATCCTTGCATAGCAATTTGGCACACACTGCATCAAACAATACATCAATTACGTTTTGGACTTCTCTGTTGGTAATCACTCAATTTATATACATGATGGATTTGCTTACCGAATGGTTTATTAGTCGAGCGATATTCCCTTTTTCTGTAGCATCCACCACTACTTCCTCACTGATCTTAAAAAGCTGCAACAAATTTAAAACAAACATAAAGTTTCAGAAAAATCTATGCTCAAACCCATGTTAAGAATGTAGCAAGGGAAATATCGATTTCAACTCACGTAGCAATCCTTCCCTTCCTTACGATATCTAGCTTCCCTTAAGTCTGCAATGATTCCTCTCACTTGCTCTCCGCGGTATTCAAGAACCTGAAAAGAAAGTACATTTTTCAACATTCCTCAACACAACATAGGATAGGAAATAAATTATCTTCTTGGGAGAAGTACGTTCAGATGGCTCTGCCTACCATTTCTCCTTCTTGAATATTTCTTCTCGCGAAAAGACCCCATCCATGTATCCCAGATCGACCAAAACAGACCCGATCCATTTCTGTCCTCTGTCACAACACATAAAACTCGTAAGATGTTATTACAACAAGGTACAACGACATATTACAATCTCTTTCAAACATTGGGGAATGCTTACTTGCAAGTGGTGAAGCCGTTCCCTGAACGAGGAAAATGATTTGGGTTCTTCTACCACATCCTACACATTATATTTAACAAAAAGACTCAGTCCCAAAGTAATGATTCCTGGTGTATGTATCGTGCCTATTGGCACTACATAAAGATTTTTTCATACCCTGAATGCGTTCAGAGTTTGGATTATTGCTAAAGGATGTTGTCGTGGTCCTCCCGTGTAGTGAGGAATACCTTCTTCTTCATTCCTCTACAAATCACAAACGCCCACATAGAGGATCAGAAAGATTTAGTAATAAAAGGCATCTGAACCTATGCACACAGAGTTTTTGAACATTCAAAAATATACCTTCTTGCTATTAACCTTTCTTTTAAATAGTCGACAACGAGCAGAAGAAAATAGATCAATTAGTACAGTATCCTCTGCGGCGGACTCTTCAACGTCTTCTCTGTTTGCTAAAATAAGCCTCGAACCTGTTCTCTTCTTGTTTTGAGCAAGAGCATTGGCAGAGAAGACCCCGGAAGGCGTTTGTATAATTAACACAGTATCCGGATTCGGAGCCCTACACCAAAAAAAACAGAGAAACAAAATTCATAACCCCAAATCAGATAGCAAAGATTTTGCAAGCAGCATATCGAGAACATTTACCTGTGAAATGAACAATACGACACCATCTTTGTTATCTGTCGACCATTTTTCTCCAAGCAGTGCAACTACATTCAAAATGTGCATATATCACCAAACAAACTTATAATATCTTAGGGATTGAGCATAGTTTACGATATACCAGTTCAAACACAAAATGTTACAGCAATTTGATTCCTTATTGGCCACATGCAGGAGTCAGATATAATAAAGAACCACCTATGGTACAGGGATAAATAAGAAATAATCTGGCTTACCTCCATTCTATACCCAGCTCGGGAAGCACACATGGCATGATAATACGTAGAGCACTTGCAACACTGAGTGCATGAGCCATGTATTTGCTTGCATATCACACAAATCTGGAATTCATCAAAAAAGGAGAAATTTCTTGCTTTTTAGTTTTGCACATAGTGCAAATTCCCCAAAGGTTAGGAACAAGTAACCGTGGGAACATATCATATGAACGCAAAAGGCCGAGTATGAGATCCATGATTCAGGTATGTACCTTCACAAAATGACTTGATGGAATACTCAAAATCCCCAAAGCTGGTTCCATTTTTTCCTCACTTGCAAAACATACTTCAGGCTGAAACCAAGCACATGTCACGTGAACCCACAGTGTCTCCACATCAGTTGGCTTCAATGCACCTCCTATTCATCAGTACACAAAAATTGGCAAATTTAGTTGATGAAATTACAATTTCCGAGGGGAATGGATAGCGTAAATATGCTCTTAAGTAATATGCATAGGTTCCACCACGAAAATCAATCACTACTGGGAAGAACACCTTTTACCGGTTGTAGTAGTTGTAGCAACTAAATATGCTTAACCAAATAAGAAACGCAAAATGGAAAGACATACCTTTTACAGGACAGAGGCAACACTCTCGTTTGATCTCAGGTGTCTCGCAAGCTTTGCAGACCCATGATGTGAAGTCACGAACGTTTCTTTCCCCATAGCATTCCTGATGAACTGCTATTTGACATCTGAGGAGAAAAAGCAACATAAGACATAATATTCAATGAAACCAGAATATGCTTCACAAGTCGGATATTTTCCAGTAAATATTCCAAGAAAAGTAATTAGCAATGAACTTCTATATTACAAGAGCTGTCTGGTGATCCAAACATTGAAGATAATGCAACGTCAGATCAAGCAATCACAAGGTTTAGTCTATGTACGAAATAATGCTTTTGCCCCCAGAATCTATGATTGTTGAAAAAGATTAGAGCAGCTATGCATTTTAGAACAGCACCTATTGCAGATAATGATCTTGTTGTAGTCCCAATCCTCAACCCATCTGCAAACTGCACACCGCTCGGTTGTCCACTTCACGTTGACTGGCTCAAACTTCTCTGCCAATAGTGAAAGAACAAACCAACATAAGTAACACATAACGCTGCAGAAACTTTTTGATTCTGAGATCCGAATTGCTTCATACCTCTAAGAAAGGAAAGCAACCTCTGCTTTCTCTGCTTTATAGAAGGTCGTTTGGGAGGTTTTCCTGCACTAGCATTTGCGTGGAACTCTGCTAATTTCATCATCTGCAGAGTGAAGGAATATGGCAGTCAAACTTTTTGTCATTGATAGAAGAATTCAAAAGAAATACATCATATCCCTAAAAAGAAAAAAAAGAAATTTTGTACACACCCATTCTTCTAGAGGCAGCTTGGAGCTTTTAACTTTAACACTAGTCCTCCAATTTTTTGCTTTTGAACCAGTATGCCTTTCCCATTCACTAAGTGCTTTCCTTTCAGGTCCACAAGATCCACACTTACATACGACTCTATAAATAAACCATATGTAAGAACAGTTATTCAACATAGATAGATACCTAAAAGCCTGGGGTTAAAAGATCGTTGCTTCGCTCAGTTCTACAGTAATTAGGAGGCAATATAAGTAAAAACAATGTGAAACAGAGATCACATGGTGACAGCTTACAAATGAAGGCTTGGAAAATATATGCCTTCTACTCCGCAGCATACAACGATAACCTTGTCAGGAAGCACCATTGGGGCATTGTTTTTGCCAAGTCTATACCAGAAAAATCTCAAATTTAGAATTTGGTATTCACAATTCAAGTGTTGGTAACAATAAACAATAACAGTTGGAAGAAAATGGTCCTACTTGGATTTTGAGTTTTGTTTTTCTGAATCTGATAGCTCAAAGTTAAATTTTGTTCTGCAGGTGGGACAATAGTAATCTGTTGCCTCCAAATCCTTCAGATTATCAAATGAAATTGATCTCAATATATGCAAGTAACTGGGAAGTAGATAACCTTGAGAAAAAGCAACATGAACATGTACCTTAAAATGCTTATGCGATATTTGATCACACCCTGCATGAATCCAGATTTTACAACCATCACAGCGCACCTGATTCATAGTATGCAATCAAATGGTAAATTTGCAAGAAACCATCACAAACCTGATTCTACACTACAAATATAACATAATTCATGACTTTTTACCCATCTCTGAGTATCCAAATGATTCCATATCTTCTTGCATATCCCACAAACCTGTTTTGGTTTTGTCAGCTGCAACGAGAACTAGTTGAGAGCCTTGACTTGAAAACTGAACAAGAAGGAACGTAGGAAAAATTCTACATACCCTTGAGCAAGGTTTACACAATAATTGATCTCCGGGGATCAGAGCTTTCATTTTCTTTGCCATCTTAAGAGACATGATCATTCCACATTCTACACATGCTCTAGGATTTCCGTATTTCTTCACCATGTCCTGCAAATATATGAACGTAAGTTCTATAAACATCAAGGAATAAACTATGCATGCTCAAAAAAGAACCCCATGAAAAGAAATACTTGCCTGGCTTGGAGCAACATGATCAAGATATTGGCTCGAGCCTGCAGCTTCTTGAATCCGTCTGTAGTCCAAATCATCAAAAGTGGGGTTACCAGCCGCCATGTGAATATCCTGCATCAGTTTCTCTGTGAATCCTTGGTCTGCCAAAAGAGCTTCTTCAAGTGCCATCTGAAAATCCGCAGGGTTGCATCCACGCAGTTCAGACTGTTCTTGAAACCTAAATAACATCTAACTATTACGCAACATATGCACACATAAATAAAAAATTTCTTTCTAAGATTCTAGCAGCGACTAACCTGTCTACATAATCCACAAAAGGGAAAATCATTTCCCTTTTAACCCACGCGTAATCCTGTTTACATAATCAAGTTAAAAACAATCAATACTCCAACAAACAGCTTTTAGAATCATACAAGAAGACAATATAAACATACCCTTTCATTCTCTGTCCCAGAGTGACCAAAGAACATAACACAGGCTGCATCAGGTATACAAGAACGCAAAACAAGCTCAGGCGCTTGCGTCATTGGATCAATAACAATAGCTGGCCAAAACGGCTCATTTTTCCCAGATTTACCCCAAACCAAATCACCAGAATAAAAATCCTCTGGTCCATAAACACCTTCTTTCTTAGGAAGAATCTCATCTTCGATATAACGCTGCTCCTGAAGAGAGGCAAGCGTAGTCCGTGAACTCATCAGATGCTTAGTATATCTTCCAATCTCTTCATACTTATTCTCATAATCTCTCTCTTCACACAATGCACTAACATACTTATGATTCCTAGGAGTGAATTTAGCTTCTTGTTGCTTAATCTTCAAACCATGACTACTACTAGCTTTGACTTTTTCCTTCCTGCATGCTTCTTCTATCTCTTCCTCACTACTTTTACTATCTTTCCTCCAATTCTCAATAACCGAATCATTAAACCGAGAAGGAAGTACCTGAACTCTTCCTCTAGATGTCCTCACAAGCGGTGGCCGAGAAACCTCACCCGTCCGATCTCTCCCACGGTGGCTAGAATCAGAAACTAATCTCTTTGACTTTGTCTCCTCCTCCTCCACCTCTTTGACTTCCTTACACCACAAAGCAGATAATCCATTCTTCCCATTGAGTTTCCCCGGAACTATTCCAGCAGCGATCTCTCCAAGAAGATTCAGAGGATAATAGTAACCACCAGTACCTCCATTAAAGTTGACTTTTCTCTTCTTCCGAGTTCTTTCTTCTTCTCCACTCGTCGAATTACATCGTTTCAAACTCGGCATTCGAGTTTTCAACTTCCGTTTGATTATCATATCTTCAAATTCGAAACGAAACCAATCACTGCATCTCTAAAAGAAACCCCTTTTAGCAAATTCTACAAACCCTAATATTTCCCCAATTCAACGAAACTTCCTAGTCTTTGAACGAACACTAACCGGATAATTCGTTTGACCCACTATCGCAGATCGTATATACGTTGTAGCAATTTAGCAAAGTAGCAGAATTAACGAAGAAATTTTGCTTCTTTTCAACAATTTCTCTAAAAACACGAAAGAACAGAGAAAGAGAGAGATCTGTTCTTAAAAATCCTAACTTTTCTCTCTTTAAATCTTTCTTTTACTTTAAGTTTATAAGAAACCCAGAATAAAAACAAAATGTGTACTTTGTTTTTGATTTGGATAAGGAAGAAACAGAATGCGGAAAATTTTGTTTAGGCCAAAGACGAAATTTTTATTTTGTTGCTCGGTGAGAAATTTTGAGAGAGAGAGAGAGGTGACAGAGTTTATGAGAGAGAAGAGACGACGACGAAGGGAGAGAAGGAAAATAAAATAAAATAATAAAATAAAAGAGTTTGGTTCGTTCGGACGTGTGCACATTACCGGAGAATGATGTGAATAGACTAACCTGCGCCAATGTCTTTCTCCTTCGTTTCGTGTCTTCAGGTTTAGAGTTTAGACTGATTCATTCTCTTCATGTTTTGTTTATTTTTCTTTCTTATGTTTGATTTCTTCCAATTTTAAAATCAAACTGTATTTTTCTGTTATTTGATGCTTTTAAAGGTATAATCTTTAATGACATCCAAGAACCATGGAACTGGAAGTTACATGGTACGATTACGACACTGTACTCGCAGAGCTTTTTTGTTTTTGTTTTGTAATATAACCTTTATTTATTTCATATGATTTCATTTTTAAGGTTACTTCTCGTTTTCTTTAAAGTCGACTTTTTTTGGTAGGTACAGTTTTTTTCTCCAATTCATCACTCGACTTTGCTTTTTCAGTTTTTTTTTTGTTTCTTAACCAATAGTTGAAAGAGAATACAAATCTTTCGGATCAAATTCGTTGGAAGTCCATGATTTGAATAAATAAAAAAGGAACTGGGATTATTAATATAGGATTAAATATTCGAGTTTGAGAAAAACAAAAAACAATTCAATGGATATATAAAACACCAAAAGAGTGAGTAGTTTGAAAACACCAAAAGAATGTTTATTTTGAATGGAGAAATTGATGTGTCATGTGTTTACTGCATTTGTTATGTACTACATTTAGTAAAACCACCAAAACAGTTACACCAAAAATGTTGCTAAAAGTAGTTATTCAACAAGATACATGTGCAACTTGTAAAGAAAACACTAATAATGAGTAGAGAGAAATTTAAGAGAAGAAGAAAATTTTACATTAAATTATTGTCTAAGACCATTATAGAATTGAGATCTTCCACATATATGGCAGATGAAACTTTCTTATGTAAAATTTGATTTGAATGGTGTTTTACAAAGAGTAAACTAAAATGTTACTCAAGTTACATTTCAGGATATTAGAATATACAAGAAAAATCACGAGTTTGAATCCTAATCTTCTGAAATGTAATAAAAAATCTATATCTGCAAAAAAACAAATCAAACCTGAATTTCCTTGTAAAAGGATTATGAGTACAAATTATATGACTTGAATAACATTTTATGAATACAAAAAAAACCTCATACACCTTGGTTGTGTGTTTACACTTCATCAAAGTGTCAAAGTGTAAGCAGACTAGCCAAATACCCTAGAATTAGAAGTTGAGGTATGACGCATGGAGCTATAGCCATTTCTGTACATTCAATGTACTCTACAGATAGAGGAATACAGAGAGTTGAACATAGTAAAATAAGAAATTGAAAGATTTCGTTGAAATTGTTCGTTTGAAAATTTCCTGAAAAGCTAATCATAGGTTCTTCTCTCCATCAGAACAATAAGGCCGTTATGCTCATTACGAAACTTGTTGAAGAGATGAAATATAACCAAGGTATATCTTTTTGATCAGAGGTTAAATCGATCATCAGAAGAAGAATTAGGCCAAAATTAGAATACATTCTGGGAAAATAAAACTTCCATCGAAGAGAAGCAAATGAATATAGAAAGTATTTTTCATAAATAACAATCTATTATTCATTGGTGACCTATTCCGGTTAAGAGTAAGCCAATTTGGGGTTCAGCCCCAATGTCTTTAGGTCTCTACTTCTCTCTAATAATTTCAAATCAAATTTGGATTTGCAAGAAGGTGAAAGGAACTAGAATCAAATAAAATTCAGACTTAAAAAGAAAAAAACTCAAACTAAATTCTGAACGATACATATGATTGATTCTAAACTGATCGGAAAAACTGTGTTGAGTAATTCAACCATAAAGAAGAGGTTAAAATCTAGCTTGTTGCGGTGCTTCGAAGCATAGAAACATCAAACACCTTTTATATAACATGATCTAATATATAAAAAATTTTATATAATTATAGATATATTTACATCTCTCACACCAATACGTTACTTTTTAGCTACAATTTCTTTCCTTGGAGCTTATTCAGAGAAACCCTATATACAAAAAAACTAATTGAAGGCTTATAAGATTTAGGTTTATACATAGATGTAAAACAAAACTAGTTTCTAAGGAGATGGGCCTTTGTCTCCTTATTCTTCAAAGTTTCTTCCTTTTTGCTCAGTCTCCTTCCTTATACCCTTTTTTATGAACCATTCTATTTCCTCTCCTCTGTTTTCGCAAACCTTCCTCGCACCCTCGGTTGGCTATCTGCAAGAACTTTCCTACAAGCATACTGAAACCAAACCAAACCAAACAAAGAAATAGAACTTAGTTGCTTTTGAGGCTAAAAGATTGATTCTCAAGTGTTTGTTTTTGAGCTAAAATGATTTATTCTCAAACCATTTAGATGATCTTTCCAAGTGTTTTGCTTGTAATACCTTGATTTTGCGCCCGAAATTTCGCCTGCTCTTTTTGTTCTTGTATCGAGAAAGCTTCTCACGACGATCCTCTGAAGTACAGCTCACAATAATCCTATCCAATGGAGATTGAACAAAACCTATCCCAAGTTTCTGCTCATCAGAAAACACAAAAGATATACTCAAAATCAACAATTCGTATTCATCTTAAAATCTAGAAGGACACAACCTTGTTTCAAATTCTTGATGATCAGCAAACAAAGCTTTCATTTGAGATCAATTTAAAAAGGACAACTTTTTTTCATATTGTTCGAACCTTTATGTCGCCTTCACTAAAGGCTCTTCGCATCCCATAAACAGAACCAATATCAAAATCAGGGAAATTCTGAATCACAACAGTCTCTTGTTGTGCTTGTGACCAATCCATAGAACTCAAATTCCCCGAGCTTACGCTATTCTGCACCTCCTGGTTCTCATCAATTGTCGTCACTACAGAGATGTTCTTGATGTCTAAAACATCAGAGAATGGAGACTCAATAGCTGATTTCATCATAAGATCTTGCTCACATTCATAGAAAGCTTTATCCAAAAGCTGTTGACCACTCTCCAATGATCCAAGATCGAGATCAGGAAGCTCACAAAGCCCTTGTGAAGTGTCTTCACCACAAGAGATCATAGTTAAAGCAGCAGAGAGTGGATCAACGGTTAAGATTGGTTCTTCAAGAATTGGATCAGGAGCTTTAAATAGATCACCTTCTTCTCCAATATCATAGTCAGATATGTTTGATGACTCAGCAAAAGTGTTGTTCTGCAAAAATCACAATCGAATCAAAGACCACACATAAAACAGAACATAGTTCGAGACATGCAGACAGTGAAACATAAATCTTTTTGGAAGTGGATTCGTTAAAAAAAGGGTATCTTCTTTTTTCTTTAGTGGAGGATTGATTTTTGAGAAGAAAGAGCCAATGAAACAACACAAAACCCATTTATAGTTTTATGAGTAATTAAATCAGAACAGAGCAAATTCTTGAAGAACACGGAATCTCATGTTCCAGAAATCACGGAATCTTATGTGAAAAAGAGCATTTCACAATTTCCCATTATAATAAAAAAGGGTTTCTTTGGTTTCCCGAGAAAACTCTTTTTTTTTTGTTCTCACGGGAAAAAGAAAAATTTGGCTTTTTTTCAGCAAGAAAAAAGATTTCATTTTTTATTCTGTCTAAAGAAAATAAAAACCTAATTCTTTCCTACTAAACTTTTTCAACAGCCAAAAACACATTTTGGTCAGGTCAGCGGAACCAAAATATCTCATCAAGTGGACATAAAATTTTCCAGAGAAAATAAAATAAAATTTTAGCACAATTAAACAGTTAACTTAACACCACGAAATTTCCTCTGGAACATCACTTCACTAATAGACAAATTTACTTGTCATAAAAAATAAAATAAAAAGACAAATTTGCTTTTCCAATCTTCTTAACACTCAAATTTTAACTCCATAAACCAAAAAAATAAGAACTCAGAAAGATTAATACATCTACAGACAAAAACTTTATCAAAATCTCCCAAAGAAAGTGAGTTTAATAAATAAACCAAAAAATTGAAAACACATCTTAACTAAAGAAGAAGAAAGATCTGTATTCAAATGTGCAGTGACATAACAAAAGTGAATAGAAATTTCGAAATTTAAACCGTTTCATCGGAGAGTTTGTAAGATTTGAAGAGGTCTTCAAATTGTTGAACATCTGAGGAAAATTGTTGCATGTAACGGAGCATTAATTCAGAATCTGCATACAATTTGTGTTTTGGAGAGAAATTATTGGAAGTAAGGAAGAGAAGAGGAAGAAAAGTGAATATAAGAAAGCAAAAAACAGAGGCTAAGTTGGGACCCTCAAGGAAAAAGTTTGGTACTTAGCTCCTCTTGCCTTTTTATGAAAGAGAGATAGTTCATTATATTTATTTGTTTATTCTATTGTGGACACGACGATAGTGTAAAAAGCCTATAAGGCCATTAGTATTGTTAAAGGAATATTCTATTTTTTTCTACATGATTAAAAATAAAAAATAAATGGAAAAAAGATGTCAACTACGTATAAAATGTCCTTTGTTGCGTAATTATTTGTTGTATAAAATAATCTTTTATTTTCAAAAATTGGTTGTATAAATAGATTTAATTTGGCATAATCGGTTAACATACCAGTGAATAGAATATCAAATTCTTTTATATAAACGTTTCTCTTAAAAAAATAATTATAATAATGGCTAAAATTGGTAAAAATATACTAGAAATATATTTACCGTATATTTTAATTTTTACGTTAATTCAGTATATAAAAAGCAATAGTATGCAAAAAAAATATTTATTAGTCTCTGATTAGTTGCCAATGCATTAGGTCATATCTAAATGCTAGATTAGCGCGCGTCAAACATATTTTTGAATGTTGGTTGTGATTAGTTTTCTTTCAACTTTTTATTGTTGTTGTATTTGTATTACTTATAACTATTAACTGTAGAGAAGAATTTTCGCACATATATTAGAAAATCAGTTTTACTTATGAAATTTGCAAGGTAGTTCCTAACAACTAATGTTATTTACATGAGATTTTATACCAAAAGAAGACAGTTAAAAATTAAAATTTAATTAAAGAGTTTTGATATGCTGACCTGATTTTGAGTTTAAATTTATTTATATTATAAGGAATCAAAGTTAAATATGTAAGCATGCAATTAGAACAGGTGAAGCATGACGACTTGAAAGGAAAAATTCATTACAGTGTTCTTGTCCATTTAGCACATTCATTTTTATATTCTATTTTTTTCAATCATATGGTTCCTTTTCTTTTTAATAAAAACACTGTTACAACTGTACGTATATTCTCATACGCCGCGCTTACGTATTTACTGCCAACGACAAGTTTAATAACTTTGGTGAAAAAATCACTGTGGTGGAGAGGTGCAATTAGTCTATGGTTGATAAAAATCATGAATTTTATTAGGAACTTAAAATTTTACATGCCAACAACAGGTTTAAGAACTTTGGTGAAAAAATCACTATGGTGTAAATTCATATTATGTTCCATTTTGTTTTTCTCGGCTTTATGTTAAAGTATTCCATTTTGTTAGCAACCACAGTTAAGATTTCCATTCAACAAAAAAAGAAAAAAAAATACTCTCTCCGTTTTACAAAGATACACAGATAGATATTTTGAAATTTTTACACATTTTAAAAACAAAACAAGCAAAAATTTTACATTTAAACCCTAAATTTGTTGTTTTGTGAAACAAAACAATAATTTAAAACATTCCTCTTTATGAAACAGAAAGAATATGTTACATTCATTAAGTAATTAAAATAATAAAGCTAGCACAAATTAATCATGCTTTAAATTTTTACAAATCATGCCTTCAAATTTTGGTATGTGAGCGGTTCTTATTAATCAAGAAGTATTGTATGTTAATGTACGGTTATTTACTTTATTTTTGAAAAATTCAAAATAAGTTAAGAATTATATGAAATTTCTGATTGAATCATACTATTGTAACAAATTAAAAATCCGTTTCCGCCACGAACTGTTAAAAAAGTCTTTTTAATTATTATATTGATACCACGCATATTATTATCACCATTCAAAAATTATTCTATCCATTTTATATCATTTGTTCTATTTATTCCGTTCATTTTATACATAACAACATCTATTCCACTTATCTCGTCCAATCTAGTCATTCTACATAGTTTATTTCGATCATATACTATATAAGATAATTGTTTGTGTTAAGATTGTACCTTAATCAAAATTTAAAGCTTATCATTACTTCCAAGTTTCCCACTTTAAACTATAATTTTCATTCAAACGAATTCCGTTTTTATGTTTCAAAACACCACTATGTAGTATTTGCGGGAACAAATGTATATCATACCCATAAACCGGTTATTTTGATGAATATTTTCATCAAAAAAATCTACCGTAAAATGGTCAAAACTAAGTTGGGCATTTGGATTTCGGATTCATGTTTTTGGGTTTAGGTATTTACTATCCAATGGAATAATTTTAAAATTTTGGGTTGGGTTCGGTTTGGGTTTTGTCGGATTTGGGTTCCACATTTAAAACTGTATAGAAATATGAAATTTTGAGTTTCGTTCGGATTCAAATTTTTGGGTTTTTTTTTTGCTTTTTTGGGTTTTCTGCTTCAGATTAAGATCAGTTTTGTGTATATTACACATACAAAACTCACATTTATAAGGTAAAATTCTCGAATTAGATATTTTCTATGAGTAGTTATATATTTTTGGATTTTTGGAAACCCTAATGGGTTTCGGATTTGAATTCGGATTTAAGAATTTACTCTCCAATGTAATAATTTTCGGATTCAGATTCAGATTCAAATTCGGATTCGGATCGGATTCGGATTGGATGCTCTGGTTCGGTTTTTTTGTCCAACCCTAATCAAAACTATTTATTAAAAACAAATTTCAACAAAAGAATTTTCAATAAACTAAAAAATTACTTTGATAGAAGTTTCTAGATCATGACATCCATAATTTACCTGCAAATAAATCTCATATATCCATAGTTACAGATAAATTTAAAGTTAATCCCAAAGTTCTTGACGTCAGTTATTCTTATATTTACATAATTTATAGATCTAACTCAACCAATATATAATACAAATAGTGATGAAAAAGACAAAAGAACAATTATAAACCATATGGGAAGGAATGGGATAGACAAAGAACTGTGAAGTTGGAAATAAACATTAAACAAGCGACTGATGTTGATTAGGTTAGATTTTTGTCAATCTTTGTTTGCTTTTATTTTGGAATTATTAGATTTTATAGTGTTTGCTTTTGTAAACTAAGCACTAAGAGAATATTAGTGAGATCATTAATACAGTATTACGGTGGTACGGCTGCAACTTGCAGTAACTGTTTACAGTTTCCTAATATCATATTAAAGAATTCGGAATTCAATGCAAGCACAAACTTAAAATCAAATGCAAATGTAAATGCATCCATTTTACCACATTAATTTGTCAAACAAATACTTAATCAAATATCAGTGACATCAACTAGATTAGAACTATATGAGTAAAAATGATACAGTATATAATTATATCATTGGCTAAAGTAGCCTGTATATCATATTCGAATCAAATATAACTTTTATATAACACAGTAACACATTTTGATATTTAAAAAACAATAAAACACAGACACACACACAATTGCACACTCAATATAAAAGACGATAGAGAATTTATTTTGTCTTTGTTTCCTTATTTCCCGATGAAGACGCAATTTGTTTTGATGTTCTTTCGTCGTGATCTTATTCTTGACAACCAAATGTGATGATAATTCACAATCAATCACTTAATAAGATAATATATGTACAATTAAAACACTAAATAATAGCTTTAACACATGTGCAAGCACTTGCATGGTACATAATATTGTGTTTCATTCGTTAACATGAAGTCATATAGTTCCTGGTGTCTGGATATCACAGCCTAATGCCAATTAAGTTTTGGGAGATTAAAAATTGATATATTTATGAACATCAGTTCTCCACTTATGAACATGGATCATTAATCTATGCGTTAATTATTTTAGATTTTAAAATTCGGATTTAATTACCCCACCAGCAATATATAGGCTAAGTTAATTCTGCAATTACTAGATCGATCTACATGTCTCATAGGTCTTCAAAAAAGTCATAAAAATGTTTCACTCTATTTCAAACTTTATAGTTTGATATGGGCGTTGAAATATTTAAAAGGACATCATTGATTTTCACCTACTTTATTAATAAATTCTCCATATCTAATTAAATGAAATAATGTAACATCTAGTAAAATAACGTTTATCGGATAAAATAAGGATTATGCATCATAAATAAATGTTCATAATATAACATGTTATTTGATTTAATTAAACTCACGCAAGACTGTTAATAGTTTGAAAATAAAATTTATCAGTCATAAAACTATTTACCTTTAAAATGGCTTAGATTATTTATCTAGTTAGTGTATATATACCTTTTCTGTTATCGTTCTTTCATTCTTCGTTGTGAGAAGTATAGGCGGAAATTAAGACTAAACTCAATTAGAAAGTGATCACTTTAAGAAATGAACAAGAGTTGGTTATTGATAATATTTTGTCTACATTAATTTCTTACATCTAATTATATGCCCGATTAATTAAATAGGGATCTAAGTATGTATCAATGTATCATATATTTTTCATTTAACTCTCCCCTTCACGCTGATACGAAGGAATACGGAAACAACGCGCGACGTTACCTTTGTTGATAAAAATAATAATTTAGGTGTGTGCCTGTGGCTGTGTGTGTGTACTGAGGTATCTACACACACACACGTTCACCCAAAAGTGGTTCCAATCATGGATTCGTTCAAAACCGTCTCGATAGGTCTACTTAACAAAATACTACAATATAGAAGTATGTAAATTAGGAAATCATGATCTCACTATGGGCTTTAAACTAATCAAAATACTCGATTAACAAAAACTAACCTTAGTTATAGAATTTAAACTAATGACATAATTTGATTCCGAATGATATGCTTAATTAAGAGACTCTTAGATTGAAAAAATGATTCTTGATTTCAGAAAAAATGAAGTCTACCAGCCAAACGTATAGTTTTATAAGATATAATAGACTTACTATTTATCTTAGTAAGTGGTATATGTTGGTGCAATAAAAGCTGCATGAAAAAATATGTGAGAATCTGAAAGACTATTCAATAAATTTCAGAAATCCATGGGTAATATTAGTTATGAAACCAGCTTTGTGGAATCCTTCGATCTGTTTTATATTTGTCTCTAACCAATGCATCTACGAGGTAATGGACAAAGATCCAGTAGCTTTCGATTAAGTTATGGATAGAATCTCAACGCTAGAGTTGATTGATAAAATAAAACTATTTAACAAAGAGACTTTGCAGTCACAAGATAGGAATTTATACTATTTTTTAATATTTAATAAATTTTGTACTTTTTTGTCTATAAAAAAATTGCTTTCTTTTGTTGGTTCTATATCTCAATCAAGAGAGGTCCTAGTTTTATTGCTTCCCGTGGAAGAAAAACAAAAAAATAATCGTCAGAAAGCTGAATTTGGGGTGAATAAAGGCAAAGTGTAACACTCTAACCTTAACATTTCCTATTCTGGAAATAAAACTATAAAAACAATAAAAAGATATAAAATAAATGTGCGGAAACAGCTAAAAGTTCATGCCGGATACGACCTTTTGTCTAGCCACTCACTTTACAGTTTCCAAACTTTTTCGTGTTCATATTGTATACTAATTTGTAAGTACGAAAACAGATCGGAATATATATACAACATTACAACGGATAATATTAGCGGTTAAATTTCGAGTTGTTTTGGTACACTGGTCTATGCGATAATAATTTTGTAAGAAATTTATTTTTTAAACTATATGTTAGTTCTAGATTTACACGGATACTATAGCAAACTGAGTATATGTTTTTTGTTTGATTAAGCGAACCGAATATATATATATATATATATATATATATTTATTTATATAACTCTCCCCACTAGTTCTGAAAATCCTTTAAAAAAACAAAAAAAATAACTCTCCACTAGTTCCGAAACGCACTCGAAGGGGAAAAGAGAAGAGACAAACACATCCCAAAGATCAAAAGTGCTCCCCAATCACTCATTGGCCATCTGATTTTGTCGGAATTTAAAAAATTCAATTTTAAAAGCCTAAATAAGTTACCTTTTACAAAAAATGGAGTTCAATCAATGTACTTGCTTTTTATTTATTTTTATTAAATAAAATAGAATACTTTCAATTACAAATGGACAATTTTTAGTGTTTTATTATACACAATTTTGATTCGGGTCTAATATTTCATTGGATTTTGACTCGTGTTTAGATAAGGTATGGTTAACAAAAATTGGAAAAAAAACTAATATAGATTTTTGGAATACTAGAAAATATGTAAAGAAAAATAATAGTTGTTTCTAGAAAAAAGAATAGTAAAAAAATTAAAATATGATTAAAAGAAAAAAATGGAAAACAAGAAAAATGGTAACAAAACAATATACAGCATTCTGTATAATTCAAACATCTAAGTAGCACTTTTTTTTATTCAAACAATTAATGCTTTCCAAAAATGTGATTTCTCTTGTATGGCTTGATGAACGCACTGAGAAACGTCAGAATGGAACTAGCTAAACGACTGACCAAGATCACTTGCCTCAAGCCTATTAACAAAAAAAAAAACACTTGCCTCATTGATACGACATTTCACAATCAATTATCCTCTGTTCCAGTCCGGTTATGAGGTAAAGCTCAATGAACACAAAATTTAAACGTCAAAATTATAATAGAATTTTAGAGTCATCAATTTTATAAAAAAAATTCAGTAATATAAGGGTTAATGATTATGTCATTAAAATAATTATAGTGATTAATGATCTTTTAATAGTGTATTTTAATAGTGTACTGGTTAATAATTTTTATCGATTTTCTTTAACATTATTAATTATTTTTTTTAAAATGGACCAAATTTTTTTCTTTTACTTTACGCAACCCATAACGTTAGACCGACCCTGCTTTCATTCGCACGGACTCAACTCCGACTTTAGATGACTTTCTCTAATGGTGGTAGTGGTTTCTAACGAGAACAACATCTGCTTCTCACCGAAACATGTTTCTATTTAAGTTTCTTTTTTAGTCCATCTTTAAATCTCAGTTTTTAAGTTTTAAATTATTTTTTCCACTTATTTTGTATTTTTTTGTTGAGAAATAAATTAAACATTTTAACCAATAAGAGGGAAATATATATGAAAATTATAAATCAACAAATGAGCAATATATGTATAGATGTATTTAACTTTTTAAAACATTAACAAAAAGCAACAAATGCAAATGGAAATTACCTATTATAGTAGTACTACATTTGAGGATTCGTCCTTTTAAGTTGGATTTTGAGTTCTTATTTTTTTTTTCTTTTTCCGTAAACTTCCTTGTATTTGAGTTTTTGCACTATAATATCATTAAGGATTGAACGTTGTTAACGTATTAAATTACAAGTATATCTACATTTTTGACATATTTTAAAAATTAGTCTGAATTTCATTGAGACAGTTGTCAAAATAGAAAACAAAAAAAGAACTTAAAACTCTTCATAAACTCATATATATATATATATATATATATACGCATTTCGTGCAAGGAGAAGAATTTAAGAGCCTATTTTCACCCATGTGTATAATTCATTACTTCTTCAATGAATTTTCCTTCTCTTCCCACTTCTTTTGTATGTTTTCGTTCTTAATTTGTGTTATGTGTACAATTATATATATATATATATATATATATTGAAAACTGGAATAAATGTTTATTTTGCTATTGGTCTTTTGGGTGAATTCTTCGTATAAATTAAAGTTAAAAAGCTAAAAGGGAAAAGGTTTTTTCAAAACGATTAAATAGAGAGGAGTAAGTTAGGAAAATTTTATCAAACAAAAAAAAGTTAGGAAAATGAATATGAAAAAGATGGGGATGAAAGAAAAAGCTCGAGAGATGTTTGCGCGTTAGAGCATCTCACCCCAACTCTATAATTAGGCAGAGGAAAATATATTTAAAATATTTGTTTTTAAAGTAAAAAAATATAAGAATGAGTTGGAGATGTTTTGTAGAGACGAAATTGCATCGCAAGTAAACAATCACTGCTGTAGTTTCAGTACAACTATTATTTTTCCCATTTAGATATACTATAAAAAAATAAAGTTGTCAACAAATGAAAAATACAACTCGAATTTGGAGGCACGTGTATCAAAATTAATTTGGAAAATTTTTATTCTTTTGAAAATTTAAGTTTGGAAATTGTATTAAAAAGATAATAACTTTAGAATATCCAATAATTTATACAATAATAACTTTGGAATATGAAACTTCATATGTTAGTATTTTTTATAAAGGAACATGTGCACCTCCGTTTTTTTCAGTTTGATGCTTAAATAATACCAATCATTATATACACAACTTAAGACACTACGTATAAAGGAAGCCTAGTACGAATATTTTGTCAAGAAAAAACGTGGAGTCCGAACGTACAATCCCTTGGGATTTGGGATTTGAGATTTAAGAGAGATTTTTAATCAGTTAGTTTGTTCCATGGATTCCATTATTCTTTTTATTTAAAGGTCACCACAAAATAAAATTTTTTTCCTTTTTTCATTATTAATGAATAGCAAAAATCAAATTTTAGCAGGTAACCAATATTCTAGTATTATCGAATCAATACGATTAACTATGCAAGTTTTAGAAACTCATAAAAATGTGCACTTACTAGTGATATAAATATTTTAAATCATTATTTTTTCTCTTGCGACCAGCAGATTATTTTTAGAATAAAAGATATTATACTACCCAATATAAATTTAATTTTATCATAAAGGAACTCATTCATGTTCCGTGTAACAATACCAAAGAACCGTTTAGACAAAGTCCCTAGCTACATTGAGAAAGACTAGGAATCAAAATGTACAGTATAAATTTAATATTATCATAAAGGAACTCATGTTCAGTGTAAGTATACCAAAGAACCGTTTAAGACTAAAAGTTACAGCTACATTGAGAGAGACGAATCAAAATGTACAGTACCTCGCAGGAGACAGATACAGCAAATAGGACAAAACAAAACAAAAAACAGCCATCTACGTTGACATATAATATGACGGAGCGCATATATATTTAATATTATTAGTGTTTGATAGTGTGAGTGTGAGTGTGAGTGTGAGTGTGAGTGCAGTTCAATTACAAGAAATAATAATACTGATAGGGATATTTCTTAAAAATATTTTAGTGGGTGTTCTGATTCATTTTCGCTTTGATGTACAATTTGTGTCGTTATTAATATTTTTTTTCTTTCCATAAATTATTAACTGAATCGCATTACAAAACATCGTTATCTTAACATCACCGGTGTCGGCATATGATTGATGGTTCCAAAACTTCATAAACGAGGCTCCATCAAGCTGGAGTTTGTCAGCAATAGTTCATATTTTCCTGTCTATTAAATGCAAGTGAAGACATGTATTATGGAAGTTTCTGGTAAGTAATGGTGGGCACTGTCAACATAAAAAAACTATGTTTTCGGAGAAAACACTCGTTGTCGAATGGGCATTTCGTTTGCGTCTCTCTTTTGAGCTTTGTGTGTCCTTTGTTTGGACTTTTGTTTCCGGAAATGTTAATGATTTTACCGGCTTTAGTTTCAATTTCTGTTATAAGCTCCTTTTTAATATATATGTCAGATGACAAAAAGTAAACAATGCTTTTCTATTATTATACCGATCAAAACTATAATACATATATATACATAACTGATTTTGCCAGAGAAATTCTATAACTATCATTGTAAAGACTTTTTTTATTTTTTTAATTACCAAAAATTTCTAGATCGAAAAACCCGTACTCCCTCAAAACACAAAACAACAATATATAATATTAGTTTCGTCCTAATCATCAGTCGATCATGTTATTTTTAAGTTTAGAATAGGATCATTTTACAGTCGAGATAACGGTAATTGATTGGACTTTCATTTTTAACCAAAAACGTCCTTTGTTATTTATATAAAAAAAAAATCCTTTAGTTTTTAGAAAAGCTTATCCTTAAAAATCATACTTACAGAAATACAAAATTTATATTAATTTTTGAAACAGAAAATTTTTAAAAACAAAATCTAACTTGCACACATAACATCATCTTTAGCTACACCAGCAACATACACTTTTGCAATAGTAAAAAGAGGATTAGGAAGAGCTATTATTTTCCTAAAAAAAGCGCCATGATTTCTTCTCGTTACATGAATGTAGACAAATTGACATTAGTAACATATAGTTATATAGATGTTCCAAATTTGTCGAGTGTATTTGGAAAGGGTAATTTTTAATTTCTTTTTTATTAAGTGGCAAGAGAATGATTTTTGTTTTTTGTGTTTTGCGTTTTGGTTTGTTGTGCCTCTCATAGTTTGAGTTTTAGCCCCCATCATGTTGGGTCTTTAGTTTCTTCTTAACATCGACACTTTTATCATTTTCCCTTCTCTTTTATTTATTTATTGGATCTTATCCTTTTCTTCATCTCATGATAGTGAAAGTTGCTACATTTGGCTTTTCTGATACAAACAATGAATGCAATTTCTTTTCCGACTGCTACCCAAGACTAATCAACCCACTCGGTAATTTAACAATTATCTTTAAATTATTTTTATTGAAATCTTCAAAAGTTTTTTAATTCATTATACTTACATATAAATTTTAACCAGACATTTGGAATATGGTGCAATAATATATGTTTTTTTGTTAACTATATTTTAATTATATTTACATATGTTTCATTAATTATAAAATATTTTGGACCAGAGATATTTACATATATATTTTTAAAAATATATATATTTACAATGATCTACACATCTATTTTCAATTCCTTTTCGATTCGACCACCTCAACGTCATGCATGCAAAACAATAATGTGATCATAAGTATTAACCAAAAATAAAATGAAAATGATAATGTGATCAAGGTTTGGTCATTGTGGCTCTTAAATATTGACCTATGGAGTTAAAAATTACATAACTTATAGATATATAGCTGTTCGAAGTAAATTTATTTCCCAATCCCAAAATAAATGTTTTAACCAGTATACAACCATACGTTAGTTAAATTCTGCACTGGATATCTCTTCTATTAATCCAGCTAGACAGACGTAAATTGCACCTCTTAACTGTATAAATTTTTTACCAAAACATACGTGCATAGTTGAAAATTGGAATCACACTCTTTGTAATGCCATTATTGTAACAATTTATTATTATTATTAGTATAAAGACGATCTGTGTCTACTTTTCCTTTATTGTATAATCGAGAGTGATTTGATAAATGATTTAAAATAAAGTTATACTTCGTGTTGTTAGCGTAATTGGACGAATTCAAGATAAATAAGAAGTTGAGGGAGCTCTACATAATGTGTCTGTATAAGTGTTTATGTGACACAAAACTTAGTATAGGACTTCGATGTGTCTGACACAGAATTGTGTGTCTTTTTTTCATTTATATGACTAAAAAATGATAAAAAAGCATTTATCAGTTCCATTAAATAAAACAATGTTTTTTCTATAATTATAATTGGTACCAGAACGAACATCTTTACAGAGTCTGACTTAACAAATATGTAAAGATTCTGTGCAAAAAACATGAACACACGATCAGTGGTATTTGTAGTGGAAAATTCATTGGTGTTGGATCACAAAAACTATGGACGTTAAAAGGTGAAGATGATGCCTAAAATAGGAAAGATTCATTAAGATGCTTGAATAGCGGTTGAATTGGGATAGAAGCCACCCATACAAACCGTTGTAGACGCTGAAGCAAATCCTGACGCAAATGTTATTTTTGTTACAAAGCCCAAAATAGAATAGTCAAAAGCTGAAAAACAGTTGTGTAGGTTCAATTCCATGACACTTTCGGCGATATTTCGTGGAGTTCACAAGGCTTATTTCACACTGATTCAAGGTTGTGCGTCGGCTAAAGAGACTTGGGAGATTTTGCCGAACATATTAGAAGGAACAACAAGTGTGAAACGCATTAGATTAGATATTCTTGGTTCTGATTTTGAAAATTTTAGAATGGATGAGTTTGAGAACATTCCTGAGAATTTAGTGGTAGAATATGTTCTGTTGTACATGAAACACATGTTCTTGGAAAGAATTACAAAAATAAAAAGCTGGTCAAAAAGTTGTTGAGGGGTTTAACTCAGATACTTCATGATATAAACACCGTGATGGAAGTTGTTCTTGATACAAACAAAATATCATTTGATGAGGTAGTTGATAGGTGAAAAACCTATGAGATACAGTTACCGTCTAATGTATAAAAAACTCACAAGTGACTGATATTTGCTCGGTTAGTGATAGTGAAGAGAAAAAAAGGTTTCATAAAATAAAAGAAATTATGGGTCTTGTGGTACAAGAGATTAACAAATTCATGAAGATATCATGCATGAATAAAATAAATAAGGTCCAGTGTCATTTTTGTCAGAGTTTTCGTCATTTTAAGTAAGATTGTCCTTTAGTAAGGAAGAGAAGAATCAAGTGTGTTCATTCACAAAAAGGGAAGAAAAATATACTTAAAACCCTGGAGGGATGTGTCACATTTTGTGGCCCTTTGTGGATCTATCAACCTGCAAATGATACATTTGAGTTAAAGTCTGATGGAACATAAACTAGCTCAGACTATAACTCGAGTGATTCTCAGTTTAATGTGCGCACTAGGATTGATATGCATGCTTCTAAGTTTGAGAATCTTATTGTGAGAACGAAGAGGATGGCTGGTCAAGGAATTGCTCTGATGGCTGATGATAGCAAAGCAAGTCAGACTGGTGATCTTGAAGAAAAAGTTGGTATGATTGTTAGAAAGTACTTAGAAAAAGATGGAGGTGAAACTAAGATATAAAAACTCGGATCAGAAGAAAACTTAATTTATCTCTGGAGGATCATATCGAGATTCTGGTGGAAGATCTGGTTTAGAGAAAAAAGGAAAATCAGATGCTTGTCACTAAGAACAAGATCTCAAATCTGGAACGAGATCTAGCTATGGAGAAAGTCAAGTCTTCTGGTTTAGAAACACGCCTCGAAAAGCAACTGAGAAACATCAAGATGCTGAGAAAGGGAACAAAGGATTTGGACAAAATTCTGACAACTAGCAGGACATGTAATGTCAACGGGGATTTGGGGTATAATAGAGGTAATTCTGATGCAACAACTCAATTTTTTAAAGGAACAATTACTATGAAACCTATAAATGTAAGTCATTGTACAATTCCACCAGGAGTCCAAAAAAATTATAATTGAAAGTTGTTAGGTAACAACTGGCAGAAATCTGGGTAAATATATGCACATAACAACCTGGGAAGAAAAGCAAGTGGTTGTTGGTATTGCAGTAAATTTGGTCATATCAAAACTTAGTGCTATATGTTTTTGAACAGGGTAACACAAGTCATGAGACATAAGAGGTATCACAAAGATAGTCCGAGATTCAATCAAATCTGGATCAAGAAGCATGATTTATCTTGTCATGTTGCCTACATAACATTTAAACCAAATAATGCATAAGGGGACATTGTATTTTGACAGTGGCTGTTGAAGACATGAGAATGTTCAAAGAGAGAGTGGAAAGAAAATGCATCTAAGACATGAGAATGTGAAATTTCAAGATTCAGGTCAATGGAAAAATCATTGGAGAAAGAGATGCTGAGCCAAATGACGTCGTCTCACAAGCAAAAATAAAGTGGTCAAAATGAAAAAAAAGAAAAAGAAAACTTGTCTATTTGACGACTGATCGAAGTCCTGGGCTAATGGCTGTTACACCAGAAACTTGTGTCAAGGTTAAATTGAGCTCTTGAAGTTTTTAATGAGTTTTATCACTCAAACAGAAGGATATAGTCTGAATATTGAAAAAAATAAAATGATCTTTGATATTTGGTTAAAGAGGAGTCTCAAAGAGTTTTTGTCATGGACCTTCAAAATTATGGGAGAGTTTGGAAGATGTTTAAAATATGTGTTTGAGTCATAAAACTCAGTAAAAAAAAGTGGATACTGTTAGTTTAATTGGACGAGCTCAAGATAAAGAATAAGTTGAGGGAGCTGTATAAAATATGTATGTACAAGCATCTGTGTGACACAAGAATCAGCATAGAACTCTGATGTGTCTGACACAGAATTTGACTCAGAGTGTTGCATATGTTTTCTACTTGTCTTTGTTTTTGAAGATTTATGAAAATATATTTGAAGCACGTTTTGGAATATTACTTGGAGACAAAGCACAAAAAAAAGAATCTTGAAGATATTTAGAAGATTTAATGACATATGAAAATATTGATTTAACAAGATAAAGTTAAATGGAATACTTTCCTTTGAATTTAAGAAAATTGTTAGCCTTGGAAAGAAGGGTTGGAGATACGAAGTTCCTATAAGTATAAGGTCAATAGGGTTTAGAAAATAACATTTTCAACATAAAAGAAGAGAGAAAAAATCTTGTAGCATTTTGGCTCTTTTGACATTTTTGGAGAAAAAAGGACGAGAATTTATCTCTAAATGAAAATTCTGGATGTAGATCATTGGTGTTGATCATAGAGATTTTATAGTGGGTTAAAATATATCTGAAACAAGTTAAGAAAAGATCTTACGATTGTGTAAATCTGATATTGAACACTAACTAAAATTGTGTTCAAAAAGTATTTTAAATTTGAGTACATAGGCATTTGCTGTTTAAATGTTTTTAAATCCTAATAGACAAACTAAACATAGTAGAAACTATTAGTACATAATAACTAATATGTATGGAACATAAGCAATGACACAAAAATCGTCATTACTAACTGTGGTATAATAAACTACCAAATTTCAACTAACTTTTCAAACGAAAGGACCAAACCAATCTTGTTCCAAACTGAATTATTGTAAATTTTACATTTCAGTTTATACTAAAGAATGAAATAAAGTGAATGCAAAAAGAAACTACTATTAATTTCTTTGCGTTTCAAAATGTGATTGCTATGGTTGTCACGCTCCAACCGCGGGCCTAATCGCACCATTCATAGCCTAAACTGTAGCAAAATTGAGCAGAGGTCATGTCAACAATGAGGAGAGAATCGTTTGCTATCAGAGTTAATGCATTTGCGCAAAAGTGGGACGTTGGGTTTGCAATTACGTAAGTAAGACTGATGGGTTTTATTATTCCTTACGTGTGAAGTTGAAGAAAGAAGGTTGTAGAGCAACTTTAACAACGTGGACCACATTCCCAACTAAACCGGGCTGGACCACAGATGTGTCTCGTGGTGCCGCTTCTATCTTTTTGCCGAAAACGGCTGCTTCGTTACGTATTGAAGACCTTACGTGTACCACACTGTCACGTGACAAAGACCAATCACGAGGACAAGTACAACAATACCAAATTTTGTCCGGTTTAATAGCTGACTAATAGGAAACTAGAGAAAACCGGATTTTAGGGGAAGTAAACCGAATATGTATTTAGAGATTAAACTACGCCTTCAAGTAGACAACACAGAAGCAGTCAAACGGAACAAGTTTTTAAAAGATGCAATGAAAAAAAAGTTTGATGAAGATACAAAAATGGTTTTTTTTTGGGCAGAGAGAACAGATAACACGAGCATCAGTTTATCTTTGCGTTTGAGAAGTCCATCTCTGGATGCTGCGTGAATAGAACGAAAGAAGAAGAAAACCGTTCAATATACGAAACTATGTAATGCAAATCGAAAGATAGAGATGTTGTAGGAAGATGTATTGCTTACATCTGACATGAATTTCTTGAGAATCTCTTGCTTCTGTAGCTCGTCGCTTGTTGGAAGACCCATCTGCTTTTGCCTTTGATCAAACTATGTATAGGAAGAACATATATATAATAAGACTTAGTGTCACAGAGGAAATAAACAAGAATAGCCGATGATTCGAGAAAATGGAAAGAAATGAAGTTAAGAAGCAAAGTACCATCATTTTCTCAACAGTAGAGCGAGTTTCTGAGTCAAGGTCAGCTAATTTGCTGCTCTCCGGTTCAACTTTCTGAGTATCTATTTCAGGTTCACCTTTCACACAGCATTTCCACCACTCCATTTGATCATGCTTAGTCAAGAGAATCGAAATCATCTTTTGATCCTCTGCAAAAGTTATCATTTTGAGAATTATATAATGATAAGCACGCTTGTTTACTAACAATGAAGTTCAATTAATTGACACTAGGCATATACCGATATTCCAGTAGCAGTCATCAGGCTTCACAGATCGGTAGAAATCTCCCTATAATTATTGCAAGTTTGCAAATTTAGCAAGACTAACGAAAGGGAATTAGGATGGTTTTGAACAATTCATGATAAACAATAGCAGCGGAACTTACATCGATGATTGGATCCTGGCCTTTGAGACCAACCTTGAGACGATTCTTCTTAATCTCACATACAACAGACCGCGCTTTAGTGCCACTAGGCACTGGAATGTTAACTGTGACCTCCTGGAGAGACTGGACCCATGAGTAGTTCTCAAGATCAGTTCCATTACCTTTGTTAGGAACTGCAAAAAACACATACACAAAGTTAACTCGAAAGAACACCAATGCTTATCAAAAAGATTTAGCACGCATAAGATAGACACAAAACTACAGTCAAGTATAAAAATCAATCAAACAAAAATCGGTATAAGGTAAACACTAACAGAACTTACTGATACTTCACATCTCGAAGATAAAACAGTTCACTGATTCAAAGTCTAAAAACTCCTCTCCAATATCATACTTCTTTAAACCGAGTTAAACCAAGGATATAAAACATGATTAAGACCAATAAAACAACCTATTCAAGTTCTAAATTCCCAGTTTATTCATCAATGTCAATCAAAGTTCCAATCTTTTGAACGCATACCCAACAACCAGATTTTCAAGTTAAGACATCACAGGATCAATGACATGCCAAGATTCAATATTCCATTTCATCAATATTCAGGTTAACAGAAAACGATTTGATATTTACCAATAGGACCAGCTTCCTTCTTCTCCTCCTCCTTAGGCTTCTCCACTTCCATAGGCTCTGCACTTGAAGCAGCCACAGTAGCCTTCACGCTCTCCTTCTCCACCTTCTTCTCTACTGGTTTCACAGTCTCTTTCTCCACAGGCTTCACACTCTCTTTCTCAGCTTTCTTCTCAGCCTTCCTCAATTTCTCCATAGCAGTCCGAACCGCGACGGCGATCTCTTCCTCTACATAAGGTTTCCTGAGAAAATCGCTCTGTTGTCCAAGAAAGTCAAAAACTTTCTCCAAAAACCTTAATGGGTTAGAAGAATCGAATGTTGCCCTAAACGGTAACATCGTGGGTCGGCTGCTACTGCTTTCTTCTTCAACCTCGGAGATAATCGCCATGGAGTGTTTATTGGATCTAGGGTTTTTGCTCTACTTGTTGGGGTTTGAGACAAAGGAGAGGGGATGTGATATTCCAAAATTCGATTTTGAGATGAAAGTTTTTCAATTTGATTGCGAAATCGAAAAGGCCCAAATTAGAGGGTTCGAGAAAGTTGATGACAAAAAAAAAAGTATGAGAAAATTTAAAATCTCGTATACACTCCAATATTAAAAATAATATCAATCCATTTTTCTAATATATAAATTTTTTTTTGTGAAAATCCGAAAATACTACTTAACTAATTTTTAAATTAAAATTAAAATGTACGTGTACTAAATAATATTCATTTGTACCAATAAAATTTAAATCTTTTACCATCTCAACTATTATGTATTTTTTATATCATTACAATTATAATTATATGTACTAATATTTCTCAACTAATCACAACAAAATTGTATTTGTATCATATTACTTGTATTATGATATAGTTGAACTATTAAAAAATCAGTTATACTAGTTATATTCCAAATAGTAAATTCAAATATTGTATACCGAAAATTTAAACGATCTAAACTAGCAATCGATCCAAGCAATTTCCTCTGTAGCAAAGCTCAATCGACACACTTCTTGATTTTCCGGGATCTTTAACCACCGACGAGAACGAGCTCGTTCACATCTCTTTCAACGCAACGCTTCAAAGATTCAGCTAAGCGCTTTATTCCTCTTCGACGATCTCCTACACTCAGTTGCCGCCATGTGTACGGTCCCGCTTACGATTCTTGTCCCGAGCTATTGGATGACTCAGTCAGTCGACGCGCTCTCAGGCGCACTCTCCTCAGTCGTCATCGTCTCCGGAGATGAGTCTCATTGTGATGACGTGGCTTAGCTCTGCAATGACTAACCACGACACTTGCACAGACGGATTCGAAGAAGTTTCATCAGGAGTGAAGGATGAAGTCATCGGAGCGGTTAAGGATTTATCGGAGATGGTGAGTAATTGCTTGGCGATATTTTCCGGCAACGTCAAGGATTTATCTGGAGTTCCGGTGGTCAATAATAGGAAGTTACTTGGCACAGAAGAAACTGAGGAATCACCTAATTGGTTGAAAAGAGAAGACAGAGAGCTTCTCGGTACTCCGACGTCGGTGATTCAAGCTGATATAACGGTGTCAAAAGACGGTACGGGAACGTTTAAAACAATCGCAGAAGCGATCAAGAAAGCACCGGAGCATAGTAGCCGTCGATTCGTCATCTACGTCAAATCAGGAAGGTACGAAGAAGATAATCTTAAGGTTGGGAGGAAAAAAACGAACATAATGTTCATCGGAGACGGCAAGGGTAAAACGGTCATACGGTGGAAAAAGCATCACCGATGACCTAACTACTTTTCACACCGCCACTTTTGGTAACAAAACTGAACTTTTAACCTTTTTTTTTTTTTTTGGTTTTCTGTTATGATTATTGAAATGTTTTTTATGTTTAATTAAATTGGTGTAGCGGCGACTGGAGCTGAATATTTAGTAAGAGATACAACGTTCGAGAACTACGCCGGACCGGCGAAGCATCAGGCGGTGGCACTACGTTTAGGTGGGGAGCACGCGGTGGTTTATCGTTGCAACATTATCGGTTACCAAGACGCATTCTACGTACATTCTAACCGACAGTTTTATCGCGAATGCGATATTTATGGAACGGTCGATTTTATATTCAGTAACGCAGGTGCGATCTTACAAAGTTGTAACATCTATGCACGTAAACCAATGCCTATGCAAAAAATCACAATCACAGCTCAGAACCGTAAAGATCCGAACCAGAACACTGGGATTTCGATCCACGCTTGTAAGTTACTAGCCGCGGGAGATCTTGAAGCGTCCAAAGGTAGTTATCCGACGTATCTTGGTCGGCCGTGGAGTTGTATTCTAGAGTTGTGTATATGATGTCGGATATGGGTGACCATATTAACCCGAGAGGTTGGTTGGAGTGGAATGGTCCGTCTCCGTTGGATACGTTGTATTATGGTGAGTATATGAACCGAGGGCCGGGTTCGGGAACGGGTCAACGAGTTAAGTGGCCGGGTTATCGTGTTATAACTTCCACGGTCTGAGGCAAGTAAGTTTACAGGGGCTCAGTTCATTTCTGGTCCTGCGTGGTTGTCATCTACAGGCGTGGCCTTGTTCTCCGGCTTGTCGCAATAGACTCTCACTCAACCTTATACTCAAGATTTTATATACGAACTCAAGATTTGTAATACAGTCCAGAAGCCATTTTAAGTGTACTTATTACTTGACAGGACATCTTCTTGAATGAAATAAAGATTACGATTTGAAATAGTATTTTCATCTCTTTTAGATTCTTTGCTCGGATCGTACAACGTGACTATACATAAAGATTGAATTAAGATACAGCAATGAAAAAGATGTGCATTGTATAAAAGTTACATCATCATTTATCAATGTGCAAATTGTGCATTCTTTTAAACCTTTCTTATCCAACTTTGTTTCTTTCCTTCATTTATGTACAACGAACGATAAAATTATGCATACAAAGATATATTCACCAGACAGGTCTGGATGATGATGATGATGATAATAGTCAAACATTACATTACATACTTGCTACAACAGATGGAATCTCCGCCTCAACCTCAATTTCTCCATCGGATCCCTCCGTGGTCGTCTGTAACAGTTCAGCCAAGCCAATTTAGATAATCCGGTAATCAAACTGTGCGTACAATTGTTTGGTTAACTAAACACGGGATTGTTCTCTCGGTTTACCTGAGGAGAATCCTTGGATGTGGTTTCAGAGAGATACCGACCCAATGCTCCTTGACCACGGAGAATCTTAGCTCCAGAGCCTCTACGCCCTTCTCCTTCAACTGCTTCCTCATCCACCACAACCGCCTCTATCATATCGCTACCTGTACTCTCGTCTGGAATCTAAGGAGGGGGAAAACAAAACATTTAGCGTTAATATACAAGTCTGAATGCAGATTTTAGCAGAATGGATTTGAAAGTAATAACAGGTGTATATACCTCATACATAGAGTCCATGAGGATGCTTTCTAAAAGAGCTCTTAAGCCACGAGCACCCGTGTTTTTTGTTATCGCTTTTCTAGCTATTAACCGCAACGCGCTTTCCGTGAAATGTAGCTTTACCTGAGGACAGAGGCAATGAATATGTGTCTCACGATCTGGAGCAGAGAGATAGAGAGAGAGGAAGAGAGAAAAGTTGTTACACTATTCATCTGGTACATCTTTTTGTATTGCTTTCCAAGAGCGTTCTTGGGGTCCGTCAGCACCTGCAATCCAATGGCATTATATCCTATTCTATGAGCATGATCGAGTGATGCGAGAATCACATCAAATGTCACATATTACCTGCATAAGTTGGTTCTCCGTCAAAGCAGACAAGCTGACGAGAACTGGAAACCTTCCAACAAATTCAGGTATTAAACCATAAGCAATCAGGTCACTGCTTTCCACCTGCCAACACCAAAAAATCTCATTATAAACTTCGACACATTTCTCATCGAAAAGTACGAAAAAAGAATCATATTGAAAATTGGTTTATCACATTGTGATATTTTACATGATTAAATGGACCGATTCTAAAATAATTAGATGACGATAAAATTAACAAATCCAATAACAAGCAAAAGAATCTCCCAAACATGAGCTCAAAGACCAATCTATCATCAGCTGGGTGAAGAGATGATAAAACCTACAGTGTCCATCAGGTTTGATGCAACAGCGGCGTTTGTAACACCACCTGCCCTCATGTTAGCACGTACAGGAGCACCAAACCCTATTGAAGAATCATGGCGCCTGGAACAAAAACATTCAGTTGACTTGTAAAGGTAATTTGATGGGATGACAAAAATAATGTAAAAGAGATCTTCAGGATTTGTTCATTAGTCATACCTCTCCGAGATTGTCTTTTCAATGTCTACAAAAGCACCACCACATATGAAGAGTATATCCTTCGTGTCTATCTGCAGACAGTTGACAAAGACGTGAGTAAGAAACATATGTACATCCTACCACTCCAATCGTCATGCATAGAAAATTAAATTGGAATGTGAAAGCTATTAGATGTACATAATCATTAACATTTCTTATGACTTTAGTCTTGACCCATATTCACAATAATAGAAAGACAGATGCATAGCTTTTGTTTTGCTTTTTTGCAAGGTGCAAGACAAAACATACAGAGTAGAATCAAGCACAACAAACCTGGATATTGTCGCCTCTAGGGTGCTTCCTAGCTCCCTTCTCAGGTACATTAACAATCTATATCCAGAAAGAGGGAGTTAGAAACTAGGCATCGACCACAAAAGAAGGATTGAGATCTTAGTTTGCAGAGCCCTCAAAGCAAATAGGATATGACTTCCTTTGGTAAGTCTAAAATTTACTAAAGACTTTTGCAGCATACTTAAACTGTAAACTTACTGTTCCTTCCAGCATTTTTAGCAATGCTTGTTGAACACCCTCTCCTGATACATCTCTGCTGATGTTAAGGCTTTCTGCCTGGTAACCAAAAGATTTTCAAAGAAAAATTTCGTTTAAGAAGCACAGAAAATAATATTCCAGTTTCCAAACTAGAAAGACGAAAAAGTTTTTAGTTCTAACCTTCTTTGTTATCTTGTCGACTTCATCAATGTAAATAATCCCCTGCTGAGCAGCTGCAACATTATAATCTGCAACCTGGAGAAAGATATCAAATCCACACATTACAAACAATATAAAAAAAAATCGATTATAGTAGTATAGAAATAAAAAGTGTCTGGGCTTTAGAAGTTTACTGTGAGAAGTTTGTATAATATAGACTCCACGTCCTCCCCCACATAACCAGCCTGACAAATCATTTCATTTCCGGACAAAACAATGAATGTCACAGATGGGTCATCATGAAAAGGACATGCGCCAAATAGACTAGAAGAAAGACGAGAATTGCCTGAGTCAGTGTGGTTGCATCCGCAATGACAAAAGGAACATTCACAAACCGTGCCAAGGTTTTCGCAAGTAGTGTCTTCCCTGTGCTTGAAGAAAACACCAAAACAGATGATGTCAGACAGCTGAAACTGAAGTTTCAGAACCATGCTAGATTGAAACAATAACTCTATTATGGCAGCATATCCAGATTTCGCTTTTTGAAAAGTGGGGTCAGAATGTTACCTGACCCAGTTGGTCCCATCAGAAGAATGTTACTTTTCTCCAGTTCTACCATATCATCATCTGCTGGTTTCGCTGCAGTGCTATCAGTTTCTCCCGTGGACCTAGCTTCCCAACAAATTTCAGTATCATAACTAATCAATCTCTTACGGAATACATGAAATCACAAAGAAACAAACAGATGCAAACGAACATGGAAGCAAAACTACGATATTCCCAGGTAAAGGAAATACATAATGACATCAAATCACAAGATATGTTTATTTATTTCAGATGCTTAGGTAGATACAGAAGATAGATTATTTTCAAGAAAAAAAAGAAAATATATCAAAACATTGAATTCAGGTAAACATGATAAAGTGAACTAACCGTTTCTGTGATGATTCGTAATATATCCTCTTGTAATGATTGTAAACTGCAACTGAAAGCACCTGCATCCACGAGATGCCACAAGAATGCGTTAAAACTCAATATATTCCTCATGTCTAAACCAAATAGAAGCATACAAAATTCAAGAATCAGAGCTGAAAATTAGTATTCAGAAGTGAGCAGAAGTATGAAAAGTGATATTGAGGTTAGTATCATTCAAAGCCTAAACCATCACAGAAATGTTAGCAACAAATGATTTATCCACAAAGAAACCAATATAGACCCAAATCATCAGCAAAAATAAGAATTGAGCTAATCTAATTTCATTTGATCAAGGCAAACAACATCAAAGTATAATCATTTCACCTTTTTGGCTCTTTCCTGACCAATCACAAACTTGTCTAAACCTTTACATATCTCCTTCGGTGTTGGAAAATCAGACCCAAGATTAGATCCACCCCAACAATCTTCTTTCGAATTCGACTCTATTCCGTTACCAGAACCACCAGGACTGCTTCCACCGCCACGACCCAGATTAACGTTCGACCCATTAAACCTAACGGAAACTCCATCTCCCGGAGGCTGCCATAGATCCGGTGGGTCTCCTTGTGAGCTCAGAATAGTACAAGACCCACCACCGTTCAGCTTCTGGGCATAACCTTTGCTCAAATTACGTCTCTCCCCTCGATTATCCAAGAAGTTCGTTGCTCCCAAAGGCTTGAGGGAAGCAATTTTATTGGGGAATTGGTTTGATTGGTCATCGGATTTAGAACGGCGATTGTTGCAATGAGGAGGACTCGTGGTTGCTCGAGCGGTGTGGACACGGTTGAAGATAAAGTACCTAAATTGAGAGAGTGTGAGAGAAGCTGTTTCTCTCGACGTATTCGACCTTAAAGCCGCGGCCATGGCGGATTAAACGGATTGCGAAGAAGAAAAGTCAGAGAATCTCAAAGCAATTGATTAACACAATCCGATCGAAAATTTCTGAGATGGGTTTGCAAGAAACCAAATAAAAATTGAAACTTTTCGTAATCGATGACGCAAATTCGATCGAGAGAGATAGAGAGATAGATGAAGTTGTGAAGCACACAGAAAGGATGATGAGAGTCGACGAAACGCAAATTCTAAAGTGAAAAATGGGAAATTTTGAGAGAGAAAAATCTTCTTCTAATTAGCTAGCAAGGCCCATGGTTTTCAATACGTCATTTTTTCGACCTCCTTTAGGAGATTTTCAACCGCCGGATAACACAAAAACAAGTAAAGAAACACATGGTCTTATGGTCAGCTCAGAATCTCCCTAAAGTCTGATTTTAAATATTTCGATTTTCAAATAATTTTCAATACCAAAATTTATGTATTTACCTAATGGAAAAATTGCCGATTTCATCTTCAACTAACTTCATTGTGCAATTTTTATGCAAATTGTCAATTACAACGTCTTCGAAATTTCGCTAAATATTAATCAGATGGTTGATTAATGCCTACAGGAAAATTACAATGTTGAAGAATTAATTGATATGCCTATTTTAAGGTCTACTCTAAGTATTTTTTTTTATCTTTATAGTTAGGAAACCAAAATATCATACTTAATTTTCGAACAAAGCATTAGACAGCATCACAAAAGATTTGGATAGTGGAACTTTAATGGGCGGATGTTTCCCAACATTAAAGCCATGTTTGAGGAGATTGCATGATGATATCATGGTATGTTTAAGCCAATTTTTTTGGATTATAGGATTGTGAATTTCGGATGATAACCTAAACCACTTACTAAATCTAAGACACGAAAATCATGGCCCAGAAAAGTCCAGTCCAAACCAATGAAAGAGATTATAAAACCTAGCAGTCGCTCTTTTATTTTATTTTCAAACTTCTCCATGGGCAAGAAACCTCTCACTGCCACCCATGTAATCTTCTTCTTATGGGTTTCTTCTTTTCTCAGTCTTGAGCCACTTTTCTTCAAGGTTTCTTTTTCACAATTTACTAAACCAATGTTTTGTTTTGGATTTTCAGGTTGAGACCGGGGCTGACATCCGGAGCTTTCCATTGATATGTAGACCGTTTTTTAACTTTTTACGGTTCATCGAAAACTGCTCTTAAAGTTGAACTGCGGTAAAATTCGATATGCAGAAATCTGTTGAGTAGAACAATCATAACTTTTCGACCAGAGCTCCAAATTGGTATCCGCTTGCAGTTATGTCTAATTTTTGATGTCGTGCATCCTTCCATGAAGTTTAAGAGAAAAAGACTATATTTCCTCTTTCTCCCAATATCGGTCAGATCTGTCTTCTTCCCTTACCTCTTCTCCTTTTCCTTCTTCTTCTTTTTCTCTCTCTCTCCGGCTGATCTTCCTCTTTCTCTTTAGAGTGGCTGCTCTATAAAGTGGCTAACCTAGAATTTCTTCTTAGAGTGGCTAACCTAGAATTTCTTCTTAAATAGTGGCTGCTTGTAGAGTGGCTAACCTAGAATTTCTTCTTAGAGTGGCTAACCTAAGAATTTCTTCTTAGAGTGGCTAACCTAGAATTTCTTCTTCTTTCTCTCTCTCTCTCCGGCCGATCTTTCTCTTTAGAGTAAATAGGGTTTCTAATTGGTTAGGTTTGGGTTTGGGCTACTGGGTTTAGGGTTATCTTCAGCAAAATTTTACTGGTCCGGGCATGGGACGTCATACGTTCCAAGCAGCCTTTTCTTCGAGCAGCTTGGCCTTTTTCTTCACCGTCTTCTCCTTCTGTCTAGCTTCCGCCATGCCTGCTTACGCTTCCAGCCAGCTCAGGTGGCCATTGCCGCCATCGCCGTCACAATAATCTCTACCACTTCTGCACCAACTGGAACCCTGCCACTGATGAAAACCGATCGAAACAATCCTAACATTGTGCGTGTGTTTTGTTTGTTACATCATCGTCAATGATAGCGACTAGTGACATGTTTATAAAAGGCAAAAGAGAGAAAGTTTATGTAGATATGTAAAAGGTAAGCGTTGGTAAAAGCAGCTCAGAAGAAAAAGTTGCAAAGAAGAAGAAGACCCTACATAATTTCTGAGAGTAATAGTCAGCCACCATTTTCTTTAGAATTATCTGAGAGTAACATGAAGAACATAGTTGCCGCCATTTTTTTACTTTCTTTTTTTGCTTTTTTCTTATATATTTAATAGCATCGTTTTATTGATAATATAAAAATAGATTATGATGGTAATTCATTGCTATATACTTTCCTAGTTCTTATATATATTTTTTTCTCATCATATATCCAAGGCATTAGACCTTACTTTTCTTATTTCAAAACAATACTGACATATATAAATCAAGAAGGAAAACATTAAGGTTATAAAAATTTTGGAACTACCGAAGTGGACTGAAAACATTAATAGGGTTTATAAGTTGTATGAGTTTTTTTTTAATTGAACTACACTATGCATTTTCATTTCGAAAATAAATACCACTCCAAAATGAAAAGAGAAAATATGTTAGGATCTTTTTCATTAAAAAAATTGATAAGAGTCACGAAGGAGAACAATAAAATCATAAAAAATATTTGGAATTACCAAAGTGAATTAAAAGAAATTAGAATCTACTTAAGTTGTGCAGATGTCAGTTATCAAACTCACTTTTTCAATTCAATATTTTTCAATCATTTAAAAAAAATTGTTCTAAATAGGCACATAAATATGAAATTAGTTAATTTTATTGAAAGGTCCTTAAAATTCACTCATTGATTGACATGTAAGAGTGAGTTTGCTCTCCCTCTTCTCAATCGACTGTAATGTAACCGAAACAAAACGAATCAAATAAAGTAGAACTTATAAAATTAACCGAAATAAACATACATAAGATTTTGGTTGATTTGATTTGGTTACACTATAGTTGGTTTATGATTGGTTCTTTTGTTGTTTTGGTTATAGTTTGAAAACAAATTTCAATAATTTCAATTTGGTTTCTAATCGAGTTCGATTGTTTCGATATCGGTTATTTTCCTCATTCCTCGTCTTTTTGTTAGTTTTTGAATCAAATATTAATAAAAGTTTTTAGATTCTCTTACTAATAATTAAAATTCCCATGTGCAGTTGTCTTTACCGCCTATTTCATCATTTGGCTTAACTAAATCTATTTTCTTTTTGTGAAATCGAAGCGAATGATTTTCTTAACCAAAACCACAATAAATATTTCTAAATTTTAATCCATAAATTTCAGAAAATAATTTTCTTTAATATTATTTAATTTACAGTCAATGGTAAACTTTAACAAATAAAAAGCCTGATTTGGTTGTGTATCCATAGTATACTTCATTTTATGGTCAATAGAAGATATGGTACCAAAATTAATTTTTAAAAAGATTTATTTATATAATCTACTATATTTCTGCACAGAAATGAAAATAAAATTCAGTTTGGATCATTCAGCATCTCAAACCCATATAAATATGAGGCAATTTTTGAAACGGACCATTTAAAAAAAATGAGAAACATAATTCTCTACGATGTAAAATTAAAACATAGAAATTCTTGTTTGATAATAAAATTTCAAAAGAATCTATTTTTTGAAATTATATTTATCTTTCAAAACATGATATCTGGTTAGTTTTTAAAAACCATGGGTCCGATTAGATGTACATCTTAGAGTAATATATAAGATGGAAAATAATTACTCCCAAGTCAGCTTATGTTACTAACAGACAGAATTAAAATTTAGTTAAAGTTTACAGTTACTCTATTAATAACCAATCACACCCCCATATATCAAATAAGAAAATGCATATGCGCTTATACGGCCTTATCATAACTTTGACTATGTTTTGTTTAAGGTAAGATCATCGATATTAAAAAATGTTGTATCATGTTAGTATCGTAGATTTTTTTAGTTTATAAATTCTATTTTTAAATTGGACAGCAAATCAATGATTTTTGGTGTTTTTCCTTTAATAAAAACTCCAAATAAACACTTCTATTTACGAAATTAATTCTTTCTTTCTTACGTGTGAATCTGATCTACCAAATTAATTGATTAAAATTTTCTTAGAGAACAAAAGGGCCTTAAACTGTGTAATGGAAATATATAGGAATTTGTTATTGTATTTTAATTCTGAGTCATATGCATATAGAGAGACTAGAGAGGTTTGGTGGTGATTAAATCGACTGCAATAAAGAAAACAATATCAGTTTCACACAATCAAAGGAAATAAATAACTACCTACGGTGATGTGTTTAATTGCCATTATTATAAACCGTTTCATGCCAACTAGCAAAAGAAATACTAATGATTTAGGCAGATTTAATACTTTGTATGCCGCCAAAATTGAGAAAGGATAAAGTCAAGCTCATGACATATGATAATAGGGAGTTTAAAACAATTCATTGGATATGTTTACATAGAAAACGCAATACTTTTTATTAGAACTTCTTTTCCCATTTCTGATAAAAATTTTGTTTGTCAATTTTGAGTTTGTTTCTCACTCTCTTTGACGCAAACATTTCACACATTCCGAGAATCGTAGATATTTTCCACAATCATCAGTGTTGGAGATTTGAATGTGTTAGGACCTGTAACTTCGTGTCCTATACTCTAAATCCAAATGTAATTGTTGATTTATTCATATTGACTTGCTGATCTGATATCTCATTATATTTGAAGAATTTTAGCCGACGTCTGACTATTTTGATCATTAGATTGACAAAAGAATAAAAAGTCCTATGTGAAAAGAAGATGACTCACATGGGATCAAAGTTACTGATGGATAAATCTTTGATATTGTTCTTATTTCCCTCTTGGTCCAGTTTTTGAGTAAGCATATTAGCACAAAATAAGAATATATATAAAAAGATAAGATCATCATACCGTAAACTTCTTTGTAGCACCATATCGCCGTATGGACTTCCATTTATTAAAGCTAAATAGAAGACCGAATGAACACATGTTAAAAGTCATTTGATCCACGTTTGACCGAAACCAAGTTGTAACATCGATTTTTCCAAAAAACTTCAATCGACTCGATCATAAGTTTTGCTAATTTCCGTCATGATTGCCATGAAGGTTTTTGATTTTTGCCTATGTGTCTTGAGTGAGTGAATCAATTCATGATCCACAAGGACGTTATCCGTTATATCTCTACCGGGGATGAAAGTCGTTTGTTTTGGAGAAATGATCTCGGGTAGGATTGACTTTAATCTCCTTGTAAGTATTTTTGAGATGATCTTGTAGGGTGCATTGCATAAGCTTATAGGACGAAATCATTCATTTTCTCCGGATTAACGATCTTGGGGATGAGACAGATGTGGGTTTCACCTATAGTCTCGTACGTCAGCGGTAATTGCTTCACCTATAGTCTCCCAGAACTAATGATAAAAGTAACTTGTCATCCCATCAGGACTTGGGGCCTTTTCTCCATTAATACCTATAGCAGCCCTTCACATTTCTTCATCAGTCACGGGTTGAGTAAATTGCACATTCATATTCGTTGTTACTGGTGCTGTAAAATTATCAAAGAAATCTCCCCATGTTGTTGGAGTATTACTCTGAAATAAATGGCCAAAATAGTCAATATCAGTTTGAGATATCTTCTCTTCTCCTATTTGTTCCACCCTATTAGAAGAATCTTTGATAGAAATAATTATATTCCTTTCTTTCCGAGTCTTTGCACATCCATGAAATTTTTTTGTATTTCGATCACCCTCTCAAATCCATTGGTTGCGTTTTTTTTGTTTTCAAAAAAAATCTTTTTGATAATAAGCGTGGTTGAGTTCACGTTTGGTTGTTCGGGTTCACGTTTGGTTGTTCGGATAACATCTTGTGATGGATTAGAACAAAGAAATTCCTCCTCCAACTTCAGTTTAAATTTTTTATCTATTCCTCTGAATTTGTGTTGTGATTTCTCTTCCATTTGGCTATGCTACATTGAATCCTCTTAACTTTCGTCTCCAATCATTACCTAGTAGGAAGCCGTCGCCATTCCTCTTTAACTGATTTTACAAATCTTGGATTCTCTATCAATCTTTTATCATAGCAAAAGAATCCCTTTTTAACTCTTGTTTCAGCACATATTTCAACAATGACTGGTTGGTGATTTGACTCTATTGGTTCAATGAATTCTGATGTTGATGCTGAGAAATATGAGAACAATTCAGATTTGATACCACACGATCAAGAAACATTAAATCAGTTCCTTTGATCTTATATCATTCTACATCACACATCTATTGCCACTCCAACTGAATTTGTTTCTCATAGACTTGAGGTCTAACATATCACATACTTCAAGCATTGTTGTGAAATCTTTGAAGGTACTCTCATCACGTGGGTGACCACCAATCTTTTTCGAGTTGCTTATGATTTGATTAAAGTCTCCCATCATCATCCAAAACTCATTTATATTTACTACATATCGTTGTAATCTTTTCCATAACTCTGAACGATATTGAGGATCCAGATGACCATAAAAACAAGACAAGTAGAAAGTAAAAACTTTGTCATTAACAATACAATATACAAGCCTTGAATCTTGGTACAAAATATATATCGACAAAGTTTTTCCATAATAAAGTCAATCTGCCACTAAGGCCTTGAGGCGGTAAAATACATAAAATGAAAAATCCTAATGAAACAACAATATCATAAACATAGTTAGTAAGTTGTTTCGTCTCTATGAGAAAGATCGCGTCCAGAAGATATCGATGACATATCTCCTTAAAGTGTCAAACCGTAAGGAACTTTCCCATTCCATGACAGTTCCAACTCGCCATTCTCATGGAACTTATGGTTGTATCGGGCCTGCCGCGCCTCCGTCTGGTTTGATTGGTGTTGAACTGGCCTTGGATGCCACAGTTTTGTGTCGTTTACTTGGAGAATGAAAATGTTTGGGGGTAGATTCTGATCTTGCTAGTCTAGTAATCTCATAAATAATCTCATAACCAGTATGATCAAAGACCATCAACATACGACAATGTCTTTCTTCGCCTTCAGTTAGGTCCACAACTGCAGTGTAATTCTGATAGAATTATCGTAATTGTGAGACAAGGATACATCGCCCATCTATCAATAATTCCGTTGAGGGAATTGGGAGAATTCCAAATTTTGTTATTGGTAATGGCGTTCTTCTTCTTGGAGCGATCTGGTTTATCAGCACTGCTGGGATAAGCTCGACTTGAATGATGTCCTGATTCTGATTTAGTGGGATGATTGCATTATTATTGTTATTATATTCATCTTCAGGCTCTTGGAAACCCATTTCCGCATCTTTTTCGGGAACTTTGTAGTATGTAACATCATGTTGCAAGGAGTGACAACGAAAAAAATAAATTCTTAGATGTTCATACCAAAACGTTACGTCGGCAAACTCATTTCCAAACTGGAACTGTCTTTGGAACACTAGTATCTGATCCAGAGGCCAGGCTACACACACACGCAACATTCGCATTATCTCCTCCGAATTCAGGAATAGGTTCGATCACTTGTCCAAGTGTCTCAAGCAATAAACTGTACCATTTGAGAAAAGAAGAATTGCAGAGGGATGTCTTTTATTTGAATCCAAAAGAAGAGAGAAGTCGGTGTCTTCGCTGAACTGTTTGGAGTCCATTGATCCATGGCTACCATCCACTTATTAAAACTCCAGGGACCTCGTCGGAGAACAAGTTACAAAGCCTCATTAGAAGGAAACAAAAATTGAACCCTGCCATTGTCAGTCACACAACCATGCACAACATCATCCATTCCCCCATAGCCTTGGGAAGAAACGAGTCATTGATCAGAAGTTTTGTCTCTGAATATTCGACGGTCTCAATAGGAGGAAACTGAATTGTGAAGCCTAGGTGGCTTGAGCACAGAGTTCAATCGGAATAGTGTAAGCAATATAGTGGTTATTCATCTTTCGTAAGGCTCTGTTTTAAGAGAGATTTTTTAACAAAGAAGATACATTAATTAATCGACGATGAGGATAGTGTGAAGAAACACAGAAATACAAAGGATTTAAATTGCAGTGGATTATGCTTTTACGGAGTTGAATTGAGAAATTGTCCGGATAGTTATTAAAAAGTTTAAACCGTTGTCAATTTGTAACTATAGCAGTTTCCACAAAAAATCCAAAATAATCGATTCTACAATGAGAAAACAAACTGGTAGACCAAAATAAAGATCCGATAATTTTTGTTAGCCATCCTGCAACATTTTTAATTGTACTTTTATTTATGAAATTAATTATTTAATTTTTATGTCTGATTTACCAAATTCATTGGAGTAAATATATATTCAAATTTTTTACTAGATATATATTTAATGTAATAAAATAGTTTTCAAAACATTATAGGTTCATCTATATGTATATTATTTTAAAGAATTGATTATAGACTTTAATTTATATTTATATTTAAAATTTTCTTAAAATTGTAGACCCCAATTTATATAAATACTTACAAATTTCTTAAAGAACAAAATGGCCTTAAACTGTGTAATGGAAATATATAGGAATTTTTTATTGTATTTTAATTCTGATTCATATGCATATAGAGAGGCTAGAGAGGTTAGGGTAATTAACTCGAATGTAATTAAGAAAACCAAATTTGATAAAATCAACGGCACTCTTTTTATCTCTCCGATTTTTCAAGCCGGAGTTTCGTCGGAAAACTTCGATTGAGTTTCTCTGGTGAAGTGTTACGCTAGTGAATCTTCGTCACCGGCTCATCGATTTTTGGAGTGACGTCGAATCAACAGATCCAAAAATCAGTTGAGTAGTGAAACTTTTAATCGAAGATCAAAAGTAAAAGAGGCAGCGAAATTTGATTGATTTTGATTAAGAGATCTGATTTTGGATCTGCTTGAAGAATTTGTTGTGAAAATGGCGAGGAAAGGTTCGAGTATTAGATTATCAAGCTCGAAAATATCTTCCCTTTTACTCTCCATGTTCGCAACTTTTGCTTCCTTCTATGTAGCTGGCCGGTTAGTTCTTCAAATTTGCATTTTTATTCATCTGTGATTCTTATTTGTATGTTAATTCCTCTCTCGTCTCTGTGGTTTGAGATAGTTTATGGCAAGAATCACAAACTAGGGTTCATCTAATCAAGGAGCTCTATAGAGTAACTGGACAGGTTAGTATTTGAATGTCACTTTCATGCTAGTGAATCTGATCGTTTACTAGAGATTTTCCATAGCTTATTCCCCAAATTGACTCTAAAGGAAGTTAATTTATGTCTGTTTCTGATATGATTCTTGATACAAAACCATGTCAGAAGTTATTTTACTCTGCAATCACTGTCCTTGAATCTTTATCTTGCTTTGGTGTAATGTATTTGAATGCGTATAATGCTGTTCTTTTATGGGCTCTTTTAGGGAAAATCTGCTATATCAGTGGATGACACTTTGAAGATCATAGCTTGCAGGTAAAAGAAAATGATACTCTAGTCTGTTTTGATTTCCTTTGAATTTGTTTATACTCCATGGACTGTAGAACACAGACTTTTTCTTTTGTAGGGAACAGAAGAAGACACTAGCAGCTCTTGAGATGGAGATAAGTGTGGCCAGGCAAGACGGCTTTGTTCCAAAAATAAACAAACATAGTGATGAAACTGAAACCAAGAAAAGACCATTAGTGGTTATTGGTATAATGACAAGTTTGGGTAACAAGAAGAAAAGAGATGCAGTCCGTCAAGCATGGATGGGAACAGGTAGGGTTTTAGTGAGACACTATCTTTACTATTTTGCAAAAAAAATTTGAGTGTTCGTCTGGCGAAATTGCATAGCATATTTGCTTCAGTTCTGTTTACTCCTTATTGAATACACTTATTATTTGGGAGCATAACAGATCCTTTTTATTGCAGGTGCATCATTAACAAAAATTGAAACTGAAAAGGGTGTGATTGCACGATTTGTTATTGGAAGAAGGTTTGGATTCTGTTTATCACTCTTCTATGTATGCAATGATGATTACGTGGTACTGGAATCTTGTTTTGAAACGTTATTTTTGTGTTATGCAGTGCAAATAGAGGAGACAGCTTGGACAAGAGCATTGACGCTGAAAATAGTCAAACCGATGACTTCATTATTCTCGTATGTGTTTTCTGACTTGTTCTATCAATTGGTAGCTCACTTGTGTTAGTTTGAGAGCTTGGCCAATCACTATTTTTTCAGGATAATGTAGTTGAGGCACCTGAGGAAGCTTCTAAGAAGGTAAAACTGTTCTTTGCATATGCTGTAGATAGGTGGGATGCACAGTTTTATGCAAAGGCCATCGACAATATCTATGTAAATATAGGTAAGTTAGTAGCAGAAAGAGTGTTTTACAGTAGAAACCTTTGTTTGCTTGTGTTTCTTGGGTTGAATATAAATATGGATAATGCAGTTGATTTTGAATTTTAATCTTCTTGGGTTTCCAACGTCAGTATCTTAGTTGAATTTGTAATGAGTATCCAAACTTTCAGACTGTCCTAATAGACGCAAAATCTCTTGGTATGTTGATTAAATTAAGTCGAGAAGTTCACAGTTAGAACTATGTTTAGGCTGTGAAATACAGAGCATGATGTTCTTGCACATTTTTTCATGCCACTTAAAGGGTCTTTACTTCCTTCTGTTGTGAAAGTTTCAAGGTCAAAGAGACAAAGAGTTTCCATGTAAGCATTTGCTGACATTATTTTATGCTATGGATGTAATTGATCTGATGCAGATGCTCTTGGAAGTACACTCGCAGCACAGCTAGAGAACCCACGGGCTTACATCGGTTGCATGAAATCAGGCGAAGTTTTCTCAGAACCGTGAGTTTGAATATAGAAACCCTACACCACTATGACCAAAAGGCTCTTAGGAATATTATCAGTCTTAACTTGAGTTTGGCTTTTCTGGCAGGAACCACAAATGGTATGAACCAGAATGGTGGAAATTCGGTGACAAGAAAGCGTAAGTTATATATAATCAGAACAATCTGAAATCACATCATCTTAGTTCCAATCCATTAGATTAATTTCTTCTAGGAATGACATGTTCTTGTTTGATCTCTCACAGATACTTCCGGCATGCCTTTGGGGAGATGTATGTTATAACGCACGCATTAGCTAGATTTGTATCGATCAATAGGTCAGTTTCAACTCTCAGATACACACGATGACACAGAATCAATCATATATATTCCCACACAAACAGAGAAATAGATTGAAACGTGTTTGTTTGCTTTGTGTGATGGGATGGTAACAGAGATATTCTCCATGCGTATGCTCATGATGACGTCAGCACGGGTTCATGGTTTGTGGGACTTGATGTTAAACATGTTGATGAAGGAAAGTTATGTTGCTCCGCTTGGTCCTCAGGTATATAAATACAAAGATGATTCATCGCATAAATACTACACATTTTTACTATTTTTATTTCATAAGTTTACATATGGCTTGACATATATCTAAATTTCTTCCATACGTTTCAGAAGCTATATGCGCAGGAGTGTAGTAGGACAGTCTTTGCTCTTTGGTGCTTATGGAGAGAACATACGAATGATATTTGTTCGAAAAAGGCTAATTACAGAATTTTCTCTATGTATTCTAAACTTGCTATTTTATAACATTTTACCCTTTGTGGCATTGTTCATTGCAGTGCAATATGGAAAGTCTTGGATTTGGACAATTCCTTTATCAAAACACATCTCTAATTACTTAACTGGAAGAAGTGAAGTTAAATTAGTTTGTCCTCGAAAGTTATCCCTAAGTTAATAAGTCTAACTATTTATCAAAATAGTGGTCGTAATATTTGGAATGAAATTAATATTATATGTTGTGGTTTTGGTTCCGAAAATTATCGAACTTCGGTTACAAAGATTATCGGCCTCCTGATATTCAAGAAAATAAAAACACATCTCTATTTACTTTTCACCGACTATCCTCGAAAACAAATCATCCATTTACACATTTATACAAGTCCATGTCGAGAAAGTTAAATTAAGCTTGTTCCGCTTTTGACACACATATTTATTAAAGAATATAATATATTTTTTCAAAAACCTTACAAGGTTTTGAAAAATGGTATATACTCAAATAAATAAATAAACGTAGTATTTCATTTCATTATTTTAGGTGAATATATCTAAGTATTATTATTGTAATACTTAGAAACTTCTAAAAACAGTCTAACTACATAATCATCGACGTAGAGTTATTACTTCTTCTTTTTTCGACAGACACTAATTATTACTTATATTTACTAAAATGAGTAGATATTAATCATCGATGTAGCTTATTTAATAAGATATAAGTTATAACTATATAAGTTCCTAAAGACACAAAAACTCATGGCCCATAAACGCCCAGCCAAAATAAAATTAAAATAAATATTATAAATAAAGTAATAAGCACTTTAGGGCTTTTGACACTTTGATATTTATAAATCAACAATTTCGTGATAAAATCTCAACCGTTGGATTATTGAGACAAAGAAACAATTTCCTATAACATAAATAATTTCTCAATTTATGAAAATTGCATTTAGCTACCTGCCATGGGTTAATAATATTAGGTAAATCTTCCTTTTTTGGGTAATATTATTAATAACCAATATTTGCATCACGGGTAATGTCTTAAGCAGATCCAAGTTTCTCCTTAAATAAATTTCTAACTTTTTGTTAATCTTTACTAGATCCTCTAAAGATTTTTTTCATTACATTTAGTTTTTGCAAAAAAAGTTTAAAGAAAAAGATTGGCAACACTAAACGACTGAATTTTATAAAATCTACTGGAAAAATCAAAGAGCAAATAAAACAGAAAAAGAAATCCTCAGTGGCAGTGTCTGCATTACTAAACATTTAGTGTTCGGTTTGCTTCCGCCTTCTTTAAAAAGCAAATGAGAAAGTCATTCTTCTCTACATTTTATTCCATGTAACGAGTTTATGTCATCTAGTTTAATTTTTATAACATTTTACCCTTTTGTTGCATTGGTCATTGCATTATGCAAAGTCTAGGTTTTGTATTTGGGCAATTACTTATCAAAACACATCTCTCTACTTACATAATTGGAAGCAGTGAAATATTTATTCTTCACCGATAGTTTTTCCTCGAAAACAAATCATTCATTTACACAAGTAAAACCCAATATCTATACTCTATCAATCTTTGATGTTTACTTATGAACGATATAATAAAAGTTGAAAAAAGCTAATTCAAGAAGAACCATGGAGCAAATGTGCCAATGCTTTTTCAGTATCGTTTTCAAATATGAAGAGAGCTTCTGCAACAGAGTTTGTTGGAAACCCCATCTCCCGTATCGCAGTGAATCCATTTGCAAATTCTTGAACCTGAAACACACATAGGAAAAACAAAAATTAACGACTGTGATTACATACTCCTGTGTGACTCAAAACAATATTGGATTACTATAACTAACTACTTAGAATGTGTAAAAGAATGTATAGTAAGATGAAGCACCTTAGTGGGATTATCACCGTAGTTTGCAACAGCAATGTTGACAGCTTCTCGGTTAAGCCCAGACGCAGCGTATTTCATCACTACAGGATCTACACCCTGCATTGGAATCACTTATTAACGATGATACTAATCCGGATAGCGAAAACCTAAGGGTCATACACTGTAATGCACAATCTAATCTAATCTGTTTCTGTTAATTACATTCATAGATTATCCACAGTTTCTTCTTCCTAGAGCTCACATTGATACTATACTTTGATACCATTAATCGCCTCAGCCTAACTCTAACAAAGCTTCCATAGAATTGAAGGAGCCTTACCACTGAAGAAGGTGTTGGTTCTGGAAACTTCGCCGGTGGAGTCTCGGAGCCAAACTTACTCCAATCTGGATTATCTTTCTCTGCTTCCGCAAGAACTTTCCTCTCTAAACCGAAATCGAACTGAAAATTACTCCGAGGAATATCACCGACTCGAGGCAACAACTGTGGCTGAAACAATTTGCAATTACAGAGTCCATGAGAGTGTAAAATCTAACAAAACTTCAAATCTTCAATCCCAGAGTTTAAAGATCGAGCTGTTGAAATTTGAATATGATCACATCTAACACCTAAAATTCTTACCGGTGGAGTAATCCGATACTCTGGCTTCATAGTCACCTTGATTCCTAATCCAGCTACCAAACACAAATCAACGATCATAAAATCAATTAACAATTCGCGTAAACCTAATTCGGATTCGAAAGTAGAAGAATGAGAAAATTCGAGATCGGGCGAAGTCTTACATGAGGAAGAAGAAGGGAACGGAGAAGAGTTATGTTGAAACGAAGCGTTTCTCTCCGGCGGAGGGAAAAACTGTTGGCCCTGACCGGTTTGTTGACCGATCTTGGGGTAAACGTAGATAGGGTGGTTTGATGCTGGAGAAGGAGACGTAGAGGAAGGTCCGTACATAGGGCGAACGTAGGAAGGGCCAGACTTGTTTCTGAAGTCATAATCCATTGTTTTCTTCTAGTCGAAGAATGAGAAGGAATTGAAAATTATCGAAGAAGAAGTCTTGAGAAAGATGAGATCTGTTTGGATATGACGATTTATTTATCCTACCCCAGCTTTAGATAGTGATAGTCGATTATTCAGATCACAACAAAAATATGGTATTTTTCCCTCTCTTATCGATTCAAAATTCAGTTTTGTATATTAGAAACAACCTAAAATTACTTTGATACAATATTTTAGGTTTTTTTGTTTGTTTTGAAATTAGTATATTTAGGTTTTCCTTATAGATTTGATTGTTTTTTAATTATATTTTCTCTAAAATTACGTATTTTGTTATTTTTAGACGTTTTAAAAACTTCTGTACAGTAGTTTATCCTAAAACTAATATAATGATTTTGAAGAGAATTCTAAATACTAAACAATTATGAAGTCTTTCTGTCCAATTCACAATGCATGCTATTTATTTTGTCCTAAAAGTATATAAAATCAAAGGCTAAGAGTTAATCAAAAAAAAAAAAACCTTCTCACGAGGGAAAAAGTCAACCTTGAGCATGAACCATGAAACTCTTTTTTCCTAATTTCAACTGTTAAAAACACGACTTACGTTACACGCTTCAAATCCATTGTTTGAAAATATTGAAAAATATCGTAATAAAACCCCCAAAAAAGTAACAATTTTTTTTGAAATTTCGAGTTGCTACTATGACCGTGATTTTCTCGGCAAAAGAAAAAAAAAACAGAGTTGTTAGGCAAGTCAACAACTCGCCGAACCTAACATTAACCTAAATCAATCCACTTTTGTTATAAACAGATCAAATAAAGTTTTAACCTATTATATAAATTATTAACTATTAGCTCCCTTAAAGTCAATAATTGTAAACTTATTATATATCTTGACTAATCTCATTTCTTCATCTTCATCCATTATAACGTCACTTAACCTTTAAACCAGTTTTTTTTCTCCACCCAAAGAAACAACCACTGAAAATAATGAAGATCCAAGTTGTTTTAATCATCATTGGAGTAACCTTCAACCTCTGCATCACAGAAGCAGAGACGATCAACGAAGATAAACACACTCTTCTTCAATTCGTTAGCAACATCAAACACTCTTATTCACTCAATTGGTCACCGACTCTTTCTATATGTACCAAATGGACTGGTGTTACCTGCAACTCCGATCATTCCAATGTCGTCGCTCTTCATTTAGCAGCCACAGGTCTACGCGGGGATATCGAGTTAAGCACCATAGCCAGGTTAACTAATCTTCGGTTTCTCGTTCTCAGTTCTAACAACATCTCTGGTCCTTTTCCTACAACTTTACAAGCTTTGAAGAACTTGACCGAGCTTAAACTCGACTCCAACGAGTTTTATGGTCCGTTGCCTTCTGATTTCTCTTCTTGGGAGCATCTACGAGTTCTTGATCTCTCTAATAATCGGTTTGGTGGTAGTATTCCATCTTCGATTGAGAAGCTGACTCGATTACACTCTCTGAATCTTGCAAATAACAAGTTTTCGGGTGAGATTCCTGATCTTCATATTCCCAGTCTGAAGCTGCTCAACTTAGCTCACAACAATCTGACAGGAACCGTGCCCGAGTCATTGCAGAGATTTCCACTCTCAGCATTTGTCGGAAACAATGTTTCCTCCGGAAAGCTGGCTCCTGTTCATTCAACATTAAGGAAACATACAAAACACCACAACCACACAGTTCTTGGCATAGCATTAAGTGCCTGTTTTGCAATACTAGCTTTGCTCGCTATCTTATTGGTAATCATCCATAACAGAGAAGAGAATAGAAGATCTACAAAGGAAAAACCTAGCAAGGGGAGGAAGGATTCAGATCCACACCTCGGTGAAGGAGATAACAAGATTGTGTTCTTCGAAGGGAAGAATCTTGTCTTTGACCTAGAAGACTTGTTGAGAGCTTCTGCAGAAGTTTTAGGGAAGGGACCATTCGGGGCAACATACAAGGTTGATCTCGAGGACTCGGCGACCATCGTTGTGAAAAGGATCAAGGAAGTGAGTGTGCCTCAGCGGGAGTTCGAGCAGCAAATTGAAAATATTGGCAATATCAAGCAAGAGAATGTTGCCACTCTAAGAGGATATTTCTACTCTAAGGATGAGAAGCTCGTGGTCTATGATTATTACGAACATGGAAGTCTTTCGACATTACTACATGGTATGTTGATAATGCCACCATTGAATTTAGAATTACATATATCTTCAAAAGTAAGTTAGTCTAAGTGTGCATCGGTATGGGTTTGTATTCAGGTCAGAGATGTCTCAAGGATCGGAAATCTCTACAATGGGAAACTAGATTGAAAATGGTGTATGGAACAGCAAGAGGAGTAGCTCATATCCACTTACAAACCGGAGGCAAACTAGTCCACGGGAACATAAAATCCTCAAATATTTTCCTCAATGCAAAAGGATATGGCTGCATCTCTGGAGCAGGAATGGCCACACTGATGCATTCGTTGCCCCGACATGCAGCTGGCTACCATGCACCAGAGATAACCGACACAAGAAAGGGGACTCAACCGTCAGATGTGTATAGTTTCGGGGTTTTGATATTCGAGGTACTTACAGGAAAATCAGAAGTGGCAAACCTGGTGAGATGGGTGAACTCGGTGGTTAGAGAGGAATGGACCGGAGAGGTGTTTGATGAAGAGCTTTTGAGGTGTACCCAAGTCGAGGAAGAGATGGTGGAGATGCTGCAGGTTGGTATGGCCTGCACGGCAAGATTACCAGAAAAGAGACCAAACATGATTGAGGTAGTGAAAATGGTGGAAGAGATAAGACCGGAGAGACTAGCCAGCGGATACAGATCAGAGGTTTCCACAAGCACAGCTACAACTCCAATTGGAAGTCTATCAGGATCTCCGTATGTACTGTGAGAAAGACTATTCCTTTTTCCTTCATGTATTTGACCGTTCAGAAAAGGATTTCAAAATTTCAGTTCAGTCTATGAAAAGGCATAAAGCAATCTACCTAGCTTAACAAAAACAGGGGTTAGTGTATGATGTTAACCATTGCTCAGTCACTTTCAAGCAAGAATAGAAAATGAACTCAGTTCATACATGAATCATAGAAAATACACTTCTTCATATTAAAAATACATAGTTATCTCTAGGGAAGAACAGAAAACAGGACAAAACAGAATTCAATAGACAACACATACAGCCCTGATTGCGGCTTTTAGTATCCAACAGGAAAGAATCCGTTCACATTCGTAACAGGTCTTTCTAGTGCTCCCTCCAAATTTTATGAACACCGAGAACAGTTGAGATGTAGTCACTTCCACAAAAATCTGGTCTTGATACCCCCTGAAAAAGAGTAGTAGTGCTTGATGAGCAAAGAAAACAAGCACAAACTTAGATGGATTAAAACTGTTTGTTCAGAATTTTATTCATTGTTACCTTCAGATTCCTCAAAAGAAACTTCCTTTACTAATGAGGCAGAAGGATTGTACTCAAATCTGGAACGAAGAGAAGGGGAAACCATTATCAGCGTATAAAACAAAGTGCACATACAATCATTTGCTGAGTTTTACGATATGGGAGATATACAACATATTTCTACAGACTAATATTGTGATTGCCATTTGATAAAAGTTTCTATCAAAACTAGAACCTGTAATCTACATATTACAAAATACCCTTGGGTGTCTTCTTAGAGTTTTAGCTTTTCTAACATGTAATAGCATAATTAGAGGTTGTTAGCTTTAATCATGTGTACTTTGAAGTACGTATTTCAGTAGTTATCACTAATAGCTAAGCCACATAAGAAACAAAGCTCGCTAAGTTTCAAAGACTAAAAAAACCCACAAAACTTCTCAGTAAGAGAAGAGCATTAGTTTGATGAATATAAATAAGTCTCATGTGCATGGTATTAGCATTCAAAAGATGAGACAACAAAAACAAGGTTAATTATTAACGAGACGAAACAGAGAGACAAAAAAAAATCAAGGTCCATTTACCTGTTAGAGAGAACCACTTCAAGTTCATAGTCAGATGCACTTTTAGTCACATCTACCATAACCTGAACAAGTTCAGTCTTCCGAGTGCTAGCCATGAACAGATCATACTCCGTAGGAATAATGATAGCGAAGAAGTTATCACTCAACTTACTCAAACACATCTTCTCTACTGCTGCTAGAGCTATTCGCCGAGTCATAGCTTCAGTCTCAGGATCAATTAGATAGATAGCAAAATCAGTGAGAATAAAAATACGCCTTTTCATCTTCCCCGAGCCAGTGAACTTCAAAACTTTATCAGCAAATAGAATACAAGTGTCACCTATTACAAATCATCACCATTTCAGCATCATTTCGCAACCACATTGCATGCAATTTCATCGAAACCACAAAGCAAACTAAAAGATCACATAAAGAGAAAAATAAAATCGATGCCACAATGTTAAAGCTGATTCAATTGTTCCTTCAAGTTCAATTAACAATGCCTATCAAAGTTTTGACAAGATCAAGAAATTTTTAGACTGACTCAATAGATTACTGATCATCCAATATCAAAATCAACTAGATCCGATCATGAGGTCTCGACCACACTAGTAGCTTTTTCGAAAATTTCACCAGCTTTTTAAAATGGAGCAACGTAACCTTGTTTCTCCAGAATCCGCATCAATTCAGGTTTCGAGGACACGTGGAGATAGTCACCACGGTGCTCTCTATAGCGAGAAGCTCTTCTCCTGACTTTACCTCCCGCGAAAGGAGTCCGATCGCCTCCGTTTACCTCCCCCGCACCGTGATCATCATCTCCGCCGTCAAAATTAGGTGCCGGACAGTCGTCACTGTCATACTTCGGCCGCCGTTGCTCCTTAAACCGGTCCATGTGGCGATGACTCAGAATTGGAATCAGTTCGCTTTTCTCAAATTCTGCCTTCGAGAAAAAAAAGAGGGAATACGTGGCTTCAATCGATTCGTCAAATCTTAAAATAAGATCTCAACCGTTAGATTTTATGACTTTACGTCAACGACGCATTTCGATGCCACTTGATTTCTTTTAAAAGATATCAGCCGTTAGATTGTATGACTTTTTGCAACGCTGTTGTTTCAAAGCCCACTTGGTGTTTTAATTGTAAGAACCACCGCGTCATTTCACGGTCCACCGAATCATAAGAGATTTTAAAGCCACTAGTCAAAGAAAGTAATATCCACACCCTATTTATCGTGGACGTGAGTACAGAGAATCATAACTTCTTCCTCTTTCGTCCACCACCATTTCTTTCTTCTTTCCCTTGATTCTTCGTTCTTCTTTCTCCTAATACGAGAAGCTAAAAAGCGAAATCTTCGCCAATCCGATTAAGTGAATACCAAAGGTATCTTCTATGTAACTCTTAGATCTATTGGTTATTATGCTTCTTACGGATTTATAGCTTTCTCTGATCCGTTTGGAATCTTTTGTATTTTTCGATTTTAGGTTTTTGGATATGGCGTCGAAGCGGATCTTGAAGGAATTGAAGGATCTACAGAAGGATCCACCTACATCATGTAGCGCAGGTCTTTGTTTTTTCTTTGGATTCATAGATTTATATAATTTCCTTTGAAAATTTTAGGTTTCTTTGATGGATCGAGTTTTGGTTTGCTTTTATATGACTTTTGATTGTTCTTTTGCTTGGATTTGTGATTTTTGGTACCGATCTGGTTGGAACAAAATTAGTATATCTCTTTTCTGATTTCTTTTGTATAGATCTTATGATTCTGAGTCTTAAGCTCGTTGATTATGTTACTTTCTGGTATCTGTGTTATACTTGTGAATGAAAATGTCTTCTCTCTTTGTTTCAAAGACCTTTCTGTTCATGTGCTATGTTATTGAGTTTATCTTCTTGATTTGGTTTATTTTGCAGGTCCTGTTGCTGAAGACATGTTTCATTGGCAGGCAACGATAATGGGTCCTTCAGATAGTCCTTATGCTGGAGGTGTTTTCCTTGTAACCATCCATTTCCCTCCGGATTACCCATTCAAGCCTCCTAAGGTGATTCCAATTTTTTTTTTTTTTGAGAAATGTCGATATTTCGTTTTGCTAAAGTTTGTATTTTTTCGTTGTTGTGGTTGCTTCATTATCTCATTGTTTTTTATATGGTGTAATGAAATCTAGGTGGCCTTTAGGACAAAGGTATTTCATCCCAACATTAACAGCAATGGAAGCATTTGCCTCGACATCTTGAAGGAGCAGTGGAGTCCTGCTCTCACCATTTCGAAGGTTCGGTTTTTCTTATTTTCAGTTAACATTAGAATCCGCCGAAACAAACAATCTGCAACATACTCTCTAATTAAACAGCTTCGGAGGAAATAATCTGCTCATATCAGGCATGCTTTTTTGCTCCTTGATTCCCATTTTGAAGTGTTAACATTGAGTTTTTTTCATTAATCTTATGACTCATTTAGGATGAAAATGGTTGTTTTCACTTATCTTCTCCTCTTGGATTAAGTTGTCTCTTAAGTCATTAGGCTTAAGACTCATTGAGGATGAAAAATGGTTGTTTTACATTTCTAATATCTTTGCAATGTTCACAGGTGCTGTTATCGATCTGTTCTTTGTTAACTGACCCAAACCCGGATGATCCTTTGGTGCCTGAGATAGCCCATATGTACAAGACCGACAAGAACAAGTACGAGTCCACTGCACGGAGCTGGACTCAGAAGTATGCCATGGGCTGAAAGGAAAAAAGTCCCGCCTACTAAATTATCTCTTTATGGAAAATCTGCCTTAATTTCTATGTATGATTCAATAGACATCTCTGTGTTCCTTTTAATTTTCTGAAGACAGGACCGAATGAAGTGGGGATCCTGTTTTAAGCAAAACAAAAACAAAAAAAAACATCATCTTTGTGAAACTAGAAACTGAAAATCTTCTGGTGTTTCGTCTTGTGGTGAAATTATGATTTGATGTTTTTGCTGTGTGATCTTATGAGTCGTCATTTGTCTTATTTATATGACTATCTCTGACTTCAAATGTACTGTTGCTTCAGAACTGAAACCCTCTGACTTCAAATGTACTGTTGCTTCAGAGCCATCATTTGTTTTAATGGCTTATGTTCGTATAATGTGGTATTTTGTACTAGTCAAGGTCTGTTTTTAGTCAGCGTTTTTATTTTTTGACAGCAGCGGTTTAGGTAGCTGCTTAGGCGTTAAGCGGCTACAGACCAAAACGATTATTAATAGAAATCACTTTAGTAAAATCATATTATTCGACACCCGAGTTACTTAATTAAATGTGAGTGGTATTTTGGTTAAAATGTGAAAGAAATCTAAAATCTATTTATCTATTGTGTAGCCCACTTGATAACTTAACTAAATACATAAAATTTTATGGTAAGTTAGCTAGTTTACCCCATTTTAAAATCATAAAAAGGGTAATATTATCCTTTTTTTATGAACTATTAAATAAAAGTTATGTGATCTTAATATAGATTATTGGTTTGGACTGAACTCAAATTCTCTAAATGGGCTCTCGTGGTCCCCAGAGCCCTTGCTCGTTCAAGCTTTAAGATTGTAATAAATTAGAGATAATAAACACGAGTTTTTTTAATTTATGAAGGTAAATTTTGTACTATTAAGCTATAAAATATAATTCTATACTAGTTTGTAATCTATTTTTAACTACTACGATTTTAATCAATAAATATACTAATTTAAAATACATGTTATCAATATAGAAATAATTAACACTCTTTTTAATATATGAAATAAAATATAAAATAAAATAATAATATTAAAATACATATTTTACCAATATAGCAAATAATTTTTTAAAAATTAAGAGCCCTAAATTTTGTTTAATATTTAAAGACCCAAAGCGATACCTCTTTTTATGCAAACACGCCTCTACAAGTCCTTATATGTATCTAACAAATTTTACGAGCATATATAGATTTTATTTCTGGATATCTATAAACGGTATGTTAGTATGTTACGACACTCTTAGAGTCTAGAGATTCAAACCGAAACTTCAAAAGATTGGTGTCGATTAAAAGAAATAAAATAAAAATCAGTGTTCCATGTTTTTTGGTTTACTATTAAAGGTGTTCCAAGTTCCAGTAACAGTTATAATAAATTAATAATGCATGCACGGTTCAAGAGACATTACAAAATTAATGATTCGTCGTCAAAAATTTCGGCTGCATGAACTTCCCTATTTGGTTTTTCCTCTTCCTAAAACTAGTAAGGTGTGTTGTTCATTTAAATTTCCTTTAAAAAACTAAATTTAATCCCGATATTTAACAAAACCCAATTTCATAGTATTTGTTTATTAATTTAAACTATAAGAAGTAACTTTGCTTTTTTCAGAAACATTCTTAGAAGATTTTTTTTTCTAGGATTTATATCAAACTATCTTTTTAATTGTTTTCAATTCTTTTAATCTTTTTTGCGTTTGTATTTTTTTCTTTTTAGTAATGTCTGAGAAGAGGTTTTAGATCGTCACTGATGAATCTCGGCAAGGTTTAAATTGCAGTTCGGGTTCAAAATTTATAATTTTTGTCGATAATTAAAACGATGGTTAGAGTTTAGTGCAGTATTAGACTTTGATTTTACGATTTGAGGTTTAGATATAAAATGGTTATAATACATATGTATTTGAGTGCTTCTTTCGAGGTCTATTCCTAATTGTTTAATTGTTTCCACTACTCAAGCACTATCTCAAAATATTTAAATAAAACTATCTAAACAGTAAACTCCTTAAATTTTCATAATGTAAACTTGATGTTTACTTTTCTTGTAATTTTAATTGATGTATGATGGACCACTAGCCAAACGGAAATAGCAGCACCACATAAGGTATTTCTTTCCCTCGGGGTTTCATTACAGTTGCATTGAATAATTTTGTCTTTACTTAATAATTCTTCATTTGCTAGTAATAACTATGCTTCATTATTATAAAATAAGTACTAGTTCGCGCAAGTTTATTTAACAAAAAGAAGACTTCGTCTAGTTATTAGTATCTTGTATATATTGACATTGTTATAGAAACAAGAAAACATTTTGTACAGTTTAATATCACTAGTGGTTAATGTTATATGGATATAAATTTTCGTTTTTGTAAATGATGGGTTTCTGTTAATGTTCTCTTTCGGTAACCAAAAATACGGTAAATAATTTAAAAATTAACTACTTTTCAGCTTTTATGAAAAAGGCAAAAAAATCGAGTCTCTTACACGACCACTCAGAAGATGAACAAGCGCTTTCAATAAAAATACGTTTTCGAAAGAATCTAAACCACAAGTTTTTTACTTTTCTATATGACAATCGAATTTTGTTATAATTATTTAATTGTTCCGAACATGCAAAACCTCTGTTTGAAAGTTGAAACCCATACAAAAAAAATATATAAGAATTCCAACTACACGTGTCAGTGATTGAACGAATGATAAACCTATGTCCAAAGTCTCCATAACTTAGAAAATAAAACTATTTTTTGTGTTATGAGAGAGAGGTCGTGCCCAGAAGAGCACGGTCCTGAAAACCAGGTTTTATTAAAATAACTATGTTTGAATCAGGTTTAATCATAATTAAGTCTGAAGAAAAGAACATACAGCCTGAGATTTAGACAGTCTTCTAACACTAATCTCCCTTTTTGTTTCTAGTGAAACACAGAATCGTAAGCTTGGTGGCATCCACTAATTAATGTCATTAATGACGGTTAATTAATGTTAACTATTGCATTAGTTAAGTTACTCGTTGTCGTTGAAGGTTAATGTGGAAACCAAATAACCGTTAGCTTATTTAGTTATTTCTGAAAAAGAAGGGGAAAGAAAAAGAGAGCTATTTTAAAAATTAATAGATTTCATTTTTAATTCGTTAAAATCTCATATTTGAAAGCTGAAACCTTCAAAGAAATCAGCAGACATACAATGTAATTTACGATGTATATACTAATTAAAGATTTTGTGCACAATGTAGTTTACAATGTATAAAGCGGAAAAAAATAACCCAAAACTGTATAGCCTAATTTCACGTAAAGATTGTTAGAACGTACGGTATCCTGGAAGAAATGAGTCAAATTATTTCTTCCAATATTATTTTAGATTAGTTTATTCTGTTGGCTTGCATGTTTAAGGCCAACAAAAGAAGATGGTTTTATAATACTTCTCCTATTATTAGGGCTTTTCCATATCTGCGAATTCAATTCAATAAATTGATCACCAAGTTCCATAATGATCTAAAAACTTTCCTACTAAAATAATGTTCGAGCTTTTGACGAAAAAAAAAGTCTTATCAATGAAAACTATAATTTGTTTTATATAAAAACGCTATTTTAATAAAAAAAAGGTTTTATTTTAAAACTGAGCGAATTGAAGTAGGATTGGATTTTTTTGAAGATATCACAAAAAAACAGCATGAAAATCTTATGTTAAGTGTCATGTTTTTCTTGTCTTTTTGTAAACCACAAGTATCATGTTTAAAACTAAGTTAGTGGTGACCAAAGATATAGTTTAGTAAAAAAAAATACATATATAGTTTAGTGGTTTGTGTTAATATCATTTATCATCACCATTCGAATTCAAATTCGCATATTAATAAATAGACATATAAAAATTGAAGCTAAAAATATAGACGATAATCAGTGTCGATATATTTATATATATGATAGAAAACTCATTTTGGGGTTTCAAAAAGTATGTTAAACTAAGTTGCAATGTTATTTCTATCAGTTTAGCTTTTAAACTGAAGAAATAATATAGTAGAGCTTTTTTAATATTTATTTTATTTATGTGGAAGTGGAACTGTCAAAAAACACTAATAAATTTGAAACAGAAATCGTATAATTATAATTTATGCATATATATATGAGGTCGTAAACAAAGTTTATACTCAGAGCCACCGGTAGAATGCTAATTGATTATTGATTCATGTTGATATTCTACTACCCAAGCCTTAGATCATTAAAAAATATTGGAAATAATTTCCGAATTCGACTTCTGGTATGAATGAATGACCAAAGCCTTAGATTATGATCCCACGGCCCTGCTTAGTCGGAAGATCACACGTGACAGAATTGAATCCGTCAGTGGAGACAGATGCGAAGTTGTCGCACGTGTAACTATTATGGAGTATGGGACTGAGTCTGTCAAGTCAACAAATAGTTACAATGCTGAGACTGTAGACAGACTATATTGTTATATATAATAAATAGTACACAACTACTCTAGTTAATGTTGTTTCACAATATTTGTCTACTTAATTTTTTATTATTTTTTGCTTAATGCCCTTTTAGACTTTCCAAGTATTATTCTCAATATTTTTTAGTGAAAGGATAATGAATATATATATAACAAACATCTAAAAAGGATGTTTAGTTTCTCTCAAGAATTGTTGTTATCTATATTCACATGGTTTAATCAAATTGTTAGATGTTATGTAATTTTTTTTCTATAATACTTATCTAACGTCTATTTTCAATAATCAAAAACTTTAATCTAATATATAGTAGTTTTATACCACACTTTCGTAGAGTTACCTGAAAAGAAAAATCTATGATTCTACATCCATCAAGATAAATTAAGATAATCAGTTTATATATGTAGCTTATACATCTGATATATAGATGCTTAATTATTGGAGTTGTGATAACAAGTGCTAAACAGTAATAATTAGTAGGCATAGAAGTACAGATCAACATTATAAGACCAACATCGCTTGCTTCTAAACCAAGACTGTCACTGAGAATGAATTGAGTGCTACTTTACTAACCATTATCTTACTTCTTCTCCAAGAAATATATTACACACATCCTCTACTAATTAACATTGGAAAAGTCGACATTCTGACGTACTTTTGAATATGTTTAATTAGATTTTTATTTTTACATTAAATAAAAAATATTTGTGAAAACAAGAGGAAATTGTTAAGAATGTACTTACTTTGATGAGTTTGATGAAATAATCTCAATAGCCCAATATGTTTGTAAATTAATAGATGTAATTTCGTACTCTCTGTCTTGCATCTTAATATCCATATTACAGAAAATATTGATAACCCGCATCTGAGTAGTCATCACTGATATCATGTATAGTAACGTGATAGGTAAAAGTGAAATCGAAATAAAAATTATCATCTTATATAATATTAAAATAATTAATTAATATAGCTTGTTTCTTATATATAAAACATATATATATATATAGTTAATACTATTTTGAGGTATTAATCTATCCTCTTCATTTTTATATTTAAATATGATATATTTTATGATGATAGAAAATATATGAATTCTTAAAAATCGAAGGTACAATATTTTAAAAGGAAATTAAATTCTTGAAGTGATATTATTATGAATATTATATGTAAATAATAAGCATCTATGATATTTATTTAGTTTTTTTCTTGCTTTTAGTGAAATTCAAACTTGATTTTGTAAGGAATGAACTTGTACACGGTAAACCAATAGAACTTCAAATATTGTATTATTCTAATCAAATGGTTATAAAAATAGAGTTAAAATATAGATCCATATATTTGTGAATGTTATTTTACTAATATGGGTAACCGAGAGAGTGAGATATTTGTCAATTTGACGAATATTAAATATAGTCATGACAAATAACAAGGTATGTCTTTCTCTAGTCTTTTTATTTGCCCATGAAAATTCGAGCTTATGCTTTTGATTACGCTCCACACAAATACCAACGTACATGCATCCATTTTACACAATTAATGGTGATAAAGCTTCTGTGTTTAGAGACGTGGCCCTTCTTTCTAGAATGGATCTTTGTCCTTAATTTTATTTTGTTTTCTTATAACATCTCCGTTACATAACTATCTATATTAGTTTGAATTCCTAGTGTGTGTTTTTCCCGTTATTTGAACTCATATTTTTGAGTGGATATTATGATCAGCTATAAGGGATGGAAAAGAAAGCTAAGCATTATTACTATTGTTTCTAAACTCGATTTGGAAAGTGAACTAGAATATCTTCCGAGTCACTGAATCATTGAGCCGATGTGTTTCAATCACTAAAAAAAATTATAACTATAAGAAACATAAATCTCTTTGTTTATAAATTATGATATTTAAGCAATAATAACACAATAATTAATAAAACATTATAAATCCAAATTAATTCATAGGGCAAACACTACGATAAAGATACTACTATATCATTAATGACGTAAATAAACTGATAAAACATCACAACAACATATATATCTTGACTATCTTGGTCATCATTCTTCTCATTTTCTTCAGTTTTTTTTTTCCTTTGTTAAAAGATTTAATTTGCTTCTGACATAGTGAAGTACCCCTTAAGATCTAAGAATCATAAATCGTTAGATCTTAAGGGATTTAAGAAACTATGTTGATTTAAAAAAAAATTGTATAATTATATAAAAAAAAGAATCAGAAATCATATAGGCTTAGGCAGTATATTATACAAGATTAAAAAAACAATGAATCAACAGAGTTTTTAAAAATGCCATTAGACTTTCCACAATTTGTTACTTCACCATCCTTTCTTCTTCCAAGGTAAAATGTCGATGCATGTTATGGAAAAATGGAAATTTATAAAGGATTAAGAAACCAAATCCTCTAGTTGTCTATAAATGAACATATGTAAGAATTAGAGATGTTTTTTTTTGGTTAAAGATATAAATTGTAGAGTTCATTTTTTATAATCTACTATTATATTTCAACCAAAAATATAGATATACTATGTTCTGTTAGATTGCAGCATGTTTTACTAGAATTTGTGAAATTTAATAGATTGATAAACTAAAAAAATATAGAGAAAATATGTGGAAGTACTAAAATTTTCTGATGAGATGTTTGCATTGTAGAAGCACAATAACGTCTTACGTATCTGACTGTTTCGAATGACGCAAGACAGAGGCAGATCGTGCGGAACACGATTTGAGACAAGAGTTATTTATAATTCAGATTTAGCCTCTGTGAAGATATTCATTAAGCTTTCATCAATTAAAAACGGGATATTCTTAAGCTTGATCCTTGTGGTCTTGGCATGTGGTGTATGCAATATCATTTAATGGTACGTCTTTGATTGTGTTTGCTCAACTAAAAAGAAGATAAATCCACTGCAATTATAGTTTTCATATTTATTTATTATAGTTTTTTTTTTAATAGTTTTGGAAGGAATTAGAATTTAACAAAGGAAACAATGATTATGTTATGAGAATGCATTGAGATTATATTAATTGTTGTGACATCATTTGATTGGTGGTCATAATTTTAGCGGTGAAACACGAAAGAAAAATATTTCCTGTGAGGCTTAATGGATACTCCCCAAATAAAAATGACTCCATGAATACGGGGTTTCTTAGTAACAATAGTTCGAGATTAATTCAAAGATTGTGAGATTAGACTCATTGTGATGCGGACACGGATATCGTGAGAATGGATGGGGAACGTATCGAACCAACTGATAGACATGTATTAGAATTGTTTCACATCGGTTGAATGTTTGAGTAATGTGATATTTGTAAAGTATGTAGCAATCTTCCTCTCTATAACTAGTTTTTGGGTATGAGTTAGGCTAATTTCTAATATGGTAGATCTAATTTTAAATTTTGGAACCACTCCTAAATGTTTAGTCCCACAAACTTTACGTTTCATATATTCATCTTAAACGTGAGGAGGGTATATTAAAATTATCTCACATCGGTTGAATGCTTGAGTAATGTAGTGCTTATAAAATATGTGGTAATCCTGCACTCTAGAGTTAGATTTTGGATGTGAGTTAAGCTCATTTCTAAAACCATGCGAGTAACTTGTCTTACTTGGAGCAATCATGCTACTTACTACAAACTATATATCCATTTGCTTACATGAATTGATCGATTTTTTTTTTTTTTGGGTAACCGATTGTTTTTATAAATTAAAAGCGGTTACATTCAATATAGAAGGAAATGTTCCAAACCAAAATGGTTGGCATCAAAAGGAGATAGCAACAACAATGTTAAAACATAGACGAACTAACAATGAGATAGGGAAATTACAAAACTCAGTTGTAACATTCTTTGAATTAAGCTGGGAAACCAGACTCCAAAAATCCAAGAACATCTTCAAGGAAAAAAAAAACCTTTGTCTGAAGCTGTATACCAATCCATTCCAGTCGCGAAAACTTCATAAACTAGCGCAAAATTGATCGATATGATCACATATTTTACTTGCTATTTTTCTGGTGCGTTCACCCAACGGACCCATCCTTTCCTTGGCGAGATTCTAATAACTGTTCGATAAATTTCTACTAGTTAAGCTAATTTCTATTATTTTATACTTTTGATGTCATGATAAAGCATCAAGAATTTTTTTTGTAAAACTGATTAATTTGAATTAAAATTCAGTTTTATTTACAAAATGAATTTGAGATTCAATTTAACCAAGCCAGATGGGCCAACCTGTTATTTGACCCCAAGAGAACAAGTACATTCACATTATCACGACTTTCTTAAAGAAGAGGCTCACTTATGCTTCTTCTTTTTTTTTGGTTAAAGACTCACTTATGTTTTAGAACTTTTTTAGAACTTTTTAAAAAAAAAGAATATATTTTTTTAATTGTTAAATTTATTGATCAACAAAAGAGTTATTTACATAGTGACAAAAAATAAATAAAAAAATATAGTATTATCAGATACTCTTATCTCAAAATTACTTCTGGAGAAGTAATTTAAGCTCTGGTTTGTTTTGATAACAAAGTGAGATCACCTTGTTACGAATTGATTTCTCAATGATCCGAATTAAATGGCTGGAAGGGTTATGAGCTTTGCCATGTTTTCTCTCATTTCGCTCTCTCCAAACATAGTATACTGATGTTTGTAACGCTAAACGAAGGAGAATGAAAGTGAGGTTATCATAATGATGAGTAATGAGACGCTGAATTGTGTCATGCCAATCTGGATCGGCAGGAATATCCAGCAAGTCGCCTACTATATTGAGTCAGACCGTAAATGTGTATGGACATGCGAAGAAGATATGATCTCTTGTTTCATCTCGTCCATAACAAAACAAATAAGACTGAACTACACCCCATGACCACATCTTTGCATCAGTAGAAACAGTCTTTGATTGCTAGGCAAGAGGCAAAAGCAAACCTGCGCACTCCCTGCAAAAACCAGATCACTTTCGACCACTCCACTTCAGCTCGCCTAGTTCTTATCTGCTCCCAAGTCTTGAGAGACGAAAAATAATTTTGGTAGATGCATGTCTTCGTACGCCATAACACTACATCTTGCCGTGGCGGAGAAATGATCATAATCTGGTCCATAACATGGCGCACATGGTGGTTATTGACTCTTCTAAACCTCCAAACTCCATCAGCAACAACCTCCAACACAACAACATTTCTCCGAACCAAAACCCTCTGTCCATAATAGCATCACATAAACGACCGCAAGGAAGCTAACTGTCTAGCCAAAAAATGTGTTTTGACCATTTTTTACCTCCATTTTGATAAACTCTGTAGCCATTGGACGAAACTTGAGAAGGTTTCGCCAAATCCAAGACCCCACAGAGCCTTCCCTTGCATCCCAGAATGATTCATTCTGTAACAAATTTTACTCAACCTATGCCACCCACAAAGATACAAACATAGTAAAAAACTTCCATATAAGATTTAAAGCAAATACATTTGATACTTCATGCATCTTTCTCAACCCAGTCCACCCTCTCTCTTCGGCACAGTTAACTCCTCCAAGGCCAGTTTTGTTTTTGTAATTGTATTAGGTGAGCCACTTCAAAGAAAAGCACCGCATAACTTCTCAACTTTCTTAAAACAGTTATTCGGTAAATGAAAAATGGAGGATAAAATTTTTTTGATACTAGTGATTACCAAGTTAATAAGTTGTAGACGACCATCAAAAAAAAAATATACTCGTCCAACTTAGCATCCTAGTGCTAATCTTATCAATTAACGGCTCATAATCGACACAGGCCATTGACTTCGTGGTTTGTGGAAGTCAGAGATATCTTAGGGGTAATGTACTAACCGAGAGCCCAACCCTTGCATCCTCCAATTCCAATGTTGTTTTCCTCTTACAGCTGCAAATAATGTGGATTTCGACACATTAATTGCCAAACCCAAAATCTGCGCAAATTTATCAAAATCACCCAAACTACCGTGTAGCAAAACTGGAGAGTCATTCGTAAACACCATAATATCATCCGCAAAACTAAGATGAGTTAAGTTAACTTCCTCACATGTTGGATGAAACCCAATATGCCCCTCCGTAACGACTTTATTTAACATTTTCAACAAAATGTTATTAATGATGACATAGAGATAAGGAGAAAATAAACAACCTTGTCGGATCTCTCTAGAGCTTGTAAAGAAACTGTATAGTTCTCCATTAATGGAAACAGAAAATGAGACTGTAGATAAACACACATATATCCAATGTATAAATAGACTGGATAGTTCATCGCATGTAACGTGACGACAATAAAGGGCCAGTGAACTGTGTCAAACACCTCTGATATATCCAATTTAATAGCACATTGACTAGTGATTGACAACTTGTTATAATCTTTTACCGACTCTATAGCCAATAAAAAAATCTCCAAGAGTAACTTACCTTTGACAAAGGCACATTGATTTGGCTCAATGGCAGCTGGAAGTGTAACCTTCAATCTTCGCGCAAGAATCTTAGAAATGACTTTGTAATAAGGTTACAACAAGCTACAGGCCGAAAATCCTTCATCTTACTTGCTCCGTCAAACTTAGGTACTAATGTGAGTATCGTGGCATTCATACTTCTTGGCATGAAACTATACATAAAGAAGGATTGTACTGACGTTACAAAATCTTTTCCCACCAATGGCCACACATCTTTGTAAAATTCTATTGGATATCCATCGAATCCAGGAGTCTTATCTCGAGGCATAGGAAACAAAGCACTACGAATTTCTTCTTCTGTCGCCATTCTCACCATCTTAGCAGCTTTATCTTGTGGACAATGATAATTAAGCAGATCAGAAAGAGTCTCAACAATGACCTCCTCCAAATTTCCAGGCTGGTGTTGTATGAAACTACGATAATAATCTATAGCTGTCGTTTTAATATCTTTCGGATCAGTTAAATCCTACCCCACCTCATTCTGTAAAACCTTGATTGCGTTTCTAGACATCATTTCTTATGCTACTTTGTGGAATAAGTTGGTGTTTTGGTCCCCTAAGTCCAGCCACGTCACCCGTGATTTTTGTCGAAAAAACTCTTCATCTATACCCACTAAATGATGCCAATTTTGAGAAGCTTCTGCAACCATTACAAGGGTTAATCAACCTTCATTTTGCTTCTCACACAACAGGTCAAAAACATCCTTAGTTCTTCGAGGAAGATCTCCATAAACCATTGTATTTAGCGACTTTAATTCATATTTTAACTTTTTCAACTTGTTATGAAATCTGTATAAAGTTGTTCTAGAGTGGTATAAAAGCTTTGATGCTTGCCAAGTCTGCGCCACAATTTTCAGAAACCGTGGGTGATCTAAAAGATATGAGAAGAACTTACATGGATGCTTATTACCTGACGGAATAGGCTATAGCTGAACCCAAAACCGTGTATGGTCCAAAATCCCACCCATTTTAAAGTAGCAAAAAAATTTCAGAAAAAATGTTAACCAACAACTGTTTATCAGCATCCTATTTAATTTCTTTCCTATGAAGTTTTCTTCATGATTATTTGTATGAAAGCTTACATTATCTTATGGTGTCTTGAAATTCAATGATTGCTCTCTAGTTTAATAAATATTTTTGTGCTCGAGTTTGCTCACTTGAAAATAGTGTAACATTAAAATCTCCTAACAGAAACCATGAGTTACCCCGAGCCGCTAAGTGAACATGAGTGTATAAATAGGAAGTGTATTTAAATTATTACATATTGAGCTATTAATTATTCTGATTAAAATAGGTTATTAACGTTTTGGTAAATGCCTAAATGGAACTATTTGGCATTAGGCCATTAGCAGTAATAATTTTGATTACTCGACGCACTTCACGCTTAGAAAATACTATTGATTATTTTATTTATTCGAAAAAGATTTAATCGCTTACAACTTTCATTTTCTAATCACTGTTGGTGAGACAAAACAATCGTAGTTCTGAATTCGATAAACCTTGATTTTTACGAATATTAATTAGGAAAGATTTTTAAAAATTAAAGAAAATGTCTTATGTGTGAGATAATATTATTAAGCTTCCAGTTTATTTGAATAGGTCACACACTACATACTACACTATTTCGCCGTGACTTGTACATTTTCTTCGGATGTGTTGTACTACTGGACGAAATTTTCAACCCAATAATGGAAGAATTTGAAAAAATCGGATCTAATTCTCTTAGGTTTTTTTTCATTGTTATATTTCTTTACAATACTACTTATAATGTGAGTAACCATGTACATATCTTTAAAATGTGTGTAAGCATGTAGTAAATGTTTACATGCATATAATCCGGAAGAATCATGGAGGATCTTGAACTTGATGAGCAATGAATTATATTCTCCGGTCTTGGCTAATTTTACACAACACCAAGTGGATGTTCACATTAATTATGACGGGAGCTGTAACTTAATTAATTACCTTTTAATTATTCTTGAAACTAATCCTTCATCTATTTTTTTGTTCTTTCTATTTTACCGTGTACGAAAATATTTCTAAGAAAAATGATCCATTATTAAAAAACGAAAGAGATTAATTGGCAGGTGAGTTTTAATGATTTTTTCGAATGTAACATTATCACTCAAGTTAACTTTTAATCATATGGTTGGAAAACGTGAAAACAAGAAACTAATACTTCTTCCGTTCCAAAATATAAGATGTTGTAGATAAAAACACAGAGTTTAAGAAATTGTTTTTATTTTATATATAAAATATAAGATGTTGTAGATAAAAACACAGAGATTAAGAAATTGTTTTTATTTAAAAAAATATCATTCAATATATAATAAAAAAAAACAATTCAGATAATTATGAAAAAACTGTAAAATATTATTGTTTACACAAATATTCAAAGTTAAAAGATTCGTAGAAATATGAAAACATGTTATATTTTGAAACAAAAAAAATCCTTAAAACAATTTATATTTTGAAACAAGTAGATTATGTAGCTTTATGTTAATCGATGAAAGCCAAGCAAGATTTAGTTTGTCTATATTTCCTTGTATTTACTTAATTGTCGTTTTAATCGACACAAATATGTTTGTGTATATATGTATAAATCTATTTATAATTTAAATTATAGTAAACGTAAATGGTATTATTGGTCACTTGGCTCAATGGAGAAGAACACTGCACTAAACCTTGGGGTTTGTAAGGATTCTCCATTTCTCTCTCTTGTCACATTGGGTCTTCAAAAATTTTCTTCTTTCTCTTCTCCTCACGCGTCCCCACGCGCCTTTTATTTCCTTATGTTTTTCAATTACTTAACCAGAAATGCGTAACTTCAACCTGAATATTATGGGAAGTTGTTATTAATATGAAATCAAATGAGAAAAGTGGACGAATTCGGACCAACAAGTGGCATTATGCTTAGATCTAATTATATTACTGACTTGGACAATTAGGTAGGTGACAACTGACAAATGAGTACGATTTATATCCCATTCTAAAATTAGATTTAACAAAATCGTTTATCAAAAGTTTAGTATAAGATACGAATAACATACTTACATTTAGTTTCTTTTGGTAAAAATGTTCCTTTTGTGTTTTGGTTACTATAAGAGGTTTTATTTAAAAACGCGGTTGTTAAAAAAACTTTATTAAATAATTTTTATTTTGTATTTTTCTATCTTGAAAATACAAATGAATATTAAAGTTAAATAATCCAACCAATAATAAATAGTACTCTACAATATTAATAATCACAAAAGTCAAATATAATTAATTGTTTGCATAAAACTTGTAAAACATTTAATAAAATAAAACAAGAAAAATTGCCTAAAATTTCTTATAAAATAGAACAAAGAGATTATTTTTTACTTCCTGTTGGTGTTGGAGTATTAATTTTTTGTTGGATAAAGAGATTATATAATTAAGGTTTCTCTCCTTTTTTTATTATTGTTGTGATCAAATGCGGTAAAAATGTCCATTCATCTTTCGTCGCTACTAAACACGACTTGTGAGCATTTTTTCTAAAGAAACGCGATTCTATGCTCTATTAGCAATCTCTCTTTTCAAAATATCGATTTTTTTTTTCTCAAAATTTTATCTCCTTTCTTTCTAATATCGGATTTTTATCTTAAAACTACAGCTAACTTATTCATTTGAAATGTAACTATCCTTCTTTTTCAACCATGTAATAGTATTTGGTTTCAAAGCTAAGTTTAAAGCATGGCTTCATTTCATGGTTATCAATCATCTGTAAGAAAATCATCTATATTGATTGGAGAAAGCTATCCTTGCTGATATTCCTCATTTTCGGTAATTAAATATTCTCTTAAATAATTGGTTCCAACATTTTGATTCGTACCATTATCTGAGCCATTTTCTTCACACATATAGGTCCTTTAAAATTAAACATATGATATTGTTCTTGTATACTTACGCCATATTTCATTGTCAATTCTTTTAGCGTATTCTCAGCTTATTCACACTAAACAGTATAAATTCATTTATCTTGTTGCTACGTTTTAAAAATGAAAGAATAATCATATAACGAATCTTGTTTTCATTGGTTTTCAACCTTTTATTTGTAGCGAAACATGCAATTATTGGTGTAAAAAACCATCCAGAACATACATACAAAATAAAGAAACAAATCAATAATGTGATTCCTTATATTTTAAGATTTTGCCATCGAGAGGGATGAAAATTCCGGTTTATAGTTTGGTTTCGATTTAGGTATTTTGGTTTTTATGGTTTTTGGTTTTATAAAAAAATAAAATCATTTAAAAACCTATTACATACAGTTTGGTACAATTCGATTTTTTGTTTAAATTTTTAACTGTTTTAATCGTAATTAAATTGGTTCGGTTTGGTTTCGGTTTTCGTATTTATAGATTATTTCATGATTATATACAAATACAATTATAAATTCAATGTTTTTAAGAAGATAAAACTCAAAATCGACAATTAAAAAGTCAAAACTCAAAATCTAGTCTAGTGGAAAACTTAAAGAGAATAAAAGTCAAATTTAATGATGCAATTTGCGAGAAGAATTTGATAAAAATCTTGAAGAAAATAAATGAATGATTTAAAACTTTAAATTATATATAAGATATGTATTTATTTAGAAAATAAATGAATGACCTAAAATTTTTTTTTTTTTTTGCAACTGTTTCTAAGTATTTTGTTACATTTCCTTAAAATTAGGTAACCCAAATATCTATATAAGCATATATAAAAAGTAAATTTAAAAATTAAAAAGAATAAACGGTTTTTATCGTAATTAAATTAGTTCGGCTTGGTTTCGGTTTTGGTATTTATAGATTATTTCATGATTATATACAAATACAATTATAAATTCAATGTTTTTAAGAAGATAAAACTCAAAATCGACAATTAAAAAGTCAAAACTCAAAATCGAGTCTAGTGGAAAACTTTAAGAGAATAAAAGTCAAATTTAATGATGAAATTTGCGAGAAGAACTTGATAAAAATCTTGTAGAAAATAAATAAATGACCTAAAACTTTAAATTATATATAAGATATGTATTTATTTAGAAAATAAATGAATGACCTAAATTTTTTTTTTACAACTGTTTCTAAGTATTTTGTTACATTTCCTTAAAATTAGGTAACCCAAATATCTATATAAGCATATAAAAAGTAAATTTAAAAATTAAAAAGAATAAACGGTTCTATAGTTTTAAATCAAATCAAACCAAATTAACTTTTATAATAATAACCGAAATAGTTTGTAAACAAAACTGAAATCAAACTAAATTATTAATTTATTGTTCGGTTTGATTTAATTTTTTTGTTTACGGTTATTCTGTCCGGCTATAAAAAATATAACAATAAAAAATTAATAAACAAGAACAGAATTAAAAGTGGAAATTTAGAAAAAAAGGAAAACAGAAGTGAGGATGCGTTACACCTATGAACCTATTATGTGGTCAAAGCTATCTCATTCTTTAGATTTTGGGCCCCACGTGCATGCTTCATATTGCCTACGTCCCTTTTGTTTTTTTTTTACTTTATTAATGTTGTTATTAAAAAGATTACGAATATGTAACAGTATCGATTTCTTTTTCAGTACAAAGTTCTGATAATAAGAAATATATTGTTATGAGTGAAAGTGAATTTGAAATTGAGAAAGAGGAAAAAAGGTGTTATCGATCTCTTTTTATTGGAATAATTACTTTCAAGAAAGGGGACTATTGCCAAGATCGAAATTGTAAAGTTTTTACGGTTTTACCATTTAAATAAACAGTTTTTTATTAGATGATAGAATATTTTTAAAGTGTAGAACTAACGTTAGTGATTGAAGGTGCCCATGTACAAAAATGATTAAGTGAACTATGCAAAACAAAAATTTAAGAGATCTTGATTGAACCAAATGTTTGTTGGTCTACAGGCGCTTCCTAAATATTTTTTTAATTGTCCTAGTGTCTCAGATATAAGTCATATTTGAAAAGTGTTTAATCAAAACTTTGATTTTTGACAAAGAACTGTATGAATTTGGCCCCAAATTTCTCAAAACTTAATCCAGGAAAAAGAAAAATTTTGATTGACACATCAAACTTAGTCCTTCGAAAATATTGATTACTAATGAGTTTTCTACAAATAAACTATTAAATATATATTTTTTTTTGTAAAATTAATTTTCACCCAAAACTTGTGGAGGTCTAATATACCAACTTAAAAACCACCCACTATATATCTCTTCCGTATATCATTAATGTGATCACATTTGTGTCTGTTAAAAAACTAACCGACTAATCAAAACGACATCATTTTGGACCAAAAATTTTACATGTTGTTTTGCTTTTATTTCTTGTTTTTTGTCCAAAACAACATGAATTTTGTTTTTGATTATTAATTTATATTTAATATTTTAAAAACAAAAGCTAGGTTCTTTTAGTTGTTCTTCTTCTTTGTTCGTCGAAAACTACAATAGATTCATCGTAAAAGAGAAATTTATGGGATAATTTTTTGTGGATTCTCGAACTTTTCCATCATTTTCTCAAAAAATTTACAGGCCAAAAATAACCATCTTGCGAGCTCTGGAGCAGCTACATTTCTCAAAGATGGTATGTAATTTTCTCCATTCCTAATTTCCTACTCTTAATATCTCAAATATTCAAGCAATGTTAGTTAATTTTTGCGATGAATCTTAGCAGGAGCAACCAGCAAGAAAGAGGCAAAGACATCGTCCTCTTGAGACCTGTGGTGGTGTAATACTCTCCATGGCTCACGTTGTTTACACAAGAAGCCAAACTCTAAAGAAAAACAATCCAGCTTCTTCGCTTTTGCAGAAACTCTTCATTTCTGTCGTCACTTTCTCGGCCATTTGACAAAATCCATAAGAAACATAGCACAATAATTGAAGAAATACAAAAAATGATAAACTTTAATTTTTTTCCAAATTGATTTGGGGATGAACTTCTAGAGATTTAGGATTTTTTTCATGTTATTTTTGGTTGTAATTAGGGTTTGGTTAATTGCACTATTGTGATGAAGTTCTATTATGTTTAATAATAGTACTAATTGTTTTGCTAATTATTCTAAAATCTCACTAATTTATAACAAATATGAAACTTTACCCAGACGAAAAAAGAAGAAGAACCTAATTTTTTGTTTTTGTTTTTTGTTTTTTTAATATATTAAATGAAATTAATAATCAAAAACAAAATTTGTGTTGTTTTGCACACAAAAACGACGAGACAAAAATAACACATGTAGTTTTTTATATTTTTGACAAGTTCGTTAGTTTTCTAACATACACTAACGTGTCCACGTCGATGATATGCAAAAAAAACTAAATAGTGAATGAATTTTGAATTGGTATGATTGACATGCACAAAATTTGGGTGAAAGTTAATGTTGCAAAAATAAAACTTGATAGTTTATTTGCAGAAAACACATTACTAATAGAATTCTCAACTATATCACATTGTAGTTCCTACTCATCATTGTTATAAGCACCATTGTTTGTTAGTCTCAGGTAGAGAATTGGAGAAGGAGAGAGGCCAAGACGAATGTTTCACCGAGTTCTCCTCAGGATTGGTTATAGGCCTTATGGCTGTTAAAAATATGCAAATACGTGGCAAATAACATGTGGTCAGATTACAAAATGGAGACAAATTTTTGATGCTATGAAAATTCGTGAAATTTTGTCTTACAAAATATTAGTAACGAAGAAAAAGTTTGGAAAACAAATAACACATAATTTATCAGTTTTGCAAGAACAACATTTAGTGATGGAACTAGACGTGCAGTACATTAATAGTTTTCTTGGTATGTTTTTCATTCAGCAACTCATCACTATTTGATATATATTTTGTCAGTCTTAATTGTTATGGGTTTATGATGAGCTAGCGAATTTATAAGTGTTACTTATTTTGTAACTAAAATGAATAATAGGAAAACCGGTTTGACCGTCATACATATATGTTGCTTTCGGCTGGTTCGAGCTTGGTGGACTTATGATTTCTACTTTTCTTTTATTTTCTAATTTTTTTGGGTGTAAGTGGACTTAAAATTTCACATCGAGCTTGGTAGACTTATAATATTCACAACGACTATATTCTTTAATTTAGTTTTCCCCCTATAAAGTATCATACTTTTTTTTATCGGATTATACTATTCTATTGTGAAATTTCATGGATGTACATCAATTTTTTTTGTATGTATGTCAATTTATAATTGAAGAAATGTGTCTTCAATGTGTGATACTGCTGAGAGAATTATAGATTACAGATATTGCCCTAAAATTCATTTTGGATATTTTTTTTCTCTTTATCAGTCCACAATTCTTTTTTTTTGAAATTTTTTTACCATCTTCACTTTTAACGACTGGTTCATCCCAACAATTTTCGACAGTTGTCTATGTATCCTCATCAATACTCCAAATAGCATATCACATCTTTACCTTCCAGTGTTTGTACCTTGTGTCATCTAGCATATATGCTTTTGAATCGCCATAAGCTTTCGCGATGAGTCCATCTTTTGTCACATGATCTTCACATGTTATTGAATATAAACAACTCGGTTCAGATGTCCGCTTTGATACCAATTAAAAAAAGGAGATGCACACACAAATACAAGAATTTTCTAAACTCCAATGCACCAAGTTTCAATCTTATTAGATATCTTTAAGATGATTACACACTCTTACTTGGATTAACACTTTTAACCTAACAATGAATACACATGTTCACTGTAACTGAGTCCTATAACTCTCTAAAAACATAATAAAGTTTTTCTACTTTTTCTGAGTTTTTTACAGCTCACCTAAACTCTTAGACCTTGACTTCTATTTATACTCAAGGATCAAGTCTGATTCTATGTTATCGTAACTTGGATTGGAAGCTTCCAAATCTTTAAGATATCTTTCATATATTTTCACTTTGCAAATTGCTCGATCCTTAGCATCTCAAGCATAGAAACGCTTCTAACTTATCTACATCATCAAGCTTAGTCCACCAATTCCACATCAGTTTCAGTACACATCATCTTCTATTTGACTTTATGTACTGCTTTTGATAGAGATAACATGTTCATTGTTCCCACAAGTCGTGACATGATAAAACTTACACTATCACATACTGCAAGCAACAACAAATATCAATGAATCTATGAGTGTTGTTGATGAGAATTCCAAATAATGTTGTGGCACAGTAGATTAGGTCACATAGGTCAGAAAGGGTTACATGTACTGCTGAAGAAAGGTTTCTTTGGGAAAGATCATGTTTCAGAGGTTAAGTTCTATGAAGATTATATTACAGGGAAGACTCATAAAATCAACTTTAGTACAACTCTACATTTCACTAAGCAAAAACGTGATTATGTACATTCATGTTTATGTGGTTCTCCTAATGTTCCTCTAAGATTAGGTAAGTGTCAATACTTCATGACTTTTACAGATGATTGGTCCAAGAAAGTCTGGATATACTTTTTTAAGACAAATGATGAAGCATTTAATACCTTTTTGGGTGGAAGAAGATGGTTGAGACTCAGAGTGAAAGAAAACTGAAAAATATATGACTGATAATGGATTAGAATTCTGTAATAAGATATTTGATCAATTCTGCAAGGATGAGGTTGTAGTTAGACATAAAAATTGTGCATACACACCTCAGCAAAATGGCCTTAGCCAAAGATTATGGGTAGAAGCTGCATCCACCTCAGTATACCTAATAAATTGGCCTTCTGTTTCTGCAATTAACTTTGAAATCCTAGAGGAAAGATGTACACCGACATTACCAAATATGAAAGGTTTAAGAAGATTTGGATGCATAGTGTATGTTCACTCAGATGAAGAAAAACTAAATCCAAGAGCCAAAAGAGGAATACTTGTCAAATCTGAGAGCCAAAAGATATAATCATCATCAAGGCAAGAATGTAGTGATCAGGATACCAAATTGCCAGATATATACGAGAAGACAAATGATCTTACCTGCCAAGCTACAATATTACTTGACAAATGAGAAAGAACTAGAAGATTTATATGAGATAACATGTTATGCGTATCTGGTAACATAAGATGGTGGGAAACCCAAACCTACCAGTTACCAAGAAGCATTAGAAGATCTAGACAGTGATAAGTGGGTAATGGCATCATATGAAGAAATAAAGTCACTATTGAATAATAAGACATGGATTCTAGTTGATAGAGTTGCTACACAGAAACCTATAGTTTGTAAATGGGTTTTCAAGAGGAAAACTGGGATTAATGGTGTTGAAGCTCCCAGATTTAAAGCCAGATTAGTAGCTAAGGGATATTCACAAAAATAGGGCATAGACTACCAAGATATATTATCTCATGTTGTGAAGTATGTGTCTATAAGGCTTATGTTTAGTGTAGTTAGACTTTTTTGACATGGAACTACAACAAATGGATGTGAAGACATCCTTTTTGCATGGATATATAAAAGAAACTATATACATGGATTAACCCAAAGGCTATATTGACAAGAATCATCTAGATAAGGCATGCTTATTGAATAAATCATTGTATGGTTTGAAATAATCTCCTAGGCAATGGAATAACATGTTCAATGAGTTCATGCAGTTAAATGGCTATGAGAGAAACCAAATGGATAATTGTGTGTACTTCAAAAGAATTTAGAGTGAAGAATACATCTACATGCTGTTGTATGTGGATAATATTATGATAGCTCCAAAGAATAAGAGGCAAGTCTATGAATTAAAAGTTTTGATGAGTTATGAGTTTGATATGAAGGATCTTGGTGAAGCCAAGAAGATACTTGGGATGGAAATTTCTAGATATAGGACAAAAAGTACATTTACTATCTATAGTGAAGGTTACTTATTAAAATTCTTAAGAAATTTTTAGATGGATTAATGCATGTATGTAGCAACACCTATGGGAATACATTTTAAGCTTATGTCGGCTACATATGATGAAGTTAGGTTGCAGAGTTAGTCTATAAGATGTATTCCTTATCAGAGTGCAACATGTAGTTTGATGTATGCAATGATAAGGAGTAGGCTAAATTTACCTTATGCGGTAGTTTGGTTTGTAGATTCATAAGTAAACCACTCAAAAAGGATTGACAAGCATTGAAATGGATTCTCAGATATGTTAATGGTTCACTCGGGATAAAGCTATGCTATAAGAGTGAAGGAGAGTTCATAGATAAGAGAAGATCCATTTCTGGTATGTTGTTCACAGTTGGAGGGAATGTTATAAGCTGGAAGTCGAATTTACAGAAAGTTGTAGCTTTATCTACAACAGAAGAAAAGGATATCTCTTTGACTAAAACAACAAAAGAAGTTGTATGGATTAAGAGTTTGATAAATGAGTTAGGCTTTAAGTAGGATTCATTGAGTATGTATTGTGATTCTCATATTGTTATAGCACTGACCAAGAATGCAGTTCATCACGAGAGGACAAAACATATAGCAGTGGAATATCACTTCACCAGAGATTTGATAAGTGATGGATTTATTCAAATATTGAAAATAATTTTTTCTTATAATCCTACGGATATTTTCACAAAGGTGTTACCTGTGGAAAATTTTGAAGAAGCTTTGGATTTGCTCAGAGTTACTAAGAGTCATTAAGGATCTTAGGCTCAAATACATGCCAAGTGGTTTACTCATAAGTTCAAAAGTTGAATGGGTTTATTCCGGAGCAGTGACTGAGTATATTCAAGATCTAGCGATGGAATCCAACTGCAAGCTAGATCAAGGCATTATGGACAAGGTGGCAATTTGAAGAAATGTGTCTTTAATGTGTGAAAACTCTATGTGAGAGAATCTAAACCATTTAGAAGGTTCAACTCAGTTTATCAACAAGCTATAAGGCTCTAGACACGTGTACGGCTAAAGTTACATGAGGAGGATCGAAGAAGGTTAAGCGTTAGGTTGTTAGGGTTGTTCTCATCTTATCATCTCGTTGTTGTCGATTCGAGTTTGTAATCGAAGAGTTGAGAGAAGCTTTGAGTGATCTTGTAAAGAAAGAAAAATAAACATTGATCTAGTGGATTCCAGAGAAGTATTTTCGGCGAAACATAGGTTCCTCGTTTGAGAGCTGAATTCGTATAAAAACTCGGTGTTTTTACTTGTTTTCGTTCTTTGTATGTTCAATTTGTGAATATGAGATATCAAAAGAGAGTTCGATTACGTTCTAGATCGTACAATAATAAAAAAAAAATCTTTAACGTGTTAATAATATTGTTTGACTCTATTTATCGTTAAGTAAAGTTTTGAAAAAGTTATAGTTTTGTATTCATCATAGAAGATAAGGGGGTTTTGATTCCGGTACCGGGTATCCTATGCACAACAGATTGAGTATCAAAAATAAGTTAGATAAATAGTACATAACTAGTTAATACGGTAAGATGAGCTCAAAGAGATTGATAGTGATCTAGTTAGAAAGGTGAATATTAGACGGTCGGTGATCAAGAATTCAAGATGATACAAAACATGTGGAATATGACTTATTCAAGGATCATCAAGACGATCATCTTTATATCATACAATCTATAATGTCAATGGCGTTTTTAGCCTTATTAACTGGTTAGTTCGATCGTGATCCTGACTAAAAATTACTATACATTAAATATATGTTTGTAAAAACATTGCATAATGTTTCAAATAGTTTGAAACAGACTTGTAAGGTATAAAGATATTTTCATGTACTAATCATGCATAGATATTTATTTATACCAGTTTTTGTTTGTTTGGTTAAACTATGTTTTAAAAACTCTTTGACTACTTTACATGCATTGAATTTACAATTTTTTCAAGTTCTATGCATGTAAAGTAGTTTCTAAAACTGTTTTGATAATTTTTCTCTATTAATATAGATGCATTATATTTTAGCGTAGAAATATAGAATCAATCTGAATAATAAACATTTGTGAGCTTTGTTGAATGAATGTGCATATTTAATTTTTTTCTGGATCATAATGACTTGAATTTAAAGTAATTAGTTTTGGATCATGGTTTTGCATAAGTATGTTGAGAATGTCCAATAAGATTAACATTGTGATACTACATTTTTTTTATTGTCATTGCCCAGTGCTATACTAGTCCTTTTACAAGTATATCATAATTCTGTTTAAAAAAGAAAAAAATTTTGCTCTTCCAAAATATTAGGAACAAATGAAGGTTTGATTTTCCCAAACCCAAGTAAAACCCCGAAAAAAAATTAATACCAAAAAATATATATGATAATAGTAGTAGATTGTTTTAAAAAAGGCAAAAAAAGATTTCCTGACTATTTTTTCCGAGATAGTTGAGAAGCGCGTGAAGTACACGTCCAACAAGTAGTGGTGGAAGAGCGAGTGAGGGAACAAAGAGAACAGAAAAAAGCCTAGAGACGTACCACACCGAATTATAAATGGCGGCAAATCCTAGGTTGCTTGCCACGTTACTACTAGCTGTAAAATGGTAAGATTTTAACTACCATATGTATTTCTTCAAGATATTTTCCTCTAAATTGATTTACATTTATAGAAATAAATATATAACTTCCTAAATCATATATTTTCTTTCCTTTTAGTTTTTTGTTGTCACCATTCATCTCCCACAGTCAATACTAATTGATATTTAGTATGGAATTTTTTTGAAAAATAACATTTATGAAATTTTTTGAATTTATATTCCAACAGTTGTAAAACTCTAATGTACGTGACAAGTTGAAAATGTTTAGATGACCGAAATTAGCCTCCACAATAATCTTTAATTACTTATACATGTCGGTCAAAGCTAGTGGAGTGATCACAACTAATTAAAAAACTTGTTGAAAAGTAATTTATTAATTATTATTATAAATTATTGTTAAAAAAAGTAAATAAAAAACCGGGACCGGGTATCTTGGGGTTCACGTGACATGAATCCCGAAGTTCGAGACTGGAAGCCACGCGCTGACTCAGCACATATCGGAAGGAGCCAAATATCTAATATTGCCACGTGTCACCATGAGACTTGCTCTCATGAATGCGGCGTCCCGTAATTTGAAACGCCATTCGTATTCCGAAACTACCCCCGAATTTGGTAATTAACACCAAAAATACCACTGGTGGAGGAGCGGAAAAGAACAGGTTCGACAAGGAAAAAAATCAAAAGTATTAAATATATTCGTATTTGGAATTGTATTGTTTTATTATTAAAATAAATTACGGCTAAAACCCCGAACAAATCCTATAAATTAGGATTTTAAGAGTGAGTTTGAGAAGGTCTTCACATTGCAAATCGCTAAAATCACTGTTTCAAAACTCGTTTTCTCTCTCTCACCCACCAAAGAAACAAAGAAAAAAAAATCTTTTGGTTTTCTTTTTAAAATGTCTCGTGATAAATCTCTCAAAGTTTGTTGTTTCTTTTGATTCTCTCGAAATCTCTCTCAACAAACCCAGAAACTTTCCGTGATTCGCAAGTTCTTCTTCCTTATTTAAAACCTTTCATTTCCTCTTTTTTTTTTTTTCATTTTGATGCGAATATTTTGAGAGGTGTAAAAAATAAAAATAATGGACGAATACATAGATTTCCGACCATTGAAGTACACAGAGCACATAACATCAGTCACTAAATACACCAAAAAGTCACCGGTAAATCTCTCCGGTGAACTTCGAGCCGACTCAGTGAAAATCGTTCGTGTTTGTGTAACCGATCCTGACGCTACAGATTCATCAAGTGATGAAGAAGAAGATTTCTTGTTTCCTCGCCGGCGAGTCAAGAGATTCGTTAACGAGATCAAAGTTGAGCCAGGCTTTAATAACATCACCGGAGTTTCAATGAAGGAAAGGAAGAGACTCTCCGATGAGACTCAATCTCCGGCGTCGAGTCGTCACCGTCCTCTCAAGGTCTCAACCTCTTTCGGCCAAAACGTGAAGAAGTTCCGCGGCGTTAGACAACGGCCATGGGGAAAATGGGCAGCGGAGATTCGAGATCCAGAACAGCGCCGGAGGATTTGGCTTGGAACTTTTGATACGGCGGAAGAAGCTGCCGTGGTTTATGATAACGCTGCTATTAGACTCCGTGGACCGGATGCTTTAACAAATTTCTCAGTACAGCGTCAAGAAGAAGAAGACGAATCAGAACCGGAACCGGTTATTGATATTAAACCGGAAAGCAACATTACAACAACAGCAACATCGTGTTCTGAATCAACTGAAGACTTTCAACATCTTTCGTCTCCTACTTCTGTTCTCAATCTCCAATCAGAAGAAATACAACCGTTTAAATCGGCTAAACCGGAAATGGAAATTTCAGATACACCATGGTGGCATACCGGGTTTAGCACCGGTTCAGGCGAATCGGATGATTCGTTTCCGTTGGATACTCCGTTTCTCGACAACTATTTCAACGAATCACCACCGGAGATGTCAATATTTGATCAACCAATGGGTCAAATATTTTCAGAAAATGATGACGTCATGTTCAACGACATGTACGTGGATAATGAGAGTATGGACATTGGAGATGAGTTAAGTATCAAAGATATGGGTTCGATGTTCAGTGATTTTGATGATTCATTGATATCAGATCTATTGGTCATTTAAGATGGGACGAAAAAATCGTCAGCAAATATCTATGATGCGACTGAAATTGTGGTGTTTTTAATTTATTTCTTGAGTCTTTTTATTTTAATCATTTAGATTTTGTCAGGAGCTTGTAAAACAGTTTTGGAGAAATAGTGGAAAAATAGTTAATTAATTTTTGTTCTAATTAATTAATTAATGTGTTATTTAGTTGCACGAACGTGTTTAATTATTTAAATTGGAAAAGCCAAAGTGGCATTCTCTTTGTAAAGTCATACTACGAGGCGCAAGTTACGGTCTTGGCGGTGAAGTGAGAGGTGTTGGGTTTGGTCTGTTGATGTTTTCGTTCAGGCTTAAACCATAAGAGAATAGCTGAAGAGGTGTTGTGTTTTTTACATTTTAGTAGTTATGTTGGCAACAATACTGATTTAAAGAAATATGTATATGGGATTTCATAAGTAACAAGGATTTTAAGATCATTGTAAAGAGACAGCCTTTGACCGGCGTATGTCAAAAACTCTCTCAACCTTAGCCGACAAACACTCTCCTTCCGATCTCCCTTTTCGGCGAATGGTTTATCTCACTGCCGCCTGAAAAGACGACGCTCGCGAGATCGGCCTTTTGGCTTCCTCCTGCTTCTGGATTCGGCGTCGGTTGCTTCCGGCGTATCTCGGCGGGCCAGGTTGCGATTCCTCTAGGGTGAGATTGTCAGATTGCTACCTAGCGTTTCTTCTTCTGCTTGGACTAGTAGAGTATCACAGTACAAAAGATGTACTAAATCTTTACACTTTGCCGGGAGAAATAATAATGAATATTTGCAGGATTATGAAATTTGTTGACTTTTTCTTAACTTTTATTATTCTAGACTAGAATAAAACTCTCTATACTTTATTGTAATTGTTCTAATTAGTACCAAAAGTAACCTATATGTTTATTGAAGATTTTAGTTATATATATATATAGCTTTCATTTCAATATCCATATTTTGAGAATTGTGTTTTACGAATAAAATGCACAGTATCATAATTCCAATTATTATAATTTAATAAACTTAGAAAATGAGAGATATATAACTAATTTTTTAATAACAAGTGTTTTTGAATATAACTTATTAAAATCGTGAAACTAACACAACGTTTGTTAGGAATATAAGAACATCTAAACCAAATTAACAATAATCTAGAGTATGCTAACGGCACGTAGGGTTGGGAATTGGGTATGCGGTTTGCGGGTTTTGCGGGGTTTGGCCAGTGTGAAGTGGGTATGGGCTTTTAATTTTGAGTCTATATTTTAGCGAGTTTCGTGAGACTGGTTAGGATTTTTTGCGGGTTAGCGAGTAAACCCTGAAGGTATCCGTATAAAAAAAATATTGCGGATTTAAGATTTACTTGCGGGTTTATACGGGTTTATGCGGGATGGGTTGGTTATGTAGGATTTTTTTTTGCGAGTAAACCGCAGGGCCCGCAGGATATTGCGGGACGGTTATGAGATTCGTTTTAAAAACCCACTTTTTAGCGGAGCGGATTTGGATTTTATAAATTTTTTGTAATGTCCACGAATTTTTTGCGGGACGGGACGGGTCGGCCCGCCAACCCAACCCTAACGGCATGGCATGGTGGAACCACGCTTCTATTTTTTTGGCTTCTTAATTGAAAAAAATCTATAAATTTGGTGGTATTGTTTTCATTGGTAGAACTAACATATTTCATTTTTTTCATCTGGAAATGATTTTGTTCCGAAAACCATTAAATTTGTTAGAAATTCATTTCATATAGCCATTTTTAACCTTTAAGTGATTTGGCTAAAGGTAACTGTATTTACATAGTTTATCTTATGAATTTGTGTAGGTGATGTCAGGTGTATTATTGCTATATTATATTTTTTGTTTTATAGTTTTTGGAAGCAACTAATGTGTTTTCATATTCGTCACATTTGTGGAAAAATTGATTAACAGAGAATAGTTAGTTATCCTACCTTGTCGTGACTGATGAGTATAACCGTTGTGAAGTCCTTTCAAAAGCAGATGTAACAGAGAGAAAGAAAGTAGGCGTACATATTACAAAGCACAAAAATCAAAGTTTTACAAAGCATTTAAACAGACATTTTGAGCTACTATGTAGTCTACAGATTTTTGTATGGTATACTCAAAATCAAACCCATATTTTGATCAATCTACATTTTAAATATGAGATCGTACATTCTTAACGAGATTATAAGTTAATGTTGCACTTTCCAAACATAATAATTGTAAACCATTGAGTGAATAAGATCAAATCCGGAACTCAACAACAGTCAATAACAAATTTATTATCCGAGATTTTCTAATTCAAAATTTAAGACTCTAGTCTAAGACTATTTCGCAATCTGTTTGTATATTAGTATATCGTTTTTATGTTGCAGTAAGAAAAAGTTACATATGCCGTAGGCTCATAGACTAGCTATGTCTAAGAGCATTTCCGGATTTAGTTTCGACCTACATAGCATTATGTCGCACTATATAAACACCAATAATATATCAATTATCAAAGTAATTGAGATTTGTAACTGTCTCTTTTATCTAAGTCCAACTTCTAACTTTCTTTTGGTCTGAACTATCTTTGAACTTACTGCTGCGTAGAAGATTTTGGACGTCGCTTTTTTCTTCTTACGTGTTGGTTTGTTGCCTTCTTGCCGGTTGGTATATTTCTTAATATTAATAACTAATGAAAAGTATAAGAATTTATTTGAAAATGTCGGAGAAAAGTAGGTGACACTCATGACATAATTCAAAAAATAATTTACGTGGAAAAAAGTTAAGCACACACATAGACCTTAATGTTTATATCACATTTAATACAATCTATATTTGTATTTATTTTTCTTCACATGCATAAATTTAAAATACTGATAAATTTGGTTTTGTAAAAGAGAGTAATTAAATTACTATTTTTGGCTTTCGCTTTTGTGACGTGAAAGGACATTGTCCCAAGAGGGTTTCAGCAAGGTTACCACTTGGTCTGTTATCGCCGAGACAGAGACATACGTACGCCTCATTCGGTTTCCAATAATATACCATTTTTGTTTTTGCTTTATTTTTATTTATTTATTTGAAAGTACCATTTTCTCTTATCTTTTCCACCATTCTCCAAAAGAGACAACATTTGAAAAAAATAAATATTGTTCAGGAAAAAGAGAAAATAAAAAGAAAGATTACAGGGGAAATTGGTGAGATAAAAGACTTGAGGAGGTTAAAATAATAAATATTAAAATTGGATATAGCCGAACTAAGTAGAAAGGTAGGTGAACCTCGATGGTGGTATTGTACGATGGACCGTCGCTTTAGGAAGATTTTTTGATCAAGACAAGCCAGCTTAGAACGAATGAGCAGCTGAATTTCCTTAGTTAAACACCGGACCTGTCTAGAAGAAGATCCATGGACTCTTGCATTTCTTTATTTCCACATAGTATACACGGTTGCATGAGTGATAAGAGCGCATATCGTATTGAGCTTTGGGAGGTTAAAGGCAGACCTGACTCAATGAGTAATATCCTGAAGAGATGATGATGGCGCCAATGATGGATGATTGAAGAAGCTGGACCAGATCTCGGCAGAGTAAGAACAATCGAAGAACATGTGGAGTGATGATTCCGTAGCAGAGTTACAAAGGACACAAAGCGGAGATACTTGAAGTGTCCAACTGATTAAGCGATCCATTATTGTCACACGATCCCTCATTAGTATCCAAATATGAAGGTATGTTTTGGAATTCTTTGAGGAAACCACACCTCTTTACGCCCAGCAACTGAAGGGAGTGGTGGATTAAGAGCATCCCACGTTTTAGCTGAAGAGAATTGGCCTGGGGGTGAGTTGAATGAGGAGTCCTAGCCCCATCCAGTCATCAGGTCCGGCCCTGACCTAAAACCCCATTAAGTAAAGATTTTAGACATCACAATATATATATTAAATATTGAAAAAATGAGTTGTAGTGTAGTGGGTTTTGTCTGATATATAGACTAAAGGTGACTGAGTTCAAGGCTTCTCATATCTACAACTGTTTTTTCTTCTTTTGGACTTTAGTCATCAATTAGTCTTGGACCGGCCCTGCAGTCATCATGCCAAAAGAATATAAAGGTTCTTGAGCCTAGTTGAACTGAGATAAAGAGCATTCTCTTCCATAACCAACTCCCTGATCTTTGGGTTGGTAACTCCCAAAACAATATGCCCCTAATGAGGTTTTCTTTCACCCACGACACCCAAAGTGAACTAAAGATTTGATGCCACGGCTTCGGTCTCCTAAACCTCAACCCTTCAGCCGACTTAGGAGTGTAAATTGATTCCCATGATAGTTTAGCACTTCCAGCCGAATCTGGAACACCATTCCATAAAACCGCACCACACATACACTTTAAAGCTTCCAAACACTTGTTAGGCAAGAGAAGTTAATGATACCATAGATGACCGACTGATAATTGATACATGCCCGCAAATGATAAGAGGCGTACCACCTAGGAGGACATTTGCTTTCTGACCTTGTCTAAGAGTGGTTAATAATCCTCTGGCCTCAACTAATGAGAAAGAAGCGGAAGCCCAAGATAACATCCCGGTAGGTCTCTCTGGACAAGCCCATAAGTTGTCGCAAGCTCCCTAGATAGATGTTGGTTGCCTCCGTCAATAAAAACCCGTGACTTAAGAAGGTTAACCTGATTCAAGACATCTAAAATACCCTGAAGAGATCCTTGAGAACCATAAAAAATACCAATACATCATCAACAAATGAAAGTGAGTTACCAAAGGGGAATGACAACAAGGATGAGGCTGGAAGGAGTTCATGCTGGCTGCTGAATCAAAATTCTTAGATAATAAATCCATAGCAAGCACAAAGAGAGATGAGGAGATCGGATCTCCGTGGCGCATACCTCTTTTACAAGGAAGAACCCGACCAATTCCCCATTAAGAGCCACTGAGTAAGATGTAGTTGAAATACACTCTCTAAACCATCTAATAAACTTGACCGGGAGCTCAAAGGATGTAAGTGTGTTGAGAATGAACGTCCACTCTACTTTGTCATAAGCTTTTGAGATATCAATCTGGAAACAACCCTTTGTTGTAATTCTCTGCTTGTGAAAGTCTGAGACTAACTCCGAGACTAAGAGAACATTATCACAGAGGAGTCTACCTGAAATAAAGCCTATTTGATTATTTTGCACTACATCAGACATAAACAGTTTAAGACGCTGCCAAAATCTTTGATATTATTTTATAAACTGTGTTGCAACATGAAATGGGTCGAAACTCGGTCAATAGTTCTGCTCCTATGATCTTGGGAATAAAGGATAGAGCAGTTGCATTGGCTTTACGCAAGAGTCTTGAGTTAGTGAAAAAGTCGACCAAAATTTTAATTAAATCAGCCCCCACTAAGGTCCAAGAATCCATGAAAAACTCGATTGAAAACCCATCAAGCCTAGGTGCTTTGTTCCGAGACATGTTAAAAACTGTAGTTGTAATCTCCTCAGGAGAAGGAATGGCTAGAAGACATGAAGATCAGGGGAAACTTGAGATGTTTTCCATCACATAAAGGAAGAGAAGGGAGAATATTCTCGTCGGTGGGCGAGAGCACGCCAACGATGGTGATAGTCGAACCCTAGATCGCTTTTTTATCGCGTTTTGAGGAGAGAGAAAAATGCTGGTTCTTGATTACGCTACGATACCTTTCAATAGTTTTCATCTTGTTCTTTTATTCAATAACATTTCAATTATATAAGGGGGGAGAGAGAAGTTAGAGAGAGAATTCTCTCTGCTTCTCCTTTGAACAGAGATCGATTAAATCTTTCTTCTTTCTCTCTTTCCTTCGTCTCATCCCAAATCTTATGTGGTTTATGGATAGTTTTTCATATATTTTCATTTTCTGTTCTTCAACAAACCATTCCATTCCAATTACTTCAATTTTTCTCATCGCCATTGTTAATTTGCAAAATTTTCCAACCGTTGGCAACGGTTTTGTTTGGTTTGATAGAGACGAACGTGCATCTGTGGAGTAATTCGGTTGTGAACGGCCTAATCCTTATGAGGATCCCATTCTGGGTACAAGATATGGGCATACTGTTGAAGATTTTCACCCATCGAAAGTCATGTCGGTTGGTCGACAGTTTGGCGATGGTTCAACCAGATTTTCGCTGAGCAAAAGCCGTAGAAGTGATTTTCCAAAGTGGAAGGTGAACGATAGCAATCTAACGTAAAATTGTTGAAATGCTAACGTGCGCGAGAAATCTTTACAAGAAGTTTCTATGTTGACGGTTTAAAATAGATAATATTTTATCATTTATATTTACAGTATCTCTCATTAAGTATATAAATCTTTATTCGGTGTTTTTCCTAATAGTGGATCTACCGGTTTGCTAGTCTTTATGGCATTCAATATCCTCAGACGCGGATTTGGATTGACAAAATGTTTTATCATCGTAATGGTCAAGACATGACGCGTTGGTGGAAATCAATGATAACCCTATCTTCGGTTATGGTATAAAGTTTTCGGTGATATCCGTGTTTGGTCAGATTATAGATGAGACTTTTCGTTATATTTTTATGGTTGTTTCATGTTTATTCTATTTGTTGTATTATTAATAAAAAAGTTCAAAAAAAAAAATTCAATTATCACCTTTCCACTCCTAAGCCTTTTATTTCGAATGATCACACCATCATTAGTCATTACCCACATGATATATATATATATATATATATATATATATATTATAGATCCTGCTGATTATAAAATATTAACATCTATCAGAATAGTTGTAGTAGAAAAAACAAAAGTTTTGGCTCTGTTGATTGTGTTAGATACATAATCTACGATGATCGTAAATCTCGATATTAGTTTGTATTCCGGCCATAAATCAAGTTAGGAAGAAGATGTTTTCCTTTTATTACAATTCTCAGTTTGATTTATCCTTAAATGTAGCCATCACCGATTCACCATGATATTTGAAACTGGGGAAGAACTCGTTCAAGTATGGATTTTTGATATTTTATTTTATGTTTTACATGTATAGTTTCGGTCGTGTGTGAATCATATACTTTCTTCCAGTTCAGTTCTTGATCCATTGATGGACTATTCTGAAAATTTTGTTAATTTTGTCGACTAAATTTACAAATTTTTAGTATTAGTTTTCAATATTTCACTTATCATATTTGAATTAAATATTCTAAGAGGAGTCTGACAAAAAAAATTGTGTACTTTAATAAATTTAAATTGAAGTACTATATTATCCATAAATTTACCAAAAGAAAAACTGTTAGAAGTTAAACCATGTAACAGTCATGATTATTTCTATTAATCTCGAATTAAAACTAACATATCCGTAATCGAGTGATTAAGGCTGTCCTTGTGTTTGTAATTCTTCATAATAAGATAATATATATAAATCCATACATGCACATAGTATATTTGTATCTATGATGCATGCTTGATAAGGATGTCTTAAATTAGTGATAATTCAAGTATATTATAACATCACGGAAGCTTAGGATCATGATGTCTCTCTACTCACGTGAGTCCGTGTTCGTTACATTCAATTTTTTTTCTTCCATTTCGTACTATTTTCAATGAATATATTTCCCTTTTTGGAGTATCGAAAAAGTCACAATATGCAAGTTGGTTAGTTAATTTTTTCTTATCAAAATTTCCTACACTTTGAGGTAACTTTTTTTCACTTTTCAAAATTACTTTGAGGCATAAATGAGGCATTTTAAGCTTTAAGTTTTGAATCCTCTTTATGTAATTAATATTAATATTATTGCTTACCGTTTGTGTGATCGTGGTTTCTCGTCCACAGTCAAAAGGCTCAAAACAACTAACCGTGGTGTAAAACATAATACCGGAAATTTATTTTCTTAAGATCCTAACTTCGATTCGAAACAGGAAATACTGGAAAATGTATATTTGATATTTCAAAAACTGTTAGTGTACAAACAATGAAAGAAAGAAAAAAAAACTTTAAAACATACTAACGAAACGTGATAATGAACAGACATTGGTCAAACACTTTAAACCGAACATATTTGTTGGCATGATGAGTAGCAACATAGACCCCGACCTCATTGATCACTTAAGAACCGTTTCATATATATATGGCTGATTCAGCTCGATGGAGTCTTGGAATTCCGTTGACGCTACATATATATAACATATATTTTATAGTAATAACAAAACGGTAAACTTATATTCAGCTAAATTTGTTTACGAAATCTACAAAAGCGCGAAGTTAACTCAACCGGTTAGAAGAAAATTATGCTTGTTCTGCTTTGTACGTATTTAAATATGGTATATATTATAAAGATGATGTTAACACTATTAAATGACATTTCCATCCATTTTTAAAACCAATAAAAATGACATTTCCCTCTTTATCATGTTTTTATGGATATTCTATCTGCTATGATGTTGGTCCACTTAAATATTTGTAGTAAAACTTAATAGAAAAAAACCATCGAGTTTTACTTTTCTTACAAAATCTATCATTAACTTAAAGTTGTGCTAGTTAAGTTATGAAATCAAAAATCACCTATTATATACCCTCTGCTCATATCGCCAACGTTAGACGTTGTCACGTTGATGTCGTGTTATAAATAAATTATATGATGTTTTTAATTAGACAAAACAACATAATTTTTTTTACCAACACAACATGATTGTTTTCACTCGTCACACTGTTATTGATATTTTTGAATTGAAATTTCTCATTTTCACATAATTTATCATTTTTAAATGATTATTGAGATTTTTTTTTCTAGAACGACCCAAAGCTCTCATCTTTGATTCTCTTTCTCAAGTTCTTGAGATTTAAAGAGTAACCCATTCTCATATGCTTCTTCTAAATCTTTTCTAAGCTTATCTTCATACACTTTACTAATCACTGAAGCTTTTCTTCTAACATCAATTGATGAATCAGATTCATTTCTTCTTAGACTCTTACTCTTATCCAAGATTAGAACGTGATGAATTTGCTTCTAGAGTGGAAAATGCATTACTCTCAATTTCAAAAGCTTATCTTTTCCAGAGATTTAAGAGAGGAAACAACCAAAAAAAGGTTTCAAATTATCGATAGAAGATTAATTGAACCCAAAAACTGCATAATTGAATCCACAAATTAGATCTTCAGTGCTGCTAAGATCCTGATTTGAACACGATTCGTGGATTGTGCATCAGTTATACATGTGAATCTCATTAACATGTTGTAATACAGGATCAGTGCTGCTAAGATCCTGATTTCTCTGCAATGTTCGATCTTACATATCGTTCTTCTTAATTATATCTTCGATTCGTTCTCCATCTGTTTCAATTTAGTTCTGGGTATTGATTTTTCAGAATAATTGTTTGAAAAATGATGAACTTTATTTCCTTTATTCAATGTTCTCTTTCGGATCTGATTAGAGCTTTTGATCTACAGGCTTAGTATTTAATCTGATTAGAGCTTTTGATCTACATGCTTAGCAATCAAAACGCTGATTAATCTGAATGGTGGACCTACATAGGAGTGATAAAAGGATTAAGAAGCAAAGTCTCTAAAAAAATGTTATTAAAGGTATTCACTAAAGATATGGGATTTCGAATATTTTAGTCATATGATCATTTGTTCTAGCGTTTTCTTTCTTGTTTTTTAAATTGTTTATTTTGGTTGTATGGCGAGAAGTGAATATTTGTCTTTAATAAAATCTAAAATCGATTATACTTAAATCAGTAGTAGCAAAAAATGGACATAACTCACATTAATTAAGAATGAACCACTATAAGGTGTATGATTAGATTTTTAATCATTTTCTAAGAGTCGAATTTAAAATCCAAAATTTAACAAACATGAAACATCCACATCGATTGAAAGTTCTTTTTGGTGGCAATTGCAATTAATATACACACCACATTTTTTTAATATAAAATTAGAGTCAAATTTCTGTTAAAAAAATCTTTGATTAATTTAAAGCTTTGAAGGACACATTAGAAATTGACAAACGTGAATGCCCCGATTGAGCTGGCCTTTTAGGTAGGCTCATATAAGCCTGCAAAGGAGGCTCACATTTTGTCATTTTTTGTCACACTAAAGTTCCATACAAAGCTCAAAAACATTTAATTTAATTATTTATTTTCTTATTACGTAGATACACATATGTGTGTGTATATATATTTTAAATCACACACACATTTATACGTAATAAATATATGTTCTGCCCGCATAGTTCCACCAGAAATAGACAATAAACACATCGACCATCTAACTTTTTAATAAGCACCGTTCATGCATGATACAGATATGACATATAATCGATTAATTAATGTCAATCCCATAGGGAAAAAACAGGCACTACTTGTATATATGAAACTAGCTAGAGTCTGATAATTGTCTGGTGTCTAGTTTTTTCAACTTTTTTTAAGTACCAAAAACAAAACCGACCTTTTAAGTTTTGGGGACGAAGAGCATAACATATTAAATTGAATACAATTTTTTTGTCTTTACAGATTCAAAAATAGTACATAGCTGTAGATATATAACACATACGATGAAATTTATACTACACAGTTTTGCAATTTTTAATATACTTTTTGGTTTGGCAATAACAAAACAAATAATATATACTTTTGGGTCAGGTTGCATGGACTGTGGAGGTCACAGAGCCGTCTTGCTACAGACGCTGTGGCTATATAACTTTAAATCCTTTTTTTTTTAATTTCCATCATACAGCCAATCTGCCTTTTTTCTTTTTGCTTATTTACAGAAAACTAAACAAACAAATTGAAGTCATGCATGCGTCTTCACTCTTCATGTATGCTCACTGCTCAGGATTTTGCCAAAAATTATACTTTCAGAAAAAAGATTTATGAGTAAGGGCTCGATAGAATGCGTGATTAGTAAGGGAAGGCATTACAAATTTTATCCAAAAAAGAAAAGATAAGGGAAGGCATTGCAAGGGATAAATAGATGCCTCGGTTATTCAAATCGAATCAAACTTAAAAAGAAAATTTCAATCACCATAAGCTAGAATATTAAAACCCATAGTTAATTTCGGATGAACTTAAAGAAGTTTTTCACAAACCGAACTAACAAACTCTAAATAGTATGTATACATATGTAGTCAGATGTTATTTTGCTTCGGTTTTTAAATAAAATGTTATTTTGCTTCTGTCCGTGCGTTGAGCCGCAATTTAGTCTTCATGTGATGGAAAATCACACTAATTTAATTGGTCTAACGAAAAGGTTGCACCTTTCCACATGCATATTCCATGTCATTTTTCAAATTTTTCACTGGTCGAAAAACATATAATTTCCAACGATTTAATTGGTTAAAGAACTAAAAGATTTTTTTTTTGTCAACGAACTTTATAATTTAATTTATCGGTTTTGAATTTCTCCATCAACGGAAAACCAATCAGACACCGATGTGTTTACATAGGAAAAATTAAAACTTCGTGTTCTTGCACATTTCACAAGTTGATCCGCACGGAAATTTTCACAACGTGGAATGTGTCTAATAGTAAAAGTCGTAAAAATTTCCTTAACTAATAGGAAATCACTCAACTCTGATGAAAAAGACGGCCAATCCTCCAGATTTGTCGTCATATCAATAAGGTCTGCACAATCCGTAACGTAAAAAACGTCGATCAATGGAATTTCTGCCAGACACTTCATTGCCCAAGAGAGAGCTTCTAACTCTGTATGCAGAGGAAAAAGACACCTTCGGGAGCCTTTCATGCCAACGTGTAGGACTTCATCGCCCTTAGTGACTATCCATCCTTGTCTACTTCTGCTATTCGATCCATGCCATGAACCGTCCGTAAAGCATAAATAGGAGTCTACCGGTAGTCTCTCCTCTTATTCCTCCCCTTCCAATCCTTTACTCATTTCCTCATTCGTGTTTGCTCTTCTCCAGGCTTCTTCTTCTTGGGAGGCAATGTTCAGTGTATCGCTCGGGTGCTCATTGAAATCTTCAAATATCTTTCGGTTTCTTGTTTTCCAAATATACTATATTAACCATGAAAAAACTCTTAGGCTCTCCTCATCTGCTCCGTACTCATTTCCTCTCCAATACAAGTAATCCAAATTGGAAAACCAAGAATGGGAAGAGAAAACATCTGAAACTGAAAAAATCTTAGATATGGCCCAAACTTGTCTTGCCAGAGAGCAGATGAACATCATATAATTAATTGTTTCTTCTTCCGCTCCATAACTGGATAAATCTTATTTTGGTTAACATGTCGATAGAAGAGACGTTGGTAGGAGACCAAGAACTAACAAGTTAATAGGCTATAGTGACTAAAATGTACCGTGTATGAAGTATGAACATATACGCAATTCTTTATCCAAAAAAGCATATAAGCAATTCATCGAGCTTAAATATGGAGTCTCAATAATATAAAGCTTTTAGGATTGTTTTCCGCAAGTGGGTTAATTTTAGCCGCAATTCATTTATTATTTGTTTATTTGTTTTGTGTTAGAAGCTGTTATGGTCTCCTGTCTGGTGTCTATTCAAAATTTATGTTTTTCAAGATCTTCCTTCTGAAATTTGTTTTACCTTCTTGAGATTTGTATATCTTTGTAGAGTCATGCTATATCTTTTCTTTTACCTTTTTTGTCGGTAAAATATGTATAACGTTGTAAATACTAAATAGTATACACAGAAAGAGTACGTTGACTAATCAAAGCAGCTACTGACTACTGTGAATGTTATAGTGACAGGTGACGTACTCTGAAGCCATGGGATTTTCTTGTCCTGAACCATATCACAGCTTTTGATATGTATTTTTGTAAGTAGTCACACGATGTCTCGAGTTTAAATTTGGGTTTGGGGTAGATGTCGACATGAAAATGGGCCCATATTCTCAAATAGAAAGTTTAAGAATAATTCGCTCCGAACGATTGTTAGATAATTGCGAAATTGACAATATGGGTTTCTTACCCTAATATATATATATATAAAATTAAATAACATTATATGTATTTATTGTGCTAAAATATATATGTATATATAATTAATATGTATTTGTATAAAACATGGTAAGTAAAATGCATGATAAAATTACAATCTTTATAATGCAATAGATTTTCATACAATAAATTAATACTCTACATAAAATTTTTTATGTAAATATCTAAAATAATAAATATCTTTCTCATTTTCAAAGACAATTATAAATACATGTATATATACTTTACTAATAAGTTATATAGTTTTGTAACATGTTAAACTTTTCTTATATTATATAAATATAAAAATGTACCACTAATTTTTTTAACATGTTAACTAAATTATTAGATGTTAAATATCATATGGTTTAACGTGTTACAATAAAACATAACTCGTGATCTAAATATTTGATATGCTACAAAATAAAATAATAATGAAAACATGTGTTATACTGAAATAAAAGATTTACCGTGTTGAAACATAAAAAAATAAATTTTGATCGATCTAGTCTTGAGGTTGTGTTTGGAGGTTTGATGGAAGAGGTTTGAGAGATTTGAATCTAGGTATTGGTTCGAAGGTGTGATGGATTTTTAGATGGATCTAGTTTTGGTATATGAAAGAGAAAAAAAAGATGAAGAACAAAAACGAAGAGAAGAAAAAGAGGATGAAAATTAAGACGAAGATAAAAGAGGAAAAGAAGATGGAACGAGAAATGCAAGAAGAAAGCGAAAACGAGAGAAAGAGGATGGAAGAGATAACGAAGAAAAATATATTTAATGCATAACTTATCTCTATGAGACATGTTTTTTCCAAAAGTAAGTGAGACATAATACTATTTAAGGTATCCTTTTGCATTTTTCCCATACAATTTTTTTCTTTGTTAATTACTGAAATATTATACTAGATATTGTCTATTGGCAAATTCTCTCTAAATTTAATTCGGATACAAAATTTTAATCCACTGTAGTCATTTTCTTGGGGACCGAAACCCCACTAGACTTTAATATTTTCTACAGACTACACAAACTTATAAATTTGCCCAACAATCACACAAATTATGAGAATCTAATCAAAAGCTGCATGCAATATTTCCAGCTTGAAAATTTTGAAAAGTAATATTTATATATATAAAAAGCTAGATTTAAAATGCATAACCTACAAATGCGAGGATTTTTTTTAAGTTAAATAATTATATTAATATCCCAAAGATGGGCTTTGGATTACGTTAAATAATTATAATTGTTTTTTGTGTTTAACGAGCAAAAAGTTAAGTTTACGTGTTTAAGTTCTTGTAGTTAGTGATCAGCTAAAGACTCGGCTCTGGCTACGTTATGTTCCCTTCGTTATCGAAACTCTATTTCTGTTTTTGACTATTTAATTAAATTATAAAATCTGAATTCTTCTGAAATTTGACATAGAACGAAAAAAAAATAACATAAAAATAAATAAGGATAATGTAAGAGACATAGAGAGTACAAACTCACGTGATATGGTTATGGGCCCTGCATTTTGTAGTGCACAACCACATAATTCTTAGTAATTTAAAAAGCCCATCTATTAAGAGCCACGTGTCCATTTAATCATCCACGTCAATGCGTAGCAGCGTAGGTTCGTTATTATAGCGAAACGTGGCATGGAGCTTTTTGTTTTTTTTTTTCTAAAATGAGAAGCAAATATGGTTTTTATTGGTCCAAGTATGGAATCAAATTATAGTTGTCCAATGTTTATAAGGCATCTGATGATTCATAAAGGTAGTTATTTTATGTAAAAACTACACATTTTGAAACCACTATATCACTTATGGTCTCTACTTAGAATAGCTATGAATTTCATGAACTAATATTATTAGGTTTTTTCTTTGTTGAATAAATCTATCGGACTCTTAACATTTGATATAGATGTGCGGTTAACAAATAAAATATTTGAAAATATATTAATTTGTAGAATGAATCTTGATCAAATAAAAAATGGTTAAATTGAACCCAAAAAAGTAAAAAATTAAGGTGAAAGTGAAACGTTGTAGTCGTTAGGATAGTAGAACCCGCGAAATATAACTATTTATAAGATTGAACATTCATCTGCAATTCTTCGACTCTTTAGGGTTTATTTTCAATTAATAATTTAGGAAGAAACAATAGCTTGCATAATATATATCAATAGTTTAATAGTAGTCGGTCTGCGTCCAGATTTATTTACACTATTATTCTTTACCCAAAATTTTATAAAAGGACGAAAGATATGAAAGAATAAATTATGTGACCCATCTCTTAATAGTTACTTAGAAGGTGGCAAAACACTTTCTACCCGTTACATCAGCTTTTTGTCGTATCATTATGGAGCAACTTGGCTATTTCATAATTATTGGTTGGTCCAACACTTCTCGTTTAATCTATAATCAACATTTGATAATGATTATCTAATTATATTATTTTCGATTATCCTTTTATAAACTACCATGAGGCACGAGTGATCATTTGCTTATCTTCTTGAAGGAGTTAATTAAAAAGGGACTAAAAATGATAAAACACAACTATAATTATGTTGTGGGATTACAAGTATGACTTTGGTTATCATTACTATTTGTTGCCTGTCTAAACATAGTTTTCACTTGTTATAGAAAATAGTTTTCAACTTTCCAATCCGAAACTAGTGAGAGAAACAAAGTGACCAAATTCTCATATGAATTCGTTTTTCCTTAATCAACTACACAATCTTAGAAACTCATAAGTTATGTTTGTTCATTCTATTACTTTGCTATTCCAATGATAGAAGTAGAAACACATATAAGTTTTTTCTTTTCAATTTTACCAAGTAAATAGAGATTTTTTTTACTTTATGCTTGTTTCAATGTTCGATCCTTTATATTTATTTTATCTTCTACTATAGTGTTATATCATGTAACATTATCAATCATATAATCTAATTGTGAAAAAGTATTTTGTTTGCGGTCTTAGCTATTGTAGACAATAAACATTGCGTTGACCTCTTTACGCAGGAAACCGGGGTCGGCGGTCTGACATTTCCCAATATGCGAACCGCGACCTACAAAATACTAAAACAACATTTGCACAATCGGTAAGTTGTTATTTATATGTCTAATCACATTGAAAACACACATGTTTACAAAATAACAAAAGAAGACAAAACACATAGGTAGATAAAAAGAAAGAAAAGGCATTTATAACGTCAAGAGTTTAGAGAAAAAGCTATGTGTACAAAACAAAGCTATTGGGAATTCTTTTTGCTATATACAAATTCATGTTTCCTTCATCCTCTCAATTTGGACTCATTATATTTTCATCTTTGTAATCTTGATATTAAATACTTTATCCTCCCGCGTATCTTTGCTTTATTCACACCACAATTCACATAAATATAAGTAAATAGCATTAAAATGTATAAATCACTTGATTATTGTTAGGAATCACGTTTTACATCATGGATATTTTGGAATTGTTCAAAGAAATTGCTATTAATTTTGGACCAGAAGTCATAACTCAATGTACGATATCAAGAAAACGATATTTTTCTTCCACTCAACTAACAAAACTACAAGACTATAAGCTTCTGAATGTGTGTATTGGTTTTAGAGAAATTATTCATCATAACCTAAAAATCATCAATATGGTCCAATAACATAAGTATTTGTTTGTTTTCTTTTAATTGAAAAATTATCATGAAACCTTACAACTATGATAGAAACTAGAAAGCCATTTGACTGTTGCCAAACCCCTCCACAACCAAAATAGACCATTGCACCAAAAATTATGTGCAATTCCAAAATAACATGTTGTATAGGTTTTTCTTGTCCAATCAACTCAATATTTTGTTAGATGTTTCATTTCTCTATTTAACTGTTTTAGATACCTAATTTCACCTGTCATTTTAGGTTATTGTGTGGCCAACTGACAGTTGTTTCTCAAGCCTCAGTATAACAGTTTAGTTATGTGACATCAAACCAAAGTAAATGGGCCTAAGATGGAGCAAGGTAAGGCTGGATGGTTCAAGAATATAGACGGGTTAATACTGGCCCAATACATTCGTCAACCTTCGATATGCATCAACCAAAGACTTTGCCATTAGTCCACAACAGAAGAGCCAAGGAGATCTTGTGATTACAAAAAGCCTAACCACACTTGTAATCAACAACACCAAACAAAACTTTAACCACAGTAAATGAAAATCTAAACGAGAAGAAAGAATTTGGAAGCATTTACAACATCATCATCAGCTCAGAAAATTCCAACATTTTGCCTCTAAATTCTTATTCTTTTGCAGATAATATCGAAACCCAGAAGATCATATGAGAACAATAACTATCTCTTCTCTTCTTGGTTTTCCCTTTTTATCTTTTATCAAATGCATCTGAGTCTCACGTGTAGGTCTTAACCACGAGCCATCATCACGTCCAAGTGGTCTAAACTTCTGTCACCCGAAGACATCTCTCTTCCGTATGTTTTCCTCTGTCGGTTTCTGTAGAATCTGTCATCTTTCTTTTGTAGATGATGTTCATTAGTAGCCACTTGGTGAAGATGTAGCATAGCGATCAAGCTAACGGCGAAAATAGCAGCGTTTCCAAGTACACCACTCACATGGTTGAATCCAAGTGCTCTTTTGGCAAACCCGAAAGTCGAGGCAAAGATGTTGATCACAAAGTTTGACTTTTTACCATCAGAAGGAGAAGAGTTTGCTCCGGTTGGGTTTAGAGAGGAATTGTAGAGGTGATCAGGCGAAACAAAATGAGAGGTGGTTTTAATGCTTCCAACAAATGCAAGAGCTTCCTCTAGGACTCCATAGTTCTTGCCGTGGTGTTCAGCTAATCTCATTGCTAGTAATATCCTGCTCTGTTCAAGCCGGGCTATCGCAACATCTCTCTCTGTTCGTTGCTGTGTATGTATAATCTGCAGAGCAAAGAGAAAGAAAGTTTCACCATATTGTCTTTCAGATTTCAGTATCAAGTGGTAAAATGCACATAACGAAGAAACTAATCAGAAACTCTATGAGTGGCAAAGAGAAAAGTCATTATCAATGTGATTCTCCTATATATGCAAAAAACCTTCCGTGCTCTTGTTCTTCAGTCTATATAAGTCTATGAAAAATATGTGCTGCGAAATGGATTCTACACTTTATGAAAGAACAGTTACACCTTACTTCTACTCATCTGACATAAGACTATAGCAATTGTCATGCATATACAACTTCCTGAATCTAGATTTGGTTGTCATTTCATATTCCTTCCCATATCAGTTAAAGCTTTGATTACATAAACAAAGACCATTCTCAGAACCTAAATTCTTATCCGTAAACCTAGATAATGACTGACCTGACCTCACACCTAACCACACATTCCCATGTTTACTTCTGCAGAAGCAGATACAATCGATTTTGAACTTGAAGAGTCATTTAGCACAAGGATCTGCTCATTCTGTTCAAAAGTCAAGCTATTCTCCCAAATCCGCAACACTTTCTTAACTCAACTTCGCTCAAACCAGGGAATATAATCTAAATCTAACTAATCAATCCGAGAGAACGAAACTTACATGGAAAAACTCAAGCTGGTCTTCGAGATTCTCAAGAGCGGTTCGAATTGCGTTGAGACTCTTCGCCTCTTGCATCGTGGAGTCGTTATCGTCGACGGAGAATCCTTTGATGAAGACATAACCAGCTCGCTTATCTTCGCCGGAATTGCCATGAGGAGTCTTCCTCTTCTCCGATCTATTTGAAGTTTTAACGGATTTGAGGAAATGAGAGCGCGAAATCAAGTGAATCTCGTCGCTAAGCTTGTCGTGTAGATCCCAGATTTTCTCAAGAACAGCTTCGATTTCTTCAATCTCCATTTCTCCCATTTCATGACAAAAAAAAATGTGATGAGAAAAAAGAGGGAATAAGCAAGAAAAAGGAAAAAATCTTCTTCTTCGAGAAAATGCATCGAAGGGTCACTGTCGCAAAAGAAGCCAAATATGGACACGTGGACTGTTAATAGCCGACGTGTCAAATGTAGTTGTAACGGAGCCGTTATTAATTTATTTATTACCACTTCCCGTTTTCTTATCTAAACTAAAGGAAAAAAAAAAGGTAATGCAAGCAAAGAAAAAAACATCGAAGAAGTCTAAAGGATGGGTTCAAAAAGGATGGAGCTAGTTTCACCAACATCTCTATAGAGGAACACTTTAGTGTCTCGTTTTACTGTTTGGGTTTCAACTTTTTTTTTTTAATTTGGCAAACACGAGATTTGAATTTGTGATTTCAAATTTGAATCCGCGTATTTTTTACCAGTTAGATCCACAATCATCGTCGAATATATCATTAACATTTTTTATAAATCTTACAAAATTTTATATTTTCGATTGTTTAATTCGTTTGGATAACCACTAAAAATTCATCAGTTAAAATCATTTAATTTAATTCGGTTTACGAAATCCCGATTATTTCTTTAATAGGTTTTTGGGTTGGGGATTTTGAAGAACAATGTCGTCTTCTTCGTTAGTTAAACTAGAAGACGTTCTTGAATCTCTTATGAACGATGGTACCATCGCTGTTCTCTGATTAAAGATCATCAGTCAGCTTAAAGCTAATGTAAATCAAAACTAAAATCTTCCCAAATTTGCCAAACACAGAATCAAATACCAAGTCAATCTAGATCGGACTCTGCTACTTCTTCAAATTCACAACAACCACTCATCTCCGACGAAGCAAGAGCACTGACACAACATTACTTCCAACGAGAATAAGGCGAGCTCGAATCGCCTCCTCCAGTGGCCGCTTTAGTCGACGCCAACAACGGTAAGCACCGTGAACCGCCCTCAGCTGCAGAGACCGCCACATGATTACCACCGGAGAAGAAATGACCATCGAAGCAAATCTGGCTGAAACCACCACCACGAACCACTGTCCTCGAGTAGCTAGGACCCGGTCCAAACGAGACGAGGTCGTTTAAGAGTTCGTGACGGTTCGTCTCTGGCAGCTCTAGAGCCTAGATCTGAATTGGGTTGAGAAGATGGAAGTTGAAGCTATGATGGTGTAGGAGGTGTGGTTTGGTGATGATGAGGTTGATTTGAGTTTCCGATTCCGTGATTAGAGCTTCAAATTTCAAAGCTGAGAGATAGATCGATTGAGATAAAGGCATGAGCTCTTTTGGTGATGGAAGCTCTGGCTGCGACAGTGGCTTTATCTGGCTTGCAGGGTTGGATCTGGGTTTGTGTCGTTGTTTGTGGTTGAGCTCACAACCGCCAAAATGAGCTTGGTTGGAAAGGTGATGATTCTTCATCGGCTTCTGTGAATCTTCTTCTCCGGTTTTCTCCTTTGGTCTTTTAGTTATTTTGTAACTCGGTTTAACCAAACCATCCCTAATCCTGATTCCCAATGTTGGTTGTAGTTTCGGATTTTATATAATGCAATAATATATTAAAAAGAAAATACGAAATAAACCAATATTTCAGTTGTTATCCAAACGAATTAAATCAATCGAAGATATAAAATTTTATAAGGTTTATAAATTAAAATGTTGGTGATATACTTGTGATGGTTGTGGATCAACTGGTAAAAGACATGCTGGTTCGTGATGGTTGTGGATCAACTGGTAAAAGACATGCTGGTTCGAGTTTGAGATCACATATTCGAATCTCGTGTTTGTAAAAAAAAAAAAAATGAATACCATATTTCTCCTGATTCTAACACTCTTGAGAAGGATGATCGACGTGCAGAATAGATATCATATCATCAAAGGCTGCTCCAAAGCTAAGAGACTATAGGTTAGCCAACAAAAAACCCATAACTATTAATATTAAATATTTTACGTATTTTTTTAATATTAAGTGTAAACATGTATATATTAGAACAAAAGTAATGATTATGATTTGTGTTAGTGTTGTCAACATATCACCATTTGATTTCAACCAAATTTGTTTTTTGTGCATGTTTGACTTCTGTGTTTACAGTTTAAAATATATATTTTAATGAAAAACTGAACTGGAAAAATGGGAATCTTTATTTTGTAAGTTCAATTTTTCGTGTAAAAACTATATTTGAAACGATATAAACAACTGTCGAATGATGTGACCATATAGCAAAAGCGATATCTGAAACGATCATATGATTGATCATGACCATATCAATATCGATCGATGTTAAATATTCTTGAAACAGTTCGTAGGCCCAACAGAACAAATTTCCACAGCGGCTGAAGCACTTGTGGGGAGGTCGACGACATTGACGGAGGCTCTCAAAGAAGCAGCCATAAATGTTGGTCATAAACCGGTGGAAACCACTGACATGGCTGCCATAAAAGAGGTGGAAGCTAGGGTTACCGGAGGCGACAAAGAAGGCAGTGGTGGTGAAACCGCGGTGCCAGAAAAAGCGGTTGCTCATAACAAAATAATAGGTCAAGGAGATAAAAAGATGAATCTCCGCGACGACGTTATCGCGGAGATTGATGTGAAGGTAACGAGAGACAAAACAGTGACAAATGGAGACGCAGAAGCAGTGTTTCAGGCTGAGCTCAGTCATTCTCCCTTCGACCATATTATCCCTGGAGGTATCGCTGAGTCTGTTACTGCAGCTTATACACTCAATAGCAATCTATATCTTTGATATACATTAATCGAAATTTATTTATAATCATATCATATATAAACGCTCTTGTGGCTTTCATTGTGTCTTTTGGAAGTTTGAGTTACGATGGAAAAATAAATAAATTTAAGATGCGAACTAAATTTGTTTCACATGCAAATGATAGAATATTTAAAGTATATGAAGCCAAAAAAACTATAATAAGTTTATAAAAATAGGACAACAAATTTATTATGAATTTGATGATGAGAGATGAGTGGAACTTATGATAGTGATGCACTGATGCTTCCAGGGAAATGGACAAAACTGTTAGTTATGACAAACTAAGTCATGTACGTAATACCATATATCCGTCTGAACTTTGTCACATTTTCAAATATTTAATTATGTTGGCCACTATTGACTTTGACTATAGAGAGAGATAGCGACGATGCTAGTAAATTATAATAATCATGAAAACAAATTTAAAGTGGAACCACTTGAAATTGATTTGCTCCCAGCTTCCATGTGTAATTTGCTTCCAACTTAAATCACATATCTGACTCTAGAGTAGCTTTGTATACAAATTAGTTAATTAGAGACAATGAACTCAGTGGCTTACAAACTTAAAAAGGGGATACATATGCCATTAGGACCATTACAAGCAAGAGGAATGTTTTTTTTTAACTATGACATTGACTCGCGCTTCGCCCATTTAGCACAAATATATATATATATATACACACATTACCAATAGGATAAAATTATTATGTAGCGACATATTTTTGTCACTTGCAAATTTATACGACGGTAATAGCCACTCCTCAATTCTTTGATATTTTACTATTTTATTGACGAATCATAGAATATCGTTACTCATTGGTACATTTAATAGAGACATTACTGCGGTAATTTGGTGAAGTCCATCGTTAATTACCGCTTTTAACATAGTGATGGATGGACAATTTTTTTTATTTCTTCAAATTTTACCTATAATTTGGTGGCATACAGTTCTGTATTACATAAAAATTTGGTTAACCGTAAGTTGGCAATAAAATTTGCAGTCATTGACATTCGTCGTTTAAATTGGTTGTGTTAGAAAACACCAAAAATAGTGTGATCAAAATGCATTTCCGAAAGAAAAAATAAGAACTTGACATTTTCAATCGTGAAACAAAATAATGCAGCAGATTGTGGCTTCACCCGAGTCCAACTCGCATAATTAAACAGTATTTACTTCTTTTTTTATTAAACAAGAAAAAAAAAGAAATTACAGGAATAATCCAACCAACAAAAACAGAACAAAGCATGAGGTTCGAAAGAAACAAAAAGTCAAAATAATTAAGAACACAAACACTACAAAACAAAATCATTGTGGAGAAAAAAACAAATTCAAGGAACCATCACATTAATGAATGAAATAAGTCAACGCCAAAGCCACCATCATTAGAACATACGCTATCCCCTGATCTATCGATGTTCCTGCCAAAAACACAAATCAAAACATTACCAAAATCAGTTTCTTCATCTCCATCAAATATTTCTTAATCATTTTGTATGAATCCGAGATTATAAATCATACCGTCGCTGGTGGGTGCGGGAGCTGGTGAAGGAGATTGCGCTTGAGCAATCGGCAATAAAATCACGGAGACCATGACGAAGATGGCGAGAATCTCCAACGGAAACTTCAGGGACGCCATTCTTTTTCTTTATCTCCGGTGATTATTCCGGCGAGGGAATATTTTTTTCTTTTTGTTGAATCTCTCACCAGAAAATCAAGAAAAAGGCCGATTGATAGGAAGAACAGAGAAAGCTAAGATTTGGTTAAATAGCAAGACATGCCTCAAGGAATGTGGGGCTCACATATCCTGGGTCCCACCTAACACACAATGACACAAATCCTCTCTCTCTCGATATCTAATCACTCATTGGTTGTGCGTTGTCTTTTTATTATTTTTTTAAATAAGAGCTAAATTTTAAATGTGAGGTTAACGAGAGAGACCGTTATTTATGTTCTGTTATTAAGCTGTGTCTGAGGAGGATTAGAAGAAAAAGTATATCCAGCCTGTTCCTTTCATATACTTTCCTGGTTTTACAATTTTCCTTTTTCAGAAGATTTATACTATATAAGTAATGGTGTCAATTATGGTCAAAACCGAAACCCGTCCCGGTCTAACCATGAAAAATTATCGGGTTTGAATTTAGATATATAAGACCAAAACAAATCAGGCTTTTGGGTTAAATCCATTTGTGTTTGAGAGTTTTTTGAGCTAAACTCAGGCACACTCGAACCAGCCCAGAAAACTCGGAAATATTAATATGATTTTGTGAAAAAGTTTGTTTAAGGATATATCTTTGATGATTTAAATAATTTTTTTTTTGTATGAAGCATTCTAAAAAATTCTCTTGCTTTGAAAATATTTATTTGGGTTGATGCTTTTCGAACTACCCAAAACGATCGATGGTTCAAGAGATTTAATTTTGTCCAAGTAATCCATATGATATTCCTTTTTAAAAATAATGAGGATTTAAATAAAAACAAAAAAACATCAAATGATGATTTATCTATATTTTACTGTCTATGATATTGTGTATTGATTTTATATTTTATTTGGTATACAGTTTATATATGATAACAATGATACATATGACACAATTTTAAATACAATATATTTTAGATAAATTTCTATTTTGATTTAAAAATTTCAAAAACTGGAAAACCATGTACGGACTAAACTTAAAAATATAATTCCAAATTTTTTTTAAGTTGGGCCAGACTAAACTTAAATATTTACGGGTTTTACGGATTTCAGACCCGACCAGATCTATCCAATCCGATGGACATGTTTATGTATCCGTTCCTATTTTAAATGTGTGAGTTGTAATAACCCGGTTCAGAGAAAATTGAACAAAACATTTACTCCTATTTTGCAAAGAATATCGTTTTAATATTTTTCACACAAATTAAGAAACAAGATTAAAATTCTATTCTACCTTTTAACTATTCATGTAATAACAATTATTTATTTTAGTGTAATTATTAATATTATCATTCATTATTTCATCTCTTAGTATTCTTCCATAAATGAGTCAATACTCATCATTGATTTATTTAATATCAGTTCTAAGATCAAAGCAATTCTACAATCAAGACGAAATTTTGGAGGCAAATTTGCTTCTATCAAATGTTTTTTAAACTAACGTTAACTAGGTAACAACATAAAAACAATGGAGCCAAATATTCTTGGTGGAGGTAAACAACAAAATTTGAAAATTTTGGGAATCTATATATAAGCTCATCCATGAATGTCTAAATAATAAAAAGCCATCAATACATTGATATAAACTTTTGTTGTCTTTCACCTACAATATTTGTATAGATATGTTAGTCATACTTGTGTTCATAACAAGTAAATATACAAATAAAATATTTATAATGGTTAAAGTGTATCATACGTCAACTTAGCTGTAACTGAGAAGATAAACAATATTAATGGGTAGTCGGATGACTTTTGGGATTTTGTTACATTTTTAATTTTAAAATATAAATTTCATCATTTTGATTTGAGGTTAAAAATGGAACTTTTTGTTAAATATTGCATTGAAATTCTAAAATGAAACAAATTTTTGGTGCCAGAATGACAATCTTTGCGAATGAGTATTTAACAATGATTCAAATCAGTTTTTAAATAATGTGTTAAGTCGCTCTCGCTCTCTAACTCTTCTTCTGTCTCATCATCTTCGGCTTTACCAGTTGTTGGGATCCCAACAAGTCTCTCTGTTGAATTTGGTTCACTTGAAGCAGAGTTCTCTTTAGAAACTCTCTGTTTCCTCAGTCTTGATGACACTCGACGCTTTGTTCTCAATCTCCCAGACCTATTCTCTTTTGTGGTTGGTGTATCAACCAAATCTGGCATATCTTTCTTTGGTGGTTTCAGTTTCTTGAGTATTGAAATCGGTATATGATCTTCATCATCATCATTTTCTGAATCACTGTTAATAACCTGTTTCTTTTTATGAGTGCTTGTGTTAACTTCACAAGCTTCCACATCTTCATCTTCATAGTTCTCACCTATACTTCTCTCCTCTAAAGTATCCTTTTACATCAAAATATTCCTTCTCGTTTCTCTCCTCTGTTTCACTATCTCAGATTCCAATTCCTTAAACCTCAATTCAAGTGACTCAAACTCTTTTTGCCCCTTCTCCATCTCTGTTTCTAACTCAATTTACTTTTCTTCAACTCAATGTACATTTCTCCTTCTGTTGATAGAAGAGTCTAAGTGGGCTCACGTATGGCCCATAAAGCGACTTTTGTTTTGGGCTAATTTTCGAGCCTGGTGGCATTGGATTCTCTCTATGTAAAGGAAAATTTCTTAGTACAGAGAATTTAAATGGTGACATGACAAGAGGTCCACATTTTGAAACATACATTCCTGAAAGCTTTTCAATGTGCTTTTCGAATCACTTACTTATCCTCGTTTTTGTCTCAACGAAGTTAAATTGATTGTTCTTTTTTTGTTAATTTCAGCAAAAAGTTTTTCTAATCTGACAAGACTAATGATGATTTCATCACCTCCTCCTTTGTTGCACGATTGGAGATAAAAAGAAAATATATAAAAAATTTACTTGTTTTGGTAACAGGCAGAAGTCAACGCGTTAATTTCTCGATTTATTGACATCTTAAAATTTTGCAGGTGGATCCGTTTTTATTTTGATGGTAACATTGCAATTTTTCGGTTCGCTCGATAGACTCCAAACTAATAATAATATGTCCTAATAATATTTAATGAAATATGTATGTATTACACCACTAGATTATACACCAAGAATCATATGGGTCTAAGGTGGCTTTACATAAACTGGTATTTGATATACCAAAAAAATAAGATAATTATAGAACTATTTTGAAATAATATAAATTTAAACAAACAAGAAACAATGAACAAAACATGTAACCGTTTGATTTATATAATTAGTGTTATTGGTGTTTGGTGACCATGCGAGTTAAGCACATAATGCAGGTTGTTGAAAGAGATAACGAGAAATACTAATCTAGAAGGTGAAGACATTAATTGGTCAATGACTTCAAAATATTCAGGTTTTGAAATAGCGTTCAACCATTTCTTTTCCCCCTCTCGAATCATGTCGATTTTTTGGGGGTATTTGAGTTTTGGGTATAAATATAAATAAAGTAAAAATAAAAACAAAAACAAGGCCCAGGTATGAACCCAAAAGTTTCATAATAAAATTTTCACATTTACTCACTACAATAATAATATACAACACTTCAATTTATAAATAATAAGTTGGAGTCTGAGACTAAATAACTATTAAAGATAAAAATAAAAATTTTTTTATAAAATTATCAATCTGAAGCATTCTGGTTTAAGTTTATGCTGAAATTTGGTTCTACTAGAAGAGTATGAAGATGCATGCACCACATCACAAAAAGGTACATAACCATAACCACTCATTTTAGTAGAAGATGGGGACATGGCATTCACTTGTGGGCTCTTCGAATCTAATTTGCAATCAAAAGTATTATGGGTCCCCACTTATTTGGGGGAAGCCATTTCTTCTCCATATTTAGCTGTCGTTATTATTTCACCCAAATTATGCACTAACTTATTAATTAGGAGTAATGATCAAACTGGATTAACAAAATCATCCCTTGATGAATGCAAGACTATTATTTCTTGCTCTTTTAATTTGTGGTCACAGAAAATAATACATAGCCTTTCGAAAAAGTTTTATATGGACTGTCTAAAGTCATTAATGTGTCTTACAAATTTAAACATTGGTCCGATTAGTATAAAGATAATACAACTTGAAAATCAACTGTAAGACTCCGAGGAGGATTTCTTGCTTGATCTAAAACATGCATGGCCTTTGTATCATGCGCTAATATGATTATTAGTTTTAGGTCCGTGTGTTGCAAATGTTTAATGAATCTTAATTAGGATAACTAAAAGGTTTTCTGATTAATTGTGTTTTGTTTTGGCAAGCGAGATTAAGATATATACAAGATTAACTGAGATCTAAAGATGTTTTGGCAAACATGTAAACTAACATTTTAACCAAAAAAACATGCAAACTAAAGATTTAATCTACAATAAGTAGTTGGTCTTTTTGATGGACTTTTATTATTTTTTCTTTGATGTTTCTTTCTGAAAATGCAATTTTTTCTTTGACTTTATCTCTATATACTATGTTTTTTCCTATTAAAAGCTCTCTAAAACCTCTCCTACTACTTTTGTGAAACTCACTGTGTTCTACATTAGTTAAAAAAAAGACAAATTGATTGTTCTGTTAGTATCAATTGCTGTAAATTGAAAAACAAAGAAAAAATGAGCTAAGTTGTTTTTTAGGAAACCCATTCATATTACAAACACAATTATTACCTACGATATTTCTCTTACATAGATGATGAAACTCATACCATGTAACCATGCAATAAAGCACAATGCAATAAGACAAGGGGAGAGAGAGATGCAATAAAGCGGGGTTCATGTATTTCGTGGTGATAGTAAATGATATTTCAGATCTTCGAATTGAGTTTGAGTAGAGTTTGAGTAGGACCCACCTCATTCACCTCTTCAGCTACTTCTACAATTTTGTTTCTACTATAATCTATGTTATTTTTTTACCCAAATAAACAAATAGAAATATAAATTTCATCTTTCAGAGTCCTTAGATTCTGCTTCTGGTACAAAACCTTTGCCAATTTATATATATATATATATATATATTCACATATTACCGTTGTTAAGTAACAGAGAGAGATCATATACACATAGAGAGAGATATATATATACAGCAACATCATATAGTCATGTCCTAGTGACTGCCGAAATACAGAGACTAGAGACGTGTAGGAATGTAATACGTAGGTAGGGTACAGGCAGAAATTAAGGAAATTAAATTTTTGTCATGCAAATGTAATAAAAGCACATAGAAGGAGACAAATATGTAATATTCATAAAAGAAAAAGTCTAAATTTTAAATGGAGAACAAAAAAGGGTGACGGATGGCACCTAAATCCAACTTTAAAATTCAATTGTTTATGTTATTCTCTCGAATATATTTATATATGTGTATATAGAGGTTTATTTATATGAATTCGAATCTTATTAAAATGAGAGAGTTGCAAATAAATTACAAAACTTGCTAACCAGCGTAAGAATTCCTGTATATTATATTCTTCAATATATATATATATATATATATATTTTTTATTTTTTATCTCTTAAAAATCTTATCAACGCGAGTCCTTGATGTATCTCAAAGAACCATTAAATGCTCGCTCGGAGCTAGGGTTTTAGAGCTGATTTTAGTTTCAAAGCTATAAACTTAGGGTTTTGCTTTTTTCTTTCTCTGAGTCGATCGTAGTATGTAGGTGTAGCATTTAGCCATTTAGGCATACTGTGTTTTGGTCCCAATGCGACTCCCACTGTCAAAATTCACAACTACGTGAGTGTCCCCATACACACAGACACAGCTATACACATGCAAATTCTTATATGTACTTATATGTATTATTCTATGAGACTACGTAATGTTTTAATATGTTCATATAGAGGATACCGAATGTGCACATATATGTTATTTTTTGTTTTCGATATGAATGTAAATTCCATTAAAACGAAAAGGTTTGTAAAGATTTACAAAATTAACTTTAACTAGCTAAGTAGTTTGATATATATGTGTTATTTGATGCGCTATATAAGTTAGTTGCTTTTAACCAAAATTGATTCAATCAAACAATAAGAAGAGTGTTATTTTGAGAGCTACCAGATGTTAATTCGAGTCTAGTGGTACATTTGAAAAGAAATCACTTACGATTGAAGTGCAGTTTTGGTTATATTTAGACAGCTAGCTAGATGCCAAAGACCAGAACATCCTTGTTAGCATAGAAAAGGGATTTTTCTTTAAGCCAAACGGAAGTTTGTAACTTTTACCAAAACCTCAAACTAATCTCCCAATTTAGATCTCATCTATGAATTATGAAATGACTAGAAGCTTCCGCTACGTCAAAATTAGAATTCCCTTATATTAATGTAATTTGATGTTAGATTATACAAATAGAGCTTAAAATGTTTGATATCTACATAAGATAACATTCGGAACCGAGCTTGAGATCGGTGCTTGCTACGTTTTTAAAAATATTCATTTGTAAAAAAGCTGTTCGTGGTCTCATAAAAGTATGATCATACTCGAAGAGATATACATGCCAGTATGTCAAAGGTTCATAAATTCACCATTGATAAAAAAAAGTGGAACCACAAACTATCTATTTAGTCCCAAAATAATATATATAGCCTTTCTTTTACATCATATTCATTGAAAAATATCAAGATATATCTGCCAAAATGACCAACTAGAATCTACAACTAAAAGATCCAACTATCTGTATATTAGTAAATAGTTAACTTAAAATAAATTTGAAAATACTTTCAAAACCTAACACCGCAACAAAAATCATATGACAATAAGGAGATGGTGTATATGTATATATATATGTATATATATATGTCTGTGTGAAAACATGGATGCATCATGCATGTATGATGAAGTAGAATCTCTGGCACGGAGAAGACGTGTCCGATCATTGAAAGCCGCCCACCATCTTTATTTGGTTCCGAAGTACTGATCTCTGCTCAACTTGCATATTTTTGTTTATAAATAAAAACTCTCTCTGTTTGCTCTATTTATCATCCCCAGTTTTCTGATTATTTGCTTCAAAAGTCAATTATTATTTTTAAAAGGGCAATAAATTACACTGTTCATATATTATTTTAGTCTGTCGAGTTTTCGTTTCTTTATATTTTGATAAAAAGTTTTTGTTTCTTTGTTTTTGATTAGTAATTATCATCGCCAACTCGTGACTTCTTAATTGGGACTGCAGGAAGAATATAATCAACGTTTCGTTATGTCATATTAAATATATTTGTTTCAACCGTTTATTTTTATGTTATAGTAACACTATAAGAAAACGGTTGAAAAGTTATGGAATTTCCGATGAATGTAATGGTTACCAAAAATTTTCAACGAAAACTAACGATATTCTAACTAAACAACATTTGTCAGAATTTTTCAACATCCGACGAACCATGTAAATATGTATATATATTTTAACATACTCCACAATTAACACATGTTTCACATGGTCATCAAAAATCCGACAAATTTGGGGTTTCAAAGTTAAATTCCATAATGATCGATATTCACCAATGCTAAACATGATGTATAACTTCTTTAAAACACATAATTCTCAAAGTAATACTATAAACCATTATTTTTTATGTTTGATGGATTTGACTAGATTACGAGTTCATTGATAAATAACAATACATATATTTTAACAACACACTTATAACATAGATGATATGAAAATGTAGATCTAAAATTTATGATATTGATGTACATCAATCTAACTTTAGTATAATTTAAAAGACTTAAAATGATAGTAAGAACTTATTCAAAGTGAACGAAGCTGATCGGTGCCCAAATCCCTAAACCCGTCGAAAATCTATCGAAAATTTTTGGCAGATTTCAGACGGGTTTAGGGATTATACATGTCTTGCATGCTTATCTTGTGCCTAAGTTTTTGCGTGTCTGTCGGAAACCTGTTGGAAATTTCTGACGGACACGCGAAAATTTAGGCGCGGATTCGCCAAATTTTTAAAGGACCGTGCTAAAACATTTTTCTAAAATTTCCGACGGGTTTATCCTTTGAAAACCGCCATTAGCAACAAAAACATTTCTTCGATTTCGTGATTTTATGATTTTTAAACCTCATATTCTCGCCAATTTTTCCTCCAAGTCTCTCACAAATGGATCATAATCCGTCACACCCATCCAATTTGTAAGTTTTCAATCCTAGATTCATATTTATTTTTAGAATAAAAGTTTGGAATCGATTTGCATGTTAGATTTAGGGATTTGCAAGTTAGATTTAGGTTCTCTATAGTTAGATTTAGGATTTGGAATTTATGGTTTTGATTTAGATTTAGGAAATTTTTATTTTGATTTGGGTTTTGTATTTTTTTGCATCTTATTTGTGTTTTTGATTTTTTTGAATTTTATATGGTTTTTGATTTTTTTGAATTTGATTTGGGGTTTTGGAAAATTTTGAATTAGAATTAGAAATTTCAATTTTATGAATAATATTAATGTTTTTGAATTTGGATTTTTTTTTTAATTTTAGTTGCATTTTTTCAAATTTTATTTAAATTTTATGAATAAGATTAATTTTGAATTTTATTTGGATTTTTTAAATTTATTTGAATTTATGAATAAAATTAATGTTTTGTGAATTTGATTTTTTTGAATTTTATTTGATTTATATTGTTTTCTTTTGAATTTTGATTAATTATAATTTGACTATTATTTATTTTTTTGAAGGGATTACGGTCACTATCATTTTTCTGGCTCGCGTCTTCTACAAGATGGGTTGAGTGCAACTGTGGCAAGGAGGAGTGAAGCAAGGGTAGATGGTTCACATAATCCATCTAGCCCTATTTTGGAGATGCAACCCACAACGTCTACGCAAATGAACATTGAAGATATCATATCTCAACCTGGCAGAGATAGACTGCAAAGAATTCATCCATGACGGGTTGGAGAAGCTATTTGGTAAGTTTTTTACCATATTTTTTCCTTATATACAAATATATTTCCAACAATGGAATAACCAAATCAATCAACCGGAAGCTTAACGGAATGGTGAAGCACCCTACCTGACATTCTCAACCATGCCTCCGCAAGAGTGTGAGTTATGGTTCATGAAATTTATGGTAAGTATTTCTTTTTTTAAAACTTAACTTTCTATTTCTATATTTTATTATTGAATATAAACTTTGAATTTTTTACAGCAAGAGTTTAACTGGGATCTAGAGCATCATAGTTGGATTAGAAGTAGTTCAAGACCAAAGCAGCCAGAATGTACTCGAATAAGCTTTACGAGTGGAAGGATAAGTGGAGGCACAATGAGATGCCCAAGGAATTCGTCTACAAATCCGAGCTTTGGAATGGGTTTGTCAATTATTGGAAGCAAGGCGAGACCAATAAAACCTCAAAAACGAACTCCGACAAACAGATGAGCAGACGTGGAGGCAAAGGAAAATCTACACACAACTCTAGAGCGACGAACTTTTTGTCCCGAGAAGAGCAATTTGTAAGTTTTTAATATATTTTTTTTATTTGTCTTAATTTATTTTTAACGTATAAATTTATTACTTGTTTATTCTTTTAGAGTCTTAGATAGAAAGTGTGTGTCCCTCGCATCTTAGGTTGGTGAAGGATTTTCACACCAACAAGAAAATGAAGCAAATTCAAGATCAAGTCGCTCGAGAGCTCGTTGATACCATGAAATCGCTTGGAGAAGAGTATCTTCAATCTCAGATGGCATGAGAAGGAGCTTCTTCCACTGATATTCATATTAAGAAATGGAACGAATTCGTTACCGAAGTAAGTAATTTTTATTTTTAATCAAATTTTGAAGTTTGTTTTATAACTTTTACATTTATATTTTATTTGATTTAGTTCTATGCAACTCCGAAGAACAAATATCGTATTTTTGGGGTTCCAAAAGAGTACCGTGATTCATCTCAAGCCACTTTGCGGTTTTTAGAAAAAGCCTAACTTAGAATCCTATTTGCAATGAGGACATTTAAGATCGCGGATTTGAAGGATGAGATCCACACCATCAAAGAATCCTCTATGGAGAATGATAAACGTTATGAAGAACTGGTTGTCACGAACACAACGACGAAGGCCGAGATGGAAGCGACCAAAGCTATGATAAATGCGCAAAAAAAGGTGATGAAAGATTTCATGGTCGATATGCGAGGTTCTCAGCGGTCCTGATATTTTATGTTTTATGAATATTTTTTCTTCTATGAATATTATTTTGAATATTTTGTTTTGGATTTGAATATTTAATCTGAAATTCTAAATTTAATTATATATTTATTAATAATCCTAATAAATAAATACAAAAAAATTAATATTAATTGAAACAAATAATAACAAATCCGTCGAAAATCTGTCAGAAGTTCATCAAAAAATCCCGTCTAAAATCCGTGAGTAATATATCTGTCGAAATACCTTGGAAACCGCGATGGTTGGACATCCATCAGAATCCGTTGGAATAGTGTTTTTGATGGATATATTACCGACAGATTTTTATGGTTTTACCGATGATGGATGCTGTTAGAAATCCATTAGAATACTACCCATCAGAAATTCGTCGAAAGTGTTTGACGAATTTTGGAATTCCGACGCCCTAGAACTGGTTACCGTCAGTTCTAGCATGCTTTCTTGTAGTGTTATCGAGAGAAACAGTGCTATAGAAGTGTTAATTGTGAATTTAAGAAATAAATAAAGCAAGACAAAACTATACAAAAATTAAAAGCATGTTATTGTATATAATTATATTATATATAATTTAGGATTCATTTGTTAAAAAAACTTCAATATTTGGGGACGGTAAATTGGAAAGGTTTGAGTTTTACTGTATATTCTTCTCGTATGGAGGAATTTTACTGATCTTCATTATTGTCATTATGCGTCATGCAAACTCCATGCGAAATCATATTTTGAACAAATTTCGTTCAAAATCTGGTTCTTCTCAAATATGTGGAAAATCCGTTGCGAATTTTGTGCAAATTTTGGGTCATATGTGATTCCGGAATTTTGGCAATTTTTCAAACATTTTTCTTTTCCGACATTCCCATCAAATGTTTCTCTTATTGATGGAATTGGTGAATAGTTAACGATTTAAAAACCGACCACTATTTGCCTTGCCGGTGATGGTTGTTATGATCTCCGTTGATGGGATAAGATTTTTACCAAAATCAACTACCTTCGGATTTGAAAGCGGTTGGAAATTTGAAATCGGTTGGAAATTTGAAATTTTGGATTAAGGAATTTGACGTTTATTATGTATAATAGTTTAGTAGATTAGATTGGATGGAAAATGAGTCGTATTTTCCACTTTTTTTTGTTAGTTACTTTATGTTTCTCTTCGTAGAGTTCGATTTCGGAGAAATTATGATATATGGTGGTTCGTTTTTTTATTGGTTTGTTAAAGTTTAGGCAAAAAACGAATTCATATAGAGAAAACTATTGGTTGTGGAGTTTCGAGTACTCATGCAGTGGTGTTTTGAGATTTGCAAAAAATTTATAGTGCTTCATAGTTGGGTGATAAGCAAGAATCACAATGTTTGAGTTCGAATACGGAGAAGAAACATAACAAATTTGTTAATTTATGAAGAATAAAAATCTTTAGAAAAAAAAATCATCAATTTTGTTTGTTACAGTTGTATCGTTCTTTATTCTCTTTGTTTAAAAATATACGTCTATGTTATTTTGTTAACTTTTGATGTAAATAATAATAATATATAAATGTAAAAAAAGGATATCCGTATATATATGAAGCCAATTGAATAATACCTTGGATTCGAGTCATATCTCAAATTAATACCATGAATGCGTGCAGAATTAAACTTTAGTTACATTACTATGTTTACTCATAATTCATAAACTAGTAACCATCGCTTCTTCCATTTCTTTTTTTTTTTGTTTGTAGTACATTAGGTTCATCGAGAACCAAATTCTACGTTGATATACTTTTAATCACCGTGGGATTCATGAAAACTATAAATTTTGAGATCAGTCTGGAAATTTTCACATTAGATCATAGTACAAAAAAGAAGAAATAATTTTATTTTTAAGGCATCGGTTCAAGGCATTGAATTAGGAAGAAACATATCTGGTTTGTTCAATTGACGCTGTTTGATTAATTTGGGTTAGAAACAAAACATAAACGAAAAGAGACCCGTTACTAAAAAGACATGGTCAGGTAAGTAATATCTGACAGCCAACACATTAACTTCAAACCTAACGACTACCTGGTTTGTCTTGGCTCCATCTTCTTAAATTTTCGTTTATTTTCTAAAACATTTTATTGGATTATTATCATTAATACATATGAAAACCTATATACATATATATATATATATACGTATTCATGTACAAAATATTTCAAACTTTTTTGAAAGGGAAAGTTCAAATGAAGGTGGCTCCTCCATAAGCAATTTGATTTTGAAGAGATAAATATGAGGCACGACTAGTGTGACATCAAGAATTTATTGCCTTAGACCTATCCCTTGTTTTTTAATTTCTTAAAAACAAAATGGATTTCTCCTTGTATCAGTTTAAAGATGAACTAACAAAAGAGGTGACCATATATTGTATTTCATTTTATTAATAGTAGGTTTGGCAAAATACTCGGAACTGAAGATTCAAACCGAAATGGCCCGAAAAAATATCGAATTTGAATCCAAAACCAAACCAATAAAATATTTGAATAGATCTAAAAAGGCGAACTTAAACATGAACCGAATCGAAAACCGAATGAGTATCCTAAATATTCACAATATAATTATATAATTAAAAATATTAGTTATATTTAAAATTTATATAACCCAATTACTAATAGTTACAATTATAAACTCGAATATATCAATTAATCTTAAACCAAAATAATTATATAACCCAATTAAGTATCCTAAATATTCACAGTATAATTATATAATTAAAATATTAGTTATATTTAAAATTTATATAACCCAATTACTAACAGTTACAATTATAAACTCGAATATATCAATTAATCTTAAACCAAAATAATCAAAATATTTAAAATAACCGAAATATTTAAAATTTTTTAATTATATTTATGAAAATTTAACCAAACTTTATTCAAATTTAATCAATATTATAGTTTTTCGGAATTCGGATCCGAACTTCGAATCTGAATGGAACCGAACCAAACACGATCTAAAAATTATTAATACTCAAATAAGTTTTAAATCTATAAACCAAAACATCCAAAAGAACCAAACCCCATCCTAAATCCAAAAACCTATAACTACTTAATAGTACTTATTTTTATTATATTATTAAATTCATATTCTATTTTGGGTTGCTTTAAAGGAAATTGAATTGGTACGCCGCCCTTTGATCACGCGCGGGTTTATGAAACATGTTAGGATCCAGTTGAACCGAAACTAAGTTTTCTACACACCGCTAGTTTTTTTTCCTTTTGTTTTAAAATTTATATTGAGAAAAGTACCATAACAGAGAATGTTTATGGTTTACAGGGAATTGATACGATTACAAAAAGCCGCTAAATTTATCTTCAAATTTAAAAATTGTCAGAATCCGAGTGCTTTTTTTTCCTATATTTGTTTTCTTAAGTGATGAATTCGAGTGATGAACGATTAGAGTAACTATAAAGAGAAATAAGTGAACACAAAATAATAAAATTAATAGTAATGAAAAATGACTTTGAGAAGAATGTAACTGAACTCAAACTAGCTAGTCCCTGGTTGAGTAGGCGACTTCTTCAACTCTGGTTTCAAAACCAGTTTCCACCTTCCGAGCTGACTCCTGCTTAAGCTATCTTGAGTTTTTAATGCTTCCTGCCTTTCTTTGTTAGTTTCTCAGTTGCTTGCTCTTACGAGTTTTTTGTAATCATTCGCCGAACATTCTTTTCAATTTTGCATAAGTAAAGATCACTCAATATCAACGAAGAAAAAGAATGATACTAAATAAAATATACCCAAAAGTGAGAAGCGTAATTAAGTGTGAATGGTAGAGAATAAGGAGATGTAATTTAAAAGGTATCAAAACATTAATATATATATATATATATTATGATAAATTAATAATTAGATTAAAGAAAATGATTAAACATAAAAAAATTCATTCGAAATTTAATATTAATTATATGTTATCCTTCATTAAAAACTGTATATTATAGCTTGGAGAAAGAGGGCGGAGCAGATTTTATTTTTGAATTGTGGATTCCAATTCAATTACTATATTCAACACATTTAGCTTGGTACATTTCCTATTTCAAAATAGAAAGTAATAAAAAACAAAGATGCCCCGCACATGATTTTTTGCACGGATGATATTAGAGATGTTTAGGTACTATTTTGTTCTTCTTTATTGTAAGAAAAAAATATTAAGAACTTTTTTTTGAAAATTTGCTATGGATAACTTTTGGTGATTAAATTTTATTTTGTAAAAAAAATATTTCAATCATGATCACTCGAAGTGTTATAAATTATTGTCTCAATTTTAACAATTATTATATTCACGCTATACTTAGTTTGGTAATCATTTAAGTCTTGTAATATTGCTTCACGGCTTGTTCTGCATGATTTATCTTTTGGAGTACTTCTTCACACTAGTCGAATTGAAGTAAACTTTAATTTCGGTAGATAGTCCAGTGGAGAATTGGTTAACACATACCCTTGGGTTAGTACACCTCGATCGACAGCAGTTCTGCATGATTTGTTTTTGATATGTAATACTTTAGACAGCACTAATAAGTTTTGTGACATTGAGTCATGAGAATAATATGTTTAAAATTGGTTTAACAAAGAAGTGTCTCGATTTGTATAGGTAATTTTTTTCCATAATGATCCACAATGCGATTGTATAACATATTATTCAACTGATTGTCTCACGAGCGAGTGCGCTAAAATAAATGTGAATTTACTAATTTCAAATACCTTTGTCTTTTCTTTTCTTTTTTGATATATGCTTTTACTCGGAAACCGGGATTGGTCGGGACCATTCGCAACCCAAATATATACGTAAATTAAATACGAAGAACGTACGTGTCCGTGTTTCTGTGCATTACATGTTTATGTGTACAAAAAAAAACAATTATACCGAGTTTGTGATTATTCAAAATTTTACCCCAAAAAAATCTTTTCCTAAACAATTTATGTATCTCTCTTTGCATATATGTATAACCTTCATTTCTCTAGTATAAAATATACAGTAAGACGTACCTTATATATATTTGCATTTATGTCTAATGCATAAATGACACACAAAAACCTAGATTCTCCCCAAAATTCATCCAACGGCACAAACCGCAAATAAATAACCCTATCAAAATATAATAATAAAACTTGAAATATGATAGCGATGGTTTAGTCCTCGATGAATGCGAGTCCCTCATATTTACTCCTTTTGGCATCCACTCTCTATCTCTCTCTCTCTCTCTCAACTTGATATGTATCTCTGCGTCTCTTTCTTTCTCTAAATCTTTCTTTTAAATTTGGTTCCTTTTTTTTTCAAAATCCTACCAGAAGACAAAACAAAGAACGAGGAAGAGAGAGAGGGAGAGATATTTCTAGTCACTATGCAGGAGATAATACCGGATTTTCTTGAAGAGTGTGAATTCGTCGACACTTCACTAGCCGGAGATGATCTATTTGCTATCTTAGAGAGTCTTGAAGGCGCCGGAGAGATTTCTCCGGCGGCTGCATCTACTCCTAAAGATGGATCTACAAGTTCCAAGGAATTAGTAAAAGATCAAGAATATGAAAACTCATCTCCTAAGAGGAAGAAGCAAAGACTAGCAACCGGGAAAGAGGAGGACGAAGAAGAAGAAGAAGAAGAAGAAGAAGAAGAAAACGGTGAAGGAGAAGGAGAAGAAGAGAATAAGCAAGATGGGCCACAAAAGATGTCTCATGTTACCGTGGAACGTAATCGGAGAAAGCAAATGAACGAGAACTTAACGGTGTTACGTTCTCTTATGCCTTGTTTCTACGTCAAACGGGTATATTCGATACATGCATAAATTTTCTTAGTCAATACTATCTGAGCCCGGCTAATTAGTATACTATAAGACATTTGTTCAGCTAATTATTCTGGTAGACCTCACTATAATATCATTTCTTAGAAACATCAGTTACAACAAATGTATCATATCTATGTTTTCTAGGAATAATGACAATTAAAATGACATTCGGTCCCACTAATCGTCTCTTTTTTCTTTTCTTTCAATCATGTCCCAATTGATTTATAGAATGTCAATATTGACTTATATTTTCTTTCTTTGCACTCAAAACAAATCTAATTAAAAAAAGGGGGACCAAGCATCGATCATAGGAGGAGTTGTGGAGTACATAAGCGAGCTACAACAAGTTCTTCAATCTTTAGAAGCCAGGAAACAACGTAAAACCTACGTGGAAGTCCTAAGCCCGAGACTAGTCCCGAGCCCTCGTCCTTCACCGCCTATACTAAGCCCGCGAAAACCGCCTCTTAGCCCGCGCATCAACCACCACCTTCTTCTTCCTCCCATAAGCCCTCGAACCCCTCAGCCTACAAGCCCATACCGGGCCCATCCCACGCAACTACCACTCAAACCACAGCCTCCTCTTCGTTCTTACAGCTCATTGGCTGGTTGCAGCAGCTTAGGGGACCCAGCTCCGTACTCTCCTGCTTCATCTTCGTCATCTCCTTCCGTCAGTAGTAACCATGAGAGTAGTGTGATAAATGAGCTCGTTGCTAACTCAAAATCGGCTTTGGCTGACGTGGAAGTGAAGTTCTCAGGAGCTAACGTGCTGCTCAAAACGGTGTCGCATAAGTGCCCGGGACAGGTTGTGAAGATAATCGCTACTCTTGAGGATTTGGCTCTCGAGATTCTTCAGGTTAATATTAACACCGTCGACGAAACCATGCTTAATTCTTTCACCATCAAGGTACGTACGAATACTCATCTTAATCGGTGATTTGTTGTTTTAATGAGTGCAATTCATACATTTATTGTCATACATCTTAATGTCAATGATTTTTTAATGAGTGCAATTCATATATTTATTTTTCTTACATAGGATATATGGTGGGGGAAGAAATGGTAGGGTACTGTAATAAGTAATAATTCATTGACATTCACATAAATTCATAGAGTTTATATATAGAAATATAAGAAATTCAATGTAAGAAATATAGTTCTTATCTACATTGTTACATAAATGCACACAAACATATGGTAGTCAGAATGCTCACAAGTATACAAAACTAAACTGTTCTTTGTTTTATTTTACTCAAAACTCTTAGTATATACATTTGAATTTTTATTTAGAAAAAAAGTTGTTGAATAACACGTGCGTGTTTTTGTATATTATATACAAAACCTTTATTATTATATTCTATGTGAACATTAAAGAGCACCCTAACTTTTAAATTCTAAATTCGAAATCAACCTGTTCAATATATTCGAATATATCTGATGTTTCAAATAAATCAAGCTGTTATAGTTTAATGGTTCTGCTTATTGGTCAAGACTTAGTTTATTTTTTATTTTTCTTTCAACTGTCAATTTCTATTTTTAGAAACACAATAATTTGTCCAGTGAGGAATTTATACAATGGTTGTAGGTCAAAAGATTAGTATTATTGGTGATTTTGGTTATCGACAAAAACGTGGTCAAGATCAATTAGGCATTCTAACTAATAACTGTCTCACAGTATATGTAGTTGGTAAATAAGTTGGAATAGGTAATTATGATGAGACGATACTATTTATTTCTTTCATTTAGTAACAAATATCATTCTATATTTTTATTTATGTTTCATAAAAATGTTGTTTTATATTTTTAATGTAACATTTCAATCCAGTTTCTTAATTTACCCTTGACCCAAAACTTACTTTATTTGAATTTAAGTCTTTAATCATTAACTAATTTTATTTATGTTTCATCGTAGGAGTAGTTTTTTTTTTTTTTGCAAAAATTTTTGTCACAGCATTAATTATTTCTTCCGGTTTTTCCGTGAAGAAAGTCTACATTTCTTTAATGATTTGGATTTTACTGCCTCCAAAAATATATAGAGCTACTCAGAATTATATTAATTGACAGTTATATAAATATCTCTCTCTCTCTCATTTTTCTTGATAGATTGGAATTGAGTGTCAACTAAGTGCAGAAGAATTGGCTCAACAAATCCAGCAAACATTCTGCTAATAAAAGAAGGATTTAATACATATTCGTATAGACCCTAACGAGAGGACAGTACGTACTCACTTTCTCTCCTTATTATCCTTTTAATTACTTCAAACTCTTCTACAAAGATATATATGGAGTTTTTTTTAAATAATATTGTTACATAAAATTTTCAAATGATAAATTAATTATAATTATAATACAGGTACAAGTGAGTTTTTACAATTAATTATCAGCTTTATATCAGCTTCGTCACATGTTTTTTCTTTTCTTTTAAGTTTAGAATTAAAGTAACCGTACTCCTACCATGTAACGTTTTTTTTTTTTAATATCGAGCATCATAGCTGTAACAGCATGTGAATGAACAATAGTATATGCGTTTCTCATGAATAATATTTAATCTTGCATCTTAATTTTTGGAGGGATATATCTTTTGTAAATAAAAAAAGAATGATTTTACATGCCGCAGCAGATCTTCAACAAATCAAAAGAGTAAAAGTTAAAGATACGATTAATAGATTGGTTTTCCAATAACGACGTTAATTGAACTTACTAAAAAAATAGTATAACGAAGTTTTGCAATTTTTCTACTATGACTAAATATACACATTTATTCAGTAGAATCGTATACCATATAAATTATTTAAGAATATACCCTCTGTTTATTTATCTTTGAATTTCAGATGTTAGCGTAGTTAAAATAAAAATTGTTGAAAAAGAAAAAAACAGCTACGAATTCAAAGTCGTGCCTAGAGACAGGGATTTAAGAATTTTTTGATTTATGAATACGAAAAACGATGATAGAATAATCATATATTATTATTATTATTATTATTATTATTATTATTATTATTATTATTATTATTATTATTATTATTATTATTATTATTATTATTATTATTATTATTATTATTATTATTTCAAATGATACAAATTTAATTAAAAAATAATTACAAATTTACATAAGTTTTAAACCAATTTGTTTACTCGTGAGTTGTGACTTGTATATGAAGGTGGAGAATTGAAAATGGCATTGATTTTTTTTGTTTTGTAATAAACATCTCTTATATTCACCTGCCAACATCTTTATTTGAAGAGATGATTGGCGCATAACTTCTTAAACAATGATTTGCCCTTAAATATCTACACTAAAATAATCCAAATTTTGTTGTCGTTAATCCCATACTTTGTAGTAACGCACACTAGTAAAAAAAACCGTATAGGCATGAAAATTTTCGTGGTTATAGAATCGTCACAAAAACAAATTGTGGCTTTTCGTGGTTTTATATAGTGGTTATAGTGGCCACATTTTTGGTAATGACTAAATCGTGGCTAAGTCATTTAGTCAGAGTATTGACACAAATGTTTACGTGGCTAATCATTTATTTGCTAAAAAAAGAGATTTTGGAATCTAAAAACTGAAATTAAAATTGCAAAAAATCCAGTATCATACAGTACCAAAAGTTTTACAAAAAATTCATTTATACATAACCAAAAAACTTATATCATTCTATTAAGTCTTGCAAAATCAAGTATAAACATGACAGATTAAATACTAAGATAGAGAGACAACTGAAACCATTACCATATCATGTTCGATTTTTAAAATATTTTGAGGACCTGCAAACTTTTGTCCCATGTAGTAGGCTTTCCATGCTGTTTGGATGAATTTGTGGACCTCTGGGTCTAAACCGAACATGAGATCAGAACACGCAAAATCAGAGAAAGAAAAAAGATTACACATTCAATTTATAGATGTCTAAACAGAGAAAACTATATATTCATTTGAAAACTTACCATAAAGCGCCGTTGAGTTTCCTTGGATGGAGGTGTGGTTGGGATTCTCTAGAGGGAGCATTCAGTAATGCTTCAAGGGTCATCTGAGTGTAGTTGTTTGTAGCAGAAGATGCTGTGCTTCTAGATCCAGTAGCACCTGGTGGCATGGCAGGACCTGCAGCTGAAGTCCTTGTTGGCATTGTCTGGTGCATCACTGGAAACAAAACAATTTAAATTACTAATTTGCAACAAACGGTGCAGAAAACTCAATAAACTGTTAAGATACAGTTCAAGAAGAAGTTGGATTCTCGGAGCCATAAATTGGATTATGATCAAACCTGGGATTACTTAGGACACATTTTGACTCAGACGAGTAACATAAAAAAACACATGACTACTCGTTTGGTCAGTTTGAAGACTACAAAACAAACAACATCAAGAAAACACCAAATAAAAGACAGAGACAAACAAGTTCCGCAATACCTGCAAAAGATTACAAATAAAGACCAAAACCTGCAACACTTCGTCGGTTTTATCATACGAAAAAGAGGAAAACAAACAAAAAGAGTTTACATGTCCAGTTTTTAATGCCAATGATTAAAAAATCAAACCACAAACAACAAATCCTAAACGAGTTTACAAATCTGACCTGCAAGAATTAGCAATGGTATCAAACGGTGGTGCTTTTGTTACTTCCGACTTCATAAGATCTAACAATGAACTGTTCTTTTAAAACATCCTCAGTCAAGCTATCCTAATTTTAGTAAGACAAACAACCCTAACCCCAACTCTAAACCCTAGACCAAACTGAATTTTCAACCCGATATCAAATTAACGATAACCCATCTAAAATGAAAGAGAGTTATCACAAAATTAAGCATGGTAGAGAAGAATCAAACACAAATTTCAGAAAACAGGCGATTTAGAGAAGGGCGAGATGAAACAACTTCTAGAGAAAGAGAAGAAGCAGACGTACCCGGTGGAGTCAAGCCGGAGGTTCGTGAGTGACGACGGTCGGCGTTTTGGCTGGAAGGTGGCATGGCTTAGCGATGATAAAGAGATTTGTCATTTGAGAATAAGGTTTGTTTTCTTCTAAGTGTTGGGTGAGGAAGAGAGCCGAGACTAAGTGTCAATGAGAGTGATGATTTTTTCTTCTAAGTGTAGATAAGAAAAGTAAAGTGAGTTGGGTCGAGAAAATTAGATCAGTTTGGTGGCAAACCTAAATTTCCTTCAAAAATATTGTTATGTTTTTTTTATTTGACTAATGGTTGATGGCTATATAGTAACGGTCTTGACAAGGTTCTTGAATGTGGATATTATCCAGGTTTTTATGTGGGTAAGTCGTCGCAATTTTAGTACGATGTCTCTGTTACTATTTCGTGGCTAAGTAGCCACAGAAAAGTCACGAAAGCCATATCGTTATGTTTTTTTCTCTTACGTGACTTATTTTGTTTTTTTTTTTTGTGGTTAATTCGAAAAAGTCACGGAACGATCGTGACTATACGGAAATTTTTTACTAATGGCATGTCGATGTGACCACATCGATGACAAAAGAATGCATAACTAAGTATAATTCTATTTTGGTGAAATAAGTTTTCAACAAATTAAAGTCTTAAATGGAGACGGTCTTTGGTTTCTATAAAGGGAAATATGGCTAACTAGCCATAAAAAGTTTAATAATTCACAGACTAACTAAAAAATTTAGTCAGAATACTGTGTGTTTAATAATGTGACCATATTTTGTGTGTGTATAAACTGTAAATGAAATCGGACAAAAATATTTTTAGTTTGGGAGAGATTTATGGCTACTTTGCCCAATTTCTCCATAGAATATCTCTTTTCAACCCAAAAAAAAGAGAGAGCCTAATTTCCCTAATACATCCCTCGGTGACGCAACAATATCAAAGAAATCTTTTTATGGTTGGCGTTGCATCGTCAGTGGCCGTGATCTTCTATTTAAAGGGTTGCGCTTTCGCGTAGGAGATGGCCAAAGAATCAATCTTTTTTATACCCTTGGCTACCTACTCATCCACCAAGGCCAGCGGTAAATACACAAGTGATTCAATCAAGTCGACTTAAGGATTTATGGAGCTCCAATGGAAGACAATGGGATGAAAATAAACTCTATCAATGTTTGACTATAGAAGATGTTGCTTATGCTCGACGAATCTATATACCTCATCACCAAACTAATGATCGTCTTTTGTGGCATTATACGAAGAATAAAATGTACTCAGTTAAGTCCGGTTATTGGCTGGCAACCCACAACCCAGACCCCTCGGTTCCTTCTCCTACGTCTCCACCGGGTGATACAACTATCGAATCAAGGGTATGGAAAACAAAAACGTCTCCAAAGATTAAACACTTTATATGGCGATTACTATCTTCAACCCTAGGTACAGGAACAAAGTTAAACCGCAGGAGAATACGTGTAGACAACACATGTAAACGATGTTGCTAACACACTGAGACAATACCTCATTTATTCTTCTAATGTGCCTACGCTACAACAGTCTGATGAACTTCCAACTTACCTACATCTTCATTACCTTCATCAACAAATACGACCAAGGAAAATATTGTCAAGCTTCTTGATATATATGATTCAAACATGGCTATGGACCTTCGTCATGAGGTTTTTTGGATTTTATGGCAGATTTGGAAATCATAGAATGATCTTGTTTTCAATAAGATAACTCATGAACCACTTCGTGTTATTCAAAGGGCTATGGACAATGCTTCCGAATGGTTAACTGCTAATCCACACTCACCACTCCCATCATCACATATTCCGCCACCGGCATCATCCACAATCCGTTGGACTCCTCCTCCACCAGGAATCTACAAATGTAATATCGATGCAAGTTTCTGTCCGGATCAGTCAACCACTGGTGTGGGATGGATTATACGGGATTCATTTGGTTCATTTAAATTAACAGGTTCATCCCGGTTACGACAAGGTTCTACCCCTCCACTCGAAACTGAAGGCATTGATGCCTTACATGCCCTCCAATCATTATGGTGTCGAGGGTTCCGTAATATAATTTTGAAAAGTGACTGCAAATCATTGGATTATTCATACATGGTCGTACTACAAATTGTAAATCTCGATCCTCTATTTGGTGATATCCGTAATTGGGCGGATAGATTTATCAATTTATCATTTTCTTTAGTGCTATGTCAATGTAACCAAACAGCCGATAAATTGATAAAAATAGCTTACTCCCAAAGCATTACTACTAATGTTTTATTTCATATTCCTAATATGCTAAAAAGGTTTTTGCTTATGGATATTATAAACACAACCTAAATTATTTCTAATAAAACCAGACGTCACAAAAAGAAAGAAAAATCAAAGACCATATGTCCATATCTCCATGTAGTGACTGACACACGCTTTAGAGAGCACAACTACACGAAGAATTTAGGGATTTAACAGTTCTCTTCTTTTTCATTGCTGTAAATAGAAAATTTTCACTCCCTTCATTTTCTAAATATCTATAAAAAAAATGTTATGAAGATCACGATCATACTAAAAATTGTTTTTGAATATACCATAGTTTAAAATTTTAAAACGGATACAAATTTCTCAAAAAATAAACTAATGATTGTACGTACGAACTATTTACTTAGATTTACTTATTCTTAAAATTTTTATATCTTGGCTGAGATAAAAAAATATTCAACAAGGTTTCATTTTATGTAGTTTTATTGCAGTGGAAGCGTCACCTAATTCAATAACTCGTTCGATCACAAAAAGTGTAACCAGAAGTGAACAATTTCATAATTAAGTGTGGAATAGCATTTATCAAAAATAAATAAAAAAAGGTGTGGAATGGAGCTTGAGGTAAGTTTAACTTTATGTTTTCTGTTCCTTGTTGTTTTTCTTTACGGTGTTCTCATAAAAAGGGCCGATTTTAACTTTAACCATCGGCTTGGTGAGTTTTTATACATAAATTAAAATATCGTGATAAATTCTATTTGAACTAAATATAAATTCAAAAATCTTACTTAAATTTTAATTCTAAGTTAAAATCAATATTGACCTAATCAGAGTTACTCAACTTTAAAAAATTTCTGTTTGAATGGTTATAAAGGCCAAAGGGAAGTCCTTTCTAACTATGCATTTTTTTAGAGAGAGTTCCTACTTTCTCTGGCTTACGTGTATAATAGCACAATTACAACAACGTTTTAATATTTTTGGATAAAAAAATTTTAGAGGCTAAAATCAGAAACTAGGGATCTGTCTCGTCTTCTTCTCTTTTCTTCATCCTCTGCCTCTGTTCTTCATCAAATTTTGGAGGATTCTCGTCTCCAGGAAGCTCCGGCAAAGGTCCGACAAACACATCATGCCTAGGTGAAATCCTCGTATTTTCTTTATCCAACGTCGTTATGTGAAGCACGCTCTTGTGCGTACCTCCCATTGCTCATTCTCTTCATTTAGTTAAATCCAAATCTCAACTAAAAACAATAAACAAGAACATGAAAAGAAAAAAAAAACAATGAAACAGACCATGAGTTGATCGCCGATGATAACAACGACGTCATATTTGATGTAGTCAAGGTCCAACCATTGTTCGTCCTTGAAGGCTTGAAGCCCAGGACTTCATTGGGAACAAGCAGTGTAAGTGCCGTTAAATCTCGCTGAGTCAGTTGACATTGGGAACAAGCGAGATTTAACGGTTGGTTAACTCTGTTTAGGTCAATATTAATTTTGGTTCATAAATTACATTTTAATTTTTGAATTAAAACCAGATTTTTTTGCCACTAAAAACGTCTAAAATAGATAATGATGATTGATGTCGTAATAAAATAGCTAAAACTTTGTAAACTTACAATTACTGGATTGGTTCAAGTATCATAGACAAATAGATAAATTCTAAAAATTTCTTCCATAATGAATCTACTTCCATTATAACTCTCTTTCAATTGTTTTGATGGTTTTTATCAAAAAAAAATTGTTTTCATGATTCGGTTCAAATTCCGTAGTGTATATGAATTGTAGATGAACAAAAGAACCGCACTCATGAAAAATTAGATTACCAATATGTTACAAAAGAAAAAACACACCAACAAATAGAAAAGAAAACAATAGATGATAATTTCTCTAAGCTAAAAAGAACCACTACTATACATCTATTCTTTTTTCTTTTCTTTTTTTCGTTGGTGGTGGGGCAGGAAATATAGAATAAAATTAAAACTGATGAGGATAAATAGAGAAATGAGGACGGTGAGGTTTGGTATTTTTGTGGGAAGAGCTCGAATGAAGTTGGCGTCGTTTCTCTGCAAAGCCATCACTGTTTCTCATTATCCAATATCTCTCTATCTCTTCTGGTTGTCTTCCAGGCACTCTTCCTGCTATTAAATCCCACCTAACAAAAATAAAATAAAATAAAATTTACATTTCATCCAAACTATTGTTACTTTAGCATTTATTACTTTCATAAAGAATTTATTATTTAGTCGACTCAAATTTACTATTTACTATAGTTCTTATTTCTATATATGTGTATATGTATATAATTTGATGAACGTGATAGCTTTAACTAAATTTTTTTCTTAATAAAAAATTAGTGGACACCATGTGCTTCCCCTACATCATGGCACACTGTGCATAGGTAAGTACATGTCTAAATTAATTTATGTGAAATTGTAAATACTCGTACATGAAATTATTTACATAGACAATGTATAACTAATTGTTTTTAACTTAGGTTGAGATAATAGATAGAAAGAGGAAGAAGAATAAATTGTTACCTATCACCGACAAGTCTATACATTCGAAAGATGAGATCTTCTTCTTGTTCAGTCATATTAATAAACTCCCATTCAATGCTGCTCACTTCTACACAGTTATATGCAACCAGTTAAACTCTAAACAAATATTAAATTAACAAAAGCAAAAGACAAATATGATTAAAAAAGGAATTAATATTTGTTCAAATTATAGAAACTAATCTTGCAAATATTATTTTAGTTAGCACGAGGTATTACCAATTTAGAAGTAAGCATATCCCACGTATTTTACGAGTACACTAACAAAATAAATCAGTAGGCCAAATATCAGAACCGTATCGGATTCAGACAAAGAAAATCAGATCTAGGAACTACACTTCAAGATGTGCAAAGCATACAATTTTTTTTGCTTCTACACATGAAAAATGTATGCAAACATGTTAAATTGGATGTAGAGAATAGAGAGGGACCTTCAGAGTCATGGAGGCTGATTTTATTTTGCTTACGACGGCGACGACGGTTAGTGTTATCCATTAATATTGAGGTAAGAAAAGAAAAAAAGAGAGGTAGAAATGTGATGAAGAATGTAAGAAAAGTTGGGGTTTGAAGAATGTAAGAAAAGAAAGATAGAAATGAGAGTTTATAGAGAGGAGAAGAAGAAGAAGAGAGGAAGAGAGAGAAGGAAGTGTCCAACGAACAGCCTTTGCAAACTAAATGTAAGAAGTGGTGTGTGGTCTTGTTGACCTCTTAGCCTTTGGTGTAGACTTGTCGTTGACACTCTCATATATACATGGATATGAACTCTTTTATTGGGATTTGTAAATATTTGAAGGCTAACTTTGTTCTCATTCATCTTTTTCAAAAAAAAAAAAACTTTCTGCTCATTCATAGATACTAACAAAAATATTTTTCCATTATTTTACACTATTCAAGTTTTATAAACCTTCCTTTCACTATATATTTTAAAGTACTGGAAATTTATTGATTCGCAGACTAACTTTCAACGATGTTTTTGTTATTGGTTTTGCTGTTGTTCTTTTCATTTATTAGATTGTGTTTTTCAAAGAAATTTAGGTGTTGCTAAATTACTAGCTTTCCTTACTTATTATTTTCTACGGTTAGCCATAAAATAAAACCAAACTGAATAAAAAATTATTAAACCAAAACCAAACTGAATTTTATTTTAATCTGAACAATTATAAAAATTTCCCGCAGAATATACCAAAATTGAATCTCACCCCAACCTAAATTTAGTGTAAAGGAACATACCCATTTTTTTTTGGTCAATACTTTTTTTGCACAAAACCATATAAAAATATTTATTGAAATTTTTTTGCTTCATATTAACTGATGTTTAGTCAAAATTTTCATTTTAAATGATACTATTATTTTCAATATAAATATGTTATTAGAGGTAAATAAAATTTGGTTCATGTAGTCAATTAAAAATACTTTTTCATTTTAATTAAATAAAAACTGAACCTAATCAAACCAATTTTTGAAAACAAATAAAACTAAAATTTGGTTCTAGTTTGGAACTATTTTTCAAAATCTGGCCGAACCGAAAGTCTATACCAAATTATTCTCACCCAAAATTAAGAAATAGGCTAATTAATTTCATTCTCTTATATATATATATATATATCTTTTGGTTTACTTTCAAGGAGAAATTGAAAAGGAAAATTTTGATTTTGCGGAAATTTATTCCAAAATTTAATGTTTTTACCTTTTTAATATAATGATGTCAATTCTCTGTCTAATTTAACCCCTATTATTTTATTTATACTTCTCACATATAGTCAGATAAAGTATTCATCGAAATGTTTCTAAAATTTAAACATTCATATATGTTGAATGAAATAGAATGAATATTACATCTATTCTACTAACAAATTTTTTAAAGTACATATCCCTCTATGATTTTAGAATTCTTCAGAAATATTTTATATTCCATTCACATTATCCGATTCATCTTCATTTCATCCATTCCTTTGATGTGTACTAGAATCTACCGTGACAAAGACATTACATATGATGTTGTATGGCAACTCCTTGGCTGGCGGAGTACTGAAATCACTTACACAAGCAAAGTTGTCCTGGAGATGTTTTATCTCTCTCATATATGATACAACTAATGTCCCTTGAAATTTGAATTTCTTCAAAATAATACATTTGAATTGAGCCATTAAAATAACGTATTGAATTCGAGTGAAAGACATCACATAAAAGTACGCTCTTAAATAAATTTTGTAAAAAAGTACACATTTACTATCATGGCATGTATCTTCAGTTTAACAAAAAAGAAAGAAATATATCTTCATTTTGGACTAAAATAAATGAATTCGTAGATTAAACCGTTTGGTTCGAATAACTAATTCATTGTCTAAAATCATGGATACCAGGTAGATGTGATTTACCTTTTGTAATATTGAATTTTACAATCTTAAAAAGATTGGTTTTGCCTAGGGAGGTCCTTTGCTTCATGTTGTTGTCTACTGGAAAGATTAATAATAAAAGCAATCTCTATCTATTTCTCTTTCAACTTTGAAATTAAAACTCTTGTACAAATTATTCTTTTTTTGTTGGGCTCTAAATTTGACACAGTACAACAAACAAAGACAAGAAGTAAAAGATAGATTAATCATACAAGAATATATATTAAAGAATAGTTTTGTAGTTAAGATTTGACCAAAAAGAACCAAAGATAGTTTGGAGTTAAGAAAGTTATATACGAGAAAGAAAGAAATATTGAACGGAACCGAATTGAAACATGGTTGCACTCTTGGTAGATCACTTCAACTAACATTCCTAGTCCTAAATAAACTAATCTTTATTCATTAACGATCGTATGAGTCCCCATATATGTATGCATAGTATTTTATTAAATCTGGTCATTAATACATCAATTTTAAACCCCACAAAGTAAAAGCTCGAATTAAATAATTTTTGTTGAACTGTAGATGTTTGATTGGTTAATTACAACATGATTGACAACATTTAAGGTGGTCCTATGAATGTTTCTGATGTTTTCGGTTGAAAAATGTTATATACTCCGAATGAGTAGATTCACCAACATACGAGTGACTAAATTCCATTATCCTCACCCATTAAACAACATATGAGTATACTTAAATTTGATTTGGAGGAGTGGGTCACTGGTCACAGAGATATGAGCCTAAAAGAGTGACTCGGGTTGAATAAGGACGACGCAGAACTTATGTGAATATATATATATATACATATATATATATATATATCTGTCAAACATTTATTTTTCCGACATAATTTATATTCATTTGAATTAGAATTACCTGTTGTTTGTATTTCATTTAAATTTGGCTATATGGTTTAGATATCTGATATGTTTCGTAAGAACTATTTAAAATATATTTTAAAATTATGAAAATTTCAAAATTAATTAAGAATAAATGATATTCATTTCAAAACTCACTTTTAAGCTTTTGTTTCTTAAAATTTTAAACTTAAAATATTTTGTGTGATTTGTTTATTGTTTCGGATTCATAGATATATAATAAATATAAATAAATGTGTGTATATTACCTATACATAAACACACACACATATATATATCTAAACATTATATATATATATACTTAAATATTGTTCTGTGATTTGATTTTTGTTTTTGGTTTCATAGATATCTAATAAATATAAAATAAATGTATGTGTATAACAAAAAAACAGTTTAAAATATAGTGTATGTGTTTCATTGTGCTCAGATATTAAAATTTTCTATTGATTTGGTTCATAAAGTTATGGTTATCCAGATGTTTTTAATTCAAATGAAAAAGAAAAAAAAAAGAAGAAGATTGAAGCGGATATTACTAATTGTAATTGTATTTTATATGAGAAAAGTAATATGCCGAAACTATAAGTAATTAAACACACGGATAATATATTTGACTTTCACGATGTAGTTGTAATAGGGGCGGCTCAATAATAGAAAATAATTTTGGATCCTATTCAGTATTTAAATATGAGCTCTAATTATATAAAACACACTAAAATTATAGTCAATAGCACACTTCGCAGGTGTCCTGATTCTCCCCTGATGTAATAGTAGATTATATTGGATAATGAAAAAAAAAAATATATATATATATATATATATATATATATATATCGAAACAATAAGTAATTAAACCATATGGATGATATAACTGACCTTTATACCAAAATAACGATATAATTGACCTTGACGATATAGTTGTAATAGTAGTTTATTAGTTTGTATGGATAACAAATCAAAGATATCTGAATTGTTCTGAATTTTCCAATCCGTATTTAAATATCTTCGGAGCTACCTAATTTCGAATAGCTTAATCTACGAAAAAGCTAAAACAAATTATAAAAAAATCAGTTTAAATCAAAAGTTATGCGAGTATTCTATATATTTGTAGATACAACATATATTGATTTTTGGTATATGGTAATGCATCGTTCTTCTCAGATCGCTCCAGTACGATGGATCATAGGGAGCTGTCATATTTATTTATTTTGTCATTTGTACAGAAATAACCATATAATTAATTGTGTTTAAATTAGAGCAATTTATTGGTGAGTGATTTACCGAAAAGTTATTATTGATACCGTATAAATTACAACAAAACACGAAAAAATATTAAGTGGTAATTTGTAAAGATGGTAACAAAATTTTCAAACCTCCTGAAATAATACACCAATCGTCCAACAAAAATAAGATCCATAAACTGAGAAAAGGCATGGAGGCTCGGGAACAATGGCAGTGGAAGCATTATAAAACATGTAAATATAATATTGTCTCCTCTTTTACTGTGTAATTTCATCATAGTAACACGGCTTATATTACATTTTTTTATTATAACATCGATAAAAAGGATTATAATATATACATATGAAGAGTAACATAGACGTTTTTGCACATTGTGATTATGATATATATATATGAAGAGTAACATAGACGTTTTTGCGCAAACATCTGACTTTCTAAACTAAGACTTCAACTAATTCATTCGTTAACTTTGACCATCTCATTTGACCAAGCTTAGTGATGAAACATTATATTCATATATTTATGTCTATAACATTAAAAATAAAAGTATTTTTTTTTTCTCAAAGCAAATTACACACCCAATATCATATCAAATTTGTAAAATGTACAATACCAATGAGGCAATAAGACTGCGCTGCACAAAAGTACTGAATCTCAGAAAAAATAATGAGTTTTGAAAAAAACAGAGTAACTTCTTCAAACAATTAACAGACTTAATATTATAGACCTGCACGACACAGAGGAGCTTCCATTGTTATCGTTTTAAGTCAGATGGCTTCACCAGCATTAGTCGGTCAGTTTTCTCTTTTGAAAAATTTGTTTGAGTGCTTGCCACAGAGGAGCTTCCATTTATACTGTATTTGTTTTATCCTTTGGGGTTAAGTACAATTAATTCTAAAATTATGATTAACCATTAACAAATGTTTTTAAATTATGAAATAATTTTTTTTGAAAAGACAATATATTTTACTTTAACAAAAACAAAAACAAAAGACAAGTATATTTTAAATATATTAGTGATGCCAATTAGAACGGCAAGTTCGCGCGCTGAGTATAATTGCTATGGAACGCATTAAAACTATAATTTTAGAGATTAAGAAAACAGGTTTAGTGGACTATAGTTATAATCATATAATGCACTCCATTCCATACTGTAGCCTACCATATTTTGATTTTCTTACATATAACAACTGAAATATATAAATATTTTCTCTTTTAAAAAACCTATTTTTAAAAAAAATTGCGAATTGACTTGCAAAATCCATTCATAAAGTCAGTATTTATGAAGGCATGTATTTTTCATTAAAAATACATGTCTACATCAGTCATATTTTCATATCTCTCGCACCACAAAATAAAAAATAGACACTCCTTTATGATAATGTCCATAATTAACTAGAAGCGACCAAATTGATCAATTCGGATGCAACAAAGGGCCAAAATTTTAAATAAGCTCCAATTCTCAACGGAATCAATCTATAGTTTTCTCTATCCCGCTAATATATTTGGGAAATACATTAAAAACAATTTCTTAAATAGAAGTTATTACATTATTTTCCATTAAAATTAACAACAAACAAAATTTTTATATCAAAAATAGAAATGTCTAATCTCAATCTTTAAATTCAATTTTTTTAAATTTTTTTTATTTTTTTGTTAAAAGGTTTTCAAAAAAAGAAATCTAATAATTTTTCCTTACTATCCATCAACCAAACAAAAACAAAACAAAACAAAAAAATTTCTTCACATAATAACGTGTGTTGGCAAAATAAAATAATTAAATGACTATTCCACGTCAATTATAATTTTTTTTTAAAATTAAGATTTAATACATGTCAATTTTTATCCGAAAGAGATTTGTGTTTTGACAGAAATCTATAAATAGGAAGATCAAATTTTCTCAGAGAGCGAAGCTTTGACAATCGACGCTCAATTCTCTGAAAATCCTTACATGAATTCTATATGACAATTCACTTATTCAACTCATTGTAATTTAAAAATTATTGATTAATAAAAAAATATATTTATTCTATAACTGTTCAACCCGAAAGAGTTAAAATTTGTCAGAGTTTGACAAAAACAAAACAATTATCATCCAAAAACACGTAAAAAGTTGTGGGTATTATGTATTCTCAAATTAAGGTAAATGAACAAAAAATAAAGGTATAAGTCATTTATGCGATACCGAGTAGTATATCACTACATATCATAATGCGGAGGAATGAAGAAAAACTACTTGTTTGAGCCCCCTGTATCTATGAAAATTCCTCAAAAATATATTAATGTAAGCGAAAGTTTACCAAATCCTTCAAACTCAATATTAAAATGGCTTAACAAAGTTCGTTTTTTTTGGGATCAAAAGAATGATCGTAGTCACCATTTCTTTTAAACAAAAATGTATTACGTATAATGTTTAATGTCTTCCACTACGATCATTACGTAAAGTGGAACGTTTGATACAAAAAGTCACAATTTCTCAATTACGTACAAGAGAATGGTGACTACGAAAAATAAACCCCACCATTTGTCTATATATTACGTATAGTGGAATGGTAAGCCTAGTCACCATTCCCCAATTATATATTATGTCTGGCATCATTTTTCTTATGAATTGGCCTAATACACGTTTTATATGTTGTTTTAGTACTGCAAACACGTATAGTCAAGATTAAAGAACTAATTAAGACCAATGTCGAGTTGGAGTAACGGTAATTTTTCATGGATCAAAAGTAAAAAGATCACGAATTCGATTTTCATTTAAAAGGATCTGCTTTCTGAAAAAAAATTAATTTAACATTATCTAAACCTTGTTTCAGGGAGATTAGAGATATACAAGCCCTGAACCTCCAGGTTCTACAAAAAAAAAAACTAATTAAGACATTTCGAACTTATTGATTTTTTTTGTTAGTTAATAGTATGATTGAATTGGTTATGAGGTCGATTATCAAAATTCCAACTTTAATCCCTACAAAGCGTTCTAAAACTTTATGTAACAAATAATTTGTTTTTTTCTCTCCTTCTTCCACCTGTTGTATTTCTTAGGTTTTATTTCTTCTTCTTTTTTCATACTCTGCTTTTGTAAACTCTAAATGGTATCCCATTTGAAAACTAAAAGGAAATAAGATGATACTATTAAAAAAAAAGTTATAATTATTCGACGATATTGCCTCGTAATAATTTTTCTTTTTAGTTAATATCGATTAAGAAAAGGTTTTTTATTTAACAAAAAAGTTGTGTTTTTGTGGAGGACAAAATATAATAAACAAAGGAAGAGAGGTAGTCTTTGGTGCAATTTTCACTAAGTTTCCAAAAATTATTGTTCTTCTTTTGTTAAACATGCATTACTGTTTACTAAAAATGTATATCTTAATAGTTAAACTATATATGTGTATATATGCAAGGTATGCGTGTACATTAATATTTTGATATTATTTCATTTTTATTTTCTAGATTCACCTAATGACATCGAAATATATTCACTTCTTTATAGTCTGTCAGTTCGGTAAGTTCCAAAAAACTCAAAATTTGATTTTTACTACTTCTGTTTTTTTGTCAATTTTCTTTTTGATTTTTACAACCAAATGATGATACTCTACTGGCACATTTTTTTTGAGTCTTTCGGACATGGTTTACGTCTTATTAACTAAATATGTATTTAGTCATTATGAAATTCATATAGAAAAATACATGTTCCACCAATTAGTTTGGGTTTTAGTATAGAATCCACTCGATTAAAAATATGATTTTTACCTAATACACATAAAGTCACTAAGAGGTGTATTAAAATGAACATTCAAAGATATTTAAATTAAAATGATAAATTATATGTTATTAAAACATGAATTTTAAAATATTTTTTTAAATCCAGTATTATTGGATTAGTGATTTCAAAATGTACAATCCAATCCAATGTTATTGAAAATATTTTAAGAAATTGGATTTGAAAGTTTTAAGTGAATCATAGATTTTTAGTTAAAAATATAAAAATCAAAATCTCATAGTTTTAGGTCGAAATTTCAGAAAATTTAATAAAAAAAAATTTCATTCACCAAAATTCAACCAAATCATCACAAATCTTATTAAAACTTAAATCACCTCAAATTTATAGTTCAATACACTCCCTAGATAATTTATATTGAATAAAATATTGTAGATAGATGGATCTATGTGCTTTAGGAATATGCTAGATTTGAAGTGTTCATCCAAAAGCTAATATTTATCCAACAATCAAGAAAAATGAATAGAGAAGATCATTGTGGATCATGATTTCTAACAACATTTGGCTAAAATAGACCATAATTTTAAGATATTAATTTAGATAACCCTTCTTCATTTACAAAATCAATTTGTAAATCTCCTTGATAATGGACACTAGTTTTACACCTCACGTGTTGCTAAACCCCCACAAAGCTAATTAGAAAATGTTTTTCACTTTTTTTAAAAATTGAAGTTCCTTTTTATTTATATCTATTATTATCATTTTTTATTATATTATCCATAAGCACTTAAACTAAACTGCCTTCTTTATTTGGGATATCGGAATTTAGATTGATATAAACAAAATAATGAAGTTTGTGTGTACGATTGGATCTACCTTTTTTTTAGCTTCAGAATCAGCTTCAGTCCAATAGTTGCACTGTCCTTAGGGCGTTATCCACTCTATCAACACATCTAAACTTTTTAAGGATTTTGAGACTTATTTTAATTTTTTTCCTAAAATATGGATGTTTTATGTTAGAAATTCATTTAAATCAATCAAACTATGGCCATCTTCTGTGAGAATTTATAAAAAAGAATTTCATAGACCTCTCTATAAATTAGGTTTCTTTTAAGAAAATCAAAATAAGATCTCTTATTTAGAAGAAAAAAATTCGCGGGCACGTAATATACCCCGTTAATCTTCACAATCTTTTAAACAGTATCATCCTTCTATAAATTCGGTGATGGATATATAAGATTAAAATCCCGTAACCCAATGTTTTTTAAAGTAATCCTGAGTTGGTAACTCAACTGGTGAAGTCACCAAAAAGAGGAGAACGAACAAATCCCAAATTCAAGCACATGTTACGTGCATGAGACTAATTTAATATATGCTTTAGTCAAAGTTCGAGGATGTTAATTTAGATCCGGAGCTTCTTAGTTAAAAAAGAAAGAATGAAAGAAATATGTATTTTGTATTTTTATCGAAAAAAGATATATTTTGTATATGCATTTGTAATTTGTGACGACATGTTTGCAGATAGTTTGTTGAAACACATAATTTGTGATGAAATATTCTATACATGTTTTTTATTCACTCGTATAAAACTAAATCTGATTGTTTATTTCTATGATTGGTTGATAAACATGATGATTTTATGATTTTTTGATGATAAAAAATTTTACTGATGATTTTATGATTTTTTATCTTCGTGGATCACACTTTCATTTTTGCCTTGCTTTTCTTTTCTCAACTTTCTTTTCATGGATTTTCCTTTTCAATTTTTTTTTTCTGTATTTTTTTATTTGACACCTTCTTTTTTTGGATTTTTTTAAAATATAAACTTTCCAAAAAATAAAAATTAGGGTTTCTGAACTAGAAAACTGAAAGTTTTTTTGAAACTTACTTACAACTGCCGTTAACTTAAAACTCATATTACGACCAAAGTTTACCTAGGAATCCGGATCGGCTGGCAGATCTGGAAAACTGACATATGGAGCTTTTATGGATATGTAAATCGTTCTCTAAATCTCTATAGTTTACCAGGAAATTTTTTTTGAAGTTAGACGGAGGCGAAATCCGATCTGTAGAAATCTGCCCCAGGAAAACGACCATAACTCTCTAATTGTATCTCCGATTTAGGATCCACTTGCGGCTGTGGGTAGCTATTGATGTCGTGCACCTCTCCAAAAAAATTAATCAATTTTGTTTGATCATCTGTTTTCTCTTTCTTTCATAACTGATCCAATCTGTCTTCTCTTTTTCTTTTTCTTTCTTCTTTATCTTTTTTCTCTTTTTTTCTCATGATTTTTTTTCCTTTTGATCAGGATGGCCACGAAATTGATAAGATAAAACTTTAATATTCTTTTACATATGTCTTCTCGTTAATTTAAGGATTAAGGTTAATGGGCTTTAAATAAATCTTCACTTCGTGATCCTAAACGACATGATCGAGATGTTACATATTCTATGTTCTGTTATCAATTTTAATATATATATATATATATATATATATATTCCAATCCAGAGTTTTCTGTCTAACAACACTATTAGAAATCGTTTTTGGTTTTAATATTTACATGAAACAAATTTGTATGATTTAATTAAAAAAACTTATTTATGGACATTCTACAGGAAACGGAGCTTCCTTGTTGCTTTACACAGCTCCAATGTATGAAAAAAATTAAAATAAAATAGCCAATTTAATTTGAGTTAACCAATAAAGTAGATAATAACCTTCTTTTTTCTTAATTGGCATGTAGATTAACATTTTCAAGGGTGTTTAAGAAGAAAAGTACAGAGGAATTCTCATCTTTTCTTTACATAATGACACTCTTCAACTGTTTAATTTATACGGTTTACCAATCGTGAGTCATCTTTGGGAGAATTTGCCTCTCGTAACCATTAATGGAGTCGGCATCCTTCTCGAATCAATCTTTATTTTCATATATTTCTGGTAAATTATTCATTAGAATCATATGAGATTTTTATTTGGTAAAATAAAATTAGTGATGTTGATCCATAAATATTTATATATATATATATATACATGCATTGAATTAGACTAATGTTAATTAAAAAAAACATTGAACTAGATAAAGGTTGGTGTTACATTTGTTCCGGTGATCGTTATGTGTTAGTTGGATTTTCTAGGATCTAGGTCTATCAAATTGACTTAAGTACGTTGTGTATTTTAGCATCAAATTCAAAAAAAATAAAAATATAATCAGCACATTACGATTAAGAATAAATCAATTTAATCGAAGACAACAAGTGTTTTTTAAAACAAAAAAAAACCTAAAAAAAAGCAGGAAAATAGTAGAAACGGTTTGAAATTAAATAAAAAAAATGCGAACTCTAGAAAAATGATAGATGAATAGAGCGATCAATTGCTAACTAGTGAAGTTTAATTCTATCTCTTAGAGCTAATCTATCGGTGTTAGTTAACTAATCTCAACTAATCCATTTTTGTGGTACTAATCTTTTTACTAATCATCTAATAATCAGTAACTTCTGTTAGCTATCGAATGATCAACGAACATTAATATCAAGTCTAACTAACCACCTAACATCCTAATCAACAACTTTCGTTCGCTAGGTATGCTAAACACTTTGATATTTTGGTTCAACCATTTTATCAAATACCTTATGAGCATGAAAATACCTTAAATCTAAACTACCAATTCATTGGCTAATCTAGCATTAATAATACCTATCAAGCATGCATCTAAGTAATTACAAGCCTAAAATCCACTAATCAACTATTAATCACCATAAATCTACCATTCCCAAAAACTTTAAAAGACTACTCACTAGAAACCATGAAAACACAAAGCAACAAACTTGATCTTATGTTAATCATGATTAAAAAGATAACTAGTGAAATGTTTAAGAAGATAAAAAGATTTGATGACTTAGATTCAAGAAATTCATACAAAATTCTTAACAAAAGCTTTAAGAGGCAAAAAAGAATCCCTAAAACAAAACATAGCCCTTCTAATTAGGTTTAGAGGCTATTTATAATGTAAAATAAAGAAAAAATGGTTTAACACTTAATCAATATGGTAAATCTGGTTAAGCAACAAAATCTAAAATCTTGGGCCAGTCCAGCGGTGTGACGTAACCACCCAAACCGGCCGCTGGTAGCCATTGGTGTTGTGATCCCGCTATCTCCGGTCGCTTAGCTCCATCGGACACCATCTGGCCGCTGCAACCCAACGATCACATGAAGCCACTACGTTATGCTCGCTAGTTCTTCGAGTAAATTTTGTCAAGCTTCCATCGGCGTCTTGATGCCGCTACGTCTGGCCGCAGAGCTCCATCGACAATACTTGCCCGCTAGAGATGGTCGGTGCACCCCAATGTCAAGCTCAAATACTCAATCTTATTTTTCTTCCTGCCCATATATTTTTAGCAAAATCTGTCTGATTAACAGAATCAGAAATTTTGATCAGATAGATTTTGATCCTTTTTGGACTGCGCTTTTTACTGCAAAATTTTACACTGCAAATGAAAAAGTAAAAATCTAATAGTTCGGTGTACTAAAAACCCAAAACATAATGAAATCAGTCTTTAGCTGAAACTCAGTGAGATAAACTAAGTCATATGAAATGTTATGGTAGAACAGAGAACACATCAGAAATCGTAATATAGATATTATAGATTACATTAATTTAATTGGTGATAAAGTGTATAGATAAAACAATTTATATTTAGATATATGTATGTTGTCTTTGTTGACACGAAGTTGGAGAATACAAAAGTGTGAAAATTATATCCATAATAGAAATACTTTTAGTGGTTTTCATGAAATAGGAATATTACAATGTAATCTACAGTTTTGAAAAAATTATAATCATATATCCTATGTTATTGAAATCTCAATGATATTCATTCGTTAAGCCATCATAAAATGAATAATCAAAATCTCATCATAGGATATAAAATAAAAAAAGGAAATTTATGTTTACTCCTATGAATTTTTTTTGAAAAAATCAAAATTTGTATAGTTTTACCTATTTGGTCGTAGAAAAATCTGAAACCTTTAATCTTGACTATTGCTTTGCTCAGATCTAGTTTCTCGTCTCGAAAAATCTATACACATTACTTTTACATTTAAAAGACAAACAAAATCTTTTAGGATTATGTAATTAAGTAATTCCTATCAGTTCATCTTTCTATTTCTTTATTATTATTTGATCAAAATTTATCTAGTGCTCAACGATCTCTACGGCTTCCTGCGAAAATAATGAAATATCATCGATGAAAAAAAATATCAATAAAAATAGGTCAACTATAGAAAGTGAACTGAATCATATTGTAAACAAATCAAATACTAGATCAATGGTTTGAATTCATATTTATAGTATAATCGTCTATGCCAATTGCGTATTTACTTAAGCATCTTAGGATTTTAATGCACATGTATCAATCAAAGCAAAGACATGTAATACATTATCTATTCAATAAATGATGACTTAAAAGAAGATTATAAGTTTAATTAGCATTAAAAATTTTATAAAAGAAAGATTATAATTGTTGGAATGAAAATATATTTTGAGATGTCATTTATAGTCTTTTATATAGGTGTTGGCATCGCATAGGATTTGATATCCAAATAAAATATTAAGTTATTAACTACTTTAAATCTAAGGAAATGAGAATTTTTAGGAGTATTTCGACTATATTTATAGATAATTTAGATTGTAATATTGATTCTATAAACATTAATAGGATATAATTTAGATTGTAAAAGATTTTAAATAAAAAGAGTTAATTGTTTAATTTCAATTAGTTTAATAGAACTAATTCATGATTTTGAAACTATTTAAAACATTGAAACACTACAAAACTAAAATTTATATAAGATAATAATTTCTATATATTGATATTTATAGTAGTTATAAACAATGGAAAATTCATTATAAAAGAGGATTAGGTAAAAATTCGTCCATTTATACATTTTTTGTAAATTTTCCATTTTTTCTAAACTATCTCTATTACTAGATTAATACCATTTTTCCAAAAAAAAACCCATAAAACATGTAGATACACACCTATTAAAAAGATTTGAAGAAGAAAAATTTTCATTTTAGATATTTTTAAGTAGGTTTGTTAGTTTGATGAAAATTGTTCTGAAAATTCTAAAATAGGTATTCTGGCGAGATAAAATTATTAGATTACGTATTCTACCATTTGTTTATGGTTAGAAGATATTATATTACGTATTCTAGAAATCGTTCATGTTCTAGGATTTTTAGAATGAAAATATTAGAATACTTATTCTGAAATATTTAGAATACACATTTTGATGTTTTTAAAATAGCTATTCTAGCAGTTGTATTTGATCTAGAAAATTTAGATTACGCTTTCTAGCAATTAGAATACATATTCTGAGAATATTAGAATATGTATTCTGAAAATTTTAGAATATCCAAAAGGATAATGACTGAATTTTAAAAATAATTAAAAAGATATCAAAGATAATGACTAAATCTAAAATATATATAGTCATAAATATTTTAAAAATAATTTTAGTTATTAAATAAAAATCGTATATCAAATAATTTAAAAATATAGCAAAGATAATGACTGAATTTTAAAAATATAAATTCATAAATATTTAAAAAATAATTTAAGTTATCAAATAAAAATTGTATTTAAAAATAAAATTATGAAATAATTTATGTTGTTAAATAAAAATCATATTTATTTTAAAATTATTTTTTTTGTGTTGTATATATTTTAAAATTGAAAAATAATTATTTTCAATTTTTTAAAAAATATCTAATTTATTTTAATGATATTAAAATTATTTTTAAAAAAATAAAAGACTCTTTTTAAGTGAGAAGTTTTTATTTTTTCATTTTAATATAAAACAAATTTTGGAGGACAAAAGAGAATTAAATATTTCAAAAAGATTAAATATCCAACTTTTTTTCAAAAAAAGTTTAGATTAACACATTTTTTGAAAATCCTCCTTAAACAAACAAACAAACAAAAAAACTTTTATTTGAAGATATTTATATTATTAAAATCTCATCGTTTTTATCTGTTAAAATATATATTATTTTTTAATAATTTATTTTTCATTTTTATGATTATCTTTTTATTTTTGTTGGTTAGTTAATTTTTTTTGTTTGTTTACAACAATTGATATTAATAGATAAAATAGTTTTTTCAAAGATACCATTATTATTACTATATTTTCAATCATGTTGTTAATTCGTCTTTTTACACTTTTTTGAAGATTTTTTTATTTATATATTAATTATGTTTTATTCATTTTTAAATAGTGTTATTAATTTTATTCTAGAAATATTCGAATTTACCAAATTATTAACATATTGGACGAAATCTTTAATTAGTTATAGTTCATGAAATTACTGAATTTTTTTGGCTGGTAAATTGGATAAATATTTAATAATATACGATTTTTGCAAAAATATAGTAAAATAGATAATTATATGATTCAATAGTGTAGACTTTTTTAGTAATTTTGAAATCTTAAAAAATAGATATATTTTTAATTCACGTTTTGATATATTTTATATACAGTATATATAGTTACTTGTTTATCAAGATTTGCTATTTTCCAAATTATCTAACTTGAATATCTCGGTAGTTAAGAAAAGAAATAGAACTCAAATATTTTCGATTTAAAACGTTTTGCATTAAATGCTATTTTTAATTGTGTTTTATTGTGAGTTTATATTTCTAAAATATTAACTACATTTATAGAAGATTTTGATTAAATTTTAAATGAAAATGATAAATTTTAAATTAGAATTGTTATGACTAATTTATTTTTAATGACTGATAAACATTTGCAGATAAAATATTTATTTAATAATGATATTTTATATAATATGTCAACATTGCTTAAATAATAGTATAGAGATAAATTTGTATTATGCCATTGATTCCATATTTTTTTTTTTAATTCGTGGATTTAGCTACCAAATTCTTTTCGAATGCATTTGTCGATTTTATTTCATTCCGCATGCGTGTTTATTTTACTGCGTCATTTTGTCGTAATCAACTTTTCTTGAATCTGTTGTCGAAATTAATAACGGGCCAGTAAAAGCGTAAGGCCCATTTATGTATTGGGTTCAATTCTTATAGCCCAACAACATAACGGAGACGCTAATAAAACAAACGGCGTTTAAAGAAACCGCGAGTTATAAGGGCACATTTTGTTCCTCCCTATCTTCTCTTCTTCATCTTCCCCAACCCGAAACCCTAATTTCTCTGCAGATTTCCCAATCAGAGGATCTCTTTATGTACTCAATCTCCATCTTTCGTAGTAATTGTATTATTTCAACTTCGCTGGTAAAGTTATATATATTATAACTTATTTGGCTTCTCGGCTGTGTTTTGATTCTCCATGGACGTTAATTTTGTTTGATTTCCTAGCAATTTTTCTGAGATCTGAAGATTTCGTGATTCGTAATTGCATAGAGTAGTGTAGCTTTGTCGCAATTTATAATCTTTTTCTGATTTTATGTTATTTGTAGGTCCAAGATCGCTAGAGCAATGTCATCTGTTTCAAGCCAGCCACAGTTCCGTTACACACAACCTCCTTCAAAGGTTCTTCATTTGAGAAACTTGCCTTGGGAATGTACTGAACAAGAGTTAATTGAACTCGGAAAGCCCTTTGGTACAGTTGTTAATACAAAATGCAATGTTGGTGCCAATCGAAATCAAGCTTTCATTGAGTTTGTAAGTGGGAGAGATTATCCTAAAGTTACAAAAAGATTGATCATTGTACAAGTTTCCACTTTTAATTTCGTGTTTGTTTGTTATTTTCAGGAAGATTTGAATCAAGCTATACAAATGATTTCTTACTATGCTTCGTCATCGGAGCCTGCTCAAGTTCGTGGTAAAACTGTCTACCTCCAGTACTCCAACAGGCAGGAAATAGTGAACAACAAAACGACGGCAGATGTTGTGGGAAATGTTCTTCTGGTGACTATTGAAGGCGAGGATGCTCGTATGTTCAGCATTGATGTGTTGCATCTGGTAAGTGGATCAAGAACCTTTGTGGTTTCGTTAGAACAAGTAAAACATTATTGCTGAAAGATGTTTCGAAGACATTCTGATGATTAGGTTGTAGGTTGTTGTGCTTTTGAAAACATTCTTTTGACGTGAATGTAAATGGATCAGCAGGGCCATGTCAAGGCAATATCTTCAGTGGCAGCCTAATGCATTAGGAGAAAGAGCACATGTGTGTTTGTTTCCTTTCTCCTTTCCCTGATACTACCTCTTTCTATTCCCTAATCTCTCCCTCACTAGGATTTGTAAGATTTGGTCTTACATAGGTATAGATTTTAATTTTGTTTGATATGATAGGTGCACCACTATATCCACATCTTTTGTGATATATTACTGTATCAAATTCTATGTGGCTGTGATGAATTCTATCCAGAGGTTCATTAATTTGTAACCTTTTAGGAAATATCTTTGTTTGGTTCTAATATGATTGTTTAATATGTTGATCTGATGAATTTTATGTAGAGGTTTATCAATCTCCCAACCTTTTGAGAAATGAGAAGTATCTTGTTCTTGTTGGATAGGTTAATATTTTGCCTTTAGAGAGTGTATAGCCGCCTGAAACTTGTCACATCATATTATGTTGTTTAATTTGCTGTCCTAACTTTTGTGACACTGCAAATTTATAGTTTATACACAGATAAGTTGTCCATACTAAATTTTATTTGTAATGTTGCTGAAGTGCAAACTATTTGCAAAGACTACTCTGGAGTCCTTAAAGTGGACTCTTCTGGGTTTTTGTTGTTGTTCTAATTGCTGGTTTGCAATGCAGGTATTCTCAGCCTTTGGGTTTGTCCACAAGATTACTACTTTCGAGAAGACAGCTGGATATCAGGTATGTTGCCAAGCCGACAATTGCTTTATATTTTGGTGTTTTTTAGCTGTTATACTCATATTGTTTATTGTCTGAAATGCTCTTTAGGCACTGGTTCAATTTTCTGATACGGAAACTGCAACCTCTGCAAAAAATGCCCTCGATGGAAGAAGCATCCCTAGGTGACAGTTGTATTAAATTTTTGATGCAGTATTTAGTCTAACTGTGAAGGGCTGTATAGTTCTATATATGTGTGTAGGGTCTGACATTTGTCAGCCTTTCAAGCATCTATAGGAGTTTTAGCATCTGATGCAAAGTTCTTAAGCTATGTATTGTGAATTGGCATTGATATATGTAGGATCACTAAATTTACTACTAGTCTTTTCATGAACCTGGGAATATACTGTAGGCATTGGTAGATACTTAGAAAGAGGATAGTCTTTTCATGTGGGATTCCTAGCAATATCGTGTGTTAATTCTAATATTGCAAAGAGGATATGTTTGTTACATGTGAGGCATATTTTTTTACTGAATTCTCTTTCTGAGTATTAGGTATCTACTCCCTGAGCAAGTGGGACAATGCTCTCTTAAAATCACATATTCAGCTCATACAGATTTGACTGTCAAATTTCAGTCTCATCGGAGCAGGTATGTGTATTCAAATTATCTGTTGAAACATGTTCTGGTTTACTTGGGATTACCACGTTTCTTCCATAAAATTACATAATTGTTTCCTCTTTATTTTGCAGGGACTATACTAATCCTTACCTTCCCTTTGCTCCATCAGCCATTGATAGTACTGGTCAGGTAACCATTTTGGGAACAGTTTCTTACTGGAAAATGCTTTTATGATTATGAATCTGCTTGCTACTTAGTTGACTCTCATACTGGTGACACATCGTTTATTGTTCTAACTACTAAAGTTAATGTGTCATTCTTATTAGGTGACTGTGGGTGTAGACGGTAAGAAAATGGAACCTGAGAGTAATGTTCTTCTTGCATCCATTGAAAATATGCAGTATGCTGTAACCTTGGATGTTTTACACATGGTACTACTTTGCTCTATGCTGAATCCTCATGGAATCTTTGGTTCTGAAAATCTTAATTCTCTCTTTTCGTTTTTATTAACGAGTAGGTTTTTGCAGCTTTTGGGGCTGTTCAAAAGATTGCAATGTTTGACAAGAACGGTGGGCTACAGGCATTGATTCAGTACCCAGGTAATCTTATATATGATATGCTCTGTTTCAATTGTCATTGAATCTGTAAGAGCAAATTCTCAAATGACCCTTGCGGGTTTTCTTTCAGATGTTCAAACGGCTGTGGTGGCGAAGGAAGCATTGGAAGGACATTGTATTTATGATGGTGGATTTTGTAAGCTCCACATCACTTATTCACGCCACACCGACCTTAGCATAAAGGTTAGTAGTAGTTAGTGTTCTTCTCTCTTTGTACCTTTTCACAACACCAAAGTAATGTTTGGGTTATTGGAATTGCAGGTGAACAACGATAGAAGCAGAGACTACACAATGCCTAACCCGGCTGTTCCAATACCTCAACAGCCCGTTCAGAATCCATATGCCGGCAATTCACAGCAATACCACCACGCAGCAGGTGGAAGCCACCAGCAGCAGCAGCCGCCACAAGGTGGATGGGTCCAACAAGGAGGGCAAGGCTCGATGGGAATGGGTGGTCGTAATCCGTACATGGCACCACCATCTTCTGGCTCAATGCATCAAGGTCCGGGTGGTCATATGCCGCAGCATTATGGTGGTCCTGGTCCAATGCATTAGAAAGAAAGAAGAGAAGTCCCTTAAAAGTCGAAGACAAAGTTGTTTAATCCCTCTCTTTATTTCTCTTAGCTCTGTTTTTTTTCTTCTCTTGGTTGGAACACTTGTATACTTGTGTCCAAAAGATCATTATAAAACCATTTGAGAAATGAATTAAAAAAACTTATACGTATCTCTCTTCCTCTCCCTTTCTCACTAAATCATTTTCATCATCCAAACTGTGTCTAATCATCTATAACCGAAGGATTAGCCAAAGGTTTTAACGTTAAACTCAATCAAATTGACCCTAAAACAAATTATAAGTTAGAAAAAAAGGGGAAAAAAACAGAAGAAAGATAAAAGAAGGATCTTGTGGCTCCCAAGTCTCCAAGTAAAGTCTTCTCTTTGGTCTGAAATATAAAGGTGTTAAGGAGGAAGAAGATAAAGGAAGGATTCAAAAACCCTAAACTATTAACACACTCCAATGTCTTCTTCCACTCTTCAAGCTTCTCTTTTTCTTCGTCCTCCTCTTCATTCATCTTCCTTTAAGCCTTATTCTTCTCTCTTATCTTCTTCTTCTTTGAGTTTTCATCCTCAATCTATATCCAGTTTCTACCATATTTCTTCGATTCTTCTCAACTCTCGATTTCGTCCCCTTCCTTGCTCATTGCGTCATGACAATGTCGCTTCCGATTCCGATTTTCTTCCCAAAGACCCCGCTTTTGGGGAGATTACGGATTCAGCAGAGAGTAGATTGGTTTCGGATACGGAGGTTTCGGAATTAGAGACGAATGATAGTTTTTTGGATGGTGAAGGGACGAGTGAAGCTAGCCTTGTGGGGGAGATGAAAAGTGGAAGAGAAGAAGAAGCAGAGTTTAGTAAAGGGGTAACGGAGGGGAAAGAGGAAGAAGAGCAGAAGAAGAGTAAGTTTCGGATTTTGGTGTTGCTGATGGGATTATGGGCAGCTATAAAGAGAGCTATGGAGAAGGTAACTGAGTGGGAGTGGCTAAGTTGGTGGCCTTTCTCTCGCCAAGAGAAGCGGCTCGAGAAGCTTATCGCTGAAGCTGATGCCAATCCAAAGGACGCGGCTTTACAGGGTGCTCTGTTGGCTGAGCTCAACAAGCATATGTGTGTAATTTCATCAAGCTCTGATTGATTAGTTGTGTAATTAAAGAGTTGTTGTAGTTGAATTCAGTTTGCTCTTAATTGATTCTGTGTGGTGTGATGATGTTTTCTTTGTTTCAGTCCTGAGGCTGTAGTTCAAAGGTTTGAACAAAGGGAACACGCAGTGGATAGTAGAGGAGTTGCTGAATATATTCGAGCTCTTGTCATTACTAATGCTATTGCGGAGTATCTTCCTGATGAACAAATGGGGAAGCCATCTAGTCTACCTGCACTGGTATTCTTACATGACTACTTCTAGAATCTGTGGTTTTGTTATCTGTTTCTTCACTGGTCTACACTTAGTTCTCTGAACTTGTTTAGCCTGATGTCTCTTATTGTTTCCCGTGCCTCCAATACATCTCTATGTAACTGTTGATTTTTCTGTTTACAGGATTGAAACTTTAAATGTTCATAGTTGTCCTTGTTTGTAAATTAGTATTGTTGTATTTGTAATAATCATTGGTTTATGTGCAGCTGCAAGAGCTGAAGCATCGTGCATCAGGCAATGTGGACGAACCATTTGTGAACCCTGGTATATCTGAGAAGCAACCATTGCATGTTACTATGGTAAGTTTCTCTTATATTGCCCATCTGATAAGCCTTAAGTGTGTATTTTCATGGGTTCAAATTGTTTCATATATCTTAAGTTCTTAACACATATTTTGCTTTGCTAGGTTAATCCTAAATTTTCAAACAAATCAAGATTTGCGCAAGAGCTTGTCTCTACCATCTTGTTCACATTTGCAGTGGGATTAGTGTGGTATGCTTCTTAGTTGAAATTAAGCTTATTACAGATTAATTTAGATACGGCAGGCAGAAATGTTGTCTTATGCATAGTTGAACTTGTGTTGCTTCTCCATTTTAGTACTGTTGTTCCTGTTAAAATGGAAATTCCTTGTTTAGGTTGATGGGTGCAGCTGCTCTGCAAAAGTATATTGGAAGCCTTGGAGGAATTGGAACTTCAGGTGTCGGTTCAAGTTCTTCATATTCCCCAAAAGAGTTGAACAAAGAAATAACGCCAGAAAAGGTAAACTTTTGTCTACAGTTGAAGTAATGATGTTCTTCACTGTTTACAAGGAGTCTAAAGCAGTTGACGTAGAACTGCGAGGTAATTCATTGCTTTATTGACAGTGGCAAAAAAATATAGTAAGAGAAGGATATTGTAAATTAGTTGCATGATAGCATCTTTCTTACCTGAGATAATTTTTGTCTTTTTGATTCCTGGAACCTCTTTGGAATAATGGATTTAATGATGTTTACCCAGTCAACATTTTAATAGTTCTGTTCATGTAGTCCTTGAAGACAAAGAATTTCTAAGAGCGGTTTGATTATGTCTGTTTCTGACAAGTTGATTGCTGCAGAATGTCAAAACATTTAAGGATGTAAAGGGTTGTGATGATGCAAAACAAGAGCTTGAGGAGGTGGTAGAATATCTGAAAAATCCGTCGAAATTTACCCGCCTTGGAGGAAAGTTGCCAAAGGTATAGTCTTTTTGTATACATTTGGTTTTGTCCTGTCTACGTAAGCCCATAATCTGTTTAGTTAGCATTAAGACTTGAGACATTTCTTAAATATTTTCTTCCAGGGAATTCTTCTAACCGGGGCACCGGGTACTGGAAAGACATTGCTGGCTAAAGTAAGTTATCACATAGTGTAATATTTTCGTCTATTGTTGAATGGGGGTGGGTTATCAATAGCTATTATTTCACTTGTGTGGGTGTTTTTCACAGTCATTCAATTTAAATCATAAATTCTTTTTAGGCTACCAATACTCTGGATTGATTGAAATAACTTGACACGGTTTAAAATTTTAAGGCAATTGCTGGAGAAGCTGGAGTACCCTTCTTCTACAGAGCTGGATCTGAATTTGAAGAGATGTGAGACTTACTTCTAGTTGTCTTTCTCTGGCATATGCCTTGAGCCATAGTATTAGGTGGCTTCTTCAATAATGGATATTGTCTTATAATATTATGTTTTCCTTGACTGACAGGTTTGTTGGGGTAGGAGCTCGGCGTGTGAGATCCTTGTTTCAAGCAGCTAAGAAAAAGGTCTTACTCTACCTGTCACTGCTAATAAGCTATTTCAAAAGACTTTTGTTGGTTGGGCTACCATGAATGAAATTTCATTTTATGAACATCATGTGTGTTACAGGCGCCTTGTATCATATTCATTGATGAAATCGACGCTGTTGGGTCCACGAGAAAACAATGGGAAGGGCATACAAAGAAGACATTGCATCAACTACTTGTTGAGATGGATGGGTTTGAGCAGAATGAGGTACTTGTTAATGAGGGATTGTGTAAGATGATTACTTCCCTTAGTTTGCAGCAATTCAACCCAGATTTTCGTTAGTTGGGTCCTGGGGGTATATAATAAGTAGTATTCTGCTTCTTTTTATTTTGGTTATGCAGGGAATAATAGTTATGGCTGCAACAAACTTGCCTGATATTCTTGATCCAGCCCTGACAAGACCGGGTAGATTCGATAGGCATGTAAGTTTCCAGCTTCTTAGTACTATAGTATTCTCTGTTTTTATTTGAAAAATGATGATACCTTTTTTCTTGTCTTGGATTTAAATGTTTGATAATTTGCGCATCTGGTGTTCAATTTTTTTTTCCATCTGTATCTTTTTAAACAGAATTTAGATTGGTAAATATGTGTGCTGCTATGTTATAAATATAGTTACAGATTTTTGCAAAGGAGGAGAAATTACTTACAGATTCTATTTTAGATTGTCGTCCCCAGTCCGGATGTCCGTGGACGTCAAGAGATTTTGGAACTCTACCTTCAAGGCAAACCTATGTCAGACGATGTTGATGTTAAAGCAATTGCTCGTGGAACTCCTGGATTCAATGGTGCTGGTGAGTGTCTTAAATCTACAGTTTAGCCAAAGTGTCTTCTTTTGTCATCGATCTATGAAGATTCAATGATTCACCACATTTTCCCCAATCTCACTCACCAAAACGATTTCCAGATCTTGCAAACCTGGTAAATATTGCTGCCATAAAAGCAGCTGTTGAAGGGGCTGAGAAGCTATCTTCTGAACAGTTGGAATTCGCAAAGGACCGAATAGTCATGGGCACAGAGAGGAAGACAATGTTCATATCAGAGGACTCAAAAAAGGTATATCCCAATATCTGACTTCTATCCACTCATGATATGACCTCTCACTTGCTTCTTTGTCTCTTTAGCTCACTGCTTACCATGAGAGTGGTCATGCTATTGTCGCTTTGAACACGGGAGGTGCACACCCGATCCACAAAGCGACTATAATGCCCCGTGGGTCTGCATTGGGAATGGTTACGCAATTACCTTCAAACGATGAAACATCAGTGAGCAAGAGGCAGTTATTAGCACGCCTTGATGTATGTATGGGAGGAAGAGTTGCAGAGGAGCTCATCTTTGGCCAGGACCATATCACCACTGGAGCGAGTAGCGATCTGTCCCAGGCCACAGAACTTGCACAATATATGGTAACCTCCACAATACTCGAAGATTAGGAGATACATGTGCTTAACTGCTTCTTCTGTTTTCCTGGTTTATCAAAAGTGTTAGCCTCCGGTTCTTTAAGTTTTCTGGAATGAGGTTTTAGAAATTTAGTCTGTGAGATCCTAAAAGTTAACTTACAAGCTAACAGGAAGAAGAAATTTCTACTATAGAGTTTGGGTTATGGATCTTACCTCTTGTAGTGGTTGTAGTAATGTGTTTGGTTTAATATGGAAGGTATCGAGTTGTGGAATGAGTGAGGCAATAGGACCAGTTCATATAAAAGAAAGACCAAGCTCTGATTTGCAATCACGGATCGATGCAGAGGTAAGGGACTCTATTTATTCATTTCTTGTAGTTCCTCCTTCAAATCTCTTTGCTCCCAAGTCTGATCATTCATCTGGTGGTGTTGGTACTTTTGATCAGGTTGTGAAGCTTCTTCGAGAGGCATATGAGCGAGTGAAGTCTCTCTTGAAACGGGTATGTTTGTGCCAAGTTTCCCGCAAATCACATTTTTAACTCAATATAAAATAAACTCTTTTCTCACTTGAATTGTTTTGGTTTGTGTGTTTTCCCAGCATGAGAAGCAGCTACATACTTTAGCAAACGCACTTTTAGAGTATGAAACGCTAACCGCAGAGGACATAAAGCGTATTCTCCTTCCAAAGCAAGAAGGAGAGAAGTTACAGGGGCAACAAGAAGAAGAAAGAGACTTGGTATTGGCCTAATCACACCATTCATTATCATAAACACATCTCTTTAGGTGAACAAAAAGGGTGGTTCAAAGGTTTGTACAGAGTAAATCTCCCATAGCCTTTCAACAACAAAAAAAAAAACAAAAAACAAAAGCAGGTGAAAGTACTGATCTCATGTTATAAATTGTTGTAGGTTTTATTTATTCATTAGCTCATTAGTTTCATTTCGACCTCAAATTTTTTTCTCTTTAGACATTCTGTTCAATTCTATGAAGAAAAATGTAAACCAACATTGAAAGGAATGTAAAAGGTCTTTTATCTGATGTGAGTTTAAGGCAAAAAGATCTTGTTACAACTTGCAACTTCTCTGATGAAGTTATACACAATGATATTGTTAATTAGGATCCACCTGTCCATGTGACTGATTCGAATATAGATTCATCATTCCAAATGGACAAACGTATAAACTCATCTACAACACAAAAAAGAAAGTAGAAAACACTTTGACGTTGTAAAATAATATTAAAGAAAGAGTACCTTTTACAGGTAGTGGAGCTAATGTGTGTTTCCTCAATTAACAAGTCAAGACAAAAAAATCAGTAAACTACAACAAAGATTTTCATATCCCACAAATGCTATTGATTCGATAATAAAGTTGTAAAACAAAAGTAGAAAAATAATAATAAAGAAGTGTGTATGTGTGGTCTTTATGGGTCAATTTCAAAAAGGAACCAAAGAGTGGAACCCCACGATCACACTTTTTAACATGTCTCTGCAAATTGTAAGATTCCTGCAAGTGGCAAAGCCAACCATAACTCCAAAATCATATTTGGTTCTTCATAAAATTAGACAAAAAAAGAAGAAGATAAAATTTTTTTAAAAAAAAGCAAATGGGATGCTTATTATGTAACTTTGCCTTTGTCCATTCCCAAAAGAGAGACTCTTTCCCTTTGAGAGCTTCATCCATGGCAACCAAATCTCTCAAGACTCCATATTTCAATAGTTTCGATCTTAGACTCTGTTCATAGACTCTGTTCTGTCTTGAACCGCAAGACGTTCAGAGATATCGGCTAAAGATTTAAGATTGCATTTGATTAAAGCCTCCACAAAGTAACAAGTCTCATCCTTTGTATTCCCTTCAGGTACATCCACCACAAAAGACTCAATCACAAGTGTCCCTATTCTTCCTTGTATAGTCTCAGGGTGAAGAGATATGATTGAAGAATAGTTCTAAAAATCAAAACAAAGAAAGATACATAAGTCTAAGATCAAATAATGTGTGTGTTGTTGTTGGTGTTACCTTGAGTCGATGATCACCACCAACGATTCTGATACTGAGAATATGCTCATTGTCATCAAGCTTCTCCAATCTCTCAGTGCTTCTTGTTGCTGGTAGTCCTGATTTCACATCAACTTCTCTTACAGTACCAATCTCTAAATTACCTTTAACCACACATCTACTGATGAATGGTTTGTATTTCTGTGGCTGGTCAAATCTTCTTACTAGAGACCATACCTATACACCATTACAATCAAACTAATCCAGATCAAGCAATGATACTGATAAGTCAATGGAAACTTCTATAACCAGAAACTAATTGATTCATCTTCTTCACCAATCGTCTTGTTCGAATTGGTAAGGATTCAACGATTAGTCAAATTAGATAGAGATTTTCACATTTCTGGATTTGATTCAACAGATTGATTCAAAATTAATAAGCATTACGAACTAAGCAGATGGAGGAAGAAAAAACAGAAAGCGCATGTGGAAGAAGAAGAAGAAGAAGCTTACAATATGAACAGGAGCTTTGATGTGTTTAACAAGCGTAGAGCTACACTGATTCTCAATAAGCTCATGTTTATGATGCCTTCTAATATACTCTCTTTCCAGATTTGGATTCACCAAGTTCTCAATCCCGTTAGCTTCCATCTTCTTCTTCTTCCTCCGTCTTAAATCTCTAAACCGCGCCAAATTCGTTGCCCAGAAAGAGAAAATGATGAGGAGAAGAGAGTGAAAAGTAAGATCGAGTTTCAGTGAAGAAATTGTAATCTCTGTTCGTCGGAGATCTGATTCCGATGAAAGCGTAAATGTGAAGAAATGATAGATTTGAGTCGCCGTCTTTGAAGGCAGAGATAAGAAGAAGAGAGAAAGAAGAAAGAGAAGAATCCTCCAACAAACTTTTTTTCTCTATTTTAATATATTGAAATAGACTGAGAGAAATTTAAATATAGTAATTAATAATAAAAACACATTAAAAATTGATTGATTGGATGGACTATAAAGGTCTTCTTTCTCTGATTTCACTACTCCTATTGGATAAATTTTAATATTATTCATATTATTTTCAAATATGCCATTCTTTGTCGATTTCTATTGTTTATTGACGATTATATTCCCGTGGCTGTATTTATTTATTTTTTAGTTTTTTTCCCCACCAAGCTAATAAAACTAAGCGTGTTAATTATTAAATTTTGATGGGGTGGAAAAAGGATTTATAGTTTTGTTTTGTTTAGTTGCACAAAAAAAATAGTACTTCATCCGTTTTAAAATAAATATTATTTAAGATTTTTCATACATATTAAAACAGAATTTAATTTTATCGTCTACTTTTTATTAATATATTTTATAATTGATCAATGCATTAAAATAGTAAAGATAAAACTATAATTTTCATTTTCACCAAACATTTTGCATTTTAAATTTAAAGTAATATTTAATTTAGAACAAAAAATTTAAGATAAACGATATTTTAAAACGGAGAACACTGGATTGGTTGGTTGGATCAAGAGAAGGTGCGTGCAAGCCTTGGTTTGAGTATTGTTTAGTTGATGAGGGATGACTCAATTATTGGATAGCTTTTCTTTGTTGTATATATTTTTTTGGGTTTAAAAGATGGATAACTATTCAAAAATTTTGAAGTTTTACTATTACATCACTTTACTTGGAAATGCTGAGAAGTCAGTTCTTTTCTCTTATTTTTGTTATCGAGCGTATTTTGATTTTTCTTTTCAACGTTTGCAACCGCCGCCACCTTAATTTTGAGGTATGGGACTTTCTCCTCGAACTTCGTCACTTGCTCGAAATTAGCCACAACAATCTCTTCTCTAGTTTTTGGTGGCTTTTGCTCATTCTCTACCGATGATGGCACGACTCAGTCTCTTGTTATAGGTGAGTTTTTATAATCTTTAAGTTTTTAATTGAGTTTTTATAAGTTTTAGGTTTATTAGAAGAAAAACAAAATATTTTGGGATACAAATACGTATTTAGAAATGCAGGATTATGCAAAAACGTTAGAAATTCAATATTTGTTTTGTTGAATTGTTTCCCAACGTATGATTAAGCTGAAATTTGGACACAAAATATTCATTTGTGTTAGTTTTCATTTGGCTAAAACCTAAAACACTTTTTTTTTTTGGGTTTTAATGTGACCTAAAACACTTAAGACTGGGGTTCTTCATTTTGAAAACCGATTAGTTTGCATGACTACGCATGTATTACACTAAAACAAGATGTACATAAAATTTTCTGTTTTTTACAAAAAGCCATCAGAGGCGCCGTGTGAAACAATTTTTTAAAGAAAAACATGACCAGGACCAACATTAATCCATACTTCGAACACTTTCTAGTTCCTACTCTTGTGATCCGAATCCTTCCCGAGAAAAAAAAAAATTATAAATCTGTAGTAAGATGAAGGAAGAAGATCAGCAATCTAATATTTAGCTGTGAGCGAGATTCATCTCCACACTCATTAAATACTATGTGGGTTAGGTAAGCTTTTGGTAATGGTAAAATTAGCGCTTAATTTTACATATTTGTAATGACGAATAAATAAAACTACGACTACTATAGTGGGTTTATGTAAAGAGTATTAATAGGGTTTGCTTCATTGGTCATGGCCTTAACTTTTCCTGACTCGAAGAGCCAATCTCCAGAGAGCCGAATGGTCCCATGTGCTTTATCCAACACTTATTACAAAAAAAAAATATATCAAAGAATATCTGACTCAAAGTGATTCTTTAACAAAAATAAAATGTTTGGCTCTTATAAGTCAGATCACGAAAAAAGAAAGTCCATTGCTAACTTTATAACGTGCCAAAGTATTCTCGAAAATATACTACTACCTCAAGATTATATAGTATTAGATATCCATAGTTATATAACCCTTTCTCATATCAAAAAAAGTTATATAACCCTTTAAAATATTAGCTCTCGCTATAGTAGTACCTACTCTAACTAATACGCCACCACATCACTGCGACCATCGGGCATAGCTCGAACTCCACCACCCGGCCCCTTCCCACCCTAAACACCAAAACACCATCTGATTCTTCAATAAAAAGCCTTCCGATTTAGAGTTCGCCATCTACAGAAGAAGCAACGTAATTTAACCTAATTTTCAAAACTAAATGAAGGAATAATAATTGTAGCTTTACTTGTAATTTTTTAGAGAATTCAATTCCATTATATACTCTTTTGTTACGTATCTTATGATCCACTTCGCAGAGAGTGCGTCCTACATCAGAACAAATGTTAAATAGCTGATGACTATTTATAATTTTTTTAAATAAAATGTACATATTTATTATATCTACATATTTTGGCTATATACAAAAGCCAAATAATGCATACAATCATGTGAATTTTGTTAGAGTTGTTTTTAAAGAAATATGTGAATTTGTATATCTTAGAATTAACTTTACATTATTATAAATGACTAATGTATAATTTAAAAATTTTTAAAATATGAAGACATATGTTATTCGACCATGTTCCGTAGTATTTTATTTTCGGCAATTTCATATTTTAAAAGTATTATGAATATTCAATTTAATTTTATAAAAGGGGAATAAGATTTACTCTCTTTATTCTTTACTGAAAATTCTTATTTTCTAGTTTTTCTTTTATGTTTGACTGATCTAAATTTTTTAATTTTAAATCCAAAATTTGACTATGATCGATATATAGGATAGTGGTTTGTGTTATTATTATTGATAAAAATTGAGCTTTTTGATATTTATTTCACATAGTTTATTGTATTTGATCAAATTCATTTCGTAATTAATCAATGTCATATATCCACATAACTAATAGAAAACATAGCAAAAAAAAAAACTCGGCTATCGAATTAATCCATTTTACTTTCTTTTCATTATAAAAATAAAAAGAAAAAAACGTTAAGTACCCCTTGCATTACTAATTTTATAAATTTTAAAATATATATAGTTATATACTACTTTTATAATAACTATGAAAATATTGATTGGATAAAAATAAAGTAAAATAAATTCATTATCGTTGACAACAGAGATAAAAAAAGAAAATAATTTGATTCTTGTTAAGGTTGGGTTCCAGGGTCAAACCTAGCGTCTAATCAAATAATTGGAACTTAAATAGAGATTAATTAAAATTTTATTTTTGACCATTTTACTATGATATGATATATATTACTTATTGTTATTATGTACAATGAATCTCTTGGTGGTGGTTAAGGAAGACTTAATGGGCTTGAGATTGAATATTCTTCACTCATTTTACTCTATGTACCTAATTTTCTTAATGAAAGACAAAAAGACGATTCTATCCTCGTCTTTCTCCTACAAACAACAATTTAAAACTCTAGCCGCCGTATCTTTACCTTTTACACGATTTTCATCAGTTTTTTCTTGTTTTTTTTGTTACACATAACAAAATATGTTATATCGCTCGAAATATTATTGATTTTGAACTTGAAATAATAAAAAACTGAACTTTTTTCGAAAATCCCGACTATAGTATAACCTCGGCGACTAGGATTCGCTAAACGCCTTTTTACCATCTCCACGGGAGCCTTAGGCGCGTTTTTGAACATGAGATAAAATTCATGTTTACGATTTTGTTAGGCGCTGATCGAGCGGCGAAAGAAAAACTAACAAATAATCAAATAATCGGATTTAAATTGGATATTTTTTTAGTGAATATGTATATTAGCTATGTGAAGTAAGTGCTGATTGTACAATTGCTTAGCCTACTGGTAACGATAGCTTGGAATAAACCCACATCCAATTTTGTTACTTTTTTTTTCATCTTCGCTTTAATGAGGCGTAACGTGACGATTATACCTTCATTTTCTTCTTCAAAATCATCAACCTGAAACCCTAATTTCCGCCTCCATCTCTTTTCTTGTTTTTTACCATTTTGGCGGTTTTAAATTGCAATTTGTGTAGGTTTTATCATAATATAACAAATCTACAAAGAAAATCTAGTTTTCTATATTAAAATCCACAATTTTTTTATTTTTTTGAAAAACCGATATGTTGAAATTTTGGGGGTTTTCTCCGCTAAACGTCTAACCAGCGATTAAACGGCTGTCTAGCCTGCATTTTTTAACATGAGATTGCGTATCTTACATTCAAGTTTTATTTTTCTTCTTCTAAAATTTTTTTTTAGGTTGAACAACACTTTTTAATCCACAACTAAATTTTGGGTGTGCTCATATATGAAACTGTCAAAATCCTCAAAATAACTACTTTAAGATTGAAATCTTATAAATTATAATATTCGACTTCAACTATCAAATATGTAACAAAAAGAATATATTCTTAAACTCTGGTGGAGTTCTCTTTGGAGTCTCGTCGGTTTCAATTTGTTGCCTCTCTCGGTTTGCTGGGTTAGGCTTCTCCGGTGTGGTTTGTATTCGCTCCTTGTCTATACGTTTTAGAATGGATTGTGTCTGTTCTTTTTATCAGGTTTCTATCAAGACGTTTTAAAGTCGTTGCAAACTTAGCCGCACCCAAAATATTTGTTTAATGTATTATAAATGGGGTAAATCTTGTCGGATATGAAGTCTTGGTCTCTCAATTGGTGTGGTACTAAGGATTCACTATAGGAGGTTTCCGTTATCGTTGGTTTGTTTTGCATAACTTCGACGGTAGTTAGTTGTCAAAGGTGCTCTGGAAGTGTTAGATGTTCTCCAAGACATGTGTATTGGTATTTTCTCGGGTTTTATCATCTTCCTCTTGTTTTAGGTTAGTTACATGAGTTCTCTTTACACTCTTGGGACATTATGTTGTCCGCCGGATTAGTTATTATGGGTTTAGGGTTTAACATTTCCCTGTCTTTTGGCTAAAACTGATGATGACTGTAACCTGTTTTCACTTCATTGGTTATATATTCTTAGATGAGAAAAAAAAAACTCTGCCCCTCTAAAAACGAACAAACTACCAAACACGTATCCCAAAAGAGTTTATAAAAAATTCCGACATGAACCAAACAATTCTATAGAATTGGAATTTACTTATATTTTTTTAATCCTTTCAATTCTCACATAAGACCGTACATTATTCATTTTGTATAAAAACAACCAAATCACTTGTTTGACACCTATCATTCGATAGCCTAAATATCTTATATGAAGGACAAGAAAGTATCTCATAAATAGTAAGTCCATTTATTGGATGTAAAAGGACAATCACCTTTGTAGAGTGGGAATGTTTAGATTCAATTCATGCGTCGGTATTAGTATAAGCAGTATGAAAACGACGATTATTTATTATCCAATTAAAGCTAATGGATGAAAAAAAAAGAAGAGAAGTGGACCCAAAAAAACAAAGGTATGGAAGAGATGAATAAAGAAAATTAAACTGATTTTTCTTTTGTCATCAAATTAAATTGATAATAAAGAGAGTATTGCGTACTTGACTACTTGCATATCTATCTATCCTCCTTTTGCCATTCAGCTAAATAAACGTGAACACCATTAATGACTTGTGAATCAAAAATTGGATATTGTTTCAAAAATAAGAATCGACGGGTTGTATCTCCACTCAAAAATTTTAATTAAGTATGTTTCTACGAAACTTCAGCGTTGGAGAGTAGGTACACCACAAAACTTTAACGCGGTAAATTCTCACTCAAAATTTCAATTAATTATGTGTCTCCATGAAATTTTAGCTTAAGATTGTAGATACACCACAAAACTTTGATGGGGTAAATCATACAAACTTTAATTTCGGATTATATCTCCATCGTCGTTAATGAGTAACAATGTCCGTTTAATATGACATTAAACCAGATTAAAATCTAAATCAACCAATAATCTAATTTTAAAAGGTTTTATATTCGAAACTCAAATGTTTATCACTACCAAACCTTTTTGTGGTATCAAGATTTCAAAAAAAATAAATAAAAAATAAACCTAACCATGGGAACCAAGAAAGAAAAAAAGACAGAAGAAGACAAATAGAAGTGAAAAGAACTCAAGTATTATGATGATAATTAGATAATGAATTTAGTGTTGTTCTCCATGAGAAATTGAATACCGGCAACTGGAATGTCAACAAGAAATTAAGGTTATTTGAATTTTTTATATCATTATTACAAGGAGTTAAGTTTTGTGGTGTAACTACACCTCGAAATTGAAATTTCATAAAGACGCACAGTTAATTGAAATTTTGTGTGGGATACAACCCATCGACCCCAAAAATAAATCCTATGTTTGTGTTTATTTTAACATGAATGTTTTTTTTAAACAAAAACATTTTAAAGATTTTCTCATAAAATATTTTGGGAAAATACAATTTTATGAGGAAAATCACAATTTTGATTTAGAAAACATTTTTAGTTTTCATAAATCACAAACGTAACACACGAACGGAACGAGAACTTTTTGTTTGTGTTCAAGCATTTTCACTTTCAATTAACAAAACAGTAGTTAACAAATGCTGAAAATGTGAATTTGTTTTTAAGATATACAATAAATGCAAAGATAAACCCAAAATGCAAACAAACAAGTGCTACCTAAATCCGATAATAACACATTGACTCAAAAACAAACTCGAACCAGCCTACGAAACCTCAGTTGCACTAGGGACTGTTCACTCTAATGTGGTGGCACAAATTTATTTTGAAATATCAAAGTTGGCCCTACTCAATTTCCGAAACCAGGACCAAATCGGTTTAGCTATGCTGAGCTCAAAACGGACCGTCCTGGCCCATCTTAGCACTAACATTTCAATGAACTTCAAATGAATGCGTAAAAGAGTTTAAACCCATAACCACCATATATATTCGATATACCACCGAATTGAGTTCTTACAAGAATCTCTCTGGTCTACTGAGTAAACAAAATACCAAAAAAAAAAAAGATTGTACATTTGACCCCCCAAAAAATTCGAAACATTCAGGCTAATTTGTCCGGTATAGATAGTTTCTTGAGCCAAAAAATGGCAAGTTTCTGGGTCACCCTTACAATTAACAAAAGAAAAATAGAAAGCAAAAGATCAGACCTAACCTTGATTAGTCCTGTTCCCTAATGATGCCATATGAGATGAGATGAAAAAGCTTCTTCCTCCATTGTACACTGTACTGATAGCTACTAGCTTCATACCCCTAATCTAGATCCATACCCACTTCTTCCTTTGGGATTGAGCTTTTCTCCTTTACAGTTTCATTTTTCTCAGTCGTCTTCGCATTCTCTGAAAGTAATTCACAAGGAGTTGCAGCCGGGTCTAGTTCCAGATAACCTGCTGGTACGTTATCAGCTTCTTTCCCTGTCAGAATGTAATGAGGCACTTGGTGTGAGAATCTAAACATTTCTTCCTTTACAATCTTCCTCACATCTTTTTCATCTGTGCTTCTGTAGAAAACTGCCTTGAATCCTTCAGCTTTGAGTAAGAGAGCCACTGTTAAACTTTGTTTGTCATCAGTGTAGTCATCAAGAACTTCCACCATGTCATGCTTGTGTATAACTTCATCAGGTGTATCCTTGTCCCACTCAGGGGACCAATTTCTATACAATGCCCAAACCTGTCCCTTTCTGGGATAAATGTGGAGGAGTCCTCTTGAACCTTTTGTGAAATCGACTCTGTGAGAAAAGGCATTTAGTGTATCTGTTGCTTCGTATCTTCCTGCCCTGAAATCCCCACATGATTTAGCAAAACCAGAGGCTGTCCAGACTTGAGGACCAAATTCACTGGTGCTTCTGGAATTGAGCCAGCTGATTCTCATCTTAAAGGGATTCAAAGAAATCACCTTTTGGATGCGGGCGTAAAACCGAGGCATTCCATCGTCATTATCATAAGCAGCCCAAATCTGGTCATCTTTAAAAGAACTTTCAGATCGGTCAAGATCAAAGTTGTGAAAGTCCGAATCTGGAACAACAATATTCTTCACTTCATCATCCTTCTCTTCATCTGAATCATGGGGAGTTTTCTCAACTGACCTTTCAACCTCATTTTCCTTGCTACTCATCTTGCTCGTTGCTTTCATACTTTTCTTCTCCATTTCAGTTCCTTTCACCTTCTCTTCCATGTCAGAGGTCATCTTCGGAAGTCTCTCCAATATATCTGTAGCTACCTTGTTCAGAAGCGCTTTTGATATATCAGAAGGTAACAACATTCCTTGTAAATGAGGATGACGAGAGCCTATGGTGTTTGGCATTTCAGTGTTTCCTTTGGCAGGATTAGAAGAGGTACCGAATCTACTTACACCTGTTTGATTCGACCACTTGCCTGAAAATGGACCAGACTGGGAATCATCTGTCTTCGGCCTCTTAAAATTCCACAGATCTGAAAGTGTAAATCCTCTAGCAGCATCCCTTTCTTGTGACTCTCCAAACCCTCTTTTCGCTCTATCTTGTGCTTTATGAACTACATTCGCAGCTTGATTTGTTGCATTTTGGCTGTTAGAATCGGCCCTTCTTGATCCAGAATCCCATCCAAAATTATAGTTAGCAGATGCTGCAGGCTCTCTTCCAGAGGTACCAGATGACCTTTTGTTTGCAGCTTGATTTTTGGTACTCCGGTGCCGTTGGTTAGATGAGAGGTTGACAGCCTTTGGAATATTTGAAGGCGGAGTCTTCTCTTCTGCAATGAAAGACCCACAGCAGTTTGGACAGAGCAAGGTCTGGTTAACATACACCCTCAGGTACTCATACTGAGTCCGGCATTTGTCGCATTTGGTCCAGAAGGTACTACTTTCCTTCTGCGTCGGAGAAACAGAAGGAGGAGAAGGCGAACCCATGCTAGATTTATCCATATGGCCACGGGGCTTAGGCCTATCCTCCAAAATTACAGGCTCTCTTTTACTCTGAAACCCGTTAGAAGTTCGCTGGTGTGGTGGAATCCCGCTTTGTGTTGTTGGAAATCTTTGTTGAGATCCTTTGACCTGCCTCTTATCGTTGTATGACTTTCTCTTAGAACTGTTGGATAGTAGACCCCAAGCTTCTGTAAGCAGATTAAATGCACCATCAGCGCCTTTACACTTGTTCTTATCCGGATGGAGCATAAGAGCTAATTTCCGGTACTGTTTTCTCAAGGCTTCATCTTCAGCGCAGGGATCTACACCAAGGATTCCATACCAATCAGCTTCTCCAGCAATTTTTTTCTCTCCCGAGATATAAACCTCGACTGTCATCAACAATTGCTTCAGACCATCAAGATTAGGAAATAATTTCTGAGCCTTGTTAGCGAATTTTTTCGCCCCATTGTAGTCCTTCTCTGTAATCTTCCTCTCAGCAATATCCATTGCCCTTTTCGCTTCATCCTTGTTGCATTCCATGTCCTCGAGAGTTACTCTGATATGAAATATTGTCCTCTGGAAACTTTTCAGAATACAGGATCTTCAACAGAATTCTCAGAACACTTTGCACCTGTCTCAATGGAAAATTAAAGGAGCAAAAGTAAGAAAAGATTCAGTGGAAAATTTACAGAAGCATATCATGTTTATGTAAACAGTAAACTTAATGTTAAAGAGAACAGATTCAATAGAATCTGATGAATTTAAAAGAGTAAAAACATATCCCTGTCTCAACATACCGAAAATGTAAGATTTGTTTCCACATGAAGGTTTAACTAGCTACAAAGTGAAAAGATGTTTAATATTTGCTATAAAGATGCAGATCTCAGCCAACCGGGTAAGACACTAAATGCAATTCATACGGTAAAGAAAATCAATCTTATCCAGTGGCATTGGTCTCAACCGGTAGAAGCACCTTCTACCGTAACATTGCATTTAAACAGACAAAACCAAACAATTTGTGCGAATCCACTTAATACGAATTTGCACGAAAATCAGCTGAATATAATAGAGATACACAAACTCATAAAAGAAAGATCTCGAGAATCTAGTGCAATCAAACATCTTTTAACAATGCAATATCCGGATTCAAATAAAGACATTCAAAATCTAACAAAGTTTGGGATAGTGCAATCAGACATAATAGGCTATTTCCAGATTTAAATGAACACTCAAAATCTAACAATATCCAGATTTTAAACGGAGAACAAAAACACAATCTAAGCCTAAAACTTAACTTTGATCATTCACAGATGTTCAACACTTTAAATATGAGAAACCTAACCTAAACCACAATTCACCGACCCACAACCAAATCCACAAGATTCCCACTAGCATTTGCATCTCCTAAACCCTAATCCACATTTCAATCAGTGCAATACAATCAAACCAGTTCCAGACCCGTGAAAATTCGACCAAATTTCAAAAATCGATAAAATTTCAAATGAATACACAAACGGTAATACAAATGGACTACCCTAAAACTGGCCACAAATTCACGAAATTAAGTTTTTTGTAACCATTAGAGAGACTTAATAAATGTGAATACAAACCAAACTAATCCCTTACTGCAAACTCGAATCCCTAAACTCTGTCATATGAGAGCACAAAATAAACAGAGAAGACGAAGAAGAAGCCATGAAAATAGAAAAGAAGAAACATACCAAATCGTTGGATCGCAACTCCGAGGATAAGAATATCCTTTGAATCAATCACTTTTACTCCAAAAGACTTTACAAACCCTACTCAGAACTTTTTCTTTTCGATTTCTCGTAAATAACACTTCAAAGTCGGCGAGAGAATCCGGTTATCTCAGAATGGGGATCGAGTCAGATTCATCCCATCTGATCGGAGCAATCACCTCTGGTTCGCCGGTAAGCAGAGCTTCACGGTGTATTATCAGACATCGCCGCTTGATCTACTTTCTTAGATTTTATTTTCTTTATTATGGTAAAAATAAGCTTTAAGCGTGTTTGTGTTAAGCCATAAGTATGTTATATAAGGGTTTTAATGAAATTTATTAAATTATTTATTAACTCTTTATCCGTAAATATTAAATATTTTCTACTCACACATGGTACTCTCGAAAAAAAAAACTCACACATGAAAGATTTTTAAAATTTAAACTCGGGTAATATTTACATAAGAGATAATAATTTTAGATATTTTTAAAAAAACTACCATTACAAAAAAAAATTCCAAGTCAAAGAAAAGTTACCAATTATGATTTGTATTTACGCATGAATTAAGATAAAAAAATTTATTCATGAAAGTAGAGATAATAATACACATACCATACCTAACATTTATTGATATATATAAGTTTGTTACCACAATGAAATTTTTTCTGAAGTTTTGAATGTTATTTTCTGCATTAATTTTTGAATATTTATTACTTTATTACTTAATTATTGACCATAAACTTATTTTTGATTTACAAGAGATTTTATATTTTTAAAATTTGAATCTGTTCAACATTGCTAAATAATACTTGACATTAAAAATATAATTTTAAAGATTTTTAACATCTTTTTTTATTATATATATGCTTGAATAAAGTTTGGAACGATAAGTAGATTTTGAAAAACTGAGAAAAAATAACCAAATTGACCTTTAAATTAGAGGATTTATCGATAACAAAAGTTTTAAAGTGAGAAAAAACGATTTTATATGGTAAGAGTTGGAAGAAGTAGTAGATGCTACATCAGTTTGTTTCACCTGAACCATGACTTGCATCAAGCTGTATGAGCTCATACTTTTGAGATTACAACAAATTGTAAAGAGATATAATTAAAGCGCACTTAGTGCCAGCTTGGTGTCTGTACAAAATTGTCAAAGAGGTGTTCCTTGACGTAGTCAGCAGCACGTGAACCCCCATGGCTTGTGATGAGTAAAAGCTTCAGAAATTGGAAGATGAAACAAAATACAACTCTGCTTCTGAGTATTATATGAACGTGTATTGATAGTTCAACTATGCACTGCAGACTTTAATTATCTAAACAGTGTACCAGAAAATCAAGAAGCAGCAGTGCAACAAAATGTTAGATCACATATATAATATCACAAACTTATAATATCTTAATTAGAGACTGAAAATAGTTAACGAAATACAAAATGTTACAGCAATTTGATTCCATATTGGTCAAATGCGGGAGTCAGATATAATAAAGAACTTCCTAAGGTACAAGATAATAAAGAAGAAATAATATGGCTAACCTCCATTCTATAGCCAGCACGGGAGGCACACATGGCATAATAATACGTTGCAACACTGATCTGCATGTATTTGCTTGCATATCACACAAATATGGAATTCATAAAAAAAAGGAGAAGGTTTCTTGATATTGATTAATGTTCCTAGTGATCTTAGAAATAGATATTAATAGTTTCATACAATACCAAAATAAAAATGATATATGTTCAGAGATAAAAATAAATTGAAGTTACTATATTAATGTTAGATTAAAAATTAAAGATGATATAATTGATTTACAACTGATAATATTTCTATAAATAGTTATAGCGTTTAAAACTATTTACAAATTTTTTCGCAGTTCTAAAACAAAACACCAAAAAATGTGTAATACAATAAGTAAAAATTAAAAAAATGTAAGAAAATTCAAATATAAAAAAAATATATATTTATCTTAGTTATATTTGTGTATATTCATATAAATATTAATTTACGATACTATTGGAAATATATATTTACATAGAAATATCGGAAAAATATTATTTTATAATCTTATCGATTTTTTCTGATTTTTATACTGGTCCAACTGAGAATCATAACAATTCAAGATCAATGATGTATATAAAAGGTAACGATTGTTTGACGTATTCTGCAGAGAGAACGAGTCCGCAAGAAACAAAAAACAAAAGTTTAGGGGTTCTTGGTGATTGATGCAAGTGATCATAACAATAGTTCAAATGTGAACGGATTGTTAGTGACACTTGGTAGATAGGGATAGATCTGTATCAAAAGATCTTGAGTCAATCTAAATAAACAAAATTTGTTTATGATAATTTCTAATAAGAAGGAAATGGGTTATCTCTTAATTCGTTCCTTGGTTGTTTGAGAAATGCATACATTTCTTGCATTTCACGTAATCTCTCTTCTTTCTTCTTTCTTCTTACAGATGCTGATAGGTTCTACTCTCTATGCGATCCAGGTAAATTTTCGTGATACATTGAGTCAATTTCGGATTTTTGTTTGTTTTTCCAAGAAAATCTCCATGGTTACAACTTTCAAGATACCATCTTTATTCTCTGTTCTTCTTGTGTTGAAAATTCTCCTTACCATTATGCTTTTTTGTGTTGTTAGAAATAGTGAATCTGTGTGTATACGCACACCCGAATGGCACATGGGAAGTGGAAGTCCTTCCTCCGAATCTTCCCCAGCCAATGCTCGGAATCAACTTCGCTAGAGATGGTATGCGACGTGAACATTGGCTGAGTTTAATTACTGTCTACGGTGATTGTTGGTTGGTCTCTCTTTCTTCCTAGTTCAGTACCAGCGCTCGGCTTAGTTTCCATGACAAGTACCTAATGATCCTTTTTTACACATGGTTTGTTGCTTGCTTCGCTGCTAACTGACTCACTTTGTCACCCTTGTTTAGTTTTGCTTTGTTTCAATATTGAAATGAAAACATGGAGAAAAGTGAAACTTGTTTTGGCAGTAATCAAGTTTGTCTGGAATGAGATCGAACTGGTGGATGTGTGTTGATAATGATTTAAGAGAAAAGTGGTTATAGTTGATCATAATAGAAGTTCATCAATTACTGCTTTATGTTCTTAGAGCAATGGTAATAGAAACTCTGTTTTAAAATGGATTTATTGAATGCTAAAAAAGCATGTATATATATAGATCTATGAGTCTGTACAAACCAGACAACTACGAAGCAATTTTTATATTCATCTGGTTCTAAATCTGATTGCTCTGCATGTAAATACGAAACCAACACTCAAGGTCTTGTTAATGATGTCTTCCTTGAGCCAACACCCCAATATGACCAGCCTGAATAATCACACTCCTTATGAAACTGCTGCATACCATCTAAGAAGGCAGGTCTTATCATATATCACCTTCTCCAGTGCAGGAGCTGTGTAGACAATAAAAACCCATCTATCATTATTTTACTTTATTCCTTAACCAAGAAGAAGATAAATCTTTAAAATTCATATAAAGATTTGACTAGATTGAAGCAAATGAGCTACTTCAACAATACATAACAAGATCATCATCTACATAAGTCTACATAGGAATATTCGAAGGTGGAGCTTTCTTTTCTGCGACGAAGGAACCATGAGAGCTTAGACAAAGCAGCGTCTTCTTAACATAACCCTCTTGTACTCATATTGTGTCTGGCATTTTTCTTTTTAACATAACCCTCTTGTTTTTTTCTGGGTGGAGCATAAGAGCTAACTTCTTGTATTGTTTCTTTACTTCTTCTTCAGCAGCTAGGAGATCCACTCCAAGGATCCCATATCAATCAGATTCACCACAGATCTTCTTCTCTCCCAATATGTAAACCTCAATTGTCACCAATAACTATTTCAGACCATCCAGTTTCGGAAACAATTTATGTGTCTTATTAGCGAATTTTTTTGTGACAAAGTAACTCTCGAGGAAATGGAATGCAACAAGAATGAAGCGAAGATAGCAATGGATATGGCTGAGAGGAAGATTACATAAGAGGACTACAAGGGGGCGAAAAAGTTCGCTAACAAAGCTCATAAAATATTTCCAGAGCTGGATGGTCTGAAACAATTGTTGATGAAGATCGAAGTTTACATCTTTGGAGAGAATAAAATCTGCAAACAATCTGATTGGTATGGGATCCTCGGTGTTGACTCTCTTGGTGCTGATGAAGAAGTTAAAAACAATACAATAAGTTAGCTCTGATGCTCCACCCGGACACATGTTTGATTGTGTATTTAGTTCTGCATTGAAGAAACAGAAGGAGGCCAACCCATATGGTCACGAGGATTAGGCCTATTCTCCAAAACTAGTACATGTAAATAGTCTAGTGTGGTTTATGTTGTTACATCAGCGTCCCTGTTTAACTCCATATATTGCATGTTGTTAATCAGGAAACATATAAGATTTAGTTCTTAATTCTCTTCAAAGATTCAACTTTTAGTTTTTATTAATTTTGACTATTTTTTAGTTTTCTTTTTTGGCAAAAAAAGATATTGTTATTATTTTTTTGATAAGGAAGGCACTTTATTCTTGCATCAGCATCCGTTTTTCAAGACGCTTATTGCATCTTGTTAACCAAGGAAAATATAATATTTTCTAGTTTTGATGAATAACTATTACAAAAAAATTCAAGTCATATTGGAAAATAATATTTTTAATAATAAGAAAGAACGAAAAATCAAAATTACCCTTTATAATTTATATGCATGTATTAAGACAAAATAATACTAGTGACAATAATATACATACCATGTATAACATCTATTGATATGTACAAATTTTTACCATAATATAAAAAAATATTATAAAAAAATGATCTTTGATATGATTCAAAAAGTCATTATGAATCATATGAAAATATTCAAGTCAATTTGAAAATTACTCTTTTCATAAAAAGAAATGAAAGAAAGCAAAATCAAAGTTATATTTTATAATTTGTATTCATACATTAAGACAAAACAATTATATTCATGCCACTAGTGACAATAATATACATATCATATATAACATGTATTGATATGTATAAATTTATTACCATAATGAAAGTTACTCTTTCTGATTTATTCAAAAAATGGGAAACTAGGCCTGAACATATTATCTGGATCCGAAGTTCTGATTCCGAATATGACCCAAAATTTTGATTTAAACCAAATCCGAAATTTTGGGTTTGGATCGAATTATGTTCTTCTGTATTATCTGTTCGGCACCAGATTTTAGATGTGATCGGATATCGGATCAGACAAAAACCCGAGATCCGAACGGATATCTGAAACATCCAAAGAAAAACCTATAATACTAATACAAATAAGGCATAAGAATTCGAGTTTCAGATCGGATTTGGGTCCTTAACCCACAAAACCTTTTTAAAGTTGAAAATTTTGGACATTGCGGATATTCCAAGTATGCTCGAATTAATAAAGGATCCGAATCCGTATTCAAAAATTTCGGGTCCAAAAAAAATATCCGAACTGATCCAATCCGAAGAAATTCATATTCGAATCTGATCCAAATATATATATTACTTTATCATTACCAAACTTCTAGACCGAATTACCAAAACTTGAAAAATCCTATATAAAACCTATCCGAACCGAAATGTTCATGCCTAATTGGAATCATATATGCAAAGACTCTAAAGTCGTTTTGAAAAATTACCGTTTTGATGGAAAAAATTAAAATTACCTTATAATTTGTATTCATGCATTAAGCCAAAACAATTATATTGTTGAAAAAAACTACTACACCATAAAGCGTTTTTACTATAAATGATGTCCTAAAAATGATAATTTACTATAACGTGTAAAATAATGGTTTGTTGGTTTATAAATTAGGGACCAACATGTTTATATATTTTAAATTAAATTTTGGAGTTATTTGAGTTCGTACATTTGTTTGATATGAATTAGTATACATTATAAGTTTCTAAATGGTTCAGAACATGATATATGAAGATCTTTATGTCACCGAGATATATATATATATATTCTTTGACGTGTTTTTGTAGCATGTCTAAAAAATTTATATGCATAATATAAATGAGATGGAGAGGAAATACAAAACATTGTGTTATTGGATGGTGTTTTAATAAGATAGAAAGAAGTGGTAGAGAAACAGAACAAATGTAATGTTTTTTGGTGTGAGAAGCACCAACAAACAAAATAGAACAAAAATCGAGGACAGGTCAAAAGGGTCATCGTCGTCCTCAAGGAAGGCATAGGCATGTGCAATGAAGCAACACAAACCACACAACTACTAAGCAATTTTATATTCATCTGTTTCCACATGCCCTAACAATATGCACACCCTTCTCCGGCTATTGTCTTACTCCCCTGCTTTCTCACCCTTGGTCTCTGGTTCGTTTTCCGCTTTTGGATCAGGTATAGCATCAGGTTTGGGTTTCAGTTCAGCTTTTGAGCTTGATTCGGTTTCTGGTTCAGCATTGGGGTTTGATTCGGGTTCCAGTTCAGCTTTTGGGTTTGGTTCGGATTCAGATTCATCCATGGCGTTTGGTTCGGTTTTGGGAGATTTGGTCGTATCATGACGGAATTTAACAACAATACACGTGATGTTGTCTGCGCTTCCACGTGTGAAGGCAGTGTCGGTTAACTTGCGGGCAGCTACCTCGGGCTTCTCCTCGCTTTGAGCAAGGGATACCGCATCCTGAATCCGACATAAAAAAATCAAAACATGTCTACCCCTCAAAAATTCAGAAACAGTCAGTCACAAAGGGGGGAATTTAAACGAGTCGTACCTCATTTGGTACCACATCCCATAAACCGTCACTAGCAAGAACAAGAAACTCGGCCTCCTGATCTATCTCTAGATCCTGCAAAATAAGCAGAGGAGTATGTTCACAAAGTCTCAACACTCAAGGATTTCACATGGGCAATACTATGGATTAGGAGAACAACATAACACCCTCGGGCGATAGCAGTAAAGCTGCAGTTAGAAGCGGTTACTTGTATCTCAGGTTCAGCAACAACGAATTGCTTCAGCATTCTGTTACCAAAGGCCCGTGACATTGCCAAGACCCCACCTACCCTCCATGTTCCTGACAGGCATATCCAGATAATGTTAGGTTAAGTCTAGGCTGACAAAGAAATCCAGAGGAGGGTGCTTTAAGAATACTAGTTTTTCCCTGTCAGTGAATGTTTAAATCAACAACATCGTATTATCAAATGTGTGAACGAAATATCAAGCTTTTTGACTAAATCAATTAATGACCAGTGATCTAACTAAGGAGGGAAATCTTTGTAACCTCGCTATGTCATGTTCAGTAGCAAGCAACCAATTAGAGGACACAAGAGAAGGGCAATTTCTTATACTATCAGATTACCTGCCCACATGATAACACCACCAGCGCTTTCAATTCGCTTTCTTTCATCGCTTCTATTTGGCTTATGGTCATCAGATAGCGCGATCGCTGCAGAACACAAAACACTAAGTTTGAAATGGGGACCTTATGAAAAGAAAACAACAAAGGCTTGTGACCAATCATAAGAATCCATTCACTATTAACTAAAGGTCAAATGTTCTCTAAGCATTGCATGATTCCATTTCCTAAACTCATTTTTCACTGATGCTCTCAGTTTATCTATAAATGATATACTACACTGTTTTAGATCGCAACGAATTACTGACCTTTCCCAGCTTTAGACACTATTGTCCTTGAGTCTCCAACATTTGCAACATACAAATGGTTCCCCACCAACACAGCAGCAGATGCTGTCGAGCCATCATCTCGATAAGTATCCTTTTCTGACTCGAGGAATGCTACATCAGTTTGTTTATATGTTTCACCTGCAAAATTGGCCACGTTAGTAAGTGAACCACCATAACTTGCATCAAGCTGTATGAGCTTCTGCTTTTGAGATTATAACAAAATGTCAAGAGATGTAGAGCGCACTTAGTGCCAGCTTTGTGTCTGTCAAAAATTGTGGATGCTTCATAAGATTGTCAAAGAGGTGTTCCTTCAGGTACTCAGCAGCACGTGAACCACCATGACCTGTGATGATTAAAGCTTCAGAAATTAGAAGAGGAAACAACATATGATTCTGTTTCTGAGTATTAAATGAACACATATTGATAGTTCAACTATACACTGCAGACTTTAATTATATAAAAAGTGACTAGAAAACCAAGTAGCAGCAGCAGGCAGCATGTGCAAATACAGACGCTAAGTAAGGAAATTGGAGATCCTTCTTAAAAATAGTAGACATAGCATATATGATATATGGTGTGGCCAGCTTATGCAGAACGAACAACTTAAATCTGCAAATGAAGTTGGACTGTGTTTTAGCTCAGCCATGTCTACGTTGAGATAGATGTAATGTTGATATAGCAAGTTGAAAACAAGATTTCAACACAGATTAATTCTATTCCACAATTCAACACTAACACTTCCTTTTTGTCTATACCAGAAGAAAAGGAAGCCAAAACATAGAATCTAACCATCAAATATTCCAAACATGCAAACTCTTTGGCCTTCAATTATGGAAGCTTTGACATCATAGAAGTCTTCCATCGTAGACCTTTTCCCTCTGAAACTACAGTACCCACAGCTCAAGCTTCCATCATCACTGCCATTGCACATAACTTATATTAAGCACCACTTAAAAACAAATCAAAAGAGTAGAAAACAATACTATCACATTGGTCCAAAGTCACAGCCAATTACAGATTGCATATAATAATATCAAGCTTCAACTATTAGTGGAAATTAGTTTCTTCTATAATATATTCTTCGACAAAACGAAAAAACTTGGTGTGGCGAGAACATTTGACAGGTGAAACAACTCAAACAAAAAGGACCATTTTGCTTGCATTGCACACTAAAAATGTAACAAAGCCGAGCAGGAATTGGTATCTTCAGTACAAGTCATTTTTCAATAGCCCTATTTATATACACCCAAAGCATTTGCTACATTCATTACAACCATTAAAAAAAAAACACGGATCTAACAAAAAGAGATCAACTCACTTTTTCCACCCACCACCAATGTATCCACCATCATCAACTTTCTCAGGCGGCATATCAAGTAAAGAAACTTGTTTCTCGGCAGAAGTATCTACCATCATCTTTGCACTAGTTCTAAATCCGATTTCTCTGGTTCTAAATACGAAACAAACACTCAAGGTCTTGTTAATATGACTAAAACGATGTCTTCCTTGAGCCAACACGCCAATATGACCAGCCTGGACAATGACACTTCTTATGAAACTGCTGCATACCATCTAAGAAGGCAGGTCTCACCTTAAATCACTTTCTCCAATGTAGGAGCTGCGTAGACAAAAAAAATCCATCCACCATTAGTTAACAGTATATGATTCCAAAAACACAATCACATGACGATGACTCAACACAGATTATAGATTGTACCATTGATTCAGATAAGTTAACAAACCCTATGTATACGGATAAGTTTAAAACAAAATTTTACCTGATTTTAAACATCGAATCGAATCATTGAAATTAACTTAGATCCTGCGTAATCAGCGAGTCAAATGATGAAATTCTACAAGCTAATCATGAACAATAATTAGAAGCGATCCAGAATCATTACTTCCTAAACAACTTCGATTTCATCAAAAACGAGATCAATCAAAGAAAAAAGGAACTAACAGGTCTTACTCGAATCCACTCGAAGAGCAAAACAAAAGAATCCAAATAAAATTGAAGGATCTATGGTGACGAATCGTAGTAGTATTCTCAGAGCTCTCTGACAACGAATCGAATCGGATTTTGAAGAAACGGATCGGGAAACAGGAGGATTTCTACGACGGATCCGAATCTGAGAGTGAAGAAATTGCTTTCCACGAATCAGCTTTTTGAAGCCTCCATGGAATCTGAAAGAATCCAAGAGAGATGGAGATGGAAGAAAGAGAAAGAGTGGGTAGTAGTGAGAGAGAGAAGGGCACCGAACAGAAGCGGCAACGTGGCATAACTCATGCATCGAGATTATAAATGGTTTGTTAGCTCTTTTTTATTTTATGGATTCTTTGTTCATTAGATATTACCTCACTTTATTATAATAACTAATCAACTTTTTAATTCCCAACAAAAAAAAAAAGAGATTAGCTATTTTCATGTTTTATAAACCTGATATAATTTGGGTTTTATGCAATCGAATCCGAGTGTGCCTATCAATAATCTTTTCTGAAGCGATAAAATTTCAATATTAAAATATCAGAAGAAAATGGAGCAACTTCTAGTTCTTTCTTCTTTAACAAGTTATATCAAATGTAAGTTTTGAAACAAAGCAAATTATGGACCTAAGCACACACAACTTCTTTGAAAACATACAATCAGAAGCTAAACTCTGTTTAATTATTATAAATTATTATATTTAGGGTTAGTTCAAACAAAAAATTACAGTTTAGAGAATTATTGATGTTTAAAATCGGCGATTACCAAAAGAAAATTAAGATTTTTCTTGACAAAATACTTTAGAGAATAATGAATATGAACTCTTACATATTCTGCAGAGATTTTTGGATGTTGTTCGATGATTTGTTAAGAAAGGATATCCATTTATTTATAGTGGTTTGAAAAACTTAATTTTTTTTTTCCTTCCGATAATATTTTGCTTCATTTTCTTTCGTACTTTTTCTAGTATAACTTCTCAATTTATTTTTGATTTCCTTCTGTTGGTCGGTGGAACTCTTCTCCTTTTAGAACAGTTCCAGATTCTCCAGAAGACGACATGGCTCCTGTCTTACTGGATGTTTTGAGTCTTGCTAATGAGATAAGGAATGAGGCTGAGATCTCTCGACCTCAAGACAAAGCCACCAATACTAAAAAGGTCGCGACTGATCCAATAGGCAAAACTGCTCCTCAGGCTGGGCAACACAAATCCAAGGTTGGTGTATCTGTTCCAAAAAAGGTCAGTGCGCCTAAGGCTCCTAAGGTGAGGGATATTGTTGTTGAAGTTACAGCAGGAAAGAAAAAGGTCAGGATTCTCGACAAATCCTTGGTGCCAACAAAAAGACATGTCGAACAGGTCAAACAAACCAATGTGAATGCTTTGCTTCCTCCTGCTAAGAAGGCAAAGAGAAGTAACTCTTTCTCACCCATGAACCTAAAGATTGTGGCGCTTTGTTTAGGGTCATGGGTGGTATTGGTTGCCCGTTGCCTCCTTTGGAGCTCATGGAAGAGGACGACCTTTATGAGAAGTGGGCCCAGCATATGGTTCATGTAAAAGTTTAACTGTTTTCTGTTGATCTTGATTAATATGTTATTTTATACTTACCCTCTTCTTTTCTTTTAAAATATTTCTTAGGCCGGAAGTACGATGAACCATATGTACGATAGAGTTAATCGCAAGGCTCAGCTATCCCACAATAACGTTCTACAGGCCCGGGAGTTGGACAAAGCTTTTGCTTAAGCTAAACGAGCCTATGACAGAGAACACAAAAGACTCAAACAGCTCAAAATCGAGCTTGATGAAGCGAATAAGGACCAATATGAAAATCTTGTACAATACAGCGAGATAAGTCTCAAGTACCAGCGCCTTGAAGCCAAACATGTAGCTCTGAAAAACAAATTCAGAGAGGAGTGTATTCGTCTCAAATCATCCCGAGGAGTCTGCCTCTCGAGGGAGTGACAAATTCAAGATGGAATCCTCAAGGGCTGTTAATATATTTTTGACAAAGTTAATTCTTTTATCTGAAACCAGAAGAATACTGAAACGATCAGATCATTGTACGGTCAAGGTTGGGTTACTAGGGAAACTTTAGAGCTGCTGAGAGACGAGAAGAAGATTGATATCCCTTACGAGATAATAGCTGACCGTCAGCTAAAGTATAAAGTGCAAGCAGCAAATCTTGATATGACCGAGCTCATCAAAGCCGAGTTAGTTGTTCCCACGGTGGTCGACAGAGTGCCTATGGAGGCTCAAGCTGAGGTCAAACCATATGGATCAAACGACGTGATCGTTAGTAGAGGTGATGCGCATGTGATGAAGACTCCATCGTCTCTTCCTCCTGCTGATCTAAGTTGATTTTAAAATTGTTCTGCTGTTGTTTTTCCTTCTTTTTTTTTATGTAGTAAAAACATTGTTCGAAGGGATTTTTACTCTTTTAATGAAAAAAAAACAATTCTTTAAGATCGACTTGATTTTGACTTGACGCGAACTATACCTTGTTTTCACAAACTAAAATTTACCAAGTGCAGGACATCTTCCGACTTATCTTGGATGAATTTTTAAGCCTGGAGCTCGGTTTTTTGCGGGACTGGACCCGGCTTATATAATATTTTATTTTAGAATTTTTAGGACACGAACTAAAGATCGATTTACTAGATAAAAGTTCAATTTACACACTACCCTTTAATATGTCAAAGTCAGGTTCCGATTATGCGAGATACCGACTTATTTGTTTTGGACAACTTATCTGAGTGCGAGACTAACCTCAGCTTTTTTTGTTTATTCGGAGTTTAGGATACGAACTAAAGGTTAACTTGCGAACTAAAACCTCGATTTTGCGAGATGTCGACTTATTTGTCTCGGGTGACTTATCTGATTGCGAGACTGGGCTCGGCTTTGTTATTTTACGGTACGAGACTGGGCTAGATTTATCCATCCTTCAAGCGAGTCTGAGCTCGGTTTTGTTAGTTAACAGTGCGAGACTAGCTCGGACTATCCAATCTTTATGCGAAACAAAGTTTTTTGCTTTGAGATTTAATGGTGTGAGACTGGGCTCGGCTTATCCGATCTTCGTGCGAGAATAAGGTCGGCTTTATCTTTTCTTAGTGTGAGACTCGACTTGGCTTAAAAGATACTTGCATGGAATGTGTGAAGCGTTAGAATCTAACACATGGCCAGGGTGTCAATTTTATTTTGTTGCAAGGTCCGAGTTCAAAATAGGTTGCCTACGTACTCTTTAAAAGGGATCAAGCCACAACATAATTTTTATATATCGATGTAATGTTCGTGGTGAGCTCTTTTTTGTGGCGAGGTCTTCATGATGTTGTCTTTAGTAGTAGTAGTAGCGTTTGAGATTGATCGAGTTCCATGAGTTTTTGATCGGCTCTCCGCTTATTGTAATGAGATCATAAACTACTGGTCGGACGACTTTTGAGAAAATTTGCGTAAATTAGGTAGCTCCTAATATGTTGTTGCATTCGATTGTATTGGAAAAAGTTGTTTTTCCTAAGCTTTCCTCTTTAAGTTTGGATTTACTTTTTCTTCAACCTTTCCTTTGTCGAACATGATTTTCTTTCGATGATGATTTTCATGAGCCGAACTAATTGAGTTTTAACATGTCTATTCTTGATTTGGATTGGGTTTAAACATATATATCCTATTGGAATTTAAATATACATGATAAGTTTGAGAGCTTGTACTTAGGAAAATCTCTGAAAATTACATAATTATTTTCAACCACTTTGTGTCACAACAGCTTTAAACGTACAAAACAACAAAAATTGCTACCAATAGGATATGTATCTTCCATCAGATTTTTAAGTACATGAGCAATTTAGTGCCAAGAGATTTGATCACATGAAAAAAAAAAACACAAAAGTCGTGGAGAGATTGTTTTCAATTGTCCTTTGTCAATTGGTCCCAAAAGAAAAAACCAAGAATGTAAGTGGTGATAACAACAGATAACCTTTTGACTGAAATAATAGAACCCATAAATTGTTCATTGTGATCATGTAAGTAATATTATTCTCGGTGACAAAGTTCACTTTTATGGTCAAGAATGTCCAAGCACTCCAAAGAAGCTCGTGGCCGATAGCATCATGTTCAATCTTTGTTTTTTAAAATCGGCCGTCTAAACCGATTAATCCTCGCATAGCCGATTTTTGCTAACATCTATTCCGATACTATAAGTTTATAAGTTCATGTGGATTATCCTATTCCAGTGTGCTAAATCCACCAAATGTTTATTGGTTATTTATCGAAATTTTTCAGACATTTGGTAGGATAATTTTTTTCATTTACTCTGTGGGTCTAACAATTTAAAATCCATTAAACTAATATCAGTTATCTTCCAAAATCGATAAACTACCATCAATTCAAATATACAAATTGGAATGAAACCATGGATTAAAATATTACAAAAGCTTGAGTTTATAAATTTGATGCTCTCGTTCTCTCTACATAGAACGTCAACGTGCAAGAGAAACCCAATCCATCGAAACCCATTAATATTATATATTAGAAAGATCATCATCCTTCAAGGATGTTGTATCATCATTCATCAGTACTGCTCTAAATTTGCGCTTTAATCCGTGCTATGTTTGAAAAGTGATGATCAAAGTTCAACAGAATCGTCGTTATGGAATAAGTAAGCCTTTATCTTAGCGCAAATGGTTTCAAACTTACAATGAGAAAGCGAAAAGAAAAAAGAAAGAAAAAAAAAATCAGTAGTAGCTGCTTGCTTTAACTTGAAAGACACTCCGATTACAAAATAATTTTTTCTTGTGATAAATTTACTGATAAGAAGATGGGTGACCTGGTTTTTAATTTGACTCATATCTTCTATATTCAAAGGTCTTGATAATTTGAATTCAATGATGAGCTCTGACAAGATCTTGACACTGCTCTCCAGATCTGACGGCTGGAAACCTCCATTGCCCACGGGATACAACAGTCAACGGTCTCTATTCGCACTTAATTAACCGCATTAATCATAACAAACTAATGACAAATTTTCTCTTTTGTGTGGTCAAACAAACTTAATTTTAAACTGTCAAAAAATTGTGGAGCACGTTATTTCGAAAAGAGAGAAAAAAAAAGGAAAAGGACACGTGTTTTATTCATGATTGTTCGACAAATAGTCACGGGCAATGTCTTTTATCACCCTTTCGTTTAAATTTCCTTTTGGCCAATCAAACAAAATAAAATTTAAGGGGAAAATAAGTAACATTTCCATCATTAAGTCTATAGTTAATTAAAAAGAGTCACTACTGTAGCAATGACATTCAGTTTTTGCCATTTTACTTCGCAAGTTCGGATTTTGCAATAAATCCATGCGAAAATGATACTTTTGCTTTTGGTTTTATTAACATTCATTTTTTGTCTATGTATTTTCTTAGACAAATTCATACTATATATTTTGTCCACGAAAAAATCATGTTTATCCAATTAAAATATTATATTTGAGTTATGTATTTATAAGTTACGGTTTCGTTTTATATTTGGATAGGTAAGACATTTATGATTGGGTTCTCTATTTATAATTTAGGATTTAGTTTTTAATTTTTTTTAGTCTATTATTTAGGGTTATAATTTGATTTTACTTAAAATATAAACTATGCATTTTATAAGAGTAGGCAAAATATTCATAGACAAATTATTCATGTGTTTGTGTAGATCAAAAATTCTCTTTTAACATTGGCTTTGGCAACGTTCATTTTTATCTATGTGTTTCGTAGACAAATGTAGACAAAACATTTGTCTACGAGACAATCATGTTTAGGTAGATAGGATATTATCTATGGATTCTATATTTATAATTTAAGTTGGGTAGCAAATACATCAGGATTGAATTCTCTATTTATAATTTAGGGTTTAGTTTTTGATTTTGTTTAAAAACTATTATATAGGTTTATGTTTAGGATTGAGTTTTATGTTTGGATACGTAAAATATATTATACTTGGATTTTCTATTTATAATTTATGGTTTAGTTTTGAGTTTCGTTAAAATATATTTATAATTTAGGATTTATAGTTCACATGAATTTGTCTACAAGACGATCATGTTTGAGTAACTAAAACCTTCTGTTTAGCAAACAAATATTTCATATACAAAATATTTATGTGTTTCTCGTATACCAAAAAAAATTTAGTCATAAGGGTAAAATTATCATGAATAGTACTAATTTCATCAAAAATTTCATCAAAAATTTTGGCAAATTTACATTTTAAACAGTAAAATGGCAAAAAATGAAGATCAATAAGAATTTGTGGCAGAAAATGAAGACTCTCTTAAGTTTAACTACGAGGATTGAAGAGATGCAAGATTTTCTGTTGTTGGAAAATTTTTAAAAGTCCACAACCTTTGTTAAAATTCCACTAACTATAATATGATGGGATATATATGTAAGACAACATGCATCAACTACGCTAGAAGCTAAAAACACACTGATTGTTTTTATTGTTGCATTTTATTAGATTTTTCAGGTTTGATCAAAATTCGAACAGAAACCATGTTGTTTGTATGGTCCTGAGAAAAAATTCAGTAGCATAAAAAACATATCATTAAGAAGTTAAAGCTCTTAGGAATAAGTTTGAAAATATAATTCAATGTTTGAAATAGAAAATATTTATTTTTTCAAATCAAATCACCTAATTCTATTAACCGAGTTATTCGTCAGAAAAAAAAAAACAGAGAGAGTTAAGATCAGTTATAAATTTTTCTTGAATCTGTGAATTCAATTTAGCATGAAAAGATTTAAGCTATAAATTGGTATGGAACTATTAACTGAAATACGAACAGAAGCATGAATTTGCTAAATTTGACATTTATCTCATTTACTCGATACTTGGACGTACAAACTCAAAGACAAAATCGAACCAGAAAAAACATATAGAGATAAGTAGTAAATATAGAATTTGTAATTGTGAAGAAAACATACCTCAACTGAGGTTTTGCATGCTTAACGTTCATATTAATCATGGAATGTGAAAATTTGTGATTTCTTAAGTCTTAAAGTAAAGGTGCTTCCATTAGTTTGTGTGTTTGACTTGGTAAAAAGTAAAAACGAAATGCCTTGATAACTCCGGAATTACATTTTGTTCTTTATCAAAAATTGAAGGATCAGATACTTAAGTTGATTTAATGCCATAACATAACAACATATCTATGCAAAAGAGGAAAACAAAATCTAAGCAACCCAAACGAGATGATTAAAAAAATATTTGTAATATATGTTAATCCATCTGTTTCTAAAAAAATGTCATTTTGACATTTTCACACAAATTAAGAAAACTATATAATTAAATTTCTACTTTTTATTAATACATTAAATATATTTCTCTTTAATTAATAAACTGAGTTTTACCTTTAAAACTGCATTGAAAATATAAAATGATACTTTTTGTGTCTGTGAAACAAAAATTAAGTGCTAAAATGCACTCTTTCAGAAACGGCAGGAGTATGAGTTTTTTATACTACTTAACAAAAAAAAAAGAACTTTGATATCTCTAAATTTTCTTATGAGAAAATTTGATAAATGACAAGAATGGCAATTCTAGTCAAGTAAATGAAAATTTGGAAAGTTGCTATTAGCAAATGAAAAAAAGATACCAACAAAATTTTTGGTGGAAAATAATGTGTTTTTTATTGAATGCATCTTGAAAACAATGAAAAGTATATTAATAATGAAAAAATGGAAATATATTTGATAAATTAAACTTATGCATAGAAAATAACATGATACAAAAATCACATTTTACATAGTAGAAATATATGTTTATTTTATACATTAGATGTTCACATTTTTGAAAATTGATATCATAAATTTTATTTTTCTCAAAATTTTCAGTTGAATGATCCAAAACAAATTTCTCCTTTTTTGTTACTTATGACAAAATTTGTCATTGGTATTTTTTGAAGGGATTTCAAGACAAGTAGATATATGCTCAAATGAATTTATTCAGATTGAAATATATACTAAAAATAAAAATAGTTCAATGGAGATTTATTGTGCAAAGAAAGAAATAAAGAAAAGAAGTTTAGATTAAGAATACAAAGATCACTAAATTCTTAAATTGATGTCATAAAATGAAGAAAGGTAATTGTTTCGTGGCAACCCTATAAATTAGTTTCAATGTTTACATAAGATGTATATTATATGAAACTATTTGTGATCAAACCTTAAACATATGGGCTAACATTAGCCTTTCAATATTTGTTTGGACTTGCTTATGAATCTCTCTAATATTTTTAAATTCCTTAGTTATGGACCTTATGGTTAATCCATTGTTAATTCATTTTTTTGAATTAAGTTAAGTTTATGGTTGGTCCTAAATCTTTAAAATATCAAGGATTTGCAAAGTTACAAGTGTCTTATTGGGATGACTTGAAAATTTTACAAAAACATTGAGAAAAAGAAGAAAATCAGAGAGAAAGCAAAAATTATAATATATATATATATATAGCAAAGTCTGTGAGTGTCGTGGAAACTCCTCCATCCTCTCTGTCTTCAGTTAAAGGCTTGCGCTTTTATCATTCAATATCTTCTTCAATCTTCATCATCATCACTCTCTCTCTCTCTTTCTCCAATTTCTTCGTTTAATCATCTTCCTCTCTTCTTCAATTTGTTTTCTGGGTGTTTTGTTCTGCTTTTGTGATCCTATCGTTTTGTTGTTGCTCTTTTCAAGGAAAAACAAAATAAAGATTTGATTTTTCTTTTCTTTTTTGGGTGGGTTTAAACAGTGTTTTTTTTTCTTTTTTTTTTCCCATTTATTGTTCTTGTCTCTACGATTCTACTGGATTCTCGGAACCAAACACTTGTCCGTGTTAGGTTTGGTTTCTTCTACTCAAAAGTGTTATTTGCTAAATTAATTTCGACTTGTTTGTTCATCACAGAGTTGTAATAGTGATAACTGATATTTCATGGGGACTGGAAAAGATTTGAAATTTGGGTCAAAGTTTTGAAATTTGAGTAAGTTTTTGCTGAATTTAAGTTTTATATTCCCCAAATCTTTCATGAAAGGTGAAATCTTTGAGATTTGAATTTTAGTCTCCAAACAATGAATTTCCGACAAGAGAAGTTTGTAAGGTCAGTGTTTCAATTTTCTCCAGATTCTCTCTGTCTCTTCGAAATTTATAGATTCGTAGAACTTAATTCGATTCTTCTTCACTTTGTTAAATCAGGTTTCAAGATTGGAAGTCCGACAAGACTTCCGACGTGGAATATTCCGGTAAAAACGAGATACAAAACGGAATATTCCAAAGAACAATAAGTTCAATCTCCAACAAGTTTCATAGAAGCTTTGAAACAAGCTCAGCAAGAATCAAAACATTCACAAGATCTTACAAGTCTTACTCTTTCAAAGAAACTGTTTCAAAAGGGATTGATTCAGCTCAAAAAATACTTGACCCACAAGGACCTTTTCTTCAAAGATGGAACAAGATCTTTGTTTTAGCTTGTATTATCGCTGTCTCGCTTGACCCTTTGTTCTTCTACGTCCCTATCATTGATGATGCCAAGAAATGTCTTGGTCTTGACAAGAAAATGGAGATAACAGCTAGCGTTTTACGCTCTTTTACCGATATCTTCTACGTTATTCACATCATTTTCCAGTTTCGTACTGGCTTCATTGCTCCTTCTTCTCGTGTTTTTGGGAGAGGTGTTTTAGTTGAGGATAAACGAGAGATTGCTAAACGTTACTTGTCTTCACATTTCATTATTGACATCTTAGCTGTTCTTCCACTACCACAGGTGATTTGATTTGAATGAATGATTTGGTTGATTGATTGTTCTTAGAAGTAGAGTAATGTGATTGAATTGGTTTTGTTTCTTTAGGTGGTGATTTTGATTGTCATTCCACATATGAGAGGCTCGCCTTCTTTGAACACGAAGAATATGTTGAAATTCATTGTTTTCTTCCAATACATACCGAGGTTTATAAGAATCTATCCGCTTTACAAGGAAGTGACAAGAACCTCAGGCATACTTACTGAGACAGCTTGGGCTGGAGCTGCTTTTAATCTCTTCCTTTACATGCTTGCTAGTCATGTGAGTCTAATTTGTTCTAACCTGTCTCAATAGTTTTAGGATCAGAGCTTAAATGTATAATCTTTTTGGTCAAAACTGGTGAATGTGTAGGTGTTTGGTGCTTTTTGGTATTTGTTTTCTATCGAGCGTGAAACAGTGTGTTGGAAACAAGCTTGCAAGAAGACAAACTCAAGCTGCACTCTGAAGGATTTGTACTGTGAACCTGATACTGTAGGAGGCAATGCTTTCTTCCTGAATGAGTCTTGTCCGATTCAGACACCAAACACTACACTTTTCGACTTTGGGATATTTCTTAATGCACTTCAGTCTGGTGTAGTGGAATCTCAAGATTTCCCTCAGAAGTTCTTTTACTGTTTCTGGTGGGGTCTTCAAAACCTCAGGTATTGAGATTGTATATCTTATATAACAGCAAATTTTATCAGTTTATTATGCAGAGAAGAAACGTTAATAAGTTTTTGCATCTTTGTTTCGTTTTCTTGATCCAGTTCACTTGGTCAAAACCTTAAAACAAGTACATATGTTTGGGAGATTTGTTTCGCCGTCTTCATATCTATTGCTGGGTTGGTTTTGTTCTCGTTCTTGATTGGGAACATGCAGGTTAGTCTCATTTCATCATATGTACCATTGTGTTTGCAATATTGGGTTCTTATTGTTTTTTTTTAAATGGTAGACCTATCTGCAATCGACAACCACGAGGTTGGAGGAGATGAGAGTAAAGAGAAGAGACGCTGAACAATGGATGTCTCACCGTTTACTCCCTGAGAACTTGAGAAAAAGAATCAGGCGATACGAGCAGTACAAATGGCAAGAGACAAGAGGCGTTGATGAAGAGAATCTTCTTAGTAATCTTCCCAAAGATCTTAGACGCGACATCAAACGCCATCTCTGTCTCGCCCTTCTTATGCGGGTAAGAAAAAAAACAATCTCTTCTCTTTACTCGGTTTCTCATTTATTGTCAGCTTCACTCTTAACCGCAACATGTTTTCTATCGGTTCTAGGTCCCGATGTTTGAGAAAATGGACGAACAGCTTCTTGATGCGCTTTGTGACCGTTTGCAACCCGTATTGTACACAGAGGAAAGCTACATTGTAAGAGAAGGAGATCCAGTAGACGAAATGCTCTTTATAATGCGCGGGAAGCTTCTAACAATAACAACAAACGGTGGAAGAACCGGTTTTTTCAATTCTGAGTATCTTGGAGCTGGAGATTTCTGCGGTGAGGAGCTTTTAACTTGGGCTTTAGACCCACACACATCCTCAAACCTCCCAATCTCAACAAGAACTGTTCGGGCTCTCGTGGAAGTTGAAGCTTTCGCACTTAAAGCTGATGACCTCAAATTCGTAGCATCCCAATTCAGGCGTCTTCACAGCAAACAGCTGAGACATACTTTCAGGTTCTACTCACAACAATGGAGGACTTGGGCTGCTTGCTTCATACAAGCTGCTTGGAGAAGATACATTAAGAAGAAACTCGAAGAGTCTCTTAAAGAAGAAGAGAATCGGTTGCAGGACGCTTTAGCTAAGGAAGCTTGTGGAAGTTCCCCGAGCCTCGGGGCTACAATATATGCGTCACGGTTTGCTGCAAATATCTTACGCACAATACGTAGGAGCAGGTCAGTAAGGAAACCAAGGATGCCAGAACGAATGCCACCAATGTTGCTTCAGAAACCAGCAGAACCAGATTTCAATAGTGATGATTAATTAGCATATATAGATGTGAAGTGTTTTTTTCATGCAGAGCTAATATAAATATATAAATAGAAGTCTTTTCATCTGTTCTATCTTTGAGATTGATGCTGTTAGATATACGATATAATGTCTTATGTGTAAAAATGGCATGTCATCTACGCAAGTACGTCGAAACCACTGGGGGCATTGAGCCTCTTGATTCAAGCATGCTCTGAAATGTACTTATCCTTCTTGTACAGACATCCTCAAGTCTGAGTGTAGCTTAAGTTTTGATGGCCATGGAGAATTAATAATACATTTTCGAAATTAAAGCAGCACAAAAGCAAATAAATAGAAGTCTTTTTATAACGTAGCGAGCTTACAGATACAAAGCCTCCACTGATTTATTATTCCCCTTTAAGAGTTCTACCAAGTTTGATATGGTAGGGCCAAACAGAAGTCAAGAAACCAAAAGTGAAGCAACTTCTCTACGCATGAATGTTGGCAACGCGAAAGCCGCTCTGTGCATCTGTTTTGGTAAGAAAGACAGATCAAGATTTTGTCTAAGTGAATCTATAATAGTCAGGGAAGTCATAGTTGAGCTAAACTTACATCCGAGTTATAAAACTTCAATTCTCTTTTATGTGTCATGGCACCGTCTAGTTTCTCGATTGGGTTGATTGGGTTCTTGAAATCAACAGTTGATCCTTCGGTACTGCACAAGACGAAACCAATCACACCGCTGCAATGAAGATTTTTTGATCAATTCATGTTCTGGTTCCAGTGAGATCACAACATGTAACTTACTAGAATTAACCTTGGATATGTAGGGACACTGCTCCATGCATAGTGAACACTTTTGAATGTTTGACGGCAAATCGAGATCATATCTTCAATAAGATGAGTATGGAGCCACATACTTTCCGCCATGTTACAAAGAATTCCTCCAGGCTTCAATGTGCTAGCTAAAGTTTCGACGAAAGGCTTCTCAACAAGTGCTTGAGCAGGACCTGTGATTAGATAGCGCGAAACACGTGAGAGTTTTCTTGCTGAAGTCTGAATGATGTTTTGATTTAGAAATTCAAAATAAGAATCATCAGGTACTACTCATAAATTCAAAGACTTTTACAGATGAATCATACCAACAGGATCTGAAGAATCAACAACATGGCATCATACTTCCCTTCAGGGGATTTAAGAAGGAACTCAGCAACTGCCAGAAGAAAGTGATAGGTTTTTTAGATAGGTTTTTTAATTGACAATAAGTAGATGAATGCTCCATTACCATCACCAATGTGAAGATGAACACGAGGATCCTCAAATCCAACCGCTAACTCAGGGAAGAACTTCTTAGATACCTACAAGACCGAAGGAATCCTATTTTCTGAGATAGAGCATAACTAAAAACTGTCCATACTTCTGATGAGCACAAGACCGTATACTTACATCAATAACCATCTTGTCTATCTCACAAATGTCAATGACCTCAACAGAGCTATGGCGAGAAATCTCTCGGAGAACACCACCATCACCTCCACCAACAACCAGAACCTGCAAACAATTTTTACAGCTAAGTCCAGCATTAAGAAAGAGACAATAATAAGTATGTTTGACAATAATAAATAATAAGACAGCTAACTTGAGATGAATCTACATTTCAATGTACTGGAATGATTCATCATGGGTGAAAAGAGCCATCTCATGAGATCAAATAGTAACAAGAGAGCTACAACAATGAAAGCACATCGTGTTCCAATACTCTCCAAAAAAGAGGCAGATTCATTACAAACAGAACATACTTTTAGATTGATTAGTTGCAACAAGCCACGGGATATCGGCAACCAGAGAGACTAAACTTTTACAGTGAGAAATTACATTTTTAGGGGAAGATATAGAGCACAGAGGCAGATGTGCTATCATCTCCTGATATGCACATTCATCTTTTTCAGTCAGCTGTACAATACCATCTAGAACAAGCACCTTTCCGTAGGTGGCTGACTGCAAAAACAAAAACAAAAATGAGGTTATCCTAAAGAAGAAACATTACAAACAGCACAAATCAGCCGAAACAGAAGCAGACAGATTCAGAAGAATATAAGAACAATCGAACGAAAACCAGAGATGCTGTTTCAAACCTCAAACACCAAGACTTCCTGATAATCTGACTTTTCTTTGAACAGAACCTTCTCAACTTTCAGGGAGTGAGCTTCTCCTACAATCACCACATAAACCAACATAGCTACATATGTCACATGAAGAAGCACTCCAAAAACCACAACTCGCAAACCTTAACATATAAATAAACCAAGTAGGACCTTGTACAAAGACAAATCCTAAGGTAGTAAGATACTGAAAGGCAACAAAAAACAAGCCTATCAAGAGGTAAACCTACCTGGCCACATAGGGTTATTGAAATAGACTGCTCTGCCACCTCTTTTCCCTGTATCCAGTAAAGAACAAAAACCAAAAATAAGAGATAAATTCCAAGAAAATAAGGGTAGCTTGACAAGAAAAAGAAAGTAAAGTAATATGACCAGAGCGAGGGTGAGGTTCCGAGAACCACCCAGAAACAACAGTGGCGTGACACTTAGCATTTTCCTCAGGTAAACATACCAAAGCCTTAAGGCAACAAGAAGGTACAGTCTTCTCAACACCATTCCCATTACTCGCCTTCCCATCCATAATCTTCGGGCATCCCAAACCTTTTACGCCGTCTAGCTTCATAGACAATCCTTTTATTCCCCAGCTCCAGCCTCTGTATACTAGACAAACAAAAGCAGCAGACCAGAAACTTTACAAGACTAAAGAAGCTACACTCACTTGAAAGCACAGAGAAGCAAAAATTTACAAGACTAAAGAAGCTAACAACGTTGAAAAAGTTTCAGAACCAAAACATTTATCTGCAAAAGAGAGCTAATAAAGGTTGAGTCTTTTACCCTAGAAAACCAAATCAATGTGAAGAAAGAAAGTTACCCACTAAGCTAACCTTATGACATTAATCAACGAATCTTAAAAATTGGAAAGCTTAACACTTTACAGAGAACGGTTAAGCTTTGATTCTTTCTCTTTCGCATTTGGACTCTGTCTCTCTCGTTTCTCTTTCGGTCTCACTTCTCAGGCCTTCTTTGTGTAAAAGGTCTATTTGTTTTCTTAATAGATCCCCACAACACAACTAAATACAACTTTTTATTTTTTCTTTTATTTTATTTTTATTCTCGTGGATGTTTTAAGTTTTAGATTCGACAAGTGTTAAAAAACGTCAGTTAAATACAGCCAAGGTTTTGACTCCGGTTCGGTCCGAGACAAATTGGGTATGGATCCAAAACTTAAAAGATAAATAAATACAGGTGGTCTTAGGCCATTGTGATCGGTCATGAAACCGATCAAATATGCTTCAGACCTTCAAGTGCTCTGTTTATAAGTTGATTAGTCGTATGATCGGTTTAAAAAATATCGATCATATATATTTTGTTAGCTTCATCTGATTTTCGTAAGTTGATTAGTTAGTGTGACTGATCTACATGATCGATCGATCGGGTCTACTTCCAAGGGAAGTATAATATTACGGACAGACATCCGAATATTGTGATAGATTAAATATTAATCCAATAAAGATTAAAAAAACATAAATATAATAGAATTAGAGTCTAAATTAGACCGTATAAATATCAAAATTCCTCAGTTCGATATCTAATTCTAAATCTAGAATAAACTAAATAATTTTTTACTACATATAAAAAACATGATCTATGTCACGAGTCATTATATAGATTTCCAGGTCAACAAATGTAAAATGCGATTTGGATCTTCTTATTGCATTGTGTTATCTTCATAAATTTTGTTTAATATTGTGTGGCTCCATCATGAAGAAGGTCCCACGGAGAACGAATGGGAAAGATTTTATGTCGGTGTCTTTCGTAAAAAGTTAAAAACAAAAGTCATTTGAGTCATTTTCATCGTTCGAGAAACTCCTCTCTACTCCGTCCTGATTAAACTATGGAACATATGAAATAACCACATTAATTCAAATTAAATGAAATAATGAATTTTCACAATCATGTAACGTTGAGACGTATATTAAGGGAACACCAATTATATTTAATTTTTTTCTGCGGCAACTTTGTTTATGAAATTGTGGATATATAGTGTTTCTTTCTCTAATGCTAGAAAGAATTAGCGTGCTGATTTATCAAATTATCTTCAACTATTTCCTTGCTCCTCCAAGAAAACAAGCTTTGTCTTTGCTCTTCATCTGCAAACAGAGTTGCGAATACGACTACAAGAAGTGTGACAAAACATGGTGGAGAAGAATTTGATCATTTTTGTTTTATCATTTAAAACGAGTTGGGCCAAAAAAATTAGGTTTTGGAACCGAAAAAGCCATAACTAAATTTGTCTCACCTCATCGCAAAGCAGTGTCGTTTTGACTTTGAATGGTCTTCTATCTTCTCTAGGCTAATTTATTGATTCATGAATATTTTGAATTTTTCATAATTTAATATTTCATCCATTTTTTGTGATAATTTTTTATGTTTTATATATAAAGTATAAACGTTTTTTCAAATTTGTCATGCATATTATTTGTAACTAATAACTAACATCTCTCATTTTTTATATAATTTTTTATATAAATTTTTTTTTTCTATTCTCTTATTCTTTATACTATTTTTTATTTTACATTTTATTTTTTTATTTTCTCGTTATTCCGAAAATTCTAGCATAATTTACCTAAAACTTTTAGCCTAAAATTACACACTTACACTGATTATACTAGAGAGATTTTTCCTCTACTTAAATTCTTCTAGTGTGGGACTCCAACTATTCTTTCCAAATTTTATGCATTTCAACTCTATTTGAACTTCAACTTTTCATTCAAACAAACTTTAAATTTGATATATGAGTACTTTATGAGATAGTACTAGCGGAGACAAATCCATCGGTTTGATAATCTGGTCATTATGTAAGAAATTTTTTTCTACTACTGATAATCATGACATGTATCTTAGTGGTTCGTGGTAATACATTGAATATATTATCACTCGAACTCAAACTTGCATAAATGTATTTTATCAACATAAATTACATATGACTGCCTATATTTTTTTAATTATTAGTTGGATGTGAAAGTTATATATCATATATGAAATTTGTATGAAAAAAAACTCACTATTTAATTACATGAAACAGAAAATTTTGATAATGGCATAAACTGCATCATTTTCGGAAATAAACAAAAACTGCGGCATTTAATACATAGAAAGTATTCAACTAATTACAAATGCTGCAACAAAAAAAACACACACACACACGAGCGAGTAGCTAAGAATTAAAGTCTTCAGGCGACGAAATCTGTGCCGGAGAGTCCCGACACACCGGACAAGTCCCATTTAGTTTCAGCCACTCGTCAATACAATCAGCATGAAAGCAATGTTCACACGGTGGGATTGTCCTAAGCGTCTCTTTCGGTTCATAATCTGAGAGACAAATTGAACACGTGGCATCATCTATTTTGGGCAATCTTTTGCTTTCTCCCAATACAATCTTTGGGTAGGACTCTATAGTTGGCCCATCAAGACCTGTTATGATGACACTAGAATGTAAATAGTGGGCTTGAGCGTTGTTAATCTCTGGGCTTGGGACGAGACGTCGTCGTTTAATGCATGAGTTGATTTTGCTACAAACGAAACAAAAAAGACCGAATGCGATTAAAGCTCCTGGGATTCCGGCGCCGATGGCTATAGCGTAACGAGCTCTTCTCGGGATAGCTAAAAGTAAGAGAGAATTTATTAGAGGAATATAACCCAATACTAATTTACCATCTCATACATATATTGACTAAACACAATATACTACCCAAATTTAATAAAAACAAATAACCAAATATCTAAACTTACATAATCATATTAAACATTATCTACAAATATACATAAATTTTAACTCAACTAAAAAATAAAATTTACTAATAAAATAAATATGATATTTCTACATAAAAAATTAATAAAATATATCCGCTCACGATGTACCTCGGGTTAAATCTTAGTTTTCTTTAATCGTAATTAAATTATGAGTATTAAAAGACAAGATGAAAGGAAGAAGAAAATGTAATTGGTAGAAGAGAAGACTTTTAAGTAAATGGGTAACAATTGAATAAGTTGACTAAAATGAGAAGTAGGACAGAGCAATTAAAGTGGAGAGAACTCAGAGAAGTCAACGCATCGGAGCTTTCATTATTACGGCCAACGACCTTGTGTCCACCTACTGACTATCTCCCAAACTTCTCATTCTTCTCAATTAATGTGTGTGCGTGTATGTTTTTTATTTCCTCATTTATATTTATAGCCATTTTCAAAATGATTTTTCACAATTTTATTGTGAAAATGACTCCTAGAATGTCAAATTAGAACATAGACTATATTTCTTACAGTAAAAATATAAAAGGGACCATTTTTAAAAAATCACTTATATTTACTCAGTGAAAGTGAAAGACACGTAAGAAGAAATTTATAAAGAATTTTGAATTAAATTTTACCATTCTATTTTAGTAATTTTAGTCAAATTAATTTTTTAACTAAATAATTGTCAATATTAATTAAAAAAGCCATAATATTGGTTAAACACGATTTTTTAATCTTTTAAGATACATGTATTTTTATCACAAAAAATATTTTAAAATGATTAGTATAAATAACGTGATTTTATAGTCAGTTAAAACTAAAATTTCTTACTGATTGCCGACTTCAGAGAAAAATAAGTAACAAAATAAACAGGAAAATAGTATACTTTACTTTGTTTTTTTATTCTGAAAAGTGTTAACCAATTGATTTATAGCTTTCAGATATAAAAAAGTCGAGGAAAAACAAAAGCGTTTCGTTGATGTGCCCTTTTGACGTTTCATAAGCTGCCCATTTAAGGAACTATTTGGATTTCCCTTCTTTTTTTTATATATTTGTTCAATTAGATTTGTTTTTAGAAAATGAATATGCATGTCATATGTACAGTGTACACGCACGTATATGTGTCTATATATATCATTAGTCAAAATATCGTACCTGTTGAATCATGTGGTTTTCGGATTTAAACAATCAGAACGGACAATATAATATTGGTTATATAACTTGTCATGCTACGAAATTTATATATACTAATCCTATACACACTAATACACACACAAACATATACATGAATCATTCAACACAAAATTTCGTCATGGTCTACGTCAAATTAACATACTCCAATCGGCTTATTAATCATACTCCTATAATTTTCACATTATAAAAATAAATTGTATAATTAACGTTCTACGCGTCAGAAATAAAAAAACGTAGGTACGTAATCAATCAATCAAATTCTAATATTAAAAATGTATAATAATGGTGAAAAAAGAAATAAACTTACCTGGTTTATGAACATCAGAGCAAATGATTTCACGAGAAGAATTACTCTTAATCCCACACTTACCACCTCTAATCTCACACCGCCTACATCTCGGAACCTTCCAAGTGAGCCAGAGGTTATCACTCAAATCCGAAGTCACGATCTGTTCATAAAACGGCCAACGAACCGGAACCTCAACGGTTTTCATTAACCGGCATGATTTAGACGACAAGTAGTTTATCATCCTAGGCGAAGCAGTCGCAAACACCGTGCTGTTTTTGTCGCTCAAACACGTTATCGGATTTAACGGCCTAAAACGGAGATACTCCGAAGTTGAACAGTTAAAGAAAGTGAATTTATTTACGTAAACGCCGCTAAACGGCGTCGTTGAGAGGTTTAACTCTAAGATCCGTTGAGGAAGACAGTTATTTGGGTCGTTGATCCAAATCTCTTGAGCTGCGTAATCAATCTCCTCGACGGTGAAGTTACCGGAAAACGGTAGCGTTATGGTGGTTCGATTAACGGCGTTAATATCACACGTTAAGTCAAATCCTTTGTTGTAACCGCAGGATTGGGGTTGATGGGATTTTAGACGGAAAGGAAAACGGATAATCGGACCGTTACGGCGACAAACGGCGTTAGTGCATATAACGGCGGCAGTGGTCTTCACCGGGATTAGGAGACAGAAGAACAAGAGAGAGATAGATAGTATTTTTGTTAAATCCATTTTTTTGGTTTGGTGTTAATTGAAACTAAAGCAGTGACCAAATCCTTTTTGTAATTGGAATGGACCCAAAGTGCACGTAATCATTTTACTTATATTATTCTTTTCAAGTTTTTGGTGTGTGTGTGTTAAAGTTTTTTTTTTTTGTTTGGCGGTAGTAGTATTTTACTGTGTATTTATTACATAAAAAGATGGATAGAATATCTGAGATTTATAAAAACGAACGATTTCGAGCATATAACTTATGACGAAAGAAAGTGGAAAACCCCAAAAAAAAAAAAAAGATTAACACTTTAGTGAGCAAAATATTTACCCAAAAATGGAGATTTAGAAAGAATTATCGCAAAATCCAAAAGTTTAGGAGTTAGAAAATACTATTAAATTATACAGTAAGACTCAAGATCTAAGAAAAATTAACGTAAAATCTAAAATTATAATTGATTGTTTGGCTCGTAGTTAAATTACGATTTTTTATTTACTATGTGAATGTAGGATCTGTAATTAATTTTTTTTTGTTACACCTTAAAAGTGGGAGATATCTATGGGGTTACAAAAGTCAACTCTTTCCAACAAGTACGAGCGTATGACTATGACCCAAATTCCAAAGACTTTCTAGTGGTCAGAGGAGCATAATAGATAATGCAACTAAAATATTGTATTTTACATAAATCTATAAGAAAGTATTTCGCATTTAACGAAAAGTCAAGCCACATATTTTTCGAAACATTTACTTTTAATTAATGATTTTCCATAACACATTGGACATCTTCTCACATCGACCAGTCTTTCTAATGCATCAAGAGGAAGACCAATCAACTCTAGTGTCGTTTCCCAAACTCTGTTATTTGTCATTGGTTTGTAGCTTTTGGCAATGATCTGGAATCTGAGGATCTGTCGCTGAGACAAGTGAGCTTCCGCAACCTGCTTGTGGTGAAAATATGAAATAAGGCATGGCTGAGTAAATATCTTGGATCATTCTTGGAAGATCTCTCGTCTACACAATTTGAGACATGCCAAAATGTTAATAAATATTTCAGTCTCGCATTTCCTTTTGTAAACGACTTCAAAATTTGATTGTTTCAAGCATAATTATTACATGTAAAAATACGTTATTTTGTTTTTGTTTGAAATTACCAAATCACAAATGCATTCCACGCATTGTTAATCAGCACATGCAAAGGGGCTAAGCGTGCGTTCCACGCATTGCTAAATCTGACGACGGAATCTAAAGAGAGAAGATCAAGTTCCCTCGCCTTGAGACCAACGAAAAAGAAACAGTATTATTGCTAACAATTCGGATGTTATATCCAATCAATTGGAAGTATTTCTTACATTTTGTCTACAACTATGTATGTGGATCTTGACGAAATACAATTTTCTTAATTATACATTTAAGTCTTGAGTAGATTTAATCACTACAAGCTACACATGCTAAATATACTTGTCATACTATATTAGCTTCATGACCTCTACTACTCTAAATCCATTCACAAATAGTTTCGCTTTGGACAAATGATAAATACTCTAATGAATCTCTAAAAAACAAACTGAGTATATTCATATTATGCTTTATTTATTATTTAAAAATAATTTTGATATAGATCATATAGTTAGATATTTTTTTTATCAAATACGACAGTAAAATTACAAAAATTCTAAAAAAAAATTTACTCTAAAGCGGCATACTTTTTTGATTCGGAAAGAGCATTTGTTAAGGCAAGTGGTGCATCTGCACAATCTTTTCTTTTTATGTATATAGACTGAAATCTTTACTTCAGTAAAACTGTAAATCCAAAAAAAATTCAATAGGGTTTTCAAATAATTTTAAACATATACGATCATATCGTATAAAAGTAATATAAAGCTGATATAGAGTTTAATCAGATTTTACTTGGATATTAAGTGGAAGTCCTTTACCACTAGCAGACCACTTGGTCTGCCATTGTTGAATTTAGCTCATAAGCCGCATTTATGTTTCTTACAGCCGTAACAACATGAGCACCAGCCTCTGCAAGCTACCTGCAAATTCACACATTACAAATCAAAAATCAAAAACTAAATGGAAAGTTTTTGTTTTTTGAATTTGGAACCTAGCGGTCTCAGAGCCAATGCCACTAGTGGAGCCAGTGGCAATACAAGTTAAGTGGTTCAAAGGAGGAAGAGGAAATGGAATGTGTAAGTGAGAAGCCATTATTCTCTGTAAAAGAATCTCTTGTAAAACATTAAACCATCATCTCATCCACTCAATCCAACCTAAGCCATTCTTCTTCGTTGTCTTCTTCAACGACACCGTTTCACTACTCATTTTTTTCTTCTTCTCTCCGGAGTTCACAACGTAGATAGAGAAGGATGAAAAGATTATAGATTGATGATTATTGCGTCAACATCTAGAGAAACATGATAAACATTTTTGATTAGTTAAAGCCTGTGACACCTCGGACTTGTTGGTATACGTACTTGTCCCTGCCGTTACAATTATAATTTGTTGGCCCATATTAGTCAGTTACTAGTTTCTTTAATATTACTACAATAGAGTAATAGACCCGCCTTTTTTTTATCATATATTATGTGTGTATGAAAACACTTGGAGTTGGTTAATGTCATCTTTTTAGTTTTATATTCGTCAATCACATATTTGCTTGCCTTAATATGTTTTCCTTGGAAGTTACAAAAATTTATATGAACTCATCTTTTACGAGTTTTGACAATGGAGTCCTTTTTGTTTTTTTTTTTGTAAAAAATTGACTGGAGTCTTCAAGGCTCACATAGTCACATTACATACTCTTGACAAAAAATGAAAAGAAAAGAAGGCTTACATGTTCATGACTCATGAGAAGAATCTATAATATTTTGGCATAACTTAATGAGTTTTAGAAAGCAAATGTAATAAACTATTAGAACATCAATACAGATAAAATTTATTGGACAGTAAAAAAAAGGAACAAGAGGCTTTTTGAACATCAATTTAAACCTGCATAGAAAGCTATATTAATCCTGAGATTGATCCTTTATCTTTTAGGATGTGTGCAGTGTAGTGTAATGCAGCTTTAAGCTTCTAACAAGTATAAAATGGAGAAAAGAAGAGTGAGATTTTCAAGAAGCTATCACCATGTAATAGATTTATGAGAAAGACTATTGTTGATGAGTCCCATAACGGCATTGAACCTCTTCTCCTTCTATAAGCTTCTCTAATGCATCAGTAGGAATACCGATCAGCTCTATCGTCTTTTCCCAAACTCTGTTTGCTGTTTCTACATTATGTGCTTCTTCTGAAGGCTTTGAGTGTTTGCAATCTTGAGATATGAATGTACAAATGGGCTTATCATCGTTTTTTAGCTTTTCACAATGCTCTGGAATCTGAGTATCTGTCGCTGAGAAAAGTGTGCTTCTACAACCTTCTTGAGGCGAAAAGATGAAATAAGGTATCAATGCGTATTGAACTTGAATATATCTCGGCAGATCCCTCGCCTGCATAATTGGATGACAAAATGGTTTACTGCAATAAAGTTATGAGGAAAGAGCAATGGAGTGAGAGTAACTAATACTCACAACATTTGTTAGGACAGCACCGGGGGATAAACAAACAACGCTAATACGAGTTTGTAGAGGCAGCCTTTTGAAAAGAACATTGTTAAACATAACCTGCCAAGATGATATAAAGGGAAATTGAAAGTAAATCAATTAGTGTTTGAGATTAAGAACAAAAGAAAAAGAGTATTGAATGCTGTTTTGTGTAAGTTCACCTGTGCAAGCTTGCTGCTCGAATATCCAACGAGGCTTGTAAACTTTCGTTTTCCAGAAACAACATTCATGTCATCCGGGTCAACAAAACCAACATAGTGCATCTACCAAAAGAGTAAACCCAACAAACAATGATCTTCCATGAGATCAGAATAACCTCAGACGATTAATAGAAACAATGAGTTAACTCTACATTTACGGAGTTAAAAATTTCCAGTTTATCTTGGTTCTGTATACCAAGAACATTCAAACTTTTCAACATCACTACAAAAACTAGATAACAAAACTATGCAGCTGGCAGTTTCAGTGATGATGATACTTACAACAGAGTTCACACTAATGATACGGCTTGGAGAGCCTCGGATAAGCGAGGGCAAAAGAAGTAGTGAAAGCAGCGCTGGAGCTAAATGGTTCACTTGTAAGTGCTGCTCATATCCATCCTTTGAGAACTTCTGTTCCTCTGCACAAATCAAAGAGAGAAGCAACTTAGTTGGGCTTTCTTCAATATATGCTGCAGCAATCTGAAGAAGCTCATTGATTAGAAAACAAACACTTAAGAGAGTGAACAAGGGAACTACCAGAAGAATAACTAAAAACAGATGCAAATTTCGCCAATTGGGTCCATCAAGTCGAAATATGAACGATGGTGAATAGTGAAAAAGTTTGCCTTTTGAGAGCTCAATACTATAACACCACAGATTATTGAAGTGCAGAACAGTAAGCTCGTTAATAAAGAGGGGAAAAAGATCAAACTTTAACAGCTAAAATGCAATAAAACTAACCTCCCATGGAAAATATGCCGGCATTGTTAATCAGAACATTCAAAGGAGATAATCGTGCGTTCCACAGATTGCTAAATCTGACGACGGAGTCGAGAGAGAGAAGATCAAGTTCCATGGCCTTGAGTAAAAAAAAGAAACATAGTATTATATCTCATCATTCATCAGCCATTTGGATGTTAAACAACATTCACTATAGCTAATATCTGAAAAATCTATCGATTCTTATCTAAAATCTTGTGAATTATACATTCTTGACTAGATTTAGTCCAAGCAACAAATGCTATATATATATATATATATATATATACAGATGTGATTAATATGATAATCAGATTATACCTCGAGATTAAGTGGGAGACCTTTACCAGACCAATCGTTCTGCCATTGTTGAATAAGCTCATGAGCTGCTTTTGTGTTCCTCACCGCCATCACAACATGAGCACCAGCTTCTGCTAATTGCCTGCAAAATTCACATTCCTTTAGTTCCCATTTCGTCAAAATCAAACGCAAATTGAATCTAAATTCGTCAAAAAGAACCTAGCGGTTTCACGACCAATGCCACTGGTGCACCCAGTGACAATGCAGGTGAGGTGATTGAGAGGAGGAAGAGGAAGTGGATTCTGTAAATGAGAAGACATGAATCTCTGGAAGAGAAACTCATGGAAAACACAAGCCCATCCTTTGATTGACTCTATCCATCCCAAACCTTCCTTCTTCTTCTTGGTCAACGACGCCGTTTCATTCTCCATCTTCTTCTTCTTCCTGAGAGATCTGTTGCAACGAAGCAGCGTGAGAGAGGTTTAAAGAATAAAAAATAAATTCGTTTTATTATTTTATTAAATGTTTTAGAAATTTTAATCTTTTTTTTTCATATTTGATTTTAAAAACATACACTTCCATAAATACTAACTTTACATTACTCACACAGAAGATGCCTCTCAACTGATTTAACCGTCCAGTTTTAAAGGTTTCGATCAGTTCCAAAATTTCAAAAAAAAACATTTTATAAATCAATCAAATTAATATTAGCTATATATAATACGATTTAAGAGAATATATATTTTTTTGGGTCAAAGATTTAAGAGAATATATTCTACAAGCTGAGACTCTGCTTGTATCTCTCTCTAAGTAAAGCTAATCTTCTCCTAAACTTAAATTTCTCGTCTTTCATCTCCAATTTCTCCAAGAAATGAATTATCTTCTGGAGAGTAACAATGAGTTCTTGAGCTGAGGAACCAAACTCTTTTTCTTGGATCATCATAACTCTTTTCAGCAAACCGAGTATTTCTCCATCGCCTCTTCCTAATCTTGCCTGGATCGACACCAAACAGTCCAGCGCCTCCCCTGCATAGGGGAATATATAGATTTACCGTCACTTCGGATAAACAAAGTTTGAAACTTTTATCCAATAGAGACTTTATCTCTAGATGAAAAGACCCAACAAGAAATTTCATCAAGATTGATGATATTATGGAGTAGGGAGATCTATACCAACAGGGAGAGAGTCTTTGCCAAATGCGTTTTCGCGGATTCGTATAACTTTTAAGGCCACTTGCTCGGCTTCCTCATCGCGGTTCAGTTGAGAAAGAGTAACTGCAAGATTTAGCATTGGGAAAGTTATGGACTGATCCTCTGAACCAACCGATTTCTCCATGATGTCTAAACAAGTTCTCAGCATTCGCTCGGCCTCCACATGATTCTTGGAACGTGAATAAGATGCGGCAAGGTTTATAAGATGTGTAGCCATGCTAGGATGGTTTTTCCCTTTGTATCTCTCGTTTATTAATAAGCATTCTTCTAGTAGCTCTCGTCCTTCCTCTCCCCTGTGGGTAGAGTCAAATGAACGAGAATATTAGAGGCTTAAACTGAATTCCTAAATCACAAGAAGAATGTTAGAAGAAAAACTTTACCTTCCAACAAAATGGAGCAGCTCAGCAAGATCTATCCTCATGTTTTCCAGGATACTGTTGTCTATTGCCATATAGTTTGAATCTTTGATTATTCGTAGAGCATTCTTATAGATATCAACAGCTTCATCTGCATCACCTGTTAAAAAAACCCAAGGTACAAGGCCATCTCTTCAACAAAAACCCGTAATGAAACAACATAATAGGATGGGGTGGGGGAATTATAACCCACCTTTTGAGCACTTTGCATTAGCAAGGGAACACATGGCCATGCCAACTCTTCCATCTTTCTCTCCATATAACTTCTTGTATATATTTAAAATCCTAGCATAAAGAAAGAAAGATGAAAATGGATCACATAATCTGCAAATGAGAAAATGTAAAAAAATTTTGACCCAATGAATGAGTCCTTTTGGCGTCGTACCTGGTAAAAGGAATTTCTGCTTCATCAGCTTTACCTTCTCTGAGCAGAAGTTTACCGAGTGAAAGTAAAGGAACCATTAGATCCTCACTTACAGAATCTCTATTCTGTTCCAAGATAGTCACCGTACGCTCATAAACACCTATTGCTTTAGTGGCTTTTCCATCAGAAGTAAAACTCTTTGCCAAGCCAAGTAATGGTGTGACAAGTAGCGTATTGGATTTACCTAGCACATAGAAGTAGTGTTGGTTAAGGACAAATGAACACAGAAGAAAAACAAATACAGGTTTAGAAGATCATTACCATATATATTCTCTAATATACGCACAGCCCTTTGATGAGCTAATATAGCGTTTTCGAACCTCCCTAGTGCCAAATACATACTACCAAGATGCATAAGTACTGAATCCAAAAGAGGTTCAGAGTCCGTTAAATGATCAACAATGTTGTTTATCTGCATGTATTAACTTACTGTGTTAAACAAATACAACACAATCCGGTTAACAACTGATTTTCTGATATCTTACTTAGACTCACCATATCAAGCAATGCCACGACAAGTTTCAAGTCTCCAACAGCCATATATCCCAACGCAATGATGTCAAGAACAGCAGCTTGTTCAATACCTTTCAAACCGGAATCCATCTCTTCTTTCACAGCAACATAATTCGCTCGAAGAAGCTCCATTGCGTCTCTTTCGTTCCCAATCTTGACCAAAGCTTTGACTTCATTGAACAACTCTTGTAACTCCATCTCAAACTCTTTCATCTCATTAACATTGTTGCTTGAAGTAGACCTGCATAGACACACAAAAACTCAACTAAAATTCTTCTTTTTTAAGTTAAAAAAACAGCAATCAATCAATCAATTTATCACCTTTGAACTTCAGAAACGCCGGAAGTAGCATGAATTATCAGCTTCTTAGAAGCTGTTTCTAAGGAGGAAACTGAATCAACTTGAGTCGATAAAAAATGGCGGGAGGGAATTACGTAGAGCTTAGGTTTACGTTTCTGATTACGGAAACAAACACAGTGCCATGTCGAATCTCTCGGAGAAAGATCCGACTGAAAACTTAACTGATTCACCCTGAAACCCAAAATCGAAATTCAGCAAAGACACAGAAGCCAAATTTTCTCGGAGACGCAATTTGTACAGAGAGATATTGAGCTAAACCAAGTTTCCTCGGATAAAAAGTAAGCCACTTTACAGCGAAAAGCACGAAAAAATGATACCAAACTCAGAAACTAAAAGGCTAAGCTTTTCACCAAAAGAAAAGTTTCAACTTTAATCATTTACCATTTGGTGAGCTGAGTGGGCGAAGGGAGGAGACAAATAGAAGACACCATTGATGAGAGAAAGGAGAAATAGCGAACGAGGGAGTGACTGTGATTCTGTGACGCTCGAGCTGCCGACTGGAGAGATAACGCCGGTGATCGATCAATATGACTGATGAAGTATTTTTCAGAGGCCCAGAAATAATAGATCTTACAAATTAGGCCCAAATGTTTTAAGTTGTGCTAAATAGACACATTCAATTATGGGAGTGAGATTCAATTAATTGCTCAAGTCCCATAACTTATTCAGAGGAGATCGTTATACGAGTTCTTCTGGTAGAAACCGGTTCTCACACAAAAATTTCGAATCTACCGTTTCAATTAAAGACCAGATAAAACCCGGTTTATACAATTATAAGAACAAAAAAACGAGTGAAAGAAATGCAACTCTTTTTTGTGTTGTTTAACAATGTTGCTGCAATTCCAAGACTACATTAAACAGACTGGAGAAGACAACTATCACTCAAGACTTGCAAAGGTAAAGATTTTAGTGGCCACGGACTTTGACTTTGAGAATCCATTGAACAGTTCCTTGTGGCAAAGGAATAGTCTTCGGGAATTTCAGAGGCACCTCATACTCGCCAAAAGTTTCCAAAGGCGCTGGTAAAACCACATTGTCTGGATCAATCTTCACACAGAGCTGCCTCGCCACCTTCAAAAACCAACACAATAACCAATGATTACAATATCTACTTTCATAGAGTTAAAGCTGTAAATTGGATTTACCTCAGATACAATCTCTTCCTTTGTCACAGGAGTTTGTACATCCGGTTTGTCTTCTTTAGAGGAGCGGTTTTTGAACTTCTCCTTGTCAATTAACTTCCTCAGTACCTGTTAATCAAACAAACAGATCTCATATTACACCTATAGCAAGAACAAGAATGTTAAATACAGAAAGTTAAAGAGGGTTAGTTAAATTACCAAATTAGCATTGGCCAAGCGCTTTGCGGCCTTTTCATACTCTTTTGTCTGGACTTGAGAAGTTTTATGAACAACCTTAACCTCCACTTGATCTTCTTCATGATTATACATCTGAAAATATTCCCATCAAGAGAAATCAAATGAAAGTCAAAGCATCCAACACTGAACCCAAACAATTTTGATACTATAACACTATCAGGCCATGTCAAAAAGTATCTGCTTTACCCTTTAACATCATCAAGAAACAAAACCTAGATACAACAAGAACAACAACAACAAGAGCACAAAAGAACTGGCATGGTGGAAGAAGAAACTGTGAACCTTGCGTTGCTCTCGGATGAGATAAGCATACTTGTCAATGTTAGGAACAGCAAGGAGTTTAGGCATAAGGTGATTCCTGAAGTAACCAGGAGCTACCTTCACTGTCTCACCAGCTTTGCCAAGCTTCTCTATGCCCTACAAATCCAAATCACAAGACAAATCAAAACAAACCTCAAAGGAATTTCAAAATCACGCGTTGAGAAATCATTTATTAAACTCACCGTTGTAAGAATAACTTCCAATTTTCTGTATCGAACTCCTTGACAAGCGAAAAGAAGAGGATGATGGATCACATTTTCAGATTTGTGGTAAGCTGTTCCTCTCGAAACTACATGCCGAATCACGTTTCGGCTTTGCGCAACATAAGCCATTTCCGATTCAACGATTTTCTTCTCTACATGAGATTCCACATTTCAGGAAGGTCACATAAACCCTAGAATCAGCCTCGGCCCATCCCTAAACCCCTAGAATCAGGCCCATCCCACACCAAATACTAGGGCCACAAGTTTAAAAGTTCTTTGGGTCGACGATTTATTTATACACAAACAAAATGATCAAAAGTTCACAGATTTAAAAATTCGTTTTATATACATCCAAAACAAATATTAAAATGCTTAATACGCAGAGTTTGAAAGTTTAAAATTGAAATCCACACATCTGGATATCACTGGTTTAATGAAAACTAGAAAGCACTTAACCACTTAACTTTTACAGTAAACCAACTTTAACCCAACTTTAACCTGATTACAATCTAATGTCATCTAAATTAAACAAAAATGTATCTGATTCAAAAGATCTAATCCGAAATGCCCAATTTAGAAATCCCCAAATCCTTAACTATCTCGAAACCCTAAAAACTCAGAAATTTGAAATCGAAAATTTTTTGTTAGTGTCGAATCCAAATTCGAGTTGAGAGATATGAAATCAAGAGTGTAGCGATGACGTTAGTCATTTCCAAAGGTTATTTAGGAGACTTTGTTCCTCCGATTGTTGAAGAATCCAATGATAAGAAGTTGAGTGATATGAGTTTCAAGTCGAGAAAGCAGTAGCTAAGTTCAAGGATTAACCTTCATTCCATCATAATGTATATCCTGACAATGACAATGATGAAGAAGTTGATATTGTAGCGAGAGTTGATATCAAGCGCCGAGATGAAATGTTGTATGACAATCATAAGTTCTACAATCATAAATCATTAAAAAAAAAATGTGTATCGCAACAATAAGTGAATATATATATATATATATGGCAGGATACCATAAGATAAAACATGTTACTATATGAAATAATGTGTCATCGAATATAATTGCATGTTACTATAAAAAGATGTTACTAAAAAATTAACATGATATAGTTTAATATCACGCGAAACTATTAATTTTAATGGAAATAAAATTGTAATTCACCTCTTACAAACTTTACGCTATTTACCAAAAAAAAAAACTGACACAGTTGTTTACTTAAATATGTTTGAATCCATGGTCTTTTTTTTGTCATATGAAAATATATTACCTAGTATAATACAATCATCATCAGGTTAGCCAAAAATTACAGGGAAAGTGAATATATAAAAAAAAAGCCCTCTTACCTAGAGACTATATTTAGTCAAAAGTCTAGTCCTGCACAAAGGTAAAAGAGCTATCATCTACAATTACTCTAGCTAACCAAAAAGGAAAAAAAGATACCACATAAGATTGAATACGAGAATCAGATGTGACACTTTGAGGAATGAGTGTAGCTCCTCTGTTGACAATAGACTTAACACCTCGCCGTTTGTTTCAATCTAACAACATGATTTTATGATACTTTTTTCTAATTTCTTCCATAACTGAAAGTATATGCACGAATATGAAAATGAATGCAAAAAATAAAATTGAGAGGGTGTTATTCCATTGTGATTAAGGTAAAATTGTGATGATTATAATGATTACAAAATTTAAGAAATTTTTAGAATTATTTTAAATGATTTAACATATTATCAAAAAATATTCTAGATTTTCATTAACTTTTAGATATCATTTTTTAAATAATGTTTTAAACTTTTTGTATTTGTTTAGACAAAATAAATTTGAGAATCTCACTTTAACAACTGCTATTTTGAAAGTTTTTAAAAGTTGATTCACGAACAAAAAAAAAACTCTAAAATCAATCAACCAATAACACTAAACTTTAATATAATCTAAAAATTATTTTGAATAAATTTGAATAATGCATTACGTTGAATAAATTTCTGAAATCATTGAACCATAATGCAATATGAATGTAAACAACTTCTTATAAATATTGAACCAATAACACACTACTTTAATAGAGTCTTTGTAATTCAATATTGAATAACACTGAAATCTCAAAAGTTATCTCTTTACAAAATCACCTACGATTACAAAACAAAACATACAATGATTAATTGTTATTAAACTTCGACTTTTACAAGTTACAAAACAAAACAATGGAAAGACTAATAGACAACATAGAAACCAAAGAGAAGTTCAAAATGTTCATCTAAAAACACCTACCCGTTATAACTTTCCATAAACGACATTGACATGATAACAAACTTTCAAACGACATGAAATTTTTTTCCCTCATACACGTTTTACGAGACGCTATTTCCAGAAGCATTTTCAAAAGCAAATAGATCTCACCTACCTCTTTTTTTCTTTTTGGAGCAAAATCTTCCGATTCTGAAGACGCTTGCCTGCTCTCCGGAGCCGTTCGACGGCGTCCTCGGGTGAGTCCGACGAAGGAGACGTCCCTCACTCTGGTGGATAGTTTATTTTTCTCATTCTGGTGGATTCAGATCCTTGTTTCCTCCATTCTTTTACTGGGTTCTCCGGCGTTTAGAGTCCTTTTTCTGCTTGCTTCTAGATTCCGGCATCTCTGCAGCAGCTCGTCCTCTTTTGGTCTCTCAGGGTTGTGCAACGCCCTCTTCATCTGAATCTACTGGAGCTCCTTCCTTTTTCTCGCCGCTGTGGCCCCCGACGAGTCTCTTTCTCAAGTTTCAAGTCTCTGTTCAGCTCTCTCAAGACTGTTTTGCCACCAGATTGATTTAGGCTTTACTGGGTTTTCCCGTCGGCATTTGTGAGAAAGAGTTCAGCGGTACTTTCGAGAATGCTCTAGTGCTTCTTCATCTCCCACTCACTTTCTCGTAACCGGTGATTTCGGCACTAGTCTCCAACATTTTGCGGCGTTTTATTTGAGGTTTATCTATTGAAGATCCAGTTTCTTCCAAGCGTTTTCTGTGGAATCTCAAAGCGGATCTTGGAAAAGCTATGTCGACTCCTGAGGTTACAAATTTCCAGCCTTTACTGAGTATTAATGAGATCTGAAGTGTTTATTTAAGATCCCATCTAGCTCTTGCGAAGTTTCTTCTTGTTGCTTCGTTCAATCGGTAGTCAAGAGGTAGGTTGTGTCTTCGATTTGCTTGGCGTAGGCTCATCTGGTCAACTTCGATCTTCAACGGCCGATGTTACGTTGAGACGGTACGATGACGTGGTGTGATCTCCAAAGGATCCAGGGTCTGTTAAAATCTCCCTGTGAAGTTTCAAGAGCAATGAAGTTTTGTCAAATACAATCTGGTCTTTCAATAGACTTCTAGCATTTTGCCAAGTTTCCAATTTTTTTGCGGTTTGAATTTTAAGAGCAAGATCCCTCTTTTGCAAAACAGTGTAAGAGGCTACAACTTATTCACGTTTAGAAGAAAGGAGACAAAAGACCTAGGTTCTTTAGCGCTCCGTGAAGTCTCGACCGGTCATATCTCATCCCCAGTCTTCGTTGTTACTTCAAGAAGGGGGTCAAATAAAGAGAAGATCCAAAGCTTGATATTGTTCCGAGCACTTTAAGTCTTGTTGTCTAACCAAAGCTTGTATTACATCAAAGCTTGATTGGAATTTTTTTTGTAATCAAGTTTTCACACCCACTTAAAAAATCATTCAAAATGATTGTTTATGTATGAGGTATAAAATCAAAAAATATCTAGCTCGATGCTAAGTTGTTGCAAGAATCTTTCAAAACTTTTTCTTTTTAAGCAAACCCTCAGGAGGAGGAGCAAGTAGTGAAGAAAAAGAAGAAAAAGGTTACGGTAGTCGCATCACCTCAGGACGGTTTGGTGGAGTCCCAGATCTCCCCTGACCCTCCTAAATGAAGACTATTGCATGGAATTGTCAAGGAGTGGGAGCCAAGGTCACTTCTCGCCGACTGGTAGAAATGTGTCGGTTTTATTCTCCAAGTTTCATGTTTTTATCAGAGACTAAAAACTCTAAGTTGTATATGCAAGATTTGCAAGTTGTTTTAGGCTTCGATAACCTCCAATCAGTTGAGCCAGTGGGCACGAGCGGAAGCTTAGCTTTATTTTATTCGAAGGATTATCCGGTTAAATTTCTTCTGTTAGATGGTCGTCTCATTGACATCGAAACAATTATCGATGGGAATAGAGTTTTTATGACTTTCATCTACAGAGATCTTGTTGTTAAAAACCGAGATTATGTTTGGGAAAGGCTTTCATGTATTGGTGTTAATCGTTCCGAACCATGGTTCGTCATAGGGGACTTTAACGAGATTAGCAGGAATCATGAAAAACAGGAGGAAAAAAACATCCAGAAACCACCTTTCTACCGTTTCTGGTATGATTGAAGCATGCGGGTTCGTAGACTTCCCATTTACAGGAAATCAGTTCTCCTGGATTGGTCAAAGATCAAATGGAAAGATAAGTTGTCGTCTTGATAGAGCCATGGGGAATGCAAAATGACACAATATTTTTTCCAACACTAATGTGGAGTACTTAAAGATGTGGGGCTCAGATCACAGACCCATGATTGCTTCCATATTATCTAAGCCGCAAAAAAGACGGAGATGTTTTATGTTTGATAGAAGATGGATCCATAAACCGAGATTCAAGGAAGCAGTGGAAGGAGGTTGTGGTTCATCCCTCCCTCATGAAAGGGGGACCTTTATGAAGAAAATCAAAACTTGCCGGAAAGCTATCTCAACATGGAAAAAATCTTCCAAAACAAATTCAGAAAGGCTAATTCTAAAACTCCAGGAGAAGATTAATAAGGCTCATGAGGATGATCTAACCCCTTCAGAAGTCATTGCAAACCTCCATGGGAGACTACGAGAAGCCTATAGAGATGAGGAAATTTATTGGAGGCTAAAAAGTAGAGAACAATGGCTTGCGGAAGGTGATAAAAATACCAAAAAATTTCATGCAGCCACTAAGCAAAGAAGAACTAGAAATAGAATCATAAGCTTACTTAATCCATCGGGAGAATGGATTGACAATGAAGAATGAGTGGAACAGATTGTTGTAGAGTACTTTCAACACCTTTTCAATTCCTCGAGTTCGAGAGATCCAACTCCGGCAATTCAGGATATGCCAAGAATAGTAACCCCAGAGATGAATGCATCATTGGCACGAGAGATTTCCGGGGAAGAAGTAAAACGAGCCCTTTTTTCATTAAATCTATCCAAAGCTCCAGGACCGGACGGATTGACTGCCATTTTCTTCCAGCACTTCTGGAATAACACTGGCCCGGACCTCATCACCTTGGTGAAATCGTTCTTCAGGACAGGTATCTTCGATGGAAAGATCAATGAGACTAATATATGTCTTATCCCTAAAGGTACGAGACCTAGGGAAGTGTCAGGATTTAGACCCATTAGTTTATGCAATGTAAGCTATAAGGTGATCACGAAGATTCTGAGTCTACGACTCAAGAAATTCCTCCCTGAGATTATCTCTGAGACACAGTCTGCATTTGTGGCAGACAGATTAATCACGGATAATATCTTGATAGCTCAGGAGAACTTTCATGCCCTCAGATCCAATACGGTGAATCGGAAGAAATTTATGGCAATGAAGACGGATATGAGTAAAGCATATGATAGAGTGGAATGGAATTTTCTTCGAGAGTTAATGATTAAGATGGTTTTCGAGGCTAGATGGGTGGAATGGATTATGTAATGCATAACTACGGTCTCATATCAAGTACTCATCAATGGTTCCCCCCAAGGCCGCATTAGACCTACACGTGGAATCCGCCAAGGAGACCCCATCTCTCCATACCTATTCATTTTGTGTACGGAAGCACTAAGTGCGCAATTACGCAAAACGGAATTAGGTGGTAAGATCCCGGGTCTACGCGTTTCTAGTGCAAGTCCTCGGGTCTCACACCTCCTATTCGCAGATGATAGTTTATTCTTCTGTAACGCAAATGTTCAGCAGAGTAAAGAGATCATCGATATTATCCGTTCTTATGGAGAAGCTTCAGGACAAGAAATAAAACCTCTCTAAATCATCTATTTTGTTTGGGACAGAGGTCCATATGCAAGTGAGACAAGAAATAAAAAAACCATAATTGGAATCTCCAAAGAAGGAGGCATGGGAACTTATCTGGGGCTACCAGAAAAGGTTCACGGTTCTAAAGCCCAAGTCTTTGCATTTGTGAGGGAGCGCTTGTAAAGCAGAGTAAACTCTTGGAATTCCATTTTCCTCTCAAAAGGGGGAAAAAAGGTTCTAATCAAATCTCAGGCGCAAGCTCTTCCGACATACGTAATATCGTGCTTTTTGTTACCAAAAACTATATGTTCGAAGCTGAATAGTGCTATTGCAAATTTCTTGTGGAGCAAGAAAACTAATAGCAGGGCTATTCACTGGATGGTTTGGGAACATTTATGTGAGTCACTAACAGACAGAGGATTGGGATTCAGATCATTAGCCGACTTTAATTTAGCTCTTCTAGCCAAACAACTATGGAAATTGGTTTGGTTCCCTAATTCTTTACTCTCTCGAGTGCTGAAAGGGAGATATTATAGATACTGCAGCCCCATGGACATATTAATGGCAAACCGTCCATCTTATGGATGGCATAATATGATGGCGGCTAAACCCCTGCTGAAATCAGGACTGAGAAAGACAATCGGCTCAGGTTTTGGTACGGATATTTGGACAGATTCATGGATTCCTGATAATCCACCGCGACCACCGAAGAGTCTAAATGCAGTTCGAGATCCTAGTGGATATGTTAACACCCTCATCGATTTCGATACTAAGCAATGGAAAATGGAAATTCTCCGGGAATTATTTCCACCGGAAGATATTACCCTGATTGAAGGGATTAGATTAAGCCGACAAGCATCAAGTGATGGTTATAGTTGGTCCATGACCAAATCTGGCAACTATACCGTTAAGTCAGGATACTGGGCTGCGAGAGCTCTCTCTCGTCCGGCATGCGACCACCTTCTTCAGGGACTGAGTGTCACGATACTCAAAGCGCAAGCATGGAATTTAAAAGCTACCCGGAAATTAAAGCATTTCGTGTGGCAATGTATTGTAGGTTGTTTGGCTTCATGTCAACGCCTATTCTCCCGTCATATTGGGAATGATAAGATATATCCACGGTGTGGTGCAAAAGAAGAAACAATCAATCATTTGATTTTTGTCTGTCCCCCGGCAAGACAAGTGTGAGAACTGTCTAGCATTCCATCAGCTCCAGCCTTTTTCCCCTCCCAATCCTTAGTTTACAATATGGATTTCTTATTCTAGAGAGGGAAAGACTATAGAGCGATCGAGGAGAGTCTAAGAATTTTTCCGTGGGTAATATGGTATATCTGGAAGGCGAGAAACCGAAAAGTTTTTGAAAACGTCAATGAGCACCCGCGAGACACCTTAGATATTGCCATTCAAGAGGAAGAAGCTTGGAGAAGTGCAAACACAAAGGAGGTCCCGTGCGAAGACGGGATCGTGCGGGAACTAGAGTCGAAGCTACCCAATGACACCCTTCTCTGCTTTACTGATGGTTCGTGGCATGAGATGGACAGCAGGAGCGGGCAAGGATGAAAAAACTCTACATATCGGTCTGAAAAGATCCAGGAGGTGCCTTTCTCCTCTGCACACAGAGCTAGAGGCTCTCGTTTGGGCGATGAAGTGCATGACAGATATTCCTCTTAGAGATGTGCTTTTTGTTACGGATTGTTCAGATCTTATTGACATGACAACATTTCCGGAGGATTAGCCGCCGTTTGCAACAGAACTAAGAGATTTCCTATTATTTAGGGGAGCTTTTAGGTCTTTTAGGATTACACGTATTCCGCGTTGTGATAATTTCCGTGCGGATCATCTTGCGAAATGTGCAAGAACTCGCGGATTTTGCTTTTCCCATGTAAGCAGAGCGGTGCTCTTATGGGTCTCCTCAATAGGAAAACTTGTAAACCGTTAACTTAATTTATGGAGTTTGATGACAAAAAAAAAAAAAAAAAAAAAAACACCTACCCGTTACTGCCCACACTTCCACTGAAATCCTAATACTCAACAATTCATACAAACTCCACATTTTGGATTTCTTGATCTCATCTCTGTGTTTACCGATAAGTTTACGGTTCATCCCCTTGTACTAAACCAGACAAGGAACAAAGATTAGTCCTAAAGATCAGCAATATATAGTTTGAGGAGAAAGAAACTTACTGCTCAAGATGAAGCCTTGAAGCAAGCTCTGTGCTCTCTCTGCCTGCTCGGGTGTACCCGCTATTCGAATGATATTCTGTGTTTCTTCAGGTCGGTCTTCAACTAAGGTTACACTAGCTCCAGACCACTGTGATCAAGTGAGAAAGAGAGAAGACAGCGTCTAAGATTTTGATTAAAGACATGATTTGTACCAATCTAGTTCCAGTTAAAAGAGTTTCACCTTACTGATTTGTGCAAGCTTGTTTCTTGATTTCGTAACGAGCTTAGGAACAACCTGCTCTGGTAAGACAACTTCAAGAGTGCTCCTAGTAACAAGAGGTACCGCCATTCCAGAGAAACAGACAAAAAAGGAAGGAAAGGTGTGAAACGAGCACTTATTGTTTTTGGAATATATAGAAAAAAATATTCGAAATTTCTCGAGTTTCTCTACCTGCTTGTAGTTACAAGAACCTCATCCCGGTGTTCACTTTCACCCACCTTTGCAACTGATCCAACACCTTCCTATATAAACTCAGGGCAAAGAAAAAATATATGTAAATGCAGGAACATAGCACAGATGGACAAGAATCATAGGCTCCACCTGAATCAGGTCATTTGTGCATAACCTGATTGTGAGTTGTGTTATTTGATGAAGCTACTTCTATTACTCCTGCAACACCTTCAAGAGGGCCAGTTGTGGATGTGGAAGCTGGTGGTGTCTCCTTTTGAAAAAGCTCCTTGTACATATGAGTCCTCAGTTGTAACGTTAATTCAACAAGTGCATCACGAGCTGCTCTGATCTCGCCAGCAATCTACATCGTCACAAGAATTCTCTTATAAGACCTAAAGTTGTTTAGAAAAAATGCCCGTCTCATCAAGATTAGAGAAAAAGACCTGTATAACAACATCATTGACAGAAACACATCGGGGAACTTCTTCCCTAGCTAGAATCTGTACGCTTCCTCCAGTCAATCGTGAGATCTCAGATACTAATCCTGCTTTCCCTTCCAAACATACTGAGTCTCTGGATGGGATGAGTAATCTCGTTGTTATTAAATTATCTTTATCCAGAATAAGATCTATGATCTGAGTTTGAATGTGCAACAAGGCTGCTTGAGCAGGGAAAAGCTGATCATCAGGAGCCTAAGTAAAATAAGAAAACAAAACTTCAAGTTCACAATTGTATATGTAACAGATAATACTGACGACGATCTGGGGATATTTAGAGTACCTCTTCAGAAGAAATAGTAATTATCTGTTCATCAGAACCAGCAACGGGCTCAGATACTCTCACGTCCACACCAATCTCGTTTTGAAGCAAATCTATTATCCCTTGTGTTTCTCCAACAATCCGAACAATCTTGTCAACAGGGCAGAGAATCCGAAGCACAAGCTCTTCAGTGTCAAAAGGCTGCACATTCTCACCGACAGGAACTGCTGGAGCTTCCGCTGCATAGTTAGATTGGCGAGAGCTAAAGTTATTATTTCTGTAATTGCCTTGAGAAAACCTCTCCGACGGTTGTTTTCTTTGCTGCAGGATGTAATCATCCGCAGCAGCTGGAAATTGCCGTTCTGGTGAATGTACACGGCCTTGGAAATGACTACGATCACGATGCTGACTCTCTCTTAAACGTGATGATACAATGGCTAAAGCGTTTTTTACAGCATGAGCTTCACCTACAATCTGAAAAGAAGCAACAACAGAAATAAATTTCCCATAGGTAAGCAAAAATCAAAGAAGGCTTAAAACATAACAAACAATGACCAAAGATAACTACATAAGAGTAACCCAAACAAACTATAGCATTGCTTTACTCAAGTCAATCTAACAGAACATAAAGGAAGAAACTTTCACCATTTCATATCAAAATCTTAACAAGATTCACAATTTCATAAATGTTTTCAAGCAAAGTAGCAATTTAGTAGTAATTTTGCAGATCTGAACAATCTCTTCAGAGAGTGAAACACAACGAGGTAAGTTACTTTCTCTTGGTAGAATCCGAATATGAGTCTTAGTTTCAATCCTCATTTGCTCAATAATTTTCCCACCTTTACCCAACAAGCAACCAACATGCATCCTCGAAACCACTAATCTAGTCACAACTCTGCCTCCTCCAGGTCTAACTCCACCGTAATCCTCCTCCTCTTCCGGCGGAGGTCCACCATATCCAAACTGAGCTTCACTCTCCAAAATCCTATCGTGAACACTAAACAGAGCCTCTTGAGCAGGAGAGAATGACGGCATTCTCCCATCAGGGTCACGCCGGCGGTTATCAGAAATCTCAATGATACGCTCAACGTCTCCGGGAACTAGCTCGTGAACGTAAATCCACGCGCCGGTGTGTTGTCGTATCGATTTGATAATTGTACCGGATTTGCCAATTACGCCGCCATCTTTAGCGTCGTGACAGAGGACTCGATAAGACGTTGTTGCCATCGTTTCCGGGTGAGACTTAGATGGCCGACCGTTTCCACCTCCGCCACCACGGTATCTGTTATTTCCTCCGCCGCCTAAGTGATAATTATTGTTGTAGCGAGGTTTAGACCTGGCCATGGAATCTCCGTCATAGTCTTGGTCATAGTGATAGTTTCTCTTCGATCTAGATCTCTCCATTAGATAAATCACAAAAACCCACAAATCAAAAGTTCAATCTCAACTAGTCATTAATCAATCTCGCCGGAAAAAGTTCCCAAATTCTAATTCGACCCTAGAAGTCTTATAGTACCCAATTACTTTCCTTTTAACCAGTAAAAGAAAGAACTTTCCGGTCAATTTCACCGGAAGATTCAGAGGGCGAACGAGAGAATATCCAAAATCGATTGAGCAAAGCAAATGCCCAAAGAGTGTTCTTTTTGTTCTTAAGTCGAACCGCGAAGGCAAGTATCCTCGCCCCCGCGATGGGGAACTTTCAATAAAGCACAGTAGAGTGCTTTACCTACCAGAGGTATCTATAGAATGAAAGAATCATTTTATGCTTCCTTGGCCATGTACAACATGGAGAGCAGTTTATGAATGTCTACGTGGTGGACTTGATTTTACCAAAGATGATGAGAATGTGAACAAACTTTTTTAGGGTTCTTGAGGAACAAAAGATCTAGTTTTTTAAGTTGACAGAATAGAGAGACCGTGCAACTTGGTGTTGTCTTGTTAGTGATGTGCGCTTATTGCGGTCTTGGCTAATACCAACGTTGTCGTTTGAACAGTGAATCGTCATCGGTTTATTGCATATTGCTTTATTAGCACTGGTCAAAATGAACGTATTTAGTCACTAAATACTAAAAATGTAGATTTCTTTTGCATAAAAGTATGTAATGTGGTTAATACATAACATATATTCTCTTCTTTTTAAAATAATGTCATTTTACATTTGAATTTTTGCTGAGAAAAGAATGTCACTTGACATTTCCGATGTAATTTTTAAAACAAAAATTCTAATTATTCTAATTATCCTCTATGCAAAGATAAAACTATTTGAAGTTTAGTCAATATTAATAAAATAGTAGCATATTAAATGAGGACAAATTTATATAATTACATATTTTCTTAATTTGTGTGAAGAATGTCAGAGTACAAACTTATTGTCCAAATGTGAAAGGATCATAATGTAAGACTTAATCGATTAAGTTCTAGACCTTCGGTGCAAATAATATGAAAATCCAAAAATAATAGACTAGTCTTGTTCCAACCACCTACCGACTCCAGATTTATGCCATTCATTTCTCTCCCCATGGTTTAGGTTTATTCAATTTGGCACTTCTCATTCCCCTTCTTGATTAGATGATTGATATAATTTTATGTAATCTTATGTTTTCGTCATTTTTTTGGTGATGGGGTATAGTTAGAAATCCTCATCTTCGGCTCTCTTTTTTACTGTCACGTTGATTTTACAACTCGAAATTATATATATATACTATATTTCATCTGTTTCACAAAGAGTGTATTCACAAAAAGAGTTGTTTTTTGTTTCCAATACAAATTTTTAACTTGAATATCAAATTTGTCCCTATTATTTCAGCTTATTAACTAGAGAGATAAACATGTTTAGTGTATTAATAAAGAATTTTAGAAATTATATATTTTGTAATTTGTGTGAAAATGTTAGAATGATAATCTTTGTGAAATGGAAGGAAGGAGGATGATATAGCGCGGGAAAAATAAACTAACATAAATTCAAAAATTCAAAAGATCCGATATTACAGTTACAATATTATCGTATAAATCTTGAACCATCTACACTTACACAAAATTTTAATTAATGATATCATAACACATATCAATTAATCGATTATATTTTAACACATGTTAGAATAATTTAATATTTTATTCATGAACCAAATAAAAAAACTAATTTAATAAAAAAAAAGAGAAAAAAGCATATTCTATATATAAGAATTTACACATGTACCTAAAAAACTTTGAACTTTATTTTTATAACATAAAAAGAAAAGTAAAAATATATTTAAATATACTAACTTAAGAATGTATATTAAGATTTTTTAAACTTTTTTCTTAAATCAAAAAGAAAAACTAACAAAAAACATATTATAGATACATATACTAATTTACGCGTATATACATAAAGAACACTAAACTGAAAAATTCATTAGTTTGGTGTAGAGTAACTCTAAAAGAACAAGAATGAATAATCTTACATGCAAGTCATGGCATAGAAACCAATTAAGTTTTCTAATTTTATTTTCTATCAAATTTGTTCTCTATATTTATTTTTGCTGAATTTTTTAATTATTTCTAAAATAATTTTCTTAATATTTTTAATCTAAAATTTTGAACTTTTTGTTAATTGCGAGAGGGAACTGCAGAAAGACTTAAGAAGTGAGTATGAGATAAAAAAGATAAATAATTAAAATTAAAGTTAAAAAGGTTCAAAATATACAAAAGTATTAGTAAGTATAATCTGATCCTATAAGCTTATGTTTTTATTTGTTAAAAGATTTCAACCCTAGCAGGATAAAAAATGTTTTAAAATGTATTTTATTTTGCTGGTTAACTAGTTTTAGAACAAGACATAGTAAATAAACTGAAAATTGTGGACCACAAACATAACTCAAAATGCAAAGAATCAAAAACCTGAATTCTATAGAATAAAAAAATGTCTAACCAAAGTGGATGAGACAATCATATATTTTGCATATAAAATAAGTCTAAATTTATGGACATCCCAATTTTAGCATAATCTACTTATGGTTCTATATATATGATTTTTTAATAATTATGATGGAAAAATAAACAAGGAGCCCGATATCTTAGTAATAATGGTAAAATCGATAGGATGTAAGGGGTTGTCCTCTTACCAAATATAAGATATATGTTAATTTTAATTATTTTTAACTTAAAATACTTTTTTATAAAAAGTACTTTTGTTATGGTTTTTAATAAATCCTTGATTTGTGAAGATTCTTTTTAAATCATGAACTAACTAATTGATTGAAAAGAAAAATCTATTAAAATGTCTCTTACCGAAAGATAAAAACACATTGAACCGAAGATTAATATAATCTAGTGGATATCGAAAGCAAAACAAAAAATATAACGGATTCGTTCAGGCCGATGCTCCACTTGTTAAATATGGCCCGTAACGAGAAACGCGCTGCAAACAAAAAAATGAGCATTAAATTCCATGGATTGACGTAGTACTCTAGTGTGACTTTTCACACGTGCTATTTTTCTATACATAAATAATTCTCGTGTATAAATTTGACCGTTGACTTATTCAGATATTACCCGCCATCCAGCCGACTAATCCTACGTGGCAGTCCTAACCTCCACCCGAAAACCGAACCGAACCACAACCCAATCCATAATTCCATCGTCGTCCAATCTTTTTCTCTCTATAGAAAAGTCATTTCTTTCTTCTCCTCTAATATTTTTTCCGGTTGCTCAAATCCGATCCCTCCCATATTTCCGACTTTGACAAAAACGATGCCGTTTTTCGAGGTCGTGAATGAAGACGTCGGCCCAGAGACGACGCTGAACAATGCCGGCGTTAAGATCTTCTACAAAACGTACGGTCATGGTCCTACCAAAGCTCTTCTCATCATAGGTCTCTCTCTCTTTCGATATCATTTTGTTCCTTTCCTTTATTGATTGATTGATTCAGAGGTTGATTTCAATTGGGTTTTTCTCTTTCTTGTTCAGGTTTAGCTGGAACCCATGAATCTTGGGGTCCTCAAATCAAGGGATTGACAGGAACAGATATGCCCAACGAAGAAGACGATAACGGAACCGTTTCCAATGATTCAGGAATCGAGGTTTGTGCTTTTGACAATCGTGGTATGGGTCGAAGCTCTGTACCTACCCACAAATCTGAGTATACGTGAGTCTCTCTCTCTCTCTCTCTATTGTCCTCAATATCAATACTGAAGAACCTAATTCTGTGTTCTTAATTTGGTTTTACTTCGATTCAACAATTGTAAAATTGGTTTTGTTAGCTTCACTCTGTTTGGTTTTTGTTTTGGTGCAGAACAACGATAATGGCAAAGGATTCAATTAATTTGTTGGATCATTTGGGATGGAAGAGAGCTCACATAATTGGACATTCTATGGGTAATTTCTTCTTTTCAAGTCCAATGGTTTCTATGCTATAGAGTACTTAAAAGAAGTCTTATTTGTTGTTGTTGTTGTTGTTCTCTTGGCTTTTTTTTAATTAACAGGAGCAATGATAGCTTGCAAGTTAGCTGCAATGGTGCCCGATCGGGTTCTTTCTCTGGCGTTGCTTAATGTTACAGGTGGAGGTTTTGAGTGTTTCCCGAAGGTACTTGAATGAAACACATGGCACTATTCTCGAATCTTCTTGTTTGATAGCAATGACTTGTTGTTCATATGTGTGAATCTGTTGGTTTCTTATATGAAGACAAACTGTTGTTTTCTTATTTGTCATGATTTGTCACAAGCTAATGTTTGGATACAAAAAAAATCTGACTATGGCCTTTTTGTTTTTATGTGCTTCAGCTTGACAGGCAAACACTTTCCATTGCTATACGTTTTCTTAAAGCAAAGACCCCTGAACAAAGGGCAGCGGTTGATTTGGACACGCATTACTCAAAGGTGGAGGGCTTTTCTGTGTGTTCTTTGATGTGCTGAAAATTCTAAGAACATAGAACAATTGTTAATAGAGCGATGATTTCATAGCAAATTGCGTTCTATATTGCAAAGTTTGCTGCTATTCTCTATACGGTTGGAACGAGTGATCATATGATTGAATTGGTTAAAAGATTGGGTCATTGGTCTTGAAGATTTGTGTAATTAAGAATTGGTTGAGAGATCGAATCATTGGTCTTGAAGACTTATGTAAGTAGAGTAATTTGGTAACAACATCTAAGACTGACGTATTACTGTCCAGAAGAAACTTGTGAGTGACTATGCTCTCATGCTGTTTATATGCAGGATTACCTAGAAGAATCCATAGGAACTGACACAAGACGAACAATTTTATATCAGGTGGGTTTTCTGGTTTCATGTGAAGAAAATTCCATATAATCATATCTCTAATGAATGATTTAAGGGTAACTAATATTTGAGAGATACAATGCAGCAATATGTAAAAGGAATATCAGAAACTGGAATGCAGTCCAAGTACGGGTTTGATGGCCAACTTAATGCTTGTTGGTTACACAAAATCACAAAACCGGAGATTGAAGCAATCTGCTCGGCTGGATTTCTCGTCTCAGTCATTCATGGAAGGTAAGCGTCACAGTTGCAATTAATATCAAAATCATCTCTTGCACACTGTCTTGAGTTTGTTGATCTAGTAAAGAACTTTTACCTTTACACAGTAGCTGATTTAAGAATGTGGTGGCTTATATGCAGACATGATGTGATTGCTCAGATATGTTACGCAAGAAGACTGGCGCAGAGGCTATATCCCATCGCTAAAATGGTGGAGCTTCATGGAGGTCATCTTGTTAGCCACGAGAGAACAGAAGAGGTACTTTTGTCTTAGTCATGTTTTAACTTATCTGCCTCTCTTGCGTAAATCTTTGTCGCTCCCCGATTACTCCAAATCTGCAGTAAATGTTAATGGATGTCATACTGAGATTACCGTAACTTAACAGAAAAGAATGAAATAGAATCAGACTACTCTGAAAATAAGAATAGGTTGACTATGAATTTGATTAACTGATTCAATCATATACAGTATGGAGAAATTTTTAAAGGCAGCCTATTTGGAAGAAGTCTTGACTGTTGTAGTAGTACTGATCGAGCATTGTGTAAGCAATCATTCCGTTAAACCTTTGTTATTAGTTATGAGAGCAAACAATGAGGACTTACAGGCTCTGAGGTCTTTTAGGAATATCATTGCTACAATATGGAAGAGGGAACAAATTTTTCTTGCTCTTGTTGGTATCCTGGAAAAAAAGATTAACATACCTTTTGGTCAATTTCAGGTTAATAAATCGCTTCTCGAGTTAATCAAGGCGTCAGAAATGAAGAAAAAACCAACTGATTGGACGAACCTCACCATGGAAACTCCCGGTATAGAAATACACAATTTCCATTCTCTTAGACCATTCCTCTTCTTCGTAGGTTGATCTGAGACTAACATCCATAAATCATTATACGCTTTCTCTGTTTCGTTTTCTCAGGTTATTTCGAGAGGAGAATAACATTGATTAGAACCTCATCACAAGGAAAGAATAATGCCGCCTCTCCTGCATATTTCATAGTGGAAAAGTTCCATCGCTGTCTTCTCTTCCTCTTCGGGCTTCTGGTTTTGGCATTTGAACATGCAAGAAGAGCCTTCAGGGTTATAAAACCCGTCAAAGTTGGACCTTCTCTCACATAACAACAAACCCTTCACATTTCAATTTGTCGACCAAGTAAGCTCCTCACTGCTAAATTATGCAAAAGATAGAACTTTAGCAACTAGACTTAATCACAATCTTTCAGCTTTCGACAGAGTTTTCATACACGCAACAAGGCATTTCTTCAATGATCAAGCTGATGGGAACATAAGGATAAATTTTGCTGCAAACAGAAGCTAAAGAAGAAGCACTGCTTTTACATGGAAGAGATAATACAAACTGTTGATATATATACATGTGTAGAGAGGATCATTACAACTGACAGACGTCGAAATCTCAATTGAGACTTACGTGTTTCTGTATATAGAACATAACTGTTTCTTAAAATTTCTACATAAAAATAAGAATCACAAGTCCTACATACAACTGCCTTCAACCACAAAGCTATGAATTATGATTATTATCTCGATAAAGGATTAAACGCATAAGAATTTTGTATACTATGATAAGATAACCACTAGAAAACAAAATCAATGCAATAGAAATCTTTATTATAAGAACATGAACAAACGAGATAATTACGAAGCAAACACAAAGATAAGAAAGAGATGAGAAGAGGACATACATGCCTGTTGCTGGTTCTGTCTGAAACCAAAGTTTAAAGCTTTTGTATTGGTGAATAATGTTTACATAGCTGAATTGCTTAATATGCAGAAGCAGAGAAAGAGAAGAGATAGGGAAATGAGTAGGCGAGATTATAATTTGTGGTCAAAAGTAATAATATTCCTTCATGCAACAAGATATACTCCTCGAATATACCCTTTACATACCTTTGTTTACGGAAAAGAGTATTCTCGTCAATAACAACATCTCGCTATCAAAAGTCTTGGGCTTGAAAGTATAAGGCCCGTTTTAAGGCCCATTTAGACCCTGCTTCTGTTGTTTTTTTTTCGTGCTCGTCGCAAAAAAAGGTTTTGACGAAGGAAGTAAGCAGCAGAAAATGGCTGCGACTGTTCCTGCAATTGCTCGTTCTGAACAAACTTGGGATTTTAGTTGGTATGTTCTTTAAATTCTCTGACTTTGCTTCTCTGATTTGGTAATTTTTTCAGTTCTTCTCACTAGTGATTCGGTTTTTAGTTTCCCGGTTGTTCGTTATGTGTTAGCCGTGTATCTGATTATAGAACGTACTGATTCGATTATAGAAATCTTGGGTCTGATACATTTGAGGAGATTTTTTTAGTTTAACTCCAAAGTTTTTATCTTTACCTCCACAAACAGCAATATGACCTAGTTTCACTTCTCCACTCACTTAGTTTAATTCAAATTTCTAAACCTAGTTTTTAGGGATTGACTTAGTATTGCTTCAGTATTGAGGAATTATACTGTTATAGACTTGACTTGAATATATTTGGTTTCTTTGCAATGAGATTTTTATGTACAAAAGTTAGGGATTGTGATTAAATTTGATGTAACAGAGCTTTTGCTAATGTGCAGTAATTTGGATGTGAATTTCGAATCAGAAGAACATGCTCTGATTGCTTACACATCATTGGCTGTTGATAAAGAGGTTTGAAATTTCTCAATTCTCTTCCAATATATGAATTCAAATCTAATTTCTAACAAGCTTTTGTCCAATTTTACTTATGTTTGAATATCTTCTGTTGTTGATCATTAATGCAGTTGCAGCCTGATAAGGTGAAAAGAGTTATGTCTGTATCAAACAACAAGCTTTCTGTGTGAGTTTCTTCAAGTCCTGAATCTCCTTATTTGATCTTTTGAATCGCTTATATCGATTTAAGACTAATGTTTAGTTAGATATTTGGAGGGTCCATAGAACCTTTTCGACTAGCTAGTTTAGATACTTTCTCTACCGGTTAATTTTACAGGCACTTTGAAGCAATAGAGGCAAGGCTTCTTCGAGCTTCGTTCTCTGCGTTTGTAGACGTTCTTACCCTGGCCTCAAGAACTATTCAAGAATTTGGACAAAAGTAAAAACACCGATGTGAAAAAGATGTTTGATTCTTTCTCATTGTTTTTCAAGAACTCAAAATTACAGTGTATTAAGTCGTTTTAGTGTTTCTTTGAACACAAATCTTAGGATTTGCACAGATTTATTCAATCAGTGTACTTTTATGGTGTGACTGAATCTAAGATATGAAGAAAGATTATTGCATTTAAAGCGTTTGATCTGACTACGTTTGTTTTCTTCTTTAGTTTTCGTTTACAAAAGCGAATTAGAGAATTATTAGACTCTCATTAACTCTGATCTCTTAATCCTCATTTCACATCAAATGTATCTATCATCAATAACATACAACACATGCATTATTATCTCTAACACCAAGCACACAAAAACTCATTCATTTAATATCTATCGATTACGAATTTTCAGCATCTTACAACTTTTATGCATTGACTTTGACTAATGGAGAAATAATAAAATACTAATTCTCAAATATCACTAGAGCTTTCATTAAAGAAGCAACTCACAATTCAGTCCCCATGATCATACACTTAATTAATATCACACGGTAATCTTTTCAGTAATTAATGACTATACCCTTTGGGACTGTAACTCCCATTACATTGCAGACACAATTCCCTATGAACTTTAATCATTTTACAGAGACTATCCGATCGTCAACACATTCCACATTCTTCTGTTTTTGTTCTTTAAACAATAATCTGCTCTGTTTTCATCACATTCTCTTCAACAAATGGATCCTAATTCTCTTCATCATCTCGAGTATCCGAAAATCAAAAACCAATATGATCCTTCATTTTACAACATGCTCGAAACGTATGTTAGAAACATTTCTTGCTAAACAAGTCATCTCTCCCATTTTTCTTGCTTTTTTTTAATTGTTTTCAGTCTACAGGTTGCCTCCGCTTGAGCCTCTTCTTGATATGGAAGGTCTGAAAACAAATGAAAGGTTGCATTATCAACTTCAGTACAATGGTTTTGAAGATTTCTTCGAAAACATGGAAGTGAATAATACAATTTCATCTGACATTTTCTTGTTGACTCAAGAACTTTACTTCTCAAGTGGCTCCTCTTCACCTTTGGCTATCCAAAACGAATGTCTCAGTTCCACAGAGAGTCGTGAAAAGAGAACAATGAAGAAAAACAACGTCAAGAAAAAGAGACAGGACAAATTGAAAATGTTTGAGATCAGACAATACTTCGATAGGCCAATCATGAAAGCGGCTAAAGAACTGAACGTTGGACTTACTGTGTTGAAGAAACGGTGCCGAGAGCTTGGAGTTTACAGGTGGCCTCACCGGAAGCTCAAGAGTCTTAACTCTCTCATTGAGAATCTTAAGGTGCATCATCATTAACTAATCAATAGCGTTTAGAGTTTATTTCGTTCTTGATTTAAAAGGTTTAACAGATTTAGCATCTTTTTGTGTGACAGAGTGTTGGGATGGAAGAGGAAGTGAAGAATTTGGAGGAACATAAGGTTCATATTGAGCAAGAACCTGATGCTGAGCTCTCTGATGGAACCAAGAAGCTGAGGCAAGCTTGTTTCAAAGCCAATTACAAGAGAAGAAAATCACTTGCAGATGATTATTATTGAATTTGTTTTTCGTGTTTTCTACAAATTTATTTCTAGTTTTTCATTTTATTTTGGCTTATGTTTTTCTTAGTGACCGAGTTGGTCAATCTAAGTGTCTAGGGATCGTTCTTTAGGAATTTAGAGCAATTTATTGTCCAAGGAACGCGTTGATCAATTATTTTGATGAATAAAATTGCGAGTTGAATAAATTATAAATTTGCATACGATTAGAAGTTTACAAATGCATTAATATTTTGACTGTGGAAATATGTGCTCAATCATTTTACTGCCATTTCTAAACAACTTTGACAAAATTTACACAAACTTGCAAAATCTATTATAGACAAAGTCACAAAGATATAATATAAAACCCCTTTCTGACCTTATTTTGGGTTAAAATTTATGCTCTTTTTCATATGAATGAAACATACTCCATAAAATGTTCTAGTCATTTTTTTTTTTGTTATGTATTATTTCTTATGTAGTAATTTAATGTAAGAATTTAGTTCATTTTAAAATTATATGTACAATGTTTTTCTCATTCTTTAAATTAGTAATAACATAGTGAAATTCAATCATTTTACAATTCTCATACTTTACGTACATTTATAATAACATCATACTTTTAACTGCAACGCAGGGAAAATAAAAAGTGAAATGCCTAATTTTCATTGTAAATTGTAATATATATTGTGTCCTTGACATATTGTATAAATAAAGTATACACAAGAGAAGCCTACTTACTAATTAGTATATCAACTAAACATAATTAAAAGAAATTAAGAGAAAGATTCGATTCAAATAGTGGAAGTTTTCGTCCTTTTAAGATTCTCTTGCTTACGTCTCCATGGAATCACTTGCTTAAACCCTTCGTAAACCCTTGCCTGCATTTTTAAATATGGAATAATTAGGTTACACAATTACTTCCCTCACATACCCAAAAAGGTATATACACATTTTTAATAACTTTTAATATTTTAACAATGTATTTTTTTTGTCGCAAAAATTTGGCATTTCTAATGAAAATGTTTTGAATTTGAGAATTGGTTCGTGATGAATACTTAATACAACTTAAAATCAGAAATTTAAAAAGGTTCTGAATTTTGGGGAATTTTGGGAAAAAGTAGTGTAACTTTTGATAAAAACTTACCCAGAAATCTGACTTTGTTGTATGAGTGAGATTTAAAAGGCTTCCTTTACTTTTAATCTTATAAAGTTTCACTTTTGGGCCGCCGTCTCCGGCGAACTCACCTCTTCCTCCTCCGGCCCAATCCCTCCGGTAATCACAACCGTCGTCTCTAAAACGTAAAAAGTCAAATATACCCTCAGACACCTCTTTACATTTTCCAAAACTTCCCCGTCTACTAGACGACCCAAACAATATCTTTTCATTAGCCGGCGCCGGAACTCCTCTCAACTTCCTAATTACAGCCGCTGATCTCGGAAGCGACAGTGAACGACGACGTAAATCGTAAGGACCGTCGAGAACAGTGGTCGGAGAAGGCTCATTCGCCGTTGTCGATTTACAAGATTCTCCGGGCAAGAGTAGTCTCGGAGGAAGCTCAAGACATCTCACAACACCTTTCTGATTCGATCTCGCCGGTTTTTCAACGAAAGAACGACGAGGCTTTCCTGGAGCTTCTTCCCATTGGAAAGGAACAGATCCGGCGATATTAACCGGTGGTGTAGCTAATCCCGGAGTTTCATATGCTCTGTTATGATATGAAAACAGAGGAAGCTTAGGCGTTGAACAGAACCGATCTTGATCATTAGCAAAACCCATTTTTTTGTTTTGTTTTAATGAAACCCAATAATGTTTTTGACGTTATATGAAATGGGTTGGGATTAAATAGGCGAAAAAGATAAACTTTTTTGGAATTGGATTCATTTGAACAGAAAATGGAAAAGTTAAGGAGGATGAATAATGTAAGAAGTTAGAGAAGACCAATGTTTTAAAATTTGTTAGTCGAACGGTTGATAAGGGATTAGCGCCTAATAAAATAATCGAAAATTAAATGGGGATTAATCGGATTTTAGTTTTGAATATATTTATATAACATGTATGAATAAACACGCAAATTTGTTACCGTGGTCTAGTGGATCTGTGACATGATCAATTCGTCTTCATCTTCTTCAACATATTTCAATTCATGCAAACCTAATTTGTAGCAGCCATCATTTTTAATGTATTCTTTGTGATTTACACGTAAAATTTACAGATCTATCATATACCAATCTATCTCAAGCTTAAAAATACAAAAAACAGAGATTTTCATAACTTCTAAGAATAATTGGCTGATTAACCGGCCGCCTCGACCGCGTTTTCGAACCCCAGAGAAGACACGAAGGAGAAGAAAATAAAAAAATGTAAAAATTGTAAATGAAATGAATTGCATTTATAATAAATAAATGAAATGCTCCTCTTTTCCGCTTCTTCTTCTTCACGAGAGATGGCCATTTGTTTGTTTATTATTGAAAACGACTTGTTCATTTAACTATCATAAATTAGAGAATAATAAATTAGCTATAACAATTTCTGAACGTAAATTGTTAGATTGAAACTAATGATTAGGTTTCAAAAAACGTTACATGTTAGGGAATTTCATTATTATGAGTTAGAAGACACATGTCTTGTGTTTAGGCAGTGTAAAAGCTTGGGATAATTATATATTAGAAAAAAAACAGAAAATATTATAGGTGAGAAAAAATAAAGGTATATCGATGGACGTTGACGAGGATGTGTTGATGGACAAACGGTCAATTTGGTTTAGGGTTTAAAAAAGTCAAAGGTAGCTCTTTGTGTGTTCACTCTCGGTCTCTCTTTCTTTCTTTGTTGTTGTATCAGTTAGTTATGTTGCAGCGACGTTTGTGTGGAAAGAATGCGAAGATTAGGAGAATCATGCGAATCTCCTACCTCTTTGCCTTCTCTTATTTAGATATATATAAAAATATATATATTATTTGTTTGTTGTATAGATTCTTTACATGTAACGTGTTGAAGCTTCATGTGTCTGTTGGAATCTATCTAAAATATCACTTCTTTGATTATGATGATTCATTAGGATATAGGTCAAACGACAATAAATGTAACCGTGTGAAATCTCTTCCACCCCGCAAGTTTTGAAATGTCTTTTTTCTACAAAAGTATATTCTCATAAAATTTTCAACACTTATTAGCTTCGACTCAACACAACACTAGAGGTGCAAAATTGGTGGTCCGTCTATGGTTTGTGTATGTCTAATATATAGTAGACAGTGTATGAACAAGAATATTTACAGAGCAACTTAAAATGGTTTAAGTCTGATCATGTCTAATACATAATAGATGGTATATGAACAAACACATTTACGGAATGAGTTAAAATGATTTAAGTTTAACTTCGTCTACTGACAAAACATGTTCGACAATGGACACCCATGGTCTCTAAAAATTTAGGTCAAAATCAAAATTTCTCAAGTTAAAAATTGCGATTTCTGGCGATTTTCGATAATTTTTGGTGATTATCGGTGATTTCTAGCTATTTCCAGCGATTTCCAACGATTTCCGGCGATTTTTAACAATTTCCGATGATTTATTTATAGAAAAAAACAAAATATAATTGAGGTTCATGGTTTGACTTATAGACAACTCATTTATAACGAACGTTAATAGATTTTATCGTTAAGAAACATGGGTGTTAATGGACATGTTCAATATTTTATCCACGGTCAAAATAAATAGCATTAAACAAATCAAAATAAATAGCATTAAACAAATCAAAATAAATAAACAACTCATTTTAACACCTTTACACAGCACAAATGGTTTGATACTTAATAGTCTATTGTTTTTCCTTTTTTCTACACATGGTTTATTATTACTCAGCTCAAGATTACATTTTACAAAGTTACAGTAGACATGGGTACATTTATTTAGATTTTAAAATACACAATGAAATTGAAAAGATAAAGTTACAACGATGCTTATATGACAGACGACTTACTCGCTAAAACATAGTATTATTTTATCGTATAAAATATTTAACGTGTTTTAACTTTTACCTCGAGCTGTGTTTTCTTCGGATTCCTTTATATCGAAATGATGGGTAGCTTAGGTTTGGTTTGTCAGAAAAGACAAATCAGAATTGGTTTGCTTTTTTTTTCTTTTACTTTTAACGACTTGGTTGGCTTCATATAAGTCATTGAAGATCTAAACTTTTTTTGGGTGAATTTAAGGTCAACCTTGAGCTAGCTCGGAATTTGAGATGGTTATACATTACAAACATATATAATGAACCCGGATATTGATTGCAACTTACATTACAATTATGATTACAATCATGATTACACATTACAATCATGATCACAAGCCGTCCAATTTCTAGATATGTATATGATCATCCGGAAAGTGAATCTGATAGGAGTCTCTTGTTTGTTTAGTGGAATTTATTTTCTTTTCTTTTTTTTTGAATTTCGGGTTTTATTCGGACACTGATTATATTTTTGGGATTTGGTCTATGCCAAAATTTTGAATAAGAATAAAAGATGTATGTGTAAAAAATAATTAAATAGTTAATATCACAAAAGTATTTAAAACAAAAAAAAAGTATAAATCACGTTGGTAAGACGAGAATTGAGGACTGCTTTGATTTTAACATATTAGTTATGTTATGAGAATTGAGAGGCCACTCACATTCGTCAAATGTTACTTTCTTCTGTCAAGTTTGATATAAGATTTTCAGCAAAAAAAAATGTTTGATATAAGATAATACCTAATAGAATATGAAAATTCTATGCCATCCGTTAAGAAATAAAAGAAGAAGTAAAAGGAGAATTATAAAGATAACCATAACGAAGGCCTTTTTTATTTTTGTCGCTTGTGTGCTTTTTTTTTATCATAAAACAATTCGATTGCGTTTACGAAACGTGAAGTGTTCGAATGTATTTTGTAACTGTGGAGAAAATATATCGTAATATCTCAACGAAAACTACATATTTTTAAATCCATTTTGATTTTTCTTATAAATTAGAATATTATGAGAGATTATAAAATTAATTAAAAAACTTCTGTAAAAGATATAATAAAGAAATTATAGGATAAAAAAGGGAGAATTGATAAAGTAGGTCAAATTTTATATGCATAGAATAATATGTCAATATACATATATCCCTCTTTTGGGTATAACAATATATTTTAATTGGGGGGGAGATAAGATAATAATAACACAAAGACCAAACATTATAGATTTGAATGTTTGAAGCTTTTATAAGAGACAAAGCAAAATAAAACACATGCAAATGCTTTTTACTATCACTTCCAAAAGCTACTTTTTTACTATCACTTACAAAAGTGACAGATACATCCAATTTAAGCTCCATCCTTATACCTTAGCACTCTCTTTATAATACTAATGTGGTACTTTTGATATTAGGCTGCTAACCATAACCAAACCCAAATTCTGATCAGTAAACCAAACCAATAATCTGATTGAGCATCTTACTTTATAATACTAGAACATACATTTTGAGTAATGCAGGAGTTAATTGTAACTCCACATCTCTCTGAAATTAACAAGGTTTCAACAAAAGTTGAAGAAACAATGTTTCTATATTGAGAATAAAGCTGGAAAAAAAGATTTAATTAACTAAGATTTTAGGAGTTTAAACATGACCAATGATCCTATATATATAAGAAATCTATATACAAAAGCTAATTGTTCTCATTTACCTCAATAAGATAGCTGAAGAGGAATTATGAAGAATTTACATATGTTTTAGCTTCTCATACTCGTTGTAGCTCCACGTCGCCTCGTCGCTTCAAATGTATCATTTCCTCTCGAGCTAATGTCCCTTCAAGATCACCTATGATTCGAGATATCCTAACCTCAAGCCCTCTTTGCACTTCCTGAAACAGACGTTTGATGCTTTCTGCAAAACGTTCTGGATCAAAGCTGGTACTAGAAGAGGAGGATTCAGTTGTGATTAAGCCTACTAGAACCTCAACAAAGCCAGAAGCAATCTTGGATTGGATTTCCATTAGTTTTTGTCCTGTTGCAACTATGTATCTTTGCAGCTGAAATGTCTCATCTAAGAAATGCTCTAATGATGTCTTGGTCTCTCCATTTTTATTTATTTTTCCGCTAATCTTCTCTGGCGAATTCACATGCTATAATAGTTTAATGAAAAGAATCAGTTTATGGCAACAGAGGTAGCAATGTAATTGATATGAGAAATTGTTTGCTAACCATTCTTTTGCACAAGTCATCAATCTTCTCTTGTAGTGATTGATACCGCGTAACTTGTTTATTGAGCAATGTAATGAGCAATAACAAAGCCCTTTTCCAGGTATCACTGCTGGTTTTTTCAATCTCTTGGCTCTCTGGTTTCCCAATATATCTCTCAAGCATCATTAGTTGTTGTTTTAGCCTTTTGATCTTGTATGAAACTCCAAGAGCATGAAGATCCATTCTCCAAGGTGGATTTCTTGTGCTTGATGACTTTTCTTGGCTCTCACTCTTCTTACCATTCGATTTTTCTCTTTTGGTAAACTTATTCTCTGGTAAGAGTCTTTCGTTTTCAGATCCTTCTTCAGCATCAGACTGAGCAGCCTTCAAAGTTAAATGTCTCAATTCATCAGGTGAATATGATTCCCTTCCTTTCTCGGTTGCATTTTCTTGAGAAACTTCCCTAGATTCGAATTCTTTTTCTTGGTCTTCTCGTGCTTCTGGTTTTGTGTTCTTTCTTCTACAGCTCGTATTGTTTTTGTGGGACACCAAGCTTTTTAGCTGAGTCTTGAATTGCTGCTTCTTCAGGGAAACTGATTCTTCCCTGCAAGAGAATTGTGTGTTGCCATGTCTCAACTCTGACATTTCTTGGCTCAGTCCTTCAATACAAGACCTCAACCGTGTTGACTCTAACTCAGAGTTCATCAGATGCAAACATAAAGCTTCAACTTTTTCATCTTTTAGTGTCATATGCTCTGTAAAATAATCCTCTATTTCTATCTCTTGCTTCTTCCCTATCACTCTAATACAAAGTTCTTCCTCTCCAAAAATCAAATTCTCATGCTTCCTTGCAATTCCATCGACGCCTTCAAATGCAACAATGGAGATACAGAATCAATTCAAATTTCAAAACAGAAACTATATTTGAAACTTCAAGCTCTTCGAGGACTTACCTAGTTCACTGAGATCACCAATAGAGTAGGAAGTCATGATTTCTGGGACGACATCAGGATCTTTATTCAACTCCAGATCTTCAATGTGAGTAATGGAACCAACATTGTTGGTTTTAGGCTTACTTGTGGCTTCAAAAGCAAACATGCTTCTTAGTGACCGTCTCTCGTGTTTTCTTGATTTTGAATTCGTTCTCCATTTCTTTGCTTCTTCTTCATCTTGCTTTTTTTTAGCTTCCTTAAGCAATATCATCTGCTTCTCGGTCATGTCCAGTTTTGACTTTTTCATCATCACAGCCAAGATTCGATCTTTTTGTTCCAAATCTTTCTGCATCTTATTGATTTCCAATGACAAATCTTCAAGTTCATGTCTTTTAGCCTGGTTTTTCTTATTTGCACGACTCAATTCAGCTTCAAGTTGTCTCTGGCTAGAAGCAAGCTCAAGGAATGTCTTCTTTTGCCTCCATAGCTCAGATGAATGTTCTTGCACATCTCTCTCTTGTGTTTCCCTTAAATCTTGAACTTCTTTTTCTGCTTTGAATAGCCTTTCCTCTAACTCTTCGCATTTTCGTTTCTCTTCTTTCATTGCCTTATCTTTAGACTGCACTAAACCTTCCTTTTCTTTTAATCTTTCTTGCAACTCCGATAAGCTTTTTCTCTTCCTCTTCTCTATGTTCCTTAGTTCCTTCATCAGTGCTTCAATCTGCAGCCTTAATTTGTACCTCTCCTTTAACCAAATCTGTTTCTGAGACGCGATTATGCTAACTACCTTCTCGTTAGCTTTTGCATCTTCATTTCTCACTTTCTTTAACTCTGCAATTTCACTATTAGCACCCTCAAGCCTCTGAAGTAGCTTACCCTTCTCCTCATCAAAGATTCTCCTAATCAGCAAACCAAATAGCATCATTTTGCTCTTCATCTCAAACTGTTTCTCAACATCTCCCATGGACATAGTGATTACTCTTAAAAAAACTACCGAGAGCAATAGAGATGACTAAATCTGAATCTCAAGACGCATTTTGCCTAATACCATCCATCTGACAAGTAACAAACCAAAAAACTCTTATCAGAGCAACTTCTGATTGAATCTAATGTAAAATTTAATTATCCAAAACAAAACAATCAAATGCAAGAACTGGAAAGGTTCAAGATAATACCAAAAGAAAGAAAAAAACCCCAGAGAATGAAGATGGCAGAGATCTTACGCAAGATTTAACAAAAGGTTGAGTGAAATGGCATGTTATATTGTTGGGTGGGAGTTACATAAGCTTTTTCATTTTTTTTTTTAATTTTTCAGATGGTAATGGTAGAAGAATAAAGTTTGGTTGAATAAAATATCTGACACACATGTAAAACACTTTGAAAGAAACATGTAATAGATCATCCTTACAGATAGATAAAGCAAGAAATGTATGCTTCTCCTGGTTTTATGTTAACACAAAGGCCCCTTAATGTGTCCCCACTTGCTCTTACATTTTTGTTCCAATAATCATATATTTTTTTCCTCTCCAATTCATTTGTTCTAAAATCTAGCAATGGACTTGTTGTTATGGAGACAGATATCAAACTAATAATTGTGAACTAAAGCCATGAAACAATAACTTAACTAAGTTTTTTAGTAAGATCCAATCTTGATTACTTAGAAATTCAGAACCAGATTGCCACTAATGTTGTAGTTTTGAATAGAAAACTTTTAAAACTCAAAAGTTAAAAGGGTACAGAAATAGAAAAAGAAATTGTGTTGGGTTTTTTTCCCCATATTAGGTAAAACACTGTTTCTGTGACATAAATACTCTTTTGATCAAGCTGTTATGAATTGACTGATGATTAGAAATAAAAGAATTTTAAACCACAAAAATGATTAGAGTTATTCAAAGTGGACCACGTAAATTCAATCATTCCATTTCACTATCAACATTAACACCTTTTAATATTTTGTAATTTTACATAAGAAATCCTGCATTTTTTTCTTTCTTATAATTAAAAAAGCCTTCTTCGTTGAGGCATTATTGCAAACAACTTGAGAACTATATCATTCAGTTACTGAAAAAACAAACCACCCATCACTTCGATTCTAAAGTCTAAACCTTTTTAATCTCAAATGGCTGAGTCTGTTTTTAGTGAATTTTGCTTCTAAACTAAAAGTTTAAAACTTTAAAATGAAATTCATGTAGAAGGAAGTGTAAGGATTAAAAATGGAAGTACCTGTAAGTAAAGTGTTGAATGAGAGAGGAAGGATTGGTGAGGAAGAAAGGCATTGTTTAGATAAAAGGTGATCATGATGATGAAGACAACTATGCAAATACCAAAGCTTCTCTCTCTCTTTTGGGATTTTTCTTCGAGATTCAATCAACCTTCTTTTTTTTTTTCCTTTTGATGAAATCTGTAAAGCTGGGAACTTTGTTTTATAAAAAAAGATGGTATTGAATCTGAAGTAACCCATTTTATAGCAATATAAAATAAAGTCAGACCAGAGTTGAAATAATAATAAAACTGATGGACACTAATCTATTTTGCTCCAACTAGAACCGGCCCTGATTATTTTTGGGCCCTAATCTTAAATTCTTTTGTGGCCCATCAATGGAAAAAATGTAATTAAAAAAAGAGCTTTCACTCTAAAATTTTAATTTCTGAAATTTCTTAATTCTTTTCTAAGAAGTGGTCGGTTGAATTTTTTTTTATAGAAATTTCTTAATTCTTCCCTAATAGTGGTCTTTTGATTAATGTATGGTTGAGAAAAAAAAACAACTATTTCACTAGATCCATCTGATGGAATATTGACCATAGTGAAGCCAAACAATCGAATATTTGATTTGAGATCAGTTAATTCATACTAAATGTAGACAGACCATAGGAGTAATTACGACTTTGTTTAATGTTACATTTTTTGGAACGGTTTTGACGGTTACATGTGTATTCGCCGTTGTTGCAAACATTGCCGTAATGCCATCTTCGTCATCATTTTTGGAGGCATACCGATCGTTGTATCTTCAAAGCCAAAGATCTCGGAAATTATATTTGAGAGAAGACAGTATAATTATACTAATTTAAATAACTTTTTGAGGTTGACTTCATTCTTAAAAATTTATATAACTATAAAACACCAATCTTATCTAACAAACAAAATTTATGCACCAAACTATTTATAAAATCCAAAACGTATGACTTTTATGCTAACTTTATAAATATTTAAAATTTATGCAAACAAATTTCTATAATTTTCATACGACTCATAATCTAACTTTTTGAAAAAAGTTTCACTTATCATTGTGAACATATGATGTTCCATATAGTACAATACAACATCCGAATCAAAGTTATTTATATGTAATCCAATACAAAATACCCAAAGAACAAAAGATCAATTTAAAATACAGATCGTCTTTTTTTTTTTTTTTTGCTAAAGAATCTTCTATTAAATGTTGTGGAAGAGTTACAAGATGATGAAATTACAACAATAAAAGCAACTATCGCTAGCAAAAGAAGAGATTGAGCTTACTTAATTAATGAGAAAGGATACAAGAAGGATACATCGCCGGCAAGACTTTTACTTGAAGAAGATGAAATCCCGGAAGTAGTGATGGTAGCTTCACTCACCGAAGGTTGAACATGGCGGCTATAGAATGACGAGGAAGGTAGTAACCCTTGAAGGACCGATGAGAAGCCAGCTGAGCTAAGCAACGAATCCAACAGTCGATCCAAAACCTGGGAACCCTAGCAAATCTCCAAGTCCTAACTTAAGCAACCTAAGCCACTACACAATGCCGGTTCCTCAAGCCCCACCAAGCAAACGAACGAGACAACAAAGAGAACCCTTCATGTAACGGGAAGGCAGGGAAAGAGGAGAGAAAGCCTTTGGCGAATTAGAACAAACACTGGACGAGACAACAACCGCAACATTGAAGTCACCGGAAGATGACAGAGGAAAAGATAGAATCACCTTGACGGACCCTTGGAGATACGACCCACAGAGCAACACTACTTTGCAACAGAGGAGAGACTAGCGCCAAACTTGACTAATACCGAGAGCTTAAACAGAGGAGCACACTATCTAGTCCTAGAGAGGAATCGACGAAGAAAAGGAGCTGCATCCAGAGATTTGCTTCGACCTAGTGCGCTACTCAAGATACAGAGTAAGGGACAAGGAGGATATAAGAGCGAGGTACAAACCTTAAGCCGTCCTCGAGCTTAGGAGATACGAAGCTGAACCCCATAACCAACCGAGCCCTTGAGATTTACGTAGCCCGAGTAGGAACTCACTTGAGGGGTACCGAGGAGTCGAAAATGCCGAGTGCTTCAGTAGTGGAGCGAGACTCGGATCGAACCCAAACAATACTCAGTCCTCGTGAATCAAGTAGAGGGAGAGTGAGAACCGAACCACAAACCCGATAGCACCAACCCAGACGAATCCCGACGCAACCAAGCCAACCGCGAGCTGTGCCAAAACCTAGATCTAGAGCCGAACCTGTGAAATCTCGCAGAACTAGAAGCCGGAGGAGAAAGAAGAGACAAACGTGATCTTTTTTTCCGGCGGCTAGGTCTAGAGAGAGTTTGGGCGGTTAACTTCACCAAAGCTACAGGTACTGGTGGTTCAATGGCTATTGAGGGCTGGCCAAGGAACACGGCCACTGGAGGCTTCTGCGTTGGGAGCTTAATTTGAGGACTGGGCAAGAAACACGGCCACTGGAGGCTTCTGCGTTGGGAACTTAATTTGAGGACTGCGTGAGTTAAGCTCTTTTTGAAGGTCTTCCCAACCAAGTTGTTCTTTTGCTATCTTTCTTTGTTCCCTTTGTAATTTCTGTTGAAAATGATATAAACATCGAATGCTTGGCTATCATACCTACTACATAGTTTTTGAGAGAAACAATTGGGAAACCCAATGAAAAATTAAATCTCTTTTTATCTTCAAAAGTAGGTTAAAATTTCCAAAATACGTATGCCAGCAGTAGTGAACTCATGATAGGCTTTGAGTTCGGAAGGTCTTTGTATGACCAAACGAAACTCAACATAAATAGGCCTGTCTAATTTGAGCCCATGCTTTTATTTGTTTTTGGACGTAAATTAACTCTTGGTCCAAAAAAGCCTAAAAAATTGCCGTGTCATTTCGGTTTATCGGTACTGATGATCTCATTTCGGTACTGATGATCTCATGTCACCGTGTTAATAACTTATGATACTTTATGAAATCTTCCTCTGTCCCTACTATGACCAGTCTCTGTCATGGCTTCTAAAGGTTTGTTTGCGAACACAACAAGGCAACTTCTTGGAAACCCCCTTCGTGTATCATGTATCATATGTGGACAAATAATAAAAGTGAACCTATAAATACTAGTAATATAGATTTCCAAATTTGTAAACCTATTCTCTTTTCTTTTTCCTGTTATTTCCTCTCAAAACCTATTCTTTTTTTTTGTTTGCTTATCCTCGTCAGCTGATCAGTCGTCTAGTCACCTGTCAGCAACTGATTTATCAATGTGCAAAGGGGGCCTGGAAGATCTCGAAGTTGGTCCCGGCGGCTATAATGCTTCCCCAGATCATATTGCAGCAGTTCCACACCTTCCGGAAGATTTTGGGGTCAGTATCGATTCTGTCTCTGAAGCTGCAGTTGAGAATGCACCAGACGATTTGGAGCTCGGTCTTGTTAGTAACGAACGGCGCCGGAGCGACAAGGACGAGGTGTCCATGAGAAGCCAAGCACATGACCAAGCAGTAAGCGTAAATTCTCTCAATTAAGTAGAGATTTTTTTTTTCGCTTACTAAATATTTTCCTCTAATCTTTGATTTTCCTGTGATAAGTCTGTACGTGATCATCACCAACAGGAAGCAGAACAACTAAACGGTATTTTCTCGGTTCTCTTAAGTTGCCCCCCTTCTTTTTTTTGTTTCCGTGCCTAACCGAGAATCAGCCTGTACAATTATTTTATTTCTTGCTGGTTTGGTTAAGTTAAATTTTTCTGTTGGTCTTCCCATCTCAGCTATTAGGAATTTAGGATAAGCATAAAAACCAAACCGATCCAAATTTTTATCAATCTGAAATTCTGAAATCTAACCGGATATGATTATCATCTGAACAGATTAGCAACCGAATTTAATTTTTGTTATACCAAACTCGAATTCGAACCTGACCAAACCAAATTTTCAAAACCGAAAAATTCCAAATCCAAACCGGAATAAACCGAAAACTCTAATTTCTAGATTTGAATTGAGTATAATTAAATTTCCCGATTCACGATGGGTTAAATTTCAGGAGTAGTTGCGACTGCAACCTTAACTTCTGGCGGGTTTGCGATTGGATTGGACGAACTCGTTCCAATAGTCAGAGATCTTAGCCTTCAAGCTTTAAATCAATATAACGGGGCAAGCACTTCTGATAACTTCTCTATGTATCAGTGAATTCTATGCTTCTTTGCTTAAGATTCATCTGATTATACCATTTGATGATACAAAGGTTCAAGGATTATCAACTCTGCTGAAGACTGACCAGGAAAAGGGCATAGATCGGTGCGACGATGAGATACTGCGACGTAAACAGACATTTGGGTCTAACACATACCCTTGCAAAAAGGGAAAGTCTTTCTGGGTATGAACATTTCGTTAGACAAGAAAGTTTGTTTTTTTACATATTTATTAGTGGCAAAGCTTTTCAATTTTCTGTTGGTTGTTGTTGTAGAGCTTTCTCTGGAGAGCTAGCCAGTCTCCTCTTTGTCTGGTTATGATGCTTGCTGCTGTAATTTATTCGCTGCTCAGAAAGGTGAGTTGTAATTGTGTTTAGCATTAAGATTACTTGCTCACTCTGACTGCAGTTCATGTAGTTCTGTCTCATTTTATTTATTTCTTGTCTCTCAAAATGTCTGGCATAACCAGTTACACTGTTGTCTTGGTGTAGATTCATCGTTTTGTTTAGCCATATATCGTGGTGTCGCTCTTTAGAGGAAAGTCTATTATACTTGGGCTCTTCTAAATCTTTTTGTCTCATAACACTTGCAGGCTATCCACGATGGATGGTATGAAGAAGCTTGCATCAGTTTGCTCATTGTCATTGTCATCATTGGGATAGGTATCTTAGTTGATGCTCTTGAGTTGCTTAGCCAACTTAAAATTTTCTTCGTACTTCAGTTATTAGACGGAGAATATGGAAACAATCTGATGATATTTTTTTTTCGTCTCCCATTTTGCAGCTACCACTGAGTACTGGCACTCTCGTCAATTTGAAAAGTTGACTGTAGAGAAGAGAAACATACAGCTAGAGGTGTGTTCCTGCGGATGGTTTTCTTCGTAATTTGTGTATGGTGTTGCCCACAGTTTGTGCTGATATTTTTTGTTTGCAGGTTATTAGAGGTGGCAGAAGAGACAAGGTTTCTAATTATGATATTGTTGTGGGCGATATCATACCCCTGAAGAGCGGTTGTCAGGTAAGCATCACACTTTTAACTGTAGTCATTGTTTTGCTTGTTACTTGAGCTTCACAATTGGTCTGAAGTTTGATTTATGCTGCAGGTACCTGCAGATGGTGTCTTGCTTGAGGCAAACTCATTGAAGATTGACGAGCAAGATATAACTGGCTCACACGCAATTGTATGATGTATACCTGTTGCTGAGCAGTATCATTACCTCCCCTGTATTTCTAATCTCTCTTTTCAATTAGCAGGTTCAAAAAGATCTTCAAATGGATCCATTTCTATTTTCTGGTTCGAAGCTGATAGAAGGCATAGGTACAATGCTGGTAAGCTCTCGAGCCATTCTTAATTTCGTGTTATGCTTGACACATGCACCTCATAGATATGATAACTACTTTTAGTAAAGATGAGCCTATACTGAAAGTGATAAGTCACGTTGAGATGGATGAGACTGTAACCATAATAGAAGATTGGCTTCCGTGTTTGCTTTCTCTATATATGGTTCTTGATCTTCTAATTCACTTTATTTTTCCCCATTTAAGGTTACAAGTGTTGGAATGAATACTAAATGGGGACTGAAGATGGAGATTCAACATGAGACTGATGAAGAAAAGCCCTTTCAGGTCTTTTGTTTGAACACTAATTCCTTGCTATTGATGATAGTTTGTGCACTTATCACTTGTAATTCGTTTTACTAGGTATACCTGCAATTCATTGCAAATTCTGCCAGCTGGTTAGTCGTTTTGTTCGCATCAGTTGCCTGTATTGTTCATTTGTGCCGGTAAGTCTGTCTTTTTTTACGATGTACCCATCAAGCTTATGTTTTGCATTCAGATCTCCAGCTCCATCATCCTGGCGACAAGGACCTAACAACCCTTTTAATTCCAGATACTTTTATGGTCAGACCAAAACATTGGACGGAAATCCAATGTTTATTCTTGGAAGTACCACTGTGGGTGAAGCAATAGAATTTGTGATCAAATCCCTGAGTTTTGGGGTACATGAATTCTGAACTTTACGATCAGTTACAGTAGTGGTTTTTTTTTGTAACCTGTTGCTAAAACATGGATTTTGCAGATTGCGACAATAATAGTGGCACTGCCTGTTGGAGTTACTATAGCTGTTCTCTTGAAGTAAGTCTCTTTTCCTTTTGAAATCTTGTTTAAATAAATATATATCAGAATAAATGTGGCAAAGTAGTCTGGTAATAAGGTTGCACACTATTGGTATTCAAAGAGTGGCATAACCTTCAGTATGCATTCTTAGTTCTTTGTCATTGCTGTTTAATTTTTCTATTGCTATTCAAAGAGCGGCATAACCTTAAGTATACATACTTCTAGTTCTTCATCACAGTTTAATATTTTTTTTTTTATCATGATAGTTACTTCTTGTTGTTTCTAATAATATACTTTTCCTAATTACATCAGCCTTGCAAATACAGCGAGAAAAATGATGACAGACAACGCTTTGGTACTCTACTTTTATATTCCAAATTCTCCAATATCGTTAGACCATCAACATGTACTAAACTTCTGTAAATGTCTTTCAGGTGCAGACACTTTCTGCATGTGAAAGAATGGGATTTGTTACAACTATTTTGTGTCATAAAACAGGAATTTTAACTTTGAATAAGGCAAGTGTTTTCTTGTATATGCAATCATCTTCTTTTTCTTCCTGAGCACCCATTTAAGCATTCATTTTCTGCTAAGCAGATGTCGGTGGTTGATGTCTGGGCTGGAGGAATAAGAATACAAGATATGGATAATGTTTCACAATTGCCCACGTTTCTTAAAGAACTAATCATAGAAGGCATTGCCCAAAACACAAATGGCAGTGTTGTTCTTGAAGCGGTAATTATGTCCTGGATCTCAGTGTTGAATTGGACAGAAACTATTTTATTAGATTCCTGGAGTATGAGTATTTTAATATGAATTAGTCATCCAATAAGTTCATAATTATTTATAGGGAGTTATTGAACCAGAGGTTTATGGATCGCCAACAGAACAAGCCATTCTTAGCTTGGGGAATAAGGTTTTGTTTCTTTCTAGTCTTACATTACTACTTACTATAGCTATTAAGTTTATAACTAATGACTGTTACGTACTCGTATTTTTGTAGTTGGGAATGAAATTTGATGATGTGAGGTCAGCATCATTAGTCCATCATACTATACCATTCAATCCAAACAAGAAATATGGAGGCGTGGCATTAGAGGTAATAATCTTGTCTATAAACACACACATACATCTCTATCTCCCTGTTTTCACTTGACACAGATATTCCTGGCCAGTTTTATAAGAACTCTAGAATTTTTTTGTAACTGTAAATCTGTCTGCGTAGTTTATGTTATGTTTGATTCTTATTTCTTCATATTATTCATTTCTAGCTTGGTACACAAGCCCATGTTCATTGGAAAGGATCTGCAAAGATTATTCTGAGTTCATGCGAAGAGTATATGGATGGGGCCAGCAATCCCAGAGCTATTGATGAACAGGAACGAAAGGTTTGTTTATGAGCGTAGATGACTAATTCAAAAACACACTATTATTACTCGTTCAGTTTTTTTAATATAAAGTCTATTCTCTCTTAAAGTTTTTTGAAGAAATAATTGAAAACATGTGTATGGGTGGAATGCGTTGTGCTGCACTTGCTTATCGACCCTATGAACTGGGAAGTCTTCGAACCATGAAGGAACGTTCTACACTACCCCGAAACCTTGTTTTGTTGGCTATTATTGGTATAAAGGTAACGTTTCCTGCACCCATTCTAAAACTTAAATTTGTATCAATGAGAATTGGTACCTTATTCCACTTTCTTCAAAGCCTATAGAGTCCTTTTTATTATCAATACTTATTCAATGTTTTGATTAACGTGCAGGATCCTTGCCGACCAGGCACAAGGGATGCGATCCAACTCTGCAATTCCGGAGGTGTTAAGGTGCCATCTTGATTTTTTTGGTTATGCTACTACCTGTTTTACTATTCTTCCTCTTACATGACACTTCAAGTATGTGAACTTTTATTGGTAGGGAGAAATTTTCTTCTCGTTCTGAATTTTTGTTATCTCTAACTGAGTTTGGTGTAGTCATATTTTATGAGTTACTATCATTAGGTACTTTATCATACGAGGTGACACCTTTTAATATTTGTTGCGGAATACAATAAATTTAAGCCATTTTATTCTATGGGTCAACCGCTTTTATTGGTCTACTCTCTAAGTGAGAGATGTTGACTTTCAGGTTTGCATGGTGACGGACGATGACTTCTTGACTGCACAAGCAATAGCAATGGAATTGGGGATACTGAGGGATGCATCTGGCTTTAGTATAAGGACAGGAGCTCAATTTCGTAATCTTTCCGATGCAGAAAGAGAGCAGATCGCTGGAGACATCGTAGTATGAATCCATTCTTTTATATTTATGGTTTAATATATTCATCTGTGCACACATGATACATCGACGAGCAGAATCATGGGATAAGATAAATTGGATTCAGTATCAGTTGTCACTGTCAGAATTTGTTGAGTGAACTTGTTGTACACTTATATGTTGATAAGAAACTAACTATGTTGGGCGGATTGCTATTTTTGACATAGATTCTTATAGGTCTATATTAGTTGACTGGTTCAAGAACTAGATTGAGCCAAAAATTAACACACTACTCTATGTGAAGGTTTTTGCTCAATCTTCTCCTAACGACATCCTTCTGCTGGTCAAAGCACTGAAGAAAAGAGGGGATGTAGTTGCAGCCACTGGGATGGGAATACATGATCAAAAGACACTACAGGCGGTCTGTAATTATCATATTAAAACTCGAAAACTCATCACAGTATTTCAAAGAGAATATGAATTCTAAACACTGAAAGACATATCCATCATCACTACAACCCACAATTCATGTTTTCCTTGCACAGGCGGATGTTAGCCTTGCAATGGGAATTGGGGGAACTGCAGCAGCAAAAGAGAATTCTGATATCATTATATTGGATGACAGTTTTGCTACGATCGTCAAGGTTAGTTTATTATATGGGCTGTTGAAATGAGGAACTTGGGCAGGTAGCGGCTTATAGAATGCAGACAATAATGATGAGCAAACCTTGACCTTTTGGAAGTGCGATTTCTTTTAAATCATATTGATTGTGCCTAGGAAGATACTAGATGCTTGTTTGGGTGATGCAGGTTATCCAATGGTGTCGATATCTATACACCAATATCCAGAGATATGTCCTATTCCGGCTCACTGTCAATCTATCAGCCATGGTCATCTGTGTGGTTGAGGTTGTATGTTATGATGCATTTCCACTTAATGTTGTGCAGGTTCGAAAATGTTATCCCTTTGTTACTTCACCATCTTGTAATCCAGTTTCTCCACGACTAGAAACCTTTTTCCTAACCCATGTTTTGCATTTCCCTGATGCAGCTTCTGTTGCTTAATCTTATTATCGACATCTTTGGAGCATTAGCGTTGGCATACAGACCAACAGGTCACCACCTAATGGGAAAGCCACCGGTTGGTATAAGGTGAACAATCTGAATTGGATGAAGGATAAGATTTGATTAATAAGTCAAAGAGACATTATTATAGGGGTGACGAAATCCTGGAAGAAACAGTTGGGTAAAACACATGTTCTGCGTGAATATACACAAACTGATCATACATTTATATACATTTTCGTTTTGTTTATTCAGAGACCCTCTTATAACTAAGATGATGTGGTCCAAGTTGGCGCTACAGGTATCTGGCCTAAAATCCTTAATTTGTCATTGTGAACACTTAAAAAAACAACTTGGAGAAATCTATGTCATGGAATACCCTCCTCCAGGTGTTATACCTAGTGGCGTCGCTGGTGTTCATAAAGTCTGATATGCTACTGAAGCTGAAGCGTGGTCATACTGGTAATGCTGAAAAAATGAAGAACACGTTTATGTTCATTTCCTTTGTCTTCTGCCTGGTAATGCCCGACTTATCTAACTCTTTTGATTAGCGTTCATCTGAGAATAAGTTGATCATCTCATCTTTGCCTTGTTCTATTTTTGCATCCCTTTTTTGAATTTTTAAAATGCAGGTTTTTGGTGAGTTTGAAATCCAAAATGTAGACGTAGAAGAAATCCTTAGAGACAATATGTTTCTCATTATAATAGCCTCAACTATTATATGCCAGGCAAGTCTTCTGTTCAAGTGAACACAACACCGATGATCTTCTTTTTCTTCTCTTATGTATCCCTAAACCGTATATACTTTATTTTTATTCCATCTATATCAGATAATCTTATCTGAGTTCTTGAGCCCTTTCATTCCTGCCCTTAAACTTGATTTGAAAAAATGGCTGGTGCGTTGTCTTCTGGGATTGCTCAGGTTCTGCTCCTAAAGATCCTCAACTACTTTATACAGTTTTTACTCTTCAATTTTTTTTATATAGATTTGAACTTTTTCAGCCAAGTCGCCACTCGCTTCCCTTTGCAAGCCCATCAAAATTACCGCAACTGAGTTTTGTTTTCTTAACGTCTAGGCGCAATGACCGTAAGAACCAGCCTTTCACTCGCTAATCTCCTTATTAGATTTGACAAGTAACTTACAGTTCTCGTTTCAGGTCAATAATTGAAGCACGCTATAGTACAGTTGATTCAATCGATTCATTTTCTCTTCAAGCTAATGTAGAGTGAGATGTGTATCAGTCAAATATAATACAAATTCAATTCATTCATTTCTATTTTTACTTTGGTATCTAAGCAAATTTTTGAGGATCAAGATCACTATGACAGTTTTGACGATGACCGCAGATGTAGTAGAGTTTAACATACAAATTACAGTACATTAAAATTATATTTTAAAAGACAAAAACTAATGAAGAAAATAAAATTTGTTTTAAAAAATCGTAAAACAATACAATAAAAATTCTTTTAAAGACGTTTTTATTAGTATTACACATAATTTAATTTAATTAATATGTTAAGGTATTTTATTAGTATGAAGATATTTTAATAATATTACACATAATTTAATTTAATTAATATAGATATGAAAGATATTAAAGCATGACATGGTACTATTTGATTAAAAGTAATAAAATTTGAATTTTATTTTGTATGTTCATTATCCCATTATTATTAAATACACCCGCCCGCACATGATCTTTGATTGACTCTATTAACCAACTGAGTCGGTTAGAGGTTTATCCACAGATCTAACGGCTTATATTATTTTCCGATTATCTTCTGTACTTTGACGCGGCATGATCTCATCCGTTTATTATAAAGCTCTTCGAAGTTAACATTTTCCTCTGTACTCGGTAAAATCGTCAGATTTCGATTTAGAACCCTAAATATATTCAAAAGACTTCACCGATCCATTTCTCGAAGAAACTCGAATCCAGGGAACATTTTTCGCTGAGGATTTGAGATATTACAATTTCGTCTTCATGGGTGGTCTGGCTATGGAGAAAATGCCTTTATCGGCGCTGTTCGAACAAGCAAGGAAAATTCATCTCAAGGCTTCAGAGGCTAGTGTCGATCAAGTGGGAGCTTCTAACTTTGTGTTTACGAATTCGATTAGGGTTTATCTGAAAATGGATATTCCGAATCGCGAGCTTTACTGAATTGGACATTTCCGGGGATTGGTTCTAATTTTTTTGTTTGTTTGCTTAGGATCTTGTGAAGAAAGGATGTGAGATGTTACAGAAGTGTGAAGAGATGATTGGGAAACTGGGTTTGTTCTCGTCTAATGAGACTAAAGAAGACATTAGCACGAACAATCTCAAGTATCTTTTGGTAAATTTCACTGCTATCGAGTTTTTGTTGTTTGGCCTTGTTGGTGGTATGTTTGTATTCTAGGTTTGTTATTAGGTTAGGAAAAAGTTATGAATCTCTGAAAGTGAAGACCTTTGGATGGTCCTATTGCTTTTAGTTTTAGCTACTGAACTTCGAAATTTGTTGCCCTATTCAATTGAACTCACCAGTAACTCTGTTCGGAGATAGTAAGATTGTGTGTTTTGATTTGACATTTCGCAGTGATGGGATATTATTTTCTTGTGATTATAGGTGCCTTACTATCTTGCGGAGTTGACGGAGAAAATCATACAGGACGACCGGATTCAGATTTTGAAGGCCTCGTATGAAAAGTTGAAGGTGAGTTTTTTGCTGAGTGTTTGCAGGGTTTTGCATGATTCTAGTGCTAGTAGGAATGGGTTTTTGTTTGGATTTGTTTAGATTGATGTATAGTCTTATTGTGTTTAGGAATTCTTTTCGTTCTGTGAGGCAATGGAATTTGTTCCGGATGAGGAGTTGGAGGCTTCTTCAAGAGGAGGTTCTGTTCCACCTGCAGATCGAAGGGCTTTGAAGGTAGATTTTAGCCGCGTTCTTTTTGTTTATATTCTTCAAGAACGAAGTTTAGTATTTTCGGATTTTGAAATGCATGTTTGTGTCTTCTTGTTATGATACTTTGTAGATCGCTCGGTTCAAACGTCAAAAGGCTGCAGAGTCAAAGCTTCTTGAAATTAAAGAGAGGAAGGAGCGACGTGGACGTTCAACTAAAGCAGGAGCCTTGTCGACTCCGGTTGAATCTGGAGAAGAAGATATTCTAGATGATGACAGCGAAGAAGAGAGAGAGGTTTGTCCCACTTTTTGCCCGCCCTCTGGTTTTTCTAAATTGATCTTCTTCTAAGCCTCGTGTTATTTTGCTTTTCGCTGCAGGCATGGCTTTCCACAATTAACTTGGCAATTTGTAAGGTTTGTCTAAAAATCATTTATTGGACCCATGGTTGGGCACGAGATGTGGCTTAATCTGATGATTGAACTTGGTTACAGGCTATTGATCTTTTGGAAATGCTAAAGAGAGAAGAGGAAATGCTCGCTGCAATAAAAGAAAGACAGTTGAAGGTAGGTTACCTTGGTGTTGGTTTTTTACATTCTAAAGAACTCTTCGAGATACAGATACACTAAGAAAATGTGTTATGCTCTTTGATCAGGATGGAGAAGATGAGTTTTCTCGGGATGCGCTTGATGATCGCACAAAGAAAGCTGAAACTTGGCACAGAGATGCCGCTGCGAGGATACAGTACTCTAAACCGGCAAAACCCATCACTTGTGCCACATTTGCACAAGATGTATTAGAAGGAAGAGCTTCGGTATCACAGGGTCACGAACACAAGCACCAACCGCTTATATTTGGTCCAGCAAGCATCGTTGGTGGACCTCTCTCTACAGAAAGAGAGAGGATGATAGCTCAAGTTTTCCAACCAAGTCACAGGTAAACACAATATCATATGCTTATCACAAATCTTATACCCTTTTTAGATTAAAAAAAGGCGATTAAACTTGGGTTTGTAGGATGCCAACAATGAGCATAGAGGATGCTGGTTTAACAGAGATGACGATAATGAATGATTGGCAAGAGCAGACGAAAAAAGCCATTGAAGAAGCAACCACCTCATGGTACAATGATAAACCTTTGAGAAGAAAGGAAGAGGACGACGAAGATGATGATGAAGACGAAGAAGCTGTAATGAAAGCTAGGGCTTTCGATGATTGGAAGGACGATAATCCTCGTGGTGCAGGTAACAAGAAACTCACACCTTGTGGCTAAGATTGAGACTGAGACACATGTTTAACATTTCCCCCTTTGTTTCTCCTCGTCTTTCACTTATGTTGCCTGTAATGTACTCATCTTTCTACTGTAATAACCCTTGCAGACGTTTACAGAATTAAATTTTTGTGAAATGACTCATTTTTGAATTTTTGCTTAGGAATATTATTTTAAATACGCCGACCATAGATGCAATGTATACATTTAGTAAAATATTAACGTGACTGGATCTGAAACCATCTTTCTTTGTCCTCTATTATTGTGTGACCCACGTTCAATCACAGCACAATTTATGGAATAAACAACAAAAGAATCACGAGAGAAACTATTGCAAGAAAAAAAAGATAGATGTAAACACACATTTTGCTCCTGAATGATTAAGTTCAAAAGTAAAATACAATGAGCATCAGTAACATGTAAACCAGGATTCAACCTACCTATGTTGCCTCCTGGAAACAACACTTTAAAAATCCAAGAAGATAAAAAAGATAAAATTGACAATAACAGAGGAAAAAAAGGATCAGATTCGATCCAGAAAACGAATACCCAGATGAATTTTGCAGGAAAACCCCAGAAAAAAAAGAACTGATGCAGATTGAAACAATATGAATTTGAAGATGTACACAGAGACCGATGAATGATTACTTTTAACCTTCAATACATTGAAACCCTTGACAAATCCAAAGCCAGATTCCAAATAAAATAGCACAAATGCAGAAATCAAACATCAAAACCACCCAAACATGTTTCTTCCATATCTGTTTTGCCTTTTGTCTATGATAATGATCACTTAGCAAACCATTTCTCATTTCCTTGCGTAAGACTCCATTGTTACCATTCCCACCTAAATCAAGATTCTTCTCTGATATCTCCTTAATCGTATCAACGTCACCAGAATCTTCCCCTTTTGCTTCATTATGCAATCTCTTCTTCTTCTTCAACGCCTTCAATGGCTTCCCCAAAAGTGGCATCAACGCAGCTCTTCTTCCTTTTGATGAATCAATACTCGGATTTCGACTCTCTCTCGCTACGCTTCTTGGAGATCCAACCAAATCCATATCCAATTCCAAATCAACATCAACGCCAGCAAAAATCTCCGCGAAAATTGGATCAAGCTTTGATTGAAGACAATGAGAAACCGGATTAATCAACGTTTCCGCATCCGATCCGATTCTAATCAGATCTTCCATAACTGATCTCAACCGATTCAATAACCAGAAGGACTCAGGCTTCTCCATACCTTCATCTAGAATCGCGAAATACACCAACGAATCATCATCGATTGCGAATGTGTAAGTCTTCTTACGAACTGTATGAGAGAACATTGAATGATGAGGAGGCGTGTTCTCGAGACATCGTAAAGCTATAGCTTCGATTCCTGGCTCTGACTTGGAAACGAACTCGGCGAGAACTACGTTTCCTTTCGCAATGCAAGTGTAAGACAATAAACTTGGATTTGAAATCATCCTTTTGTGAATATGGATTCAATGGAGATCGAAGCAAAATTCTAAGAGAAAAGAAAAAAAAACACACAAAAAGATAGATACAGCAATAGAATATTACTGTGAGATTTTTCTCTTTCTCTCGCTCTCTAGGGTTTGTGGAATTTTCTAGGGAAAATAACAGAAATGGAAGAAGAGATCCATTATTGGAGAAAACGAAACACAAAAAGATAGATACAGCAATAGAATATTACTGGCTCACTTTTCATATATTTACAATAATACCCCACACCGAGCTTTCATAGTCGTGATTCGAGTAATACACACGTGCTACTGTAACGCCACGTACGAAATATTGCCACGTCGGATAAAGACTCCTTGTATTTATTTATTTTTTGAACTTTATCGATGAATTGAAAATAGTTCGAACTTTAGTTGAACTCGGTGATAAGAAATCAGAATCGTTAAGACATTGGAAGCTACTAGCTTCAAGCTAGCGTGACATCAGGATTAATTTTGGAGTGTTATATGATAAAATAAAGTATAGGAAATTTTATTGATATTTATAAAACACAGGGAGGGAGCTAATCCATAAATATATTTTCTTTGGACGTTGTTTAAAACATCGCGGAGAACTGAACAACGTCAGTTATTGGACCTGATCAAAGATGGATCAACCCGACCCGAAAAATGGCTCTGGTCTCATTCTCTCCGCTACTGAACCGATGCGGTCGTTTCTCGCGTCGGCCTCCGGTAATCATCGTCTCTCCGAGGAACTCAGAGGAATTGCTAAAGATCTGCGCTCGTGGAACACCGTTCCCTACAAATTGCTCCGCGCTATATGGACCGGATCCGATCCCTTAACGAGACCCGGTTTGTTAGGGCTTTTCTCCGGCTCCGATTTCGTCTTCACCAGTCCCAAACCCAGAGAAAAGGTATGCAAAATTTGATATAATTTGCTGTAATAGTTTCCATTGAAATTGGCAATATAGATGATACTGATCGTGCTGGAAGAATCCAGCAACAAAAGAGATTGTCTTTTGGTGAATTAATGGAATAGAGTTTTAGTTATCCTTTAGTCAAAATGAGCAAAAATTGTGTTTTGTACTTTTGTTTGATTCATATTAGAATCCAAATATTCAAATTTTGTTTGGTTAATTTGAGAAATTGAGCCTAATCGAAGAAACGTTGTCCCAACTATGCTTAAGCCTCTTGATGTGTGGCCATTTCTTTATGAGTTTATGTTTAATTTGGATCTGTTCTTTATGAGTTTATGTTTAAGTTGGATCTGATTTTTGCTCTTGGTAGAGTGAAGAACTGAAATTGAGATTGGTAAAGCTCAGAGAAATAGCAGAGAGGAAAGAATACGCTGAGCTTGTTAAAGATATAACACCCAAGAAACAAGTCGAAGAGCCTTTTTCGTCTTACAAAGATCAGCTTGGTTTTGGTAAAGCGTTTCACTCTGTTCTCGAGTTACTTTTTTCTTGGGGAAAGTATTACACATAGGTCTCTGAAGATTTTGTTTTTCTTGCAAACTCATCTTAATAGGTTTACACGTTGGTCTTACTATGTTCACTGGATATTTGGTTGGATACGCTTCTTTCAGAGCTTTATTCAACCGCAACCCCGCTTTGGTAAGCATTTTGTCAAATTTTTCGGAAAACCGCTAATGTTAAGAAGACTTTTTGAATCATGGGTGTTTCGAATTTTTTTTGTTTTCTCGTATCAGAGTGCTGCTGGTGGGATTCTTGGACTAGTTTTGGCTATGCTTGTGGAAACGCTTCTGTTTATAATAAAAACATCTAAAGATGATCAGATTCAGAACTCTAAGTCATTCACTCCCACCACTAAGAAGAATCAATAGAACATGGTTTGTCTTCTCGTTCCTATTCTACTGAGAGAAGAAAGATATTTGTAGGTATTTTAGCTTGGAGACGTATGTGATATGGTTGAATGAATCTATCTAACTGGAAAATTTTTGTACACGAAACACAGAAACCTAAGTTTTGTTTTCCTATAATGGAGTCTTTTTGTTTCCTATCTTTTCTCTGTTTTAAGGACAGATATATTTGTGGTTATACTACTCACATATACTGTATATGTATGTGACTAAGACATATCGAGAAGAATTTTCAATAATGGAAAGAGAACTCAGACTATTCAACACAAAACGTGCTTGGAAGACATTTTGGTTCACAAAAAAACTTATCAATCATCAAGTGACATCAGAAATGATTAGAAGTGAAACAAGCGACAGAGTCATTCATCATATTTTCATATTACCAAAAGAACAAACGCATTCCAAATAAAAATGGTACATTACCAAAAAAACCACATGTTCAAGCCTTGTGACGCGTTTATCAAATTGTATCTCCAAGAACCTTCTTGAAAACACATGTTATAGGGACTGTAAGCACATGATCAAACCACTCAACTTTCACCCAAATTTCACAACTTTCGCGGCTTTCAAGCGCAATCCCCGCATACCAAATCATATTCTTATAGCCGGCAATGCATTACACGGCAAAACATCTTACCACAAAGCCTCTATCTTCCCACCATAATCAGCTAAACTAATACGAGCATCAAGAGGGAACTTAGGTACCAAACCCCTCAAATATCTCCACATCCTTACTTTAGTATCATACCATTTGAGCGCACCATCAAATGCGGAGTACAAAACATTCTCTATCTTACCGATTGAACCGGAAATAACTCAACTAACACAGGAGACAGTTTGTGGTTAATGAATTTTGAGATAAGATTCTTCCGTTGTTAGCTCACTTAAGAGATATTAAACTCATTTTCATTATATATTTGTGGTTATACTGCTCATATACTTGTGACCAAGACACATTGTCACATTGATAAGAGTTATATAATCAACTTATTATACATAAGAAAAAATTTGAATGGATTTTGCTAAAATTTACTTTATGGGAAAATTGAGAATATAGAACTCTGGAACGAGATGATGAGTTCATATTTTGCCAACAAAATTTAACATTAAAGGTTGGACTTTGAAGTTAACAAATAGTCTAATTAAAAAAAAGTGTAGATGAATAATCATTCTTACTTTTTAGCTGTGTGTAGGGGAGTTGGGGACAATGTGCTCGCAGTTATCCTCGAGGAAAGAACGGATTTAACGGAAACATTTGAGGCAACAGTTGGCATCTAAGGCCGAAAATGCCTTGCAACATGCGGCTTCAACGTTTTCGAATTTTCCAGAGAAAATTGATTTGGAGATTTCGTGCACACATCCTTCAACAGTGAAGAGAGCGACCAACATTTACAAGATCAACAGGTAAGCCAGGTGGAAAAAGTTCTGGAAACGTCGGCGGCATTTGCATTTGACCTACACCTTGAGTGACAAAAATGGCACAACAAAGAGAAACCATTAAGAAGATTGAGACAAAAGATTTGCTTCTCATCTTTCTTGTTTATCCTTTTTATGTTTCGTTTTGTTTTGGTCTAGATGTTTGGATGGTTTTGGATATAGGAAGAAAACTTTACTCATGTTTAGATTTAGTGTACTATATTTTCTACATCAAACTGAGCTGAGTAATGTATATGTAGTGTGTTATTATTGTTCAAGATTTGAAACAGAAGATGTGAAAGTTAAATTTTCTTTTGACTCTCAGTTTCAACTCTCAACCCCAATTAAGTTATTAAACCGGAATCAAGGTGGTTTGGTGGATTAGTATAACAAGTCAAATCACATCACATCTAAAGAGATATATCTGCCGATTGAAACTGTTTAGCCATAGAGATACAGTCTCATCATGTTGAAGGAAACATAGTTCTCTTTGGTGTTCTCATATTCACTTTCTGTCACATTCGGTTCAATTTCAATAAAAAGACTTTTTCTTTCTCCATTTGAAAATTCAAATTCGATGGCTATTATAAAACAAGGAATTATCAACTTTAATCTTTCTTATTCTCACTTGATACAACAATTAGAGAAACACAAAACACAATGCATATTTATAAACTCTGTTTTAATGCTCTGTTCTTGGCTCATGCCACTTCCGCCATCAAGTTCAGCCTCAGAAGTTCGAACTAGGCTTTCGTTGAAGATCACAAGGAAATAGTGATCATACAAGGCTTGGATTCATTCTTACAAATTACAATTATGTTTCTTCTTGAATGCCAGTATATACAGACGTTTTTTACGAGCATATACTTCAATTTATCTCTGCACAGTTATTTGAACCAACAGGTTCTCGTAAGCAACTTGATATTGCCATTACTGCAGCTTCAATGGATGCATCTTCTCCCTGGTTTCAAGACATTTTGGTTAATAGTTAAGATATAATTCAAAGAAAAAAAGTGGCAATTATTTAATCGAGGTAGAAGACTGTTCTTCTTCCTTCTTACCTTCTCTGTCCAGTAAAACATGTTGCCGTATTTCCCAGCCAATCGACTCCAGAAACTACGAGGTATGTCTAAATCAACCGTAGCTCCAACATTGAAATTCAATATGTTCCCTATTTCATTTCCGGTTATCGCGATCAGTTTCCCCATTGAATACTTGAAGAACAAACTAAAAATGAGGTTTGGGATGTTACCAAAAGTCGGGTCAGCGACAAACACAATTGTGCTATCATCCACCTGCCAAAAATCTTTGATTGCTAATCCTGTTTCAAACACAGAGAAATTTCACCAAGTAAAAAAGCTATGTAGAGATCAAGTATGTTGCTTTCGAAGCATATATCATCATACAGGGTGTAACCGGATAGTTTTGAGCCAAGACTCTTAACTTGAATCCTGTATCTTTTTCAAGATCGGCGATTTCTTGAGCGATTCTTTTCTCCTGTAATTCTCAAAGAGCAACAACCAAAGCGGCGAAAACATTCAGATCAGGAATACAATAACATCCACAGAATAAGCCAACAGAACCACATGACATAAACAAGAACAAAGTGCTTAATCAAACCCCAAAAATGGATGCTGATAGAGGCATACCTGACCATTAGAGAGGAAACCAGCAACATCTATGACAGAAGTGAACTCTTTAGGAAGCAATTCTGGTTTGTTAACCCCAACTTTTGCCTCTGCAAATCCCACACCTGCAATAAGATTCAAAGATATTGACAATTGGAATCTGAATTTTCATCTGCATTCTTCATAGTTCCACCACAAACTAAAACAAGAGACAACTCGTGTAATCTTGAATATGAACTCAAAATTTCACAAATTCTGACTATGACATGCCATGGAATCAGTAATTGCAGTCACAAAGTTTGAGATGACAGAGTAAACAAACAAAGCTTCTAACTTTGTGATTTTAAGATTGTTTCAGCAACACATCAACATTGTTATTGTACAAAATCAAATGATACTGTTGTTCAATCTTGAGTGAAAATTAAATGATCTTGGGAGAGAAGGAACAAAGAAACGTACCTGATAGAGATAAACTGAGCGCGAGAGCTCCAGAGAACACTAAACTGAGAGATTTTGACCGGAAACGTGAAACCCAGTTTTCGACGCCGGAGGTTTTCAAGGAGAGACGAGATGATGATGATGAAGTTTCTCCGGAGATGTGATTGAAGACAAAAGGAGAGAAGCTTCTACATTGTGTAGGAGGAGCTAGAAAGAGCATCGCCATGCCCCTTGAGCTTTTTTCTTCGTTACTCTGCTTCGTTCTGGATAACGTTAAAACGCTCGCTACTATTTCGGTACAGACGGAACCAGTTAAACCGGAAAAACCAAAATATGGGATGGTTTTTGTGGATATTGGACTTTCCGATGTTAGCTCACATAAGCTAGATTGGCAAATAATAAACCCATTTTCATTATGTATTTGTGGTTGTATACTGCTCATAAATTTGTGACCAAGACACATTGCTAAGAGTTAAAATCAACTTGTAAATGCGCAAAGTCGTAGATGATGTCAATCAAATCTTGGTGTTCCTCAACTCTCAGAATCAAACAATCTCCATATACTGGTAGCCAGGAGGAGAGGATGAAAAGACTTTTTGAATGGATTTTACTAAAATCAACTTATATATATAAAGAGTTCACATTTTGCCAACAAAAATTATATTAAAACTTATTAGACTTTGAAGCTAACAACTAGTCTAATTAAAAGTGTAAATGAACAATAATTCTTGCTTCTAGTTGTGTGTAGGGGAGTTGGGGACAATGTGCGCGCAGTTATCCTTGAGGAGAGGAGGAAAGAACGGATTCAATGGAAACATTTGAGGCCAACAGTTGCAATCTAAGGCCGAAAATGCCTTGCAACATGCGGCTTCAACGTTTTCGAATTTTCCAGATAAAATTGATTTGGAGATTTCGAGCACACATCCTTCAACAGTGAAGAGAGACGACCAACATTTTACAAGATCAACAGGTAAGCCAAGTGGGAAAAGTCCTGGAAACGTCGGTGGCATTTGCATTTGAGCTACACCTTGAGTGACAAAAATGGCACCACAAAGAGAAACCATTAAGAATATTGAGACAAATGATTTGTTTCCCATCTTTCTTGTTTATCCTTTTTTTGTTTTCTTTTTCTTTTTCTTTTTTTGGTTTTGGTTTAGGCTTAGATGCTTGGATGGTTTTAGATATAGCAAGAAACTTAGAATTTATAGGATCAGGAAAGAGGGTTTTGTTTGATAAATCAAAAAGTAACATATCAATCATAAATTTTGTCTTAAAATGTAACTCATGTTTAGGACCGATGAGTTAATTTTTTTTACATTGAGTTTAGTTGACTAATGTAAATACGGTGCGTTATTGTTCAAGTTTGAAACAGAAGATGTGAAAGTTATAATTTTCTTTTGGCCCACTTATAATGTTTTTTTGAACTTCAGTTTGGTTTCTTTACGGTTAAAAAACTTGTACCTTATTTCACTTTATTGATTGTACTCCAACTGTTAATCCCAGTTAAGGTAGCTGAACCGGATTCAAGGTCGTATCACTACAATGTTAAGGCTAATATTATATTCTTAGAACCATCTCTGTTTGTATTCCATGTACACCCCCGTCTCCATTTGTTTGTTTTAACAGATACAAGTACAGATTGAATCTGTCTATACAGTCTCAACTCTCATGTTAAAAGAAACATAGTTCTCTTTCGTGTTTTCAAATTCACTTTCTGTCACATTCGATTCAGATTCAACAATAACAGCTTTGATTTTGAATTGATTGCGTTCTTCACTTATCAGATTCCAGTGGAAAGCTTGGATAATGCATAAGTTCTAAAGCTGGAAGCGGTTAGATTATCTAACCATTGGTTTCCAAATGCACAGAAAATTTTCACATTCACATTCAAGTTTTGTTGAAGGGTTAAGTTTATGGGGGTACCTGCTAAAGAATCATCAAATTTTCAAAAAAAGAAATATCAAAGAAGCAATGCATCATATAATGGGAAAACTACTGAAATAGCTCAAGTATAGGTTAAGAACAAGGATGTTCAACAAAACTCTTTCTTCTTCAAGGTCCTCCAAGTATGGCATTCTCAGTGTCTTCTCTGCTCAATGCATAGCTAAACCTTCTTTCCACGTCTCTCTCTAGATTTCCTGGCCCGCTTTTCAAGTACCTGCGTTGCAAGCAAATCTCGTTACTCCAAAATGGCAGATTACACACAGAGACTCCAAAAGGAATGATAAGGACATCATGGCAACGTATCTACTTGTTTGGTCTGTTGGATTAAGATGCAAAGACAATTTCCACATACAAATACTGAACTGGGATCACTACCATCTTCAAGAATGGTTAAATCGTAACAATATGTCTCTACAATTACTTATCCAGGCTAAAACAAACTCTTCTTCACAACATTATCTAGAATCAATATCTTCATTGTTAAAACAACTAGCTTTTAAGTTAACAACAGCATCTCAGAACTCTTAAGACATTTCTATACTATTGAAGGACGAACATGAACATAATTCGATAAAAGAATCCAACTTCAACAACTCAATGAGACTAAAATTGCAATACCTTATGCAGAGATCTGTGACGTCAAGTGATAATTGAGCGTGCCAATCAGGTTTCTGAATCAACCAAATAGCTCTATCTTCTTTGCTTTGGTAAAACCCTAACTTTCTTAGCCACGCCTCGATACAAGGTAAGCTGTGTGAATACAGTGGCTTGTTCTTATCCGGTAGCTTCTTCAGCCATTCGTCCTCCGTTTCCGACGCTTCCTCTGCGTCTGACGATTTCGAAGAAGCTCGTGTTAGAGATTGCCTCCGTATTAAAGAAGAAGAAGAAGCGAAACTACGACATCTGGAAGAAATTGAGGCTTTCGAGCTCAAAATGTGAAGGAATTTTGCAGGGATTGATGATTGTGGATAGGGAGATAGAGCATTTGAAGGAATACATTTGAATGTAGATATACAGTTCATGGTAACTAAAAATAGTTTCCGAGAAAATTCCTGATTTTCCCGGGAAAATTCAGGAAGAAATCGATCGAGAAGAATCTGAAACAAAACTGGATTTTGAAGCAGAGGAAGTCTTCGTAATCTTGTTCTATCTTATTCAATTTTGCCACGTCACTAAGATTGAATTTGGGCCTTTCACTTTCCATTGTAAGTGGACTTATTATCTGAAGAATAAGGCCTAATAAACCTTCAATGACGTAGCAATATATATTTTCCCGCCAAAAAGATCCGCTTCCTCCTCTCTTCTTCAACCCAAATCTAATATCTAATCTCTCTTTTATTTTTTTCTGTTTCATTTCAATGGCTGGAAATTTGTTATACTCCAAAACTCAGCGTTTCGTGCTTCTCATAGATCTCAATCCTCTTCTGGTGAAATCCAGTTCGGAGCAATACGTAGCCGTCGTGATCTCCGCCGCCGAGAAGCTTCTCACGTTTCCTCCTCTGTCGGCGTCTCTCTTCTCTTTCAAATTCTTCTTTTCGTCTCTCTCTTCTCTCTTGTCTTCCTAAAAGCTCTCTGAACTCTGCCTTCTTCTCTTTCATTTGACCTTCCTAATCCTACACTCGTCTCTCTCAGACGCGCCATCAACGTGGTTAAACGATGCGAACTTCGATCTACTGCAACGGCGGCGGCGACGGCGTCGCCTCGTGCGGTTAATGTCGCTGCTAGTCTACGATAGATCGCTTATGATTACGCTTGGGAGCCGATGGTTCGAGATCCGGAGATAGGTATGATTCCTGGATTTACGGATGGTGGTTTCGATGTTGTTAGGTCGAATTTGGTCGTGATGTTTTCCCCAATTCCTAGGGATTTGGAATGTGTCTCTGATTCTTGATGTTAAGACTGGTGATGAGTGTCTCAGCGACTTGGATTTGTTCAAGTCAAAGTTAGGGGAGATTTTTGACTGTGTGAATGAGTTATTTGATGGTAGAGATATTCAATTAAGCTGTATTGATGTGAAATCTGAAGATAGCTTTGGTGAAAGAAGGGAATTGGGATTGAAGTCTGGGTTTTTCGATAATGGAATTAGAGAATTGGGTTGGGGACATTGTTCTACGGAATCAATTGTTTTTGGCTCTTCAATAGTTCCCTTTGGATTAATATTTCCAACAATTGGTATTTTCCCAAAGCTATCTACTAGCCAAAAGTTTACTGTTCAGGTAAGTCTCGTGATTGCAGATATTAATGGTAACCCTATGGAATGCAAGTGCGGTGAGCTAGAGTTTTCTTCTTCTGAAGTTTCTAGTGGGAAGAGGTGTGGGCAACTCAATCAGGACTCTGTCATTGAACAATTTTGTAATGGAATCACCAAACTTACTATTAAAGCCTTGAGGATGTGTGATGATCTTATTGCACTTGAGAAGTATACTTGTGATACTTTTGTTGTTCATGAAGTCTCTCACGAAGCTGACCAAGATCAGGAGCAGGAGAATGGATTTTGGGCTGACCGGATTCTTCAGATGTTAGTTTTGAGACTGGTGAGAAAGTAGCGAAAAGATCATCACCCATTTGGCAGATCTTATTAAATTATCTCTATAGGGACGGTTACTCAGCTTTGGTATCTCTTTCAAATAGCAATGGTAGTTTGCAGACAGGAATTCTCAACCCCTTCACTTTTTCCTCAACTCTAATCTGTGTTTTTGACAATGGAGTCTTTCCACAAATTGTGGATCATGAAGATAGCAGGAAAAAAGTCAGTTGTAGCGAATATAAAAGAAAATCAAGAAAAAATATTCTGAATTCACTTAATGACATTAGCTGGGAGGAGTTCTGCAGATCAGTGAAAGATTATGGTCAAATAGATCTGGAAGATGCTTATTTCTTCAAGTTTACCAAATCTAAGAAATTTAAATCTGAAATGCTGGATGAAGCAGATTAGTAAATCCAGAGGTTGCAGCTTGTCTGCTGCTAGTAATTGCAATGCATTGGAAGATGTGGAAGCAGATCCAATTGAGACAAAGAAGAACTCTTCTGAAGATACAGAAAAGGCTAGCTCTTCTTTACCTGTAGCTGAGGAGGACATTGCTTTGAGTGGAAATCGTATATCTGGAGTGCAGGACAATGATGCATTTGTTCATATGTCAGAGTCATCAGAGAATTTCTTTGCTAGTCTTCCTAGTAAAATCAAGCAAGGGATTAAGTCTGAGGAAATAGACTTGAGACTTGTCAGCTCTGGCCGAGCGGCTTGTCAAGTCCTGTATCTCGTACTCCTCTCAAAGAGCTGAGAAGGACTATAGCTGTGAGAGTGGAACCCTTTTGTTGGTCACTGAGGAGCTATCCAAGATGTTACTGAAAGAACCGAAAGATTTAGTTGCCAAGTTCAAAACGAAAGATTCATCATCCACAGTAAGTGAGCAGAAGTCTGAGGAAGCTGCACCCAGTAGCATCGTTAGAGAGTATCCTTTCTTTTCATTTTTTATTTTTTGGGTTACAGTAGCCAACTTATTCTTATGCTTTGATCAGGTATTACTTACTGATGCTTTCTTTTCATTAATCTAAGCTGAATTGTTTGGCATTATTGATCTGTTTTCTTTAATTAGCTATAAGATATGAGCTGCAGATTCTTTTCCGAATGGAGATTCTAAGGTCTGAGATAAGTTTGGGAAGTGAGGAATCTGTGACACCGAAGTTTGCAAAAGAGATTTGTATGTTTCTTGAGGGCATTCAGTGCAAGTTAGATGGTGGATTCTTTGGTGAATGGAGCCTTGATAAGTATGTGGACAAAACTATAAAAGCTAGGTATATAAGCCATTCGCAGAAAGTATATTGTAGTTTGGGTTCTATGTGTATTCATGCTAATGCATTGACTCTTTCCACTTCTCAGGTATCATCATATTCTTGGAGAAGCTGTCAATATAATCTACACAGAGATGGATCTGCTTATGTTCTCTGACGAGGATCTTGAAGATAGTTTCATGAACAATGAAGACAGTAGTCAATCAGGGAGAGAAAATATCCATAGCAATGTCAAGAGTCATCATCATAGTCAAAGAAATAAAGATGTTCCCTGGTACGATCAAGCAGGAAATCAGTGAGGAGTGCAGAGAAGCCAAGGAAGAAGTTGAAGCACAAGAAAGGAGGGAAAGGGCAAGAAGATTCTCGAGTTTCACAAGTTGTATGCCTGATCTTTGTAGAGTTTGGGCACCAAAACAAGGGAAGAACTCTAAAGGCAAGATGGTGTTTCCAAGAGTATACTATCAAATGTGACTGCATGGACATAAGATGGTATTTCCAAGAGTATACTATAGCCAGAATGAGAAAAGAGAAAAGAAAGACTCTAAACTCGGACTCCAAATGTAGAAAAATCCACTAATGATGGACAAATAGCCAGAACGGCATGCTAGGAAAGGAGCTAGTAGGGACACAAAAATGTGAAAATGCAGAGATCTCTAATGCCTTGAGTATAAACATTGTTTCCTTCTTCATCTAGCTTGAACGCCATTAAACCTTTTGTTTTCATTTTCGCAATATCTTTGATGATCTTGGTGGTCTTTGGAATAATAACTATCAGCTTTTTTATTTTATTTGAAAATGACCAAAAAAGAAAAGAATAAGCCAATAAGCTTTTTGAAACACCCATTATAGCTTTTGTTATTTTTGATCAAGATTTTAATGTCTTGAGTGTAAAATGCTTTTTAAATAACTATGACTCTATAAGTGACCTCTAACCTATTATAAAATGGTATATTATTTTATAAATTTCTAGATAAATTATATAGTTTAGTTATTTTATCTGAAATAATCAAAATTAATTTGGATGTAAACAAATATTGAGGATGAAATCAATTATACGAAAGCATACATTTTGTAAACTATTTTTATGGTTATAGTTTTCTTTGGATTATGAATCTATTGATGAAATGTTTAATATTGGTTTTATTGAGCAATGTTTGATCGCCGGTATCGCCAACAAATATATTTGTATATTTTGAAATTCGGTTAGTTGTATCGGAATCAATTAATATTGTGGATAGTAATTTTTTACCTTTTCGTTAGTGGCCTTTTCTTTATCGAATAATATATATTCTTAGTATTTTGTTTGGATCGACTATTTCGGAAGTGTACTATTTCGATGTTGGATTGCTAGATACATGATCATTCTGTTCGGTTGATATTACTATGTTATGCTAATATAATTATGTTTTTTGTTTATATTATCTGTTGTGATGAAATTTATTTAATTATGTTGATTTTAACAATGTTTAATCGAATCTTAATATTTATTGATGGTATCAACACGTGAACATTTGTCTTTGTGAGACCAAACCGTGGTGATACATATCTATTGAGGTTTGTAGTATCACTGAGAACTTTTATGTTCATATAAGCTTTTAGTTTCGTGCAAAAGTCTTTGAGAAGACGCATAATGAATATAAAGTTTAAATATTTTGTTCCGGTCATAATAAAAAATTTGATAGTTTTTTTATATTTTATTTGCTTAAATGTCTCGGGTTTAAAGTTTTATATTATTAAACTTTATGCATTATAGAATTTTATATTATTTATTTATTTTAGTAATATTGAGAAAATTTTATGATTCATTTGGAATTTTGTCTGGGATGTTACAATCTCAAAGTCAAACGCAACAAAACCATATAAAACATTAAAACAATACAAGCTACCATTGTATTTAATAAAAAAATGATCAGATGGTTGGTTCTAAGACAACTTCATCCTTTGTAGCAATTGCCTCTCTAAGGTAGTGGAAGAGAAACTTATGGAATTGGCATCAAACAATGCATACCTATTGTGTGTTAGCGTTAGCATATGCCTGATATGGATCATCCCTAATGGAAACACGGTAAAACAACTCATCAAATTCTGTTATTTCAAAAAAAAAAAATTAATTAGCACACACAAAAAGGAAAACATATAGTAGAAGTGGCGCCAAGTATATATGTGTTTATCTCTAACCACCTCATTATTGCTTCGTGGTACATGAATATATCTATTTGAAACTTGTATTTTGAAGTCCACTGAAACCGGTTTCTATGTTGTCTTTGTCGCTATTAGTTATATTTCATTACCATCATTTGCAAAGTAACATCATAAAATCTCTTGATTTAGTTTAACAACTTTGTATGAACAATGCATAACAAGATTTTCTATGTTCTTTTTGGAACTCTTAAATAGAAAAACTGAACAATTTCCGAAGTTAATTTCAATTACAGAGAGCTATTAGAAACTCTAACAAAGATAATAAAGCGTTTTGAGTGTGTTCTCGCCTCCTTCATATACTGAGAATTTGGTCCTCATGTACTAATTCTTACTCCTTACACAGTTAGTTGTATCTTCTGTTTTTACTCTCAAGTATAAGAATAATTAGGTGTGTATTGAGAGTTCTAACACATTTATTACTCATCTAAGTTAACATCTGTTTCACAGACAACTAATGAGCTAATAATAACGTCTGCAAAAACTCATAATCGTAGTAAAGCAAATTGAACAGGATACAGCCAACAAGTTAGTTTTAGAGTACAAGAGAAATGCAACAAAAACTAACCGGAAACCCGGTTCTACATATAAATAAAGAGACACTGATGGAGTAAGATATCGGGAGGACTTAAAAGAGGCTTTAAACCTTGCGGACTTGGATGTTATGGGTCGATTGAGATCGCCAGATTGGCTGTGTCCCGCTCTGTACAATCGCTATTTCCTCTCCCTTCTTCACCATTCCTTGCTTCTGTTTCATCCAAAGTTACCAACTCAACTCTTTAGTCCAATAAAACACAAACGAAAGCTACATCTATTTTCTAACAGTGAGTTTCCTTCTATAGGGGGAAGTGAATTTACCAGTAGTGTAGCCAAAGCATTAGCAAAAGTTTCTTCTGCATCACCTGTGAACTGCATATATATGGGACATACACCTTGATACAAGGCTAATCTTTGCTGTATTCTTTTCCTGCAAAGCAAAATCTCTACTGTGAGTGTCCTAAAAACAAACAGTTATCACCGTTATTGTTCTAAGAGAATAAACAAGGATTCACTCACTCATTTGTGAAGGCATAGATTGTGCCGGAAGGACGATAGTGACTTAGCAGTATGGCCATGAAACCAGTTCTTGTGAAGACAACAGTTGAAGTTCCAAGTGTGTTTGACATCATGGTTGCATGGTATGCAAACATCTCACTCATATGGTTCTGTAGAGATAAAACATTGTTCTTGTTAGTATGGGATTAGATAGCAAAGTTAGACTAACTCTACCTCAATACTCAATGGTGCAGAGTTTAGATAGAAGGACAAAATCAGGCGCAGCTTACCTTGAAAGCTTGACCAAGATTAGGTGGCATTTCACCGCTAGTAATGGTTGCTTCTGTTCGCAATGCAACTGTGTGCATCACTCCAGCAGCCTTCAATGGGAACCTGATACCAAGTTAAGTTTAGATTCGTTCATATAACCCTTTAGTGAAAAGAATCAGTACATTACATGAAAAGAATCTGCCACTTACTTTCCATGAGCAGTTTCTCCAGAAAGCATCACTGCATCAGCACCTTCTCTAACAGCGATAGCAATGTCTGAGACCTCTGCTCGGGTTGGGGTTGGATGAACTATCATACTCTCAAGCATGTTAGTCGCAACAATGACAGCTTTTCCCATGCTACGGCATAGGTTAATGATCCTCTCCTGCATAACAAAATAAAATCATTGTTTAACAAGAATGTATTTCACATGTCCTATGGTTGTGCAAATTGAACAACTCATTCTTTAGTTTATCTTAAACTGAGAAGCAAGCGCTAACCTGAAGAATGGGGACTTCTTCAATAGGAAGCTCTGCACCAAGATCACCTCTTGCAACCATTGCCTAGAAGACATACAAAAAACACCAGAATTTATATTGCAATAACACCAAACTCATTGCCGCAACCATCCTCTAAACATTTTGTTTCGCAAAACAATCTCCAACCAGTTGCTCTCACAAAAGGAGAGAAGGAAAAAAGCAAAAGTAAGGAAAGAACAAAGTAGAGAGGTTTGATGGAAAAGATTACCCCATCTGATGCCGTGATAATGGAATGTAAGTTAGGTATGGAGTCTGCACTTTCGATTTTTACTATCACGTGTATATCAGCACCACAACCTACCAAATACCCATAACGAAGATATCATTATGAACAGAATAACAATGGAGAACCAAAGGTAAAGCATTCACTTAGGACAGGATCGTTTCCACGTATTTACCTTGAAGGTATTTCTTCAATTCATGAACCACTTGTGCATCTTTGACAAAAGAAACCGCATAAAAGTCAACTTTGTTCTCCACTCCAAACTTAATATCCTCCCAATCTTTCTCTGCGAAAAGAAAAGAATTACAACAAATAAGCATCAAAGAAAGATCATTCAGTTTTAAAATCTACAACAACAAGAAATGAAACAAGAGGGTGAATGTAAAATCGGACCAGTGATTGAAGGTAATGTTGCACTTTTTCCTCGGACATTCAAATGTCTCCTTGACTTAAGTTCTCCACCATCAACAACTTCACATTTGACAGAGTCTTTAGTCTTAGACTTCACCATAAACGACATCATACCACCTAAAACATAGGAACAGAGCCACCAATATATTAGAGACGACTAAAGCAAGAGCATTTTTCCATTAATGGGATCCTTTACAAAAGCATATCAAAGGAGATCTAAAATCCTTTAGAACCAAGTATTAATATCTACATACCATCAACAAGGAGCATGTCACCCGCTTCTACATCACTGACAAAATCATCATAGTTAACACTGACACAACTTGGTGTGCTGACTCCTCTCTCGATAGTAAATGTAAACTCTTGACCGGGGTTTAACATTATTGGTTGGGGTAAATCTCCACTCCTAACTTCTGGACCCTATGAACAATGAAACAAATCGTCAAAGAAGATATAGGGAAGTAAGAGAGAAAAAAAAACTCTGAATAAGTGGGAAACAAAAAACAAACCTTGGTATCAAGCATAATAGCAATGGTATTGTCTTTAGATTGTGCATTGTATTCTTTAACCAAATCAATAACCTTCTTATGTGAAGCATGATCACCATGAGACATGTTCATCCGAGCAACATTCATCCCAGCTTCAGCCAATTTCCATATCATTTCTCTTGTGTTAGTAGAAGGACCAACGGTGCAGACAATCTTCGTCTTCCTCCTCACTGTCGGCTTCGACCACACCCCTACAGATGTGTCACCAAACTGCTGCATTTCCAATAACCGCTCAAGTTGCTCTTCTCTCTAATCCACATTAAAGACCAAAAGAAAGGGTAAATATAATCAATTCAGTAGTCATAGTAAAAACATGGAACTACTCATGAAACATAACACAAATCACAACCAAGTGGACAAAACTAGAACTTTAGCCACCCTGAAACCTCAGTGTTACATATAAATGAATTTACCAGAAATTGTAATCAGCTCAAAAAAAATATCAATGCACATAAGAAACCTTACTAATATAAAGAATAAATTTACAGATTGAGCGAATCAAAACTTGCTCACTAAACCCTACACCATAGACTATATAAGATGTCTCATTCAATGATAAAAATCAAATTGAAATGCTTTCTCAACTGCTAATTAACTCAAAAATCAGAGAAACAAATGAAGCCACATTCAAAAACTATTCTCAATATAAAACATAAGCTCATTCATACGTTAGGAAAATCCTCAGGAGAAACTGGAATAACTTCAGTCTCAACACGAGCGGATCTCACAGTAGTATCAACCACTCTTCTGCTTCTTACAGAGACTCTTCCATTCCTCTTCGCTTCGTTTCTCAGAACCTTCACAGCAAAACTCGCCGGCTTCAAAATCTTCTCGGATCTTGTAGACACAGATCCACCGTTGGGACATAACAACGAGCCTTGAATCGACCTAGTAGCAACCACCTGAGCCATTTCTGTTTCCCAAGGTTCAACGAATTCGAGAGGTGAGAAATGGCAGAGGAATGCGAGAGAGGTCGAGAGAGCTGAGAGAGAGTAATGAAGATTTGTTTTTTATCCGGCGGAACTTACGAAGACGAAGAAGAAGAGAAGAATTGCTGAGTTCGTATCGAAACGTGACAAATCATAAGTAGTTGGAATTTTAATTAATTTTCAGACAAAAAAAGGACACATGCGAACTGGAAACGACAGCGTATAAATTTATACGAATCCAAAAATGATGCCGTATACACTCGATTTTTCAACCCATTTATAAGCCCATTAAGTACATGGGCCAAATCTCGGTGTTTGACTTTTGAGGATAGCGAAATGGCGGGAAATGTCTGAAACTATACGCGCCACAAGAGCCCTAATCACTGAGATTAGAGTGATACAGAAGCTGAGGTTTTTCTGTAATCTGTTCCGATTCAAAGTTTATCATTCGCTATAATCTCTGGTTAATTTTCATAGAGCGTTTGATTTCTCTATTGTAATCTGCGGAAGAAAATGGATATTGAGGAGAGAATCTCAACGAAAAAAAAGATGGATTTGGAAGGATTATCAGTAATCTGCAGCGATCTCGGTGTTCCCGAGGAAGACGACGATAGAAGAAGAATTGGGTACTCCAAAAGTGATTACTGTCTCGATAATCTAAAAGACTTATTGAGATTTCTGAGACGCGACGATCCTGAGAGCAGAGAAGTTTTCAAACAAGTCTGTGCGTGGAACATAGTCTCAAAAGATTTGATTCCGATCATCGAACATTACCAAGATGAACAAAACTTAGTTTTAAATGCAGGTATTCTTCTTATCTTTCTTCTTTATCATTTCATTTTTTTGTTTTGTTTTTTTTGTGTTGATTTTGTGGTCTGCTTTGTTCAGTTAAGGTATTGGTGTTTCTCACAATGCCTATAGAGCCATCTTCAGATGATATTCCTCAGCAGATTGAGTATTTATGGGGTTTGAAATCTGCAATTACTTTCAGTAACATTGTTGGAGTGATTGTGTCTTTGCTTGAATCTCCACTCGAGAACTTAGAATTGTAAGTTCAAAACTTAAAAATAGCATATATATATAATAATAGGTTTTGGGAATTTGATTCAGTTTCGTATTATTGTGATCTTTATGCTTTCCAGAGATGTATTCAATGAGGAAGATTGGAAATTGGTTCAGCTTGTGCTCACTTTATTCAGGAATTTATTGGCTATTCATGATATTTCCCCGCTGCAAAAGGCTGGAGAATCAACTTGTTACTTTTTGTCGCTAAGAGATCAGTTTCTTGAACTTCTGTCTCGTGAAAACGTGATGGACATATTGCTTGTGATAACTCAGACTATTGAAGGTTTTAATAGTTTGTTGAGACATGATAACTTACTTCTGCTTGAAATTTATCACTATATTCTTTTGGGTCAAGACATGGAGCTCGTTGCAAAGGCTCCTGAGAAGGTCAATTTTTTTACTGGATCAATACAATTTCTGAGACTGAAACATGTTTTTTTGGTATTAATGCTGATGTTGATCATCAAATTTTGTTTTGGCAGTTGGAACAAGGAAAAAAGGCTTCTGTAGACAGTTTGAAGACATTGATGGAGGAGGAAGTCAAAAGAAAGCTTGCAAGACTAAACAATATGAATCAGCGTCATTCACAATTTGGGGGAACATTCACTCGGGTTACCATGGTATTGTTTCTTGCAATGGATCTTAAAAGTTTTTGTCATTTAAAAATTTGTAATTTGATTGAGATTTTTGATAGGATGGCACTAGAGCTGTACTAAAGGGACCTTCTACTACAGAGAGCTCAATACTAAAGCCTCACCAAGGTCGTGGAGCAGCAGAAAAGATTGTCTGGGAACATGGACCAATGTCCGTGACAAATGACAACGTTTTGAAGTTGCTGCATGATTTCATCAATCAGTTTCTGTCAGGAGGATATAATGGTACGTGACACAATAGAAGAGCCACTTTTGGTTATACTTGGTTTTAAATAGACTGATGCTGATGCCAGTGTACCATATCCCTTAGTTCTGATGCAGTCAGTATGTGAAGATATTGAAAAGGAGCATCCCTCCATTCAAAATAGTGACATTGTTACTTTCTTCCAAGTTGCTCAGTCCATCACCTCTTTTCAGTTTCACAAATCTTTGGCTTCTAATGTAACTGTAAGTAATTGTGCTACTTTGGTTTTATCTCCCTTTCATTGTCTAAGTTGCTATGCATTTATTTTTCCTTCTACAAGGCTGAATCTCCGTTATGTTATGGTTGACTGGCTTTTTTTACTTTACAGCCAGCAAAAGGAACGGAAGATACTTCTGAACTCTCTACCAACCAGAATGCTGGAGTAAACTTTTCTAAGAGTGACATTTGTGCGCCGATTGCAGCAACAATTAATGACAGAATGTTTTCGCTTGTCATTTCAAAATGGCGCTGTGCATTTGATGGTCTGAAGAAAACTAAAGATTTTAAGTTTCTATCTGTAGCAGGCTCTCTTATGAAAACCATGGTATGCAATATGTATGCTTTAGCCTCTTGCTGCCTATTTATTGCCATTTGTTTCTGCATTTTATTTAGCAAATTAATAACTTGTTTGAATGCAGCTTTGCTTGTTAGATCTGGTAATCAGATTGCTACCTGAAGAGTCTAGAGAAGCATTTACTGTCCGCATCTTGCTTTATAAGTTGTTTTATGACCAAACTGATCAAGGGATGTGTCAGTTCATCCTAAATCTGGTGAGAAGTTTTGACACGCACAAGCAACCTAAAAGGTTGGCCTCTGCTTTTGTTTCTTTATTCTAGAATCTTGAGAGCATGCAGTATCTTGATTTGATTTGATTTGTTTTGTACTGTGATATATATGATTTGTGAATCTTGAAATTGCTCGTGATCATTTTGTTTCTTTCCAGTGAGCTTGGAGATCTGGTGGAAAGCATCCATATATTAGTAGTCCTTATGGAAAACCTTCAAGGGCGTGGAACTTTGAGGGTATGTAACTGCTTGGTTATGAAACTCTGGTTAGATGACATAGAAAGCTTATTAAGATGTGCTTAGGGTTATTAGTGAAATGTTTCAATCAAATGTCTGTTTCATGCCCCAGGTTTCAAAAAAATCTAGGAAGGCAAGAAAGAAAAAAACCATGCGAAATAAGGAGGCCACAGTGCATGAACTGTCTGAAAATCATCCAGATCCTTCAAATGAAGCTAGCACCGCAAAAAGCATACCGCTGGTTAATTCAACTGAAGATGAACCAATGGATATACCTCCGAACAATCCAGGGGCATCCAACCTAGGAATTGAAGCTGATGAAACTCAACAAACGCACAGCCCTAAGTCAAATCATGTGGTCGATGATCTGTCTTGTGGCAGTGATGATTCTTCTGATGAAGAAGAGCATAATGCGACAGATGAAGTTGATTTTAAGGTTTCCACATTTAGTTCTGCTTTTGCAAGCAACAGCATCATTCAAAACCTATGCTGGCTGCTTAAGTTTTACAAAAGCAACCCAAAACAGACGAATCACCATGTAATAAGAATTTTACGGAGGATTACAGAAGACTTGGAACTCTCTCCCATGTTGTATCAGGTTGGTGTTGTCAATAGTCTTCTATATTGATACATTTATTTATTTTATTTATTGCATCTTCCTTACTACTTAATTGAAATCATTTTGCAGCTGTCACTGTTAGTAACATTCCATAAGATCCTTGATGAGCAGAAAGCTTGCCCCTGCAAAGATTATGAAAACATAGTTACCTTCTTGACCGATCTTGTTAGAAATATGTTGAAGAAAATGAAGTCACAGCCTCTTCTCTTTGTAGAAATTCTCTTCTCGAAGAGTCGCAAAGAATGCCATTACATAAATGCTGAATATATGTTACATGAGCTTGGCCATCTAAGAAAACAAATGGGAAATCAAGTCTTGGGAACTGAGGAAAATGTTACACCAGCAGACAAAGGATGGGGTCGCAGAAGCATAGCAGATGCTCTAGGTGATGATGAAGCTGATGTCGTGATTTCTTATAATCAAGGATTTCAAAAGTAAGAAAGGGTTTCATTTGTAGAAGAAAAACTCCCCTTTATAATTTGTGTTAATACTGTATGTTTTTTCTTAGCTCGAGATACTATTCATTTTTATTCGCTAAGGCATGGGTTTTTTTGTATCCTGCAGTGAGGATGATCACATGGAAGATAAATCTGCAGGACCATCTAAAAGAAAGCGAAGACTTTTTCTTGATGGTGATATGGAGACAAAAATTAAAGACCTATATGACAGGTATGTTTTGTTTGATGCGCAGAGTAGTTGCTGAAGGAAAGAACACAAATCATAATTAATTTAGTAATAGAAGCACTGCTCCATTGTTTAGGTTTTATGAGCATTGGAAATTGTAAAATTAAGATTGCTACATATGAGCCATGGTATGCTACAGTTTGGTCCAAGTGGTTGCTTATAATGAATTTGTTGCAGGTACAAAGATGATAAAAATTGCAGTCGGCTTATTGCCGAAAGTTTGGATCCAGATGGTGGAATTTCTGCAGCGCAAGTAACCAACAAGCTTAAACAACTAGGTCTAGAGGCAAGGAAAAGGCTCCGGCGTGGTGATAGCTCTATCAAAGCAAGTGAAGCCAACAAAGGAAATGATGATCCAGATAACCTGGATGGAACATCAATTGAGCAACCTTCGTAAGTCTCTTACAGTTTACGAAATTTCCATGACACATTTAGTTTTGGATTCTAATGACTCTCCTCTACTGACTTTGAAACAGAAACACCAGAAAGAGAGTGAGTTCCTTTAGCAAAGAACAAGAAACACTGATTAAGGAACTATACGAGAAGTGAGTGTCAAATTTTGTCTCCTCTGCATAAACTCTTTATGTGTAACAATTTTATTGACTCCTTGTTTTGCTACTGTTGTGTCTATGTGCAGGTTCAAGGACCAAAAGCGCTGTTTTTATTTGATCGCCAATGATTTGGGCTCTGAAAATACATATACTACAGCCCAAGTTTCACGTAAATTAAAGCAACTTGGTCTCCTTCTCCCTCGTGGTAAGAAGTCTAAAGCTGGCATGATGCTGAAAGATGACCATGACGATTCTTCAGCAGATCAATCCGATGACGAAACATTACTGGCATTCAAGAACAGGTAACTAAATGTTATAATTAACTCCCATGAATATCAAACTTGGTGTCGATGCAAATTGATACTTGAGAACTTTTCAGGAAGAGCAGAAAAAATCAGAAGAGCGAGAAGCACACGAGATCGAGCAATGAGATTACTCCAGGAGGTTCTGAAGACAACACAGAAAGGTAACACTCTTCACTCATTTGGACTCATCTGATTTATAGACAAGATTAACTCAGAATCACAACGAACTTCTGAGATTGATCTCGCTGAGTAAGTCTCATAAAAGTCACTTTTTTTGTAATTAGGAATGAAACTAGTCCACATGTGCCAATCACTGGCGAAGTAGAGGACAATGATCAAAACTACATCACCCGGCAAAGTAGAGAGTCCGAAACAGATGTTCACATCAGGGACAATGCTCCTTCTACTTCATCTCCAGAATCTCCAGAAGATGCAAATCTTGTATCAGATCATGAACTGGAAGATGATGAGTTGGCAGATTCAGGTGATGACTCTGCAGCTGGTGGTGCCTCCCTCACTCAAAGCCCGCTTAGTAGAAGGAAACTGAAGATGGTACTTGATGAGGATGACTGAAGATTATTAGGACTGTTAAACCTTATGTATAGAAAAATAGAAAAGAACATATCAGCCACTGTAATTTTGTTGGGAAATAGATTGTGTCTAACGTTGGTTTGACTTCTTGCTCATGTTTTGACTTTTTCTTACCCACAAATGATTCCTCTATTTTCCTTGGATTACTTGGTCGCCACGTTTCTTCTTCACAAGGGCATAAATAATTTCATTTTTATAGAGTTTTATTCATTGGGTTCAAATTTTGCAGATACTCTATATTCATATTTGATTTGGTCAAATCAACCTTTTTGGTGGATTTCCTTTTTTAAAATGCTGTTTTTTAACTACGAATTTTTTTTTGAAAAAAATAAGTTTTCAGATGGTGTGTGAAAATAAAAGGAAAAGATTTACCAAACACAAATACCAAATCCTTACTGGATTCTATAAGAAAACAGAAACAAACTATTCAACTCAGTCCTGGTTTATAGATCCGTCTTCTTTTCCTCTGTCACGACACGATTTCTAGGGTTTCTTTCGCACAGTTTCGTCGAATCTATAATCCTCTCTCGTGCAAAAATGTCAGTGACGGCATGAGTGAGTGATACCATAATTGCTCTAAGGGAAAAGCTACGAGGTAAAATTGGACAAACAAAAGTGAAAAGATATTGGCCTGGAAAAGCTCCCGTGTGGGACAAGGAAGATGAAGAAGAAGATGTTATGATCCGCATGGTTGTTGTTTTGGATTGCAAGGATGATCCAAGACTGCGAAGTTTAGCTCAGGCCATAATTGAAAACCGTGATGAAGTTAGAGCCGATCATCGGCGAACAAGACAGGCTGAGATTATATGTACAGATCCAGAAGAAGAATTGAGGAATCAAGAAAGTAGAGACGAGGAACAAGATGAAGAACGAAGGATTAAAAGTCCTCACCAGGAGGCTATAGAAGAAGATGAAAACGAGTACGAGACTGATTCAGAAGATGAGGTGCATGTTACTACCATGATCAAGCCTTTTTTGTACTAAAAGCTAAGAGAGATACAACAGCAGAGCGTAAGCAGCTTGAGGCTAAAGAAAAAGCTCTTGAGGAAGTAGCAGAGAGGAAACTTGAGATAAGAAAAATAGAGACAAAGCAAATAGTGGTTGATGAAGTTAGGAAAGATGAAGAGATTTGGAAGAAGATGCTATTTGAAGAAGAAGCAAGTATTGGAGATGTTGAAACTGATGACGACATCAATGAATCAGAGGAGTGCGAAGTTTGGAGGACAAGAGAGAAAGAGATGCAAAGGAAGCTATGTTGAGAGGTTAGGGTTTTAGACGTCTAAATCCCACAGGATTTCAATAGGTGAAATTAAGCATGCGGCCCGGTCGTTTAATAAAGAGAATATAAAATAAACAGGCCTTCTTCTTTTTCTCTTTTTTTTTCCGGCCCTTCTTCCTTTTTTCTTAGAATTAGTTTAACTTCAACTTAATTAATCTAGGGATCATAAAAGTTCATATAACTATTAAATCAATGAAACTCGTCTTTAATTTTAAAATGCAAACTCGACTTTGTGTTTACGTAACATCTCACTAATTAATTTCTTGATATAAAAATAAGTAAAACTGATAAAAATAAATAAATAAATAAAACATAAGTAAAATTGGTAATTGCAATATGATATCAAAGTCGACCTACAAGACCGTTTAGTTCCACATTCCTCAGCTAAAATGATTATTTTTTATCGAATCTTCATTAAAAAAATAGTTTGGCACTTCAGCTAATTCCAAACTTGGAAACAACTATTTGGAATGATACAAACAAAAATTAATGTGGGGTTTTTATTCATTTTCAATACGTACTTCATTATGCTATACTTTCGAATTAATTGATTTTTCGTCAACCAAAAATAACAGGATATAAAAGCAACTTATTTAAGAATACTTCTTTACTTTTCGTAGAGGCACAGAAAATCAAAAATTATTCCACCAAATTGGTGGAAGAAACATTGGTGGATTTTCTCACCAGATAGGCTAAAGTTGTAGGCATGCATGGACATTGAATACGGGAAACAGCTCAATTACTCCAATAAATTGTCTATGATGGGAATGATATATATATGTATGTTAAATTCAAGTGTATTGTTGTATCTTCCGAACAATATTTATATGTTCTTTGAGAGAGTGTGACAGGTGGGGACGCCAAAGGTGGGAAAAGCATAGTTGGTTTTGCCATGGCCAGAGGTAAGAGACTGATCGTTAAAAAATCAGCAAAGCCGAGTTTGACTCATTTTCTGGATTTGGTTCACAATACTTCCAGTATTTGAGTGAAGCTTTGAACATGAACAATAAGATTTGCATGGCCAAAATATTTGGAATATATAAGGTATCTGTTTTATTTAGTTTTTTTAGATTATTTCTTTGGCCTTTATTTATGTGCTTTAAACTGTTTTGTTTTGATCAATTGCAATTAACTTTAGGCAAGCCAAGGTTTTTGATGGGATGGAGAATATACTTTTCAACCGCAGGCAATTTGATCTCAAAGAAAATTTACATGATCGCTTATTTCTACTATTGGCTGAAGTATTTCACGACCAAACCTCATCAACAATATAAAGACATCACCATTACAAATCACCCCCAACTCGGTACTCAATTTGGAGATAGCCATTAGGAATGGCGCAGAGTTTTTGAGACGAGTTTTGTTTCATTTTTAAAATTATTTTAGATTTTTTAACTTATTAAGTTTTTATCAACAAAAATGACAAAACATAAATGTGATGAATTATTCTTTATTTATGGGAGTAGATAAAGAGAATCAACAACTCGTTTGTGGGATTATCGACTATCTTGCACCCTACACTTGGAAGAAGATGCTTGAGTCAATAGGAAAATCCTCGCTAATGGTTGGCTAAAGGACACATCACATAGTGATCAATACTGATGAAAACATTAGGAGATTTGTTGATTTCATATGCATGGAAATTCTGGTAATTTTTCTTTAGTTGGTGCGTGAGTGCACTTACTTATGTACCTTTCATCTCATAAACTTATTTAAATAACACTTTTTATCAATTACATTATAACAATACTCAGATGTTTTTGCTTGGGGAGATTTTCCATATAGTTCTAGATTTTTAAACAATATATTTTTGTTGGATTCTCTTACTATTTTTTTCATATTATGTTGCGCATATGTTGCACCAAGTTTCATGATTTTTATTTTAATAATTAAGTACTTTTGATTTAACTTTCAACAAAAATATTTTATTGCAATATATATAATACTTAAAAATGATTTTTATCTCTTACATCCCCACAGGTGATCATCTAGTTACATATATAAAATCAATTCACTTCAATTTAATTAATCTAAGAATCATAAAAGTATAGATATGAAATCAATAAAACTCGTATTTAATTTTAAAGCGCAAACGAGCCACATTATAAGACTAAGAAGAAGACTACATATGGTTGTTTTTCAAACCAATTTCAATAAATGAATTTGCGTTTGCATAACATTTGACTAATTAATTTTTAATATATATAAAACTAAATTGATAAAAAAGTGAAATAAAATAAAAGATAAAGCAAAACATAAGTAAAAATGGTCATTTTAATATGATCTCTGACTCAGCCTACAAGACCGTTTAATTCCACACTCATCCTCAGCTAAAATGGTTATTCTTGACCAAATCTTCATTAAAAACAAATACTTTGTCACTTCGTCTCATCCCAAATTTGAAACATAACTTGGAAACAACTATTTGGAACGATACAATTTTTTTAATGTGGGGTTTTGATTTATTTTCAAACCTTACTCCATTCTGCTATACTTTTGAAATAATAGATTTCTTGCCAACCAAAAAATAATAGGATATAAGATACAACTGATTTCATAACATGGTTTTACTTATTATTGTAAATATAGAAAATCCAAAATTTTGGTTTGTGTGAGACCAATTCCAAATATTGTTTCTTCAAATGAATAAGTGTAAATTCTCCAAAACACAATACATATGTGAGAGGAGGGATGCCAAAAGCAAAAAGCCTAGATGATTTCGCAACAATAAAGAGTTGATATTATGGAAATCAATTTATCCTGAGTGTGAGTGATTTGTTAAATTCGATCTGTTATTCAAGAATATATCGTACATATTGAGTTCTCATATGTTATAGTCGAGTGTAGCAATTGTAATCTTATACGAGGTTGTCTCTTGAGATTAAAAATCTCTTATTGCCGCCACACTATCAAATATTTATTGATTTTTTAAAAAATATCGTATCTTGTCTTCGTATTTTTCTTGTTCTCCTTAATTATCTTAAACCATTAAATCAATTCTTAATTTCAAAAAATTTACTCGCAGCTTTTTAATTCAGAATTTTACGGTCTTAACTAACAAATTACATGGTAAAGGCGTCGCAAACAAGTTATCGAGACTGAATCCAATCAAAATTTTATTTGCCTCTCAGATCAATTCTCATCACATCGATATGGAGACTAGAATCAAAACAATTTTTTCGTCAGAGCTTGAGGACAGATCCGACAAGATTACCTCGCCCACACAATCGATCAGTGACATTTTTATTTTTATTCCAGGAGGTATATAGCATTATAAGTTAGGACAGAACATTCAAAGCACTGTGATTCCTTGCGAGAAAGTTTATATATTCAATTTAAGTTTGACTTCTTCTTGCTCATGTTTTGACTTTTGTAAACTCTTAACTGGTTCTCAATTTCTTTCCTAGGGTTTCTCGATTTCTTGGTCGCCGAGTTTCTTCTTCTCATGACTTCCCAGGGGCAAAATCTGATTTTTCTTTTATTTTGAATACTTTTTGCTGTGTGGGTTTAAATTGTGTTGAAGCGTATCTAACGTTACTTCGGTTCGAGTCTCTCATCGTGACATTTTAGAAAATAATAATTGTGTATGAATAGGTTGGTTAGAAATATATACTTACGGTCCAATGTTCAGTGACAGTAACACTAAATGAAGTAGAATATGCAACGAGTACATTCATAGTATTTGATTCTGGTCAAGCTAATAACCACCTTTTTGGTGAATTTTTTAAAAAGCTGTTTTTTTTTCTGGTCATAATTATAAAAAGCTGTATATTAAGTGCTTTTATTGGTGTTTTTCTCATATGGCGTGTGAATAAAAAGGAAAAGATTAAATTTACTGCATGCAAATGCAAATCTTTATTGCAGTCTAAATCATTTATCCTACAAAAAAAGACTAAATATTCCATCATTGACTGTAATGATTCAAATTTCAGTCTCTTTTTTCTCACTATCAGTTTTTATTTTAATTCAAACTTGGTCCATAGGCTCATAGCATTGAATATATTGAATATATCGTATGTCTATATTTGACTGTAAATTCTTTAAAATATACTTATTGGAACTGTTTGCAACATGAACATATATGTAGAAATTAATTTCGTCGATTAATGTTTATAAATATCGTCATTTACATGGAACAGTTACATATTTTCAATTTATTAATTAGGGTTATTTTATAAAATGTATAAAGTATAGTTTAACTATGAAGTTACTTTGACAGTAATATATATGAAATTTTATGTGAATTTAATTTTGTTATATGTAAAATATGTTTTCTTTCACTAACTTATAAAGAAATTTACATAAAAGAGAGAAGTAAATTCGTCTTTACTCGATATCTCCCATACATTACTCGAGATGATTATTGTTTTATCCCATAATCATCTCGTTGTTTTATCCTCTTGTTCATACAATAAAATTGTCAGCAATGTTTTTTTTCTTGGTATATAAAGTCAGGGTTGATGCCTTGATGGTTACAATTATGGATTGTGACAATATAAAATACGTATAGAATATCTTAGTCTAGAATTACTCCTTTCGGAATTAGAAAATATCAACGTATATAAAATACTTCTACAATATAATGCAGCGGTTATGTGTTTATATGTTTTCACGTGCTTAGTTTTGTATGTTATATAGTCTTTCAGAATATTTATAAAATTTGTCGATCGGTATGCAAGATATTTTTTTCCTGACTTTTGTTTAACGTGTATAAAATATTACATCACAATATAATTTTCTGTTTTAAGTTCGTATTTCCCTTCACTTAATTCGGTGTGGAATGGATAATTGGTTTTGGAACTTGCAAGCATGTAACAAGTCAATCAACGATCAAAACTTGTTGCAAAACCATAATTAATAAACCACTCTAAAAGTAGAAGATATTTATGTCTCAAAGGTCATTAAATAGTATACCTTGTTTTATGAAAAGACGACCAACAACAAACATTCTCTTCGAGATTTGAGAGATTCATATCATTAAATGCACATCTCAAAATATTACTAATTAAAACCTTGATTTCGAGTCTCTCAAACGTATCCATAATAAGACCATGCAAAATGGCCCAGAGATAAGACTTTGATGAGTCTCCACGTCACTTTCTGTTTTCGGCTTTTGTCCCCTAAACTTTCGACAACATTCGTCTCGCACCCCGACACTTCCCGGGACCTCTGTCTCTCCCCCTTTCTTTCTCCTCTCCTCTCCCATTTCTCTATTTTTGACTTTTTCTTATTTATGAAAACGACCTTTTTTTTTAGTTTTCTTTTCTACCATTTGTAACTCGTGGTCCTTCATTCGTATAATAATGCTCTGGAAATTTCATCTTAAAACGTAATATAGCTATTTGTTTTTTTATGTGTTCCTATTTATATTTGTTTCATAGTAGTATTTTTTTTTGTCTTCCCAAACAATTAATCCTATGAGATATGTGTCAATACTAAACATGCACTAAGTTTTTCTTTGTAATGATTTATGGATAATTTCAAACAAATTAAAATAATCATGGTTTATGAGAGGAGATAAAGTCATTTTTATCGTCTTTTGTTGAGTGGTGTCTTGATCTTCCTAATTTTCTTTTTGGCGTCAAGTCTTTATCTTCCTAATTAAAATATAAACATGATGCCACCAAGAAGAAATCATTAAAATAACCTTATATACAAAAAAATAAGAGAGAACTAGAATAGTAATAAAAAATAAAGGGGGGAAAGAAGTGAAGGCAACAGCACATAATGAGAGGTCAGTATGGGCTTACAAACTCTTATGTTTCTTTTCTTTTCTTTTCCCTTCCCTTTCCAATTATTAATATCTATTGTTTCTTACCAAACTAACCACATAAATATTTATATATTACCGTTATGAAAAATAAAATAAGATTGTGTGTATGTCCCTCTCTATATATATACACTGAAACATATGTTCCCAATTCAAACATTGTTTTGTCTCAAACAAATTTCTCTCAACAACATATCCCAAAAGCTATAAAAAAAATTGTCATGGAAGAATTAGATCAACAAGAAGCTTCAATGCCATTAGTTCCTATAGATAGCTTCTCTTACAGTTGGTTAGTTAACTTCCCCTCTTTAGAAGCTTCCATTGATGATCATCATCAAACCTACGAAGATTATTCTTCTTCCTTCATCGAGATGGATCCAAGATTACCTCCTTCTAGAAGATTCTTCATCAAAACATCCCATGAAAGTAGCTTCAAGTTCGATAACTTCGTCTCTTTCCCCGACGAAGATCACTCTTTAGTTCACGCCGATGAGCTTTTCCGTGACGGCTACGTCGTACCTTATCGATCAAAAGCGACGTCAGCAGCCAAAGATAAAGAGGAAGAATCTGAGCCATTAGATAAAACAACGACGGGGAAGATTGAAGCACGTGGCGTAAAAAGCACGTCGTCTCCTTCTTCTTGTAGAAAGCTGAGGAGAGTATCGAAATGGGTTTTGTTGAAATATCTTGATTTCTTGACGCCATTGTGTAGAAGATTAAAGAGATGTAGATCCGTTGGAAGAACCGGAAGTATCGGTATGGATTCAAGAATCCGTGTAACGACGTCGTCTAGGAGCAGAGTTTATTCAGATGAAACGTCGGCGTCTCCAAGAATAAGTGTTGCAGATGAATATTATTGGAGAAGATCTTGTGACTCTGAGAGCTCAATTTACGAAGCTGTTCTTCATTGCAAGAAATCATTCGGTACGTCATACATATATGTAAACATTTTTTGTTGTTTAATTTAATATATTTTTGATCTGAATTAGTTTTTGTTAATTTCTTCAACAGAGAAATGAGAAGAATCCATGGAAAGAGGAGCTGGTAGGAGTAGAGATGAAGAATATTAAGCTTTGAGAGAAGAAGCAAATTGCATTAACACGTTACACATGGAGTGGGAGAGATAGAGCAACTTGTGATGTGTCTTTTTGTTATTTCTCTCTCTTGAATGAAAGAGATTGATGTGAATGATCCATGTGAATGTGTCATCTGATGTGGATCGAGAATGTTTTTTTTCTCTTTCTTTTATTTTTTACGTGAGTGGGCACATATATTTTCAGATATGCCGCAAGCAGAATCAAGAAAATATTTTCAGATTTTCTTGGCTATTTTTTCTCCATATATATATATATATATTGTAGTGTGAGTTAAATAGTTACTTTTTAACTGTAAGTGTGCCTACCCATGTTTACTTTTTCTGGTCCAGTTGTGTTTGAATATTATTACTTTTTGTGCAAAATTTGTCTTTTCTTGTCTTTGAGATCCATACGGAGGATGTCATCATGCATGATTGAATTCTTTTCTTATCATAATTGTAACTCAAATAATTATATCGAGCTAATAAAAGAAGGAAAAGAGGGAATTTAATAGAAAAATAGTATCCAAACTATATCAATATATTTCATAACCAAGTGAAGATAGTCCCATATGCTTCTTGCAAAGGATGAGGTCAATATGTATGTTCCAAGAAAATATCCAAAACTATATCATGTATTTGGTAGACGAATCCTCTACTTTATAATTACTGCAAAATATGCGTACATGAAGTATGCATGTTCTAAATATTATTTTAGATTTTTGAATCAATTCTACTGCTAAAATAAATATACCACAACGCGTTGTATGATATAAACAAGTAATATAACAAAAAAAAAAGCAATATAGCAAATCGAAATAAGATAATGAAAAATGGAATTAAAAAACAAACCTAAAAATCCCTATATATATAAATAAAATAAAAAAAACTAAAATATAGTGGTGATTTTGTGTATTGGATTGGATTGAGCCGTTGGTTTTGGACACCAGTCACGTACGCCACAATAATTTGTTGCGAAATGAGCGTCGATATAAATAACTTATGTCAGTATGTGATTCAAATAACGTGTTTATAAGCAAATATATTTGAGAAAATTGTGTAATGGTAGGCATGTCAACATGTTAAGCAAAATTCATAGGAGTTTACTGTTACAAACGCTTTGACACTCGGTAGAAAAATATTTTTGCTTTTTTCAAATATAATTTGCAAATGAAGAAAGCAAATGTGGATGAAAACGTATAGTATAACGTTAACATATATGGAGCGATATCTTATTGCTTTTGTGTTTATGTTTCGTGCCTGAGTCTAATTTCTTTGTTTTGCATATTTATATATGTATAAATATTAAATAAATATCTGTGTTTAAATTTATATATATGTATATTCTCGATAAATAGACTAGAACTACAAATTACACAAACATGAGAAAAAAAATCAACTTCACAACCACACAACACAGTTACACACCAATATTTTCTCTTAATTAAACTAAACAAACTAAAACATTAGCAAGTGTAAGCCAAAACCTTGACCAATTTAAAAAAAATCGGTCCCTTATATTGTTTCTTCAGTTTGATCCTTATCGAAGTTTACCATCGAGTAATCATAGTGAATTGAACATAGAATTTTGATAGTCCAAAATAAGTTGAGTAAAAAGGATTAGTATTGACAAAAATATCATAGAGACTCCAACCAAATTTTTTTTATAGAAAATACATTCACAAAGTGAAAACTGCTATATTTTTGAGGTTGTGGTTGGGACAGTTTTGGGATTTGTTTAAACCTTTAAGATACGATTTTTATCCTGTTTCACCAGATGTATGTATACAATCATACTTTTACAGCTTTTTTGGTACAAGATATTATAAGTAGGTGGATTTCGTAATCTACATATTCTTTCGTTTTGTATGATTGTGCTTGTCATTTATATGAAGCTTTAGCATTTTCTGTGGGATTAGTTAAAATACCGGACAATCTACAATCTATCACATGTTAATATATAGTTATATACCATATGATATATACATACATACATACAAAAATATTTGCAATCATAAAGTTAGAATCTTTGAAAATCTAAATCAGAATAAATACGATGATGAAAAAGAGAAAGAAAAAAAGAATACATACTATTTTAATCCTCCTATTTTCTTTTAAAGATTTAGGAAATCATCATTTACCATTGGTTAAGTCCAAAAATGAAAGAAACTTGACGGTTAGATCTACGCAAAAATAGAAACCAAAAGAGACATGTAGTATCATTTTTTTGTTAATCTTCGATATATATACATGGTGATTGCATTCATATAGATAAAAGATTACATGTAAAATTGGATTTTCATTGGTTAATTTGGTATAAAAATCGCATTGGATTCTCATTTTTATTATAAGATCATGTATTATGCTATATTTCTATCGCATTTCATTTTTTTTTCTTTCTGACAGCTCTATAGCATTACAATTAAAGCTGCATAAATGTAGTCTACGGGGACAAACCTATGGTTTTCATTTAAACGCTATAAGAAAGTGCATTAAAGCTCAAATATTGTATACTAAAGACCGAGTTAAAGTAATTCACTTTTATAAAAACAAAATTGCCTATATTTTTGCAGCAACTTTGTAGCAGAAGATTTTTCCATCCACATAGAAAGGGATTAAATATTAATAGACCCTATAACAATCGAGACAAGATAGATTCCAAACAAAATAAAATTTTCAAATAAAGATATTTTATTGTTTGATAATTTTGGCAAAGGACATATTCACCCAAAAAGACAGACAAAAAGATTTACCTAGGCATCATTTTTCTTCCTTTCCTCTTATGCAAATTTATAGGTCCAAGAAGATTTGGGTTACAAACACCTAGATAGAGAAAGAGTCTATTGGTTATATTGCATCTAGATCTAAATCTTACAACAAAAACTATAATGCAAATCTCAAAAGATTTAAATATTTAATTTGGCTTGTAAAGCGAGATAATGGTTTTGGAACGCTAGAAAAAAACCATAATTACCTGCCCTTATGAGTTATGACCTATTCCTAAGTTAGAATTTACTTACTACACTAAAACATCTATAAATTAATATTCGATAAATTAATAAATATTATCAAAAAAATAAAAAATTTTGATTCCAAATCGGGCTAATATAAAAATAAACAAAATTTGATAAAATATATATTTTTTAAAAATCTCTATAGAAATATATAGTTCCAGTTATATCATAAATTAATAGTTCTATGAATATAAAAATATAGGTAAAATAAGTATATGATATTTTCTTATATTTGAATTTTCTTTACATTTTTCTTATATATTCTTTTTAATTAGATCTTATTGTTTTATATATTTTGTGGTATTATGTTTTCGAACTGCAAACAAAATTGTAAATAATTTTAAATGCTATAACTATTTTTATAAGCGTTATTAGTTGTAAATTAACAATATCATCGTCTTTAATTTTATAATCTATCGTTGCATATAGTTACGATAATTTATTTTGATCTATAGACATATATCATTTTCATTTTGGTACCGTAAGAGACTATGAATATCTATTAAAAGTGAACTCATCTAATTTTTAAGGATTGCACCACCAAAATGAAATTTGTAATAATGAATTCAATTTGTTACTTTCTCTAAACATGATTTGTGGAAAACGAGATTTCAAGTTTGATAGTTCACAAAATATTATGTAATTTATATTGTTTAATTTAATACACTTTTTAAATTTTATGGTAAAATATTTTTATCATAAATTGTTATCTTTTAGTTTCTTTATAAATTAATAAATATTATTTTGTAGATAAATTAATATCATAATAAAATTAATCAAATATTAAATTTCTAACATTATTAATTTATAGAGGTTGACTGTACTTGAATTGGAGTTTCCCAATGTTTAAACGAAAAAAAGAGTTGTCATTAATTACTTTCTATGTGAAGCACATCCTCTCCTGAATGGTAACCCAAAATGATTGGAGTTACCCAATGTTTAAAGATTTCTTCGGAACTCTTGCAGGTTCGAAAGTTGAAGATCGTTTTTAAGGCAATTAAATCTGAAGGCTTTTCGAAGAAATTTCTTGGAATCCTCTACGATTTCAAATTGGCATCTTTATATGTAGCTTCATATTGATTTTCCTCTCAATTCTTTATTTAAGGACTTTCGAGCATCTGACTCTTCGGCAAAAAGATCTCAACTTATATTGTAATCCCAAATTAATTTCAATATAAGTTAGATTGCAGCAAAACAAATATCCTAAAGATTTGAGGATCCATGGAGGGATGGTAAAGAGTTGCATATTTAAATACAAATATGTGTATTTTATTTTACTTTGTAGGTTTAGAGAAAAAAACCAAGTATTAATTATATGATAAACTCCAAGTGTGATTTCAAATAATTTACTTACAAAGTTACAATCATGTTTCTATCAATGTTTAAAGGATTAGCGACAACCAACAGGACATTCGATATATTTTTTATTTAATACATATATTCGTACTACAGCATGGTGACAATTTGTTTCAGCTGCAATCCCACCAATTACAATTTGTTTAAAAACTGTATAAATAAATGTTTTCACATTTGTTGAACTAATTCATTTCATTGGAACTAATTTTGGCCATTAATTTTTAAAAAAGGTTATTTGAAAAATGTGCTTATTTGATTAGAAATCACTAACTTAAAAGATGTAGTTATATATATAAAAAATCAATCGCTTATGAAAGTTAACAGCGGAAAAAGAAAATTAAGCTAGCTATTATTTTGGTATTCCATTAATTAGTTTAGTGTTTTATAAAGGTGATACCATCGTAACGTCTTGGGAAAACTAAAGTGACATTTTAAGACTATATGAACAAAGGACAACAAAAATATCTTTCTCGTCAAATTTAAACCACACACCAAAGTGGAGACAAATTCAAACTCAAGATGTCCTAAACATCACCTTGGGTCTCTTATCCCTATACCGAATTATATCCGACAAAACTCATCTAGAGAAATTAGGCAATAAAACGGAAGCTTCGTGAGGATTAGACGCTTGAATAGTGACACAAAAAAACTTGGAAAAACAAGAGAAATATAATTGGGTAAACGAAAAGGAAGAAACTCTAATCTCACGTGCTGGTGAGACAAAAACAAGGAGACATATAGACAAGATATGTTCCGAGAAGATCCAAAGCATTCCTCGTGACACTGTTCCTATCTCCTATCTTCACTTCTTTTTCACCTTCTTCATATTTCACCTTCTTCTTCATGGGGGACCAAAACCACTTAAAACATATGTAAGGTCATTTTTCTTTTGTCATAATGTATTGAGAGAGATGCATATATACTAGATTGATTGTATCTAGCTATGTTTTCGGTATCTGTCGTCAATTTTAATGCTCTATATGTTCATATGGAAACTATATGTAGCTTTTCTTTACGTGTGTATGGGTTGTTGATTTGATTATCTTATCTTTAATGCTTTAACAAATAAGATTTTTTCCCAACTGTTTCATTTTGCAGTAGATATATATCAATCGAAATATATAGTGGAAAATCAGTGTAGTATTTATTTTTTACGGATTTTATGAATCTTAAATAAGATAGTGACCATGAAATCATATACTTTAGAGTTTTTTATGGTTTTATCAAGACAATTCAAAATAGAATTTTAGATAATCTAGGTTTTTTCAGGTGTCTAAGTCATAATATTAATTACAAGGAAAGAATTTCATAAACGATGAAATTGTGATCTAGAGATATAATTCGTTGTCAATGAATGTGAAAGAACAAGTAATTCAATTAATGAGCGAGTTTAGTATTTTTAGCATACATTGGACTCGGGTCGACCACTCGACAGATACAAGATCGTTAGATCATACCTTTGACTGGTCATTAGATGGAAAGCTAAAAATTTGGTTGGTAGATGATAGATCATATTAGCGAGTGACTCGTTTATTTAATAGTATTATTTTTATAATCAGGATTTAGGACATAAGAAAAGACCGGAAAAACTTCCAATTCTTCCTTAATTAGTGCAATGCTTAGTCTATCCGATCTGAAATATGTATCTTTTGCACGTAACGTATTTGTTGCACTTCTCATCCCAAGTTGCATGTTTCCCACACACGGCTGTTATTTTAACTTTGTTTTTGGTCACTTGAAGAGCTTTTGGTTGAAACTCATAAATATATCGGGTCTAAAACCTTTTCTAAGCAAAGTTGACACAGTGACTAGAATGTTATCTCTTTGGATCGGAAGACAACCAAATTTTTTAACGGAAACTTGTTTGTATATTATATATACAACAATAAATGATACGAAAACACTGTCATTTCATATCACAACACGTTGACTAGAACTGTTATACATAACATCCAAATATTATTCATTTTATTTTACTATAGTATATGATGTTTTCATTTAAATACACATGCATTAAAAATGATAAAATGTACTACTATTTCCCTATTTTAATATTAGTGATATATGATAATTTATATAAAAAATCATCTATTGCAAAGAAAAGTAAAGCAAATATATAAAATACTTAAACATCGATATAATGAATGAATGGAATATTATAAATAAAAATAGTTGACGGAAACTTGTTTTGTATTAATGTTGCCACCATGCCATAATTCAGATTCAAATCCGATAATTTGCGTCCGTTACGGCGTTATGTATAAGTTTTAGAAGACATGCAACAGATGGTTATCTTCGATGATACATAATAGAGAATGGAACCAGATTCGAAGCAGACGTTAATGGTCGTGGAAAGGTACGGTATGAGAAGGAACATCACAGCTAATCAAGGTCCTAGAATACACCAATTAACATTGTCTCAGACCATCATTTTTTTCTTGTAAAATTAAATCAGACAAAAAGTAACATCTATAAGATTATAACACTAGCCTCACGTCGTTCGAATCATTAAGCAAATAACTTTTCATACAGTAAATAAATACAGTAAGCCCTTTAAAACACAATAGTAAATAAATGCAATAATAATTTGTTTTCAAATAGTTATGTATATTGATTTTGTAATCTTGATATCAATGATATTATTTAATAAACAGTCACAACATTTTTTTAAGTCGGATCTTTTGGTTTATAAGAGGATCGCATCTTATATATAAAAACTGATCTAGAAATTCGAAACCAATAAATGAATACTATAGTCGCCAAGATTACCGTCCGATAAAATTTGGCCGACGTTGAACTCTAGACTGCAATCACTTAATATAAACAAATCTTTGGACAGAACAACAACAAAAATCTCAATCTGAGAAGGAACCAAATATATATGTTGTTATAATTATGCCGATAATTCCCGACCAGAAAACACTAGAACTAGCTAGATCATGATTAATCGCGTCACTGTACTTGAAAAAATATTTAATTTTTCTAACCAAAAAAGATTTTATTTTATTTTGCAAATATGAATCTTTCAAGAAAAATGATCTGATGGTTATGTGTTAAATTATGAATCTATTTGTGTTATTGATGTTATGAGATGTCTTCACATATTTATACAGAGTTAGAGATATACACAATTTTTAAAATATAGGAATTCATCCTAATCTATCCATAATATATTATTATTTTAAAAATTTTCCTTTAAGATGGAGTGTAGAGATGGTGCACGCCCATCTTGTCCATAAAATAACCAAACTATTGACGTTTGAGTGCTTTGATCAAAATGTCGGCACACTGCTCTCTTGTTCTAACATACTTCGTGGCTATTGTTCTATTTTGCACGCCATCCATATAAAATAACAATCTGTTTTCACATGTTTTGTTCGTTCATGGAAAACTGGGTTAGCATCAATACGAATTGCCGCCTGACTATCACAAAACAAAAGTATTGGTGTCGTGTGATGAATGTCCAAAGAGGCCAAGAGTTCTTTCATCTATAAGATTTATTGATATGCTAACGCCATCTCTCGATATTCCGCCTCTGCATAAGATCTTGAAACTGTGTATTGCTTCTTTATTTTCCAAGAAACAATAGGATCACCAAGTCTCATTAAATAACATGTCAATGATCGACAAGTAAGAGGACAATCACCCCAATCTGAATCACAGTAAGTAGAAATAGTGAGATCACTATCAGAGCTTAGTATAATGCCTTGATCGGGAGACTTCTTCAAATAACAAACAACCCGTAATGCTGTAAGCCAATGATAATGTTGTGGTTCTTTCAAAAACTGAGCCAGAGTATGAACCGCATAGCTCAATTCTGGTTTAGTAACAACCAAATAAACTAGACAACCAACAAGTCGATGATAAGGTTGAGGATCCGAAATTAGCACACTAGCGTCGCGAGCCAAACCATGATTCTGCTCAATAGGCGTATCAATCGGCCGTTCCCCAAGAGGGCCGTATGTTGCGATACTGGCAGAACTATATTCAGCAATAAGATTGAGAGAATACTTCTTGTGAGATAAGTAGATGCCAGAATTGCTATGTGAAACCTCAATCCCAAGGAAGTACCGTGCAACACCTAAGTCTTTCTTACAGAACGTCTGATTAAGATAAGACTTAAAACTAGACACCATACCCGAATTATCGCCACCAATAATAAGATCATCAACGTATACCAAAACGTAAAGTGTAGAAGTGCCTTTACAAAGAGTAGATAAGGAATATCCGATTTGTTTTGAATAAAACCAAATTCCTTAAGCGCAATGGAGAGATTTGCAAACCAACACCGTGGAGCTTGACGGAGGGCATAGAGTGATTTCTTTAAACGTCAGACTTGATTGTCCAAGATAGCTGAGAAACCCGGTGGTAACTTCATGTATAATTCCTCATCCAAGTCTCCATGGAAAAAGGCATTGTGTACATCCATCTGATAGAGTTCAAAGTTTTTCGCAGCGGAAACCTTGAAAATAATACGAACCGTGTACATTTTGATGACAGGAGCAAATTTCTCGTTGTAATAAGTCCCTGCAACTTGATGGTTTCCCAAGACAACCAAACGAGCCTTATATCATTCACTGGTACCATCAGAGTTGTACTTACTCCGATAAACCCATTTACAACCAAGTGGAACCTTACCGGGAGGAAGTTGAGTAATATCCCATGTATCATTGACTTCAAAAGCCACAACCTCATCCTTCATAACATTATGCCATATGTCAATAGCAACATCATCATTAAAATGTATGAGATCAGCGTTGGAAGTAAAAACTGAGTAAAAAACTTAGAGAAGAGAAGATAAGCGATGGTGAGAGACGTAATCGACCAAGAGATAAAAACACTTACGCGAATTAACGTTTCATATAAATTAGAAATATGTAACCATTATTCTTATGAAAATCTAATATAATTCTTTCACAGCACTTTTGTATTCTTACTATCATTAAACTTATCATAACAGTTGCCTCGTGGTCAAGTCACGATTAACTATCTGAATTTTGGCCGAAAAGATTGATAAATTCAAATTAATAAGCCAACGAAAACCATTATCTTATTTCATGCCTTATGTCGGGCTAGAATCAATTCGTTAACTTGTCATAATATTCACTTAAACAATTGTATATTATTGTATATACATATATGTATATATATTCTTACAATTTTCGTGATTTATGAATTCATGCCTTTTGTCGGAATAGAATCAATTCGTTAACTTGTCATAATATTCGATTACGTAACATATATATACACACAGAGATATATGTATACTTAGTTCTTACAAATTTACTTGACTTATGAATTCAACATATATAGGTTTATTAATGTAAAAATATATACATACATATTCATATATATATATATATATTATTTAATGTGCAAAAATATGTAGACCAAGGAATCGTTTGAAAGGAGATGTGGATAAGACCTTAATTAGTTTTGGCATATATTCTCCCTGACAAAATTATATAATTTCCCTCATTTTCCCCTACTTTTCTTGTAATCCGAGTATCATCTACATCAATTCTTCAACGAAACATAGCTAAGGATGTGACACCAATATATTAATGAAAAATACAAGATTATATGTCAAAGATATTATTTCATACAAAATATACGCATTTTAAGAAAAATACAAGATTATACAAAATACAAGATTACAATAGTTTTTCTTTTGGCAACTAAAATCCCATACAAAATATACGCATTTTAAGAAAAATTACAAGAGTATATGTCAAAGATATTATTTCATTAGCTGTATATAAGAAGAAAAAAAACCAACTTTGAACAACGATACGATTTAGAAAAATACGATGATAGAAGGCATCAAGCCTTCTCAAAACGAATTTTCATTTGTGTAATTGACTTAAATGGATGAGTTTATTGGGCTTAGTAAGGAACCCATAATTGGCCCATTTATGTCAAAATTCAAATTATATATTAATTATTTTCCTTTATTTTGGTCAAATTATTTTCCATATTCCCCTAAAAACGTAAAAACGCCGAGAGAAAGAGAAACGAAGAAGAACAGAGGAAGGCGAAGGCGAAGGCGAAGCCGAAGCCGAAGCGACGGAGAAAGAAGAATCAAAGAACGGAGAATATACGAATACGTATTCTCGGAGAATATAACGTGAGAGAAATTGATTCCCTCCAAGAAATCCCTCCGATTTCGGCAAATCAAATAACATTTCCGCGTCGCGAACCTAAGCGGTGAGTGTTTCTTTTTCTCAGTTGATTTTCCCGGGAAAATTTCCGATTCTTGGTTAATTGAGTAATTTTTTAGGTCATTTTGGAATCTAGGGTTTATACCTTCGTTGTTCTGTTTCTTTTTTATTCTCTGTGTTTTCTGGTTTTTTTTTTTTGGAGGTTATCTTGTAATCGTTGATTCTTGGTTCATTTTTTTACTACTTGGCTTATACATAATACATCTGATCACAAACTATTTGATGTATCAATATTTGATTTCATGGGGAACTGAAAGATTGATTCTTTTATACTGTTCAAGCTGTATAAACTGTAATTTTCAGTCGTTTTCTTGCTTTGTGTATTTGATTTCTTTGTATGTGTTATGTGTTTGAGACAGTGTACTGCTCTTAAAGGACTTGAGGGTGCATTTATCTAACGGTTACTATTTTGGTATTTATGATTGAATAATAAATGGCAACTTGGTTCCTTAAGTGAAAGTTGTAGTCTTGGCAACAAAACTGTTACTTTGTAGCATTAAAAGTCATTTACAGCGTTGCATTCTCATCTATCTTTAGCTTAAATTTATTGAAGTGTTAAGCTAGTTGAAGTGGATGCTTTTCTTTTCTTTCTCATCTCTATTTGTTAGGCTAATGTCTGTTAGATTTTTTCTGTGCTTGATAAGATAATGAAGTTTGGCTTTGTGTAGTTTCGTGTAAAATAATAGTAACTATGAGCACGCTGATGAAACTAAAGAAAAAACTTTGTTTATGGTTTTTTTTTTATTTTGTCAGAAAAAGAGAAGATGGAACAACCAAACCAAGGTTTGAGCTCATCTCTTACAAATAAGCGAAAAAGGGGCCGTCCTCGCGGAGATGAAAGCCAGACACAGCAGCAAATGAACCCACCTCCTGTTACTTCTACTGATGAGAATATGATTGGTCAAGTTGTTTCTGGTGTGGTTGAAGGTTCTTTCGAAGCAGGCTATTTTCTCAATGTAAAGGTCGCTGACACCGATAAGCAATTGAGAGGCGTTGTTTTCTTTCCAGAGAGAGTAACTCCAGTTACTCAAGCAACTGATTTGTTTCCCCAAGCTAGGATGTATGCAAGAGAACATATCCTCGTTCCCTCTTTAAACCAACAAACTCCGTCTCAAACCGATAACTTGAACGCTGACAAGAACCTATCTGCTACGCTGCCTAATAATCATTCAATGAGTCATGCAGGTATTGGTTCGGAGGCTATTAATGAGAGGAATCTTCCTATTGATACACAGATGCAAGATGTTGGTGGCTCTTCTGCAGAGGAGAAACTCACTGAACCTGAAGGCCAAACCCTCTCTCTAATGCCACAGTTTACTAGTTATACACCCAAAGAGGATAATACTGTCCTGAGATCTGAAGCTTGTGCAGCAAGTAAGTCAGCTGTTACAATCACTACTGCTTTACCTACAGATTCATTTTTTAAATTTCTACTACTTTGGTTGATTTCTTTCCAGCACCTGAAGCGTCTCGAAAGCAAGCCGTGGGATCCAGCTCTACACTGAGCTTTGAACTCTTTCAGAATGAGACTAAGCGATCGAGAACTGAGGAGGAGAAATCTCCTGCTGATGCTGAACCTCGTGGAGTGGAGGAAAAACTGGCTTCTCCCGTTGATGATGTGCCAGAGGAGCTTCAACTAGAGCTTGGCAACAAAAAATTGAGTGCTTCAGCCATTGCTCCTGAAGCAAATCCTGATCACTCTGCTTCATTAAAGAGTGGGTTCTTGACAAATTTGTTTGGAGGAAGAGAAGAGACAGCGAAAGAACCAAAAGGACCTACTGCAGCTTCAAAGGGTGTCTTCCCAGAGGCAACAACACAAGTAGATGACAATGATTCTTGAGAAGTGGATTGCAACATCAAAGAAGCTATTCGTATTATGGAGAACTGAACACTTTTTTTCCCTTCTTCATTGGATAGAATAGCCTCTCTTTTCTCTTTTGTGGCATTTTATTTTTGGTCTTTGACACTTAGCCTTAAATCTTGCCTTTAGTTTTTCTTCCCTTCACAGTTATGCAACTTTGGTTGTTCTCACACATTCTCATTTTTAGGCTTAAATGTTGAATTTTGTTAATCCAAGTATACCTATTTTATGATCATATTAATTATGTCGAAATAAAAGGAAAGAACTTGGCTGGAGTAGTTGAAGATGTCTACATTAGGTTCAAAAGTCTGAGTTCTCGAGGACTAATTCTCTTAAAAGCCCGGGTATCATCGTGAGTTCAAGGGCCCAACAATGTTTGATACTTATCTCAAGGGGTCAAACTCGCACACGTAAATCTCAATGACTCGAGAGGAATTCACACATAGGGTATGAGAAACCAAGAACTAACTTCTTCCCTTATTTGGAACTGTAGAGGTATCAATTTAACTAACCCAAAACGCACCAAAGCAACCCAAGCAAGAGATGGGAAGTGAGTAGAATTAACCAGAAATTAAATTGAAAATGTCATTGTACACATTCTTTATGTTCATCAAACCCAAAAGCGAATACGCCTTAAAAATGAGATCAAGCAGGAAAAACAACAACCTAATACTTTGATTTAAATTAAAAGGAGATTAGATAATAGTAGATAATATCATATTGATATTACTCGATACATTTATTATTATCACTGGTTCACATTGATGACCGAGTCCTCATTTTTTTCGAGGCTCTAATTATTCAATAAAAAAATCAAAAACCACCATGCAAAGTCTTGAAAAGGTCACCTTCTCAAGCGTTGTGTACAAAAACTTGTACATCCCCCAAGTACTCTGCAACATCTCGGCTTTAGAAATGGCAACCATCCTTTGACCTTCATGCATCTCATTCTGTATGTAAAGTTAGAGGTGTTAAAATGGTTGGGATGCCTATGCTTTGTCCATATTCAATGCATAATAGACGTTTATAGACAAACTCATTTACAGAGCGTATTAAGATGGTTTTGGCCAAAATTCGTCTACGAACAAAACGGTTTGGACACTATTGGACAATAGACGATCCATAGTCCTAAAAATTCTAAGTCAAAATCGATTTGAAGATAATCAAAACTGATTCACAAGTTTCTTAAAATTGAAACTCACCGGAAATTTGTGGCGAATTCCGGCAATATTTTAGGCATGTTCTTCAATCTCCTTCATTGTCTTCGTCTCCTTTTTCTTCTTCTGCCATAGTTTGAGTTCTGGGTTTCGAATAGAAAGGTCTTAGCCATAGTTTGGTCTGATTTGTGGAAATCGTATAAGTTTATGTATAAGTTTCTCTTGACAGAAAAACGTCAGAATCAGGCAGAGGAGAATCACCACCACCAGTACTTCCTCATCTTCGGTTTAACACAGAACGTAAGCCAAAACTACCGTAGCAGCCGCCATGGAAATCGAAATACAGATGTCTCCGCCGTCTCCAAACCGTCCTCCTCCTTGACGGTTTCTTCCTTCGCGAGATGACTTCTTCCTTCTCGTCGTCGTCTCCGATAAGATCCTTCCAGTTATCTGTATTTCTTTTGTACGTTTTCGATTTAGCTTCATTTCTCTGGCAATTTGATTGATTTGGTTTTGAATTTTGGTTGTTATTTTTTCTAGTCATCAAAGTTATGAACATAGGATTCTTTAGAAGCTCTTTGAAACGTAATCAAGATTTAGAGAAGGAAGTTAGAATTTTTGTGGTTTTTTTGTGTTTCAGATGAACCCGGTAAGAAAGTACGCAGCGCAATCAAGCTTAAAAATAAAAGCAAATCTCATACTGCATTTAAGGTAATGTATATCATTCATAAAGCTTAATACTTTTTATGGGAACAAGTTAAGAAAAGTATGCAAGTTCGTGCAGAGAAGTTGACTTTTTTGTTGACTTTGTTTTGTTCTATTTTTAGTTAAGATGATACATTTGTGCTACTTTTCTTTATTTAATTCACTCTGTTTCCTCTTGTTTAGTTTCAAACAAAGGCACCAAAAAGTTGTTACATGCGTCCTCCGGGTAGTGTTTTGCCTCCAGGAGAGAGAATTTTTGCAACCGGTAATAATGAGATTCTTTGGTCTTGTATACTCCAACTAGTTTATAAATTCTCGGATCCTTGATCCTTGTAAACATGTTCAAGTGCAGTGTTTAAGTTTGTGGAACACCCAGAGAACAATGAAAAACAGCAGTTGGACCAGAAGAGCAAGGTTAAGTTTAAGATTATGAGCTTGAAAGTGAAACCAGGAGTAGAATATGAATCTGAGTTGGTATGTTATGTCGCTCCTACTCTATTAGTTTATTCAGAAAGTTCATAGTTGAAAGCAATTTTATTCAACCTTAAGAATATATATGTAGTCACATGATGCTTAGAGGCTAATGTAATGCAACTGATAAATAGGTTGTCAAAGGATAAGCCCTCTCAATCTCAGAGAGTTTTAGGTATAAAGTCCATCGATGATGCATTTTTGGGTGTTTGTTATGTAGTTTGATGAGCAAAAGAACCAAGTAGCGGTGGAGCAGGTTCTTCAGGTCATTTTTCTTTATGTGGACCGCCCAAGTGCTGTAAGTTTTATGTAGATTTTCATGCATGATAAGACCACATATATACTATAAATTCGTTAGTTTGAACATTTTAATAAGGAAGATTTTACGTTCTATGTTAAATAGGTCGGTTTATGTATAAGTTTCTCTTGACAGAAAAAAATTTAACAAAATGCATATGGTCGATCCATGGACAATCCATTTGAAGCAGGCATTAATGGGATTTGTCGTTAATGGATACAGAAGTTAATGGATGCATTCAATATTTTGTGCACAATAAAAATGAATAATACTAGACAGGTCAAAAATGGAGATGTACAACTCAGTTTGATATCTCTACGTAAATCCACGCACACGTCCAAATCCAATAAAAAATTTCAATATATATAGCTCATTTTTTCCACCAGTAAAGTTCCTAACCACTACAACCGTAAGTGTGTTAGGAAGATACTTATAGGCACGCTTTTGATGCCAATAGGTTCGTCGATGGATGCCACAATATGTCAAACCGTTCTGCAATATATCAAATGAAATTTATGAGGTTTTTAAAAAATCATACTTAGTGATATGACTATCAATCTCTATTCGGTACTATATAATAATCTTACCGAGAAAATGTTTCGACTGAGGTGATAAAAAGTTAGCGTTTCTAACTTCGGGCAATTGTTGAGAAGGAGCCTAATTCCTTTAAACACCACGACATTCAACTTCGTTCTCTGCACCAAATGTTGAGTTTCCTTAGGACGAAGCAAATAAAATGGATTTTCACATTCTTGGATAACCTTCCAAGAAAAAAACACACACACATCTTCCGATCAAGATTACTGTCTAATTAAGAATCTTTATAAACATCAATTTTAACGTAACAGCTTCATGGTATTAGATAAGGAAACTACAATTAGTACTAAACATATTCTGTTTATTCTTTAGGCCACTAAAAAGTTTCATATCGCAAATAAATTATATTATTAAAAAGATGTAAATAGACTTATATCCCAGAGTAGAATTAATTCTTGCAGTTCCCAAAGGTACGTTAATAACGTGAAAATATATGTAAATATCTTATGACTTAAATGTACCTGAAGGAGATAAGGTCCTCGCACCTCGAAGACTGTTTATGTTAAGGAAGCCAGAAAGAACTTCTGCTTCTACTTTGGTTCTTTGATCTGGTTCATCATATCCGTTCTCACCCATAAAATCCAATTTTTATGTCAAGAGTTAAATATATTCAATCAAACACAAACTTAGCTTTTAATACATTATAAGAAAATTACCGCAAAACGACATAATTTCCAACATACATTCAATCTATCGGAAATTTCTGACGGTTATGCGATGGATTTGCGACTATTACAATCCATCGGAAATATATCGGTATTTCCGACAGATTTCTGATGGTTGACGAATCCTCGGACATTACCGACAGTTTTCCGACTGAAACACATAAATTCGTTGAAAATCCGTCAGAAATTTATATATACACATATATAAATTAAAGATTACTTTTATACTGTCTTCACGAAAATTGGCATCACTTTTGATCACACTAATTTCAAATGAAAGTTAACTCATAGAGCTATCTTGTGTCCAAAATTTATCTTAATCCATCGGTGATAAGTTCTTGAAAGAATGGAAAATTTCAGACGATAAAATTTTCGACAGAATAGGTATATCCGTCGGAAATTCCGACGGATATCTGACGGGTTTGGGGTTTTGATTCATTTTCATGTAAGTATATCAATATATGTGTAATATACACAATTTTAACACTTATTTTAAAACATGTTTGACAAAATAAACATTTAAACAAGTTATATTAAAAATATTAAAAATTTAGCATGATTAAGATTACATGTTACGTAATGCTACATATACTTAATGGAACATGTATACATATAACAACTTAAATTTCCGTTTTTTTATATTTGTTATACTAACAAGATCTTTATTAATATTTTATCATTGAAATGATTAATATAGAATGTTACAAACATATTCCAAGTGAAATGGATAGAAAAAAACCTCTAATCCCTAAAACTGGCAGAAATCCGTCGGAAAATTTTGACGGATTTCCGATGGATTTCTGACAGATTTGGGGATACACGCGTTTGGTTTTAAGGTTTGACTAACCAATGACTAGACATTAAAATTTCACGAATCCGTCGGAAATCCGTTAGAAATTTCTGACGGATTCACGAAATTTTACCCTGGAATAAAATTTTTATATCCCGCGTATCTTAAATTTTCACAAATCCGTCAAAACTTTTTGACAGATTTGTGAAAATTTAGGCGGTAAATAAATTATTTGAAATCTTTCTGATGGTCTTGTCTGTCAAAAATTTTGTGTTATAAACATGTCGTCTTTCTCGCGAAACCATTCGGAAAAACATAAAAAAAATTCAAAATCACCAAATCCTCTCAAATCATCACAACACTCTTTGAAACTCAATATCCAAACATTCTCATAGATCCAAACCAATCAAACATGTAAGTTTCTTAAGTTTCTTTGATTTTTATGAATTTTTAAGTTAGAGTTTTAGATTTAAGAATTTTAATGTAGATTTGGGGATTTGGAATTTAGATTTAGGTTATGTTTGTTAGATTTTGGATTTAGATTTTTAGATTTAAAATTTTGTTTAGGAATGTTTAAATTGATATATTTTTTATTTGGAATGTTATAAGATTTTAATATTTTTATAATGTTTTTTAATTATTAGAATGTTTTATTATTTTTTTAAATTAGTTGATTGTTTTGTAATTTGTTATTATTTTGAAATTGTTATATTGAATATTGTTATTTTAAAATTTTTTATAAATTGATTTTAAATTGTTAGATTGAATTTTGTTATTTTTTAATTCTTATAAAAAAATTTTAAAATTTTTTTAGTTTTATTTAGATAATTTTATTTTTTGAAAGTTTAATTTAATTTTAATTTAAAATTTTCATATTAATTTCATATTAATTTGAATTTTATTTGTATTTAAAATTAATTTTTTTTAAAATTAATGTTTTCGCCGGATTAGCCTCGTCGAATCCATCGGAAATAGCAACGGAATTTCAACGATTACTTCATTTCCAACCATTTAGAATAGACAGACTTATCCGTTAGAAATCCGTCGGAAATAGTCATTTCCAATGGATTTGACCGTCAGTTTTTCGTTGTTTTCTTGTAGTGATAAGAATCACTCTCTTATTATGTATGTTTAGAAACTCTCTAAAAACTAAACATTCAAAGCTATTTCTCTTAGAACTCTTGTTCTCCCTTAGATCCCTTAGATTCCTTAGAACTCTTGTTCTCCCTTAAATCCCTTAGAACTCTTAGAAGTCTTCTTTACTCTCTTAATCAATTATGACAACCCAACACTTGTATTTATAGTAGTGTAGACACCACCTATTTCTAATAGAATTAGAAAACCTTATTAGATTACTCCTAATATATATTTAGATAATTCCTAAATATAAATCTTCTTCTTACTTTTTTAGCTTAACAATCATTTTATCCTAATACAAATAAGATTTTTTATATTGCAAAATAATTTCTTAACTTAAAGTTTATCCAACAGCCATATTTATTCTTTTGGAAGAAAATGATAGAAGTGACCCAGTACTTTGAAGATTTCTACAACATGAAAATCAAATGAACAATTATTGTATGAGAAAAAAGGGGAAATCATTTAATTTCCTTTTTTCCTGCTTACCCGGCTGACACAATATTTTTTATCATTAAATCTATCATTAAAATTTTATTTATACTAGAAATTTTTTTCTTATTTTATTTATTTATTTAATATTTCATTAAAGTTGAAAAAAACAAACTACAAAAAATAAGTACTATTATACTATATAATTAATAATTAACTAGATAGTAACCCACGCTTTGCAGCGTATAGAAATGTCTGCTTCATACCTAGTTTATATAATTATAGATTATTATTAGTATTTTATTTTAGATTTATTTTATGTTTTAACATCTTACTTATCTTATTTATTATTATTATATATGGTTTGTGTTATGTTAATTAAGTTCTCCTCAAATTATATTTCTTGAATTCATCAAGAACGGAATTAGTTCTCATGATCTTTCTTGTTATGTTGTGTATTGTTTGAATCTTGTATATTGTTTTGCTCAAATCTCACTTTAAGTTTAACACGTACTAGCTGGTTATATGAATCAGACTTTTAATTTTTGCTTTTATTATAATTTTGATTGGTTAACATAATATCGTATAATATAATTTTAAATCTTACTTTTCTGATTGGATAACAAGTTTTAAAATTTAATTTTATATTTATTAGGAGAGAGAGAAAATAAGTTTTATTTTTTGAAACTAATAATTATTTAAAAGATTCAGTTTGGATTTTTATTGAATTTTTTAAAATTAATTAAAAAATTTCGTTTATATTTATATTAATTTAAAATTATTTAAAGATTTTTTATGTTAATTTTAATATGAAATTTAATTTTATTTTTAATTCTTATATTAATATCAGGTTCAAAATGAATCACACTTTTAATTTTTGTTTTTATTATAATTTTGATTGGTTAACATAATATCGTATAATATAATTTCAAATCTTACTTTTCTGATTGGATAACAATTTTTAAAATTTAATTTTATAATTTTCGTTTATATTTATTAGGAGAGAGAGAAAATAAGTTTTATTTTTCGAAACTAATAATTATTTAAAAAATTCTGTTTATTTTTTATTAAATTTTTTAAAATTAATTTAAAATTTTCGTTTATATTTATTAGGAGAGAGAAAATAAGTTTTATTTTTTAGAAAGTAATAATTATTTAAAAGATTCTGTTTGGATTTTTATTAAATTTTGGTTGCATAAATTTGTTACAATTTTAACCTTCTATAACTTTTTTAATTTATTCTTAATTTTACAAAACTACAATGGCAATAAATGTAATATAACACATAATAGCTGATTAAACTGTTTTTAGAGTTGCTTAAATAATATATATGATATATACTATATAATTAATAATTATATATACTATTAATTAAAATCTCGCAATTCTCAACGACAATTCTTCTCATATCTCCAGCTATCTTCTTGATATTAACAGCCCAACAAAATTTTATACTTGGACTCTTGAGCGTAGGAGAGTTTGATAGCAAAGACTCGACGTTTGTGAGTTTGTTTCAACCAATAGAGAGCCTTCTAGGCAATCTGAGTTCATGAATTTCGAGGGGTCAACCCGCACGAGTAAATCTTCAAGGATTCGAGGGTTGTTAGACTGTAAACGCATAAGGGAAATGTATGACTGAAAGTCGGATTTAAGAAATGCGAAGATATATTGTATTAAGAGTATAAAAAAGAACAATTTAAATTATAAAACGATTTATGAAAAGCGTATAAAACCGATTAGAATTAGAGGCGAGATATGATCTCTGTCCTTAACTTAATAAAACTCCCGTTAGTGAGACGGATCCACAGAGCTTTTTGAGTCCCAGAATACAACTGATGTGAGACCACAACGCTACACTCGGTGTGAAATCTACGAACGTAGATAACTACGATATACTCTAGACGTACCATTTTCCGAACAAATGGAGAAACGTTTAGCGAGAGAGTAAAGGATCTATGAGAGAGATGTTTGTGTTTCGAATGAGTGAATTCTCCAAATGAGACGAGTTCCTTGTATATGCGAGATCAGAGTGAGTTTAAACGCATGTACTTAAAGGTAAGATTCTATCGTTACGATTGCATGACATTTACTCTCGATTTTGTGACATTATGCTGTAATCAATTTTGATTTTTCGTTTTGAATAATCAATCAATGGTTTTGATCTCGGATTTAATCTCACGATTATGAAAAATGAAAAATCAAAAAATATATTAAGATTAAGGACTTGATCTCTGCCTCAAAGCCCAATGGATAAGAGAAATAAATCTCGAAGCTTTCGATGTAACGACCGTCAAATCTAGAGACCCATTGACTCATATAGTCAACAAACGAAGTCCTTTCGGATTTTTGGTCGGAGGCAGACCAGTTGTGGATATTTGTCATCGGGTCAGGAAACCGGTTCGGGTCATGAACCAGGTTGTCGCATCAGTTGGGTCATAAGAAGAATTTAAAAGATAAAGCTTACAAGATGTTTTATGATTTCTTATTTTCTTTAGGAACAAGAAAGACAATTTCCAAATGGGAAAAGGAAAGTCAAATCCTTTTTATACTTGGAATATGTGGTCTCAAGACACTATATAAAGAGAGGCAAGTCTTCATAATTCATCATCCAGAAAACAAAGCACACATAAGGAGAAACATAGAGAGAGCCTTAGGGTTTAAGGTTTCCGGGTGTTCTAATTTCTAAGAGATGTTTTGCGGATGGGTTTCTGTTTCTTGTTTTTCTTCTTAGTCTTGGGTTTGGGCACCTAAATCTCGATTCCGTGGCATATCATCAGGGTAGTTTGTTTCTTAGTGAGGTATTTATCACAAGAACACAAGATTGGTGAGAGAGAGACTTAAGAGAGGTTGTAAAACAATAATCCTACAAGTTATCTTCTAGTGCATGTTTGTGAGTTTGGCTCACACGAGATGTATTCTCTAGTTTGAAAAGAACTCGTTAAATTTCCGTGTGTTCATTAGTTAGTTAATCGCATTAACAAGACAGACTAATCAAACTAAAACCTTACATAGTCAACATACTCGGAATTCCTAAACACAATGTTTCTGGTCTCACTAGACAGAGATACCTCCACCTCTTGGAGAGAACACCGGTCATTACACATTCCTTGAAGGACAAGGAAGAAATGATCAGAACCAGAACTAAATCCGCTAGATTCGATAATGTCTGGCTGGATACTTAAATTCATTCTCTTGGAACTCATCTTTCTCAACTGAAATTCTGCAGTGAATAAACTAAAAATCGACAGTGAAATTACCTCCTTTGCATCTACAATTTTTCAAAAAGTCATGTATGAATCGATTGCAACATATCTCATATTATTTAAAATGCATATTTATTTTTTATAAAAGCAAATAACGTACCTGAAAATTTTATCCACTTTCGTTTCTCTGTTCAAGGTCTCAAGATTTATTTGTCAAGAATTTTGAAAGGTTTGTCGATCTGTAATTTTGTAAGTTTGATGAGTATATAGTCATAGAGTGAATTTGGTATATGCTAAAGAGGAGAAATTATTTAGGTAAATGACAATTGCTATATAATACATGCATGCATTTGTAAAAAAATACAGGTAGAAAATACACTATTTTTCTAAGAAATCTCTTCATTTAGTATTTTAGGCCATCAATTTGTCATGAATATATTTTTATTTGTTTTCAAATCTGGTCATACCAACATTTTTTTCTCCTTTCAAAGTATAGCTTAGGGCTGGGCATTCGGGTTTTGGATTCGAAATAGGATAAAATCCGATCAGGTTTGGGTTAGCAGGTTTACGTATTTACACTCTAATAAAATAATTGTGAATTTTTTGTTCGGATTCGGTTCGGATATTGTCGGGTTCAGGTTTTTTTTTGGGTTTTTTAGGTTTTTTTGTTCGGATTCGGATCTGATTTGTGTATGTTATGCATACAAAACTCACATTTATAGGGGTTTTCGGGTAGGATCCTCGAATTAGGCTATTTTCATGGGTAATTATGTGTTTTCGGGTATCCTAACGGGTATCAGATTCAGTTCGAGTTTTATCTAATACCCGCGGATACGAGTACACACTCCAATAAAATAATTTATCGAGTTTGAATTTAGTTTTGGGTATAAATTTTCGAGTCGGATTCGGACCGGATGATCAAATTCGGATTTTTTTCAGTATAACTGTATAAATCTTGTTTGGCTAAAATCCTATCCCACCGTCTTAGTCCAATGAACTTATTTTCTTTATTGGTAACACAACTTATTTGGTATTATTATTAGCCTAATATACATTTTTATTGTTAATACATTTTTTGTTTAAAAATCAGGTCATACCAACAAGATTTTTTTTCCTTTTAAGGTATAGCTGTATAAGTCTTACTTAGCCAAAATCCTATTCCACCGTCTTACTTTTGTTTAACAAACTTCTTTCCAAATTTTCTCTCTCTAAACATGTTCTAAATTCTTTCTAAATTTTCCAAACTTCAATAGATTTTCATAAGTTTTGTTTCTTTCTTTTCATTCTTAAGTTGACGATCTGCTTCTATGCCTTGATTTTCGGAAGAGACTCCGGTGGTCTTAGTAAGAATTTTCCTGTAGATCAATACGACGTTTGATCTTACGGTAACCAACACGACTATCGTAGGGTGGTGTGGGTATGGATCCTAAAGAAACGGTTTGAACCATGGCTGAGTGTAGCGCCTACGATACTCGTTGTACATGGAGCCCATAACCCCCGTGATTTGTTAATACGGTTAACGTGAGATCCGACTTAGTCAATACAGTTTATCGTCGGATTCTTGCTTATTTCATCGTAGTTTACCAAATTAGAAATTTGTTGAAATGATCTTATTGCTAATATCATGTGAATAATGAGTGAGTATCTTAGAAATGAGTCTTTTTGTTTGTAATTTACCAGAGGCAATAATCGGACAAAATGTGGGCCGAAATAAGAAGCCCATAGCAACTATTTTGACTTTGCTTCGAATACAAGGAATACTTGAGAGAGTTTTCAAACATAGAAAATAACATAGAGTTGTTGCCGGATTACATGATACATGTATTTTTTTAGGCAAAGAATCTGCAATGGAAAGTGAATATATCAATTGTTGTATTTTGCGCAGAATTATATTTGTCTTTTTCCCTTGTTATTATTTAGATCTAAGATTCGTATCTTAATTATTTTTTAGTGGATCCCAATATTTGTCGCTTTTTGTAAAGCATGACATAGAAAAAAAGCTGTTGAAAGAAAAAAACTGTTGAGAAAAATAAAAATAAAAATAAATAAGAGAAACCAATTAAATGATAATAGGTCCAAAACCAGGTAATGTTTAGTTAAGACTTAAGATTTGGACAAAGACAAAGACGTATCCAAAAAAGAAATGAGATCTCAAAGTGTGAGTTCTTACTGGTTTGGCCCTTTGATGACATTCAAAGGTTTAATGTTATGAAAAGTGTGTGGTATTCCTCGAACCGTTGTTTGGTATTCGTCTCATTCTTTCCTTGTCCCATCACAACTCAATATTTTTGGAGTATATACTTTTAAATTTATATTAAGAAAATCACTTGATAAAATATAAACAAATGTGTTGATCGAGTTCAGAAACATTCACTGACATACCAAAAATTATCTTGGTCTCATGGATCAACTTAGGGTTGAACATGATTTATGTACATTCTAAACAGATAGATATATGATAGCACAAACTATACAACCAGAAAGATTCACAAGACCAAAAATAACATTTAGTAGCCAAAAGAAAAGGTACACCATAAGTTTTATGAACTTCGATTTTATAATTGATAACTCAAACAGTTATTCATAATTGCAATAATTCTCTTCTGGGAATCAAAATTTCTCTTTTGCAAGTTCTATGGCTCCAAATTGGGTTGACTCAGAATTTTAATTTAATATTTCTTCCGTTTCACAAAAAATGTCATTCTAGAGTTTTAATTTTGTTTCACACAGAATGTTATTTAATATTTTTAATGTAAATTTACTCTAATTTCCTAATTTACCCTTAACTCATAATTACTTTTCTTTGAATTTAAGTGGTTATCTACTTATTAAATAAGGGCATATAAGTATAAACTAAAATTTTCTTAGTTTGTGTGTAATATGTCAAAATGACAGTTTTTAAATAGAGGGAATATTCGGTTCAGAAAAAAAATTTATTAGAACAATAATAAATGGGGAATTATTGTTGAATGTGTGATGTGTGACACAATGTGACTGTGCGAGTCTCTGACAGAGTAGGGGAAAAGAGAATGGCAATGCCAAAGCATGAGGACCCATAAAACTGGCTTTCGTCTCCCAGATTCTCGTTACTTTGGCAGTCTTAAGTTTTGTTGACTAGACTCTCATTACCAATTATTTTTCATATGTTTTCATATTTATTCACGGATGTACAGACATAGTTTTTCATATATCACTCCCAATAGTTTTCTTTATAAAAGTTGTAACCTTAGATTTTGACTGACGAAAATCTTTTTAAAAGAATGTGTCGTTTGACAAAATAAATTTACGCTTAATATGGACAAATGCAGAAAAAGAGACATGGCCTAACTTCTTAGTGGAGACAACAACAAAATTTCATAGTGGATTATCGACGTCAATAACTATTTAATTGAAGACTACTTTTCCTGCAATTCATATAATTTTCAATTTTTGTATTTTGATAACCGGATTATTCCCGACATAAATTCATGATAATTTTCGGAGTTTAAAAATTTTGTATCATGGTTTTCTAAATTTCATAACGAATCTTGAAACTACTAGACCACCATGAATACAAGTGAAATGGTTACTTCGTTTTTTCTAGATTTTTATTAATTACCATCGGCGGTGGCTAGCTTGTAAGTTTTATAAGAAAATATTGGCAATAGGCCCTTTAAAAAGTCTGTGTAAGTTAGGTCAACATGATCCGTTCGAATCCTAAGAAAAAATATAATATACGGGCGACGGGATTTTTGAATCTTAAGAAATTTATTAAGCTGTTATGTCTAATTCAGAAAATTGAGATTTATTATAGACATGTTACTTCTAATCCTTTAAAAATGGGGTTTGAGAAAAACTTATAAAAGAAGAGACACACGAAACAATAGAACTAAAAAATCGTTTTCTATTTTATACATGTAGACTTCAACTTTTAACATAAGTGATTGCAAATTTAACCAATTTCTGAATATCCGTTTTCCGTGTACATATATTAAGGAGATTGAAAAGATTTGTGCATTTTTTTTTTTATCAGAGCCAAATTTAAACACAAAAAAAAACAAAAATCTTATTGAAAAAAATATGTAGGCCAAAGAAAAAAAAAGGAGAATTGGGTGTGAAATCACTAGTTCGAAGCAAATAAAATTAGTTGTTACAAATTGATATGACATATAATCTCGGGCACTAATTTTCTATAGATCAACTGGATACAAAGATCTCTAATTTGAACAGGGTTATTCTGGTCGGTAAGTGAAACTTCAAATATGGAATCATGGATGTGGAGGAACTTTCTCAAATACCGACCGCATGTTAAGGAGTTTAATAGAAAGAAAATTAAAAGTGGTATGCAATCTTCTTTCTGGTTTGATAGATGGTGCTTCCTAGGAACATTACATGACATTATGGGAGACCGAGGTTATATTGATCTAGGAATTACGGTGTCAGCTACTGTCGCAGAAGCTTTAGCTACACACCGTCGTAGGCGACATAGAATGGAGTCTCTAAATCTTGTTGAAGCAGAGTTGGAAAAGCTCATACTTAATGGTCCCAACCATAGTAGGGACATATCACTATGGCATGGCAAAGGAGGAAAATTTACATGGAAAATTTTCTTCAAAAGATATATGGAATCAGATACTAGAAGTGGTTCAACCAAAAGAATGGTATAAGAAAGTATGGTTTGGTTAGTTGTGCATAATCCACTTATTACGGGAGATGAAATGATGATTTGGAATGTGGATGTTGATCCAAAGTGTGTGTTTTGTCAGGTCCCAATTGAAACGCATGATCATATTTTTTTTCCACTTGTAGCTACAAGTATGGGAATGGCTTACTAGAGGAATACTTGATCACATATACACATGCAGATTTAGAGATTAACTTTGTTTTTTCTGATTCAACTTTGAGCTACACGTCCTAATTAGTAATGAGATATGTTTTCCAAATCTATATACATACCATTTGAAGAGAACGTAATCGAAGAAGACATGATAAAATTATGATTCAACTGTTGGATTAAGCTTAAAGGATTGCTTGATCCACAAGAAAGCCCAAGCCTAACTCGATAAGGAGTCTAGAAGGTCAAGGAGTATATTCAGGAGTTATCTAAATATACTTAGGAGTTATCTAAATATACTTAGGATTTATCTATTATATATATTAGGATTTATCTAATATAGTTTGGAGTTATCTAATAATTTTTCTAATAGGAATAAGAATTGGTTTTGGAGCCTGTAAATAGGATTGTCGAGTCATGATAATTGTAAGAGAGATTAGAGGTTGAGAGCTTTAATTTTGAGTGATTTTCTAAAGCTAATAAAAAGAGAATTCTTTATCTTTTAAACTTCTAAATTCTATATTTGGTATCAGAGCTTGGAGATTGATACTAAGAAAACTTCTTCAACCGTGAGGTGTTGAGAGTGAAGATTGCGATTAAGAACTAGAAAAATACGAAGTTCTTAGTCTAACAACATGGGAGATCTATCAGTGGCAATCGTAGCGAGACCCAAAGAAGAAGGACCTTCATCGATCCAATGCCCTATGTTAAACTCCACAAATTATACGGTATGGGCTATACGTATGAAGATCACGCTTAAGGTGCATAAAGTTTGGAAAACCATAGAAGCAGAAGCAAGCGATGAAGACAAGAACGATATGGCCATAGCTCTCTTGTTTCAGTCGATACCCGAATCACTTATTCTTCAAATAGGCGGTCTTAACATATCTAAGGCGGTCTGGAAGGCAATCAAAGCAAGACACGTAGGCACGGAAAGAGTTAAAGAAGCTAGACTACCAACTTTAATGGCAGACTTTGACTGAATGAAGATGAAAGAATCATATACCATTGATGATTTTGCGGAGAAATTATCTGAGATAGCTTCAAAGTCCGGTGCTTTAGGAGAAAGTATCGAAGAGCCGAAACTAGTGAAAAAATTCCTAAAAAGCCTTCCTCGACAAAAGTATATACACATGGTTGCTTCCCTTGAACAAGTATTAGACCTTAATATAATAGCTTCGAAGACATAGTTGGACGCCTAAAGGCTTATGAAGAAAGAGTACAAGAAGAAGAAGAGATTCAAGAAGAACAAGGCAAACTTATGTATGCCAATATGGAGACACAATTTTTTCGAGGTTTTAACGAGAAAAACAGAGGAAGAGGACATGATAGACGATTCTATAGTAGAGGAAGAGGCCGGAACCGTCAAAGCTACTAACCGAAACACTATGAGAATCCGAATCAAGCCTATAAACCACGAAAAGATAAGTCTAAAGTTGTGTGTTATCGGTGCGACAAAACAGGACACTATGCCTCAACGTGTCCGGACAGAATACTTAAGCTACAAGAAGCTCAAGAAACAGGACAAGATGACACACAAGACGCTGATGAGTTGATGATGCATGAAGTGGTTTACTTAAATGAGAAAAATCTTGTACCAAGTAAATTTGAGACACACTCGGATCAAGTGACGTATGGTATCTAGATAATGGAGCTAGTAATCACATGTCCGAAAACCGAATGTATTTTTCAAAAATTGATGATACCATTACCGGGAAAGTGAGATTCGGTGATAACTCCCGCGTAGACATAGAAGGAAAAGGTTCAATTCGTTTCGTCGACAAGAATGGAAGGCAAAGAATAATGTCAAACGTGTACTTTATTCCGAAACTGAAAAGCAACATCATAAGTCTTGAACAAGCCACGGAAAGAGGGTGCGAAGTAAGAATGAAGGAGAACTATTTGCCTCTACATGATCGAGAAGGAAGGCTACTAGTCAAAGCAAACCGATCGGCAAATCGCTTATACAAGGTACGTATGGGACTCAAAGATACGTTGTGTCTACAAGGAGAAATAACAAACGAGGGAAGCAAATGGCATGCAAGGCTAGGACACGTCAACATGGAGACTTTAAAATCTATGATTCAAAAGGAGTTGGTCATAGGAGTCCCGAGAATGAATGTAGAAACGGAGATTTGCGGGTCTTGCTTACTTGGAAAACAAGCAAGGAAAGTGTTCCCTCAAGCAACCGCGTATCGCGCAACAAGAAGGCTTGAACTTATACATGGAGATCTTTGCGGGCCAATCACGCCGTGCACAATTACACGGAACAGGTACATATTCGTGCTCATCGATGACCATTCCCGTTATATGTGGTCTATGCTACTTAGAGAAAAAAGCGACGCATTCTCTAAGTTCAAGAAGCTCAAGCTATCAATTGAACAAGAAAGTGGAACAAGGATAGGAACACTTAGAACCGACAGAGGAGGAGAGTTTGTGTCACAAGAATACAAAGACATCTTACGGCTCCTTATACGCCACAACAAAACAGAGTAGTCGAAAGGCGAAATAGAACTCTAATGGAGATGACTAGAAGCATCATGAAACACATGTGTATACCAAACTAGGAGAGGCGGTGAGACACGCTACTTACCTTATCAACAGGATAGTCACGAGAGCTCTAAAAGAAAAAACTCCATACGAAGCGTTTAAAGGCAAGAAACCAAACATTGAACACCTGCGAGTTTTCGGATGCATCGGCTATGCAAAAGTAGAAACTCCACACCTAAGGAAGCTTGATGATAGATCTCAGATGCTAATAATACACTTGGGAACTGAACCCGGATCCAAAGCCTATAGACTTTACGCTCCATCCACTCGAAAAATCATAGTGAGTAGAGACGTGATCTTTGATGAAAAAAAAGGTTGGAAGTGGAACAATTTGGAGCAGCGAGTACCGGTCGAGAAACCCAGAACCTTCTGTCTTAGCCTTGAAGGTTACAACAACAACGAAGCAAATAGAAACCAAGAACATGAAGATGAGAGTGATTCATCGACACCGACAGAAGAAACAGAACAAAACAGAGGAGAAATGGGAGAAAATCAAGACTTGAATCAAGACTTAGACCAAGGACAAGTCGGACTAAGAAGGTCTAGTAGACAAGTCACCAAACCGGCTTACCTTGATGACTACATCCTACTCGCCGAAGAAGAAGGAGAAAGACTTCTATTAATGCTAAACGATGAGCCAAAATATTTATTTGAAGCTAAGGAGTCCGAGGAATGGATTCACGCATGTGAAGATGAGATTACATCTATTACGAAGAACAATATATGGAACTTGGTCAGTCTACCTATGGAAGCAAAACCAATCGGTTTAAAATGGGTTTTTAGGTTAAAGAAAAACTCCGACAGAAGCATACACAAGCATAAAGCGAGGCTCGTAGCAAATGGATACGTACAAAGGCATGGGATTGATTTTGATGAGGTTTTTGCTCCGGTGGCTCGCATCGAAACAATCCGACTTCTAGTGAATCTAGCCGCTTCACACGGTTGGAAAATACATCACCTCGACGTAAAAACGGCATTTCTTCACGGAGAACTAAAAGAAGTCATGTATGTCACTCAACCGGATGGTTTCACGGTTACAGGAGAAGAAGATAAAGTGTATAAGCTCAACAAAGCCTTATACGGATTAAGATAAGCACCAAGAGCTTGGAACGATAAGCTAAACCAAATCTTCTACTTGTGGCGGTTTATGTTGATGACTTGTTCGTAACCGGAACCAATATGAGCGTTATCAACAAGTTCAAGAAAGAGATGTCAACAAAGTTCGAGATGAGTGATCTCGGAAAATTAACTTATTATCTTGGGATTGAAGTCAAACAAGATGGCGATGGGATTACTCTCAAACAAGAGCGATATGCGAACAAGATACTAGTTGAAGCGGGGATGTTGGACTGCAATCTTGTACACACGCCCATGGAAGCAGGAATCAAGCTGTCTAAAGCACTAGAAGAACAAGAAATTGATGCAACGATATACATGAGAAACGTCGGTTGTCTACGATACCTACTCCATACTAGACCGGACCTTGCGTATTGTGTAGGAGTAGTAAGTCGATACATGCAAAATCCAAGGGAGTCACATGGACTAGCAATGAAACAGATCTTGTGATATTTGAAAGGTACTCTCTCTCTCGGTTTTTTCTTTAAATGGACTAACGTGATCAATTTGGTGGGTTATAGCGATAGCAGCCATAATGTTGATCCGGACGATGGTAGAAGCACAACCTGTCACATCTTCTATCTTGGAGACAGTCTGATCACTTGGTGCTTGCTGAAACAAGAAATTGTAGCACTTTCTTCATGTGAGGCCGAGTTTATGGCAGCTACGGAGGCGGCAAGACAAGCGATTTGGCTACAAGAAGTACTTAGCGAAGTCACCGGATTACCTTGCGAGAAGGTTGTCATTCACATCGACAACAAGTCGGCAATAGCGCTTATCAAGAATCCGGTGTTCCATGGGAGGAGTAAGCATATCTATACGAGGTATCATTTCATACGAGAATGTGTGAAAAATAATCAAGTGGAGGTCGAGCATGTCCCCGGGAATGAGCAGAAGGCCGACATATTGACAAAGGCCTTAGGAAGAATCAAGTTTAAAGAAATGAGGGAGCTTATGGGAGTTCATGAGTTATCAAAGGTGGACTTTAAGTTTAAGAGGGAGAATGTTGGATTAAGCTTAAAGGATTGTTTGATCCACAAGAAAGCCCAATCCTAACTCGATAAGGAGTCTAGAAGGTCAAGGAGTATATTTAGGAGTTCTCTAGATATACTTAGGATTTATCTATTATATATATTAGGATTTATCTAATATAGTTTAGAATTATCTAATGGTTTTTCTAATAGGAATAAGAATTGGTTTTGGAGCCTATAAATAGCATTGTCGAGTCATGATAATTGCAAGAGAGATTAGAAGTTGAGAACTTTAATTTTGAGTGAGTTTCTAAAGCTAATAAAGAGAAAATTCTTTATCTTTAAACTTCTAAATTCTATATCAACCAAGTTGTTTAAACAAGAATATAGATCGTCTATCCTCGCTTCATCATGATCTGCACTCAACACACTCAAGAGATGACCTGGTTTACGACAAGAAATTGATCACTGCACTGACTGATTTAATATTTCATGCTCTGTTTTATTCAAAAGATTGTTTCCATTAAAATTTGAACCAAGGTTGCATCCTATGTAACAAAGGTTTTTGGTAAATATAATTTTGCATTCATACAAAAGAAAAAAAATCCTTGTAAACAAAAAAGTTGTACAAAAAGAAAATAATGTGTGTAAGAAAGATAAAAAAGATCAAAGAATTGCTTTACTGAAGGAGATCGTGACTTAGTGGCGAAATTGCGTGTCGTCCAAAGTTAAAATACTTTTTTTTATTGTTTCTCACTGTCATATTTAGATCACATTTTTCCTATAATAATATGGTTTCAGAAAAATAAACCATGTGATGCTGATTTGGGAAATTATGCCATAAAATGGTAGAAAGGGATGTGATAATAAAGTCAACGACTAGGAATATGCAACTATAATTGATTAAGCGAACAAATAGCGACTCAATTCGTTGTATACATGAATTCAATATGTTTAGAGGTTTGTAAGAACATGTGAAGTCGAAAATTACTTCTTCCGTTTTTTAAATAGTGTCGTTTTAAGGTTTTATTTTTTGTTTTTCAACAAATATCGTTTTGTATTTTCAATGCAATTTTTAAAATAATTCTCAGTTTTGTTTCTACTATTTAAGTTTATTAATTAGAAAGAAAAAATTATTTAGTGTATTAGTAGGATATAATAGAAATTTTTAACTTTCTTAATTTGTGTGGAAAATAGTGGAATGACTCTCTTTAAAAAAAAAGAGAAAGAGTAATACTTTTGTAGGACATGGTTTAGCAATAAGACTTAGGATTCAAGTGTTGTTATACTTGTTCAATAATTTAGTCTTTGCCTAAGTTATTACTCTTAATAAAATATTTAATTCTCAAAAGAAACCAATTAGACCATACCAGATCCAATATGAGTTAGGAGAGGAAAAAGAAAATAGTTTGTTGAAACTTTTTTCTCTTCTTATTTTCAACAGCTTTTTGGCATGTGATCATATTTTAAAGTTAAAGATCCCCACACACACACAAAATCCCAACTTTACAATGTTTTAAAATGAAAAAGGATGCAGCATAATACTTTACCAATGAATACAAAAGAAACCCAGTTGTTAACATAACTGAAAACAAAGTGTGTATCCCACTTGTCACAACAGACAAACTAAGATTAATTGGAAATAAATAACATTGACCATACAATGAATACAAAAGGATGTAACATAATCACTACAGCCTTAGTATGTTTGCTATGTAAAATCGTGTCTTAAAATGCGTAGTCACTTCCTTCTTTTTTTCCCCCCTTTAAACATATTGTATGCATTTTGTAACCGTTGTGTTTTTAGTAGTCTCTTCTTGTTTGTTTTCTTCCTTATCAGTGAGTCTAGGTTTATTTTAGCATATATCGACTTATTTCAAATTTCAATTCGTTTTCGTGCATCTAGGCATTTTGAAATGCGTAACGGTTCAAGAAAACATCAAATGAGATGCCTTAAGACCCAATAAAACTGTACCGGATCGATCGGTTCATGTCCTAGATTGACCGAGTCAAGCGTTTTGAAACACAGAAGAAGTTTGTTCCAGAGGAAAAGACCAGTCGGTAGACCTCCTATTTTGTTATTTTTAAGAAGATCATTTCATTATCGGTCGCTTCATAGATTTTGTAAGACTTTTGTAAATTCATTGGGAAATATTTCGATTCTTGTTGATAATTAGAAAAGATATCCTAATCCTATCTTTATTAATTTGATTGATTCCAGAGCATTTTTCTGATGAATTTTATGCTATAAATTTCAATTATGTATGTGTTAGAGAACTCAAGGATACTTGATGGATTAAATAATCAAGATAATGCCGAGGATTATTTCTCCATGATTGAGGTAAAACAAAATTCCCAACTCTGGCAATTAAAATCTCAAAATTTTCATTGGCCAAATAAATGTTCAATTTTGCGTTGATTCGATCGATTTAGTCCTAGAGTTAGTTCAACTTAATGAAGTGTTAAATTTAATCAATGTTAGATCTAACTCGATCAAATTGAAGGTTGAAGATTTATTTGGGCAAAGGCGGATAATTTAAAGTTATTTTAAAATAACTAAAAAAATTCATGGTTAACATATATTTTTACTACTCATGATTTACTTGTCAAAATTTTCAAATTTCATTAAAAACATGTTAAATGAAACATTAATTACTACTATGCTAGTAATTGACAAACCAATTTATCCGATTAAAACTCTAAATGTTTATATATGATTGTCTAAATTATTTTTACCAATACTCATACACATTTTTATAATATATTTAAGATTTTTACTTGTAAACTTAACAAAACAACAAACTATGAGAAATAAAAATTTCTATTATATTTTTGGGATCGGAATTTTTTATTTTGATTGGTACTTTGAATTAGACTAAAACACCAAGAAACATGCCAATTGTTAAGCCTTTTTATCAAAAAAAAAGAAAAAAGAAAAAAAGAAACATGCCAATTGTCACCCAGGTCAAGGCTAGTTTTCTCATTGGCCAAACAAAATATTATATTACATTATATATGTGTAAAGCATATAATACAGCAGAGACACAATCAATGGTTCTCAAAATTTCCACCGAATTCAAACGAAAATCCTGACCTATGCAACATTAACTTTAACTTTATTTAGTCTTCCAAAATAATTGAAAGTACATATATAATTCAGTTTTTTTCTACATGATAAGTTGATAACAGAAGAGAATTATATTATAAGATCTGTAATTCGACGTACGTAATTTTATGTACGGATGATTAAAGATTATGTAGATAAAACTGCAACTCCATTATATAGCTACTCGATATAGATACATTTTCTTCTTATGATGGAAAATGTGAAGCATTGTCTGTAAAACAACTTTGCACTTTCCTTTAGCCCAATTAACCACATAGAAATGGATTTAGAAACAGGTAAACACACACATATATTGTTTCCAATATACTGGTTTGAAATTTTTATCATACATAAATTTTAATCTAACACCGTAAAATTTCATGCCATACCATCCCTTCATGTATACATGAATAAGTTGTAAATGTTGTGGCTGTTAGACAAATACTTATTTGAGCAGTTGATTATATTTAATGTAATATATAATAAAGTATGTGCTTAGAGAGCAATGATTTGGCATCATTTTTATTCTCTTAGTGCTGTAATTTGGCACAAGAATTTTAAAAAGCATATTATATTATTATTATTATTATTTTATATATACTTTTTTATTTGACTCTTTAATTGTTTTTATAATTTAAAGCCGCCTCTAAAAGATGAAGATGGCGTGTAAAGCGATACATTTTGTTAGTAGTTTTGGAAGGAAACAACAAAAAATACCAAGTGGAATCAGCCCGCAATTAGCCTTTTATTACAACTCAATCTCCATCCATGTGCTGCCTTATAAAGCAACTACACACGAATATTCTATATTTATGCATCTGTCTTTGTGGGCATGTAAAATGGACATACTACTATTTTCACAGAAGTGACTATGATGGATGATTAAAGTTTAAGTGATGCGCTTAAAAATAGTTTAGTCAAAGAAGATGGTGAGATTAGAACTATTGAGAAATAATAGTATAGATTGTAAGAGGTAGTAGTTTAATAATAATCTTGTTAATATTTTAATGGTTGAAATAGTAAAAAGAAGTTAAAGTAGAAAAGTAGATGTTATCAATAAATATGCAATGTTTAATATATATATATATATATACTACCTTGCCGCATATCAATTTACAGGTAGGTTAGCACGCAAACTATCCCAAATTTACATTTCGCCAGATTTCTCATTACAAGAAACATTGATTTTAGAGTGAAAAATATGATTTTAGAAATTTTATATCTTTGCAACACTATAATGATAAAACAAATTATTCTGTTTAGAAATTTTCCATTGCTAATTAGTGACAAAAATACATTACTGATTTTAGTAAAGTTATATATTTTAAAACATATTGCTAATCAGTTAAATCACAATTCATTACAGATTTCTTGCTAATTTGTCACTAATAGTTAGCGAAAATGATAAAGAATACTAAAATAATTAATTTATACTAAAATAATTGAAGTAATTAATATCGTGTTTCAATCGGTCGTCAACCCCAAACCATTTAATTAGTTAATCAAAGAATGAATTACGAAATTTTTTTAATGAAATCCGTCATAATAATTAGCCAAAAATGTACTACTATTTCAATTGAGACTTGATAGAAGTAAAAATGACTTATATTTTTATTTTATAACTGATGTAAATCTTGAAAGCCTTGAAGGAAATTTAGAAATCTGCAAATTTACTTCTCCATGAATATGATGTGTCAAGAGCTTTTCATCAACAAATAGTCCTAGCAACTCTATTATTATTATTTTTTGGTCAAACCCATGATGTTTCACTCGATTACTTGAGAGTTGTTGAGGATAAATTCCTCGAAGTTACACAAAGCCGATTTCGCCATAGCATCGGCACTACCATTGTTTGATCTTGGAATTCTCACTGGGAAGTGGGTATATTTGCGATCGGTGACCCACAATCCGTGGATAATGTAGAAACTTTTGATAACTTAAACGCGTTTTGCAAAAACGGTGGGTATAAGTTACGAAACCTACAACTATTTTGCCAATCACCGTAGGTCCCGCGGATAGACCGCATACAGCAAACAAGTATTCACAAACCAAAAAATCCACAGATTCGTAAAACAAAAACGCATATACACAACTCCGCAAACCTGCAAATCCGTGACATGGCAAACATTAACCTATAGAGATCGAATCACTCCTAGAAAGTTATTGGACCATGGCCTAAGCGTAGTGATTGAATCACTTCCAAATGCGAGCCCCGCAGATAAAAATCCCACTAACCCATATCAATTTCATACACATCCCATTATATTTGTAGAAATATAGACTTCTTTTTTATGTCTGAACCCATCTCGCGGCGAATAAAAACCCACGGTAGATTTTTACTCACATTCCCATTACTACTTGAAATGTAATAAAAGGAAACAAAGGTAAATAGAGATAAAAGGCATCGGATGTCATTGGGTGTTATAAGTCCCTTCTCTGGTATTTACAATAAAATTGGTAAAAATGTGTTGTTTAAAAATATATCCTTGAATCCTGACGAAGTTGACAGAAAAATATGTTGTTTAAATATATATTCCTGACAAGGTAGTTTTATATAGTACATTGTATTGAACAAAAAATGGAAAAATAGAGTTGTCCATTTATTACTGGGAAGTGGATAAGTTTGTGATCCGCGATCCACAACCCGCAGGATTTTAAAATAAATTCAAATGTTCAAATTTGTCACATAAAATGGTAGATATAAACTAGTAGACCCGCGATCGATCTGGCAAATTCTACGAAATCTGTGAATAAACCGCAAATCAAAAACGAATACCTAAAACTCTGGAAATCCGCAAACCATTTTATATTAGACCAAGTTTAAGGCCAATTTTTATTGGCCAAAATTTGAGTCATATACCCGCAAGCCCTATGGTCCTATACCTGCTAACCGGCAATAATGTAAGCTCTATTCCGCTAAACCCGCAAAAATATAATTTTTCATATTTTATATCTGAATCCACTCTATGGTAGATAAACCCAGAGATTTTTGGCCACTTTTCCAGCTCTATTTTCGTTGCGTAGACATTTGTAATTGTAAGTAGGTAAAAAAGTTATATGGTTTGAAAAGTAAAGTGTTTGGTTATGAGTCTATGAATTTTACTTTTCAATTACTATAAGATGACAACAAAAAGTGAAGTTAAGCTTGAAAAAGACCGAGTCGTTTCCATTAGCGACTAAGGAATCTGATTAATCTGCAAACATTGAAAATGGACCTCCGAATTCACATGCCAATGAGATGATAGATTCTACAAAGAAAAGATTCGTTTTGCAAAAAATTATTCAGATCCAGCAATTAAGCAAGAGTTTGACTTCACAGTCAAAAAAGAAGATATCCATATAATAATATCGCATTCGAACACTAAATTCTCTCGTATAAGTTTTACCCGAATTCGGGTAAAAAATAAATCTGAACATCCGATATGAATATTAAATTTGGGTTAAAAATTAAATCCGAGTATTCGATCCGAAATGTTTTATCCGAATTTGAACCTAAATCCAACAAATTATTCTATTGAAATATAAATTCTTAAACCCGAATATTCGTATGCGAATCCGATCTGAACCTAAAATATGTTAGGATATCTAAAAACCCAAAAATAGATATCTATCCCTGGGAAAATACCCTAATTCGAGGATCTTATCCTATAAATATGAGTTTATATGTGTAATATACACAAACCCGATCCGAATCGGAAAACTAGAAAAAACTCAAAAAACCTAAAAAAACCGAACCCGATCGAAACCCAAAATTTTCAGATTTTTATAGGGTTTTAAATCTAAAATCCGAATCGATCCGAACCCGACAATATCCAAACCGAACCCAAACTAAAATTTCACATTATTTCAATAGACTATAAATACGTAAACCAGAAAACTCGAACCTGATTAGCTTTTACCCAAATCCGAACCCGAAACGCAATGCTCAGTCCTACTTTTGGGTAAAACTAAACAGTTTAAAAACATCTATTTTGGATATAATGCATGTTAATTTGTTTGGTAAAAAATAACTAGGTGTACAGGAAAAATGAAAAAAAAATATTCCAAATGAAAATTTCTTATAATATACTCTGAGGGTAAAAGCAGTTAAAATCCCGAGGGAAACTGAATAAGATGGTGGCGGAACTGTTAGATTGTGAAGTCTTCTCTCTTGCAACCAATATTTGATCCAACGATTTGGCCATGCAGTTTTTTTTTTTGTCAAAGGTGTTCATATTTTACATATTTTTTAACCATACGAATTTCATAGATGTTTTCTTTAACCCATGATAAACTATGTTTTTACATCAGTTTGAACTTCATATATTTTTCAAACCTCGTTTATACGAGTTAGGAATCTTCTAGAGCTGGATAACTATGCAGAAGCTCCCGACCATTCTCTTTCATTCCAGCAAAACTTGTAAGATGATTTTGATCGTTCATACTTGTTGAGACATATGTATCTGTAAAGATGATAAAAAAAATGGAATGGAAAAAATATTATTAATCTCTTGTAATAATAGAAATACATAAAATCAATTTATATAGAAGAATACAATTTATAAATATTAAGAGACATAATCAAGAAGAAGATGAATCTATGGAAGAGATTCAATGAATTAAGAAAGACGAGAAGACAAGTCAACGAAAATAATAACTTTGAGTAATAACACTAATTATAGTAATACACCCCTTCAAGATGGACGATGATTGTAGAATCCAATTTTGACAAACAAAAGAGAAAACTTGACATGTAGTGGGTTGAGGTCTTTGGTAGATTATAATATATTAGAATGAGAAGTTCGATGGCTTGGATTTAGAAGTATTTAAGTTTGAATTTAGATCAAAAACAACCAAAGTCGTTGAGAAGCATATAGTTTAATGAAGTCTTGTGATTTAACCACATATCGATTAGGATAGACGATGAGGTGCAGAATACATAAAGCATTTGAAGTGGGCTCATGTGCTACAAGAAATGAGAAAAATGTGGTTGGTGAACGTAATGACATGGATCATAATATGTTTGTGGAGGCGAGTTAATTCAGCAATGAGAAAAACATGATTTAAAAACCCGATAGCTTAGTGAAACTTCGACTTAAAGAGAGTAATAATTTTAACTAACAATACTAATTATACTAATAGCATTATGGCACATTTTCATGCAAAAAAATAAAATAAAATAAAACAAAAATGTTTTTCACAAGATTTTTACACTCAATGTGTATGATTTAGCTAGAAAATTCTCACATGTGTGACTTTAATTCACCACCCAAATATGTTATATGCCTACATTTTTCTCATCCATGGACCACATATATACATATATTCGATACATTATATATACCTACGTCCATAATTATGTAGTTTCAATTACAATAGAAAATAAGAAAAAGATTTTGAGGAATTGATAACCGGGAGTAGCAGGTCGTAACCCTTCCAAACAATAACTTACTTTATTTTTAATGAAAAGAGAAGACCGACCAAAAAAGGGGAAATTTTGAAAGAGAGCAAAAAAAAGGTTCAAGAAAAAAGGTTTGTTTGACAAAAAAAAAAGTTCTTACGAAAAAATGTAAAGAAATTCGAAAACCGAAGTATATGGTTAGTTGGTTACCGGTCAAAACAAGCTTTTCTAATATTTTGGAGAATAATAAATTCTGTATCATAGTCATGAGTTTTTAAAGTTTTACATAATTAAGTGTTATGTTTAGATTAAATGTCGTTTTCTATTTTAATATATTGACTAATAAAAAACATAGACTATATTAATTAGGGGTCAAACATAAAATTTAATTATTATTTTTATATGTGTGAAAACTTTAACAACATTTATTAATAAATAGAGGGAGTGTGTTGTTTGCAAATGTCTATAAAAATCTAAAATTAGGGGATGTATTCAATCAAGAGTTTGAAGTGATTTTTATTACAATGACAAAGCATATGTTAATTAAACATGAATTTTAAAAAAGTTTTCTAATATAAAATGTTCTAGGATTAGTGATTTGCAATATACAATCAAATCCATTGTTATTAAAAATATTTTAAATAGTAGATTTAAGTGATTTGAATCTCTTTTACTTATGGGTTTTAGATGATTTTGATGAATTTTTTGGTAAAGTTTAAAAACTGTTTTGATTTGTTATCAAAATTTTCTAAAATCACGAGATTTAGATATTCATATTTTAACAAACAAATTTCACTAAATTTTTTTAAATCACTTAAATAATTTTTAATAAAAATGTATTTGATTATATATTTTCAAATTATTAATGCAAAAACACGTGATTTCTAAAATTTATGTTTGAATAACATAAAATTTTATCGTTTTAATATAATTTACTTTAAATTCTTCTTTGAATACATCCCGTAAAACTCAAATGATTTGGTTGAATATACATCTTTTATTTCTTTCTTTTTTCACAGAAATATTTTTATCTAAGTTCTTTTTCCTTACTCTATCAATAGACTAACCCAAACGTCACTATAAATAGAGATGGAACGTCTCTCACTCGTCAAACCCATCTTCTTCTCCATCGTTCACCTAAAATCTTATTTTACCTCAAAACAAAAATAAAAACCTCTTCCTTCATACAAAGATATTTTGAGAAAATAAAGTCTGAATTTTTCTTTCTTTTCCGAGGAATACTTTTTGAATCCTCGTGTGATTTAGAATCGAAGGTTTTCTTCTGATTCTCAATAAGAATGGAGCAGAAGAGCGTATTGTTGTCAGCTTTAGGTGTTGGTGTTGGATTAGGAATTGGGTTGGCTTCGGGTCAGAGTTTGGGTAGATGGGCGAACGGGTCGGGTTCTGTAGAAGATGGACTCACCGAAGAACAGATAGAGCAAGAGTTGATGAGACAAATCTTTGATGGGAAAGAGAGTACTGTCACCTTCGATGAGTTTCCGTATTTCTTAAGGTAACTCAGAAAACAAAAGCTCTGCTTTTTAACTTTTTGTTCTCTGTATTTTCAGATTTATATACTCTTAACTTGAGCTCAATCAAGGATTCAATATTTATTAGGGACTTTTCAGATCTATGGATATTAGATAAGAGTGTGCTTGATTGAAAGATGCCAACTTGGCAAGTTGATTATGATTTTTTTTTCATTTCCAGCTGTCAAAAAGATTGAATCTTTTTTTTTGATAAAATATTTAAAAGATTGAATCTTTGAAAAAATATGACTTTTCTTTTGTTTTCACAAGAAATTTAAGGATTTTCACTTAGAATCTTAGAATCTCTGGGTTTTTGGTTTTAAGAGAATGATAGAGATGGGAATTTCTGTGAATAAAAGGTTTGCTTTTTTTTTTTTCTTTTCCCCAATAAATTATTTAGAAAGTGAGAAAAGAAAATGATGAAAAGTGGGGTAGGTTAGTTGCACAATAAGCATGTGGGAGATTTGGCAAATGGATACAGACAGAAAGAGAGAGACATAGAGAAATAGAAAGATTCTCACATGTGATCCTACTAATTTAGTTAATCACTTTGATTATTTCTTATTTTTCTCTGCTACACTGTTTTTGGATTCACTTTAAAGCCAGTCTGTAATATATTAGATTGCTTACAAAGCAATATATATATATATAGCTCGAGTTCTTGCATTGACCAGAATGTGTTGTGTTGAGATTGAATACAACAGTATCATAAATCAGTTCAATTAGTGAATTACACATTGTCAAATGTAAAAACTGCATCTTCCATATGGAAAAAGATGAAATTTTGGTTCTGAATTTTGCATTTGGCAGATATGAATGTCTATTTTCATGTTCTTGGTAATATGATGAAGACATTGTTTAATGAATCATGATTGTTTAATTGTTTAATGGCAGCAAGAGAACTAGAGTATTATTGACAAGTGCAGCTTATGTTCATCTAAAAGAGTATGATATTTTGAAGCACACTCGGAATCTTGCACCTGCAAGTAAAGCCATTCTACTATCCGGTCCTGCGGAATTTTATCAGCAAATGCTTGCAAAAGCTTTGTCTCATTACTTTGAATCAAAGCTATTGCTGTTAGATATTACTGATTTCTCTATTAAGGTAAATCAACCACTGCATATTTAACGTCTCCACAATAACAGAATAGCTTCTCTAAGCTTTATCTATTCTATTCTTTGGAAACAGATACAGAGTAAATATGGATGTGCCAAGAAGGAAGCTGTAAGTCATTACTTTTCCTGTGTTTTTTTTTTTGTGCTGATGATTTCAGAGAAATGATTATGTTTTCTTCTTTTTTATTGGTTTATAGTTTCACAAGAGGTCTATTTCTGAGTTAACATTAGACAAAGTGTCGAGTTTGCTGGGTTCCTTCTCTGTGCTCTCTCAACGCGAAGTTGATCAAAGAGGTAAAAAAACACAACAAAAGTTCTTCCTTTTTTTTTTTAATTACTTCAAACATGAGCAAAAGAGTTAGATTTATTATAATTTTTAGGGACATTGCGTCGGCACACCAGTGGAAATGATCTTAAATCAAGGTTTGCTTTTGTTTTCCTTGCAGTTTAGATTTATCAGTTTTTGTATTTGTGAGCTCAATCTCTACTTTTTAATGCAGGGATTTAGAGAGCTCTAATCATCCTCCAAGACACAAGAGATATGCTTCTGCTGCTTCTGATTTCAGTAGCACATCATCCCGCTCTTCGAGTTCTGTTTCAGGTTTCAAAACTAATTATTATATCTTCTTTGTACATTGTATTCAACTTTAGGTCCTTTACGTATATTTGTTTCGTTTATGCCTTTTCTGGCTTCTAGCTTCCAGCAAACGCAGTACAAATCTATGTTTCGACGAGAAACTTTTCCTGCAGTCACTTTACAAGGTAAAAACAAACCTTTTCACAACTTTGCTAAGTTGTAATTTAGTGAATTTTTCAAAACTCTTGTCTTTTTGCAGGTCTTGGTGTCTGTATCAGAAACCAATCCTCTAATTATATATCTAAGGGACGTTGAGAAGCTTCTTGAGTCAGAAAGATTCTATAAGTTGTTCCAGACGCTTTTGAACAAGCTCTCTGGTCCTGTTTTAATTCTTGGATCAAGAGTATTAGAACCCGACGATGATTGCCAAAAAGTAGGCGAAAGGATTTCCGCTCTGTTTCCTTACAACATCGAAATCAGACCGCCGGAGGATGAATCTCAGCTAGTGAGCTGGAAATCTCGGTTAGAAAACGACTTGAAGATGATTCAGTTTCAAGACAACAAGAACCACATTGCGGAGGTTCTTGCTGCTAATGATATTCAATGCGATGACCTGGCTTCGATATGCCACGCAGATACAATGTGTTTGAGTAACCACATTGAGGAAATTGTGGTTTCTGCAATCTCTTATCACTTGATACACACCAAAGAACCGGAATACAGAAACGGAAAGCTTGTAATATCTTCCAATAGGTAAGTACTAAAATCGGTTTCTTTATTCGCAGTTAGTAACTGATTTTCCACCTAATTTACTGATTTATGATCTTGCAACAGCTTGTCTCATGGACTGAGTATAATCCAAGAAGGCGGAAACATATCATTCGATGACTCCTGGAAGCTAGACACAAACACTGACTCTAAGCGAAAAGAAGGAGAAGTATGTTCAAAGAGTGATTCGAAACCTGAAACTTTGGGTCCTGAAAACAAAAACGAGTTAGAAAAATCGCTTCCTGCAAACAAGAATGACAATCCATTGCCTCCAAAAGCACCTGAGGTTTCTCCTGACAATGAGTTTGAGAAGCGTATAAGACCAGAAGTTATACCTGCAGATGAGATTGGTGTGACATTTGCAGATATTGGTTCTTTAGAAGAAACAAAAGAATCGCTTCAAGAGCTTGTAATGCTTCCACTTCGAAGACCGGATCTCTTTCAAGGCGGTCTTCTCAAACCATGTAGAGGAATACTATTATTCGGCCCACCTGGTACTGGCAAAACAATGCTTGCTAAAGCAATCGCAAATGAAGCTGGAGCTAGTTTCATCAATGTTTCCATGTCTACAATCACTTCGAAATGGTTTGGAGAAGACGAAAAGAACGTGAGAGCTCTGTTTACTTTAGCAGCTAAAGTATCTCCAACGATTATATTCGTAGATGAAGTTGATAGTATGTTGGGGCAAAGAACAAGAGTTGGAGAACATGAAGCTATGAGGAAGATTAAGAATGAGTTTATGACGCATTGGGATGGGCTAATGACGAAACCTGGCGAAAGGATTCTTGTTCTTGCAGCGACAAATAGACCATTTGATCTTGATGAAGCTATCATTAGGAGATTTGAGCGAAGGTCCTAAGCAATTTTGATATAATGCAAAAGTTCTAATCAGTCTTAACGAATACTATAATTATGACTTTATTTTTGTTTTGTGTTGGAAAAAACAGAATAATGGTGGGACTTCCTTCGATTGAGAGCAGAGAGAAGATCTTGAGAACTTTGTTGTCGAAAGAGAAAACAGAGAATCTTGATTTCCATGAGCTTGGACAGATGACAGAAGGCTACAGTGGAAGTGATCTCAAGGTTTGTGTCAAGCTCTAGCCAGAACCAAACACTGTTTGTGTAAAATCATGGAAAACTAACTGTTTGTTTTAACTTTTGTACAAACAGAACTTATGCATCACAGCTGCTTATAGACCGGTAAGAGAGCTGATTCAGCAGGAAAGATTGAAAGATCAGGTAAAATAACTAAAAGACCCTCCCTTACGCTCTTTTATCGATCAAATTCTCTATGGATTTTGAAACTTCTTGGTGGTTTTAGGAGAGGAAGAAGAGAGAAGAAGCAGGAAAAAGCACAGAAGAACCAAAAGTACAAGAAGAAGATGCAGAAGTTACTGAGGAGAGAGTTATTACTTTGAGACCTTTGAACATGGAAGACATGAGAAAAGCTAAAAACCAGGTCTAACATCTTATCGCATGTTGACTAGAAAAAGACAAGAAAAATAAAACCTTAGCTAGATCTGTTGTTGTTGTGATTGTGCAGGTAGCGGCGAGTTTTGCATCAGAAGGAGCAGGAATGAATGAGCTGAAGCAATGGAATGATTTGTATGGAGAAGGAGGCTCAAGGAAAAAAGAACAGCTCACTTACTTCCTTTGAAAAAACTCGAAAGTGTGAATGTATGTTTCTTGGTGCACAAGATATCAAAGAGTCATCTATTACTTGTTAGGCCATATTCCATTTTTAGAAAAAACTTGTTAGGTCCATCTTCATCTCTTTTTTTTTGGGTTTTTATTTTCCTCAAAAACTGTGATTTTTTTCCTATATCATATTTATGTCATTGTGAATGAGTAGTTAATATGTGTAGCAAACATATTTTTATATAAATATTTGCATGCTTGGTCTTTGCAAATATTGAATTCAATACACCTCATAAATAATAACTAGTCTGGAGAGATGTCACTAACAAAAACATTGGTTACCAAATCTCTCTTTGAATATTAGATCCGTTTTGTAATGTAGATACGTTTCTCGAAGGAATCACCCAAAGGAGTGCACGGATTAATTATCCAGATAAAGATAAGATACGATAATTTGTTATATGTTTTAAAATTTAATTTTAGTCCATTGGATAAACAAACCTTCATCCGCTTGATAGTAAATATATAAGTTATAATGCTTGACAGTTACAATGTACTTTCTAGCATTTTTCATGATGAATACATTTTCTAATTTTTCATTATGAGTAAAACAATTTTCACTATGATTGTTTCGATTCTTAGTCTTGTTCATAAGATGTTATCAAATATTAACCATACTAAACCAAAACTATGACCGGTTCCGGTTTGATAACTATTTTTCAAAAAAAAAAATGTAGCACAAAAGAAGAGAAGACGTAGACGATGATTGTCTCTGATCGCAGAAAAGAACAATGAAGAGATACCAAAATCTGATGGTAGGAGAAGCCCTCTCCAAGAATCATCTTTACCCATTTGCTTGCAATGAACTGAGCTCCATTTTAAAGCAGGCTTACTCTCAATTACCCAAAAATGTCAAAGCTTTGATCTTCCAAGATACTCCTCTGCTTTTCGTCTTCTTCCCGAGTAAGTTTTCTTTTCGAATGGCTTGATTTTGGGGGTCTGTTTATGTTCCAAATCCATCTCGATTTTAGGGTTCTACGATGCTCTAATTTAGGGAATTTGTTGATCTGCTGTGCTGAATACTTAGGGTTGATGAAATTGGAAAATCAAATAGCTTTAATTCAGGAACTTTCAGCCAACTATGAAACAGAGGATCGAGATGATTGAATCTTTGAGATAATTCAATATTATGGTTTTATGTATATTGAGGAAAAATCCTGAAAATGGAACCAAAGTTGGGAATTTTCTTAGCTTCTAGCTAACCATGAAGCAGAGGATTAAGGCTAGTTGGGGATTGATTCTTTGAATGAATTTATTTCACTGATTCTTTGCGTCTGCATTGTCAATTTGCGAAAGATTTTTTTGTTAGAAAAGCTTGAATGTTCTGTTTTTTCTTGAATATCAGTACCAGATTTTAATAATGTAAACGTAAAGGCAAAGTTTTTTCGATTGGAACTGTCAAATCCTTAGTGTGACAATAAGACTACTCAAGAGTTTATAATTCCTATAGTACACAAATCACTTAGATTCTTGATATCTCTTTGTTTCTGCAATTCTATGTTTCTTCTTCACGAGTCAATTAAATCTAATACTACTAACAGTTTCAGATTCTGTATTATTTTTTCTCATTTAGCATGAACACATCAGCTGCTGTGTCAGCCGCTAATCATCTCCTGAAGAGTGTGGAAACCGTGCTCCCCCAAACAGAAGAAGAACTTAGCCATTGTAGAATTCAAGCAGGCAAAAGTAGCACTGAAGAGACGCAATAAGAGCCATGAGGAAGATATAGGTAACTTTTCTAGTTATCTTTCTTGAAATCTCTTCTTTAATATCCCAAGATAATCGCAAATCCTTTTATTTTCAGATTTACCTTCAATTCCACAAGATATCCTTATTCACATCTTCAGTTTCCTTGATGTATTGTCATTACTTTCCTCAGCTCAAGTGTCTCCGTACTTCCTTCTCTATCTTTCAACATTGCAGCGTCTTTTACTTCTTTTTTTTTCTTCTACTTATCTGTTTTGTTTTGTCTGTTTGTAGCTCATGGAACCAAGCAACGTATGATGACTCTCAGTGGCGATCTCAATTTGACCTTCACTTCAGTCACAAAGGGTTGATTCGTATTCAGTCCGGTATTGACTGGAGAGAAGCTTTTAAGAAACAATATATCGGTAAAGGGCTTTTTTCCACGGTTTTATCTTCTCGCTTTGAGAAGCCGCTTTCTCTATGTAATTTCTAAAGTATATACTATATGCTTTGCGCAACCATGCAGTGGATAATTTATCAAAGGTGTTAAGATCTGGTCGGGGATATTGCGGTTACTGTGTCTCCATTGTTTGGCACGACAAATTGAGATGTTCGAACAAACAATGTCAATTGAAATCTGACAAGAAGGCACTAGAACTCATATCAACTCACCAGGTACGCTTTTCCTCTTTTAAGAAATGTTTTTTCCCGGTTTTGTTACTTTCGCGTTTCTGTTACTTGTCCAGCAACGTATCTATCTGTTTTTTGGTGGTTTTGTTTCTTCACAGGTTCTCAACTATTTACTGGGGAAAGCGACTTCGTCTGATGAAAGTGAATCAGACGATGAAGCTGTTCCAGGACTATGGGCTTATGATAGGTCTTGGGATGCACATTATGGAGGAAGAAAAGGCTGAAGTTACTATTGATTGAGCTGGTATAAGAAAAAGGCTGAGAGATACGAAGAAACCGTTACTAGTTGTAACAGAAAGTGAAGAGATCAGAGAGCTAGGGCACCTTATGTGGTGAAGGGACTCAATAATCAACTTGTACATCTTACAGTTGCTCTTTAGAAGTGATATGAAAATAGTTCGTATATTGAAACTTATCAAATTATACTACACTAATTTTGTAGCTTTACCAAAACGTTCTTTCTGTCTCAACTTTGTTACTCGTATATAACAAAATCATATTCATAGTTAGTGTTTCGATACAGAGAAAACGTGTCACCTAATTGGGCTTGTGGCCTCTAATCGGTCTTTGTTGGGGTTTGTGGGCCCTATTTTGTGTCTATGCTACTTTTGGCACTTTAAGTATTAATGTAGATTTAGATTAGACAATGAATTTTTAGGGAGTTTTTTTCTTGTTTTGTCAAAAGTTAAAGTGTGATAATTAAAAAAAATTCTATGAAAGAGGTACATGCAATAGAAAAACTGAATTTTCTAGCTTTAGGGGAAACTTCTTTTTCAAAATCTTGATTGGAAGATTAAATGAGTTAAAAAAAAAAAAAAAAACTAGAAACTCAATTTGACCAACCAAAAAAAATACTAGAAACTCAATTAAGTACTACTACCATTCAAGATCTTAAGCATAATTTGATAGTGGATTTTTTTTATCAATGCGTTTGTATTGTAAATTCTTGTGTTTATCTTGATCTCTAACCTATTATGTTTCCAATAGGTGATCATTCAAGAAACAATAAAATTGAAAAAAAATGGAAATTACAAAGGGGGTCAAAGGAGTGAAATGGAATAAAATGTTGCAGACTTGCGATAAATAGTTTATGGTAATTATAAATAAAAATTCGCATTTCTAAAATATTAAAACAAAATATTAAGCTAGGGTTATATTTTTTTTCTAAAGAGTGTCGTTTTAAGATTTTTTTTTTTACAAAAATTATTATTTTATGTTTTCAATACATATTTTAAACTAAATTTCAGTTTTGTCTATATTATTTCAGCTAATTAATTATAAAGAAATTTTGTTTAGTGTATTAATAAAAAAATATAACTGTATAGAAAAAAAAGTATTTCTATATTTTTTAATGTGTGAAAAGTATTAGAATGACATCATTTGTCAAACAAAAAGAATATGTTTTACGGATAAAGAGTAAGTTGACTAAGCTAAAGGGTAAATAAATGCATGTCTACGCAATGATAGTTAGTCGTGGAAACCATTAACGTATGGTTTTTTTATGAAGCACAGTTTTTTAAAAGTAAGAGCTAATAATGAATTATATCTTAGAGTTTTCTTTATGTTATTAATGATCACTTTTTTATAGACTAATTAAAACATAACATTTCCTTCAACTCCTAATAAACAATAGTGTTATATGTGATAATGCATACACACATTCCATGACAATTGCGTGGATTTAGTTAGTAATGTATGAGTAAGCATATATTTTGTATTATTCTATAAGTCATTTTTAGGTCTAAGCACTTTAGTCGGTATAGCTCAATGCTATCCTTAAAAATCTATTATAAAGTTAAAACCTAATCAGTTTTCTTCGTTTTTGCACCGACTAGGGACGGATGTAGAAATGAATTTTATGGGAGACATTATTAAAAAAAATTCAAAGAATTGAGGTTGAAATTACAAATTACAAGGGGGGGAATAACTGAAAATATGAAGATTTTATATGAAATTTTAAAATTAACTGAAATATAAAATATTTAAAATTTACCCGGAGCAACTGCCCCCTCTTACGTCACGTAGATCTACCACTGTCACCGACTGTATAACTACAGCCAAATATAAACCAAATTCTAAAACAATGCTTCTAATGGTAGTAACAAAAAGCAATCTAATGCAACGTCCGGAAAACAACAATACTATAACAAATACAGAAGCTTTTGAATCAAAATAAAAACAAAGTCCGGAAGACATAAAAGAGAGTTAGGCTAATGAGTAACATATTAAATACATATGATTTGATTCTCACTTGTATTAAAGTAAAAAAAATGCTTAGCAAAGAAAAAAGTTAAAAGCAAACTGTTCTTTAAGCTTTAAAGTGAAAGAAGGTCGAAATTTTTGAAATTCACAAAAGAAATAGCTTTTCAAGTCAAAGCTTTCGAGGTTAAGAGCATCTCCAACCTTTGATATACATAATAAAATTACTAGTATATAACAACTAATTCTTTATGAGTAGAGACAAAAGGAAAATTGAAGTATGTAATGGGCCAGCCAACTATACTTTTTTCATGGAAAGAACCCCAAGTTATCTTTAAACCCAAAGGTCAGACCGTCACAGAGCTAAACTCTTCTTCTTTTTCTGTGTAGTAAATGTTTTATTTTTTTCATTCTTATTTATTTATTTCTGTGTTCATGCTTTTGTCTTGGTATTGTCTTGGTGGTGGTAAAAATATATTAGAAAAACAGATTTACCAACATTATAAACAATTAACTGAAAATTTTATATTATATTATGATAAATCTTCCTGTCTCACTAGTTTCATGTAACTTTTTGTTAATATATATCATGTAAGACCCACAACGATTACCAGTGTGGCAAGGATTAGTGATGTTAAGCACATAGAGAAAGAATACGTCTAATGCGAATGAACAACGCTTTGTCTTTTCTCTTTGTTAATGTACTTTTGCAATCTATTATTTTGGATAACCAAATTTTGTCAACATTGTAGGGTCTTCATGTTTGATTCATTTGTTTGAGATGTCAAAAATGTTATGTTCAAGAAAAAATCACAAGAAATTTGTTTAAACATTCTAAATTATTATTGATTTATGAAAACTATAATACTTTCTTTTAGTAAAACTATTCCTTTTCAAATGCTAATTTGTAAAAGCATTCTTATTAAGAATACAACTTATTGTAAAGGATGATTTAATAGGATATATAACTCGGCAACCGCGACAGGCAACAAAATGCAGTCCCAAAATTTTCTGAAAAAGTAATTTTAGGTGTGATTCATGTCTTACCTGGATGATCCAACACACTGTGGAATACTTTTGCCACACATGACAACGGACTTTACAAACATTCAAGTATTTGACAAGCACTCGCGTATCGTAAAATATATACGAGATCATGCTACTATTTACTGCACCATCGACCGATGGGAATGCGTCGAAAATGGTTCATCCACCCCTAATACACCACAAAAGCAATAGAACAAGACCTATGTGGATCACCCAAAAGGATTGGCTCGATTCAATGTCCATTTCAACATTTGTTCAACTTAAACCTAAAAACATACAAAATGGAGAACGGAAGAGCGACAAAACATAGATACAAAAATGGCAATGGACAAAAGATAAATCGGACGATGAGAGCTCAACGGAAGTCTCACACTTCCATAATTTAAAGACGACTCTAGAAGAAAAAACACTGCAAAACATATATGTGAAATATTATTTCAGAATTATATGTCAAATAACAGCAATGATATATTTTAAATTTTGTGTCAAGTAACAGTTACGTATCTAATAAAACAATCTTTGTGTAACTTAAAAATAATAATTGTGATAATTGGAAAAAAAAATGAAAATACATATGAATTAAATAACAGGTTGAATCTTTTAAAACTAAGAAAGTACCACTTTCTTTAGATTTTATGGTTAAAAGAGTTAAATTTAGGGGGTAAGGTTAACTTATGGTTTAGTTTTAGGATTTAGGGTTTAAATTTTGAAAGATGGGGTTTAGATTTATACTACTTTGCATTAAAAATAGACTATTTTCTTAATTTCAATATAAATTTTAGATTTATTTCAAAATTATCAGCTTAAATTATATGCAATATGTATATTAATTTAGTAATTTTTTTATTATATATATATAAGTAAGGAAGACAAATGTTTTACAACATGAAAAGAGATAGTTTTGAAAGAAAGAAAAAAAGAGTAAAAGATTTAGGTTATTAAAAATATATATTATATTAAAATCCCAGAGAATAAAGTACTTTAGCTTAAAGAAAAGCTACTACCGTATGTGTGCTATCTCATAGAATGATAAATAAATCAGGACAATAGATAGAACAAATGTTTAACCTGTGCAAAAATAAAAAGCAAAGGAAAAGTAAAAGAAAAAGAAATAAAAGAGAGGAGCGGTAATAAAAAGTAGAGAGAAAGCTCAAAAAACAAAATAAAAACAATAACTTTGTTTTTTCTTTTTTATTTCTTTCTCTCTTAAATGCCATTTTCATTTCTCTTTTTTCTCTCTTTACCAATTTTTTTTTTTTTTGAAAAAGATTAAACCCATTTCGAAAAGATCACCTTCTCTTTCTTCTTCCTTTTTCGTCTCTATATAAATCCTTACTTCCTCATTTCCGTTGACAAAGCCAAACCTCTCTTACTCTCTCTCTCTCTCTCTCTCTCTCTCTCTCTCTCTCTCTCTCTCTCTCTCTTCTTCATCTTCCTCTATCTTTCATGGAAGCTCTTAGCTTTATGAAATTCTGGCTCAACAACAACACCAACGGCAAACCTCGCCGTGAAATCAGAATCTCAGAATCCGCCGTCGGAACCAAAACTGCATTGGAAAATCCACAATTAGAGCTCTGTGAAGGAGATGATTCCTTCTTCGAGCTCGAGATCTCTCTCTCTGATTTCTCCCTTAAAGCATCCAAAACCACTGAAGATACACAGAGACTTGAAACGACGACGTTCTCTGTCTCTAACAAAAGCAAAGTCCTTCCTTTCGTCGAACCTCAATCTCCGATCACTCTCCTTAAATCCGGTCAAAAGTTTCGTGTTTTCTCCTTCAAGAAATCAAAATCCGTCGACTCAGAAAAGTCAACGACGACGGAGAAGAAAGAAAACAACAACAGAATTCTTAACGTAAGGTTCAGAATCGACGACGAAACAAGCTTCAGAAAAACGACAAGCATTGCGAGATCACAGCAAACAGACGACACGGTGTTCGACGGCGACTCTGTTTCTTCCCCTGTTTCTTCGTCTTCTTCTTCTTCTTTTTCCTCCAAGAGATTCTTCAATATCATTAAGCCTTTATACACTAAAACCGCGAAGAAACAGAGCAGTAGTGGTGTATCTTCGTCGATTACTTCTCCGGCGAGAGAGAAACAGAGGAATAATATTCCTCGAAGTGTACGTAGACAACTTGGGAAGAGCCGGTCAGCTTCTGCGGCGATCGGAGTAATGTCTCCGGTGAGAAGAATTGATGAGTCTTTACAAGTGCAACAAGATGGGATTCAAAGTGCGATTCTTCACTGCAAGAAGTCGTTTCAAAGCTCCAGAGGTACGAAAAAAAACAGAGTCTTTCTCTGTAATTTCTCAATTTGACTATTGGCTTTTGTTCGATTTGATTTGGGTTTTTAGTAATGGGTTTTTTAAAAAAAAAATTCAGAATCTTCTATGTTATCGAGATCTACGAGTGAATCATCCTCAAGAGAGAAGCTCAGTACTTCGTCGTCTGAAGGTAAATTTATAAATTCTATAATTGGATGAATTTATTTTGTTTGAAGGTAATTAATCATGAAAATAATGCTAAATAAAAATTTTGTTTATGTATTTTATTTGTGTAGATTCGTATTTGTTTTCAAGGATTGTAAACGATTCAATGTCGGAGAAATCAATGGATAGCCTGACTTCAATTAAGGAGCAGCGGGAGAAGATTAGCGAATAGCGAATAGCGAATAGCGAATAGGGTTTAAATTTTAAAAAGTTTTAGAGAGAAAAAACAAAAAGAAATTAGATTGCAGGAATTTTAGTTATTTGTTATAATTATAGTTTAAAACGAGGATGGTGATGGCAAAACAGATAAATCTTGTTGCAGGAAGTGCCAGAGTATCAGATTAGTGAAGGGTCTTGTTTTGCCTTTTGTATAGTGATGTATCATTATGTGAATCCTGACACTTTGAGAATTGAAAAAATATAATAGTAAATATATATATTTATTACATATCTCTGTCGTCTTCGTTTGTCACACAGCTTACAACAATATGTCACAATAGTAAAATATGGCAAGTGAAAAAATATCTTACTACCAATTTTTTACACACAAAAAATAGTTAATTTGAGCATCTGATTTTGCTACCAAATACTTTGCTCTTAGGTTAAAAAGGAATGTTTAACTAAAAAATGCGTTCAGTATAATGTTATAAAACTCAAAATACAATTACTATGTGTTTTGGTGTAACCATAGGTGGTAGTCACATTTCTGTATGAAATTAGGATAGTAAAAAATTATTGAATTAGTCTGCAAAATCATTAAACTCGTAAGAAAATAATTACCAAAAATTAATAAATTATATTTATGCAATTTTTAATCAAATTAAAAAATAATCACATATATTTTGAAGTAAGCAAATATCCAAGCTCAAAGTTGAAATAGTCAGTTTCGTAGTCGTATACTTATCGGCTTATCCACATATCTCTCTATCACCGTGTGTATCCGAATTTGAGGTAAAACCAGTATCAACCTAAGGGTGTGATTGGTAAAAATGGAGTAATAAATAAATAAAAATGGATGAATTGAGAGTAAGAGAAAATAATAATTAGAGTAAGTGAAAGTAAATAAATAAATAAAAATAAAAAAAAATTTGATGTGATTTGTAGTTACTGAAAATAATTAATAAAAGTGTAATATTTTAATTGATTAAAACAAATGATATTTAAAAAAATAGAGATGGATTATTTCTCTCTCTAAGTTTTCCACTTAAATGTGGCTTACTTCATTTACTGTATAGATAGAAATAATCTTTTCACTATTTACTTTTTTTATATTTTTCACATGATTGGTTAATCAGCTGGCAGAGTAATTAATAATTACTCCACTTTTATTACTCTAAAAATGACATCCCGTCAAACCCTAAATTGAACTTCTCAAATAATTTTGTACATCCTAATAAATAGGCTATTTTAGAAATTGCAAGCAACTTTCTTGTTCTACTGAAAGTATTAGTAAAAAAGTCTTTAAAAGCTAAAGATTTAACTTAATGGAAAATTTCCTCACTTGCGCATTTGGAAGTGACTTGACAGTCACTGGTCCATTATTTTCTCATTTTCGCTGCTTTTATTTCTGCTATTTCACTTTCCAAGAATATATATATATATATATATGAAATCTGGCAGTCCTAATTTTTATTTTTTTTGATAAAGACAGTCCTAATTCATCATCCTGAACTATATATATATATATATCTTGTCTATATCTAATAGATAACCTCATCTCTTGAATCGATTGTTCAGTTTTATTTTGTCGCATACATCCTCGAGAAAAAAAAATTGGGATTAAAACAAAAGTTTGTATATCCAAATTTTTGCTTCGTTTGAAAGTTTCAGATTTTGGGCGGCAACAAATTAGGTAATGTGCAGCACGAAGAATGTTTTTATATTTGCTTTATCACTGATAAATTATCAGTTTATGTACAGTATGTTTGCCTGTGTGAACTATATTATATATAAGCTATTGATTAGACTTTGAGTGCTTCTTTTTTTTTTTTTTTTGTCATCGACTTTGAGTGCTTTGTCAACCGAATGTGTTAGAAAATGCATTCCTTTCTTGACTAGAATAATTTGTTTTTGGATTATATACATGAGTTAACAAAGGACCAAAACGAGTGACATAGTATTTATTTAAGGTTATTACAAAAGGCTTGCAAGTGAGAGTTTCCGATCCCACCACAACAACCGACCAGAGTCACCTAACAAAAGTCCGAACACAAACTTTAAAATGTTCAACAATCATAATTATATTTCTTCAAATGTAAACAAGAAAGTGTTCATCAGTAATAAAACGGGTGTAAAAACAGAGAACTGAGAACATGAGACGACCATAATTTACGAGATTTGACAATGTGTCTAGTTACCAAACCTTTTTTATTTATGATAATTACTTATTTTCCTTAAATCATATAATCTGCATAAACTGCACTGCGTGATACAGTATCATCATTCAGATCCATAAAAGCAAAACTATTGATCAACATACTGATCTTCACAAGAGAATCAAACACTCGACAAACCTTATGTTTTGGTTTTAGAAGCTTCGGATATTTTTCACTCAAATTTTCGGTTAACAATAAGAAATATTACTCCCTGCATTTCAAAATAGATAGATGATGTTTTGAATAAAAAGATACTGCTTAAAAATATTAACTTTGACATCTTAAATTACCAAAACATCATTTATGGAAAGAACAATTAATCAAAAAATATTTGTTTGAAATAAGATTAACAGATTTTATTTAAAATTGTCTATTGTAATTGATAAGTTCTTTTGATTATGTACTTTTATAATCAAGGGAATAAAATTGTATTATAGTATGAAAAAATCAATTCAAAACAAAAAAAATCTAAAACATCATGGATTTTGACATAGAGGAAGTACATCAGAATATGTATTTGATATTTGAGTATAAAACTAAATCCTAACTATAATTATTGGATAGTAATAAATCATATTCATTAAAAAACAAATATCTTTAAAAATACTATAAATTAATTATTCATCCAGAAAATTAAAAAAATCGAATAACTTGACCGTAAATTAAGAAATCAGATAACTCGATCGAAATTACAAATCAAAATATAAAAATATGTGAATAAACATCAATATTTAAATTATAATATTTATCATTATTATTAAATATATTCATCAATCCTGATAAAAGTATAATCTCCACACGGATGGTCTTGCGATCATCTTACCCGTTCTTACATTAAATTATGAAATTAGTTTTACTTTTACATCTATATACATCACATATTTGTAATCATTATTTTTATAAAAATTTAATATAATTTTTTACAATATTTTTGTCTCCTTACTTTTATCAAATTTATCTAAAAACAGCAAAATATAAATAGAATGAGTTTTTACAGAGACCACGTGCTCTTCAATGCACATGCTCAAAAGAAAAGCGTAAGAAGGCTCGCACAAAAAAAAAGGTAGAGCCACGAGACGAGCCGATCTGCTTTGTTATAACCGAACCGGTCAAAGCTAAAAGACCGAGATGATGGCCTTGGTCAAAACTCCATTTTCATAATAAGATTATAATATCATCGATCTGTTAACTAATTTTGTAACAAGTAGGCGAATATTAAATGTGGATTTGAATTTTCAACAAGAGTTATCACATTTATTTCCAACTAGTGTGAGAGAGAGATGCTTGTAGTGAAACACATCATTAAAGAAACATCTTTACGCGTTACATATTTTTTTGCAATTTCTCCACTTCAATTTGGCGTTCGTTACAAGCTCTACATCGTGTCCTCTAATTCCTCCACTCATTTTATAGTATTTTTTTCTCGCCTCGTTACTTTAATTTCATTTTTTTGGGAAGTTATATTTCACATATCAATCGTTCAAGTTACAAGGAAATTGCTTCATGTAGCACCATGTTAACTTCAGAAACATGTCAATAATTTGTCAATATTAAGTAGTAGTATATGTTTATCTTTCTTTATGTATTATCATTTCGCCCGACTGAAAAGTGTTGAGTCTAAAGTCTAGGCAGAGATGATAACCACTCAAATGAATATTTGACCTACTTCTCTCTCTTGTGGAGGATTTCCAGATCTTATTAATATTCACGTCATCTTTTGGGTTCTCAAGTCGCAGTTCGATGGACTAAACCGTAAAAATCAATTGATTCAGTTACCAGAAAAAGACAATTCACTGATCTCGACACAATAATTAAGCCGTGAAGACTACTACTCGTTTATCTGCATTTTCCTTAGGATATTAAAAATTTCAGTTCCAACACTTGTAACTAACCAAAGGGTACTCTGGTAGCACTACAAAAGACTTGGTTTTCTTGTGTCTTAGATTCAGTTCTCTTTTGATAAGGAAGGTTAATTTTTAACTTGAAATATTTTAAATTTTGATTTTGGATATCGGAAGAGATTATAAGTTGAAGATCCACAACTTTGAAAAAAGAAAAAGAAAAAAAAACACATAGATAAATTGTCGAATGATATCCTGATTACTAATATCTATATATTGGGTCTCTAATTTAAAAATTCTTTTTAGTAACACATCAAAAATATGCTTAATAAAATTCTTTTACAAAAGAGTTACAAATTATTTGTAGACAATGCATAATTTCCTTATATCTACGTTAGCATAATAAGTGATACACACAGTAAGAACAAAAATATATCGAATGAATAATAAATAGAATAAAGTTTAAATGATGTTTTAAAATATATAACAACTATAACCCTTTTATCAAAAAAAAATATATAACCACTAATAAAATTCAATATTTTTTGTCAATAACATACATTAAATAGATTTGAATTTGGATGGTGGCATAACCACTATAATAACACAAATTACTATATCTTATCTTAATTTTATCATGTCAAAAAATATTAAATTTTATCATAATTTAATTAAATACTTTTAGGATTTCAGGTAAACATTCACGCAGTTTAAAAACTAAGCCATGGTAACCGCACAAATAACTACGAAGGCTAATGTAATACGTAATTAGATACAAAGCCCATTGCAACGAACATGGACCATAATCTTACATAGTAGTTGAAAAATAATGATTCATGTAGGGCGGAAACAGAATCGGTCCAGTGCGGAAATAGAAAGTTTTATAGGGGTCAAAATATAAAAAAATTTGATTTTACAGGAGTCAAAATGTTAATTTAGCTGTAATTAATATACTTTTATAGTAAAAATTCACCAAAAAGTCACTAATTTTAAAAAATTTATGGGTGTCATATGACCCCTATAATCATTTACTAGCTCCGCCCCTGAATCGGCCACGAAGATCCTTATTCCTTAATACGCATAGATGTGTTTTATCCAAAAATCAAGTCATTTACTCATTTAAGGTTAGATCAATCATGTAGCAATCGGTCAACCATATGAGAGACTAAGCAATAGTTACTTGGAAAATAAATGATTGTTTTTCATAATTTTTATTTTAATGCTTTTTATCCGACGTATTATATGACCATGTACAAAAAGAGTCGAGAAGATTATAAGTTCCAGTACTACAAAAAACAAACATTTAATATAATTTTGTCTCCTCTACGAGGAAATTATGAGCTTATTTCAGAATTTCTTGGTTTAAAAGACCGAAATTATGATGCTATCATGATATTTACTATCTGTATATGAATTCAGCAAAACCGTTTAGTACATGTTTGCAGCATGTTCTCCACTGTTCTTATATAGTCTACTCTGATTGTTTGTTCCGTCTTATATATGAAACTGAAAGAAGTTATACCAGAAAGCTCATGAAATACTGTATTGGTTCAAACTTTTATAGATGCCTTTTGTTAACTAAAAACTAAATACATAATCGAGAGAAATATATCATAACTCCGACCAATATAATGATTAGAATATATAGTAAATGACTAAACTGTGATCAAAAATAGATTAAATGACTATATTTTTTTTTTGTAAAATACTTTCAAGTGAGTAAAGATTTTACAGTTTTACTCACCCAAAATTCATATTTTTTTCGATGTCTTGCTATTTTTTAATACGCTATTCTTACACACTGTTTATTATTATGCATATTATTTGTTAAAATCAACCACAAACTTTTTTTGTTTTTTATTTATAGTTTCTCACTCATATTATTGCTAATTATGAGCCGATCTTTAGTCATTTACCTAATTAACTCTATTATAAAATATAAATCACAAGAATACTATCATGTGTTTGTAATTGTATGACATTATTTCCACGATCATGTGATTGTTTCAAACAAAATTTTCGCGCTTTCGTTTACATTTGAACAAAATTTGATTTTTTTTCTTCTTCAAAATTTAGGAATATATTCATTTCACTCACAAAAAAAGTTTTGCAAAATGAAAAAGCAAATGGGAAATTTTTTCGCCTTAATTACGTCTATACATTAACAGATGAATCTTGCTTGAAATGCATTTTATTTGAATGTAAGTGAAACACACAAACAAACAATCAGGATCTAATGTATATTTTTATTTAGTAGACATGAACTTAAGTTATATTACTCCTAATAATAACACGAGTTTATCTGTCTTGAGATGCTTCCGAAGTACTAGTGTCGAGCATAAAACAAACTCAACGCGTGAAATGGATCAGTCTCATAACATTCTGTGCAAGAATCATAATAGAAGATTCGCTCGAAACTCAAAAAATAAATAACGAACACTTCATTCCTCTTTTGTTAAAAACAAATAATCATCACTACCATGTCAACTACTACAGAAATAAATAATCATCACTATCAATATCATGTCGAGAACATCCATCTCACAAGGAAGCAAGGAGCAATCGACGCCGGAGAACCATACACGTGGTCAGGTTCAAGGGCCCACAAGAGGAAGAATTCGTTGAACCTTAGAAGTGACACGACTCCGTTTCTAGTACATAGAAGTATAGACCAAAAGGAACTTTAAATCTTGTTTAGTTTGAGTTTTAGTTTCATATGACTTAAATAGATTTGGTTGTCCCCTCTTCTTAGATTTTCTTTAGAAGCTAATGTGGGGCCCATGTCTCCGACCAATCTAGCTTAATAGCGTTTTCAAGTCTGTTTGTCCCGCGAAAAAATCAATCTGTCTATTTATGTATATACACAATGCATTAATCATAACATATTGCAATATGAATTATCTGTATTTAGACATATATTTGATCGATAGACGACAGTTATAACTAAAAATAACGAAGATGGTAGTTTGGGTTATTTTACATTACTCGAGGTCTCTATGCTTATCATGAGATTTTGAATGCATTGCACGTGACAGTTTTTGATTAAGATCATATCTTATTATATCTAATCATGAACTAATTTGATTAATTTCTATTATAAACGATGATCAATCCATCAAAATTTATTGCAGCATATGCAATTATGATAAAACGTTCTTTAAACATTTCTACTATGTGCAATTTTCCCCGCAACACTCTAATCCTTGACTTACGATTTTACATGTACTATATCTACAATGGAAAACACTCTTTCTAATATGCAAGAGCAACACCACGACATATGATTTTGCATGCACCACTTTAAAATTTTTGACCATCTTATATCTAATAATCCGCTACAAATACCCTTTTTAGGATTAGTACTCCATATTTGGTATACAAACTTTTAAATCTGTAACCATAAACCCAAAAAGTTCTAAGGGATTGAAGTTTTATATATTAAAATAATCAACCACTAATGAGGGAAACAAAAAACAATGTGAAAATTTTCAAAAACTTGTGAAATTTTAGAAAACTGATAAAATTTTGTTATATTATTGGAAGATATATTTATATTATAAAAAATATTTCCATATATGTTCATAAAACATATGAATACAATATTCATTTTTATAAAAATATATCCAATTTTTGAACTCTTGTGAAAAAATTTCAAAAGCTTTCAGATTTTTTTTTAATCGCAAATTTCCAGTAGTCTTAACATTTGTTTTGCTTTGTATAACTACGTGATAAACAGCACCAATACACCATAATGTACAAGGCAATTAAGGATAATTGTTTTATAAATGCGGCTTATTTGGCTCAAACCATATAACAAAATAACGGTTTTGAAATGGATATCATATTAAAGACAACATATATACACGAGTGTAACTGCTTATGCGTGTTGAAAAGTAGTACGTAGTAACTCATTATCTGACAAACATCATTAGTATGAAACAAATATCATGAAAATTATTTGACAAACAAGAAACAAATTAAATTATGAAAACATAAGTAGATTAATAGGAAGAGTAAATCCATGAAATCAATAATATGGAATCATGTCCAAGTCGGAGATTGCAAGTAGAAATGAATCATAATTCATAAAATAAACTAAACTAATCAAACCATGTTCAAGGAAACCTCGGAGATTGCAGTTTGAAATAAATCATAATTCATACAATAAACTAAATTAATAAAATCAGTGTTTTGCCTTTGTCTCCCTGCAACGAACATCATTTTTGTCAACAAAACTATCATCTATACTTAGGGAATATGTGTTTTAGGTGATAGACCGAGGGTCATCGTACGCTTAGCGATTACCGTTTTTTGAACATTGACCTTTTTGCATCGTGTATTTATTTACTGGGCTATATATGAATTTCATACAGCCCATAATGTATAGGCCTATGTAACATTTCCATCTTTTGTATTGGGCCTCGTAACCTATGTTCTCTATTTATTTCACATAAGCGAATAAAGTTTACTTGCATATGCATAACCTATATATTTTAAAAATCGGAAATTATAAAACATATTATATTATGACAAGTTGATATAATTTCTTTTATCAAAAATAAACTTTATTAAATTGAAATAAACACTTTTATACATTTGCATTACGATTTTTGGTTTAGTAATTAAAAAATTGTAGCAATGTTGGTCACAAAATTCAAAGTTTTGCAAGATTTAGAAGGAAAAATGTGGTACCTGCGATAACTAAATATACATACATATATATATATATAAGCTTTAATTTTTTTTCCACGTTTATTTCTATCAGTTTTTAGGTATACAAAAGTCATGTATGGCATCTGATAATTATTACAAATAGATGATCAAATACATTTGTTTTCTTTCTTCTATTATCAAAGACATTCATTATTTTACAATACATACATCATTTTCCCCTAACCGTCATACTCAAATTCATAGTTGACAAAAAAAATCATACTCAAATTCAGTATATAAAAACTGAAACAATTCTACGATCGTGGAAATTTTGTTCTTTTACTAATGTAAACCACTGCAACTAAGGTATACTAATCGATGTTTACCAAAATGGTCTCGGCAGATTTACACTATTTTTATAGTAACAAAGGCTTGAATAAGGACGATTGAGGTAGTGAACTTGCACTATTTTATATGTAGAATCATATAAACACGTTTACTTAATAAATGATCACCAGTGAACTTTTTGTTTTAACAAGATATCAAATTACTGAAAACCAAAAGTAAACCTGTTGACACTGAAAACAAATAACAGCTTATCAATTAAACGTATTAACAAAATATTCTGATGTGCGTGCCAAATTAAAACAGGGTTCACGGATTGGAAAATAATAATAGAGGAGAAGTGTGAAGAAAACAGTAGGCCCGTGACCTTATTACAATCCGTTCTTCTTTGTTTTCTTCTTCTATGCTTCACATCATTAATCACTGTAAATGGGGATATATGCCACTGAAAACAAGTAACTGTAGAAATTGATTTTATGGGGGACATAATTAAAATTAGTTAAATAATTATAACTAGAATTGCAAATAATAAGAGGGACTATATTGAAAATATAAAGAATTTACCTGAAACTTTTGAAATTAACCCGGGGCAACTGCTCCCTCTCGGACAATATATATATGCGGCCCAGTGGCATATATCCCCTTATATTTTACTCATATTTATTAAGGGTATTCATGGCTGCTAGCATATGATATGATATAAGTATATATTATTGTTCAAGTTTTTACGTCCACATCTTTCAACTTTTAAATCGTTCTTTGGCTTTTATTCCTCCGTTTTTTTCTATGTCAAGTTTTTTGGATCTATTCATACTTATTGTTCTGCCAATTCTTTGGATATATCGCTAATTTTTTTTTCATTTCTGTTTGCAACTAAATATATTTTTAAAAAATCGGTAACTTCATTTATTTTTCGGAGAGAATGTCTAAAAGCTGTTGAATGTTTTTTTGGTGTAACATTCCGATTTCTGTTATACGGTGGTGTATAAAAAACATTTAAAAGATTTGATTTAGTTATTTATGTCATCAAAAGTGCATTTACATGTTCTATTATTTGTCGAGAAAGAACCTTAGAGTTATACCTAGTTGAGCTGGAGTAGTATTATGATGGATGACTTATCAAGAAATCATTTATAACATTGTGTGAGTAAAGCCAAAATAAGTAACCAAATCAAAATTTTTAAATGTTTTTCATGCACCACTATATACTATAAATATAGATAATACATTGGGTACAAAAATAAAATAGTTATCTATTATTATATGATTATTATGTTTTTCAAACAACTTTATATGAATAGTCATTACAAATACATCCAATAAACTAAAACGATATAGAAAACTAATATAGCATAACATGGACTAAATAAATGATATATATAAGATATCTTGAATTCTTGTGGTATATTGACACGAACTTTATACTAGTAAGAATATTTTTTAACACCATAAAAGTTGGTTTAAGACTTTTGGATCGACGAGTTGTATCTCTTCTAAAGTTTCATTTAATTATGTGTCTCAATGAAACTTCAACTTCGGGGTATAGTTACACAAAGAAGTTTTGAAAGAGTAAATCTCTATCCAAAGTTTCAATTAATTCTATGTCCCCGTAAAACTTTAGCCTCGAGACGTAGCTACACCACAAAATTTTGACGGATTAAATCTCCACACAAAGTTTAATTTCAGGTTATTTTTTCATTGTCGCTAATAAATAACGATTTTCGTTTACTCTGACACTAAAAAAAATTAAATTCGAAACCCAAATGTTTATCACTACCAAACATTTTATATCAAGGATTTTAACAAAAAACTTAAAACCACATGGACGAAAAAAGAAGAAGAATAGAAGTGAGAAAAACTAAGTATTATAATGACAATTAGATAATGACTTTAGTGTTATTATTTTTAAGAAATTGAATACTTACAATTGAAATGTCAACAAGGAACTATGGTTATTTGAATCTCTTACCTCATCACAATCTTTGATCAAAATTTTCTCAATCGAATAAACATATGCAAAGAAATCTCTATCTCCATGTTTTTTGTTTTGTGGTGTTTTATTTATGTCCCCTAGATTATTAGTTAATTTTATTTTAATTTTGTTTAATGTCAGACTAAACTAAAAATCTTTATTCATTAATGAAAGTGAATATATATAATTCGAAATTAAAGTTTGTTTAGGGATTTACTCGGTCAAAGTTATATGGTGTAGATATGTCCCGAGGTTAAAGTTTTACGGGGACAAAAACTTAATTGACACTTTATGTGAAAATTTACTCCGTCAAAAGTTTTTTGGTGTAACTAGTTACACGTCCCGATATTAAAATTTTACGATGACAGACATTTAATTAAATCTTTGGGTGGAGATACAACTTGTTGATCCAAATTTTTTTGTTGTAACTAGAAAATATGTCTTGGGGAGTGGTTTCACTCAAATGGTTCTCTTCGAAATTCGATTTCAAATAGTCGTGTTTTAATAGGATTTAGCTATAGATCAACGCTTAACGCTTGTCCACCCAACCGTCCAAAAAGAAAAAAGGGTCTCATGAAACTCGATGTTCAGAATAAACACAAAAGACTGCAAAAATCCAAAACTATACTTAAAAAAAAAGTAAACCATTTAAAGTGAAATTGGAAAAAAAAAAAGAAAAACTAAAAATGTAAAGTTTTTGGTTAACAACATTAAACTCCAAAATACATCATCGCTAAAGCAAATTAAAACTTATTATTAAAATCTCCTTGACTACACTGTTCAAGTAACTCTTTAACTCTTACAAGTTAGAACCGTATGGAAAATCCTTCCCCGCCTCTGCCGCCTCCGCCGGAGACGGCGGCCTACACACTAACCACCTCTTCAGTCTCCTACGTCAAGCCCAAAACCTCTCTATCTCTCCTCCGCTGCTCGGCGACTGAGCCACCCTCCTATATCCTCCGCAACATCACTCTCACCGCTCATCCAACCGAGATCCTCGCCGTCGTTGGCCCTTCCGGCGCCGGAAAATCTACTCTCCTCGACATTCTCGCCTCCAAAACCTCCCCAACCTCTGGCTCAATCCTCCTTAACTCCATTCCCATTAACCCTTCTTCTTATCGGAAAATCTCCTCTTACGTTCCCCAACACGACTCTTTCTTCCCTCTCCTCACCGTCTCTGAAACCTTCTCCTTCGCCGCTCGTCTCTTACTCCCAAACCCATCAAATGTCTCTCAAACCGTAACCTCTCTTCTCTCAGAACTTAACCTAACACATCTTTCCGATACAAGACTCGCTCAGGGCTTATCCGGTGGCGAAAGAAGAAGAGTCTCTATAGGTTTAAGCCTCCTTCACGACCCTTTCTTTCTCCTCCTCGACGAACCCACTTCTGGTTTAGACAGTAAATCTGCTTTTGACGTCGTTCACATCCTCAAATCCATCGCTGTGTCAAGACAACGGACCGTGATCTTGTCCATTCACCAACCTAGCTTCAAGATTATCTCTATCATCGATCGCTTGTTACTTCTTTCGAAAGGAACTGTTGCATACAATGGAAGTCTTGACTCCCTCGAAGGTTTCCTGCTGTCCAAGGGATTCACCGTCCCTCCCCAGCTCAATTCTCTCGAATACACCATGGAAATACTTCAAGAACTCCGAGAATCCGATGGAAACACTGACGTTATCCCTCTCCCTTTGACCGAAAACAACAAACAGAGAGAAAAACAGAGTATTGTTCGATATAGAACATCAAGAATCACCGAGATAAGCCTTCTTTCGAGAAGATTCTGGAAGATCATTTACCGGACAAAACAGCTGCTTCTGACCAATGCATTGGAGGCCCTTTTAGTTGGTCTTGTCCTAGGTATTATCTACATCAACATCGGAATCGGCAAAGCAGGAATCGAAAAAAGATTCGGCCTTTTTGCCTTCACGCTCACATTCCTCCTATCTTCAACAACAGAAACTCTTCCGATCTTCATCAATGAGCGTCCAATTCTTCTCAGAGAGACTTCGAGTCGTGTTTACAGACTCTCATCTCACATTCTCGCCAACACATTTGTTTTCTTGCCCTACTTGTTCGTTATCTCAATCATTTACTCTGCTTCAGTCTATTTACTCGTTGGTCTCTGCCCTACTTGGCAAGCTTTTGGGTACTTTGTTCTCGTGATATGGATCATTCTCCTAATGGCGAACTCTTTCGTTCTGTTCTTGAGCTCTCTTGCCCCAAATTACATTGCGGGAACTTCTCTTGTGACGGTTCTTCTCGCTGCTTTCTTCTTGTTCTCAGGTTACTTCATTTCCAAGGAGAGTCTTCCCAAGTACTGGATTTTCATGTACTTCATCTCAATGTATAAGTATGCGTTGGAAGTGCTTCTTATAAACGAGTACTCGTGCTTGGCCTCCAAGTGTTTGGTCTGGTTAGAGGAAGCTCAAACGAAGATCTGCGTGGTTACTGGAGGTGACGTGTTGAAGAAGAAAGGACTTAATGCGAAACAAAGGTGGTTTAATCTTTATGTTTTGTTAGGGTTCTTCGTACTTTATCGTGTGTTGTGTTTTCTTGCTCTCCTTAGAAGGGTTTCGGGTTCCAAAAGATGACCACTTTCTTTTCTTTTTTCTTCATTACTTTTTTTTTGGTAAATTTATTAATTTCTTCATTACTGATGAAGCTAAGTTCCGTATCGATCCATAATCTCATGGAACTATTATAGTCTCTTTAGTAAAAAATCGAATTCGATATCAATAATTCAAGATATATTCCTCTCTCGATGTTAACTAGGTGTTTGCTATGTGGAGACATTTCACATACGTGATATGAGAGGTCATATTCAAGGTTTCGTAGACCTATCAAGTGTCGAGTTACAATTTTTTCAAAATCGTTTCTTAGAATGATCTTAGGATCTAATTTTCAGATTAATCTTTGGATGCAAAAGGTAAGAAGGAGAAAAAAACGTCAATAGTCTGACGTGGACACGGTTTATTCTCTATTTAACAAGAAAACGAAATAAGTAACCCACCAACATTAGTTTAATTACTAGTTCTAACAAAGTGGTGTTTGTAATAAAAAAATAAATACATGTTTTTTCATGGCATGTGTTTATGCGATTGATTGATAGATTGTCATTATATACATTTAATCAATGTGCTATTTATATGGAGGCTGCATATCATGAGCTTAGTCGTCTATATAAATAAATGATCCAAATAAAATAGTAATTTTTTGTAGTGAAACTAAATCGAATAAAAATGTGAGACTAGGATTTAGGTGGTGGCAATGTAGATAAATTATGGCATATAAGATTCGCTTTGGTTAACTTGTAGCATGGAGACAAACCTTGGTCTTCACGGGTCTCCATCTTCTTCTCTTTTAAAAAAGAAAACACCATGCCATTTCGCATTCTAATTTTACGAACAAAATAAAAACATATTCGATCAAGACATATACTATTTCTGTCTTATAATTTAGGCCCAAATGCGGTAGTGAGCAAGTGAGTTAGAATTCTAAGAACACCCGAATTTGACGTTAGAAAATATATAGAAACTAGATCACCCGAATTCGTGATTTAGTGGTGGTTGAATTTTTCAAGTAAACTTTTTCCTAAAAATTTGTTATTTTAAAAGTACGAATTTTTCATTTTGGTCACGTTGTCATCAAGAATGAAATGCTGCTTTTTTTCTTGTTTGTTTCCTTGAAGTTTAGTTCCAAGTGGAAGAGTAGTGATGATTAAAATGTACACGCAAATATAGAGACATAAATGCATATAAATATGTGATATTATATATATAATATAGTGTTCAGGGACTTGTTTGTTGTCTACTCGCCCGTGAACGCCTTTTCGCTGCATTCCATTGTTACCAAACATTTTTTTGTCGTTAACGAGTCTTCGAATAGCTTAACTGGGTCTGTCAAAAATAAAAGAAAGATGTATTCAAACATGGTTAGCTTAACCGATTAAATGGATGTTATTTCCGATTAGTGACTCCATATTTTGGGGTTAGAGTGTAATTTTTATGGTTATTAGACCATGAAAATATTGAGTAGCCATTAGGGATTTAATTTACTTGTGTATTTTGGACATAAATTGTAAAAGCTAGAGTGCTAACGCTATGCCAAAAGGTTGGATTCTCTAATTTTCAATGTTTTCATATTTATTATCTTCTTATTTCTGTAGATTCATTCATTTGAACTTTGCATTAGAAAGTTGCGATTTTTACATTCTAGATATTTGTCCACTTGTGGTTTTCGTGTAGTTTAAACTATATATTGGAGGAACCGGAAGTTTAGAGGATCAAGAATATATATGAGATATAATTGAATATGTATTGATATTATTATCAAGATATGTATATATCTAGTTAAGGAAAATAGATTGGTTCGGTTTGGTATTCTCGTCTCTATATTAACATATGTAAACACTACTATATTTCTATGAGAGTAAATATTAAATCTTCCCATCTATAAGCTCTCATCTCTTTAACACTACATAACTTCTAGGACCCCATTTGGGCAATATAAATGCATAATCCAATATCAGATAAATGTTTTTATTTTTGATACAAATTGTATGAACCTGATCATGATGATGTTCGCACTTGCTTAGTGGCTAGCGTTCTCATCACTCATGGATTCTTTCTCATCTTTAAAGTTGACAAGTTGTTGTTGTCCGATTTCGAAATCTCTTTTATTTTCATGCTTTGAAGTTTGAATAATCCAGCCGACTATTTGGCTCGTAATACTCGATTACATGGAATTAATTTCTCTTGTGTATGTAATATTTGTACTCTGAACTGACTCAATGTTTTTTGGCAAAAGTTTTTCGCAAATCAACCACGAGTTAAACATCTAAATCAAAGTCCAGAAGTCTAAATAGTCGAAACAAAATTTTAAACTCTTGTTTATATCATTTCTGAAGGTTCTCTTGAAACGAGAACTAATCTTTGTCTGGTTGTGGGTGCTTTTGTCAGAATCTCAAGTTATGTGGATGCGGCGTAGTTGAGGGTATCTTTATCAATGGTATTTCATGGGAGTCTCTTACATTTATAAAAGATTCTCTTTAGCTTTGATATTGAACCAAACTTTTCTACGCCAGTGTATAATTTTATATAAACTAGCTGATTTATTGAACCTAACTTTTCTACCTCAGCGTATAATTTTATATAAATCTATTTGAACTCATATGTTTTTTCTATAATATTTTAGTTTCAATAATTAAATAAAAATTATTTAATTAATAAAATATTTTTTTAAAGTTTATACTATAAAAATAGTGTATAATTTTACATAGCTTTTTTCAATTTATTCGTTTGATGAATCTTCACGTAAAAAAGTATTAATTTTGACCCAAAAAAGGATTATTAATTATTTGTTGTAAAAAAGTATTATCAAGTACTTGTACTTGTTTCCCTCCAACTAAGAGTCGTATTTGTGGTGTCCAAGGCAAATGTCAACAGCGATGTGAACATCAAAGGTTCGACCTTTGAAAGTTTGATGCACAAGAACGACGAGCAAAGTAGCAGCTTCTGCATTTCTCTCTCGTACTAACGAACTTGGTAATCTTCAACAATCATGTATTTGGATTCTCTCCTTTTGCGAATCGAATTCATCGCGCACTGGTTTACACATCCACTGTCCTGTGGTTTTGAAGACTTCTCTTGTTGATTTATACTCGAGGTTCTCTAAAATGGAAGATTCTGCGAGGGTATTGAAATCGACTCGAGAACAGGATGAGGTTCTTTGGACAACTGTGGTTTCAGGGTTTGTAAGAAACTTGAGAGCCAAGGAAGCTATTGGTACGTTTCTTGAGATGCGAGGTTTGGGTATGCAACCAAATAACTTCTCATACTCTGCAATCTTGAGCTTGTGTTCCTCTGTCCGGATGCTGGATTTAGGGAAGCAGATTCACTCACAGACAATTAAGGTCGGCTTGGAGGAGAGCACTGACGTCGGAAATGCACTTGTAGATATGTATATGAAGTGCTCGGCATCAGAAGTAGAAGCTTGGAGAGTCTTCAGATCAATGATCTCACCTAACGTTGTCTCTTGGACAACGTTAATCTTAGGTCTTGTTGATCATGGGTTTGAGCAAGATTGTTATGGACTGTTAATGGAGATGGTAACACAACAGGTAGAACCCAATGCTGCTCTCTATCTGGTGTTCTCCGAGCCTGCCGCAAATTGAAATCTCTAAGACGGGTATTAGAGATTCATGGATATCTACTCAGAAGACACATGGATGGTGAAATAATAGTAGGGAATTCACTCGTCGATGCATAGCCAGGTCGAGTAAGGTGGATTATGCCTGGAACCTGGCTAGGTCAATGGACAGGAGAGATATTATAATGTACACGAGCTTTGTAAACGACTCTTAACGAGTTGGGGAAGCATGAAATGGCACTAAGTATTATCAGTCACATGTGTGCAGATGGAATCTGAATGGATCAGTTTAGCTTACCCGGGTTTATCTCAGCTTCAGCCAACTTGGGCGCTCTTGAAACTGGGAAACATCTTCATTGTTACTCCGTGAAATCCGGATTTTTTGGCACGGTTTCGGTTTTGAATAGCCTAGTTGACATGTACAGTAAATGCAGTAGCTTGGAAGATGAAAGAAAGCTTTTGAAGAAATAGCTACGCCTGATGTGGTTTCTTGGAACGGGTTGGTATCTGGTTTGCAATCAAACGGTTGTATTTCATCAGCTCTATCTGCATTTGAGGAGATGAGGATGAAAGGAACCGAGCTGGATTCAGTAACATTTCTGATATTGCTCTCCGCTTGTAGTAACGGAAGATTGACTGAAATGGGTCTCGAGTATTTCCGAGCAATGAAGGAGATTCAGAACATTGAGCCACAGATAGAACACTATGTTCATCTAGTTGGTATCTAAGGTCGTGCTGGACGGCTAGAGGAAGCAACGGATTCTGGAATACACCAAGGGTCCCATTCTGCAAATGCAAACATAATGCATTAAGACTCCATAGTGAAGAACGTGTTGTAAAATGGGAAAACTCAGAATAATCAAACCAAAATTCCAGACTGTTGAAAGTCTGATCAGTAGCACATTACGACCAAAGAATGTGATAAAGTTCAGAAAATAGCTACTTCTACAAACAACAGCTACATTTCAAAAGAACAAGAAATAAGATCCCTGAAACCTCACTCAAAGGATCATGTAATTAGAAAGAGAGTTTTCATAAGCATGAACACTAATATAAACAGCTAACTGTAAACCAAGAACACTGATTAAGAGAGCGCTCTAAACCACACTTATGTAACACTCAAGCAAGAACCGTTCCAAAGTTAAGTGAACTATACAAACTTTCACTTATCACCTAAGCTAGCAAATAATACAAAAAGCTTGAATTTTGAAATTGACCATTAACACATTGTTTGTTTCCACTAATTTGATAGCCAATAAAAGAGTCACCTTTGCGATGCTCAGTGTTCAGTTTTTTTTTCTTTGTTACTTAACGAACCCCAAAGCCTCAAGATTCAAAATTTCAGATTCTCATTGTCCAAAAACATTTCTTGGAAACAAATCAGTATATAGTCCAATTTTTCATAATGTGTTCCCTAACCAGAAATGAAAAACAAAATCTAATCATAAAATTTACCTTTCACTGGTTCATTCACAAAACCGAATCTAAAATGTCAGATGAATCGTATAGTCGAAGAAAATTACGAACCGATCATTTTCCCAATGAGTGTGAGCTCATCTCGTGCCTCTTCAATGATCTCTTCGACCTGACCACAACCAAGCCGCTTCTCAATCACCTCCCAATCTTCTTCTTCCTTGCACACATTGAGACGGTGGCGCGTGAATGGTTCCACCGCTTTACAGTATCCTTCATCCTCCGGCACAGTCTGGATCTCTTTTAGGGTTTTGCTGTATAGATCGATCAGCACCGCTCTTGCGTTCGGGACAACGTCAAGCCCGACGATCCCAGTCGTCTGCTTCACTTTAGCCAATAATGGCCATCCGATTGCCCGTAGAAACATCTCAACCGCTGGATCGGTCTCCTTTAACTCCGGCGAAAATCTCAGAAATGTTTGTTGTTTTACAGCGGCAACTCTCACTTTTCAGATGGAGAAGAAAAAAGAAAAACAAAAAGAGAATATGGATCGAGTTAATTGGGCCTTCTTATTAAAATAAATGGGCCGTAAAAGTAATTGATAGGCTTTGGTTACATAGCATTATTAAGCTATGACGTGGCAAAGAAATCTGAGGTGGCAATTGGGGGAAAAAATGTATTTTACAACCTCAACTTTACGTGATTTGCTAAATGTCAAATCGTCTAAGCAATGACGTGTCCTAAGCGTCGTTTTGCTAAGAAAAATTCAAATTTTTTTTGTTGCAAACAAGTTTTGAACCAAAAACCTCAAACATAATTTTAGCAAATCATAACCCAATTGATCCACGACCATCGTCATGGATCATAACCCAATCATAATTTTAGCAAATCATCGTCATATTTTATAACAACATTTTAATATATAAATCTTACTATGTCTGTGATTTTAAAATCCAACTCCAAAATTAAAATCAACCCAAATATAAACTCCACCAAATTGATTTTATGTGCATCATTAAGCAATTTAAAGAAATCCAGATCTTGACAACAAAAATGAAACCCAAATCCACAGTCAACTCATATTAAAGCTAAACTCAACCAAATTGATTAAAATTACAAAAATTACAAAAGAGACTCATGTTCGAGCTCTCGTTTCCCTCTGTTCTTCACTTTCGAAAATTTGTACAACTTTTATCTTCAATTTGTTAAATCTCTGATCTAAGTTTAGTTAATCAAGCTTAATTTAGGAGTTTTCACCTGAATTAAGATCTACACTTTAAAAAATTTCTTTTCCTTCCCCTTATAAATGAGCTTCGTCGGAGATGTTCAACTGGGTTTCAATGGAGAGCCTTTTATGGGAAAAGTCAACGAGACATATCATCTTTGCTTCGGCTCTGAGCTCACTCGTCTCTTCGCCGACACCGTCAAATTCTAACTTTCCCGGTGTTATAGTTCTGGGTTGATTTTTAGACAGAATCAATCACTAAAATTAGAAGCTACCGAAGAGAAGAAGAAGAAGAAGAAGAAAATGGCGGATTTGCTTTTGAGTTCCTCAGCACAGTCCTCTCTCCTTCACGACAGACCAATGCTTCTCCAACTCAACATCACCACTGCTTCACTGATCCGAAGTGTTAGATTCCTTAATTACAATGGTTTTCATCCTCTGGCGTTCGCATCCGGTCACCGACGACTTCCTAGAGTAGCTCCCTTTGATTCGACCAAGAAGATCACGACTATTACTGATAATTGCGTTGATTCTAGAGTCAAATCTGTTGAAGTTGATGAGCCTAGAATTGACGGCGGAGGTGGTGGTGGTGGTGGAGGCGGCGGCGGAAATGATGAAGGAGAAGGCGATGAGGAGGAGAGTGATGGGAAGAAGAATACGTCTCTTGGTTACGCATTTCTCGTTGGAGGTGAGATTCGAATCTCGGAGATTTGAACTCTAGGGTTTAGCTACTTCAATTTGTTGCCAAAGCTTTTCCCCATTTTCATACATAAACAATGGGATGCCTACTTTGACTACCCAATTTCAACATGTTTATAAATAAAAATATTGGTGTTATATGTAGTGATGTCTGTGGATCAATTGGTTAAAAAACAAGCGTTAAAACACGAGATTCGGTGGTAACAAATTCTAATTTCTTCTTTGTTCTCTTTCTTTCGGCTAAATGTGAGAATGTCACTTCAAAGAATCCATTGGTTTACACACTAAGAGTCACACTAGAGTTCAACCTAATCTTTTACAATTCTAATGCCAAGGTGAGTTTATCAATAACCAGAGGAAGCTGTTTATGGGAAGCAGTCCTGAGTAGTTCTCAAAGAAGTAGTACACACTCCATTGATTTATTACCTGGCATTGACACTCGGATGACCTTTGATTCTTCAAAGTTTCCATTTATGGACACTATGGTCCATATTAAGGATCATCTCATGAAGCATGTCAGTATCGATTATAATTCACTTTCTAGTAAAGTTTATTCTCCACCAGAAGAAATATTTCATGTTCCTGGTGCATCTTACGTGCTCACTGTTGAAGGAGGCCTAACCATGTATGTTTATGTTAACTATATCACTGCATCTGGCCAAGCTAAAGCGAACAACCAAGGCTCAGTTCATGGTCAAAATGTTGACACGGACGAATTCATTATTTATGATTTTTTGACACTCTGTTGACTGTATTAGTGGCATCGTGTATTGCAATTTCCTCGATGTCATTAGTTTTTGTATGTGTCGTTAAACTCGAAGAAATAATAAATTAGATATTTTATCGAGGAGATTAAACATTTGATTTTGTAAATCATAAAACTTAATCGATCTTTTCCATTTTTGCTTAAGAGAAAAAAAAAACACAATATTGGTATTAACTAAATTGATTTTTTTTTCAAATTAGTTCGAATTCAACTGTTCTTTATTATATTATTGTATTCTGAATATGTAATATTTTCAATGCGTGAGTTGGGATCATATTATACAATTTGGCCAACTCTTACGTTGGATATTTTTCTAAAAATGAAACAATTTTTTCCCTCAATTTGTTTTGATTTTTGGTACATTAAATGTTTGTTCGCTAAAGTAATAAGAAAACACTTTTATAACTAATAAGATAAGACGAGGGAGATTACAACTTGCATGCCCATCTTTCGTCATGAGAATCTGGAACGACCATAGTATATAATATTTATAAATTTCATTTAGAGAATTGTATTATCTAAATCGTCATTGCCTTATTCTAGTTATATCGATAACGACCCTACTTTACTTAATTCTCGTGAGATTAAAAGCCAGCAAAAACCGGAGTCGTAGCTTCCGGTCTGAACCGAATTAACTGACGTCTAGCTAAGCTACCTTACCACATGATTATTTTTTCAATTATTACACTAAACCGATGTTTTAATTATCTCGACATTAAATGAAAGCAAATGCGAGTATGATACGAATTTTATAAGCATGGTTGTCGCTGCCAATATATTTTTAATAGGCCCGGACATTAAATTAGCTAAATTATATTTTTCAAGATAAAATTACTTTGAGTCTGTTGCTATTTATTTGTTTGTTTCAGTATAAGTGTATACCTCTATTTTGTTTTGTTTTTTGTCAATCCATATTTACAAAATTTGTTGCTTTTTGATATCTATAGTTTCAAATTTAAACTCGAAAATATGATAAAACTATTGACGGAAAAAGCACTGATGGAAATCATGAAATAGGCAAAAAAGTAAAACGTAGATTTATACATTTGAAGTCAAGAAAAAGCTTTGGTATGTGCAATGTCAACTGACCATATTATTATTAGAGACTAATTTTCTTAATTTAGCTATCAATCTAAACGAATAATAGTTATGACTAGTCTTTCTTTCTCTATATATATATATATATTTTTTTTTAATAACACAATAAATGTCAAGTTTTAACAAAAATAATTACTAAAACTGACTTTTTTTCTTTCTTTTTTGTAAATTGAGATTATTTGTCTTCATCATCTACCACGTCTCCGGCGGATCCTGCGGACCAAGAGGGAAAATTTCCAGCGAAGAATAAATCATCTCGATCTCTCACCGCATAATTCGGTATTAAAAGATCATCCACGTCAGCATCTTCATCATCTTCTTCCTCCTCAACTTCATCTTCTTCTTCTTCGTCTTCCATGGTGACTTCTTGACTAATAATATCTTCATCTCCATTAGTTCCCTGAAATTCATCGTTTTCCTTCAACGGTGTAGTCGGAGAAAGATGATTCTCTTCTTTTACTGTATCCGATCGAGGAACGTTGTCACTCGATGAGTCTGGTTTAGGAATCGGGTTAACATGTTGAGATTTATTACGAGTACTACCGGCGAGAGAGTTCCGGTGAGTAGGACGAGGATGAGTGTGTTCTCCAGTGTAAGTAACAATGAAGATATTAGGATCTAAATTACTTCTTTCAACTTGTTTTCGAGCTAAACATCCTTTTGAGCTACTACATCTGTAGTAATTCCTGTTTTTATGTAAAAACTCGATTAATTATCACATTTTTCCCATAAAGAAAAAAAAAATAGGAAAAAAAAAAACTTGGATAAGGAGAGCCTTTGATGGGTTTTTGACCGTACTTACGCCATGCCCACATATCAGATGAAAGATTCTCTTGCGTTACATGACATATGGTTCTCTTTTGCTGATTTTTTCTGCTTAAGTAATAACAAAACAAAACATAAATAAAGAAAGAAACGTTAAATTAAGATAGGTTTTAATTAGTTTGGATCTAAAATTTTTTTATGATAGAATCGATGAACGAACCTTTTTCTAGATCGAAGAGGAGCCTGAGATTTTGTTTGAAGAAGTGGATGGCGTTGACCTCTGAAAACAAAGACAGAAGAAGAAGAAGTAGAATGTGGGAAAACCCGAACACTAAGAGGAGGTTTCTGATCTTGTGATTCAAGAAGCCCTTGTTCTTGTTTCATTAAGACATTATGAGCTGATGAAACTATAGGAGGAAGAGGAGGAGGAGAAGACCAGGTTGTAGTAGTAACGGGCAAAAAAGGTTTGCCAGAATCTTGTAACTCGTTGCAAGAAGAAGAAGACTCTTTGTCTCTGTCTCTGTCTCCATGGATGTGTGTAAACAGAGGAGGAGGAGAAGGAGGAGGATCTTGTTGTTGTTTACATTTTCCTCCGTTGTCTTCATGACCACCACAAGAAGTGGTGTTTAAACTCCCCGTGGAAACAGAAGAGCTACAGCTTCTAACGACGGCGAAGAGATCCGAATCCTCAGAGGACATGGTGTGATCTTGAATTCGTGGGTTTTTTAGGAAAGCTTCTTAGCTTTTTGATTCTGTTTGGTGAAGAGAGAGAGAGAGGAGACAAACTATGGCGTAAAGGACGGCGCTGACTGTTTCTTTGTCGAAAGAGAGAAAGAGAGCAGGGAAGGGTTGGGCAGTGTCCGAGAGGAATCGATGGGTGGGAGATGGAGCACTTGACTTGCTATTATTTTCAATTATTTATACATTTGACAACAACAAAAAAAGTTATAACGTTTGATGGGTTTTGATATCTTCTTTTTACATATTTATACTTTTTTTTTGCTAGTGTGTTTTTTAGACATACTTTCTACTATTTTGTTTAAGAAGTGCTGGTTTTCTTCTTTAACTTATTTGCAACCAAAATTTCAATGGGTTGTTGAAAAAAGGAAGATAATGCAAAATATGCCGTTAGAACTTAGAACTTATAAATGATAAAAAAAATTGTAGTAAGAGATAAAAATTTATGGTAGTGCTCAATATTAATATCAAAACAAAAAGAATAGATAATATGTATTAGCATGGTTGACAAAAAAAAATTAGATCATGGATCGTGGATCGTACACGACATTTGTCGTATCAAGAGACATATTTCATATCAAAGCAAATACAATATTTTCGTATTTGAATATATAACACAAATTTCGTAACTGCTTTTTTTTTCTTCTATTTTAATTCGGCTTACATATTATTCTTCGGATTTGAGCCGAGTGATTAAATTATAACCAAAAATATTATGTATTATGACTTCTATAACATTCTAAACTACATGTAAACAAATACTTTGGTTTTATAAATATTTGGTTATCTTGTCATTTCGTTTAATGTGTGTGCATGCCAATATTAAATTGTTGTAACTTGAAGCATGAAAATAACATTGTAAGCACTAAACAATAATGTTCTGATAATTAATAAGAATCCAAGAAATAAATTGGTTTAAAATTTGAGAACATAAAAGCACCTCTATATGTGAGAAACTCATTAGTCTCTCGCTAATATAATACTAATATATTTAACTAAAATTTAACTAAATAATTTAATTGTAAATTATAAAAAATTTAAACCAATTATATAACTATAAGTGTCAAGAAGGCAACGACAATGGGTTCTGGTGCGTGAGGACGGCGGTGGTGGTCCGTGAGTCTCTTCATTCTCTTCATTGGCCAGATCCGGTTGAGCTGCCTTGGCGTTATCCTCTTCAACTTTGGCGGCATGTTTTCTCGGCGGTGAAGGCTATGGTCGTAGGGTAGCCTTCGTTTCTCCGGTGGTTAGGTGGCAACGTGTTCCCCGGTGATCTGTCGAGCGTGTGCGGTTGGACGGGAGCTTCTCCGGCTAGGGTCGCGTTCTCCGGTGAGTTTTGGTGAAAGTGAAGTTCTCCGGTGGTTTTGGTGAAAGTGAAGTTTGTGGGCTTCATTTGGGGTTTCGCTTGGGCCTTATTTGGTTTGTGGGCCTTGCAGAAACAATCATTCCTTTGTGTGGTGGTTTGCGTGGTTCTAGTTGGTTTACGTTTCTCGATGTGGCTCATTCGCATCTTCCATCGCTTTTTGGTCTCGGGCTTCATTATTCGACAGTTCTCAAAGCGGTTCTTAGATGCGGTTGTGAAAATCTGGTGGAGGTTCGGTGTTGAATAGAGGCGGCGGTTCCGTCTCGGTGGTTTCTACTACATCCGTGGGAGATGATTCTCGTTGCTTTCACAAGCTTGAGAATGGCGGTAAGAGACGGCTTCTATGACTGTCCGTAGAAGCTCTCGTGTCATTTGGTGTAAAGAGTATGTTTTAGTGGTTCCGTTTTTTCGTTAGTCTTTGGAAAATCTGTAGATGTTTCTTTTCTCATAATTGGGGGCTGGTCTATCAGATGAGATAGTTCGTAGCAACGACGATAAGAACTCAAGTTCCTTAGAGCTGCAGAATTCAAGTTTCACCGCTCGGAATTAGTGTTTCTCCATCAGATTTTTTCTAACTTATTTCGCGCGTATGTTTGTTTTTTCATATTTTTATTTGCTTTGTATGTTTTGTTGTATTTGTACCCTTTTGTTGTAGATTTCAATTTTTTTTCTTTGTAACCGCTATCACAAATTCTAAAATGGTAAAAATACTTAATATCTTACAAATTTTTTTTTAATATATTAGTGTTTTGGTGAAAAAGAAATAAGGGCAATCTTTGAATTATCTGGAGGATGCTTTATATATATATATATATATATATATATATATTAATATTATGTCAAAAAGATGGAAGGCGGAAACATGTGTTGGTCATGTGAGTGGGAAACAGGTTTATTTCATTTGACTATTTTTTTTTTGACTTTTTATATGTTTGTTTCTAACTATAGTCCCAATGGGCAATCACTATGCTAGTATTGATCACTTACATTTTTAATGGATTCATGTTGATTAAAATAAATTCCAACAAAAAGAAAACGTTAACAAATTTCGTCGGCTTTACTTCTTCCCCATTTGAAAATTACCCCTTTGAAAATCATAAGTTTGACACACAAATTCATAAAGACACCAAAAAATACAATTTAGTTTGCATGAGACTTTTGACCAAAAAAGAAAAAAAAGGTTTGCATGAGACTGTATGAGTTTTTAAATATATAGGTTGCATTTAAGATTTTGTGATGGATTAGTCAAATTCGGCTCTAGTTAAGAGTATATATGTAGCACATAGATGGGTTATATTTTATCCTTTCTTTTTTTTGAAGATATAATTCGGCCATGTAGTCTTACAAACTAATCTCCCGGTTAACAGTAAAAAACTTAATTTATTTAATCTAATACACTAAATTTTAGCATAGTTGTTTGTTTTGAGGATTGGATCTGCTCTGATCCGAAATGATTTAAAACATGAAAACGTAATCCTATTTTGACGAAAGTGGACCAAATCACCTTGGAAGTTTTGGTTTAACATAATATCTCAGCTTGCAATTACCATCTTAAATCCCTGCTTGCTATATGCATGTTAAATCGTAGAAGGTATCATTTTACCAAAATTCAAACTTTCACCAGTCAAAGCAATCTAAATTATAAATGGAAAAAGAAAATCACAAGTCAATAATAGCACGTGCGCCTAACGTATCTCACGTGACTGAGTTCCGTATGAGTGAATTATAATTGCAGATCAAAGAGTGGAAGTGGACAATAGACGAAGATGACCCAACCATCCATCATATAGTATAAAAGTTGAAGCAAAAAGGCATCACTCTTATTACGAGACATGACTACATTAGTTCCCACTATAATCATAACATTCACTGCCTACATTAATAGTAATAATTACTACACTACATAACCTATTAAGTTTGCTACAATGACAATAATTTGGTAGATAATTTTCAAGACTAAACGATAAGGCAACATTTTCAAAATTAAGTTTTCTTTGTTAATTCAAAAGTTAAAAATAAAATCGGTTAATAATTTCGCGCGACTTGAGAAGTACAGTATCCGAAGGGAACCAAAAGAGAATTAAGACGGCAAAGAATTCACGCACAAAATTAGTCTTTTTTTTTTAATAATCAGAAGATTTAGAGTTCGTGAGCCTGTAATCTCATGGAGCAGGGTTTAAACTAATATTAAATTAATTTTCTTTTGGAGAGCAGACTCTTCCCAACGAAAATCGAATTCGTGACTTTTTTAGCCTTGACCCACAAGGAATTATAACTATCCCAACTCTACTTTAATCAAAATTAGTCTTTTCTCATTAATAGTTGGAATCAAAAAGTTATTGGATAATATTAAATGTCTTTATAAAATAAAGAGAAGGTTAGTACCAATAATATTCCATTTGTTATTCATTTTGCAACGAACTATCGAGAATATAACCCTTATGAGCACAAAAGGTTTCTCATCTATGATTATCAAAAAGAATATGGCTTCATAACATGTAATTTTATAAACTTTTCCTTTTTTCCAAAAAAAAAGACTAGAGAAAAGAGGTATATATGTTTCTAGAAAGAAAATAAGGAATCAAACCCGAACATCACTATATTCACTCCCAAAAGTTACACATTTTTACTTAATTTTCACTTTTTTTTCTTTCACAATAAACAAGAAAAGAGAGAGAGAGAGAGGTAAGTTTTATAATTGTTAAGCTCGTTTAACCTTACGTCTCAAGCTAATTAATCTGCAATTCTAATTGCTCTACCTCAAAACGAAATGACACCGAAAACAAAAAAGGTAAGGAAAAACTCTAGCACAACCGAAAACATGTCTGAACTATCCAAAATACTTTTAATGAACACTTTAATTTAATTTTTTCCCACAAGATAGAGGGTGTGAAAATGAGAGATTAGGCTGTCAACATATATCCAATATAAAAATAATTTACTAGAAAAATACAGGGATTATCCTTTTAAATAATTTTCAAGATTATTGTATTTTAGGAACATACGTGGAAAAAAAAGTTTTGGTTTGTTTCAAATAAAACTTAGACTTAGGACTTAGAAAAATAACAGGATCTGATTTGGATACATGAAATATGTGGTTTTGATTTGGCAATAAGGTTATACGATTATATATGATAAGAATAAAAGAAATCTTATGAATTTTGGACCACACCCACTATAACTTTTTCATATTTGATGTATCATCTTTCTTTTTTCTTTTCCTAAAGAAAATACATCCAAAGGGAATGAAATGAGAGAGATGTTTGGTTAATGGTTACAGTTCCTTACACTTCTTTTTAAGAGGATTTGGTTTTCATAGCTTGTTATATGTCTAAAAGGAAAAAAAAAACCAAAGATAGAGTTTGGTATTAAAAAATTAATGAAATGATTAATATTGGTTTAATAAAAAAAGAGTTATTGTCTTGTTCCACGAAGGAGCCATGTAACTTTAATGTTCAACATGCACATCATCTTCTTTTTTATTCATGCATCAAGCGGTGATTCTCTATACTTTTCATATAAATCATTTTGTGTTTATTGTATCTTTATATATATATAATGTATTCGTACACTAAATAATAAAAATAAATATTTTCTCTAATTCTTATTATGCATATATAAACATTTTGATGATCAAATTCCAAACTCATTCTATGAATCAATTTGGTTGTCTCTATAAGAAGAATTCGCTAATATCTTTTCATCCTTTCGGTAGAGGTGATGGATGATAGAGAGAACAGGCTAAAGCTTTTGATCCTTACAAAGAGGGGCCATTGGAGAAAGATAGAGAGAAATAAGAATAAAATGATGTGATTGTCATTATCACTTAGTACTAATTGTGAAATCTTCTATGACCACGTTTTGATATTTGTAGGTTTGGTCCGTTTCAAAGGAAAACAAGCCAAGGATCGTTTCTAAAACCTTGGCCCCTCTCCCATTTTTGTTTCTTATGGGTTTGGCCAGCGATAACGATTTATGATCAACCTCATGTAACTTTTCTTTTGTTATCATTATGTCTATATTTACTCTATGGAGAGTGTATTCAATCAGCATTTGAATTGATTTCTATTTAAATAAAAAATGATGGTATTTGAGTATGAATTTTTAAAAACCATCTAAACTCGTAGTGTTATTAGTTGTAATATTTTTTGTGATCCAAAGTTATTAAACTGGTGATTTATCTTGAAATTTATTGTGTTTCTTTCAATGATGACCAAAGCCAGATTATTCAGCAAATTCCAAACCGAAACCGTATGTTTACCTATCGGTATCTCGTATAGTCATTTTTTCAAGTAGTTTTGAATTAAGAGAACCAGACTTTTTCATGTTTTTATAAGAGCTACTTGTACATTTATTGTTATTAGAAATTTTCCATGCACTTCTCTTAATGATTTTATGGTATTTAAAAGAAGAATGATTTGCCATAATAACCACTTTATTTTTGAAATAGTCAAAGTAATTTAATGATTTTGCTGTTAGCAATTGACAGATTTTGTTAGTATTTGACATACTTTGCATATATTTGGTAGAATATGCGAGCATATGCCAGATTTTGCACATATTTGATAAATTTTACAAACATTTGATAGATTTTACACACATTTTGAAGATACTGCTGAGTAACTGGCAGATTCTGCTTAGTAAATGAAAGCTTCTACTGAGTAACTGACGGATTATTAAACTTTATGAGAATCTAGCAGATTTTGCGGATATATGCCAAACTATGCAAATATTTGGTATACTATGCAAATATTTGACATACTTTACAAATGTTTGGCAGATTCTGCGAGCATTTGATAGCAGATTCTATCAATTATTCGCAGAATTTGTCTGTCAAAAGCTTGCAGAGTCTGCAAGCTTTTGGCAGACTTTGCAAGCTTTTGGCAGACAAACTCTGCGAATAATTGATAGAATCTGCTATATTGACAGAATGTGCTAATGTTTAGCAGACTTTTATAATAATTTTTAGGGTTTTCAAAAAAACTTTATTTCTTTGACCCTAATCAAATGTTTTAGGTAGAAAATATAAAATGCAGTTTTAATTATATATATGAATTGAAAAATAATTAATTAAATAAAATAATATTTTATTTATTATAAAATTATTTATTAGCTAGAAAGGATAATTTTTGTATTAAACATATATTTCTAAACTAGGTCATATTAGCAATAAAAATTAAAAGAACTTATTATAGCTATTGTGGGTTATCTTAGACAAATTTATCTGAAAAGAATTTTAACAAACAATCTTTCATAGTTTAAACTTTAAAATGGTATTTGATAATTAACAAAAAAAATTACCAGCAAATTATAATAACTTTTCAGTTCATTCAACATATTTGATTAATGTACCTCGCATGTAGAGATGTTATGGTGGACTAACTGGATTTCGTCTTAGATTATTGGGCTTAGTTAGCTCTTATTTGGCCTAGCTATAATTTACCCTTCATTTTTAGGTTTTAAGTACGATCTATGTGAAATCACGAATAAATTTGCAGTTAACCACACAAAACGAAACAAAATGATCGCTTTCACAGATTTAATCCGGTGTTGAACTTTTTTGCAAGGTTTTTAAATAGATCAAGCTAGAGTTGAGAAAACAATAAAAATAGAACGAACCATAGGCTTTTGAGTTTTGACAACCAACGTCTTCGGTGCACGCATGAACCTTCATAACAGTGGCTACTTAAGCGTAGAATACAAAACCGGTCTCTCAGTAAAGAAACCAAACAAGTTGAAAGAGTTAAATAATGTGTAATAACATATATAAATATATGATTGACTGATTAAACAAAATCTTCCAAAATGTTCTTCCATTTTAATTAACCCTTCCATAGCTTCAAAACTCTATCTTTACCACCAGAGACTACTTTCTCACCATCTGGACTCCAGTCCACAGCAAAAACCTATCCATAACCCAAAAACAAGAATAGGGTTACGAAATTACGAGAAGAAAGAGATTCAAATTCCTGTAAAAACTTAAGCTTTGAAGGTGTTAGTACCTCATCTGCATGACCAGGAAGATCTTGTTTTAACGATTTCGTCCTAATTTCCCATATCTGTGGAAGTAACAAACTTTCTGATTCAGAAACTGAGTAAAGAGTAGGAAATGACATTTCATCGAGTTCTGTCACATTATATAAAAGCAAGTTTTTTTACCTTGAGAGTAGAGTCTTTACTGCCACTCAAAAGCATTCTACTGTCTGCGGACCAACTGACCTGATAAACAGGTCCAACATGGCCCCTGAAAGCTTTAACGAATTGTCCTGTGATACCATTCCATAGCCTAACTGATTTATCGAACGATGCACTTGCAATCCATTTCCCATCAGGTGAGAAATAGACATGATTTACAAGCTGTTAATTGAACCAAAATTAAATGTAAACGATCAGAAAGAGAAGCAGAAAAACGAGGCGAAAAGAGTGAAATTTTCAAGTAACTTACCTGTTGATGACCGGTCAAGCGCTTTGTAGGTTGCTTGCTAACAGATGGTTCCCAAAGGAACATAGTGAAATCATCAGAACCTGATACTAATCTTTCAGGGGAATTCCCTTTTGCTTGGTTGTATCTTTCGAGCGCCTAAAAGAAAAAAAAAGCCAGCAAATATTCCGAAGTGAGAGATGAGAATTAGGGTAAAAGGATAAAACTGATCTCAAATGTGGAATGGAGTGAGAAGCTTACCTTTTTCATTTCTTCATTTGGAGGATATTGCCTTCCAGTGTGGTCAAAAGCTCCTGTTCGAAGAACATATTCTGTGCTCAATGCAAGGGAGTTAACCCAATGACCATGCCCCTGAAGTAAATTGAGGTGGTTAGAAGTGATGCTAGGCGAATCTGAACAAACTAACAGTAAAAACATGCAGAGCATGAGAAAAACGCACAAGACTTCTACAATACAGTCGGGATGGAATCAGATTGGTACTGTATATAAGATCTTTAGAGATGGTAGACAGAAGAGGAATGCATCTGATACTAATGCAGAGGAAAAATGACTGAATTAGCTAAAAGTTTACCTTCAATTCACGAATGAGCTTCCCCTGAGTAGTCTCCCACATCTTTATCGTACAATCTTGGGAACTGCCAAAACACAGAAAAATATTTGAATAGAATGCAAGAGAAGAACATAGAATTATGTACCCAAAAAGTGATCATGGAGCTTAAACATGGATGCAAGAACCAAGTGATTAAACTAGATAACGAGACTGCAAATTAAGTTTTTACATGTTATCAGACCTGATATTCACCCATTATCGACACAAATCATCTAAGCTATAAACAGAAACTACATTGATATATTTGTCAATACGCATTAGACGCCAGACCTATGAAAGAGGATAAGTTACATTTTCACATATTATTAGAAACATACCCTGTATATATAATTCCATCTCCGCCCCATTTGACACAAGTCACAGCAAGTGTGTGTCCACTGAGACAAATTATAGATTTTTTCAGTGTAACATCCCAAATCCTCGCATCCCCATCTTTGCTAGAAGTTACAAATCGACGGCATGGAGAACTAAGGTGAACTGGTTCCCACGAGATACCAGTAATCCATTTCTTGTGACCCTAAGAAAACAGTTAAGATCAACGGTAATCAGTAACAAATCAAAACATATGAACACTAGTCCACAAGATATAATAACCAATATCAAATTATCAAGTAAAAAAGACTTTACTGTAAGTGGGCTGCCTTCTAGTTCTCCTTTCTTTGGATTCCAACAACAGATTTCACCGGATTTACTACCACTCACAAGATGCTTACCATCTGGAGACCAAGCAACTTGGAGAACCCAATTTCTGTGCCCTGCAAAGATTAGAGATTAACTATTAGTAGGAATCTACAGAGGGAAGTAAAAATAGAGAATAATGACGAGGAAAATTTCTAACCTTTGCAAGTAAACAATGGAGTTTCAGTGTTGAGATCCCAAAGCCTGACAGTAGTATCACCTGAACCACTTGCTAACTGCTTACCATCAGGACTAAACGAAACACAAAGAACAGCTTCCGCGTGACCTACAATTCGAAACAAACCGAGCAACTCAAGTAAGCCAGTGACACATTGTATAATCTCTTTGAAACTGAATAAAATGTAAAATGAAGTATTGTGACATACCAGCAATTGTTTGTGAGCAACGGTTAACTGGACGAATTCGAAAAACAGCTTGTTGTTGATAAACAATTGTCAAAACCTTCTCCACAGACACTGAAAACACCACAATTTTGCAATAACATTAATTAGATTATTCATAGAGCCGTAAGACAAACCAAAAACAAAACTGCTTTACAAGTGTTTTACCTTTGTTTTTCTCCAAGTAAGTTCCTACAGGTACAAGAAGCTCTTCGTCTGATATATAGAAACTATAAGGTAACATCTCCTCCTGAATAAATTAACAAATACCCAAATTCAATTGCATAATTAGCCAAAAGAGTAAGTAAAACACTAAAAACTGAGGTGTTCAAGTTCCTGCAAATTCCTCAACTACCCAGAAACGAAAAATCAATACTTCAAAACTAATTAAGAGTCAAAGAAGAGTGTTACGTTGTTGAGGAACTGATTGACGAGCTGTGTAAGTTGCAAAGGACCTGCATTTTGAGGAATATACATGGAAGATCCTAAGTGAGCTCCTTCTGGGTCTGTTAACAAACACATCACTGTCTTCCCCATACCGGCCTCCTCCGTAGCCATGGCCATTGACGACGACGAGTTTAGCAAAACCCGACCTGTGTGAATTAGGTCTTTTTTGCGTCCGAGTGAAACGAGAAGTGGGAAGAGGTACGAGAATTAGGTTTTTCTTTTATGGACAAAATAAACCGTTTGACCAAAAAAAAAATCTAGATTAACTAAATACAAAATGAGCGCCGTCTGTGGGGATCGAACCCACGGCCACGTGGTTAAAAGCCACGCGCTCTACCACTGAGCTAAGACGGCTCGCGTGAGTATTGGGCAGTGTTTTGCTATATATATAAAAGTATGTTTATGGTAGCAAATTGGTTATCAAACTAGTTATTAACACCATCTATTTCTTTGCATGGGGGGAGATACACGTATTCTTTCCCGTTCAGATTGTTGTATTATTTAATCAGAAAAATATATGTATAAATTTGGTGTATCTAAAATTAAATGTGTTTATTGATAAAGTTGATGTATGACTGAATAAGCGTAGGTATAATATGGAGATAATTTCGGTTGAAGTTCCTGAACCGTAGAAACCGGCGAAAAAATTGTTGTAACAGAGGGATCCCTGAGCTGAGTTCATATAGCTGTCCTCTTGCTTCACCTGCGACCATAGTTTAACAAATCCAAGATTTGACAACAAAAACTGCAACTATATAACAAATGGCTAATGCGAATGTATTATTGACACAACCATACCAATATATTATTTATTTCATTTAGAAGACAATGTGACATATTCGCAAACACAAACTCTAGAAAAAGATTCACTACTTAAGCACGGCTGAGATAAGTCTCGTGAACAAGTTGTGCAGTTAAGAGATCCACAGTTCCCGAACCAACTGACTTAAAAACCGTTATTTCTGTTGAACTCTTTCTACCTTCTTTGTCTCCTTTGATCAACTCCACCAAATTCCCACAAATTTCTTCTTTCTTAATCACTCCTCTCTCAAACGCTCCCACCAGCTCTCCCGCTTCTGCCATCGCAATGTCGTTATCTACAAACACACTCCCTCTCTGTATCGCATTGTCGTCACATTGCCTCATTTCGTGGCTAAACGATCCAACAAGGTTAAGATGTGTTCCAGATTTCAAGATCTCACCTTTGACCAATGGAACAGTTGAGTTTGTTGCACAGCTTATGATATCTCCCAGAGGAATGATTTCATCTAGCGAATCATGGCTTTCGAATGAGATCTCATTGTGTTGAGAGTCCTTAAAGAGAGTTTCAGCTAAATCCTGAGCCTTTTGTGGAGTTCTGTTCCATAAGATCAAGCTTGGTTTTGCAGTTAAATGGGATTTAATCGGGTGTGGTGCGAGAGCACCGGAACCAACCATGATCAGCACTTGACTATCGTCTCTAGCTAGGATTTTGGAGGCTAACCCTGAAACGGAGGAAGTACGGTAAAAGGGTTAAAATGGTAACGTCTATTGAACCTAAGGTTTTGGAGGCTGAAGAGTGTGTAGGATCCATGGATGCCAGGTAAGTTCTGAGAAGAGTTATGAGGAAAATACGTGACGAGCTTGACGCCCATTTAAGGGAGTGAAGAAGAAGATGACCAAGAAGGCATGAGGAGAAAAGAGAAAGGCGGTGAAACGGTGTAGGTTTACCGGACAGGGCTTGTGATTGTTGAGGAATGTTTGGGAAGATTGGTCTGAAAGTGATGGATCAAGGCTTTATGTGAGAGGATCGATGGAAATGACTCAGCCGGTATGAAAACTGGGCATGCAGCCATTGATGCTTTCTGACAGATTTGTTGAATTAAGGTTTGGAGGATACGATAGTAGTTTTAAGGAGAGAACAGAGAAGAAGACGAACCCAGATTGGTCTTGACTTTGGTTGTTGAGTTACAAATGTCTAAATCAAAGGGCATTTTGGGGAAGGATTTAAAGATGAGATTTCTTTAAGTGACTCTTCTGCAGCTTCTACCCACCAGTCATCATCTTCCTCGTAATTTTCCTGTGTGCCAAAAAAAAAAAGACCTTTTTCTTTTAATAAACTCGAGAAATTAGATAGATCTTAAGTCAAGAACGTGACACCAATTTCCATGTTGTTTCCTTTTTAAATGTATATAAGTATAATACTTCCGTTGTATGGAAACAGTGAAGTAAACTAACCCAGGTCAAAGGTTCGAGATTCTTGGCTTTGCTTTCAAGATCATCTGCGACTTTAACAGCTTCACGCCACCATGAGCCTCTGCTAGCAACACTATCTGGATCACATTCGTTATTAATGTAACATTCTCGTTCGAAATCAAGGTTGTCACATAAATTTTGTGTATCTCCTTGATGGTAAATATTATCTTCAGGAAGGCAATTATCTGGCACTGGACGTATCGGAGATCGATAATCTGCAGACAAAAATACAAGATTTGAATTTCCTAAAGCAAAGGATAAGTGCTTTCTGTTTTTTTAGGAAGACAACAATTATGCATAGTATACACACCTCGGCAGTCTAGATCGTAGCATTTCTGATAATAGATTCCTCTTCTGAGATCAACAATGTACATCACTGTAACAGAAAAAATTTGTTTTAATTAATGTTAATATGTTTCTTTGATAGCTGATAAGACAGAGATTACTCATAGCATAAATGGTTACCATGATTGCTTTTATGTTCCCTGCCAATTCGTTCGCAATATCTATTTCTCAACATGCTGTACACAATCAGGCTATCTTCTGAAAACCAGTACCAGCACCGTATCTTCCCTAAACATCACAGCATATATTTTAAGAAGATGAGCATTGAGATATCTCTCCAGAACACAAAACGTTGCACAAAGATAAAATGCAACCTGAGACATTCCCGGTGGATGCAATGGATTCAATGAATTGGTCCAGGTATGGGAACGGGGACTTGCCCCCAAAATACGATGTTGACACGTTACTTGTGCATGTATCCAATTGAAATTTCTGAGCGTTTTGGTCTCTTAGAAGATTGTTATTGTTCACCTGCCATCCCCAAAGAGTTCAATTTAATATTGCATGGACATTTTATGGAATCTTTACTCAGGTATATGCAGAAAGACATGCAACTGGAATCCAAAAGCTTAAGTGTGAGGCAAAACTGATGAATATTACCTCCGTGTCAAAGCGAAGTGTCTTCATGCAGTCTAATTCCATTTTGCAAACCAGAAGCTTCTCATAGTCTGATGCTACATTGCAGATTAAGGATGTCATGAATACATCTTCTTCACCCTGTTTGATAACAGTATCTTGTTAGAGACTTGAAATGCTACGAATTTTTCTAAAGAAACATGAAAAATGATGTGAGAAATGGCAGAGAGAGACATAGATGAAGGTGCACTTACCATATCTCTACATCTGAATCGTCCTGTAGGCAGAAGAACCGACGTCTTTCCAGCTTTGGATGATAGTGCAAGACGGAAGCAGCGATTTTTAGAGTAAACAGCAGTATCCACAAAAAGTTGGGATGCTGGATCATTAGCCTCTTTGTGTACAAACAACTTGCACAACCTTTCATCCTTTTCCTTTGCATTTACTATCCGTGAGCATAGCTGAAGAAACATCAAGATGAACGTGAGTCATGCCCAAATTAACCTCCCAATTTCCAACTTAGGAAAACATCTTTCAGACTATAAAATGAAATATACACTGAAGCATACCTCTCCTACAAAAGCACCAACGTGTGAGTTGTCCTTAAAGGCAATCTTTGGAATGAGGACAACTACATGACGGGAGAACTTATCTGCGTATGAATTTGAAAGAAATCTTCAGTCAAGAGATCCAACCTTCTTATATAGAAATATCTAAAGAGGAAACATTTTACAATAACTGGCATTTTCAAAGCGGTAGCTCAGACTAAAGCTGAGGCAAAAGGACACCACCTAACAGAGAACCAAGCAATCACACTTGTAGCGGGACGCAAAATGATTAAGGTGAACTTGAAGAGCATGTGTGTTACTCTACCTTTAGTTGAAGAATCGAGCTCTACTATCCAGTCCTCTTTTCCTTCAATATCATATTTCTCATGTAAGGCTTGTAGAATGACTGATATCAAGATATCAACCATTTCATCCACATTTTTTCCTTCATTTACTCTCTGATTGAACTCCAAATCAAAGTACATATGGCATGGCAGTCCCTGGGAAGCGTAGTAATCAAATGCAGTGAATCAGAGTCATGGCAAAGAATGGAAGATCTACTCTTGTGAGAGTTACGCAGAACACAGCGAAATAGTTTATGGCAAAATAAGATAATAAGATATAGATACCTCCTGAATCACTTCATAATGGTGACGGTGCCTTGGATCAATAGATTTGTATCTATAGAAGAATAAAGTAATTAAAGCACTTGAGAGAAGTGATCCTGACTTGCAAATACTCAAGTAATGTTAAAAAGGGACATAAAAAAGACCTCTTCCAGAATTCTTCATATGTTGAAACCAAAAATCTTCTTTGGCCACTAAAATGATCTTGATAACTAAAAATCCGCACATTTTCATGCCTTTTTTCAAACTTAATCGCTTCATCTTGCCGCGGAAATGTAGCCCAAACTCCTTGCCTAAACAAAGTGAAGATCATGCCATGATAAAGTTCTTCTAAAGAAAAATGAAGATCTTCCAAGTAGAATTAAAAACCAGCACAGCCTTATTCATAGATTACCTGGATATTGCTTTCCTTTCCTCACTAAGATCAATACGTATCTCACGCAAGAGTCTTAATAAACTCAACGGTTTTTTCGGAGGAACGCCATTTGGAGAACCATAAAATACAATGGGTGAAAACTGCCTCCCAACACTCTTTTTTACATTCCTAGAACCAGACTGAGATATAACACATAAGAAGACATTCAGAATTCAATTCACATCCATTTAAAACATGAAAAGTATACTTTGGTTCATGATACGTACAACAAAGTCTAGACTGACACCTCCATCAATCTGATTTCTTTCTCCATTTCCAGAAAATCTAGATAAAGAAATTAGCTGTAAGTTCTTACAGGTCCCAGGAGAGTTATTCTCTGGATTCAACATTTGTTTGCTCCGTTTCTTTTCTCTCACAGCAGAAGCTGAAAAGTTCCACAGATAAATACCATCATTTACCAATGGAATTTCATATTTCAGCTTCGTCTATTGCTATATACGGAGATCTCAAACTTTTAGTTAACAAGTCATTGTAGAAGAACCTAAGATTCAACTGACAACTGCGTTAATCAAGCTTTCAATTCTACTAAAAGCAAGGAGTTTCAATTTCCCTTCGAGCAATTACAGAAGATGATTCCAATTTATGGGAGAGAAGTAAAGAAGCTCACCAGGCGGAGAAATTCCACACTTGAAACACTGGAACAATCGATCTACGTCATCCATGGCGTTCCCGCTAAGTTTCTTCGACATTTTTTTTTCCTCTCTCCTTTTTTGCCTCACTGTACACAATTCTATAAGTGAGATTTCATTTCCCCCTTCGATAGGATTTGAAATTTTTGGAAGCAAAACTAAAATTTCCTTTTTTCTTCAAGGCGCCAGAATTGGGACCAAAATCTGAAATACCCTTATGGGTGAAAAAAAATTTCAATATACTCTTCTTCTATTTTTTTTTTTTAATTACAAAAATAATAAAATTACGATTTTACCCTTAATAAAATCTGATTGTCAAACAAATCGGGTAATATACTTGTAATTGCGAGTGATACCACGAAAAACATGGTAGCTCAGATAGTTTAAACCAGCAGCGCGCGCCCAAGGTTCGAATTTGCTAATTGTGGTACAACTAGTACAACTGGTTTTTTGATTAGTACAACTATGACTTAACTGGTACAACTAGTTTGACAAATCGGGTTATATACTTGTAATTGCGAGTGATATCAAGAAAAACATGGTAGCTTAGATGGTTTAAACCAGCAGCGCGCCCCCAGGGTTCGAATCTGCTAATTGTGGTACAACTAGTACAATTGGGTACAACTTTGTTGTATCTGGTGAGAAATATAAGTACATATAGTTGTAATTGTAAATGATACCAAGAAAAACTTGATAGCTCAGATGGTAATGACTTTTATACAGAGGTGAAGAGTTCGAATCTCATATTTGGTACAACTAGGTACAATTATATTTAAATTTTAATTTGAAAACCAAATGAGGGGTGTTTTCGGATTTCCACGAAGTTGAAGGATATAAAAATTATTTTTAAATGGTTGAAAGGTAAAATAAATTGATGAAGGGTATAAAGATTAATTTGGTAAGTATAAGGGTATATTAGATTTTGGTCCCCAGAATTGTGCCATCTTAAGCGGAGTTGTCATCTTATCCACGTGTCTATAATGTATTGGGAGATGCATTAGAGTCGTAAAACTACCTTCTGTTTAATGATTAGAGGTAAACACACTGTGACGTTCATACTCAGGTCCCACATGCCGTGTAGTTTCTTGCTTTCAGCAACGAACGACACGATGTCTGTGATAAACGAACATTTCGTCGTCACTGGCTCAGTGGCCAGAATTTAAAAAAAAAGGAGGAAGAAGCTTTACAGCTTTTCTGGGAGATTCCATTATCTCGATGGTTGAGAATATTATGTTTGATCGAACGAGACTCCATAATTCTGCATCATAATCTAATCTGGTGTTCGTCGATTTTGCAGAACACTGAACCTAGTTCATACAAGTCCAAAATCTAGAACACCAAATTAGATTGTGATGCAAAATTTAGGAGTCTCTTCGATCTGGGGTTCGTCGAAGTGTTTGATCTAGGTTCAGTGTTCTATCAAATTTATTAATCAGTCTTTTGTTTCAGGAAATTTTCATACGATATTTAAAATTCTGCCGGATCCAAATCGGCTATGAATAGGTATGTTACCAATTTTTATTTCCATTATGTAATTTTCATGAAAAGTGAAAAAATGGAATCAGTTCATATAGAGGATTTGTTAGCAGAAAATATGAAGAAGATCTTCCTATATTAAAATTTGATTAATCGTTATTGTAGTTGGCTAATTTGAATAATATAGTTGGCCAATTTTTTCAAAAGAGCTTCTTAGTTTTGTTCTTCTGAACTATTTTAAAGAGTCATTTCTTATCTTGACCCTTACAGATATTATTATTGTTGTGGTCCTTTGAATGATCGTTTGCTTCTTTAGTGTATCAGTCAAGGTTTTTGATCCTTTACCACCTGCTCCTTTGGAACTGACTCTGTTGTATTAGCGTTTCTGGACATCCTAGCTAAACTTAAAATATATTTTTGTGATTTGGTAGAAAGGACCACAAGAACATCGGGTGTTCTTTAGTATGCTTGACAATAATGGTAGATATTGAATAGTTTCACTTGCTAATACGTTTGGTTCCGTGTTGTTCTCCTCATGATTGTGATATATCGACTAAGTGAGTTTGACGAACCCCTGTTGATGCTCTTTTTGTGTAACACGGTCTCAAAAACTACCAAAATAGTTTCATAACTCAATCCTGACACCATCTCTGTGCTGAGCATTAAACTTGATTCTCAGCTTTAGTTTGCTGTTTTGGCCAACATCTCTACATTAGACGTTCTGATATCAGGTCACTGGAGCATGATAATTTGACAATGATTGGAGATAAAGAATGGACATCAAATTTGCGTTTTGTGTGCCGATGACCAAAGTTTGATTGTGAATGCTAAGGTTCTTATAAAAGGGATTGTTTTCACCTTATGTAATAGCTGATTTCAGAATGAGATTACTTCTTTAATATAAAATTTTGGATGGTGGTTCTTGGATTATGCTCTCCTGGTGTAGCAGTAGGTATACTATGTCATCCACTGCTACTATTTAAGTTCCTATAACACCCAAATTCATTCACTCTCAGTTTCAACCTTCATAGTCGTTTGTCTTTTACCTTCTAAATTACATAAGAAATGGCAGCAGATGATGTCCCTTGTTGTGAGACTATGTTCTGGGTGTACCTACTCGTATGTGTTGCTCTAGTGGCTTTTGCAGGTTTAATGTCAGGGTTGACTCTTGGACTCATGTCCCTTAGTCTTTTCGAGCTTGAGGTCATGATCAAAGCCGGTGAACCCAATGAGCGCAAAAACGCTGGTCAATTTCATGAACTCATTGATCTACTCATATTTTTTACTTCATATATATTTCATACTAACACTGTTTTAAAAAAATTCCTATAAAATGGTCAGAAAAGATATATTTTGCCACTCGTTAAAAACCAGCATCTTCTTTTGTGTACACTCCTCATAGGCAATGCTTTGGCAATGGAGGTATCAAGCTTATGCGTATATCTGGATACAACTTGTGTTGTGCACATTTTGGCCTTGTTTTTTACTTGTGATTCAGTATTTACTGACTATGTTTCTAATAATAAAATCCAAAAGGCTCTACCGATCTTTGTCGACTCCCTGCTTCCAGCTTGGGGTGCTATCCTGATATCCGTGACTTGCATTTGGCGAGGTTAACGGAATTTGAATTAGCTTTCTCTGCTGATCTGATTTTGAACGTTTCCCAAAATCTTACTGTTCTTTTTCCATTGTCATAGATTTTACCTCAAGCTGTATGCTCTCAGTACGGGCTGAGCATCGGAGCAAAGCTATCGATTTTGGTTCGGTTGATTATCATAGTCTTCTTTCCATTAGTTTATCCAATCAGCAAGGTAATTCAATCAGCTTAACATCAACGGAAATTTTAGTGGAATTAACCGAACTTTGTTTCTTCCAATGCTTCAGCTACTTGATTTGTTGCTTGGTAAAGGACATTCTACACTTTTAAAGGGAGCAGAGCTCAAGTCACTTGTGTATATGCACGGAAATGAGGTTCGTGTCAAAAATCGTGAGATGCTTTTCTTGTTTTGTCAATATGCAAGGTGAATCCTCGTTTCTTTTTTGGTGTTAATTAGGCAGGAAAAGGCGGGGAACTGACTCACGATGAAACAACAATCATATGAGGAGCGCTTGACATGTCTCAGAAGAGCGCCAAAGATGCAATGACACCACTCTCCGAGATATTTTCACTTGATATAAATTCGAGGCTCGACGAGTATGTAGTTCTCTTGGAATTCCACTTCATTCTGCTTTTCGACAATACACATTCAGTTAGTTCGTTATTCTTATCTCTTCTTTGGGCTTCACAGAAAGACAATGGGATTAATAGTAACTGAAGGCCATAGCCGAATCCCTATTTACTCAGTGAATCCTAGTTTTATCATCGGATTTATTCTGGTGAGTAAGCAACAAATCTTGAGAAATACTTAGCCAATTCTTTTACATGATTTTTGCCACAGTATGTAAACATAAAGACTCTCTTACTAAACTGCTTTCGAAGCTAGACCGGTCAAAGCTTAACTTCCTTCCAAAATTTTTGCAAGCAGGGTTAATTTGAACTTACCTCTCTACGACATCCTCAACATCTTCCAAACAGGTCGAAGCCACATGGCTGTTGTTGTTAGGACCAAGGACTATACCAATACCAACACTCCTGTCCCTGGCAAGTGCATCAATGGTTGAGAGACTTGTATAGATGAGAGGGCATTAAATCCCAAATCATATAAAGTATACTGAGACAAGAAATTTATGTCTTTTTTTTTTTCTTCTCAGGAACGGCTAATAAAGACGCCAACGTCGTTCTGAGCATGCCTGAGATTAACTTCATAAAAGGTATGATCACCCATTTATCAGTCTAGATTGCAATTTACAGCATTTTACACCGGACTCAGAATTTACTTTTCTCTTCCTAGGATAACAATAAATATGCCATTTTTGGGAAATTCGGGGTCACGATCACCGGAAACTGCCACATTTGCTTCGGAGCTGGCGTCTCCTATCTCGCCCTATCGCTCAAGTCCATTGTCACCAAACATTATGATCTCGACGCTGCTCAAGTCACCAATAAATTCACCTTACCGTCAGTCTCCGTTTCTCCGGCCAACACTTTACTCTTCTCCACCGGCACAACCTTCGTCGATGCTCTGTCTGGACAGTAATGAGCGTTATTACTATTTGTCTCCTAGTTGGTACGTAACGTGAGCCTCGAGAAAAAATTGCTTTGCAGTGTCTTTCTTGCACTAGAAGTTAATTTTCCGCTTTGTTTTTTTGTTTTGTTTCCGTTGTTGCCTTGCAGGTGTTAAAGAAACCGTATACGAAGCTTTCAAGATCAAATGGTTCGTAAAATTGTTGTATCTATTATATGTAGTGAATCGGGGTGAAGAAAAATGAATGTATAATTTTCGGATTACTCATTCCATATTCTTATAATTTTCGGATTACTCAACAAACCAAGATGGGAATCCAAGATCCACGCGGGACCCAAGGGGTTTCAATCTTCTAGAAGCTCTGAAAAACCCGTCCGGCAAGACCCGGACCCGGAAGACAACCTCAAGAGGTGTTCGAAAGGATGATGGGGAAGATTGTGGTGTCGGTGGGGACACCACTGGGACTGGGAGTGGCAATCTTGAAATTACTCGAAGTTTTGAAGGACAAAAACGTCTGGGAAGTGCCTTTGTGGGTCCCGTTCTTGCAACGCTCGTGACCTTTGGTGCGTCGGCTCTTGGGATCGCTTACGGGAGCTTGTCTACGAACCTGGACCCGACCAAAGACTGGCTCTCTTTTCGGACTCGAAGAGTCAAAGGAGAATTGGGTAGAGATGTGGAAAGAAGAGTAATGATGATGATGAATTAAAGATGATAATGATGATGATGAATTAATGATGATAATGATGATGATGATGAATTGATGATGACGCGACGTTAATGTTGATGTTTTTGCGTCTTGGGAATTGGGACTTGGTCGTACATAAATTAATCTGTAGTCCACTGTTTTAATATTTAGCTCTTGGTTTGATTTTTTTTTTGTTTTTAACCAAGGAACGAAATCGTAATTTTTGGTTCGAAGAGAAGCAAGAGATTTGAGTACTATTTGAGGAAGTTCAGATTATATAAACTAAAGCCTAAAATCTTATAATAGTGGTGATCTTATGTATTGATTGATAGGCAAAACCAAAAGTTTACGGTTTATGAGAGTTCTGTATCCTCGGTCCAGAGTTTTTTTTTTCACTGGTTCATTGAATAGATTGCGCATCGATTTGTTCCACCGCTGTATATTCCCCTGCTTTCATTATTCGGCACATGTGTATTAAGTTAAATCTATTTTCTTTAACGGCGTAAATAAGTTATTAGAAATTAATCAGCTAATAAATCATATTAATATGCTTTTACGAACACAAAATTTTCAAATAATTTTTAAGATTATTATTTTATAAGTAAGTTTAAGAATGCTTTATTGAATCATGGATGTCAAAAAAAAAATCAAATCTGCACAGATATACTTGATTTTAAATGTATTTTTAGCTGTTTTTCATTTTTGCATTTTAAAACATTCTTAAATCCACATGGAATGATTTGATTAAAACTATATTTATTGGTCTGTATATTTGAAACAGTTTTAAATCCACATAAATTTATTTTATTTTCAAATCCGTATTGGATGTCTAAATGACCAGAATATGTATAAGACTTTTTTCTGTATTTCTAACTAAATTCTCAATGTTTTGTCATTGTCTCGTCTATATATAGTTTTTTTTGTAATTTTAAATCATTAATCGAATACATTATATTTTAAGAGTTTTTTTTTTCCAATAACATACATTATGCAGATTTGCCTATCGATTGGTCCCCTAGCACAAGATGTTTGTTGGATTTCAAAATCAACTCAATTCATGAATCCAAAACTTCAGTTTTTTTGAATTTTCTTACGATTCATATTTTAGTTTTGTTTTGGTTAGAAGACTTGAATAATTCTTCCATCTCTGAGTCAAGAAGGAAATCTCCTCGCAAGCCGCATTCCACATGTGGATCCCCCAAAGTCAGTCTAGACTAGTCATGTACATATTTTTTTATTGTTTTGTTTTGTTACGGAAGACTTTCGAATCTTGACTATATTCCATCTCAGTTTCATCATTATCTCATTCGCTAATTGTTCGAAACTATTTTATATCACACAATCGAATGAATTACGTGAGCGATCTTGATTCTTGACATGGTCACATCAGAGTTGAGAGCGACTTAACTATGTATGTGTGTCTATATATCGAATTTTGTATCCAACTGATGAACCGATCCAACCAATCACTCGCAACATAGATATTGATTAATGATTAGTATACTAGTTAGAGACAAAGTTTAGAATATATTCAGCATAAGAGAAGGTCTACGTGAACGAAACCGCAAGGAACTATTTGAATATTCTTTTAGGAATAAGCTCATACGAGAAATGTATATTACATAAAGCAAAAAAAAATTACACTCTTCGATCAAAATTAAGTGTAAAATAACTTGAAGATATATTATTTGAAATAACTCTATAAAAATCACATAATCACACAAGTATTTGGTTCGTCCATTACAACTCTAGGAGTCGTGTATGGTTGATGATAGTAAGAATTTGTTGGATAGGAAGGATAGTATTGGTAGTGCATCGGAGCCGGATATGCAATCATTTCACCCGGTTTAGATGGAGCCGGTTTTTTCTCTTCAGGCTTTTTCTCTTCAGGTTTTTTCTCAGGTGGTTTAACAACTTCAACCGAAACAATCTCTGCGTTACATATCTTCCTTAGCTTCATCACGATAACCGGTACATCAACTTCTCCAACTACCGTCATTTTCCCGGTTTTGTCATCCATTGTTATCGAAGTAACCCCTATATCAAAAATAATAATCATAAATAAAAGTAATTAAACAATTTCATATTGTAAATTTTGAAAAAATGATTTTATAAGATACCTGGAAATTTTGAAACGGTCACAAAAGCTTTCTTCCTAATTCTCTCCTCGTGGACACTCAATTGCAACACAGATTTCTGTAATTTGAAAACCAATATTAGTTTCAATATTAAAAAAAACATAATTATATTTAAATAGTATATATATAACGATGAAATCTACTCTTAATTATTTTAAGAGAAATAAAACGAAATTAAGGGCGTACCTTCGCGGCCATGACTAGAGAAGACTAAAGACAAGCTTCAGAAATTTCGATATTTTAAGAGAGAGATAGAAAGAGAGGAGAGATAACTTGAGATATAGAAGCTTCTTGATGACACAATTGCAAGTTCTTGATATCGATTTAAATAGAAGAAATTGCATAGGAACTTCCGAATATTATATTTAAGTTTATATTATGTCCCACAAAAGTTTTATCTGTTTTTTAAATAACAGATGCATCATGCATTGCAAACGACCAGTAAAGTAGTCAATATCTATTATTTAATTTTACTACTTTTCGGGATTTGTTTAAAAATTAATATAATAAATGTCAACGAAAGCAGACGGAAGCGTCGTATTTTAGAATGCCGCGTATAGGACGACCTAGGCAACGTTGATTTTTATGACCCAATTGAATCTTCAGTCACGTAAGAACTTGTCAAGCAAGTTCTCTACAATATATATGTTCTTAGCAAATTTAGATCACAACAAAACCAAAGCTGAAATTGAAAAAAAGAAGAGATACTTTTATAACTTCAAAATTTGTTGAATTCTGTTTCCTGAATATGTTTTTTTGTTGGAATGTTAGATTTTTATGTTTTCCTCAACATATTTAAAAATAGTTTTGGGGTTTACTATTTCGATTATTGTCTTATATTTACTTTAAGAACAGTTAAAAAACGTGTTTGTTCATTTTTATTCATTAGATACATCTAATCTAATTATTTAGGAGATGTAATCAACCAAGAATTTGAAGTTATTTAAATTTTAAAGAATTTTTAGATGATTTAGATGAATTTTGGTAAATTAGTAAAGTTATTGTGATTTGTTATTAAAATTCTCTATATTTTTGTGTAAAATCACGAAATTTGGATCTTTGTAGTTTTAACTAACAAATTTCACTAAATTGTTTAAAACCACTTAAAATTCACAACTTAAAATCTTAAATTCTTTCAAATCACTTAGATAGATCTTTCCAATAATAAGGGATATGATTCTACATTTTCAAATCAATTATCCAATAACACTTAATTTTATAAAATATTTTAAAATTCATATTTAAATAACATAAAATTTGTCATCTTAATTTGAGGCTGAGCATCTTAACAACTTTTCACCTTAAGTATTTTTTTGGATTGATTCCACAATTTTCCTCCGAGCTTTGTCATCTTAATCTAAACATAAGATTTGTCATCTGAATTTTCACCTTAAGACTAGATGTGTCCCTTTGGATGCAAACTTCTCAGAGCTTCCGAGCAGGTACCATTTAAAATTTCAAGTCTCTATCTTTTTCGCTTATGTCTTTTTTCTTGTTATCTGCTGTGAAGTCAATGTTATGGCGTATCTGTTAGCTAAAGTTTCACATCCACTCGATTGAAGATTGATATAAAACAATGTTTGACAAAAAGTAAGAAACACAAAATAAACCATCGCAAAACATTAACACATTTAAGACATTCTAACAATTATGATTTATATGATTATTGACATAAATGGTTTGCAAATTTAAAATATATTAATAATAAATGTTTTCTTTGCTCTCGGTTTTGAGAAGGTTTTACAAGATCATATTTCAAAGAAAAAACAGAACTCCTCTCTGTATTTTTTTTTATATGAATCATTGAACCAAATTTGGATGACGATTATGAATCGAGTTGAAAAACGTGTAATCGGACTATTACCCAGATCAAACCACTTATTTTCATGCCGTACAACATATCCATTTTTCTCGATTTCAGCAAAACAATTTCATTTTTTGTTTAATTGAATAGCTGAATTTTAGTTTTTCATTATTGGATTTGCTTGCTCTTTTAGATGTTTATATTTTGAAATAACTCTAAATACATATTTGAAGTTTATTATTATTTTTAGTTAACTTAATAACAAATTTTTGAATTTTTTTATTCTTTTTATTAATCTGCGCAACAAAATTGCTAAATTTTGAATTTTTTTTGTGACCGATTACAACATTTTTATTATTTTTTCCGTCGCAAATACCATCTCACATTACCAAAGAATTTTCAACAGATATTTGTGTTCTTAAATGCATAATGATTAAATTGTTCAAAAAAACATTCCATACCATCATTAATTTTGCTATAACCATATTCTTACTAAAAACATGTGCATCGGAGAGTATCTCACAAGAATCTCTCATACTTAAAAGAAATAATATAGTAATAATATTTAGTTACAAGAGTCTCTAAAAAATTTATTGTACCATCTCATTTAGTGCATCTCCATTAGTTAATATACTCTCATGGGTATGTTAGCAATATAATAATAATAATTTTAATAAATTTTAGTTTTTTAATTAAATAAATTTATTAAAATAATTAAACCAATAATTAAGTGACATGTAATTTGAGTCTCGGATCCAGAGCTCATAAATTCTTAAACAAGAACACCCCTCACATTCTATCTCTTTTTCTCATTCTTTATTATTATTTTAAGAGTATCTCCATTAGTTAAGATACTCTCATAAGAATATCTTAGCAATAAAACAATAATATTTTTAATCGAATTTAAGTTTTTAATTAAATTTAAATTTGTTAAAATAAGTAAACTAATAACCAAGTGACACAGGTAAGACGAGTATCTTATCTAGAGCTCACAAGAACATCTCTCACCTTCCACCTCTTACTTTTTCTCATGGAAATGCTCTTACAGCAGGCTATGGCAATAATATAGTTTTACAATGACATATTTACAACGGAATATGGCAGTCACAAATACTCGAAGAATTAATTATGGTTTTCTTCTACCACAAAGTCACATAGTTTTTTTTTTTTAACATACAGATTTTACTCTTTTATTATGCTTAACGCTATTGATAACCTAATCATCTTAAAAGTAATCCTTGACTCTTTATTTTTATTTTTATTTGGCGAAACCATGATTTCTCTCAGCTCTTAATTCAAAACCAGACAAAACTTGTATTCTATAAAACTTAAAGATAATAAGAACAATTTTTTAATGATTTAAAAAACTTTTCAAAAACTAAAATTTCATAAAACAACTCTTTACAAAAACATTTTATATATAGAAACTAACATCATCTAATTCCTAATAAAAATATAAATACAAAACTTTATCCAACCTAAACTAAACTTTATTTGTATTTCATTTTTCTCCTAAATTCTATCGTATTTAAGATTAACTTATTCTTTAATCAAGTAAGAATTGTCTAAAAAACTCTAGAACTTTTGTAGTGAATTTCTTTTGAGTTTCCTGCCAAGCTTTAGCATCAACGGTTTTTTTTTGTGTGTTTAAAAAAATAATATATGAATAGCAACATCAAACGTTTATACCCCGAAAATTACAGTACCAAAAAATCACACTATTACAGTATCCAAAAAATTACAGTACCCTAAAAGTTACACACTTCCATCAAAACTAAGTGTGAACATATATTATTTGAAATAACTCAATAAAAATCACATAACTACATTAGTATTTGGTTCCTCCATTACAAATTTAGAATTCACGCATGGTTGATAGTAAGAATTTGCATAGGGAGGATAATATCGGTACGGATAGTTCATCGGAACCGAAAATGCAACCATTTCACCTGGTTTAGATGGATCCGGTTTTTTCTCTTCAGGTGGTTTAACAACTTCAACCGAAACGATCTCTGCGTTACATATCTTCCTTAGCTTCATCACAATAACCGGTAAACCAACCTCTCCAACTACTGTAATTTTCCCCGTTTTATCATCCATTGTTTTCGAAGTTAACCCTAATATCAAGAAAAAAATCATAGATAACTGTTTTTTTTTTAATGTCTCTAGTTTACAACAAAATAGACTAAATATGAAATAGCCGCAGAGGTACAACGAAGAAAATCGTGTATAACCCGACCAAACACGAATATCACCGAGAACCTTGTACTACAACCGAAGATAGGGTTGTCATTGACTTCCACTAACGCATCATATCTTGACCATTATGATGACAAAACATCTTGTCAATCCAAATCAGCATTTGAAGATATTGAATGCCATAAAGGCTAACAAACCGGTAGATACACCATTAGGAAGAACACCGAACAAATATCTACATACTTAATAAGAGATATTGTAAATATAAATGATAAAATGTTATCTATTTTAAACCGTCAAAATATGAACTTTCTGTTGAAATCTGGTTGAACCATCACCAAAATGTCGACCAACCGACATGACTTTCGATGGGTGAAAATCTTCAACAATATGCCCCTATCTTGTACCCAGAATGGAATCCTCATAAGAACTAGAACGCTCACAATCAATTACTCTACGGATTCACGTTTGTCTCTATCAAACCAAACAAAACCGTTGCCAACGGTTGGAAGATTTTGCAAATTAAAAATGGCGATGAGAAAAATTGAAGTAATTAGAATGAAATTGTCTGTTGAAGAACAAAGAATGAAAATAGATTAAAAACTATCCACGAACTATATAAAATTTGGGATAAAACAAAAAAAGAAAGAAGAAAAAATGATTGAATAGATCTGTTCAAAAGATAAACAGAGAGAATTCTCTCTCCCCAACCCATAGATAACTGTTTTATATTACCAAGTTATATACTAAAATTAATTAAACAATATCATAGTAATTTTTGAAAAGTGATTTATACGATATACCTGGATATCCAGAAACGGTCACAAGCACTTTCTTCCTTATTTTCTCCTCGTAGACACTCAATTGCAACACAGATTTCTGTCATTTGAAACCCAATATCAGTATGGCTAATTGCATAATTTAAATTTAAAAACATGATTATAGTTAAATAATATCTTTGTAAACGATGACTCAACTCATAAAATTTTTAAGAGATATAAAACGAAATAAAGGTTGTACCTTCGCGGCCATGGCTCGAGTAAACTATAGAAATGGTTCAGAAATATTCGATATTTTAAGAGAGTGTAAGAGAGGAGTGCAGTATTTTGATATATCGAAGCTTCTTGATGACAATTGCATATCCTATGCTAACTATTTATATAGAAACAGAAATTGCATAGGAAGCTTCTTGATGATAATTGCAAACCCACAACAAGGTTTGATCTATTTGTAAGTAACAGTTGCATTGCAAACGCGCGACCAGTAAAGTAGTCAATCTCTATTTTATTTTTTTGACATCATCTCTATTATTATTTTTAGTACTTTTCAAGATTTGGTTGAAAATTAAAATCGTTGTTAACGAAAGCAAACAGAAGTGTAGTATTCAGAATGCCGCGTGTAGTACGACTTGGCCAACGTTGATTTTTTACCCTATTGGCTCATCGGTCACTTAAGAACTTGTCAAAACCAAACTGAAATCAAAATCAAACCGAGATTGAAGTCTCAAAGGTTAAAAAAATCGATCGGTTTCTTTATAAATTTTAAAGATGTTAGTTTTTTTTTTCTTTTCCCATAAATATGCTTCTTTTTTAACATAATAAAAATAAATTTGGAGTATACTATCTAGATTATTCTTTTATATTACTTTAAGAACAGTTGATAAAAAGTTTGTTCGCTTTTATTCATTGGATATCTAATCTAATTATTTTAGAAACACAATTCAAACCATCATTAAACCATAACACATTTCAGTCGTATTCCAACTAAATGTTTTTTGTCAACAGATTAATTATTTAAAACGGTTCAAAAATTTAAATCAAAAGCATATAGTTTACATAAATATTATCAACTAGATGAAGTCAAGCATTTTGAGCAAAACTATATGTTTTACTGTTTAAATTAGGTGGAGGCAAGGAAACAGAGAAATAAAATGTTTCTATGATTATTGAAACAAATGGTTTTGCAAAACTTAAAATATCTAATATTTATATTAAAATGAAAGTTTTTTAAGAAGTAAAATTGTAATTGTATTTATTACATGATATACCATTAAACATACAATAGTTCAAAATATTTGAATTAAGAAAATGTACAATAGTCTTTTTACATTAAATAAAAAGCATTTAATTTTTGAGAATCTCAAGAATAATCTCAAGATTTTGTTTTTGTTTTTTTCATACGTCTCAAAATTTAGGTTATAATATCACCGGAAGGAATTTTTACGGAAGAAAGATTAAGATATTGTCTCCTTCCCCTTGAAGCAAATGTAATCAAAGTATCAAACTCTTTTTCCCTTTGGTAATATATTCACATCTTATCAAAAAAGGAAAAATCATAAAACAAAACCGATACGTGCCAAACTAAAATATGGTATGGTCAGAATACTATATCACTGTTTTATCTATGAAAGTTTTGACCCTGATTCTTTTTCAGAATTATTAAAACTACCACACCGGATTTTGACATACACAACATCCGTTTAAATTATGGTAATAAGGTGGGCATGGGGGGATGTAATGATGAATCACATCAGGCTTCTTCTCTGGTTCTTTAACCGGTCCTACCGAGATAATCTCGGTGCAACGTATCTTCTTCAATTTCTTAACAATCATATATGTATCAATCTCTCCGGTCACCGTTAGTTTACCCTCCTGCACCTCCACTGAATGAACTCCTTCGTTACAATTTACAAATAAAAAATTTATTATGACTTCATCAATTATCTTACTATTTTGAGGCCTAAAGTAAACTAAACTGTAAATTAACAATTGATGAGTGTTGGTGTACCACAGAGATGACAGACCGTTGCCATAGTTTTTTGTTTGATTCTTTCACAATGAACATCCAATTTCAGTACAGCTTTCTGTCATGAAAATATTGAATATAATTAACAACTTATTAGAATAGTATAACGAGGTTTGATATAATGGTAATACATACATATAAGCAACAGAGAAAATTTCGGAAAAATCTTTACATAGTCTACAAGCTTTCAACTGAGAAAAACATATCATCATCTAAAAAAGAATCGAACCTGCATTTCGTCTTCAATTAATGAACAGAGGATAATTAATAAGTAGAGGACTGCTAATAATGAGCTTTGATGTTGTTTCCTTTATATAAGCAGTTGCGAGTTGCATTGCATGCAATCATTTTCTTGTAAATGATGTGGGAATATATGTGGATTGAATCATGTGGAAAGGCAGTAATAATTAAACTCACCAATATTTCTTTTAACTTAGAGAATGAAAAAATCGAGTAAAGTTATAAAAATGTCTTATAACTGTTTTTATTTTAAAATTTCTCTAAGCATATATACAATAAAATTTGTAGGTTTGAATATAATATTGATGTTCTTTGTCAAAAAAAATAAATATAATATTGATGTTCTAGTAATACGCTTTCATCTTTTAAAATGTAAAACGATGTTTATGAGTAATTGTTGACCAACCCATATATTGTATCTGTCGAACTATAAAGATAACACTCTTGAAAAATTTGCAACTAAAATCCACCCAAGTAAATGCTTAAATTGCAACTAAGTTAGACTTATCTATCCTATTTTAAAATTTTAAATAGAAGCATGTACTTATTTTGGTGGATATTTAAGTCATATAAAACAATTGGGACCAAGAAAGCGAGATTGCAGTTGAATTTGCATAAATCGACAAGTTTGCAGCGACTAATGGCATCAAGTCTCCAACGGTAGGAATAGTGATGAACCAAGAAGGACAATTTCGGCTTCCTTTCTTGGAAAATTACCAACTCAGTTTCATTTTCATCGTCTTTCCTTGAAAAAAACTTGGTCGGATTATTTTCAGACATAATCTATCAATCAGATCCTTGTTATGAATGTTATCACTACAGAACAGTAGACAACCTAGCTGTCGGTCTTGTGACTTCTGGGTCAACGGGTTTGAGCCGAAACTATATACAAGAGAAGATAAAGGCTGATTGGGCCAGTTACAACAAGAAGCCGATTCAGTTACAAAACATTATCCTTTTAGAATTTTGTATAAAACATTATTTCATTTTCATAAAGAAAATTGCCATAGAAATTTGACAATTAAGAAATTTTATGAATGAGTTATTCAGTTATCACAGGAAAACTCTTTTTTTTTTTTTTGAGCCTCACGTGTAGACAGCTAGAATCGAACTCTAGGTGACCGAAGTGCCTACCTTTGAATGGACTAACCAGTCCAGACGAAAACTTAAATGTGTAGATATTTTTTATTGTCTGGCCCATTATAGTGCACTATGAGGATGATGAAGATAAAATCCTCTTGGAGAATGAGAGAGCCTCTCAAAATGGAAGACCACCGGACTACATGGCCTCTTCTAATTAGTTTTACATATTTAGACTTCTTACAGAAATTAACCGCTCAGTTTTGTTGATCTTCTGCTATATTTTTCATTGTTGTGTTGTCACTCTTCTCCTAACTTATTTTATCTTTTTTACAATAAGTTATACAATTTCTCTAAAAAGAAGATAATTGGAGTGTCCATCCAATGAAAAAAGGTTCATTAAGTTAAAAAAAAAAAAACAATCCTTTATTGATCCACTACTAAACAAACACAAATTAGATGACCCAAATCATAAACTGAACATTAAAAAAAAAGGAAAAACAAAGAAGTAAATAAATTCACCACAAAATTATTACAGAGGAAACTGGAAGATGTGGTGATATATCACTAGAATACGGTAGCTCATGCACGAAGCTCGAAAGATTGCTACCTCAAATTGTTTTTTTTCTTTTCTTAAGAGTACCTAAGAAATTAGACAAAAGATATTTCAATTCACATGACGATACAAGCATGCGAGTTTTCGCCTCCAACTCTCGAAGTAGGAGCGTGAGGTCCGGGCGGACGAGAGTGATCAGTCGTAGGCCTCGGTTCACGGCTTGTAGTGCAGTTTTGCTCCGGTTCTCCATTGGCTACGAGTTTGGTCATGGAAAAAATTATCTCATTCTTTATTTTCTAACTAAATTATTTCATTTCATTTCTTTATTTTCTAAATAATTTTTTTTCTCAAAATCATGGTTATAGTTAATTTCCCAAAAGATTATAGAAACAACTACTATTCTACTAAAAAGTGAAAGCAGAAAAGATAAAAAAAAAAACATGTTACTAAAAGTCTGAAACTTTGGTAAGATCAATTTTTTAGTATTGTGCAAAAATAATAAATAAAAAGTAAAAATAATGAAACAGAAAAAAAAACATCACAGCAAACACCCACAAAAACTTATAAATTTGAGTTTTGTCTATATAATTACTCAAACAAGAAAAAAATGTCATATTTAGTTAAACTTTTTTTTTTTTACTTTTTTGAGTTTTTCACAAACTAATATTAAAAATGAGTTGTCTGTTTTTTCTTCAATCATTTAAGAATGCCAAAGATGTTATCAATTCATCTAAATATTTGTATTACAATTAAGCTACTTGAAATTTTTTTAAAATGTATAAAAATTAACCATGTAAGCAAGCAAGGGAGTTAAAAATGATACTATTAAAAATGAGTTGTATGTTTTTCTTTTTCAATCATTTAAGAATGAATCTAAACAGATTATCAATTCATCTAAACAGATTAAGCTAATTGAAAAAGTGAATAATGTAAATTATTAAAAATTTGAAAATGTAAAAAAATTAAGCACGTAAGCAAGTAAGCGAGTTAAGCAATAAATGAATCAAATGAGTAGTAAGCAAGAAAACAAAGAAGGCAGCAAGTAAGAAGAAAGGAAGCAAACAAATTAAGCAATTGAGTAAGGAAAGATCAAAGAATCAAAGAATCAAAGAAACAAACAATTTAAGTAATGAAGTAAGCAAAAGTAGCAAAGAAGAAAGGAAGCAAACAAATTAAGCAATGAGTGAAGGAAAGATCAAAGAATCAAAGAATCAAAGAAGGCAGCAAGTAAACAAGGAATCAAAGAAGAAAAGAAGCAAATAAATTAAGCAATGAATGAAGCAACTGAGTAAGGGAAGATTAAAGAATCAAAGAAATAAACAAGTTAAGTAATGAAGTAAGCAAAAGAAGAAAGCAAGTAAACAAGTCAACAATGTAAGTAACGAAGCAAGCAATGAACTAAACAATCAATCAAGAAAGAAAATATGCATGTACAAGCAATGTATGAATGTATATCACACATACATATAGGTTCCAGAAAATGGATTATTTGATTGGCCTCACTATATATTAATTCAAGAGGAGCTTACTCATTTGCTTTCTTGACCATGTGCTTTTTCCCTGTTGCAAACTAAATTTGAGACGGATTAGATTAGGAACAATAGCATTAAATTTACAATACCTTCATGCATTCATGTTTCTCTTACTAACATGTCCTTTTGTGCTGCAAAATGCGGTATTAATTCCCAAACCATGAACACCTATTAACGAACTACAACACAAATTCATCAGAATAATTAGCAAAGTTCATCACCATATATATTAGCACAGAGAACTTTAACTTACTGCCCGAAAACTAAAATTGAAACCTGTAGCTGAGAAGCGGAACTCATTTCATAGATATTCTTCTCTTAGAAACTTCTTCCTTACCGTGAGAGGGACTAGACCTTTAAAAGTAAAATAAGACCACAAAAATTTCAAGTAATTCTCACCTTTTCAATTTCAGCAACCAAAACAAACAAATTACTTTGTGTTGAAATTGTATTTTGAATGGAATTTTGATGGGTCTAACTAGATTTTACTTTCGACTCGAATGGCTCTGGCTCTTGGTTCAGAAGCTGATTGCAAATAAACGCCCATATACTGAAATTTTGAAACCAACATATACATATAAAATATTTATGTGATAAGAAACAAACTCGAATCTCTATTGCTTCACTTTATCAAGCTTTGTTATTTCCTGTATTATATTGTTCACAACTGAAATCCACAGAGGAGAAAGAAGTCAAAGGATTCTAACCACAGAGACTTGTAGCCAAGTTTTTGCTTGAGCATACGCTTCAGAGATGTGTTCCTAAGAAATGTACATCAATGAAGCAAGTCATCATATAGGATTTTGCAAGTCGTTTTTTTCTTCTTAAAATTGCTTCACTAAAATTATGTGAGACATTGATCTACATTATCTTTGATTTATGACAGATCCTGAAGGCAATACATTTGTTGCTTACAAGCTCTTTTACTTCCTTGTACAGCTCAATTCCTTGTTCTTCACCTTTCACTGACCTGTTAGCTGTTTTCAGAAACAAAAAGAGTTTTAAAGAGTGAATCTAACTTACATCAAAAACAAATTGGGAAATTAATGGTCGTGTGTATAACAAAACCTGATTGCAAACCAGTATGGAGTCACCAATTACAATGATTCTCTTGTAACCTTTCACAGTAGCACATTTCAATCCTAACATTAATCTGCGGTATTGAGCTACGCTGCTTGTAACCATTCCTACTCCTTGATGCAGTTTACATATCTGATGGGAAATAAAGAAAGCAAATAACTTTGGAAACAGAAGCTTCACTTCATTACTACTTTTATTGAAGTTGTGATAATAACATGACTGGATAAAAATTCATACCACAAGACCATTCTCAGTTTTCAAAACTGTTACTGCACCAGCCAGACCTGGATTTCCCTTTGATGAACCACTAAACTCGATAAAACATGTTTTATTCTGCCAAAGAATGAAGAGAAACAATATCATACTCTGCTTTCTGGTACAGAGTCACCAATGAATACTGTTATATACAAAAAAATAACCACTCACTAACACATGATTAGGATTAGCACGCTTTTTCAGTGAAGCAACTGACAAGGAAGCAGGGATGCAAGAATTTGATAGACATCAGCATGCTCGGATGAGGTGTGACGAGAGCCTATGTTTTATTAGAATTGTATCGCACAATCAACAAACACCCGTTATTTCTTTGAGCTAGAATATATGGTAGATGCAAAAAATGCAATTCATTTCAAGTTTTCTTGAAGTTGTAACAATAACATTATTGAATGAATACATACTCAGTACTGCGCCAGCCAAACACAGATTCCCCTTTGATGAACCACTACACTCGGCAGAACACGTTTTCTTCTGCCATAGATTGAAGAGAAAGAGTAGCAGTCTCTACTTTCTGGTCCATTCAAATATGAATACAATTATACATAAAAAACACCCACTCACCAACACAGGCTTAGGCTTACGAAGCATTTCCAGCGAATGGTTATGGCTCTTGGTTCAGAAGGTGGTTGCAAGTAAATGCCCAAGTCTTAAACCCTGAAATTTAAAACCAACAAATAAAATATTTAGGTACAATCGAGATCACCTTGTATTTGGTACATATACATATAAAGCCTTCGGAAAGTAAAGAGAAAGGAATGATCATAGAACTTGATCTTTGTCTTTCCGATAAAGTTCTGTGAGGCTGGTATATGGATTTGATAAACCATTGTTCCACATGCACAAAAGGGATGGTCTATTTGGTGTCGACGAGGAATTTGCATTGATGGACGCTTAAGAGTCTCTATCTGTAATAATATTTCAAATAGTAACCGACAACTATCTAGAGCCTGTACATTTTTTAAGATCAACTGAGTATTTAATTAGTGAGAAAATAGCAAGCAAGTAAAAGAATGAAAGTAACAAAGTGAAACAAATTTCAATAGTTAAGGAAGACAGACAGTATGCAATTAAACATTAGGCATGTAAGCAAGGAAATACGGAAGCAAGCAACCATGCAATGAAGTAAAAAATAACAAGGAAGCTGGTAATTAAACAAGGAATGAAGAAATGAAAGAAGGAAGCAAGCAAGTAGAGAATGAACGCAGAAAATGATGCCACAAAGAATCAAACAATGAATCAAGAAAGGAAATAAGTAAACAAAGAAGCAAGGAAACAGAGAAGCAAAGAAACAAAGAAGCAAGGAAACAAATAAGCAAAGAAACAAATAAGCAATGAAATAGAGAAACAAAGAAGCAAAAAACAGAGAAGCAAAGAAACAAAGAAGCAAAAATGATGTCGCTAAGAATCAAACAATGATTCGGGGAAGAAAATGAGTAAACAGAGAAGCAAAGAAACAAAGAAGCAGAAAATGATGTCGTAAAGAATCAAACAATGATTAAAGAAATGAAATGAGTAAAAATGAAGCAAGCAACCATGTATGTATGTTATGTATGTTTGTATGTATGAAAGTATGTATGTGTGTATGTATGTATGTATGTATGTATGAATGACACATACTGCTTCCTTCCCATATTTGAGAAGAGAAAGCAAAGATATCAGAGAAGTTTCAGATCAAAATAAATGAATAAGACAACACCAAAGATTCGTTCACTTATCGAAGTTACAACCTACCCTACACTTATGAAACAAAACACTGATATGTAATCAGAGTAAACAATATACATTCAAAGAGAAATTTATCAACCTTGGCCATGTGTCAGGAAAACGTACCTTAACTCATGAACAATAAATTTCTTTGTCATACACCGAGACATTAATCCCAAACATTCAAAAGTTGGTTAGAGCTTTATACATTCAGATGTCAAGTTAAATTAAAATAAAAGAAGAGGGTGGTAAGATACATACCTAACAGGCGCTTTCTTGATGAGAATGATATATGGGATCTGCACTGTTTTTACCAGTATCTTCAAATTGAGTTTGTGAAGCTGGTAACTATGACGAACAAAAACAACAAAATAATAAGCACAACGAGTAACACGTCAATATGATCGACCCATTTGAAATGGTGGAGCAAAAGAAAAACACAACAAATTCGATGAAAATAACTTAAAATTATAAAAATGTTTACCGACGAGGTAGAGAAGAGGAGCGTCATCTTCTTCTTTGTTTTTTTTTTTTCTTTTCAAAAAGGTAAATCAGAAGAGCTATAAATAAGAACCAAAGCGGAGACACAGTGATGCAGAACAAAATGTAAACCAGATCTGTATCCTCCGTTGTGACTCATGGATTTCTGATCCATGAAGGTAACTGACCTTGGAATCGCCCAACTCAGAGAAAACGCCATTTCTAGTTTTTGCAGATTAATTTTTGAAAATGAGAATTTGGGGTTTTCAAAATATGAGAGATATCAGAGAGGGATTTGTAGTTGTAGTGGCTCTTCTTCGTCTAACGGCCCAATTTTATTTCCGTTGTACAGAAAAATTCAAATTTGAAAAATGAAAAAACCGCCTAATGTGCAAAAGCACATTTCGTAACTAAAAACTCAAATTCCAATGCGGTTTTTTTGTTAAGCAAACTTCTTCTTCAAGACTTCAAACGGTCAATTGTGACGTGTACATGTAACAAAAAGTTTACTTAAACAAAAATTAGACAAGGATTTTAAATCATTTTGGTTAAAGCTTAACCACGATGTAACTACCGTGAAATTTCTTAGATTTGTTCAGTCTGGTTTAACTTCTACCCCAATTAGATCGATCGTAAATAGCGTTATCAAATTGTCGCAGTGTTATGTTCATAGCTTGTGATTTATATTGATAAGAGGAAAGACAACTTCAAATCGATTACTTTAAAAGAAACCTAATTTCCAACCACGGTAAGATGGTGCTTTCTGCACTTTTGGTTCAAGCTTTTTAACCGGATTCTTGCTTTGTGTCGGTTCTCCATCCGGTACAAGCGCGATGATGTCAACATATTCATACACTTTCTTTGTTTCTTCATCATTTCAAACTTATCAAATTCTCCCGTCATCTTTAGTTTACTTTTTTCCTTCACGTCTATCAAAGTAACTCCTAACAACAATTATTATACTATTGCTTAATTCCTTTTAAGCCTAAATAAATTAAATTACTTATATTTGTTAATAAACAGGATATCTTGCATCAGTGATTTATTAGTTAGTTTTAATGTAACCATTGATTTGTAATTGTACCTATTTGCTATACCTGGAAAGTCACATACAACTTTCATAGCTCTCCGTTTGATTCTTTCCTCAAAAACTTCCAACTTGAATACAACTTTCTCCTTCGAGGATAAATATAATTTGGGTTGAATGGTTGTATCTCTTAAATTAAGTGTATCCTCGTAAAACTTTTAAATCGAGATGTAGATACACCACAAAACTTTGACGGAGTTAATTTCCACCTAAATTTTCAATAAAGTATGTGTTTCTATGAAACTTCAGTTTCAAGCGTAGGTACAACATAAAACTTTGATAGAGTAAGTCTTCACACAAACTTTTATTATATCTCCAGCGTTGTTAATGAGTAACGATGTCCGTTTAATCTGACATTATACCCATTTAAAATCAAAATCAACCAATTAAAATTTTGTGCCTATTCATCTTGATTTTTCCCAACCACTAGTTTAATGCCAAACTATGAATAGTTACAAAGAAAACAAATATCAATTTCAAGGTAAATCCCCACACAAATTTTAATTTTGAATTATATCTTCATCATCATTAATTAATGAGTAACAATTTTTGTTTAATCTAACACTAACTGGAATAAAAACAAAATTAACCAACAATCTACAGAAAAAAGACGAAGAACACAATGAAATGAAGAACATGGAGATATATATTTTTGCATGTGTTGATTCGAAGGAGAAAAATTTGATTCAAAGGTTGTGATGAGGTAACAAATTCAAATAACCATAATTCTTTGTTGACATTTCGGTTGCCACTATTCAATTTCTCATGAAAACAACGCTAAAGCTATTATTTGATTGTCATCATAATACTCGAGTCCTTCTCATTTCTATTTTTTCGTCTTTTTTTTTTCGTTTCCATGGTTTTATGTTTTCATATATTTTTTTATTTTTTGAAATCTTTAATATCAAAAAGAAAGTTTGGTAGTGATAAACATTTGAGTTTCGAATATAAAAACTCTTAAAATTAGATTATTGGTTGATTTTAATTTTAATTGGGTTTAATATCAGACTAAACGGACATCATTACTCATTAACAATGTTGGAGATATAACGCAAAATTAAAGTTTATATGGAGATTTATCCTGTCAAAGTTTTATGGTGTAGGTACACCCTGAAATTAAAGTTTCATGAAAACACATAATTAATTGAAATTTTTGGTAGAGATTTAACCCTTTAAAATTTTGTGGTGTAAATACGCCCTAAAACTGAAATTTCATGGAGATACACATTTATCTATAACTTTGGGTGGTGAGACAACCTATCGACCTATATAAATTTGATGCTTTATATAATTTCATATGTATATAAGCTATAATTATTATGAAAATTTAATTAAAAATGACGAACCTGCATTTTCGGGAAATGATAGAAATTCTGATGATTAACGAAGAGATACGATGTAAAGGAATGTGATTTCAATCTCGTAGCTTGCTCATATAAAAGTGATTAAGTCAAGCCATCGAAGCTAGAAAATGAAATAGACAATTTATTACGATTTAATCAGGATGAATAAAAAGAGTTTGAGTATTTCTATATAATAGATTGTTAGAATGTGTGGTTGCGCCTCTTTAGAGATTGGATTGTTTAAACATAGTGGTTGCGTGAGAGTTTACAGAAATGGATGGTTACGGTTTTATTAAGTAATTTATATGATTAGTTGAACAATTAGAAACGAATGTGTTTAAAAAAAAAATTGACTAGTTGACAGTGATTACGATTAACATTATCATATATATTTACAATACATAAATTTTTATATAAAAAATCTGTATTAATATAAAAAAATTTTAAAAATAAAGTTTTAAATAAAATTTAGAATAAATAAACAGTATTTGTAAATGGTTGCAGATAAACGAATAAAACCGTTAGTTTAGTACTTTAGTAGTTTCAACTAACATCATATGTGTTATAATTAACTTTGCTAGTATTTGCACATGAACCAATAAAACCTTTAGTTTAGTACTTTAGTAGCTTCAACTAACACTGTACGTATTATAATTATATAGATGCGATATGTGGTCTTTTATTATCTCGTTAATATAAAAACGATTAAATTAACCTAAGACTTCACAACTTCGTCGAGGATAAGATTAATATAGTTAAATACAGGAAAGTTTTAATTATGGGTGGGAAAAACCTGAACTCAAGCATCCAATTTGAACCCAAACCAAAAAGTTTTATTCGAATGTGAATTTGAATGTAACAAATTATTTTATTGAAGAATAAATTTATAAATCCGAAAATTCAAATCCAATCAAATTTTATCCGAACTTGAACCCAAAATCTAAATACCACCTTTAGTTTAACCGTTGAGATTTTTTATAAATGTTTTTATATTTAAATTTGCATGGGATCAATAAACTAGGATGTCAAATATCCGGTTTGGTCTACCCTCTACATAACCCAATAACAATACATAGTATCACTATTAACCAACGTTAACCATCGATTGAATTCTCGTGGACAAATTAATAGTAGGCAAACAAAGAGATCACGCCATCATCAGTTGAATTGTTGAAACTTGAAAGCAAATAAAAGAGAGACTTTTTAGTTGCCTAAAATATTAGGAAACATGTTGTCATCAGCAAAATAATATAGGTTAATTGGATTTTAGGTTACTGGGCATTTACAATTGTTTGGTTCTTAATTGTTTAATACATCTCTACTATGGGCCTTTTGTAAACAAGGTGGGCTACTTTTGCTCTCTAAAAATTAATAATGCAAAAGTTTTTATCACAAGCAAAATATATTTTAGCAAACAAGTTCGCATGAGCAAAAAGTAAATTTGTCTTAAACAAATCGAAAATTGATGGCATACTATCGGACGTATTGATGTGTCATAATATGCTAATTGCTAAATACCCAATTTTCCATAATTTAAAAACCCGATACATAATATTGGGTAATTAGAAAAGGTTTAACTTTTGACCAAAAAAAAGAAAAGATTTAACCATTAAGAAATAAAACAACGTTGAATTCAATCTTCCTTTGTTAATTTAATTTCCTCTATAAGACCCATTTTTGTATAACCAGAGTGCAACCCATAAAAGGAAAATCTTAATTTAATAAATTCCAAATACGTGGCACGTTATAATTAGGTCGTAAGGCTATTTGCCGACCTCAAAACAGTTTCTCGCGAAACACAAATGTACATATACATACATATATATATGAGAAATTTTTATTGACAAAAATACTACTATTAATTTAATGTTCCAAAACCAAAACTATTACCAAAAATTTTGGTTTCTAAAAATATCACAAACACAAAAATTAATTTTACAAAATTTATAATTTAAATTTTTGGGGTTTGAATTAACTAATTTAGATTTAAAATATAATTTTTAAGGAATCGCATTTAGGGTTTTAAAATCTTAAACTTTAAATTATAAATTATAAAAGCACGAAATTAAGAGATTTGTAAGAAAATTTCTCTTTAATAAAATAATATGTGATCTAAATGAAAATATGTAATAAATATGACACAAAATTTTTACATATATTACATAATTTTATGCTGAGAATTGTCCTATATATATTACATAGCTTTTTTTTTTTGACGTTGTATATAATATATTATATATATATATATATATATATCTAAATCTCTGCCGTCTTCTTCTCATAAGCCACATTTTTTCTCTCTCTTCTCTACACAGCTTTAAACAAACAAACAAAAAGTGAGAAAACTCAGAGCAAATCAAAAATCCCCAAATTCTCCTCAATTTTCATGGTCTCTAGAAATCCGAATTCTTCTGACGGTTATTTCATGGATCCGACCGGCATGACCGTTCCTGGCCTTGGACCTGCTGCCGTTTCCTCCTCCCCGACGACTTCTTCCACCGCTTTGGCTGTGGCGGATGCGACGACGACTGTTTCTTCTTCAGAGGATCTCAGTAAGAAGATTAGGAAGCCTTATACTATCACCAAGTCGAGGGAGAGCTGGACGGAACCTGAGCATGACAAATTCCTTGAAGCTCTTCAATTGTGAGTTATCATTTGAGCTCACCATTTTCTCGTTAATTTTTAAATTCATTTGGTTTTTGATCAATTGGAACTTTGATTTGGTGAGAATTAGCTGCAATTTTGCTGAATTAGGGTTTCTGATGGTCTTTTTAGAATTTGGTAAACATTCGTCGGAGTTGCAATTGGGTTAATGCACAATATATTGAAATCAATGGTTTTTGAATGAACTGTGATGAACAGTGGAATTAGGTTGGTCTTGGGATATGGGATTGGAATTGAGAGTTGGATTAGGGAGATGGTTTCTCTTTGTAATTGCTATTGAAATTGGATAAACTGAGATGTTCGAAGACGTATATGATCATCAATAGTGAACCAAGAAACGGGCAAAACATTCATGGGTCGATTATGAGGAAGCACTGACGGGAATTATATGTATGTTAGTAAAGAGGGTTCAATGAAGACTATTTTAGATGATTTTTTTCTTGTAACAATAGTATATTAACATTGGTAAGGGAGTAATTGAAGTACTAAGGTTGTTATATAGTGGGAAAAGTCTTTGAGTAGTTCAAGTGTAGGCTATGATGATGGTACTGTTCATTGCTTATTCCGCTGGGAATTGTGATGCTTACGCTCTTACATGCGGGATTAGACACATTCTATATCTTTGTTGTTTGGCGTATGATTCTACTTCTCTAATGCTTATGTTTTATCATTTTAGGTTTGACAGAGACTGGAAGAAGATTGAAGCTTTTATTGGGTCAAAGACAGTGATTCAGGTTCAGTAAAAAGCATACATATCTTTTGAGTTACTTTTTTTTTTTGCCTGCTCTAGTTGTTTGGACTCTGTTATCTTTCTCTTGGGCCCTCAGTGTTACCTGGATTGAGGTTGCTTCTTCTCGTTTGATATCGTGACAAAGTGTTCTTTTGAAGACAACTATATTGTCTGAAACTGTTTTGAGTTATTAGTAACAAGAGTGACACATGCTTTTGTCACTGATTACCATGAAAGTTAAGGAAGTGTAATCTTTATATATTTTGCGTTAGACAAGTGAGCTTGTCGAATTCTATTGTGGTTTCTTATATGGAATCCTTTAAAATCGCAGATACGAAGTCATGCTCAGAAGTATTTTCTTAAGGTACAAAAGAGTGGGACGGGTGAACACCTCCCTCCCCCTCGACCTAAAAGGAAAGCCGCTCATCCATATCCTCAGAAGGCTCACAAGAATGGTACGTAATAGCTACTGCAAAAGAAAAATTGAAGTTGTAATTTTGTTTGCTTATTGTAAAATTATATTGATGCATTTCTTATGGTAATGTGCAGTGCAACCTCAAGTACCAGGGTCCTTCAAATCAACACCTGAACCAAATGACCCAAGTTATATGTTTAGGCCTGAGTCTTCTTCAATGCTAATGACTTCTCCAACCACTGCGTCTCCATGGACAAATAATATGCAAACAATTAGCTTCACGCCCCTCCCAAAAGGTTTCATTCTCATCTACAAGCTTATGCAGTTACTATAACTCCTTTAATATAATCTCCTTTTCAAATTTAACTAAATAGAGAGTAATGTTCTTCTATGTTCTGATGAAAGCAGCAGGAGCAGGAGCAGGAACGAATAACAACTGTTCTAGTAGTTCCGAAAATACTCCAAGACCACAATCCAACAGGGACACAAGTGAACAGGGGAATCCTGGCCATTCATTAAGAGGTAAGCATCGTTACATTGTCTCCTATTTATCTATATTTTTGTACCAAATTCCTCATTTTTTACTAGACAGATCCTTATTCTTTATTTCAGTTTTACCGGACTTTGCCCAAGTATACAGCTTCATTGGAAGTGTTTTTGACCCATATGCAAGTAACCATCTACAAAAGCTGAAGAAGATGGACCCTATAGATATGGAAACAGTACGATTCTTGTCTATTAAGTTTCACATCAATCTCAGTTGAAACCACGTCGGTCCAATAGAGCATGTGGTTAAACTTAATCGTTGTGTCCTTTGTTTTTGCCCCCACCAAGCAGGTGCTACTGTTGATGAGAAATCTATCCATCAACTTGTCTAGTCCTGATTTCGAGGATCATGTAAGTATCTTCCTTTATAAACTCTTAAGTCAACTTACTCTAATTCAGAACTAACCTCAGAACTCTTATTGATTTCGAAACAACAGAGACAGCTTCTTTCGTCTTATGATATCAGCTCTGAGACAGCGACTGATCATGGTGGGGTGAGTAAAACCTTAAACAAAGACCCACCCGAAATCTCTACTTGAAGTTTAATAGAAGAGGAGAATAATGAAGTGTGACAGGTGAACAAAAACCCAGATTGGCTACAGAATACAGAGATTCTGTTGTGGGTTTTTTTTCGTTTGTACATATGAGGAAGATGAAGGTGAAATTGAGCGGTGTAGTTTTATTTTTATTTTTATGTTTTTGTTATAAATATACGTCTTTGGAACTATGGATGCTATATGTACAGTGTATTATCCTAAGTGAAATACCATTCCTCTTGTCTCAAATTTGTTTGAGCTTTTGTTTTTAAGCATGTATCATCAGTGTCTTTGATGAACACCAAATCTCTTAATAAAGTTGTCTTAGCTTTCCTTTTCATGTGTTTTTTTCTCGAAAAGAAATTGATATACAGATAGAGGAAGAAATTATATTTTAGGTTCTTACAAATACAAGAATAGTGGCATGTTCTCGGATATATAAGAAAATATGCATCCAAAGTAAATCAATCTTCTTGAACAAAAAGATTATAAGAATGGTCATATTAAATTATATTAGTCCATGCTTACATAACACGAAAACATAAATTTCTTTTTCCGACGGAAATAGGAATTCATTTGTTAAGCGAACTAGTAAGGCTTTATTCCATAAAAAAGTTAAAATATCATCAGGATAGCGGATGCTTGGCGTCTCAACGATCTCGACAGATTTGAAAATTTTCTTTAATTTCTCCAATAGTTTTTGCTCATCAATATTTTGTCCTCGCACAGTTATTATGTTTGCGATCAACACCTTAAAAAACGACAATCGTTCACACTTTTCAAAATTTGGAAATCTAAGTAAATTATCTCATTTATATAATAAACGATGTATTTACAATCAGAAGTGTTATAAATCTGAATATTCGGCGGATCCGTAGCCGGATATCCTTTTTTATACTATATTTTTATTAAGAAAAAAAATTTAGTTTACACTAAAAGTTTCTTAGTATCCGAATTCGGATCTACCTTCTCCAAATATCCGTTTTTTCGAATTTAAACCTAAATTCCAAATCTTTTCCACCAAAGTTTTTAAGTAAGTTTTTAAGGACAAGATGAATACTAAATATAATCGTCTTCGAGTACAAACAATGAAATAAACTAAAGATTTAGTGAATTCCTTATATAATTAAGCAACAATAGAAATACAGATTTTATTACATAATGAAACAAAAGCTTTTGTTTTTGTGTCATAACATGGAATTGTGCTAATTGGGTTAATAGTAATTTTTTTTGGGTCAAGGTTAAAAGGTCTGACATAAATTGTTTCAGTTAAATTTATTTCTCAATCTTTTTTTATGATACTGCCCAAACTTAAAGGCCCATATTTCATGAATGTACAATCCACTATAAGCCCAAAACAATACATATAAAATCGTCGTCTTCTCTATGAAACCCTAATTTTCCTCTCTAGAAGTTCCGTGCGTCTCTGCTCGAGCAAGAGCTCCCACCGTCACGATGGTATACATGAGCTCTGCTTCTTATCAATCTCTCGGTTCTCATCATATTTTTCGGTCTGTCATTGTCGTTCCGTTGAATTTTAACCATATTCTTCTTCGTTCTGCTCTCAGATTATCTCAGAGGCTAACCGCAAAGAAATCTGCAAGTCCCTTTTCAAAGGTTCGTCTTCCGTAAATTTATACTTATCTCTCTGTTGTTTGTATCTGTAATTCTTATGACTGCTTCAGCTTTTGCGAGCTAATTAGAGCGAATTGAATCATTCTTAGGTTTAATTTCAACTTCTTCACATAGTGATGAACATTTTGAGTTTAGAATTAGTTTTATCTAGTTCAGGTTTCGTATTACATCCAAATCTGCTTATTGTAGAATTCTGAAATTTCTAGCGTATAAGCAGATTTGGTTAATTCCACTGCTCGAGCTATCTTGTGTTCAAATTATAGGTTCATTCAAATTATAGGTTTATAATTGCTAAATTAGAAACATGAATTTGTATCATGATGATTACATAAGCTGTTTTGCTAGCAATGTGACATTTGTCTTGTGTCCTTGAGATGAGTTTGTGTTGATAATCATATTTTCTCTGGGTTTTGCAGAAGGAGTTTGCTATGCGAAGAAGGATTTCAATCTTGCTAAGCATCCGTTGATTGAATCAGTACCTAACCTGCAAGTGATCAAGCTCATGCAGAGTTTCAAATCCAAGGAGTATGTTAGGGAGACATTTGCGTGGATGCATTATTATTGGTTTTTGACCAATGAAGGAATTGAGTTCTTGAGAACTTATCTTAACCTTCCATCTGATGTTGTTCCTGCTACCTTGAAGAAGTCAGCTAAGCCTGTTGGTCGTCCATTTGGTGGCCCACCTGGTGATCGCCCAAGGTGATTAATTTTTTGCTTAGCTCTTATTACATATCTGGTAAAATCTTGTTCTTTGATTTGATGACATTGGATTTGGGGTTTGTGTTATTTCAGGGGACCTCGCTTTGAAGGAGACCGTCCCAGGTTTGGTGACCGTGATGGATACCGTGGAGGTCCTCGTGGTGGTGGTGAATTTGGAGGTGAAAAGGGTGGAGCTCCAGCAGATTACCAGCCATCGTTCCAAGTAAATTCTCAGTGACCATTCCTTCTATTTACTTCTGGCAACAAACTTCAGAAAACGTCCTTGTTTTAGACGTCTTAAGCATAGAGTTCCTGGACCTGTTAAACGATTAACCATTCAGTCTCTCATCTGAACTTCCATCTCTTGATCACTTTTAGTTACAATCTTGCTTTACGAATGAAGTGTTTCAAAGTCTGTAATGACATATAGGTTATGATGTTATTTGCCCTTTCTTTTTTGGTTGCCATTGACTTGTCATCCTTTGGTGTTTTGTATATTGTTTTGCAGGGAAGTGGTGGAAGGCCTGGTTTTGGCCGTGGTGCTGGCGGTTACAGTACGGCTGCACCATCTAGTTCAGGATTCCCTTGAAAAAGAAAGGTTTTTAGTTTGCAGTAAGACCATGGGGGAGTTGTTTCAGCTTTTAAATTTTGCTTGTGTAATTCAGATTCCCAAATCCTTTCATAATGCATCTGAGTTTAGTTTTATTGTTGAAGCAAACATCCGATTAAAATTTACGTTTTCCTCCTATCTTTTCCTTCCTAGTGAGCATATGAAAAATTGAATCTACCATTGGACAAATCATCTTGTTTGGGAATGTGTAACTTTATTGTTTCGTAGAAGTTGAAAATTTGATCTAGTTTCGTCGATTTTAGTTCAAATCATCCTACCAAAGATTTGAGGTTTTTTCATCCCGTCCTTAAAGTTGTACTCTCTCAGTGTTAGAATTCACTTCTCCTTTTCAAGACTTTTGGTAATTTAATCTTCCGTTTAGATACACTAAAGAACTTATGCAAAAGCAAGAAATTACCGAGCCGAATCACTTTTGAAAGAGACAAAAACAGTTTTTAACAGACGCACTAAACAAAACAAAACAGACCCTGACATTGACCAAACAGCCAACAAAAAAGTTAACACGACGATAATACACACACAAGACACTTAGGAAATCTTGAAACTCAGAATCACCAGACATACCAAAACCGCAAGGAAGGTTTCTTCATCTCTTAGTCTACTTCCTCCATCTTGCTCTCTTCAGCAGCATCCTCCTCCAACGCTGGCATATCCTCTTCCTCAACATTCTCATACTCATCAATACTCAGACCCAACTTTAGCATCCTATGAATCCTAGCCGCAAAAGTGTTTGGTTCATCGAGAGTAAACCCAGAAGTTAGCAAAGCTGTCTCAAACAGCAGCATCACAAGATCCTTAACAGACTTGTCGTTCTTGTCTGCCTCAGCTCTCTTCCTTAGCTCTTCCATGATTCCATTGTCAGGGTTGATCTCCATCGTCTTCTTGCTCGACATATAACCGCTCATGCTGCTATCTCTCAGCGCTTGTGCCTTCATAATCCTCTCCATGTTCGCAGTCCATCCGTATTCGCCGGTTACAAGACAGCATGGAGAGTCAACAATCCTGTCTGAGACCACAACCTTCTCAACCTTGTCCCCGAGAATTTCCTTGATGGTCTTGCAAAGATTCTCAAAAGATTTCTTCTTTTCTTCCTTCTTTTTCTTCTCTTCTTCTGTCTCATCTTCAAGCTTCAGTCCTTCTTTGGTTGCCGAAACAAGTTTCTTGCCATCGTATTCCTTCAGTTGTCCCACAGCGTATTCATCAATTGCATCCACCATGTATAGCACTTCGTAGCCTCTCTTCTTCAGCTTCTCCAAGAACGGAGAATTCTCAACAGCTTTTTTGCTTTCACCAGTGATGTAGAAAATGTCCTTCTGACCTTCCTTCATCCTCGTGACATAATCTTTCAAGCTCGTCATTTCTTCACCACTCTTTGTCGAGTGGTACCGTAGAAGATCAGCAATCTTAGCTCTGTTCTGACTGTCCTCATGGATACCCAATTTGAGGTTCTTCGAGAAAGCCTCATAGAATTTGGTGTAGTCTTCTTTGTTCTCGGCAATCTCGTTGAACATCTCTATACACTTCTTCACTAGATTCTTCCTGATCACCTTGAGGATCTTGTTCTGTTGAAGAGTCTCACGAGAGATGTTGAGTGGCAAATCATCGGAGTCAACAACACCTTTCACGAAGCTGAGGTACTCTGGGATTAGCTCTTCACAATTGTCCATAATGAACACCCTCCTGACATACAGTTTGATGTTGTTCAACTTCTTCCTCGTGTCGAACAGATCAAACGGAGCTCTCTTTGGGACAAAGAGAATGGCCTTGAATTCGAGCTGACCCTCCACGGAGAAATGCTTCACAGCCAAGTGGTCCTCCCAGTCATTGGTCAAGCTCTTGTAGAAAGAAGCATACTCGTCCTTGCTGATCTCTTCCGGTTTCCTCAACCAAATTGGTTTCTGCTTATTAATAAGCTGCCACTCGTGAGAGACTTCCTTGATTTTCTTCTTCTTTTTACCGTCTTTCTCTTTTTCCTCATCAACTTCTTCAACCTCGCCTTCATTTTCTTTCTTTGGTTCATCTTCATCCTCGTCGTCACTGATCTCCTTCTCAGTGGTTTTCTCGGTCCAAAGGTAGATCGGATAACTGATAAACTCAGAGTGCTTCTTTACCAAGTCTTTAAGTTTCCTCTCCTCCAGATATTCAAGCTGCAAGATTAACACTCTTATAAGAACACAGGAAAAATTCAAATAACAAGAACAATCCTCAAACACTCTAGGCCATATTTCGTTACCTGATCCTCCTTGAGGAAAAGTGTGATCTTAGTTCCTCTACCAAGAGACTCCCCATCCACATCTCTAGTGACAGTGAAGGAACCACCAGCTTGAGACTCCCATACATATTGTTCATCATCATTATGTTTCGTGGTGACAACAACCTTCTCCGCAACAAGATAAGCAGAGTAGAAACCAACACCAAATTGACCTATCATGCTCACATCAGCTCCAGCTTGAAGTGCTTCCATAAATTCCTTGGTTCCAGACCTCGCAATGGTTCCCAAGTTATTTACCAGATCTGAAAGGTTTAAAGAGTCAAACAACAGCACAAACACCAAAAAAAATGGCACCAAGAAGACAAATGTTAGTCATAGATTCATTACCTGCTTTAGTCATTCCAATACCACTGTCAATAATCTCGAGTGTCTTGTTAGCCTTGTCTGGTACCAGTCTGATAAAGAGCTCAGGCTGCCCATCAAGCTTGCTCTTGTCGGTTAAGCTCTCAAATCGGATCTTGTCAAGAGCCTACAAAACATTTGTAAGCACAATCAGAAGTTTTCCTCAATAACATCGAGCAATGGCAAGCAAATGAGCCCATGTTCTAAGTATGAAAACCACAAATCCTCATAATAATCTCAAAGATAAATCAAATACTGTTTTCAACCTAAGACCATTCTACCTATCTAGCTACAGATCATCTAACTAAAACATACAGGATACGAATCTATCCATTCATAGCAAGATCGAGAAGACGGTGAACCCTAAACTAACTTGATGCACAAGACAAATCACGATTTGAGTTTCGAACATTCAACACAAAGCGACTCAAAATCCAGGAAACAAAGGAGAAAATACGAATAACATGCACGAAAATAGGAAGCGGAGAAATCGAAGAGCAGAGATTAAAGGAACTTACATCAGAAGAGTTGCTGATGAGCTCACGGAGGAAAATCTCTTTGTTGCTGTAGAAAGTGTTGATGATCAAGCTAAGTAGCTGGTTAATCTCGGCTTGGAAGGCAAAAGTCTCCGCATCAGCCATCTGTACTTCCGCCATCGTAACGATATTAACTCAACGCAAACGAAAGGAGCGAAGAGAATGCTAGAGAAGACGAATCGACAAATTTCAAAGAACGTTTCGAGAGAGAATTGATTGTTTACTGAGATATGGAAGGAGTGAAGGAGGAATAGATTTATAGAGGGGGAATAAATTCTAGTCTCTTCTTTTGAATTGCGAGGAAAGCCAGTGCATTCTGGATTGTTCGGTGAAACGTCGTCGTTTTCTCTGTGATCAACGAATTCCGGAAAGCTCTTTTCGTTTCCACTTTTATTTTTTCTTTTTTCTTAAACCCGACTTGTCTGGTCTTTTTTGTTGTCTGCCATTTTATTAATAAAATAGTAGGATTAACAGATTTTATGTGAAAATATTATCAAAATACCTCTCAAAGTTTAAAATATTACATAGATGCCAGCTAAATAAACAAGAAAAAAAATCTTTTTACTTATGTATTTTTAACAACCAAAACTAACATATTTATTAATTATATTTAATTTTTTAATTTTTTGTAGTTTTGGTTATTTGGAATAATCAAATTAATCAATCGAATGCTTATCCGTATCCGACATTCTCGACCATGTCTCTGTAAGTCCGCAAGTTATGGTTCATGCAATTTATATAGTACGTATTTTCTTTTTAAAACTTAATTTTCTATTTCTATATTTTATTACTTAATATAAATTTTGTATTTTTACCCTAAGAGTTTAATTGGGATATGAAGCATTACACTAGGATTAGAACGTATTTTGAGTCTAAAGTGGACAGAATATACTCAAAGAAACTTTACGAGTAGAAGGACAAGTGGAAGCACAATAAGATGTCCAGAGAGTTCATCTACAAACTCAAATTTTGGAATGTGTTTGTTGATTATTGGAAGCAAGGCAAGACTGATAAAACCTCGAACAAGAATTCCGACAACCAGTTGAGCAGACATGGAGGCAAAAGAATTGCGATGCACAACGCATGATCGACGAGCTTGTTGTCCTGAGAAGATCAATTGGTAAGTTTTTAATAGATTTTTTATTTGTTTTAATTTATTTCTAACTTATAATTTTATCACTTGTTTTTTTTCTTTTACAATATCAGATAAACGGTGTGCGTGCCTCGCATCTTAGGTTGGTGACGGATATTCACACCAAAAAAAAGATGAAGCAAGTCGCTCGGGAGCTCATCGAAACCGTGAGAAGGAGGCTCTTCGAATGACATTCCTATTGAGAAATGGAGTGATTTTATTATTGAAGTAAGTAATCTTTATTTTTATCAAATTTTGAAGTTTGTTTTATAACTTTAAAATTTATATTTTGTTTGATTTAATTGTAGACAACTCCAAAAAGCAAATGTCGTCTTTTCGGAGTTCCACGATTCATCTCAAACCACTTCGCGGTTTTCAGAAGAAGCCGAGTTTAGAATTTTACTTGTAAAGAAACCACTGAGATAGCGGATTTGAAGGATGATATCCACACTATAAAAAAAGCCTCTCTGGAGAATGATAAACGTATGAAGAATTGGCTGCCACAAATACAGCGATGAATGACGAGATGGAACCGACGAATGCTATGAAGGAAGCGCAAAAGATGGTTATGGAAGATTTCATGACCGAGATGCGAAGATGGAAGGTTATAAAGATTTAATGGATGTTTTTTATGTTTTATGAATCTATTTTCTATTATGAATATATATTTGTTTTGAATATTTTGTTTTGGATTTGAAATATTTAATTTTAAATTTAAATTTGAATTTTATTTGAAATTATATATTTATTAATAAATCGAATAAAGAAATACAAAAACAACTAATATAATTTAAAATATAAATATTAAATAATTTCAAAAATCCGTCAAAACAAACCGTCGATAATACATCCGTTGGAAATCTGTCGGGATAGAATTTTTGATGGATTTTCAACGGATGTATTATCGACGGTATTCCAGCGACGGAAGCTGTCGGAAATTATTAACGAATTTTTGACGTCTCAGAACTGACGGTCATTTCTGTCGGAAATAATTGTTTATGATGACTTTCCGACGAAAATGACGGTCCGTTCTAACCTGCTTTCTTGTAGTAGTAGGCCATTCACTTGGACATATTTTGACATTAGGAACTGGAATAAGTGTTATGGAGGAAGATCCAATCCCCCCAGACCATTATCTTATAAGTGAAGGGATATGCATCAACGGGGTTTTGTGATACATGGCTGCCAAGCGATTCGAGGGTGTGACGAAGATTGCTAGTTTTAATGTTAATTTATTAGGTATAAAAAGTTTAGGTTTCTTGAAGCAGATTCTACTACTAATAACATAACCAGTTTTTCTTGGCCTACTAAGCTGATAAATTACATGGGTAACTTTGGTGTGATTACTTGGCGTTGGTACGCTCGAGCTGGTATAAGTCACCTTGATTTGTGTTTGTGGATTCTATGGAATGTCTGTAATCAAAAATGGTCGAAATATGAATACACTTTTCCAGCGGATATAACTGAAGATCAGGGATATGTTTCCGTCGTTGGAGTGACTTCTACTGGTGAAATTGTTATGTCCACGCACTATACATCTAAACCATTCTTTGTTTTCTACTTCAATCCTCAAAGGAACACTCTCGAGGAAGTTGAAAATCCAAGGTTTTGAAGGATCTAAGAATCATGGTTGAGTTTACACCTTTGTAGACTATACAGAAGATCTCAGGTTTATATAAACACAGAGTCTAGCTTGTTTGCCTGTACATGTGACTTTTTATCTATAGGTTTGGTTTTGAGTTTCATCATTTTGTTTGCTTATCATTTTTATTTCCAGGTTTTCTTCTCGATCAAAATCATGTTTTATGCTACATTAACTGAACTTTCGTAATGATATTATTTATAGTTTAAAAGATTGTTTTAAGAGACCTCTATAGCAATATTCTTGTTTCTTTTGGTTTTAAGAAATTACTGATTGATGCCCGAAATAACAGCTGTTTTAAGTCCATAACTTAAACCAAGCGCTGTATGAGAAAACGTCAAAAACAAAAGAATCTGTTGACGTTGATTGAACAATTTGGGATTGGAATCACCTACACTTGGTGACTCACTCTTCTTTGTTTATACTTACGTGATTAATTAAAAGTATTAATAGAGCTTAACTAATCTCAAAGATAAAAAAATGTGACACGCATATACAACACATTACCCTTGTGAACAAGAAGAATGAGTCGTTAAACAATCCAACAACATTTAACGAAAACAGCTGAAAGACAATGACAATGATGATGATAGCAATTAAAACTAGAGGCTTGAGTTGAGGTTTGATAGGGAAATTTTTTTTTTATATTTATTTTAGTGTTCGTAATTTGTTTTGTATTTGGCGGATATTAATTTTTTTGTAAAACTCACGGTTATACAATCGGATCAAAGCGGATAGAATATCACATATATTTTAAGTTTAAAATCATGGTATATCTTATGAGTGTCATACTAAAAAAATTTAGATTTAATTATGTTTTCTTTCTAAATGTGATTTTATCGAATTCCATTAAAAAAAGATTTAACTTTCTCAAGAATAATAAAAACTAAAAACTATGAACTAGAACCTAGATGTATATCACTCATATATGTGTTATATATCAAGCATATATCTTTGTTTTTAGACAAAAAATGTTGGATATTAAATCAGTGCTATCCATTATGCACTAGTCTTGATCAGGCACGTCCCAACAACCATTTAGAGCAAAAACAATTGAAACTGCACGCGTTATTTACTTTTTTTCAGCGGGAAAGACCGTGTTGCAGACTTGCAGTGTAACAACTGTAAACGCACATATGGTATATGTACGGAATTTTAGTCTCTAGGTCTAATATTCGCATAGAGAAAGAAATGAAAATATTACTCAAGACGAAGATAGCGACGAAGTGGTAATGGAATGACGCAGGTATCGAGGTTGATGGCAATCTCCAACCTCTGTTCTGCCTTGGTTACATGTTTTCTCTAAAAAGCCAATAATTTGTAAAAATACTGAGGGTAAAAAAACAAAGGAACTAGAGCTTTTACAGCTATAGGCTGCACGAATTTACTGTGATATTACTGTTGGAAAAGTGTAATCACTGCACTCTCTTTACCTTCAATAATTTTGGTAGATAGTCCCTACATGTAAGAGTTAAAGTTGGAACCTCAAGACTTTATGTGCATATAATTTAATAAAACGTTGCCTCACTTGTGAACTGTGGAGCCAAAGAGAAGGAAAAAAAAAGAGAGATGGAGCAGAGAAGAGAAGAAGAAAAGTGTTACGTGAAGAAAGGTTTGTGGAAACCTGAAGAAGATATGATATTGAGAAGCTATGTTGAAGCTCACGGAGAAGGAAACTGGGCAGACATTTCCCGTAAATCCGGTCAGATTATTAATTTACCGAGTTAGTTCATTTACTCAAAAGCGAAAGTTGGGACTTGTATGAAATTATGAATGTGTTTTTGCAGGGTTGAAGAGAGGAGGTAAAAGCTGTAGGTTGAGATGGAAGAACTATCTAAGACCAAATATCAAAAGAGGAAGCATGTCACCTCAAGAACAAGACCTCATTATCCGCATGCATAAGCTTCTCGGAAACCGGTTTTTCCCTCTTTTCACCATTCACCTTCGCTCTCCTCGCTTTCTCAAATACTAACTTCTTATTCTTTTCTATCAGATGGTCGTTGATCGCCGGTCGCCTTCCAGGTCGCACTGATAACGAAGTCAAGAACTACTGGAATACACATTTGAACAAGAAATCTAATCCCAGAAAACAGAATGCACCTGAATCAATCGGCGCCACTCCTTTCACCGATAAGCCAGTTATGTCTACAGAAGTGAGACGAAGCCATGGAGGAGGAGAAGGGGAAGATGACAGTATTGTAAGAAATACCTGGATGGAGGAAACCAACCGCTTTGGCTATGACGTCCGCATAGGATCTCCCTTGCCTCCCATTTCCCACTATCCAGACAACACTCTTGTGTTTGACCCATGTTTTGCTTTCACCGATTTCTATCCTCTGCTTTAGAACTTTCCTGGATTTACGAGGGATAAATTCTTGCATAGACTTTGCGAATCATATCGGCTTTAGTTACAATTTACATTGAGGGACTTAGTCTACGCAAGAATTAATTTTTAAGTAACAAGTCCCTAATTCGTTACCTCATCATCAACTGTAGCACAAATACCTGTCTCGAACTATTTTCGACACCAGAGTAATACCAAGTGGGAAAAAGAAAAAAACATATATGTCCATGTATGGGATTTCTAGTAAAAACAATCCAAATTTTGGTAACATGTCCTGAAGAATAAAGGAAGGTTGTATATACTTACAAAACATCAACTTCCTGAGGATATAAGGTACCGTCATTAAGCGGTAAAGAAGGAGGGGTTCCCGGAGGGATACTAGCAGCACCGTTTTCACCAGCACATATGCAAAGTGCTTCAGCATCTCTGATTGTCGAATCGAGGTCAATATGCCCAGACAGCTCATTGATGTTAAGAGAGTGTCGAAATCCATCTGCTCTCCCATTATCTTGCTGCGGAATCGCTTCAAGATCGCCACACAAACATATAGGTGAAGGTGTTCCGAGCGGTATTGAGTCCATAACACCTCCCAGAGCTGCATTGTCTTCTCCTACTCAAACTCCCTGAGACACATTTTCACCAGAATCAAATACAAGACGGCAAACAATTATAATAAGATTTCTTCTTGAAAATATGAAAACCATATTGAGGCTTCGCGTCATTCACATTCAAAGTGTGATAGAATTGTATTTTTCAGGTATTTTAGACAGCGTATTTCCTGAATTTGATAGATATCTCAGACATTGCAGGGTTACCGGTTGAGTATTTGGCTAGTTGAGACATAATGGGCCATGCATTTTGGGTATTTTGAGCCAGTACAAAAGTATTGTACGATGGGTAAACTTGTTTACTATAAACAAATGATATTGATTGCCCAATGACATTGTCGCTTAGATGTTTGTACCACAACCTCATCTGGGCTGGACAAAAATAATTGCTACCCTAGCAAAAAATGGGCTATCCGAACTAACAACTATTGGTATTTCATTATTCATTGGGCAATCAATATCATTTGTTTATAGTAAACCAGCTTAACACGAAAGAGGCAGAAAAGAAGAAACAAACCTTTTAAACTGAAACAGGATCCAGCGGAAACAGAAGAAGTAATTCAAGCAGTCATTCTGCTTAAAGTAATTATGCAGCGGGCTATCGAGCAACTCTACCAGCTGTGGGACAGTGAAAATGAAAAGGCTCCAGAGTCAGATCCCAACATTGATGCTTAATGTTGATAGTAAGGAAGAGATGCAAAATATAAACTGTAGAGGTGATCTCAAGAAAAAAAATATAGACCTTCGAGAGTGCAAAGAGTTGAGTATGCATCCCATTCTGGTCACGGTTAAAGTTGGGTCCAAGGCGTTCCATCAATGCCACAAAACACCAAAAGGATTCTGATTCATCCCTCATCACGAACAAGATAGGAGACAGATAATCACTCATTCCCTAACAGAAAAAAACATTTTTCAGTTAAGCCACAGAGTGGGAAAATTCTCAAAAGCAAAAGACAGAAATAGAAGAATGTCCAGCATTCCTGCTTATACGCTAAATGGGGCCAACCGAAACAAAATAACAGTGAGGACACTGCCAACTTGTAATTCAGTGCTAGGAATGAAATTTGAAAACGAATGAGTACCTGGCAGTAACCCAGGTCAAAATTGTAGAAGGAATAGGTCAACAGAATATTACGCAAGCTATTGACATTCAGATTTTCATCCCCCTCATAGTATTCAAATGCCCTATCAGTTCTTACCTACACAAGAAGAAACAAATAGCTTAATAGGAATTCGATAAATAGGGCACACCACAAAACACAATATTCTCAAACTCTTCTTACCACATCTTTATCTATCAGCCCCTTCCTTTCCCGATATTTTGTGAACCTTTTTGCCTGTTCAGGGGAGATGCTCTGTCAAAAAGAATAAATAGTTGTTACGAGTCCATCGAACATGAGGGAAATAAGCTACTCTAGGAATGCCTCGAAATTTTCTTTAAATAGCTTTGACATCATTGGGCCAAGGAACTACAAGCCGATTAAGGAATCTAGAAAAGAAGTAATACGATGATGAACTACCTGCCACTGCTGTTTCAATGTTGCATATTCCATCCGCTTGACAGATCGAAGATATTCTCTCTCTGCATACGTCGAGTCATATGCATAGTATCCCACGAGAAAGGGCCAGACCTATAAAGATGACACTAAGTTCAGAAATCAATCTTCATATAATAATGGAAGCATAACTTTAAATTAAATTTTTTATGAAACAGAAAAGTTAACCTCTCTTCGCAATTGGTGCTCAATGCCTCCATAGAAAACTCTCTCTCGAAGAGCTTTTGATTCCACAACTCGCCCTTCAGAATCCAAGAATGCTGTGAACTGAAAACCCACCAAAAGTTTGAAATTAAACAAAGATTAAAACAAAATAAAAAGGATATGCAGTACGTTGTCGATATTTTACATTTAGCAAACAAAAAAGGAAAACATATTCTCTATCAGCCTATCAGGGTGCACATACTTTGTCGATATTTTACATTTCACCACAATGCTTGGCTATCATTTCTTCTCTAAAATTTAGTAAAAAAATCCTCTCTAAATTCTACGAACTTTGGAAAAGTTACAGAATTCAAAAGTGCTTACCTCTTTAAACCCCATTCGTGGTTGCCGTGGTTTCCCCCACATCAAAGTCAGTTTATTAAACTGCAAAAGAGGAACAGTTATACGGCATAATCTATCACAAATTCATAAGTTCCATATTTTACATGTAAGCGCCATTACGCGTGGTCAATTAATCATCAGTTCCAGATATTTGGTGCTAGTAAAACATAGAAAGCATTCCATCCGCAAATTTTTATATTACCAATACAATGTGAAGCATCCTCATATATTGCGGAAGTGATGATCAACTAAAGCTGAGTGTTTAAATCTATGCTAAACATGCTTAATTAAAAAAATTGATTGCCCTTGAATAAATAAAAACTTTCAGAGCTGTGTTTCCAACAAACTTTAACAAGAACAAGAAAAAGTGCAGTAATACACTAGTCACTAGTATCTAGGGAATGTTCCAAATAACTGAAAGTACAAGCACAACTGAAATGCATGCATAAGTCTACCCATTTGAAACACACTATAGATCAAATTAAGCGCGTTAAGATAACTAAAATACCAAGGTCGTCGTGAATGTCAATCGGTTATCTAGAATGAATTACAGACAAGGGAAAATTTTGCAATGTATGAAATTTAGTCAATAGGTAACATACAAGTTTCACCATGCACATTAAAGACGAATTAAAATCTATCCAAGAGGCGAAAGAAAACTATATGTTGCACCATCACGGACAAGAAAAGTCACACTATGCGGATATAATATCCACCAACATGCTAATGCTCATAACAAATAAAAAAAAGTGATCCTCACCTCTAAGGCGTCAGCAGGAACATCAACGTCATTAGAAATGTCTTCATCCTTGAGAAGGTCATTTTCAGAGTAACTATGAGGGATTTCATGATGTTTTTCCTCAGCAATATTCGACAACTTGTCAAGATAACTATGCACAGGTTGGTTATTCCATCTTCTGTCAACTGAACCAAAGCCATTGTTTTCGGAAATAATCATTATTTAGTAGTTAATGCGAATTTGGTGGGACTGAACCAAATTAAACATATTTTATTAGAAAATCATAGTTTTAACTAAGTAAACAAAAATTAATCAGAATTAGTTACTTTTTATTTTTTTAGAAATCACTATATGATAAAACTCTCGTGAATACTCAGATGAAGATAAATATATTTCATTTTTTCTTTACTTTGTAGTATCTTATTATATGTAACTTGATGTTTCTCACAAGAATACGACATTTGGAAAGTTTTTAATTAACAGAACTGTCGCTGATCGATTAGATTTAAATATATTTAAATATTAAATCTATGAATTATCAAATTCTCCCTTTGTTTCTAATTAAATTTTGTCCCATGTTTTCAATTATTTAGTTTCTCCTCATTCTGTTTTTTTTTTCTCAAATCTTGACAAATTGATTATCATATTCTATTGAATTAATTTTATTTGATATTTATTTTCATATTTTCATTTAAATTTCATCACACATTTCTAATTAGGACTCACCAAGAGGAGCGTGTGGCTGGGTCGGATTCTTATTAGTTGGTCTGTCCAAGGACACGAGTCTGCCACTAATCAAGCGATGAATTTATTTAGCTAGATGTGATGTAGGCTTGGAAACAGCAGTATGAAGCCTTGAGTTCTTTTCCTTCCATAACTCATATATAACCGCTTGTAGAATGTTGTTGCATGCAGATTGTGTTTAAGTTTGGAATTGTTGAAGCATTTCTGACCCAGTTGACAATGTCATCAAAAGCCGGAGATGGATTTAGTGCATGATGCGTGAAGAAGGATGCCCAGAGGTCTGATGCATAGGACATTCAAAGAATAAATGAGATCGACTTTCCAAACCTTGTGCCACATAGGAGACAAACTGGAGGAACTTGGAGTCCCCAACTTTGAAACCTATCTCTTGTTGGAAGTCTATCACGAGACATAATCTAATGTATGAAGGCATGTTTCGGGATCCGTTGAGAGAACCAAACCGAGTCTGCCCATGATACTGGTTGCCCTATAGGATGCAAGGTTTCCCATGTCTTGGAAGCTGAGAAGGTCCTTGGAGGTTCAGCCGGATCATACCTTCACTTAAACTCACCACAGCGCTGCTGGTCAATCACATTCAAATCCGGTAGAGAAGCTCTAAGGAGCATAAGAATAGGGTGTCTTCCGCTGGGAAGCAACCAACTCTCATTCCCTACCATTTGGGAGACCGTAGCAAGTCGAGGAATACTCGTCACTCTTGGACCATTAGCACATGTTAGCTCAATAAGAGGTCCCAGATTTGTCCAATCATCATGCCAGAATTTAGCCACAGAACCTGAGCCAATTTTACAAAAGAGAAAAGGCATGGGATCTCTTACAGAATATGATACCTCTCTTGAAGATTGAGATGGTGGTAGATATATGAATATTACAACCATTTGTTGCAATGTATATGAATGGATATCCTTTGTAGTATGAATAGCCATTAGGTTTTGTAGAGATTACAAAATATGGATACCTCTCTTGAAGATTGAGATGGTGGTAGATATATTACAACCAAATATAAAAAAATTTTGTTGCAATGTATCACATAACCATAATGGCTATCCTTTTGTAGTATTTCATAAAGATCATTTATCTTCCCTATAGTTATGCTCCATAACCATAAATAGTCGACTAGGTTTGTAAAACCATTAAGAATTAGTTCAATACGAGTTGAACCAAAACACTTTTCACATACCAATTTCATGATGTTTCCTTTTGATTATAGTTTTGAACAAGAAAATGAGATTATAACTAACTTTAACTTGTATCAGATTGAATATCTATAGAAGAATGATTTGTAGTAAAAAAAAAAGTTGCAAACCGATATGGATCTATTTTCTTGTGGTTAGATTGTACTTTTAAAATTTCACCTACGAATATTGTTTCTAGAATTAAGGTTTTGTTTTCTTATCATGTTTTTTTTTTTGGGATTAATCATTGTACTAATGCCTAATGGCACTAATTATATTCATTTTTAATAAGGATGGCGAAAGACTACTCCTTTTTGTAACTTCGTCGGGCTTTGATCATTCACTTATATTTTAGTCATATTTATATATATTTTTGTTTTGACAATAACTTAGAAATTGTGGTCAAAACTCTACCAAATCGATGGACAGTGCTTGGTGTAAAATCAACATATGATTTAAATCACTTGTAGTTATATAGTTGAGATCATTTTGTGTCACAATTTTAAAATTAACTCGATGATGTAGCACGGAATCAAGATTCTGGACTTCAAATCTGAAAGTAAGAAGAAAAATAAAAATCAAAATCTCACCCGCAAATTTTTTTTCGAAAATAGAACATCCGAGAACCTTAAAATCTAAAACTCTCTCTATGTTTTTCTTTGTGTTTGTTTTGTTTTCTGAATAATGAATTATGAAGTTTTGCATCTCTTTATATAGTGTCTTGATACCACTTATTTCAAGTAGAAAGAGGATTTGAATTTCTTTTTTCTTTTTGAAAATTATCTTCGTTGTTCCTAAAAAAATAGGAAATCATAAAACATTTTGTGGATTTCATCTTCTAAATTTTTCTTATGTCCCAAATGATGCGACAATCCGATTCATAATCCGAACCAATTCGCTGATCCAATGACAAATATCCACAATATTGTTTGGATTTGGAATGTTGGGATGGAGCTTTTTGGCAAGATGGGCTCATAGAGCACTTTGGCATGCTTCTTTGTGGAACATGCATGAGGTAGTTCGAATTTTGTTTCTCATTATTCTGTTTTTTTCCGGTTTACTGGTAGAAATGATTTGGTTTTGTGGCAGTCTCATCATAAACCTAGAGAAGGAGCGTTTGAGTTAAACGATGTGTTTGCTATTATAAACGCGGTTCCTGCGATTGGTCTACTTTGTTATGGATTCTTTAATGAAGGACTTGTTCCTGGTCTCTGCTTCGGTGCCGTAAGTCCCATCTTTCTTTTTATCTTCTCCGACAATATCCAAAATTTAAAAGAAAATACGTGTGTAAATATACGAGAGAAGAGTCATAAGGGTAAACGGTCTTTTTTAACCTTTACAATTTGCAAAAACCATTTAACAACTTATACAATTAGATAGTGCTAATATATTTTCAAACATTCACAAAATTCAAAATTCAAATCCAAACTAATAATTTTGTGTCTAACTATGAGTTGTCGATAACTAATGTTAATCAACTGTTACTGTGAATAACTCAGCTGATACGTGTCGAACAAAATTAACAAGGTGGCATTTGTTTCGGCTGAATCATATGCCTCGATGTCATTAGACCTGTTATTATATTTGGATATGTATCCGAAAAACGGATATTCCGGGTGACGGATCCGGATACTAAAAAATTTTGATTTGGATATCCATAGATATATGTATCCGGTCCAAAAAAAATTACTGGATATCCAGTAAAAAAATTGTTTTTGACCGGATACATATCGAGATATCCTCAGAAATCCTGGATATCCATATCTGTAACACCTCTAGATGTCATGGTGGTGAAATATTTGTTTTTGGTGTTTAATAATCTTATTTTGGTACCTAAATAAAATTATTATTACAGCCTAACTGGTTTTTTTACATGCTAAGAGTTAGATGGTGAATGTTCGATTCCCCAAATTAACATTTTCTAACTAAACGTATTTCCGTTTTTTTCAACAAACAACGTCGTTCAACTTCTTCTTCTTCTTCCTCCTCTGATTCTCTTTTCTTCTTCGATGAAACAATGACGATTTTAATTGCAGGAAACATTACTCATTCAGGGCCAATGTTAAAACAAAGAGATAAGAGAATTGGCTAAACCAAGTTCTCTGAAATGAATTCCGGCCTCGCTTAGGTCCTTAACCTTCAAGCTTAGCGACATGGCGGCCACATCTAGATCGGAAAAGTAAAACAACATGACCATTAGGCAGAGCCATCCTCCTAAGGTCAGCCCTCAAACACTCATAACCAGGATTGTTCTCACTGTGTCCTTACTAAGGCAATCGATCAATCTCCTGATCTCCTTAGTAGTTCCAGATTTAACACATTCTTCCGTCTGGACTTGCAAATCAAACTCCGTTGCATTCTTCAAACCCTTACACTTCGTTTTGTAAGAAGAAGCTGCACGACTTCGGTGGGAGTTTGATTTTTTTGACAAATTTGATGCAGATGTTATCTTTGAATTTTTCCGCCATATCAAATTTTTGGATATGTGAATTTTGGATCCAAAATATTTTATCCGGAATTCCATGCAAACAATCACCAAAATAGAATGTTGGTTCTGGATGAAGAAATTGAAGAAGGAATCAGTAGTATAATTGGGACTGTGGTCGAATCGAATTCAAATTTGGGGATTTATAAATCTAGTGTTCCGGGAATCAGTCGCGGCGGTAGAAAAAGTTCTAATCGAATTGGTAAATTAGAACAGTTGATGATGATCAATTCATGGAATCGAAGCTCTATTGGATTCAAATTTGCTGGTAATTTACCATCAAAGAGGAAAAAAGAGAATCAGAGAAGAAGAACGAGTCATGAAAAGTGCGGTTTATAAATGTTTGTGTTATACACGATGATGGTTGTGGATCAACTCGTAATTATCATATAAAAATGATATAGATCGATGGTCCGAGTCTTGGGTTCATCAATATTTTTAAAATTTGATTTATCTAAGTTTTAGGCTATATAAGTATAAAAATTTGTATTATATATGTACGATAGTTATAGTCAATCAGTTAAAAATAAGCGTTAAAAGATTAAGTTTAAGAATTCAAGCCACTTCATCAAATTTGTATCAGTTGAATCAGTAATAGTAATGGTTGATTAATATTCGTTAACAATAATTCTAAATTAGACATAAAATTATTAGTTTAAATATGAATTTAAATTTTATGAGTGTTTATATATATATATATATATATATATTATTTTATTGTACAAATTGAAAATGACGCTTTACGTATTGTACTGGTAAAAAAAACTCTACCAGGAGTCATAGTGTATAATTGGTCTTTGACATATATATTGATATATCCAATATTAGATGCATCAATTTTACATATTTAAGAGAGAAAAACACTATGCATAGTAAGAAAACAAATATAATTTTAACCTAAAAGTGTTATTGGTTCAAAAATTGATTAAATTTTATTTTAGGTAAAAATCTAAATAAATAAGTTATATCATATTCATGGAAAATTTTGGTTTGTGGAATTATAAATTTATAAAGCATGATATTTGGGGAGATCTAGAACCGACGCTGAAAAGTAGATAAGTCTTCATCATAAAGAAACGGCCAATAACATTGGGATGTCTTTTAATTAATAATCTTCTAACGTTCAAGTAAAAAAAGGTTTTTAAAAAGTTAAGTGGTGTAATAAGCGTATGAAATACTATTGCATGTTCTTTATAAAAAAAAAAAAATATTGCATGTTCTTTATAAATATAAATATATATATATATATATATATATATATTGCATACATGGTTTTTATAGTAAAAGAATATTACTGAATTTGGATATCGGGTGCCGTTAGCTCTCTTATAACATGTCATATGAATATACTCGTGACTCGTGGTGACTTGTGAGTTATATAGGTGTGTTGATGTCTTAATTAAGTACTCATTCTTCAGGATGTGTGCATGGAGCCCCATCAAATGATTTGTTTTTATACGAAATATGTAATTTTTTCGCGCTTATTTGATTTTGGAATTGGATTAATAGACTGATGCTGAAATTTTCATTTTATAAAGTCTTTTGTAGGCACGAAATCCACGTAAATCGGTGAATACACGATAACCCAAAGCTAATCTCAACCTCTTAAACTCCATAGATAAAATAATGAAAAATCATATATCCAACATTTTTCATGGAAAATGGTATTTATATAATTTTTTTAAAAAATATTGGATTTGGATATCGGATACCCAAAATATATTATATATGGTATCTCATGCAGGAACCGCATGTATAGTATGTGTGGTGCCGTTAGCTCTCTACAAGACGCCATTCTGAGGATACTCGTTAGATGTTGTATTGATGTTGTAAGTACTCATTTTTTGGATGAGGGCATGACGCGCTTCATCACATGATATTTTATACAAAACATGTTAATTTGTTTTGGAATAGAATTGATTAATTGATGTCTTTCCGTGAAATCTTTTGTGGGCACGAAATCCACATAATGTGATGAATACACGAAAACTAATCGCAACCTCATAACCTCCAAATAGACATGTATTCTCTTATTTTATCTATTATATATTTTAGGTTACTAGCTATTATATATTTCAAATCATCCTTCTTTTCTTTATCCAATATGGGCGTATAGCTAGGTTATATGATCATATTTTAATATATTTCAGTTTGAAACGCAAAGGTTGGTAATTTAATCTCAAATGGCCTTGCTTTTCTTTTTCTTTTATCAAAAATCTAGAACTCATATATTTTGTCGACTAAATTCATTAATATCCCCTTTTTGTATGGGATTCATCACTAGAGCCATCTTCTCAAAGAAGAGAAAAAACAGCACTTCTCTCCGTTATGTTGCATTGTTGCTTGATCCCTTTGAAAAAATTAATGGCTTTCAAATTATCTCCATATTTTCTGTCATTTATTTTAAGAAGAACCATACCAAACCATAAAGAATATATCACATATTTGTTAATAAAGAAATGAATATTAACTTAGTGGTCCAACATAATGCACTAGGCCTACATAGTAGTACACAGATGTGATTACATGCATGACTATAACAACTGTTACATTTATTGCAAGTGTGTGTAAGCCTTTTGTTACTTTTCTTTTCTTGTAGTTGTAGGTTCACTCCTTACTTCAGATCAAGTGAAAGATATACCAACGTCAATTGCATAAGATGTGTGAGTTGTCATAAATGAACTTTTTCTGATATTTCAGATTTTCATTAAAATTCCTCTAACTAAATGAATATAAATTTTCAGCCTCATTCATTTCATATGAATGTATAATGTAATGTCGTCATCGCGAAAGTTGGTTACATCACAGTTCAGATAGGACCGGGAGTGTTACGATTTCATGCAATTTCCGATGAATAAATGAGAATTCATATTTTCTTTCCCATTTATTATATAACAATACACTCAATTTACTCAGTTGGAGTTATAGAAGATAGAAAACTGACGGTGCAGTTAAGTATTGCCTTTGGAATTTTAATATAGAGTTTATAAATTTCTGATAAACGAAAGACTAATGAGTGTTTTTTTCCTTGTGCTTATTTCATAATATGTGAATCATTTTGACAAATATATTCATAAATTGGATTACTATTCATCTTTAATGTTAGGAGCCTGTAACGTAATATGAAACATCAAATTACATGCTTGATCAACAGTTTATCATAGAGTATTAAGCGTTATCCTAATCTTTTACGAAGAAGATCTGGCTCAAATTAATTTTATCTATGTGATATTGTTGGTAAAAGAATCTAACAATCCAATCAAACACTCTACACGGTATTAGTAACGTATATTAGAAAGAAATCATCTTAATTAACCAACAAGAGATTTAGAAGAGTGTCTTTCAATAGATTTTGCATAATTTTAGCCGCAAACAGCTTGCACCAGACAATAATAATATTATATTTTCTAGTGACCAGGTTTGTATATTTCATATATGCATTAAATATTCCAAGGACACGGAGTTTACAAGTTTCGCGTAAAAGATGGGTAGTTATAAGAATTTTAAATTTTTTTAAAATATACATAAAATAAGAACATCGAATGCCATGGAGTGGACCCATCCAACGCCAACTTTTATTAGTGTTTAAATAATTGAACTATGAGGTCCATGACCATAAAAGTCACCATATCATATATTTTTCCTCTAATGTCCAAAAAAAAAAAATGTTAGATTCTCACCAAGACACCAACATATTCACTCACGTTAAAACTAAATATGTTAAGATTGACCAAGTCATATGTACGTACCATACAATATGTATATTTGTAAGACTTAAGGAATTTTATATCCGACACGACAGGTTTTATCGTACAAATTAATTTATTTAGAAACCAGTAAGTATTAATTTGCTTCAATAGAAAATTACAATGCCATGGAATATTAACTGATTTGATGCAGCTTGCTAAAAAGTAAAATCCTATTGCACAATAATTAGTAGGTGTGATGTCTAAGAATCATTATCTGTCAAGTTTTTATTGCTACACCTGCGAGATTCTGGTACAAAAATTTCATCAGATATTAACTTTTTAGGGCATAAATTCTGTAATATCTGAGTGATTATACGATATTGAATAAATATTACAATAATAGAATATTAAAGAACCTTAAGAAATTCCCTAAAACCCAATCACTCTTATCTTTTATTATTAGTAAAAATATAAAAAAAGTCTTTTTCTTTGTTACATAAGATTCCTGCCTTTCCTTTTTTCTTCCTCCGATACTCCATTTTTATATTAATGATAGTAATATCAGAATATCCCGAAAATTAATAGCAACATTAATAATAGCATGGTAAATAATAAAAAGAAAAAAAAGAGAGTGTGAAGTTAACGCCAAGCGGATGCGACAGCGAGTGTCCGCCCCATCCAACCAAAGCACACACCTCCGTCATCTTCTTCAACGGTGAAACCCGGGTGAACTCGGTTTCCGTTACTGAGTCGACTCTTCATCGACTCAGCTATCTTCTCACTCAATGGCATTAACTCAAACCCAGCCATGCTCATCCGCATCCTCCATTTCCCGAACACTTCGCACCGCTCGACCCGGTCCATGCCTTCGCACGCCACCGCGTTTATTAGCTTCCGGCCGATCCCTTCTTCAACTTTGGCTCGGTCCAGGTTCGAACTTGGAACGGTCGACTCGACCGAGTCAAGTAATGCACCGTAACAAGTGCACGACTCGCTCACTCGTCCCAAAAACGGTGTCGTATTGGAATTCATTTCTTGCTCCACTAGTGTCACCACGCGCGGCTTGAGTCCTTTCACGCGCCGGAGAAGCTCGTCTCTCGGATTCTCCATGCATACGCTTTCGTCTGGTACACGATACAGCTTGAAAGCCAAGTTCACAGCCAAAGGCTCGTCGGGATCGCATCCGAGCGATTCACGGCTTAAATCACCGAGTCGTAAACTCGCCACCACGTTAAACCTCAAGGAGATACCGAGTCGATCCCCGAGTTGAGTCAGTAGATCTCCGACGGCTTTTAACCTCTCTTCTCCACCTTCGGCGACCACAAACTCGTCGCTGTTGTTCGCCACGGCGGTTATCTTAACCACCGGAGGATTCTGATCCTTACCGTTACGGCGCGGGTAAAGCGCGTGGAGTAGGTTAACGTACTGTCCACCTTCTCCGATGTCAAAATCGATAACGTGCAGCATTATCCCTTCGTCGCTGTTACCGGCGGCGTCGAGAATGGCGAGATTAGCCGCCATGAAACCGAGTTTGAAACAAGGAGACAACTCGTAGAGCAATTGAGTGGAGATTAGATGCTCTTTCCCGTACAATTCCGTCGCCGGAGGAGCTGGATTCTCAGCCGGATTAATCCGAGATCGAAGCGCCGTCACCATGAAATGCACCAGCTTCTCTTCAGAATTCCTCTTAAGATTCAGCGTCTGAGAAACACGCGCTAGTATCTCCGACCCTATCTCCGTCTTCCCTTCCGCAATCGCCGTCGCGATTTCCATAACTGTTTGTCTCGAACAAACCGATGTCATCGTTGAAGCTGTTGATGGCGAAGAAGATGAGGAAGAGGAGCTCGGCGAAGAAGACGTAACCGGGTTTAAATTCGGGTTCGGGTTCGGAGTCACGAGCTTTTGAATCCAGTCGCTATTTGAATTAGTGATAACAGACACGTCATCATCACCTCCTTGTGCATCACTCACATCGTCATCATCTAAAAGTTGTTTCTCAAGCTCTCTTAAACTATTCAACATGTTCTCCGACTCTAGAACCCGGTTCTGTACCGGTTCAATACAAGGAACGCCGGTTAACATCGGGTTGTTAATATTATTATTACCCGACCCAAATTCCATTCGGATCCCACCATATAGACCTAAATCCGATTGCTGCTGCTGCGTCTGAGACCTGAGAAACGGTAAGCCGTAACGCTGAGACGAACCACCGAACCAACTCATATCATTCACAGATGTGAGATCGATCATCGGCGACGGCAACGGCGACGGAGATTGAAGATTCTGGAAATTTCTAGGCTTAACAGACCTTAAAAGAAACGCGTTGAGAGCTGCTTGATTATGAAACGGTTGTTGTTGTTGCTGCTGTTGTAGCTGCCGAGCCGCCTGAAAATCTGCTAAAGTACGTTTTCCGGCGAATCTGTTTCCGATCTGATCGAGGAAAATTCCGGGAATCTGGTTCCTAAACGTCGGCTGAGGATTATTGTTACCGGAGTTGATAACGGTTCCAGGACCACCAGGCATAGATCTATTACCACCAACGCCGTAAAACTCCGGCCCACCACCGCCGCCGGAGAACCCAGATGTCATTGTTTTTCTCTCTCAAAAGCTCAGAAATAAAATAAAAAGCGATCGGATTAATTTTTTTTTTACCGAATTCCGATGAAACGCATGATAATATAGAAAGAGAGAAAGAGATTTAGATACTATGAGAAGTCTAGAGAGAGAAAAGACGAAGTTGCTTTTTCTTATGACCATTTTGAGGTGATAGTGACGAAATATAAAAGGAAAGAGTAAGAGGTTTACAACCGTTGGATTAGATATTTAAATTTACTTTTATAACCTTGAAGAAAATATCGTACGGTGAGGATGTGATGTTGAACTCCCAAACACCTGCATCTGTCTTGTTTCCACGGCAATAGTTTTCACCGTTTTCCAACCGAATGTTTTCTGTCATTTACGAACCACGAGACCTACCTGAACTACGATTTCGACACGTGTCTCTTTTAAAAATATCTCTACCGTTGGCTTGTGATCACAGTCTGTTACGTTATAAACTCTGTGTATAACTGAGTTCGGTCTTTCATAATTTTCCAAATTTTGTTTTTGATAATAAAAGTTTTCCTTCTTTAACTCTTTCATTTTGGGTGACTTACTTAACAAAATTATCGGCTAATTTCTCTAGGACCATCCGCCACGTGTCGGTCACCTACTTGCATTTTCTTTTGACTATTTTTTAGGTTAAGAATACTTTTGCTACTGTAACTGAATTCGAGATATTAAATTATATTCTTTTAGTCTATTACATCATTATAAAATTAATCTAATTTTATTACGATTGTATTTAACTACTTAAAGGATATACGATTAGCATAAACAATTTTCTCGAACTTGGTTTGTGCCTTGGTTTGATTTTTCCCGGTGTAAATCAATTTGGTTCTCCATCGGCTCGGCGGTATTTTGTAACTTTGTAACTTAGCTTAAACCACACTTTTTCCTAACTGAACCTTTATTGGGTTGTAATTTAAATTTATGCACCTTATAAATGAAAAAAATACCCTTTAACAAAACAAACTTATATAGCTACTGTAATAGTAATACTAACACAGTAACACATATTTGTAATCTCCATGACAAAATGTTTTTTTAACTGAATTTTGGTGTATCCTTTGAACATTAAATAAAGCCCTAAAAAACAGGAGAAATAACAAAACATGCCACTTGGGTTTCAAAGTAGCATCAATTTTTTCACATGCAAGTGCGTTGTTTCCGTTCCCTACCCATCTTTTACCTCTTCCGATAATGGACACTGTCACGATGCAACTTTATAATTCTAGTGTCATAGATAATATATACATATATAGTGTCATTATTGGAAAGAATGATTTTTTTTTTTTGGTGAATCGAAAATTGAAGTGTCATAATTCTACCCTTTTTCCAAAAAATAAATAGAGTTACATATGTATGTGGAGTAAGACATAACTAATCTCAATTAGAACAAGCATAGTAAAAGAAACTCTTTTTAAAATAGGAAAAAGGCAATATATTTCTTGATTACGATAAAGTATTAACATAATGAGATTATATATATTCCTCAGTTTTATTGTACAGATTTTTTCATAACAATTTTGTAAAGATTTATATTATTCCAAATACAAAAGCCATTAGCACGAAATTTATGGTCTTATGGTCATAATCAGGTTGACCTTTAAGAAAATCGATCGCCGGCTACATAGTATATATTATTAATACTCATATACTAGTTATCTCGAATTTTATTGGTTCTATTTTCAAACAATAATTGGTTTTATAATAGCCCTACCTTACATAACTTTGCCAAAGTCTTAACAAAGTGTATATGTACAGACACTGAGGAAAATAGATGAAAAAAATAAAATAAAATAAGTGTCAAATTGCATATGAGAACAAGGGGCCCTCCAAACTTGTAGAAGCAAATTGCCACTTTAAACAATTCGTTGGCCCTATCGAAAATCCAAAAGCTGCTACTTTATATCTGAAGGAAATTATATATTTAAGAAACAAGGATTAAAAATATGATTTATTGGGGACTAAGAGTTATGGGTTTGTCATGCACTTTCTAAGAAAAGGTTTAAACCACAAAGCATGGTTAATATGTCTTTACATGTAAAACCATAATTCATAAACAAGTGTTGTACTTAATTGGATGTACATTTTTTTTACATGTATTAACATACTCGAGATGCTATCGATTTGACTACTTCAATCAGTGTCTCAGATATTTATTATAGATATTATATGCATATAGTATGTTTTAGTTTCTACATGCAAATAGTATGTTATGTTTTATAACAAATATATATATATATATATATATATTATGTTAGCAGATATTATGTTAGATATCCATTAATTTTGTATATATAATTTATAATTTGATCTTGCGCTTTTACAGTCTTTCCTCTAAGGAAAGCCACAAAGGTATTGCATTACTTATGTAGGAGGAGAAACGAAATCCCCGTGCTCTTGCACATTTCGCAAGTTTATTTGCACGGGTATTCTCGCTACGTCGAATTAATCTAATCATAAAAGACACAAAAAATTCTTTTAGTATCAAGAAGTCCCTGAGCTCTGATGCGAAAGAAGGCCACTCATTCAGATTTGATGTCATGTCTAAAAGGTCCGAGCAATCTGTGACAAAGATGACTTCTAATATGTGAATATTGACTAAGCTCTTCATCGCCCATATAAGTGCTTCCAACTCTGTATGGAGTGGAGAAAGAAAACGGTGAGATCCTTTTAGGCCAACGTGTAGGATTTTGTCATTCATCGTAACGACCCATCCTTGGCCACTCATGCTATCTAATTCATGCCATGAACCATCTGTGTGAGAATAACATTTGTCTGGAGTTAATCCCTCTTCTGATACTCCACCGGAAGATTCTTCTACCATATTCTCCTTCGAATTTGCACGTCTCCAGGATTCTTCTTCTTGTAAAGCAATATCTAGAGTTTCCCTTGGAGACTCGTCTATATTATCAAAAACCTTCCGGTTTCTTGCCTTCCAGATGTACCAAAGTACCTAAAGAAAATTTCTCAAACTCTCCTTAGTTGCTCCGTAATCTTTCCCTCTCCAAAATAAGTAATCCACATTGTAGAAAAGAGATTGCGAAGAGAAGATATTTAGGGCTGAGGGAACGTTCGATAATGCCCAGACCTGTCTCGCTGGGGGACATTCGAACAACAAATGATTAATCGTCTCTTCTTCTGCCCCACATCGGGGGCACATCGTATCATTTCCAATGTGTCGATAAAAGAGCCGTTGGCATGAAGCCAGACAACCCGAGATACATTGCCACACAAAATGTTTAAGCTTTCGTGTAGTTTTAAGATTCCATGCTTGCGCTTGAAGTGCCGTAACACTCGGTCCCTGAAGAGAGTAGTCGTATGCTGGACGAGAGAGACTTCTCGCAGCCCAATACCCAGATTTGACAGAATAGTTGCCTGATTTAGTCGAGACCCAGCTGTATCCATCACTTGAGGCTTGGTGACTTGGGTTAATCCCTAATATTAGGGTAATATCTTCCGGGGGAAAGAATTCCCGGAGACGGTCCAACTTCCATAATTTGGTCTCGAAATGTTTCCGGAGACAACATTTCCTCTTTTAAAACCCTAGTTCTTATTTGTTTTCATGTAACTCTTCATTAAATTTATTCAAGAAATTGTTTTAACAAAAAAATGAAACATGTTTTACAATTCTATTGTTGGCAAAAAACCAAAAAATTATGTAATTATTCCCAAATATAAATGAAATATTCGTATAATGCATAGCTGTTCGAGAGAGAAGACGATAATTTTCTATTTAATATAGACTTTTTTTAATTGGTCGTTAAGCTTTTAGCCTTGTACCTTCCATTAATATAAACGTTTCAATAGATGTTTTTGGTTCAAGTTTTTAATTTTAATTATTTATTGTTTTATTGTTTTAATTTTTTGTAACAAGTCGTTAAACATGTTTAGTTTCATTTGAGTTGAAACAGTAAAACATTAAATATGTGCGTATTATGTGAAAACATGGAATTATAATGAGAATGAGGCTATGAGCTGAGCGACGACCAAAAGATGATAATTCGTCAGCATTTATTCTATTAATAATAAAGTAAATTCTCCTGCTTTCACATATAACTCTAGTATGCAATGAGAGATAAGTATAGGTCGGTCCTTGATGTTTTAAATTATCTAAAGCTTTCCTATATAGTTCTGAATTACTCGCAATAAATAAAACCACAACTTAAAAGCTTTTGACATTTCTTGGTAGATTGCGTGAAGGCAAAAACCTAATGTGTAAAAATTCGCTTAGCAACTATATCTTCCAAAAATACCTTCCACCTTAATTTTTTTATTTTAAATCTTGACTACTTTGGTTTATTGTTTTAGATTGTTTCTTAATTTAACAGAGTTTGATCGCCAGGTGGCCTACTTATGCCTTGCCTAACTCGACTCTTCTCCACCATATGTATTAAGTTATTTACATAAACTCGGACTTCCAACCATTTTTTTTTGTGTGTTAAAGGAGTTCCAACTTTTTTGTATACTTGTATTTGTGTATAACGTAATCTTCTTCATGCATGTTAAGTTAATATTGGTCGGTTAACATAGATTTCTGGCCCATCACCCAAAAGAGCCAATTAATTTAGACCACACATGGCAATAAAACTCTATTCCGCAAACCCAAGTTCGAACATAGATGGTTTGGACTTTGGAGTTGAAAGTTGTTTTTTCACAAAAGAAATAATTTAAAACAATAATAGCTAAATGATATGATTATTAGAGATTTTAGTACTTTTCTAAGGGAAATAGTCGAATAGACTTAAGATTATAGAGTACAGAAAGACAAAAAGTACTCAAAAGTGAAGTTGACCAGGTGAGGGTATTTTGGTAAATATTTCAAAAAGCAAAAAATTATTAGAATGGGTAGGTCCCGATTTGGTGGTCGACTGTTCATGCTAAAATTACAGGTTATAATTGTTTGATTCTGCGGCCTTAAAGCGACTTAAAGAAAACAACGATCGCCCTTAACTTTTAAGTTTTAAACTTTTAATCAATGAAACTAATAAAGAAAAAGATATAGTTCTTTTTCCCATATATTTTCTTTACCATAAAAACGTCAATTTTTTTAAAAAATGTATATCTATAAAAATGATAATTGATAAAGATCCTAAATAATGTACAATACCTACTAACAAAACTTTTTTTAACAAAATCTATTTAACATTAAAGGGCTCTGTGTTGTGTGTTTTCTTAATTTTGGTCTACAAACATAGTAAACACAATGTTCAAAAAAAAAAATCAAAGGAAAGATATTTATTGCATGAACTAATAGATTAATATTTACGACCATTTTTTCTCGTAGCTTAAACTTTTCTTCTTGTTGCAAAATGAGAAATCAAGAGAAAAGACTAGTCAGTTTGAACGGTAAGGTTTTGGAATTTATTGCGGTTAGTTCTCGATCTCTTTCTAAATTTACCAAATTGTTAGTTTTTTGCTAGAAGAAATAATTGATGAACATGTTACATGTGTTAAACCAAAAAAGAAAAGGTTATAAATGAAAATTCTAAGAAAAATTAAGGAAGAGAGAGCCGAGCCACGCGCTTCTCGATGAAGGAGTTGATAGAAGCTTACCATCGCCACACGAAATCCACACATAATCATTTTCATTTTCATTTTCCTCAATCTCTTTGTTTTATTTCTTTTGCAATTTGTTTCCACGCGTCCAACCATTTTTTTTCTTCCTTTTTCTTTTCAGTGCTACAGCAAATAACCTATCACAGAGTAGGTAAGCTATATGCTATGTGGATCACCACTTTTTTTTCTTTTTCTAAATCATTGTTTCCATTTTTCATTTATTTTATTAATTTACAAAACTCTACTCATAAAAGTAAATAATTTTCTGAACCATAATAAAGTGGATTTAAGTTTCAGAAATGAGAAAACTATAGAATATGACTTGACTTACGAGATTCTGGAAAGTATCTTCATATACATAAATAACAATCAGAGAGAATAGTGAATGAAATTAAAAGAAAAACGATATTTAGTAATTATATATATATATATATATATATTGGAGTTAGTCGCATAGGATTGCAAGTTGATGCAGCGATAAGGTTATGTAGTGAAAAAACAAGTCAATGATTATGAATTTGGACTTACCTATATGAAGACACCATTGCAGAAATATTATTTTTTTGATAAAACACCATTGATGAAAGTTGCGTCCACTTATTGAATGGTGATAGCATTAAAATATATATATATATATATATATATATTTAAATAATTTTAATGGATAATCAAGGACCCATAAGATCAGTGGTTCTTTATGAAATAATCCAAAATACAACACATGATAAAAGCATATCCTAACCTTTTAAACGCATAAAAGTTCGATAAAGTTAGTTAAACACATAGCAGTCTCTTCGAATCTACCATTTGTTCATAGTTCCTAACCTTAACTCCGACACAACCGAGCTTCCTCATGGCGGAGATATATTAAAACACAATTTTGTTTTCAATTGGTAAAATATTTTTCGCCATTTTACGAGTTACCAGTCAACACTTTGAATCAAACCAATATGTTAAGCTGATTTGAGTTTTTCTAGTAGAAATAGAATATGTTGAGTCTCTTATATATATATTGGAACGAGTCGCCAAAGATTGCAGTTGATGCAATGTAAGATTATGTAGTCAGAAAATAAGTATTGACTTGTCTATGTGAAAGATTGATGAAAGTTGCGTCACATGTTGAATGACCATAAAAACGAAGAAGATATATAAATCAAGGACCATAATATCAATGGTTCTTTATAAAACGATTAAATATCCAAACACAAGACATAAATGCATATCCATTAAGCTAAACCAGATAAATAAACCAGCTAGCGTCTAATCACACTGGTCCACAATTTCTACTAAGCACACACAAAGAATCATTCTATGTGGCTGAACCCTTTTGTTTCTTGGGCATGCGGTAAGCGCCAACAACACAAGCGTGGTCACGCTCAAACGGCTCAAGAGTTATCTGTTCGGCTGGCTTAAACTGCTCCAGCTGCAACTTCTTCACCTCGCTCTGAAACACCGCTTCTGCTGGAACGGTAGAGTCAATACAGTTGGCCTGAAACAGAGAACATGTTTATTAAGTGTTGGAGAAACAAAAACGAAGTGAACAGGTATAAATTTTCATTTGACTTTACGAGGAGAATTAGTGCAAGGATAAGAGTACTAACCTTGATTGAGATAACAAAGTGTCCTCCGGTTTTGAGGAAAAATGAGGCATTCAGGGCCAAGATTCTTGCCTTCAAGAGTTAGGCAAATAATGGGGTTCAATTAAAAAACATAAACAGAGATACCCGAATGACGAAACAAAGAACAAAATCATATGGTTTCATTGCAGTCTCTGCTTCAATTATTAACATAAACATTTAACATCACGTAAAATGCAATGCTGAAAACTTTATGGTTTCAATACCGAAAGAAGAACAAAAAGAAGCATTTATGGCTTCATTGCAGATATCTTGTGGAGCCATCTCAGCAAGCTCACTCACTAGTGATACTACAGTACACTCTCTGGCTTCAATCATAACAAAAATATTCAAAATCACTTATTAAATGCAATGTTGAAAACTCCTAACGAATTTAAAGAAAATCTATGAAGCAAAGAGACCAAATGTTTTAAACTGAAGAAAAATAATAGAAACAGATTTGCAAACTCGTATAAAATGAAAAGGCAATGCATATTTGTTGGTAGTTTAAACCGAAAAGGCTTTATTTTAAAACAAAAACTGAAGTAAAAAGATTCAAAGTAGCATCAGAAACTTGGAGTTTACAACATCCATAATGTTCTGAAGGGGAATCCAAGTATCATCATCATCTGCCGATTATAAAGTACTCATTTTTATGCAAGGAAAAGATGCAATGCATTATAAAGCTAAATTTATGGAAGAAACTGTATTAAAGAGTCTACCTGATCCGGTTGAGCAACATCAGAGAATATGACATCAACCATACCCACAAGCATTCTATACTTAGCAGGGTGTCTGGCATCTTCAATGATTGGTATAACATTAGTTCTCTTCTTAGCCATGTTCACCAAATCTCTACCACTTCTATGAGAAAACTCAACGGCATAAACACATCCCTCCTACAAATTATAAAGCAAAAGAGCAAGATAAGTCACCAAATAAGAGGACATGAAACTACCTAATTACCTGAAGAAAACATCATGATATAGTAATAGGCTTTAACTTACAGGGCCAACAAGATCAGACACATGAGAAACAGTAGTTCCAGAAGCAGCACCGAGGTAAAGAACTTTAGCACCAGGTTTCTACAAAAAGTAGAAGAACATAACCATATCAAGAACAAGTCTTGCAATAACCAAGTCATTGTGTTATGTGTTGTAAAAGATGAGACTTACGATCCAAACGTTGTCAATACCACCGAGAATAGCAGCAGCTAACTTTGATCTAAAAGGGTTCCAAACTCTGTATTCAACCTTAGTCCCATCTTCATTCTGCAAAAATTCAAGTAAGCTATAACTATTAAGTATAAAGACAACACAAAAACATCCAATTCAAACACATCTTTACATCAATACCTGAACAGAGATTCTCTTTTCATTGTATACAGCTTCACCAGGAACCAAGTTCTTAGTAACCAGAGCATCTTCTTTACCCTTAGCAATGAACACTCCTGCGTGTCTGTGAGGCTCTACAATAACTTTGCTTCCTCCTTTCATCCCTCCACGTCCTCCTCCTCTTCCATTACCTCGTCCTCGGTCACCTCGTCCTCTGCCACGTCCTCTCATGGTAGTTCCTCCACGGCCACGGTCACCTCTTCCACCTCTTCCTCCGCTTCGTCCACCTCTGAATCCTCCATCACTTCCACCCCTGAATCCTCCGCCACCACGTCCTGAAAATTAACGAATTGGAATTAAAGAGTGTTATCAAAATCTCAGCTTTTACTTTAAAATTGGATTGAAACAGTGAAGACCCAAAAGGGTCAAGAATATAAACCCTAAATATCAATTGAAACTAAAAGAATTCAGATTTGAAAAATCATATGGAGGCAAACAGAAGAAGAAAGATATAGATTTTGATTAGGGATTTTACCTGTAAGTGGAGGCCTCATATTTGCTAAGGGTACTGAATCAAAAGACGAGAAACGAAAAAGACTACAAGCAAAGATAAGAGAAGTGCGGTGGTGGCAATTGTTGCAACTTCTGTGAGTGATTTTATATATATAAGATTTTAGGGCCTTTAGGGTTTATGCTTGATACTTTCCTTGTATTTATAAATAGGTCCTTATATTTTGTATATCTTCAACATGGTATCATAAACTAACTATTGGTAAGATGAGTCTAAAGTCAGGTGTTGGGATAGATCTGTATTGGGTTCATGGGTCTTACTGAAGTGGTTCACCTAGTCCACTTAGAGTTTAAACTTGTCGATACTCTAGTGGTCCATTCTCTTTGGCGGATTATTTACTTTGTTTCAGAAAGGTGGAGAAAATATCTAGGATCCAAAATTTAATTCGTAAAATAGAATATCTCGAGTTTGCAGATTTGGATCTGGATATTTTAATTTAAAAATCTGGATATGTTTATATTTTTAGATTTTATTTAAAATATATGTATAATATGTATATATATATATTACATAATGGATAGAAGAATTGACCAAAATATCAAAAAAAATATATATTTGAAAAATTTGTGTATTTTTTTTAGAAATTACATAATAAATATATTCTAAAGTAAATTTTAAATATTTTTATAAGATATTTCCTATTAAATTTGATTTTCAAAATTTAGTTTTTAATAATTTTATATTATTATTATTTTTACTTATTTTGGGCGGATTCGGATATTCGTGGATATTCACGGATCCAGATACGAATAGTTGATTCTCTGGTTCGACGATCCAAATACTATAAAAATTTTGAATATCCGAACCGTGCCCACCATTAGTTGAGATCCAATTAACCTAATATTTTAATGTCTGTTTCTTATTATCATTTCGAATAAAAATATACAACATTACAATGATATCTTCCATATACATACACTATAAACAAAGAGACTAGAAAATGATACAACGTAAGAAGTAAATTTGACGATGTTTCTTTTTCAGAAGTCTCTGACTCGTTAACAAATAAACAAATTTGTTATTGTCTTTCTCTATACTCGAAGTCTCAAACTCAAATTATTGTTATTTTTGGTTATCATCCGACTATGAAACACTATATTAACATCACAATTTTCAAAATATAAATGTCACGAGGAGTTCAAACTCCACATACATTGGTTGACTCTATAAAAATTTGTATTATTCGTTTAGAGTTTAACAAACCAACAAAGAAACCAACAGAACTACCACATATGATATTTCACCGGAATCAAAATATACCGAAATTTTATCTAAACAATGGTGGCTAAACTCGAGTATAAAAACACCGATGATGAATGCCAAAGCGTCCAAAGGTTTCTTGATAAGTCAGTGGAACTTCACAGGGCTCATGTACTAGAAACTTTGCGTATCCAACTCGGTAAAAAATCTCCTATTGATGTAGATGTTGGGAACCTAGTTGCAAATGCAGTTGATCGCTTCGTGCGCAAGCTAGAGTTGGATTTTCTTTGGACCGCAGAGCTTATCAGCTTACCTATGAGCCTTTACACATGCAAAACAATTGTGGAATTGACTCTTACGAATAAGATTCTCATCAAAGTTCCTTGTTCGGCTTGCCTTCCGTCTCTCAAAGTATTGCGCCTTTTCTAATGTGGTGTTCAAAGATGAAGATTCTATGGAAAGACTTTTCTCAAGTTGCTCAGCTCTTGCTCGATCGAGCGTGTATGTCGTCATCATTGATTACTTGAAATACCAAATTTCCCCGGTGGATAAGATGTGATTTGATCATGGGCCACATATCAGCGTTTTTTGTGATATTGATGACAAGTTTCATGGAGCTATTCCCTTGGTCACGTTTCTTTTGTTACGTTTGAAAGATCCTAAGGTATTGATTTTGATCTAGCTTAATTCCTTTTTTGGGGACAGAATTACCTTCACAATTTCTAGGGCAAAACCTGCGCTATAACCTATTTACATATTTTAGTAATTATAAACACGAACTATTTCAATATTCCGATAAATGTGTTTCCGACGGATTTTTATATTTTTAATTTTTAAATTTATTATATTTACATTATAAATTTGATTAAAATAAAAAATTTTAAATAGAAATTAAATTTAAATAAAAATATTCAAATACAAAAGAAACAAAATTATTCAAGAAAAATTTTCAAAAACTAGAAATTATAAAGTCATCCACGAACATTTGAGTAGACTCTTGAGTCGGGTCCGTAGCCGGAACAGTCTCCGGAATATTAGTGGATTAGATTTGCGAGTTACTCACTCCTCACCTCGCACGACGAACTCCTCTGGAAGAATCGTAATTACCGTAATCCCTGAAAAAAAAAAACAATTAGAATTAGCAAAAAATAAAAATCAAAATATAATTACCAAATGATTTTAAAATTCAAACAAATTTATAAAATACAAACAAAAAATAATCATATCAAATTATTTATAAAATTCATAATAAAATGCAAACAATAATCATATTTTATCAAATCAAACATTTCTAATAAAATGAAATCAAATTATTAAATTTCTAATTTTTTTTTTAAAAACCATAAATCAATATCCATAAATCAAGAACATAAATCTAACCATCAAACCCTATATCTAACCATCCAATCACATAATCTAACTTCCAAATCGTAAATATCAAATCTAAATCTCAAATACAATTATCTAAATCCAAAAAACTAACTTTTCAATCTATAAATCTACTTGAAAAGGTTATAAACTTATATGTTGGGTGGGAGATTGACCATTTGGGGTAAAAATTTGAGATATTGAGAGAGTTTTTGAAGAGTTTTTTGTGTGTTTTCTCGTGAACTTGTGAACAAGATGAACAAAGATATTTATAACAGGTTTTCGACGGATATATCCGCGGAAATCCGTCGGTTTTAAAAAAATTTAAATGTGGTATTCTGCAATTATCGGAAACATTCGTGCCTTAAATTTCACCGTCCGTAAAAAAATCATCGAAAATTTCCGATGGATTTCTGACGGATTGTGAAATGTACATGTTGTTCTATTGGTCAGTCAAATAACGAGGGAGCCACGTGTATCTCTATATCCTCAAAAAATTCATGACGGATTTCCGATAGAAACATGACTTCGGTACGAGAATCAATCCATTTAACTATAAATAGATTTATATAGGATATCTTATTCATTTGTATAATAAATTATGTTTGAATCATCTTCTTCAATATCAAAAATATCAAAAAGTAATTTCGTTTCATATATACATAAGATTCGTTATCTAACACTTACCTCCAAAACATATGAAAATTTGTAATCATGCTTTATAACTTGTTTAAATTGTTATTTTGTTTTTAATATTTTTGAATAATGTTTAGAATTGAATTTCATTGTACATTGTGTAAAAAAATTTTAAATTCAATCCCTAAACCCTATATCCATAAGATACTATATGACATATGTTAAATATGTTTCAATGAGTTTATATATATTTTTATATTTTCGATAGACATATAAAATATATATATTTTAAATCTGTCGGAAATTTTTGACGGATGTCCGATGAATCTGTTCTGTCGGATCTCCCTCGGGTTGCCGTCAAAAAATTTTGACGATAGAAAAATCTATCGCAATATATGTCTAGTTTACGGTAGTTTTTTTGTAGTGTTAGTTGGATCTACTTTCGCTAGTTCTCAACAACTCTCCTAAAATAATATTTCAGGGATCTTTTCTGTAAGTAACAACGCAATATTCTTGTTGTATAAACTGATTCTTTGATTCCAACTCTTATATTTTGATGGACTTGTATACTTGCATCCAGGTTAATGAATATCGACCCGGGTCTCTTCCATTGTCATGGAACCAACCAAGTTTAGTTCCCAGATGCTTGTCGTCTCATCTAGAGTTCTTTATGTGGGAAGGATATAGAGGAGACGAAGATGAGAAAGAGCTCTTGAGGTTCATACTGGCTAACTCAAAGTGTTTAAAGAAAGCGACAATCAACTTGACATCAACATTCAATCTTGAAGTGAAAGAGATGACAAAAAAGGAGTTAAATTTTATGTCTAGAGTTTCAGTCGTCTGAGCTTCTGTTTAAATGAAGAGAATATTCTTTTACCATTTGGTACAAAATGATCACATCTATATCAAGAGGACCATGTATATAGGCATTTAAACTTTTAATTAGTTAATTATTTTCAAATCTAGACTACGACTACTATGTTGTTACAAAACCCTATGAAGAATAGAAAGGTGTCATTACATAGTCCAAAAACATGTTGAGTACTAAGAGATCAAGAATGTGTCATTTAATGGAAAGGTTTGAATTTTTTTACTACGATGGTATCTGGCCGAAGTAGAAGCACTACATTGGACAATGTTGTGTTCAAAATCTCGACTTCAAGGAAGTAATTTTCGAAACTGAATATTGATTCATTCTATCTTCTTAATGCTTTTACATAACTTGATGACTGATGTATGGTTGAAGCTGAAACTTGGGGTCCAAGATATACATGGGTGTTCGAATATTCAAATTAGATCTGTGGCTAGAGAGGCACATGGGTGTGCTGATAATAAAGCGAAATGGGCCTCTTGTTCGTCCGAGATGGTGGAGATAATTGAGTTTTTCTGTACCTGTTGGCTACGTTATTCTGGCACGTGTGAGTCAACATTGGCTGCTTGGTATTGATATCCTAAGAAAGTAGTGAGTAGAAATCTATTTATATATCTGTAAACCTTAACTCATAAATTAGATTTAATTTTTGATTCTACTATATAATTATAGTTTAGGAAACAAACAACAAAAAGTTTACTACATTTGTATTAAATTCAAATTTCAAAATATACTATACAATAATGAATTTTTACATTTTAACAGAAAAGAAAAACAAAACAGGTGTTAAATACCTCGTTTACGGAAAAAGAAAATTTATAACATCAAATTTAGCCATTAAGACTCGATATATAGATAAAAAAAATTACATTTTACTACTACAACCAAAAAAATTATATAGTTACCAATAGTTAACCATTTATAAAGTTTAAAAATGTTGACCAAAAGAAATCAAGTTTATATATAAATAAAAAAGTACCAATCTCCACACATCACACAATCAAGTAGAGAGACAGAGAGACAGAGACAGAGACGAGAGAGACCAAACACAAAGCCCTTAAAAACATGAAGATCGTTACTCGTCATATCTTTGCTATTTCTCTAAAAAATGAGAGAGGAAAGAGGAGGAGATGAGGATGAATTGTCACTGCCTTCGATTGGAGTGGAAAGTAGTGTAAAAGAAGAAGTGAAGAAGCAGCTATGGCTGTCAGGTCCACTCATCGCCGTGAGTCTTCTTCAGTTTTGTCTGCAAGTCATCTCTATCATGTTCGTCGGCCATCTTGGCTCTCTTCCTATCTCCACCGCCTCCATTGCCACCTCTTTCGCCTCCGTCACCGGTTTCGGCTTCCTCGTTTGTTTTCCCCATTTTCTTTCTCTCTTTCTATCTATGCATAATATTTACTCTAGCTTTTTTTACTTCGACGAAATTTTTTTGAATCAAAAAAGAAAATATATCCATTTTTGGTGAAGCATGTATTTTAATTTTCTTAAATCTTTTAAAAAAGAAATTAGGAATACAGGTTTGAATCTTGATTGGGTTAATTGATCGGTGACATTAACTTCCTTATTTCTTTCTATATATGCACCATTTGATTTGTTAACATGTACTACATATAGCTTTAAATATTTGATACATCTTTAGATTGAAGACAAGAACAATGTATTAATAGGAATTTGGGAATATTCAAGTTGCGTAAGCATCTTTTCTGCAATTCCAACAGATCTAACAACAACAAAAAAACATTTTGTCATCATACGGACAAAAGTGAAAACGCCAAAATAACAAATAAAAAGGTTTAGTTAATTATATGTTAAAAACAAATACAAAGTTTTTTCATAGTTAAAATCGTACTATCATTTCATTGGGTTGGTGGCTGAACTCACAAAAGCTGATATGAGTTTGATTTCTGTTAGAAGAGATAATTTATTAAAAGCTGATTTCGACTCTGGAAGATGTACAAGCATAGGTTTGGAAGTTCCGGATTACCAAAAAAAAAAAAATTAAATCAACAGATTCAAGTGAAAGTTTTACAATGTGTTCAAAGCAAGAAAACTACACTAACTCATTTCTTTTCTTTTTTCTTGTTCCATTTTCTCATGAACAGATGGGAACAGCAAGTGCCTTAGATACACTTTGTGGTCAATCATACGGAGCAAAGAAGTACAGAATGTTAGTAACACAAATCCAAAGAGCAATGTTTGTTCTTACACTATTCTCTATTCCTCTCTCAATCATCTGGGCTAACGCGGAGCATTTTCTCATCTTCTTCGGACAAGAAAAGTCCATTGCTACACTCGCTGGCTCCTACGCAAGATTCATGATCCCAAGCATCTTTGCCGACTCTCTTCTTAAATGTTTCAACAGGTTTTTGCAGGCTCAAAATAATGTGTTTCCTGTGGTTTTCTGTTCTGGAGTCACCACTTCTCTTCATATCATTCTTTGTTGGGTCTTGGTTTTGAAATCTGGTTTAGGGTTTAGAGGAGCTGCTGTGGCTAATTCCATTTCGTATTGGCTTAATGTTATTCCTATGTTCTGTTACATCAAGTTTTCGCCTTCTTGCGCTCTGACTTGGACTGGTTTCTTCTCTAAGGAGGCTCTTTGCGATATCCTCCCTTTTCTGAGACTAGCTATTCCTTCTGCACTTATGGTATGGTAATACATATATGATGATTTAATGAACTAATTACATGAATCTCTTAAGTCTTAATTAGTTATCTTGATTTATCTAAGTAATGTTGTTTGGATGCAGCTTAGAATGTGGTCATTTGAGCTTCTAGTTCTCTTATCAGGACTTATTCCGAACCCGGTTCTAGAAACTTCTCTCAATCTGGTAAAGAACAATGCGTATATATTAACTGCTTATCTTCATAATTCAAGAGTGTTTAATTAGTTATTGGTTATAATTGAATATTTGCAGCCTTAATACATCAGGAACAGTTTGGATGATCCCATTTGGTCTCAGTGGTACTGCAAGGTAAAACATATACAAATCAAATAATGTAACCTTATATCAAAAATCAATGTATAAACCTTTGACTATCGTTTTAACTCCGAAAGTGGCTAACCTTGCAGTGTGTGTGGTCATGTGCATTGCATTAGCCGAAAGTATAGTGGTTCGATCGGTTTTGATATTGATAAGAAATATATGGGGAATGGCTTATAGTAGTGAAGCGGAAGTAGTCAGCTACGTTGCCTCGATGATGCCGATTCTCGCCTTAGGCAATTTCCTTGACAGTCTTCAATGTGCTCTCTCAAGTTCTTTTTGTTTCCTTGCTTGCAAGTAAAGAAAGACTTGAAACACCCTGATCATGAGGAACTTGGTTAAGTCCGGTTATGTTTGTTTGTTTTTTTTCCGGTTAATTAACAGAGGTTGTTAGAGGATGTGGATGGTAAGTTAGGAGCATTCATTAATCTTGGAGCATATTATTTGATCGGAGTTTCTTCAGGTTTGTTGCTTGCATTTCACTTTCAGCTTGGTGGTCGGGTAAATTAAACAGATTTTTTTTAAATTGATTATTATAATGTTTAACATTAAACATATCTATAATGTTGATTTTTAGGGGCTTTGGATTGGAATCATATGTGCACTCATAGTTCAAGTTTTTTGTTTTTCTCTTATTACCATCTTTGCAAATTGGGATAAAAAGGTAAAAAACCTTTGTTGTAAATTTTCTTTTTCCTTTTTCTCGTATATATTTGACTATGCATTTCATTATGATTGATGATTAATGTTTTTCCCTTTTTTAGTGGACAAGCCAAGAAAGCTACAAACAGAGTTGAGTCTTCATCAAATATGTGAAGGATTTTGCACTCGATGATGGGTTAATTGTTGTATTTTGAGAGCAATTGTGTTCCTTTTTGTTAGTAACAACAAAAGCACTCTTTTTTTCCAGCAAACCTATATATTAAGTTATCAGTTTGATGATTCTCCTTTGGGAAAATTCAGATGAGAACTGATGTATTTACAAGAGAAAAAGGATATATGGGTTAATGCATTCCTAACGAACCATATTATTCAGACAAAGATAAGATAAAGTAAAAAACCAAATATAGGACATAAATCTGAAGCAATATTCTAAAAAACAAAATCTAAGAACCCTTGAAGATGCAGAACACGCTGTGAAGACATGCCACTCGAAGTGGGGTAAGATTAACCAAAGATTGATTATCGGCTTCCCTAAGATGCAATACCACACGAAATACAAAAATATATGTTGTATTTTGAGAATCTTGCGCCTGAAGTGCCGAGACACTCGTTCCCAGAAAAGGATGGTCAAAAGTAAGACGAGAGAAAAATCTCGTGAAACCCAAGGTGAAGAGGGGCTTGATTGCCAATGCGCGAGGGAGAAAAACTTTGAGCTCCTGATGTCATTAAATCGATGCATTTAGCATCAAAAGATACTGTGTTTCTCTTCATAATGAAGGATTTTGAAGAGAACATTTTTTTCCTATGGAATATACTTAGTGAAAATAATCGGATCTAAAAGAAGAAAAATAACACTATAATACTCTCCATAATGGGAGAAGTAGAAAAAGCTTCCAATACCTTAACACTTGTCGGTGCTAAAATATTTACCCGAACTAGTGAAATGATTATCGAGCCTGAAAGGTTGCTCGGCTTGAAAGCCGGAAGACGAGGACAAAAAGTTTCATAGTACGTTCTCTAAAAAAAACTACCGTAAAACCAAATCAAAAAAATTGACATAAGACTTGAATGGAGTCCTCTTTCATTCAAGTCATAATATCGGAACTTCAATATACATGATTAGGCAAATGATTTTAGTAAACAGACATAGGCCAAAATGGGAAGTGAAAAATTGGGCTGCAACTAACTGTTTTAGAATTCACTAAACAGAAGCCCAATAAGGGAGACCTCTAACCCACTTAGGGTTTTGCCGTGCGCCATCGACGATCTCACCTGAGAAGACGCAACTGACGGTCCAAGAGACCCTCTTGTCATCAACCAAGTCCAGTGAGCCAAAGAGGAGGTTCCAAGTAGCATTGATGCCTGTTTAGAAGAGATCCGGAGATTTCTCTTCCTTTTGAATTCAGAAGTCTCAGAGAAGATGGTGACAGGTTGACCGATTGAGAGCATGTCGTAGACAGATCTCACCGGTGATGGTGACAACTAGTGGAGAATGGTACTGGCCATCCCTAGGTTTCGGCGTAGAGAGATAAAGCGAAGAGAGTGCGCCGGATGAGAAGACATGAACAGATGAGTGAGTCCAAAGGGGACCAATTTCTCAAATACCCTAATGGGTCAAAAAAATTTCTAATATACCCCTCTTCTATTTTTTATTTTTTTAATTAAATAATTAGTACAACTAGGTACAACTAATTTGACAAAAGGGTGAGATAGTTTGACCGAAAGAGGTACAATTAGGTACAACTAGGTACAACTAGGTACAACTGGGTACAACTTTGTTGTACCTGTTGAGAAATATAAGTACATATAGTTGTAATTGTAAATGATACCAAGAAAAACACGATAGCTCAGATGGCAATGACCCTTATACAGCTAGAGGTGGAAGATTTCTGAATGCTTGGATTGTCGTCTGAAGCATCACCGAAACCATGACCAAAAAGACCACATGTACCTCGATGAACCTCGCATTCACTGCCAAATGAAGGTGATGGTGCTGATTGGAGGTGTAACTAGCATCGTCCAAGGAGGTAAACAAGAGCACCTGAGATAGATAGAGAAGAGAATAAACCAGTGGCTGAGCCAGAGAAGAAAGTCGACGATGGTGAGCCGCCTAATCGAAAGCAGAAGTCTGACATCACGAGCAGATCCGGCGGAGCTCTGAGAGCACATGAACTCGCCAATCTAGGTAAATGTGCTTCAGGTTCGTTGGCCAGCAACATAGGTTTAAAGAAAACCGGACTCAAGCCGATCAGATCTAGAGATCTTCGTCTAGAATCAGAAACGACAAAGACTACGACAGACGGTGGCGGCTGAAGCAAGTTGACATCAACTGCGGAAGAAGGATCTTTGGGGGAGAGATCCCGAGAAATACATAAAGACCAACAGTTTAATGGGCAAGCCAAAGAGAGATCTCGGCGACGACAAATCGTTACACCGGAAGAATAAAGTTTCTTCGGAAAGAATAGAGAGAGACATCTTGTTTCAGCGACGGCATCCTCGAGACATGAACCTCTGGCAACTCAAACCACTCTTTGTAGTCAAAGCAAACGAAACAGAGCTGAGAACTTGAGGAGAGAGGCACAAGTAAAACTAAAGGGGAGGAAACTGCTTGCCGTCGGAGAATGAAGTTTTGTTTATTGCCTCGATTACGTCACCTAAGAGAGAAAAGGAGGTGCGGGTAGGGGGAACTCGTTCTATTCACATTCGGACCACACAAAAGCATTCTTTCATTGATAGTAAAATGATGTATGTTACTTCATCAATTGATTAATATGGAAGAGAAGTGGGATAAAATAAATTTTCAAATTTCTAGATCGAGCTTTTCAAGCTCCGCTCTTGCATTCCCGTTTATGTCCTTGTATACTTCGAATATTGAACCAGACTTTCCATAGCCTAAATTAGAATGCAGAGATCTAACTTACATTTTGATGTCACTAAATTATACATCTAATCCTACATAATGTACCTTGTTAAGCATGCAGGATTTTAAAAAATTTATCCACACTGAAACTTTGCATGAGACTTTATTGCATGTGGCTCTCTGTTTGTAATTCTTTGTTTTCCTTTTGTGTAAAAATTACTGAGCCAATCATCTATATTCATTTCATTATCAATCAAGCTTTACCAAATAGACCCAATTATAATTAATAAAGAAACTAATGGAACATATAAATACACAACTGAGACATTTTGATATTTTCAATCCATCAAATTGCACATAATGCTTCGTAATGTCCTGAGAGCTAATAGCTTCTTCTCTTTTGGCAGATCAAAAAGATCCCCTCCAAGCTTCCCAATGGGGAGCGGCTTATGCTTTTTAACACTACAAGTCCAATTTTCGTTCTTTCAATTTTGCTTTGGTGGAGCAGTAGCTGTTGTTTCTCTCGTCGTACCTGCAACAAGTCGGTTTTAGAAAATGTGGAAGATGATGAAGAGTTCTTAATTTGCTAATCATTAATTACTCATGGACTAATCCAACAGATGAAAGGCTAACCATTAGGCTCGCTTTCTCCAATAGGTGTTTGTAAAGTTGCAGGTTGTTGTAATGGTTCTTGAGTTTGAGTTTGAGTTTGATCTCTTTGACTTTCAGCTAGATACGAAGCTTTTAGCTGCTCTTCCGTTATCTTGAGGTAATCCTCAGTTGTGTAAGCTTTTGGTGATTGAGCATCATCAGCTATATTTCAATGAAATCATCTTAGCTTAGCCTCACTACTCCATTCATGAATATGAATTTGGAAAACCAATAACAGTTGGTTACAGATTAGCCAATGCTTGAGAAACTCATGGTCTAGACGAATCAAACTACTTTACAATATGTCTCAATCAAATGGCTAGTATGCTTCCTATTATGATTCCATAACCAAATGACAGTATGACGAAGAACTAAAGCGTATGCACATACTAAAGTTAGACCACTCACTGGGATCGTTTGCAGTCACAGGAGCTTCAGTGCTAGGAACTGATGGTGGTGGTGGTGGAGGAGGAGGAGGAGGTTGAACAGTGTTCATTCTGTTTTGGTTGTACACGTTTGGCTTTGAGATTTCATCGAGACCAATTTCACGCTCAAGGGTACTTTTGAAATCCCTTGAAACATCCTAAATAAAAGATATGTACACAATCAAAACTGCACTTACACAAATTCAACCTCATTTTGTTCCTCAAAGTCTTGAGATAAAAATTGAACCTGTAGCTCTCTAATCGTTGGCTGAAATGTACGCAGAGTTTTTCCAAGATTCCGAGCTACCTGAACAGATCATAGCAAGTAAACACTTCTTCAAAGATCTAAAACAACTTCTAAAGACTATCTAGTGAAAGAAACAGTGATATCTTGAGCACTTTTCTCTTCTCATTTCCAAAACTCAGACTCTCAAATGTTCGGTAAAGAAGTCGCAGAACGAGTGGAATTCTTAATTGAACAAAGAAACTTGCTCCCAATTAAGAACTTTCATAAAGATTACAGCTTTAATCCACAGAGATTTTTTTTCCTCAATTAAGCCAAAAGCCATCCTTCTCTAGCCTTATCTATACTCCAATTCTCCAGAGATAAACTAAAACCCTATTAAGCTATGAACCAAATCAATTATCAATAAATTTACCACACACAAGATACAAACCTCAGCAAGACCTTTAGGACCAAAGACTAACAAAGCAACAACACCAATAACCAAAGCCTCAGGTGCTCCAACACCAAACAGAGACGCACGAATCACCATACCCTTAGATCTTCTCTTCTTCTCTGTACAAAAAGTACCCAACTTTAGAAATTAAACAAATTTTACAAGACCCAGAAGAAAAAAAAAGGAGAGATAATAAGAGAAATTGACACCTGGGTTTGAAGATTTGGGTGAGATTGAGATACCCAAATGCTTTAAACCAATGTAGGGAGAGAAACGAGAACAACCCATGAGAGCAAACCATGAGGAGAGATTAGGCTTTGAAGCTTTATAAGAAGATTGAAGAGGAGGGAAAGAGAAAAGATGAAATTTTGTAATCGTTAGTGATGAAGAGGAAGAAGCTATAATCTGAAAGGCCATGGCCATGGGAATTTCCAAATTGTGTTATAGATTAGCTTTTGAAGAACCTAAGCGATAACTCACTTCTTCACCTTCATTACCAATCAAAATGAGCCCTGTGTAGCTTGAAAATGAAATAACGCACAGAAAAAGATAAAAGAAAGAAAATCTAAATTATCCGTTGGAAAATCTGAATGAGATATAGTCGCAACTCGCAAACACAGATATAATGTTTTTTATTTTTCCTTTTATTTTGCAAGGCAAATGGGCCGTAAAAAGTGTAAAATATTAAATTAATGATTGGGTTACGTTGTTTGGGCCTTAGCTTGATTTGCAGATGCTTTTCAATTAGAATCTATCTGCTTAAATTAAAATATATTTAAAAAAAAAAAAAAATCTAAACTAGCACATTTGTTGATGTTGGGACATTCTAAAATGTGATAAACTGAAATTTGTCACCATGTCTTAAAATTGATTGCTCATCTTAAATATTTGGATTGATCTCTAAATCCAAGTTATATTTGTTTTAGACAATTGATAGTTCCACTTTAAACAAAAAGTATATAATTTCTTAGCTATGATTGAATTTTTTGCCATGGTTAATTCTATAATTAGGTTTGGTTGTCGTTTATGTTTCAACTCTTGAGAAAACTAAATTCATTGTTCTTCCTTGAGTTCCCAATGAAGTTGTTATTTTCAAGCTCAGTTGCTGATTTAATTCGAGAATCTTTTTAGTTGAAGTGAAGACTCATATCTAAAAAAGGTCATGCTGAATGTGAAAAAGCTTAGAAATAAAGAGTGGACGACCTTATCTACTGTAAAGAAAGACATGTAGTTCAAAAGAATTTTACTAATGAAATGGACATGTAAGAAATATATATTATCAATGAATTCATGAAAGTTAGAGTTTTGACTAGTGATATTTTAGAAAAGTGAGATGAATAAAAATGACGAGAAAAAATATATATAAAGAGAATATATTAAAATGTACAAGTTTTAATATCAAATGGGGATATAAATTTTTTTAGAGCTATACAGAAAAAAAAAACTGATATTGTAATAGTATTTGTTTCACTCTATATGAGTATGTTACTCGCTTGAAGGGAAAAGGAGAGTCTCTAAATAGGTGAAAAAGTACTCGAGAAAGTTAGTGGTTTTAAAAGACTCAAAAAACAATTTGGAAAGCACGATGGGTTACGGTTAAAATCAAGTTTGAAGTCAATTAAGAGCTGATTTATTTACTGTGGCAATCTCATAAATAATCCTGTCTTTAACAACTTATAAGTTCAAGATATGAGTTTTTTTTTGAGAAATGGACAATTTCAGCGTCAATTATTTTTATGGTGTTTTTTATACACCAAATAAGATACAATACATTTTTTAAATGTAACTTATAAATTTTTTTTAAAATCTACATAAATTTTCATATGTGTTCTGAAATTATTTTTGACCGAAACAGTTAAACCGTTGAATCAGATGTCACGTGATATATTTCTACTGAGTCAGATGATTCGTGGCGTATTTTTTGCTGAATCTGATGTCTTATAAACTTTTCAAAAAAAATAATTATTTTGAAGTTTTATGTAATATTTTGGATCTAATTTTTTTGAAATTTATAATGGAGATTTGGAAACACCATTATCATTTGAACCACTTTATCGATTTTTATCATTTTTGTAGTCGTAATAATCGTGAGGCTCCAACCATTAATCAATATATTCTTAAAATAATTACAAATATTACATCTAAGTTCAAAATTTATAATTGTTTAAAAATATACGTTCTAATGTTCGGAACCCTACGGTTGTTACGATAACATATATGATAAAAATAGATAAGATGACTGAACTGATAATAGTGTCTCCGTTTCTCCATTATAAGTGTAAAAAATAAAATTTATATTCAGAACATTACAAAAAACTTCAAAATAATTTTTTTTTTGAAAAGTTTAAGTGGCATATGATTCAGCAAAAAAAATATCATGTGGCATCTGATTCAGCAGAAATATGTCACGTGCCATCTGACTCAACAGAGATATGCCACATGCCATCTGACTCAACAGTTTGACTAACATTGTTTCGGTCAAAGTTGAGTTTGGCACAAATATGAAAGTTCATGTAAATTTTTTTGAAAATTTTGTAATTCTAAATTGAAAGATACACTGGATCTTAATTGATGTATGAAAAAGTTACCGTGAAAATAGTTGAAGTTGAAATTGACATTTTTTTTGGGTTTGTTGTATGTTGTGGTTAAACCCGTGGATCATGACAACATATGCATTTGCTTAGTATCCATACCAAATTTTAGAAAATCTTAAACAAAAAAGATATATATATATATATATATATATATTGAAAAGGTCTTGCAAATTAAATTTATCTAGGACTTAAATTTTTTTTGAGGTGGATCTGGTTGTGGTTGTTCTCTTCAGTAAACTCTTTGTAAGAGAATTTCCATCAGTGAGATTCTTCTCTTTAGTCTCTCATTAATGTTTTAATATATTCATATTGTTTAATTAAATTGAATTATTAAAAGTAATATTAACCAGTTATATTTAAACATATGTCAAATGGGGGGGGGGGGGGGTTCTCAATAACTTTTAAGAAAAAAACCAAAAGTGGACTGCAAAGACCATGTTTTCGAGATTAGCTTGATTGAGTGAATTCATCAGGTGCTTATGTCTTTCGAATCTGTTTCGTTTTTCTTTTCTTTCTCAATCGAATCGAATGGCAAGTGAGATTTGTGGTTCTAGTTCTTCCCCAAATCTAATAAAGTTGTGGATAATAATCACAACAAGAACAACAACCTTTAAAGTTGTATTTTACAAAGATACACAACCAAGCAAGTTGAATATTATAATTATACACAACAAATTTGATCCGTGTCTTGGTTGGTACTCGAATCAACATGACATGTTTTTAACAAGTGAAGAGAAAAGTTTAATTTCAGCTTCATTTTTTCAATATGGTTCATATGATCAATAATTATCCTTAAAAAAAGAAAAAAAAAGGGCAACTCGTTTTACTTGTAGAGAGTTAGAAAAGGGAAGAAAAAAGGAAAAAGGTAAGAAAAGAAAGGTAAGGAGTGGCAGCCGTACGCACGTACGCACGCACAAGGGTTTGCTCAAAAAGCCAACACAGATTCTCACACACAACACAACTCGGTACCAATGAAGATGGTGTGCGCTTTTTTCTTTCTTTTTGTGTGCCTCGTCCCTGACATAGTGACATTTCTCCTCTTTTTACTCTTTACTTTTATTTATTAATGGGCATATTTACAAAGGAAACAATTTATCAAACGATGGAAACACTACCAATAACTAATTGGGAATAAACTAATAATATTTTTTTTACTAGAGAATAGTTTAGAAACAGTAGATAAACAAATTTCAAGAGGGTACAAATCAAGATTAGATTTCCCTCGCATGAAGAAATAAAGTGACTGTCGTTATAAAAATATTAAAGTAAGTAAAACTTTAGATGAGTCACATGAGAGTTCCAAGATGAAGCGGCTATACAATATTACATCACTTAATGATAGGTCCCCCTTATCGTATGCTTACATAAGGTTTTGGTCAACTCTCCGCACGGGTCCGATATTTCTTATAATATATAGTTTTAACTCAAAATTAATTAACAGTAAATATATTAACTGTTATCTCTATATTATTATTTGAACAGTATTAAAAAAAAAAAACCAAGTTTTATATGTTATATTACATAAAATATCATTAATTTTTAAAATTTTAAATAAAATTATTAAAACTACAATAATAATCACAAAATTAATATAATTAAACTAAATATATATAAATAATATTTTAAATAATTATTAATTTCCAAAAAATTAAATTTATTTTCTCTCTCTAAGTAAATATAGACGAAAATTAAAATTAATTTTTTTAAAATTTTAACTAATCAAAATTGAAAAATAAGATTTGATATCTAATTATACCATATTATTTATTTAAATTATTATATTTAAAATATTTTGTTTAGATAGAAAATTATGATACTTCTATCATCTTTTTTGATCTTATTTTAAATTATTTTGAATTTTCAAATAATATATATAGTTAATAAAAATGTAAAAATTTTCTGCATATGTTGTGAATTAATTTTTTAAAAACTCAGATATATTGCTCAATCGATAAAGAAAAAGTGTGTTCAACGTTCCATATTGGTTAAAAAATTGAGTAATAGTTTTTAAATAAATTCATTAAGCGTACAATAATAATCATAAAATAATATAATTAAATTAAAAATCAAAAATAGTATTTTAAATAATTATTAGTTTCCAAAAAAATAAAATTATTTTTCTCTCTTATTCATTATGAACGAAAATTAAAATTATTTTTTATTTTAATCAATCAAAATTGGAAAACTAAGATTTGATATCTATGTCATATTAATTATTTTAAGTTATTATATTTGAAATTTTTTTGTTAAAATATAAAATTATGATTCATCTATCATTTTGTTTGATCTTATTTTCAAATTATTTTAAATTATCATATAATACATATAGTTAATAAAAATGTTGGTTTTTTTTGCATATGTTTTGAGTCAAATTTTTAGAAACGAAGATATATCACTCAATCGATGAAGAAAAAATTGTATGTTCAACGTCCCATATCGGTTAAAATTTTTGACTAGTGGTTTTGAGTCATATTATAGAAAGAACAAAAATGATTTCAAATCTGAATGAGAAAAAAAGTTGACTTATTAGACGTCTAAATTTTTAAAATTTATTCATTTAGTTTGCTTTTTTAGTTAAACCAATAATTTTAACGAATAAAAAAATTAAAAAAGAATAAATACTTAGTTTAAACTATTATAAATATTTAAACTTTAATATTTAAAATCTATAAAAAATTATAATCTTATTACTGTTAAATATATATTTTTAACTTTATCAAGGATTATATAGTTTTTTATCTTTATCAAGGATTATATAGTTTTTTAACTTTATCAAGGATTATATAGTTTTTAAATTATAAAAAATTAAGGTGCTATCAATTTTAATGTCAAAAATATTTATATAGTTTTTTTCAAAATTGTTCAAAGAGTACATGGATTTAGTTTCAACGGATCCAATATTGTATCATCCAGATTTGAAATAGGATTCAGATATTCAAATATTCTAATTTTTATAATAGATCAAGGGTCAAGACGAATCAGAATAAATAAAAATGGATCATAACGGGTCATGATGGATCTCGGATCGAAATACTAATCATTGATAATAATTGATATTATATTAAATCAAATTGTTATAGAAATTTTTGAATAATGTAAAAATATATACATAACACCACTTAACTTTTACAATTAAATTATATTATAATCTAAATTATCAAATAAAATTATCTATGAACATAATACCGTACGTATGTAATTATATATTAGTAATTTTAGTTAACACAACACAAATCATGTATATAATAATAATAAATAAAATGATAAAAGTAAAATAAGTCTAATATAAAACACTAATAATAATTTATAATCATATAAACTAACAAAATAAAATAACAATGTGGATTATCATCTAGATTTTTATATATTATTCATAATTTTTATCCAACTTTCAGTATGGAACATTTATTCATCTTAGTCAATGGATTTTAAATTTAAAATTCTTCTAATTAAAAAAAAGGAATATTACCGAGAAAATAATATTTTCACAAGATTTGTAATCTCTTAATTCCAAAATCCAATTTAGTAGAATACTTTTGAGCAATTTTATTTGATATCACCAAAACGATCAAACCGTTACCTACCCTCCCAAATTATGTGACTACTGATAATAAAATAACAAAAATCATTTTAACTTTAACTAAGCGTGTGTGTGAGGGAACTGTCAATTATGATGACGTGTCAATAGCTCGTGGTAAAAAATTGAATGAAAGCTGGACAATAGAGAGAGAGACTGGGAGCCTGTCGGAGAGATAGAAAGAGAACAACAGTGAAGCGAGAGAGATTTCAATCCATCATTGTACAAACATTGCTATTTGTTCACTTGATTTTCTCGGGAAAAACAAGAATTCTAAGTGGTTTTGGGAATAGTAGAGTTACAAACGTGGATGTTATTGTCGGTGTAAATCTGAGTCTAATAAGATGAGAAACGTCAATAATAGCGTTGAGACTGTTAACGCCGCCGCTACGGCCATTATCACCGCCGAGCCTCGAGTACAGCCTTCGTCTGTTCAGGTACCACGAGCTTGAAATGTGTTTTTTTCTTCTGGTCATATATCAATATTGTTAATTGCTTTTTTCGAGATTTGATAGTGATTTCCTTGATTTGTAGCTTATGTTTGATTGCTGTGAAAAATTATCTTTGCTTAATTTGAATTTCGAGATTTTGGTGTTTTGATTTGTGGATTACAATTTGGTCTCATAAAGTTAAAAAGACGAGTGTTTTTTTTTTTTTTACTTTTTCAATTGTATTGAGAATTAGCTTTACAAGTCATAATAGCATTCATGATTAAAAGGTTAAAGCGTATTATTTCTACAGATAGTATAATTTCTCCAAAAGCATAGCTACAAGTGTTTAAAGTAACTAAAAAAGATAATGTGTTATCTTCACACGATTCACTTAGGGATCTTGATTTTGTATCTAATTTCAAGTGTTGTTGTGACTGTTATAGAAGAGAAGATGGGGAAATTGTTGGAGATTATACTCATGTTTTTGGATCACAAAAGAACAATAAACGAATTGTTAATGCTGTGCTTGTACCTGAACCAGTTACATCTGGAGTTCCAATGGTTACAGTTCAAAACTCAGCTACTTCAACTTCAATTGTGCTTCCTTTTATACCTCCTCCTTCATCTCCAGCTTCGTTTCTTCAATCTGATCCTTCATCGGTCTCTCATTCCCCTGTTGGTCCGCTTTCGCTTACTAGCAATACATTATCTCCCAAGGAACCTCAATCGGTTTTTACCGTTGGACCATATTAGGGGCATCCCTAAAACGTCCGGGTCGAAATATGGCTTTCAAATTAAGTTCAACTCAACCAGTAACTCCTGTATTTTCTGCGTTTATAACCGAGCCATCCACTGCACCACATACTCCGCCTCCTGAATCATCGGTTCATATAACTACACCTTTGTCTCCTGAAGTGCCTTTTGCTCAGTTGCTTACTTCTTCTTTGGAGCTTACTCGGAGGAATAGTAGCGGGATGAATCAAAAGTTTCCTGTCGTCACATTATGAGCTTCGGTCTAATCAGGTGTGCCCGGGAAGTCCTGGTGGTGGTAATCTAATCTCCCCTGGTTCAGTGATTTCAAACTCTGGTACATCTTCTCCTTACCCTGGTAAATCACCTATGGTTGAGTTTCGTATCGGTGCGCCGCCAAAGTTTCTCGGTTTTTAGCACTTCACAGCTCGTAAATGGGGTTCGAGGTTTGGTTCTGGATCGATCACACCTGTTGGGCACGGTTCAGATTTGGCTTCCGGTGCTCTGACACCAACTGGTCTGGAGATTATATCTGGAAACTTAACACCTAGCAACCCTACATGGCCTCTTCAGACTCGGATCTCTGAGGTGGCTTCTCTGGCTAATTCGGATCATGGCTCTGAAGTCATTGTAGCAGATCATAGAGTTTCGTTTGAGTTAACAGGTGAAGACGTTGCACGGTGTCTTGCAAGCAAGCTGAATCGATCGCACGACAGAATTAACAACAATGAACGGATTGAGACAGAGGAGAAGTTATCAACAGAGAGAAGAAGAAACATAGAGAAAGAGTCGAGATACTATTTTCACACAAATATTTTACCGGAAATGTATGAACTAGGACTAAACCATTTTAATTTATGTTTCTTTTTTCAATTAATCAGTCTTTAAACATAGAATTTGTTATTATCGTAAGAAACCTAATAACACTGTGAACTACATAAACTGGATCGATCCGTCAAAGAAAACATCAAAATAATCCTAAAACCAAACCGGACTGAAAAAAACCAAAAGGAAAAAACAGACAACAAAGCTGGAATGAGACTGGGATGGAACTAAACCGGATTCAATTCTCTTTGTTTGAACCATAGTACCTCTTGAAAGCTCTTGGTAAATAAACCGGAATCAGAACACCAAAGAGATTAAACGACCAAATTCCTAAATTCACCGCCGCTAAAACTTTACCGACGTACAACCGCCGCGACGAAACCGTCCCCGTGTCCGTCCCCGTCCCCGTCCCTATCCCATACACCGGAGATCCTCTCGAGAACTCACTCATAATCCACTCCACAAGCGTGAGAACCCTCCTGGCGTTATAAACAATCGGCACAAGAATCCTTGCCGGAGCAGAAAAGCCACACGTGGCAGCTACTCCTTCCATAAAAACCTGACTCGCGAGAAGAAACACATGCGGTGCAGCTGCGCTCACACCGTTCTTATCGTCCTCTATCATTCCTTCAAAGATGTAACAGATCGGAATTAAAAGTCCAACGATCCCCGCCGACGCTACATATAAACGGAAGATTTTGTTGGTGGAACTAGTGAGAGGAGCGTCACGGTTTGGATTTTGATGAGGAGGGAAAATTAATTTGGCGAGGAAGAAGAAGTAGAAGGACGTTACAAGTGTGAATAGAAAATCTTCGATTGTTACGAGACCACTTGCGGAGAGAACGATGATTACTGCAAGGATGTTTAGTTGCCGGAATGAGAACAATCCGGCGGCTTTTTTGGCGACTGTTGAGGTTTGGGCGTAATACTCTTCTTCTTTTGGTAAAGCTATGTCGTTGTAAGTTGGACCGACACCTCCAGACATGGCTTTTGGGGTTTTTCGTGTAAGCTTTTTGTTTTGTTTTGAGAGGAGATTCTTCGTTTCTTTTCTTGTTTGGGAAAATGTGGTGAGAAAATTTTTGGGTGGAGAGAAGGAGATTAAAGAGTGTGAATAAGTGGACACGTGGCGGATGGGGAATAGTTTGAATGGAAGAGGTTTAGAGACGTGGACGATTTGCAGAACCAGAGTTGTTTTTGTCTTCTTTTTGTATCTCTTTTTTTCATCGCCCGAGTTGTGTTTTGTCTATTGTGCGCACAATTGTTTTTAAATTTAACTATGAGAAGAGAAGTGATGAGATTTGTTTGATTTACATAAGAATAATTCATATCTATGTTTAAGGATAGGACAAATATTAGGTCTAGTAATTTTAATGGTCAAGGATGGTGAAATGGGGGGATTTAATTTATTGTATAATAATATAACAAGCTTAGGGATCCTTTGGCTTTGGTTTAAAAATTAACAAAAAATAAGGAATATACAGAAAATTTCATAATATCATTAACCTAATTTCATACAGAAATTTATTTTTGTTCGACCCAATTATGATTGACTAACCTAGACTGTTAAAATTATGCATAAAATGGTTAAAAATTTTGTATATTCTTTTGCTTGAACCACGCAAGTTAATTTCTGAAGAAAATTCTTACCAAAATAATGGAGGTTGTTGCAAAAACGGCAACCATAGTCCCTAGTTAATTTTGTTTATGTTCATAATACGAGGGTATATGAATCTAAATGCTTAAGATAACTTAACTACATGGGCTTTTGGGCTTTCATTGGCTTATAGGCTTTAAATATAGGCTTCAACAATTTCGAGTCAAAATAAAAAACGATAAAACTGTTAACTAGGGAATGAACTGAACTGAACCAAACTAGAGCAGATTTAACTAAAAACGGATATAAATACAAAACTTATTCAACTCAAAAAATAATTAAAAATCTTAAAAATCAATGCATTGTATCATGGTACTCGTATTAAATAGAATATTGTAGATAATTGATATTTTAAAAAGTATAGCTAAAGATCAAGTGAGTGAGTTTTTCTCTTGGGCGATTATGAAGGTCTAATCGCTTAGAGAGATTTATCGTTGTATTCCAATTTGATTTTCTAAGTGATATCGAGCGAAGAAATGATGCATTCGTGGATGATTTCTTTAGTTTTTATTATCTTTATCTTTATTTTTTGTATTGGTTTAGGATAACCGTGTTGTCTTTTCTTGTGGAGTTTTTTTTTTCCGGTAACAAATCTATTTTTGATGTACCAGTTTGAAGGAAGTGTCGAGAGATTTGATAGATTCCAACAGACGATTCACGTTTTTTCCCAAATTCTCTCTCCAAATTTTTAACTTTCATTCCGACAAAATCTGAACCAATGAAGAATCCAAACTTTTATCTTTCATTTAGTTCTAATGGATTCTGATGGAGAAGAAAATGTTAAGTCAAACAACACTATGTGTCTCTATTTTTTATGGTTTTCTTCACTGACATTAAAGGAAGAAACCATGCAAAAACGCATCCAGTGACATGAACAGTGGGTACTATGGTTCTTCTTTCGATGAAAGGATGCAATTGATCTTCTAAAACGAGATTTGGAGTTTCAGTAAAGAGACTGCACTTGACAAGACAATTACAAAGAAGCAACGATGTGCTGAAAAGGCGTTTATCTATTTCATATTGTTATGTTGGAAAAATCTAAATGTAAAGAGATTTGGAAATAAAAGGGAGAACCAATATTGGGATGAAAAATAAAGTATGTGGAATTCTCATTTATGAAGAAAAATAATAATAGATTTACGAATCTGTTAGAGAGAACAATACGGTTATTTGGGTATCGAATTGGGAGAAAAATAAAGTCAAAATACTTTAAAATGATTTTGATACGGAAGTTTTGGTACCATAATGTTGATATTTTGAGAATTATTATTGGAAAAATTGAATTTTGTAATATGGTATGCAATATGGAGATTCAACCAAGGAATGTTACTCCCGCACACAAGTCGCATAAGAGAAAGATTGAAGATGAAGAAAGAAAATAATGGATTCAGTAATTCGTCGGCGAAAGTTTATTTACGAATAATATAGTCAAATTCACTTCTTTTAATGTATATTTTTTTTACTATATACCACGTATATATGTTTATGTAATAATTTGTTATTCGCAAATTCTGCATACTGATTTTGTAATTCGATCTTTTAATACTATTTGTATTTCGTAATATTGATAATAATTATTAATAATGTGTTTAGAAGAAAAGAAAAAGAGATAAAGTGAGTGAATACTCGGTTGCAGAAACAACTTTAAATTCGGCCTCCAGTCAAAAGTGTCGTTGCCCTTGTCCAAGTAAGTCTCCCTAAGTTTGGCTATAGACACAAATTTCTCCCAGCCCCACTCTCTGGTTGATTTTTTGTACCACGTTTTACCTGCAAATTTCTTTGATACATAAAATGTCTGAGATTTTATAATTCAGTTCGCTTTTATACAGTCAATAGAGGGAAGAACGATTACGTCTTCTCTATTTATAGCCATGAACAAAATAAAATAAAACAAAAAAAAATAGAAAGAGAGAGAGATTCTGGTTTCTGCTAGCATATTTGTTCTGTTTGATTTTTTCGATAAAAACCAACTACCAAATTTGTTTCAGAATTATCTCATTATTATTTTTATAATTCTTGTACAGTAACAAACAAAAGAAATTTCATTCCAGGAGCTCGTTAGGTACAGTATACATGTCAAAACAACGTCATTTTGTTAGTTAATGTCTCATTCTTTTTACACTTGTTGGTTCTCTCAGCACAATTGCATTTTAGTTACATCAAAGCCATTTCTTTTCTTGTTCCTTCTGTGCAAATGCATAGCTTACGAAACGAAATTTTAAGTAAATAATCCCAACTTGATTTACCAAAAGATGAAGATCTATTAAAAAATCAAAACTCATATCATAATTTTCAGTTTTTTACCGGTAATTTCGTAAAACCTTACTAGCTCGAGCCGTTGCCGCCGGTGGGGGAGTATACAATTTTCTTTGTAACCATGTTCAGAAATTAAAATAATTTAATGAAAGTCAACACAATTTCCTCATCTTATTGTTGTTTAAGTTTGATCTTTCATACAATAAATAAGTTTAACACCATTTATTGTGTTCGTATGAGATCTTTTATCTTCAATTGCTTGGAATTATCCAACGTAGTGGTAACTGGCGAAGACCACAATTATATAATCAATGTAGTTATCTATCTAAGTGTGGACTCTTGCTAGCTTCCTCTTTTAAAAAGTAAGACAGTTCATGTTTTTGGTTCTTTGTCTGGCAAATCTTAACCTTAACCAAAACGCAAAACAACCTACTTCAATTTGAATTTCTCACCGAGTTTCCCGACTCTGTCCTTAAACTCTTCCAGTCTCCTTAGCCTTCATCATCGAGGTATTTCTGATGTCATCAACCCTGAAGCTCGTTTGTCTCCAAACTTCCTCTACTTTTGACTTGGTTTTCATTTTGAGGTCTTTCGCTTTGTTCTCTATTCCATAAACTTGTTCCTTCAATGCTGAAATCAGAAGGCCTATCTTCTCTATGATCAAGTAGATTACTTCTCTGGATTTTCTCTCCTACATCTTTAGCCATCTTCTTTAGCTTAGCAGCTACATTTTCAGCTCTCTTCATGTTTCCTTCGACAGAATATTGCTTTCCTGTGTCAGCCAAGTAGATTCGGTTGTTGTCTGTTCATGGAGATCATGGTTCTCATCCTCCACTTGCTTTTGAAGTCTATCAAACCTCCCCTTCTCATACGAGATCTCTGCTTTGTTATTCACAAGGCTTTGAAGTTGTTCCTCAAGCTCATTTTGTAACCTTGCAAGAGCCTCCATCTCTGTTTCAATTGATGTGCGTTCCCTTTCCAATGCAAGAGTCTCCTCTTCTTTTTCAACTTCAAGTCTCGCCATCTCTGACTTCGCTTCTTCAGCCAATTTCTCCATTGTATCTACTGTTTCTTTTTCTCCAAAAAGCTCTTTCTCGAAGCTAGCATTAATATCCTTCTCGACCTGAGAAACCAGTGTGTTATGTGCAGAAACCACATTTTCAGCCATAGCTTCTGCTTCAATATGAGCTAGCTCCTCACTGACAATTTCAAAAGCTTCGCCAATTGCAAGAGACAGCTGTTTGGGCTTTTGTAACTGCTTTAGATGGCTGAAACAATCTGGTACGCCCTAGAGGGACACAGGGTTTTTAAAACAGATCTTGTTTGTGAATCTCTAATGATATGATTACTTAATTAGCAAGAATCTCACTCACCAAAAGCAAGTGCTGTTATTCTGTGTTCTCCAGCAGATAAGTCAGCTATAAGGGTAGGCCACGCTTCTGGGTTTATCTTATCAAAGTCACGAAAACCAGAAAGTTGGTACAGCTTCTGAAAATGGAAAAGTGAGTTGTGTAAGGGTTTACAACGGTGAAATGACTAAATGTGGGAAAGGATCAGACAAAGAACCTTGCTATCAGCTTCTGGAAGCTGTCGGAATACCAAAGCCATCTTCCAGCTCAAAAGATCCTGACGTGTTAGCGGGATGTAGAGAAAAAGAGATATAAGAAGAGTGGATATCACATGCCTTGGATGAAAATAAATAGCATGTCTACCTATCTGGGGAGAACGTAAACGGACTGCTCTCAGCAGAAGGCATGTCGTGATTAGAAAGTTTGCTTGAGATAAGTCCTGCCTCTGCCAAACCTATACTATCCAATGAAAAATGACGAAAACAGATTAAACATAACTTCACTGATTCAGCATGAATGTTAAAAAAAAGAAAATCCAATGATCACCTTGAATGAAAGGGAAATCAGGATCTTCAGGTGTAATATCATCAAATGCAAGTTCAGTAACATTTTCTATGCACATGGCTGGATATACTTTTGATGCTGAGTTCCTGTAACCAATGAAGGTATTTTCACGATCTGATGCGGTGAAATATTTCACAATGTTTCAAGAGTAGAAGAGAAAAATTTCGATAGTTACCTCGATAGAGCATTGCTTGCAGCAACCACCCAGCGATCAAACTCAGGCCGTGTACATAAATCATAAGGCAGCGCATCAGATTCAATAACCTGAAAATCACATAGGTTTTTCGAATATGCAATCAGTCTTTAGCAAATCATAAAAATAATGCATAGCTAGATAGTTCAGAATAATCTAAAAGTTAAAAAGCAGGACCTTTAAAGCTTGTACAGCTGCAAACATTTGACTTTGAACTGTTCCACAACCGTTGGAAATATAGGTTTTAAGGGGTTTAGTTGTGGAACTGTGGAAGGAGCAGGTATTCCTGTACAAGAGCGGCTTTTCTGCTTTTCATTTGGGAATTGAGAGGTATGCGTAACTACTCCATCCAAGTCTGTTGATAATGTATATCTCTCAGTTAGGCTTTCTGATGCTTTGTTTGCCTCGTCAATTACTTTGCTCGTAGACGCAGAGGCTTTTGACACCACATCTAAGTCATCCCGAGATAAAACTGGAGAATCTAAACTAACATCCAGTAAAAGGAACACTTGTTAAACAGGCAAGCACATTGTGCATATAAGCTACATTCATATCGCCACTATTTGTTGTATGTTCATTGTCAAAAGGTGAAAAGAAGTTAAAAGGTTCGGGTCCATACTTCTATAGTTTCCATGGTTACCTTGATCCATCGAACCAGCTATGCCAATTTGATCACTTGAACCTTCAGTAACCATAGTCACCATCACTTCTACTTTTAGTCCTAAAGTTCACCAAAGTTTGATGCTTTATTTGTTGGATCAATTACATTGTATCAGTTTGATTGTTAATCACACTAAATGAAGATGCATACTTAAAACGTTGCGCTCGAGAGATAAAGCAGCGAATGTTATCCCAACGAAGAGAACCATTCCAGCAACACCAGATAGCAAGGTTCCTGAAAAAATCAAATTCCTTCAAGAAATTCATCAAACCCAAACCAAGATTTAGCTTAGCTTGCAAACCAGAAATTCAAAATCAGCAATGTATACAAAAATGCAGAAAATTAAACCAAATTTGAATACAAATCTTACCTTTAAACCAATCGCCGCCGCGACAATTGGTAGTATTCTTATCTTATTCCAAATCAGACCACCCACGAAAACGATCCGACCCGTTTCTCCCACCCAAATTGCAACCCGATTCTGCATTTCGCACAACGCATGACATCCGGAGACGGTGACTGAGCTTCGTCATCTTGGCTCTCGCCGGAGCTCTGAAGCTCCGATAATTAGGGCAATTCTAAGCTGGAGAGAGCTTGGTGTCCATGTCGCCATGGTAGACTACATAGTTCCACAAAAATCGCATGAACTGATTTTTTTTGTTCCCCTTTTTCTTTGGTTCGTTGCTTCATAGACGAGACAAGAAACGTGATACGAACCTTTCATATAATTACGAAACAGGCTCTGATATTATCTAATATTTCCAAATTTTACCCACTTTAATTCTGTTATCAAGTTTAGCCAATCCATCTTTAATTTTGCACAATGACATATTTTAAGTCGCCAAAGTAGTACACAACAAAGACAAGTTTATTTCATTAAGTAGTGAAATTACATAATGAATAATGACCGGAATATACTATCAAGAAAACAATTCCTATGCTCGAAATATTAGTAAACAAAACATTTGTATACCAGAAGTTTAGAACTTTCATTTTGATCTAAACTGATAAAATAAGTTTTAAAAGAATCTTCTTGAAATTTGTGTGCTAACCCAATCTAAAGTGGTCGTATAATTAGAGGCAAACCGTAACCCGGTCTAAGAGAAAGCATATACGTCGGCGAATGACGATAACCGGGTGAAACCGAGATCTCGAACCGGGATAAAACCAAAGACAAGACAATCTTGTACTCCATGGTGGTCAAATTTCGACCGATACACATTCTCCCTCCGAATCCAAACGGCAAAAACCCCATTTTATTCTTACAACCACCGTACAAATCGCCCTTAAATCTCTCCGGTTTAAACTCGTTGACGTCGTCTCCCCACAACTCCGGGTCGTGGTGCATAGCCACCACATCGATCCAAATGTTTGTTCCGTTTGGAATCACTCGACCGTTAACTTCAATGTTTTTCCGAGCTTGCCGTTGTGCATTCGGCGCCGGAGGATATAGCCGGAGAACCTCGTTCATCACCCAACTCATCTGCATAAATGATGCAGAAGTTTTATTCGTTAGTATAAAATATTCAAGAGGAAAAATGATTTAATTAACTAAAAATATGCTTTAATTAAGTACAACAAGTGACCTGGCGTGTTACACATTTTAGTTATGGCTAAAAAAAATAATTCATTATGAATGGATACTGCCACGTAGATTGAGATTTGAGATTTTCCAGTAGGAAGATGACATGGCGTGTCAGTTATTGGTCAGCGCAGTCGTTGACTAGTTTTGATCTAGAGAGTCGACGCGCCTCTATTATTTGATCAGTTGGTACCGTTTTGCGGATTTTGACTTCTATATGACTTTGACCACATAGATCAGATGTAAATTAATTAAGTTTACATTCTAATTAACATGTTTTTTGCTATAATTTATTTTTATGAAATTTTATGTACTATCAGGCTACGTTATATTCCTCATTTATGTGCAGTAGTTCGTTTGTTTCTAAGAAAATTTGAAGATGCCAAATTGTACACTATTTTATGAACGCGTCCAAATAGATAACGATATAATCTATGCATGCATATTATTAAGAACGTGTAATGTTGTATACTATGTTTGGTAACGTACCTTCTTTAGTCCGGCAAGTTTGTTATATTCAATCTCGGAATCTCCGATGATCTGTTTGATCTCTTCCCTTATCGTGTTTTGCCACTCGGGATGGATCGCAAGAAGCATGAATGTCCAAGTTAGTGCTAAAGCCGTCGTCTCATGGCCAGCGAAGAAGAATGTCTTACATTCATCCACAAGCTCACTCGCCGTAAACATTCCTTTATGATCCGCCTTGAGTAACATTCCTAGAAGATCGTGGGCCTGATCGTCTCCTTCGACCAAAGCTCTCTTCCGTTTGTTTATGAACGATAAAAGGAGATCGTCGATCTCTCGGCCTAACTCCTTCGCTTTATGGGTTTGTTTGTAACTCAAAATGTTGCTAAACGGCACACCTACGTAGCGATTTGAGTTGAAGAGAGAGAATTGAACGGCTCTTAGGTTTTTGAGGACTTGAGTTCCGGTTTCTCCGGTGACTCCGAAGCTTGTCTTGGCGATTATTTCTCCGGCTGTTCCTATAATCTCGCTCTCCATGTCAAACTCGGGATTGCCCGAGTTTATCTGTATGCCCCATCGGTCCAGCATGTTGGAGGTTGATTCCACCATCATATTTGTCATAACCTATTATTTAAGACGACCAATCAAAAGTCATGAGGAAAAGAGTAATATTCTAGTATGAAGCTTTGATTTGAATGAGTCTAATAATATATCTAAGTCGTTTCAACACTATAAGACCATTAAATTTCTGTCATGGAAAATGGTGGCTCATGCTTTTCGGGGAACAACTTTAAAGTCTAAATTGTTGCACAAGATTTAGTCACCCTATTAATTTTCAATATGTGGACTTCTTGCCAACGTAAACGATTTGATAAAATAATTTAATTATTGTAAAATATAGAAATATACCTTTAGATTAAGAGGGGCAAATGCAGGAGTAATGACGTGGCGATGACGTGTCCAATCATCCCCTTCGACCATAACCAAACCGGTACCAAACATTGGCTCTCTGTCTTTCTTGAAAACATTTGGCTTTCCCCAACTCTTCCCCATTACACCTTTCGACATAACACTTAAGAATTCAGGATCCGCCACGTACACGAACGGCTCTATCCCAAGCCAGTACACAAACACTTTCCCTGCATCACATAAAACGTAACCGATAATATATGTTAACATTTAACTGATTATAGATGCTCTAAATCTCCAGAACTTAAATATGAGAATTGAGATTTATTAGTTACCGTATTGTTGTTGCCACCGAGCGAAATGTGGAAGTGCAATGGAGTGTATGTCATGGTTGACTATGGTGGAAGATTTATTCGTTTCCACCTTTACCATGGCCATCTTTAGCTTCTTCATGTCATTAAGGTTTCCTAATGGAAAACTCGGAGGTGGACCGATAAATCCGTTTTCTCTAAGCTTCTTCTGAGCTCGAGCCGGAAATATCCGGCAATGAAGAAAGAGCTTCAAGAACATAAGGCAAAGAACTACGACTAAAACGTCGAAGAACGTGTACCAAACTCGAGACACTTGAAGAAAATCCATCTCGATCTCTCAAAATATGTGTATAAGAACAAAAATATATGTGTAGTTTAATTACTATGGAGAATTGTAAATGAGGAAGTGATTTAGGTGCAATATGGGCTGTTGTATTCAGAATGTTTTGCAGGTGAAATATGGGAATGAACCAAATAAGGTATTTATAGATGTTTTCTAGGTTCGGGTGTAGAAGAATGTCAGATTTTGACCAATGACACTATTCTCTCTTTTCATTTGATATACATTTTTATATTTTGTTTTAGTATGTTGGTCATAACGTTTTTTTACCATTCTTTGGTCAAACATGATCGGCATTTAGCCTAATTGTCTTTTTTTCTTATTCTCTATAGTGTGTTTCATGTACAGTTTGTTTGTTGTTGTCGTCTAGTTTCTCTGGCTGCTTTTTTGAATAAGAGGAAAGTGATGTGAATGTAAAAGGATGTTGTCTTTTAATCCTTCCCGGCAAAAATAATGGTTTTTTAATTACTGAAGTAATTAATTGATCTCTTTTCTATGGATAAATTACTCAACTAGTAACTACGTTTTAAACTAAAACACTATAATACTTTAGATTAATGTCAGTTCTTTCATTGAAGTACACGTTTTGTCTTTTTAGTGTTCCGTTTCTTTTTTTTCTTTTATTATTCTTTCAATTTTATGAGTTATTTCTATTGCCTTAATAACAAATAAATAGAGGATATTAAAAACCACACACACACATATAAATATAGAAAATAATACAGTACAGTTTAAGAAAATAATAGTAATGGAACCTTAATGAATTGATAAACTAATATTTATGAACGTAAACTGAGATTTGCCTTAAAATTCGTCATATCTGTTTCTACTTTTCCAGCAAAATTTAATTTGATTCTTTGCCAGCACTAAACTCATATATGAGTAAACTATTTCAGTAATCTTTTTGTAAGGTTATTAGTCACTAATTTATTATAGTAACATGACATATATATAGATGTGAATTTTTTTTTTTGAAAATACACTTAGTCTTGTCAGATTCGGTAAAAACATTGTTTTATAATATTTAATAGTTTATCTAATACTAAATTTAACGAACTTTTACAGTATTCTCTCTTTTGTTTTTTTTCGGCTCCACTACAAAGTACTCTGTTTTTACAAATCTATTTGCTTACACTCGATAAAATTTAAAATGTTGCATTCAGATATAAAAGGTCGGTTAGTAAAAAGTAGAATCTTTTAGTTTCTATAGTTCTAAGGACAAAAGTTACGCGTTCAATCACAATCAAGTGAGATTGAACATGTGAAATCCTCTACTTTTGGACCCAATATGTGAAATCGATCACTGTCACAGCGACAAAGAATATAAAATGATCTAACAGTTCAACGTGAAACCCTTAGGCTTCGATCCGGTAGCCCAAAGTAGATAAATATATCATACATCAATTCCCAAGTTATTATTTAAACCACATAACATTGAAGTATCTGGCGTAACGTAAACCACTGGATCTCTTTATCAACAAGACACAGCTATGTCTTTTGTCTTTTTCCACAATTTTTTGTTGGAGTTCCAGAGATTTTAAGAGGGCACATGTGCGTTATATATTAATTACGGAAGTTATTAGTTACTTATAATTCAAATATTATATGTAAGTTCAAGTAAAGAGCTATAGTCAAAGGTTGGGCGTATGAACTACGAACAATTTTTTTAAATCACACGCGTAAAGCTATTACGACTTGTGCCAAGAACACAAGATCTGACAAGCTGTTACGACTTGTATAAGGTCCTCTTTAACAGCTTAGTGTTTTCTCAACAAACAACATTTTGTTTTTTTTTAATTCACTGTTGGTTCGTATTAGTAATTCCATTTGTTCGTCTACTTTTCGAGTCTAATAATCGTACCAAGAAAGACTAGTCTCATAAATCATTTGAAAGCTTCGACTGTTTTAAACATACACTACGTACAGTATATGCGTTTACATGAGAATAAAATTTACATATTTGATTTTCAATTATCCGTAAAATATTTTTGTAATTAATTGCAAATGTTGACGATGGTGTAAAAATGATTGATGTTTTTACTAACCCTAAAAGAGGATATAGGAATATAGCATAATAAAGAGATACTGTAATACTCTTTTTCAAATTGGCAAATAAAATTCTCGAATATACAACTTGCAACATACATAGTGAAATAGTTGTGTTCCCAAAATCTCGGTGAATTTTTTCGCTAGCTGCTTCGTTGTGCAGACGTCTGGAATAACAAATAGAAATTTTTTGACGGATTTGTCCGTAGGAATTCTTGTAGCCGAATGTAGTGATAATCAACTTCTATACACTTGCAGTCTCGTAATGACGTCAATGGAAACAACTTCTCATGCGACTATGCCTTCCACATTATTAACCATGCAGATTTCATCAATGGAAACAACTTCTATACAGTTGGTGCAGTCTGTAATATTGTTCACACAATTCGTCAAGCAAAAACAGCAAAGATGACTGAATTTAGCATTGTGTTATTCGGTGAGTCAAGGGTGATTTCATCATTTGAGTATTTCATGATTTTTGTGCTAACTTCTCTCAAGCGGTTGTACACACATTTTATATGAACAAAGACAACACCAAAGCATTACAAAAAAGCAGATTTAAATTGATGGTTATTCTTGTCGGAAATTCAGAATCTATCAGAAATTTATCGGACATTTTCGATGGATATATTACCGACGGATTTCCGACAACCTATATTCCGACGGATTTTCGACAGTTATGGTTTTTGACGGAGATATTACCAACGGATTGCCCATAGATTTAATATTTATTTTAATTAATATTAATAGTTTTATATTTATTTATTAGGTTTATTAATAAATCTATAATTAAATTTAGAATTTTAAATAAAATTCAAATTCAAATTTAAATATAAATATTTCAAACCAAAACAAAATATTCTAAAACAAAAAAATCTTCCATCATCTTCTTATGCGCTTCCATCTCGGCCTTCGTCACTGCGTTTGTGGCAACCAAATCTTCACAGTGTCGATCATTCTCCACATTGGTTTCTTTGATGGTTTCAATCTCATCCTTCAAACTCGCGATCTCAGTGGTTCTCTCTATAAGTTGGGCTCTAAACTCGACTTCTTCTAAAAACTATAAAGTGGCATGAGATGAACCGTGGTACTCCTTTAGAACCCTGGAAGACAACATTTGCTCCCGAGTGACTTGATCTTGAATTTGCTTCGATTTCTTGTTGGTGTGAATATCCTCCACCAACTTAAGATGTGTGGGACGCACACCGTCTATCTGAAGTTGTAAAAGAAAAAAAAAGTAATATAGTTATAAGTTAAAACTTTCCTAAACCATAACTCGCGCTTTTGTGGAGACATGGTCAAGAATGTCGGGTATAAATGTTTAACCATTCCGTTAAGCATATGATTGATTGCTTTGGTTATTCCATTATTGGAATAGCCAAACCTACAAAAATATGGAAATTTACATGTTAGTATATATATATATATGTATATATAAGAAAAAAATACAGAAAAACTTACTAAATAGCTCCTCTAACCCATCGTGGATGAATTTTTTGCACACTCTCTCTCTCTCGGGTTGAGATATGAAGTCTTCAACGCTCATTTGCGTAGACTGTGTCTTCAAAATATGGCAAGACAGGATCTGGGAACCATATAGCTTCGCTCCACTTCTCCTTGCCGCTGATGCACTCGATCCACTTCGTCGAAGATGCAAGCCAGAAGAATGATAGTTACTGTACTCCCTTAAAAAAAGTAAAAATAGTAAGAATATAATTAATCAAAATTTAAAAGAAAACAATACAAACAATTTCATACTAACAAATATAATTTCATCAAAACAAAATTTAATTTCATAATAACAAATATGTATTCATAATAAGAATATAATTTCATCAAATAACATCAAATACAAAAATTTTAAAATAAAAGTTTCACAATTCTTTAAATAAATTATAAAACATTAGAAACTAAAATCAGATGATCAACCATATTAAACATAAATCTAAATCAAAAATTCCAAATTCCAAATTCCAAATTCCAAATTCCAAATTCTAATTAAAAATATTCCAAATCCCAAATTCCAATTAAAAAAAATTCCAAAATCCAAATAAAATTCAAAAATTCCAAAACCCAAATCAAATTCATTAATTCCAAAACCTAAATCAAATTCCAAAATTCCAAAACGCAAATAAAATTCAAACTCCAAAACCTAAATCAAAATAAAATTTTCCAAAATCCAAATGAAAATCATTAATTCCAAAACCTAAATCAAAATCATAAAATCAAAATCCGAAATCTAACCATAGAAAACCTAAATCTAACAAGGGTGAACTTAAATCTAACTTCCAAATCTATAAATCTAACATGCTAATACATAAACCAAATTTTAATTCTCAAAAAATTATGAATCTAAGTTTGAAAGATGGAAAAAAATTTACAAATTTGAAGTGTTTGGTGGATTATTAGACATTTGGAGAAGAAATCTTAACAATCGGAGGTGAAATGGAAGGTGAGTTTGCGAGAATTTTGCGTTAATGGCGGAATAAGTTCGCGAGGAATGAGATGAGATATTAAAAAAGATGATTTCTAATTCATAGGAATCCGTCAGAAATTCTAGGAAATTATTTTGGTGTGGTACTCTAAAAATTTGGGGAATACGCGCCTAAATTTTTGCGTGGTCATCGGAAAATTTTGACGGATTTTGACAGCCTTATTTAATTTACACGGTTGTCAGATGAGAAATTTTTTGACGGGTTTTGGGTTTTGATTCACTTCGTTACACTTTAAATAAGTTCTTACTATCATTTTAGGGGGTTTTCAATGATATAGAAGTTAAATACATAAACATTTGTATATGAAATTTCACATTTACAGTTCCAGCTCATCTAATTTAGAAATGTGTTCTTAAAGTATATGGATTGTTATTAGTCGATGAATTCGTAATCAATTCAAATCTGTCAAATATCAAAAACACTTGTCAATAGTGTTTATTTGAGAAATATATCTTTTAAATAAGTTATAACATTATGTTTAGCAATGATGAGTGTCGATATTTCAGAAATTTAACCCCAGAACCTCAAATCCATCAAAAAATTTTGACGGATTTTTGACGGTCTTGTGAAACACGTGTTAAATGTTAAAAATATATAAATAAATATATGGTCCGTCATAAATTTCCGACGGACCATATATTTATATATATATATATATATATATATTTGCAACATCTAATCCACATATAAATAGAAACCTTATATATAACATGAAATTGTATTATCAAATGACAGAAACCTTATAAAACTTTATAAATCTTCAAAAAACATGAAATATTCGATAATACAAAGATACACAAAATTAACTACTCAGATTTTGATGATGATTCGTCCAAAGGAATTGAGTATCTGTCGTCATCAAATTCTCCACGTGATTCATCTGAATCATAATGCACTATATTATTCATAAATTGTGTAAAATCAACCACAAGATCAACATCAAGAAGACTCAACTGGACCCATTTAAACATTTCCGGTTGGCTGCAATTGATCGTGTTCAGAAACTCCATATATTCTTTCTTTTGGGTTAATTGATGTCACTGTAATCCAAGGATCAGTTTGAGTTGTGATTCGAGGATAGCAAATGTAGTAAAGCTAAAACAATTAATGATTAGTACTATAAAAATAATATTAATAATAAATTTTTTTTACTATAAAACAATTTGTCACATACTTGGTCTGCTTGTGATGAATGATGAATGGATAATATTTTAGTAGTGTTCGTCTTGAATATACCGATGTAATGCTGAATTGGTCAATTTGAACACCACGACCAAGGAAGAGATCATATCAATCACACATAAAAATAATACACCTCAAGTTCAACATTCCTTGATAACGAACTTCTAATATTTCGTTAAGGATCCCATAATAAACCACATCACTATAGTTAGTTGAGATACCATAATCTGAAGTTGGCTTACTTTGGTCATCCTCATGAATCCAAAATGCATATCCTCTCGTACAATACCTAGGGTATGAAATTGAAATGTAGTTCAGACCGTTAATTAACTCCACTAACATTGTGTCAAATGTTTGACCATTTGCGATTCCTTCAGTTATCTATAGTAAGTTCTTGAATATAATTAAAATAACATAAAATAATTTATTTGGAAAATTTGGTTATTTAAACACTTACATAATATTTACACCAATGAGCGAATTTCTTCTCTTTTAAATCCTCAAGGTCTTGCTCGGTGTAATCCAGATAGTACGTCCGTACAAGAACCATGTAAATCCTATAAATAAAATAAAATATTTATAATATCTAAAAACTTACAAATTATATATAATTCAAAATTTTCATAGAAAGGAATACCTTTCTTATTGCATAATATTCTTACAATTTTTGAGAATATACATATGCAAATGTGTGAATTCCTGCTCGGATAGTTTTCGGTTCTTTTTCTTTCCACTTACTCGACCAACTTGGATAAAAAACTCAGGGGCATACAAGAGATAAATTGGTCTTTCACCTCTATCATCATGGCGAGCATGAAAGTAATATTCGGAAAAGTGTGATGCTTCTTCGTTGAGGTTCTGTGCAACAATAGATCTCTCAACTTTGAGATGAAACATGTACCACTCAAAATAATGCATCCACTGGTATTGAACATAGCCTCTTAGTGATGCTTCTCATTGAAGGTGGATTGGAAGATGTTTCATAACATTGAAGAAAGACGGGAGAAATATTTTCTCCTGATTGCAAATGATCATCGATATAATATCTTATAAATTGCAAATACCCTCAGCTGTAAGTGTTTTCGAACACAAATCTCGGAAAACGCACCAATTCTTGCATTTAGTTAAACATTCAATAAATAAATATATATGCTTAGTAAATTGATAAAATCATGAAAGTAATAATACTTACCTTCAATTTCTTGGTGGATATTATCGTCAAGAAGATGGGCAAAGACAAATGGAACTAGCCGTCGCATGACATTCATGAATTTTCATTCCAGAAACTCCCCTTCTCCATAATAGACGTAATTATGTAGATTAGATGCATATTCATCAGTGAATTCAACATCTTCGTGAATCCAATAAAAAATTTGTGTTTCTTAGTTGCGTCTAACCAGTAGGCAGGAATAGGATATATACCATGGTCATCAGTTTACTTGCAGATGATAAAGGCAAATGACCTTCTCTACACTCCTTATATAGTGGCTGTTTCGTTGCGTCTAACATATCAAACAAATTGTGTGCTTCAAAATTTGGTTCTTCAACCTTATCTCCATCTACAATGACTGATGGCATATTCTCTATAAACGCATTGTTTACCATCTCAATGGTACCTACACCAAAATCTACTTTTTGTTATATGTTCTCCTACGTTTCCGCAACATATGATTCACTAATACTAGCATAATCATCATTTGTTTTCCTACGTAGATATCAAATCTTATAACCTAGCATAAACTCATTCATATACAAGTGATTCCAAAAAAACTCTATCTTAGCATTATGCGAATTCTGACAATTAGAGTGTGGACATTCAACTTACGACTTTTTTACTACTGGTTGATTCCTGTCAATTCCATGAACTCGTATATACCTCATACATATTCTTCTTTCATAAAGTTTGACTCCGGATCCATCATCGCTTCGTCCATCCATAACCAAAAATATTCAGAAGAAGACATCTCTTTCCGATTTCAAAGAAGTTTTAGTAATGTATTAAGTTATGAATGTATTGGGAGTTTGAAAACATATTTATAAACTCGTCGCTCGTCGAAAATCTGTCACAAATTTTGAAATCTCAAACGGATGTATTATCATATATATTGTCCGACGGAATTTTTCATGGGCACTGAACAATCCGTCGAAAATCCATCAAAAAAGTCAAAATCTCAAACGGCTATATAAGAGTATATTAACGTATATATTTTTAGACGGGAACTCAACATTCCTTTAGAATATCCGTCGGAAATTTCCTACATACCTAAATCCGATGAAAATTTCCGATAAATTTCCGATAGATGTTGTTTAGTCGGAATATCGTCGGTTTACCATCAAAAAATTTTCAACAACAGCTACATCCGTCGGAAATACCGTCGATTTCTCGACTGTTTTCTTGTAGTGAACATATCATTTTACAAGGCGAATTTCCTTCGAATGTTTCTCTATTTCTTTCTTATCTCCATTAAAATATTTTTCGGCTTCAACCTACTAGTTTAACGAATGTATTATTATTTATGTTGTAATAGACACATCATAAATTGATGAGAGTAAGAACACAAAAGTGTTATGAAATAATTATATTAGACCGTCATAAGAATTTGTACTATTAAATGGGATATATTCATAATTAAAAAACCTATAAGATGTATATTATATGAAATGTCATTGGTTTTTAATATTTTTAAATAAATTCATTAAGAGTACAATAATAATCATAAAATTAATATAATTAAACTATAAAATTGTATACAAATATTTTAAATGATTATTAGTTTCCAAAAAACTAAACTTACTTTCCCTCTCTTATTAAATTATGGACTAAAACTAAAATTAATTTTAAAAAAACTGTTAATCAATAGAATTTAAAAAACTAAGATTTGATATCTGATTATACCATATTATTTATTTTAAGTTATTATATTTAAATTTTTTTGTTAAGATTTAAATTTTATGATTCTTCTATCATATTTATTTGATATTATTTTCAAATTATTTTGAATTATCATATAATACATGTAGTTAATAAAATTTTCTTTTTTCATATGCTGTGAATTAAATTTTAAGAAATAGAGATATATTTCAATGAAAAAAGTTTTTTGTGTTCAACGTCCTACATCAGTTAAAAATTTGAGCACATTTTCTAAGTTATATTGTAAAATGACCAAAATGATTGCAAATGCAAATGAGGAAGAACCTTGACTTATAAAGCGTCCAAATTTAAAAAGTTAATTCGTTTAATTTACTTCGTAAGTTAAACTAATAATTTTACTGAATAAAATATATATTTTAAATAGTTAGTTTCAAAAATTATAAATATATAAATTTTAGAAAAGTTTAAACTATTAATAATATTTAAAATCTATAAAAATGTATAATATATGAATATTTATACTCTACAAAAAATTCATAATATTACAAATAATTTAGATTTAAATATTAGTAATTTATAATATTAAATAGAGATCATATATACTATTAATTGGAATAAATCATAAATGAGTAAAAAAATTGGAATAAAAAAATGAAAGAAAAAAATTAACGGATTTATGGGTATATATTATTTAAATCTGATTTCATATCAATTTGAACTGATTTCCTTATCAAACTAAGAATCCTAGAATCAATGGATTTATGGATTTTATATTAGCAAATTTTTGGAGATACTGATTTAGTAAAAACTATAAGATTTATTTTGAAGATTATTCTATAAAGTAAATTTGAATCAATACTATTCATTGGGAAGCATTAGAAAGTAAATGAGAAATTGTAAAATTTTTTATATAAGATACCATTGAAAAATGTAATAAATGAAAATTTATAATATTATATTATATTATATGATATATAGATAAACTATAAACATATATAACTATTTAATAATATATATATTAGTACATTTTTTCAAACGAGACTTTGAGAATTTTTATTTCTATCCCATCCTGTGCTCAATCGAGAATAAAAAAATGTGTCACATATCAGCAATACATTCTCTTATGGGACATGAATTTAATGAAACGAACAGACCAAAACATGAATTATGTCCACTCTTAATAAGAATAAATTCAAAATTTTGCCATAAAAGTATAATTATCATATTTAAAAAAAATAGGCAACTCCGATTAAGAAAGTTTTAATCATTTTTGGCGGCTTTATATCTGGTTTGATAGTTTACGAAGCTTACTAGATATCTAATGATCACTAATCCAGTTAACGGTCAATCTCGGTCCGACCACAGGGTCGATCCGAGTTTTAAAATACTTCTGAGACATTATAATTTTTAACATTCAAAAACCGAATACTACACCGAATACCGAACCGTATAGTTTGGATTATAAATGTTATACCAATAAAATGTTTATAAACATAATCTTATGCACCAAACTATTTATAAAACTTAAAACATAATTTTACTATTATTATGCTAACTTTATAGTATGTATACTATTATACAGTTCACTAACACAACAAAATAATATATTATTTAAAATTTATGTAAAAAAATTTCTATAAACATTTTCCAAACAAATTTGAAGAACAAATTCAAACTTTCGTCTTAAGAGTACAATTGTCATATTTTTTTTAAAAAACACACGGATCCTGTATAGGAAATTTAATCATCCAGATTTGTATCAGGATTTGGATCTTGAAATATTATAATTTTTACAATAGGTCATGACGGGTTATGACGGATCTCGGATCAAATTTCTCATTGATAATAATTGATATTTGACTAAATCAAACTGTTATAGATTTTATGGATAATTTGAAAATATATACATAACACCATTTAATTTTTACAACCAAATTATGTCATAATTTAAATTATCAAAAAAAATCTACAAGCATAACACCGCACGTACGTGCAGATCTCGAATTAATTTTTCTTTTTTTTTCTTAATTTTCAAACTCAACCTTTTTATATAAATTTATATAACTATAAGACAACAAACTCATCCTACAAAAAAAACTAATGAACCAAATATTTTATAAAATTCAAAAAATAATTTTATGATTATTATACTAATTTTATGATATATATACTATTATACAGTTCAATAACATAACAAAATAATATATTATTTTAAAATCTATGTAATTTGCACGTATGTGCGGGTTGGAATCTAATAATGGTTACATGATACATCGATTTATATAGACATAGAACTAAATATAAATTCTTAATTTAATAGAAAAATAAATATAAATAATATATTTAGTGATAATGTTAAATTTCCTTAGCTACGATATTGACATATATACAATATTTCCATTATCATCTCGATTTGGTTTCGATCGATTTTGCCGATCTCTCAATATCCCTGTCAAGCTCATACGTAGTAACACGTTTGAGATTGGACATGTTTTCAAAATATCAGCAATATTATATTCGGTCGTCTGGTCAAATTGGCTGCAACACCCAACCGTTAGGTTATCTTCGTGGTCACCATCGATCTGTATTTAATGGAGAGGCAAATAAAAACTGGTTATGTGGAAAATACATCATTTTTATAGTCATGTATTTCCATCGTTTTAAAATCACAAGTTTGAGTCACTCTTCGAACTCATTGTTCATGATAAAACTTTTGGTCATCGTCACCTCTAGATTTGTATATATATGTCAGAGTCATCATTCGGACAGTATCTTCGTGATCGTTCGTAGTAAATCGAAAATCACATTTAGATTTTCTTCGATAAGAAAAGTAAGGATCTTAAAATAAATAAATAAAACATTTTGTAGTTAGGTTAATGCTTTTGATAAGAAGAATCAATCGTAGCACTTCCAAGATTCTTCATTCTCCAAGGAAGAAGCAAAATTACTAGTTATTATGAAATCAATCGTGGCCCTTACTGACCAAATCAACAACATAATTCACCAAAGAGGATCACTCTCTTTCTTTTTTTTGTTTGATTTTCCAACACAAAAAAAATTGATACGGATGAAATTTTATTTTTCATGGCAGAAATTTTCGTAACAGAATCATAACCATCTAATTTAGATCAAGTCTGATATTATGATAAATTGATGTGAGTAAAAACATAAAAGTGTTATAAAAAATTATATTAGATTTTCGTAAGAATAATAGTTATATGATACATTTATTTATATAAACATAATTTTTTAATTTAATAGACACATAAATATAAATAATATATTTAGTGACAATATTAAATTTTCTTAGTTAAGATATTGTCAAATATACAATATTTTCATTATCGAATTTCGATCTTGGTTCGCAGTTGAACGATTTTGATTCCGTTTTCGTCGATCTAACAGATCTTCCAATACACCGCTAAATACTTTACTTGATTAATGCAACTTAAAAAAAAAAAATCGCAAGTATTTTACAATTTTTTGCTTGTCTATGTTTCGATTTGGTGTACTAAGGAGTTCCTACTTGCTGAAATGTCCACGTGTTGTTATCTAATTAGCAACTTACAATCACCCTTAAGAGATGCAGTATACTTTTTAATTTAATCAAAGTTATTTTCATCTGATAATATATAGTAGATGTAATCTTTAAAAGTTGTACTAATCATCTAAAATTGTATAAAATATTTAAATTCTTATTAGACGTTGTACATGCTAGGTGTTACAACACTGTCACACTAACACTTAATTTTTTTCTGTTAAAAGACTAACACTTCGTCATTTTCTGATTAACGGACTAGCGGTTTCAGTCAGCGACAACCATGTGACATATACTGTCGTATGTTTAGATTTAACCACAAAAACTCATGTGAACGAAACCATGCGAAGTTGTTTGTTTGTGTTCTTGAAGCGTGTCAAATGATTTATGGGTCCACGATCTATTGATACCTCACATTCACTGTTTCCTCGTTTAAGATTCTTCGGTTTTTGTTTCTGTAGTAGGAATAGTTATGGTTGGACCGCGTATAGTTGGATCCAAGCGAAGTAAGACCATCTTTATTGGTAAGAATCTTTTAGGGGTTCTTACTAATATTTTTATTATAAATTATATCGATAAATGTTTAAAATTTTTTTTTTTTAAACTGGTTCTTAAACTCTTATTTAAGAACCAATTCTTAAAAAGAGTTTTTAAAAATACATTTACCGATGTAATGTATATTTTTTAATCTTAAGAACTCCTCTTAAAATTCTCTTAAAAGTTTCCAATGGAAATGTTCTAATATAGGCATCCAAGTATATCTCCTTTTTTGTTCCTAAACTAAAAAAAATTGACATTACACCTCAAAATCAATATTAAATTAGAATTTCTTTTTTGTTAAAGGGTTTCAAATTTAAATTTCAATTAATAGTTACATTTCCATAACCTTTTTGGGTTATGCAATTTGAAGAAATTTTTAGAAAGTAGGGAGATTATGGATACACTTAATCGACATTTGATAGGATTAGAAAACAAGAGCAGATATAGTGAGGAAGAGTATAACATCTAGCTCACTAGAAAGACACTAGTGTGTATGTCCTTGGCCTCCATGAGTTCCTCGGCCTCACTACAATACACTAGTGTGGATGTTCTCGGCCTCATTAGAATACACTAGTGTGGATGTTCTCGGCCTCATTAGAATACACTAGTGTGGATATTAAATTAGAATTAAGCTATAAGACTAGACAGACGGCAATTCACCACACAATTTTTAACAAATATATTGTCAAAGTACCGTAACAAACTTAGCTTTGACTTTATTTATAAAACATCTTTTATATCAAAAACTTCAACTCAATGATCATATTTGACATTTTCCAAAACATCATTTTCAATTGCAATCAATTCTAGTCCATTAAGCTGTTTTGGTATCTTTATTTTGCGCAAATAAAATTGCTACAATCCTAATTTGGAACATTTCTATCAATTTTTCATTGTAATTTTGTTGTCAACAATTATATAGTAATTAAAACGGTTCATAAATCTAAACCAGTGACACAGAGTTTACATAAATAAATAATTTCTCATAGTACTATTTATTTTCTGATTTGTAGTTAGACAAAATTATTAACCAACTTGATTAGGTTCTTGATGGCGTGGTGGAAGTACTATGACGCAAATAACTCGTTTAGTTTCAGAATGCAGGAATCGTAAATTTTTATTGAATTCGTTGAGATTTTAATAGATGTACCAAAAAGAAAATAAAATAGAGAATACAGTTCTTCTTAAAAATATTTTCAAAAGCTCGGTTATTGAATCCCAACTACAACTTAGACCTAAAAAACTTATTATTTTTGTTAAAACTTAGACCTAAAAAGTTGGTTATGATAAATACTAGTAACTAAGAAAATCTTAAAAGGTATTCAACAATTATTTTAATTATGCGTCAGATCAAAATTTGTTTTATTACACAATGCATCATTCCTTCTGAACAGAGAGAACCATGTAACGTTTTATTTATACGTAAAATTTTTGCATTTACTATTTAATTTAGTTTTGAATAATAGTATATCTAGCTACCAAATCTATAATTAACTAATCAGTAATCCCTCACAAGTATACAAAATAATGTTTAATGTAATACAAAATAGTTAAAAATGTAAAATTAAAGTTTTCGTGAAATTTTCAAAACCTTAATGCCAGATATTTGTGTAGTATGAATAATATATATATGGTCATTGTAAGACATCTATGAAGAAGAAAATAACTCATACAAAATCAAAAACGATAGTGATTTGGAATTACATCACATGCCTTACATACTTACTTATATCCCAAATTCCAATATTGGCAATATACTACCGAGAGTGTTTATCCGCAAGAATGTTATTTATCTCGTGTGATTATATATCATGAACGGCAATTACGTAAATCCATTCGGTGTCTGTTTACACCACTTCATGATTGTACCGTTATTTTAATTCTCTTAAAGTAGGGATGCGAGTCAAACTCTATAAGCCAGAATAAAAGCATTTATAGACATTATTAGTAAGCATCGGGATGCAGTCAAACTCTATATAAGCTAAGATAAAACCGCATTTATAGGCATAACTAGTTATATTATAATATATCCGTTTATAAGTAAGGGTTGTTCTAAAACTTTTTACATAGATTAAAAAGATAAATAATATTTTTTGTTTAACTTATTAATATATTTTATAATTTTTTTATCAATCAATATATTAAAATAGTAAAAATAAAACTTGAAAGTTTATCAAACAATTACATTAAAATTTTAAAACGCACTTAATATAAATTAAAAAATCAATAATAAAACGACAATGATTTATATATTTATAAACGGTAAAGTATTATATACGTTCCCCAAGTGATCCTAAACCATACCTACCAAACTTGTAACATTTTTCTAACTGTTTTTTGCTGTATATTCGATAGCCTATATAATGTATTACGTATACACTGTCTCCTCCTTCGTTTTCCCACGTGCATCACGTTACCATAAAGGAGTAATTCTATACTACGGATATATATATATATATATATGTATATATGTAAATGAGTTTAATTTATTTCCATCTTTGTTTAATTGAAAATATACCATATCAAGAATCTATACCGATTAAGGCTGGTTAGATGTGACAAGTGATTCTCCTCTCCCAATTTAAAACATTTGCGTCCTTTTTTCTTTTCTTTTTTTCTGCTGGTGGATTATGTTTTTTTGGGGTTGGATTATTTTAAGATAAAACATTTTGGGTTTACATGAATCATGTACAAAAGAACAAAAGTTTACATAATTGTTCATCTTATAAGATACATTTCTATCACGGAAGTCTTTTTCTGCCATCGAACATACTGGTTTGTATATTTCGGTGATTTTCCTTACTTTTCATAAACTTTTAATTAGTTCTTTACAATCTGTCCCAACATTAAACCTTTGACAATCCTAAAGATTATATTGAATTCCATCATTAAATTTCACATTCTTTTGGCAATTTCGGATCGGGAAAGGTGGTCTTGATGGAATGACTTTGATATTGTGCTATTTTATATGTAAAAACAAGATTATGCCTAAAAAATTAAAATTTTCGTAGAATTAAATTATTATGCTAATCGTAATAATAATTAGAATATTTAACACCAAGAAACTATCAAAGCTTCCCCAAAAGAAAATGACCTCGGTATTCCACTGACAGCTGAAGAGATTTACTGACAAGTATTATTGTAGCTCAATAAATTTTATTTAAGTGCAAATATAGAAAATGAAAACTCTTTACAACATCCCCAAGCTATAATATAAATTTTTGATTAAGATAAAAACGGGAAAAATAAGAGTTGCAAAAAATGGCAATCATCATAGTCACATTCATTGTTCTCATAAAATACATGCATATTTATACTAATCTAAACTTGTTAAAAAAATCTAATTATATGGGTTTGTAAACATGTATTGAGTATAAGATTGTGTTTGTGTTGGAAATTTATGTAATTTCAATACTCCCCTGTCAAATCGGAATGGGTAGAAGCTTGAGTAGTCAAAACAGCACGGGAAAATGCGTGTATAGATTGCTCAATTCGTTTGACAAAAGAAAAAGAAAAAAAGATTGCTCAATTCACCGTAAAGGGAAAATTAGTATGAGATCGTGTACATATAAGCAAGAGGATAAAGCTCAATAGTTCCAATTCACCAATGAGAGCAAATAATAATGCAAAGTTGCAAACTAGCAACGTGAATTTTGGTGCATCCCTTATTAAAGAGACTTACGAAGTTTGCGAAATTCTGTAGTGAAGGATGAGAAATCCTATACAGAGATCGCTGTTTATATACCTCTTCCTCAAGTATATCATCTTAATCTTGAATCTTTCGGTTTCGTCTAGAGGCGATATTAAGAAGTTACATACTATTGCCATCTTTGAAACTCAGGGCAAAAATTTCAGTATATGCATATTCAAGACCTTCTTCTTTATTATTTCCAAAAATGCTTTGTTGTACCAAGGGCAAAAACCATTGCCATCATACTTGTGTTTAATGCGAAATACGTACCCATTTGCCATCAACAGCTATATAATAACATTTTTTTTTCCCAACATCAACAGCTATATCTTAATTCTTATAATTTGTAAAAATTAAAGTCCATGTCTCAGAATCTTCTAAAGTTTAAATCTCGGTTGCCAAATTAATGAAAATAGTAGATATGTTCGAAATATATCATATAATAATGATAAAAAACAAAAAAAGCATATCATATAATTAATTTTCTTTTTGAATGTCTTTAATAGATATGGTCTAAATTTTCTTATAAATATCAAATTTTAAATAATTATATGGTATGTTTCTTTCATATTTTATTTTACTTTTTGTTATTTTTATTATTTTAACTGTTTTTAATGGATCTTAGTATCTGTAAATATAAACGAATTTAAATCCGAATAGTTGTTTTTGAACCATTTATTTCCAATATCCTAGAATCCTTCTAAACCTTCCAGCCACATATAACTTTATCCATGTGTCTATTGGTCGCTTGCATGATTTAACCAACATGTTACTCGTGTGGGTTAATTGACAAAAATGAAATCATCAGTGCTGACGCAATAACTTATTTGTTGGCATCTTTTGTTGCGTTTTGTATGTACCAAAACAAATGTTATTGAAAGCTACATAAAATTCTAGTTTGCGAGAATCTACGGATGGTGGTGATTGAGACGTTATAATTAATATCATTTTTATACATAAATTATAAATCTGTTATGATAAGAAAAATTTATTATTTGTAAATAGATATTTTCATTAGTTACTTTTTAAAATCTTATATGATTCTAATATCAAATCTCGACGTAGTCATGATATCACCTACTTTTTACTAGAAAAATATTCGTTGACTAATATTTTTTTATAAAATAAGAGATGCATTTTTCATGGGAATCTTATTACAACAACAAAAATCTCACTAATTTTCCATAAATTAGCAACATAAGTTTTTCCCCTAGTTTGTTTAGCAATTTAACAACTTTACACAACAAAATTATGGGTGTTTCTATTTTGAAAATTATGGAAAATTGTGAAAATTTCTATCATAAGGAATTGAAAAATTCTCCTATAAGTTGTAACACAAAAATCTTAAATCATTTGTAAAGTCCGGTTAGAAAACATATTTCTTGGTAAAAAGTATAATGTCACCTCATGAAGGCAAGAATAACGGATGCATGTATCTGACCCAGATGCCTCTTTATCTCTTCTTTCCTTCCTTATTTCAATAGTTCCAGGTTCCAACAACCCAAAATTTAGCTTAATTAACCTCAAAATCAAAGTATATATGAGCACTTTTTCGTGTATATATTCTGCCTGCCCTTTATTCTTGAAAGCATGTGAATTCGAAACTTAATTTGACAGGCAAGTCTAAGATCATGCTAACAAATAATTGATTTGAAGACAAAGTTTCCTTACATAAGGCAAAGACCGGCCATTGTTACGTAAGTTGGCCACTTATCCACATTTGGAACATTATAAAGCTCTCCACTAGTTTAATGTCTAGAGCGTGTCCTCCTTCCTATAAATCAAATCCATATAATACATTATTTATTTTACTATTTTACCATTAAAAATATTTTCATAAATTTAATGACAAGTTAAAAATAACAATTCTAAGCTGAATGATTAATTAATCATTAATGATACTATTACGAATCCCACAAACAATCCATCTTTTATTATAGTCAACATAAACCTTTAAAGAGTAAATATTTTTTAAAAGTGTTAATTAAAAAAAACGAATAGTTAAAATGGTTTTATACAGTGAATTATGTGGATCTTTTCCTAATAAATTTAATGAAAAATATTTATGTAGTTATCTCTTTCTCATTAATAACTATGGGAGTAAGAATAGTTTTTTTAATCGTTTTGGATTTCGAGTCCTTTAACCAAAATTTATTTTGAATATATAAGAATAAAATGGTAAACTAATAACAATTTTTATTTTGAATAATGAAAACAACAATTATTTAACAAAAAAAAAACTCTTAAACTAAAGAGAGGGAGTAGTACAAAACTTGGCAGTAATCTCCACGTTTCAAGGCTCTGCCGTCGTTTACGGAGAAAGTGTTTCTTTTTTCGTCCAAACTACTTTTCTCACCTTCTTATAAAATTATTTATTATATTCATTACAATTCGCTATAAATTATGACCCTCTTAATGAGAAGATGGTTCCCTGCCAGATTTTTGGAAAAGTAAGTGAGTCAAGGTTTCACAATCGACTTTGACTCAATCGTCGCCATTGATAACGGAATAATATATGTCAAAACGAATTTTCAATGTTATGTACTTTTCTATATTGAGATGAAAATAGGAATTTCGATTAGCGTTTCAAAATTATGTTTGAAGTAGATTTCCTAACGTAATGTTAGGTTTATAACTTTATATTATTAGTTGAAGAAGTCAGAATTATTACCCAAATGAATGTAGTTCTGCCATTTCTTACTGATAGTTGTAAAGAGAAATCGACTAAAAAAATGTTTCAGATATAGATTAGGTCTTACGATTACGAACTAGTTAATTAGATTTTCAGCTTAGAGGATAAAAATAATACATAACCATTGTCTTAAGAACACGAAATCTATTCTAATATATTTTCCCTTGGTATTTTATCTATGTTTCACTTAATCATATGCAACGTACAAAACAAATCATTAATTTGAAGTTCAGTTAAAACATGCATTATAACAGAAAACCTTCATTAAAATGAAATGAACGAAGTAATGTTCCTTAAAATACAAACTACACACCATAATCAAACATAACCCATATATCAGCCTCTGATAACTAATTCTCTATTTTTGTTAGCAAAGAAGTTTCGTACGTGAGTTCATAATCTTTTTAAGTTCAAACCAATCTTTAATAATATTTATCAAAATGAAGCATTCCTCTCTAACGTATACCCGAACATGGGAGCAATTACTCAACCCCATTCAAGGGAATTCTTGTTAACCAAGCGAGCTATTGACGCTTGATTTTGGGGACATTTTGTTTTAAGTTGTTGAAATTCAAATTTTGTATAACATATTATTATATTGGTTAATTAAAAATGTCCATCTATATATATATATAACTATTCACTGGGAGCAAGCTCTATCATATGCAATAATTTCAATTAAATTGTTCAATTTTTTTTTTTTTGGCAAAGAAATGATCTCTTATAAAATATGAAATGATCCTTAACTAATAGAATTAAATATGCATGGACACTTAAGTCCATCGTATAGAATCAGAAATATACATAGTATTGTCTTGTTAATGAATCAAATAAACAAGTCTTTACCTGATTAATATAACAACGACTTTTTAGTGACCATCAAGGTAAACTCTCCGTGGTGTTTCATATGTCAACACTACTGTCGTTACTCATTGAAATTAAGGAAAACAAAACTCGAAATTCTATAAAATTAATTTATCGCCCCACTATAAATAGGCTAATGCTCCATCAACAAACAAAAACATCCTCTTCATTAGGCAAATTTGCTCTCTGCATTTCTTTTATTTGTCTCTCTGTGTCTCCACTTCATAACATGGCTTTGTAGACAGTCTTTGTTGCTTCAATGCTTCTCCTTGCCATCTATTTGCAAACGACGTTCGGTAGGTTCTTGCCAAATTATTGATCGCTATTTAGATTTCTCACTTGTTGTATATCGAAAAGATCTACAAGTATAAAAGTACAAACAAAATGTATAATTCATTTATAAACATGTTGAACTTGCGTCGCTAAAATCTAATAAAGCTATTTTAGCTCTCTCGTTTATTAGCTTAACTAAGACATTTTCAAAGGTAGGATATTGTTAGTCCATAAACAAAATATTAAATAGCATTGGAATTAATTTGGTAGGGTACGAAGTCAAGTGCGAGAACTTGGACAAAGAGACTTGCGCCTTTGCGGTGTCGTCGACAGGAAAACGCCACGTTTTGGAAACGAGTGTGAGGAGGAGTGGGATCGAGGTGTACACGTGTCATTCATCGGAGATAGAAGCGGGCAATGTCACGAACGTTATTGAATCAGACGAGTGCATTGAAGCATGTGGTATAGACCGGAAATCTTTGGGTATATCTTCAGATGCATTGTTAGAATCCCGGTTTACTCAGAAACTATCTGTTCGGTTAAGTGCTTAAACCAATGCCCTAACGTCGTAGATCTCTATTTCAACCTTGCTGCTAGCGAAGGTACGTACGGTTTTGGGGAGACCGGTTCGGTTCAAATTACTATTTTGTATTTTCTCTAACAGATATTTGTATAATCTATTTGTTTGGTTTACAATAGGAGTGTTTTTGCCAAAGCTATGTGGGAAGTCAAGAAGAGCAATGTCGGAAACTAGGAGCTCGGGAATTGTAATGGACACTCTTGAACCGGTGGGACCGGTCAGGTTGGGTGAGATGGCACCGGAGCCGGCTACTTCAATGGACCACATGCCTTAGGAGCCGACACCTTCACCGTATTAACTAAGACAACGGAAAATGGAGAGAACACATACGATGATTGCATGAGATTCCGGAGAGAATAAATAAGAAGTTGTGTTTAGATTGATGGTTTTTGTTACATTGTTTAATGTATACTTAGATATACATTTCGATAAAACACACTACGAGGCATTAGAGATAGTGAAAGTGGTTCCTCGTCTGGTTTAACTTATACGAGTAACGTCTTATTATATTTTATATATCATCCAATAATATGTTTTGAGGTTTTGTCGAAAGAAAAAATATATATATGTTAAGAGTTTACTGATACTAAGATGGACATAGTCAGGTGTTTTATATACCCAGGCGTGCTTTCATCTAATGGTGTTTCGTAGGCTTCGTCCAAAGACGTTGTCTCCTAGATCCTCCGTTGGATCTTTAGGAAAAAAGTTTGTTTATCTGTTTTAGTTCCTGCCTCATAAAAAATTAGTTGATTCTGAACTTTGTGGATATTAAATGATATGATAAATACGAGTCAAAAATTTAAAAATTTTGGGTATCCGAATTTTCTATTTCAAATGTCTATTCTTGAATCGATTTCTTTTTTAATTTCTTTTTATAATTAAAAAGAATTATAATATATATCGAGGATGGTATCAAAACACCAAATTTTTAGCCATGGGCACATAAGTAACTTTTCGTAGCGTACCGAATTTCCATAGCTAATGTCGAAACCTCGCCATAATGTATTGCTAAACTCACTCTTGAAAGTACGTAGTTCTTTAATGTAGGCTTTGAAAAATCGGTTTTGACCGCATATCCGGTGCTAATCTTAAATAAATACATTGCTAAACAAAAGTTTTGTTTTTCTTTTAACGATTTTTTTTTTTTGCTAAAGAAAATTTATGAAACAAACATTATTTTGATCGTTAATGTTCGTCGTTGACAACATCAAGACGAATGAATAATAGAAAAATGTTCCACCTCGTAATTGTTGGGCGCCAGCTCTGATATCATAATCCTAACAGACGTAGGAAAATCTACGATGAACTAAGTAAAAATCCGACGATAGATCGTATTGACTAAGTCGGATCTCACGTTAACCGTATTGATAAATCGAGAGGTTTTATGGGTTCCAGATTACAGCGAGCATCGTAGGCGCTACACTCAGTCATGACTCAAGCCGTTTCAATTAGGATCCAATACCCACGCCACCCCACGAAAGTCGTGTTAGTTAACGTAAGATCAAACCGTCGTGTTGATCTACCGGAAATTTTTTACAAATAACACTGGAGTTTCCTCCGAAAATTAAGCCATAGAAGCAGATCGTCAACTTATGAATGAAAAGAAATAAACAAAGCTTATGAAGATCTATTGAAGATTGAGCGAGATGAACTGCTCCTCTTCTGTCGCTCCAACATTTGAAGAAATCAAAAAGGAGATTGCAGCAGTCTTTTGTGCAAATTCACATGTTGAATTTCTAACGAAATGCAAAAATCCTCTATGGCTCAACCAAGACTTCTTTGTATCACTTCCATTCAAAGAAAAGATGGCAACAACTCCTACTAAAGCGAGTCACGCAGGAATGTCTCCAGCTCTACTACAACAAGCCAACGACGAATGCGACGAACTAATCCGACAAGGAATAGTCTCATCAACCAACTCACCATGGGTGTGCAAAGCATTCTACGTCAACAACTGAGCTGAACAAACACGAGGAAAGCTGAGACTGGTAATTGATTACAAACCATTGAATTAATACCTTCAAGACATCAAGTTCCCATTACCGAACAAAAGATCGTTGCTCCAACATCTCTCAGGAGCAACAGTATTCTCCAAATTCGACCTCAAGTTAGGATTTTGGCAACTCGGTGTTCAACCTGAAGATCAATACAAAACGGTGTTCTGTCTACCGAACCGTCACATACAATGGAAGGTTCTACCATTCGGTCTGAAGACAGCACCATCGCTATTCCAGTAGGCGATGCTAAGGATATTCAAACCACTGATACATACGGTGTTAATCTACATTGATGACATCCTACTGTTTTTAACTACAGAAGAAGATCACATCAGAGACCTTCAGAAATTCCACGAAATCATAAAATCATATGGTATCATGCTTTCGGCTCGAAAGATGATAATAACCCAATCCAATATCGAATTTTTTGGAATGGAAATTACTCAAGGACAGTTCGCAGCCCAAACCCATCTAGCTACAGAACTTCTGAGCTTCCCGGAAGAAAATCTGACAAAGCGACAAATTCAGCAATTCCTTGGTGTAATCAACTATCTAGGCGACTTTATCCCGCAACTTTCGCAGCTGACTCATCCACTACGAAAGATGTTGATAAAGAATCCTCAACAGTGGACAAAAAGACAAACAGAAGCTGTCAGACACCTAAAAAAAGAAATTCAGAAGCTACCACCTTTAAAGATTCCCTCTACGGGACCACGGGTTCTACAGACTGACGCAAGCGACAAATACTGGGGTGCAGTATTACTTGAAAAAGAAAATGGAAAAAGACAAATATGTGGATACAAAAGGGGACGTTTTAAAGATTCAGAGATGCACTATCACTCAACGTTCAAAGAGATCTTAGCTGTCAAAAGAGCAATCGAAAAGTTTGAATTTCATCTGATAGGACATAAATTTCGAATCGAAATGGATATGTCTTCTTTTCCGAAGATGTTACAATTCAAGTAGAAGATGGTCCCGCATCAACAGCTCTTACGATGGAGTGAATGGTTTTCAAAGTACGACTTCTATACCGTCTATTTAAAGGGCACGAAGAACATTCTATCCGATATGCTCAGCAGAAAGCCTCTCCAAGGCATTCACATTATGGCGAGTTCTTCATCATCAAAAACATATTATGACTTCGACAACAACATGCCAAAAGACGTGAAGCTTCTCATCACAAAAGGACATTTCTGAGAAACTTTGCAAAACAAGATATTCCACTACCAATCAATCATCTTAACAAACCACGGGCTCTACGGAAGATACATTGCACCGTTAGGAATTCATCCCGACTACCCGTTCACTCATCTGTACAGGATCGAGAACAAATATATGCCGGAAGAAGTTCTCTATTTCCTCTGGTATCTCTGTGTAGTATACACTATTGGTATCTCATTCGATATCAAATGGTTATACCAGTACGTCAACGAACAACAAGGTCAACAAGGACTTTCAACATTCCTCACATGGTTCAACCCGCTAGTCAACTGGAGTGGCAAACTACGAAATTCAGCAAAATCAATGCAAATCTCCTACAAGAAACTCAAAGAACCAGGTGGTCTAAATCCTTTTTTTAGTCCACACACTATTTATTTCTTCCATCGACCAATTCAAGTCAACGACAGAACCACAAAAGTTCATACACTACCCAACCTCATTCATCACAAGGATTTCAAACATGGAATCAGACCAGACTTCAACGTTTGCGATAATGTTTTATATGAAAAATTTCAGACTCATGCATTCCGCCTCAACAATGCTCGACAGACATTTCACATCCCGTTCAACCAGAACTGGTCCTACTATTCCATCGACTATCAAATGAGTCTCGATGAAGACCTGTAATTCTTTATGTCTAATGAAGAAAAACGTCATTTCAAAGCAGCAAAACCGGAACCATCCTCACCAAGCTGTCCAGCAGAATACTTCCAAGATGCTCAGTCACCAGACGACAATCCTGTTATGGATCTCGACGAAATCGGACGAGAGTTCAATATTAACGTTAATATGAACTCCCCTGAAGACTTCTCTGAGCCAGAACCACAGTATAAATGTCCGGGAACAGAGTACGAATGCTGCACAAAGCACATTGAAGATTTCGAGATGAATCATTGAGTAAGCTTGATGATTTATTATGTATAATTAATATGCTAAATAAATAATGTCAGCATGATGTCAATATGATATCAGCATGATATTAGCGTGATGTAAGTGTGATGTCATCGCTGATGTAAGCGATGATGTAATATATAAGTAGTGTGATGTAAGCGATGATGTAATCATGATGTAAGCATGATGTCATCGCTGAGGTAAGCGCTTATGTCAGCGTCTTCACCTCCCCCTATAATATGTGTGTTCCCCATTGTAAAATACACATTAAGAAATAATAATAAAAAAAAAACTTCTCTCTAAAATTTTCTATCTCTAAAAATGTTCTAAATTCTCTCTAAGTTTTCCGAACTTCAACAGATCTTCATAAGCTTTGCTTATTTCTTTTCATTCATAAGTTGACGATCTGCTTCTATGGCTTAATTTTCGGAGGAAACTCCGGTGTTCTTTGTAAGAAATTTCTGGTAGATCAACACGACGGTTTGATCTTACGTTAACTAACGACTTTCGTGGGGTGGCGTGGGTATTGGATCCTAATTGAAACGGCTTGAGCCATGGCTGAGTGTAGCGCCTACGATGCTCGCTGTAACCTGGAACCCATAAAACCCCTCGATTTGTCAATACGGTTAACGTGAGATCTGACTTAGTCAATACGGTCTATCGTCGGGTTCTTACTTAGTTCATCGTGGGTTCTCTTACGTCTGTTAAGATTATGGTATCAGAGCCTAGACTTATGTTGGCTTTTGAAGATCTATTGAAGTTCGGAAAACTTAGAGAGAATTTAAAACATTTTTAGAAATAGAAAATTTGAGAGAAAAGTTTTTTTTTTTTTTTTTTTTTATTTCTCAAAAAAAAGCCAAAATGTATTTTGATTTTTCTAGTAGCAAACAACACAAAATATTCAAAAAATCCTAAAAGCCTAAAAGATTTACATATTAGGTTTAAGAAAACTTGGACCTAATTTAATATTGGGCCGAATAGAGCACAAAGCCCATTTGAAACAAAACGATTACAACATCTCTTCTTCGGTGTCTCTCCTCGCTACAAGCCTCTGTATCTTTCTTCCTCTTCACTGCCCCCTATCGCCGCCGGCGAAATCAATCGTCTTTCTATAAAATACATTAGTTGAAAATGACGAACCAAAGGCGAAGACTTGCGCAGAAGCGATACAAGGAAGCTCACCCAGAGCTGTTTCCAAAAGCAGAACCAACCCCATCAAAGAACCCTGATAAGAAGAAAAAGAAGAAGAGTTTGTTCAAGAAAAAGAAACCTGGATCTTCCACTGATAGACCTCAGAGAAAGAGCTCCTCGAGACATCCTCTTCGAGTTCCTGGTATGAGACCTGGAGAAGGTTGTTATATCTGTCACTCCAAAACTCATATTGCTAAGCTCTGTCCTGAAAAATCTGAGTGGGAGAGAAACAAGGTTTGCTCTTTTCTTGATTTTATGTCTTTAACCATTGGCTCTGGATTATGGTTTTAGTTCAATTTGGTTTTTGAATTCTTGTGTATTATATCTTGATGAATAGGTTTTGGCAGCTCTTGTTAGATTCAATCAAGGGTTTTTAATTGAGTTGAAGATTCGATTTTGTTGTTCTCTCAGACTAAAATGTGTGTGTTTTTGGTCACTATGAACTCACATATGAATACTGAATGTTGATACTTTGATGATCACTACGCTTGTTGTGTTGCTAGAAAGTGAATAGTTTTGGTTAATTGATGTTTTTTCTATTGCTTGAAGATATGCTTGCAATGTCGGAGACGAGGGCATAGTCTTAAAAACTGTCCTGACAAGAAAGATGACAGCTTCGAGAAGAAGATCTGTTACAATTGTGGAGATACTGATCATTCACTTTCCCGTTGTCCTTACCCTATAGAAGATGGTAAGTTTGTTCGTTTATCTTCTCTTGTCAGTTACGATGTGTTAAACCGGATCCTGAAGATTATCTTTCTTTCCCTATTACAAGATTTGAAGAAAAGTAGCATGTAGAGTTGTTGATTTTAACTGTCCACTGATATTTGACTGATGTTCTGAAGTGTAGTTCATGTTATTTAAAGAGTTGACAGTACTTTCTCGTAGAAATCGTATTTGAGGCTCTACTATATTCTTTTGTTGTGTGTTAAAACATCGTTAAGAGTAGATTTAGCTGGTATTTTGATACTTTTGTGAGAGGGACCAAACTTGCACAAGTATCAAAACATCAACTAAATCTAATCTTATTTGACTGATGTTTTGACGTGTAGTTCATGTTATTTAGATAGTTAACTGTAGTTTCTCATAGAAATCGTATTTGAGGCTCTACTATATGCATTTCTTGTCTGTTGAAAACTCGCTAAGATTAGATTTTGTTGCTGTGTTGATGTTTTTGTAGGAGGGACCAAATTTGCTAGTTGTTTCATATGCAAAGGACAAGGGCACATAAGCAAGAACTGCCCTCAAAACAAACATGGAATCTACCCAATGGTACAATGCTCAAATCTTGTTTTAATCCTTTGTTGTTTCCTCATAGAGGATGATTTTGATATGTTGACCTTTTGCAGGGCGGGTGTTGTAAAGTGTGCGGTAGTGTGGCGCATCTAGTCAAAGATTGCCCTGATAAATTCAACCAAGAGTCAGCCCAACCAAAGAGATCAAGTATCATTTTCTTTTCTTCATCACATTTTCATTTAATTTATCCTTCATTTGAACACGCCAGTCAAGTGATTCAGGACTGTAAAATGTGATCTCTTTTATCGTATAAAGACCATAACTTTATCCCCGCCTAAACGACAGGGTTTGATGCTACACCAAGAGGAAAGCTCACTAAGTTAAGTGGGGATGATCTTGAGGACGATTTCACTGAAGAGCCCATAAGCAAGAAGATCAAGATCTCTGATGATTCAGATGAGAAGAGCATCGAGGTGAAGAACCCTAAAAAGAAACAAGGTCCAAAGATTGTCAATTTCGTTGGATGATCACAAATTGAAACAAGAGATATAAAATGGTCGTCAATTTTGTAGAAAGATCTTTCTTTTTTTGTCTCTATCTGCCTCTACAGTTGTGTAAGGACAAATTGCTATTTAAGATTTAGAAAAATGGTATTGCTATGTAATGGAACCACATTGTCAATTATGTTTCAGATATCTTCTAAACCGAACAAACCGCCGTTGAACCAAATATATCGAATTGCTTATGGGAATATGATAATAAAAATCCTCAATTTTCTGCATTTCGCAAAAAAAACCTTAACTTTCGTATGAGCAAAAGAATTATCCAAGTTGTGGTTGCCAAGCAAAATTGGACCTAGAATTAGTCAATGTTAACTGTGAACTTAAACCTTTAATTCTCTGTTAATTAGAAAGGAAAGAAACGCTTTCGATTGAACAAAAGTCCCAAATCAATTTTGGAGAAGAACCAAACTCTAACTCTCTAAAATCCGGACCCAGATAGCGATTCAAAGGAAGAATTCCCCAAATCGATTTCAGTTGAATAATTTTGTGAGATCGCAAAAGTTAAGGAATTTAATAGTCATTGAAAAATGATACCGTTATCTAACAAAAATTAAAATACATTCTCTCCAACTTCTCTCTCTAAAAAAATGATATTCTAAATCAACATTTTTTCTTTATTTTTATTAAATTCATCTGCTGGTATCGATTTCGGCATCGGCCAGCCATGCTCTTTCCAATTATATTATGTATAATTTAGAATTCATCTATCAACAACAACTTCAATATGTCATTTTGTCGTGTCTGTTCATGTGTTTTGCCGACAATCTCACCATGGTTTTACCAACGATGATTGTTCTCCCCACTCTCAACACTACCGTTTAGATTTTGTATTGTGGGTTGTCGTACTGTTAAGTTTTAGAAGAATAACAAAATTGTTAGGCCCACAATGAAATCGTCTCTTCTCTTTTTCGTAGAATCTTTGTCCGACAGTCATCATGCTGATTTTGTTGTTGGTGTTGATTGTTAGGATCTTCGCCGGTGGGGTAACGTTTACCAAAATCAACTATCATCTGTTTTGGAAGCGGTTGGTATCTTGGGATTCTTGATTAAGGAGTACCATATTTATCATGTATAATAGTTTGATAGATTAGATTGGAGAAAAAATGAGTAGTATTTTTTACTCTGGTTTTTCTTTGTGTTAGAGTTATGTCTATTATTTATGGTGTTTTTGCCGGTTTTTTCTGTTGGTTTGTCAAAATTTAGGTGAAATACAATTCATATAGAGACAACCATTGATTGTGAAGTTTGAAATCCTCATGCAGCGGTGTTTTGAGATTTGCAGAATTTTTATAGTGTGTCATAGTTGAGTGATAGCAAAAAATCACAATATTGAAGTTCGAACACGGAGAAAAAACTTAACATATTTGTTAATTTGTTTGCGAGTAAATGTGAATAAATAGTATCATCAATTTCACTTTTTACATTACATCGTTATTTATCCTCTTTGTTTAAAGTATATTAATATGAATGATATTTTTGTAATTTTGTAAACTATTATCGAAATGATAATAATACATAAACGCTAAAAAAAAAAAGTTTTTTCTTATAACAAACAATATTTTTATAATCGTGAATATAAAAAATAGAGAAACTTATTATTTGTTATTATTTCTATTAAGCTTATAAGAAATAATATTTGTTATTATTAAGCTTATTAATATTTATTAAGTTTATTGGCTATTTTTTCTGCTGCTTCTGCCGTCCGACGTGGTGAAAAAAATAATAGAAAGAGCTAGAGGAGGATGATCCATTGGTTACTCCTAATGAACTATCCATGGAAATTGTCAAACGATTGCCATTCAGATTATGCACAATCTCACCAAACTAGTTATCTATGATCTCCCAAAACAACTATGCAGAGTCTATAAACCCTAATAATTTCTATTCACCTCGACGCGATTATCAGAATTGTGGGAATCTTATCGGTGATATCACTTGTCTCCTATGGAAACAATGTTGATGGATAATCACAGAGATGTTTGATACTCTCAGTTGGTGTCTTGCTCGAATTGTTTGATAAAGCACCCCAAGTAAACCGTTTCTTTAGTTCGATCATTCTTAATGATGTGAAGACAATATTGGGAGCAAATTTCTCGAAGATAGTGGCATTTTTCATGGGTCGATATATTAAATTTGCAGAGGATAACAATACCAAATTTGGTAGACACATAGTGAACTATGTTTTCCAGAGAAGGATTTTGACTAAAGATGAACAAGTTATGGTTTGCATTTGGAGAACAATCAATGCGGTTTAGACTGGAGAATTCGGTTTAACAACTCGTTTGAAGTGTTTCAAAGATTCATCTGAGAGTTCTTCGAGAAAAAGAAGAAAGGAAAACCAGGATGACTGGTGGATGGAAAAACAGAAGACATTAGCTGAACTTATTACAATACATGTCAAATAGCCGGACTTCAATCTTTACAAAGGAAACGATTAATAAGTGTCACACAGTTGCACTACTTACAGTGAAGGTTACAGAAAGGACCTTTGGCTTTGTCTTTTTCTCGGGATCATACTCCACATGTATCTCACAAACGGTTTCATTGTCATCAGCATAGACAACGTTGGTGCCACCTTTTAGCATCAAGCTCAATAACCTTGTCTGATTCCAAATTGGTAATGACCACCTTGAGAGGATTCAACACCACCATGGTGCGGGAGCGGTTTTATACAACTCCTCTCTAATATGGTGCTCAAGACGACTCACATGTATCATGCTACCATCACTTCTAGTAATTCCAAGTACTCGTACAAAAGCATTAATTGAAGTTGGAGTTGCACCTCTCCGCCTCAAACCAGCAAGTGTCAAAAGGCGTGGATCATCCCAACCATCAACATACTTGTTTGTCACAATGTAGTTCAGCTTACGCTTGGACATTACAGTGTTTGTGACATAAGACATTCAACCATGAATATTCCCACACATACGGCATGTAGAGACCCAGGGAATGTAATAACCAATGGTTTCGAATTCCAGAGTACAGAGCTACATTTATGCACATAAAAGAAAATATCAAAAACCATGGAAGTAAGAACTGCAGAGGATTCAGAGACAGAGTATGGTTTCCATTCCAGTACTGAAAGTAAATAGTGGGTCATAAAATGCAGCAGTTAAGTCAACAGCCGAAAGACTTAGAAAGGGACAAACCGAATGCGTTATATTTCTCCAGAGAATCAACAATGCAGTGAGCATAATCATAGGTCGGATAAATACACCATTTGTCACCAGCATGAGGATGAGGTGTGAACTGCAAAGCATATAAACAAGTCAGACAGCTGAAGACTGGAGATCTTATATGTATCCGGAGATGAATCTTTAGTTTCACTTGCCTTTATACAGTAGGCAATAAGGTCAAACATATTATAATTATCATTTTGCATGTCTTGTTTCATTCTAAGTGTTGCGTGACCCTCCTCAATCAATCCCCTTCTCATTTCGTCAAAAAGCTTTACAGATTCTTCAATAGGCCTTTCTCTTTCATCTCCTCAGCATTCTGAAAGAAGATAAACAATGGGAACTGTCAGATCAAAATAATAATAACATTAAGCCTTGGCATGTCCAATGTGTAGATAACCATTTGGTTCAGGGGGAAACCGAGTATAAACTTTACCTCCAGTCACCTTGGTAATTTCTACATCTGAGAACAGAGCTGTCACTGAAAAGCACTTGTGTGTGAACCTGAGAATATAGGTGAACAAGAACTTATATGGTTACAACACTATTTCTGTCACTGACTCTCTATAAGCAGCTACGCATTCATCCATGACTAAGCCAGAAGTTCATATCATTCAATTTCTAGCTCATGCACTCGTTTTCAACATCACCACATAATAAAAACCGCTATCAATACAGACCAAATCCTATTCTACTCTGGTTATCACTCAACCAACACAGAGTGAATCAAGTCTATATACTACTTGGACCGTAAAAATGAGAAAGAGAGAGAGTTTAGGGTTTTATATGGAGGTTTCAGAAAGTTTCCGTTTCTCTGCAAACTTATCGAGTAATATGCCAAATCTTCATGAATATATATTTTATCCTAAGAGTTAGACACTCGGAGTCTGATTACGACCCGTCCGATGAAGAGTATACTTTGAAAGAGAGTTATTAACGCAAAGGATTGATCAAGTCTATATACTACTTGGACCGAGAAGCCCAATATAATTTGATTGTTTTGGTCGGCCCAATATAATTTGACTTTCTTCTTCTTAAATTTCTCAATTCTATAACTATAGATATGGGTGATAGATACTAAGGGTGTCTAATTTGCTTAAATCGTATTTACTTTTTACAAAAGAAAATATTTTCTACGGACCTACTAGAGAATAAGTAGATTCAAACTTTGATCTTGTGATCATCATTCACGATTTAATTTTTGGTTTTCACTTCGTAAGCGACATCCGATTAATCCAACTGTTAAGATTTATGGGCTTCCAACTCAAAACCAATTGACGATGAGTGGATTGGCTCATATCCCTTATATATTAGTCAAGTCCCAATCTATTTTCCGATGTGGGATATTCTTCACACGCCCCCTCGAGATCATGGTCTTTCTAACCATTGATCTCAACAATATCCCACTTTAGGATTAATTTCAAGATCGATCTAGTCTCTTTTCAACGGACCAGATCGATTTCAGTTCCGTGGGGACAACGTGTGTTCAGACTCTGATACCATGTTAAGATCTATGGACTTCCAACTCAAAACCAATTGGCAATGAGTGGATTGGCCCATATCTCTTATATATTAGTCAAGTCCCAATCTATTTTCCGATGTAAAATATTCTTCACACCAATTGCTAATTCGATTTATCAACCAAATTCTAGACATAGTTACGGATAAGGATATAAATAAGCTAATCTTAGAGTGAAAACGTTTGTCCGGAAAAAAAAAGGATGGTTAGGCGAATATGAAGGATAGAGAGAATAAAAAGGTGTGGTTTTGATGTTAAAAGAGAGTGAAGCATTAATGGTTGTCCGAGTTCGTCTCCATTGTCATCTTCAAATCAAATTAAGAATCTCTTCTTCTCCCAAAAATTTTCATTTCCCTTTTTCCTTATTCTTCATCTCTCCTCCCACAAAAAAAAACAAGAAGTCTCATTTCTCTAATTTATCTTTGTTGTCTTAGGTTTACCTTCATCAACAAAACGCAATGGTGTGTGTTCTACATATATTCCCCTTTTCTTCTTTCTCTTTGTAATGAAATTGCATTTTAGATGTTTCCTCGTTGTTTTGTCTGCGTTTGTGTTTTTTTTTCTTTAGTTTACAATATTTTGATATTGTTTTATTGTTCCATGTAAAACCATAACTTTTACTACTTTAAACAAAAGCATCAAATGGTAAATGCAAGAAGAATAGATGGAATAAACATGAAATTAATAGAAATGAATAGAATATGGAAGTTTTTTTTTTGATAAAGAAGAATATGGAAGTTAGAGAAATGTATTCATTATATTCATTTTTCTCCAATGTATGATTGGGATATTTTGTTTTGGAATTAGTTCATTATTTAGGTTTTTTTCTAGAGGAGTGACTGAAATTTGTTTTCCATGAATTCATTGTATATGCTAACGATGAATGTTTTACTCAGCCCAAGTTTCACTAAAGATACACCTGAGAAATATTTTGAAAAACTGAAAATCTATTTGAACGCAACATTGCATAACTTGACGTTGGAAACAATCGTGGATGACTTGTCGGTGTTTTTGATATTTTGTATCTTGACTGATATATGAAATTAAATAGGCGAACGCGGCGTCGGGGATGGGGGTGGAAGATGAGTGTAAGCTCAGGTTTTTGGAGCTAAAAGCGAAGAGAAACTATAGGTTCATAATATTCAGGATAGACGGACAACAAGTGGTGGTGGAAAAGCTGGGAAACCCGGAAGAGAACTACGACGATTTCACTAATTCCCTACCACCCAATGAATGCCGCTACGCTGTTTATGACTTCGATTTCACCACTGCTGAGAATTGCCAGAAGAGCAAGATCTTCTTCATAGCATGGTAATATACAACTTTGAACATTTTCATGTCATTTTAACATATATAAATTATTCATTGATATGTAAATATGTTTATATGGTAGGTCACCGGATTCGTCGAGGGTAAGGATGAAGATGGTGTATGCAAGCTCAAAGGACAGGTTCAAGAGAGAATTGGATGGGATTCAGGTGGAGTTGCAAGCCACTGACCCGAGCGAGATGAGTTTCGACATCATCAAAAGTCGAGCTCTCTAGATCATTCATATATAATCTCCCTGCTTTGCTATTATATATATCCATAATCATCGTCATTCAAACAATTTCCTCATCTTATGTAACTTTCACTCTTGGTTTCATTTATTTTTAATTCTTCCTCTTGACTATTTTTTTTATTTACAATTAAATTTGACATGGGTTTTATACTTTTGCTTGGGACAAGTTAAGAGGTACATACTTTCGTTGAAAAATAAACATCTATGATTTTTTCAGTGCATTTGTTTCAACAAAATGTCGATATGTCCGAGTGGTTAAGGAGACAGACTTGAAATCTGTTGGGCTTCGCCCGCGCAGGTTCGAACCCTGCTGTCGACGGTTTCATATTCTTTTGTTTTTTGTTTTTTTGGGGTTAGTTCTGGCTTAAAGCCTGTGGTTATATTTTATCCACCCACCTTAAACGAAATGCATCACTAACAAAAAATATTCCAAATTTACCGTTGACTTGGCCAAGTTAGACCCAACACAATAATAAAATCACATAATCAACCATCTACAAAGTCATTATTGCAAAAGCCAATAGAGAATGTAACGGAAATAAAACATTAATCTTTTGGTCTCACTCCAAGTTTTTTCCTTGGAAGAAATCGTTAAGCATTCGGTAAAGTTCCTCAGGAGTGAACCTTATATACTTTTGTGGGTTCTCACCAGTCCCTATCATCGGCCTGAGACACAACAACACAAACAAAGCAATATTTTTTTACTTTCTTGAAGGACAAGAAACCACACAAACTAATCTTACGAAATTTTTAAAAAGTGTTTTTGAATGGTAAATACCCGAAATGTTTGAGGAACGATATTTAGGCAGGTGAAATAGCATCTGCAATTGCAAGAATGAGAGATTCACGTAACTCAATGTCCGGAATTGTCCATAGGCATTGTCTGTGATGAAGCTCTTCAAATTGAGAATTGAAAGTCTTGAATTTATCTTTTACTAATGTTGCTTTTATAGTTTCATTCTCTATCGGATCACTACTCGACTGAGCCGTGAGACATTACAAAATCTGCATGAAGAAATGGTTTATAAGGAAAAAAGGAACTCTCTGCCAAATATATATAGATCACAAAACCTATATATATATATATATATAGCATTCTTAGGGAGCAAATTTTCTAAACCTTATTCCAAGAAATTGTCTTGTACTGATTTGCGTGTTGTTGTACGATTTTTCGATGTGTTTGAACCCAATCATGATCCAACAAATACCTTACTTCGATCCTGTGAACAAATAGTTATGCGTACTATCGTTAATTAGTCTCCTTGAGAAAACATGTTACAAGGATTTGGTTCTGTTTAAGAGAGATTGAACGGAACCTTCTGACATATCTCACTACGTTAAAAGCATTATTCATTAAGAATAATTGAGTTAATGCTGCATCTTGGTACTGTTTGGATTTACCATCCATATTGTTCAGTAAAGCTCTATTGATCCTCGTTATTGCGTATCTCAGCTCGGTATTAGGATCCTTATTGTCAAACTCTTGAAAAAGTACCCTCAACGTCGATTGGTAACTATTTCAAGTTCCAGAAACAACGTTAAGTCCTGCAAAAATCACTGAGAAATAAATCGTTTATGAAAAAAGTACTTACTCGGACAAGTACTTGACGTATATATGTTACAACGTAGCTACAAACCGGATGTACGGATCCATTCATAACTGCTCCTTCAGTCGCATCCATTTCAACCAATGTTACCAAATCAGCAATAGTTTTTTGCACTGTCTGAGCTAATAGCTTTGTCAGATTAAGGGCAGATTCTTTCATCTCGGTACAAGGTTTGCTTCCAAAGATCAACTTAAACTATGCTTGCAATCAAGGGACAAAGGAAATTAGGTGCGCTAGCTAAAACAAACAAACACAACCACTAGGTATTCAATCAAACATTCGGAAAATTTCAAACTTTTTTGTTGGATCATGAATTTCTTTTTAAAAACTTGTAAAAAATTATTATAGACCAATGTCTCACTCGGACAAGTACGTGACAATATCTTATAGTAAAATCCAAATATTATGTTATCCAATCATGAATTTTTTTTTTATAATCCAATGTTATTAGTTATGATATTTGTGTCTTATATAGTACTTACAAAATCCAAATGTTATTATAAGAGAAAGTGTTGTAGTAAATTCAAATGTTATAATGTTATTTATAAAAGTCTTCAATAAAATCCAAATGTCTTATAATATTTTGAACAAGTCTTACAATATTTTATAAAAAGTATTATATTCTAAAACCGAATGTTAATGAATCAGTGATTTTAAAAACATATTCAAATTCACAATTATAGGAATAATTCAATGGGTTTTTATAATTTCAAGTTCAAGGTGTCTAAAGAATTTTCTACTTAAAAATACCTAAATTTCTTCGGTTATAATGGGCCTATAATATAATATTGTATAGATTCGATATAATTTAGGAAAAATAAATATATTTATGTATAGATACCGATACATTGTGAATGAATAAATCAAGCTTTTCATATTATTTCATGGTATCAGAGTAGAATAATATACACACAAAACCCTAATTTCTTTTTGATCTTGATCTTATTCTTCTTGGCTGATTCACTCTGTTTTTCGATCTTCAAAACAGAGCTCTTTCTACAACTACTCGCCACCGTTTCTTCACGAAACCGCCGCTTTCTACGTGTTCTCCGCCGCCGCTGCTTCTTGCTTAAGTCAAAGCTGCTGCCGCCTCTAACATCATGTCAGGTGTGATCATCCCCACTGCACCCGCTGCACCAGCTATAAATCCTTACTCGCTCAACGCTTTTGATAATCCCGGCATCACATCAGTTATCCTGAAAAAGATAGCTACACCCCCTACTACACCCCCTAACGCTCTCCCTCCTGGTTTCTCCAATCCCAGTTCCTCTTCCACGGTCTCTGGTAAGACACGTTATCACTGCTCTTGAGGATAATTATACGTGGGATATTACAACTCTACCTCCTGGCAAGAAATCAATTGGTTGTAAATGGGTATAAAACTCAAATACAGAGCTGATGGTACTCTTGAACGTTACAAAACTCGCCTAGTGGTTCTCAGTAATCGTCAAGAGGAAGGTATTGACTTTATTAAAACTTTCGTCCCGGTGGCTAAGCTAACCATTGTCCGCTATCTTCTAGTTGTTGCATCTGCTAAAGAATGGAAAGTTCATCATATGTATGTTCGTAATGTGTTTCTTCATAAGGATTTAGAAGAAGTTTACATGAAATTTCCTCCCGGTTTTCATACTTCTGATTCCACTTATGTGTGTTATCTTCTCAAACTTTTGTATGGACTTCGTCATGCACCTCGTTGCTGGTTCGCCAAACTCGCAACAACCCTACAAAATTTTGGGTTCAAACAAAGCTATCCAGACTACTTGTTGTTCTCCTTTGTGAAATGGCATCATTTTTTATGTTCTCGTCTACATCGATGATTTCATTATTGTTGGAAACACTTGTCTGAAATCGAATGTTTTAAGGCTTATATGAGTTCATGTTTTCACATAAAGAACTGGGTAACCTAAAGTACTTTCTGAGCATTGAGGTTACTTGTGGACCTGAGGGCATTTGTTTATCACAACAGAAATATGCCCTTGATATAATTACTGAAGCTGGGTTGTTAGGAACCAAACCATGCATTACTCCGGTAGAGGTTAATCACAAACTCGCTTCAGCAAAGGATCCCGTTCTTAAGCGTCCAGAAGTATATTGTCGTTTTGTTGGCCGTCTTATTTATCTCTCCATCACTCATTCGGAACTTTGTTATATTGTTTATATTCTCTCCCAATTCATGCATACACCGCTTTTGCCTCATTGGGAAGCTACCTTATATGTGTTCCGTTATCTCAAGGGCTGTCCTGCACAAGGTATTCTTCTACAATCTAACAATGTTCTTACTCTCTCTGCTTATTGTGATTCTGATTGGGGAGCATGTTCGCTTACTCGACGATCTTTGAGCTTCTATGTTGTCTTCTCGGGTGGTTCTCCAATCTCATGGAAGACAAAGAAGCAACATATTGTCTCTAATTCTTCAGTTGAGGCTGAATATCGTGATATGCCTTATACTCTTCGAAAACTCACGTGGCTCCGGGAACTTTCCAAAACGTTTGGATTCGAGCATCACCATCTTATGTGTCTTACTGTGATAGCCAAGCCGCAATTCATATTGCCACAAATCTGGTTTTTCACGAACGTACCAAACAAATCTGATGCAGTCCAAGATAAACTCATTACCACCAAACACATTTCTACCAAGGAACAAGTAGCTGATATTCTAACTAAAGCATTACCAAGACCTGCATTTAATAAACTTTTGTCCAAGTTTGGCGTACGAAATTTCGCGCCGCCAACTTAAAGGGGGTAATGGGCCTATAATATAGATACAATATAGATTCGATATAATCTAGGAAAAGAAAATACCTTCATGTATAAATATCAATACATTGTGAATGAATAAATCAAACATTTCATATTATTGCAGGTTACAATAAAATTTGGGATGATTTTATTAACAAATAATTCATAACAATTTTCTGATTAGTTTAAGCCATTACCTATATTTTTCATTCTTTTTCCCCGTTCTTGTAAGTAAATTTTTGTTGAACAATAAAGTTTACATTTGAACAACAACAAAAATTCACCCAAAATCATGTAAACTCTTATAAGAAATTAAATCGTTCGAAATATTTGGTTGAGTACACTCAACTATGATCTCACTTATTTGCGTCACGATATTCCACATGGCAACAAAAATCTTTTTGTAGCATATCCGGTGACCTCTTGCTTTTAGGAACAGCATATCCGAAACTAAGCAGCATATCAAAACTATTTGTAGTGATTTCTGCAAAAGATTGATATCTGACGACTGACTCAACACCATCGAGTATTAGGTTGCAAATTTTCTTTTCCGTAGCAAATAACAGTTTCACCTGTCTCAACATCAACAAATCAAGAAGGATCTCATTACGATGTATAAGGTGTATATATATATTATGGTTTCTGGAACTGAGTTTTCGTACAGATATTCGCATGTAATATCCACTTATTAATCTTGGCATCTAAGACATCCCACTTCATTCTCTGACATCATCTTCACTAAGTCTCTCCACACCTAATTTCTGAAGGCTTTGCTCCAACACTGCCTTACTAGTATCCCTTATAAATTACGAAGAAGGAATATATTAATCATTTTTACCCAAAAGTATATATATTTTAATCACAATAAAACCATTTAAATGATCTTTATCATATACTTAGTTAGTGTTCAAAATTAAATAGAAATTGGACCTGTAAGTTGTGAGAACCTGTTGCTGATGACCAGCTTCAACCATCTGTTGGGCTAAATCATGAAGCAGAGGCAAAACCATTGGTGGGATGATTGCTGGGACCGTAAAAACATATTTTTCTAAGCCCTTGTGATGTGGATCATGACTCTTTTTGCCACTACCTTCACCGTCTGATGATGGCCGAAGATTGCTTGGAAGACACTCGAAAAGGTGATTAGGTTCTATTGGCTTGTTAAACATTTTGAAGGAGATAATCAAAAATGTTAAGACTTTTCTTTAAAAACACACATATATATGTAAATCCTAGCTAGTTGAAGAGGGGAAAAAATGATACAATCTGATTTACTTCTCAAACACATTATTATCTAGAGGTGTCAAAATAGTTGGCCTACTCATGATCTATCTATGTCTAATGTATAATAGACGGTATACACACAAGCTTATTTACGGAACGAATTAAGATAGTGTATCCCAATTTCGTCTATGGACAAAATAGATTGGACACTGTTAGACAATGGACGGTCCGAGTTACCTAAAAATCTAAGTCAAAATCGATTTTTTCCAAATTAAAACTCATTTACAATTTTATTCAAACCTCACTCATTCACGATTTCCGCCGGTTTCCAACGATTTCTAGCCCATAGACAGTCCATTTGAAACGGATGTTAATAAATTTGATCGTTAATGGACACATGTGTTAATAAACACGGTCAATATTTTGTCCACTGTCAAAATAAACAACACTGGACGGATCAAAATGGACGTGGACAATTCATTTTGACACCTCTAGTATTATCAATTGAAGACTATGGACAAAGGCCCGGAATTTCCGATGGTTAATAAAGAGAAATATATGAATGTTGCAAAAAGCAAAGAAATATGCTTGAAGGAGAAGCAAATCTGTATATATCCAAAGACGAACCTGTAATTTCCAGAATCTGTTTGAACTTGCACGCATCATATCTTGTGTTTATATCATCAACCTTACCATCTTTATGTAGCACAAGATGATGTTAATCTGTGAAATGAGCGTTGCCTTTTCCTATTTCGTCTACCTTGATAGATTCATCGTTGAGTTTGTCTTCAAGTGCTCTTACGTCTCCTATAGCTTCGTGAGCGTTGATCTCTGTTGCGGACTCGATGCATTTCTTGTGAAAGAAGATATTGCATTCAGGACATTCGTAAAACTGCTCTTTTTCTTCAAAACATCGAGCGCACGGACCGTGCTTTTTGGTGGAGTATAAAAGATGATCATGAGTGGGAAATTTCCGAGCAGTCGAGAGCTCATGAAGATTAGACTTGTGCAATACATTAGACATTTTGTGGATATGTGTGATCTCCTCGTAAGGACTAGTTTCGTTAAATAATGTTCATCAAAGTGTCAGAATGACTTTTTCCTCATTTGAGATTGACTTAGCATGTTAGTATTTCTTTAATGCTATTTGAATAATCTAAAGAAAATCATGTCTAATGTTAAAAAGTATATATATTTTTATTTATTTATTTCATGTGCATCATGACCTCTTTTTTGTTGACATAAATCATATACTACTTCTACTGTTTATTAAAAACTGAACATTATATTAAAACTAATCTGACTTAGCATGTTAGTATTTTCTTTTATGCAACTTGAACGAGAGTATGTATATTCTAAAGAAGAATGTGGCTATGAATGGTAATAGCTTTTAAATTGTTTTTTTTTTAAATTTTTAGATTTTGTATTTTGAAATTTTGGTTTTCTATTGGTTTTAGAAAAAATAAAAATTAGTCTGAGTAAAAGAACAATAAATTTTTAATTGGTTCTTCTTTGAAAACTGGTTAAACCCCTCGAAAACTCATTCTTTTAGATTTTAGAAAAACAAATTTCTTAAAAAACTTGAATGATAAAAAAATAGATCTTCAAAGAAAAAGAAAAAAAAAACTATTCAAAATCTGGAAATATTCAAGGCCTACCATATACATAAACCTACAACATGTATAAACCTCAGCTGTATTATGTACTAGGAAATGATCACACATATACATAAATGTTTGATACAGTTAAAACTTTTATAAATTTAGTATGATACAATAAAAAATGCAAAGAGCTGAATCATTGAAATAGTTAGTATATGATTATTTAATGGATATAGCCAATTCATTGTTACAGCTTAGGGAAAAGAAAAAGAAAGAAAAAATGTTGATGACCTCACCAATTTTTACATTCGAAGAAAAATAAAACTGAAACGAAAAAAGAAAAAAAATAACTTCAAGAAAATGAGATACAGATATATGTTGCAAAAAAACAAAAGAAGAGAATGTACAACAAAATGGAAACAAACATTAATACATATTTATCTCTTGGTCTCACTCCAAGTCTTGCCTTCGAAGAACTCGTTAAGCATCCGCTCAAGATCTTCAGGACTAAACCTTATGTACTTCTGTGGGTTCTTACCACTCTCTATCATTGGCCTGAGACATAACATACAAACAAGGCAACAACATTTTTATTGCTTTCTTGATGAGCACGAAACCAAATATGTGTAAAAGTGTTTTTGATCATACCCGAAACGTTTGAGAAACGATCTGAAGGCAGGTAAAAGAACCTCCGCAACAGCAAGCCGGAGAGATTCACGCAACTCGCTGTCCGGAACTGTCCATTGGCATTGTCTTTGGTGAAGCTCTTCAAACTGAGAATTGAAAGTCTTGAATCTGTCTTTTACAGATGCTCTTGATATATTTGAGTTTTCTACCGGACCGCTCCCACTCGACTGAACCGTGAGACACTGCAAAATCTGCAGAAGAAATTACTTAAATCAGCAAACGCATTTTAAGAAACTATCAGTAAACCCTGAAATTATCAGTAAACCTTTGCCCATGAAACTCTCTTGTACTGATTTGCGTGCTGTTGTACGATTCTTCGATGTATTTGAACCCAATCATCACCCAATAAATCTTTTGCTTCAGACCTGTTAAAATGTAAGTATAATTCAGGATTATGTTTAGGCTTTGGTTCTGTTTAAGAGATCTCGAGCTGAAGAAACAGAACCGAACCTCCTGACAGATCTCACTATGTAGTGAACATTGTTCATTAAGAATAGTTGAGTTAATGCTGCATCTTTGTACTGCTTTGATTTACCATCCAGATTGTTCTGTAAAGCGTGCATGATCCTCGTTGTTACAGCTCCCAGCTCAGAATCAGGATCTTTACTGTCAAACTCTTGAAAAAGTAGCCTCAGCGTCGATTGGTAACTGTTTCGAAATTTCAAAAATCACTGATTAGTCCAACATAAATGACAGTTTCTGTTGGTATATGTAACGTTACTTACTCAAATAAGAACTTGACGTAATTTATGACATAGCTAGTAAGAGGATGTACGGTTCCATCCATAACTGCGGTTTTTGTAGCATCTTTCTCAACCGCTTCTTCAAAATCAGCAAAAGTTTCTTGAGCTGCCTGAGCTAATCGCTTTGTTAGATTCAGCGCAGATTCTTTCATCTCAATACAAGGTTTGCTTCCAAAGACCAACTCAATCTATAAATCAAAGGCAATTAGGTGCACTAATACACATAATTGACACTAATGGTGTGAGACATTAAACATTACCGCGGGCTGAAGCTCTCTCATTATTTCATACATATCTAACAGAACGAACAGTTTTTCCGGTGATCTCTTGCTTTTAGCTATAGCCTCCCCGAAACTAAGCAGCACAGCTACACTATTTGCAGTGACTTCAGAAAAACATTGATCTCTGAGAGACTCAACACCATCGAGTATTTGGTCACATATCTTCTTTTCCGCAGCAAATAACAGCTTCACCTGTCTCAAGGCAACAAAAGTAAACGCTGTGCCGTGTAAATGAAGGAAAAAGTAATGATGTATTAAGGTATTATTGTTTTTAGGAAGAGTTTTGTACAGATATTCGCATGTAATGGATCCAATTGCCAATCTTCGCCTCTAAGACCTCCCACTGCATTCTCTGAACATCATCTTTGCTAAGCCTCTCCACACCTAATTTCCGGAGACTCTGCTCCAACACCGCAGCTCGAGTATCCCTAATAAATTACCAAAACTAATGTGGATCAATATACAACTCATGATACCACCAAGAGAGGGACTAGCCTTAAAAACCTAGAAATAGCTTATTTTCGTCTTGCCAAATCCATTTGAAATGCTATTTGTTATCAAATCTAGGTGAGCGTTTTATTCGAGTGGACCCAAAGAAAATGGTATAAATTATGAAAGGAGGATTCTTCCAGCTTAACAGAATGGTGTAAAGACAATGTGCATAACAGAACAAGAAAGAGACTATAGATTGTCTATTTGATATAAAGCTGAGAAGAGAATGAAACAAATTAAGGAAAATTTGGACCTGTAAGTTTTGAAAAGTTGTTGCTGATGACCAGCTTGAACCATTTGTTGGGCCAAATCATGAAGCAAAGGCAGAACCCTCGGGGGAATGACTGTTGGGACTGTGAAAATAGCGTTTTCTAAGCTCTTTTTATGCGGATCATGGCTCTTAGCACCACCACCTTCACCTTCTGATGATGGTCGAAGATTACTTGGAAGACATTCGAAAAGACGATCAGGTTCCATTGGCTTGCTAAAATTTTGAAAGTAAAAAATCAAGTGTTAGACACAATCCTTGCACGAGCAAACGAATTAGATTCAATTAGGCACAAGTGTTAATCTGCATATCCAACGACGAACCTGTAGTTTTGAAGTATCTGTCTGAACTCATCCTCTAGCTTAGATAGAGCTTTAGAGAGCAAATTGTGAGCATGACTAATAACTCCAGTGGCAGTCTTAAACATCTTGGTGTTGCTGAAAAATTTGATAGTTCCTCTTAGTTGATCAATTGCTTCTAGATAGCTTTCGAGATCCTCATGTGGTCCTCTCAATATTTTAGCTTCCGCCTGACAAACAAAAATTTATCAATCTTTATTCAGCTACATCGTTAATTCTGCCCCCCCCCCCCCCCCCACACACACACAAAAATGGTGATCTTAGATTTAGCCGAAGACCAGACACTCCTTCTCACACGAACATAGTTTGGATTAGAAGATTGCTTTAAGAAGAGCTTCAACACGAACATCAAACTATCCATATATACATAGATAGAGGCTAAACCGTAAAAAACATCTGATCCTTATTGAAGATTACTCTATATCTAACTGGATTGAGTCCTAACAGAGGAACTTGGGGTTCATCACATCAGAAAGCAAACATTTGCTACAAGAGAAAACTGTTTTCATCAAACAACTTGAGACCCGTAAAAAAAACGACTTTCAAGAAACCACAGGGGAAAAAGAATGATTACTTGAAAGACAAGCAAACAAAGGATAAGCATGTATGTGGGAGTGTAAAGAGAAGAGAAAAACAAACCTTTCTAGTAAGCTCAAATTGATCCAAAATAACCTCAGCTGCTTTCAATGCCTTGTCGATATTCTCGTGAGCTCTTCTTATAGAATGTGTTCGTATCTACACAAACCCAATCGCACACCAAAAGCCAAAAATTTCAAATAAAAATTAGCAAAATTCGAAGAAGAATCCGTCAACTATGCCTCCGAATCCAGAATCTGATTTCGATTTCAACAGAGATAGATCTCAAATTCTACAAAAAGACCCCTAAACACGAAACAGAGAGGAATGAGAGACCTGTGTAGGACGCATGGCGGTTTCAAGAGCAGAGAGACGATGATCGAAGGAGCCAAGGATTCCAACCATGTTATCGGTAATGGTTTGGCTCTTTTGTAGAGATGCTTTCATTAGACCTGCTCGTTCGGTTAAGGCTTCCATCGCTTGAGCCACCCCCATTTTTTTCTATCTCGAATTTTGATTGAATTGGATCGAAGAACAGAGGAAGATGGTGAAATTGAAAAGAATGGTTTTGGTTTGTGTGAAAATTTTAGAAATTTTTTGGGGATTGGAAATTGAAAATGGTGTGATGGTGTAGTTGAGACGCTCTCTGCGATTTGTGAGACGAAAACAATAAAAAGTTCATGCGAATTTGTTTGGTGACCCCACCCCCACCGATAGATTCGCTATTTTCATCTTTTTAGGTGATTGTGTGGGTCCCTCCATTTTTGTTATAAATTTTGGGATAAAATAAAATTTTCCATGGTGTGGGTATATTTTACTTGTTTGGTTTCCCATATATTCAAACTTCAAATGAATACGGTTAAAAACTGTAAAAATTCAACCGTATTAAAATGTTAGATACAAAAACGCATATATAGAATATATCTTTGTTGACATCCGCAGTTAGAGTTGATCGCTTCATATTTTGTATACAATGGTATCTCGAGCAGTAGTGGATCCAGAAATAAATTTTATCGGGATCAATAATATACAACATAAATAAATAATACAAAATTAAAGACATTTCTAAATTAGTAAAGAGCATTTAGAGTCTCAAACACAAATTTAATGGTATCAAAATATAAAAATTTACCAATTTTTTCACTAAATCCAATTAAATATGCATTAGAAACAACTAACTTAATAATTTTAGGGGTATCACAAAGAAATATTTGCCAATTTTCACTAAATCTAATTAAATGTACATTAAAAACAACCAACTTAATAATTTTAGGGGGCCATCTGACACCCCTTAGCTCTTCTTAAGTACGTTCTTGACCTCGAGAATGTTATAAAGTTGCAAATAAGTTGTCAAAATCAGCCAATCAACAACTAACTACTTCCTAGGTAGAACGGAAGTTTTGTCAGAGGTCCGCATCCCGCTTTAGAATCGGAATCAAAATCAAAAGTTGGATTCTATGTCTCTTCCAAAAAACTCTCTTTGAAAACATGTTGGAAGTTTGTGTTTCCGTTTTGAAAATAATGTATTGTAAATTAATATGAATGATTAAATTTTTTTTGATATGTTTCTTGTTATAAAACAAAACCGAAAACTAATTTAGTATATTGATATTTGTGCACACTAATTTCATATTTTATCTATATATTATATTTTGTCTTGAAATGTTATAAGTGGTTAATTTAATTAGTTTATAAGATTATTTTGGAAAATTTGAGTTTGGTGATTACAATATATAAATTGAAGCGAAACTATGGTGGTGAGAAAATTGAGAATGAAGATGGTGATTTTGATTTTGATTTTGAATCATACTATTTTGAATCATTCATGTTGAATTGTAAATAATATATTGAATTTTTTTTTTAACACTTTTTAAATATAATGTGATACTTAATTATGTATATATATATATATATATATGGAAAATAGCACTTTAAATTATTTTTACTAACATTGTAAACCTTGAATTCTATCTTTTTCTTTTCTCTGATGTAAAATTCACTAAAACAAAGTTATCAAAAAATTAATGAAATTTTCGATGGTAATTCTCTGGATTTTTGACAAAAATATTATGTCAAAAATCCGTTGGAGAATATGTACGTTAATATAACTATTTAAATTTTGAAAATTTCAGTGTAACATTCATTACATAATAATTACCAGAAAACTGATAAAATTTTTAACAGGATTTTAGTTTGATGGAGTTTTGATAAAATAATTTTGTCGGTAATCCATTTAACAATTTTTGACAAATTTTTGAATAATAGTCAAAAATTGTTTGAAAATATGTTTAAATTTTAAAAATTTTAGTAAATTATTTTATTAAAAATCCGTTAAATTACCGTAAAAAATATTCGTTGAATTATTATTGAAAATTTCTATAATTTTTTATAACTATTTTGTAGTAAATTTGACGACGAAAAAAATATGAGAGATAATTTAAAAATTTTAAATATTAATAAAAATAGTTTAAAAGTCTAAAATGATAGATAGTGTAATACTTTCGAAGTTTAAAATAACATCACACATTTTTTATGTTCAAATACGATTTTCCGTACGCTTTCAAATACGATTTTCCATACGCTTTCAAATACGTATATGTTTTCTAATTTTTTTTATATATCGTTTATGATCTTCAATTCCGATTCTATAAACGTGAGGTAATGTTTTTAGTTAATAAAAAGATGTTATAACAAAAAGAGTGTTAACGACTTAGCGTCAGATATTTTATAGCTGATAGTGATAGATCTGAAAGATCTTAGCGAAAAATGTGTAGTATAGTTGATAAGTTACAATAAAATACATTAGTCACAAACAATGGGACACCAAACAAAACACACATAAACATTCAAAAGCAAAACCCAAATCTCAGTTCCCAAGCTCCCTCCGCACGGGCACAACTCCACTACCGCCGCCAGTCTCGCCCAACTCACTGCTACCGGAATCCGAAAACCCCATTGTCCCTAACCATTGCAACAAAATATTTGACCATATCACAAAAGTAATAAAACACACCAAAATCTTGATTAAACGCATAACACAAGGACGAGGGAGTTTTTTACCAACGGTGCTACCGAACGATTGTGAAGACTCTTCAACGGAATGTGGCGACTTCGGCTTTACCTCCTCCGTCGTACCACCACCGAACCATCCTTTAATCATCCCCACTATTCCTCCTCCTCCTTTCACTTCCTCTGCAACCGCCTCACCATGTTCTTTCTCTTCCGGTACCTTCTCGCCAGGGATCTTCTCCACAGTCACTTCCACCTCTTTAGTCATTGTTGTCTTCTTCTCACCTCCTCCTAGATGAAGTTTCTCGGTGATCACCTGAGACAAAGCCGTGTCTTCTTCTCCAGGTCTCAGTTTCTCCGCCAGATAATTTCTAGCAGAAACACCGTTCTCTACTTCTTCTTGTTGCTTCTCCTCCAAGTCACTTCCACCTCCGGATAGAGGCAATTCCGTCGTCATAGTTGATTCTGTTTCGTTAACCGGAGTCAACTTCTCATCAAAAGTATCCGCCACTTGAGTTTCATCTCCTTTAGGGCTTTCTCCGGAGTAACCTAGCTTTGAAGAGACGGCGTTCTTCGTCGCTATAGCTTTGTTGGTTATAACCGAAGTACCTGTATCGATCTCCTCTGTGTAGCTGCTGGGTTTTGGCTCCTGTGTCTCATCTCTCTTTTTGGGACGAGAAAGTTCCGGTGAGAATTGATCATGAGTCTCCGTTGGTAAGTCTCTTCCCAACTCTGTCTCTACTTTCACATCATCACTTCTCGCCGGAAATTTTTTCTCAAGTCCAGCTTCTGATTCCTTTCCGTATCCATTGCTTTCATTCGCCGGAAAATCTTCCCCTAGACTAGTTCCTGATTCTCCGTTAAATCCCGTCGGCGAATCCTTGCCGCTTCCAGATTCGTGCTTCAGACCTAGCTCATGGCTTTTCGCCGGAAAATCTTCCCCCAGCCCAACGATTGATACGCTGCCTAATCCCGTCGGAGAATTCTTGTTGATTTCAGTTTCTGTCTTCTGATCAGATTCATAGCTTCTCGTCGGAGAATCTTCCCCCAGCTTAGCTCCTAATTCACCGTCAAATCCCGTCATCGAATTCTTGACATTTTCAGATTCGGTCTTATGATCAGATTCATAGCTTCTTCTCGGAGAATCTTCCTCAAGCCCTGTTTTTGATTCGCCGCCAAATCCCGTCAGAGCATTCTTGTTAACTCCAGATTCAGTCTTCAGATTATATTCATGGCTTCTCGACGGAGAATCTTTATTGATTCCAGATTCGGTCTTCATATCAAATTCATGGCTTCTCGTCGGAAAATGTTTTTTCAACTTAGCTCCTGATTCCCCTGCAAATATCGCCGGCGAATCCTTGCCAATTACAGATTCTGTCTCCCGATCAACGTCATGGCTTCTCGTTGGTAAGTCTCTTTCAAACCCTGATTTCTGATCAGAAGACTCATCTGTCACTTTCAAGCTGCCAAGAGACTTAGCAATCTCAGGTACTTCATCTTCTCCACCTACACACAACAGACGAGAATCTCTGTTACTAAAGCTTCATAAACCCTAAAAACACGAATCTTAAATTCTCGCTCATTCTTGTTGGGATATAATCATATTTTTATTTAACATAAAGTCATAATTTATATAAGTTAATTATTAAAAAAGAGTTATGAACAATGATTTGTAAAGTTGTGTCTCTTACATTATATGGTCATATTGTTTCGATACAATAGTTTGATTATATAAATAGAGAAGCAGATTTTGGTCGATTTAGTGTAGTGTCATGTAAATAAAACAAGTTTCAGTAAAATAAAATTTTATACTTCGTCTTCTTTAAAAGAGAAGAGATAAAGAATTATCTTTTACTATGTTTCTTCGTTCTCTTAATTGATTGTGAAATCAATATTTTAATATACTATCGGAGTTTATCTTGATCTTGGAATCTGTCCAAACAAGACAAGAATAAGAAAAAGTCTGCTGCAAGAAGAAGAGAAAAATAGAAAGCAAAATCAACGGTGAAAAACCGAAAAAAAAGAAGAAAAAAAAAAAAAAAAGTGACTACAAAAGAGAACACCATCAACCTTCACAAACATATTCACAAGTAATACCTTCAAAAAAGAAGGCTCCAAACGCGATGAAGGAGATAAAGAATCTTCTCAAAAAGCAATGGAGAAAATGGATGTAGAATTGGAGTTGTCGAAGGAGAATTCTGAAACTTTGTTCGACACAGTACGAGATGGGAACCGGTTACACAGATAACCGAAGAAGACGTGGAGAAAGTTCACGCATAGCAAAAAATGGGAACCGGTTACACAGATAACCGAAGAAGACGTGGAGAAAGTTCACGCATAGCAAAAAATGGGAACCGGTTACACAGATAACCGAAGAAGACGTGGAGAAAATTCACGCATAGCAAAAAATGGGAACCGGTTACACAGATAACCGAAGAAGACGTGGAGAAAGTTCACGCATAGCAAAAAATGGGAACCGGTTACACAGATAACCGTAGAAGACATGGAAAAAATTCACGCATAGCAAAAAATGAAAACCGGTTACACAGATAACCGTAGAAGACGTGGAGAAAGTTCACGCATAGCAAGAGATGGGAACCGGTTACACAGATAACCGAAAAAGACGTACAGAAAGTTCATGCATAGCAAAAGATGGGAACCGATTACACAAATAATCGAAAAAGACGTGGAGAAAGTTCACGCATAACAAAAGATGGAAAATGTTTATACATATAACCGAAGAAGACGTGGAGAAGATTCACGTACAACACCAGTTGGGAATCAATTACAGAGACAACCGAAGAAGAGGTGGAAAAAATTCATGCACGGTACAACGAGATTCGGTTACAAAGAAAATCGATAAAAACCATAGAAGAAAACTTTAGAGTGAAGACAAAATATGATTAAAGAGGATGTTGAAATATAATCATATTTTTATTTAACATAAAATCATGATTTATATAACTTAATTATTAAGGAAGAGCCATAAACAATGATTTGTAAAGTTGTGTCTCGATCACATTGTTTCGATACAATAGTTCGATTATATAAATAGAAAAACAGATTATGGTCGATGTAGTATCGTGTAAATAAAACAAGTTTCAGTAAAATAAAATTTTATACTTCATCTTCTTTAAAAAATAATTTTAAAAAATAAGAGAAAAAAAATTATCTTCTACTATGTTTTTTCATTCTCTTATGTTTTTTCATTCTCTTAATTGACTGTGAAATCAATATTTTAACAATTCTTGCTCCTTGCCTTCACCTCCTTACCTTTATGGGTGAGATCGTTAACTTTGGACTGATAAGTTGACACACCACTAAGATAATCAGATCCTCCTCCTGAAGTAATCGGATCTTCCTCCAACTTTTTGGGAGTCTCGACGTTGACTTTACGTTGACCACCAAGATCTTCATCTTCACGACCAGGAGCAAACGTACTTGTCATATCCTCTGTTGCAGAGAGCAGAGACACATGAGCCATTGGCTCATGATGAGCTTCTCTGCTCTCGTCCCTGTCCGTCAGTTCCGACACAGTGAGAGGATAATGAGTCGATTCCTCTCTTCTCTGTTCCTTCTCCGAGGTATCCATCGTTCTTACAGGATCAGACAGTGCCTCATGTCCGTAAGATGTATCTTGTAATGATACAGGTTCATTGGGTTTGGTGTAATCGGAAGACACAACAGGAAAAACCTTTGTTCCTGGTGGAACAATCTTCTCCGGTGCTGAAACATTAGCTTCTTTGGGATGACTTAGAGACTCAGGTTGATCCGTTACTGTGTTCATACATATATAAAACCAATAAACTGTTAAAGTCACAAAAAAAACATAACCGATAGATCATAAATTGAAGGAACTTGTAAAGAAAGTAACCTGGTGCACCGATCACTTCTAGTTCTAGCTCGTCGTCTTCATCATCTTCTTCGACGACATCGTGATCGTTGTGCTCATGCCTTTGGCCATGTTTAGTAATACTGTTCTTGAACTTCTTTGCTCTTGCCTTCACTTTCCTAAACATTTTAGACGCACCATTCTCATGATGTACTTCTTCTTCTGTATCCAAAGCAAATTAAGAGGAATGTCATATTAATAATTAAAAAAAAAACAAGTTTATGAAATTAAAATCTACTTGTATATAAATACATACCTGGCTCTGGGAACTGTGTTTTGATTGGTTTCTCGGTTTGATCCATTTTCCAAAGAATTTTTTCTTTCCAAGAAAACCGATCAAACTCTTAATTCCTGTGGATTGTTTTCTTGTTTGCATATCTCTCTGAGGAAAACAGAGGAGGGTTCACTAAAGTTCATAGAGAAACTGAGAGAGAACAATGACACGTAGGAAGAGTCAGTTTCGTGGTGCCACGTCTCAGACTGTTGCTTTCTACACGTGTCTATGTCGACTTGATTTTTTTCATTTTCTTTTGTTTTTGAACTGATGTCGGTATGATCTTTATTCGTCGCCCTAAGAGAAGCCTAAGAACACTATCAAGAGGTTTTAGAGGAGTTTTTAAAAAGTTATAATAATAAAATAATATATATATATATTAGAAGGATTTTTAAGAAAGAAGAGAGGTTCTCATTTGAAAACATTTATCTATTTTAAAAACCTTTCTTCAATATTTTATTTTTTTTATAGTTTAAAAACCCTTCCTCTAGATCCAGGAAGTTGTCCAATGTAACTTTCTATTAATGGTCTTTGGTCCACGTCTATTGGCCCATTGTGTGGTTACTTTACAATTGCAGTTGTGTGTTGTTTAAAATGTAACAAACGGAACATCGTTCTCATTAGAAAACTGCAAATTTACTAATCTTTTTTCTATTTTGGTCGCCATTTACTAATCTATTTAGATAACTAAAGCGTGCTATTTTCGAAAAGAAAAGTGGCAGATCTTCCTCATATGAAATTGAAAGATATATGCGGCGACCGTTGTTTCGGTCTCTCTATCCCTCTTAAAATAATCTGTTTTATGTTTAAAAAATACTAATTTCTTACTGCCTTTATCTACATAAAACACTTATGTAAAGTCATTTTGTTATATTTAATATAGAAAAAACATAAAGTATATTTTTTCTAATAAAAAAATACAATACTTTTGAATAGAATTTAGTTTTAAATATTTATTACAGAGTCGCTAACCGCAGAACTGGCCTGAGTTTCAAGTGGTTAAAAGCAAAAATAAAAAATTGATCTTAGTTTACACATAAAAAAAAAAGTGTTCCTTACACATTAAAGAGAAGAAAAAGTTCATTTATATATTGGAGACCTTAATTTTGTGAGAGACTAAAAATACAATCATTAGATCATGTGAACCAAAAACACTTACTAAAAAGTTAGTTCCAAAAAATTTATAAACGCAAGGATCCCAGGCACATGTTTCACTTGCTTGTACTCTGATAACTGATTGACCGCATAGAATTGGCCAAGAAAATTTATGTGTAACAAAAGTATGTTGAGTTAAAAAAATGCACAAAATATATATGCTATATAATTAACTAGATGCCGTCAAACAAAAATATAATTAACTAGACACATGTAAATGCTATACAAGTTCTTTAAGTTCTATAATATGGTCATTTAACACTAACCCGTATAATTAAAAACTAATTTTGTGTGGTATTAACAGTCAACAGATGTCACTGCTTAAAAAAAAAAAAACAGATGTCACTGTTTCAGCTCAATCTACTAACTTTTTTTTCGGCTACAATTTTTCAAGTCTATTACCACTAACTTTTTAACTTTAAACATTTTGACGCAAACCGATCCTGATATTTTCATAAACTCGTAGATCAAAAGAGTTTTTGACTTTTTCCTGATTGTTAAAGTAAAGTTTCTCAAGATGCACACAACAACAAAAAAATAATTGCACTCGATGGCAATTGAAGTAAATGTAAACTCTAAAATGAGATAAAAGCAGAAGATACAAGCAGGTGGCCCCCCGCCTCTTCTGTCGCTAACTTGTTTTTTGCATATTCTTAATCTAAAGCAAATATTTTATTAACCCGAATCTCTTTTCATTCAAAGAACGATTACATCAAAATACATACAAAGTCACAAACAAAAGCATCAAACAGAAACATTCAAAAGAAAAACCCAAATCTCAGTTCTCAAGTCCCCTCTGCACCGGCACGGCTCCGCTACCAACACCAGTCTCTCCCGTTAACTCACTTTCCACCAGAATCCGAGAACCTTGTAGTCCCTACCGTTGCAAAATAACATTCGAGTAAATCACAAACATAATAACACACTTAAAACACACATTAAAATCTCAATTAAACGCATAACAAGGACGAGTGTGAGTTTTACCAACGGTGGAGCCAAGTGATTGTGAAGACTCTTCAACGGAATGTGGAGACTTTGGCTTCGTACCACCGAGCCAAGATGTGACTGCTCCTTTAATTTTCCCCGCCATTCCACCACCTCCTCCTTTTCCTCCCTCTCCAACGGTCTCTATGTGTTCTATTTCCTCCAATACATTCTCGGTAGGGATCTTCTCCACCGTCACTTCCGTCTCCTTTGTCTTCGTTGTCTTCTTCTCCCCTCCTCCTCCACCAAAATGAAGTTTCTCAGCTATCACCTCCGATAAGGCTTTTTCTTCTTCTCCAGGTCTAAGCTTCCCCGAAATATAATCTCTAGCAGACACCGTTTTGACTTCTCCTTGTTGCGTCTCCTCCACTCCACCTCCACCACCTCCTCCGGAGAGGGGCAATTTCGTCATCACGTTTGATCCTGTTTCCTTGACCTTTTCGTAGACCGGAGTAAACTTCTCAGCAACAGTTCCCGCCACTTTTTGCCCATAACCCGTGGCCGATCTCGGAGTTTCATCTCTTACGGAGCTCTCGTATTGCCCTCCTCCGCCGCTTTCTCCAGAGTAACCTAACTTCGAGGCCACGGCATCTTTCGCCGCTATAACTTTGTCGGTTATGGGCGAAGTAGCTGAAACTAACTTCTCCGTGTAGGTGCTTGCTTTGGACTGATGTGTCGTCTCATCTTTGGTCTCCTCAAAATCATCTCTCTCTCTCGGACGAGAAAGTTCCGGTGAGAACTGATCATGAGTTCCCGTCGGTAAGCCTCTTTTCGACTCAGCCGTCGAAAAATCTCCCCCCAGCGCAGCTCCTGATTCCGCTCCAAATCTTGCCGGCGAATCCTTACCGGTTTCAGATTGGGTCTTATGATCAAACTCATGACTTCTCGTCGGAAAATCTTTTCCCAGCTCAGCTCCTGGCTCCGCTACAAATCTTTTCGGCGAATCCTTTCCGATTACAGATTCAGACTGACGATCAAATTCATGTCTTCTCGTCGGCAAGTCTCTTTCCAACCCTGGTCCTGTTTCTTGATCTGGAGACTCATCAGTCACTTTCATCCGACCAAGAAACTCAGCAATCTTTGGTACTCCAACTTCACCAACTCCTAGATTAAACACAAACAGACAAGAGTTACTTATAGATTCATAAACCCTAAAACACAATCTTAACTTCTCCCTCAAGGTTCCTTTACCTTTTTTAGTGGGATCAGTAACTTTAGACTGATAATTAGATACACCACAAAGATAATCAGACCCTCCTCCTGGAGCAGCTGGATCTTCCTCCAATCCTCTGGGTCTCTCAATGTTGACTTTACGTTGACCACCGAGATGTTCATCTTCACCACCAGAAGCAAACGTTCTCGTAATATCCTCTGTTGCAGAAAGTAGAGACACAGGAGTGTTCATTGGCTCATGATGAGCCTCTCTGATCTCGTCTCTGTCTGTCAGTTCTGACACTTTGATAGGATGATAAATCGGTGCCTCCTCTCTTCTCTCTTCCTTGTCCGATGTATCTTTCGTTCTTGCATGATGAGACACTGCCTCGTGTCCGTATAAGGTATCTTGTAATGGTTCAGGTTCAACGGGTTTGGTGTAATCGGAAGACACCACAGGAAAAACCTTTGTTCCTGGTGGAATTATCTCCTCCGGTGCCGGAATATTAGTTTCTCCGGCTTGACTCAGCGACTCACGTTGACATGTTACACCCCCTCTCACGGCTGACGATTCATACACTGTGCATACCAATAACAAAATCGTTAATACACAAACATAACTGCTGATTTTTTTTTAAACGGAAATATTAACAAAATAACCTGGTGCCCCGTGTACTTCTGGGTCTGGCTCATCATACTCATCGTCTTCTTCGTCTACATCGTGATCATGCTCATGACCATGGCCATTTTTAGTTAGAGTGTTCTTGATCTTTTTAACTTTTTCCTTTACTTTCTTCAACACTTTAGATTCTACCTTCTCATGATGTTCTTCTTCCTCTGTATCCGAATCACAGTAGATAAAGGGCAAAATGAATTTTCTGAATTTAGATTCTATTTATATGTATAACAAGTATACCTGGATGGTGAATTCTGATTGGCTCCTCTGTCTGATCATGACCATAAGAACGTGTAATCTGCGACTGCATATCTATTTTCTAAAGTTGTGTTCTGTTTTCCAATGGAATCGAAGTCTCTCTGTTCTGTGTGTATTGTTGCGTTTCTGATAAAGTTAGAAAAGGGTTCTCGAAAGTTTATAGAGAGAATGAGAGAGAACGATGACATATGGCCGAACCACTCCACTCTAGCTTACATCGCTTTACTTCTGTAGGAGTCTGACACGTATGGTGCGTCCGTTTCGTCCTGCCACGTCTCAAAACATTTGCCCCCTACGTGGCTATGTCGCATTATCTTTTATCCGATCTTTAAAGAACACAAGAACCTTGTCGATGTAGTCGGTCCACGTTTAATTGGCCCATCATGTGGTTATTTCACATTTTGCACTGTGTGTTGTTTAAATATTACAAAACGGCACAACGTTCCATTCGTAATTGCAAAATTACAAATCTATTTACATACCAACTGCGTGCTGTTTAGAAACAAAAAAACGGCAGATCGTCCTCGTTCGAAATTGAAAGACGACATGTGGTGAGCGTTGCTTTGTTATCTCTCTCCCTATTGAAATCGAGGACGATATTTATTAATTTCTTAAAAATCAATCGGCGAAGAATTAAACCGCCAATTTCATATTTGTTCTCTTCTTCGTCCTCAGCATCTCCGTTACAGTCTCATATCCCAAGACGGATCTGGATAAATACGATGCGAACTCGATTTCTCAATATCGATTACTTCTCTACTCTATCTTCTCTTGTATTTGAAGCCCTAGGCTTCCTCAATCTTCCGCCTCCTGATAATTTCCCGGAACCTCTGTTCTGCGACGACGAAGATGACCGTCTTCGATTTGGATCTGTCGAAAATGTCTGTCTCCCGATCAGAAATTTCTTATTGAAGCTGCTTTGTCGAAGTTCCTTTCCGATGTGGTTCCCGATCGCGTCAGTGTGGACTATGGAGTTTTTGAAATCGATCACTCTTCTTCCCTCGGAGGCTATTTCTCAGGCGAGGTAAAGTTCATTGGATGTGGAGATTCTCAGTTTCTGGAGCTGAAATTTCGAATTTCTTCAGTGTATAATTATTTCTTATAGTGAGAATGGTTTTAGATTTTCCTAAGTTTGTGGTGTGTTTGCTCTAGTAGTGTCATCACTTAGTGATGATTGTTTCTTCGCTCTCACATTCATACCTGAGGTGGACCTTGTGCTAGCTTACGGGAATCTGAATGGAGTTTGAATAAAAAGTTCTGTTCTATTGCAGAAGACTAATGGAGATGCCATTGAGGACAAAGTCACATTTAAAATTATCCAGTTAGAGACTCCGGAGTTGGACTTTGAAATGGTATTGCTCAAGTAGTGTAAACATGTAGCAGTTGAACTAGTTCGACCTTTTCTTTTTCCTTGCAAGATAAATTATCTTCTAATATACAGGAGGAAATGCTCTTATCCAAGAGGGAGGAGCTCCAATATTTCTCAGAAGTTCTAGAGATCGAAAATGAGCCGGTAAATCCCCGGATTGATGATTTCAGTAAAACTGAAAGTGCAAAGTTCCCACGCACCACATCAGTTTTGGTTTTGCTGTAAAATGGTAGAGCTGGTTAACCTGTTGTTCTGTGGTTCCGATTCTCTTTTCCAAGTGACAAAGGTCTTTCACTAAACAGTTTCATGGAAAATTCTAGCAGCATGAAAATACCTCATTTCAACTTGCTGGCCTTGTTAAGCTAATTCTGAAATTTTTATTTCCAGTCAACGTCTGATTTTAGCTGGTCGTATTATTGCAGGTTAATTTTGACGAGTTAGATATTATCCTACAGAACTCAAATGACATTCAACAAAAGGTTTATTCTGTTGATTACATTTCTTCTGATTACTTCACAGAGAGCAATGCTTCAGTAACAGAAAATGAATGCAAGAATCTACCATGGTTCAAAGGTGCTAGATTTCCACTCTTAGAACTAGAGGAAGTAAACTTGAGCGTTCTATCAAGCTTATCTGTGCTTGATAAAGTATTTACTGTTCTCGAAACAATTGAACCCCAAGACATGAATGCAGAGAGTTCTCTCATTATCAATTCCAAGGAGCTTATAGGCTCTAAGGATTACAATCTATTAGATATCCTCTCTACGGATTGCTATTCGAACAAAAGTTTCCAATCTGATGTGGTATCAGAGGATGAATTTTCTGAAACAGATATAGTGACTATCCTGGAAATATCAAATGCTGAGGAAAACATTCAGTTTGAACTGGGAAAGGTGGCTCATGACTTTACCACGGTCCCTGCAACTTTTGAGGAGTTTCAGATTATGGATGTGGAGATATCTGATGTTTTTGATATCTTCCTTTGTCTTCAAAAAGCCATTGAACCAGAAACATGTCACAGGATGTTCAGTGAAGAGATGAACTTCAAGAATTTCGATGAATTAGTTGTCAGTTATGAACTTGCCTTCACAGATGATGTCTTCAAGTCTCTCCCTACTCCTCTTTTATATGATTATGAGATTACAAGATCTCTGGATCTCATTTATGAGGATGTTTTGTCAGAGATCAAGCTTCAAATGACATATACTTGCCCTGGAACCTTCTTGAGGAAAGAAAGCACAACCATGAAGCTCCTTTTGGTGATTATCCGTATGAAGAAATAGTTGTATACAGCATTGATTTTGAGTGGGAATCTTCAGAAGGAAACAAATGGATTTATGATTTCATTTTCTCTGAAGAAGCTTTCTGCGAGCCACTTGTAGAGAGATGCCCAGAACCTTTCTATCCTATATCTACCATTGCTGAGCATCCTCCTCTTAATACTTCCCATGGGTTATTCGAAAACCCTTGTCAAAAAACAGGAGCCAAGGATTGTGGAGAGGATAATAATGCCAAGAAGGCTACGCTGCTGTTCAAATCAATGTCTGCTTTTGATGACTTAACCTTTTTCATGGATCCTCAGAAGCTTGTGATTGAAGAAAATATGGATTCCAGAGTTGAAGCTTCTAAGAATACCAACCATCAAATTATGTCTATTGGCTCGAAGGCTTCATGTATATCTGGTGGCATGCACCCAAACCCGAAGACAGATGATATAATACTTCACAGTGTGTGCCCTTCAGAAAATATTGTGGCCCTGGTCGGGGACTTTGAGAAGAGCTATTTAACTCTTGTGAAGGATGAGTCAGAATTGATTTCAACTTTATCAGAAGATAAACTTAAGTTACTCAGGATCTCTAAAGGGAAGCTCATTAACTGCATTAGAAAGGCAACTGTCAACAGAACACAGTTAGCGGATGATAAGACTTTCACGTTTGCATTACTACTAGCAATTAAACAGATGACATGGTATATGTGTTTCTTCGGTATTCATGTGGCATATCTCTATCTTAAAAATTTATGTCGGAGCTCAAATGCCATGAAGCTAGGGTTGCACACCCTCTACTCATCAGTTGAAACAGAACACAAGTCAGTTGAGACAGGCATCACAAGATCACACCCATCCCTAGCTGTTATCCAGGGGATTTTACTGTCAGAATTTGCTCAGGGGAATTCCAGAGCATTATTCTTGGCTGAGAAAATTTTTTGGTCTTCGTTGAAGAGACTATTGATTTCCATGGGGTTATCTTGCAATGAGCTCAACAGTCCCTCCCTGAGTGGAAATCAACCAAATGTTAATGATGTCGAGAAGTTTAAAACCACAGAGCTTGTTTTCCTGCCGATCTCAGACTGTGTAATTGTCTCATACGAGTGAGTATTATTTCTTCTTACAATTGTATCCTTATCAATGATCTTAGCTTTTCGAAATTGATTTTTATGGGAACTGGAAAGGGAATCAAATACAGTTTTTGATGACATCTGCTCGTGAAGTTGCTAATCTTTTTTTGTCTTTGGTTTGCCTGCTAAGAAACATACCTTTAACTATTCTTTGGTGAACAAAACTTAGCTCGATGGTCCTTTTGGAGAGTAGTTAAGCTAACTAGTTCGTGTTTTCTGATCCAAGGCAAATTTCTCCATCTTTTCCTCTGGAGAATTTCAGCATCATTGTAGAATATGGAGGGTCAAATGCCGCGCCCAGATTTTCTTCTCCTTCGAAATTTGCTTCCTTTCCTTGCTTCCATTTCATAAAAGTAGAGCTGGATATGTCCAGTGCATGCGGGCAACTCTCTGCAGGTGTTACAGTACCTTATGGTGTCAAAATCCGAAAGGTGAGCAGCAGTCACTTTCAACCATTTCTATTATAAAGATCATATCTGTAGATTGTATAATATGGGGGAAGAGTCTGTGTTGAAGGCATCTAATCCAGAGCAGAGGAGAAATTTATATCAAAAATAATGTTTTCATGAGCACATACCTTGATTTTTGCGAGTCTGAAAATCACATGAGTTTAACACTAGTATTTACTGGAACCTAAAATTGTTTTGTCTCATCACTGGTATTCAAGTTTCTTCCTTAACTGCATATATTTTAAATCTTTGTTTCAATATAATGTTCCAGAATATGCATCGGTGTACAAGAACCTATGACTGAACTTTAATGCCTCTTTTTTAGGGAGATGAACTTGAGACTAAAACTGAGTGGTTGGAAGAAGTGTTGAACTTTGTTCCACTTGAAAGTGTGTGTTACACAGAATCTTCAGAAACTACAAAGGATTCTGAATTTTTCTCCATGCCTCACGAATCTGGAAGAAAAAGTGGGATGATTGAACTTGGAGTTCTCTCTGATCAAAGAGCTGTGGTTGTTGTGAACACAAAAACTGTTGATAAAGAGATGATCATATCGAGAAGAAATACATACCAGAAGGTGTTGGCAATGGAAAAAGAAGCAGTGCAAGTTGTGGAGCGTGATTCAGATATACCTGTGGACCTGATGCTAAGCCCTGCAATTTGCCTACTATGGTATGATTGTGAAAATATTAGTAAGAAGGCGGCTGCAACTATTGGTGCTTCGTCAAGCCCACTTTCATGGATTGGGTATATTGCGACCAATGTTTTGACGATATTGAGCTTCAGTTTCAACAGCTGCATTATGGTAACTTCCACTGAACTTTTATTCCTGCCATTCTTTCGTGGAAACATTGCACTCTATACATCGATTTAATTTTTCACTTTAAGAATCATCTTCTATACTTTCACTAAATTGATGAAATCAAACTTACCAGATTTTTCTGCGACGGTTCTTCTAAGAGTGAGCCCGCAGCACTTCTTAAAGAATGATTTTTTTATTATTTTCCTATAGGTTTTTGAAGGGGAGCCCGTCTGACTGTCTACAATAATGGACTCTTCTGATGAACTGTATGCAGCTGCTGGTAGCCTGGGAATCAATTTACAGATGTTTTGCTCACCGTCAGCTAATTTAACTGATGAAATTATATTGAGGTGTATCAGATCTTCTGTTAAGTTGTCTGGACTCCAAGCCAAAATGCCCGAGTCAGAATCGCTTGCAGAATCTTTTCTCACCAAATTTCCTTCTGTGAACCCGCTTACAGCTCAAGTAATTCTGCCATCTACTGGGTCACTTCTCGAATCCATGAAGCTCCCACATAGTAGCAAGGTTGAAAGGTTGCAAAAGTATCATGTACCTGAAGAGAGTGCTGATCTATTTAGTACACTATGCAAATACGGTGCGAGGGAGGACTCTAGATCTGTAATGACAGACAGCTCTTCTTCGGTATCTTCTGGACCTGATTCAGACACACACCATTTCAGTGCCCACTCAGGTTCGAAAAAGAAACAGTACATTAATGGGAAAGATGAGATAGATATGGAAGACTTGGTCCATTTTGTTCCCTCGACAGAATTTGCTGATGCACAGCTCAAGCCTTCAAGGGATTTCCAACTTGATGATTCTTGGTCATCTAGAGATCATGAGATATTTCATTTTGACCCTGTCACTGAATTCTCCGATGTACCTCTCAAACCTTCTGGGATCATTCATTCAAATGAATCTTGGCCATCTAAAGATCCTGAGAGATTTGAAAACAAGTCAGGACCTGGTTCATCATCAAAAGACACGTTTTGGGATAAAGATCTACCTGATTTTTCAGTGGTGGATGGTCTTGCTGGAATTCCTGAGTTAGAAGATTGAAATTTCCCAGTTAGAGATGATTTCAAGAGCCAGAACAGAGGATATAAAATTCCGGTGATGCGAACTTTCAACTTGCATGACACTAGGAATTCAGAGAGTTTCATAGCAGACTACAAAGGTGAAGTTATCAACATAGCGGATAGTAAATTTCTCGAGGAAGACTTCCCGTCTTCTCCTGGTTATAATAGGTTTGGACCAATAGTATCTGATGTTGATGAAGAAGAACTTCCAAGAAAAACAAAATCTCCACGCAAGTTATCTTTCTTTGAATCTCTCCAGCCAAACTTCCCAAAAGCGTCTGAGATTAACTCGACTTCCGAAAGGTTAGCCACCGAGAAAGATTCAAAATATGATAACAGTGGTTCTGTGCGTGGCTATGTTGATAACTATCCAGCAAAACGCCAAAGGACCCTTTTGGAGGAAGTCTTAACACGGAGATCTACAGTTCCAACAACCGAGCTTCCATTTAGAGAAGAGATATCACATTTTGGTGGATCTCCACTATCAAACGCAATCCATTCTCCAAGTCCAGTACAAGGTTCTCCTTGGACGATCGAGTTCTTAACAGAGTCCGAGAAAGAAGCAGAGCAAGGAAACAACAACAATGTCATCCTTATGTCACTCCCTCTAGTTTGGAAACTCCAGGGAACATAAAGAAAGCTAATACCAAGAGAAAAAGTCCTTCCATACTCGAGTTTTTCAAGTATAAAGGAGGCAACAAATTTCCAGATGAGAAAAAGCAGAAGCGGTCTAAGAATTCTTCAGCCTCGCCAAAAAACGAGAGATTTTACTCGCCTCTTAAGTCGTGGACACCACTTGATAAGCGAGTTAAACAGGTACTTGTTCTATATGATTCCTATATAAGCGAGATTTGTGTGTACCAGTGATTGCTCTTTACATTATAACACCTTTGTTTTTTGTTTTTTTCCAGTCTCTATCTTTCGCAGTGAACGGAACTGGAAGCCAAACAAAACTGATCTGGAAGTAAAGAATCAAACACGCCATAAAACCGGAAACTAAGCAAGAAAAATTCAGAAATTCAGTGTGGTTGATCAGATTTGGAGGTCGGTATATCATAATCTTTATGTAAGTGTACTTTTTCACTGTTTTGAAGATCATAATTAACGGACCAAATACTTATGGAGTCTCTCCGAAATGGAATCATAGGTTTGAGATAATAGTGTTTTAATGTTCTTATAGCCAAGATCTCATATTATTTCATGGCTCTACTCTTATACTCACTAAGATTTAGTCAAAATGCTTTTCATAGGAAAATATTGATTTCTTGACAAGTTTATAAAATAATGCTTTATGAGAAAAACGAATTCTGTTAACAACACAAGTTATATACTATTTCCTTCTGATGTTACAACAATTGTACTCGCAGCAACATACAAATACTAAAACTTCTTACCGTTCTTGAGGTTTCTGACAGCCATGACAAGTTGTTGTCTTTCGCCTTCTACCTCTGCAAATCTCAGGCTTATCTCTGAATATCTTTCTTCCATTTCTTTCAACTCTCTCTCCATTGAACTGTTTTTGTTCTTGCAATAAGCCAACTCATCTGATAGCTTTGTTAGATTCTCTTCTTTGTGCCCGTTTTCTTGTGACCTTGCCTCCATCCTGTTATTGTCGATATTAGATCATTGTAACTCAAATCATCACAACTGAAAAATGACATATCACTTTAGTTAGTTTATGTTAATGTACCTTGCATCTAGGATTTTAGTCATGTTTTCTTCTTTTCTCCGAATATCGACTTTCAAATTTGATACTTGTTTTCTCAGTTCTTCGTTCTCTATTTTTTCTTGAACAAAGCTGTTTTGTAATTCACTGTACTGTAGGCTTAGACCTTCCACTTCTTTTTTCAAATTCCGAAGCCTGGTCTCTTTTTCATCATTTGACGACTTACTGATAGTTAACTCTTTCTGCGCTGTATTGGCTTCGGCTGTAGCCAAAGCAAATTTTCTCTCAAATTCATTTCTTTCTTTTCTCCACTCTTGTATTATCTTCTTGGTTTCAGTAGCTGCTGCGTTCAACTCATCTCTCAGCTTTGTGAGCTTCAGTACCTCACCTTCAAGCATTTCAACTTTCATTGACAGAGCTTCGTTCTTCTCTTCCATGTGCTTCTTTAGTCCTTTCTCTTCTATAATCTCTCTATGTGCTTTCTCTTGCATTTCCTCAAGATTTTTGTTCTGCTGACGAAGTTCGTTTGCTTCAGCCAATGTTTTTGTTGTCAGATTCTCATGCTCGCTCAGCTTCGATTCCATTTCTAGAGAAAGCCTCTTGCATTTTTCTTGAAGCCGCTCTGCTGTTATAGCGTTTTTCCATCTTATTTTCCTCAGATTTTCCTCTGCTTTGATAGCTCTCTGCTCTTGTTCAGTTTTTTCACGCATCATTGTGTCGAGATCTTCATCAAAAGCTCGTGCTTGGTCCTCCAGTTCTTTCTTTAACTCCTTCACCTGACTCTCAAGTTCATTAACCGTAATCAAGCATTCTGAGTACTCCAACGATTGCTGTTTCAATTTGCCTTCCAATATCTCTATTTGAGATTCCAATTCTTCTATAATATCCTTAGAATCCGAGAAGTCATCTTCCGGTTTCGAGCATTCTTGTCGCTCTAACTTTAAGGATACATGTTTGTAATTTTCCTCCTTTAAGGACTCATATTCATGAGTAAGCTCATCCAATAGAATCTCTTGTTCTTCGTTCTTTTTCTTGTAAGAATCTAACTCCCAATCTAAATCTTCGATCTGTTGCTTTAACATATCTATCTCATTCTGTCCAGAATCCATTTCCTTATCTTCTTTAGTCTCCTCTAACAATCTATTCAGAGAAGAGATCTCATTGTTTTTCTGCTCCATCATCTCATTGAGATCCCTCACAGCAAGAATCAAATTAGAGTTCGACTCTTGCGTCCTCTGCAACTGCAACTTAAGGTTACTAGCAAAATCCTTCTCACAACTCAGCTCATCTCTAATCTCCTCAATCATATTGCTCGAATCTTCGCTAATACATCTCAATCTGCTCTCAGCATCAGCCTCATCTCTACTATTCTGCAACCTGAGCTTTTCACACTCTTCCAAAGCTCCATCTCTTTCACCCTTGAGACAACTAACTTCCCTCGACAGTTCTTGTATCTGTCTGCTCTCCTTTGTCGCCTGTTTTCTTATAGACTGCTTTTCAAGCTCGGATAACTCTGATTGTCTCCTCAAAGCTTCCAGTTCCATCTTCAGCTTCTCAATAGGGTCACTTGATCCAGTAAGGCCAGAGAATCCTCTTTGGAAACCATTCTCGGGGCTGTTTCTTGACTCGATGTAACTCTCATCTGATGTTGAACTAGCTGACCAGTCTGTGTTCGATCTTCGATGCCCGTTTTTTGATGCAGGAACTGAGTTATGTCGTTGAGGTAACCGCGCATTCCCATCCGTTCCATCTATCCATCCCGATACACCAATGGAATCAAAAGAACCTCCTAGACCAACATTCTTAGCCGTGTTTACATCTAAGCTCCTTTCCTACAACACATTCAAAAATACAAAAAAAGATCGATAACTATCACGATCTTTCTCAATATACAAAGAAAGTTTAATTAACTCTCTGAACCAAGAAACTTACATCTTGGTTATATCCTTCTAAGTCATCATTGCTTTGTATACTTTTGAAGCTCTCTTCTTTGCTAAGTGTTTGATCCTTATTTTCCTCAATAAATCTGCAAAATTTGGAGTCAAAAATCTCTTACAAAGAAAGCACAACAACAACAACATATAGAAGAAACTATTTTACCTTAAATCACTAGCTCCATGTATCTTCTCAATTGTCACCTGCACCAAAAACCAAACAATATATATATATATATACACAACTCTCTCAGCCTTTGATCCTCAGAACTGTGTTTTTGTTTGAACTTCTCATACATTTTAACACAGGTTTCAAAAGGAGAAGAGACAGAGACAGAGAGATTACATTTAAGACAGCACCAGAGTTGGCAAATTTGAGAGGTAATGAGACAGTTACTGGCTCTACTTCTGTCAGAAAATCTGCAAAATCAATGGAAGCTTCTCCTAGAAAACCCGATTTTGAAGAACCCTGAAAGACGGAAGTCAAAAAGACTTTTTTTGTTTTCAGAAGAATTTCGAAAGACATATAGAGATTGTTGATTTCACTCACTGTTGCAACAACAAAATGGTAAATCTTCTCACGAATATTCCCAGATTTTGGTTCCTTAATTAACTTCACTGACACATAAATTGGATTCTCCCATGAACAGATCCCTTCTTTAACCTCAGCTTTCTCCAGTTTAAATGTTGGCTTCCCAACATCATCAGGAACCAATGAGATCATTAAAGCAGTCTTCTTCAGCTTCGGTACCTTCAAATAAAGGTAACATTTGTCCTCATTTAAATCCCCAAATTTTACATACACATACAAAACAAATCTTGAAACTTGGAATGACAGATCTAGGACCATAGTGAACAACATTGTCTGAATTTCACAGAGAATAAGATGAAAATTTAACTGTTGGGTTTTGAGATTTAAGAGACAACAAAACACAAACCTGAGTTGCCTGAAACTGAAGCTTGAACACAGCCTTGATCTTGTTCTTGTCGTTCCTCCATGACTTAAACATTGTTTTCTCGAAAGAAACCAAAAACTTTACAAAATCTTCACAACTCCAAAAATTTCTCAGATTTATATTAAAACTGAGAAGTTTTCTGATTTTTGTATCAGTTTCTGAAGAATGAATGTAGGAGGAAACAAAAACAAAACACAAAACTGATTTACAGTCTGATCACTTTTCTTGTAGAGTAGAAAGGTTGATTGGTACACCTTTTAATATAAAATTTAATCAGTGAGTTATAAGTAGATTCCATCTAAAGCTTTTTTTCTTACTGCTTTAATAGGTAGATTGAGTAGGAAATTAACTTTTATTAGTTTAATATTGAATTGAAAAGTGTTTTTCTTTTAAATCCAGTAAGGCATATGATGGTGGGTGTTTTTATGGGTCCTTAAATTTAATAGACACCCCAACCTCCCTTTTCTTTGCTTGTGTGACTTCAAAAAGTCTAAGATTGTAATCAAACTTGTATAATATAAAGTATCTTTGTTTGGGAAATTAGCATTTTAGGTCAAGAGAAAGTAGCTTAGCTTTTCTCATGTAGGTAGGTTTAGTAATTAGATTTACAAGATTAAAGTAGAATTTTGGGCACTAGTCCTATATATATAAAATACATCTTATAGTTCCTTGGGTGAGGGTAAAAGAAGTTCACTGGTTTCTAGTTGTGAAATAAGTAAATTTTAAGTACTTGAACAAAAAGAATTTAATTTTTTTTAATAAATAAGTGATATTTTGTTTTTATTGTACCATAATGGATGAAAGGCATTGCAATAACAACATTATTATTATTAGGACTGGGAATTGGGTCTACGGCCCGCAGGTTTTGCAGGATTTAGACCGCGTGGGACGGGTATGGATTTTCAGTTTTGAGTCCATATTTTAGCGGATTTCGCAAGACGGCTTGGGGTTTTTTGCGGGTTTAGCGGGTAAATCCCGCCGGTATCCGCATAAAAAAATGTTGCGGATTTAGGGTTTACTTGCGGGGTTATATGGATTTATGCGGGTTTTTGCGGGGTTTTATGTGGATTTTATGTGGATTTGAGTTTTATGCGGGGTTTAAAGCGGGTTTTAAGCGGATTTTGGATTTTATGCGGTTTTTATGCCGAATGGGTAATGCGGATTTTTTTTACGGGTAAACCGTAGAACCCATGGATAATTATGGGTTGGATGCGGAATTGGTTTTAAAATCCCGCTGCAAAACGAAGCGGATTCGAATTTTAAAAATTTAAGATAATACCTGCGAGTTTTTGGCGGGATGGAACTGGTTGGCCCGCCAACCCGACTCTAATTATTATACAATTCGTGGCCCCAAGAAACACCAGAAACACCTTTTATCTGCATGCCACATCCTCGTCATGATCCATCATGCATTATGTTATATACATACAGCTGTACACACTATAGAATATATGTATGTTACGTCTGTTATAGTATTAATGATACACATTATTACAGAATTATATGTGTGTATATATATACACGTATGACATATGAATCCGCACTCATATATATAGTGGTTTGATAATTTCAACACTTCTCTTCATTTTTATTTTAGAGTCTTTTTTCTCGTAATGATTTATCTTCAAATCTTTAACAGAGTACTGTCAAGGAGACCTGAAATTATTCAAATCGAACCAATTCATTAGAATTAGTGATTTTGATCTCTGATAATGAAGATAATATATAAAAAGAGGTTTATAGCTGATTAAAAAATGATTAGAAGCTGGATTAGACGGATATAAAATTGCGCATATATTGGAAAGCACATGAAGACATGTGCGGCAAATACTGTCCCTCTCTTAAATGCATTCATGCTTTGTCTCCTGACTATAACGTCAGTTTACACATCTCTTATCATCTCTCCAAAATTTCTTAGATTAGGTCCAGAACATATTCAATTAGTACCATTGTGAATAAATAACGGGAATAACATCAATAATAAGGGGAAATAAAGACTCACATCTTTATGACTGTATCTATGAAGAAATCTGGTTCACTAAAAGACATTTCTTCAATGGGCCACTTAGTTGTTAAGCTCTGTGACAAATGTCAAACAACTTTATAAATTCAAGATTTATTTAAGTTTTCTTCGTGTAAATTGCTTAAATAATCCAAAAATTATATTAAAAATGTTAGTAATCGTTTAATTTTTTGTCTTCATCCAAGTAATCATAATATGTATGCTATAAATATAGTATATCGCTATGATTGTGGCAGAACATAAAAAAGAAACCTATATTCTGATTTAAACAGATTTATGTCAATTCTAATTTAGGTCTAACTAGTATGCTTTGGAAATTCCTATCATCACTTAGTAAGATTTATGACAAATATTATGTAAACTAAATGAGCTACCTGATATTGCTTATGGTGTGACTAGGTTGAGTAGATATACTCATAATCCTAATTCTGATTATGGTTAGTTCTTATTCGTTTATGCGATATTTGAAAAGAATTATTGATTGGAATTTGTGTTACATTGGTTCTTTTTATATTCTTTAAGCTTATTGTGATGCTAATTGGATATCACGTAATGATGACTACTAGTGGTTTTGTTTTTATTTTTGGTGGAGGAGTTGTAGCATGGAAGTCTACAAAACAGACTTGTATTACTCGTTATACTATAGAATTTGAATTGATTTCTCTTGAATTGACAGGTCAAGAAGCTGATTGGTTGAGAAACTTGCTTAGTGATATTCTAGTGATAGGAAAACCATGTCTTTCAGTGTCTATGAGATGTGATTCTCAAGTTGCGATTGTTGTGGCAATGAGCACACTGTATAATGGGAAAAAAAGACATATACGTATGCGACACAAAGTGATATGCAGCTTGATTGAAGCTGGTATGATATCACTGGAGTTTGTGAGGTCAAGAAAGAACATGGCTGATCCTTTGACAAAAGTTTTGTGTGGATGAATGGTCCTGGACACAAAAAAAAAAAAAAGATTAAATCCTTTTTAAGGTTAGATCATTCTGGATACCAAACCAAGAATTCTATTCAATTTGAGTTTTGGTAATGAAAGAACGATAATAATTTGTTAGTCAAAATCCTATGTTGTTGTCTTTGGAAAGTTGAGATATTTGGTCTCTTAATGAACTTATTCCTGTACGGGGGTGTGAGACAACACACGCTTGATAAGTCACCTAAGTAAGTGTTAAGGTATAGGCTGCCTAATTAGATGAGTTGTAAACTAACTCACTAGAACACTTATGATGCATAGTTATGTGAAAGGCATAAAATACTTTGTATTTTCTTTATGAAACTCTCAGACTCTTTGTTTTGTTGATTCAAGTGTAGAAACGATGGCTTTTGTGGACCGACTTTAAAAGCACAAAATCTGTTCAGATCATATTTGTTTTGGGTCTTTAAAAGGGTGAATGAGAGACTCGATTTGATAATCGAAAACACACATATCTTCTCTTATATTTGTTCTTCTTTTTATTATCACTACAAGAAAATAGCGTAAAACTAACGGTTATCCTTCGGAAACAGTCATTTCCAGTGGATATATCTATCTATTCTAAATGGTCAAAAATGGATTCATCATAAAAAATATGTTGGTAATTACGACAGATTTCGGATATCTTATATCCGTCGTAAATGCAATATCTGGATTTTGTCGGGAATTCATCAGAACAAACCCATCGGTTATTCGACAGAAAACAATCGGTTCTTTTCTAACGGAATAACTGAAGGATTTACGACGGACTATATTCCGACGGCTTTCCAACTGATTTCTGATATTGTATTTCCGACGGATTCCCATTATCGGATTTTTGACGGATTCCCGATATCGGAGATCCGACATATTTCTGACGGAATGTTTTCCAACGGATTACCGACTGATTTATTTTGACAGATATTCGACGGATTAGTTTCTGACGGATTGAAAACAAAGGTCACACTCAGGCAGCGGCATTGTGGAGTATGTCACATACATACGTTGTAGCATACAGTTGATGGACTTTGTTATCCCATTATGGGATATATGGTTACTATAAAAAATAGTTGTAAATTGTTAAAAAATAACCAAATTAAATAAAAAATCTAGAAAATAAGTTTACCAAGTGTGATTGCCGTCACAATCCGAATATAAAGATGAGACATTCTTTCCCGGTTGTGTTGAAAAACGAAATCCTCGATGCTCATCTGGGTTGGAGCAGAAGCCGTTGGATTAGTAGCTAATGGAGATTAGGTCTCCGAAACAAGACTGGAGCAATACAGACTCGCTCCTCGGCCACGTCTCGACTCACCTGTCTCGGAAGTGGATCTATGAAATCCACCATAACCTCCAAAAATGAAAACAAAAAATGTAATTAAAAACATATATAAACAATCATCTAAAAATCTAAAAGTTTTAAAAAATCATAACAATTCTAAAAATTGATAAAAATCTAAAAATAATTACAAAACTATAAAAATAATTATTAAAAGCTAAAAATAATTATAATATGTTAAAAATAATTATAAAAAGGTAAAAACCATTTTAAATTATTAAAGTAATTATAAACATCTAAAAACATTTATAAAACTATAAAAATCTAAAAATAATTAGAAAACTATAAAGATATAAAAATATAAAACAACTATAAAACATTTATTAACTAATTCTATTAGGAAATAAAACAATTCAATATCACAATAAAATAAAATAAACCATATTATCATTCATAAAAACCTAAATCTACATTCCAATTCACTAAAACCTTAAATCTTCAAACTAAAACACTAAATCTTCATTCATAAACCTTAAATTTACATTCCAATTCACTAAAACTAAATTCAAAATCCTAAATCTAAAACTCAAGATGTACATCAACTAAAAAACTTTAGAAACTTATATATTTGATCGGTTTGGATCCATTGGTATGGAGATTGAGGAAGTTTATGATGAAAATTGGAAGATTTGATGGAGTTTTGGAGATTTTAGGGAATTTCTTTCCATTTTTGTGAAATTTAAGGCATCGCGGGAATCCAAAAGGATTTTCTCGGTAAAATTTTTGCGGGAAGCCAAAAGTCATTTCCTGGGGTAAATTTTGCGATTCCGACGGATTTCTGATGGAATCGCGAAATTTGCATGTCACATCATTGGTCAATCAATTTAGGGATTTGAAAGTTTTTCCCAAACTTCGCGATTGGAATATGTTTCTACGAAGCCGTAGTAACCATTTCATTGAGTAAACTACAACATCAACTTTCTACAAGACATTAATTAAAAAAAAACCAAATTCCAAACTGGTTTACACACACACATATATATATATATATATATATATATATATATTATAGAATTGGTATGTATCAATATCTATCATTTTATCCAAATTTCTTAAAATATGTTGTTAACTGGGATATTATATGGCTCTAATGTTTAACAGAGTGTTAGAAGTTGTTTAATATACCAGTATCTAATTCAAAAAAACAAATATCCCAAAACACCAAATCCGTTGGAAATTCCGACGGGTTCGTGGTTTAAAAAAAATATATTTCGTCGGAAATTATTGACGGATTTCCGACGGTTTCGGGGTTTCACAAATGTGACTTGTTTTCTCCGAATATCGATGGATTTCCAATGGATTTAGGGATTTGAAAGTTTTTCCCAAACATCACGATTGGAATACGTTTGTACGAAGCCGTAGTAACCATTTCATTGACTAAACTACAACATCAACCTTATACAAGTCATTAATTTACAAAAAACAAAAATTTAAATTGGTTTACATATATATTATAGGATTGGTATGTATCAATATCTATCATTTAATCCAAATAGTCTTGAAATGTTAAAATTTCCAAAATACGTTGTTAACTGGGATATGATATGGTTCTAATGTTTAACAGAGTGTTAGAAATTTTTTAATATACCAATGTCTAACAATTTCAAAAAACAAATATCCCAAAACCGCAAATCCGTTGGAATTTCCGACGAGTTCGTGGTTTTAAAAAAAAATTAATATTCTATCAGAAATTACTAACAGATTTCCGTCGGTTTAGAATTTTCCACGTGATTCCTCTAAGTCTGAATGAACTATATCATCACTGGTTTGTGTGACATCAACTACAAGCTCAATGTCAAACAGATGTTCAACATGATCCATTTGACAAATTCTAGTTGGCTGTAGAGCATCGTGTTCTGAAACTCTATCTATTCTTCCTCTTGGGTTAATTGCAGTCACTGTAATCCAAGGGTCTGAACGATAAGTAATCCGAAGGTAATGAATGTAGCAAACTTAAATGGAATGAAGATAATTTTTTAAAAATCAGAAATATTAGTAAGTTTGAATACAATAAAATATGTTAATTGAATCATACATGGTATGCTTGTGATGCTAAGATAAATGGATCGTATTTAAGAAGTCTTCTTCTTGAATGTATCGATGTCACACCGAATTGTTAAATTTGAACATCACGACCAATGAATTGATCATACCAATCGCACTTAAAGACAATGCATCTCAAGTCCAACATTCCTGGATATCAGAATTCTAAGATTTCATTCTGGATGTCGTAGTAAACTACATCATATGATTGAACTGAAACACAATAGTCTGAATTTGGTCTTGTTCTTTCCTCCTCATGAATCCTAAACACATATCTCAGATTTTGTCTTATTCGGATAATATCCTCGTACTACCACCATGTAAATATTGTAAGATAACCAAAACTTAATAATCACATATTAATTAATTTCAAATAATTGGTAATTGACAAAAACAAATGAATTATTATCTCTCATATTCCACAATATCCTCGTAAATTGTGAGAATATACATATGCAAGTCTGATGTCGGCTGCGTAGTCGAGAGCCGACAGCCGACAGCTTAAGAATAGTAGTCATTTTGTAGCATAAAATAACTGGGTAGGTCAAGGTGTCAAAGGAAACGACATCGTCGGGATTAAGTTTCTGAGTAAGCTTGAGAGGGAGAGAGTAAGGATCTCTTCTTCCGAGTGGGTATGGGTATAGCAAGGAGGATATGGAGGATGTGATCAGACGCCTTGCAAACGGGAAAGCCTTTGAGAAAAACAACTTTCTACACACGATGCGACCGAGTAGAGACATGGCTTGCTAGGGTTTTATCTAAGTCTAGCACTGGCTAGGGGTTTGTATTTATTTAGGTTTATTTGCAACCCCAAGTTTTGGACAATCATTAGGGTTTTCTCAAGAAAAGCAACGGCGCTGCAGTTAATGTTTTATGTTTTGTTTTTGCCTTCCAGTTTTAGGGTGTGGTGACACGTCATCAGCGTTAAGAGAAAAAGTAAGGAAAAAAAAAACAATCTAACGGTACTAAGATAAAGATATATTAAGCTACAAGAACAAGATCAAGAGTCCTTTGTTCGTTGGATTCTAAATTGGCACAGATTTGAGTCAAATCTTCGACCCGCAATTGACTTTAATTCCATGAAATATAACAATGCCCGTTTGTTAGATGATTTGCTCAAAGCATTGTCCAAAACCATGGTCCACGTCATAATCAATGTCCCCAAAACATACAAACTAAAGTAAGGCTCTTTTGTGGTTTTGTATGTTGCAGCCTTGCAGGTTACAGAAACTGCAATTTTCCAGGAATCTTAAATATGATAAATTCTGCATAACACCTCCTACATTTTCAATTTGATGAAGATAACAGATTTTATGTGGTTTTTCTGCAGTAACAAGGTTTGGAATAAGACTCTTAGTAGGTGTATACTATGAGTCTATGATAAGAGTTCCAAGTTGGAAAAGTTTTGTCATTCTTTGGCAGGAGAATAGAATTAGAAATGCTTTGGTTTTGAAAGAGTTGAGTGTACCTCACAAGTGTTTATTCTCATTGCTCATCTCTGATGACAACATCTTATAAACGTCTTCCTCTGGTTTTTCTCTACAAGTGTCCGTGTTCCTCTGTTTACAAAGTAACATGACAATATCTAAAATATAACAAGACTTCTAAGAATTTTGTTGAATCAAAGCCCTTGATACAATGTCGATATTATTTTATTTGCTTTGGTTTTGGTGGGCTGGACTTATTGGAGAGAAATAGAGTAGCTCGTTGAGATGAAAATCAAACAAGTTAAAAGAAAACCAAGATATTTCGGTTTAGGGTTTTTGGGTATTTAAGCAGAGGTTGCTGGACACTTAGGATTACCTATTAAGAGATTGTGAGTCTTTTGAGTTTGGTTATAAGGTGAACTGATTCACTTGGGTGTGAGATTAGTTGAAACTTTAAAGAATCGTGTTTGGCAAGAAATTCTAGGATCTCCTCGGAAAGCGAGGTATCCTTAAGGCTTCATCTTGAATTAGAAAATGTACTTTGAGCAATGCGGAGTCTGCTTTTGCAATGCAGCTGTCTCAAGGTAAAAAATATACTTACATTAGAATACTAAATTCAAGTATAAACTCAACCACCTTATACTATTTCATTGCAACGCCTTCTTATTTGAGCAGTTTATAATGCTCATTATGCTTTTCTACCTTATCATTTAATCATCAAACTTGGTTTTTGGGATAAAGAAAACAAGATTTATCATTGACACTTCAACATAAGAGATTCTACAATCCTTCAATAAAACTGGTCTCTATGACAACAAGTAAACTGCAGAAATGGGGTCTACTCCTTCACATCACTCTCAGCAGGAATCTCATCACTCTTATCCACAACAGTCTTCTCAGGTGTTGTGGTTACATGAGCATCTTGATCACCAGTCTCTGCGGGCTCAGACACAGATGCGGCTTCGGTTTCTGAACCAGAAAATTTGACAGTACCAACCTTGGTATACTTGCTCATGAACTTGTACTCCCAGTCTTGAAGAGCTTCAAGCTCAAAAGGACCAAGACCAGAGATATCCCAAGTCAAATCTTTCTCCTCAAATGACATCTTTGCAAGAGCTCTGCTTGCGTCTCTTCCTGCAAACAGAGCATATGGTCCTCCTGGTCCGTAGAACATCCTACCAAACCAATAAATATCATCCTTTCATTACAAACACAACAAAATACAAATACCAGTCTAAAGTGTCATAAGAAGATGATCAAATTGGCTATACTCCATTTCCAATAGTACAAACCAAACAAAAGCTCAAAGTAGACAATAACAACAAGAACATATTGCAGCTTCCTTTGAATCCTTCTCTGGTATGAAATAGCAAAATTAAGGATAAATTTTTACAATCACCCACAAAAAAAACAGCCTTGAAAGAATCAAATTCGCAAATTATTAACACAAATTAAACTACTTTTTGTGAAATTTATCCTCAAAGAAGTATATTTGAATAAAATGAACAACTTTTTAATTTTACAGCTTATAGATCAAACTATGCAAGTTCAAGTTGTTATAGGCTAAAACGATATTAGCGAAAACGATGAATCAAACCCATAACCTAATTTTTGGCTTCAGATTTGAAAATCTCATGAAATTTCACCTGCTTTGTGTAACATCATAGATCTGATGTTTGATAGCCATAAGAAGGGGCTTTTGAGGATCAGAGCCATCGTACTGCTTAAGCTCCTCCTCAGTGATCTCACCGACCTGAACAGGCTGAGGAATCGGTGGCTCCTCTGCAGCGGAGGATCTAACTCCCTGATGTCGGCGAACATCATCGAAAGGTGAGGCGAACCAGCCTGAGACGACTTGGTAAATCGCGAAGGCGAGAGCGAGGGCGGTGAAGAAGACTACTGGAGAGAGACCAGTGTAAGCATGGATTGCTTCTTTGAGAGTCTCCCATAGTTGTAGCGCCATGGTCGAAGAAAAAGAAGATCAGTGCTGAAAAGGTTTTCTCACTTTGGTCTTTGTAAAGTCAGATCTTTTCGGCAAAAGAGAGAGAATGTGGTTGGGTCGTGACGCTTTGTTGCTTCGTTGATCACTATGGATTATTTTTTTCCCTGGTTTAAAAGTAAATCAAATACAGCTAAAAACACCGTACAGGTTTTTAAAAACAAATTTTAGGCTTTTAGGGAATAATCTTTGTTTTTACTTAAAAATAAATAAAATTGTACCGACAAACCTACAATTTGTAAGGTAGAATACATACATTTTATCAAAAGATAGATTTCAAATTATTTTCTAGTTTATATTTGATATTAGTGTTACCTATATATTACCGTTAAAATCTAAATCTACATAATAAATATTTTTGATAAATAATTTTTAAAAATTATATTTAATTATCATATAATTTTAATCGTTCCAACAGAGAGTAAATAATTTTATAAGAAATTTTTATGTTTTCATTTGGTGCAACTGAATATTTTATGTTTAAATGAATGGTGTTGACTATAAAATTAGATGAAAAAAAATAAAATAAAAAACACTAAAAAGTAGGTTTTATGACATTGAATATTAAAAAAAAATTAGGATTGTATTATATCGTTTTGGTGCGAATTTGTTTTTGTCCCTAAATAAAAAAGATAGGATTACTAGAATGATCCATAATTGGTTTAATTGCTAGATTGTCTTAATTAAAATGTGGTTTAATTGAATTTTACCAAAAGTTTGAAGCCTGAAAACCCTTTTCTAAGAAGTTAATCTAATTATTTTTTAAAAAAGATGGATTAATCTAGGTAAATTTCACAATAAAAATGGCATTTTCTAAGAAAATTTATAAATAGTAGAGTCAGTGAAAAGATAAATTAAAGTTTAAAAACAAAATAAATATGTAAAAGAATCATGATTCTTCTGTCAATGTATAATGGAGAACAGAAAATCTCTCCGGTTGGATTGGTACAGAGCACTTGAATGTTGCCACCTATTTTTCTTGTTGTCTGATCCACCCAATCTACAAACCAATCTCTAAATATTTAGAACAAAAAAATTATCCTATAAAAAAAATAAAAACAATTATTTTGAAAGTTCTTAGTTACAAAAGAAAATAAGAAAAACTAGAAATAAAGAATATCTAGCCGAATATTTGTCTATCTATAAGATTTTTTTTTTCTAAATTGGCATTTTTTTTCAAAACTGCCTCTATTAGTAGTATAATATCATTTAAAAAAAATAAACCAGAAAACATGTTGATAGACAAGTATGAAAAATATTTAAATTTTTTTTTTTTGGTTTTAAGCAGTTTTAATTTAATGAAATTTGTTCTAAAAAGTTTATAATATGTTTTCTAATATTTAAATTACGTATTCTATCACTTGTACATGTTCTGAAAACATTATATTATGTATTCTATCACTTGTACATGTTCTACAAATTTTAGAATAAAAATTTAGAATACATATTCTAAACATTTTAGAATTCAACTTCTATGAAATTTGGAATATATATATTATACCACTTATTCAGAAAAAATTAGAATATGTATTCTACGGATTGCTCATATTCTATAAAATTTAGAATGTGTATTTAGTAAGATTAGAATACACATTATGATTTAAAAAAAAATTTGTTAGAAATAGAAATTGAATCTAAAAATAAGAAAACTGAATATTTTGACTTTTTTGAAATTCTCGATTATATACATAAAATTAAATATATTTTTATTTTATTTTTGTTTTGAAAATATTAACCCTAGAATTTATATGATTTTTCGATTTATAATTTTAGTTTTTTTCACTACAAAATCTTTCAACACTTTCTTCTTCCTTTTAGTTTCACGCTTTCTTCTTCCTTTTAGTTTCACGCTTTCTTATTTCTCTTCTTTCTATGATTTATTATTAGTTTTCTTGATTATGCTTCATATCTACGTAATGTGTGGTGTATGAAGATTGTTTGAGAGCAAGGAGTGGAGATTGATTGTTGAAGGGTAAAAACGTGGGAGATAACTTAATTTGCTATAACAACTACATCTCTTGAAGAATTGAAAGTGATTGTTTTAGAAGACTATGGAATAGAAGATAGTATGGTTGATGTGGAATTTAGTTGTTTACCCATAGATTTTAGTGTTGAGTTTCCTCCTATTGTTATGATGAATGATAGACAAGTGAAAACCTTTCTTGCGTGTTTAAAAAGGAAAAATATGATACCGTGTGTGACGTTCTAAGATAGATTTGATGATCGTAGGAGTAGAGTCAGTTTTGATTTGAATAAAGAGCCACACGAATCAAGTGATGTAGACAATGATGCTAAGGAGCCACACAATTCAGCAGATGGCGATGATACTACTAAGAGGCCACATGATTCAACAGATGGAGACGATGATAGTAAGGAGGCACACGATTCAGCAGTATTTGTGGATAAATCGAAAGATAAAATCATCTAAAGATGGTGATGGTGTCGTATATACGGTGGTAGATTCGATGGTTGTTAAGGGGCAATATTTCACAAATAAGGAAACTTTATATGAAACTATGGAAATGTATGCGATGAAGTATAATTGCGACTACAGAGTTACAAAATCTGATACGGTTATTTGGTGTATACGCTGCAGAGATAGTGTTTGCAAGTGGAGTCTTTGTGCTAAGTGTTTAGAGGGGTATACTTTTTTCAAAGTCAATAAGTATGTGGGTAACCAACCATACATGTGTTACTTCAAAGAAAAAAAAATTATGTAGGACACCTTTAGCAAGAACAATTACACTTCTCATTATACATAATTATGAGGGTATGAAGGAAGGACATAAACCGAATGATATCATTAATATTATTCGTACATAGTGTGGATGCGAACTAATTTATTCCCAGCTTGGGAGTCTCATGAGTATGCAGTTAACAAAGTTAGAGGAATTTCAAAGAAAATTTATGGTAAGATACCAAAATACTTGTTCATTCTACAAGAAGCGAATTCTTGTACGTATACAAATTATGAAATTGATTGCAATGGGAGGTTCAAATATCTATTTATTTGTTTTAGTCAATCAATAAGAGGGTTTCACAAGATAATTCGGAAAGTGATTGTAGTTGACGGAACATTTTTGAAGAGCATATACAAAGGAGTTCTACTAGTTGCTACAACCGAAGATGGCAACTCTAATTTATATCCAATCGCATTTGGAATTGCTGATTCTGAGAATGATTATTCGTGGGAGTGTTTTTTAAGGCAACTTCGTATTGTTGTACCGGATGATGAAGGTTTAGCATTTGTGTCTGATAAACATTTGTCTATTGGCAAATCAATTCGGAAAATTTCCTACTGGCTAGACATGGTATTTGCATCCACCACTTGATTGGTAATGTGGTAACATATTACAAGAAAACTTTGTGGCTGGTTTGGTCGCTAAAGCTTCAAAAGCGTATAGAGTTTCTGAATTTGAGGGATTATTCACGCAAATTTTCAACATCAATCATGCGATTGGAGGTTATCTAGAGGAAGCTGATGTGGCAGCGTGGGCTCGACGTCATTTCCATGGATACATATACGACATTAACACCAACAATCCTGCAAAATCGATCAGTTTAGCTTTGAAATCACCTAGAGAGTTTCCAATAACTCCTTTATTAGACAACATCAGAGAAATGTTAACAAGATGATTTTATGAACATAGATTATGAAGTGCAAAACAGAAATATCCTTTAACTATTAAGGTGGAGAAAAAAATTTCTACAAAAATAGAGAAAGGTAAAATTTTTAAAACCTGTCCGATTAGCATATACAGATTACATGTTAAAGGTGACATAGTAGACTACGTTTTTTTACTTAGAAAGAAGAACTTGTTCATGTGGGGAGTTCGAGATGGAAAAAATTCTTTACAGACACGCCATTAAATCAGCTTTTCATATAGGAAAATATCTATATCCATACGCCAATGATCTGTATACCACTATCGCATGAAGATCGCTATACAAGGATCCTATTAATTCAGTAAGTGTTTGGAAGAAGAATGACATGTTCCAGAACATGTTAAAGATGCAAAAAATTTACCATCTGAAACAAAAAGACGCCTTGGTAGACAAAAAACCAAAAACATGAAACAGTTGAAGACAAGATAAGATCGTCACAAGGAACACAAATATCAAAGAGATATAGGTGTAGCCATTGTCGTAAAGGACACAACAAAACGACGTATGAAATAATGGTTAGTTCAAATTTTGTTTTGTTTAAGTTCTTTTTTCACTTTAATCTAATCATTGTGGTTTCTCAACCGGTTAAGATTTTCTGTGCACTTCTCCATGACTAAATTCCAAGTCTTCCATTCACAAAAAACATTCAAAAACTATGCAAAATACTATACAACATAGGACTCTAAAATGCAAGATAATGCAATAATCTAAACTAAAAAGTATAAAAATATCCTAAATGATGTAATATAGCGAGAAAACGGTTTAAAATAAAGATTGTAAACATGTAAAAACAATGATATCAGCAGGTCATAACTTAACTCTTTATATAATCAAAGATAAAGGCTGCACTAGTGCAGAGTATATACGTGGCTGTGCTTTAGTCCTGAAACAGCCAACACACAAAATCAAATAACATAAGTTTTAACAGAAATATATATATATATATATATATCATCTAGCAATTTCTACCTATGGCAGGCCATATAGCACCAAACACTGCACGTGAATGGAAACTTATCTTTGTCTCTGTAAAATTGTGAATATGCACACGTTTTGGACCAAAATTAAAAATAACGTGCAAATCAATAACATTGCAAGCCCATTATAAAGATTCACCATGCAGAGCAAGTAAGGGTAAACTATGGAAATAAATAAAAAAAACGTGCAATAGCAGCATCTCACACTTTATAAAATTGCTAAGTAGTTTTTTTTTGGTGCTCACTCCACTGAAGGAAAAGCAGTTCCAACTTCTTTTGTTCTGCTTTAGCAGCAACACGAGCTCGAAGAGTCTGATTGATTACAGATAGCACTACTGACCAGGGAGTGATTAAATATGGTTCAACATTCTTAGGGTAGGCTGAAAAAATATCTATAGAACAACATTAGAACTTGGAGCAATGTTCAGGAACTGGAAACGTTTTGTTTCTACCACCAATGAAGATATAATCTTTCTCCAAACCATAATTCTTACAATAAAGGCGTTGGTTCATTTCAAATCATAGCTTTGGGATATAACTGTGAATGGGAGAATCATTATTTTAACAGAGCATATAAAATAAGGTAACAATTAAGAAAGATATGTAAACAAATTAAAATCCAAGTCAAAGATGAAAAACAAAACTTATAATCTTATATAAAAAGTATGGTGTTTTATGCACACAGAAGAACTGTAGAGGAACCAAGTCATTTCTTGCGAGCCAAAGCTGCAGCGATTCCACCAGCTACGGGGCCAACGGCTGTAGCCGTGATGCCTATCCCAATAACACCATCTGCAATAAGGACCAACAAAGTTTTAGATCAGATCATTGTTCAGATTAGTGAAAAGGGATTGAAAATGCCTGCTCTTTGAGTATTCCCCAGTTCGGAAATATCCAACAGAAAATAAAGAAAATAACTCTGACATTTGCTCTTCTCTTTCAGAGACCTACTAGTCCCTGTTGCCTTTGGAGATCATGTTGGTTTTGAGTCACTGTTAGTGTCCCATCACCTTAGTGGAAAGATAAAAAAAAAAAACAAAGTAAGATAAGAGATGATAAAACAATCGCTATAGAATCGTAGAAAAATATGTCTTACGTAGAGGAACTAGTTACCGTAGACACTCAATCCGTAGGAGAGTGAAGCTGTCGGAGAAACTGAACGTTACTGATTAATCCAAGATCTGAAAGTGAAGCCGCCAGAGGTTGAAAGCGGAAGAGGAGCCGACGATTTGGGGAAAACCAAAAAGAAGAGAGGCTTTTTCTCCCGATTTGGTTCTGAATAAAAAAGGAAACGATCTATTTTCACATAAACTTTTGCATATATAAAAATATCCACATAAATTTAAAATTTCGTTCTAAATTTATATAAAATAAAAGTTAAAAATTTTAATACACACAAACTGAACTAAAAGTTCAAAATTCTAAATCTACAAAAATTCAAACTTCGAATCATAATTACACATAATTCGTGGTTTTGATTAACCATAAACCTATGAAGCAAAACACTTAAACTATAAACCATTTTTCTAACCGATTTCAACCCGAACTATTATCTATTTCGACCTGATTTTCACTTAACCATACCAAATTCATAAAATTCTCAAACCTATTAACCCTAGACACCTATAAACATCAAATTCGAGCTAAGAAGTGTGAGCTGAAGTTGAGTTGAGTTGTAGCGATCAAGACGCTAACAACAATCATTTCATTAGCTGCAATTCAAGTCTTCTTCATCTCCACAAAATAGCAATTGCTAATGAAACAAAAAATTTCCTCACAAACCCATCAATCATAGCAGTCCAAGAAATAACGTCCTTATATTCAGCTCCATCAAAAATTCGATATCCATAATCAAACAACCCACAATTAGAATAACCCAAAATCAATAAATTTCTCACAAAAGATCTGATTCCAATCAAAATTTCACTATATGAGCATGAAACTGAAATGGATTCGTTTCTCTCAGTTTGAAAACCGCCTTGAGAAGCAAAGGAAACGTGTGGCGGCTCGGGACAACACCGTTTCGTCGCTCTGGAGGACTCCTTGGTTGTGCAGGCGGCGGATCCATGCCAATGGAGTCTTCGTTCGACAAGATTGAGCCCTTGAATCGACCGGATTGAGTCTCGAGAGCGGCGACATAACTCTTCCTTCGATTGCACTAAGTGTTTGAGAGAGAAATTGTTGATTTCAGTGATTATGAATCGAAATTGAAGAGTTTATTAGAAACTATCTCATATAAAATTGAAGAGTTTTTTTGTCACTAAATAAAAAAGAAGAAGACCGATGAAGAAGAGACTGAGGAAGAAGAAGACAATTTGTTTTTTTTTTTTAAATTGAATATCAGTTGGGTTTAGAATCGGTTAATTGTTTTCTAGTTACGATTAAACCAATGTTAACCAAGAGTTATGGGTAATTAAGATTCAAATTTTGAATTTGTGTGAATTTAGGATTCGAATTTTTAGTTTGTGTATATCAAAAGATTTTACTTTCATTTAATGTGGATTTATGACTATACCTTAAATTTGTGTGGATCTGATTGTATAGCCCATAGTTTGTGTGGAAATAGATCGTTCCTCCAATAAAAACAGATCAAAGTTTCAAATACACCTCAACTTAAAAAAAGAGCTGAGATATGCCTCTCTAAAACTATTTTCATTTTTATTGTTTTTAAATAATAATGACAAAATTATGATTTTACCCTAAATAAAATCTGATTATCGGCTAAATCGATATAACTGGTACAATTAATACAACTTGATACAACTATTTGATTATCGGACAAATGACCTTATATAATTTGACCAAAAACTGAGATACAAATGAGTACAACTTTGTACAACTATTTGAAAAATGTAAGTACATATAGTTTAATTGTAAATGATACCAAAATAAACCCGATATCTCAAATGGTAAATACCCCTTTTCTATATGTTTAGGGTTTGAGTATCATCTTCATATTAGTACAACTGGATATTATATGGTACAACTATATTCTAATTTTTCTTTTAAAATAAATTGAAAGATATTAGAGAAATGTGTTTACTTTAAAATTATGAAAACTATAAAGTAAATAATATATCTAATAGAAATTTTAAAACGAAATATTAAATAAAATAAATTATATATCTAAATTACAAAAATCTATAATTGACTTTCCATGAAAAATCGGTAGTTTCAATCCCAATATTTAGAATAATAACAAAGATTAAGGATGGGGAAAAAATGAATCCGAACATCAGATCCGAACCCGACTTGAAAAGTTATACCGAAAACTGAATCCAAACCCATCAAATTATTTTATTGGAGTGTGTGTAGTTGTTTCCGCGGATATCGGGTAAAATCTAAACCGAATCCGATATCCTAATGGGTATTTTTCTATGGGTAGTTATGTGTTTTCAGGTTTTCGGATATCCAAAAAATCCTATAAATCTAAGTTTTATACATACACAAACCCGATCCGAATTAGAACTGAAAAACCTAAAAAAACCCAAACCCTCTGAATTCGAACCCAAACCCGATTGAAATCCGATTTTTTTGCGTTTTTATAAGATTTTAAATTTGAAACCGGAATCTACCTGAATCCGATACTACCCGAACCATACATAATCTAAAATTTTACAATTATTCTATTGAAATATAAATACGTAAATCCGTTAACCCGAACTCGAATCCAAAACCCGAATATCTACCTTAGCAAAGATGTTCCTCAAAAACAATATCACCAAAAAATAGATCTGTGTAATTATATTTTTTTACCAAAACATAACTGGCATTTTATCTACAAAGTAAAGTTGGGTTACTGACAATAAAAAAGGGAATTTAACAGTATATTGAGAAAAAATAGGAAATGAGCCAATTTAGCAATATAGAAGAAGAAGAGAGAAAATAGTCGGCGTTGGGCCAGAAGACTCGCGTGCTAGTGCTGGACTCAGTTTCATCAGCCTCTCAAATCACCATGGAACCTCCGCTACTACACGTGTAAACTCAAATTAAACCTATTTTTCTTATCACCTCAGTGGAGACAAACCCAAAATCACAATCAGATATAAATAAAAGCTTCTTTTTTTATATTCCGACGGTCTTCATTTTCCGAATCCGACCACTCTTGATGTTGCTTTCCAGTGAATTCTCGATGGGTTTTGGCGGTTTGAGTTGAGAAAGCGTTCTGGGTTTTTTTTTGGTAACCCGGAGGTGAGTTTTCAGGCGAGAAGAAATGAATGGAGAAAGGATCTCTGAGAGGAAAGTGGAAATCAGAGTTAGGAAGAATGGGAGAAAGGATAAGGTGATTATGAGTTTAAACCCTATATTCCTTAATTTGTCATTAATCTCTCTGAGATTGTCTTTTGCATGTTTTGGTTCTTTGCTACTGAATCATTGGTGGAAACTGTAGTATCTTAATTGAAGTGTCAATTTCTTTGATTCTCTGTATGATTTTGTAATAATGGCAAAAAGGTGAAATCTTTTGTGTCGTTTTAGTGATTTTCTCTTGCATGCAGTGCTTAGCTTTTTGGGGGAAAGATACACACAAGATCAAAGCTTTGTTATGAAGCTACATTTTTTACCCCATTAGTTGTACTTGTAGTTCTGTGGCTTTGAAAAATGGTCTTATTACTTATGAATTGATTGGAGATGGTAATTTCTAAAGTTGTTTTGAGCATGTGAAGATTTGTCTCTTACTAGCTGCTTACTCTGCTGAGATGGTTAGAGTAATGGATTTTGTGAAAATGGGTTTGGTTTAGAAAGTAGACGTACACATCATCTTCGAGAGAAAACTGTAGAACCTGTAAGTTGTACGATCTTTTATCTCTCGCTTATGCAGTGGGAAGTTTTGAGAAGAATCTCATTCATATTGTGAAAGGTCTGGTATTAGATTGTTTCACTGGAAAGTTCATAAGCACAGAATATCTGAGAGTTTTGTGTTGTTTATATGTTTGGATACAATGGAATTTTGTTTTTTGTGATCACTCAGTTTTGACATTAATACACTTCTTAGAAAAGAAAAACTCTTTATGTTTAAGTGATACAGGTTACAGTTGAGAAATCTGCAGCTGAAGGCTTACCTGAAGGATGGATCAAGAAGCTTGAAATAACAAACAGATCAGGCCGTAAAGACAGAAGAGATCCAGTTTGTACCCTCTACTATTGTTCAACCTTTCTCATCTTTGTTCTCAAAAGAATATTTTGTGTCTTTTGAGCTTAATTCTTGGAAATGCATATGTTTTTATTTTTGTTTGCAGTTCTTCATTGACCCTAAAAGTGAGTATATCTTTCAATCCTTTAAAGACGCATCACGATATGTTGAGACTGGCAAAATTGGAAATTATGCACGCAAATTGAAGGAAAGTGATATCGAAGATAATGATTCCAGAAATGAGAAGACCGTTGTGAGTTTCTTTACCTTTTTTTATTGTTAGTTAAGTGGAATGATCTATAGCTGGATGGTTTTTATTTAAATTTTCTCTGTACGATTCTAGCTTTATCTGGAGTATGTGGAAAAGAGATCTGGAGATCCTATTGAAAAGCAGCCCATAGCGAAACGAGTTACTAGGAGCCAATCTAAAGCCAGTAAAAATGAGGAAGACGTAGATTTAAAAAGAAAAAACCCGTTTTCACCGAATGCAAAATCAGAAGAAGGTAAGTTAGATACCAGGGCTTAATTTTCCACCTGAATGTTGGCTGAGATAACATAAGTAACAAAAGTATTGAGTATGCCAAATATTTTCGATGTTGTTTGTATTTGTAGATACTGTAAAATCCAGATTGAGGAGTGCAAGTTCACAAGTCCCAGGGAAGGAGTCTGTTATGAAGGAGGAAGCAGTACAACACAATTCTACTGGAAAACGGATCAAGAGGAGTGAAGCTAAAGTGAAGAAGAATGAGCTAAGTAATAGTGTACCCCGCCGAGCATCAAAACGATTAGCTGGTATTGAGCTTGAACTGAAGACAAGAACCAAACCTCAACGAATAGTACCTCCTGATGATGAACCGACGCCTGAGCTTAAGACAAGAACCGAAGCTCAACGAATAGTACCTCCTGTGGATGTCACAGCTGGAAAATGCAAGCAACTTGTGAATCCTGTTGCTACCAGCGGATTGAAGAAGACGGATATATCCCTCAACAAGGAAGTAGCCAAAAGCTATTATGAGCATTCCTCTCAGAAACCAAATGCCGCTGCTGCTGCTACAAGTAACAATCGTGTGAGTGCAGAAATGGCAATGGGAATAGAAACAATCGGTAAACCAGTAGGCAGAAGTCCTTATATAGACAAGAAGAAAATAAAAACGCCAGTGTTGATATCCGAAGTGGAACTGAATCCAGTTTTTCATCTTGATGGTTACAAGAAGAAGGAAGAAATGTCGCCGGTGTCACTGTTGTCTAACCAAACTTCTGCAACAAAGTGTGAGAAGACAACAGCAGGCAAAAGAATGAGAAAGTCGAGTCCGAAGGCTAAAGTTACCAGTGCAAAAGCAACTGAGATCTCTCCTTTGGGATCATCAGATAAAGGCAAACATCCGCATCCTGCTGACCGTGGTAGTGCCATTCAAAGTAAAAATAACTTAGGCAACGAGTTATCTAAACCGTCTGTTGTTAGCGGCGCATGCTCAGAAGTGATGGAGAAGAATATCAACAGCTTTTCCTCTGCATTTGACCCGACTCTTGCAGATCTTTGGAAAGATCCTTGCATCGCCTTTGCTATCCAAACACTAACCGGAGAATCTCTGCGTCTTCCCAGCACTCAAGCAATATCTTCTGATCCCAAGAACAATAACGCCAAGCAGAAAGGACTCTCTTTTTTCCCAGAGACGCCGGGAAATGTTAACCTGGAATTACCAGTTGCAGATATCTGGAATGACCCGTGTATAGACTTTGCTATAAAAACCTTGACGGGCGCAATCCCTATCGGGAGAGATGAACCAGATGCTAAATCAAAGTCCGAGGGGATGACGCTTACTACCGCAGCGACACAAGAACCGGAAGGTAGGCAAACCAACTGTGATTATTTGGTTCATCAACAATGTAACATGAAGAAGATCAAGACAGTTGGTAAATCTGGAGATCTAAGGTTTACACAATCTTTCTCTAAGAACTAACAATAACAAAAATAAAACCTAGTGTTTTCAGGTGTTTTAGGGGTTTTTGATAACGCCATGGGTACTATAATGTAAGATTCCATGTGCAATGCCTTAGCTTTTTGTTTGGGCCATGTTCTGTAAATACATATGTATTAGTATTGTGTATCGACAGAACCTGGAAATTCATAAAAACTCTTAACCAAGCAATGGATCTTGTTTCTTCTTTTGTAACAATGGATGCTTCCTTCTTCGTTTCTTTTTAAAGATTGCTTTTGTAAGTTTACGAGTATGTCAAATTTGTGCCTTCGATTTAGCAGATGATGGTGGCGTCATCTAAAACGAAAAAGCCCGCGAAAAATCTCGTAGTTTCGCCAATATTGTTTCTCCGTATCATATATAAAAAGTAATAAATAGAATACGAAGAAGATGGAGATTCGAGTGAAGTGTAGATGTGGAGAAGATGATTGTAGCGAGTGGACAATCGTAGAGCTTCAAGGAGTTGTTGAGACTCAAGCTTCGTTCCAAAGTTCCATTCACAATCTCGAGATCGGTCGTCTCTGCCATACCGATTCCTCCCAGGTTTTGATTTTCTTCCTTTTTTAATTCAATTTCTCCAATTGGAACTGTAATCGCCGGAGATTGAGGATCTTGTCGACAGTTGATGATTTGTTGTTCAAACCGGCGCAGGGAATCTACACATTCACGGTGGGTTACTATGAACTCACAGGCTCTAAAGAAGCCATTACTGGTTTTGAAGAAGCTTCAATTGGATGAAGTATCCGGGAAAGCAACGGAACTAGAAGATGTCGGGATTATACGAACAAAGATCTTGTTTAAGACCAGACCTAAGCCTCTCATTTCCGGTACAAGCTCTCTTCTCTCTTCTGTTCTTGATTGCTTCCTGAAACTTTTAGCCTTGACTTTGGTCTGATCAGTTCTTTTTTGTTTCAGGAACAAATTAGGCTGCAAAGTGATACCTCTCGATTGCTTCACATTTCCTGTCTTAAAAGCTACAGAAAAGCGATAACTATGTAGTGTCTCACTCTCTTGTTCTTTCTTTTCAATGAGTTTAAACTCAAGAAACGTGATTACATCATTGGTTTGCAGTACAAAGAGGGGAAACTAAATGCAATCGTGACTTCAATCTCAATGGAATTATAACATTAATAAGTATTAAAAAGGAGGTAATAAGGAGATTACTAGTCCTACTCATCATGTGATTTTGATGCTAACCCAAAACAATGCAACATTCTGGTCTGTTTTATCTACAACAGTTGGTTCAGGAATTGAGTTTGCGAGTCCTTTTCGTGTCTAGGAAGTTGGCACGGGAGTGTACCCTGCACGGGCTCTTAATATTTCGGTTCTTTTGCTTCTCTCCATCACTCCGACCAGCCATTCTATACTTTCTTTGATTCCTCGCCTGCTCTCAACAAAAACATACATTTATTATTTCTTGCTCCAAGTGTTTCTATTGGGTTATAAGATTCCTGTGTGTAGCCAATGTTATATTTCACTTACCCATCATACCCAGAAACTGCTTCAAACATGTACACCCTTTCGTCCAATTTCTTTAGATCCAGGTATCGGTCCAGTTCCTCAGCTGATACAGCATTTTGGAGATCCTGCTCATCGGTTACAGATCATTAACAACATATCTTTGGAGAATTTTAAGCTAACAAAATGAGGCAATGCAACTTCCTACTTGCTTGTTTGCCAAAATCAAAAGAGGGGCTCCTTGCAAATCTTCATGTCGCAGGGCTTTTTCTGGTGAAGGCAATTAATATTTTAGCTTTAGCTTTATAATGCTGTATTTGAAGTCAACTTGTGTGCGCACCCACTTACCTAGAGCAGATTTTGAATCTTCAAAGCGGGTTGGGCAAGCGGCATCGATCAAATATATCAATGCATGTGCTTCTTCATAATACTTTTCCCAAATTGACCGTAAACCAGGCTGCCATAAAGTGGAAAAGGCACAGTTATTTGATTAGAAAGACTGGCCCTTTTTCACAATCAGGGTTGGAAATCAAAACAAACAATAGTTTTCAACAGGAAGATACAATCTATATTGCAAGAAAGGCTCAAACGCATAATCAAACGATTAAGTAGGAACATAGGATTAGGTACAAAGAAGAGAGATCAATTGTAGCACTTAAGTCATTTTCAGCTTACCTGACCTCCGAGGTCCCAAAACACAATTTTAGCATTGGAGACTTCAATACGACCAATATTAAGCCCAACAGTAGGAACAATTCGATCATGAGGAAGACCTTCCGAGATTGAGTATATCGTCTTCAATTTCTCCAAAAACGTCTATGACATTCGAGTATGGGCAAGTACATTAGAGGTGAATCCAGGCTCAAGTTACAAATGGAGAAGATAACTTAGATAAGAAGAAAACATTACCGTCTTCCCAGCTTTGTCGATACCAAGAATGAGCACATGGAACTCAGTCTTGCTGAACATGTAACTCCATAGTCCAGACATAAGAGAAAACATCACTGCCTCCTGCTTTAACTTGTTTAATTACTTTGACCTTCCCTTCCCTTTCACATGAATAATTTATCAGCATCATTCTCGAATGTCCAAGAAAATGAGAACATAACTTGGCTTCCTTACCGTAATTCAGTAAGCATAACAGAAGAATCAACATGGAAATCATAAGACAGAACCGGATCTACTTCAGAGTTTCAGAGAACACACAATGCAATATCATATCATATCTACCCAAGTCCTAATACGTCCTCTAAGAACAAGTATTGTTTTTGAAACCAAAAATACCAAGAGACATCAAATCACACAATTCAAAACTCATTTCAACCACGAAGGGTTCCAATTTCCAACATCAAAGCACCCAAAAGTTTAGATCTTGAAGTGGCTAATGGGTCAAAGAAAAAACCCATGAATCACTAAGACCTAAGACCCATTAGCATTGCACATCAGGAAGATCAAAATAGCCTAGTGAGCGAAGAGCTAGATCAATACAAACTTCCGAAACATGATAAAATCAGCAAAAACATTATTTTTTTCTCCCGTCGATCGAGAAACAAGAAAACAAGAAAACAAGATTCCCAGAAATACCTTAAGTGTTCTGAAGATCTCGCGAAGGACTAAAGAAAGATCGACACCCTCGTCTTGCACTCAACTGCTGATCTTCGATTCGATCAAAAAAAAAACTTCTAAAGCTCAATTCCGAAACTATCCTTACTCAGCCTTCACGCATTTGATCCCGCCACGTGTCGTTATAAAAATCGAACGGGGGTTTCGTACTCCACGTAGCGAAATCTGTATGCTGCTGTTGTCAAAGTCAAACAAACGGACGGCTTCTCTTGCATCTCTTTCATTGACCGCCTTACGGCTTCGTTACGTTGGGGAGGGTTAGTAAATTCGAGATTCGCAAAAGCACAGTTACAAGGAGGAAAAACAAAAAAAACTTGCGATCGAAAGACAAAAAGTTGCTGGAGATTGAAGATGACCGATCCAAAGAGGTAACTTAATTTCTTGTTTCGATGGTTTTCTCTTAGTTGGAATTGGTAACGAGGTCTCAGATTATCTCTCATTGATTTTAATTGCCAAACATAGTCTAGGGTTTCTTACAGTGTCTTTCGAGATATGTTCTTGTTTGTGGTTTCCTCGAGTTCCGATTGATAATCTGGGTCAAGGAGTGAGGAACGTGATAAGCTTCTAATACCAATTGGTCCTTTGAGTTGAACCATTTTGATTAAAACCATTACTGATCATTTATGAGATGTTTGCTTTGTGTTATGTCAGATACTTTAGCTCAATGATCCTCACAGAGATAATGGTTTTAGGTTTCGGATGATTTGATGACTGCGTCTTTGTTCTCATCCACGCTCAAATGATAGAGTAGATTCCGTAATTCGGCTTGATAATCGCCTTGGTGAATCGAGGTCCTGTATTTAGTGATGTGAGCTACTTCATTGTCTTTAAAGGTTTATGATTTGAATTTTCACTTCAACCGGTGTGTATTTTTTTTGGAGAAGTTGGTAGATTGGATTGTTTTTGCTGGATTAGCCTGAAAGAGAATATAAACATGAAGTATGTTTCTTCTTCTCAGAATTTTCTTTCGCTTGTGTCTTTAGTTATCATCTATTAGAGTTGAGCATGCTTTCTGTATCAGAACGGTACCTTGCATGTGTTTAAATATGAAGTTTTAAGCTTTCTATGGCGCTACATAAAGGAAGCATAAAACATATTTTTCTCTACTACCCCCATTGTAAAGGAAATGGAAGAGGGGAGGTCTTATTGCGTTAATGTTCATGGATTTTCATATTCCAGCTCTATTGTTAGCTATAAGATTCTGGGAACTTTATTGTCTTTAGTTTAAGCCTCAGATATCGAATAGAGAAATGACCTTTGTATAATGTAGTATAGTTTCTCATGGGACTAGTCTCTCACTCTTGTGCAACATTAAGGATGTTTATATTTTATGGCAGGGGGCGTGTACAATGGGATGAAGCCAATATAGTGGAAATCGAATCTAACAAACCTGTAAGGCAGAAGATTACTGAACCAAAGACACCGTATCACCCTATGATTGATGAGGATGGTTTGTCTGTTTCTCTTTATTTGGTTTCTATTTGTATATATGCATAGAACTTCTGATTACACAGATACATGCTTATGACATTTTTACAATTTTTTTGATGCATACTTGTCATCATCTAAACATATATAAAAAAAAAGAATGCATGTCAGAAAGTGAAAATGATTTGCTTATTAAGGTTGTATTCAACTAGGATGTTGAACTACTAATACTGTTTTCGGTGTAAATCTTGTACCTGCTATTGGTTGGTTGATTTGAAAATATGTCATTCTATATGGAAGATTATCTTGAGCTAGTTTTGGTATTTTATAACCCGTGAAAAACAATTTAAACATACCTTTTTCTTTTGGTGTTTCCTGGTTGATTGTACCAGGTTCTATATCTCCTAGAGGAAGCGCGTTTGATGAATGTGTTGATGAAATGCAACGAGCCGAAGAATTGAGGGATGTTCTGAATGATGCAGCAGCTTCTTCCAGTAGAAATACTAGCCAAGGTTCTGGTGATGGTGGATGGAGCTCGTCTGAGGAAGAAAAAGCAGATCCAATGGATCAAGATGAAGGTGGTCCTACTCAAAACCAAAAAAATATACTTACCATGTTTAGTTCTTTGTTAGATCATCTCCATATGTTTCTGTTTTTCAGATTCTGAAAGTGGGAAAAATGCACGTTTCAACGAACACAGAAGAGCACATTACGATGAGTTTCGGAAGGTGAAGGAACTGAGATCCTCAGGGTCGTTCTATGAGGAAGAAGAGGAAGAGGATGATGATGCAAAAGGCAGTAAATCACACAATAAAGTCGTAAACAAAGAGTTAGATGCAGCCACAACAGTATTGAAGAAGTCATCTTCTTCTTCAAGTTGATGATATGAACCTTTGTTCAATCATATGGGTACTCCGGTCCAGGTTTTACAGAGCTATCTATCTCAACTTGAAATTATGAAAAACGCATCAATATTCTGAAATTATGAAAAAACCATCAATCTCCTGAAATTATGTTATTGTCTCTTATGGCATTTTGATGCAATTTATTACAATAACTTTTGTTCTTCCATGATCTTACATTATAGTCCAAAATTTAACATTCTTGTTTTTGTGTGGTAGGTTGATAATCTGTGTATAACAAAAACCGAACTCGAACTGAATTTTATTACAACACTAATGGTATAAACAATTTATACCGAATGATTTTAATCGAATTTGAATTTTGTGCTACCGAGTTGCATTATCACCGATAAGAACCGGAATAAACCGAATTGCAGTGTAAGTGTGGTCCAAATTATTCGGATTTGTACGTTCGTGGTGGATTATATTTGGTATAATATTTTATAATCTAAACTTATAATAATTTGGTATTTGATTTGGTTTTAGTTTAATTTATTAATATTTTAAATAATAATGGGTTCATCAGTATTTTAAAATTCGGTCTGACCTGATAGTCAGAATAGGATTGACTTTAAATAGGATTGATAATCCATATTGGCGCTCGGTATAAAATTCAAATATAATTTTTATTTGTTATTTAATTAAGTGTATTGTAAAATTGTATTGATGTTAGTATGTAATATATGTTAATAGAATATAAAAATCATTTTAGTGTTGTTCGTCATTGTCATTTCTCTTTTTGTGTTAGTCTGAATATGAAGTATATGTTAATCGAGTATGAATTTACCATAACATTCTTCTAGTTTGTGTAATTGAATTTCTCTTAAATTTTCCAAATTCGTGCTGTTTTTTTTCTATAAAGAAGGATAAATTTGTTTGTTATTAATTTTAAATGGTTTATCAAAATTTTAAAAAAACATAAAAGATAAAAGAAAGTATCTGTAAATATAAAATAGAATTAGAAATGGTAAAGTTTAGTCACTTACTCCATTGGTCTTCTATTGGTTTAGTCTTGTCTAGTCTAGGGTCTAAACCAATATACCCATGTACTCATACTTTCGGGTCTTTGTGGACATTGATCCGTTTCTTACCATCGGCAACCCTCAATCTTCTTTCTTTCTTTAGGTCATGTGTTGTGTTTTATGTGATTGTTTCTTTCTTTATGCTCTCGATCTTAATCTGAAATGAGTTGGGGAAAGAGAGAACAGAGGGGTCAAATGAATTTTTATTTCTGATTAAAAGAGAAAATTTTCTCATGGAAAAATTGGATCTAACTTTCGGAGTTATTTTGGAATTTTCGTTCTAAACTCAGAATTCATCGTAAGTTAGAGATTCTTAGAAAAGGGAGTTATTTGGATTCTTTGTGATTATCAAAAGAAGACTGAAGGATTGTTTATGTTTATTTTTCTCCTCCATTTTCTAATTTTAGATCAAAAGGGGACTTTTCGTTGTTCTCAATAGGCAATAGCTAAGCTTTCTTCTTTTGTGAAGCTTTACTGCAATTTTTTTTGTTTTGAGTTTGATACTTGATAATGGTAATTTCTAGAAAGTACCAGCAAGTTAGTGATGTGATAAGAGCGGTTTAGCTTCAGATTATTATTGATTTACAGCATTTTGCGTATTTGAAATTTCAGATTCTAATAAGGGTTTTCATTCTAATTTTAGTCAATAGTTAGAAATCTAATTTCTTTTCTTATAAATTAATGGAGGCTAAACATTTCTGTCTATATTATTTAGGTTTAAAAGATGACAAGGATGCTTGATACCAAATAATATGAAAACAATCCAATCAAATCATTTCATATTCTTAAAACTCCAAATTAAATTGCAACAATGTTACATAAAGTTGTGTAGGAAACTATCTTGTCTCTCTTTTTCTCTTTCCCACTCAGATCTTGGCTTCCATTCACACTGCAGCAATTAGTTGTTCTACCCTCCACAATAATCTTTTGATACTCTATGTAAGACTCGAGTTTCCACGATCTTCTCGTTAAATTTTTTGACTTTAGCTATATGAAGCTTGTGGCGTGTCTGAGTCTCTCTTCAATGCATCCAACAAATCAAGATCAACAATATCAAAAGGTTTATCAAGATTTGGAAAAAGGTTTGTATGATGCTAAAACTGTAGGATCAACTAAGCAAAATAATTATAATGTTCTACATACTCGTTTCCACTAAAGGTACTATGGTTTCTACACTCATTTTTGGTAAACCAACTATAGTCTCCACCATAACAAATGATAGTTTATACAAAATCAAAATTAGTTTTTCTTTAAGATACTAAATAATGCTAAATTTATAAAATGAACAAATAAATAGTTAAAGAATTGAAATGATAAGTCGTTAGAATATTTTTATTCTAGTTAGTTATTATCGAATTTAAATATTAAATTATCTAGAGGTCGACGTGCTGAGGCTTAGGTTTTCTTATCATCCAGGGGAAAAATTTTCATAATTTTTAAATACTGTAGAAACAAATCATGGAAAATGGGTAGAAGTGGACAAATTGGACAATCCAAACTAACTCCAAAAATGTGGATTTCTATAGATATGTATTTCTATAAAAATCCATTTGAATTCAAAATATATATCAAGTTGGGTTTGGGTTATTTGGATTGGTCTTTTAGATAACTAAACAACCTAAATTAAACCCACAACTATCTTACATAAATCATACTACTAAATATAAATGTAAATTCCTAAGTTAAAATTAGTAATTTTCTATTAAGTTCAAAGATATATATGTCATATATTTGTTGAGTATAAATGTCTAACATTAATTATCGTATATTAAAAATTAATGTAATAAAATTTTAAGTTCAATTTAGTAAGTTTCTATTAAATTCAAAGATATATATAAAATTACCTAATTTTAGATTTATTTTCAGTATAAATGAAAACTTAACATAAATGATATTATTATATAAAATTAATATTCGATAAATTAGTACATTGATAAATCAATAATTTTTTTTGGTCCCAAATTGATATTTTGACCCAAATATTACCTCTATAAATTATTAATTTGATAAATTAATAAATACAATATTCCCAATGTTATTAAGAGGGTTTACTGTGTTACTAAAAGTAAATGTAAAATTTCCTAACTTAAAATTAGTATTGGATCTTAGTTAGGATATGAAAACAACAATGTTGTTTTATGTGAGGATTTTACTAATTACCTTTTATTTAGAGAACTTGATATTAAATTTATGTTTTACATGTTCTTGTTATTTCGAACCAAACGAATTAGATGTATGTTAACTTTGATTATATTATTTATGATCCAAACAACTTTTAAACATGAATTAAAACCTTAAAAACTTGGTCCAAAACTAATACAGATTTACTCTGCTACAATATTTATAAACTAAAAGACCCAAATCCAAACTAAAATTTGAATAACCTGACTTAAAATATGCCCATCCCTGAAAATGTGTATTAGAAGAGGGTTTGGCCACAGACCATTTAAAAGCCCATCGGGCCTTAATACCAATTAAAAGTAAGATTCAAAATCTCAAAACCAAATCAAATCAGACTGTCCAGTATTACTTGCACCTTCCAGAGTGACGACTACTCGAGGAACAGAGTGAAAAAGAGTAAGATACAACAATGCTCGAGCTTCTTGGAACTTACAGGAATCTCATACTTCAAACTCTATTCTCACTCTTCTTAACCCTAATCCTCTCATTTCTCAGAATCCCAATCAACTTCCTCCATGGTCTCTGTACTTACATCCAACCTGAAAATCTCGGCCAAAACGACGCCGGAAATGGACTCAGACCGGCGATTCGACGTCCTTCAAGTACCGATTATCCTAAATCCAATGTTGAAGTCAGAAGAAGAAATAGATCCAAAGATAAATCCGAATTCGACGAAAACAATGCTCAGATCTTTCGAATTAAACTCGATGAAGATCATCTCAGATCTCGTATATATTTCAATGAATACAATTCGCTTTTCGTTTTATCTTTCTTAGCTGTTTCTTGCTTTCTTCTTCAGAACTACTTCGGTGTAGAGGATAGTCATGGAGTTTTAGGTAATGGATTGATGTTCCCGATTGTTCTAGGGTTTGTAGCTTTGTGTAAGGTGTTCGTTGCTTTGGGTAAGGTTTCAATTGAGAGATCTGCTTCGAAGAAATCTGAGAAGAAATTGAGTTTGATTTTTGGGGTTTTAGGGTTTGTATTTGGGATTATAATCAGTGCTGGTGTTTTCCCTAAAGGATTTGATTTCCAATTTGGTTCTGTTGATGCGTTTTTCTGCATTCTCATATCGTTTTCGATGGCTTGTATCGGTGGATTCATGTATATGCCTGCTGGGAGAAGTGCAAGGTCGTTTTGGGTTGGTACTGATCAGATTAGGAGTAATTTATCGATCATTTCTTGTGGATGGTTTGGTAGAATGATACTATATGCAAATTATATCGTATCGGTTTTCACTTCGTTGCTTTGGATTCATCCGTTGGCTGAAGTTTTAGTGAAGAGAAGTCACAATGCTGGAGGTAGTAGTAGTCACATTGGGTTGGTTGGTAATGTAGGTATGTCAAGTGATGATTTTGGAAAGTTTCGGGTTTTGTGTTTGTTGCTGTCGGGTTTGTTACAAGCTATGGCCGTTCGTCCTAACCTTCAGATGTTTCTGAACGAAGCAGTGCTCTCTTGGTATCAGAGATTACATGGAAGTAAAACTCCTGATTTGGAGTTTAGTCAAGCAAAAATGTTTCTTCATAATCACTTCTTATGCCTCGTCGCGCTGCAATTTTTGGTGCCATCGGTTCTTGTGATTCTTTTCCTCGGCTTGTCTCAGATTGACTTGAGCTCTTTTGCTGTATCTCAACTGGTATGTGGTTCTTTGCCTTGCAGCGATTTCATTGAACAAGTCGGTTTGTTGATGTCTTGGTGGGTTGTATTTGTTTGGTCGAGTTTTGCTTCAGCGAGTCTAGTCTTTTATCGTCGAGGTGTGTTATATGTTTCTTGAGAAGTCGGAATTTTTTTCTCAGCATATTTTATGTATCAGAGGAACCAGAAACACAGAACAACAAATCAGTTTTGCAAAATATAAACTTTGGTCCATTTGTTTGTTTGTTCTACTTGCTACTTGTCTCAAACTTTCCTGATCTTCTATTGTTTCCTACACTCACAAAATGTTTCGGAAAGAGAAACAAGAAATTTAGCTAAGCAGGTATACCAAGAGCGGCTCTGATCTTGTGAATGGTGCAAGCGATAAGGTTGTTAACAGTTTCAACAGATTCCACGTTGAGTTTTGCAGTCGGTAAGCTGTTCACTAAGATTTGAAACCCTATGGTCAGGAGACATCCGTTGCTTTCATGGTTCACCAAACTTCCATTCGTATCAGTTTGATCAGGCAGGGATGATGATCCATCAGGTAATATCGAGAACCCCGACGGAAGAAGCGCCACATAAGCTGAATCTCCACCGTTCATAACAACATTCATAGATGGGATATCGACAGGCGCGTAAACCACTAATGCACCAGATGTGTCATTCCATGTCTCTTGCAAGATGAGCATACCGTTCTCATTTTGATTCTTCCCCTGCAAGTTTGGCTAATTAGTAATCAAGTACAGAGATCTGTTCGCAATTTAATATACGGACACAATAGATTATAAACTCACAGCAGCACGAAGAAGAGAGACATAGCTTCCTTCGCGTTGGCCTTTTGGGACGAGAAGCATGTTTTCCATTGAAGCACCATTAGACAAAATATCCCACTGGTTTCTGCATTTACCATCGCACAGAAACTCAAAGAGTCTCTGCTGAGTCACCGGTAGCCACATCGATGTTGCAGCGCTCAGGACAACACCAACCGGCTCAAGACTCTTCCTTGTCAGTATCCTTGTGTCCTGTCCAACGTTCTCAGCTACAAGCTTCTCCCATTTGTGAATGGACGATGCAGTTATTCCCGAGTAAAAGTTGAGCTTCATACGTTGCGCCAGCTTTAGTATACTCTTGGTTCCAGCAAGTGACAAACCTATAAGAAACATTCTTGAATCATTTCTCTCTTTCAAATTTCAACATCTCAAGATTCAAATGCAGATATTAGAAAGAAAAAAAAACAGAGAGAGACCTGTTTGATCTTGAGAAGACAAAACAGTCGTGCAGCTTTCGCATTGCCTCTGTAGAGTCGTGAGCCATTTGGTTGCGCCTAACCCAACCGAAGAACTGAGCAACGGTTGGTAAAGCGAGTGGATGTGACTCTCTTCATACTCTAAATGTCCTATCCATGTCACCTGTTGAACCAAATGTGGGACATTGAGTGAATTATAGTTGTGACTAGTAATAACACATTTACTAAACAATGTTACAGAGCAGATTCATCTAATCCAAGATATAAGTAAACAAAAGAAGATATTTTTGTATAATTATATATGTAGCCTAGAACTAGCCCAGACAAGAAGCAAGCTTTTTCCTTGAAAAATGAAGCCTTTGATTTGATTTAATATTTTATCAAACGAATCTTTTAGAGGTTTATGATAAGATATACAGAAAGGCTTCAGGTTCTCAGGCTAAATTGTCGACTCATTTCACTATAAACAATTCAATAAAATCTCACACAGATCCAAGACACCAAAATTTCACACTTAGAAATTATAGAATTGAGAAGTTATTACCTTGGAGCAACCATTGCCTATGTCTTGTATGATGCAGCCTGATGGAAACTTCTTAGAGCCACCACCATAAGACTTCAAATTCTCATCTTCTCTGTTTATATCATAAGAAACATCGACGACCGCCCATAAACCATCTCCATGTTGCTTGCAATATCTAAGAAACTTCACTTGTTTGATTGGAACTAATGGAGACATCACTTGAAACTCTGCTAGCATCTGTCCCAAACAAAAGATCATTAAATTAGCAAGCAATGTGGGCAAAGTATAAAACTTTATGGTTCTTGAAAAACATACCAATTGAAGAGAACCGTTTCTTGATCCATCACTACCGTTGGATATCACTTCAATGGTTGATGCAATAGCTACAATACACTCGAACATTTCTGCCCATTTGTTCTGTACCAACCCAAAAAAAGCAAGAGATGTTTATTAGTAACTAGTGAATGAATGTGTGTATCGATAAAATAGCGGATACAAAGTATAAATGTATACAAGTTTCTCATACCGTGTCCATAAGAGTCTCAACTAGAGCCAAGCTATTGATGAGAACTAAACCAGTTTCTCTTGAACTCACAAGATGTTTACTACCCATGAAAATGCTTCTATACTCTTCATGATTCATCGATTCTTTCTCACTCTTTGAGTATTTCATCCATAAAAAATTATCCAATTCCGCTAACTTTAACAACTCATCCATAGCCTCCATGGCAAGATCCATACACATCAGAGAAGTTCCACTACTAAAGCCATGTCCTATAGGCAAATGATGTGAGCCAATCCCACCGTTTGAAGGCTGCTCAAGTGAAATAGACCCACCAATGAATCTGTTTGCTAAAGCACAAATCCTATTAAGCTCGTCCTTAAGCTTAGTATTCTCAATCCTAAGTTGTTGCTGCTCATATGAAACCTCACCAGGTATAACTGCTCCACCACAATCAATACATAGAGAACCTCTCATTGCTTCTTTAAGAAAACTGTTTTCGACTCGAAGTTTTTCATTCTCTTGTCTTAGAATCACATTCTCATGTCGCTCTAGTTGCGTCTGGTTTAAACAAAAATCATTACTTTTCTATAAAAATCAAAACTTTTTCCATCAAAATTACAACTTTACTCAATATAAGTACCTTCATTTGAGTTCTTCTGTTCTGAAACCAAAACTTGATTTGCTTACTCTCCAAAGCAAGTTTTTTTCCAAGTTCTAGCCTTTGCTTCTCATTAGGATGAGGACACTCTTTGAAGAAACTACACTCAGAAAATAGCAAACATTATATAACTCAAAAATCATTTGATAAATATGAAAAATTTATATGCTTTTAGAAACAGAAACTTCTTACGATTCGAGTTCTTGAATCTGGTAAGAAGTGTGCCTATGGTACTTTGTCATCTTCTTCTTCTTCTTCTTAGGACCTTGTTCTTGTTTATTCTCATCACCAGACATTGCATCAAAGCTATTATCACTCAGTGATCTACTCTCAAATTCATCATCTTTAAACCTCCTTAAAAAACTTGAATTCAAATCTTCTCTAGACATATCAACCTCAAAATCACCATTCATTTTCCCTTTCTGCAACAAAAAAAAAAACAGACAATAATCTTAGTTAAAGAGTGAAAAAGAACAAAAAATACAAAGCCCACCAATATATAGACACAAGAACATTACTGCAAGACTCGACATATTTGTAATTTGTGTTGTCACTGTTTTTACTATTCAAATCATACTCAAGTTTACTTAACTTGTTCTTCAAGTTTCAGACCTTTCAATCAATAGTCAAGAAAATCTTCTGATGACTAAACAAGAAAAGTTTTATCTATCGTAAGAGTGAGATCAGCAAAATGAAAGTGAAAGGTGTGTGTCTTTTGTTATATTATATGACTTGTCCTCTTTTTGGTTTAAAATTCTGTCTTTGACCTTTTTAATCCAATTTCTTCCAAGAATATTTTCGAAAGTGGGAAAAAACAAAAATGTAGCCCTAATTTTACTCGGACCAAAAAAACAAAAAAGCTTCGATTTTTGACCAAATTGGTTTCTTCTTTTGTCATTTTCTCTTAAGATTTTGACAAATTAGAAAGAAAGAAAGAAATCAACTTTTTCAAACCGAGAAAAACAAAGCCTTGAGCTAAAAGCCTAAAAGATATCTAGTTTGACTCTGCACAAATTTAAATTATTTTAATTTTTAACTATGGGTAACTGTAACATAAAGTATAAAAATAAAACTTTTGTAGATAGATAAAATCATAAAATTCGTGTTTCAAATTAAAAATTGTAAAGAGTCTTTCTTGAATTGACAGTCTAAAAAAGGATATATATTTTTAATGTTTAAAGTTAAGACAGTGAGCGCGTGGCCCGAGCTCGTAATGTCCGCCGAGCGGTTCAACCTCCACGCGGTAATAGTATTGTTAAGTCACACGCGCTTTCAGGTAGTGTGTGTGCTCTAAGGGTACTTGGTGCTTTTAATGCTGTGGCCTGTGGGATAAACAAAATCACGGACTAAGGGTAGGCATGAAATATTGTAGCCATTTCAACTACAATTATAACTTACTAGACTTATATTATACATTCATCCATGATGAAATTCGTCATACAAGAACACATTAATTTTTAGAAATTAGTAGAATTTTGAAGCCTGGTAAAATGCCATCAATGTATCAAGTTTGAAGCCTACATTTTTTATTTTATTTTATTACTCCTTTGTTTATAAATAAGTTTAGGATCAATATTTTCTTTTATATTAAATATTATTTAAGAATTTCAATGTAAATGTTTGATAAACTTTCCAGTTTATCTCTACTATTTTAATTTATTAACTAAGATCGGACTCACACGTATGTGCAAGGTTATATTTGTAAAATAAACTTATTTGATATTTAAATTTAAGATATAATTTAGTTGTAACATGTATATTTTCTAAATTAATTCAAAATATTTCTAACAGTTTGATTAGGGGTGTTAAAACGAATTTGAATTTCGTTTTATTTTGGATTATTTTAGTATATAATCTAGGTACATTTATTTTGGAACAGAAAACTATCTTATCTATTATCTATCAAAAATCTTCCGTCTCATAACCGATTTTTAAAAATAATTACCCGTTTGGCAATTTTAACCCAAAAAATACCCGTTCGACAATATTTATTATAAGAAATTGAGTAAGATTTTTAGACCGGATACATGTATTTCCTGTTTAATATTTAATTTTTATAAAATTAATGAAAATCATCCAAAAAAAATATAATTCCCTAAAATTCTCTAAATATTTTTTTTAAATTATCAAAAATTCCTACAATACCCGCCTCTATGTGGATTCTAACCCGTCTCATAGTCAACTCTTATCAAAATTAGTGATCTTATCAAAATTGGTGAAAATTTGAGAACTGACTTTATTTAACCAAATTTTTCGATCTCTTATCGTTATCCAAAATTTTTGTCTCGTTTTTAATCAAAAATTATTTGAATAATATTTTTTGTTACACGAATTATTTTTTTCCTGTCCCATACCCACTATTTTTTGTTACATTACCAGAAATATGTATTGGAATTTAAAATAACATCTTGATTTCGTCGAATAACGATATAGAGTAATCAAATTTTAATTATAATTTTTGGTAGTATATGTAGTTAGTAAAATAAATTACTTTAAAATATGGGTATAATTTAGAAAAATCGAATTATATACATATGAAAATAGATTTAATGGAATTTTTTGTCAAAAGGGAAATTTATGTTTATTTGACAGTTTTCTAGATTTTAAATATTATTAATATGTAGAATATTTGAAATTAAGTATTTAAAATATTTTTTATTTATTTTATTCGGTAAAATTATTAGTTTAACTAAAAAGTAAGATTAAACGAATAAACTTTAAAATTTGGACGCCTAATAAGGCAATATTTTTGCTCATTTGGATTTGAATCATTTTGATTCTTTTTATAATATGACTTAGAACCGTTACTCAAAACTTTTAATCGGTGTGAAAATTTGAATGCACACTTTTTCTTCATCGATTGAGTAATATTTTTCCGTTTCTAAAATTTTGATTCACAACATATTCAGAAAAATCTATATTTTTATTAAATAAGTAGTATATGATAATTCAAAATAAATTAAAAATAAGATAAAAAAAAAATAATAGAAGAATTCTAATTTTAAATCTTAAGAAAATTTTTCAAATATAATGACTTAAAATAAATAATATAGTATAATTACATATCTAATCTTAGTTTTTTCAATTTTGATTGGTTAACAAAAAATTTTAAAATTTTAATTTAATTTTCGTCTATAAGTAATAAGAGAGAGAAAGTGAGTTTCTTTTTTAGAAACTAATAATTATTTTAAATACTTTTTATGATTTTTGTTTAATTATATTAATTTTGTGATTACTATTGTACCCTTAACGATTTTATTTTAAAATATTAAAAATTAATGGCATTACATGTAATTGTCTACATTGGAAAAGTCTTTTTACAAAGTGTGTTTCTTAGTTAATGATATATTAGGGGTAAAACAAAAAATTTAATTGTTTTTTAATATTTGTGAAAAAAAATAAAACGACATTATTTATAAACGAAAAGAGTATAATTTATTTAATGTAGCTTTTTGGTTTAGGACCTCCTAGACTGAAAGGCCGATCATTCAAGTAGTTTTTGTTTTATTTTTGTGAATAACCATTTAAATAATTTCTAATTTGACTTCAGTATCATTCAATTTTTATTCGAAACCAATTGATTTTACAGCGAAGAACAAAAACGAAAAGAAAAACGGAAAACAACAACTCGGACTCCTTGATCTCCCTCCACGCTTCTCCTGTTAAAATACAAGAAAGAGAAATCTTAGATACATAATTATGCATATATATAGCAATTTAATGTGTTGAAGGTTATGGAATATATCCTCTTAGTATTACATACATTTAACGTCTAGAATTGATAAAGGATGATCCATATCAGCTGCAAGAAAGAGTAGGAATATTGCAGCGAGAGGGAAGCCTAGAAGCAATGCGAAACGTGTTGCAGAGACATTCGCTTGGCACTGCCTCAAGAATATTGCAACACCCGGCACTTGGGTTCGTCCTGTCAGCTCCGGGAACCACAAACTCACCACACACGTTCAGTCCACCAGCTGCGCATTGCAGCTCTGTCCATCCACCACTGTTGCTGCCACCACCACTAGCACCACCATCACTACCACCTTCATGATCGACTTGGAAGAGCTGCATGAGGCTGCCATCTTCTTCTTTATATCTTTTATGAAAATATGATTTTGAGAATGTGGATATTGTTTGTTAGATATATTTAGGGGTTAGGGGTTTTATTTATGTTTATATAGAGCGGTGAGGATTGGATCGTTACATGGTGAAGATGCTCTAGGTTCGTCATTTGTGAGCTAGAGATCACGTTAAGCTACAACTTTTTTTTGGGTGGGAGAGAGGGAATATGCATGCTTGTGATTACTTTTTTTTTTTACATTAACTTGTGATTTCATAATCTTTATTGATATTTTAATTTATATACATAGATATACATATGGTTGATTGACAAAGAGAAGGAAAAAAAGATATACGTATGGTATGTATTTTGTTTTTGGTCAACAGACGTATGGTATTATTATGCACTATAAGAACGGGGGAAATAATTTATATATTTTAAGAAAATGTGATTTTACTAACGAAGGTGTGGAATTGTATGTATATATTTTTGGAATGTTAATTTGTATGTTTTTGTTGGACCACTCAAAATCTAATTATGTCCCAAGTTTATTTTTAGCTTAATTTTTTGGTTTAGAAATGTCTTCTACAAAAATTTTAAATGGAAGATAATCTCAAAAATAATTGGAAAAGTAAGGTTAAAACTTAAAATATGAACATCATGTGTGTGTGTAATGTTAATTTGTTTTCTCTATTGAAATTAACAAAGGTTTTGCTCAATTTTGTGAATCTTACAAACACGTTAAGAGGAAGTTTGGTGAATCAAATTTAGAGCCCAAGTAAGCTTAATTTATCCAGAAGCCCAACTGCTTAAATGATTACCTTGAAGTTGAAGAAGAAGGCTTTTGGCTTTTGTTTTGTTTTAGCTTTAGTATTAGAAATAATTTTTTTTGATAACCAGGAGGTGATATGGTTTTTAACCTCTGACTAATTTTTTAAGGGTGAATGTAGCCGTCGAATAGTTCACTCATTAAATTTTTTAGTGGGCATAAAGCATAACACTATTTTGACTGGCCAAATATAAATAATTTAGATAATTTCGTGTTTGAGGAGAATCTATCTCTGGCCTAGATCAACATGATGACTTTTTCCTAAATGGAAACCACTAGACCAATGAGCATAAAGCCTGACACTATTTCGATGGCCAAATATGAATAATTTAGATTATTTAGCGTTTGAAAAGAATCTATTTCTGGTCTAAATCAATATGGCGACTCCATCCTAAATGGAAACCACTAGACCACTACTACTTGAATTAGAATTAGAAAGTTAGAGTTTGCTACTAACCGATTCATATCCAATCAATTTTGTAACCACATTTGAGATCGAGAATGACGTTATACATTATACCCATTTTATCTAAGATAAAGAAAAAAATTGCAGATGCATTACTAATTCAACAATTCTCTCAAAAGTAGATTCTTCATATCAGCCACCTAGTTTTCATTAATTGTGACTTAAAATATTTCTATCAAAATATATCTATGTTATGAAATTATATTTTTAACAAAGAAAAACATATATTGATGTGCTATATATACATTATATGTTATGAAAATACATTATATGTTATGAAAATGTAATCTATTGATGTGTTTTCAAAATTCTACTAAATTTTTTATATTTACATATAAAATTTGTATAGTAAATTTATACTGTTATTAATTTTTACCACATATAGATACATTCTTTTATTTATGCAAGCTATTTATTTGTTACATAGAAATTTAATATGGTTCATTATAATGAAACTATTTTCTCTAAATATAAATACAATTATAATAAAAATATAAAGAACATTTATAGATTTAATCGAATGAACCTTTTTCAATAATTTTTTTACCATGTATATATATATATATATATAATATGTATGTATATATGTAGATATATAATATATATGTATGTATATCTATATATATATATATATTTCATTTCTCACAAGTAAAAATTTATTTTAAAAGTGACATATAAAAGATTTAAATTAATTAATTAAAATTCTAAACATTAAATTTCACAAAATCTCGGCTCTCGCCTCCAGATCATATCTACGACGTTTGAACCAATATTCAAAAATTCGTTAGGCAGTAGTCGGGCGCTCGATTTGGGCCTAGCACCAGCTAAAAACTCGGAGATTAATCGAGAATTAATCAGAAAGTAATTTTATATATTATTTATTTAATTTAAGGTTGAAATTAAATATTTTATATATGTAAAAACAAATTTCAACTAAAATCTTTATTTTGTGAAATTGATCAAGAAAAAATATGTTGTATTGTTATATATATATATATATATATTAGCAATAATTATATATACCATTACTACATATTAGCCTACTAGTATATAAATGTAGGAAGTAAATTAAAATTTATAATACGAGTACAAAAAAAACCAAAAATATAGCTGGCAAAAGAGAAAAAGACCAAAAAGATGGACTTGACAGATAATAGCTTTCAACACATGTGCATGATTAGTTGGGCCGGATGTTCGGCCCACGATTAGTTGGACAATAATCGCGGCGGTTGTCATTCGACGAACGCCTATTCAGCCGCTTACTAGCTAGGCGGCCGTGTTTTCGAACAAAAGTTTGAATTAGTCAAGTTTTTAATATTTTATATCGTTTTTTTTTTTTTTTTTTTTTTTACTTTAAGAGTTTCAAGTCCTTAATCTCTGGTGGATACACCATTTGATATTTAATTAATGAAAAAATGAAATAGAACACAACTTTGAAAAAACCATATATTTAATTAAGTTAAAGCAAATATGTGTTATGTTTGAAGTTTGAGTATTTTATCCTAACTTTTAAAAATTTAGGTCTTGAATGGTAGTAGTTTCCACCATGGTTTTTAGCTTTTCATTTTCCAAAATCACTTAATCATCCAATCACGATTATGTGAAAAGTGGATTCCCTAAAAATAAGGAATCTAGATTCTAGGAGTTCTTGCAAATTTTTAAACAAAAATCAAAACCCATTTTTTGAGTTTTTGACTTTGTTTGAACTACATTTTTGTTTTCAAATTTTCCATTTATTTTATTTTTCTTTTTTGCAAAATTCAAAAGATAGAATTGAAAAACCAAAATCTATCACAATTGCTTTGTCACACTATATCAGCAGTGAAATCATTTGTATATATAATTTAATGGCGAAGAATAGCAAAATGTTGGCTTTAATATATCATGAATATTTGGGGAAAAAGCATAATCAAATAAAAGATTGTTTACTATATATAAATAAATTTAGTGATCATTTTTTTTTCAAAATGACATATGTCAACAAATTAAAAAGAAACATATCACATTATGGAAAAGAAACCCAAATTCGTAAATACTGTGTATTTCTAGCAATAAATAAAAGTCAACGTGGTGAAAAGGGGCATGAGCATTTTACCATTTAATCACAAATTTAGAGAAAGAAAAAATCTGGTGGAGCCAAAAATGAAATTTTCAAAGACATTTAAATTACACAAATTCAACAGGCGCACAGTGAAACTTTTAAATTGATATAATCTTCTGTTGCCGTCACTAATTACCATAATATCTCGCAGGAAAAAGCTTTATTCAAGTGCTTATTTAAAGGACTGAGAGATGAGATAGATTATGGTTTTAACTTCTCTTGTGTTGATTAAGAGAAAACATAGAGATCAATCATCATTAAAACTTAAAAGCATCATCTCTTTCTTTGTGAAACTCGACAAAAATATCTATGTGTCGGCTCGTAAACCAATCCTCTGTCGATGAAAATATTGCAATGTTCTTACAATAAGGGTTATCAGAACTGACGATTAATGATGATGCTATTGCTCGGGAAATTCAACTGCAATATCAGAATAGATTGATGTGTGACGATGCTGCTATTGCTTTGGAGATTCAGCAAGAAGAAGATATACAAATCGGTAATATATATAGTTTTAGTTTTCGTGGAATTAGAAAAAAAGTTTTAGTTTTCAATAGCAAAATATTTTTATGATTTCGTTTCTAAATAATTTTAAATTCTCGCTATCAATATATCTTTGTGACTTACAAAGCAGTGATCCTACTTACACAATCTCTCATTTAATGATTTTAATGAAAATCATCTAACGATTTAATAATTAATTAGTTATGTGAGTTTTGTCGTATAACGAGAATCATCACCTCATTTTTATATTGAAATTTTACAGAAGCTTGTGCACACTCTTGTGTACAAGATGATGAAGGATTGGCAGGAACGTTGCAAGATATGGAGGGTAATCTCGTTATGTTTACATATACTTTTTAAAAAAGTTTGAAATCACTATACACATCAAACAGTAGACCGTATTTAAAATGTAACAATTTTGAGGTTTATTTTTCCTTTTAGAATAACCTCTAGAATTTTCAACTATAATTTTTTCCTCGATGATGAGTAGTTGAGTACCCTGATATACACCTTTGATCAACATCGTTAGGAATTTCTTTTATAAAACCATAAATGATTGAATTAATCTAATCTGTATATTTTTTTGTCTGTATAACTAACATATCATTGGTATTATAAAACCAAAAAAGGAAAGGGGGGGGGGGGCTATGAATCATTTTATGGTACTTCCAATTTTATTTGTTTTGCAGCTAATCTGCAGCCCTCTCTTACCGATGATTATCATTGGGTTGGCAGGTAGACCCGTCCCGCTCCGCAAAAAATTTGCAGGTATTAACCAAAATTTATGAAATCCAAATCCGCCCCGCAAAAAAAAAAGGGTTTTCAAAACGAACCCTGTAATTAACCCATAGTTAATCTCGGGTCCCGTGGTTTACTCACAAAAAAAAATCCCCGCATAACCCGTCTTCCCCGTCTAAAACTCTGCATAAAACCCAAATCCGCATAAAATCCGCATAAACCCACATAAACCCGTATAAAACCTACACAAAACCTAAATCTGCATCAAACCTGCATAAAACCCGCAAAAAAATTCAAACATGTTTTTATATGGGTACATGCAGGTCTTGCGGGGTTTACCCGCTAAATCTGCTAGAAATCTCAACTCGCCCCGCAAGACCCGCTAAAATATAAACTAAAAAAAAAGCTCATATCTGTCTCGCACGGGCCAAAACCCGCAAAATCTGACTAATAATTTTGTCATATCGTACAACGCTTTACTGTAGTATCATATCTAGCGGCATATAGCACGGACGACGATATCCAAGAAACTCATCAATACCAATGCATGCAAGGTAAGACTGTTAAGGATCCGGATTCGGATCCGTCAAATCTCAACTTCATTATCCGGATCCGGATTCGTAGGTTGAACTACATCGATATAGATTACAAAAGAACTCAAACTAAGTTGGAATTTTAGATGTTCAAAAAGAAATAATGTGAGATAGAAACATGATTAAACTGTGTATAATTCGTTAGAAATATTTGTCTCATGACTTTGTTCTATATTTTTTGCGCTGACGCTTTTGTATTTCCTTCAATCTGCAGTGAATCATTCATACATACCTCAACGTGATGCTCCCTCGGTAATAGTTATATTTTTTTTACAAGTGACTTTTTTCTTGTCAAAATTTTCTGAAATTTAATTACTCAGAAACGATTACATAGTTTGTTAAAATTGGCTAAAACGTGAGTAGTGACTCTATTAAATTTCTGGCTGCCCAAAAAAAATATATGGTTTTCCATTTTTCTCAACTCTACGAATTGACACATTATTGGCGTAAACTGATTACTTCTTGCAATTTTTGTTGTTGTTGATATGCTTTGGATTTATAACTTAAGACTAGTAGATCATTTCTTCCAAATGACGATGGTGAAAACTTCTCGGGTCATCATACGCATACTCGTAGTTCTTCAAATATCTCAACAAATAGTTCCCATAATCCTCCCGCTAATGAGAACATTGATCCCACAAACATGACGTATGAGGTATCTACTGTGCCAACTCAACATTTTTCATCCATATGTTTATATATATGGTTTCTGATCCCGTAAATAAAACTTATATATCGATGTTGTTTTCTCTTGATTTGGATGAAAAGGAATTAAATGAGTTAGAAGACTCAATCGGAGATGTCGCTAGAGGCTTATCTCAAGAGAAAATCTCCCGACTGAAGAATCATAAGTATGGTACTAAAACCAAAAATTGGTGGTGGCAAAAGAAAAAGAAGTTTGTCGCCAATGATTCTCAGTAAGATCATATCACGCTATCTTTTTCTTCGAAGTTTTTTGGTCATTTGGATATTTGCTTCATTACATAACCAAATGAATCCATGTAATTTATGGTTATATGTTTTGGTTTGATTTGGTTTGGATGATATTGTAGTTGTTCTATATGCCTAGTCAACTATGAGAAAGGAGATAAGATTATAACTTTGCCATGTCATATCTACCACAAAGATTGCATTTCACATTGGCTGATACAAAATAGGGTATGTATTTATAAATTCAGTCTAAATGTTTATTCAAAAACACAAGTGCATATATCAATCATGTAATGTGTAGTGAAAGGTATATAGACAACACATTCTCAATTAGTATGCTAATGAATATAATTTTTCTTTAAAATGCAGGTATGCTGTATTTGCAAAACCGAGGTTTAATCCATAATGCTAATTCTCGTCGGAACATGATGCTTAACTTTAATGTTCGGTTTAGACTTTTATCATTAAGCTAGATGAAACCTCGTGCCTATGCTTGAGTTTATATATTTCAAATATGTGTTGGTATTTTATTGATTTCAGTTTGTTTTTGCATATATAATGCATGCATTATGATATAAATTTCCCTTATTATTATGATATTGATTTAAATAGAAATTGGATTATGTTGATTATTAGATTAGGACTAGCTTAATATGCAAGTTTAAGATAAGAAAAAAATATTTTTTTTTGTCAATCAAGATAATATATATATATATATATATATATTGATTTTACAAAAAACATGACCAGTGACATAATATATACTTATGTAAAAGAGTTTTCATCTCAAATATCTTCTTCACTTATATGTCCCACAATTGAAATAGCAAAGTCATTTTTATTGAATTTGAAATTTCCATCTAATTTCCTCGACCAAAATTGGATTCAAACTCAACCCAATCCTTTTTTGTGTTAGGTCCAAATCATATGAAATAGTAAAAGGGGTTTGGTTATATCTTTTTCAAGATTCGTGACGGAGTGATTTTTTTTTTCTTTCTTATAAGTTTTCATACAACTTTAGCTATGACGTATTTTTGTGTGTTTACTTATACTTCCAATACACAGATATAGATCTACGATTCAACCTATGAACTTTGGGGCTTCTGTGAGATACCAAGTTGCAAGTGAAGAGAGTGATTTGTCGCTAATTTATTAGATCATTATTTTGTTGTTATATAAAATCTCAGCTACTTTTCGTTTATTTCCATATCTAATTAAGTTTTGAAAGTAGCAAACTCAATCAGAACATTTTTTGGACATAATTTTTGGATCTTTATTAGGTGGAGTTATATACAATAATGAAGTATATACCGATAAAAATGTGCTAATACATAAGCTTAAGTCAATTTCAGAGGTAAAACTATGCTAAATAATATAATTTTGTTTAAAATTTGAGGTAAAATTGTCAGAAAAAAATGTGAAGGCTTTTTAAAAAGAAATATGGATGTGTTATATATTTCAAAAATATAACATAAAAACTTTAACATACTAAATAGCAAATTATAGCTTGCCAAGCTGGTTTAATGACTCAATTTGGTTTATGTTAAATTAGAACATAACGGATCTTTATTTGATAATAAAATTTCTATCATCGTCGTCATATATTAACTATAATCGTCAATTTCATTTGATAAAATTTGGACAAAATCGGCGATGAAACCCTATACCAATAATGCCCTCATCATGAATTTGTTTTCTGCTCCTAGCTTGTTCTTTTTATCATTCAAAAAGGCATATAGGAAACTCTGATAACTAATTATAGATACTAGACCATGATATTTCCATCACAAGAAATCTCTTTACTGTATCCTCAATATCACGACCTAATTCATGAGAATCATCTGTTCTTTTCATTAAATAGTGAGTTTTCCTAGCCAGTTTTGCTGCAGCTTGTGACTTGTTTCGCTTTCTGATTGTTTTACAGATTGGCGTCAATCACCTCAACCAATCTACTCTATTTGACAAGCATAGCAAAAGTCGGCTTAGCATTTGTTTTGTTGAAAATTGATAGTTTGACTTTTCAACCGGATTATCGAATAAATTTATTGTGTATAGCATTTTAGAATCGAATCTTCGATTACATACTAAAAATGCGAGATTCAAACTAATCCATAGCAAAATAGAGATTTGAGTTTTGTAAATAAAAAATGAAAAGAAGTAAAATTTAAAAAGGAAAACATTGAACCATAAATTCTACTATCATAAGAATGAACTAACAATCAAATAATGATGTAATAGATTGAATTAATCACTATTTTTAGAATATGAAATTCACAACTATGACTAATTCACTTCCGTATCAGTAATCATTTTACTAATTCAGTATTAACATAACTTTTGTTAGTAATCTTATAATCAATGAACAATAATAAACACCATAAACATAAATTTTCATTGGCTAGGTATGTAAAACCCATAAAAAATTCATTTAACCATTTTATCGAACACCTTTCGGGCGTGAATTACCTAAGCTCTACATATTGAGAAATCAAATCAAATCTAGCATTATGATCAACCTAAATGGAAAAGTCTAACAATAATCAACCTAAGCAATCATCATCTAACCATCAGTTCATCATATCTAGCTGATATGTTGCATTTCATTCTTATTTTTTGGTTGCATTCATCATGTATTATCTTCATTTTTTGGTTAAATATATGCACCATTTGCATATATTTATCTTATCTCATACGTTGTGAAGAAGGATGGAGCAAAAGAGGTATGATTGAGTAAGAAATGAACCAAATGAAGAGGATTTGGTGAGGAGTTGGAAAGCTAACGGGCTTGCCCCGTCGGGATGGCCAAACCATTGAAGAATCAGAGGAAAAGACTCAGGGAAGTCAGGGGAGTGAGATGGTAGCGTCACCAAAACGCCAAGGTCTAGCGGTCAACACCCATAGGCTCTTAATTTTCTTTGGTCCAAATTCTTTTTGAATTTTGGTTGATCTAGTCAGACTTAATAATTTTTATATTCTTCAAATTATTTTTTTTATAAAATTGATATTAACTATTTAAAAACAAATAAATAAAATTTGATTTATGTATAAAATACATTTAAATAAATAATTTTTTACATCAAACAACTGTATTTTAAAATATATTTTTAAAAATGTTTATTCAATTCAAATTCTTTTTTTCATCAAAGTTTTGTCATCTGTTTCTAGGACAACAACTATTTTTGTTTGCTTTGTCGCTAGCCCTGGGTTGGCTGGCCGACCTGCCCCATCCTGCAAAAATTTCATGGGCATTAGGCAAAATTTACGAATTCGGAAGCCATGCTGCGAAAGACGAGTTTTAAAACGAACTCCGCAATCAACCAGCAGTTAACCGTGGGCCCCGTGGTTTATCTGCAAATAAAAAAACCTGTGTAACCTATATGTCCCGCATAAAACATGAATATGAAATTAAAACTTTTGAAGATTCTGAATCTGAAATTAAAGCATTCAAACATTTTTGTTTCAAACATCATTTTGTTTAAGGCCAACATTATGTTTTACATAGTTATGCACAGGTCCCCCGAGGTTTATTCGCTACATCCGTTAAAAATCTCAATCAGCCCCCCAAAACCCTCTAAAATGTGGACTCAACAAAAAAAATTTCATATTCGCCCCGCGCATACCAAAACCCACAGAGCATGCGGGTTGCAGTCTCAATTACCAGCCCTATTTATCAGTAAAACTTCCACCCATTTGGGTTGCCGAATTCATCAAGATCAAAACCACAACGACTAAGGACACACTACATTATGGTGGGTAATGCTAGTCGTAGTTTTGACAAACTAAATTAAAAATGCTACATCTGTGTCTCACGTTCACCAAATCCATATGATATACCACTCTGTACTTAGTCATCACCATATCCATCAAAGGTATCAGTTATATTTTCATCGATCAAAGGTACCAATTAATTAACACTAGAATTTAGTGTTTTATTTTACATACTATTATCATTTTCTTCTTTTAAGTAACATGAAATTTACAAAGAGAGAGAGACAAAGGTAACATGAAATTTACCTGGGTAAACAAAAAAGTGCTCATGAAATTACCTGAATATTTCTTTTCTTTTCCATTCACCTTTTTTGTTTAATATGAAATCAGTATTATCCTTTAATTCTTAAATCTGGATATTCTAATAGGTAAAGCTCACACTCAAATATTTTAAATTTGACCGAGCTTATTTAGTATTATGAGGTTTAAATGTTTTCAGAACGAAGATCAAATCACTCACTCGTCATAACAAATTACATGAGTAATATTTTTTATAGTACAAACCATTCGTACATAGATAAATAGGTAGTTAACAAAATTATATTCACTTTCTTCTACAGGTAACTAGGATTGTGATATGATTAGCATCTTTATAGGCACAAGTTTGTCACATGAAACCATACACTTTGAATATATTCCATACAAAATCCTCGCAACATGTCTTTATCTTTCTCTTTAAATAATGTCCTTTAAATATTGGGCCTCTTTAGTAATTATTTTTGCTATCGTAAAAGAAAATTACCCAATAACTCTTAGATGGATTTTTTTCCCGTTAAATTCTTACATGTATTCTTACAAAAATAAAATACAGAACAGAACTGACGAAACTAATTCTTAGAAAAATAAAAGACTGTTATCCCATAGTTTTCCTTCTTCGTTTTTTTTTTATTAAGTTTCTTAAAGCTATTTTTTCACTAATGATATACTAAATATTTGAATAACCTATCATCTTGTTATTCCTAGAAATAAATAGGTTTCCAGGAACAATATGGACACAAAACCATTGTCAGAAAAATCAGTAGTCCAACAATTATCGTTGAAAAATTATAATAAATCGTCGAATTCACATCTAAATATATCAGTCTAAAAAAACTGGAAATTGCTGATCGAGACATCTTTATAACTGCACCAAATCAGAACGATTTTTACAAAGAAACCAATTATAAAAATAAAATAAAAAAATCTGTTCACATTAATTTCTTTCCCCCACCCCACGTACCCTCTCCCTCCTTTATAACCAAGAAAGCCATTAACTTCTCCAATTAGACAAAGAATCGCAAATATGTCAAACCCATTTCTTTCATCCCTAAATTTTCTACTACTCCACCACATCAAACCCAAATCTTGAATACATAAAGATAAAATTAGGAAGAAGATCAGAGAGGGAAGACTGACTCTACTAGTTGAAAGCGGTCGGAAGTGAATTCAATAGCATCGCTCTAGCTCTTCCAACAGCTCATCATATATCATCCGATCTTTTATCTATGGGGGCTTCTTCATCGAGCATCGGCGGATCCGACCCTTGTGCCGAAAAGTTATGCGGTCTCGAAGACGTGCCTGAGAACTGTATAACGAAAATGTTCATGTACATGGAGCCACCGGAGATATGCCTACTTTCGAGGGTAAATAGGTCATTTCATAGGGCATCGAGATCCGACACGGTGTGGGAACACAAGCTTCCTCGTAACTACAAGTTTCTTGTGCGAAGAATTCTTGAAGATCAACAACGAAAAGGAGAAAAAGACAAACTTATCACCCACAAGAAAGAGATCTATGCAAGGCTTTGCCGACCAAACATCTTCGACGCCGGCACAAAGGTTCCATCTTCTTCTTCTTCTTTTTTTTGTTACTTTGTCAAAAAAAGGTTTTTATGTTTAGAATCTTTTGATATATTTGATATTCTTGGGGTATAGTGTAGGCAAAGAAAAAATATATTTCGTGGGGAGGTTATCAAAATAATATTCTTTGGATGATTTTTTGTAAATGTCTAAATTAGTCTATTATTTCATCTTATGAACAAAATAAAAAGTAGTATTAGAACATTTTCTAGCTGCAGTAGAATAAGTTCTACGAATCCATTGATAATGTTCTTTAACCAACAAAAAATCCGTTGCTAACTTATTAATGTCATGCCTAAAAGAATATTAGTTAATACATAAAAGATATTACTATTTTCCACACTTTTCTTACTTTTTAGTTATATTAATATAATTAAGGAGAGTTAGACCAAAAAGAGTTATTTCTCATAATCCTAGCGTCGAACTATTTTTCCGCAGAACTTCTTCTACAATATCGTCACCGCAATAGAAAGATTTAAGAAAAATCAGTTATTCACAACAACTTATGAAGGATTCCTCAAAAAGTTAATAGTATTTTCACATCTTTTTGATCGTACGTATAATGTAGAAAAAAATATATACATAGGATATGTATAGGAAGAGGAACTATTGGAATCAGCCAAACTGAAATGAATATAGAATGAAATGCATTACTAGTTTGAAAGATACTGTTCTATTTTATAAAAAGTTTTAGCCAATTTTTCTTGTTCCGTCTTATTAAATGTTTACAAGTTTCTTTGCAAACAAATAATTATATTCAACTTTTGTAATTATTAATATTGTAGAGTACTATTTATTATTGGTTGGATTATACAAGTTTAATATTTATTTCTGTTTTCAAGATATAAAAATACAAAATAAAAATTATTTAATATAGTCAAACTCCGCTCTTTTAGCTAAAATCTCTTATAAAATGAAACGGAAGGAATATTTTTATAACTCGATTTTCTTTTTTCAGTCTAATTTCGTTACAAATTCCTTTCAATGTCTAGAAAATAAAAATTGGATAATATGAATACAATCTGGGTCGTGTATAATATATATATATATATATATATGTTACATTTTATGGATTAGTGGTTCCGGTGTATTTGGATTTTGACCTGCAAATCAAATACAAAAAAAAAAGATAATCTAAAAATCCGTCGAACAAATGGGTGTGCCATGAGTGTACGAAAGAAGAAACAAAAAAGATTATTATATTTTATCATATTTTATCATAAAATGATTTATAATATCATTTTTTTAATATGAAAATTTTGTCAAATTGGTTGCGATTTATTTACTTCATATATGTATGTATATATATATATATATGTGTGTGTGAAATTAATAATAAAAATATCGACAAAAGTAAATGTTTGGATTGTAATATTAAAAAGGAAGCATGGTTGGACAAGAGAAGTGGGAAAGTGTGTTTGGCGATATCACCAAAGGCAATGAAGATAACGGGCGTTGATGATCGCCGGTATTGGGAACATATTTCTTCCGACGAATCCAGGTGTTTTTTAAATTCTCTTTCTCTGATTATTTTCTATCTAATATAATTATTGGAATACCCCATATTAGAAGTAGAGATATTAATATTTCTTTATCAATGACATGTAGTATTATACAGATTTAAAGTTAGATGGTGATGCAGTGATGACGTAAGTATAAACTACTAAGCTATATGTCCTGGTTAACACTAATATATAAATGACATATAGTTTTCTCGGCTGATTACCAATTAATTTCGAATTGAAAAAACTCACGATTTCATCCCTCATAATAGTTAGACACTATAAACCTAGTCTAACTAACTGCCCTATTCAATCCAAATAATTATCGAAGTAAACTGGTTTAGTCTAAAACCTTCTAACTAAGTAATAAAACTTGTCTCGATCCTAATTTCTAAACAGTTAGGAATTGGTTGTAGTTGCACCAAAACCAAAAACAGACACAAAAGAATACAATAAAAGAATTCCAAAACTTAGGAGGTTTTAACCTGAAAAGTGAATACATACAAAATATGTTTTCTAAATCAAGTATTTTATGGATGATTTATAATTTGAACTAAACTCTCACGGATTGGAATATATAATCGTGCCGTAGGCCCTCGTTATTTCTAATAAAAATAAAGACTTTGTCAACATTTCTTTGTTTCCTTTTAAAGGTAATCATTGGGTAATATAAACAAAAAATAACAATAATATTGGTGGCTACAAATCATATAAACATGCCATGACCTTGGTCAAAGTTGATGATTACACATTTCATATTCACACACTCTATTACGTACATAAAACGTAAAACTCAAAAGTCTATTTCTGTACATGCATTTTAATTTAAACGACTTTATAAGTTATACATCAAAATGTATATAGTAACCTATAAGAAAGTAAGCAGTGATATATAAAAAAGGTAAATCAGAATAGCTTACTACTGCAACAATTGGGTAAGAATTTTCGAAACATAGATATAGTAAAAGTAATAATAATAAAATATTATTGTATGATTTATTATATAATAACTACTTTATCAAATAGTTGCTGCGGATACTAGTATGCTAGCAAATAAAACTGATTTTATTAACTATTAATAATTTTGGTAAGCAATAATGCAAATAAATAAATAAACTCGTTGAAGACTAATTGCCGCTCATTTTTTAAAAAGATAATATTAGATTGTTATCCGCCAAAACATAGAATGATTCAATACGCATACGTGTTAGTTGCTCTGTTCGCTGAAATCAATGAAACCCAAATTAATATAAAACAAGAGGGACAAACCTAAATTTTTTTATAAATATCTGCATTAAAAATATAAATCGATAAATAATATAAAACGAGTTTTAACTTTTAAAACGATAACTAATATAAAACTTAATATAAAACGGAGAAAGTAGTTACTCAAGCGTCTTGGAGACTGAGGAAATTAGTATCATGAGTTCATAACTCGTGAATTGCTCAAGTATCATAAATTTTCTTATAATTTTTTGAAACAAAATCTAGATTTATAAGCTAATATTTTATGTTGGTGTCGTTATGTTATTATCTGGGTTTAAATCTAAATATTGCTAAATGCTAAAAGTAGGAATTCTGAAATAATGAGAAAATTATACGTTAAATAATTTCGTGGGCATCCATGATTAAATTAAATTAAACAATGATCAAGTGATATATATTAGATTTTGGTTTCTACAAGAATCTTGGATAGAAGATATCTATAAACACGTATACGAAATGTATAATGACGTACACATTGTATATATAAGTACGCAAATTTACAGGAGATGTGATACATATAGAATCCTTAGATAAGCTCAAATAGCTTGTTTGTTTAGTGAATAGGGAAAGTTTTGGGTCGTCGACGAAAATGTCATTTTCTCTTATCCCAAATTTGCTAGAGCATATCAATAATTGGATGGCTTTCTTTCAACAATCCTTTTTTCTTTTCTATTTCCCCACATCTATTCTTTTTATTTCTTATATGTGATTCTTTAATAAATACAATTTGGAAAGTTTATCCAGATTCTATCCACATAATTCAAATATTTTAACGAAAATAGGGAAAATAGAATATAAATATACATAACCAATTAATCATCAACCCCACTATATCACTTTAATTCACAAACACATATGTTATTAATACTCTTGATTGGTAGAAATGAATTGTGGAATAGTCGATCATTAATTAGTAGGCCTCATTGTTAATTATAAACTTATTCCAGTAGTGTTGTATTTAGATAAGACCCAATAAGAAAAGTAAGTACTTATTTATAAGTCTATTAGATGAGATCGAATATTTCTTCCACATATCATAATTAAGTGACCTAGCTATAGTCTATATAGATTAACTTAAATGGTAGAGAGCTTAATGAACACTGTCCACTTAATTATGACTCTTTTCATTGTTAATTTCTTACAATGATTCACATTTTATTGAATCTTTTGTTCCTCCAGATTTGGATCAATAGCTTATCTCCGGCAAATATGGTGGTTAGAAGCAGTTGGAACTATCAGATTCGAATTTGCACCCGGAAAATACAGTCTACTTTTCAAGATACAATTAGGCAAGCCTTTTAGAAAGTGTGGGAGGACAACATGTAATTTGGACCAAGTTCATGGTTGGGAAATCAAACCGGTCCGGTTTCAAGTATCTACATCGGACGGGCAATGCTCAATGTCGGAAAGATATTTGCATGCATCGGGGAGGTGGTTTTATCATCATGTTGGTGACTTCGTCGTAGAGAATCAAAACTCACCGGTTTGGGTCAAATTCTCTATGCTCCAGATAGATTGTACACATACCAAAGGTGGGTTATGTTTAGATTGTGTGATCATATGTCCATTTGAGTATAGAGGGAAATATACATATTTCAATTAATTTTTTTTGAAAGGTTGGATATGTTTTAATTTTAGGATATACATTTTTTTGTCAATGTATATATGTGAAAATTTCGATCTCGTACTAAAAAGAATTAGAGATTTTCTAATATGTAACAGTCGATCGAGGAGGAGTGTAAAAAAAGATGTTAAGGTGTTATAGAGTTAAAAGTTTTGAATTTTTAAAAATATAGACAACTTATTTTTCTAACTTCATTTGAAGTTACCTACATATTTTCAGCATACCTCTAACCGGAAAGATAACAAAAAAGAGACCAAATCCTAACCACTGCTCTGAATGATCTCAAAAATGAAAAAAATGTAACGTTTTGGCATGTATCTCCAATCACACATTTTTCTTTTGTTAACAAGGAAGTTTAGTCTCTTTCAGCCGGGGATAAGCTTTTGATAATTCTGATTACAGCGTAAACCATTCCTCCCAAATGAAGACTCGAAACCTGGGACCAAAGACTCAAACTCCCTCCCAAACTTAAAATAGCTCGTTTTCCTCAAGAAAACCATAAGATTTGAAATTAGTAAAACACCCTTGACTCAATAAACATAAAATAAAAACAAAACAACAGCTCAAAACCGATAAAAACATTATACATCACTCCACAAAAATTGGTCTGCCACATACAAATACATTTGTGTCAGTCGTTTGCAAGCTTTCCATCACGTTGGTTTTGTCTATGTTATTTCAAAACGGCTAAACCGTCCAAATTTATTTATCTTTCTCTCAAAAAGTGTTAAAAACTACTCCCTCCGTTCCAATTTATAAGAGTTTTTACCCTTTTTTCTATTTTATAAGTATTTTTCAAATATATGCAGATTTTTAATCTAATAATAATTAAAAAGAAATTTTTGGTTTAAAGTATTGGAAACGCCTAATACTCCACCATTAACAAGAAAATATATATTTAATTGTGTTATTAATTCATTTTTTCAACTCATTATATTGCCACGTTCAAATTCTTTCATTCATAAACATAAACAAAAGAAAAAATCTGAAGATGTCCAACCAATAAGCAAGACAAATCCTCACAAATTGATTTTGATTAACCTGGATTCTAACTTGGATTTTAATCTGAATTTTGATTAACTGGATGACTAACTGAGATAACTGCATCGCCATTAGTAGAATTTTCTTGTGCCGTTGGAATTTGATTTAAATCGAATAAAGCTTCACTCTCACAATTTAGAATTGAAAAATTCAAATCAGTATTAAAATTAATGAATGGTTTGGTAAACTATTGTTAGATTGAAGAGATTTATAGGGATAAAAAAATGGAAGATCATTTTTCTTTTGGCTTCATTGCAAAATTTTGAATTTTTTAGTTTAAAATGTTTATGAATTTTTTTGGCTCCAATTATATTTTTTCTAACAGTGTGATAATGATATTAATTCTAGTGGATTAAGAAAAAAGAAGAATATTTAATGATGAAGTTGCAAACCTTTAAAATGGCCATTTGCATACTCGGTTCAAAAAACAATTTCGGTACACACTAGACTATAGGTTTGTTAAGGCATTATCCAGATCCGAAAAACGAATATCTGGATAAAACAGATTTAGATGCGAATATTAAAACACTTCAGAACAGATATTTGCGGAATAAAAAAAAATTTATCGGATATTCGTTGTTTTCTCTAAATATCTACTTTTTTATACATAATTTTTATAATTTTTTTTTTAGCCTAAATCCAAATATCTGAATGCGGATCCAAATGTGGGTAATGAAATTGATAATCTGGTGGATTCAAATTCGGATCCGAATATCTTCAAAATCCTGGAAATTTGGATTTGCTACAGGTCTACTAGACTAAAGACAGGTTAAGTGAAAAATATGTTTTAGGAGATTGACTCAACTAGGGGTGGGCAATCGGATATCGGGTTCGGGTAAAACCCGATCGGATTCGGGTATTCGGGTATAGGAAGTTCATACCCAATGGAATAATTTTTCAGGTTCGGGTTCGGGTAAAAAGTTTCGGGTTCGGGTACAAGACTTGATACCCGGAAAAAACCCAAAAATTGATTCGGTTCGGATTCATGTTCGGGTTTTTTGGGTTTTTTGGGTTTTTTTCGTGTTTTCGGATCGGGTTCGGGTCAGATTTTCGGGTCGGATACGGGTCGGATTTTCATGTTTTCGGGTTTTTTTTGTTTTCGGATCGGATTCTGGGTTTTTCGGGGTTTTTTTCGGATTTTTAGGTTTTTTTAGATTTTTTGGTTCGCATTCGGCTCGATTTGTGTATATTATACGTAAAAAATTCCACATTTATAGGATCGAGTCCTCGAGTTAGGGTATTTTCTTATGGGTAGTTATGTATTTTCTTATGGGTAATTATGTATTTCGGGTACGCTTTCGGATTTCGGGTTTTCGGGTTCGGAACGGGTTCGGGTTCGGGTTTAGAGATCTCGTACCCAATGAAATAATTTGGTCGGGTATGGAATGGGTTCGGATACGTCTTATCGGTTCGGATTCGGTTCGGGTATGCGGGTTCGAGTTTTTTGCCCAGCCCTAGACTCAACTAATTAATTGGGCCTACCTTTAGTGGGCCTATCGTAATGAGCAGGGTTCTTCACGGAGTCATCAACAGCGGAACAGAGGCTATGGTCTCTAAGCCATCTGAGAGAGATGAGTATTCAAATTTGTAATCTCCCGTTCCATCCAACCTTCGCGCCGCAACCTCGCGCCAAAATCTCCTCTAGGTCTACGCGAATCTTCGCTCGCACGGAGAATGATTCTTCACAATCAAAGACAACTGATCAGCAACAACTCAATCTTTCCGTTCTCCGCTTTACTTTCGGTAATTTTCTTCCTTCTCCACTTTGAAATTTTCATAATTAAAGTGTTTGTGAGACTGATTCGGATTCGAATTTGGGTCTTCATTTGTTAGGGATTCCTGGGCTTGACGAATCTTCTCTACCGAGATGGATCGGGTACGGGTTTGGATCGCTTCTTTTTCTCAACCACTTCTCAGCTTCTGGCCCAATCAGCGAATCTCAATTGGTAATTTTAGTAACAATGGCTTAAACAGTTTAAGCGATGAGATTTTTGATTTTTAGCAATTTTTGTAAATTTTTTGGTGATAGATATCAGAGGCTTTGGGTTTATCACTTGCTGCATTTTCAATAGCTTTACCTTAGATTGGAAAATTTCTCAAGGTAATCATCATTTACATTGTATACAGCTTTGTTTTTGCCATTCTAGTTTGAGTGAAGGGAGATTTTGCTGTTCTCTTAGGGTTCTGTAGTGGAGCAGAGAACTCTACCGGAAGAAGGAGATCAGATTTTTGTTATATCATCAAAGATTGGAGATTTTTGAAGGAAGATTTAGCATGGGCAACATATGTTTTGTTGAGGAATACAAGTACTATAGCTGTGGTATGGTGTTGTCATTGATCCGATCTTGTCCTTAGTTGTGTTCTTACTTCTCTGTTCTACTTAAAAAGGTATGTTTTTATTCAGTTGATATCGGTACAAGGTGAGCTTTGTGTTCGTGGGTACTGGAATTGTCCAGATCAGATGCCAAAGGCTCAACTACATGATTGGTTCAAGAAAAAAATAGATGAAATTAGCTTGGCTGATGTGAAGGAGACTCTTTATTTCCCTCAGTATGCAGGTATTGTGTTTTCTTCAATTGCACAACTTTGAATTTTTTTAGTAGTGTTGATCTATTGTATCCCTGAATGCATGAAATTTTACTCTTTTGGGCTGCGGAACGCGTTCTCTTTTTGTGCAACCTCAGGTACAAAATACAAATGAATCGGAGAAAATGGATGGGTTTTTGCTGGTGGCTTCTACTGCTGGATATGCATATAGCGATAAAGATAGAGCCTGGATTGGAGCTATGTCTGAGAAATGTAAAGGTTAGATTGTTCTCATGGATCAAAACGAAATAAGGACTTATTGCTTCCATTTTTTTTTTCTTTTTGTGGGTTATGGTCAAGTTGAAATTGTGCAGTCACAACTTTGACATACTTTCATCGTCGTATTTATGCTTCGTCGCTGTTCCATTTGAATATGGAAGGACTTTATTCGTTTTCATATAATGTTAATTGGACCAGAACCAAGCATTTAGTTCCTTTTGCTATTTTATTGATAAGACTTCAGGATGTCATGATCCTTGCGAGTAGCCTACATGGCTCTGGCAATATACAAACATACATTTGAACCAAAACTTGAAAATATTGCTACCTATAACCAAAAGCATTGAACATCTTATTATCCAGGCCGTGAAGCTATTTATTAATGTAGTAGTTGTTTAATATAAAATCCTTAGGATAGTGCTTTTTCTCAGTCGACTTTGTTAGTGTCCTCACCTTAAAAATGAAAACTCTTATCATCATGAAAGAAAATATCAACCTATTTCTAGACTTTATTATTAATGTTTTTTTCCTTCATTTGACTTGCAGGATGACATGAGCTGTTCGTGATACTGTAATCTTTGATCCGTATCTTGATTGATGACTGGCGAAAACACTTCAGTCCCTATAGGAATTTCTCGAGGCCGTAAACCAGATTCTGTAAAACGAAAAGAGAATAATAGCAAGTGATTAGATAACTGTAAGACATTAATGGATGGAGAAATTCTTGCCTGTTTCCTTGTTACCTTGAGACGTACCACCTTTCTGATAGCTAGGAGTAGGCCAGGCATTAGGGACCTTACGTCAGTTATGTCGTGTTTAACAATGTAAACCTGTGTACAGCAGTTTGTGTCAGAAGAATTCTTATGAGTTATGAAGCCTAAAAATATTTAAATAGGGAATCCAATTTTCAGTTTGATTTTGACATAGATGGCAGTATTTATAATTACATCTCCTGGACTTGAGAAGTAGACTTGTGTACTAGATGGTAGTCCTGGTAGAACCATACTGTGAACACGAACCCCGTCTTCTCCAATTACTTGACCTCTAGCCTGGAATTATGAGGAAAAAACAGCTCCGTTTATGTATTATATGTACAGGATCCAAACTGGTCCATCTTTGTTTAGCCTTTCCGGCTTATTTTCTGCAAGCTTATTCACGCTTTACCTGAACATCAGTTGAAGTATCCTCTCTGTTGTAGATCTGACCAAGATTTGATATGTTGTTTGCAATTTGGATAGCTTCTGGGGAAGGAAGATCCTGCATTTCATAGGTATCTTTTGAGTCACTTCTTGTGATTTAATGTCAAAAAAGCTGCGTATATTAGTATCTCATTGTGTATATATTGGTTCATGCAACTGCTCTAAATACCTTGCAAATGTCTATATGGTTTTTTCGTAAAAGTTATATCAAGTTAAAACCCAGAATTCTAGGAAATCTAAGTTGGTTTGTCATACCGCTGCATTAGGCCTTGACTCCACGAGTTCTACATTGTTGTAGTGGAAGGAGGCCATGATCACAGCCTGTTGGAGAAGTATAGAGCCTATGGATAGAGTTGGTGCTACAAGGCATCCCTATAACGCAACCAGAGAGGACATTAGATTAACCCGGGATATCTCTTGTCAAACAATTGTTGCTTCCGGACGAACTTGTCGTCACAAAGAAAGGAAACATAATAACTTTTCTGCGAGTATCTCACCCTGTTCTCACCATGGTGGCCTTGTCACATAGTGCAGATAATGCAGATACTGTCTCTGGTTTAATCCGAGGTACATACACCACACTCTTCATCCCAAATGCCGTTGCCTTGATGGATTAAAAAATCATTAATACTGTCGATAGTTTTCTGATTTCTTCCATGTTAGTGGATATAAAGAGCTTGATAAAAATCTGTTACCTGTTTTACATTCTCATAAACTGTTGATGGGTCTGTAAAGTCGATCACAACTCCGACTTCTTTTCCCTACGAACGATATTTCCGTTTAGGCCGTTCTGTAGAACTTAAATCTGGTGGAAACATAGAGAGGGAATGGAACCTGAGATATTGAGCCTAAGACCATTGTTAGATCACTCACTATAGGTATCTCTAAAGGCTCCTCCATGTCACACAGCTATTCAAGAACATTAAGAGTTAGAGAGTGAAATCAACCAGTTGGAACAATATGCAGATGAGTTTAAAGTAAAGTCACCAAGCCAATATCTTCGCCAACAAAATGGTTATCGACAGCACCAGCTAACTCCATTCCCCTGGCTTTAGTCACAGCAACCACAGCTGCTCTTCCTATTTCCTTTGCAGCTCCATTTATGATTACCTTATAGGAAAATTAGAAGCATTGTCATGCAAAGCTGCATTGTATGGCAACTCATGATGATGATGTGATTACCTTAATGTTATTTTGTGAAGGTTGAGAAGCCGAGCAAGAAAAGGAAGGCCTTGAGGGTTTGAGATGTCGTGATACGCTGCAGAAGTGGCAGTTCAGAGCTGCCATTGCTCTAACCTCGGGATGGTTTTTTTTTTAATCCGTTTGTTGCGTGGTGGTTTCCTCTGGCTCTGATGATAAGAGATCTTTCGCTGTCCTTTCCTTTACTCAAAACGATGTCATTTCAATTGAGCCGTCTGGATGGATAAGGTACTTCATCACTTGGCTCGGTTTCTTTTCGAAAGATAACGTTCTCAAAAATAAATTGATAAAAAATGATTCTCAAAATAAATAAAAAATGCACGTTTGTTCATCTGCCAACATATATGCGTAAAAGTATCAAAAATTGAAAGAGAAAAAATGGGGATAATTAAAAAGATTTACAAGATCGTTTCCAATAAACCCCTAACAAATAGCATATCAAAATTTTATCGGATAGTTATAGATATGATTGATCCTAAATCATAAAAAGAGATATATAGAATTTACAGAAAATCCCGGGAATATGGAAAGATAGCAATAAAAGAACTTGTTCTCCAAGAAAGAGAGATCCGAAACAGCAGGTTGTGTTTTTAGGGTTTGCTCTCTCAAAAAAAAAAAAACTTTCGCGTTTCAGCAATGTCTCAATCAATTTTCAAGGCGGAATCTCCAACCTTTCCTCAGTGCAGAATCAGATTCTCTGTTTCAGACGGTCAGAGTTCTCGATCTCTAACGATCGGAGAAAGCAAGAGTCGCATTCTACAAGCGGAACTCTCTGGATTCAACTTATCAGAGACAGAATTTATTGTCAATGTTTTGGAGATAGAAAATATTCTCTCACGTTCCGGCGAGTCTCTCATCGTTTTATGGTAATTACATGATCGACTCTATGGATTCTCTACCTTTTTAATGTCCTCTTAATGCACATTGAATGGATACTCTGCATTGCATCAGTCAGATTTGTGGAGAGATTTCAATGTGTCTCATGGGAGGACAATAGTTTAAACTCCAAAAAAGTTGTTGGAAAAGACACTCATGATCTCTCGTTCACACTGTTGATACGTTTGAACCGGTGTTGGCATTTTAGTTATGTCGTTGATGAATTAGGTTTTTAATTTGGACATCTCTGTCCGATACATATTTGGTATAGAGCCTTCTCGTCCAGGCTATCTCTTAGAATGAAACTGAGTCTAAATAGACCATATTCCTAGTTTATGTGTGAGTATACGTAAGTGAAACATCTTTTTTTTTTTCTCAAGCCATATGATGTGTTGCTTTCTTACTTGTTTGCTTCTTTGTTTATGGCTATCGATAAAGAGCCCTTCTTGGTCAACTTTTCTTCCTGATTTTGATATGTTTGTGCTTCTGCTTATACGCTTGCATACGTTAGTGAAATTGTTTGTTTCTTGCAACCTTTCACACAATGTCTTGTTCCACATATATCACAATCCTTTTTTAGCTTGTCTCGTTAGTTCTAACGTGTGTTATTCTTTTTATCTTAAAATAGCACTAGTACTTTGATAAAGAAAATGTTTGTATATGTAAATTGTAAGATATTGAGATTATCTTCACTGTCGAGGCTCTGTATTTACCATTGAATTTATAGGGTACATGGTTACAGAGAATTGAGAGATCTCCCTAAATATGAGGAGATAACTATACAATGAATATTTTATATGCTAATACTTTCCTTCAGTCGCAGCGACGATCGATGAATGACCCTAACACTGGACTTGAACTTATTGACAACAAAGATGGTCGACCTTTTGTGAATAAGTATGCATACTGGTGGGAGGCTGGGATGTGAAAAACACGAACCTCGCTTTTGGCGACTTTTTCTCGGATAAAGTGGATTTCTATTTCTACGTGCTTTGTTCTTTGATGTTGGACTAGGTTCGTAGATAGATAGACATCACTTACATTATCTAGGGAGATCCCTCAATTCTTTGTAACCATGTATTTTATATATTTAATGGTAAATACAGAGCCTCGATAGTGAGGATAATCTCAATATTTTACATGGTATCAGAGCTGATACCCTAAAAAAAAAAACTGTAGCCACCTCTGTTTTTCTCTTCCCACCTTTGTTTTTCTCTTCTTCTTTTCTCTTTGCTTCTGCATTGAAACCTCACTAATGGCGGTCAATCCTGCAACTGATAGGGCTTACGGTGTTACGAATATCAAGTCACACATCTTTGTTGTGCTTGATCTTGAAGAATCGAATTACGATGCTTGGCGAGAATTGTTTCTCACACACTGTCTCTGTTTCGATATCCTTGGTCACATTTACGACACCACACTTCCAGCCAATGATGACGATTATGAGTAGAAGAAACGAGATGGTCTTGTGAAGCTTTGGCTCTATGGCCCTGTCTAAGCTTTTTCAAGCCTCCTTTGTCACATGCTCCACTTCTCGCGATATTTGGTTGAGAATTGAAAACCAATTCAGAAACAACAAATGCACGAGCAATAAGGCTTGATAATGAACTTCACACCAAGGATATTGGGGACACGAAGGTGGCTGACTATTGTCGTGAAATGAAGAAATTGGCAAATTCTCTAACCAATGTTGACGCCCCAGTTCAAGACAGAACATTTGTGATGTATGTGTTAAATGGTGTAAACGCCAAATTTGACAACATCATTAATGTGATCAAACATCGTCAACCTTTTCCATCCTTCGCTGATGCAATGCTGATGCTGCAGGATGAAGAGGATCGACTCAAGAAGGCGATCAAACCTAATCCTACTTAAAACTAGTCGCAAAGCATGTCCTGATGGATGGGAAATCTGTCTTATCGAAGGGTGTTGATCCTATTTTGAATAAGCTTGTCGATTGTGGATCGGAGTGATGAGCTCAGGAGTGAACCCTCTCATTTATCTTCTCTCATAGATTATAAATTTTCTCGTGAAATGTCAATCGAATTGGAGGATGAAGCATAAACGAGTGAACGAGCTAGTGATTAGATGATCGAGTTTATATGACCAATCCGGTGTGAGGTGCAATCCCATGAGTAATGCCTTGTTCGTTTACTTATCGTCACGACCCCTGACTGTGATAGATTGTTGTTCGTGTACCTGTCGTTGGATACTGAGAATTTGTCTATCCGAATTCAAAGTTGCGACTAAAATCTGCAAAAGCCAAAAATACTCTCCCTATTTTTGGCAAATCACAAAATAACCTAACCCTAAATCTTATTTCTACCTTTTTGGATCGAGTCGTCGAGAGAATTAGAGAACTTTGTAACTTGTCTTCTCCGATCGAGAAAACCACTTCTTCCTCTGGTTGAGACAAGCCACCTTCGCCGAGTTCTATAACGTGTACTCTCTAGTCTTTGTCTTTCTCCTTTTCTAGTATTCTTATTTTTTATGTTTTTTAGGACCCTAATTTATAGGGAGATTGAGATTGTAAATTAACTAAATATATTGATTGATATAAAATCTGACTATTTTTTGTGGAAAGAAGAAAAAAGATTCAATTTTTAAGTTTTTTTATTAGATAATGTGTTGATGTTTTCAATTCTTGAAGATGCTTAGCACTATTGGGGTTTTTATCTTTGTTAAGGTTACTCTTTGGTGATGCTACTTTAGATGGGAACTTTGTGGCATGAGTGAGTCACTTTTGAGAATGTTTCAAGGTAGAGTCGTTATGTTATGCTTATTGCTTACGCTTGTTGGAGAATTGATGGGTTTCATTGTGTTAGTAATGGTTCATAGTGAAACATGTTTTTGCTTGACTAGTTATTTTGTGGTAAGGCCATAATCCGGTTTCTTCTTCAAGTTTGTTTTGCTAATTGGAGTTGTGGTGATATATTTTTGTGGGGTTTAAGTGATATGAGTTATAGTATCTGAATTTGCGCTTGAGCTGAAAGATGTTTTATTTAGTATTTTGGTTTTAACTTTTGTTTTATGTCTTTTTGTTTCACTTTGTTTAATATTTTATAACTTTTGTTTTATGTCTTTTTGTTTCACTTTGGTTCAGGATTTTAGCACGAACGTTTTAACTACATAATATTTATATGATATTTTTAAATAACAATTGTAAATTCAATTTTGTATAGTTTTGGCTTGATTACTAATATTTACAAGGTTTTCTTTTATTTAACTAAAAATTTTTAGTAATGAATAAAACATACATAAATTGCGTCCATATTACTTAAAACACACACACATATATATATATATATATATATATATCATAGTTGATAAATTACAGTCAACAGTTGCAGCGACAAAAATACAAACAACTCAGTGATAAGTCGCAACAACTTCAAATCAAAGAACATGTAGTGACAAGTAATTGCAGTTGCAGGTCAACCACTCGTAGCTGAATAAACTGTGAACAAGTGGGAGCATGCAAATAAATCATGGTTTCACGTTTTATCGACTTCACCACATGAACCGAATAAGGTTGGATGTGACCCCAAGTGCGCAAACAATTACCACTTGTCATGTTGTAGCTTCTTTGTTAAGAAGTCGAGCCAACCTTATTGGTCATTACCTAATGGTAGAGAGACTGTGTAAGACCATCTCAAATCCATTTTTTTTTTTAAATTCTAAAATGGAGAATTCTATTTTGGAGTTGGGTTTTTCTGGAACCGTACTTCATTTTCAACTCTAAAATAGAGATCTTCTATTTTTTATGTCATATTGGAAATGTAGAACTCCAAATATGGATTTCAAATTGAAGATTTCCATTTTGAAGTTAAAAATGAATTACGGTTGGAGAATTGTTTACTCCAAAATGGAGTTTGGAGATGAATATGGACTAGGATTGGAGATGGTCTAATAGCTCAAAATTTGAGTCTAACATTGTAACCCACATTACATCTAGAACAAAGGGCAATTAAGTCATTTTTTGGAGACTTAAGTGATTTCTCTCACTATTTAACAGAAGAATAAGAAGACCTAGCGTTTAGTAATCCCTTATCATCGACTTCTAATGTGAAAGAGAAAGCCGTGAGATTGGAGAGAATGAGAGAGCTCGCCGGTCGTTGCATGTCACGAAAAAGAGAGTTGGGCCATGTGGACATGCGTGATCGTTCATGATGTATTGTGGTTATGATGCTTCATACTTGTTTGATTTCATGGTTGTGGTTGTTGAACATGTGGACAGATAGGGTCGTTCTGACTGATTAACTTGTTACTCATGCTTCTTTTTTATGGATGTAAGTGAAGCCTAGGAGCAGGGATGGTGTCAAACTGGTGGGCGTTAGATACCTTATGCATGTTTCTCTTTCTTTAAGACTAAAGTGTTTCGCTTAAAAGTTCTAAGATACATTTATGATACTTTCAAGGGTTTCAGACATTTTAGAAAAGTGAAACAGATGTGACACAATGCACATCCTTGTTTGATGTCCTTTATTGTTTGTAAATAAACTCTCAAGCTTCCCATTTACCAAAAAAGAAGTCATGGATATTAAACTTGAAAGAGTATGGAAATACTCGGCAATCGAACCTTATGGCGCAGCGGGATGCTATATCGCTTTTGTGATAATCTTTGACTATCTTTATCACTAGCAAAACAAATTTTAGAAGTAATCTCCTATTGAAGAAAGCATTCTGATTTTGTTCAATAAAATCTAATAAAATAAACTTTAGGCGATTGACAATGATCTTAGAATGGAATTTGTAGAGTGATACACGAGTTTTAAACCCAATTATATAACTGCAAGTGTACAAACAAAAGGAGTAGTATAGAAGGGATCGAATCCTCAGAGACCAAGTTGCACTACGATTCTATCGAAATAATGCTAAGCTAAGATGAAATAATCTAAGCTAAAATAAACTTTAGGCGATTGACAATGATCTTAGAATGAAATTTGTAGAGTGATACACGATTTTTAAACCCAATTATATAACTGCAAGTGTACAGACAAAAACAGTAGTATAGAAGGGATCGAATCCTCAGAGACCAAGTTGCACTACGATTCTATCGAAATAATGCTAAGGTAAGACGAAAAGAAATATTGTTTGTTTGAGAATGAAACTAAAGAAAGCAATTGAAAGTAAATAGTGAAGTAAACTTATGGATTAAAAGTGGTAGGCTTTAGAAATTTTTCGGAAATCAGAAATCACGAACCAGACAACTATTCAGGACATTCATTAAGAACTATCTTGAACTCGAACAAAAACGTCTAATCAATCCACTTTAGTGGCATCAATTACTATGTCTAACCACCTAAGTATCTAAAAATTCGCTTGAACTTAGAGTCCTAAACAAGCATTAACTAATGGGTCCAATATGTTCAAGTATCGCCTTAACATCAGCTTTCGTTGGCTAAGGACGATCCGCTCATCTATGCTCTATCCGATAACCTATAAGCTTTTAGAGAATAGATTCAATTTAACATCATAAACTAGGTAGCTAATATAGTCTAAACATTAATAATAACAATAGATGAAGATGATATAAGATAAAAAACCTTATTTTTGTCTGATTCAATGGTTCTTCATTCCTTCGAAACCCTAAACCCTAATTAGAGAACTACTCAGCCATGGAAGCTGAGAAACAACCAAGGTTTGATGAAGAACTCATGAAGAAATCCAATAAAAATCTCAAAGATATCTCTTAACAATATGTCTCCAATAAAAGAAAGCTTGGAATCAAGTAAGCATAAAATAAGCATAGCCTAAACAATGGCTTAAAAACAAGTATTTATAGGTTCAAAAAGTTATAGGTCGAAGTACTAAACAAATTAGGAAAAAGAGCAAATTTTTCTTTTTCTCAGGCAGGTTTTGAGGTTCAGATCGATCGATCCAAGACTGGATCAATCGATCTGGTCACATACATGTCGATCTGGTCGGCATACAGGTTCTGGATCGGTCGATCTGGTCGACAGAGTGGGTGTGGATCGATCGATTTGCAAACTTACGACATTTTGGGATCGATCGATCTGGAGTCCGATCGATCTGATTCTTCCTAGCGAATTCCCTCTGTGCATGCTTCATCTGCTCACCAGACTAAACCGTCTTCACAAAAATTATCATAATTTTTTATCGCACTGTTGGATCGACTTCAAACCACTTTCAAATGAAAGCTAACTCAAATATCTATCTTGTGTCCAAAATTGAGCTTAATATATCGTCGGAAAGTTCCTAAAATAAAGTTAAACTTCGGACGTATCTGCATGATCTTGCATCTTTTGCTCCAAATCTTGCTCCCAAAGACATTATAACTCTTCCTAACATGATTTGACCTGATAAACTCTAAAAATACATAGAATGACTCTAAAACATATATTAAAATGCGATAAAAACCAAACATATTATAGAGGATGTTGCAGCATTCAATGCGTTGATAGTCTCTCATAAAACATCAATTGTGCTTGTCAACGTGTTTAGGGTAATTGATTCAAGAGTTTTCTGCAAATAAACTATCAATATTTTTATTTTTTTGCAAGATTAACCCTCATTAGAAAATTGTGCAGGTCAATCCTACTAACTCGAAAAATCACCCGTTATATAACTACTCCATATATCGTCGACGTGAGAACGTTAGCTGCTGTTAAAAAGATAACGGTAGTCTCAAAACGACGTCGTTTTAGAAAAAAAACTACATGATGTTTTGTTTTTATCTCGTCGTTTTTGTGTCCAAAACAACATAATTTTTGAAATTTTATTATTAATTTCATTTATTATATTTAAAAAGAGAAAAAAAAATTTTATTCTTCTTCTTCGTGTTCTTCATGCTTCAATTTTAGATTTTTCAATTTTAGGATCTTTCTTCTGTGTGCTTTCGTAGCCTTAGATTCCGACAATGATTGGCTTCCCACATGGTAGACGATAAAATCTTTTTTACCACTTTAAATGGATGAATTTCAACAGATTTCAAACTATTTGGCCTAATCTGGGTCCCAACTGTTTTGGAATTATTAAAAACAATACCTTAACCTTGTGGATTTATTCCATGTAGTGGGGTTATGTTGTAATCACGACTCCGTACGGAATTTTGGACCATGAAGAAGCAATTAAATGGAATATGAGTGGTCAGGATCTTGGTTTATTTTATTGAATAGCTTCATCTAGCACATAGCAAGAGGCTCTAATGTCAAAGTATCCAGCAGCGAAGGTCATAAAAAGTTTGAAATTTTGATCCAATGATCCATGAATATCATAATTTAATTTCATCATTATCTTTCTTCTTTATGCAAGCACATGCAAGTCCCTTTTTTCTCACTTTCTTTCATGTAAGCACATGCAAACACATACAAGATCATGCAAGCATATGCAAGAAAGCACATGCAAGAAAGTACAAGTCCTTATGTTGTTCATGCATCTATTCTAAATTTTGAATTGTACTCCTATATATAGATGTATTGTTACAACCAAAATCAATAAGAAGTATTCTTCTATTCTATTCTCTATTCTTTACTCTTGTCTCATTATTCTCTCATACTTATAAATTATTCCGCAAATTCTAACATGGTATTAGAGCAAGATCTTAATCGTTTCTAGCTGTGTTATCTTATTCTCTCATCTATTTTTTATCACTTTTCTAGCCATTTTCACTCTGAGACTTGGTCCTTGAAATCATTGATTTTGAGTTGTGAAAAGGGCTAGAATAGTGTGAAATCTCTGATTTTATTTTCAATTCATGGATAACACTAAACCACTTGTGATTCCAGTGATTCTCAAAGGAGAAAATTATTTGTTATGGTCAAGGACCATCAAGACCGCTCTTTGTGGCCAAGGTTTTTGGAGCCATATTGAAAATGGTTTTGTTCAAAAGGAAGCTACCAAAAGTAATGGAAAAGATATCATTACTGGTGAAGAAGAGGAGATGGTTCTAAAAGAAGCTAAATGGTTTCAAGAAGATCAAACTGTTCTCGGATTTTTCCAAAATTCTCTTGAAGTTTCCATCTTTGAAGCTTATTCATATTGTGAAACCGGAAATGAACTTTGGGATACTCTCAAAAATGTGTATGGAAATGTGTCAAACCTCTCTCAAGTGTTTGAAGTAAAGAAGGTCATCAACAATCTTAGTCAAGAAGACTTGGAGTTCAACAAACATTTCGGAAAGTTTCGGTCTCTATGGGCAGAAATCGAGATGTTAAGGCCAAACACCATAGACCAAGCAGTTCTAAATGAAAGGCGTGAACAAGACAAAGTCTTTGGACTTCTACTCACTTTGAATCCAATATTCAATGACCTCATCAAGCATATTCTAAGAGCGGATAAGCTTACAAGTCTTGATGATCTTTGTTCTCAAATACAAAAGGAACAATGATCTATTGGGATTTTTGGTGGAAAAGGAGGTCTTCCCATGGCAAACAAAGGAGTATACCTGCAAGAGAAAAAGAAGATATGGATTTGTGACCATTGCAAAAGGAAAGGCCATCTCAAAGATAAATGTTGGTTCCTTCATCCTCATCTCAAACCAAACTTAGCCACAAGGACAACAAGTAAGTTCAACAAAGACCCAAAGGCCAACCTCTCTTACGGAGCCACGGGAAATCAAGGACAAGCAGGTTCATCAAAACAAGGAGAAGAAGTAGCGGATGATATTGTGAGAAATTCTGACCTTGAGGCCCATCCGATCCATTACCTCTTTTAAAGAATCCATTACCACTTTCTTTGCTAGTAAACCGAGTAAATCTCTTGTCATAGATTCAGAGGCTACTCACCATATGATTAGTAACCTGAATCTTATATACAATATAAAACCGGCAACAAGTAATGTGACTATTGCTAATGGAGATATAGTTCCCATAAAAGGTATGGGTGATTTAAAATTGTTTGATAAAAACTCTAAGGCTTTCTATATACCCAGTTTTACGTCTAATCTTTTGTCGGTGAAAAAGACGACTTGTGATCTTAATTGTTATACAATATTTGGGCCTAATAGTGTTTATTTCAGAATATTAATACTGGAAAAATACTTGGAGAAGGGAATACCGAAATGAAACTATACATTCTTAAGGATACTTCACCAAGCACTTCTACTTCTTTTTCTTTTAATTCTTGTCTTAATAATAATGCTATGCGGCATGCTAGATTAGGTCATCTTCATTCTCGTGCTCTTGAGTTGATGTTACCTAATATATCTTTTGATCATTCTAGTTGTGAGGCTTGTATTCTTGGAAAACATTGCAAGTCGGTTTTTCCAAAAACTTCTTCCATTTACGAAAATTGTTTTGATCTTGTTCATTATGATGTTTGGACATCTCCATGTGTCTCTAGTGATAACAAAATTTTGTGACTTTCATAGATGAGAAATCAAAGTATACATGGCTAACATTACTTCCGTCTAAAGATCGGGTGTTTGATGCTTTTCTTAACTTCCAAAGCTATGTGACTAATCAATTTAATGTTAAACTTAAGGTACTAAGGTCGGACAACGGAGGAGAATACACGAGTCATAGATTCAAAGAGCATCTTGCAAAACATGGAATTATGCATCAGATAAGCTGTTCTTACACACCTCAACAAAATGGAGTGGCAGAAAGAATCGACACCTAATGTAGGTAGCAAGATCGATGATGTTTCATGCCAATGTACCAAGACAATTATGGAGTGATGCCATTATGACAGCATGTTATCTCATCAACCGAATTCCCACCAAAGTCTTAAAGGATATGTCACCATTTGAGGTACTCAATAAAGTCATACCATCCATTGGTCATTTACGGATATTTGGATGTGTTTGCTTTGTGTTGGTTCCAGGAGAACAGAGGAACAAGTTAGATGCCAAAAAGTACAAAGTGTATGTTCCTAGGCTACTTAACGACACAAAAGGATTACAAGTGCTATGACAATCATGTCTTTGTGTCTCGAGATGTCAAATTTATCGAAAATCAAGAATATTACGACAAGAAGGAGTGGGAAGATGTTAAAGACTTATCCCACTTTCCATCTGACCGAGCAACATGTTTGCGATTCCTTCTTGATCATCTCGGAAATCAACCAACACAACTACAAGGGGATGAGATAGTCCATGAAAACATATCATCTACAACGAAAAATGATCAGAGAATTGAAATCAATGATCAAAATGACTCAGAGGTACAAGTAACTCCAGACGAAGAACCTATACCTCATAGAGAAGAAGAAGAAGAAGAAGAAGACGACAAAGTTAATGAAGATGCTCATTTGCCACTTAGACGAAGCACAAGGATTCGTCATCCTTCCAAATGGGTGAACACACGAGTCTACTACAACAATCAATTTGTAGCTCATCCTATTTAAACGGTGTGTTCGCTTGACCTTGTACCAAATAACCATCAAGTTTTTCTTGGAAAGATTGAACTTGACAGGATACCTCAAAACTATGAAGAGGCCAAAAAAAGGAAAGATTGGATGGATGTTGTGGATGATGAAGTCAGAGCTATGAGTCGTAACCATACATGGGATGAAGCAGATCTTCCTCCCGGGAAAATAGCCGTTAGCTCCAAATAGTTATTCACCATTAAATACTTGAGCAATAGAGATATTGAACGATACAAGACACGCTTGGTGACGTGAGGTTTTACGCAAACCTATGGAGAAGACTACACATATACCTTTGCTCCTGTCGCCAAACTCCACATGGTAAGGATTGTTCTTTTTTTAGCTACTAACTTATCTTGGGAGTCGTGGCAGATGGACGTCAAGAATGCGTTTTTACAAGGTGAACTTGAGGAAGAAGTCTATATGACACCTCCACCCAGTCTTAAAGACTCCGTTGCTCCCAAAAAAGTCTTACAGCTTCGGACGGCTATCTATGGGCTGAAACAATCACTAAGGGCTTGGTATCACAAGTTGAGTTCTACACTCAAAGATCGAGGTTGTAAGAGATCTGAATCCGATCATACCTTGTTCATCCTCCAAGAACCTAAAGGTATCATTGTGGTCCTTATATATGTGGATGATCTTATCATCTCCGGTGATGATAAGGAAGGTATTGAATCCACTAAAGACTATCTTAAATCTTTTTTCGATATTAAAGACCTTGGAGAACTAAAGTACTTCCTAGGCATTGAAGTTTGTCGTTCTCTGGAAGGCTTATTTCTTTCGCAAAGGAAGTACACACTTGATATTTTAGATGAGATCATAAACTTGGGGCAAAACCTGCCAAGACTCTACTCATAGATGGTTACAAGGCCAAGCGAAATCGGGAGAGAGCTAAAGAAGAGGGAGAAGACAGACTATATGAAGATCCAGCACAATATTGTCGGCTTATTGGTAAGCTGATCTATCTAACTATCACTAGACCTGAACTTTGTTTTGCTGTGAATCAGGTCAGTCAACACATGAAATCTCCCACAAAGTTTCATTAGAGCATGGTGGAGCAGATTTTTCGATATCTCAAAGGAAGTCCAGGCCAAGGAATTTGGATTGGAAGGAATGAGAGCACCGAGATAGTAGGGTACTGTGATGCGGATTATGCTGGGGATACATTGGATAGGAAATCAACCACCGGCTATTGCACCTTCATTGGAGAAAACTTGGTTACTTGGAAATCAAATAAACAAAAGGTGGTATCTTGTTCAAGCGCAGAAGCCGAATACCGAGCTATGAGGAAGCTTACAAATGAACTTACATGGCTCAAAACCCTTCTAAAGATTTTGGCATTGAGTCTTCCAGTCCTATCACGTTTCATTGTTATAACCAAACGGCTATTCACATCGCAACAAATTATGTCTTTCACAAAAAGACCAAGCATATTGAAGTGGACTGTCACAAGGTTCGAGAAAATATTGAAGAAAACTTAATCCTACCATGTTATACTCGAAGCGAAGATCAATTAGCAGACATCTTCACAAAGCCTGCAAGTCTTAAAGTTTGCTCTCACATTCACCGCAAGCTTGGACTTATTGATCTTTTCCGTCCATGATCGATTATCCCCTTCACGTGGCCATCATACTCTTTTTCCCTTATCAATGTTTTTTCCCAATGGGTTTTCCTTGATAAGCTTTTTTTAATGAGGTGATGTTTCACGGGGTTCCAAGCTTAGCCTTGGGTGTCTTTGCGGCTAAACTTGAGGGGGAGTATTGATCCATGAATATCATAATTCAATTTCATCATTATCTCTCTCCTTCATGCAAGCACATGCAAGCCCCTTCTCTCTCACTCTCTTTCATGCAAGCACATACAAGAACATGCAAGCACATACAAGAACATGCAAGCACATACAAGATCATGCAAGCACATACAAGATCATGCAACCACATACAAGATCATGCAAGCACATACAAGATCATGCAAGCACATACAAGATCATGCAAGCACATACAAGATCATGCAAGCACATGCGAGGAAGTACAAGTCCCTATGTTGTTCATGCATCTATTCTAAATTTTGAATTGTACTCCTATATATAGATGTATTGTTACAACCAAAATCAATAAGAAGTTTTCTTCTATTCTATTCTCTATTCTCTAGTCTTGTCTCATTATTCTCTTATATTTATAAATTATTCCGCAAATTCTAACACTAAGAACATCTTATCCATGTCTTTTTGTTTTGGTACTTGCATTGTATTTGAACAAGTTGACAGTTAGTGAACACATTTGTTGTTAAATTGAAAGATCTTTTTATGACAACATTTGCTTGAAGTTTATAGTAGAAGAGGAATTTGTTCTTCCACCATTGAATTTTATATAGATATTCAGACACTGTTATATATATATATATATATGTATCCATGTTCGTCCACCAAAATAGAAAAGTTAATACACCAATCAAGATATTGCTCTCACTTTGTTAATCATATACTCAAGTTTTATAAGACACCAAGACACCAAAATGACAAAATAATCTGATTGTATATATGACAAGGAAGCCAAACATTTATACTCCGTTGCATATGGCTCCAATTCTCCGCCGGAATTCAATTCCTGAGACATATGATAAACTGTTTGCTTTATACCTTATCGATAGAGAATTGTTGTTGCAATTGCATGAAGATTTGGAGTGTTCAGTGATAGCCTCATTGCAATAGCTGAACAATTACTAAATGTCCTCTAATCTTTAAAACCGAGACTCCTTTATCGATGTCCAATTCATGCTTTGACATGTATGGACGTAGAAGAGTTTCATAGACAATATTGATTCCCTGTTAGAAACCACAAGGAGAAGATTGGTTATGTGAATCAAATTCGACTTATCCAAAACTATTTCATAACCAATTTGACTCACCTCTGTTAATTTTTGAACGAATCAAAGATTTGAAAAATGAAATTGCAATTCTTCTTCTTTTTAGCTTTAGACCCAGAAAATGAAAAAACAAAGAACCTCAGCTATCGAAATCACTATCTTTCTCAAAGCCACAAATTGCAATCCCTCAGCTACTTAAATCTAGCAATCGCAACACAAAACTTCAACCTTAGAATTACCCGAAATCGCGAAAGGAGTGAGAGAAATGAAGAACAAATTCAAGTTTTTTTGGGTAAAATTTAAAAATCATGTAGTTTTAGTCATAAAAAACATGTAATTAATCAAATATTATGCAGTTTTAAATGTTCAAAACGACGTCGTTTAAACAATCCGTTAATTTTTTTAACAAATATAAACGTGTATACGTCGACGATATACGAAAAAATTATATAGCATATAACTTTCAATTTGGTAAGATTGACTTACACAACTTTCAGCTAAAGATTTATCTTGTGAAAATTAAAAATGTTGTGATTTATTTGCAGAAAAACCTTATTCAAACTGCAAGAGTTGAATTCTTATGGACGGTATTCTACAAGTCTAGCCAATAAGGCTGACCGTTGTTAGCTCTCAAATAATTATGAATTTTGATTTTCAACATAATAATGGTATTATCTTTGGTGGTTTCGAATTTCTTTTTCTTTTTTTTTAACAATTAACCCTTGTTTTGATAATTTATGATTAACTACTTCACTTCCGTGTCAGCCTGTTAAAAATCCAAAACATTAACAAAACTTGAAATTAGTCTTAAACCATTCTAAGGTTTTCTGAAAAAAATATATACAAATACAGAATCTAAGCATTATAAGGTCATTTTTTGGTGTGCCATAACTCATATATTTGGCTTCCTCTTAAACAGCTTAAGTTTCTTCTAAACCAAAAAAAGATGAAGATTACAACGATACCTGCCAGTCACATTCTTGAGGAAGATGCAATGTAATCTTCATACTTCCAACAAGATTTTGCACTTTTTCCAACATCCGGATTTAATTTTCTTTTTAGCCACTCAATTCGAACAATAAGCTCTTCTATGTCCAAAAAAGCAGCTTCAGTTGAATCTGATTCCATGATATTTAATTTAAGACCTCCATTGCCTTTCACTTGCTGTGAGGCATCTGCATTTCATTCATATAGACAGAGAATCTGATGTAATGGAAGTATCGATAACGCAAAAAATAACTTTGGATCATTTTTATTGATATTATCAAAAGAAAAGGTGAATGAAACAAAGACTTAACGAATCCCTTATATAGGAACAAGCTTTCTAATCCCAGTAGGAATCTAGACACGCTTCCTAGTTCTAAAACAAATCTAGAATAAAAGAATTGCAAAACACTTGTGAGTTTATCTCCAAACTAAATCGCATAAACCAAATCCTATGATGACTTGAATTAGTAGAACACGTGCTATGCATCAAAATCTAACCTTCAGTCTTATTAGGTGTAATGAGCTTAGCACATTGCCTTTTTTTTCCATCCTACAACATAAACATGCGATCAGATGAAATGAACAACTATAGCAAATGTTACCAAAGTCTAAGAACACTATTTTTGAAACTATTCGTAATCAAGAACCAGAAGTTTTAACATACATCAAAAGAAAAAAAAGGAACAGATTTATAACAAGTTTAACCAACTTGTATAGATTTAAGGATTGATTAACAAATATATTGTATCAACAATTGACTAAATTTCCAAATACAGAATCACACATAAGAAATAAAACTAACCTTCATAGTAAAAGGAACTTTCCAACCATCTTCGAGCGACCATTCCAACGACGGACGCAAATCCTCACACAATCCTTCATAAGTCGATCCTTCACCAACTGGTTTAGGAAACAAGTCAATCTGCAAAATAGATGATTCACAATTTCATTTAGTCTCTAAAAAGAAAAAAAAAAGAACGTGGATATGCTTTGTATTGTATTACTATCAATGACATAAAGGTCACTAAAGCATAAACTAATAAAACATCACAAATATCAACATGTTTCTATACCTTAAACACATCATTATCCTTCAATTCAACAATTTTTCCAGACCAGTAACAATCATCTTTGCACCAATCAACTAAATCCCCAACTTTCCAAGAACCATGAACGACGACAAGAGGTTCATCTAGTTCACGCTTCAGTTTCAAGAGTTCCCTTTCATGATAAACTGGTGGATACGTGGGACGAACCATTAGGTGATTTTTCTTCCCACCTCTAGGCTTTTCAAAGACTTTTGTTTCATGCGCCTCTGAAACGAATATAATTTTACACACAGCCATTTACAAAATATTGTCAAGCTTAACATGATATTAGTTGAACAGAAATAAATGTACAATGGAGGATAAAACTCACCTTCATCTGGATAGTTAACATACTCCAACTTGTAGACAAGTCTCCCCTTTTGCGTGGATATCTCTAATATCTAATCAACCAAGGAAAACAAAATGTTGAGATTTTACATTAGTTATAACAGAAAACCACCATCAATATGACAACATTATATATTAATTCTGAAAATAGTTGATATTGACTGATTCCTAATTTGTACTAAATGCCAGCTTATCTTGCTAAGATAGATAATGATTGGTATGATGTATTAATGGATATTAATCAATGGAATAGTGGATCAAAGAGTAAAGAAAGATCTAAGTCAAGACCTATTAACAGCAAAGGCTATTGGATTTGTGGCAAGGATGGCCACTAGAAAATTGTGTTAAAAGAGGAACTATGTGGAATTAGTGCAAACATTGCATCAAGCACTGAATCTACTCCTAGCTTCTTATAGCCAGTCTACAAGAACCAAAAAGATAAATGGGGTCGTAGACTTTGTGGTCAAGTTGCTTGCATGTAGAGGTTATGGGTATGAGAATTTGTCTATGATGAGGGCCGGGTGGAGTGGCAGAAGGATGACAACCTAATTCTTGCTTGGAACTTGAGAGCACTGCTTCTAGGCTAGTCAACGTGAGTAAGGGAATAATGTGCGGCTCCCACCAATATGGTGTCAAAAGTATCAACACTTGATGTCCATATGTTTAACATGGCTTACACATAGTGGCGGATGTAGGGCACTAAGGGGTGAGGTAAATGCCCCATGTTCCATTTTAAAATTAGTGTAGTTTCTAGTTAAAATTACTACTATATCTATTGAAATGAACAAGAGTTTTAAATTTTTTAGAATTGTGCCCCATGTAAATTTACCTTCTAGATCCGTCACAGCTTACACAGTCTTGGGTAAGTCGGGAATTGATCGGATAATTACCTAAGCCTCATAGTGTAAACTTGAAAGATACACTATTTCTAGACAAGTAGGTCATGAGCCCAAGCACGATGCGCGGGTGGCCATTAGTGTAAGTTTATAGTGTAAATTTGAAAAATACCTTGGTTTAATTCGTGCTCAAAACTTGGGAGCACTGCTTCTCGACTAGGGGTAGTGAGCCTAGGAATGATGCACGGTTCCAGTCAATATGGTGTCAGAGATCTCAGCACATGATGTCCATATGTTTAACATATAAAATACAAGTATCCAACACGCTTTCGTAGCCTTGGGGTTAGTCGGGATTAGGCCCAGATCATTCAAGGTTCTTAAAACAAGAACACATAATATGAATACAAGCTTCCAAGAGAGGTATGAACCAGATCTAGATCTACCTAATTTAGAAAGTTAGGATACACTAGCTATGTTCACATTACTCGACATAAATAGATCTTAGATTTGTAAAAAGGAGTCTTCATGAGATATCCATAAAAATAAAACATAATTGAGTTGTGGATATCAAAGGAAGTTAATTACACCATGCTAAGTAAAGATGTGGTTTTTCATGAAGAAGTATGTGAGGATGTAATGGAAGCAAAGGTATTACATAAAAACAAGTACAATATAATATCATCTTCAACTTTGCTCCATAATCACCTTTAAATTCCATTTTGGAATCAAATCTTCTTCGACTCAATTACATTCCCACTCCAAAATGGAACCATCCAAGTTTTCTTCCATACTTAGATTTCTCTATTTTCCATTTTAGGGTTGAAAATGGAAGTAGATTAGAGAAAATCCAACTCCAAAACAGAATTACTTCATTTTGAAGGATTGGAGACACCCTAGTGACTTTTGGGCTATTTTCACATTCATGATCATTCTACAAAGACTTTCAGCTCCTGTCTTTCTAATATGAATACATGATTAAGAATTTCAGTTCAAAGTGGAGTTACTCAAGCATGAGTTTTAAAATTAGATTAAATTCTTCAGAATTAAAGTTATGAAAGCTAAGAGATATTAGAATATCATGTTACATTTAGATATTACTAGTCACATTACCTTGCATTGAAACCAAGCTCCACGGTATCCAATTAAAAAGGATTTTGTCTCCACAATGTCACCAACTTTGAATGGTAAATCAATTTCATTCATTTTTGATGAGAACTGCACATAGTTAAAATGGTAGTATGAATTGAATTGAGAAGAAAAATGGTCTACCATGAGAATGTGATGTGCTTTAGAAACACATTTGTTTTGAAGAAGTAATAGAATTGAGAATTCAAATATAAAAAGAAGAAAACCTAGAGTATAAAGGATTGGAACAAAAATTGAAAACTTAAGGCTTCCACATAGGAGTATAAAACATGGATGGTCATTCCAATTGTGAATTTATCAGATTAACAGCTTATTGGATTAGACCATTGGACTAGACCAATAGACCAGACCACTAGACTAAACCAGTAGACTAGACTAGTGGACTAGACCAGTGAACTAGACCAGTGAACTATACCAGTGGAGTAGACCATTGGACTAAACTATTGGACTATACTACTGAAGTAGACCAATCGAATAGACCAGTAGAGTAGACCAATGAATTAGACCAATAAATTAGACCAATGAAATAAACCACTGAACTATACTAGTGGAATAGACCAATGGAATAGACCAATGGAATAGACCAATGAACTATACTAGTGGAATAGACCATTAGATTAAACTATTGGACTATACCAATAGAGTAGACCAATTTGTCCACTATAATAGTTTCATTTCTCTTGTTTCTGTTATCCACATCAGTGTGAACAAAATCTTGTAAGCAATAGTTAACAATTGGTCTAGTCCAAATTTGACTTGAAAAACATGAATGAAATCAAAATTGGATCTACCTATAGAAAAATAAAGTGAAAGAGGCAAAATAGATTAGAAAAGGAAAAAAGAAAGATAGAAAAAAAGTTTCAAAGGATGATTTAACACTATTCTCGACCAAAAATCAACACAGGACAAAGGGAAAATAAGTGAAATACCTGATTGACTCGAGTGCAAGCTTCAGATCTGGAACCTAAACAGAGATGAAGTTTTGGGCGGCGGCAGTTTTCTTTTATTTAAGGAAGTTAATACCGTAGCCCTAATTAGGTGCAATATATATACGTTCAGATGTACTGCCACGTTGGCATTAGGTGGAGTTAAGATGAAAGGCTTTTATTGGGTTGGACCGGAGGGATCCGTACAAGCCCAAAACATGTGGGGTCGGCAACAATTAAGAAACGTTGGAAATCATATAGTGATACGTCACTTTACTTTTTCATTTGTTTGGAAATTTAAGATATGATGGTTACTTCTACTTTAAATAAATTTCAAAAAAATTACCTTTATTAAAATCTTTAAAAATTTACAATATTTATTAATTAAAACTTTTAATATCTATCTCGAATGTGTAGTTAATTTAATAGGGTAGTCAACTTAACTACCCGAACAATTCAATTTTTGTTAAAATTAATGACAATTTTAAATTTATTTCAAAATTTTTGTAACTGAAATTTATTAAATTGTTATATATATATATAATAGTAAAAATCTTAAATTAACGCCATTTGTGTCTATTTATCATAAGATTTCGTTTCTTCATCAAAGTTGTATCTATTTATTTGATATATTTTCGTGTTAAATTGCATCTTTTTATTAAGTAAAATTATTTTTACATCTATTTATATCTTATTCTTCTTAAAGAACTACCTAAGGTTTTTTTTGTTAAAATTTTAATATTACAATAAATCCAAAACATTTGGATGATTATCTCATTTCTCTCTCTTTTCATTTATATGGTGTCGGTTTATCATAATCGTTTTGTCTTTCATCTCAGAGTTTTTCTAAGGTAAGATGTTTTTTCAACAATTTCATTTTGCATCTTTTCAAAAAAAAATTATTAAACAATTGGTTTTTCAATCTGTTTTTTAAAATAAAATATTTATTTTCTGTTCGACATTATTTTCCATTTGATGAATAGTAGTTCTATTTTTTAAAATACAAAATTCTAATGAAGAATCTAAAAAAATTTTCTCAAAAATTTATTGATAATAATGATTTTAATTAACATTTCCGAGATTTATAGCTGTTTATTATAACTTTCATAAAAATAGATTTTATATTTACAATTGTTTAAAAAATGAGAAGTTGTGTTCATTCATTATGACTTTTTGTTATAATTATGGAAAAGAGAAGTGACTCTAATAATTATGAATATTCATTTTATATCTTTTATCTATGTCACATCTATTGGCCATAATTTTTTGAGTTAATTACACAGATGCCACAAATTGGCAAGTAGCTTTCGAAAAACGCCACTTTTGCCCCAACCTCGAAATATGTCATTTTTATGTAAAATAACTATTTTGTCCTCCTGTTCAGCTAAAATATTTTTTCCATTTATTTATATTTTTTCCACGATTTTTAATAAAAATTATGTTATATTTTTGTCCATAAAACTATTATGTTTGGATTCCTCCTTTACAATTTAGGGTTTAATATTTGTTTTTAAAAATTTTTTATAATGTTTGGGTTCTCTATTTTATAATTTACGGTTTCATTTTTGTTTTAAATTTTTTTTATAATGTTTGGGTTTTCTATTTAATAATTTAGGGTTTAGTTTTTATTTTAAATTTTATTTTATAATGTTTGGAATTTTCCTTTATAATTTAAGGTTTAGTTTTTTTTTTAATTGGGTTTTCTATTTTATAATTTAGGGTTTAGTTTTTTTAAAAAAAATTTCTTTTATAATATTTGGTGTTCTCTATTTTCTAATTTAGATTTTAATTTTCATGTTTGAATTGAATTTTTATATGTAATTTTATCCATCTATTTACATACACACACACATATAATATAACTTGTTTACGAAAAATTTCTGTCATTTGTGTCTAAGGATAAATGTTTTCGTGTACTAAATTATGTCTAAGTGTACCAACATTTTTAAGGGAAAATTCATCAAAATTTGTCATTGTTGCTACACTGTTCATCGTTTATTACAACACATGGCATATTTCGAATCTCTCTCATGTGGCAGTTTCTGTAATTTTTTCTAATTTTTTATGAATTTTAATTTTGAAATAAATCCAAATAATACAAATTTTAATAACCAACATAGTCCAATAATTTCAAAAATATTTCATAGTATGACTATGAAATTTTCAGAACTTCTTATAAAAAATTTTAATTAAAAGATTTTTGAATTTTGAAAAAAATCATCAGAAAGATTGTGTCACTTTATCATAATTTTTTTTTCAATATTTTTAAGGATTGTGCCAGTTATGATTAAACACAAATTCATGCCTTCATTTTCCTGTAAAAAGAACGCAACTTCATTAGCAAAATCATGATACTACTTCTAGTTTTGGATTAAACAAACCAATATATAATATAGTATTATACATTCTAATATAGTACAAAACAAGAATATAAGCCAATCAATATATAAATCATAATTGGCTTTGCTGAATAAATCGAGAAGTTAAGAAACGTGTATCGTTTTGGGTTTAAAGTTTTTTTTTTACCTTGTGCAATTACGAGCAAGGAAGAGCTTCGAGGAGGGCGGAGGAGAAATAAAAATCCTAAACTATCTTTGATGGAGACAACTATGATAAATATATCAAATCTTAAAGGCTTAAACCTAAATCGTTTTTGGGTTTTTATTGTTGGATTATCGATCAGATATTTTGATATTGGGTAAAATTATTAAACCGAATTGAATTCCAAATTGTAGTTTATCTGGTTATTTAGGTTACCAAATCAAATTATTAATTTTAGTTTGGTGAAACATCGAAATACCATTCGGTTTAATAATTTGGTCCATCTCTAAATCCAACCACCGTTTTTTGAATTTCGAAGAAGACTTTCGAATCCACTGGTAATGGAATTAAATACGGCAAAAATAAATCTATTGTCCTATTTCATGTATTTGTGTTTCTAAAACTGAAGCTTTTTAAGAGTCTTGTAAATCTTTTAGACTATATAAAATAGTTTTATTATCTAACATCCATTTTCGCTTTTTAACACTCAACATGACTTTCTCATGCTTAATGTCTGCAACAAATTTGTCAAATGTATGCAAAAGTTTATTGAAGGCTAATAGAAACTATAGTAAAAATGTATTTTTTACCTAAATCAAATGAAACAATATCTATTTATAGGATATAAAAATAATGAATTATAATATAAAACAATAAAATTAATTAATTTATTATGAAATAATTAATTTTAAATAATTTGGATGAAAACAAAACGAAAATTTTAACTGTCAATAACAACACAACACATGTCTCACTCTCTTTCTTAACCACCAATCATTTACAACGCCCAGTAAAAACTCGGCATTCAACATGACACTTCTCTTTCATTCTTTTAGGGGATTCAACATGTTCAATTTTTTCAACTCAACTTAATCCACATCATTTTCAACACCATATTCAACACCTTCATTAAATCAATTCAACTCATTATTTTTTTCTAACATCTCCATTGTAATTAAGGATGGATTAAGTTGAAACGAAATAGCATCTGAATTGATTTAATGATGGTTTTGAATATGGTGTTGAAAATGAGAATTGATGAGGGTGTCATTGGCTGCTGAAGTTATTGATATTTTTTTTCATCCTCATTATTTGTAGTCAATAATTTTATAGTAAATTATTTATTTTATTTTTTATACGAAAATTCATCATTTCCATATTTTATAAATAGAGAACTATTTCATTTCATTGGAACATAGAAAAAAAACACATTTTATTATAAATTTTTATTAGCTTCTAAGAAACTCTTGTTTATAGCTTTAATTAAACATCTTTTTTAGTAATATGGATCACAACAATAACTCTTTCAACATCTAAAATTCTACTAATTATATTTTGAACTCTTAATTATTTTAATTTTATTTTAATCATTAATTATTTAATATGTAATCAAAAAACATAAAAGAAAATAAGAACATGAAATAAAAACAGTAGGATAAAGTATTGATTTTTTATTAAACTGTTGAGTGTAAAAGTTGAATATGTACTGAATTATCATGTGGAAGAAAGAGAAGATGATCTGTAGTGTTAAAAATGAAAAATATAAAAGTATTCAAACCAAAAAAGATTTATCAGAAACACAATTCTTATTATTATTTAGGAAACTCACAAAACCTAAACTCTCACAGAAGTTCTCTCAACCTTAATCACACCTTGATTAATGGTTCTCACTTTTGTTTCTCATACCTTTGACACAAACTCATCAAGGCTATTTACAAGAAAAAATCCATAGCTAAAAACATATATTACAGGACTAGATAACACCAAAGATAACTCATAAATCTAATGAGATAAGTCCTCATATATTTTAGGACTATATAACACCAAAGATAACTCATAAATCTAATGAGATAAGTCCTCCTATATTCTAGGACTATATAACACCAAAGATAACCCTTAAATCTAATGAGATAAGTCCTAGTATTATTAGCATCTTGGGCCTTAATCCAAGTTAGAGTTTACCCAGCAAACTACCCCTTAACTTCAATTTGAGTCTTGTAAACACCAATGAGACTTCGCATCTCCTTAACTTTGTACGCGCCAACGGTTTGGTAAGGATATCCGTTTTTTGTTCAACTCATGGAGTGTGTTCTACTTCAATTTGATCGTTTTCAACACATTCTCTAATGAAATGATATTTAGAGAGGATGTGTTTACTTCTACCATGGAATACCCGATTCTTTGTCAAAGCAATGAGAAAAAAGTGAGAAGCATTAATCAAGGTGTGATTAAGGTTGAGAGAACTTTTGTGAGATTTTAGGTTTTGTGAGTTTCCTAAATAATAATAAGAATCGTTTTTCTTATAAATCTTTTTTGGTTTGAATACTTTTATTTGGTATCAGAGCTTTGAGATAAACACATTTCATCGTTACTATCCAAGAACATCACAGACGTAAAGACACAAGACCGATCGGCGAGCCATATCCAACGGTCAACCAAGATCGAAGGATTCGGGACCACCTCAAATTTCATGTCCCATGCTCACAAGCTCTAACTACACCGTTTGGGCTATGAGAATGTGTGTAACCCTAAAAGTACACGATGTATGGGACACTATTGAACTCGGATCCACCAACGTGAAGAAGAACAACATAGCCATTGCTTTGCTATTCTAATCAATTCCTGAAAATATAATTCTCCAAGTGGGAGAACAAGATTCGGCGAAGGGTATATGGGATGCTCTCAAGACACGAAACATAGGTGTTGATCGTGTAAAGGAGGCAAGGTTACAAACTCTCACAGCTGACTTTGAACGTGTACGGATGAGTGACACAGAGACAATAGATGACTACGTCGAAAAGTTATCAAGTTTTGCCTCAAAATCTGTAGCCCTAGGAGGATCCATGGAGGAGTCGAAATTAGTGAAGAAATTCCTCAATTTCCTTCCAAGAAGCAAATATATCTAAATCACCGCCTCCCTCAAGCAAGTTTTGGATTTAAACTCTACACCCTTTGAAGAAATTGTTGGCCGCCTAAAAGCTTATAAGGAGAAAATCGGAGAAGAACAAAAGGATGAAGATCAAAGAAAACTCTTTTTCTCCGAAGGTTCATATGGTTCACGTGGAGGTTTCAACAATAATAGAGGAAGAGGCCGTGGAGGAAGAGGACGTGGACGAGGGAGAGGAAGAGTTAATGATCAAGATCAAGATTAAGACAAAGATAACTCGGAGAAGACGAAGAAGGATCACTCAAAAGTGTTGTGTTACCGATGTGATAAACAAGGTCATTATGCGGTTTCTTGTCCCGAAAAAAAACAAAAGAATCAAGAAGCAAATATCACGAGACACATGAAGTTGATGTTCCCTTATTCATGCACGAGGTGGTGTATTTGAATGAGAAGAATCTAATACCAAAGAAATTTGAATCCGAGAAGGAAGAGATTGATATGTGATATCTAGACAATGGGACGAGTAATCATATGACGGGTAAAAGAAGTTATTTCTCGGAATTGAATGATAGGATAACCGGAAAAGTCAGATTTGGAGACGGTTCTTGCATGGAGATAAAGGGAAAAAGATCGATTTTGTTTCAAGCAAAACAAGGTCAACAAAGACTCTTAACCGAGATCTACCTCATTCCCGATCTTAAGAGTAATATTTTGAGCCTTGGACAAGCCACTGAGGCCGGATGTGATGTTAGAATGAGAGAAGATTATTTGACATTACATGATCGAGATGGAATATTACTTGTGAAGGTGACAAGATCAAGAAATCGTTTGTACAAGGTTCATATAGAAATTGCAAAGCCAAAATGTTTGAGTTTGAGAAACAATGACGAGTCAGAGAAATGGCATGTGAGGCTCGGCCATATTGGATTCAAGAAGATGCAAACTATGGCTTCAAAGGAGTTGGTCACGGGAATGCCAAAAATCAAAGAAGAAATCAAGATATGCGATTCATGTCTTGTTGGGAAACATGCAAGAAAATCATTCCCAAACACCACATCGTTTCGAGCTTCTCTACCATTAGAACTCTTGCATGGCGACCTTTGTGGACCTATCACACCATAAACACTAGCTCATAACCGATATATCTTTGTGCTCATTGATGACTTCTCACGCTATATGTGGACCATTTTTTTTAAAGAGAAAGGCAACGCATTTGAAAAATTCAAGAAATTCAAGGCGATTGTGGAGATGGAAAGCGGAAGGAGCATCAAGACTTTGAGGATGGATCAAGGGAGAGAGTTCTATGAAAGATATAAGAGAGAACAAAAGCTCTAAGAGAGAATAATAGAGTTCTAAGAAATAGAGTTTTGAATATTTAGTTTTAAAAGAGTTTCTAAACATATATAATAAAAAATTGATTATTATTATTACAAAGCAAATTTGTGTTTGATTGATATATTCAACTCTTGAAAGTAATATTAAATTTTAAAACCATTATTGATAGTTTTATATATCTTGTTTAACTTGACAACTCATTAACAAACAAAAAAAAAGATAAACAAAATAAATTCAAAGTCTTCAATCTCCTTCTAGTTTCGATAAATTGGCCAATTTAAGTTGGAGTTGTCTATATGAATGGACAAGTCTTCAACCTCTTGAACAAAAAATAAATATAAACAAAATAATCTTAGTGGATAATTAAGTTCAAACTTCTTTATTTATGTAAAGCCCTTTAAAAAGATCAGGTTTTTCACCTGATTCAGGCAAGCGAGAGTTCCGCAGCATCAATCGACTTCCTACACTCTAACTTCGCCGCGACTGATCTCATATGCCAGTAAGCTGTCAGAGAAAGAAATATCAAACGCACCGGAAATACCGAGCAGTCTACGAAAAACAAAACAAAAGGAGAAGAGAAAAGAATAAAAACAAAGATGTCCAGACAGTTGTCTAACAGAGAGAACAATTGTCTCGAATTTTTTTAATTAAAAGCAAAAGTTTGTTTATTTTACTAGCATTTTTTTATAACTCAAGTCTTTCGGGCTTTAGACCCAGACAGTTCTGAGATGAGATTGTTCATTGAGTGCTTTTCATCATGTGAATCATTCATGTCTTAAGCCCAAAAACCAATTGGTCTAGTAGATATGTGTTTAAAAATGTATATTACCACATTTATATGTAAATTATGATACAGAAACTACACTAATATAAACCAACATATTGCAAATATATATCGATAGGCTATCTCAATAATTAATATAACTAAATTGCTAACTAACCGATCATTTTCTTTTGCAAGTTCATTATTTCTCTTGTTTCGCGCAGACTTTAATAAATACTGCAGTCTAATAGATGTTTGGGCCTTTTACAAAATGAAGTTAAACGCTGGAGCTTGGACCTGTTATATATTTCAATGGGTATTTTACGTTGTGTTATTGTCTTTCGTTCTATCAATTTTCATTTCAAACTTATGGCACAAACCATGATTTGTTAAAACGATATCGATGCTAGAAAGAGATACTTCTCAGACTAAGGACACATCATGCTACCCCTCGAACAGTAACAATGTCTTTGGACCGTTGGCATAATGAGTTTGTGTTAAGAGTATATTGTGTCATCTATATTTGAGTTATTATGGGACTTGAGAAGACATAACTAAGGACACATCATGCTACCCCTCGAACAGTAACAATGTCTTTGGACCTGTTTTAATGAACATCATGATACGAGTTTGTATAGAGGACGAAATACAACAAATGGATTGGGTAATGTTTTGGAAGATCCGATGATTGTCACATGAGATTGTCGGGAGATAACTACGTGACGTAGTTATATGTGTATGTGTATGTATGTAGCTTTTGTAGCTAACATACAAAGAACATATTTTTTGGAGTCAAGATCAACGGCTCTAAAAACATCTTGCACCTTTATTATTAGAGTTAAAGACCTTTATTATTGGATATGGTTGTGTTTAGGACTTGGGATGTTCTTGCGCCCTTGTTTTTTTCTCTCTCTTTTGTCCATATTAGCTTCTCCTTCATCTCCATTTTAAGATTCACGTATAATTCAGTTGTCACACATGGATTGGCATATATCACCTCTACTTTTGATATTTTGTTTCAAATTGCATTTGCGATTAAATTTATCATGCTTTTGTTTATAAACCTTTTTTTAGCACAGATCATCTGAAATTTGACAATAATGCAAACGTAAAACTCAAAATATAATTTATTTCCGTTTGAGTTTTGCTTGTTCATCTATACTTTTCAACAGATGTTTGATATATAAAAGCTATATATATGGGTTTGATAGATACAATGGTAATGATTTTTTTTCTTCTGATAATGGCTCTAAAGTTTGTTGACCGAAAACTAAGGCAAACCAAATAGATTGTGGAAGAGACACAACACACAATATACACGCATTTGAAATTTTGATTTGTATGATTTAAAACTTAAAAATATAAAAGAAAATGAATAAATTCTTCTAGAAAAGCTTATAAATTAATTACTTTAACGAAAACCTCATGTATACTGACAAAGATATAAAAAATTATGATACTGATTTCCGGCATTATATAATTAATAATTGGTCGGGTAAAACGTCTATACTCAAACTGTGTTTTGTTTATATCAACGAAACAAATCAAGAAGAATCCTCATAATGTGTGAGAAACGTAAAAGATTCCAGTTAATTTAAAAATATTGTTTGGAATACATAATTCAATAACTAATCAATAAAATAAGGGATCAATTAGGTAATCAGTAGTTAAGAAGACAAATAAAAGAAGTTTTGAATAAATCCAAGCACCGGCCATAGTCAGCGTTGGCTAAAGCGGAATCAGGGCGCACCGTCAGCTTCAGAACAACGCGAAGCAGAGGAACAAACCACTCGGAACTTGTGTGCGTGTGAATCGCACGTGCCGCAAGTGTCGGTGGCTACCTGCACGGGCGATCATGAGACTGACGACCCAAGAGAGACGAGATAAAAATAAAAAGTACAAAATCAAAAAGGAGAGAGGAGCGAAATTCTGTTTTTTGTAATACTTTTTCTTTTATTATATTATCTACGCTTCTCTAACATCCCATATCATTTACTTATGTCGACTATATAACATTATCTTTTTTGGAGTTTTTATTTATTTTCTCACGAATTTTGTTATTTTATTTTTCACATATTCGAACTTTGCATCGTGTTTATAACACTATAAACTTGTTTAAAATTTAAATTTACATTATCAACTAATAATTTCTATTTAAAATCAACAAACGGCTAAATGGTGTTACGATTCCGTTAGCAAAACCTGACTAGAATGACACATCATCCGTTATACGACGTTGTTTTAGTCTTCTCGCATATCATAAATCTGAATTACACACCACCGCACAACATTGTTCATTGATTTGAGAGAAAAAGTCAATTTAAAGTCCCCTCAGATTCTCCAAACCCATATCGCTAATTTCACCAAAATCCAACATAAACATGACAAAATCGAGTCCACCAAATACCACGACCCCTCCCGCCCCCTCCCTCTTTCTTCTTCTTTCTCTCCTCTTCTCCTTAATTCTCTCGATCTCCGCTCAATCTCCATCACCCTCTCCAACTTGTCCTTTAGAATTTTCCCATGTCTTGAGAATCCCATGGAACACAACCGATTGTCGAAGCTACAACAAATCAACCGATAGCAAAACCAGTTGCTGCCAATCACTCTTAACTCTAATCAGAATCCCTCTAGCTTATCCTCTCAAACAAACATACAATTTCCATCTCTTGCCTTAATGATCTCCAGAAGAAGTTCGATTCACTCTCTCTCCCCACGAATCTCACATCCGTTTGCTTCGAACCGAATCAATTCGTCATCACTAACGAGACCTGTGCCGGAATCCAACAACACAAGATTAGGTTTCCCGTCTTGGTCCCACGATGGCGCTTAACTCCACATGTAGCAGTGGCATCACGGATCTCACGCGCTGCGACACGTGCGTGGCTGTTGGATTTAGAGTTCAGACTCAGCTGATTAATTTGGATGGTAGTAGCTCTCATGGTATCTTTTGGTATCGTTAACAAAAAAGGACCTAAGAGTGATGACGCTTTGTCTTGTCCCTTCTCCTTGAGATTGAGGTCTCCATTGAGCTCAAAGAAGAAAAAACATTCGTTGACTCTTGGTTTAGACATAACATGAGCTATTTTCTGGGTATTGTCGGTTTGATTTGTTTGTATTTCCGGATTAGAGCAACTGATTTCACATTTTGATTTTGTTCATAGATGTTAGGTTTAAGGGTTTGGTTTCATGGAAACTGTGTGAGAATTTCATTAATAGAACTCTATATGTTGCTTCATTGTTGATTTTTAATCTCGTTAAGAATTGCAACGATTAGGCCATCAAATAATTTATCGGCAAATCAATTTGTAATTTTTTCTTGTTGAACCGATTTGATTTGTAATTTCTTTAGATAAAAAAATTTTACTTTAATAAAACAGTTCACTCAGGAGACTACGTCGTTATATGTGACACAAATTTAGAGAAAAGAAAAACCAAAACAGTGTTGTTTAATTGACTGAGGTGTTGTCCTACTCAACATCCGTTAACGACAAAATAATATCCTCTAACGATTTGATGGTTCTAATCGGATTGAAATAGTTAGTGTATGATATTCAAAATTTATATAAGTTTATGTAGTTATACGCATGGATGAAAGTTTTGAAATGTGTAAAATAAAATAATTAAGTTCTCTAGGGAATAGGCCAAAAACTTTTTTTTTTAGTTTGCTTTGAATCTTTTAGTTGTCTAAAATACAATCACGTTTTCTTTTCTTTGAACTATATCATCGTGAATTTTACTTTTCTTTTTTTTTTGTTAAAGAATTTTCTTAAATTAATTAAATGAAAATTGAAATACATATGTTTTTTGAAAAATAAAACAAAATCCTAACCAAAAATTCTAATAGGGTCCGGTTAGGGTTACAACCGGGTTTAGTAAGGGACTCAAAAGCGCCTACACTAGACGAGAAGGAGCCGCCGTGGAACGAAGTATCCGCCACATCGCAAACGACCGGAGATCCGCCGGTAATGACCAGACAGCACCGTTGGCAGGAAGAAACCAACAATCCTTGCATCAAAACCGCGAGTGAGACAAAAGAAGAGCTACGCCTCGCCGTCTTGATTTCACCGCCGCCGGAGCAACACCGGCTTTGTTGGAGGAACAGGAGCGCCAGAAGATCGGGCTACTCTTGCCAGAGAGTCCAAGAGCGGTCGAAGAGCAAGGGTAAAGAGACGCCGTCCTCAAGCATCTCTGATTTCCCCAAGATCTCTGCGTGTAACTCTCTGCCGCGAAAACCCTTGCAACCAATCCGCCTCGCCGCATCGGAGCCACCACACAAACCGCGGAGCCGCTGAGAAGAAGCCGCAACCATCAATTCACCGCCTTGAGGAGACCCAAATATAGAAACGGTCCTCACAGATCTTGAAACTGGAGTATCTCGAAACCGCTCAAAAAGCCGCCCTGGAGCCACCATGACCTGCACACGTGCAACTGCACGTCTCGCCCTCGCCACCACAGAGAATCCTAACCGCGAGTGAACGTAGGAGCGAAAGAGGAAAAACAGAAATTAAAGCAACAAGGACGGAAAAGAGACCCTCTCTCCAGTCTCCGGTGAAGATGCCGGAGACCGGAGATACCTAGAACGAAAGTGATTTGAACGGCGGCGATTGTGAATTTTACTGACAATGTAAGTTTAACTTTGTTATCTAATGGTCGGGCAAACTAAAAATATGCACATAGGAACCAAGTTTTGGGAAAGAGGACAATCGTTCCAGTTTCTCTTTCTAAAAGTATATATAGGCGAAAACACTTTTTCCGATTGCCTCTTCGACGAAGGTTGGATAGAGCTTTCTTTATCTTTCATTATCTGAGCTTCATGCAGGTTTGTATTGGTTTGAAGCGGTGAGTTTGCCGGTTTCATCTCCGGCGGCAATGTGGTGTGTCGTGCCGGCGAGGCGAAGCGAAGCGAAGCCAGGACAGAGGGTGAGTACTAGAGAAGAGTTTCTTCGTCGTTTAAAACCAGTGTTGCTTCACTGAGGCCGCTAGGTGGGTGACGATGAACCACTGAGGCCGCTAGGTGGGTGACGATGAACCACTGAGGCGTTCCCCTTTGTGTAGCTTTGCAGCTGAAGTCGCTTCATCAGCCGGAGAGTTATTCATGGTGTGTTGAAGGAGGCGTTTGAGGTCGGGTTACTCGGCTGAAGCGGCGATGGTGGCTGGACAGGGCGAGATCTGAGCTTGGACAACTCTTTTCTTGCTCTCTCATCCGCCGGAGCACCTCCCATTGACTGGATTGACGGAACCGGTGTTGTCGGATATCACGATTCTTCAGCAAACCGTGACAGATCGCAGGGTTGGCGGCGCTGAGGACAGTTGCAGCTTCTAGGGTTTTCTGCTCCGATTGAGTTGGATTAGGGTTAATATCTGGTATTTGTAAACCGTTTTCAAACCATGTAAACCGCACAATTTTCGGTTTAGGTTGATTTAATAAAAATATATTAATTTTTTTAAAGAAATAATATATATATATATATATATATATATAGTCGCGGAAAAAAAGCTAACATAGATATTATATGGGTGAAATTTGGGGCACTCATACGTGAGACCGAGCATGAGCTTTGGACCTAAGAAACGGTTTTGATAAAATGCCATTATGCCAACCTTCAACCACAACTGTACGAAGTCATGTAGAAGCATATAGTTTTAAGCTAATCTCTATCCACGCTCAGACAATAAAATACCTTGTGTATATGAATAAAGAATTGATTATGGATTGCTTATTGTTATACTTTCGAAAAGTGGTCACCAAATAACTACCAAGTAAAACCATTGCTATTTACACATGTTTTTATCTTCTTTAGGCCGATTAAGTAAAATATTATCGCATCTAATTCGTAACCAATTCATTACAATTTATTTCGAAATGACAACAAATTAAGTCCGTAGCCATTTAGCTACAAATTAAATGGCAAATGGACTAGCGAAAAATTTCCTACAAGGAATTATGGCCGTGGGCTGGCTGTTATTTTCAAGATGGGCCAAGAAAATAACCAAAGAAGAGTTCATGTTAGGTTATACGGTAAAAGCGCTTTGAGTGGTTTATATCTGAATAAGACTTCAGAGATTTTTCGTGTATTTGGTGGATCATGTTAGTTATGAAATACATGTTATTACAATAATCTGAATATCCGTAACCAGTTCTTATCATTGATTAACATTTCCTTTCAAATATGTTGTTCTACAATTGGCTATGAATATAGTTTGCAAGTTTGGAGATGCAGAAATATTATTTTAGCCGATAATTCGACAGTCGGGAAAAAATGAAAAATATATACGCTCTCTCTGTTTTCAGAAACAGTTATTCTAGACTTAAATTTTTGTTTAAAATATTTTCATTCTATTTTTTCAATGTGAATTTTTAAACAAATTTTCTAATTTACCCTATATCAAAAACTAAAACTTTTTAAATTTAAGTTATGTTATCAAACTAATGGCATATTAAATAAGGAAAATGTTGTATAATTAAATATTTTCTTAATTTAAGTGAAAATGTCAAAATAACACTCTTTGAAAAATAGATGAAATAGTACTTTGTGAAGATAAATTGACCGTGAACAATTGCTTAACGATTGTAATTCACGAAAATATCATTAAAATATATTATTGTTTTATATATAAAAAGTAAGAAAGACTATTGTTTTCGGTAAATTCATTTGAAAAAATATATATACACGAAGCACGTTTTCAGAGATTAAAGCGAGTTACTTGTCTTACGATTAAACTGATATTTTAAAATAATACTCTTATTTTTGAGTGTCTCTATATCCACTCGAACCTAACTGACATACGAATCCGATATTTGCCCAATGAACAAGCCTGACTAAGCTGAAGTGAACAGTAAGATAAATATACTTCATCTCAAACATAATTATTTTTGTCACTTTGGAAAAATAGTAATCCAATGAAAAGCCAAAAGACAAAACAAACAAAACATATTCCTACACAAAAGAAAACTAATATATATATATATACACAAATAGATTTAAATGTATGTGTAAGTATGACATATAAGTCACAGGCAGGAGAGCTGAATTAGCTGGGCACTCGTTATGATTCGTTTTTTTCTCTTTTCTAAATAATTAAATATTTCCATTTTTTTCCCCAAGTGGTTCTCTGAAACTTAAAACTCAAAAACAGAGAATCCGGATGCTTTTCTCAGATTCTACTCTTTCCTAATATACTCGTTTTCCAAACCGATTTTCTCGGTTTAACCGAAATTCATAAAAAAAAACCTTTCCATTGTCCTCTACACAGAGAAGATCTGAAGTCAATTCAGATTCTTCAAATTAAAAGCTCAAAGAAAACTGACACAGAAAGAAAGAGAAAGAGAGTTTAACTTGTCTTTTTTTTTTTTTTGTCGATCAGAAAGATCTCTGGTTTGATCTTTGTTGTACACGTGGCGAAATGGGTTGGACTTTGGAGTTGTATTGTTGATGATGATGTTCCAAGTCCCAGATTTCTTGTAACATTCTTCTTCTGTTTCTCCCAATGTCTTTGGTCTTGTTTCTCTGATTACTAATCTCTCAAAGATCTTCAGATCCGTTTCTTTTGGGTTAAATAGTTTTAATTAACCAAAACAAAAAAAATGATGAAGATGATGAGAACTAAACCGACAAATCTTCCGGCGGCGGTTTCTAATGGCGGCAGAGTTTCCGGCGGCGGTGGCGGCGGCAGGGAGTCAGGCGGTCATGATTGGGAAATGAGACCTGGTGGAATGTTAGTTCAAAAACGGAATCCGGATTCGGATCCTCTCGGAGCTCCACCACCACCGATGATCAGAGTTAGAATCAAGTACGGTGCGGTGTACCATGAGATCAGTATTAGTCCTCAAGCTTCTTTTGGTTAGTCTCTGTTTTTTTACTAATAGAATTTGGAAATTATAATGGCATAGAGATTTATGTTTGGATGATTCTTGATTGATTCAGGGGAGCTCAAGAAGATGTTGAGTGGACCAACGGGTCTTCATCATCAAGATCAGAAGCTAATGTATAAAGATAAAGAAAGGGATTCAAAAGCTTTTCTTGATGTTTCGGGAGTTAAAGATAAATCTAAGATGGTGCTTTTTGAAGACCCGATTACTCAAGAGAAACGTTTCTTGGAGATGAGGAAGATTGCGAAAACCGAAAAGGCGTCTAAAGGGATTTCTGATATTAGCCTTGATGTAGATAGGCTCGGCGGACGTGTAATGCCTGCCCGCTAAGCCCATTTTTCACTTATGTTTTTCGATGAAATTGCGCATTTTCATTGGCGATTTTGTGTGTAGGTTTCGGCGTTTGAGATGGTGATTAAGAAAGGAGGGAAAATTGAGGAGAAAGATCTTGTCACGGTTATTGAATTGTTGATGAATGAGTTGATAAAATTGGATGAGATTGTAGCTGAAGGAGATGTGAAGTTACAAAGAAAGATGCAGGTATGTAATCAAAAATCATCTCAGGACGAAGATTTTGCGTTCTTGCGTTAATTTTAGTTGTATATGCAGGTGAAGAGAGTGCAGAATTATGTCGAAACACTCGATGTTTTGAAGGTGAAAAACTCAATGGCTAATGGGCAGCAGAAACAGTCAAGTGGTCAGAGACTTGCTACGATTCAAGAACATAGCAATGGACAGAAGCAAGAGCATAGCAATGTACAGAAGCAAGAACAGAAACCGATACAATCGCTTATAAACATGCCGATACAATACAAGCAGAAGAAGCAAGAGATTGAGGAGGAGCCGAGGAATTCTGGTTCAGGACCATTTTTGTTGGATTCTTCTACTAAATGGGAAACATTTGATCATCATCCTTTGACACCATTGAGCTCGACTACTGCAAATAATTACGCCACCCCGGCCAGGTTCAATTGGGAATTCTTTGATTGAAAAAAAAAACTCATATTTTCAATTCTCTTGTATGCTTAATTCTTGTGTGGAGGTGTTTTTTTTTTCAGGCTTCGTCTTCTTGTTCTTCTTCATCATTATGATTCTTTTGATGTATTTAGATTTTTGTGGGCGTTTTATTTCGTTCTTGGAAATAAACAGAGACGCTATAGTGAAGTGATTATGAAAAGTTTGTTCTTCTTTCTTCTTTCTTCTTTCTTCTTTCATACAATTTTCATATGTTTTTTCTTACTTTTGTTACAAGGGACTAAAACCTTCTGAGTGGAGAGAGGGTTCATTTCTCTCTCTGTCGGTTGTCTTTTTTCAAGTTTGAAGGATTCAACAAAAGTAGACAATGAGTGAGTCTTCTGAGTACTATTATCATTTCAGGCTGACAAAAAAGTGTAAAACTCACCTTTTTCTTCTCATATTTTGTCAACAAGACAATTTTACTTTTCCTTAATGAGGCAAAATCATAATACACAAGGTGGGCCATTTTGTTTTTTTTTTGGTTCACAAAAGTGAGGTAGAAAAGAGAATTCTGAGTAGAGCCAAATACTTCTTTCTAAGAGGATCCTCAACGTTGAGGTTGAAGAGAGGTTCAAAAAAAAAAATTAATAGTTTTTTATTTAGTTTTATTAATATTATATTTTTAAATAAATAATAAACCACTAATATCACGATATGTGGTAGAAAATCTTATGAAACGGTTTCTAAAAAAAATTTTCATTAAAAATATTATAATTTTTATTTTTTCTATTTTTTATTAGATGAGATTCGTGAGAGTTTCACCGTTGGAAATGGTCTAAGTAATTGCGTATCTTTAAGATGTTGATAAGATGAGAACTATTGGGCTCGATTTGCCTCCGAAAATGAGAGTGGGTACAAACCCGGTCTTACAAAATTGTGGACTTGCGCCGAACCGCTCTAGGGGTTTTCGCATCACAAAGATTATGTATTTTATTTGTGCTATTTCATCATATATTATTTAGCTTCAACTCCTGATCACAAGACAGTTGAAACAATAGAAAAGAAAGTGAAAATGGATATGAGAAATTAATTATAGATATACTTTAGAGAATAAAGTTGAAACAATTTGGAAGACAAATGAAATAAGCTATTTGAGTCAAAATTTTAAAATAATAGAATTAGAATAAAATAAAGTCAAGAACATTAATTTGAATTTAAATGTTTGTTCTTAGTTGATTTTTCTTATGTAATGTATGGACATATTATTTAATATTATTTAGTTATTAAAATTAATTTGATTAGCATATCTAAATAATACTAATTTAAAAATTCATAATAAGAAAATATGTTTTTAATATGAAAAATATAGAAAATTTTCTCTAACAGATAAATGAAAACGTTGAAAATGTCATAAAATAATTTTATCCTATAAAAATTATTTAATACTAAAAACTCAAATTTACTTTATGTTTTTCTTTTTCCAATTTTGATGAGGAATAACTAAACATGGAAGTTCTCCCAAAAATTTTTTTGGCTCAAATCAGAGAAGAAAAGACCACAAAATTGGTCAAATAGAATGATACTCGAAAGGATGGAGAGAATAGATTGTGATGGAAGTTATCAAACCTATGTTTTGTGATCCATCCAATTTTTAATGAGCTTGGAAAGAGGGTTAGAGGAATCAGAGATGTCTCCTAGGAGAAAAAATGGATTAAAGATGGTGCGACTGAAAAACATGATTAAAACATAGGTTGACATCATGCGTAGGACATGAGTCGAATTCTGGTGTTTGGTTAGGAGCTCACAAACTTTCAAATTTCCTTCTTTTGATGCAAATAAAATGTTTTTACAGAGATGTCATAGCTGAATGAAAAGTAGATCATCGTCTGCAGTTTGCGGCATATGGAACATGACATCGGTAGCTACTAGTTAGGACCATCTCAAATTATTTGTAGATTATGTTCAAAATATTTCGTGTTTACTAATTAGTTTTAACTTTCTAAGTTAATTACATTATTGTTTTGTTAAAATTTAATTTTGGTTTCAGGATAACTGAAAAGTAAAGTTATTCTAACTAAATTAAGACTTATTTCAAAGCTAGATCGATTTTATTAGCTTTTTAGAAATAAAATCGGTTCTGTTTATTAGGATTAATCGCCTCTAATACATAGACCTAATAGGAATTTAGCAGGGAACAGACTTTTATAGCTGCTGCAAGTTGTATGAAAATCGTATCCACCAAAAATCAATTAATAATTGAGTTTTAGAAGAAGTCAATTAGATCTCGCCATCAAAATCATCTATAATTATGGTTATCAAATCTATAATTATGTGGAAAAATAATCATGCAATATAGTTGACAAGAAGTACATATTCACTTTCGGGATTAAATTAATAAAAGAGCCGCATATATATATACCGACAATCATATCCAAATCATGATTTCTTCCATGCAAGTAAAACAAATTATATTATAATTACAATAGATGAAAATAATCAATGTAAAATGATGGACGTCCAAATAACAAATCATCGTAAAAAGAAAAAAATAAAATAAAGAGAGATTTGAAATCATAGTATATATATAACTATTACGGATGAAACATTCGTGACTGAGAAAACCATATATTCTACTTATACAGTAATCAAGAATAACTCAAACTTCGTGACCTCTAAATCATGGGACCAACCAAGTGAATAATATAAAAAAAATATGGCACGAACATGATAAAATATTTCTCTATGATATAATTTCAGTGGTTGTGGTGTCTCCACGAGTGAATCGACCAACTGTAGGATTGTGCTGTGGAGTGTGGACCAAAAATATAATCATCAAACGAAAACTGAAACACACTAAAAAAGTCGGTAGGAGATAAATTAAATGGTCGACTGTCGGTAGAAGAGGACAGAACAAGTAGGTAGTTGGATGCAAATATCAAAGAAGCATCACAATCAATAGTGAAGGCTTTGTATATCTACTAGATCATATTTTGGACTAATCTTGATATAATTATCACGTGAATACCGTAATATCAAAGAGTGTTGGCAAATAGGAATTGACTAACAAAACTAAACTTATAACACAATGCTTTTTAATAGTTGTTTTTTTTTTTTGTAATTGCATCTAGTGATGTTAATACATTACGGGCAAATTCTGAGTACAATAAAACATGAGCATGCATCTCCCCACATGTACTGGGGTCTCATAAGCTATTTTGTTCTCGGCATTTTCTTAAATTAATTGAACAAAACAAAATCACAAAACTATATATTAAACTATATATAGTCAAAAATAACTATCTTGATTTAAAATAAAATTTGGATGTAAAGGAGAATTTGTCATATAACTACGGATGATGACATTATTGAAGATGTAACCATCGTTAAAAAGAAATTAAGACATTATTGAAGATGTAACCATCGCAAAGAGGAAATTAACTAAATTAATGAACTTGGCACTATTTGGCTATTTGCTAGTAGCCAAAAGTGCATAGCATCGAAGAATAGACAACTCTACCAGTGAAAATTGAAATATTTGTTGGGAATATAATGTCATCGAACTGAATGTCATCAGATACAAAAGAATACTATTTAAAAAAAAATCCAAATTATACTATATGGTGAGAAATAGACTTCCATTGACGAATTTTTGTGTGTATTCTGTTTAATTAATCATGGATGTTTGTTTCATCACACACATGAATATAATTATTAGGGAATGCTATCTGTAAATGTTTTTGAAATTAATAATCAAGTTTACACTATTTGGTGTGGGGATTAGTCGATGTCTAACCGGTGCCAAATCGTAGTATGATTTTTCTCATGTAGAGATATTCCATTTATTTGAATGGATGTCGTCGGATGCTATGAAATTATATTCTATCAAATATTATGGAATGTATTCAGTTCAGTCTGTTACATACCTATTTATAGAATAAAATGAAACCCTCTTTTTCCTTTTCCAAATAAGCAATACTCATAACAATATCTGGTTTCTCCAATACCAAAACCGACACAGCCTCCTTGCAATAGAATCAGCACACAAGTTAGTCTTGTTATCCATCAAGCTGAAGGTAGCTAGATCGCGAACTCCGCCGTCTTTATCCTTCACTTCACTTGAAAGTTGAAACTTCTTGTTATACTTTTTGAATACTAGGATGATTAGAAAAGCTTTTATTATAATTTTGAGTTGCTATATATATGTATTAATTATCTATATTTAAGTCTACAACTATGGTTATGGAACACAACTAAGCCTATAAAAATAAATAACCTCCAAAACCACCCCACTATATTACTATAGGGTTGGTGAACAAAGCCTGTGAGCTTCCACTTAAGAGTAGCTAGTTTTATATCCTTTCCTCGTAAAAAAATCTAAAATATTTAAAGATGCAGATCAAATTAAATCCAAATCTGGAACTGGAAGATTATTATTATATATTTTGTGTTATGTATATTAAATTTTAACCGTATGCAGCATGAGTACTAGTCATAGTCAGATAGGTAATGAAAGCAAATAATGACGAGGTCAGTGAAGTTATATGGCTTCTGTTCAATCAGCTCTTCTTCTGGTAGTTCTCAGACAGAAAAGTGAATGCAAGATAGTAACGTAAAAGGTTGCTGGAACTACCTAACCCTGTTGTCAAGACATCAATATTGGCATTTGGCATTTTCGAAGTTAGAGAAAAAGTACCAATTGTATAGCTTAACTAAAGATCCCAGCCACAAAGATGTATAATCTTAGCCCCTCTTTAACAAACTTTATGCTTCTATTTTGTCCCAAACTAATGAATTGATATATAGAGTAGCAGTAGATACCGAGGAACTTTCAAGTTGATTCATTACCATCAGGCTAAACCAATACCGGATACCGCAATGCTCATCAAGCTCGTTTTTGGTAGTAAGGAGATGAATACTGATGGGAAAACATTTTCTTTGGTAGTCTAGGAACTTATGTAGAAATATTATATACTACATAAGCGATTTTCAAATCCCAAATATGATAAGAAAAAAGTGTCGGAAAATAACAATGGAGAACACAGTAACAGCCATCAGTGGCGGACCCAAGATTAGTTTTTACTAGGGTCAAAACATAATGGAGTGATGATATCAAAATATAATTCTTGAAATTAGACAGGTTCAAAGTCAACTAATTAATATATTAAAATCTCAGTTTCTACAATGAAAAAACTGAATTTCACATATATTTGGGGTGTCAATTACATCCCCTAATTACCACATGGGTCCGCCCCTGACTTTCATGAATAAGATGACTCCAAGTGAGTATCATAAAACACATTTTAGAGACACAAGCCATCTAAACCAACATGATGAGAAAGAAATCAATGAACAACGTATTCGAGTCAAAAGTCTATGGTGGAGGAAGAATACACAGAGTAGATACTTGGGTTTGATGTTGTGAGCTATAAAGAACACATGCATTAACAAAATCCTCTTCTTCATTTTTCTTACAAAGCCTCATTTGCTCCACAAGTACATGTGCATGTACACACCACTGGGGGTTATTATATTTCAACTAATTCTACAACGTGTATAATAGTCATTGATATCCACAAGACTCCTGATTACGTTATATAACTGTGTCTTGACAGGCCGGCCAAATAATTTTAGTAACTAAAGCAAACAAAATTTGGGCCATATATAAACAAGGAACTTTTTTTACAAAATTAGCATTGATTGATTGTTCTCAAACTACCTTGAAGGAGGAGAAGATAAACTTAAACCACTCACCACCACACTTTTTGTCAAATTGATGCTCCTAAATGAGTAATAAACTTTTGGCGCCTAAAAACCTTACTTTATAAATTTTAACCCAAGTCAGTTCTGTGTCTGGATATGATACATTCTAAGACTATTGTTTTTGTGGTACCTAGCTTAAAACATTGACCACATTGTTTGAGCAGTCTTGTGGTACATAATACTCTTTGTGACCACAGGTACAAACACACAATCCACGACATCCCCATACTATTACAACAAGACCAAAAGCAAATTTCTGATCAATAGAAGGTGGCTTGGGAAGTGTTCCCTCATCTTGTTCTTTAATCTCAAAGCTAAGATCATTAGAGGCAGCAAAATATGGTAATTAGAACCAGTAAGAACCCATGTTCGTCTCATAAATATTTAGGCCTTAGATAAATTAATTTTGCAAGGCCCTTTTCACAATAATTTTTTTTACCCTTTTCGTTTAAGGGTTGTTTTGAAATTTAGCATAGACATTAGACAAATATCTATGTTGTCATGGACCAAAGACGGACTTGTAAGAACCTCATCTGAAACAAGACTCACACTAGGCTGATGGCCATCTCATAAGAAGATAGGGTTACTTCTAAGTTCTAATACATTGATTTCTATTACTATTGGTATCTCCAAGAGCCATTGATTGTAGATAGCTAATGAATATATCGAAAGCGAATTAAATCCAAAATACTTAACTTGGAGCTATAGAAACCAAATCAAGACAACAAGAACAGTATAAACGGATAATCATACAGAGAACTAAAATTTTTCACATGTGTAAAACTGACTTTTTATATAAAAAATTTTATGTAAAGTGTTGAAAATTTAGAAATTTGTATATTAAAATAAGTGTCAAATGATAAATTGGAGAGTAATGGTTACAGGACTGGCATAAATCATAGCTATCCAACATGGTGAAGCCTAGCAAATCAGCACTATGTGACTAACAAAATCTTTTACTCATCGTCTTAAACGATATCTATTAGACTATTACGCATAATTCTTAGATACAGTTCGATATGAAACTAACACTTGAAACGCTCTCAAAAGCAAAATCACAGCCATGGAGACCAATTGACAAAAATTGATAAATTCACATAGAGAAACCACCTCATAGTAAAGAGATATCTAGATCAAAGACGCCAATTAACAATGAAAAATCGAATATTCACTCGAAAATTCGGTTTCTCCGCGGGAGAGAGACTCCGGAAAAAATAAATAAAATGGGTTTGAAATGGGCTTTGGTCCATACATGTGTTATATAAACTCTTGGATTTAGTTTAATAACGACGCAAGATTAGAGAGGGTTTAGTAAACTCATTAGTTACAGATAGTCATTTAATAATAATAATAATACAAGTTGAGAAAAGTGTTAAATGTTGCACTTAATAGCACCTGCATTCCAGAATCCAAAATCCAAGTTACGAAGTAGATATTCTTGTTTCACTTCTTTGAATTCGAGGTAGATCGAGATCTGAACATTTTATTACAATTTTCTAAATTTTTTGACTTTTTTTTAGAAGACCGGGAGATATAGGTAGTGCGAAATTTGAAATTCTATCATCGTGTAATTATTTTCCTAATATGTATATAAAAAAAAGTGTTTCTATCATCGAATAATCGAAAATTATATGTCTTCATGATGAACCTTTTTAGCAGCACCAACATTGAAAATTCTTAAGAATAATAGGTTAACTTTTTACCATGCAAGAATTTATTGTAATATATGATGAGGTCGAGATCCTAAAAATGTTTATTTGCCAAAAATAAAAGGTAGTCGAAACGTTTGACATCGCTAAAGATGTGTACGAAGACTTTCATAGTGTACCCAATGGCCGTAGACCATGGACCATGGTGCGTGACACTCTAACAGCTATATAAAGTAAGCACTAGCAACTTTTTTTTGTATGTTGACATTATCGTAACATCAAACTTATATATCAATTGGAAAGGTATATGTCAAGTGTATATTATTGATTTTGGGGAGATACGGAAGATAGTGATAGAAATCTCAAGTATTAAAGTCAAGGATTATCTAATTTTTTAATCAATTTTTTATTTTCATTTGTCATTTGTTAGATGTGTTAGTCCCAACGTATTTGATTAGTATGTTGTTTTTTAAAATGATTCAAAATCAATGTGTACTGTTATTTGGTTTGGTGTATCCTAGCAATAAAAAGATGCAAGTTTAATTACCATTTCTAGATATGGCGAATTTTTGGAACTATATAAAAAAAGCATTAAGGTTTTCATCTAATTTATCCGAATTCACCACATGTTATCGTATAGTCTACTACTTTAATTGGATTTCGCCATTTAGCATACAATTAACAAAGATCAGATACCAAAATATAGTCAAATGTGTAACAAACGAAGGAACTTTCGATGTAGAACTTCAAATTTTGTTTTGTCGATAAAACATATCGTTTGTTCCAAAACAGTTACTTTGTTTCAATAAAAATGAATCGCTATGTGTACTGTAAATATAGTATATTAGGTTACCAGGGATAGCTGTCGCGTAACCAAGGAACCTGATTACGCAATAGTACTTTAAAACATATCGTTTGTTCCAAAACAGTTACTTTGCATTTTCCGTTCCTTATTTGCGTAGTTGTTTGAAGGCTAGTTCTTTTCTTCTTCTTTTTGACGTCCAAAGGAAAAGTCAAATTTTGCATGAGTATTGGGTTGGGTTGCATGCACACCGTACGTCATAAGTAGAGCTGTCAATTGGTCGTTCCGTCCATGGGCTAAGCCAAGTCCAAATTGTTATGAACGGACTATCATCACAACCAACTCTTAAATGATCAAAATGGATGAACGATCAATCTTGCCCACGGTCGAAATAGGCAGGACCGTATGGACATTGGACACGTCCATGGACTTTAAAATATAGAGATTTTTTTTTTGTGGAAACATAGATTTCAATCCCTAATTTTACAACTTTTTTCGTTCATCTTTTTCCATAGAAATTTCTGAAACTAATCTCATTCATCTTTCTCCGTACGAATTTTTCTTTTTTATCAAGGAAGAAATGGATACAAGATTATGATTTGTGGTTATCTTTTACTAACGTAATGACACAAGTGAAAATCTCAAGTCTAGAAAATATAAACGACTTGCACAAAATCTTGAAAATCTCTAGAATCGATTTTTATAATTATGTTTGACTATTCTTCTTGATTTTGATTAAGTGCATAATATGTGTGTTTTGTCGAGGATAGTAAATATAATTAAATTTGAAATTTTAATTAAAAAAAATTTGCAAAATTTAAATTTTATCCATTATTAGGTATATTAGATGAGTTGTTAATTATATATCTATAAATGTAAATAAGTTATAGGGTTTGGGCTTTTAATTTTGAGCCCATATTTTGGCGGGCTTCGCGGGGCGGATTAGATTTTTGGCGGGTTTCACCATACTAGCGGATCCCTTAGGATACTACTACTGAGTCTAATGCATTCCACCTGCGGGCACCTGCATAAAAAAAATTTTGGATTTAGGAGTTTTTTGCGGGTTTTTTGGGTTTATACTGGTTTTTTTGTTTATACCGATATTTTTTTGCGGGTTATTGCGGGGTGGGTGCGGGTTTGGTTTTGAAAATCCGATGCAGGGCGGGGCGGTTTTGGGTTGGAAAAATTAACCCTAAAAACGCGGGGGTTTTTTGCGGGGCGGGGCGGATTGGCTCGTTTTCCATCATTAATAAATTAATATTAATTATTAGTTAAATTGTAAAAAATTGACAAAATTTAAATTGGGTTGTCCATGGCCATGTCCATATGGACATGGATTCTATTAGGTATAAACTATTTTTAATCAATTATCTATTATAAACCAACCAATTATAATCCAAAAAAATAATAATCCATTTGGACGCACGTCATAAATTCTAGAGAGCCCAATTGACAGCTCTAGTCATATATTCTTTGACATATTTTTTTAAAGTTATGTTTATAAATTCTAAGTCGGTCAGCAAAATTAAAAACCTATTAACTAGTGACAAGACCCTTTAGATTGCTATGTCTTTATCAAAATAATGAAAATTAATAATAATAATAATAATAATCTAGTCAAAAGTGCATCATAGACTTCAGCTATTGGTTAGTAACACATCCACTAGTCCATTAAGCATTTGGGCTTACAAGGAATCTGTCTCTCCAATTGAATCAAGAATCCTCACATATTGACACTAATAAAATAAATTTAACGATACAGAACTACAAATACTATCAATATGTATCTGTACGGCTTTTGGTCATTACGATACGACGATGAATACATTTAAATTAAAAGCGACTATTGAAGAAAATGAATAACATTTTTTATAACACAAAGGCCAACTTTTGAGTGTAATAAACTAATTATATTTACCTGTGAATAAAATTAATGATAGTTTAGAAATCAAGTGATAAATTATTGGGATTATATTTCTATTGTAACAAACACGCACCTTTTCAGTAATACCCCTTCATCTAGAGAAAAAGCCTCAATAATAAATGTAATTAAGCCAATTTGCATCAAATGCCTTCTAACCATTGGTCGCAAAATTAATTTCATCCCCAAAATAGCAAATAACTATCAAAAGCCATTGTATATATATAGCTCAATTATGAGTTTTTAGGATCCATTGAGACTTTTTTTTTCGTAAACACTCAATGAAAAACTGTATCTAGACTATACCTCTTTCATTATCAAGGATTTTCAAGTTTGTGCAAAACTGCTCCAAAGTGGGAAGTATCAAGGATTGCGATGGATAATAGTCACACATTGGTGAGCTCAATTTTTTCATTTGACTTTGTAACTATTCAATGTCATGTGTACGTTTTGAATTAATTTGTGTAAAGAGGCTACTCGAATAGCTTATATATATTGACATCATCCCGTTAATTAGCTCCTTTGAATCCGTATGTTTTACGAGTTAGGTTCTTGTTTCTTAGAAATTTTTAATTTTTAAGCATCGATAGCTAGCAACTAGAAGCTGACTAGACTTTGTATACCTAAACTTTTTTTGTTCGGATGTTGTGTCATAGAATTATTTTGTATTTAAAAATCGGATTTTGTAAAATTGAAATGATTGCTTGTTGGATGAAAAGGCATTTACAATAATAATTATCGATATATCTGTTAATTACTAGTAAAAATTACTCATTGCTAAAATCACAATTTATGATTAGGTCACAAACTAATGAACTTTAAATTTTTTTGTCGGTGTTTCTTCCTCGGTTTCTTACATGACTAGTCGCTCTGCCGTTGTATCGTCTCTTCTCCAACTTTTTTCCATCGCTTACATCGTGGCTGAATCATTGTTATCATAGCTGTTGTTTGGTAATGGTAGTGATCGTCGACATTGTTCCATTTCAATAATCATAATTTGTGAATTAGAATTTTTAATTTTTCGATCATTTATGTCTCGAGAGAAGCATCCACATATCTGAACTTTTTATCGATTTATTGGTTTTATTTTCATCCGAATATTGGTCCACCACTGTAGAAAACTAGGAAAAATTGTTAGAAATCTTGTAGATAGAGACTGTTCGTTTGGCAGCTGCAAGCAGTTGCGGCTTGCGACTTGCGGTCAAACGTTGTAATTCTTGTTCGTTTAATAGCCGCGTGTCTGGTCACAACGGCAACCGCATGATCCTGCACGAGGCAAACGAATAGAAATTGGCCGCAGCCGCAGCCGCAACAGTACCAAACACAACAGTACCAGACGCGCCGCCAAATTTTTTCAGCGGCTGAAAATTTCTGATGCATCGATTTGCGTCTGCCGCAGCGTTTGACTGCAGAAAGCTGCGGCTGGCAAACAAACATCGTTTGACCACATGCCGCAGCCGCAACCGCATATACCTAAAGCTGCCAAACGAACAGACCCATAATCACGAGTTATTTTCTATGCTATGTTACCACTTGCACATGTATTACAAATAACCTTTTTAATAGATCATTCAATTAAGTACTATTTATAGTTTAAATATGATTAATTATATTTTGAAGTTTTTAATTTTTCTGATTGGAAATCAAAATTTTAGTTATAAAGAAAATTAAGTACATTTCAATTTTTTTTGTAGGCACGATTAGTATATATTTTTAGTATTTTTGTATAATATACGCACCAACTTTTCCTGGTGAAAGACTATTGGTTTTGTCTGAGTCGCTTAGCTTTTCATGTAACATGGATCATGCTCTAGCTTCCCTTGTCCCAAGACTACGTAAATGTTTATTAAATCTGTTATAACATTTAGTTTTCGGCCTGGCCTTTTGAGGCCGCTCTATAGTCAATAATATAGTACTGATAAGTCAAATGATAGCCCGGCCTTTTAATTATTATTTTGCGTGTGTTTCATAATCGTAGCCCGAAGAGACAATCTCCTGAATTTACTGATTAAGGTACATTGATATTAGTTTACTACATAAATAGTTAATACTATTATCTTCTTCTTTTTTTATCTTAAACTTCAAATTATTAGTGCGCCATCAGATAATTTCGAAGTTTTACTATGAATGTCGAACCAAGTAATACAATACCGCTTAAGATAAAAATATTCGAAATTACTTGTATATTTAAATGAGATCAATAAAACTAATTCAGAATATTAAGTTTAAGTTTAAACTAAACAATTTTGAATTTAAAGTAGTAAATATGTCAATTGAACTAATATTGGTTGTTTGACCCTCCCTCGTATTTATGCAATTATTTTTTAAGGAATGTTAATATTTACTTCGATAATGTTTTAGCTGAGTGCATTACTGTCAAATCTTCTGTGTACACGTGGTAATCTCTACAATTAATTAGCAATTTGATAGACCATAGCAAGTACAATTGGCTCTTCATCCCTAGGAAGTACGTGCCCCCTATGTTAATCAATAATTAGCAAGCTAATTACATCTTTTGGAGGTTGTATGTTTTAAATTATTAATACTCAAACATGAGTGATTCTTGGCGTTGTCTTTCCTAACCACATCTTTCTCAGTTCTCGTAAGCTCCCAGTGTGCCACGTTGAGACAAAAGATGTTGCGTATTACTTTCTTGCATTTATATCAAATAAATAGATAAATTAGTTAGTTTTTTTAATAAGCGATAAATTAGTTAGTTGCACAAAAAAGGGATAAATTAGTTAATGCAATAACCCATAGTGTAGTTCTTATGTATTGTGAATTGGATGATTCTAGAGAGTTTATATACAATCTAAAGATTCTAGAGAGTTCTAATTACTGCATATATACTTGACATATTTGATCCTTGATATATTCTTGATTGATCAAGATGGAGGAGTCTTCGACACTTCAATCTTGATTGTCAGATTTTCGAATGTGGCGCGTGTAAGCGATTGTGTTAGTGCATTTGCTAACTGATTCTGGGTAGAAATGTGACCTATTATGAGATCACAAACCTGTATTTGATTATGTATGAAATGATAGGTCAGAGCGATGTGTTTCATTCGCTGAGTGAAATATGTAATTAGCACATAGATATATTGCTCCCACATTATCACATTAGATAACGGGTGTTGTTGGTAGTTGAATTTCGATTTCTATGAGGAGATTGTGTATCCATGACAACTCAGCAGATGTGTTGGCAACAAATCGATATTCTACCTATGTAGAAGATCGAGCCGGTCCTTTTATCTTCTTCGATAACCATAAAATGGAATGTTTTCCAAGATATACGACATATGCATTTGTGGAGACAAAATCATCTGTGTCGCCGACTTAATCAGAGTCTAAACAGCATGAAGAGACAAGTTGTTATCGCGACTAAGAAAGATACCATGGGTAGGCGTTCCAGCGAGGTACCTCAACACACGCTTTACGGCTTGCCAATGATTCGTTGTGGAAGAATGCATGAATTGTGAAAGTCTGTTCACGACAGAGGATATGTAAGATCGCGTGAACGCAAGGTTTTGGAAGCTTCCCACAATACATCTATACTCAATAGCATCTGACATCTTTGTTCCCGAGTGTATGGTTACCTTTGGTGAAGTGGCCATTGACATAGCTACCGGGTTTGTTGTGAGCATGTTATGGCGAGCTAAGAGATAAAAAATGTATATGCGTTGTGTGAGGTGAAGTCTGCTTGGTACACGTTTGGCTTCAGTGCCAAGGAAGTATGACAGCTCTTCGTGGTCTTTGACAGGAAAAATGGTTACCAAAAGTAGTAAGAGTGGCTTGAATCAGAGTGTTATCATTTCCAGTGACTAGGATATCATCAACATATATCAACATGTAGAAAAATGATGAGCCACTCTTCAATATGAACATAGATTTGTCGGCGATTGAATTCTTGAATCCAACAGAAAGAATATATGTTTTTAACTCGAGATACCACGCTCGAGGTGCCTATTTGAGACCGTAAAGAGCTTTCTTGAGATGGCATACATGGTGAGGTCTGTCTTTGTCAACATATCCTAGGGGTTGAGACATGTATACATCTTCTGTTGGTGTTCCTTATAAGAACGTGTTGTTGACACTGAGCTGTCGAATTAACCAATCTTCGCTAACAAAAATTCCCAGAACTAGTTGAATTGTAGTAGATTTAATGACTATAATAAATGTCTCGAAGTAATCAAGTCCTAATTGTTGAGTGTGTCCTTTGACGACAAGCCTTTCTTTGAATAGAGTCACCAAAAATTGAATTTAGTTTTAAAAATCCACTTACAACCTATAATGTTTACGATTGGTGGTAGTGGAAAAACCAAATCCCATGTATGATTTACGATATATGCATTGAACTCATCAGACATGGAGTTTCTCCACCGCTTGTCTTTGGTGCTTGATTGGCAGTTTGAGGCTTGAGATCCGAATTGGCTAGCATGATGGCGAGAGAATACTTTTTGTTTGGTTTAGCATGACCCGATTTTGATCTTGTCTCCATTTGGTTTCGATTTTTGTTAGCAATCAGAGCATTCACTGGAGCAGCTTGATTTTCACGCGGAGAATACGATGACGTGGTCTCAATGGTAGCAAAATGGGTTGAGTTATTTGTTGGACTTTTCTCTTCATTATTTGTTGAGTCGTCTTCATTTTGGGCTGAGTCTGATGAGGTTGAAGATTCATGGCCTGATTTTCTGAATGGGCCCATGCATTAGGGCTGGAGTTGTTCGTGTTGGAGACTCATCAGACGAACCCGAGGAAGACGAAGACAAACCCGAAAAACAAAGTCGAACCTGAATAAGATGAAGCTTCCGTGGAACTTTCCAGCGTGGCTAACAACAAAGGATCAAAGTGCATAGACTATTCTCGTGGTGGAGACTACAGTAGATGATGTATGAGTGTTAGGTGATGGGTGGAGAAAGAGATTGATTGGGCATTGGGGAATGTAGTTGGTGAGGATTATGGGTGATGTGGTTGCAATGAGGAAAACGAGAATTCTATTTTATCAAAGCGAGCGTGGTGAGATATATAGATGTGACGGTTCATGTGGTTCTAAGAATATGTAAGCGCTTTGGGTCAGAGAGTACCCAAAAAACACACAGGAAGATGATTTTGGTTCGAGTTTGTGTGAATTATACGGCTTGAGCCAAGGGAAGCAGAGGCAACCAAAAGTTTTGAGTTTGTTGTAGTTTGGGAAGCAAAAAGTTCTGAGTTTGTTGTAGTTTGGGTTTGTTTGAAACACCTTTTGATATGGTGATTTGAAGGATAGAGTTGAGGTAGATATATGACCAATAGGTATTTGGGATTATGAGGTATACCATAGTGGTTAAGGCATATGACCAATAGGTATTTGGGATTGAGGCATGGGTGAAAAGAGAAAGGCTAGTTTCGACAATGTGTATATTGTGTCTTTCCGAAAGACCATTATGTTATGGAGTGTGGATGGGGTTCTAAGATGAGTGATGCCTCTTGTGGTAAGGAAATCTCTTAAGGCGATATATTCGCCGCTATTATCAGAAAACTGAGTTTCAATTCTCGTTTGAAACTTGTTTTCGACAAGAGTTTTGAATCGAAAAAATGTTTCTTTGACTTGGGACTTATTTTTTAAAGGATATAACCAAATGTAGCGAGTGTGGTGATCAACAGTTATAAGATAGTACTTGTAAATGTCTATGGATATAATTGGAGATATCCATACATCGGTAAAGAAGATTTCAAGAGGACGAGAGGAGGAGATAGAAGTTAGGGACAAGGGTAACTTGTGACTTTTATTAATAGAGCAGTCTTGGCAAAGAGAGTTTATTTGAGAATTAGAAACGGTAAAAAAAGTTGTGACACTAAAGTCTTAAGAATTGAGAGATATGGGTGGCCTAAATGTGAGTACCACTCCTTTAAGGTAGGCTTTGTAGTGGTGGTGAGGTAGGACGTGGGAAAAGAGTTGGACGTAGGCCACTTGTATAGCTCCGCTTTAGTTTGATCTTGGAGTAATCAGGTCTCCATGTTGAGATCCTTGACCTGAAAAGAAGCTGAGAAAATTTTAAAACAGTAGACAAAAACAAGATTTTCTGAATCTTTAGAACAAAAACATTACGAAGAGACAATGTTTTAGAGGAAAAAGGTAGAAAAGCAAAACCGGTATGAGTTATCCTTAGGCCCGAGCCATCCCCATTCAGAACTTCTTCACCTCTGGTGTATGGTTGATGGAGAGCTAGATTTTTTAGATCAGAGGTAATATTATGTGTGGCCCCAGAGTCAAGTATCCATGGGTTTATGGCTGAGAGGTGATGGTGTGGTAGTTATAAAATTGGCTCGTGGTAGCCACGAAGTTGGAGGGTAAGGAGGAGTGGGAATCAGAGGTTGGTTGACTGGTGCTAGAGGTTGGTTGACTGGTGCTTGAGGTTATAACGATTGAAGCTAGTAGCATCGCTCTATAGAGTGCCCTTGAATCCCAAACATATGGCACTTGCCAAGGTATAGCCTTGGAGAGCCACGATTTTCGGATCCATGAGAAGAAGACTGCTACTTCCATGGTTGATAATGGTTCTGTGGCGGCTTGGAGATGGAGCGGTTTCTATTGTTGGCATAGTTTGTCGTGATGGGGAATGATGTTGTAGCAGAAGCAGTCATGAGTTTAACCCCATGATTAAGTAGCTTCTCATGGAGTTCTATGAGACTTGGAGGAACATCACACCCTCGATTTGGTCAACCAGAAATTTGTAGTCTCCAGACAAACCTTGGAGAATGTATTCCACCTGGTCTTTGTGGTCAATGATTTTTCCGAGCAAAGCTAACTGATCAAGCGATTTGTTAGTCCCTGAACATATTCATCGATTGTACGAGTACGGCTTGGTTTAGCGTAGGTCATATCAAGCGGAGTCCACACATCAGCGGCTGTGTTGGCGCGGGAGACAATGTGTTGGACGGTGAGTGAGATAGCTTCAATGAGAGCGATGTAGATCAAGAGATCTTGTCTGTTCCATGTTTCAAAGGCAGGGTTTGGTGAGACAACATCATTGACAGTGATTTGTAGGTCAGGGATTTTGGCCGAATCGTCAAGATGCTTATCAAGATCATAGCCATGAAGAAGAGCATGGATTTGGTAGCTCCACATGATGTAGTTGGAGGCTGTGAATCTGGTAACATTAGACATATTGATGTTAACAATGGAAGTAGATGTGAGATTGATTGTTTCAGCTGCTGTATTAGCCATGTTTTGAGAGAAGCAAAGAGAAATAAGAAAGAAAGAACAAAGGATGGCGGCGAAAGCAAAAAAATTGGAGTAGGCGTCTGTTTTTTAGGTTTCTAAGTATGTTAATGTTCTAATACCATATAGAGAATGTATTGTGAACTGGATGATTCTATTGATAGAGTTACAAAGAGTTTATGTACAGTTTAAGGATTTTAAAGAGTTATAATTACAGCATATATACTTGACATATTTAGAACATTGATTGATCCATGATACTTCTAAGTATCTTTACCCATTTTCTATTATTGTTTCTTAATCTCTTTCTTGATGCCATACTGTAATGAAAAGATAAATTAAAATTGAACTAACTCAAGTACTTTACCATGCCGCAAATTTAGATACAAAGTCTAATGGAAAGTTAAGGCCTTCTGACCAAAAATTAATTAATGTTTTACATCCTATGTAGGATTTGATTTTCAGAAATAGCAAATAAAATGAAAGATATGTAGAATCGTTCATTGTGATCTCTCGTGGCGGAGATCCATTGATCCCCTTGAATTTATATATATATATATATATTATTTCTTTGTATTTTAAGCAAAATAATAATTAAAATACTTACAATATTTTTTATAATAAAAATGCTGAAAATACAGTTTAATCCCCTAAAATTAATGGCTAACTCCGCCACTGGTGATCTCATCTATAAAAAATAAAATTTTCCATCATACGAATAGTTCAGGTGAAACCTTCTATCATAGATGTTTAGAGTGTGGATAAATCTACCGATTATAAAATGTCTATAGATTTTTTTTTGTTGAACTAAAATATCTATAGTTCACCATGAAATATTGCAGGATTTAGATTTACTAGTAGTGAAGGTTAAGTTGATCATTTATGGATCCCATTATAATATGATTAAAAATTTGTTTGTTAGTATTTTCAATTAAAACGACCAAAAGTCTAATGGAATATGGGCATACCACACTGTACAAAGCGGTAAAAGTTTTTGTAATTACTATGCGGCGCACGTACATAATATTTTTAACTGGATGAATGCCATAATATGCATGGAGATACTAAATTGCTAGGTTTATCCTAAACAAATTTTAAATAAGTGTATCGAACAGAAACATCGACCATTTAATTAGTTTATAGCTTAATACCAACAATAATAGATATCTTAGAAATAAAACTACACCACATAAGTGAATCTCTATTAATGACATGGATTTCGTAAGAAATGACTAAAAATCTGGTCGTTTGTCAGTTTTAGGTTTATGTGATTGCGGTATGTGGTTAAACGATGTTCGTTTGTCAGTTGCAATTTTTTGCGGGCAAACGCTGCAGCATACGCAGATAACTGCATTTGATATTATTGTGTTTAGTGCTATTGTGACTGCGAATGAGACTAATTAGTGTTCATTTGCCTACCGCAAGAGACTGCGGATGCCGTTGCGACCAGACGCACGATTATTAAACAAACAAAAATTATAGTGTTTGGCCACAAGTTGCAAATCGCAACCACGTGCGGTTGACAAATAAATTAATATATATATATATATATATATATATATATATATATATATATATATATATACTTTTGAATTGTCTAAGTGAGTTTTTCGACTTTGGTTGTTTTGTAAAGACAAAATTCTAGCGGCCTTTGAAATACCTAAAAAGGGGATATTCCCACAAATTATTTTACTAGTTTTAGACTTTTAGTGGATACGAATCTCTGTATTTCGTATTTTATTAATCAAAATATTTATATAGTTAGATTAACTAACAAATACATTATTATATAAAATGATTTGTGGTTACTGGTTAGTCTCTTTATATGATATTCTTGTGATTGTGATAGATAGCACATTATTCAGGGGGGTCAGGTCGACTATGAATTCGTACAAACTATGATCGTTGTTTAGTACAATTTAATTAAATGTTTTATAACTAAAAGAAGAATCACACATGAAAGTACAATCAACAAAAAAGAATGTGTAATATATCCTTAACCCAAATAGTCCACAAAGTTGATTTTAGGATTTAGTCGTGACTCCTGAATTGTTTGGTTTGTATTGTGTGTATGTGTTATGGTTTGGATTAAGACTTGGTAAGACAATGAAATGTATTATTAGTGTTTTTTCTGGGTAATTTAGAAAAACATATAGTTTCTATGTTTTTATTTGCCAATAAGGTAGGTTTTGTATAAAATATGTTTTAAGGCACTTTTTAGATAGTTTTTAGAAATAGTGTTTCGAAAAATTACAAAAATTAGATTCACTTTTTAGAGCGATAAAAGGAAGAGAAAAAGAAAGGAAAATGAAAAAGAAATGTTAGGACAGAAGAGAGAGGAAAAAAATAGAGTGATATTTTTTAGGAAAATATGTGGACATGTTTTTAAAAAAAATAATGACAGATTTGTAATTTTCGAATTTATCAAAGACAAAATTTTTATCAAAACAGTAAAACATCTTTTAGACAAAAACTACTTTATTGGTAAATTAATACATAAAAACTACATTCTTTCTTAATTTTCTCTTTTTTGCACCACTGAATCAATATTTTTATTAAAGAGACAAGAACTTCGAAATTGAAAGTCACATACCCAACAACACAAATAAAGAAACATTAGAAAACACTAAACGAGTCATGAAGCATATGCTGAGGGAAAACAGAGTGATTGATTCAACTCTGCTCCAATATCTGAACGAAGAAGATTTCGAAGCCATGAGTGATTGTTTAAAACGTATATTAGAATCTTATATGAATAAAAATATGATTTTCCTAGTTAACCAGATTAGTTAAACCAAAAGAAAATCTGAGTCAGAAATTCTGAATTTGAGAAATCGTTGCACATAGTTATACACCACATTTGCAACTACGAATCTCTCAATTGTTATTATTATCCTACAAAAATTTACATTAGTCATCAAATACTTCTCCTCCCATTAAACAAAAAAAAGTTATCAATTAATTCAAAACAAAGTCATTATTTCCTAAAGACCTCCGTTGACTCAATCCTCCCTCATTCTCAACCTTCCCAGCCTCCACATCATCCTCGCCGCAGCCACCATAAACAGCCGTGAGCGTCTTAGCTCTTTCAGCCTCCAATTCCCAATTGGTCCTACATGTGGCCACCATCATACCAACAACACACATGATCTGCGCCGCGAGCATCCCAAGCCAAAGTCCCTTGAATCCAAACCCAAACCAAAATGCCAAAACTGCTCCTACCGGAATCCCAACTGCGTAAAACGCCACCCCATTAATATTAGCTCCGATCTTCGGCCTTGCGGAGCCTCTTAGAACGCCACATCCAGTAGTTTGAGGACAGTTCCCGAGCTCGCATAGGCCAACGATTGGCAAAGCCATGGCAGTCAACTTCAAGATTTCTTTGTCATTTGTGAAAAACGTAGCCCATGTGTTTCTGAGTGAGACTGTGAAAGTAAGAGCCGTGAACCCGAGAGCGATGCTGAGACCGAGTCCAACAATGGCAGCTCTTCTCGCTTTCTTTGGCTCGTTCGAACCAAGCTCGTTTCCGACTCGAGTTGAGACTCCTAAGCTCAATGAATTAGGGAAAATGTAAACGAGAGAAGTGATTTGGATGAGAATTCCCATTGAAGCAACGCTTGCTTTAGGGTCTAAAAGAAACCCACAAAGCAAAATCATAATCTCATAGCACCACCACTCGAGACAAACCGATATACAACTCGGTATCGCGAGACACAGTAATTTCTTCCATTCTCTCACACTATCGTCATATGTTTCCTCTGTAATCTCCTCCTCGTCTTCTTCGACACTTAGCTTTTCTTCAAAGAAACGAATATAGACGAAGATAAAGACGACAAGGTTGAAATTGGAGACAACACCACTCAAAGCGATACCTTTAATCCCCAAATCAAGATACCTCACGAAGAACAATGTGATTGGCAAATGAAGAAGACTCGCGATCGCTGTACAGATTGATAAAGGAAGAGTCTTTGATCTTGTCCTGAGATAAACTCTTAATGGGTGTAAGAAAGATTGAGCAATGAGATCTGGAACAGAGCAAAGCAAAAAGGTATGAGCTTCGGACGCGAGCTTCTTGTCCTGTTTCAACATTACAAGAATCTTCTCAATGTTGATCCAAAGAAGTATAACAGGAAGAGAAGTAACAGCGAGGAGGATGATCGCTCTCTTGATTGTGGCACGGACGAGGTTATAACGTTTGGCTCCAATGGCTTGTGAGCATATAGATTCAACGCCCATGGTTAAACCGGAGAAAAGAGAGTATCCGGTGATGTTAGCAAACGCAACGGCGAGGGAGCCACCGGCGAGAGTGGCATCTCCGAGACCTCCGAGGTAAAACAAAGAGACAAAAGAACGAAAGTAAAGGAAGAGACCTGTGAGGATCAATGGGTAAGAGATTAAAGAGATTGAGATTACTTCATTTATGAACAGAGAAAGAACAGAGGAATGGTTTTTCAGAAAATGCAGTTTTGGATGAGACTTTTTTTGAAGTAAAGTTAATCTAACTTCGTCTTTGACACGATTTAATTGACACATTCTTGAATGTGTTGTCAATATCTGTGAGCGATAGAGGAAGAAGAGAGAGATGAAAAAGATTTTGGGTGTGAAGAAGATTGGTTAAGAGCATTGGCTTTATATAGGAGAAAAGTAGCTAATGGGTTTGAATATTTTTATTGTTTCAAATTTAGTCATATGTTTTTTTTTTCTAAGTCGAAAGCTCTCACACGTATTCTACTCAAATTTTAAATTAATAAACATTTATTGTGTTTCATTTGAGTTTGTAACTGTATTTAAATCTAAAGACACTTTGTCTACTCTGTTTAAATTGATACAGTGAAGCATTCGTATAAATTTTAGATAACAAATTCAAAATCAAAATTTTCACAAAATATCACTTAACTTATTTACTATTTTCCATTTTTGGTATATGTGTTTTTTCTTTAGTTAACAACTCACACACGAATTATAAATTCCGTACATAAGATTCTATTTGAATTCAAACACATATGTAGTTATATTTATTTAAATTCGTACATATGCTTTTTTACTCGGTTTTTGTCTATCACACATAGTAGCATTCGTATAAATCAATATATTGCAAGCCGAGAACACAGTTTTATGGTTTTATGATGATTTTTATATTTTAATACATAGATCTTTTCGTTTATCATTTGAAGACACTTCTTGAATTTATGGCATGTTTAGATTTTATGATTATTATTATGATTTAATTTAGTTTATATATATGTAACACACATAATCCATAGCCAATAGATTTAATTATTTTGGATATAAGTATACAAATTCTACCGATAAATTAAATAGATAAATTAAATCGGTCCATAAATATCTCGAATTTATATAGATTTAGATTATGTTGAGTTAGTTTATCCATTTTAATACCTCTATTTAGTTTGAATCCATATATTTGAATCCATATGCTGATAAGTGGATATTATTCGTATAAGTGATTGATTACAAACTAAAAATCATAATGTTTACAAAAAAGTAATTTAAGTTTTTGCTATCGTGGTAAATATGTTTTTTTAGTCAACAGCTCACAAGCGTATTATGTTATCTAGTTATTAATATCATCATAAACCATTAGACTAAGCTATATCACTTGTATTGTTTAGGAAAATACAAAAAAAAAGTATTAAAATTTAAAAATTATAAAAGAATTTTTTCCCAGAAAAACATCTGATAAGATTGATGACATATTTTGCAGAGTTTCTGAACATTTAGTAGACTCTGCATATATTTACTAGATAATGCGAATGTTTAATAGATTTGGCAGGCATTTGGAAGTCTTTGCGAAATAACTGGAAAACTAACCAGAATCTAACAAATTTTGTGTATATTTGGAAGATTTTATATCAAAAATTTTCTTAATTTAAAAATGGATGATTTGCCACAATGACTAATTTTATTTTTGAAATAGCCAAATAGTTTTTTCCAAAAACACATTTGATAACATATTTGGAAGACTTTGCGAGCATTTGGCCGATTTTGTGAGCATTTGACACATTTGGCGAGCATCTCACATATTTTTGTATATATTTGATAGATTATACGAGTATCTGACACACTTTTCACATATTTGACAAATTTTGCTGACATTACGCAAACAATGCGAAATAATTGGCAGACTCTTCAGAGTAACTGGCAAACTCTGCAGAGTAACTGGCAGACTCTGTCGAATAACCGATAAACTTTGCTTAAGAGTTGGCAAACTTTGTAGATATTTGGCAGACTCTGTAGGCATAACCGGCAGACTTTGTAAATGTTTGACACACTAAAAAGACTACTCAAGAATCAACATGAAACACACAAAATAACAAGGTTGATCTTTGGTTTATCATGATTCTTTGGTGCGTAGATGAAATATTTTAGAAAAAATCAAACTTTGTTAGATTAAATATAGAAAGATTCATACAAGTTCTTGAAGAAAATGCTTAGAAGAAGCTAAGAGAATCTCTCAAAACATAACATAACCTTCTCCCAAATTAGGTTTAGAGTCTATATAGGGAGAGATAAAAATATTGGTTTAACAAATAACCGAAAGGGTAAAACTCAGTTTATAAACAAAATTAGAAAGCTTGGTCCGGTCCAGCGGTGTAGAGTGACCAATAGAACCGGTCGCTGCAAGCCAGCGGTTTCACTTGTCCGCTACAAATGCCCGCTGAAAGCGCACGATGTCATATCCCCGCTATGTGAGACCACTAGTTGTCTATGTGAGTTTTGCATGTTTTGCAGTGGTGGCACTTCGACCGCTACATATGCCTGTTGTGCTCCATCGGTGACGTGATGTCGATGCATCTCCCCGCTGCACACCATTGGTTCCACTGGACCGCTACACAAGACCGCCAGTTCTCTAGGTGCGATTGCACCGAGCTTCAACGGTCACACAAACTCGCAAAAATATAAACTCAACATATCAAATACCCTTGACGACATATTCGGTAGACTCTCTGAACATACAGATGACTCTGTGAACATTTGGTAGATTCTGCAGATATTTGGCGGATCATTCAAATATCTAATACACTTTGCATATATTTAGCAAACTTTGGAGAATATTTAGCAGATTTTATAGATGTTTGAAAGACTTTGTAAATATTTGGATTTAAAAGGCTCTGTATAATATCTGAGAGACTTTACATATATTTTACCAAGTCTGCAAGCATTAGACAGTTTTTGCAAACATTTAGAAGACTTTTTGAGTATTTGACAAATTTCGCAAATATTTGACAGATTTTGCGATCATATATCAGATTCTGCATGGGTACGATAAACTGTACGAACATATAACAAACTATGCATATATAGATATGGCAAATTCTATGGACATTTTTCTCACTCAACAAATGTTTGATAAATTTTATGGACATTTAACAAATTTTGCAAATATTTGACAAAATTTCATAATAATTATTGTTTTGAAAAAATAAATTCTTTGATCTGAATCAAGTGTTATATATAGAAAAAGTAACAAAACAGTTCTAATTTTAATTATAAATTCAAAAAATTAATCAAATAAAAAAAATAATTTGTTAATATTTGCTAATGAATTGTTTTGAAATTTCTCTCTTATTTCTTAAACAATATTTATGTGGTTTAAAAGTAAATTGCTTTTGACCCAAAAACAAAAAATCAATATATATATATATATATATATAATTAGACGAGAGTCTATAGACTCTATAGTCTAGACTATCAATAAAGACATCGTCTAGGAGATTTGGTTATTAAACAATATAGACTCGTAGTCTTTATTACAAATAGTTTTGGGCAATTGCAAGACGGATGAAAATGATCCAAATAATTAGTATCATTGTAATTTTTTTGTGGAGAAGTGATGACATTAAAATTGGTAACTCAAAACTTCAAGTATATACAAAACACTACTTTTCATAATCACAATTTTCATTGACCAAATAAGATACGATTATAATTTTAATTTAAGTGACACGGAACATAATCACAAACAAGGAAACAAGGGACGGGTCAAAGTTTCATGTTTATCACACCACTAGTAATAGACGAGTGGGATTGGAACCTACACTTCTTCTTCTTCTTCTCTCTCTCTCTTTTAATATTTACATCATTTCTTGTTTATAGCTTTTTCAAGTCGCAAGTTTACACGCGGTGTGCCCCACACGTTGAATTAGACTCAACTAAGAAGTTCCCAAGTGGAGTTTGGGGATTAGATGACAACTCAAAAAAGTATGAATAAATTTTTCTTTAAAAGTGCAATATATCATTTTCTAATTATTTTTTGTCGGAATTTTCTAAAAACAAATTTGGTATCATTTACAACTTACACAACCATATTACTGAATTAAAACCCAAATTATGACACTGTGAAATTTGTAATATAAATCATTATAATATAAATCGTTAGTTCTTCGTGCTTATTTCATTTTGTATTTTTATTACTTAATTTTAGGATCATAAATTTTTCTTTGGAAAAATAGGGAGATATATATATATATATATATATATATACGGCATGAAGAAAAATCTAACAAATAAAAATATGGAAGTTAGTTAATAACTTAATATGCAAACTGTGAAGTGGGATTGGCCGGTCGGACGTTGACCAGACAAAATAGTGCACGGGGAAAATAGTATTAAACAGAGGATTTCGTTTGGGTCCAAAAAAAAAAGAAGGAAGAGAACTTGTATTTTGGACAAATCATTTTTTTTTTGTTAAACTTTGATAGAAGGGACAAATCATGTTGCTACATATAACAACTAATTTTACAAATGTATATACATCACGAATGCTATATACTGATGTCTTCTTAAATGTATCAAAGTAAGTATTACACATTTTAGTTATTGTTAAACCTATTATATTATATCTATTTCTACTGTATAATACTTTCAAGTTTTACATTTTTTATTTTTCACTTTAAAAATCAACAAAATTTCTTCTAACAGTTGAAAATTTAGATGTATTTTTACTTAATAAATTTCAAAAATATTTTTTATATTGGCAATTAGTACTGGTTTAAACATAATTAAAAATAAATGTTGGTGTAATATATTATCAAACATGTATTTTTTATTTTTTCTAACAGTTTTTGTGTGTATATGGTAAGCCCTGTTAGGGTTTAAGAACTTGACTACAAGAAGTCTTGATTTCTAAAACAAGGAATCTTCATTTCTTTGTTGTTAATAAATTTTATTGAGTTTTAACTCAAAATCAATCGGTAATAAGTAGGTTAAGTTTCTTTTATATATTATTCAAGGTTTTTCATACATTCGATGTGAGATATTTAAAAAAAAAAACACTCTCTAAAAATTATGATACATTGTTGAATAATCTCTATCTCATCCTATCATATCCCATCAAAGTAATAGTTTTTCTAATCTCGGATCTAGCCGATCGGACTATTTCCAAACCGAATTATAGAAACGTATGTTCGAATTCTAATATTATATTAAAGTTTCTAGGTTTTAATTTAAAACTGATGCGAAAAAAAAATTCAAAACCAATTGTTAAGATCTTTCTTCACATTTTATCATACATTGACCGAGACTTTCTTAAAAAGTAAAATAGACTATATAAGCATTAAACTTTCGAGTTTTTTTTTTAATGTATGAAATTAAAAAGGGAGGTGGTCATGGACTTATCTTGTCGATGATGGCCACTCGTCCTGCACTTTTTTCTGCCGTACCTATTTGTCCTATAATTTGTTTTTTTGTTTCTTTGTTCGTAGTTACTACGTAATACGTTACTTGTTGACAACAACAAAATAATACATGTATATATTTATTTGTCTACATATGCTCTTTATACGACATTTTTCGTAAAGTATCTTGAGTCAAATATATAAAACGCCTTTCGGTAGATGAGATCTCATTCCGAAAGTTCTGTACTAAAGAACCTTGTGGCTTATCACACGTGTTGATCGGATCTACTGTTATCACACGTGTTGCTCTGATCATTTATATAACCAAATGATCAAATGAGAAATCAAACAAAGTAAATGTTGAAAACAAGTAAAAAGTGAAAGAAAGAAAATACACTAAAGGTCAAGAAAACTTTTAATTATTGACGGAGAAAATGTTTGGTCACAAAGTTTGTCTGATATCAATTAAGTAAAAAGATAAAGCTTAGCTTTTTAGTTTTATTCGGTTCGTATTTTATTTTGGTTCTGGCATCTACATAGTTCAGTTTCGTTCACTTGGAAAGAAAGAACTCAAACAAAAACCAACATAATCTTGATTCTGATATATTAAACTCGGTTAAATTTAGGGTTTGGTTTTTCTATCTTATTCTTACCCCAATTTTTTTATAGAAAGTACCAAATGTACTTATCAAAAATCTGTTTCAGTAGACTAAACATTATACATCTTATCTATATGAAAAATAACATTATACATTGAAATGTCTAATATCAAAATCGAAACAGTGTATAGGATTACTTATTGCTGCAAAAAAAAAAAACAATAGTATAGATTCCTTTTACTCGGAACATTTCTTCATATGGTTTAAAACGAATAATCAATGTTGACTATGGATATATTATAGATGGATAACATTCCGATTTTTGCTTGTAAGACATAAAGATTTTTTTTTTTTGACATCACTTAAATATTAAATAGTACAACCATGACGTGTCAATGAATATCAATTAGATTCATTGGATTCTTAGAGGTAAAATCATAACTAACTCCTCGTTCCCCCTTTTCCATCTTTTCATCTTGTTAATTAATCTATCTTTCCAGCTAAGACAATATTTAATGAATTGTTATTAGTTGTAATCTTGTAATCTATGACAGGTGATTACACTCGTTTCCTAAGCATAATCACAATAATAGATTCATATTAAATTATACATTAAAAGAAGAGACAAAATAAAAGTTTGTCTTTATAGCCGAAAAATAAAAGAGTTTGGGGTTGTGAAAGTCAAAAGAAGGAGCGCTTGTTTGTTAGTTTTAAAGCAACACTAGCAAAGGGGGTTCATCAATTTGGCGGCTATCACATCCAACGGTCCACATTTAATTGGGGTCATCTTAAAATATATTAGTTTTACTAAGTCGGCAAAGTAACGATTCATTAATATTCAATTCGAAGCAGAAAAACAAACAGTGTTACAATTCCCCTTGACTTTCAAATCTTTTTTCTTTATGTTCTGACAAAATATTAGACGATATTTCAAGAACATTAAACTTGTTGGGAAGAACAAAGCTACCAATTGAAGTCTCTATCAAATATATCAATCAAGATCTATTGAAGTTTAAATAGCTAGTCATAGATTGCGTTTAGTACTTGAATTTTATTAGTGATCATCGATAAGTGTGTGGAGTTGTTGCGTTTCTAGACTCTCATGTCTCTGCATTTGAGGCACTTTCTTTTTCTTTACTTTTTATAGTAGTTTTAGCCTAATAAGTAACCAAACTCTTTACAACACCACTCCATTGTAGTAATGTTTCTGCCTAACTTTATCTTTCCCTCTTTTTCATTCTCATTTTTAGTTACCCATCACATAAAATAATAGATGATAATATATATATATATATATATATATATATTAGTTTTGTCCTTTTGTTTGAACTTACGTTTGATATTTAGGTTAACATTTCTTTTGACTTTGACAACCTTTGACAACAATTCCTAAAATGCTTCACTTGTGGAAGAAATGTTATAAAGAAAAGCTTTTGTTCATATTTGATAACAATTCCCACAATGCGCATACTGATTTTTTTGATCAAACTCGTAACCTTTCTAATTTTAAGCATTTTGAACAAATAGATCACACCGTTCATGTGTCCTTTTCCGACCACACCTACCACTGTTTTACACCCATTCACCGCCTTACTCCTCTTCAATGACCAAGCAAGATACTTGTCAAAAGCATAAGCATTATCATTTCTTACCGGCATTTGGTTTTTTGGTTTGGACCGGTTAGTATTTTCTGGTTTTAACAAATTTATACCAAACTAGTACATCAGTCATTTTTGGTTTGGTTCGGTTCGGTTCGGTTTTGGATTAAAGTTAAAACAAATAATTAGTTTTGATTCATAAGTATTTTAGTATAACTATCGGTAATTTTTATATATTTCAAGTAAAAATACGGTTGATTTGGTTCGGTTATACCAAATTCGGCTTCCGTTCGGCTTGTTCAGTATAAAAACATAACTAAAACATTTGGTTTTTAATATAAAATTCGGTTTGATTTAGGGTTAAGAAAGTTTTGGTTTAGTCTTTTATGGTTTCTATGCTCACTCAACCTTAGAGAAGTCACTTACGGTGCTCTTTCGTGAATCAGTGGCTGTAAGAGAGATGGGTATGAGAAACTTAGCCTTTCGTAAAGCTGCAAATTTGCATTGCTTTCATCAGTCTCTTGTTCCTGTTGCAATCCATATACAGTACTAACCAAAAGTTACAACTTAATCATCTTCTTGAAAAGTTGAAGAAACCCAAGTTAGGGAGAAAGAACAAAACCTTAGCTCAGCTGCGGATATACCCGATGACGACGCGATTGCCCGAGTCACAGCGTTTAACAGATTAAGCTTCTCTCCCCATTTCAAAGAGTTCCAAGCCCTTTGGAGCTACAACAACATTATAAGACCCATTAACTTGAAATCTATGTATAACTACAAAAATAAGATCATTTTGTTATAAAACATTACTGTTATTTCGATAGGTCTGTCACCAAGAACTAGCTGCGCACCAACTTCCTCAGACGCTTTTCGCGCAGCACGAAACTACAACAAACACCAAGCAAAATCTTGATCAAGAACAGTCTCAAATTCCATAAAAAACGAACCAAAAATCTTATAGATTCTTTCAAGAGTACCTCATCACTGAAAGGTCGGTCAGCAACAGAAGACAATTTCGAAGAGAAAACCGCTAATAGAAGTCGTAAAGCCAAAGCAGTTTGGCCTCCTGAGATCATCCCAACACACACATTCATCAAGAGTGAAACACAAAACCAAGTCTAAACTTTAATTAGTTATACATACCCAAGTCTAAGCTCCGACCAACAGCACCAAGAAAGCCTGATCCATTCAATGAGAACACTCCAGGTTTTAAGTTTTGATCAACTTCACCAACACTAGAAGTATACATAATCCCAGCTCTGCAACATTCAACATTAACCTCTGCAATGTGTTACTGTCAGATCCTTTTGTTCCCAAAAACTAAAATTCTCATAATTTTTTGTTAAATCTAATTTAATTTCGACAACAAATTCTCAAATTTTCCCCAAAATTCATCGAAAGAAATAGACTTTCCTGCTACGACAGAGCTCAACGGCGACATTATCAGGTTTAACGGTACGGACGACGCGTTCGACGACGGAAGCAGATTCCGGCGAGATTTGAGAAGTGCCAATAAGCCAAATCGACTCCGGTTCGATGAACTCTTTACGCCAAGCTGGAACAGGACTGAAGCTCTGTTTCTTGACCAGAATTAGTGTTCCGTTATCGGCGAGGTCGAGTAATTCTGGGAAAGTTTTAGCGATTGCGGCGCGTGATTCCGACGCGATCTCGTTACGGAAATCGAAGTGAGGTGGAGGAGTTTGGACTGAGACTTTGATTGGTTTGAGAGGTTTTGAAGCTGAGGGAGTGAAGAAGGGAAGGTTAGTGGTGGATTGTTAAGGAATTTCATCGGATGATGAAACAGAGAGATGATCGATTCGAGATTTATTGATTTCACGATCGATGTTTGTGAAAAGATTGAAACTTTGATTGGTTTAGATTTCATTTGGATGTTTTGTGATTGACGAGAATGCACGTTAATGGCCAAATTCCCAAACATGCAAGTATATTGTCAAAACTAGTGTACAGTCAGTTTTACTGAAACTAATTTTAAAATATATATTATATAAAATAAAATATTTTTGCAAATTTATCAGCTTTAGGTTACAATCTAGTTGTTTGGGAAAAAAATTACTCTTCCAAAATGTAATAAAGAAACAATATAATGCTTTAAACCTTTAAGGCTTTGAACCAATCTATCTTTCCATAGAACTCATGATTTCTCACCGTAAACGTTGACAAGTTATGGAAGGTTTAAAGAAAGGAATTTTTTGAAAAATATCTGATTTCTGTTTAGAAATTTGAAAGGTACCATATATATTGATTTTTATAAAACTAATACTTAGTTGTCCTTATTTAAGTTAATATGTTTAATAATTCATGTTAAAAGTTGCAAGTAAGTTATTATAGTTAATTCATTACTTTTTGAGAATAAATGTAATTATTCTTGTTTCAAATAATTACAATGACATACGACGGTCAAAAACTCAAGAGAATGGATCAGTAAAATAAAATTGTTCAACGATTTTAGAAGAAAACAACACATCTTAATTTTTAAAAGGTTGTAGTGAAATCTCATTTATTCTTTGTGATATTACTATCGGTTTAGTCCTAAATCATAACCATAATACATTGGTCCAATTTAATGGAAAAATGATCATGTGCCCACGAACTTTTATGATCTTCAAATCATGTGGTTTGTTCTTACCTATATATTAATTTTGATTGGTTCAACTATCAAAATATGGCATCTTTGGAATTATTAGAATCTATCAAAATATTGAATATGTTTCAAAAGTTATTTAAATAATGATCTACACTAAATATTTGTATAAGTAAAATATTTATTTCATCATCAAAAATTAATTAAATTTATTTTAAATATATATTTTATTTTGGTTAATTATTATTAAGTTTTCGTTAGGGTATTTTAGGAAATTAATACTTTTAAAAATAATAGTTTTATATTTTTTATAAAGAAAAAGGATAATTTTCAAATTTATAAACATAAATAAGATATTTCCCCAAATTTCCTCTTAAAGAAATACAATTGCCAAAGTGATTCGAGAGAAGATAATTTCGTTGCATTACTTTGAAGACATCAAGTTCAAAGACCTTCTCCACCGCTAAGACTCAACTCACACAAAACTGATCTTGGTCTGTTTTTACCATCTCAAACTCTGTTTTGATTTTTCTATTGTAAAACTTTTGGCTTATAATTAACATTTTATCAATATATTACACGTTTAAAAAAAAAAAGATTTGAAGAAATCTCTTTGATATCAACCAACAATTCTATTTGTCACTGACTTATTCAAAGTCTGCCTGTAGCAAGTTTTAAGCTCCACGAAGCTTGGGATTTTGATCAGTTTATATCTTTGTGACTTTTACCACACATCTTGGAGCATGTTTTTAATGTAGTGTAGTTTTACATTATTTTTGGACTAGTGAATAGCATAATGCATTTATTTTTACTACACCAAGTCATTATGTGATTCACAAGTCCAACTCAATCTTATCTTCTCCTCTTGGACGTGCCTCCTCTATCTTTGGATCCTCTCTTTCACGTGACGTTTCTTGTTCTGTAGCTAGCATTTCAACGTGATAATTAGCGGTTATTAATAGCTAAGAATCAAACTTCGCTATGAGTAGGATAAGACTAATACAAATTTTGCATATATATATTGTACCAATAAAACTGATTTCTTCTTGCATATATCCTTTTCTAGTCTTACCCGTTTCATCTACATAGACTGTTTCTTGCGGGAGAGGTGTTGGAAGTCAGTGGCAAGAATCGGTGTTATAAAACCACATAAGATTTAAAGCTTTAGATGTTGATAAGAATTAAAGGAAAGAAAGAAAGAATTATTCTACTGTAGACAATGAAGACGACCCAACTGGAGCATGGACGCTTCGCAAAGAGTTTCAGAATTCTCAAGCCAAATAGACGCTCATAGATGCCACGGTGATGCATCGTAGATACAAAAAAACAACAACAAAACCTCAGTCTATTGAACACAAACGTGTGCTTCAAAGACAAAGTAAGCTAAACTAAACAATCAAGTGGATAAATAAGTGAAACAAGTAAATTCATGATACATTGCACACAACAAAAGAACAATCGTTCAAGCACCTTAACCACAAATCTATTTCTATAAGATTTAAGCACACAATCAGACCACTCAACTTCCCCCAAATTTCACAACTTGGACGCCTTTCAAGTGAAATCTCGTACCACAAAACCGCCATCTTTCCACCATAATCAGCCAAACTAACACCCATACCAGGAGAGAACTCCAGTAGTCCTACCAAACCCTTCAAATTTCTCCACTTGTTTACCAAGTGAGCCTTCCGTACAAACAAGAGTACAAAACATTATCTATCACGCAATCAGAATTGCCTATAGTCAGACAATTGCTCATCCTTAGTCCAAGGAGGTCCCAACTACCTTCCTTGGGATGGTAAGTAATCATCTATTCCATGCCACACTTAACGTAAAACTTTCCGTCCATACATATGTTTATGTCGTAATAATTACCATTTGTTGTCTCGCCGCAAGGGATGGGCACATGATCCCAAATTTGACTTTTTGAGTCGTATCAGTTCTTCGTGGAGCGTTATCACCATCAATGTACATTCATGAGACATATATCTTTTGATGAAGAACGCTAGCAGAAAGTGACAATGGATTCAGCCGCAAGCTTGGAGCCTCGCGCAACGTGTGAGAGCTGCAATCCAGAATGGAGACGCTAGAGGATTTGGATCCACCAATGTTGTTGATACTAGAACCAACGGCCACGACACCAAAACTATCATCAGAAACAGAAAAGGTATTTGAGACTGTAGCCAAAATATACCCACTTGAATTGTTCGTCTTAGTGGTCTCAAGCTTCATGCAGAGGGTGAACCAGCGACAACCAAAAACTCCCTCTAGGCACACATAGAGACAACTCTCGGTGTGGCCTAAGAATGATTGGGCCTTGTAAAGCTCCGGTAAAGCAATGAGAGATCGAAAGCGCTTGGAGACCAGGGAGAGAGTCGGATAGTACAACCTTGATACGCATGCCAGACAGTTCAATAGCAAATCATAAGGAATCGACATAATAGTCGGATTCAGCTTCTTCTTCTTAATCTCCGTCATCGTTTTCTTCCTCTTTTTTTCCTAGGACGACATCACTGGAATTGATTAACAACTCATTCTTAGGTGAATAGTAATCTCATATACCCTAATCTTTAATTCACTAATCTTATATATCCTTCTCTTCAATTTTTTTTCTTTTATATTTATTTTAATTCGAAATATTATAAAATGACCAAAAATTATGTCTTTTTCATATATTTACAAAAAAACCAAGATTTCTGACCCCACATCCATTTAATTTTTCAAATTATTTAAATTTCTTAAAAAAACTTCATATTTTTTCTCCTCTTCTTCTTCCCCACAACGAGAGTGGATCCACGAAGAACACCCACACTTTCATCATTCGAATTCTTTCCGTTTTTCTTGCAATTACTGCAATTCAATAATCTCTTTTCATCATTTAACCATGAATTTGTCTTTTTCATCTAAAAAAAGAGAATCAAAACCCAGAAACCAAAAATTGTGAAAACAAAAAATTTGAAGAGGAAGAACCAACAACGTGGAGGGCCTCGTCTAGTTGATTTGCCTGAGGAGAGGCCGCCGTCTTCGCCACCCGTCGAACTAACCCCCGAGACCTGACGAACCCACTAAGCTCAAGCCTCGTCTCGACCTTGGGTGGTAAGTGTTATATTATGCTTTCTCTGAAAGTTAAATCCAAATGTATGGTTGTTGGAAAAGAATTGAATGGTCTTTTGCTATGTGATTTCTGGGTACGACTAGTACGCTTGATACAACTGTTATTTGCTCTGTGTATTCTGGGTACGACTAGTACGCTTGATATAACTATGATATGATGTACAACTAGTAAAACTATAGGTATATATACGACTGAATATGACCAATATAACTACGTATGTGGATATTTGTTTGGATTTCAGGAGAACGAGGAAGAAACAGAAGGTATACAGCCTATTCCTCCGGAGAATTTTTTCTTCAAGAACACCGATTATGCAGTTTCCTACAAGTTGTCTTCAAAGTGCGATGATGTGAAGACAATGGAATTGATAGAAGATGTGCTTGAAGACAGAGAATTGGAGTGGGTTTTGAACCATCTTCAGTTTTGGCATGTGTGGCACATGCCGAGACAGAAGAACCACAAACTAACGCATATGTGGTTGATGCTTGTGCGCACGGTGAACAAGAAGAAGGGGAAGCTGGCGTGGTTCATTGTGAATGGAGTGCCTATTAGGTACTCGATAAGGGAGCATGGTCTTTTGAGCGGGTTGGACTGTAGGAGGTACCTTGAGTCTTATGAAACAATGGTGGGGAGTTATCGGTTCGTGCTGAGTCAATTCAAAAGAACTAAGAGGATTACTGTTCAAGATGTAATCAAGAAATTTAAGAAGATGCCGGAAACTCCAGATCGATTGAAGATGGCGATCTTACTGTTCCTGAGCAACGTCATCAAAAAGTCCAAGACATATGGACAAATCGAGGATTTCTTCTACAAAGTTGTCAAAAATCTCGAAGCTTGCCGGATATTTCCCTCGGGGAGGTACACGTTTTATGATAAGTTAGACGAGATCTGACACACCATGGATCATTTTAGAGGACATGTTCAACCCACGTGGACATTCCCGGGATTCATTTTTCTGTTAGAGGTATGAAAATAAATTATATATAATTTATAATGTGCAAAAATAATATAAATTAATTTTTCATGTGCAGGTTTTAGCGACTGAAGCTATTTCAGACATGTGGACGGCATTTAGGACTGAGTTTGTTGATGATGAGGGTGAAATGAGTAGTAGGTGCCCGACGATGTGCAAGAGACAATGGAAGCCTTGTACAATGAAAGGCTGGTCATTGGAAACAGTTAACGATGCTCTTGGAGACACTAAGGTATGAAAATTATGTTTTGTCTAAAATTGTTCTACACAGTTGTATAGGTTATATCTAGTTGTATTTGGTATATAGTTGTATTAGTGATATGTAGTTGTATTCTCTTTGATGATGCGCAGGAAATCCAGAGTATTTTACATCCTACACTTGAAGAGGTATTATTACTCACCCAAATCATGGAGGATGATGACGAAGGAGAGGACTACTTATCCGTGAATTGGAACATTTGCCTTCTTCAAGCAAACAAGAAGATATGGTTTGAAGATTTGTACACTTTGGATGTGGCTGGCCGAAGGGACAATATGAATGTCCGAAGGGACAATCTGAATGTCCAACGGGCCATGAACCTCAAAGACACATTGATGAAGGTCATTGAAGAAGGTTTTGCTAAAATTCATGGGAGGGTTGACGAGTGGAATGAGAGGTTTGTTGGGATGGAGACAAGGATGTCGGACCTTGAAGTATGTGTGACTTCGTTGATGGAAGGGCGTGTTGGAATAAACCCCGAGAAAGATAATGTTGGAGGTGATGAGGGTGACAAGGTTTCAGAGGAAAAAGAAGATGACGAGAGTAATAATGGAGGTGAAAGTATATGAATTTTATTTAACTATAATTATACATATATGTCTTTACATAGTCGTAACATATACATCCAATTGTAGGTGATGAACACGTAGGAATTTGGGCGGACTTTCCCCCTGAAGTTGTAGCCTCGGAAGATGAAGAGGATGGTGAATCAGAAGAAGAAAATGACAAAGAAAAAGAAAAAGACGATGAAGAAAAGGACAAAGAAGAAGAAGTGGGGATTCCAACAACCTCTACACGTACACCTAAGGAGAATGTGGTTCTAAACCGTTCAAAGAAGGCAAAAAGGAAAGTTGAGCCATCGAAATACAAGAAAAGTCCTTATTTGAAATAATGATCTTTTAAGTTATGTTTTTAGGAACTTATTATCTTTTGGAACTTATGGGTTTGTTGAATTTATGTTTATGTTTTGAACTTATGATCTTTTGAAAATTTAGAATTTCAGTATTTTAATTGGTATTGTCGTATTTTAATATTTTGAATCAGTATTTTTAATATTTTAAAATGAAATGTTATATTTAAAATGATACAACCGTATACAACTAATACAACTGTGTTACTGGAAATATTAAAAAAATATATATTAAAAAGCCACGTTTGCGCCACCAAGACACATGTGCACCGTCAGAAGCCACGTGTGCACCGCCAATTTATTTTTATATTAATAAATTTAACACATAGTCGTATCGTAAGCAAGTAGTCGTCTAGGTTTACACATAGTCATATATTTGGCATTTTTGACCTTTTTTTAGTTGTATTCAAGTTTTTTAAACGATTTTCTAGTTGTATCAGTAACATTTGGTTTAAAAAGTACGTTTAAAAGACATTCATATAAAAAAAAGTAAAAAACGAATTTTTGGATGATTCATGTCATAATAGGTAAAGTGTTTAGTGAAAATCTTTATAATGTTATAGTAGATTCAACAATGGAAGTTATTTATAATTATGTGAATTAATAAGTTTTGCGTTATAAAATTGGATATAAATGAATAGATTATTTATGAATCAATCAATATTTTTTAAAAAAAATTTAAAAATTTATCAAACTATTCATGTCTCAGTCGTATAAGTCATATATAGTTGTATAAGCCACAACAATTCCATACACCACAAATGATTGTTCATCAACAACACAAACGAAATACAATAAGCTAATAGAACATATAAATCATGTGTTTTCACTTGTATTGCACTCAAACCACTCATATAAACTAGTTTTCTTTCTCCTTTGTCGATGTTCTCCCACGGACAAAAACCTTGTAATTTGAGGTTTTTCTTTTTTCTTGACATAATCTGGAGGATGCACACACATGGCACGTAGATTGTCAGACACATTCCACTGAGACATATGAGGAACTATAAATATCGTCTTATAGTAGGCGAATGCTCATTGCTCCATTGCATAGAATTTGAAGCACAAATCTTCCACTTCTAGGTGAGTATATTCTTTCTTCCTCACTTCCATAAGGGCAGCTATGACATGCACACATGGATATTTGTCAATATCGAAATGCTTGCATGTGTAAGTTTTCATCCTCAAATCAACGAAATAATCTCTTCCATCGCGTCCGATGACGTTAAATTATATATAGTAATTGTTCAACACAGTCACCGCTAAATGTTGTGCTTCAACATAACTTTTGTGAAGCACATTCTCAATAAAAGGCACCAATTTATGTGTTTCGGTATCGGTCTGTCTATGCCTGTTAAACCACTCAGCTATTTTTTCGATAATTGCATCAATCATTGGTAAGAGCGAGAATTTTTTCTTCTTTGAAAACAGCATTTAAAGATTCCGCAAAATTAATGGTATTTATGTTGTACTTTTCGCTAGGAAAAAAACACCGGGCCCATTTATTCGGTTTGACACTTCTTTCAACATACTCCGCTGCACTAGGATACCTTTTCTTGAAATCATCTTAGAGTGTTTCGAACTCAGCTTGTGTGTTTGCATGAGCCAATTCCCTGAACTTTACTGCAATTCTTTCTTTGTTGACGTTTGAGGCATGCATCTTCACATTCTGTGATAAATGAAAGATACAATACCCATGATGAGATAATGAGTAAACTTCACGTATTGTCTTGATGAGACTTTGATTCCTATCAGAAATAAACACTAATCTAGGAATATCTGGTATTAGTGTTTTCAACTTATTGAAAAACCATGCACAAGTACCATCTTTTTTGCCATCAACTACACCAAAAGCAATCGGATTGTGGTGATGATTAGGATCTTGCGTTGTTGCAACCAATAACACCCCACCATATGCATTCTTAAAGGTGAGTCTCATCCACAATAATCACTTTTCTCATCACTTGGAAGTCTTCCACGCAAACTCCCAATGCGAAAAATAAGTACTTAAACTTCTGATCGTCGTCCACTTCCACATATGAAACTGTACCCGGATTCTTAATATGTAACATGTACAAATAAAAATATAACATCTTATAGCTTTCTTTTGGACTACCTCGTACATCGGCACTAGCTTATTTTTTTTCCTCTATATGCCGTCGAATACGACACTTTAAAACCATACTTTCCTTGCACCATACCAATCAAGCTTTTTGGAGTTGGTGTGTCAAGCTTCCCTGGATAATGATCTTAGACAACGGATGCCACTAATTGAGGTGTGCATTTTCTTCTCTTTACCAATGAGGTTGATAACACACGAGAACACGTGTGAATTTTGTTGTATGTCCTAACAGAGAAAATGTTTGAATCTTTAATCCTCGCAGCTCGTAAAGACCACTTGCAACCATTCATTGACTCACAACATTTTACCATATACCGCGTTTTATCCGATTTCACGATATCAAAGTGAAAACAATTCACAAATGAAGTATTTTCCACTAATTCTTTCACGTCTTCTTTGCTTCCAAATTCTTGACTTAATTTTACATTCATACCATCTTCTCATTCTACATTATGAATTTCATCTCTTTCTACCACATGTGTATCCCTCACGTGAACGTTATCAAATTCAACCAAACGTGTATCTCTAACCTCAATATTTTCCAAGTTTTCACATTCTACTTCGTGGGCAACCGTTGCATATTTTTTGGATACTTCCCTTGCAGAAATAGGTATGCTTCCATAATTAACTCCACAATTTACTCGACCAGTAGAAACTATGTCCTCGTTACTTGCATTAACTTGACTAACCCCATCTTCTCTTGGATCATTCGTCTTCGTCTCAACATGCAATACACCTTTCATTTTACCTTCCCATGGTTCCAAATAACAAACATCATCATCATCATTGAAGATATATATCGGCCACTTAGGACAACTCCAACTGGAAAATAACTCAATTTCAACTCGCTCTTTTCTTCATTTTCCCTCATCTTCTTACGTATACTTTCAACTAATATGTCGTACGTTACCTCCTCAACCGATTATCTCATCAAAAGAGTGTGATGAACATCTTCTCTTGCAATCCATAATATTTCCTCATTTTTCTTTACATATTGTCCCCCATAATCAAAATATATGATCGTGCACTGCTTTCTATTCAGTGTACCCTGAAAATAATAAAATTGTATCATTAATTACTTAATCGTATCAATTGTATGCATGTATATAATATGTCTTAGTCGTATCAGGTATACGCATGTATATAATATGTCTTAGTCGTATCAGGTGTACGCAAGTATATAATATGTCTTAGTCGTATCAGTCGTATTAATACTATAAATATGGGGGTTTTGACGAACACAAATCTCTTCGAATCGCTGTCATTAACCACAAATATCGTTATATAACAACAAAAACCTCAAATATAATCATAATAATACGTGATTCGAGCTTCAGTGAGCAAAATCGAGTTTTTGGGTTTTTAGGAAATCCGAAAGCTTACCTCCAATGGCGACCTTAAGTTTCTTTCCACCTCCATTTCTCCTAAATTTCTTCTCAAACAACTCCAAAACCCTTTAATTTCATAATCTCATACTCGATTTGAGAGAAAAAAAAACAAAATTGATGAATTTAAAGTTGAAAGGTTTGGATTTAATGGTGGAGAAAAAGATGATGATTGGATGGAGTGGGACCCATCTAATCTTAAATTGTAAGCTGATTTTTTTTTCTAACTAAATATAAATGGAACCCATTTTAATTTTAATTTAATTTATTTAAATTAAATAAATAAATGAAAGCTATAGAGATTAAGTAAGGGTAATGGAGATTTTTTTTTGCCATTAAAAATATTTGAGAAATAAACCGACGTTTTGTATAAGAGTGCGGAAGAAGACAACGCATTAGGGTTAAAAACTGTTGGACTTTATGGGCCGTTACCAAAATTTCTAGATTTTCTTTTTCTCGTGGTTTTTAATAAAACCCATTCTTTTTAAAAATAAATCTCTTATTTATTATTTTTATTACTAGAGAAGCAAAGAGACGACTAAGATGATTTTGAGACTTTTGGTTTTCTCTAACTGGAAAAGAAATATAACACTAAAGGTGGAGATAACTGCTTTGAATTAGGCGGCAATGACTGCTTTGAATCAAAACTATGATTAAAAATTTGGGAACCCGGTTTTAATGCGGTTTTGTAGGTTTTACCAGTTTTTCCAGTGTTACTCAAATCCGGGTTTTAGCTCCACTTGGACTCGGTTTAAGAAATGATTCCCCGGTATAAAGGTTTTTAAAGAATAATTGAAGAAAAGGGAGACTATACCTATACAACCCGGGGTACATTTGAAGTGGGTAATAAGAAGAATACCATTTGTATCATGGAACTTCCCATAGGCAGGTGGACTTTGGAATACAACTCCAAGGTATTGAACCTTTGTTTACCCTTATTTTTTTCATTGATATTGTAGTCCTTGGTTCATTTTGATAATTAATTTAAAGGTTCTTTCTTTAGGTACTAGAACCAATGAAAGGTGGAGATTATCCATTCATTGAAGATCTAAAGGATTTATCAGATCATACATCAGTGAAATTTGAAATGAAATTGTCACAAGCCCATATAGAGAAATGTAAGGAATAGAGCACTCTCCACCCCCCCCCCCCCCATAACTGCTACAAACATGCATTTGTTTGATGCAAATGGTATATTACAGAGATATGCAACTTTGGAATAGAGTAATTAAGAGGATCTCAAATAAATACACTAATTGTGTTTTATTATTTGTTTATAATTCTATTCACTAGGTAAGATTTATCTAAGGAAAGCATTGTTAAATTTAATTTTTGATGTATATTTTTCGTTATATAGTACATATATCTGTTTATGTAATAATTTATTTTTTAAACGTTTTGTATACTGAATTTGTAATCTTTGATTAGATAATAAAAAAATTAGAAGAAAAATAATCTATTCACTAATATTTTATTTAATCGTACTTTGCAGTACTTGAAGCATAAGTCTTCTAAACTATTTCTTTTAGTGATTAATGCACTGATTTGCTTACATTTACATATAATGAAGAGAAATAACATGAAATTTGAGCTGTAAAATTCTTTTCATTAATGATGTTCTCAGTGGTGAGATAACACTGAAAAATGATACTGAAGAAGATCTAATCAAGTATTTTGAAGTCCGCCGAACTTTGGTTGTCTACTTGACATACCAGCAAGAAATTTCAATAGAAGACACTTGAGGATTGCTCTGGATGAAGAAATAAATGAATTTCTGACTAAGAATGTGGAATCCATCTGACTCGAGATAACAAAAGAAATAGAGGTATGCCTTTTTTATTGCCCATAACCAATTTGTCATCTTTTATTTTCTTTATTTTTGCAATAAATAAACGAATTTTCTAACATTATTTTCTGAATAAAAAAAATTTCTAACGTTTTCTAACCGTTAAAAAAGGTAAAGGAGTTCTTTGTTGCACGTCACCACTTTGTCATCTTGATTGCATGACCTTTTTTTTTTTTAATAACTAAGATGTTTAGAAGATGGATCTCTAAATTTTTTTGCCCAGAATCTATACTATGTTAAATTAATTATTTTTTGGAGAGCAGATACTTTCTAACAAAAATTAAATTTCTGATTTCTTTAGTTTTGACCCACAAAAACTTACTACTAGCTCAATCCCACGTTGATGATTGTATGACTTTTATCTTTAACGACAACGAATCAGGTTCCAGTTCAGCAACCAACATGGGTTAGTCTCTTATTTGATCATTGAGTTTTCACAATTTTGTTGGTTTCTAATATAAACTAAAATTGGCCGGAGTAAAGCTCTATGGAAGGCTCGACCTTCGGGGAAAGAAGCGGTAGCAGGTAGATGAGGGTGGCTCGCGAGAGAGAGAATAGGGTGATCAAGAAGAGCATGTTTGGTGTAGTGGCATGATTACCATGATTTTTTATAACGAGTGATTATGCTTGTGAATCATCTTAGTAACTTTTAGAAGAAAATAAAAATGATTCATTCCACTCTTTTTCTATCCTTTCTCAAATTTTGAGTTTGACTAACACGTTTTAGTTTTTGAGGATTATCTTTACCAAAAAATAGATAAATTTATCATTTAAAGGATTAATATCAAGATTCAAATATATTACAACATATTTAAAGAAAATCAATGAGATGCTTCATAAATGTTCCGGGAACTAGTAAAAGTTCTTGGATCTGTTCGATTCGAGTTCTATCCACAAAATTTTTAATTGGTTGTGGGGACGTAAAATTGACAGAAATTTGCAGTTTATCTCATTTCATTTTGAATGATTTTGTGTGCCGTGAAGCTAATCGTGTGGGACATTCATTCTCATAAGACTCGTCGTCTTACCATCTTGGCTGGCTTCCTTTAAGTGCTCACCATTACCTATTAAAAGTATTATTTTTTTTGGCCGTTTTGGTCCACGTTAATTAATTCATTATTTAATTTTCTGAAATAAAAACCAAGAAAATAAATGATCATTATCTATAAGGAAATTCGTAATTAGTTTTAATTTTCTTTCATAAATAAAACGAAATCGCGCAACGTACGTGTTCAATTCGTAGCCTTGCTCTTTGATCATTTAAAAAATCGTTGGCAAAAGCGGAAAGAAGGACCTTTTTTTGGTACAACTCATTAAGTGGAGTTGATACGAAAGGGTATCCACTATCCTCCAACAACGAAAAGTTCTGATTTGTTCAATTTCTTCCTTGTTCTTTAATACTCGATTTCAATATATAATTTAGAATATTAATTGAGAAGCTCTTATACAATTTTATTTGTTCAATGATCGCTTTTCAATTTAAAATTTGAATATTGACATGTGGTTGCTCGGGTTTGAAATCTCTGCACACACATTCAATCAACCATTATTCACAATCAAACCGACGTGAAAAAACATATCCATATTAACCATATATGATCGAAATTTAAGTAAAATGATTCGAGTCTTGGTCTCTTATGTGGAACTACGGTTCTGGTAATAAATTTATGTTGGCTATCTATAGAACTGTCAATTTATGTCTTACAGATTTTATTCGTTGTAGGGCAGACGCGGATTGACAAAAAATAAAATTTTACGAGATGTAAGTGCGAATCGAACTTTTGGCTCGCAAAATAGGTGTGGGTCGTAAAAATTTTAACCGCGGATTCGCGGATAACCCATAACTGAATATATTTTTAAAAATACTCATTTTGCGGATTGAAAAGCGGATTGACAGATTGGGAAAAGTGGGTTAACGAGTAACTTGCAAAAAAATTTTAAAAAATTTATAGGTTAGCGGGTTACCTGCATGTCATGAGGTTCTAATACGGGACGAATGTGGATCGATAAATTATAATCTGCAGATCGAACGGATTTAATTTTTACAAATAAATTTTTATCTAGATCTACGAATTAGCAGATAATGCAGAACGAATTGATTTGTTTGACAGCACTAGCTATCCAAGATAAAAAAAAGTTTCATCCAACCATAGGACTACTATGAGTTAGTTAAAAACACATATAAAACGTTGAAAAAGAGTATTTTAGTTATATATTTTTTTGGTCAACAACATGTAATATACAAACCCAAATTCCCAATGGTAACACAATAACAGTCGTAACTCGTAACATAACTCATGCTATATATTCTAGTTATCATTTTAGTTATGCAAAAATGTAAAATATATTAGTTAAAATTTAGTAGTTATTATACAATTTAACCTTCATACAATTTTTGTTTTAAGTGGTTTCGTGTTCATCTTATTTTGGATTCTTTTCCTAATCCTATTGTTCACCGTTTGTTCTACCATAACCATTTTACATAAATATACTGCAAATATTTTGCTCATTCAAACCATGAAAAGTTGTTTTATGTCCCGTCAATTCTCTACTGGTTTCACTATAACCTTCAAATATATTTGATATTTAATTTGTAAGTTGTAACCTTTCTTCGTGTGGCTAAATAGATTATCCATAAGTCAAGCCCTCTTATCATCTCAAAACCAATAGAAGAAGCTCTAACCCAATTTGAAGTACCACCCATTTTTAAAAGTATTTTTTATTATTGCAATTAATTACTGCTAAGTGGTAACTAATCGAATCAAGAAGTGTGTAGTTGGCGATTTGGTCATCTTAAGTGGCTGTCTCTACATGGGGTTCACAAATCTTACTTTTAATTAACAAATCTATAATCTTGGTTGAAGCAATGAGTAGACAAAAACCTAAAATGAGGAATCAGGGAAGAGGAAAAGTGTAATTTCTCTTTCGACAATCACAAATAAATAATAATCTGAGTGTATTTATTATGTGTAACAGCTAATATCATCACTCTACAAAAAAAACGGAGTATCTCACGAACTTCCCACGGTTTAAATTTTTTAATGCTCTCTCTATTCCAATAACATATGCATATATAACAAATACACTTTGATACAAAATCGAACATAAACACATTTTACATTTTTTTGTATTATCACATAAAACAAAGTTAAGCTTATGTCGAACAATAATAATTCTCTGACCACCGGGAACCAAGAAACGACGACGTCTCGTGTAGAGTCAATCGCATTGCCTTCTAAACCTTCTGATCAATCTCCTCAATCATCTCCAGGCTCATCTTCTTCCCCTTCAACAAGACCTTCCGGTGGATCACCGGCGAGGAGAACGGCGACTGGATTATCCGGCAAGCATTCTACTTTCAGGGGAATTAGGCTACGAAACGGAAAATGGGTATCGGAGATTAGAGAGCCACGTAAAACGACAAGAATTTGGCTCGGGACTTACCCGGTGCCGGAGATGGCCGCCGCAGCTTATGATGTGGCGGCGTTAGCCTTAAAAGGGTCCGACGCCGTTTTGAATTTTCCTGGTTTGGCTTTGACTTATGTGAGTCCGGTTTCAAACTCTGCTGTTGATATAAGAGCGGCGGCTAGTAGAGCTGCGGAGATGAAGCAACCGGATCCGGGTGGAGTTGAGTTGGTATTGGATCCGGGTCAACCTGAAAAGAAGAAAGAAGAAGAAGAAGGATCGTCTTCGTTAGAGTTTATGGATGAGGAAGCAATGTTGTATATGCCGAGTTTGTTGACGGAGATGGCTGAAGGGATGTTGATGAGTCCACCGAGAATGACAAATCCGACGGTGGAGGATGATTCGCCGGAGAATCATGACGGAGATAATCTTTGGAGTTATAAATGAATCCATTGAAGTTGTCTTTTTCTTTGTTCCGGTCGAATGATATTTTTTCCCTTTTTTTCTTTCGGGTCGCTGTAAGGGAAAATTAAATAGAATGATCTATTTTTGAAAATTATGTTGCATGTCTGTATCGCTTTATGAATATGTTTTTTTTTCCATTTATTTATATAAATATTGATTTATATGAGGAAAGTATTGTGAACGCGGCTTTTTTTCTGGTCAACTGTGTTTATGCTGCTACTAGATAGAGAACAATCTTTTTAAGAAACTTATATAGAAGAATCTAGAAGCTACATAAATTGTTTGTGGAGACTTATCCAAATCAAACAAAAAAACACACATCCATTTTCTCTTATATCCATTTCTTTAAATCTGGAAAAAAATGAAACTTAATTCTTTTATCAACCGCAAACTTAAATATTAGAAAGATAAGTTAGGGTATTAGTGATTGCAAGCGAGAAAAAAGTTTTAGAACTTAACCATCAGACCACACATCTTTCTCATTTCTGAAATATCTACTACATATAAAAGAATGAACATATATTAATTAGGACAATTCTAAAATGATTTTTTTGTAGCACATTTACCACATACTTTCATTTAAGCTACATATAACTTTTTATTAAATAACAATTCTTTTATATAGCACAAATCTTTTAACTCTATGCTTTAGAGTTTAAGATTTATAGTTTAGGGTTTAAAATCCTCGAACCCTAAACTATACCCCTAAAAACTATACTTTAAATTTAAAATAATTAATTTAAAGATAAAAATTTTAATTATAAATTTTATAAAATTAATTTTTGTGTTTGTGATATTTTTAGAAACCAAAATTTTTGATAGTATTTTTGAAACATTAAATTAATGGTGGTATTTTTGCCAACAAAATCAAAAGTACGATATTTTAAAGAATTTCTTAATTAATTATCATATTTTACCGGCGAAAAAAAAAAGAATATATGAGTTATGGAGGTAAATATCATATTTTGTATCCATTTCCACTCTTAACATTTGTTATGGGGTTTCTTTGGCTTCTTCTACTAGATCCAAACTATTAGGATTCTCTAAACTTTCCGAGTTCAATGTTATGTGTCAACAGCTACATATATGACAATTTTTTTGTTTATTTGCAGAAAAATATCTCAAAAACTACGAATAAAAAATAAAACTAAGCTACAATGGAATAAAGAACAGAACAAACAAAGGCAAGAAAAAGAACACGCAAAAACAGCAGACCAGAGACCCGCAAAGAAACACCAATTCCGACCCTAAAGGATCGGACATTTGTGCACGCAGTTCCTAAAAATTCGAGTCCTCATCGTTGTTACCACCAGTAAACCCTCCCAAAACCAAACCGCCCCCAAAACTTTAGAGCAGGAAAACTTATAGTTTCTCCGAGAACATGCGCAAAAACGGGAACGCATCAACATACCAAACTACAGCCGGCGGTACATGAGCTTCTACGAGTCAGAAAAACCGTCTCCAACTGCCATTCCCAGTTGCGAAAACTATGGAAATCATCTCCCACGGAATAGGAAAGGATGCCGAGGTCAAACCCGCCGCCTCTATTCTCCACAGAGTCACAACCTATGCTTAAACGGAACTAGCCCTTACCAAAGAAATGAGCTGCTCCAAGAACCGTCGAGGCAAAGCCACAACAGACAAAACACTACGGTGATAGTGGAAGGAACCACATCGGAGACGAGCACAACTAAGACCACGCCACCACCTAGATCCTAGCTGCCCAGAACCGCCAAAACTACACGCGTCGATCAAAGAAGCCGGTAACCCTCTGCCACAAAGTTAGCTCTTTAGACGAAAACACCACAACGAAGCCAAGACTCTCGCACCAAACAGGACCAGCACATGAATCCAAGACCCCCGTAACGAAGCCAAGGCCCACGCAAAGCCAAAAGCCAAAACCCAGGACAAAAACCAAGGTCTCCGCAACGGAACCATCACTACCGGAGCTACAGTAACCACACTACCTCTGTGGCTACCATTTCCAACAAACAACGACCAAGGCACGGCACCACCGAAACGAAAACACACCGAAGGAAACTCAGATCTGAGAACCCGAAACTCACGTAAGCGTTCCACCGCCGCACCGTCCCTGGAGAAGAGAGGAGAGCCCAACCACCGCTCGCCACCGAGCCGAGCCTCTACGAGAATGGAGAACTTCGAAAGAGTACAAACCACAAACCAGCGAGAGGAGGAGGAGACTGGAGACTGGAGGTGGAAGAGGCCACCGTCCTCGAGCAACACCCAACCGCACAAAGACGCCTCTGGAAATCCCACTCACGAACCAGATCGAGGCGAGATACACCACCATCGTTGAAGCTGAACGGAAAAAGCACACGGACGGATAAAAGAGCGGCCGGAGCCGGTGCTGAGGAAGCTGCACTCCGGCCACCAATCGTTGATTGAAGCGGCGGCTCGAGAGCTAGGTTTGGCAGAGAATTTAGATGGGCGCGTGGTTACAGAGGCTGAATTTCTTCCGTTTACCTTAGATCAACTTGTATTGGTTTACATCTATTTAGAAAGTTCTTTATCACTTTTGTCTTAGGTTTGGGCACTTCGTATGCATCTTATGTTTTTATTGTAGGAGACTTTCAGCCAAATCACTGCATTTTCATCGATTCTTCAAACGATTGTAATCATTTTAACCTCCCAATGCCAATAATTAGCCATGTCAAAAAAAAAACAAATTTGTGAACAACTAACTTTGGTGTCAAGATACAACATTTGCACATTTGGATGCTGCTGGATCTTGTTCGTTTACATATCTTGTTTTTGCATCTAAATAATATATTTGGATGCAACTTTGTTCGTTTTTGAGTTTATAATACTATCTAGATACAATTAATTAAAAGTGACTAAAAAGAACATGTTTTTATACTAATATATATTAAATAATTTAAATTAATTATGCAATTTAAAAATTACAAAATTATTGTTTTTATAAAATAATTTTAATTTTATTAATACATTTCCCACATAAAAAAATTTAACTGTAACAATTATTTAAAAATGTGTTTCTGGCTGAATTTATTTTTTTGTGGAAAAACATGATTATGTGTTTTTGGCAGAAAAACGTGTGTCCGCGTTTATAGCAGAAAAACATGATTATGTGTTTTTGACGAAAAAATTTGTTATAGCGTTTTTACGGAAAAACATGTTTCCGCGTTTATAGCGAAAAACGTGTTTACATGTTTTTGGCAGAAAAAGTAAGTTTTCGCGTTTTTGACGGAAAAAATAAATTTTCACGTTTTTGACAGGAAAACGTGTTTCTGTGTTTTTAGAGTTTTTGACAGAAAAACGTTGTTTATGTGTTTCTAGATTATTTTGCAGAAAACATGTTTTCATATTTTTAGCGATAAAACGTATTTTCTGAGTTTTAGGCGGAAAAACATGTTTCCGTGTTTATAGCAGAAAAATACGATTTTACGTTTTTTAAATTAATATATTTTTTATTTTTATATTAAATTTAATGAAAATGAATTTTTGCAATTTTAGCGGGGAATAAAAAATTTTGATTTTTATAAATATAAATTTTTTGTCTTATATATATTTATTAGAGTTAAAATATTGTTTAAAAAGAATTATCAATGTAAATGATAAAAATATTGTTTAATAAATATAATTTTGGTTTTGTTAGAATTTAAAGTTATTTTGAACTTTTCAATTTTGAAAAGCCATTTGGAAGTTCACTTTTTTAGCATCTAAAATATCTAAATATTTTAGATTTGCATCTCATTTCAGCATTGAGATGCAAAATTAAATAGACCAAACGAACAATATTTGTGCATTTACATCTAGATGCTTCTGGACGAGAAAAGGAATAGGGCCTAAATGTCATGTCTACAACACAGAAATATACCAAGACTTGATTCACCAAGTTGTCAAACCAATTTACTAGAAATCTTAGATTTAAGCACAACTAAACCACACATTCTCTAGCTTACAACTTACAACCAAACAATTTCATTACAATAATTCTCTGTAAATTTTGTTTTAGTAAATGAAAGTGAAGAAGTCTAACAAAAAAACACAAAGGTAAAGTCCCTCTCTACAAGACCTTCTAGTCATATTAGAGGCTCCCAAACAAGAAACCCAAAGGATAAACTTTTTTGTTAGCCCAGCATATCCGCACAAGCGTCGTCTTCCTCGCCGGACATGCTACATTAACAATCCTCACCCAAACTTGGTCACATAGATCTAACGAATCTCCCAATTTCACCGCTAATTCACATAAAGCCCAAACATCAAATCAGAAGCTTCCAATGAGTTTGTTCTGTAATTCAATTGAAACCCTTTATCCAAAACCTTTTCTTCTCCACAAATCTCAGTTCTTTCCCTTCCTCAATTCCAAATTCCAAAATCCTAATTTCACCACCTTCCCACTTCGTCATCAATATCCAATCAAATCATGTCTTAAATCAGCATCTTCATCAGAAATCGATATGGTTAAAAACAAAGAAGGCATCTTTACACCAAAGGAGAAGAAAGTTGTCGTCTTATGGGACTTAGACAACAAACCACCACGAGGTCCACCATACGAAGCCGCAACAGCTCTCAGAAGAGTCGCTGAGAAACTCGGTCGAGTCGTTGAAATCTCCGCTTACGCAAATCGTCATGCTTTTATCCATTTACCTCATTGGGTCGTTGAAGAGAGACGAGAAAGACGTAATCTTGATTTCATAGAGAGGAAAGGAGAAGTGACACCAATTGATCCTTACATCTGTGGTGTATGTGGCCGGAAGTGTAAAACCAATCTTGATTTGAAGAAACATTTCAAGCAGCTTCACGAGAGAGAGAGACAGAAGAAAGTGAATCGAATGAGATCTTTGAAAGGTAAGAAACGTCAGAAGTTTAAAGAACGTTACGTTTCAGGGAACGAGAAGTATAACGACGCGGCGAGGAAGTTGTTGACTCCTAAAGTTGGATATGGGCTTGAAGCAGAGCTCCGGCGAGCAGGGGTTCATGTGAAGACGGTGGAGGATAAGCCACAGGCGGCGGATTGGGCGGTGAAGAGACAGATACAACATTCGATGACACGTGGCATTGATTGGTTGGTTTTGGTTTCGGATGATAAGGATTTTGCGGATATGTTGAGGAAAGCTAGGGAAGCTGATCTTGGGACTGTTGTGGTTAGTGATAGGGATAGAGCTTTGGGACGGCATGCTGATTTGTGGGTTCCTTGGATTGGTGTTGAGAATGGTGAGATTGGGGAGAAGGATTTGGTTCCGGGGAAAAGAATTAGGTTTGAGGACGAAGAGAGTGAGGAGGGGTTTGGTGGTGGAGATGGGTTGTTTTCGTTGGGGTATGAGGAGGAAGAGACGGTGGAGAGTGATGGGTTTGGGAGGTTTAATGTGTCGGCGTTTTCAGAAGATGAAAGGGACTTTGTGTTGAGTGATAGTGATGATGAGTTCGAGTTCTGATTCATTGCAATTTCTGAATGTTTATTGGTTTGGAAATAAACCGGAAAGTTTAAAGGAGAGCTCTCTTGTTGATGCATAAATTGGTTGAATGAGTTACTTTCTAAAACCGGAGGCACAAGTGGTGAGTAGTCAGATTTAGCTGATATGTCCATGATGTGGTAAAAAGTCTATAATCGAATTAAAGAAATAACTCTTCTCGAGTACGATGCAAATTCTTCAGCGAAGTTTGATTTTGAAACTAGCTACCTCAGATGTATCCTAAAGATTTGGTGAGAAGATAAACAAAGTGTTTTTTTTTGTTAGACTCTTGGGTGCACAGAAGGAATTATGCTACAGGCAGAGGGCTTTGCAAACTTGTTAAACAATTTAAATAAATGGCCAATTTTTGAAATGAACATTTTTACAATTTTATTATGAAAAAGAATCATATGGTGTGGAATTAGAACAGAAAAAGTCCATTTTTATCAATAATTGTGAACTATTTCTGAGAATTTTCCTTTAAATATATATTCATAGCAAATTCTTTTGTTTTAAGTTCGAACTTCGAAATTTTGTTGACAAAAAAAAATTCTAAATTTTGTTTCACAATCCCTGAAACTAGAATTTTGAATAACTCCAACCAAACGAAACTGTAAACTTGAGTGTCCACAAGCTTATATTTTCTGCATAGTTTTCTAAAACGGTTAGATTAACGCAATTGGGTAGAAAATGAAAAGAAACACACCCATCCTTGGACACGTACGCACATTTAGCTTAGTTTGACTCAGCTAAAGAAGAAGTCCACAGAATCTAAAGGATTTCCAAAAATATCAAGCATATAAAATCCCATAAGAATCCAAAAATAATGAAAAAGTGGGCCCCACATTGAAAGCGTGTGGGTCATAGTGAAAATCAAAACCCAAACCGTGGCTGGACAACGGAGGCGCCGCCCCCTCAAACGTGGCTCCTCTCTCGAACCAAAGAGAGCAGTTACGTTCCAACTGGCAAAACCGCGTCCCCGTGACGTCATCCGTTACCTTTAAACTAAAGCTTACTTTGTCTCTTTCTAAATCGTCCCCTTTCCCCGAACATAACTTAATCGAATAAAATACTAAATTTAATACTGAACCATCAAATCCACAGAAGACACAGTACAGAAACACACTCAGACTAAGTAAATTAAAGGACACGTGTCAGTCACAAACCGTGGGACAGTTGTCGTTACCAGATCTTCCGTGTCCTCTCTTTATACACCTTATAAAAAAACAAATTTTCTTTCTGTAATTAAAATATCCGAAAAGTTCCAACACCTGAACAAAAGAAAGAAAGAGAAATTAAACATCTTATCCAAAAAAAAAAGATCAAATGAATCGTTTTTACTCAGCTTTCTCAGACTCGTTTCTCTCAAACTCCGATCATAGATCTCCAGTTTCCGACGGTAGTGAGTGTTCACCGAAGTTAGCTTCGAGTTGTCCGAAGAAAAAAGCAGGGAGGAAGAAGTTTCGTGAGACACGTCATCCGATTTATAGAGGAGTTCGTCAGAGAAATTCTGGTAAATGGGTTTGTGAAGTAAGAGAGCCTAATAAGAAATCGAGGATTTGGTTAGGAACTTTTCCGACGGTTGAAATGGCTGCTCGTGCTCATGACGTTGCTGCTCTTTCCCTTCGTGGTCGCTCTGCTTGTCTCAATTTCGCTGATTCTGCTTGGCGTCTTCGTATTCCTGAGTCTACTTGTCCTAAAGAAATTCAGAAAGCGGCGGCTGAAGCTGCGGTGGCGTTTCAGAACGAGACGACGAATGGGATGACGGAAGAGGGATTCAAAACGGCGGCATTTCAGAACGAGACGACGAATGGGGAGACGACGGTGGAGGATCAGAGTGGTTTGTTTTATATGGATGAAGAGACGGTTTTAGGGATGCCGAAGTTTTTGGAGAATATGGCGGAGGGGATGCTCTTGCCGCCGCCGGAAGTTTGCTGGAATCATAACGACTCGGAGGTAGATGAGGCTGACGTGTCACTTTGGAGTTTTAGTGTTTAATTTTTTTAAAAATTATTTATAAAGAATAATCTAGTTAGGATTATTTGGGCTTCTAGGATTGGTCCGTAGTTCCGTACTTCACTTTTTTTTGCTTGGTAAAGTACGGAGTGAAATACCAAATCGGGTAGTGACTAATAAATCATTTATTCTTTAGACTGAGTTTTGTAAACAGCTTTTATTTATCAAATTAGAGCTATCAAATTTGATCAAACTAGAGCTATCAAATTTGAAAAATTTGCTTGTGTTACTATTGTACATGAAGGAGAGAATATGTTTATCTTGGTTTCGATACTATATTAAGTTATTAACCATCTTACCAAATCTCAATGGCTTATAAAAGCTTGAAACTATGACTCTGCTTTTCCAAACCATGTGCTTGTGTAACTAACTTACTTAGACAATTTATCAGGGAAAAAATGTTATGGCAACTAGAGCTCATATATTCTGAGGAATTTTGATTTGGGAATATATGATTGTGGCCACATTCTCGGTTTAAAGCATTTGGTCGATGGTTGTGTGAGTTTGTTTGGCATAATGGTAGTCAAAAGTGTTAAATGCTGTTAGATTCATTTTGTTGTAGGTGAGACTGAATAAAAATTGAAGAAGAAGAAAAAAAAAATCTGTAAGATCTCTTACACACTCGACTACTGTAGCAATTATGTTGCCCTTTAAATATTTGCGGCATGAAGCTGAATCTTCTCACACTTTATGGTCAGACCAGGGCCTAGACACTATTTTTATTATTTTTCTCCACTAAACACATACTTAATTAGGTGTTAATTGGAAATATTTTCACATGAAAAACATGTGCCCTCACTAACTTTTTTTCTCAAATGTTATTTCCGACAAAAAATTTGATATTTTCTGACCCGCCAAATTCATAAACTTTTTATTCGGTTGGATAAATTTTTTTTCACTTGCGAAGTCTCCTTAGCCTTAGACTGTATGGAAAATTATATTAGGTAAATATTAGAGATTTTGAATGACGTTTGGAACGAAACTAATATTATGTGTTAAGGTTTCGGACCTACAAAATTTACGGGATTCGGCCAAAAATCTCCTAAAAAAAAACTTTCACTTGACAATTCTTAATACTTGATTTGCCACCTAGTAAATTTTTTGATTTAACCCCTTTTTATTTTTGTAAATTTTTTCTCTTAATTCAATAAATTAACAGTTTATCCAAAATATAATTAGCCTACACAAATATTTATCCGGGAATAAAACTCTCTCGGAAGTCTGTTCTTTACTTTAAAGTTGAATTTAGGACAAATGGACAACAATAGTATAAACGACGCAGTCTAAATCAGAACCGGTTAAGATCCGAAGCTTATAAACCAAATTTGATAGTTCTGTCCTTCCCATTAAGATCCGAAGCTTATAAACCAAATCCACTTCAAGATTTTTTTTCTATTTTCTCTCCATTATTACTTCACATTCACAACAATCCCAATTTTTTATTTCCTCATCTACCAAATTTTTATCACTACTTGTTCGAGATTGTTCGTAGTCTTTCTAGGGTTTCCTCCAGTTTTGCCTTTTGATCGGATAAATCCTAATTTCAAAGTTCAGTCTTGTGTTAATTTTTTTTCCGTTGTTATTGTAATCTAAAGAGAGAGAGTGAGGCAAAATTAAAAATCCATGGATTTCGATTTGAACGGAGGAAACAAGCGAGTCTTCAACAGACTCGGCGGCGGGCCAGCTCGTTCGACGGCACCAACGGACTCACGGCAAAAAGTTTGTTTCCACTGGCGAGCTGGGCGTTGTAATCGTTCCCCTTGCCCTTATTTACACCGAGAATTACCGGGTCCTGGTCCGGGTCAGGGTCAAGGTCCGGGTTATACGAACAAAAGGGTCGCTGAGGAATCTGGTTTTGCGGGTCCGAGTCACCGGCGAGGACCTGGGTTTAACGGGAACTCGAGTAGTAGCTGGGGAAGATTTGGTGGGAACAGAACTGTGACGAAGACGGAGAAAGTTTGCAACTTTTGGGTTGATGGGAATTGCACATACGGTGATAAGTGTAGATACTTGCATTGTTGGAGTAAAGGAGATAGTTTCTCGTTGTTGACTCAGCTTGATGGTCATGAGAAGCTTGTTAGTGGTATTGCTTTGCCTTTTGGCTCTGATAAGCTTTACACTGGGAGTAAAGATGAGACCTTGCGTGTCTGGGATTGTGCTTCTGGACAGGTCTTTATTCGATTCTGTTTTGTTCAAATTAGATTTTTTTATTTTAAGCTTTGGTCAGTGGTATTGATGTTTGATACAATTGTTTAATGAATAGTTATCATTTGTTTTGTTTAGATGTAGACTGACTCAAGAGAATGTAATTTGTCACTAGTAGAGTAATGAGCATTGATATATTGATGGTAACTGGTGTCTTGTTTGTCAAATTAGGTGAGGGATTTTCTAATTGATAAAATTATTTGGTTAGGATGTAGAATGGCTTAAGAGAATGCAATTTGTCAATTTTATTCACTAGGAACGGAAACTTCTGATTTTGTCGATCTTAATCGAATTCTTTGAACTACTGGATGTTCCTATGGCCCTCTCTAGCTAGAAAACCATGTTTACCAGTTTCAAAATCATGTTTGTATTTGAGGAATGCGCATCTGATCTTGTGAGAAACTGTACTGTTTTAAGTTTACTTATCGTGGATACTGTTGTTTTGTCTTTTGATTAGTGTACAGGAGTACTCAAACTTGGTGGGGAAGTTGGCTGTGTGCTTAGTGAAGGCCCGTGGCTATTGGTTGGCATGCCAAATGTTGTTAAGGCAAGTTCTGAGTATGATTCCTCTTAGAATTACTTTTCTTCCTTAACTGTCAGTACAGATATCGAGGAACCACATTTACTCGTAGATGCTTGTTGGGTTATATATATTATTGTTGTTGATACAGGCGTGGAATATCGAAACGAATGCAGACCAGAGTCTAAATGGACCTGTTGGCCAAGTATATTCTCTCGTTGTGGGTACTGATCTGCTCTTCGCTGGCACACAGGTAAATTTCCAAGTTTTTTTCTTTTTTCATTAAGATCTCTGCGATATATGTCGCCCTTTGGGTTAAATAAGATACAAGTTCTTTACTTTCTCTACAGGATGGCTCTATTTTGGCATGGAGATATAATGCTGCCACTAACAACTTTGAACCAGCGGCGTCACTGCAGGGCCATACACTTGCAGTTGTTACATTATATGTTGGGGCAAACAGACTTTACTCGGGCTCCATGGACAAATCTATAAAAGTAAGTACTTGTATTGTTTATCATTCTTGAATTAAAAACTCCAATCTTTTTTTGTTTGGCTGAGCTAATCTTTTTGGTTTCTATGTTTTCTGTTTAATAGGTTTGGAGTCTGGATAATCTGCAGTGTATACACACACTCACGGATCATACATCAGTTGTGATGTCTCTCATTTGCTGGGATCAGTTTCTTTTGTCTTGTTCATTAGACAACACGGTTAAGGTTAGTTCGTCTTTCTTTAGCTTCATACCTTTCTTGGAAGTTCCGTCCTTCTCTCGTTGACTGTGTTTTTTCTGCTGTAGATATGGGCTGCAATTGAAGGTGGCAACTTGGAAGTGACATACACTCACAAAGAAGAAAATGTATAGTTTCCTTTATAAATGTGTTACCCTCTCTGTTGGTCCCCAATCTATATGTAATGTGACTAACAAATTCTGGCACTGTCTAAATTGGATTCAGGGAGTGCTAGCTCTATGTGGTGTACATGATGCAGAAGCCAAGCCGGTTTTGTTATGCTCTTGCAATGACAGTACTTTGCGCCTCTACGACTTACCATCGTAAGTCTTACAACACTGATTTGTTTTCTAAATTCTTCAAATCTTCCTTTTCTGAAAGCTTAGGTTCGTTCATTAGATTTACGGAGAGGGGCAAAATCTTTGCAAAGCAAGAGATACGATCGATCCAGATAGGTCCTGGGGGCATTTTTTTCACGGGTGACGGAACTGGTCAAGTTAAAGTATGGAAATGGAGCACTGAACCAACAATGGCTTCGTCTTAAGAAAGTTAAATGCTATTGTCAAAGAGTTGTTTTCTACGATCTTCTTGTACCATTATATATGAGATTTTTCGATTGAGAGATTTTACTTTCTTATTGATGTCCTCCTAGTACAAGGTCACAGTCTGATGAGATGGGCAAATGCCAAAATTGTTTCATGTTAGGAGTTTTGAGACAGAATTGGGAAAATTTGATCCCATTTTTGTCCAATTTTCAGCATTCTCTGTGTCTTGTAACACTTAAAATTTGTATGGTCAGTTTGTCATAAAAGGATTTATCTATTCAAGAACGATCCAGAGTTGATGTACAGAGACTAGAGTGATACACAGAAGCATTCTTATTACTGAAACCTCAAAATGGTCTTAGAAAAGTGAAGATTTGTTTTTCACAGATTGAACATAACTTTGATGGCATTGCTCCCACGAGCACTGGTTTCAAAGGCATCTTCAACTTCCTTCTGAGAGAAACCGAATCTGTGGGTTATGAGTGGCTTTACATCAATCTTACCACTTGTCAGGAACTCAAGACACAAAGGCCATGTGTTCTTGTACCTGAAAACACCTACCACATCTACCTCCCTGTCTCGAGATCATGTGATTGTTTTCAAAGTTAGAAAGTTTCTTACTTTGATGGTTATGGACAAACCCAAAAGAGGTTAGGTTACCTTGCAGCTGCAGGAGTGAGAGGGACAGTCATTACACCGTGACCCATTCCAACGAGGCATACTTTACCGCCACATCGAGTGGCTGCTAATGCTGTTGACATTGTTTTGTTAAAACCCGCACAATCGAACGTCACATCGATGGTTGAACCCATAGCTTTCTGAATTTGTTCAACCTCAGAACCAACATCCTGCATAAGTTAAAAGGGACAAGTTCTTATCTTTATACAATCAGATCATTAATGTTTCAGAAAGATTTGGGAAGTAAAAAAGTGTAAAGAACCTCTAAGTTTGTTGTCACTTGAACAATCCCATCTGCACCGAGCTGTTTAGCTACGGATAAACGGTTCTCATCAACATCCACAATAACAATTCTAGGCACACCGAAAGCCCGAGCAGCCAACATGGTGACAAGGCCAATAGGTCCAGCTCCCATTACCAATACATTTGTTTCAGGACCAACCTCAGCTCGACGACACGCATGAACACCAACACTAAGTGGTTCACACATTGCTCCTTCCTCCAAACTCACATTCTCAGGCAATTTGAAGCATAGATCCGCAGGGTGAACCACCTGGTTAGCTAGAGAGCCATGAACCGGTGGAGTTGCAAAGAACTTCATCTCAGGACAAAGGTTGTATCGTCCTTCCTTACAGAGATTACATCTCCAACAACTAATCCCAGGTTCAAGAGCCACACGGTCACCAACCACTAGATGTTTCACTTCTTCACCTACTTCTTCAATGATCCCAGCACATTCATGTCCAATCACCATAGGTTCTTTCACTATGAAATCAGCACATCTCATGGTCTTTGTTTTTTGTAACATTTACCCAGAAAAAAAAACAATGTCAAGAGCCATATCAAATCAAAGTCAAAACCAAGATTCTCTCTAATTATATCATATAAGTACCTTGAGGTAATGAACATCACTTCCACAAATACCAACAGCTTTCATCCTAACTCTCACATCATGAGGACCTTTGTATGAACATAAATCTCTTAGTTTCAAAGGCTTTGAACTAAAGGGTCACAAGACAATCCAATCAAATTAAATCCCATGAAAAAGAATTGTCTTACCAACGGAAGGAAGAACAAAAGGTTGGATCTTGAGGGTGTTGAGACCAACCAACCAAGCAGCCATGTTCTCTTCTTCAACCTTTGAGCCCTCTCCGTGAGACATTCCTCCTTTCCCCATAACTCTTCTCTACTACGCTCAGCTCAAAGCTTTCTATTGATCTCAGCTATTAGATTAAGGGAAAACACACGAAAACAGATTACAAAGAAACCAAACCTACCAACCAGAGCTTTAAGAATGATTAAAGGTCAGCATCGAAGTCTCCACTAAATAAATAAATAGAAAAAAATACAAGAACCAGATAAATACAAGTGGTGGATAGCTTTTTCGATATTTGGATAAACCCAAATGGGTTAGTCTTTCTACTTTCTCCATCATAAATCTCGTTTACCATTTCCATTTTTACTCATAATCCAAATATAGACATAACCAGAACAAGTTTCTCTAAATAGCTTTTAGATTTTAACCACTTGGATTGTTACTTATGTCTTGGGTAACATTTATTGTATCAGATCAGAATGCTGCTGAGTGATGAAGTAAGAACCCAGCAGACAAGTTCCTCAGACTGTCAGTCACATCAGAACTGTTTTTACTTTGGCTGGCATCTTTATAACACAATTTGCCATATTTCTGAGTTCTCTCACTTTGGTGGCTTCATCCAACATATAAAGAACATGAATATATTTTCTTGGTACCAAACGAATGCGGTAACCACATAAAGAAAATTATAATCTACACATCTCAAATATTTCAATGCGTAGCAGCTTACAAGAGAAGAGTTCTCTGGCAACATCTAGTATCACACTTATTCAAAATTCCCAAGATCTGTCCAAAGAAATGAAGAAACAAGAGGATTTGTGTATGCATTGCATTGCATTATCAAGGCTGGTAAACTTCGGGAAGACGAAGCCCTACACTAGCTGCAGATTTCCCAAGCACTCGTTTCACTTCTTCAGTTAATCAACCGCAATATTGTATGAGAACAACAGATCCTGCAACAACCAGTAAACTTATACATGTGAGACTCAACACAAGAAGTAAAAAAACAAGTTATGTTTCTAAAATCATGTTTGCGAAGAAAAATGTTGTATATTTACATCATGGAATGTGCAAATATAGCCATGCTTGCAAAGACAAATGCCATTGAGACTCGTAAAAGATTTCACCTTGTGAGAGTGAATGCTATTGAGAAAATAGGGGTAATTACGGGTAGAGGTGTCAAAATAGGTAGACTGTCTATGGTCTGCTCATGTCCAATACAGGAAAAATGGTCTATGCACAAGCCCATTTACGGAGTGGGTTAAGATGATTTAGGCCCAACTTCGTCCACAGACAAAACGGGTTGGATACTGTTGGACAATGGATGACCTATGGTCCCTAAAAATATAGGTTAAAATCGAATTTTTCCAAATTGAAAATCTTAGGAAAAACCAACACATAATTGAAGTCCATGGTCGACCTATGTATAATTTGGAGCGGGCGTTAATGAGTTTGGTCGTTAATAGACACGGACGTTAATATGCTTGATCGTTAATGGATACGTACGTTAATGGACACAGTTATAATTTTGTCCATAATCAAAATGAACAACATTAGACGGATCAAAATGAACGTGGACATCCCATTTTGACAACTCTAATTATGGGCGAGATTGATTTTCACTCGGGTCGAGTCTAATCTTGCATTCTTCTGGAATTTTTGCTTTACAAAGTCTATGAAATGAGCCTTGTGATCTTCCTTTCCAACATGTTTCACCACTGCTTTGAGAATGTCACGGTAAACTCTAGCAGCTAAAACAGCTTCACCACTCATCTTCTTCTTTACCCTATAAACACATTTCAAAGAGAGACACTAATTTGGGTTTTATTCCAAAACGAATTCAGAATTCTAAGTTGAGAAACTAAAAGTTTGCTTCTTTCAAAAACCCAATTCTTTAACAACTAAATCTGAAGCCTTAGAAACTAGAATTGATTAGTATGTAATAATCATACTGGTTGGTACTAGTAACATCAAAAATCTCAGAACTTCAATAAATCAAACACAAAGGAACTATATCGTAGCTGAAAGTAGATGATCACAATCACAACATCCAATCAACCAAACACATAATTTATTATTTAAACTAAACATGAACTGTAACTTGTCAGAAATCGAACATGAACACAAACGAATTTTCCTGAACACAACAGAAAACTTAAAAGAAAAACAAAGCTCCTAGAATAGAGGAACATGGAATTAAGAAATAGAACTAACGAGTTTACAAGATCTCTTAGAAATAATGATAAAGTGATAAACCAATATGATAGAGCTACAAAGTTTACTTGGATAATATAAAGAAACTTGGACTGTTCTACGAATCTAAGAATTCACAAATACAAACTCAATTTCCAATCTTTCTGAGTGCTCTTATCAATTCCTCACAAATCCAGACATAACTCAGCACCTGAAACAGAAAATTCCTAAAAATATATTCCTCCTTAAGACCTTTTAAGGTTAATTCCAACTAAATCAACAAGCTTATATTTAGCATCTACACTAAAATTTCAAAAATAAATTCGTATCCGTTTCTATCACCAAACCTGTTGAAAGCTCTTCACGGTCTTCCCAATACTCAGGAAGCTTCTTAGGTCCGAAAAGCAACACTGCGAAGCCAGCAATCACACCAAGCTCAGGGACACCGAGACCAAACAGGGCATTACAAGTCAGTGGCTTTCTCGTCGGTTCCGGTCGAATCGCAACCAACGAAGAGGTGTTTGGTCGGGTTGACACATTGATCGCTAGATTCGTGAATTGAAGAAGATTTGTAAAAATTTATATTTTCTAACAAGTTGTGTCTTTTCTGCAAACAAATTTCAAGAGTTCCAATTATTTTTGAAAAACAAATTGAAGGACAATTTTAAAAAACTTCAAAAAGCTGGACTTAAATTTTTTTTGAAGATCTCATCTATAAAATCTACCCATTAAATTTAAAGTATTAGTGGAAACTTTTGATCTGAATCAATGGTTTAATGTTTTGTAAACAAGATCTAAAGTTCAACTCCCAAAATATAATTTGTTTTGTAAATTACGATTGAAAAATGTACTTAAAATTCCAACGTAGTAGGTATAATTTTTCTGTTGTGGTCTCTCGTGTATTATATATAGTCATATAGAGTTGTTAATTGTTGAGTATGGTATATATGTAGAATTGTCTATCATAAAAATTTTACTGTAATTTTGTATGTAGTTAGATTCACTCGATAGATCAGTTGTAATCGAATAAATTTAAATTTATGCTGATGTAACCAAAAAACAAGAATTAAAAGGACAAAAATTGAGGCCCAACAATAGAAGTAGGCTCGTAAAAGTAGATTTGTCGAAGTCATTCCTATGCAACATTACCAGATATGTTTAAACTTTCAGAACCAAATCCATCATAATTCAGTAACCTTCCTCCGAATAGATAATCAATTAATGAAAATGCACATTTATTTGAACCAAAGTTAAAGCGACTTTAAAACTAATCCTTTTTATATAAACAAAGTTATAGGCATTTCGTAGTTGGAGCTATCTTCTTTCTATTTGTGACGGTGTTATAAATTTTAAAAAATCAGATCAAACTTATAACAAAATTAGCAAGTGACTTTTGCATAACTCATTAAAGTCTATTTCTCTGTTAACAACGGATACTTGTTAATTGCCAACTGTTTTTTTGTACCTAATAATAAAAATAGAAGATATGAGATAATGTAAGATATCACATTTTTTAAGGAACATTTGTTATACAAAATAAACATTATAAATTTTCTGGGTTTTAAAATATTTATGTAGAAATTAATAGATCAATTAATGATTGAATAACACCATCACAGTAAATTCTTAAATGTATATTAATGTAAGATAAAATGCAAAAACGTATGCACTAAGATTTTTATGCATAGAGGTTTTTTGCGATAAGATCTTTACATGTAAGAAATAAAACAAATCATTATAGTTTCTGTATTACTACTTTCATCTAATACTATTAAAAAAAATGCTATTTGGCATGTAGATAAATCTATCAGTGAAATTGTTTGAAATAAAATTCGATCAAATTCCATTTTCGTGATTATTACTTTAGCTATATTTACGATTGAAAATTGTTATAACTAAAAAGATTCAAATAATTACTTATAATATTTTATTTTATTTCTTTACGTATAATATTTTATTTGTCTCTTTACGTATCATTCAATGTACGTGACGATATATATATATATAGATATTACAATTTCAAATTCTAGGTATTTTTTTTTTCTTTTTTCGTGAAGCTGGCTATTACAGTTTTATGAAAGATGCAAAATTAGCACCAATGTTCCCTCGGTTCGATTACATAATCATCGGAGTAGGAACCTCCGGTTGGGCGTGGCGGATCTCCCTACGACAGTCCAACGGCGATAGATATGGCAACTTCGCCACCACACTCTCAAACATATTACCTAATTCGTGGTCGCAGCTTTTTGTATCCGAAGACGGCGTTTACAACACACGTGCGCGTGTCCTCGGTGGAGGCTCGGTGTTAAACGCGGCCTTCTACACACGTGCGGAGATGAGTACGTGAAGGAGGCTGAGTGGAAGAGTGATGACGTGGAAGCTGCTTACAAGTGGGTTGAGAAGAAAATAGCGTTTCAACCGCCGGTGTTAGGATGGCAAACGGCGTTGAAAGATGGGCTCTTGAAGGCTGGAGAGGTTCCGTATAATCATATTTATGGGACTAAGATCGACGGTACGATCTTTGACCGTGCCGGTCATAGACACACGGCGGCGGATTTGTTAGAATATTCTAATCCGGACACGATTGTTGTCTACTTGCATGCTTCTGTTCACAAGATCCTTTTTACCACCAAAGGTATTTTGATTCATTTACACATTTGTTTTCTGCCTTTTTTTGTTTTGTTATTTGGTTAAGAGCAAGGAAATCCGGTTTACAGTTTAATTTCGGTTCACTTTTTGCTGTTTTCGGATTTATAGAAACCGTCTCCTATAATTTGGGTTGTCATATACGTCATTTTGAAGTTGTTATGGATAAAAAATGAGCTTGGAAGTATTAAAAAGTTCATTGATATCGTAGTCTCATGTACTAATATCATTAGATCTATCTTTAACATATATTAAGTCAATTTCAATATGTTTGGTTTGGTTTAGACTAAAATCGGTGTATTGGACAGGAAGGCCAAGGCCAAAAGCATACGGAGTGATATTTCAAGATGCGAACGGAGCGTTACACAAGGCAGAGCTAGAGAAGAACGCTATGAACGAGGTGATTTTGTCCGCGAGTGCCATCGGGAGCCCGCAGCTGCTGATGCTTAGGGGCGTGGTCCCACGGTTCATCTCGCGGCTCATGGGATTACACCGGTTGTATTAGATCATCCAATGGTGGGACAAGGGATGGGCGATAATCCGATGAATGCCATATTTGTTCCTTCTCCTTCGCCCGTAGAGGTTTCTCTAATACAAGTCGTTGGGATCACAAAGTTTGAAAGTTACATTGAAGGAGCAAGTGGTGTCATCTTCTCTTATAGTTGGTCCCGTAGATTTTTCGATGGTGTTTTGAATTATCTCAACGAGGTATAAGATATATAAAACGTTATTATAACTTTATTATTTTATGTTCATTAGACTAAATGTTAATATTTTTTCTTCTTTCGTTATGTAAGATAGAGACAGCCGTACTACTACTACTACTACATCTCCAACATTCTCGACTCAAGCCATCACAGATTTTTTCAAATCCATTGATCCACTATTGAATGCGACCACAAAACCCGGTTTGATCCTACAGAAAATTGCAGGACCGATTTCGAGAGGTCAGTTGGAGCTTAAGAACACAAACCCAAATGATAATCCATTTGTGAGATTCAATTACTATCAAGAGCCAGAGGATCTCTAAAGATTCGTTAGTATAACAATTATTAAAGTGATCAACTCCAAGGCATTCTCTAAATTCAAGTACCCGGACGCAACCATACATGGATTGCTCGATCTAATACTAAGTGTACCCACCAATCTGAGGCCGAAGCATGTAGCCTCGATGTTCAACTTGAAGCAGTTTTGCATCGACACTGAGATGACTATTTGGCTTTACCATGGAGATTGTCAAGTTGGAAGAGTGGTTGACAAGAATTACAAAGTCTTACGCATTGAACTTAGGACTTCTGGTTTGGCAAATTTCGGAATATAAAACGAAAGACTAAACCGGCATTATATATAAGTCTCATTCATTTGCAGTTCTTCAAAATTATCAGAAATGTATCTATCCATGTGAAATCAAAAGCTTGCAAAGTACATACTAACATAGATTTGTCTCTGGTCAGATAATCAATCACCACCGACTTGACGTTTCCATGAGTCTTCCACGATCAGTTCATCAACTCCCCATTCCTCAAAACTGATTCAGAATCATAAGTAAGTCACAAGGAAAGAACAAATCAAGTGAGAGAAGTGAAAAAATTGATATTGTTAATGCAATTCTCACCTTCCATCAGGTAGATAACGTCTAATAGTGAATGGTATCTTTCGTTGCCTAAGCTCCTTCATTGCAATCTTAAGCCAAATCATAGATTAGCTCAAAACGTTCATAGTATTTTTAAGTTTACTGACAAAAAGAACATGTCGGGAAAAAAAAAACAGGAAGATAGTAGCACACCTCAAGTGGATCAGTCTCACCCTCCAGCTCAACCATGACAGGAGCATTCATGCTGTATCAGTCACAAACAACATCAAGAACCAAAATTTGCGAGCCAACAGTAATATAGAATAGAACAAAGATTGTTCTCAGTAGAATTATATATATACTTCAGAGTCATGAAGCAAAAGGAGCAGAACCAGACCTAATCTGCAAAGCGCGAGTGCCGAGAAATACGTGCACGTTCATACTTGGTCATAAACTTTGAAGTTTTACGAGGACGTGGTACAGGCTCTGTTTCAACCTTATCTTCTGTTTCAAGAGGCTCCCCATTGATATCATCATTCTCCTTCATTTCAACATCTTCCTCTACTCCTTCCTAATCACAAAACACTAATCAGAAACAGAAGAGTGTGTAATAAGCAATATCCATGCCTCTTCTACAAAAAAAGAAAAATGAACTTACTTCTATCTCAGGCTCTACTGGCTCGTCCTCATATCTGCAGAAACATCAATTGAAAGCAGTGTTAAATAATGACTAATATGGTTTAACTATAGCACAAAAAACGATTCCATTTACACACAAGTTTCAATGAAAAAGCTCAGAAAGCCCCAAAGTTAGCTCTTTTTAATCAACAGACCATGAAATTAGGGCTTCTACCTTAAAATCGATTAGAATCAAATACTATGCCAAGGAAACATTTGTTTGTTGTTGTCAATTGAAGCATAATTTCATCGAAGAAGACATTAATAAGCTGTAAATATAAACAATAATCAACCCAATTGCTCTCAATCGTTTACGAATTCGTCGAGACGAAGTTAGAATATTTTTGAAATCGAGCAGAACTTACTGCAGAGATAGGAAACCCAGAGAGCAAGAGAGAATACCCCAAGTCATCGACTTCGTTGTAATCTTCGTCAGCCATTGAAGTCGATTTTTAGATGATCGCTTCTCCTTCTCTTGCTATCGGTAAACCCTAAACAATCAATCGTTGCAGCGTACCCAACGACGAAGAAAGAAATCAAATTTATGAAGTTGAGGAGAGAACTGAATAATGATATTTTTTAATATTCCGGTTTACTTATTCGGGTTTAATAAACCGAATTTTGGACCATTTTATTACAGGCCCAATTTAGGCCCAGAAAAAGAAACTAGGACATGCCTTTGAAATTCATGAAATATATGAGTTTCTTTTATTTGGAAGATGAAGATCATATACGGGTCTCATCTTTAATTGGAGAAACGATCGAATAATAATCATTCTTTTCTTGAAAATTAGCTCTCTCTCGAAGAATCCTGCCTCATACACCTACACATAACGTAACATTCCAACAGTCATATATTTTACTTATGTCTATTAACATGTATATATGGATTTAGTTTATGCGTTTTACCTTCCGAGCATCATGACCGTGGCTTGAGGATTAGTCCCTGGAGCCTTGAAAAACGTGGATCCATCGATGACCCTTAAGGCATCAACGCCAAAGACTTTGTAATTCTTGTCTACTACTCTTCCAACTTTACAACCTCCATGGTAAATGCCAAATAGTCATCACAGTGTCGATGCAAAGCTGCGTCAAGTTATTCGAGGAGATGTGTTTTGGCTTTAGATTGGTGGGAAGTTTCAACATGAGGTTGAGAAGCTCACGTCCGGTTGCATTAGGGTACTTGTAATTGGAGAATGCATTAGAGTTTATCACTTTAATAATTGTTTTAAGTCCTTTAACACACCTTTCAAGATCCTCTGGTTCTTGGTAGTAATTGAATGTCACTGAAGGGCTATCATCTGGATTCAAGTTCCGAAGCTCTAAATAACCTCTAGAGACCGGTCCATCGACTTCTGGACGATCAAGCCAGCATTATCCATCATGTTCAATTGAAGATCCATGGATTTGAAAAAATATGCGATTGATTGAGTGGAGAGTATTGTAGATGTAGTACGACTTGTCTACATGCATAATGCGTCATAAATAAATAACATACAGTCTCATGATTAAATAACCTTTAGTGTATTAATAGTGTAATGTACCTCGTTGAGAAGATTCAAGACAACATCGAAGAACCTACGGGTCAAGTTATACGAGAGTTTTAAACCAGTTCCACCTTCAATAAAACTATCAAACTTAGTGATTACGACCTGTACGAGGGAAAATTCCACAGGCTGAGGAGAAGGGGCACGGACACTGTTCATCGAATTATCGCCCATCCCTTGTCCGACCATGGGATGATCTAGGATCACTGGATCCACCCCATGGGCCTCAAGATGGGCCGTAGGACCTACACCACATAGCATTAATAGTTGCAGGCTCCCGAGGGCGCCCGCAGACAAAATCACTTCGTTCATTGCGTTATTTGCTAGCTCTGCCTTGCGGAACACTCCATTCGAGTCTTGATGTATCACTCCGTACGCCTTAGGCCTCGATCTTCCTGTCCAAAACAGAGATTTTATATCCTACTCGACCAACTATCATGAGATGCAAATACAACGACTACACTAATCAGTAAGATTGATGAAATAACAAATAATGCAAAAACAATGAAAGATATCTTCAACCAACATTTATACGAATTTGAAAAAGAGTCATATATAAGAAATATCTAAATAATAAATTTTTCTAAATATTTTAATCCAGATTTTTCTAAATTCAAATTAATGGTTAAATCAAACAAGATATAAATTCAATTAATATTCGATATTTGCATTAAATATTAAATATTCAAATTTAAAATACTGTTCATGTTTAAATTTATTTAATTATTAAAAATATAATAAATAACATAGAAACTTTCGGAGTAAGCTAAAAAAATTATTCTTTTCTAAAAATCTCTAAATTGACACCTCTTATGCACTATATATATCATATCATTTCATTAAACGACACATCTACTTTTTTTTCTTCAAGTTTTTTTTATTTTTATTTTTGGTTTTAACTAATATATATGTTTTACCTTTTGTTTTGGTTTTTGTTTCTCTTCATTTTTTGTTCATTGTCTGCATATTTATAGTAGATCTTTTTTGGATATTTAATAACGATAATGACTAATGTTAATAAATATTTATTTACAGTTTCACAAGCGATGGAGAAGTGGTGGTGGTAGTGTCTTCGCAAACCCAAGGTAATTTTTTGTTTTTTGTGTTTCTATTCTTTTTAGGTAATAATGATAACTAAGAGAAAACTATTTTTTGTATTGCTTTTGATAAATGTAGCAAAATATAAGATCCATGAGTTATTCGAAATCTTCATCAATTGAACATGCGGTTATAATGTGGGACGGATTAGAGTTATTAGTTTGAAATTCGCAGGTCTTGGCGGATCAACCTGTTAAAAACCGCAACTAAGTTTAATCTACAGTGGAATGGGTTAAATCTGGTGGGTTAACCCCCTTTGACGCCTCTACCAATATACGATTAATATTCTTACAATTTTTAACCCTGTTTAGGACGAACGGGTCCATTTCTAGTGAACATTATTTAAATAGTTAATAGTAAAAAAAAGAGAAATTTTTTTAAAGAACAATAAAATAACACAAATTAATGAAAATTATATTTTTAAGAGTTTTTTTTGTTTTTAGAATGTTTGTATAAGTAGTTGATTAAAAAAAGAAGGTTCACCTAAACAAAACCATTATTTCTTATATTAAAGTATATTAAAAAATTTCAAGTAATTCATATTTAATTATTGTTACTTATATCAGCATATATTTAGTTAATTTGTTTTTCTTACTTTACCAGAACATTTAAAAAAACGACTAACTTAAACACAATTGAATAAAATAATTTTTGGGTTATTGATTAAACAACTATGATGAAAAGGTGACTACCTAATCTTATAAAATTTTACTTACTTTTTAATTAATGGGATCATATTACTCTGGCATGTAAAGGATTCTAACCAAAATTTTCTAGGAATAAAAATATGTTGAAAAATTAAGAAAATACCTTATAATAGTACTCAGAACTCAAGAGGGTCATAATCGTAAATTTATTTACTAAATTTTTGAAATACATTTGGAAAAAGTATATATAACCACTACTCTAACGTCTATCCATTTCGAAAAAAAATATTTTTCGCCAAAGATCGTTAGCGAAAATTGAAGTTTAAATTTTGTTTGTAAAATGAGTTAGGGTTTACGGAGTCGCATGGAGAAGGAGAAGCGAGTTTTTTTCTCTGTCTTCTTCTGGTTTAACAGTCGGCATTTGTTTTGTTGAGTAAGTTCAAATCGGGATGCAAGGGTTTTGATTTTGGGACGATGACGAGGGATCAAGACTGGTCTGGTTTGAATTTCGATCGTGTGATAGTCCTGCTACCAAATCCATGAAGGTTTGATTTCATTTTTTGTTTTTTATTTATGTGGAATTTACTTGATTCAATGTTGTTTGTTGATTTGTGAATCTAGGGTTTGAATTTGAGATTTTTTTCTTCATTTCTTCTGGAATTTAGTCGTTTCATTGTTCATACATATTTCAATTAGGGTTAATTGAGTAGTTGTTTAATGGATTTTAATTTGGTGATTCAGAGAATTTTAATTTTCACAAAGTTTTCTACATCAAAATTTCTTGTATTTTTTGAGATAAACGACTCTTAGATGGTTTCATTTTTGTTAAAATATGGTCAATTTATATTCATGCGTCCCTTACCTTACTATCCGTCTTGGGTCTTTCTATATTTGTATGTTTATGTCGACATTTCTGAGCTCTAACATAATTCAGTTTGTGGTAATATGATTCAACAATCAAGTGGCAATTCATATCTTCAATTTAAAGATGAGAGAAAATGTGAGTTTTCAAACATTGTTTAAATCATATTTTTGCTGCCTAGATGATGATTGGAGTCTCATTTTGTTATCTTAATGTGTTCCCACTTCTCAGCCGTTTTGTTGTTTTGGACAACGGTATTTGTCAAGATGAAACAACAAATGAGCAACCAGTAAAATTTTGGCTATATAAGATTCTTACCAAGTTATTTCTTTTCTTGGGTATTGATGATTTTGTAGGTTCGTTTTATTTTTGAGATGCAGATAACAAAATTTTCAGAGGCGATTTTGTAGCAAATATCATATGAGAGGTCATGTTATAAATCTCTTGCTCTATTCTTATGTCTACTGTGTCATGCGCCTAGCTCGGCTTGTTTGGGTTACTCACACTATCTAGAAATACACAAGTTAACCAACACAAAAGACACTCAAACAAATTACACCCAACATACACACAAAACTCAAATACAATACAACATATGCATAGAACAAAATCAAACTCAAACAAAAAAAACTCAGAACACACTCAAAAGACAACATAACAAATGAGCAACATAGAAACACCAAACTCAATACTCAAAACAAAAGTTTTACTGACAGAGAACTAAAATACATCACAACACAAAACTAGACACAATAAAAAAGAAACACAATAACTTCACAAATAGTACTATCTATTTGTTTTGATTTAATTTTTTGCTTCTAAATATTTTTTACATCTTTTATGGTTATGTTGTGTTGGCTTTCATCATTTTTGATAGTTCTGGTTGCAAGAATTTATAGATTCTGTTATGGAATCAATTTTCTGATAGGTTTGGCTCTAGACTTTGCATCACCTCTTCATTGTCAATGCCAGTTCTGGATTTGGATGTTGTGGCTTTCACTCCAGACCTTTCTCAATGCTCGGATATTCGCCAAAGTTCATGTTAGAATATGCCACTTCATGCTTGTTTTGGTTCGGTCACAAAAAAATTCTTTTTTACCTGAAATATGTTTGTTGTAGGTGCTAGGAGCCAACTACCTTGGAGAGCTTACTTGAAGCAATATATCCAAGGTGTAAACCTTTTTCTAATTTGATTCGTATATATGAGGAATTGCGTAGAAATCTCAACATTGTTTGTGTTTGATGTCACAAAACAGTAACAAACTAACATTTGTTGGAGGAAATTGCACTTGTTCAAATCATGGAGGGTGTCTTTTCAGTGGTGCATGACTTTGGAATGTTCCATATATCAAGGAAAAGATCCAGGTTTGAAGCTGATTCATTGAACTTCCATTGAAAACGAATCTAGTCTACACATTTATTTCTAGTAAAATTTCAGGTGAGTATCTTTCTCTTCCTTTTATTAGTCTTTTCCAACTATGAAACATTTTGTTAGTCAAACCTGATAGTTCGATAAATTATTAATCATTTTAGTCAAATGAGCTCATATGTTTTCTTGTGCTTTCAGCTGAAGGAAAACTCGGTGATGATTCGATATCTAAGATCATACTAGAGTTTTAAGGTGAACTTTCTCTATTTCTCTGTAAGTTTGTTTATCTACATCATACAAAATTGTTATCAAAGCGAATGATTTTTTTGGGTATCAGATATTCGTTGTTAAGATTAAAAGAGAAAATGTGAGTAGGCAGTCGATCTCGGTTTGGATCAGACTTAGTAAAATTTCCAGTTTCTTCCTTGGCATTAATTTTATAGTTTTATTTTATGGTCTTGTGTACTATTAACATAATGGTTTTGTATCAAGATATAAGGAAGCGATTCATTCGGCCCATAAAGGAAGTCTACATAAGCAATAAGCCATTTTACAAAGTCTACCGAGACAGAGGAGGTAAGGCTAGGTTTTTTTTCTTGAGCATCCATTATTTATAGATGCATTTTCTTTTACTTAATATCTTGCTTCTAAGACTTATGTTACATTGACTTACTTGCTTGCATCTTTTATGATTATGTTGTGTTTGTTTTGATCATGTTTGATAAATTTTTTGGAAAATCACTGTATGAAGATGGATGGTTGTTCATGATTTTCAGTTGGAGGATTTTCATTATACTGCATTACCCTATCAAGATGAAAAGTAAAAATATGAACAAACAGTCTTGGGAATAGACTTTGTAAATTCCGTAGTAAGTTTCTTTCTTCACATGAATATTTGGTAGTGTTATTTTAGTTTTTTGTATTTTTATTTTGTTTTATAATAATGCTGCTCCTAATTTGCTTTAAAGAGAGGAGAACCTTCAGGGAAGAATAAGCATCAGATTCAGCAGGTAAGGAAAAAATAAAGGATCATGTAAATAAAAAACAGTCTCGTATTTGTCTCGTGTTTCTTGCTACAAAATGATGAATCAAGTAAATAAAATAAACTATCTTCTTCTTTCTTCTTGTGTTTCTTTCTTCATGCATAGGTTTTAAGCAACAAAAACCGGTGATGACCTAAAATCCTAGAACAAAACAAGAGTTTTAAGGTAAAATTTTTGATTTCTTCCCAATTTTTTTTTGGTTCATGAAAAATTCTTATCAAAACATACTTCTCAAATGACAAAAATAACACTGAAAAAATTAGTTTTTATCTAACGTAATAAACCTGTTTAATAATATTTTAGCTATGGACAATGTTCCTTGTCAAGATTAAAGGAAAAAATGAGTACACAGTCAAATCCCGACTTGGATCAGACTTAGTAAGATTTCAGCATCAATTTTGTAGTTTTATTTTATAGTATTTTGTATTTAGTATACTGATAAAAAAAATTTTTGTATCAAGATAGAGGACTCTTAAAGTGTAAATTAACCAAATTTAAGAAAGTGATTTAGTCGACCCAACATGTAGCTATACGATTTTTGTCTTTTTATTGTATTTTTGTAGTTCTTTTCTAATGGTCCTCTTTTCTGCTAACAAAATGGTTTTGTATCAAGATAGATGATTCTTAAGCTGAAAGGACCTAATAAGAAATCGATTCAAGGGTTTAGGTAGATAAACTATCTTTGTCTCTTTTTTTGTATGTTTATGGTATTCATCATTCTAGAATCCTTGTCGTGTCCTATTTGGATGAAAAACGAGTAACTTGGAAAATGTCTGTTGTGTTTAAGTGACTTGTAATTTGCATGAAGAAATAAAGCATATCATACTTTTCTATTAGATGTCAAATATCATATTTAGTTGTTGGAGAGTCTTGAATACGAGACAACCAAGTATTTCTTCAGTACTGAGGTAACTAATTCTCTTTGTCTTCTCCGACATCACTTGGCATTTTCTTGCAGTGTGTATATATTTTTGTTTTGTACATTTATTAGCATTATATACGATGGTTTCTTCTTCAATACGTAATGTAGCATATATTAAATGGGTGTGTCCCAGATTAGCTACATTCCTCTTTAACTTTATGTTATTTTCTAACATGATTTCATGTTTTTTTACTTGTCTCTCGTGAGTTGTTTTTTAATGCCATTAGTAACAAGAAGCCATTTTACGAAGTCTGCAGGGACGTAAGATGTAAGGCTTCATTTTTCTTGTAAGTGCATGCGTTATTATATAGATGTATTTATTTTAATTTAATTTCTTGCTTCTAAAACTTCTGTTACGTCTTCTAAGATTATGTCGGTATTAGTTTTGATCATGTTTAATAAATCTTTTGGATAATCACCATATAAAGATGAAAAGTACAATTATGAGCAAACAATCAATCTAGCCTTTGAGTAAGCTATGTAAAATCCGTGGTAAGTTTTTTTTTTGTGTTAATTTTGTAGGTTTTAATCTTATGTGTTTTCAATTCATTTCATAATAACTCTGCTCTTAATTTGGAGTGTTACTTGGAAGTTGGAACAAAAGATATGCATTTTGTGTGCAATTAGACCTGGCTAATTTGGTGTGACCATATTGTAGGCCCAAACAGACCCTTCTGCATGGACGCAACGCAAATGTGAATGTTTAGGCCAAGTGACAATCATTAATATTTGGTTCAATAATAAACCAAATCTAAATCTCCTAAACACCAAGGAAACCTTCATTCACAAAATAATTTATAGACTTAAAGTCCATATTATTTGACTGCTATTTTCCCTATCGATTCTTTAGATTTTGCATTTTTATTGTGTTAATTGCTATTGACTGAGTTGACAATCCATGAAAGGCATTACGAAATAAAAAAAAAAAACTATGAATTGTGAACATTGCGACACATATAGCCTAGGTAGAACCCCGGTTAACTAATAACTAACTAGAATGAATTGACATTACCCCTACCGGGGATGTGTCTAATGTTTGGCCGTTAAAAGTGTCTAATCTAGTCGTCTAGATTTGAGCATGTTAGATAGTGAACAGTCTATCTAAGTTGAGATTATAACCATTATCAAGGACTTAGTTTAAAAAATGAAATCTAAAGATAGTAAATGATTAAAAGAGCCATGTAGGTCCGAGACGAGAATAAATGCCTTAATCCCTTAAGACTCAAGGATTTTCTTATATCGTACGAATGTGAATTGATTGTATATCGATAAGAGAGAATACAAGTGATTATATACAGAGTTTTTGGCAATAAACGAAGTTGTAACTTAGCAGTTGGCACTCACCTAAGTTAAATGTTTGCAGGCTTGCAGCAGAGGGAACAACGATTACATAGAGTGGGTAAGAATTAAGTTAAATAAAAAAACATTAGTTAGGGCTGTTTATTAAAGGTGAAAGATCCAATAGTCACGGGTAAGACTTTGAGTAAAGATATAATAAAGGTATTAAAATTCACTTTCCCAAGTATAACCTTATAAAAAAGAGTAGGTTATACGGATAACGGAATGGTCTAAGAGTAATTATGTAAAATCACTATCCGAACAGATAATTTGAGTAGTTAAAATCAGTACACAAACGGATACTATGATTATTTTAAAGATAATTTTTCAAAAAAAATTGGATATTTTTTATAGAAAGTTTAGAATAGTTTTGAGAAATGTTGGGTAATTTTAGTAAGTAATGTAAATAAGTTTTAATAAGTTTAAAAAGATTTCTAATTGTTTTCCTACCGATTTTCAATAAAGTTTTGAATCCATTGAAAATTGATCAGAAATTCCAACATGTAAAAGCCTTACAAAATTAGTTGAAAATTTTAGAGTCACTTCTAACCGTATTAAACAATAAAAAGAATAATGTTTTCAAAAACGCCTTCATCTATTAATTTTCACAATCATTCATTATCTTTCTATATCAACTTCTAGGTGGTAATGTATTTATTTGGATATGAATCAAATTTCCTTTGCACTCACAACCATTTATTATCTTTAATACCCCCTACTTGGTAGTGTATTTATTCAATCCTCGTGCTTTCTAGTTTTGTATATGAATTACACTCAAAAACATTTATTCTTTATATATCAACCTCCTACTTGGTAATGTCTTTATTCAATCCACGTTTTGGATATAAATCAATTTTCCTTTGCGCTCACAAGCATTGATTATCTTTATACATTAACCTCCTACTTGGTAGTGTATTTATTCAACCCTCGTGCTTTCTAGTTTTGTATGTGAATTACACTAAAAAACATTGATTATCTTTATATTATCAACCTCCTGCTTGGTAATGTCTTTATTCAATCCTCGTGCTTTCTAGTTTTGTATCTGAATCAAGTTTCCTTTTGCACTCACAAATATTTGATTATCTTTATATATCAACCTCCTACTTGGTAATGTATTTATCAGTTCCTTTTGCTTTCTAGTTCTGTATATAAATAAAGTTCCCATAGCAGTATAACACTCATAAACATTTATTATCTTTGTATTATCAACCTCTTTCTCTTATGGCTTCAATAAGCTTATTTGAAGTTTCCATAGCTATCATTTGCTTTGTCATCCTTCATTTCTTCCTCTTCAAGAAACCTCTTGACCTGTTAACTATAAGCTGGCCGGTTATGGGGATGATTCCGGTTCTTTTCCTGGTGCTTCACCGTGTCTACGACATCACCGTGGAGCTTCTTGAAAGCAACGACTTAACATTTTCATTCAAGGGACCGTGGTTCGCTGGAATGGATATGCTGGTCACATCTGATCCAGCTAATATTCACTACCTACTAAGCTCAAACTTCTCCAATTTCATTAAGGTTCGGACTTCAAAGAAGTCTTTGATGCCTTCGAAGAAGCCTTACTCACAAAGGACTCGGTGGAATGGAAGAATCTAAGGAAAGCTTCTCAGGTCATGATAAACCATTAAGGGTTTCAAAGATTGTCAATGAGTACAACAAGAAGTAAACTCGAGGACGGGCTTGTTCCATTTTTTAATCATGTCGCTGAGGAAGGCACAACTTTAGACTTGCAAGATGTGTTCTGGAGGTTCACATTCGATACATCTCTAGTTACAGTAACTGGATGTGATGACCCTAGATCTCTCTCCATTGAAATGCCTGAGGATGAGTTCGCTAAAGCTCTCGACGATATAGTAGAAGGAGTTATGTATAGGCATATTAAACCTAGACTCTTGTGGAAATTACAAAACTGGATCGGAGTCGGGATAGAGAAGAAGATGATAGAAGCTGGTGCCATTTTTGATCGAGTGTGTGCGAAATACATATCAGCCAGGAGAGACGAGATAAAAAGATCACAAGGAAGTGTAGATCTTTTGACATCTCACATAAAGCTTGATACAACCCAAGTACCAGCATTTGAATCCTATCAATGATAAATTCCTCAGAGACAGTGTCTTAGGTTTGATTCTAGCTGGGAGAGACACCACTGCCTCTGCTCTCACTTGGTTCTTTTGGCTTTTGTCCGAAAACCCTATAGTGTTGACAAAGATTCGCCAAGAGATTGAGACGTTTCTACCAAGAAGTAGTAGTGGCGAAGAGACACAAACTCATGATCCAATGGAGTACTTAAACAAGCTAGTTTATTTACATGGAGCATTGTGTGAAACAATGAGGCTTTACCCACCGGTTCCTATAGAGCGTGTGTCTTCTGTAGAATCAGATGTGCTTCCAAGTGGGCATAAAGTCGAAGCAAACTCAAAGATTTTGATCTTCATTTATGCTTTGGGTAGGATGAGCGCCGTATGGGGAGAAAATGCATTAGAATTCAAGCCGGAGTGATGGATTTCCTAGACCGGAGGGTTGAGACATGTACCTGCCTTCAAGTTCTTAGCATTCAATGCCGGCCCGAGAGTATGTCTTGGTAAACAAATAGCTATGATTCTAATGAAGACTATTGCCGTGGAGATATTACAAAACTATGACATTAAGGTTGCCAAAGGACAGAAGTTTGACAAAGATGCTCGTTTTATTCTTAGAATGAAGCATGGCTTTAAGGTTACAATTAATAAAAGATGTTCATCTTGATACTAGTGAAATCATCAAGTTTGTTTTAAGTTATATTTCGAAAACATAGCGTAAGAGTATTAGTAAGGAGACAAATTAAAGTGTGCTCTACCTTAATGTTTAGCTTGTAATGGGGTTTTTATTGAATGAATGTTCACGCTTGTATTAAGCTCTTTTGCATTGTCGTAGCATTAACACATATAACTAGATGATTGTGCTGGAAATATTATTATTAAAGATTTCATTTTTAGTTATGCAATATGTTGTAAAAACAGAAATGTGTAATGAATAAAATTGGACTCCTATTACGTGAGGCTTCATATTTTTACTCTCTTATCATTTTCGTTTTTTATAATATATTTTTTCGACTACGTACCTCTCATCAAACCTTTATCCGATGCGAGACTTTTAGTGTTTCCATACGTTGAATACTATATGTTCATTTTAAGAATTCGAATCACAAGCAGGTGGTTTCCAATGAATTGGCTAGGTCTAAACTTTTTTAGTATCTCAGCTCCAAGCTGGAACACTTAGAGAGACTTAGTTAGTCCTAAAGAGAAGGTGCCCAAGATTCACGAGGAGTAGAAGATGTGGCAGAGCTATGCTATATGTTTTCTAGACCAAAATCCAATTTAATATATTTTTTCTCATTGTTGACCAAAAAAAAGGAAATTTCTCATTAAAAAATCTTAAGAAATAGGATAATAATTTCTTTAACAACAAATGTAGTGCCGTACACGTGAGAAGAAATACAAAAGGAAAGATGCAAAAGAAAAAATAGTACAGCAAATCCATCAACAACCGTACTGCTAAGCTAAGGCATTGAAACCAAACACTGATAGGCATAACTCAATAGTAGCTACCCTTTTTTGACCATCTTCTCGTTTAGTCACTTCTTTATTTATTTGTAATCTTACTCTATCCACACACACACATCATTATGCCACAATATTACACCAGATTTTAGTCTTAATTCATTACTCATATTTAAACATAGTTTAACCCAACCACCACCTCGTCCTGTGTCTGTGGTTTACTTGGCACAATCCGGATGGGTATCCAAATTCTACAAAAGAAAAGAAAACTTACGTTTTATCTATAATTTACTTGACTTAAACAAAAAGTATTTAATTTATATCTTGAAATTATTTTTAGCTTATACTTTCCATTAATATATTTACGGTATAAGGATAAAAAACCAACAGTGATCAATTAAGATCCAGATTTTTTTTCAAAAACCTTTTTATTTTTCGGAAAACATAAAACCCACCAAATAAATATAATATTTTTTTCTAAAGTGTATCTTTAGTACCCCCTAACTTTAGTTATGTCAATGGCTAAAATACCGTTTTAAATCCGTTACCGAATAGATCAATTCAAAACGATATTAAAATATTTAATTATGTTAACTAAATACAAATACGATCATTTGTAAAAGAAAAAAAAACCATCTATTTGTTTTATAGAAAATCTTAAAATTTTAGAATAGAGAAATATTCTTGGTCAAATGTATACACTTTTTTATGGTTACCAAAAACAGATTCTGTCTAGTTCGGCTGCACATATTCTAAGATACACCAAAGTACATACTTATACTCAAAGTACGATTTGAAGGAGAAAAAAGTTTGAACACCGGAATATATGCATGTTTGTTCCAAATAATTTGAGTAACTTTAAAGCATATGTTATACACGTACACATCTTCTAGAACATTAGCCTCTCTTATATAAGCCAAATAGTCACGCTCCTTCTTCTTCATCAAATCCACATACAACTTCAAGAAACAAATAGTGCTTTTTGAGGCCTAAAACAACCATACAATGGCCTTCTCGAAAGGGCTCATTTTAGCGATGATCTTTGCGGTTTTTGCGATAGTTAAGCCCTCAAAAGCTGCTCTTGACACTCATTACTATGATCGATCTTGCCCCGCTGCGGAGAAAATCATACTTGAAACTGTTAGGAATGCTACTTTGTATGATCCCAAAGTGCCTGCTCGTCTCCTCCGAATGTTCTTCCACGATTGCTTCATCAGGGTATGAATGCTTCTTCTTTTTTTGGTCGTTGATGATTGAACCAACTTTAGATATGAAGTTGACTACATTATTTGGTTGGGTTGGTGTAGGGATGTGATGCGTCTATTCTACTAGATTCGACACGGTCAAACCAAGCTGAGAAGGATGGTCCTCCAAACATTTCAGTACGGTCATTTTACGTGATCGAAGATGCTAAGACGAAGCTCGAAAAGGCTTGTCCTCGTGCCGTGTCTTGTGCTGATGTAATCGCCATTGCAGCCAGAGATGTGGTCACTCTGGTGAGTTTTCGTAATGGAGTGGTCTCTTTATGGTCTATCTATATATTCAGTTAACAATTTTGGTTTCAATTCAATTCTAGTTTTTGGTTACTAGTTTGAACATTTTGGTTTCAATTCGGTTCGATTTGATTTCTTGTCCATGACTCTTGTAATATTTCTCATTTATTAGTCCGGTGGTCCTTATTGGAGTGTACTAAAAGGGCGAAAAGACGGTACCATTTCGCTAGCCAACGAGACAGTCAATCTCCCAGCACCAACGTTCAATGTGTCTCAACTGATCCAAAGTTTTGCGGCAAGAGGCTTGTCGGTGAAAGACATGGTTACACTTTCTGGTGGCCACACGTTAGGGTTCTCTCACTGTTCTTCTTTTGAGTCTCGTCTTCAAAACTTCAGCAAATTCCACGACATTGATCCTACAATGAACTTTGAGTTCGCGCAATCCCTGAAAAACAAATGTCCGCGATCTAACCGAGGCAAGAATGCAGGGACGGTATTGGACTTGACGAACTCAATTTTCGATAATGATTACTACAAACAGATCTTGTCGGGGAAAGGAGTGTTTGGGTCTGATCAGGCACTTCTAGGCGATTCCCGGACTAAGTGGATCGTTGAGATGTTTGCTCAAGACCAAAAAGCTTTCTTCAGAGAGTTTGCAGTTTCCATGGTGAAACTTGGAAACTTTGGGGTCAAGGAGACTGGACAAGTGAGAGTTAACACCCGCTTCATCAACTAAAAAGCATAACCCTATGGAACAAGCAACCAAATGAGAGTTTTCATTTCTTCAAATTGATTTCATTTATATTTGATATTATAATAATGTAGACCGACCAATATATGGATCCGTTTCAAAACCTTCTAGTTCTCTGTGAGCTGCAGAGTATGCTTTAAAAGTAAATTGTTCTGCTTCAGTGAACTTACCTTTATATATTCATCGGCATTTTCACTTTACTGATCACCAAATATGAGTGACTTAACATAAAACATACATGGTAAAATGAGTCATGAACGCATGGCTTGTTATAAATGCTGAACCAGCGGAAAAATGGGCTTGATTCGGGTAAATAATGATCTACACAAGCTTAATCGATGGTTCATAATGTTGAATGGAATTAATTAATGTGAAAACACACCAAATACAGAGAAGTTGAATCAGATGTTCTTCATGCAAAAACAACATCAGAACGAAACACATACTTGACTCCTTTGGAGACATTCCTTCCTTCGTGCAACAGACACTTATCTCCATGGATGTGAAAGAGAGCCATACCTTCCATTGGAGCAACCTACGATAATAAGCAAGTTTTATTTGATGGTATATCGAAAACAAAACAAAGCAAGAAGGGAAAACTATTTGGGAGTTAATTACCTCAGCTACGATACTGTTCCTTGAACCATAAAAGACGGTTTCTCCACCTACTAAAGGCTCAACTGAAGAAGAATCATTTGTCTTGCTTGAACTGCTCTTGGACTTGGATTTCGAGCTACTCCCGCTTAGATATATCAACAATGTGTAATAAGTTCGCTTTCCATCTTCAAGATCAACACTTTCATCGATATGACGACCAAAATGCTGACCCGCACTATACCTGAAAATTAACAAAGGATCATGTATCTTCACATAGTGACCCATATTTTAAGGAATCTACAAAGTTGTATCCTTTCTCCATGTGGCAGCATAAAGGAACATGACAAGAACAAGAACATAACCTTTGCACATTCTTCCCATAACTTAACCAATAACCATTACAAAGAAATAAAGAATGAAACTTTAACACATTGGCATTACAAACCTGTAAAATCGAATGTTTGGATTCAAGCAAACAGCAACCTTCCTCCTAATCTTGATATCAGTAAATAAATTGGACAGCCCAGATTGCCATAATGTATCAGCAAGGACAGGATCATTCACTGAGATTCGATGATTATCTCTATAAGCTTCACCATAAGCTGGTCCACGACTTCCTTGGTGAGTGAAACCGAGAGACTCTGTAATTTTAATGAAGGCCTTTGATTCATCAGAACTAAGACAGTTTTCAACCTGAAAATCATGAAAACCAAAAGTTAAAAAAACCTCTCAACGCAGCCAATCTAAAGTTCAAATGTCAAAAGTATCACAAACTAAGCTATGAACAGAACCATCTATACATGAACTTCATTGGCTTCAAATTGAGTTCAAAATCTAAGTAAAACCCATTAAAAATTTAGCCTTTTTCAGAGAGTTTGAAGCTAAATTGTGTTATAAATTCATAACTCATCGATTCGATTTCAAATTAAATGCCTTTATAAGAACTTGTTCACAGAAATTGATGAATATTACTGGTTTAAAGCTTTGGAGAAATATAAACCCTAAAACCTATTAGGCCAAACTAAATTTGGAGAAAATAATGAAATGGGTTGATGATTTTTGAGAGGAACTTACGGTGAAGAGATCGTGATTCTTCAGATAAGAGACATTGAGATTAGGTTTGAGTTTGATCTTCGGCCATTTTATTGATTCTCCGATGTCTCCCATCTTCTTCGCGTTTATGCCTTTGTGGGGAGGGTGTTAGATCATTTATAATTTTGGGAAATCAATATTAAGATGATTATTTTTGACCTTACTTTTTTAATTACAGGCTTTACAGAAATAGAAAAAAAAAAACATTTTCTCGAGACCCACCAATTTGTTGAAGCCCAATACAATATATTCGGCCCAAATAATGACCCAAGTACAGCAGTGTTTCTTTGATTATGAATATAGAGATGGAAGAATTAGGAAATTTCTTCCTAAATATAGAGACAAATCATATTTTACATCGTTTTTTTTTTCTTTTCTTTTTTTTTGGGTCAAATTTTTACATTATACTTTCAAAAATAAAAATTTGTTATATTTTGATTTTAACATTATTGATGTTTTCTTGTTTTAACATTTATTTGAACAAATGAAAAGAAATTTCACAGAAGGCCCTTAGCTGAGCTGACTCGAATTCATAGTGACTCAAACTAGGTTAAATTGGTTGTTAGAAGTTTGTAAGAGTGTTTTTATTATGAATTAGTCTTGTTATACACTTCTCTCAATTACTCTGAAATCTATTTTTTACTTTGTTTTTCTTTTCTCTTGTTCTTATCCTTCCAAGTTTAAGAGAAAATTTGATGATGACATATTAAGATCCAACATCCAAATTTTAAAAGAACATTAGTATATAAAAGATAGAAATCAATCTATTTATTATGATATTTGTATATTCTTATAGTGGCTATGGAGCTAAAATATATGCATTAAAATATTGTGTGTTCAGTGTTTTTATGAAACTCATGATGTTAAATCGTGATATAAGAATATACCAATTTTTTATTTTTAATGAAATTTGTTGCATTCATCGTTTACATAAAATATGCTAATATCTTAATGAGTGGATTGTTCAATATCTTTTATATATATTAGCTTTGATTTTTCTAAAAGTTTTGATATAAAATCCTAACATATATAAAGGATATGAATTAATTTATTTGTTATTAATTAATTTTGAATTGAAAATTTTTTATCTTTAACACAACCAAAGAAAAAAAAACGAATTCATATTCCCTTGTCACAATTTAGATTTAGAACACAAAAGTGAGTTACTTTTTTCCACTTTTTTCTGTGTTTCGACACATAGCCTTATCATTTTTCTTTCAATTGAAAAGAACGATATTACTTTTTTTTTTCTGGTGCAACCGAAAAGAAGAATATTACTAAACATAACAAATGACCATATAAAAGAGGAAAAAGGAGTCTGTATAGTCTATAGAAGACGAGGTCACATTGCACAGAAACTGACTACGATTTGGGAAAAGTGAAAACACATACGTGTCGTATTATAATTGTACGACGATGTCGACACGCCTATCGAAGAACACTATTCTTTTTTATGTATTCCACCCACTCTTATGTCCAAGTAAAACCTGTCCAAATAAAAACAAATTATCACTGTTTTTTTTTTAACTTTAGTTCTTTATATTTACTTAATTTATTTCAAAAGACGTCTTCTTTATTGTTAACTAACTGTTTGATTCTGCTCTCTATTCTTAATTTTACCAAAACAAATAAAGTCATGGACATTTTCTTTAATCAGGGACTCACTTGTTTATTTATTTATGTTTATTTTTTGTATTTTGAGTTATTCTATCAATTATATTGTTCATCAATTATTAATCCAACTAGCATCACCAAAAGAAGAAAATGAAAATCTCTTTTCTTCTTTTTCCTTTTATATGTCCAATTAGTCAGAAGAAAGGAGCAAGCTTAGACTTAGGGTTTGTGGCTCCTGTACAAAGACACAGAGGTAAACACAGATCATCATCGTAAGATCTAGCTCATCCTTCTTTATGAAATTTCAGTTTTAGAGTTTAACTTTCCCCCATCTTTACGCTTTTGTTCCTTTTCATTCTTTGTGCAAGTTATTCCTTCTGTAAAATTTTATCATAATTTGTCGGCTGATTTTCTGGTCTTCTGTAAAATAAAGTATGTTCTTTGGGGCTTTTAAAGTGAATCTAGACAAATCTGTTTTTGGGTCTCCTCAGCTTCCTACATTTACTTGGAGAGTTATCAAATGTTTTTTTTTTTTAACTAAAGTGACCAAATGTTATCACTTTGACTTTTGGCTTTGAATCTCCTCCTTTTTCCAAGAAATCATTTCTTGGTTTTGTCTGAATGAAATTTCTTTGTTGTTGCAAAATTTTTTATTAAAAAAGTAAAAGAAATTTCCTATGTTCTTCGGTTTTGGTTAGGGTTTCAATCTGAATCTTGGAATTGATATCGCAGGAAGATGGTGAAAGGGAAGATCGAGATCAAGAAGATCGAGAACGCGACGAGCCGACAAGTCACGTTCTCAAAGCGAAGGAGTGGCCTCTTTAAGAAGGCTCATGAGCTTTCTGTTCTATGTGATGCTCAAGTCTCAGCCATTGTCTTTTCTCAGAGCGGAAGATTATACGAATTCTCTAGTTCCGAGTAAGATAATTCTTTCATCTAATTATTACCAAATATTTTACACATGTGTATTTCCAAATCTTTCTCTACATATAGATTTATTGAGTGGCTAAAACTTCTGTAGTGAATAAATAGATCTCTCTTTTTCTGGCCAAATCGTACTAGCTAGAGATTTTGCAATATACACGCTAAAGATTTGGCCCCCTTTTTGTGTGCTTGCTACAGTTTCTGACTTTGCCTTACAAATTCCTTTTCACATTTTAATTTAATTTTTGTAAGTACTTTAGGATTTTATTTAATGAGCTAAACTTAAGGAAACCAAGTAATTGCAAACTTAAAATGTTTGACTAAAAGGGTTGTTCTTCAAGCACGAGCAAGTGGATTAGGGTTTTCGGAAAAGAGGTTTCTTGAACATTGAACCTCGTATTCATTGGAACTTAAACTGTTACCCACTTGGCATTTGGTTTTATTAGAATATCCAACAAAAATGAATATCCGAAAATATAAACATGTAAGTACAGAAAATTGTATATGTTATGCATGAGAAGAAGATTTTAGAAAATCTCTCGGGGATCCAAACTTTTTCACTAGATTTTTCAATCATGAATATTCATTATAGCCAACAAGTGTTGATGCATATGTAGTTCATGTTACATTTGCCTTTGTGTTTTTTTTATTAACTAGGTTGATATTGAATCGAAAAGAAAAAAAAGTGTAGTCTTACCAGGGGAGGATTCATTTGTCCTGCTTAACAACCTTTATGCAGCAACCAATTCTTCATTAAATTTGGTGATTGCTAAAACGAATTCGATAACATATAATGCTAACTAAATTAGATATCTAATATATCTAATTTAGCTAAATCTCGGTTGAAAAAAATCATGATAGTCCGTATAAAATGATGATATGATTTATATATTTTAAGAATATGCATACATAATACTTCAATCTCATGAATGTCATCATATCATCATCATCATCACTGATAATGGAAGCATCTCTTCTGAATTAACTTTTCAGGATGGAGAAAATTATAGAAAGATATCGCAAGTTTAGTAACTTCTTTGTGGCAGAGAGGCCCCAAGTAGAACGATACTTGCAGGTTCGTTCCCTATATACATACATATCTTTATAGTTTCTAATTCATTTATTAAAAAAACACTGATAGATAAATTATGCTAGACTCGTCATTTAATTTGGATGACTGACTTTTTTTTGGGAGGTGTAAAGGAGCTGAAGAAGGAAATGGATAGAATGGTGAAGAAGATTAAGTTCCTTGAAGTTAATCAACAGTACTCATCTCACTATTTATACGGTTTCTGTATTCTTTATATAGACATGTACTTTTTTCAATCCTTAAAATCTACTTAAGTATGCCACTATACATGAAGGAAGCTGATGGGGCAAGGTTTGGGATCGTGTTCACTGGCAGAACTTCAAGATATAGACGGTCAGATTGAGAAAAGCCTTAGTATTGTCAGATCAAGAAAGGTACAAAAGACACTCACACACACTCATACTCATGTTGGTGATGTAATAATGTCTTCATTGGTTCATCTTGGTACGTAGGCTGAGTTATATGCAGATGAGCTAAAGAAGCTAAAAGAAAAGGTAGAATTTTACCTGAGTATAACTTAATTATATATTAATTTTAATTTATGGATCCGTTGTCTTTTTTCCATCTAATATATATTTATCGATCTTTCTTCATCCGATTTTAGGAGAAAGAGCTCTTGAACGAGAGAAGTAGGCTGCGTGAAGAGGTGAATACGCACACACATACTTATCAAAGGCTACACATAAACACACACATACACATGAAATTTAGTTATAACTCTTGGTTATAGCGAAAATTTTAGATATATAATACTATATATAATGGTTAAACGTCAACATATGAAAATTTGACACGTATCTGACTATTAATTCTATATAATAATTTGATTAATTTGAATTTAATTGTTTTTAAAAACATTAAAACATAAACAATTCAAAATGAATTTCCAAAAATCACAAAGTATAAACATTATATAATATAAACCGTTAAAATCATAAAGTTTAATCATATTTTTCACTATTATTTTTCAATTATATTTAAGTAGTTACAATGTATATTAGTTTATAAGATCAATAAATTTATTATTATTTTTATGTTTTATATAAGAAATCAAATCAATATATTAAGTTTTTTTTTGTCTATCTATGAATAAATTTGTTGCATACTAACAGTTTGGCTCAACCTTTTATACGTTATAATAGAAGACTCATTTAAGAGTTTGACTTTTACTAATAGCAACTCTAGTAGGAATATCTCAACCAATTTTTCACTATTAAAAAGATAAAACATAATGAAAATATGAGAGAGGAAGTGAGAATCGGTTCTGAAGGACGAATCCTATAAGAGCATTTCCATTGCAGGTTTTTTTTTTAAATTATTAAGATTAAAAAAATATAAACTGCATTGGTAAATGTGTTTTAAGAAACTCTGCTTAAAAACCGGTTTTTAACTAAGAATCTTAAAAACTGGTTCTTAGCTAAGAGTCTTCAAATCGAGTTTTAAAAAAAATTTCTTAAACCATGTATACGTTTATTGATACAGTTTATAATAAAAATATTGGTAAAACCCCAATGGAGATGTTTTAAGCAACTCCAACCCCCATATGTCTTCTTTTGATTGGTTTAATTTCTTTTAATATTTAATTATTTATTAAAAATATTTTTATTATATTTTTGAGAGACCATTGTGAGAGACTATATGATGAGATTGTTCTAACTCCTCTTAGTACTTGAACCAATTGCTCTAAAGCTATGTGAGGATATAATGTATGATTCCTCTATGAGTCGCTCCTAATAGCTAGCGAACTCTCATCGAGCTTTTCTTTTTGGCTTTAAACTCTCATCGAGTTAAATTGTTCCTTTGGTTTGGTTGGATTAATAAAGTACATTTCTAATAAAAAAGGAAAACATAGACAATAATATGTCTATGTATGTATATGCACATGTTTATATATGATTTTTATTTATACATGTTATGAAAAATAATATTATACTTTATTTTCAGCAAATTAGAGAAAGGTTGATGCGACCCGTGGAGCCACTGACTTTATATATCTGTGATAAGGATAAAACTGAAGGTGGTCATTGCAGAACCAAACATTCATCAATGGTTGAAACCGATCTATTTATTGGATTGCCCGTGACTCGGCTATAACATATTTCACACGTTTCTTAAGTTGCCTTATAGTTTTATTACCTCGGTTCGATGTTTGTATACTAATGATTTCGTAGTTTCTGAGTGCTTTGAACATCTCTTTATATGTGTATAAACTGAAAATAATTTGATAGTATAAGTTGTCCCTTTAGTTTGGAATAGACGACATATTGTTTTGTTTCTATGCAAATATGTCTAATCTGGCGTCGTCGGCTTAGCTCAAAAATTTCCGTATTTGAACTTTTAGTTCTTATAAGAAGCTAATTAGTCACAAGTGAACAAGACGAACAGTTTAAACACTTGAATTAGCGAGGAAGTGGAATGTACACGTGGACATATTTTACTGGTTATTGAATTACGTCAATTGTATGATGATATACAGACACCCCCCATCGAAGACGTTGTCCATTTCTCCATTTTTATTCAATCAACCTTTGGCAAAATAAAATCTAACACTTGAATTTTAGTGCTATAAATTTTTCATCCAAACTTCAAGTCATCAAGATGCAGCTAAAAAGTAAGTTTTCAAACCAAAAAGCACCATGTCACCCCCGGACCAACGATTTTCTACAGTTTCAAAAACCAAAAAAAAAAAAAAAAAAATTCTTGAATTGTTTTTCCAAAATTCCCTAAAATTTACAGAAATTATATACAGCCAAATGAGGGAGCATATTTTCTCTAGTAAAAAGGGTATACACTTACTTTTTAGTATTCTCATTTCATCTTCTTAACTCGTCTAGGGATCAGTCACGGTTATACTCAATTGAGGGACTACCACATTAGAAAGTCAGTTTACGCAGAGACATCGATCGATCAGCTCTCTCAAATTAAATAATTGTCTCTATGATCAATACGACATAGATTATGTGTATGGGATCAATACAAAAAGCTCATGAGTCTCTCTAGACCAGAGATTTCAGGAAAAATCTTGCACCCTTATAGCTTGGCAATCTGTAGATGTCTTCAATGATAAAAAAGATAAGAACACTATATATGTGTCTTGGGGATTAGTCTGGATTTTGGTATGCGAGTTTCCCAGTTAGTAAAGAAATTTGTTCATTGACCCACATTAGAACCGATTCATCCGGTCCGCCGGTTCGGTTTAACGAAAAGTTAATTTTACATAGACAGATAGATTCCTCTCTTTGTCTATTTTTCCTGACTTACTGCCTACGTGAGTTAATGGAAAACATTACCAAATTGAAGAAGTAAGATTCTTTCTTTTGTTAAAGGAAAGATTAGATGTGTTAGGGTTTGTAGCTCCTCCTCTGAGAGCCTAAGAGAGGTAAACACAAAGCTTTTCTATTAATTGTTCTACGATTTCACTTTCCACCATTTTTTTTTCTTTTATAATTCTGATATATTGCTTCTAAATTTTTTATTTTGCTTTTTTTTTCTCTAAATTATTCCTCATCTATCCAAATATGTCTTCTTTTTGTTGTGTTTTTAAGGCGAATCTCAACAAAACTAGCTCTCAATCAGGGTTTTGCGAGTTTCCCCCAGATTTTTCCACATTCTCTTGGTAAAGCTCTAACACTCATTAATCTTTGGTTTGATTTTTTTTTGATAAATCTTTTGTTTGATTTTCCAATCAAGATCCATTTCTGGCTTTTGACTTTTAGATTCCTGTGAGTTTGTTTCTGTGATCTGCCAGTAAATCCTTCACATTGAGCTAGGGTTTCCATTAAGATCTCTCAACAAATCTCAATATATCATTGGATTGGTTTTTAGGAAATAATAAAAATGGTGAGAGGAAAGATCGAGATCAAGAAGATCGAGAACAGGACAAGCAGACAGTCACGTTTTCAAAGCGGAGGAGTGGTCTTTTTAAGAAGGCTCATGAGCTTTCTCTTCTATCTGATGCTCAAGTTGTAGCTATGATCTTCTCTCAGAAAAGAAGATTATATGAATTCACTTGCTCCGAGTAAGACTATTAATTTCAGCTTGATTAATTACTCCAATATATATACTATTTCAGTATATTTTTTATGATGTTAAATTTGTTGTCTAATTAGTACTTGAATATATCTTTGACCAAATGTACTAGAGATTTCTTAATATACAGGTGAATATATTTTGCTTTATTGTTGTTGTTGCCTATAGCTAGTTGCAGTTGTTAGATTTTCCCAAAATATGCCTCTTTCTATCTGCTTTTATTTTCTTTTCCCTATAGTTCTTTTTGGTAAACAATTATTTTCCTCTTTTAACTTCTGATTCTTTTTCCATTTATAGTTCAACTTGAGGTTTATCTTATGAATTAATTAGGGTTTTCAGAAATACGATTTATTGAATACTTAGCCTTAATCTACGTTGGAACTCAAAGTGTCAACCCAAACCCAGAAAACATTTGACATATTATTCTATTCAAAATAAACTTTTAAGATTTTATTAAGAACATAAATAAAATCAAATCAATCATGTATACATGAGAAATATAGTTAGATATATTACTGTTTTTGTCCAAACTAATTTGTCTATATGATTCTTCAAATGTGTTCAAATATTTTTCATGTTCTGAGTCTAAGTTCTATGTTTAATGCTTCCCATGGTCTAACTCGTTAAGTTGGACGACTCACTATGTATGCATATGGTCATTTTATCTCCACAAATATGTAGAACCATGTTTAGTATAATATCCATAGGTGTTTATGAAGAGACTCAGATGGAATAACATAATTAACCATGCCAGAGATTATTCACATATATATTCTTCAACAAAAACTCACAAACTAATGAAGTATTTCTTGAGCATTCTCTCAGTATCCAAAAGACGATCAAACGATACGCAGAGTATAAGAGAGAGTACTTTGTAACAGAATGTCACCCCATAGAGCAATACGTGCAGGTTCCTTTTTATATACCAATTCTCTTTATTTGTTACCGTAGCTAATTTCATCAATCACTTACAAACCCTTTTGTATCATGTCAAACTTAAGCTGAAAAATACATATCACATTTTATTTTATTTTTGTGACATTTGGTAATTGGTACAACCATTTTGGGAACACAGGGACTAAAGAAGGAAATGGTAACAATGGTGAAAAGTATTGAAGAGCTTGAAGTTCATAAGGTATATATCTCTGTGTCGTATGTGTTTTCTACATTGTTTATGACAGATTTGATTTTCACGTGGAAGTTTACAATGATTGGTTTGGGTTTCAAGTAGTTCTTAAAGGAAGTGTGTTAATTTTGAAAATGTGGCTTTGTTAGGAAGATGATGGGGGAAAGTTTGGATTTATGTTCGGTGAAAGAACTTTAGGAGATAGCCACACAGATAGAGAAAAGCCTTCATATTCCTAGATCAAGAAAGGTAATTAAGAAATATAAAGTTAAATGAGATGTTTCTTTCGTAATTGTATGATCACTTAATTGCCTTTTGGATTCTATGTTGGTTCATATTGGTAGGCTAAGTTATACGAAGATGAGCTAGAGAAACTAAAAGCCAAGGCAGAATAATTACAATTTGATTTGGTTTGGATCTATTGTCCTTAGCTGTGTGATATTTATCGATCCCTGTTCTTAAAAATATAGGAGAGGGAACTCAAGGACGAGAGAGTCAGGCTTTGTCGAAGGGTATGTACCATAGGGTCCATATAAAATTAACTATGTGTGGATAAATATACATATATAGAGTCACAAATACGTACAAATCGACAATAAAATTGTTACTTGTACCCATTCTCATTCAGCTTAAACTTGTGTGTGGAGAAAATTGGAATATGACATATCATGCATGCATTTGCTAAACTTTTTTAACCAAAAATGTCTTGTTTTATGGTTAATGGATTAGTTATATATATAGGCAAGGGTTTGAGTAAATGATCCTTATCTTTTTCTCGACTTGTCAATAACTTAAGAAAACAATTTATACTTTTCTTTACCAGGTTGGAGAAAGGCCAATGGGGATGCCATCTGGAGGCAAGGAGAAAGAAGATGTGGAAACTGATCTATTTATCGGATTCCCGAAGAGCCGACCATAAACTTTTCATTGTTCATTAAACATGATTTCTACCTACTTATCTCAATTAATGTATGTATATTGATAGTGTCTCAAAAACTTTTATGTGTTAAACTCAGAATAATGTCATGTGTAAGAGTTCTAGTTATGTTTTCTTTGTGGATGTAATGCAATGTAAGCTCTTTGGTTTCCTTTTTTGGGATTTTAGTCCAATGTGCCACAAAGAAAAATGGGATGTGATATTGTACGAGATCATTTGTAAATGTGTTATTCACGTAGAAAAATAATATTAGTAAATGGTGGACCAAAAAAGAATTGTGAAAGACTATAATGTAATAAATATGTTTTTGATATTTTTATCTACCAATATTAGTAGGATTATTGAAAAAGTATTGTCCATATAGACAATTAATATTAATGAATGGTGGACAAAAAAGTTATGGATGACTAAAAGGTAAATTTATGCATTCTTATCCGCAAATATTAACATAATTTGTGCATTGGATCTTGATGGATGATAACTATGATTAATTATAATAGTAGACAAATCTTAATTGACGTGTGTGAACGTTTATGAAAAAAGAGAGTAAAAATAAGAAAGAAGGGGAAATTTGTTGTTGTTGGGAAAAATTGGGTAATTTTTTTATTAAAATAAAATATTAAATATTAAAAAAAGAAAAGAGAATTTTGATAATATAGTTAGTTGGAATAGCTTTCGATCACCATTTAAAGTAGACTGCTCTATTAATAATGGAAGAAAATAATATAAATTTGGGATGAATAAAGTAGAAGGAGGAGAGATTTATTTATAATCCTCTAAACTCCCTCACCAAACTCTCATTTTCTGATGTGGGAGAAACGTAATTGAGCCAAAATAAATTGGTCAACAATTATGGCCAATAAATCTCCATTTTGCCTCAATTTCTTATCCTACCAAATACAAATATTTTCAAACTAACAAATAATAAAAAAACAGTCTTCGCGGTGCTTCCAAATTTGTGCCGTGAGACGCCAACTTTAAATGTGCAAGATATTAACCAAGTCTAAATAATGTTCAAACTTGACATTTGTAACCACATTGGTCAGCATATCTGTAGGATTCTCCGTAGTATGAATCTTCTGAAGAAATATCTCCTCCTGCTCGAGAATTTCTCCCACAAAATGAAAGTGAACATCAACATGCTTCGTCCGTGCGTGAAAGACTTGATTCTTTGCTAAATAAATAGCACTCTGACTGTCAGAATAAACCACAAGTTATTTCAGACCAACTCCCAAGTCTTTAAGCAAACCATGAAGCCAAATTGCTTTCTTCACAATCTCTGTAATTGCTAGATACTCTGTCTCTGTTGTAGATAAAACCACCATTTACTACAAGGTAGATTTCCAACTAACTGGCGCTTTTGCTAAAATCAATTTTCTAAAATTTTCTAGGCGGTACCTAAGCGCTCACTAGGAGCCTAGCGATTAGGCGGATTAATCGGGGCCTAGGCGTTAATAGATTATTTACATAATTTTTTAAATATTTTTATACTTATATAATTATATGTTAGATTATAATACTTATTTTTTTTTCTTTTGAAGTGTTTTAGTTCCAAATTAAAAAACTTAACATGTATTCAAAAACAAAAGTAAAATCCAATGTAGAAACACAATGTTCTAAATTAAATGTAAAATTCAATAAAATGAGCTAAAAACACCAAAAATATAAAACAAAACAAAATTAACTAATCTGGGCTTTCCTGTTATCACACACTGTTCAAAAGGATTTCATGTTCTTCCATCAAAAATTCGGATTTTTCTTGGATACTCTTCTTCTCCTGCAATCACTTGCACGTCCATCTCCTGCTCATTATCAGATTCAAATTTAATATCTTTGACAATATCATGTTCTTCATCAAAATCAATATCTTTTGTAAGATCATCATTTGGAGTTTTGTAAACAGGTGGCTCTTCACCAATTTGAACTGCCACCTCCACAAACCATTCTTCTGCATTTCTTTCATCTCCATCATTAATATTTTTATCTTTGAACCTTATTCACTTGTTAAATTACTTGGCATTGAACTGAACGTAGACTAGACTATTAAGTCATGTAGTCTATTCTTTTTCTTAGTATGAATCTGGAACATAAAAGTAGTAAACATCTCAAACTCAACCAAACAAATTCAGACCTCCAAAAACTAAGAAAGAAAAATGAACCCCCTCAAAAGCACTCCAGTTTCGTTCACAACTAGATGAGCTAGATGTCAAAGAAAGAATTCTTGTTGCTAGCTTTTGCAAAGCAAGCACATGGCAACCATATGTTAACCACCAGCTCCCTAGAATGTAAATTAAAATCAAGAAACATGCTTATCAAAAATTATTAAGGACAATATGTGGTGGCATGGTTTTCTTGTTCGTAACAAGTCGGGTTTTCTTGTTAAACAAGCACATACTATACACTTATACAGACATACTCAATCTCAACTAACTTAACTACTCAAGTAACATTATCGATGTAACTCAACATCAAACAAAACTACAAAACCAAGCGCCAGTTAAATATGCTGATCATACGTCCATAAGACCATAACTGATAGTCTAATATTCACTGCACCATAAGTTCATAAGTAACTAATAGTCTAATATGTTGCACGTCTACACCATAAGTAACTAATAGTCTAAGATAAGAATAACACATGGATAAAATTTCTCATCATTTTGTTGACATCTTTTTAAAGCGGTTAATCTCCCAAAAGCTTCAGACTTTGCTCTGTAGATATTAAACTCATGATTGACCACTTTATCTTGTGTTTCATAGTCATTATGGTAAAAGTTCTCCATATAATTCATGAATCCATCCACTGCTATCTGATCATGCTCAATGGTTGTATCCTTGTAGAAATAGTATAGGTTCAATATATAGGTGCTCAGATGCAAAGGAGAATCCAACCTACCTTTCATTTTCTCATCACTAATATCAAAGATAGGTTTGTAATTTCTCTCCAAGTCATTAGAAGCCTTCTTAATCTTAATCCTTGCTTCTAAGAGCTCCCCATAAATAAAACTCATTGAAGGTTTCCTCTCTCCATCAGCAATCCTCAGAAGTTTCACCAAAGGTCCAAAAACATTCAGCACAAACACCATTCCAAAATACAAAGCTCATAACAGTTAAAAAACTGATTTTTCCCTTTGCGGTCTTTTGATGTTTGGATTGGTCCCATTCTACGGAACTGAACATCGAATTTAGTTGATTTTTTTAATCCAACAAGCTCTGTAGTGTCAAGAAACTTGTAGCAAATCTCGTCAGTCCTGATCTCATAATATCCCTTTTCTTGGTATGAAATCTCATCATTGCTAAGGTTTTATGATGAATATATATGAAAACCATAAGATCTTTAATTTGCTAAATGATTTTTGTAAACTTAGGCAACTTAGAAATACTTTCAAGTATGAGATCAATTGTATGAGCATCACAACCTGTCCAAAAAATATTAGGCCTCTTCTGTTTAAAAGCCACATTGTTGAGAGCATTATCTGTTACTACTTGAACAACTTTCTCAGCTCCAGCTTCTGTAATTCATCGATCAACATAGTCAAACATGTATGACCTTGTGCGAGATTCTGTGAAACAATCTTTTGCCAAAAGAAAACATGTTCCTCCTCTATAATTGACACACATATTCATTATGCTCCTTTTTTCCTATCAGTCTATACATCAGTCATAACAGAATAACCATAGTGTTCCCATTCTGCCTCTTGTCTCTTTAACTGCTCCTTAGTTCTTTCTTCTTCCTCTTTTAACAGAGGTTCCCTTAGCTGGTATTGAGTTGGAGGAACCCAGTCAGGTCAAAACTGTCCAAGAGTCTGATAAAACATCTTAAAAACATCATTATCAATGGCATTGAAAGGAATACCTGATTGATAGATCCATCTAGCACAATACTGTTACACTTGATGAGCTTTTGCTTTGAAGAGCACATTAATCATGTTTATTTGTTATGTTTGTGTACCAAGAGTAGTTTCATGACGAATAGTTGTTACAAATTTATCTCGGATCATGCATGTACCTGCTGACAACACTAATACCCTGTGAAATATCATGTCTTGTCCACACCATTACATACATCAAGATTCCAATTTCATTTGCATATGGGACTTTCGCCATGTATTCTCGCTCTTCATCAGCCGTCAGAGATAATTGGCTACTCAGTTTCAAATGAGGAGCAAGTGGAGTACTTACATGTTTTGTATCATTGTGCATATCAAAACGTTGTAGTATCTTCTTCAAATACTGCTGATGTGACAACCAAGTTTGCCCCTCTCTTTATCCCTATTTATCTCTATGCCGAGAATCTTCTTGGTTTCCCCCAAATCCTTCATCTCCAACTCTTTACTCATCTGAGCCTTCAATCTATCAATCTCAACTTGGCTCTTTGCTACAATTAGCATATCATCAACATATAGGAGTAAGTAGATGTAAGAACCATCTTGAAGTTTACGCAAATACACACAATGATTGTATTTACTTCTTCTATACTTCTGACCCTGCATGAACTTATCAAATCGTCTGTACCATTATCTCGGAGATTGTTTTAGTCTGTACAACAATTTGCTAAGTCTACAAACCCAATCTTCTTTACCAGCAACCTTGTATCCTTATGGCTGAGTCATATAGATTTCCTCTTTCAAATCACTATGTAAGAACGCGGTCTTTACATCAAGTTGAGCTAGCTCCAAATTCAACTGCGCTACCAAGGCCAACAAAATTCTAATGGAGGAATGTTTAACAACTGGAGAAAATACCTCATCATAATCAATTCCCTCCCTCAGAGCATAGCCTTTAGTCACCAATCTTGCCTTGTAGCGAATGTCTTCTTTATGAGGAAATCTTTCTTTCTTTGTGAATACCCATTTGCACCCAATTGTCTTCCTGCCTTTTGGTAGTTCTGTCAGCTTTCACGTATTGTTCTTCTTGAGAGATTACATCTCCTCTTCCATTGCTCCTGCCCAATCGCCACTTTTTATGATCTGAATAGCCTCTAGGTAGGTAGATGGAATATCATCATCAGTAACTAGTAATGCATAAGCTACCATGTTAGTGAAATGAGAAGGCTTCTGAATTTCTCGTCTCTATCTTCTAACTGCAATTGGTTCTGATTGCTGTAGAGGTTCTTGGGTCAGAACCTCTTCCTCATCTAACTTTTCTGCCATAGGAGAGTCACTTGTGGTGCTATGTGCTGGGATTATCACTGTCTGCTCAAACTCCACCTCTTGCGGAGTACTATCACCTTGTTCAACATGGCAAATTCATCAAAGGTAACATTCATGCTGATAATCGTCTTCTTTGCCTCAATACACAACAAACGATATCCCTTCACACTAGCATTGAAGCCTATGAAAAATCATGCTTTGCCCGTGGATCCAACTTTGATTCAGTCACATGATAATATGCCATAAAACCAAAAACATGCAAAATATCATATCAGTTGCAGGTTTTCCAGACCATACTTCTAATGGAATTTTACCATCTATAGCAAATGATGGCAAGAGATTGACAAGATGTTAAGTATACGTCACCGCCTCACCCCAAACGCCTAACTCAACATTAGACATCATACAACAAACTTTCTCCATAATTATTTTGTTCATACGCTCAGACACCCTATTTTGTTGCGATGTTTTTCTAACCGTGAAGTGCCGAACTATGCCACAGTCTTGGCATAACTTTAGGAATGAATCACTCGTATATTCTCCTCCATTGTCTGTTCGGAGATCCTTGATTTTCTTTCTTGTCTGGCTTTCAACTTGAGCCTTCCACTTAAGAAAAATTCCAAACACTTCATCCTTGTTCTTCATAGTAAACACTCAAACTCTCCTGGGAAAATCATCAACAAAGGTGACAAAATAATGTCTACCTCCGATGGACGGAGTCTTGGCAGATCCCCACACATCTAAGTGCACATAATCCAGGATACCCTTGGTATTATGAATTGCAGTGCCAAACTTCACTTTTCGTTGCTTTCCCAAAACACAATGCTCATAAAATTCAAGTTTGAAAGTCTTCGTACCTTTCAACGATCCCTGCTTGGCAAGAATTTGCAACGACTTTTCACCAGCATGTCCCAACCGCATGTGTCACAGCTTTGTTACCTCAACATCCTTCTTGGTGCTAGATGTTGTTGATGTTATTGTCCCCAACGTTGTACTACCTTGTTAATAGTACAAATTGTTCTTCTTCACATCTTTCAACATCACTAGTGCTCCAGAAGTTGCTTTCAGAAGTTGCTTTAAGAACTTTATCTCGCATCATCAGAACTATGACTTTAGATTCTAAAGTCCCCAATGAGATGAAATTCTTCTTCAACTTTGGCACGTACCGCACATCTCTCAAGATTCTGGTGGATCCATCATGATTTTGCAGCTTGATCAAACCTATCCCGGTTGTTTTACATGGATTATTATTACCAATATAGACAACCCCACCATTGAGTTCTTGAAATTAAAAGAACCATTCCCGAATGGGACACATATGATAGGTACATCATGAATCCAATAACCACTCATCTGGATGTGATGACATCGAAGGTATGACCACTAAAGAAATATCTGATTCTGCATCACTTTTGCATTCTACAACATTTACATCTTGCAGAGTCTTTCCTCTAGTGTCATTTCTCATGACAGAAAACACACTCATCTTCAGCAACAGATCAGCCTTTTGTTTTGGACCTTCCTCTTCTCCCCTTGATTTGGCTTTTTTGATTTGGTTTTCATCTTATCATGCTTTCTTAATTCATGATTATATAAAGCAGAACAAACAGCATCTAACGACACATTGTTCTTCTCATGAAGTAACATAGTCTCTAAACGTTCAAATTCATCGGGAAGAGATTATAACAACATCAAATCCATATCTTCATCCTCAAACTTCACTTCTAAATTCAACAAGTCTGCTACTAATTAATTGAACATAGTGATGTGTTCATTTTTATAGTAGTACCTTTTATTGAACCGGTAACAAATTAGAACAACCTTTTCTTCGTAAGGAGCTTATTCTGACCACTTTTCTTCAGAAACTTGTCCTCCAATGCCTTCCACAATTTGTGCACAGAAGTCTTATTTTTGAAAGCATACTTCTGGTCTCTAGACAAGCATGATTGAATTATTTTGCACGCCAACAGATTAATGATGCTCCAGTCTATACCTCTACCTCTTCTGGTAGCAATATCAAGACCCTGCTGGAAAAGAGAGTCCAAAACCACTCCCTTGCCACATACCGAAATGGCCAATACCATCAAATATTTCTACCGCCAACTTCAGATTGGACATCGAAAACCTAGACCATGATGACGATGCGCCCGATGACCCTGGCGTAATATTTGAAACATCATCCTTCGTTTCTTGATCTTTATTTGCCATTACAGACTCAATAAATAATATTCAATATTACAATAATTACAAACCACCAAAGGCTTCAAGATGACCAAAATAATTATTTTCTGATGTGGAAGATCAATCAAAACTGCAACCACAGAGCATACTCAGACAAAACCTTGGCCTGAGAAAAACCTTTGGCTCAAAAGGACTGAAGGAATTATTTTCTGATGTGGAAGATCAGACCAATCTGTAACCACATAGCATATTCAGACAGAACCTTGGCTCTGATACCAATTATTGGAAAAAATTAGATAATTTTCCCCGTAAAATAACATATTGAATATTAAAAAAATAAAGACACCATAACATTTTTAATAACATTGTTAGCCAGAATAGTTTAATTTCTGATCACCGTTCAAAGCAGACCGTTCTATTAATAATGAGAAAAGAGAATACAAATTTAGGATTAAAAAACTAGAAGGAAAAGAGGTTTATTTACAACCCTCCAAACTACCACCAAACTCTCATTTTCCAATGTGGGAGAAACGTAACTGAGTCAAAAAAACAAATTGGTCAACAATTATGGCCAACAGTTGTGAGAAAGAGAAAGAAATGTGTGTATGTGAGAGAGAGAAATAAAAAAACATGTGTGAAAGAGAGAAAGAAAAAGGTTTGAGCATGTATTGTGAGGGTGACACTCATTTCACATCAATAAATAGCATGTGATGAAGAAGGAAAAAAATGGTTTTGGGTGAAATAAAAATGTAAAATGGGGCATAAAGTGTATAATCTCTTTGAGTTTATATATTAAACCCAATCGAGGGTAATGACTAGAGCAGGTGATGCGAAAACAAGTTCCCTTGCGGATAAATGGATTGGAAAACCAAGAGAGAAATGATATTTAAAATACAAAATATTTAAATAAAAAGTATGAATAAGGTTATAGTACTAAAAGAATTTTGGTATCTATGCCACAACCAAAAAAAAAAACATTTTGTTTATGCCATTTTTAGGGACTTTTATCAAATATTTTTTGTGTAGCAGTGTCCAGGTAAACACTAAAAGTGTCTTCCATCAAATTTGAGAGTTTAACTTGAGCGGAAAAAATTATGAACTAGACAAAATCATGGTGGACAATTTGATCATCCATCGTTGCTAACAGAGTGGGGGACATTGGTAAAAATCATCATATAAATTGTCAGATCGTTAAAGAGTTATGAAAAAATAATGGAACAAAATGTAGTAGGGCATGTTAGATGGTGTAGAAGTTGGTAATATGAACAAGTTAGTATATACGAGGACAAGTTGCATGTGGAAATTTTGCATAAAAAGGTTTGGGTGAAAACCATCATATGAATTGTGACATCATTGAAACTTTATGAACAAGTGATGGACAAAATTTAACGAGAAGATGGACAAAAGAAAAAATATAGACAAGTGAGTGAACAAATGTAGTAGAAGGTTCAAGAAATCATTGTGGACATGGACAAATTATTTCCATAGATAAGTTGGTGCGTGAGATAAAAGAATTTAAAATGAAAGGACAATATGGCCATTCTCAATACTAAAATGGCATGAGATAAAAATGATGGTTAAAAAGAATGTGTTATAATAAAAAAATGGCATGGTGGGTAAATATCTCATTTTTAAAACCTTAAATATATATTTTAATTGAAAAAATATCTATAAAATCACAAATTTATATATTTGTGTCATTTAAAACATGAATTTTGTTGTAAGCTATTTAAATCATCAATTTTTGTTGAATACCTTTTTTATACATGAATTTGTGTTGACCATGTATAAAACAACTAGCATAATAAAACAACTAGCATACGTTAATAAGTCGTTAACCACTCTCCGTTAGTAACAAAACGACGTCGTTTTGAAAGAGAGAAAAATGTCAATAAAATTACAAACATTCAAATTTAGACCATTAAAAACATGAACTTGTTGTAAGTCATTTAAATCATCAATTTTTGTTGTCTATGTTTTTTAAATATAAACTTTCGTTGACCCAGCCAAACTATTCAATAGAACAAAAATTACAAAAAGAGTGCATTTAATCTTTATATCTATACAATCATGAAATAATTTACAAAAATCGAATCCAATTAATTACGATTAAAATTGTTAAAACCATAAACCAAAGAAAATCAAACCATTTAGAAACCGATTGAAATACGGTTTGGTACGATTTGATTTTCTATGGTTTATGGTTTTAACCGTAATTAATTAGATTCGATTTTTGTAAATTATTTCATGATTGTATAGATATAATGATTAAAGACACTCTTTTATATAAAAAATACAAACAATACATATTTAACGGTTTTTGGTTTTATAAAAAATAAAATAATTTAGAAACCGATTGAAATATGGTTTTTAACCGTAATTAATTGGATTCAATTTTTGTAAATTATTTTATGATTGTATAGATATAATGATTAAAAATATTCTTGTATAAAAAATACAAACAATACATACTGAGAAAGAAAACAATACATATTTAACGATTTCGGTTTTATAAAAGATTAAACAATTTAGAAACCGATTGAAATACCGTTTGGTACAGTTTGACTTTCTTCGGTTTATAGTTTTAATAGTTTTAACCTTAATTAATTGGATTCAATTTTTGTAAATTATTTCATGATTGTGTAGATATAATGATTAAAGATACTCTTTTATAAAAAATATAAACAGTACATATTGGGAAAGAAAAAAATACATATTTAACGGTTTTCTGTTTTATAAAATATTAAACAATTTAGAAACAAATTGAAATACGGTTTGATTTTCTTTGGTTTATGGTTTTAACAGTTTTAATCGTAATTAATTTGATTCGATTTTTGTAAACTATTTCATGATTGTATAGATATAAAAATTAAATGCATTTTTTTGTAATTTTTGTTATACTGAATAGTTTGGGTAGGTCAACGAAAGTTCATGTTTAAAAAACGTAGACAACGAAAATTGATGATTTAAATGGCTTACAACAAGTTCATGTTTTAAATGGCATAAATTTGAAAATTTGTGATTTTATTGAAATTTTTTCCTCTTTCAAAACGACGTCGTTTTGTTATTAACGGAGAGTGGTTAACGACAGATTAATACCCGTTAGTTATTTTGTTATCTGATTTAACGACATATCTTGTTTGGCCGGATCAACGAAAATTCATGTATAAAAATATAGTCAACAAAAATTAATGATTTAAATGGCTTACAACAAAATTCATGTTTTAAATGGCATAAATAAATTTGTGATTTTATTGACATTTTTCTCTATTTTAATTCCATAAAAATATATCAGTGTAAATTATTTTTGCGAATTAAATTTAATGAAAAATTCTATTTAAATAAATATGTAAATTATTCATTTAAATCGCGCATCAGGTATTTACACTAATAAGATTATTCAGTTTTTTTTTCAAAATTAATGGTTTTGATGATAACTTCATAGCATGTTCAGTTTGGCCCACAGCTTCAATTTATTTCATGAAAAAGCAGAGTTGGGGTTTCTCAATTCATTTTTAAAATGAAAAGGAAGTTATTTCTAATATTGAAGTTGAAACTAAAATCATTGAACAAACGCGATATGTTGCAGATTGATATCTCTTTTGACTTTGTTTTCTATTTTATTTTGTTAGGTTAATATGATTATGTTGCTTTTCTCAGGTCTTGCATCAAAAATATAACTCGGATTTTGAACTGTTTGTAGCTTGTTGTGTCTTGCCTCTGGTTGTGCCAAATCCGGATTATGTTGTTCTATTCCAAGTTGAACCACATTTCTTTGTCCAATCAAGAATGTGAAGCAACAAACTTGTTACCAACATTTGGTCATTTACCCAAATCATATATTATTTCTTTCTTATTTTGATAGTACTAAATATGTGCATATATATATTACGTAAATTTGATAGTTGTGATTTTTTTTCTTTTACAATTTGTATGAACAATTCTAGAATTGTTTTTAGTATCTAAGTTTATCTACCTTTACCAGGTATACCCCATACTTTTTGATAAAGTTGTACTAGATAACATTCTTGAAGAGTATGTAGATAAACATTTTCATACTTTGATCCAAACCCGACATGTGCAACGACGACGGGATGTTGTTGATGATAGCTTATTTTCAGAGGTTATGGAAGGGATGGGAGATAGCATTCTAAAGGTGGACAAAATTGATGTAATATGTCTAAACACTGTGACAACAATGAGGCGCTGAGGGTTTGTGATGTGCTTTGGTTTGTGATTACTTTTGCCAAACCATTAATATCTTCCTTAGTTTTGCAAAACCACTTGCTTTGGTTTGTGATTACTTGTTATGGTTTGTGATTACTTTTGCGAAACCATTAATACCTCTGTTACTTTTGCGAAACTACTTGCTTTGGTTTAACACTTGTGGTTTGTGTTGAATTTTCTTTCTCTAAATTTTTATTTGAATTGTGTTTCCACTAGATTAGATGCTCTGAATTTATATATCTCCAAGTCTAGAAATCTACTAAGCAAAATCTAACAAATTATATAACAATTTAAAAATGTTGTCGTTCATTGTCGACTGAATCTGTTAATTAATTAATATGTTAGGTTTTGCTAAATTGTTGTCGTTCACTTCTGTTAAATAATTTAATCTGTTAGGTTTTGCTAAATGCTAAATCTTAAATTCTTAACGATAAAATTCTTAAATTGTTAATTAAGAAAAAACACCACGGATCTCTACCAACTACTAGTTAACATCATCAAAATCTCTTGCAACTCCTAGCTTCTGATGATGATTTCATTGATTTTTTTTGATAAACCAAAAAAATCTTTGGCCCATAATTTTTTTCAATACCTAGAACGAACTTTTACTTTATTCCGATTTAAAAAATGTTTCTTCGTTCTAAAAGAGGATTGAATCCAAAACACAGAGAAACCAACCCCTTTATACTACTACTAGGTCACAATTTCTTTGGTAAAATAGAAAAAATAGTTTACCAGTTATTAAAAATATATATTTCATTGATTTTATCTCCTCAGTTTTATTCGAACATAAAAAATGAGTTTTGATGTATGATATTCCAGTTATTAAAGAAAATACTTTTATAATAGCTTTTTGGTTCTTTTGTTTCCTATTTTTAGGATGACTCATTCTTTTTTGGCACCGAATGACTCATTCTTTTGTCAAGATTCTCAAGAAAAACAAAATGATTCATATATATATATATATATATATAGATATATGTATATAACAATATAAAAACCAATGGCCTATGGGAGCTACAAAATTAATACAAATGGCCCAATACATAACTATTCTAATACTTAATAAGTCACATAATCCTTATAGGCCCATAAATTAATCACTTAATCACTCATTTTTCCGACCGATGTCGTTTCACTTCGACTCAATTCAGACACGGTTTCTCCCACGAGCGCGTCTATGATCTCCCGCTCAATCTTTCCGATGAGCCCTTCTCCTTCCTCTTCAAGCTTCTTCTTCTTCGTCTCTCGAAGATGATCAACCTCCATTAAAGCAATCTCTTCAGGAACTAGACAACACTTACGGTGATAACTCTCTATAGCGGAACTGAGCTCGCTGATTAGCTCCGATCCATTATAGTTTCGACGTCGTTTCGCGTGTAGCTCCAATTTTTCAATCAGAATCTCGTTCACCAGATCGAACAACAACCTCTGATTGCATTGTAGAGCCAATGTTCCCGATGAATAGTCTCCAAAATGCTCTAGTTTGCGGAAAATCGAAGGAGATAGCATTGTTGCTGGTGAATCAGTTTTGATTCCCGCGAGATTCATTAGTCTTGTGATGTATTCTTCTGAAGTGATGTTGAATGCATCGTCCAATTTCTGATTCATCGCTTCTTGCGGACTACTCTTCTCGATTTTGGAGCAAATCGATGCGTCTTCATTTGATTTTGGTCGATCTATTTCGTTTATCTTTAACAAACACACGAAAAGAGGATTTACCAGAGCTTGAAAAATTTAGTGTGTTAGAGAAAGAGAGAAATTTGAACCAGTGTATACCTGTTTCTGAGAAGGTACTGTGATAGAGATGTTTTCAAGATCATTTGACTTTGGTATTTTCTTCAAGTTCTTCTTGTGTAAAGGCTTGGCTTTAACGTCTCTCGATTCAGACAAGAAAGCTTCTCGTTTCTTGATTCGAATATCTTTTGTTGGAGAAGGCCTTATGGGACGGTTTGTTTCACTCTCTGCCTTCTTGCATTGGTTGATGGGTTGTAGTTGCTTTTGTTTTACTCTGTTCTGGCTCTGTTTCTCCTCAGAGGCTTTTGAAACGGAAATAAGAATCAATCTTGTTGGCTTTGGCTTCTGAATGTTCTGTTCTGGTCTGAAAGAAGATGAGGAATTAGGTTTGTGAATGGTGCGTGGTTTGTTCTCTTCATCTGAAAACATAGTTCTTGGTGAGCAAGAAACTGTTGTATCTCTTCTAAGCTCATGTGATGTTCTTGCGTCTCTGTTCATCAACGAGTTGGTTATATCCATACCAATGACTCTTCTAGTAACGACCCGCTCTTTGATTTCTTTTACTATCCGCCTCGAGTAATATCTCGGACTTCGATTCTCCTCTTGATCTTGTCTCAGCCTTGAACACCTAAACTCTTCATGCTTGTTACTGTCTTTGTTAAGCTGAAGAGAAAGACGATGAATGTCGAAATCCGATTTCCTAGCAGAGGAGATTCTAGGGCTCACAGGTAAAGATCGTGTACCCTTCTTGGAAAGTCTATGGCTTTCGAGACGACTTGATCCATGAGAAGTCGACATTGTATCAACATTTGTGAGTGAATGGTTAAGGTCAGGAAGAAGATCAAGACCCATTAGTCTAGCTACCAAGTTTGGTGTTTTGCTTCCTCCTGGTGAGTTACAGATTTCAGATGATGAAGTCGAAGTGTCTGTCACAAGAGCTCTAAGTCTTGAACTTGTTGTCCCCATCTCAGTTCTCACTCTCATACTAACCTACAATTTCAAGGTCAATATTATAAGATTATCTTAACTAAAACACATCAGAAAAAATTAGTAAAATCTATATTTATATTTTAACTTACTGAAATGTTCAAACTTTGTTTGTCCTTGTAGGTTTTTGATAGTATAGACTCTTCTATTAACTTCAAGCCTAAAAATTTCACAACAACTTTGTTAGTCTCTCTTACACTAATCATCTCTAAAACTTGGCCATTGTTATCATTTTGAAAGTCAAATTTTGTTGTGATAGAGAATAAACAAACCTTTTGACCTTGAAGGAGTATCAATGGTATGATTATGATGATGAGAAGGGAAGTAAAAATGTGGGAAGTCAAATAAGTGATAAAAAGCAGCCATGCATCCATTTACACCATTTGCTTTTCTCTTTGACTTAGAAGAAGTGATTGCTCCGCCGCCGTCGCCGGCGAGTATTTTGTAGTCTCTTCCCATTTGTAGTAAGAAAAAGCTTACACCTCTTTTTTTGAAGATTAACTTTTTTTTCACCTCTAACACGGTGAAAAGGGACTGACAGGGAAAAAATATGGTGGAATGGATCAAAAATCCAAGGAATGGTGGCTCTGTTTAATCTAATCTTGGGTTGCTTTTTGTTTCGGTTTTTGGTTCTTTGAGTTTTTAATTACCAGGCAAGAGATTTTGAAGCACCTATCTCTCTGCAATTCTCCTCTCTTTTACATTGGGAATCGAACAAAGGGTGGTGAAGAATATTTAATGTGACAGAAATGTGATTCAAAGAGGATAATAATTACAGATAATGAATTTATAAAAAAATACTGTTAGTAGAATTTACTATTTAGATAACGATGGCCACGCATCTCTCTAGGAAGTAGGAACCAGACAGCTTGAGTGTTTACAATTTTAATTTTAAGTTTTGAACTTTTAAAAATAAATAAAAACTTAAGGTTGTTTCCTGTTGGGTTTTTTTTTTTTTTTTTGTATTCTTGGGGATTTTCAAACTCGTGAACCCTTTTTTTTGGCCTTACGTAACAAAATATTCTCACCATATGTAAGCAGTTTGTTTTCATGGTACCGAGAAGGTTAGTTAGGTTAATGTACAATACATGCATACATCACCACAATTTTCAACTATTGTAGACCTTCGATGTCTTTATATTTTCTAGAATTTGTCTTTTGAGTTTTTTTGGGCTGATCCTTTTGTTTTCTTTGGGGCACAAATTTTCTTTCACGTCGTTTGACATATAACAGATGTGTTTAAGGCTTTTAGCTTTGTTCACTACGTATGAAAAAGATAAAAAGAAAATTTATAGTAGTACTACTATTCATGATGATATAAGTAAATCAAAATGATATTAACTAATGACGAGTTGAGAGCGTTGACGATAATTAAAGTTGTGTCTGGATTGCTTTTAGCTAAAGTTTGAATTATCTTTCCACGCTTTTAGAAATTGCATTATGTTTAGTACTTCCTATGTTTTACAATATATGTAAACTTTAGGTTTTTGCATATTTATTAAGAAAATAAACAAAATACATTTTATAACCTCATTAATAACTATGGGAATAAGAATAGTTTTTTTAACCACTTTGAATTTTGAGTATATAAGGATAAAGTGGTAAAATAATGACAATTTTTATCTTGAATAACGAAAATAACACTTATTTTGAAACAAAAAAAACTCTAAAACTACATATATTGTAAAACAGAGGGAGTAAAAAATTGGTTCAAGTCGTAATCTTTTTTTTTTTATATATTAATTATTAGGAAGTTCTGGGTCTATAATACTTTAGGTCAGAAACCACAACATGTAATATTAGTTTCATCCCAAACATTATTCAATTCTGTTATTTCTAAACTTTGTTTTTACTTGGAATAACTTTTCAATTGAATTCCCTAACACTTGGTCATAATCTTTTTATTCTCTGTTAGAATTGGAAGTTGAACTTTTCTTTATACATGTAAAAGTTTTGTCTGTTTTTCAATAGTAGCCATATTGTACAAAGTTACATGTTTTTTTAGATAATTTATTTCTTACATAATTGATACTCCACTATCCAAATTTGTATTTTAAACATATATACATGTAGAGCAGCCTCACATTGCCTCTAGTTTTTTTTTTGGGGTTCAAATTTTTTATATTCTTGTTTTCTCTTTTGTGTGTTTTCTCTTACAGAGACATCATTTGGAGCAGATTACAAATAGAGGAGAATAGAAGTAGAAATGAATAAGACTATATAGGTACAACTCATAATTAGATAGAGAGACGCACATTGCCTCTAGTTTAAGAGAGTCTACATATGTTTTAATAATGAATTTAGTAAAGAAATGGAGACTAGAATCACTTTTATAATTAATATTTTCTTATAGTAAACTAAAAATAATAATTGTTGAGAATTTTTTTAAATAAAAAATGAACGACAGAAAATCACATTCTTAATTTTTGTTTTGTTTTACGCAGCCACATTACTTATAATTTATAAATGTAAAATTTTAGGAAATATTATAATAAACTTTTCTTAATGCATAAATGTTTGAGACGGTCCAACTATTTATGTCCATCGTAATAGTTAAAACGACAGGACAACTAGTTTTTTTTTTTTGAGGGGTTAATTTCTGCAAAGGACAATACAAATTCAAATGTCAGGTTTAATTTGTAGAACCTGAATGAATGTGGGAGCGTTTCACATGATATATTCTTGTAAATGTATAAGGATAATAGAAATATATTTCTCAACAGTTTAGGCAAATCCACAATATTTAGTTCATGGATAGACCGAGCCATTAGAGCAAAGGTAATTTAGTTATCTAGAACATTTTGCAATTTTAATTTGTTCAAATAATTTATTTTAAATTTTCATTTAATAACTAGTATTTTAAAAAATGGTTGAGGCCTCCTTTTGAGACTACCTGAACTGTGCAGAAATTTATTTGTGTTAGCGTTGTTATACTTTATAAGTTGATATTGTTGAGATTAATTTACTTTTTGGACGAACCCAATAAAAAGTCAATAATATTAAAGTTGAAATACGGACTAAAGACAATTATATGCTAGAGAGAAGCGCATATTTTGGACAAACAAAATACTGAGGCAAACTATTCATAAAAAGATTACAACAGCACAGTTTTAACCTATGTGAACTAGGATTAAGGAAGTTTTCCATCTAAATAGATAAAAAAGATACACGAATAAAGGGTAAGAACAAGAGAGAGCAAAGAACACGAAAACATCTCAACCGAGTTTTGAAATTAGCAATGACTAAAATTTTGTTCTATGTCCGCTTTCTGTTTCAGAATTAGAATTGAAATCGACGACTGTTGAAAGCTCTCGAAAACTCATTTTCATGGCGATTCCAAGTATATATCTTTTTGAAAAGGTATTGGAAGTTTGCACTTCCACTTTGGTAACTATTATTATTGATCTGTTTTTTATTTTATAAAAAAAGAGAATTAATTAAATATTTTTGTTTTCTGTGCACATCATTTTCGTCTTATCTATAAAATATTTTAAGTACAAAATTATTTTAATCATATGCGAAATAGTGAAAATACTTAATTTGATTAGTTAAATAAGAATATCTTAGAAAATTTGATTTTGATGATTTTTCTTTTGACAACATAAAATTTTATACGTTTCCATTTTTAATTGAGTTGAAATGAATATGATGATATAGAGTTTTTTAGTTAACTTGTATAAAAATGAGGCACTTAACTTATGTTAATTCATACAATTTTTTAATAAATTAGATGTTATATATAAATAGAATTTATGTTATTAATAAAAAATTAATATAATATATCTAATTTTTAATTATATATATATATATATATATTTATACGCTTCTACCACATATATGATGTCTAATATTTTTTTTAAATCGCTTGTATGTTTTTATACGCTTCCATTTTTACGTATTTACTTCTAATTCCATGCAACTTAGATCTCAGCAACTTGTATATATGCAATATTTTAATTTTTTTATCGTCACTGATCACTAGATTAATAAAGAGATTGATCAATGTATTTGACTCTGTTTCTTCTGTATGCTCTTCAAATGGTGCCATATAATTTGTTTTTTCATTATTATTTTGGAAACATTCATATAAAATATAATAATATTATTCTATAAATAAAAGGGTTATATGCTAACCAAAATAATAATGTTTATGTCTGTTTTGGAAAAAATGTTTATGAATGTTTATGTAAAGTTTTTATAATTATATTATATGAATGCATATTTCAATCTGAGACTGTTTTGGTCAATAGTTGGAATTGGTACTTTACAACTTTAATAAGTCTATTTTTATATTACATATAACATAAAAATAAAATTTACTTAATCATCTATTGTTTAAAATAAATTAGTCATGTTTGATCATCTATGTTTTTATGTTGATTAATTATAATTATATTTTATCCACTTTGATACATGCAAAAACTAAAAGATAATACTAAGACAATATTAGCTGATAAAATATTTTATTTCAGACATAAACATAATTTCAACCATATTAATTACAAATTTTTAGATACAACAACTACACTCTCTTTCCATAAGATTCACATAAAGCAGTTATAAAGTAGTTATAGAGATGGTTTGATCACTCCGTACCATTCATAATAATCTTTTTTTTTTGACACAGTCTTTGAATTCACATTTAGTTAAATCATCCATAATTCATGTTTAGTCGGTCATATTATAGTTATATTTACTTGTAATTATCATAAGCATTTTTAGTAATTATATTAGAAAAACGATAAAATTTATATATGTGTGTTTATATATAGTATGGAAAATATGAAAATAATTAGTATATGAAAAGAAAAAAATTGCGAATTGATTGAACATTGATAATAAGAAAAATGATGATGAGACGAATAGCAAAATAAAATTTTGAAGACGACATCGGTTGATAAAAGTTTCTACAATATAGATTATTATGAATATTTTGTAAGTTGCTGAGTAAATAAACTATAAATTGATGGCTCTTTTTATAGATGAATTTCCAAATGTTAATACCATGCCTTTACAAAAAAGTTTAAAAGTTACCATAAATTTCGTTTGACTTTAGATTTTGTTGTCCTTGTTTACATGTGTCTATATACCTCAATTCAACACATGCATTCTTACTAATACAAATGATCTCATATCATATTTTCTTTTGTTACAAAATCTAATTAGATCTCTCTTTTTCTAAATGGAGCTAAATGAACAAATGATCTCATAGCATATTTTCTTTTGTTACAAAATCTAGTTAGATCTCTTTTTTTTGGATTGGAACTAAATGAAGAAATGATCTCATAACATATTTAAATGTCAATACCATGTATTTACAAAATTCTTAAAAAATACCATAAAAATTTGTTTGATTTAAGATTTTGTTGATCTTGTATACGGGTATGTATACTCAACTCAACTCATGCATTTTTACCAATACAAACAATCATCAAACTAAATAGAGTCAATGTTCAAATCTTATTAGCATGATAAATATGCTAACATTATAAGAATTCAAGTTTTCTTTTTGTTTTGTTTGAAATATTATTATATTTTCCATTTATTGATCTAAATATATTGCCTCAGATTTATAGACTAAATGAACAAATATAAATAGGTTTTTATAGGTTTTCTTTTTTTTGTCAACTAAACTTTTAAACTAAAAATAAATGTGTCTATTGATTATCCAATCCAAATAAAAGAAGAGATCTAATTAGAATTTGAAACAAAAAAATGCTATTTGGTTCATTTTTTCAATTAGTTCCAATCCAAAAAAAGAGAGGTCTAATTAGATTTTTAACAAAATAAAATATGTTATGAGATCATTTGTATTGGTAAGAATGCATCTGTTGAATTGAGTATTCATACCTATGTAAACAAGATCAACAAAATCTTAGATCAAACAAAATTTTATGGTAACTTTTTAAAAAATTGTAAATACATGGTATTAACATTTGAAAATCACATCTATCAAAAGAGCAATCAATTTTTAGTTTTATTCACTCAGAAACTTACAAAATATTTTATAATAATTTAAACAGTATAAACTTTTATCAATAAATGGCGTCTTCAAAATTTCATTTTGCTATTCTTCTCATCGCTATTTCTCTTATTATCAATGTTCAATCAATTCGTAAGCTTTTTTTCTTTTCATATACTAATTATTTTCATATTTCCATAATATATAAACATACATATAAAACTTTTATCGTTTTTAATAATACAACTACTAAAAATGCTTATAATAATTATAAATAAATATATTTATAATATGATCGAATAAACAAGAATTATGGATGTAACAACTGACTCTGAATTCAAAAATTCATGTCAAACGAAAAAAGATTGATATGAACAGTATAGAATGCGCAAACTGTTTTTTAAAAAAAAATTTGTGTAAACTTTATGGAAGCAGATGTTGTACCTAAGAATTTGTAATCAATATGGTTGAAATTATGTTTAAGTATGAAATAATATATTTTATCAACTAATGTTTACTCTTTATTAATTTAATTTTTTTTACGTGTCTCGAGGTGGATTAAATAAAGTTATAATTAATCAACATGAAAACATAGATGATCAAACATGAATCATTTATTTTAAACAATAAATGCTTACATAAAATTTATTTTATGATTATTTTTAAACACGTAAACTTTATTTTAGGTTATATGTAGTTTTTTTGTCAACTAAACTTTTAAATTAAAAAGAAACGTCTCTATCGATTATCCAATCCAAAAAAAAAAAAGATCTCATAGCATATTATATTTGCAAATATGATAGTGTACATGTACATGTATTGAGTTCTAGATGAGAACAATACAAAGTTGGCGAAACCAATAAATATAAATTTTAACAACTTATTTGACATTCGTCTATAGTAAAATATAATACCATAAAATAATCATCCATCTATAGTAATTTTAGCATCCCTTACTTTGATAACTTTCTTTTTATCATGTTATATAAATGTATGCAGCATGATGGGGTTAATTTGCATACATTTATAACTTTATTTTCATCAAATTTGAAATTTACGTAATTGTCTTTCCAATAACCAACAATCCATCGATATTTTTACCATCTAGACTCTATAGTAAGTCGGTAACTCATATAGATAATAATATGTAAGGATATTATATTAATAAATTAGGGTTTTGAGGATCAATCAAATCTATCGACCTCAGACAAGATCGAAGAAGTTTGAAAGAGACAGTGATAGAAGCTGGCCATGATGCTAAATTTCAAAAATTAAAAATATCCCACTTGGAAGAGAAAGGGATGTGTATCAGAGTCCTTCTCGAAGTGAAGACCGATGAGTCATTAGTCATTACACAACCACAGTCGAAATCGAGTTATTGGGACCACAATTACTTAAAATAATGCATTGTTTGATGATATAATATAAAGTTTTGGAGGTCGTGGGGCAAAGCATGATTTGTCTTGTTGCTAAACAGTTTCCCAATAGTAGAAGGGTTGTTTTGTAGGAAAATCAGTGTTTAGAGTCTTGTCGAGGGCAAATCAAGATAAAAGTTTCGACACTGTACTGCAGATTTACGATGGTCCTATTACATGTATTAAGCCCGCCATATTCGCGTTTCAATAACTTTTGAATATTATCCTATTCCTCATGATCGGACATCATTATTAATATTAGTTTTGTATTTTTCGCAAGTATTAATGGAAGCTTCATTTCTCGTCAGTAAAGAAAAAAAGTATGAGGGGACGCAATCATATATTTATTTAGTTTAATGCTGTTTTTTTTTTTTGAGACGACAAATCTAGGCATGGGCAATAGAGTCGAGTAGTTCGGGTTTATGGCGACTCGGTTTGATTTCGGATACGTTACAATTGGGTTCGGGCTTTGATATTGTAAAGAAGACCGAGTTATAACTGAAATACATTTCGGTTTTATGGTCATTTAGTAATTGTGGTTTCAGGTTGTTTGGTTATTTTGATTAGTTCTATAAAATTATTGTTCAACTTTGCTAAAATTTGGTTAATATCAATTTAAAATTAATTTCGGAAAGTTTCAATTCAATTTCGATAAAAAATTACCCATAAATAATAAAGACTGGTTGAGAGAGAGGCTCGCCTATGTCACCAAAACTTTTGCTCGTGAACAATGAAGATTGAGATTGTCGCAAACAAATTTGGGGATCACAATAAACTTAGGATTTTATTCCAGCTAATACCCAAACATAATTGAAAACCGAAATAAATAAAAAAGAAACTGATCGAGTTGTTTGGTGTACCCAAATCCGAACCAATAAGTGTATTTCAGACAGACTATAGTTAGGTTCAGGTCGGACAATTAATTTACAGCAGGCCTAGCCAAACATAGGTAATTTATTTTATGAGATTTGAAAATGATGAATCTAAAGTAAAGACAAAAATAAAAGAAAAAGACATTAAACAGCATGCAATGGAATCAAAAGGTTAGTTAGAGAAGTATCAGACATTATAAATGAAACCATTATTGCAATATGTGATGATGAATGAAGACACACATAGGAAATTAAAAAAAAAAGGGATATAAATAATAGGTCCCAGTTTTGGACTCCCTGACACAGATCGGCCACAGGTTCACTTGTTTCTAGATAACATTATTTGATTGATAATACAGAGAGGAAGAGAAGAAGAAAGCATTAAGAAGTTTCAGTGTTACTCTTTTGACCATCATTTACAAACTCATGTTTATCTCTATCTGATCTCAGTTTCAGTTATTTCAGAAGACTTTCAAATTGCTATTCATATATCATGATTACAACTACTTTATTTATTAAATGAAAACTCTGAATAGTATCAAATTTGAAAACTACTACTCATAAGAAAATCTAACTGTTCTTATATTCTTATACCAATAACACAACATTACTGACCTAAACTCAAGATCAAAGAAGCCAAATATGATTGAATGGTCATTCTTTTTAGCAACACAAGCATATGACAAAAACGAGAGGTGTCTGTGGCTACATACACTTCTATCGGATGTTAAAAAGATGAAGATAAGGTTACCTGGTGACAAAATATGCGATGTACTTCTGAATGGAAAAGGCGGTTTCCGGATGTAATGTATATATATTATATAGATGAATGTATTTTAAGTTCTGCCATCCACATCGAATCCAGAACCTGTCCAACCTCCTCTGCCTTTGTTCATAATTCCAATTCCTCTTCCCTTTCCTTGAATCTGTTGTTTCTTTTTCGCTTTTGATTCTCCTTCACCTGTTGCTGGCCTTTGTCCATGTTCTTTACCTCCTTCCTCTTTCCCGTGGTTATTTTCTAGTTTTTCCGGGTGAGTCTGATTAGCATTGGCTGCTGGTGAGCTGTCTACTACAGATTTAGTCTCCGGTTCATGGACCTATAATATGGAACACAATCATAAGTTTCAATATCTTTTATATATGTATTCACTGATCGCCAAGCAAATAGATTTGATATTCATGTAACATTTTGCAAAGTATTAAGCCATGGTTTAGAAACTACTCATGCAAGAATTATCCGGTGTCTGTATTGTAAGAATAAGTTGCATCAGGAGAAACAGATGGAATATATTGCTTACTTGCTGAATAGAAGAAGATGATCTATTTGGATTCAGCGCTTCTAGTCTTCTTTTCAGTTCCTCAAGTCTGGCGTACTGAGTATTGCTGCTTTCTTGTACCTACATTTACAATTTACAAAAGATAGTGATTTGAATGTCTCTCAATGGGGAAAAGTTAGTTCTCATCTTGATTATCAGTTTCCAAAAAATATATATACCAGACGGTTTAAATCTTCACAAAGACTCTGCTTTGCTGCTTCTTCATCCTTCACAACTTTTGATGCTGCTTCAAATGCCTAAAAAGAGAAAGAGGTTAATAAGCAATCTCTAGACTTCAAAGGAAAGTAAAACCAACAATAGTCAGAAGAAGAGTTGAATTCCATTTATACGACTTATTCTTCTATAGGGCACAAACAGGTAAATAGATTCACATCCACCTCCAACTAAGTCTACATACCATGTGAATTCAAACAAAACATGACAGGAGAAAACGTAGAGATACAATAATCAAAGAGAGATAAAAAAAACCTTTCGCGCTTCTTCTTCTTTCAACTTAGCAGCATGAATCCTTTCAGTAGAGACTTCAATTTTCTTTCTCAAGTGTTCCAGCGCTTTCGGTTTCAACAATATAAGAAAGAAGAAAGTTAATCAAGCTGTTCCGTAAAACAAAACCAATAAAACCAAGTCACATTGAGAAAAGTTAACTTGACAAACCTGCTTTCTTAGGTCCAGCAGTGAGTTTCATTTCCATAGTAAGGTTTCCAAATTCTCTTTCGACATCCCTAATTTTTGTATAGTTCTCCTCAATGTATCTACAACATGATGAAGCTCATTATAAACGAAGTTTCATCATCTTCCTAATATACAAAACACAATACTAAATGAAGACACAACTACATTCACATTCTTAGAGCATCTCTCTTAAATCTCTACATTTCTTTCAAATAGACCAATCAATCAAACAAAATCTCAGAATTATAAATCAATACTTACTTCCTCAACTGAATTTGCTCTTCCTCGATGATCTGATTCGAACAAAATCATAAAATCGTATTCAGTAAGAGCGAATCACACGAACACAGAAGATACATAGATACATCCAGAGAGTGATTACAAATTACCTTCTCTGTGTAAGCAATAACAGGAGCTTCTCTTGCAAGTCCATCAGGCCCGATCTCAGCCTTCAGTTTTGGATCCGAAGCCATCATCTTCTCCTCAAAATGCTCAGATTTCGTCTTCTTCCTCGAATTCAAAATTCTACAGTAAGCTTAAGAAAATTCTCTAACATTCGATGATTCGCGTGTAGTTTCCACTCGAATGAGGAAAGTGATGGAGAACGTGAGAATTATCGATTTTGACGGTGAAATGAAAAGTTTTAAGTTCGTTAAGTTTCCACCCTAGACTTAACGTTCCCTTCTTAACGCCGTTAATCTAGCGAAATGTTGGTTATACCCCAATCAAGTTTGAGTCTGACTATTAAACGTCACGTGCTACTCACGTTCTGTTCAACATAATTTTCGTAAACCGGTTTATTAAATTAATGATGCGCTTCGGTATAAGTTCAAGGATTTGTCGTTCTGCGTCTAAGACAAAGCGTGTCGTTTGCAGTTTTACAAAGCAGAAATTTGGTTCCTTGTAAAGAACCTAACTTAACAATACAAACCAAACCACCCCAATGCTAAAACTCCGGGAGATCAACAAACTAAAAAAAACACAACATTCTTGAGTTCCTACAAACTGGGAACACGACTTAAAACACACACAAAAATACAGTAACAGAATAACAGGTATGAATCGATTCCCTCAAAAGAGCATTTTAGGAGCGAGGATAAGAAGAAGGAGAGAGAATGTCTTGAACAGCGTTCATGGTGAGCTCCTCTCTCTGTTACAAGCGTTTGCGAATAGAAGCGCCTCTCTTAGTTTCTTCTCATCCTGCAAATGAAACAGTGTTTATTACCTCCTTGATTCACAGTCTTAGTTTAAAAGCTAGAGAAGGTAAAATGAAAGAGTCTGAGTAAGTAACTACTTTGAGTAGAGTAAGATCAAAAGCTAAGCTGTTCAGTAAACCGCTCACGCATGCATCTTCTGCACTGGTTGTATCAACCGCCTTCACTTTTACTCCACTAACTCTACCTTTAAACTCCTACAAGAAGATATAGATACAAGAATATGTAATCCAATCTCGATTAATATCTAATAAAATAGAAGACAAGACAAACAAACCTGAGTATAATATCTACAGCCATTAGGTCCTTCTGAAACAACAAGAAGCTTAAGATTGGGATGAAAGAACTTTTGCAACACAACATCATCATCATAAGGATCATCAGCACCAGTCAGAAATGTAATCTCCTCGCTAATCTGAAAAACTCTCAGACAAGACTTGTGTCATTTTAAACTACTAAGAATTTCACCTTTAACTTAAGAGTAAAAAGATAATACCTTTATAACATCTGCTAAATTCCAGATACTCATAATCTCTTTCCTTGCAGCTTCTTCTGATGGCCACAATGGCAATCTCAAATTAGGGTCATATGACAAAAGACTCCCTGAGGCTTTAGCGATTTTCATAGCTGCAAGCTGAGTCGAACGGCAAGGTTCCTTGATCAAACTTATACAACCGTAATGAAAGATCTTGGCCTGTAATTAAACAAAACAAACCAATGAACTCAATTCTCATTGAAAATGTTGAATCAAAAGAGGAAAACTCTAATCTACCTTTTGGATAAGGTTCTTGTCAAGCTCAGATTCCAAAAGAAGCATATCAGCAATCGGATGCCTGAAGAACAAAAACTCCCTTTCTCCATCAGCTCGTAACGTGACAAAGGAGAGCGATTCATGCTTTGTGATCAAATCTCATCCCAAAGTCATCAACATTGTTCAGCCTTAGAATGTCAGCTAACATTCGTCCCAACTCATCATCAGCAACCTGAGATTTCAAACAAAAATTGGATTTAAAACAACAGCTCTTTCATTGATCATCAATAGTGAATAAAAAACTAAGACCTTTCCAATAAAAGCAGAAGAGCCACCAAGTCTAGAGACACCAACAGCTACATTAGCAGGAGCTCCTCCTGGAGCTTTCTTGAAAGCTGGTGCTTCAGCCAATGAAACACCTCCCACCATTGGAACAAAATCAATCAACATTTCACCGAAGCAGACCACAAGAGTCTCTAATCTCGTGTATCAATCATTAGATTCTTGACATTACCTGTCACCATCGAATCGTAAATAACTTAAAGTTCCTCGATTGCAACGAAAACATAAGATGAAAGACTTGTCGCGTAATAAAGAATTCATTTTTTCCGATAAATTATCAAATCTGTTTGCATCGCTCAGAACGAAAACGATATACAAACAAAGAATCAGAGATCTATAAACCAAAACCCAAGAAGATAAATGATCAAAGAACAAAGCTTTAAGGTAAAACAATCAAAGCCAGATACTTATTAATACGGAAACGAAAAAACCAATTCAAATATGGCTTAATAAAGATCATTCAACGGCGTTAGATGAAGAACAACAAAAGAAAACAGAGAAGCGTTGCAAGAAAGATTTGAAAACGAACCCGAGATGGCGTTCTCACCCATTTTTACGATGTCAGAGAAATCCTCTTCGTCAATCGCTATCTGAGAAATCCTCCTCCGTCGAAGCTCAAGGTAACGCCGTCCGAGCTCTCAAAACCTCCCGCGCAGCTAAACCAGAGATCGACACCGCCATTGAGCTCCTCAACAAATTCAAGCTCGAGAAATCCGCCATCGAGAAGCAGCTCTCGCCGACTCCGATCTACGGCCAAACCAAGGCTTCTAAGTTCAAATCTCCGACGCTCTCAACTCAACCTACGTCTCTCTCTCCGAACGTGATACAGATCTCATCCTCAGTAACCGTTTCCAGCTAGGTCAATTCATCTACCTCGAACGCCTCTAATTCGCTACCCCAGTCCCACGCACCGCCGGAATTCGCCCCGTCGCTGGTCGCCATGCCTTCGTCGGAACTCCAGAGCCGTTAATCGCACGAGTATCTAATGGATCTAAACGAGATTTCGTTATTCAAAACGAGTTTCCGGTGAATCAAAACGAAGAGAATCATAACCAAATTCGAAATCAGAAACCTAAACAAACACCACAAAGATTCTCATCACCAGCATCGTCTAAACGGTCAGTTTCAACGGGGAAGAAGAACAGTTCCGGTGGGAGGAGATCTCTGGTTCCGTCAAAATGTGTAGTGCCAAGTCTTGCGGCGGCGGAAGATCAACTCTCCAGTACTAGATCTTTCCGACCCCTTCATCACATTCATCGCTCTTTTAAATAGCCCTTAGAAAGTTTCACGGAGCCCACTCACTCTCCATTTTCACTGTAATATCTCTCTCTGTGAATCTCATCTTCGATATCTCTCTCTCGTGTCTTTGATTCAACCATGGGTGAGTCTCTCGCTTGTTCTGATCTCTGCTCTCGCCGTTGATACTTATGGTTATGTGTTTTCTGATCTGATCATGTTCTGATTTTTCCTTTGTTTTTTTTGTGTAGCTGACAAGAAGATTAGAATCAGAATCAATAGTGAGTATCTGATTAGATTTAAATTAAGTTTTGTTAATTCTCGAATATATAGATCTAGAATCTGACTTTTGGTTTCTGTAATCGCTAAGATTCGGAAGAATAGGTAGTTTGGTTGTTTGAGAGGAACGATGTTGATCAGATCATTTGTGGAACTAATCATTGTTTTGGTGTTGTGATTAAAGTTAATATGATTGAGTTGAATTTGAGCGGCGTAATTGATCACTCTATGTGTTTGATTTCTGCAGACCTACATGTTATGTTGTGATGTTGTTGGATTAAAACCATTTATTTTGTTTAGGTTTTATTCGTTACGAGTACAATTGTATCCATTTTGTATAATTGATATACTATGTTGTTTTTTTATTTTGTTGTTAATTTTAATTGTTAATTATATATTTTATTGTTAATTTGCGAAAAAATAATTTATAAATAAATAAATAATTAATTAATTAATTTTGTTTATTGTTAATTAAATTAATATTATTTAATTTGTCAAAAATAATTAAAATAAATAAATAAATAAATAATATTAAATTAATAATTTCAATCATTGCAAATATTAAAATAATATTTAGAATACGACAAAAAAAATATAAAATATTAGAAAATGATTAACATAATTGTACTATAATTATACCAAATTTTTTAATTGTATTCCGAAATTTACATTGTATTTTCACGAATTATGGTTTACTTAGTTGTACCACATTAAAAATTGATGTTAGATAGTTGTACTAATGACATTAAATCTAAAGGTTACATTTACTATTTTCACTATTTTGGTCATTTATAAAAACAAATGTTACCATATCTAAATAAACTTTAAGAATGTAAGGTATTTGTTGACAAAATATGATCTAATGTGACAAATAAAAACAATTTCAATTTTTACATAAATTATAAAAATGATATTGAATTAAAATAAACATAAATTGACACATCCATGGTCTTTATAATACAAATATGCAAAATAGACATATAGTAAATTCAATATAGTTGCACCACAATTTTACCTAATTGTACATTGACAGAAATGAATAATGCAAGAATTGAAATATAACGAATCATTACCACGTACGAACTAGCTAAACATGGTTCCCCCACGGTGAGTCGCTTCTCTTCCACGTTGACTCAAATTTGAGACAATTTGACTTGAACTTGAGACTTTGATTCAAACTTGGGACACTTTGATTCAAACCTTGTCAAGTATTACTCGAGTTTGTCCCGTACGACCGTGTTCTCCAACTGACCGGTACCTAAATTTTTGTGTTCTCTTTTTTTTTTGACATATTCTAGAGGTAATGCATAAATCTTCCGTGTAAACTCGATATTCCCTTTGAATTCATTCCATATAACTTTCTCCTTTATTTGAATAATTCCATATAACTTTCTCTTTTATTTGAATAATATAATCCATATTCAAAATGTATGATATGCATTGTTTTTTATTCATTTTCTTCTGAAAAAGATTAAAAATAAAAATTGAATATTACTATTCTGGTACTCTTAGTATTACTAGTTGTACGAAATATACAAAATTTTACCAGTTGTACGAAATATACACAATTGCACCGGTTGTATTCGTTTTTGAGTAATTTCGATATGTAGACAACGCTTTTGATTTCTTTCTACCTACGATTCGCTATGAATTCACCACCAGAATCCATAAAATAACAACTTTTAAAAATATTTGACCTTAATCGATCAAGAAACAGAGTTTAATAACCCAATGTACAACAAATTACCCATGAAAATCATGAAATTTGAAACCAAAATAAAATTTGAAGTCTACAACAAAATACCCATGAACATTGCATTTTAACTCCCGAAATTAGTTAAAACCCACCCAAAACAACAACAAATGATTTATATAACATTAGTAAAAAAAAAAAGATAAAAAATAACCTTAAATGAAGTTTTATAATTTCGAGCAATGGAAGATGAAAGATGAAGAAGAAACAAGAAGAAGATATTTTAATTTTTCTTAAATTGTGATTGGTCCATATTTAATTTTCACATTAAATTCTCACCAATCATATTTAATTACTTATTAAATTCCCACCAATCACATTCAACTATATATTTTTCTTTCTCTTTCACCGTGTTACTTCTTTTTTTATTACATTTTTTTAATTAAGAGAAATGAAGAAGGTTAAATGGTTATTTTAATTAACTAAGGGTATAAAGATTTAAAGATGATATAAAAAAAATAAAGGTGTCATAAAATATTCGAACATTTGATCCGAAAAATTCTGTGTGTTTTTTTGTGGCTAATTGTTAGTAGAGATGAAGAGACGAAGTTACTTACGTACTAGTAAGGAATTATGAAGACATCACCAAAAAAGTGAATTTTCCGGTCTACTATTGCATTCGTGTGAGTGTGAAAAAAAAAAAAAACGTTAAATATTTTTCGTACATGGAAAGACGTGAAAAAAAACGTGAAAAGTTATTTTTCGTACATGGAAAGAAACAACTGTTTAAATCTTCTCCAAGGTGTTGTCCAAGGGATAACTAGAATCCTCTTAATATGGGCTGAATATTTTATTTTTCGGTTAACATTTTAGCTTTTATTGTTTTGAATGACTAACAAAAGAGTTAGTATATAATCTTATATTTTATATGTATTGAAAATTGCCTGAAACATGATTTTGATGTTTTTATTTTTTCCCGTGAACTACGATTAGAGAGGAGCATCTGTTCCTGATTTTTTTTTTAACGTCTAATTTTATTAATACGAAATGTTTACATGATCATTAAGCATAAACCTCCGTAACATTGTTGGAAGATAAAAATAAATATTTGTCGTAATCGTTTGAGTAGATGTTACTTTGGCCAGTTTGTCGGCAACTTGATTAGATTGCTTTGGTACAAAAGTAAACAAAATGTTAGTATATCTATCTGTCTAACTGCGAATATCTCGTAGAATGGCTTCCATAGTTGCGTTGTCAGCTCTTGAATTGATAAGATCATACTTCTCCTTACTATCTCCTTCCATAACTAAACTTCGGTATCCTCTACACCAAAGTGATTGAAGAGCATGCAATATAGACGATCTTTGTGCCTTGCGGTAACTTAGTAGATGCCGCCAATTGGAAATCTCCGTTTTGATCCCGTAATATCCATCCGATTTCTATCGTCATTTGATCGTATTTAAAGCTTGCATCAATGTTACATTTAAAAAAAACTGATGGTGGAGGTGACCAATGGGAAACTCCATCTGTAGTATGTGATGGGTGACGTGTAGAAGGCATGGTTTGAGGGTTAGCGTCCAACCATTCGGACACATTTTCTATCGCTCGATGTATTAGCGACAACGACTCATGGGAAACTTTATTGAAGATTAAGTCATTCCTTGATTTCCAAAGTTGCCAAAGAATCCAGAAAATACCATGGCGAATATCCGGAGGCATGCTTGAATTGTAGATATCTAAGAGCCCTTTAATATTTTCTTCAACCGTACTAGAGCGACTAGGAATTAGTGAAGCCGGTAGATTAGACGATCGCCATACTACGGTACCATAATCACATTGGAAAAATATATGTGATGTTGTTTCAATATGTTGGCAGCATCGTTTACATGTTGCATCAATAGGTATCCCCCCGTCGATTTAATTCAGCCCATGTATTGAGTGTCGAAGAAAGTATACGCCACAAAAAATGTTTTATTTTGGGTGATGTTTTAGCTTTCCAAATTTGATCTTTAAGTCTGACACAACCTGGAGGAGGATTGATAGGCTGGGACCCCGGGTAGTGGGTGGACAGCCAATAACCTGATTTTACCAAATATACTCCATTTTGGTGTAATGCCATAAAATGCGATCCTCCTTTTGAGATTGCGATATATAAATACCCCATGTATATTGTGCATCCTCTATACTCAAATGTTGTTGAAGCTTTGTTTCATCCCATTGTCTTCCATTTGGTTGCCATAAATCTCGGAGACAACGAGATAGGGGTAGATCAAAACATTCTGTCGCACGAGGTGGGTGAGTAGGCAACCAAGGATCCTAAGATGGATTAATAGTCAATCCATTCCCTATTTGAAATGGATACCTTTAAATAACAAGTCGCACTCACTGATAATTGAACGCCATCCATGCGATGTCTTTCTCGGAATAATGGCATCACCAATAGTTGTATTTGGGAAATATCAACTTTTCATAACCCTCACTAATAGGCATTGTGGTTCTTGTAAAATTCTCCATGCTTGTTTAGCCAACAAAACAACGTTAAATTTTTTAATATCTCTAAACCCAAGCCTTCCTTCTAGTTTAGGAAGATTTAACTTCTTCCAACTAACCCAGGCCATTCGTCGTTGTGTCTCATTCGAACCCCACCAAAACTGAGAGAGAACTGAATCGATTTCATGGCAAATAGAATAAGGAAGTTTGAAGCAACTCATCGCATAAGTTGGCATGGCTAACGCAATAGACTTTAAAAGCACCTCATTTCCTCCTTTGGACAAAAACTTCTGATTCCAATTACTAGTCATGGCTTTGACTTTCTTGACTAGATAATCAAACAATTCCGATTTTTTCATTGAGAAATCCTTCGGAAGTCCCAAGTATTTACTGCATCCACCAGATCTTTGGATATTAATAACATGGCAAACCACTGCTCTATTTGCTTCACCCACTTGTGATCCAAATGTAAGTGAGGATTTAGCAACATTAACTTTCTATCCCGAGAGCTCTCCGTATTGTTTGAGAACATTTGCTACTGTAACATTATTCCGTTCATTGGCTTTGCAGAAGAAGAAATAGTCATCCGCAAAAAGTAAATGACTACCCCTTGGGCCATTAAGGCTGATCGCTAGACCTTGGATGTTTCCTTGTTCTTCTTCACTATTTAACCGTTGGGTAAGCATTTCTGTGCAGAAGATAAAGAGATACGGTGAAAGAGGATCCCCCTGACGGATACCCCGAGATGGAATTATCTCTCCATAAGGACAACCATTAACAAGAACGGAATAAAAGATAGAACTGACACACGCCATAATCCATCTAATCCACGTCGCATTAAAACCCAAAGTCATCATAGCTTCTTCAATAAAATTCCACTCCATACGATCATAAGCTTTTGAGATATCTGTCTTGATGGCCATGTATGTCTTAGCTTGACGCTTCTTTGACTTCAACGAATAAAGCAATTCATGAGCAATAAGAACATTATCCGTAATATGTCTTCCTGGAACGAAAGCAGTTTGTTGATCAGAGATGATCAACGGGAGAAATACTTTGAGGCGCGTAATAAGAACTTTCGAAATGATCTTATAAGCGACATTGCATAAACTAATTGGTCGAAATTCAGACATGGACTTAGGCGAAGTAACCTTAGGAATAAGACAGATGTGAGTTTTATTCAACCCTTGGGGCATAACTCCACTCCAAAAAAACTCTTTGATCTCAGCATATATACTATCACCCACAGTATTTAGGAACTGGTGATAAAAGACACCACTTAATCCATCCGGACCTGGAGCCCGATCTCCGCCAATAGCCTTAATAGCCTAACTTATTTCTTCATTGCTTACATCGGTTGTGAGCACGAGGTTCATATCAGACGTAACCGTAGATTGAAAACCATCGAAAAAATTTCCCCAGTTTGAGTTGCCATTAGACTCAAAAATATTCTTAAAATAATCGATTGCAAGAAACCTCCTCATCTCGAGTATGTTCCACTCCGTGATCATCCAAAATATAAGTGATTCTATTGGTAGCTTTCCGCGATTTGGCACAACCGTGAAAATATTTAGTATACGATCTCTTTCTTTTAACCATTGGTTTCGACTCTTTATTTTCTAATAAATCTTCTCCTGATAATATGCTTTTGTGAGTTTCCGCTTTTTATCTCGAACCAAAACTGGAGATGGAGTAGTCTGAAGTAAAGCCTCATTCAGCTCTTCCTTTAGTGCTTGAATTTATGTGTCCGAGTTTGTCACATTCCTATGTTTCCATTGTGATATTCTCCGATGTATGGCTTGTATCTTAGATTGAAGATCCATCCGAGCTTGTAGCTTTGTCCATTCAACATTAACGAAATCCTGAAAACCATCACGCTCAAATAACCTCTTATCATAGCAGAATTGACCCCGTTTGAGAGTTGTTTCTGATAGAATGTTGACAACCAATGGGCGATGATCCGATTCAATGGGCTCCAGATATTCTGAGTACGAAGCCGGAAAAGTTACTAACCATTCCGTATTCGCTAATACCTTATCCAAACAGCATTGAATCAACTATCTCGTTCTTAAACCATTTCGGATCAAACTTCGTGTACCACTCCAACTAAATCAATTGCCTTGATGTTTTAGTTCAGTCATATCGCAAATGTCGAGAGTCGTATTAAGATAAAAAAAAATAGCCGAAATCCTCCTAATTTTTCAGTGTTGCATCAAATCTGATTAAAGTCTCCCATCATGAGCCATGGTTCATTCCGAGTTAAACTAGTTCGTTGGATTCTCTCCCATAGTTTATTACGATATTGATATAAAACATTGATATCGATTGAATTTTCCATGGGAGAGCCAAACCACCACTTAAACCAACAGAAGGAACAACATACGAATTCGGAAAGCCTAATGAAATAGATAGATCACACATATAGTTGAAGGACTGCTTCGTCTCGATTAAGAATACAACTTCAAGATGATACCAACGACAGAGTTTCTTTAGTCGACGAACTACATGGCTCTTTCCAATGCCCTGGCAGTTCCAACTCATAAATCTCATTTGAACCTTGGCGGTTCCGGCTCCGCCTTACCACTGGATGGTATCAGGCCCATCTTGCCATTGTTTGTTTGGGTTGAACTGGCCTCTGGCGCCACAGTTATGCGTCTTTTATTTGAGAAACTAGACTGAAATCCAGCCGGACGGGTGATCTCGTGGATGATATCAGAACCCACATGTTCAAGAGATAGAAAAATTCTGAGTCTCCGAGCCTCTGATTTAGTAGGGTCTGCAACAGAAGTGTAATTGTGGTAAAAGTGACGAAGATCCGCAACAAAAAAAGGACCGACCATCGATTAAGATCATCGAGCTTTCAGTAATGTGATCTTCCGGTATAGCACAGATCGGTGAAGATGGGACAAGTGACCCCAAATCATCAATCATACGAAGCGGTGATGCTTGAATGGCCCGGGAAGGAGACTCAGGCAGAAGGAAGAGTGACGAAACTCAAATTTGATTCTGGTTCAGGGTCTAGTTCTTGATGACCCGGAGTAGACTCATCCTCAGACATCAAACATTCTAATATGTTATGTTGCAGAGAATAACACCAGAAGCACTAGTTTTGCAACTTTTCAAACCGGAATGATACCAACGCAAAATCATCACCGAACTTAAACCGACGTTCGAACACCAAAGCTCTGTTTAACGGTCATTGAAGACAAACTCTTCTGAAGGCTACATTTTCTCCAAGAGTCTCATCACGCTCATGTTCAACCACCGTACCCAGAGTACTTGCTATGTAATTAACCATCGGAACCGAGAGAAACTGCAGGAGAACATTTTGAATTTGAACCCAGAAGTTCACCGACGTAGGCTCATCGTCACCAAACTTGGGAACCACGGCGTCATCGCAAGCATCCACTGACTAAAACTCCACGGACCACGTCTAAGCACCAACTGAAGCGCTTCGTTTGACGGAAACAGGAATTGGACCCTGCCATGATCCACCACATGACCGGTAACCATAGTATCCAATCCCCATAATCTCGGAAAAAATCTCGAAAGGGCTCGGAGATTTTGTCTTCTTGGATTAGCCGGCCTCATGAGAAGGCTAAACTGTGTGGCACGAGATGCTTGAGAGAAAAGGTTGTCAGGAACAGAGAATTCTGGAGCATTGATATTCATATTTGCAAGTTTGGGAATAATGGAATCGAGACAGAGGCGAGACATAAGATTTTTTTGTAGCAGAGCAGAGAATCCAGCACAATGGCGTTGATAAGGAGCCTCCACGCAACTACCAAGCGGTTGATAATGGCAGTTTGGATTACAGTTTTTTGCAAAAAAATTGCAACTATTGGAGAGAGAAGATGTGGCCATGGCGGTTTGTAAAGTAGATCGATCTGGCAAAACAACCAAAAAAATCGGTAGATCCATCGATTGACACAACACCAGACACAACGTCTACATCTTAATCGACGAGACAAATTACCGACATAAAACCGGGAGAGAATGAAGAAGAAGATGGAAGAAAATAGAGAGAGAACAAAGCGATTTCATTTTTTTCCCGTTCCTGATTTTTTTTGTAGTTGCTATTATGTCTTTGTTTATTTTTTCCTTTTAAATTTTCATGAAATTATAAGCGATAACAAGAAGTTCGTAAGAAATAATAGTTACAAGTTGATAGTTACTTTTATTAAATAATTAGCAGTGAAAGGAATTTCATAAAGTTGGAAACGAATTATTCAGTTCCTGCTGGAGTTGACTTGCTGCTAAGTGATATGAAGAGGCGGCGTTGCTTATTGTGACGATTATAAAGAAAGATCATGACGAAACAACAACACATGAACTTTGTAAATTATACTATAGATGTCCGAATTTTGTTTTTGGAAGAAAATACAAATACCTGATATTTTTAAATTTTAAATTGTTTTTACTAAAAAAGTAAATATTGGTATTTATCGGATTGTCATAAAAATAGATTGTTATGTCAATCAGATAATTAATGGAGATGAGTAGAATAAGCGCATGCAAAACTATAAGAAGACAATTTAACTTTGGAAGAATATATTTAGTTCGTTCTGCATTTGTGTTCGATTATGTTTCGACAGTTTTCTATTCATGTTCAATTTTTTTATATCCATTTGTAATATTTGATACAACTCCTAATTATTAATAAATATTTGGAAGGAAAGACAAAATAGATTTTTATGTATCTTACTCTCTTATGGATTGGAGTATGAATTGCATGCCTGACCTAGAAATTACAAAGGCTTAGGGGCAAAATAAAAGGTTTTGGGCTATTAATGAGTTTTTTGGTTCTTTAAGAGATTTTATTTTTAATTTGCTCTTATACGTGAAATCTTTTGGTAAATGGACCATGGACCTTCGCACCCTTGTCTAAGTTGTTTACCCACTTAGGGCAGTGAGCTGTTGATCTAGTTTTAATTCACAACCACAATTGTGAAAGTTATTTAAAATAGTTGCAAATTTGCAATAGTTTTTAGTTTGACAAAATCTAAACTTTACAAACAATCTCTCATTCTACGAAACATGAGAATTTCGGGGGATGTATTGAAAATGATAAATTATCTGTTTTTCAAACATAAATTTTAAAAAATATACAATCAAATCCACTATTATTAAAAACATTTTTAAATAGTGGATTTAAAATGATTTGAATGAGTTTTTGTGTGAGATTTCATAGAATTAATACAAATATTCAAATCATTTTAAATGGATTTCAAAGAATTTTCATAACAAATTTTTTAATTCACCAAAATTCATCAAAATTATTTCAAATCTCACTAAAACTCAAATCACTTCAAATTCTCCATTCAATACACCTCCTTTAATCTTAACAACTATCAAAGCTACAAACTCTTTAACCAAATAGACATCTTCATACTAATGTTACGCAAGTACAAGCTTCGTAAAACAAATTATCAAAAAGCTTATGTAACGATGTTTTCCATATTTTATAAATTCTAAAGATGATATTGATATAAAGTGAACACAAGTTAACACATTCATGGCCTTTATAATACAAATAAGCAAAATAGACATATAATGAATTCAACATAATTGTACCACAATTTTACCTAATTGTACCTTGACAAAAATGAATAATACAAACACTGAAATATTACGAATTATTACCACGCATGAACCAGCTAAACATGTCTTCTACATAGTGAGTCGATCCTCTCCCACGGTGAATTAAACTTGGGACACTTTGACTCGAATCTTATCTAGTATTACTCGAGTTTCGTCCCCTACGACTGTGTTCTCCAACTGGGTACCTAAGTTTTTGTGTTATCATTTTTTTCTTGACATATTCTGGAGGTAATGAATAAATCTCCCGTGTAAACTCGATCTTCACTTTGAATCCATTCCATATAACTTTCTCCTTTATTTGAATAATATCTTCTATATTCAAAATGTATGATATGCATTGTTTCTTATTCATTTTCTCCTGAAAAAAAATTTAAAATAAAATTGAATATTAGTATTTTGGTACTTTTAGTATTACTAGTTGTACCAGCTGTACGAAATATACACAGTTGTACTAATTGTACGAAATATACACAGTTTTACAAGTTGTACAAAATATACACAGTTGTACCAGTTGTACTCGTTTTCTAGGTAATTCGACATATATACAACGCTTTTCTTTCTACCTACGATTCACCATGAGTTTACCACCAAAATCCATAAAATAATAACTTTTAAGAATATCCGACCTTAATCGATCAAGAAACAGAGTTTAATAACCCAGTGTACAATAAATTACCCATGAAAATCATGAAATTTGAAACCAAAATAAAATTTTAAATCTACAACAAATTACCCATAAACATTGTATTTTAACTTCCAAAATTGGTTAAAAATCACCCAAAACAACAGCAAATAGTTTATATAACATCAATAGAAAAGAAAATTATAAGAAATAACCTCAAATAAAGTTTTTCAATTTCGAGCAATGCGGTAAGACGAAGAAGAAAGAGAAAAAAATAATTTTAATTTTTCTAAATTTTGATTGATTCAAATTTAATTTTCATATTAAATTCTCACCATTCATATTCAACCACTTATTAAAATCTCACCAATCACATTTAATCATTTTTTTTTCTCTTTTTCATCGTATCACCTCTTTTATTTCGTTGGTTTTTGTTACATTTTTAATTAGAAAAAAAGAAAAAATAAAAAAGTTAAATAATCATTTTAATTAACTATGAGTATAAAATTTTTAAAAACGATATAAATAAAAAATAATGGTGTCCATAAAATATTTGAGCATTTGATCCGAAAAATTGTGCGTGTTTTTTGTGTGTGGCTAATTGTCAGTTCCTGCCAAAATTGACTTGCTGCTAAGTGATATGAAAAGGCGGCGTTGCTTATTGTGACGATTATAAAGAAATATCATGACGAAACAACAACATATGAACTTTGTAAACTATACTATAGATGTCTGAATTTTGTTTTTGGAAGAAAATACAAATACCTGATATTTTTAAATTTTTTGTAATTGTTTTTACTAAAAAAGTAAACATAAAAATAGATCGTTATGTATCTTCTTCTCTTATGTATTGGAGTGTGAGTTGCAGGCCTGACCCAGGAATTACAAGGGCTAGGAGCAAAATAAAAAGTTTTGGGCTCTTAATGAGTTTTTGGTTATTTAAGAGATTTTATTTTTAATTGTATATGTGAAATTCTTTTGGTAAATGTAAATGGACCATGGACCTTCGCACCCTTGTCTAAGTTGGTTACCCACTTAGGGCAGTGAGCTGTTGATCTAGTTTTAATTCTTACAACCATAATTGTGAAAGTTTTTAAAATAGTTTGACCAAATCTAAACCTTACAAACGATCTCTCATTCTAGGAAACAATGGTTTGACATGAGAATCGGGGGATGTATTGAAATAATGGTTGAAGTGATTTGTATTAAAATGATAAATCATCTATATTTCAAACATGAATTTTAAAAAATGTTCTAAAATCAAATGTTATTAGATTAATGATATGAAAATATACAATTAAATCTACTGTTATTAAAAACATTTTTAAGTAGTGGATTTAAAATAATTTGAATGAGTTTTTATGTGAGATTTTATAAAATTATTAGTTAAAAATACAAATATTCAAATCATTTTTAAGTGAGATTTTAAAAAAATTTCATAACAAATTTTCTAATTCACCAAAATTCATCAAAATTATTTCAAATCTCACTAAAACTCAAATCACTTCAAATTCTCCATTCAATACACTTCCTTTAATCTTAACAACTATCAAAGCTACCAACTCTTTTAACCAAATAGACATTTTCATACTAATGTTACGCAAGTACAAGCTACGTAAAACATATTCTTAAAAAAGCTGGTGTAACGATGTTATCCATATTTTATTGGGAATGACACATCATTATCTTTCATAATGGCGAGATGCATTAGATAATAACGATGATTTATAATATTTTGACATAGAAATTAGAGAGAATCTTCGTTAGACTCCATAATAGCTCAAGAACCTCGACCTCCATTAGTTATACATCCAGACCTCGCTACTGGTATATGGAATCTTCAGATCGTGCCAAAACTTAGATATTTTGTATGGAGATTAGCCTCGAGAGCCATAGGAACAGCAGAACATCTTCGCCACAGAAACATTATGGTAAACCGGATGTGTTCTCAATGCTGCCTAGAAGAAGAAACAAGTAATCATGTCTTCTTCTCATGTAGCGATGAAGTTGCAATATGGAGAGCCACATGTATCCATGTTACATATCTATGTAACCCTGTTATTACTATTGAAGATAAACTACGCTACATCCTTATTCTTCATATAAGGACATAACGTTGGCGATACATACGTGATATCTCCCATATTGGATAATGTATAGACTTTGAGCCGACAAGTTAGCTAAAATTATTTCCGACAAACAATGATCTTTGTTTTTTTCTCGCTCAAGTTTTTTTATCCACTGTTGTAAACAACGATCTTGATCCTATGATATAAAAAAGCTTTTAGACGGAAAAAAACTTGTATTGTACAAGATAAGGTCATAATTCTCGGTATCAAACATTTATTAGAACATCTTCATTGGATAACGGCTTTTGAGATTTTTAAAAACCTATTTTTAACTAAAAGTTTTTTAAAACACGTTTACTAATACAATTTATAATAAAAATATTAATAAAAATTCCATAAAAAATTCACCTATGCATATGCTCTTAGTCGGATGTCATTTCACAAGTTACCAATATTTCTTTCTGCAAATCATTAGAACCAAAAAGAAAACATTTGTATAACGCATTATTCCATTTATTTTGCAGAAGATCATATGCCATTTTGACAAGTATCAAAATCTTATTCCACAAATACTATTCGAATCAATGACGTGGAGGGATCCTCTTTAAAGCAAAAACCGATAAAATAAAATAGTGTAAAGATAAGCGAAACAAGTACATGTGACTTACGATCAACTCAATAAACCTTTACTTTTTCTCTTTAACGGACACTTCTCACTTGCGACTGTGATCCATCGATCGCTCAATCCAAATCGCCTCCGATCAACAATGACGTCGACTTGTGCGAGATTTGATTCCGTATTTCAGTTTTCTAGATTCGGCGCCGCTAAGTATTCGCCGTTGCCTTCATCATCGTCGCGCTCATCTTTTCCTTTATTTACTTCCGGCATTCAACTTAGATCCAAGGCGAATTCGCGTTTGCATTCGATTATAGCTTCGTCTTCACCATCTTCTGGTGCTATCGTCGCCGGAACTGATAGCATTGAGGTTAGTTTCTTCAATTGAATCCGTTTCTTCTCCTCGTTTTGTCGCTGCGTTTCTGAATTTTGAATTTTCTTCGTCGTTGATTCGTTTTTGGATTTTTGAAGATTAAATCGTTGCCAACGAAGCCTATCGAGGGACAGAAGACTGGAACAAGCGGCCTCCGGAAGAAGGTATCATAGCATGTTGCTGTTCATGCTCGTAGTCTTAATTATCCAAAGTCTGAATCATTTTATATGATTTGTTTTTTTTTGTCTATGGCTATCAACTGTATGCTGAACAAAGCCAAGTTAAGATATTAATTTTTGGTCCAATTAGATAATTGAAAGTTGCAGTTTTTTACCTTTTTTTATCAGTTGTCGATGGATTAGATGCGGACTGTTGTTTTGAGTTACATTCCTTTGGATGTTTTATGACTCCAGGTGAAAGTTTTCATGGAAGAGAATTATCTAGCCAACTGGATTCAGGTTTTGATTTGCAATTCAGAATAGATGACTTTTTCTTTCATGGAAAAGCACGGTTAAAAATTGTTGCCTGTGGTTTTAGGCATTGTTTAATTCATTGCCACTGGAGGATTATAAGAACGCGACATTGGTTTTAGGAGGTGATGGTCGTTACTTCAACAGAGAGGCTGCACAGGTATTTTCAGTGCCTTGAATGTCCAAAAGTTATCTTACTCAACTCATTTCATTCTTGAAGCTGTATGCTTTTCTTACAGATCATTATCAAAATTGCGGCTGGGAATGGAGTTGGGGAAATTTTAGTTGGAAAGTAAGTTTCCTTAGCCATTTAATTTTTCGTAGATGAAATACAATGCTGAAAGACTGGTCTTGCTAGCTATTGGTTTCACATTATTTACATATGAAACTTTGGGATCAAGTCAATCTTGTACTACAATGGAGTTGTAAAGCTAGTCTGTCAGTTCCTCTTTGGGTTTCGATTTTTCATGTCACAGAGATTATCCACTTTTTTTCTTACTTATCAAGCTGAAAACCAAATACTTGTAGGGAAGGCATTCTGTCAACCCCAGCAGTTTCCGCTGTAATCAGGAAAAGAAAGGTACGCTTATCTGTTTGTATCTTCTTAATAAGTTCAAGATCATTTTTCCATTACTCATATTGATAATTATTCTCACAGGCAAATGGAGGCTTTATTATGAGTGCAAGTCATAATCCTGGTGGACCTGAATATGATTGGGGTATCAAGGTGAAATATCAGTGATATTTCTTTCTGTAACCTTAGTATCTTTGTAAAGTATTAAGCTTAATTTTGCTATTTTCCATCAAGTGTGGAGATATGGGTCTTGAGAGACAGTAAATTATTCTTTTATAATCAGTTTTGCTTGAAATTTGTAGGGTTTAGATAACAATTAATCACCTTATCTGACCTTTGTTATTTTCCAGTTCAATTACAGCAGTGGTCAGCCGGCTCCTGAATCCATTACTGACAAAATTTATGGAAATACCCTTTCAGTAAGTATCTAGTCAAGTTTGATTGAGCTGTCTAGCCAAGTTTTCCCTTCATGATCACTGAATCATGGCATCCTGTCAATTTTTTTGTACAATGGTCTCATCTCTGGTACACATTTTTAGATCTCTGAGATTAAGGTGGCCGAGATTCCCGACATTGATCTTTCTCAAGTTGGAGTTACCAAATATGGGAATTTCAGTGTGGAAGTCATAGATCCTGTTTCTGACTACTTGGAGCTCATGGAGGTAAGATAATCCTTAGATGCTTCTTCTGTTCTTTTCTTATGATACTAGGGATATCAGAGACTAGACATGTCCATGGTATTCTATGCAGGATGTGTTTGACTTTAATCTCATCAGAGGTCTTCTTTCAAGATCAGATTTTGGGTATGTGCTTAAATCTAGAGCCAAACAGGCTAGAAGCATTTTTATGTCTTTATTTGGGTGTTGATGTTCCTATTATTTGCGCCTTCAGACTGGCTGCAGAGTCCTTCAATGTGCTAAGAACCGAAACTAGGCTATGATATAATGATTTTTTTCTACGCCTTGCATTTAGGTTCATGTTTGATGCCATGCATGCTGTTACTGGTGCTTATGCAAAACCAATTTTTGTCGATAATCTTGGAGCCAATCCGGTATGTCTTGGGGATTAAGATAAATATTATGTTTAGTTTTTGGCTTCTAGACATTTCAAATGATTGATATTAGGCATGTTTTGTAGGATTCAATTTCCAACGGAGTTCCTCTGGAAGATTTTGGCCATGGCCATCCAGATCCTAATTTGACGTAAGAAACAAACTGAGGAGAAGTTTCACCATACTCACTTAGCATATAACTTCTATTAACCTTCTTACATATAGATATGCAAAGGATTTGGTTGATGTCATGTATCATGACGATGGACCTGATTTCGGAGCAGCAAGTGATGGTATGATTGTGGACATGTATCTTTCAAATATTTTTGTTCTTTTAGGTTAAGAATCATCAGTCATGAATTTGGTCACTATACTAGTCCAATTTTCTGACAGGTGATGGTGACAGAAATATGGTTTTAGGAAAAAAATTCTTTGTAACTCCTTCAGACTCAGTTGCTATCATCGCAGCCAATGCACAAGAAGCAATTCCATATTTCCGTGCTGGTCCTAAGGTGTTTGCTTTGCGTAAATTACATTTCATTATTTTCTTACAGATATAGTGCCGTTTAAAGTTAATGGATGTCAACCTTATTCACAGGGGCTAGCACGTTCTATGCCAACCAGTGGTGCTCTTGATCGTGTTGCCGAGAAGTTGAAGCTTCCTTTCTTCGAGGTCAATAATTTTTAGTCAACATATATATTTTCCAGGTTTGCAACTACATAAAATTATCAGGAATTCAGGATAAATTTCTTGACAAGGTAACTTGTATTCTTTTAGGTTCCCACTGGATGGAAATATTTTGGAAATCTTATGGATGCTGGAAAACTGTCAATCTGTGGAGAAGAGAGCTTTGGCACAGGTTCTGATCATATCCGTGAGAAGGATGGCATATGGTACTCTCTTCTTTAAACCTAATGCTCATCAATAACTGGGTGAATATGCATTTATACCACCAACCTTTGACATGAATTCCTGAAGATCTTGGTGCATGTATTCAGTTTCTCTAGGATAGTGGTCGTCTTAAGGCTTTGTATCATCACGCATCAGTTTGCGAATGGTGTTTAGATCTATACTGCATTGTATGCATCTTCAAGAAATTTTATGACACCCTGATCTCTAGTACTCTAGTGAGTGAAATTCCCAAAATACTGACCTGAATTAACGCATAGTTTTGATTTTCTAGGGCAGAAATCTCCCATTAATTGTTTCACCATTTAGGTAAAGATTCAATACTAAGATAATCTGATAAGGTGTAATGTGTTCCGGGCTCAAATCATTATAAACTATACTGTTGGTATCGTGAAGCTTTCTGCGTATATGGATTTTTCAGTTCCTTTCCCTAGTCTTGGATATACTACTCTGCCTTTACGTTGTAGGATGAATTTAACCTTAAATTACAGGGCTGTGTTAGCGTGGCTTTCTATCCTAGCTCATTGCAACAAGGACAAGAAATCAGGGGAAAAGTTGGTGTCTGTTGCAGATGTTGTGAAAGAGTATTGGGCGACATATGGAAGGAACTTTTTTTCCAGATACGACTATGAAGTAAGATTGTGTGTGATTTTTGTTACAGGCATCTAAGTAACTTTATTGTTAAAATCCTCAGTTTCTTAATGACTGTGTAATCAGGAATGTGAATCTGAAGGAGCCAATAAAATGATTGAGTATCTTAGAGATATTGTGTCTAAGAGCAAGGCTGGTGAAAGTTATGGTTAGGTTCATCCCAGTCCATTTCTTTTTCCGTGCTTAATAACTTATTTTAATTGTTCATAACAACTTTGATCTCTCAGGAAACTATGTCCTCCAGTTTGCAGATGACTTTTCATACACAGACCCTGTAAGTCTGATAATAAAAAATGTGCCGATGATTCAACCATACCTGTAATTCCAAAATGCTGAGCAAGTTCATATAATTATTTTTAGGTTGATGGAAGTGTTGCATCCAAGCAGGGTGTTCGGTTTGTTTTCACGGATGGATCCAGAATCATATTTCGTCTATCCGTATGTTGTAGATCCCTTTTTGTTATTTTAAATTAAATCATAGTTTCATATGTGTAGAGACTCATTGACCCCTATCATATTGACCTAACTTGGAAATTTTTTTGGTCCAGGGAACTGGTTCATCTGGTGCTACAGTTCGAATATACATTGAACAGTTTGAGCCAGACGTTTCAAAGCATGATGTGGATGCACAAATAGCTCTAAAACCTTTAATTGGTTCGTTCTTGTGTTTGTTTCAGGAGACTTAAAGATGTCCCAATCATGACTTTAGTAATAATTGATCTGGTTGTCATGTTACAGATCTTGCATTGTCTGTATCAAAGCTAAAGGACTTCACAGGAAGGGAGAAGCCCACAGTCATTACATGAAGTAAAAACTATTGTCAAATGGTCCTTTCTGAAAGGCAAGTTGGGTTCCTGATTTCAGTTTTGTCTACCATGTTTATTTAAAACTTTCCAGAGCAATGAAATGCTTATCCGGTGTAAGATACATAATAACTTAAATACGTCTGTCCACATAAATAAAAGGATATATTTTTCCTTTCCTCGTGGAGTCATGTTTTCCGATGATTCATGACTATAAGATAATCTTTTGCTACTTGTTATTGGACTCTTGAACTCTATTGTTATCTACTTGCTTGCCGTGTCCTTTTCCACGGAGGAGACCAAGTGAATATTCAGTTGCAGGGATTGGTAAGAAACGAATTGTAATCTTTATTTCTTAACCGAATGATACAATGTTTTCATCAGAAAATCTCTAGACCATCTCTAGAACATCAATTCTCTCTCAGCAACAAGACATACGTCGCTCTCACAAATGACTCCAAAGCATAACCTCCTTTTACAACAGAGACTCTCTATTTGTATGTACAGTACATGTTACAATTCATCACTTAATCATCTCTTCTTCTCCTGCACGTGTCTCTTCTATCTCTGATTCCTCTTGTTCACGTGACTTCTTCCTAAAATATACTCTTTGTAGCTTATCAGGGACCATGTAGATAAGAAAGCAGAGAAGCTGTACTTGTTTTTTCTTCTTCTATTTGCAGGATCCTTTAGCTGACAAGTTGCAATCGATAGAGACCATCCCACAATGGCCCTTCAAAGACCAGTCCATTTGCCGTACAAGTAAGACTTCCACTATAACACACACACACACACATACTTCAACATCAAATTTCTTGGTTATTTTGTTTACAATCCAGAAAAAAATGGTAAGGGAAGAGAACAAGAACTCTTCTATTCCAATATAAGTTTTAGTTCAATGTGCTAGGCTTGGCTCAGCATGACCTAACATATGTGTTTGCAAGTAGTCTGTTGTTTTGTTCATAGGTATAAATGAAACTAGGACTAGGTTTTTATTTTTTCCCACAGATTCTTGGTAACTAAAGATCTATCCTTCTTTTGATCCTGTCTATATCATTTTCGGTTATATCCACAAACGCCTAGACACATCTTAATATCCTAAACAGAGAGAGACATGCTTTTGGCATTATTAGTGATAAAGCAATGTCTTTTACTAGGGAAATCAAGAAACAAAAATCTAATTGAAGATCATATCAATATGTCACTAGACATCAGTTAAGTAACTCTTATTTCTCTCTATCCACTCAATAATGCCACAGGTAGAAAAAGAAGGTAATCTTTTCAAAGTGGATAAACAAGAGAAGGGATCTAGAACTGTGTTGTGAGTGACAAACCCGATGATGAAACGTAGGTCAGCATTGTTGTTGATCTATCAATATCTTAGTTGATTCCTTCTCTTTCTTTTCAAATTAGAAATATAGAAACTTAAATGAGCACACCTCTCACTTGTTCCCCACCTTCTCTTTATTTCTTTTTGTCCTTTTGGTTAATACCGCTTTAAGTCCTTCACCTGAAAACGAACTCCTTGACCTGATCACTCTCTTCTCCCTCGGGTCTCATTTTTGATCTTAGTACCTCTTTTTTTGTTTGTTTGTTTTCTCCTTTGGAGATATCAATACTTACCTGTAATGATCAGAATTGTGTGTGATAAGAATAGGAGAAGTTATAGTTTCATAGGGAGATTGTCATGTCGAAAGCAGTTTTTTTCATTGTTGAGTGAAAGGTAGGGACTCTATTAAGTGGTTAAATAAAGTAGAATACGCTAAGTGACAAGACAACAATACTTTTTGTGATTTCTATTGCTTATATTTCTTACTCTAATTTGTCTTCAGTATTTTTTTTTTTTTGGTTCGCGTTTGGAAAGTAAAATATATGGTCGATGTTTACTCTTTGACCTCGCTTTTTCAATTCTTTCCACTTTACATCATTTTGCTTTTCTTCTGGTGCTATTGATTTTCTGCTTACTTGTGTCAACTGTTTAGATAATCACTACAATTTGAATTCTAAAAATAGAAAATGTACAGTTTTGCATATATATCACTAACTAGCCATGGATCAATACAGAATCCGATATTCATTTTGATTCGAACAAAAAAATCACCTTTGAAAATGGAGCAAATCACAAATATCACCTTAAAAAAAATCAAATATCCACTTCGATTCATATATATATATATATATATTAAAATATGTAATTATAGATATATATTATACTATAAATTAATTTTGTATAAAATTCCACCATATAATGCTAATAATCGGTGGCATAATAATTAGGTTTAGTTTTTGAAATTTATTTTAAACCATAACAAAAAGAACTTTCAATATCTAATTTTATGTTATTTTAATGTATTGTGTATGTTAAAAAAATGTTTTAAACTAATCAAAGCGGATAATCCGTACACGTTGCTTCTCATTTGATTACGCCTTCGATGCAATGCAAGTAACACATTTTTTGTAGTTTATTTTCAATTGATAATACTTTTTCAGCTACTTTTTTCTTATTGTAAAAAAAATTCAGATGCTTACTACTATGACTTTTTCTTGAGAAACACTTTTAAGAAAATAAAATTAAGAGTGTTAAAAATCTATCATTAAAAACAATGTAAATCAAGTCCCAAGGATAAAAACATCAAACACATAAAAATTGGGTTCCATTTTCTTTTTAATAAAAATCCTTTAATAATTTCTAAAAAATATTTAATATCCTGCAAAATTGAATAAGGAATGATTTGATATGTAACTATGTCATATGAACTAGTTTTTGATCATTATACTCAACATCTCATCTTTATCTAATCATATTTTTGTAAAAAGAAATTGAACTATTATATCATCCATATAATATAAAAATAGATTTTTCGCATAATATGATTCAAATTTTCTAAAAACAAACGTAAATTACTCAATCTATTAAAAAATTATGGGTTGAAAGTTCCACAAAGTTAAATAAAATTTATCAAAACTCTTTTGATATAATTGCTAATTATGTGGCATAGGGGTTATATCTTACGAAAATTTATCAGATAAAGAAACGACTGGTGATCCAAAAATATATCATAAAAAATTTAAAAACCAAGACGATAAGAAACTATAAGAGTATGAACTTGACTTAACAGATGTCTAAATCTGAAAGTTTGTTTGGTTCAATTCGGTTTTCAGTTAAATTAAAAATATAATAAATATTTTAATCTGACTTAAAAATATATAAATATTTAACTTAATAAAAAAGTTAAATAAGATTTAAATACTAAAAATATTTTACTTTCGTCAAAAACAAAAAAATGAACTTTAACAATTCACGAATGATATGGTAGAGTAGTCTAAGGTTGATGTTACTATAATTGCGTTTGCAATATATTTTAAGGTTTGATTGGTTCACCCACAACCATTCATAAACGTTGATTTTTTGGACTGTTACGATTGCAAACGTTTAATAACAATCATGTAAATTGTTACAGTTCCGAATTGTTTGAATTCATTAGATTTTTAAAAAAATTTCCGGCTAGTTTTTGCGGTTGATTAAAAAATATTTTTTATTTTTAGTTTATAATACTAATCAAAATTTACAAAAATTGAAAAAATTAAAAAAAAATTATTTGATTTATCAAATATTACTATATTAAATTCTTGCATGCTTTATGTATGTATTAACTAAACTAAAATATATTATAAATATAAAAATATATTTTATTAAAAATGTTTCAAACCTTTTAAAACAAATAATTTTTATTAGTTATTCCAAAATTTATTTACCTTACTTTTTTATATTCAAATTTTTGTATTCTTATAGAAATTATATATTGTAACTATATTTGATAATATTAAATCGCAACCGCAAAGATGTCAATCAGTCATAAATTTCTCACAAACGCACTTATTTCTAATTGTTAAACCAATCGTATAAATCATTTACTAACATTATAACCTTAACTATTTCTTTCTACAAACTCCCACGTCCGCAACTGCAACCGCTACGTTTAAACTAATCAAACTCTATGGATGTGTTAAATGGGCAGGCTAAATGAATAGGGTTTTAAATGGGCCGGTTAGTCCACTTTACATATCTAAATTATGCAGTTACATTCGTATAAATAAAATTTTAATATAAATTTTTTACCATTACTCAGCACTATCTATACAACGCGAATAATTATATATATAGGATTGGATGACTTGGTGTTACCACTAGTTAACCTTAAATTTGACCTATTCTCTTTGGTTTATTCCACCTGAAAATCATTTTACAAATTGAAGAGTTAAACAATGTAAATGCTTTTAAATTACATAATTTCAAATGATTTAACCAACTTACTATAGTTTCACAGTTAATGATCCACCGTAGGATTAGGTGATTTGTTTTTAGTACAAAAAGCTTCACATATTACAAAAGCTCCTAGAAATGAATAATCATGAGTCTGAGTTTTTTTAACGGTAATTTCATTAATGGTTGGTCACTACAAACACATTAACAAGTGGTAAGAATATTTGCCACTTCACAGACTCCAAAAATAGTGTGAACTCGAGTTCAAGACCCCAATTTTATTTTTAACTATAAAGGTGTAGCAAATTGTACTTAACCATCTTTTTTTCTTTTTCTTTGACAGTTCATTTCTACTTGTTTACTTGCTTATGCCGCTGCTTCATATCATCTTGCCATTTCAAAACAAGCCAAACAAACTTTTGACTCTATTTTCATTTTTTTGGTCAATGATTTTTTGAATGAATTTCGGGTTTGGTCTTAATATCTATTTACAAATACTGAAGAGTTTTAGTGATGGCTGTCGGATGAAAGTGACCTTGTTGAAGAGGTGTTGAATAGACAATAGATAACCAATTGCGACAAGTACCACTACAACCTTTGTAACCAACGTGCATGTTGTTTTATTGTCGCACTATGGAGTTGACATTATTGGTGCCACTTATCACTATCCATCCACATTTCACAGCTACTTAAAGATTTTTTAGAACATGAGAAAGAAATTCATATTTTATTTCCAAAAAAATTTAACGCTCTGACCCATGTCAAAGTTGCGGAAGTGATGCTTAATTTCAGAACCTAACGCATATTTACAAGTACATAGAGTACACCTAATTCAAAGAAAAAGGAAATTGCGCACACACACAAAAAAAAGAATTTTACATATATGCAAATATATTAGTATCAAAATATCATCCAATAAAAAAATCAGATTAGGAGTAGATCTTTATTTTGATCGATTTGTTTTTGAATTTTATGGACTGGCATACTTAGTTTCAAGTACGTCTTTTTTTTTTGAGCCAAAGTCAGAAAGGGCTATAAAAAAGTGAAATGATAGAGCAAGTAGATTATGTGATATGCATGTGGAATTATGTTTCCGACTAATTTTCCGACTAATGTTTTTACATAATAACAGAAAATTCGTCAAAATTTTGACTAATTTTTAATTTATTTAACTTTTTAAAATCTTTTTATCACCATATCTAGTCGGTAATTAGTAAAAATATTTGATTATTTTCTGACTAAACCTTTAATAATTTGTTGGAAATTGGTTAAAATTTTTGACCAATATTCGATAAACGTTTCATCACATTGATGTTGGAAGGTTGTCCAAAACTTTTCAACTAAAGATTCTGTCACAAAGTTTTGATGATTTTCCGATTAATTTCTATTTTTAACCACGATAGATTGACCAATGATGTTTCGTCGGAATAAATCAATTTCGACTAAAATGGTGGTCGGAATCGAAACTTATTCTTGTAATGTAGATTGATAGAGTTTTGAGTATTAACTTTTTAATAGTGTGCGTTTACTTTTCTTATACCAAAAGATAATGTACGTTTACTTTTTACAATATTTTTGTAAAAAGCTTTAAGATTCTTTTAAATGATATTTAGAGTGATACTTATAAGAAAATATTTTAATCGGTTGTGAATATTGGATATCCGGAAGATATGAGATTAATCTATCCAAATAATCTAAATCTAACCGATTATTCCATTTTTAACTGATTATTCCATTTGTTACTCCTAAATATAATATTTTAGTTATATTTTCTTTTTATTTAATCACTAATTTTTATTATAACTCTCTATTTTATAAAGTTATAAATTATATTCATTTATTTGAAAGAGTACTATTTTAATTTTAATGTATGTTTATGTCATAGTAAGTTATACTAATATATATTTATTTCATTCTTGTATTTTCTATTTTCTATGTAATATATTATATTATTGTATTTTATAATATCAATTGTAAAGATTACATAATTTTCTATATACAAGTATTTATAATTATAAATAATCTAAGTATTCATAATTTTTTTTAAGTATAAAATAATAACAAATAATTTTATCTGAGTATGGAATATAAATATATTAAATTTTTGGGATTGATATATAAATAAAAAGCTTACCTCCAAAATAGAGTCAAAAATGAAGATTTTCAAATATAGAGTAAAAAATAATGATCTTTATTTTGGAAGTGAAAATGGTGGTGGATTGTAAATGATTTTTCTTCAAAATAGAATTTAGAGGTAGATTGGAGATGATTTTTCTTCAAAATAGAATTTGGAGGTTGGAAATGTCCTTAAAGTGGGTGTGGTGCTCCTTGCATTCTTCCTATGCGTAATCAGCTTGGTGTGGGTTAGTGTGCGTAATTATGCTCTAACTATTAATTCCTTCTTAGTAAGGTGAGCGTGATGCGTCTCATTTGCTTTTTTAGTTCCTTTCGAGCTTTGTCAAATCCAAAGTTTGCATCGCCTGATAGACAGGTGTGTTTGATTACTTACCTGTGTAAATTTATGTCGGTCCAAAGGACACTTATCACGTTACTATTGGCTTATACGTTTCAACACAAAACATAAATTTTAATATTTAATATTCTTACATTATTGCGAATCATATCTTAAAAGCTGTAGTAGAAAGCCTTTCTCAATTCTCGTTCTCGAAAAACCAATCGTCAGCCAGTGATGAAGTGTTTTCATATAACAAATAATCAAAACAAAAAAGAACCCAAAAAGTAAAGAAAGACATTCTGCAATTTTAAGTGATGTCTAAAAAAATAAGATTAACTCTAAATTTTAGTTTTTGTTCTTAAATTTTAGTTTTTAACTATACAAATTTTATCTTACCATAATAAACTTTTGTACTAGATCATAAGGCTGGGTAAAATAATCAAATCGAAATTCAGCCAAACGAATAAAAACTAATTTTAAAATAACTCAAATAGTATAAAATATTTTATGCCATATTTTTCAAACTCTAACCGAACCAAGCCATTTATTCGAAATTCACTAAAATGTTAATATATTTAATTAAATATATAAAAAGACATTTAAACATACTGAATGTACATAATATTAATTAAAATTAATTAGTTTATATTTATTTTGTTATAAATTTTTGTCCAAAACCTGTAGTGAACTAAATCCAAATCGAATAATATTTTTTACTGAATAAAACATATTTTAAAATTTCAAAAAACTTTGAATCCGAATAACACTAACCAAACCGAACCGACGAAAACCGAATATCCACCCCTATTAGACTACATCAAGCTTATTTACCTTGTAGATATTTGATTCTTTTCTATTCGTTTATTGTTTCATGAAGTGACAAGAGAATCTGTTATATATGATGCTAACCTCAATAAAATGATATAAACATAAACAAATGCTAACACTTAAAATAATTATAACAAGAAAGGGTCTGATATTGAACTTTATAGATAAATAATTTATAGAGACCGAAACATTAAAATTGCTGGTCTAACGAAATGCTATGGTGGATGTTACTCGAATGATATTTACAGTAACTGTGATACTATTTAGAGATGTTGAAAATTTAACTCTCGTCCAAACCATAAATACAAGTGGAAATCAAAACAAATCAATGTTTAACAACATGTCATCTGTAACAAAATTTAACAAGAATGAATTTAAATCTTAAATGTTAAATGGAAGTGGAAACTCAAACAAATAACTTTTTAGTATACCGTTTGAACGAAATTTAAATCTAAACTTAAAATAGAAGAGGAAACCCAAACAAATCAATGTTTCGAACTTTTCTGTAAATTTCTACTAATTTATGATGATTTCGGCAAGTTTAAATATTTTTTTCATATATTTTTTAAGAAACTCTTAACACATGCTTAATTCTTGTTACTGTATATGAGTTTTTTAAAATATCCACTAATTTCTTATACTTACAAATTTATAACATTTTTTGTTTTTATACATTTTTCATAAACTCTAAATATCCGCTTAATCTTTGTTGGAGCTCATAAATATATTTCCATAAACATCCATTTTATAATTTTGAAAAATTTATAATATTTTTTCTTTTTTTCAGTAAACCACAAAACATCCATTTCCTCCCGTTAAAATTCATAGAGATATTTTTGTATACTAATTATAGGAAATGTGAATAAGAAAATTGTTCGTGTAATCATTGGAGTAAATGATAACAAAAATCCACTCTAATTTAGAGTAAAATAGATAAAACATGATTTAATGGGTCTTGTTTCCAATGTAATCTGGAAAAATGTTGGAGTGTAAAATTTTGTCCACCATTAGATATGTAATTGAGGAAGTTGGTCAACAAATACAATAAATTTTTTCAACAAAAATGTTTTACAATAATATCTGTTATTAATTATTACCGTAGACATGTCATAATTTACGAAAAATAATCACAAACGCCAAAATTAATTAATTGTGAACAAATTTTTAGAGTACAAAATAATCATAGAAATTAAAAAATTTCCAGAATTTGTAATAAAAATCTAACAGTTTTTTTAGAGGTGATTCGTGTAAATTTTGTAATTTATGAAGACAATAAAATTTTATCGATAGCAACAATCTATCGTATCTTAGAGTAAAACTGGTAACATACGATTTTATGAACCTTTTTCAATGTAATCTAAAAGAATGATCGAGGGCAAATTTGATGCACCATTAAATCTGCAATTAAGGAAGTCCACCAAATACAATGTTTGAAAATAACATATGATATCCATTATTGTCGTAAACTGTCATAAGTTACGAAAACAATAGCAAATGCCAAATTAGTTAACTATGAACAAACTCCTAAAGTACAAAATAATTGTAAATCATATTTTAGAGTTCATGATTAGATTCATCGGTGAGACAGGTAAGAGAAATACAAATGAAATTATGAAATATGGGGTTGAAGTCGAGATGGAAAGAAAAATAAAATGAAAAACTAATTATAGATGAAGAGATAAATAACTTGCATAGGTTTGGAAACAAATATAAATAAAGAAGATGAAGAATAGTGGGGAGGTGGGAGAGATTTTCTTGGGTGAAGAGATTTTTTTCCGATGAAAACAAGAAAGAGGACTAGTAAATGAAAAATATGGGACGCTATAGCACTTGAAGAAAATGAGTGCAAAGACATATTGCCAGATAAAGATTTTAGAGAGAAATGCCATAACTTGAAAAATGGAGTAAATTTGAGAGAAAAATGGAAAAGGGTAGTTAAACGCTTAGGCGGCGACGATTAAATGCTCGGCGATTGGTACCGCCACAGTTTTCATTAATCGGCCAAAAATGAGAATATTTTAAAAATCTCACTTTTTTTTTTTTTTTTTCAAGTGTAGAATAGGTTAGTTTATGGTAGATCGTTAAAATTTGAGTGCAAATAAGAAAGAAACGCAAAAATTATTAGTTCATGTTAGAAATGTCAACAACGGCGGTAAAATAGCGTTTGCAGAGGAAGAAAATCGGGGGGAAGAGGATGATGCAAAATTCCCATTATATCCTTCATTAATAAGAATTTTTTTTAAATGAATAAAATAACACATCTTCAAATTGAAACACGAGACCACTTAATTAAAAGCATTATATTTCCCACTGAACTACTGCAAGTAACACTTAAACATATTAAATTTCAGATTTACAATAACCAAGTAAATTTCTGATGTATTGTTCTAAAAATCAGCCGATTTGCTGATTAATCATCCGACTAATCACTCATTGGAAGTGAGCCGAGGCGAGTTCGATAAAATGGCTTATTTCATGGTTGAAAACGGTTAAAATATGTTTAATTTGAGAAAAATAGAGTTTTTCTTTCATGAAATTGTGAAAACTCTGTGTAGAATATTAGAACGGCTGTGAAAAAGATACTGCAGAAAAATATGAAGTTATGAGGATTTATTTTAGCGATTCTACCATTTTACCCTTATTTTAAAACTTGAAAAAAATAAACCAATTCTACTAGTGAATTGAACTGACCACGTTGTTGTGAACAACCTACACATAACTAACCAATTCCACTAGTGACTACTTCACTCCTTCATACATTCATATTTTATATATATCCAAACTATAATGTAAATTTCTTTAAAACCTAATCTGATTACTTTTACACTAATTTCCGATTAATCATTTAGACGCTAGTTAAACTTTTGCCGCCCGATTAACATCTAATGAACTTTAAAACATGGGATGTACCCAATGAAAGTTAATCTTTACCCAACGAAACAGTTAAAAGGGAAAGATAAACTTTTATTCACTATTTTCTCGTATGATTCATATTTTGTATAACTTATAAGACAAAAGCGTGAGAGGGAGATGGAAATGGCCAATGGGTTTTTGTGAATGTGGGCTAATTTTAGATTCAGAAAACAGTTAAAAGCAAGTGAACTCATGCTCACACCTTACCATCTGCTCTCTTCTCTTCGTCCTGCGCCTTTGTGTGGCTATGGGCCCCAGATCTCTTCACCAAATTAAACATTTCTTCACATATTTGTCCATTTCCATGTTCTACTAGTTTCGAGTTTGGACAAATAAGCACAAAATAGTCTATGATCCTATAATTTTCTTCACAAATTAAAGAAAATAAACACACAATCTTGATTCATTCCAAATTGATCCACTATGGACTTTTTTTTCAAAACCAAATGATAATAAGTGTATTAGTTCATATCATTTATATACTAAAACCATCTCCAAGGAGAAACTCTATTTTAGTGTAAAAACTACACTATTTTAGTGTAATTTTAGCACTAAAATTTTTTCCATCTCTAACCACAACACCAAATATTACACTAAAAAGAATATTCACTATTATTATATTATTAAAAAGAATATTTTCTATTATGATTTTATTAAACTTAAATTTATTTATTTTTAATTTAGAATTTTAATAAAAATTACTACTCTTCTAATTAATTTTTTAATTAATAAAATAATTATGATAAATTAAAAACAGTAAATTAAAAAATGATAAAAATACATTATATATTAATAATTATCGGAATTGCATATAACATTTTTTCAACTCAAAATTACATAATACTAATTCTCAGAATTAGTATATTCGGACCATAAGTGTTCTATCAATGCATTTCGAAGTTCAAAATGAGCATCACGATCTTTGATTTGTCTGTGTCGAGATAAGAATTCTTGAAATCTAGCATCATCATCACCCGTCATCTCTACTTCTACGCGTGGGACTTCTGCTCGTTCTTCAAATGTTGCATCAACATCACGTTCATCCTCTATGATCATATTATGCATTATGATACAAGTTGTCATTATATCATGTAACACTTGCTTACTCCATAAGCGTGATGGTCTGGCTACAATTGCAAATCTTGACTGCAATACTCCAAATGCACGTTCCACGTCTTTCCTAAATGCTTCTTGCTTCATTGCAAATAATTTCTTTTTTGGACCACGTGGATCATGAATTGTTTGAACAAGAGTGGACCATTTTGGGTAGATACCATCAGCTAGATAATAACCCATATTATAATGTTTTCCATTAATAACATAATTTGCTGGTAGAGCGGTACCTTCAGCTAGATTAGCAAAGAGATGAGATGCCTCTAACACATTTATATCATTATTAGAGCCTGGTAGACCGAAATATGCATACCAAATCCAAAGATCATAATCGGCTACAGTTTTAAGAATAATTGTAGGAGATCCACTACGACCAGCATATTGTCCTCCCCAAGTTGTTGGGCAGTTTTTTCATTTCCAATGCATGCAATCTAGACTACCCAACATACCTGAAAATCCTCGACGTTCACCAATGTGGAGTAGTCGTGCAACATCATTAGCATCAGGTGATCGAAGATAGCGGCCTGCAAACACCTCGACAATAGCACGACAAAATCGCTTCAAGCTTTCTATAGTTGTAGACTCTCCTATTTTGATATACTCATCGGTGGAATCCGCCGATAAACCATACGCCAACATTCGGAATACAGTAGTTATTTTTTGTAAACCAGACAACCCTAATTTACAGGCTCCATCTCTTCTTTGGAAAAAGTAATTATCATGTCTTTGTATAGAATCATGAATACGAAGAAACAAATGACGGCTCATCCGAAATCTTCGTCGGAACATCATCTCAGAAAACAAAGGATTCTCTGAAAAATAATCGTTGAAGAGATTACGAGATGCTTTTTCCCGATCACAGTTGATAACTATATGACCAGGAATAGAACCACCATGAGATCTCTCGTTAAGTAGTTGTTGAGTGATGAGAAAATTGTTGTTTGTAGTAATTTGACATACAACTTGCTTTTCTATATCATCATAATTATCATCATCTGAAGATGATGATGAAGAAGAAAAAGATGGTATATGAGATGAACTACCGTAGTTATAATTCATCTTAAGAGAAAAAGAAGATGATGGTGAGATAATTTTAAAAACATGATATCCATTTTATAGAAAAAACTCATTCAATCTAAACCGTTTATTTTGTTCGGCCAAGATCTAACCGTTGCATTGATTAGTCTCTTCATGTTTTTTATCATTTATTATCTTCCAAGAAAAGCGCATTCAATCTAAACCGTTTATTTTGTTCGGCCAAGATTTAACCGTTGCATTGATTAGTCACTTCATGTTTTTTTTAATCATTTATTATCTTCTAAGAAAAGCGCATTCAATCTAAACCGTTTATTTTGTTCGGCCAAGATCTAACCGTTGCATTGATTAGTCACTTCATGTTTTTTATCATTTATTATCTTCTAAGAAAAGTGCATTCAATTTAAACCATTTATTTTGGACAAGAGTTGAAGCTGAATATAAAAAATCTGAGATTTTTTGTAATCAACCACGACCAAAAAGATCTTTACAATCTCGAATGACAATAATTTTTTCTGCAGTCTCCAAGCTGAGGGGATGTGTTAACCAAATTGAAAATAAGAATCCTAACGGTGCTTCTGAACAAGACATTGTAAGTCTTCTATATACACACTTAGAGTATTTGTATATGCATTATTTTTATTTTAATGTACTTACTATATTATTTACATTTTTTCTCCTATAAATAATTAATCAGGTAAACCAAGCGAAGATGTTATGAGCACAAGATCCCAAATACTCGAAAGGATTCAAGTTTGATCACGTTTGGCCTATCATTAAAGGTATTGAAAAATTTACCAACAAGAAGACTAATACACCCGCTTCATTCCTAGAAGAAAGTCGTGATGTGCAATCGTCTCCATCGTTTTCATCACCATCTCCGGGTGAGTTCTATTGATCTTAATATGAATACTGAAGAAGCCACTTTTAATTTATCTTCAAGACCAATGGGTTCAAAAAAAGCCAAAAGAAAACAACACACTGATGAACAGTTCAAACAAATGATGGAGCAAAATGAGAAACTTATCAAATCTATTACTAAAAGCTCTTCTGAAAGAAATGAAATTCAAAGACAGAAGATTGAGGTAGAAAAAATTAAACAAGAGCATAAAATAATGTTTGCGGATTTGAGTACTATAACTGATCCAGCATCTCGTGCGTATATTGAAATGGAAAGAAAAAGAATTTTGAAAGAAAAAGCTCAAACGAACCAATACGAAGAACACGGTGAAGGTTCCCAGTACCATGGATCTCAATATCAAGGAGATCAATTGCAACAAGACCACTTTCAAGGAGAACAAGATCAAAGAGAAGGGCAAAAATCACCAAATGATCCAGAAAATTATATCTCGTATTATGATTATCTTAACGGAAGCGGAACTAATTTTCCCGGTTACTAGATTATTATCTAAATTTTTATTATGTTTTTAAAATATATTTTATTGTTTTTAGTTTTTATGTTTGTTTGGTTTTAATTTTGTAATCTTTATGTTTTAATGTTGTAATTTTTATGTTTTAATGTTTTAATAAAAGTTTATTGTGTAATATTGAATTTAGCTTTTAATTTCTGCTCTATTTCAAATTTTCATAATAAATTTTAACTAATATCTTTTTTATTATTAGAGAGTTTAAATTTAATTAAAAAATAATAATAATATTATAGCGTTGCTACAGTGTCACGCCAAAAAAAAATTTTGGCGTGACACTATAGCAACATACACTAAAACTCTATTATAATGTAATATGCAGTTTTGTTGGAGTAGAAAAAATTGTTTTTTCACACTAAAATAGTGGGATAGAGTCTCCTTAGAGATGCCCTAATGAAGATCTCTTGTTTTCTTATGATGTGTGATATTATTATTTTTAATATACTTATTAGAGATGATAGTATTTATAGACATTAATCTTGGTATTTTTGGGCAGGTGTCAGCAGATAAAATTTGGATCGGACTGGCCCACCTGTACTCAAATTCTGATACTATATTAAATTATAAATTTTTAATTTAAAATTAATTGACAATGAATCAATTGACTTATGTCTCTTATATGCTAGTCAAGATCTCTTCCAATATGGGATATCGTTATTCTTAATACTAGTGCATAGTTCTAAGTTCTAAGTTTTGAAACTAGTAAGGTTTCAACCTTTATCAACCAAAAACAATCTATATTAAAATGGCAATAATTTATGTGGCTTCAAATAACACATATGTTGCTCTGAGAGGCTATGTCAATGCTAAGATACCACATTGGCTTCCGATAAAATCTGTAATTTTATTTTGGAGTTGTGGTAACTAATACGAAGAAGCTTAAAAGATGTTCTTTGATTAGTTGTATTATAAATTAAACTAGGTGTATTATAGAAGTGCAAAACTATGTGTATAAGAATATTGTAAGGTGTTTGTTTAACCCTAATAAATTTTCAATTTGATGATAATGTCAGGAATTATATACAAACATAAATGCGAGTGATGATAAAGTGTAATTAAACCAACGAATCTACGAACTTCCAAAGTTTTAATTGATCGTTCAACCAACCATGAACGATTGGGCATAATTACAAGAGATCCTGCTGGTTGTGGAGTTTACAAATCGACCCCATATCTTACCATTAAAGTGTTATAAGAGCCCCCCCCCCCCCCCCCCCAAAAAAAAAAACTCAGTTATAACTGCTGACTAATGTTTTCTCTTATTTACATTTTCTTTGAGATCCAATAGAAAATAGACAGACAACAAAAAAATTAAATTTATTTATTTTTCAACACGAGAAAGTAAATAAGTATATGGAACCAACACTTCTTCTAATACAGCCAAAACACAGCCTCGGGAACCTCTTCTTCTTGCCAACTATAAAAACAGACACAACAAAAAAGATCCATTGATTTTATTAATTTTGTTTGCTTAAAACAAGATTTGTTCTGATGTGATTTTAATACCCAATTCGTCCCTCTCCCCATGGCAATATGTTTGTTGGACCAAAGCCAAAATTGATTCTAGAGAATGTATCTATCTTGTGAAATTTGTAGTGGAAAATGATGAATTTATACTAGAGTATGTATCCGTCTTGGGTAGTTACAGTGAATTAAGAATGTACAGAACGTAAAAAGAGTTTAAGATGTTGTAGATTAATAAAAATCTGATTTTACAATAGATATTTGATGAAACAAAATCTTTCTGAAAAGGTATACATATTAAAAAAATTGTTGTGTGGAAGTGTGGTCTGTCTATATATGCATTTGTCAATTTTCATTACAGTATAGTAATATGTCCTCTTTGTTTCACAAACACTATATTTAAAAGAAATTTCTCACAAATAAAAAAAATCAATTGTATATATATATATATATATCTGTTTTGCTTAATATATCACTAATTAAATGATAATGACTTAAATTTAAAGAGAATTAGCTAGTTTTGGTTAAAGGGTAAATTTGGATTTTGATTTTAAAAGTTACATACTTACATTGATAATGTAAAACAATATTCTTTTTAAAACAAAAATTAACTCTAGAACGAATCTTTGTAAACAAAGAAAATATATATGTACATCATTACCGTTTAAAACTAATTATAAATAGTTCATGTGCAAAATTTTGTTAAATACATGGGTGATGTGTTAATAGAATTTTTATTAAAATTATAGGTCTCAAGTTTTATGTATATATAAACTCTTTGAAAGATTTTTTTTTAAGATAGAGATGTTATTCAGGTGTTCCAATTACCCATACTAAAAAACGACTTTGTATCATTGCAAGATTCCGATAAGAATGTATAGAATAAGATCAACATTGAATCCAACATGCATGAATACCAAGCATATGAAACAAATACGCATTTAATTTAGTGATTAATTGTCGTCTAGTTTTTTTGTCGTTTTGATTGAGACCAAAACTTTGTTCAATATACACAATTCTTTTTACTATTAAATTCACCATGTAAAGAGATTAATATGAAATCCCATGTGGCAAATGTAGAAAAAATGAAAAAAAAATATTATAAGAAAATAATAACCAAACAAATGTACATTGAAATGACTTGAAGCTTGCACATATAAAGACTTAAAAGGACCCTTTGTTCCCATCTCACTCCCACTTCTCCTTTTTATTCATTTCGACTCGGAAAAAAAAACCCAAAAACTCTCAAGAAAAAAAGAGAAAAGAAATGGCGATAATTTGCACAGCAACAACATATCCGGCAGAGAAAGAACACGAACCAAAACAAGATCTTGAAAACGACCAAACTCTTCCACTAATCTTCAACCCTTCTCTTCTTAACCTCCAATCCCAAATCCCAAACCAGTTCATTTGGCCAGACGAAGAGAAACCTTCCATTGACATACCCGAGCTCAACGTCCCTTTCATCGATATTTCAAGCCAAGACTCAACTCTTGAAGCTTCTAGACTCATCGCAGAAGCTTGCAGCAAACACGGCTTCTTCTTCGTCGTCAATCACGGCGTCAGCGAGTCACTCATATCCGAAGCTCACCGTTTCACGGAACGTTTCTTCGACATGCCTCTCGCCGGAAAACAGAGAGCTCAGAGAAAACCCGGTGAGAGCAGTGGCTACGCTAGTAGCTTCACCGGCAGATTCTCCACTAAGCTCCCATGGAAGGAGACTCTCTCTTTCCGGTTTTTCAACGAGAAGAGTGGTTCGAGAACCGTTCAAGATTACTTCTCCGATACGTTAGGACAAGAGTTTGAACAGTTTGGGTACGTGTCTTAAAACAGAACAAGAACCACAAAACAGAGCAAAACCCCATATATGTCATTTATTTTCTCTATTTTCTAGTCTTACTTAAGTAAACCGGTTTTTATACCGAAATCATTTAACCGGAAATAATTTGACCGGTTTTACTAATAATTTATCCGGTTTTGTTTACAGGAAGGTGTATCAAGACTACTGTGAAGCAATGAGTTCTCTATCACTCCAAATCATGGAGCTTCTGGGGCTAAGTTTAGGCGTAAACCGAAAATATTTCAGAGGATTTTTCGAAAAGAATGATTCAATAATGAGGCTTAATCATTACCCTCCATGCCAAACACCAGATCTCACGTTAGGTACCGGACCTCATTGTGATCCAAGCTCTTTGACTATTCTTCACCAAGACCATGTCAATGGTCTACAAGTCTTTGTTGACAATCAATGGCGATCAATTCTCCCAAATCCCAAGGCTTTCGTTGTCAATATTGGTGACACTTTCATGGTAATTAATAACCTTCTAAAAAGTAAACACATTTTGGTTACTCATAAATACAAAAATGGTTGACTAATTTTGTTTTATTAGGCTCTATCAAACGGAATGTTCAAGAGTTGTTTACATAGAGCGGTTGTGAATAGAGAGCGCGAGGAAATCAATGGCGTTTTTCTTGTGTCCCAAGAAAGACAAAGTCGTGAAACCACCAAATGAGATTTTGGAGAAGATGACACCAAGAAGATACCCTGACTTCAATTGGCCTATGTTCCTTGAGTTCACTCAAAAACATTACAGAGCAGATATGAATACTCTCGATTCCTTTTCAAATTGGGTCATTACCAACAACAATCCCATTTAAGAAACCAAATTACTATCTAAATCTTTTGGGATTTTTAGTTACGATGTGTCTTTCGTTCTCATGGTGAATTGGATTACAAAGTTTAAAACGTTTGTATATTGTCCCAAGTGTTAGACCAAGCCTTACCGTGTGGATTATGAATGCTCGTTAAATTGGATACCTTAATAACTACGTGCAAGTAGGCCTGGGCATTCAAATCTTCGATTTTTTTTTTCTTGAATAACGAATTTATTTGAATACAATGGAATGAGAGTTTCAGCAACTAAAACCATGTTCCCAAGTGTTTTGAATTTCAGCAATTATGTTCCCGTCCCGTTTCTGTCCCACGAATGTTCTCTTTCTCATAAACATAAGAACCAAAACCCTAATAATGCTCATTTTCCTTTGAATCTTACCTATTTGGCACCTTATACATGCATATGCATACACCTTTGTATATTGTTTGCGCAATTTACAACTCATAATTGAATTTGAGTTTTCTAAATACTTTTTCTCATTTGTTTATTCGTTTTTAATTCTACCAAAAAATTAAAAAAAAATTCATTTACGTTAAATTTTGTCCGAACATAGAAATCAAACAACAAAAACTAATTGATTAGACATGCATGGATCAAAAAATGTTTATCAATTTTCTTTTTACTTCTACTAAAATTTAAATCTTGAACGAACAAAATAAAAAAAATAATATCAGATATACTACACAAATCTTCCGAACCGTACATTTTTTCCCGACAAATGGCTATTTTAGTATTCACAAAGCACATCGGAATAGAATTGCCATACCCAGCCCATGCCACTATTCACATCTATATATTTTCACGCTGCATTCATAAGGCATAACCCCCTCATGCGTAGGACTTGAGGTCTAGGTTGCCTCTGTATCTCGTTTGGGACTATGGCCCTCGAGTTTGCTTCTTGCCAAACCCTGCATTCAGCCTCTGTATTTTTCACAATATATGGAGGGCTCTCATGTGACACCTTGAAAGAGTTTTTCATTCCAAGCTTTCCGGACGAGTCAAGGAAAAGGATCACCGTTGGCCACTACGTCTCTAGCCTCTGATTGCCTCCAAAATAAATTATGCATATTTGTAAAAACAGTAGAGGTAGAAAATAATATGCTGCACGTGTACTTCAATATGGATTAAAAACTCGTTCCGAATACGATATAGGTACGGGGACATCACGAGAACACTATCGAAATATTCCTACGACATCTCGAGACAACGGAAATGACATCCAATAAAACAGCATGGGTACGGGAATACCATCACAATATTTCGGTAAAAGCTTAGGTAATAATACCTCTGCGTAACCTATTGGGAATCACATGGAGAGGTAGGGTTCTAGAGACACATAGTGACTCTGATTTCTATTTTAATAAAGGGAAGTTTCTTTTATAGAATAAAGGAGGAAGAAGATGAAGAAGGTACAAGATCCGTCTCAACGACTTTGTGTCGTGTAAGTTGATTTTGATAGAGTTAACTTCAAATCTTAATCCGGATTTTGAAAATGACAAACTCGTTGATTAGTTTGTTTTTGTTAAAATATTAACTAAGTGTTTTTAAGTATTAAGACTTATGTGTAATATTTTTATATCTTAAATTATGAGTATTTCTCTTATATCATTATTATTGTATCCATACGGTACATGTTTCTCTAAATTTTAAAATTGCCATTTTTCGTCCCCGTTCCCGTTCCTGTTTTAGTGCAACCTAGGAAAATATGCCAAGAGTTGCAAGGGTGGAAGCTAAGATCCACGTTAAAAGTGTCAGAGGCATTCAAATATAACATGATTTGGTGATTCATCCAGTGCTCCACATCTTGGGCAGTGGTTATCATAGTTCATGCCTCGATGTGTTAGGTTCCTTGTAACCAGCAACTTATTGAAATATTAATTCTCATTAATATTGGTTCCTAAATTAGTCAAAGAAGAGCTATTATATTGTTCTAAGGAGGAGTCACTGCGTTTAATGTTCAGCACATACAACTTTTTCTCTCACTTTCATGCATCAAGTAGCGATTTTCTATGTTTTTCATGCAATACACTTTGTGTATATTATATATATATATATAATGTATTTGTTCAACAAGTAAATAAGAAGAAATATTCTTTTCTCTATTATTTCTAATCTTATTCCGCAAATATTCTAACATGGTATTAGACCAATAATTCGATTCTTTTATTCTCTTTAATCTTCGTTTATATCTCTCATTCTATTTATACTATGGAAAACTCCAACCATATAATAATTCCAGTTGTCCTCAAAGAAAGAAATTATTTATTATGGTCTAGGACCATAAGGACCATGTTTTGTGGCTGCAGACTTTGGAGCCACGTTGAAGTTGGTCAAGCTCCAAAGGAAACCACCAAAAGAGATAGAAAAGAAACCATCATAGAAGGAGAAGAGGAGATGGCTCTTGAGAAGGAAGCCAAGTAGTTTCAAGAAGATCAAATTGTCCTCAGACTTCTCCAAAACTCTCTTGAAACCTCCATTCTTGAAGGTTGCTTCTATTGTGAAAATTCAAAGGAGCTATGAGATACTCTCAAGAATGTGTATGGCAATGTGTCAGACCTCACCCATGTGATTGAGGTTAAGAAGGCCATCAACAACCTAAGTTAAGAAGATATGGAGTTCACCAAGCATTTTTGAAAGTTTAGGTCCTTGTGGGCCGAACTTGAAATGTTAAGTTTGAGTACCTTGGATCCGGTTGTTCTCAATAGAAGACGAGATCAAGACAAGGTTTTTGGTCTCTTGCTCACCTTGAACCCAATATTCAATGATCTCATCAAGCATCTCCTAAGGGGGGGGGGGGACAAGCTTCCAAGCCTTGAAGACATGTGTTCTCAAATCCAAAGGGAACAAGGCTCACTTGGTCTTTTTGGTGAAAGAAGTGAATCCTTCATGGAAAACAAGGGAGTATACAAGCATGAGGAAAAGGAGTTATGGATGTGTAACCATTACAAAAGGAATGGTCATCTCAAGAATAAATGTTGGCTACTTTATCCTCATCTCAAACCGAGGATGTTCAACAAAGACCCGACGGTCAATCTTTCTCATGGAGCCATGGGTAATCAAAGACAAACTGGTTGATCAAAAGAAAAAAGAGAGGTAGCCGGTGATTTTGCAAGAAAGTCGGACTTAGAGGCTCTTATCCGATCTATTGCCTCCTTAAAGGAATCCAATACCATTTTTTTTGCTAGTACACCGAGTAAATCACTTGTCATAGATTCGGAGACTTCTCACCATATGATTAATAACCTGAATCTTATAGACAATATAAAACCGACAACTGATAACCATATCTAGTGGTGATATGGTTCATATAAAGGAGTAGGAGATTTAAAATTATTTGATAAAATCTCTAAAGTATTCTTTATGTCTAGTTTCACTTTTAATATTTTGTCAGCTAAAAAAACAACTTGTGATCTTAATTGCTATACTATATTTGGCCTAATTGTGATCATTTTTAAGATATTGAGACCGAAAAAATACTTGGAGAAGGAAACTTAAAAGGGGATCTATATGTTTTTGAGAACACTTCGCCAAGTTCTTCAAATTCATTATCTTCAAATTCTTGTCTTGCTATTAGTTTTAGTGTTGTGTGTCCTGCTAGATTAGGATATCCTCATTCTCGTTCTCTTAAATTGATGTTGCCTAATATTTTTTTTATCATTCTTGTTGTGAGGCTTGTATTCTTGGTAAACATTGTAGAATTTTTTTTTCCAAAGTCTTCTACTATTTATAAAAATTGCTTTGACTTAGTTCATTCGGATGTTTGGACATCACCATTCATTTCTAGAGACAATAACAAGTATTTTGTAACATTCATAGATGAAAAATCGAAATATATTTGGATTACATTGTTTACATCTAAAGATCGCATGTTTGATGCATTCATTAATTTTCAAAATTATTTGACTAACCAATTTAATGCTAAAATTAAAGTTTTAAAGTCGGAAAATGAAGGAGAATACACAAGTCAAAGATTCAAAGAACATCTAACAAAACACGGCATTATGCACCAAACAAGTTGCCCATCCACACCACAACAAAATGAAGTGGAAAAAAGAAAGAATCGATACCTTATGGAGGTTGCAAAATCGTTGAAATACCATTGCAATGTACCAAGAAGATTTTGGGGTGATGCAGTTATGGCCGTATGCTACCTCATTAGTAGGATTCCAACCAAAGTTCTAAAGGACATGTCACAATTTGAGGTACTTAACAAAACTAAACCATATATTGATCACTTACGGGTATTTGAGTGTGTTTATTTTGTGTTAGTACCAGGTGAACAATGAAACAAGTTGATCATTGTTCACCTGGTACTAACACAAAATAAACAAGTTGGATGCCAAGAGCACTAAGTGTATGTTCTTAGGCTATTCAACAACTCAAAAGGGGTACAAGTGCTATGATCTTGTCAACAGCCGCACATTTGTGTCTCGGGATGTGAAGTTTATTGAAAACCAAGGATATCATGATAATAAAGATTAGAAAGGGATAAAAGATCTATCTCATTCTTTGTCTGATCTAGCCACAAGTTTAAGATTCCTTCTATAACACCTTGGAAATCAAGCACCACAAAGAAAAACGGATGCAGACAAGGAAATGGGGTGTACACCAAACTTTCATTTGGAAAAGGGACGTACACCAGACGAAAAGGGGCGTATACCAAACGTTCTTTTGGAGCAACAAGACTGTGATCAAGATAAAAGTGTTGAATTTAATAGTCAAGAACAAGATCAAGCCGATCCGGAGGATATTATGACTCCCAATGAAGCGGTTAAACCTCGTGAGGAGGTAGAAGAGGATGATGAAGACTCTCCTCCTCTACTTAGACGAAACACAAGGATCCATAATCCTTTCAAATGGGTGAACACACGGTTTTATTACAACAATCAAGTTGTGCCCTATCCCATTAAATCAGTATGTTCGCTTGAACTTTTGTCAGCTAATCATCAAGCTTTTCTTGGAAAGATTGAACTAACCATGATACCTCAAAGCTATGAGGAAGCCAAGGAATGAAAATAATGTTTAGATGCAGTTGGTGATAAAGTTGGAGCTAAGAACCGCAATCACACATGGGATGAAGCGGATCTTCCTCCCGGGAAAGAGCAATTAGCTCCAAATGGGTCTTTACCATCAAATATTTGAGCAATGGAGACATTGAACGATATAAAGCTCGTTTGGTGGCACGATGTTTTACGCAAACCTATGGAAAAGACTACATATATACCTTTGCTCCCGTTGCCAAACTCTACACGGTAAAGGTTGTCCTTTCTTTGGCTACTAATTTGTCTTAGGAGTTATGGCAGATGGATATCAAGAATGCTTTTCTATAAGGTGAGCTTGAAGAAGAAGTATACATGACACCTCCACCCGGTCTTGAAGATTCCATTGCCGCCGAAAAAGTTTTAAAGCTATGGGCTGAAGCAATCACCAAGTTGAGCTCCACACAAAAAGACCGAGGCTTCAAGAAATTGAAAATCGATCACACATTTTTCACACTCTAAAGCTCTCAAGGTATCATTGTGGTTCTCATCTATGGGGATGATCTTATCATCTCCGGTGATTATAAGGAAGATATCAGATTCACCAAAATCCATCTTAAATCTGTTTTTGATATTAAAGACCTTGGAGAACTAAAGTAATTCCTATACATTGAAGTTTTTTGTTCTCCGGAAGGTTTATTTCTTCCGCAAAGGAAGTACACAATTGATCTTTTGGGTGAGACATGTAAACTTGGGGCAAAATTGGCCAAGACTCCACTCATCGATGGCTAAAAGGTCAAGCAAAAGAGGGAGAAACCAAAGAAGAGGAAGAAGACAAACCATATGAAGATCCGGCACAATACCACCAGCTTGTTGGTAAGCTAATCTATCTAACCATCAATAGACTTGACATTTGCTTTGCTGTGAATCAGGTCAGTCAACACAAGTGCATGTGCAATTAAAATTTTTACTTATTCAATTTCAATGAAGGAATAGTCATGTCCATACATGAAAACTCCTACAAAGTATCATTGGAACATGGTGAAGCGGATCCTTAGATATCTCAAAGGGAATCCGAGCCAAGGAATTTGGATGGGAAGAAATGGTAGCACCGAGATAGTGGACTATTGTGATGCAAACTATGCCGAGGATACATTGGATAAACAATCAACAACCGGCTATTGTACCTTCATTGGAGGAAACTTGGTAACTTAGAAGTCAAAGAACCAAAAGGTGGTGTCTTGTTCAAGTGCGGAAGCGGAATACCAAGCAATGAGGAAGTTAACGGATGAGCTTACTTGGCTCAAAGATCTCCTTACAGACTTTGACATTGAGTTTTCCAGCCCTATCACCTTTCATTGAGACAATCAAGCGGTCATTCACATCGCAACCAACTCAGTCTTTAATAAAATAACCAAACATATCAAAGTGGATTGTCACAAGGTTCGAGAAAAGATTGAAGAAGCCATGATTCTACCATGCTACACTCGAAGTGAAGATCAATTAGCGGACTTATTCACCAAGGCTGCAAGTCTTAAAGTTTGCTCCCACATCCATCAAAAACTTGGGCTTGTAGACGTTTTACGACCTTGATTTCATGTCTTCTCTCCGTGGACATCATATTTTTTTCCCTTACCAAGGTTTTGTTCCAATGAGTTTTTTTTGTTAAGGTTTTTAATGATGTAATGATTTACGGGGTTCTAATCTTATCTTTGGATATCTTTACGGTTAAACTTGAGGTGAAGTATTGGAATATTAATTTTCATTAATATTGAGTCCTAATCTTAGTAAAAAGAGCCATTGTCTTGTTGCAAGGAGTAATTGCTTTTCATGCTTAACATGTACAATTTCTTCTCTCCTTCGTACATAAAGTAGTGATTTTCTATGGTATTCATGGAAAACATCTTATATTTATTGTATCTTTATATATATAATATATTTGTTCAACAAATAAATAAATAAAATATTTTTTCTATTTTCTATTTTTTATATTTTTTTTATTTTCTTTAATTTTATTTCGTAAATATTGTAACAAAATTATATGGTAGATAATATGGTGAATCTTATGTCATTATGTCATGCATCACTTTCGAGCGTGTGCCAGCAAAACTTGTGTACTAGGTTCCGTGCATCCTTGGTCCTCAGGCGGGTTAAGGAGGTTTTTCGCCATCCAATATCCTAACTTAACTGTTTATAAGCTTGATTTTGTGTATTCTGTTCCTATATTTCCAGTTATGTTTGAAGAGTTTGACATAAACTATATAACTTAGTATAAATGTACCGAACAAAATGTAACTAGATCTGGTTGAAAAGTCTCATATCTCGACAATTAAATTATGACATACCAACTCGACAACTAAAAATTATGGCATACCAAGACAAAAGAAACTTGTGATGAGCTTATGAATTTCATACACATATGTTGTAATACAATTAAATCTATCTAACTAACGTCAATCAATTTATGGTGCAAACAAAACTTGTACAGTTATAATATGGCAAATTAAATGTATGTAAAAGACATTTAAAGGTTTACCTCACATAAATCTGATAAATAAAAGATTTAAAGAGTTGATAATAAAGACGAATAGAAGTCTGGGAGAAAAGGACAAGAAGAACAGCTCTAATCAAAATCCAAAACACCTTCGCATCACGTGCATCTCTTTTGTTCTCTTTCTCTTAATTATTTGTTTTCGTCTAATTATTTTAGTTTAAGAAAAAACAAACAAACAGATCTCTCTCCACCGAGCTAAATGACAACGTTTGGGATTTTGCATCAATGATGCAGCATCATGGACATATGTCCAACTGTTTTCTGATTCTTCTTCTTCTCGCTAATAAATCTTATTTTAAATATGTTTTCTTTCGAATCTTATGTTTTTTTTCTTCTTTTCCTTCTAATCTATTAGTAATATTATCTATGATTGATGCTATCTGTCTTACTAGTTTGTAGTTACTACAACCCTTTATGCATGAACGGTGGATCTGTAATAATCCTACATCCATTGAAGTCTTTGTAGGAACGTATGTGCGTGACACTTTGTTTCACATTAAAAACGAATTAATACGTTTGGTTAGTATTTGTTAAAGAGGACCTTGAGTTATAAACAATGATTGGTTTTGCATTCTTTTTAGGTGGTATGGAACTCAGAAACGATTGTAAAGAATTTTTTTTAACATCCTAAATAAGTAAATGGAAGTTGTGCTTTAACTTATAAGTTTACTTTAGTAAGAAGAAATTTGAATGAATGCTACTTATTCCTAGCAGTATTAGTTCTTTTTTGGTTTTGCGCACAAGATACTTTCTCTTATAAAAAGACTATTTTATTCTTGGCGTGTGTACACCATTCGCTTGAAAATTTTGCTCATCGTCAATTTTTTGTTGTCAGTTTTTTTTTCAGAAATTTACTCGACACTTTTTCTTTCTATAGTTTACCAAAAAATTAATTATGAATGTTAGTATTTTAAACTTTTGATATACATATTACTATATAAATACATTCTTATATATTTTATTATTTATATTTTATATGAACTAAAGTATTATTTTATATACGTATGTATGTACGTATATCACGTGTAAAAATGATTTTGGAAGTAAAATTTACAATTTAGAAGTATAATAAGTATCAAAAAATAGAAAAAACAAACATTACGTAGAGAAGAGAAAAAAAAACAAATATGTCATGAACATTGTCAAATAGTGTCAATTAGTATTATAATCACAAAACTTCCTAAAAAGTGCCAAATTACATAGATTTCTGTAAAAATATAAATCTGTGTAAAACTCCCCTTTAATAAATTCATAAAGATTAAATATACCATTGATTCGGTTGTACTTCAGATCGTTGGGATATGGATATATCGGTTTTACGGTCCCAGATGGACTACAAAATTTTTTTTGTGGAAATAGCCTAAAATTTTGGTATATGAATATTAGGGGAACTAGTTTAGATTTTTATAAAATTAGTAGAAAGTCAATGTTCTGAAAACTTGATTGGATGCCGATTCTGGATGATTGGTCGAACCGGTCCAACCGATCATACCAAATTTTCAAATAATTATATTTTTAGTTATTCGGCATTATTACTAGATGATTGGTCGGATTGGTCTAACCGATCATACCAAATCTTCTAATATATATATATATATATATATATATATACTTTTAGTTATATATATATGCCTACCTTAAACTCCAACTTCTACAGAAATGTTATAAACTAATTCTAAGCTCGGAAAGCTAAAATAAAAAAAAAACTTATTTTAAATTATATTTTGCTATAAATTTTGTTTCTAATTGTTTCTCATAATAGGAGTCCACTTAACCAATATGCTCCCATTTTAGATAATATTCTAACCAAAACGCATACAAGTATTTTAATATGTCTTGGCCATGAGTGTGAGATGACCAAATGCAGTAAAACATCTATAAATTAATAGTATCGACACTATATTGTTTTGTAATTTATACTAATAGATAAATTTCCCGGGAACTAGTACCATCATCTCCTCATCAAAAGATTGTTGTGGGTCTTATCGGGTTAAGCGGAATATTTAAGATATTTTTTTATCATTTAATATTTTACTTTTAAATTTTAGATAAATATGAGTTAAGACAATTATAATCTAAATTAAATTAATGTTTTAAATGCTATAAACTATCTAGTTATGACTTAAACATTTATCCCATAGAATTTTTTTACAATAAATAAATTAAAAATTATAAATAAACTCACTTATGCAGACGATGTTATGATTACTAATTTCAGTTGTCGCATTTTAACAACTTATAAAACATTTTTTCAATCATACCTTAATTAAAAGTTCATTTCCTGATTGGTGGACCAGTAAAGAGGAAAGCAGTTGACAAATGAGTTTTTAAAAACTAAACTCTAGAGGTCCGGACCAAATAGTCGGCCTGAATATTACACGAACAGAAAATTAAAATAAAAGAGAAAAAAAGAAAAATCAACTCAGGACAAACCAACCTCATTGACTAAATTGGAGAAAATGGACCAAACAACTTATAAAACAATTAAAATAAAAATTCCATGCAATTGAAGAATGAGGTGGTGACTCATAGGCAGCGACAATGAATATTCAGAAGTTGAAATCTTACAAGAAATTTTGGTTACTTTGATGGTAATACGGTAGTACAATACAATAATTTGAAAACATAACACGATAATTATTTGATACAATAAAAAATAGAAACGATATAAAATTTTAATTTAAAAAAACTAAAATTATACACTAGTATTTTATCTTTCATATATATATGGTTATAAATTTATTATACTGATGGGATCATACATTTATATGAGTTTTTTTAAATATGAACTTCTTAAATCATGTTAATTTTTATGTTGGTTTGATTCATGACCAATTTGTTTTGCTATTTTATTTGTTTATTAATTTATCGAATATCAATTTATAAAGTTTTCATGAATGATGAATTAGGTAGTTTTATATAATCTCATGACTATAAAATAAAAGATTGATTTGGATCTATACTGAGGTATTCTCTTGTTAAGACCTTATTTAACTAATCAATTGAAATGTCAAGAGCCACGATAGTTTAATTGTATCTTGAAAGTCCAAAGTGCACTTAGTAAAAACTATCATCAGTCGTTCTCTTTCTCTCTTTCCCCTTTAACCTAGAGATCATCGTTTCTGTTTCTGCCGCCTCTTCGGCATCCTCGTCGATGCCGACAGAGGGCTCTGTTTTTATTTTGTTCTAGTTATCTTACCTTTGCGTTTTCACTCTGCAGTTTTGGTGCTTCACCTGTAGCAGGTTGGTGGTCGGGCTACATTCTGGTGGAGTTGCATCAGCTAGAAGATGGTTGATGAGGGCAGAAAAATAAACATAAACACAATAGAACTAACAAGCGGTTTCAAACTTTCATTAGTTCAAGATTTGGAGAATAATCAAGATGTTGACTTTGCCACCTTTACAAGATATCAAGAAGTCAAGCCAAACAAGAAATTACAAGAATTTTCTTGCGTGCAACTCAAGTCTCCCATGCTTTTCTTTTTTACAGGTTTTACAAGGGCACCAAGACTCCGTTCTATTCATCATCTCCAAGAGTGTTTGAAGGAGCCACGACTTATGCAATGTGGGTGTTTGAATTAATTTTTAAACTCACGAGTTTTTTATGTTGTTTTGTTGGGGTTTTCCTTTTATTTTAAAGTAATTTAAGTTCCAGTGTTTTTAGTTTTTAGTCTAGAAGAGTCTGCAGTTTTTACACTTTTCTTATTTGTATTTTTCGGCCAAGAAGCCACCAGTTGCTGAGCTCTTTATAAAACTCATTCTCAGCTTGTAATTTTAACCTACATCAATAAAGAAACCGAACTTTCTTCTAGCAAGAAAACCCTAGACGCTCTATTTTTCTTTGTGTGTGATTCACTTAGAGTCGAAGCTCTCAGACTTATCAAAGCTTTGTCATCAGCTTTGTGGCGTCATTCGATCCACCCTTGTTCAATCGTCATCTCATCTCGTCGCTCATTCAGGGAGAGTTACCACCAACTGAATTTGCTCCATCTCATTCCACTTCGATCCATCACTTATCAAGCAGAAAATGTGTTACCACCAATTGCTCGACTCCATCACTATTACTCGCTCGCCCAACGTTCCATGCCTATATCAGTGGTGTTACTTTGTAGATCCAGATCTGGTGAGGACAGGGTTTGGTGAACGTCCTCAAGCGGCTCTTCCGCTGACTCTTGCTCTTAACCCCTAATTTTGGATGTTTGCTGCTCAACCAGCTTTGTGGCAAAGGAAGCGTCCGGGAAGGAGATGCAAGGCAGTGTGACAGAGATTTGTGAAGCTAGAACCGCCGGAGATCTCTCTCAAGGATTGCAGCTTGCTCGAGGACATCGGCGGATCTGCAAAGAGCTTTCCGGTGGCGGTCAAAGACGGAAAAAGGTGAGGCGTGGTAGGCTCTCCTCCCACTCACTAAGTTTGGATCGAGGCCGGTTCTTCTCTACTTTCTCCAATTCATGTGCTCAGGTTTCTGGTCCGTCTTTCTTCTCACCACGAAGTCTTGGTAGTCTCATAAAGGTGTGATCTCTTCTCCCACACGGAGTGTATCTCATGGTGGTTCAATCTCGAGTCAGATACGGAGGTGGCGTCTCGGCTTTTGGGCTCTAGTTTGGATCGTAGTTTGAAATATTCTCGCTTTGCTGCCACTCTAGGTTTCTGTCTTCGATCTAAACCGGTTTTTATATCTTTTTCTGCTATGATTCAGTCCAAATCTGGCCAGGTAGAATTGATGGTTTAGTTTCGGTTAGTCAGTTGTATTGGTTACAAGGAAAGAAAATATTAATTTAAAAATATTAGTTTAAAAACCTTTCCAAGACATACGTTTCACTCACGTTCTGCAAAGTAACAACGAAGCTGCACATCTTTTAGATAGACATGGTCCTCCAAACAATGTTTTCTTTTCTAATTGTATTTACCCACCAAGTTGGTTGACAAATACTTTGTATCGTGACTTTATTTGTTCTCGTTAATAAATAAATTATTTGCCGTAAAAAAAACTATCATCAATCATTCAATTAGAATAAAAGATATAGTGATTATAAAAAAAACTAAACATATGCACAAGAGAAGAAGAGATGCTGGCAAGATTCCGAGGAGGCATCGCAGAGCAAGCAAGACTCTGGAACAGAGTCCCAACTTCTAAGACGATCCCTAGTTGTAAGCCAATCTCTCAGAACTATCCATAACTTGGTTTTAAATGGCGAAAGTTGCACCGTATCACCAAATGTCTTTGAATGAGTCTTGAGCCATGGCGCATCGCCTTTCCAACACAAGGCATAACTCATATAAATAAAATAGTAAATGTATTTATCTTTTTTTAACACAATCTATATAACCATGAAAACAATTTGCAAGAGAAGCAAATATAAAATTTTTTGAAACACTAATAAGGATAATAAAAAATGGTACTCATAGTCTCCTAAAATCCTCCTCAATATCATCATCATCTTCATCAATTAACAAAATAGAAGTTGGTAGTGTACGAGATGTTTTGGGATGGGAGCTGCTACCAAAACCTTTTATATTTTCTAATTTACTCGAAGTTGCGGCTGCTCTACTTGCATAACTAGATTCATCATCATCAAACACCAAATCATCATTTGAATGGTCTCCATCCATTTTTAATTATAATTAAATATGTATAATTATTTACATATTTAAGTTATCATTATGTCAGTATTATGTAAACTATATATTTCAAAAAAACACATATTTAATTTTTCTGCCCCACAATCCACACGTCCCTCCCTGCAGTGCGCATTGCTCCGTACAAGGCGCCTTCAAGCGTACATTTTCTAGATTTAGCCATGTCTTTATCTTCTGTGGTGATCTTCCCCTCGCCACGGTGCACCATGCCACGGCACATGCACGTTTTTTTAAACTAAGACCCATTGTATGAATGCATGTTTCAGAATGTTTTAAGGAAACCATACAAGATTGTTTAGAATTTTATCAACAATGGGAGCATATTGGTTAGCTGGACTCTTATGCGTGGATTTTATTTTAATTTGAGTTTTAAATAATATGTTTGTAGATCTTTTTTACTGTTGATTTTCTTTTGCTTTTTTAAGAATTTTTTTATCTACATTTTTGATGATCTCTGTAACCTCTTTCATACATTATTTTACGAAATATTTATTTATTCTTCAATTTTCATACTTTTCATTTGTCTAAATTTTAATATTATAATAATTTTTATTTTTTTCAATTGACCATTTTGAGGTTTGCTTTTTAAATATCTTTCATTGAATCCATCTCCCTTTTCCATGTTTTGTATTTTTTGTATTCATTTTTCTTTTTTACTTATTCTCTCTAATTTTTTATATAATCTCTCGATTGTGTATTGAATATTTTTTCATTGCTTATAATTTTATAGGTTGGAGTTAAATTCTTAACTTATTCAATCTCATAATTTTTTATTTCTTCATTTGCATTAAATTTTAGTTATCTTTTTTTTAATAATGATTAAAGTACTCAGAAAAGAAAATATAATGATCAATTTTAAAATCTTTTATTATACAATTTATATGTTTTACTGTTAAATTGAATTTAAATTGTATTTACTGATAATAATTTTTAAATAGGTAAATTCAAATTTAATGGTTTTTATGTATAATTAAAAGTTTGACATATATTAATATTTATTTATGTTACTTGTTGTTTAAAAAATCATTGTTTATATAATTTTCACATGTAAAAAAATAAAGTTGAGATGGACCAATAAAGGGGGAGGGGACTGATGTGTCATTCCCTTGAGAGTCCCCTTCATCTATTATATATACGATAATTAGAAATAAAATTTATAGCAAAATATAATTTAAAAATAAGTTTTTTTTTTTAGTTTTAAAAGTTAAGAACTTGTGTTTTACGAATAAAAGTGTGTGATTCATGGTTTATGGTTTAGCTTTCCGAGCTCAGAATTAGTTTTAAAGAAAGGTTATGTGTTGTGTTTGTGTGATTGATTAATGAATGACATGCATATATATATAAGAGTTAACATATCTCAACGTCAAATAAATTACCTAAATCTTATGATATTTATCTAAATAATCACTTTAATCCTTATCACAATAGGATTTTAGAATATTTTTTGGTTTGGGATTTCATGAGTTTCACAGATTTCACTTCATAAACGGACACTAACGGTCCACGATATTTGGTTCGCAAGATACATATCTTGCTCTTCTAATATTTCTTCGCACGACAAAAATGATACGCAAAACATAAACTTTGCAATCACAAAACGAAACACGTATATCGTGGACTATATCAAGTACGGACAAAAAAACAAGTCAACTGACTTGTTGGAATCTAAAATCACTTTTCGACTATCTCGGATAAACTTCAAATTGAAAGTGAGGATGAAATGTCAGCTCGTCTTGGTCTTTGTAAAGGGAATAACAACATTTCGTGGGCACAAACGTTGCACCTTCACAAACAATTGTCTTTGATTCTAACTGTTCATAAATTAGAGTAAAATGACCTAAAAACTTAAACTTTCCAAACAATTCATTCGTACTGGTTAAACTATAACCAAACTAACATAGATTTAAAAATCTGAGAAATATATAAAATTTTTGAGAAATTCTTAACTTTAGAATAAATTTTTGAGAAATTCTAAACCAAAATAACTACCCGTGTGCACTCGAAACCTTAATTTCTTTTTTTCTTTTTTCCTTTTCTTTTTCTTTCTCAAACCCAAACTTAAGCAGTTGAAATAAAATAAGAATGCTTGACTTGAACTAAAGCCACGTACCCAAACAAATTTAGAAAACATACTGAATTTAAAGATTAGAACAAAAACCTCACGTTAAATGTTTCACGTCATCTTCATCATCGTCACTTTCGCCGACTTCATCAACACCGGATGAATAGGCTGACTTTCCTTGTTGGACTAATCATGATTCATCAACACCGGATGAATTGGCCTATTTCATCAACACCGGATGTGTTTTTCATGATCACACGAGATTGTAAGAAATAAAATAAGCGGAAGTAAAATATCAATTTATCCCATAGAAATTGTTGGTTCTGATATCATGATAAGTTTAGATAAAGGCTTTGTGCTATGTTTGTGTTATTGATTAATAAATGACATACATTTCTATCTATATATGCACAAGACTTAAACATATCTCAACTAAAAATCGATTTTATCTAAATTTTGTGATATATATATATATATATCTAAATTACTTTAATCTTTATCACAAAAGGATTTTAGAATATTTTTTTTATTTGGGATTCATGAACTTCACGGAGTTCATTTTATAAACGGATTCTAATAATTCACGATATTTGGTGTGCAAGATAACATTTTGTTTTTCTAATAAATTTATATTTATGTATAGAAGTTGGAGTTTAAAGTAATTTTTTTCTATCAAAACAAAAAAAATATATAAACTAAACTACGAAGAAGCGTGTTCTATCTAAATTAGAGTTAAAAAACGGAGCAATGTTTTGATTTATGAAACCCTTTTTTATAGAACAGAAAGAAGTAAAAATATGAAAGTTGAGTTATCTTGTGAATTAATATAGTTAACTATTTCTTGTTGTAATGTTAAATTTATTAAGCAACAAAAAAAAGTCAGAAAACGTTGGAGAACTATTGAAAAGAAGTTAATTCACAGTTAAGCAAAACAAAATATTTACAGTTTTCAAAAGATCTGACACATAAACAATACAAAAGAAATATAAAAGATAATAAAACCAGAGTAGGAAAATATGGGGGAAAGAAAATAAAAGTTAAAATGTGGCGCAGGTGAATTGAGAGAGATGAGAGATGATAGAAAATGGCGGCTGTTTTCTATCATTTTGTTTAGACCGATGTCTGTTTCTCCCGACAAACACTTCTCACTTCTCACCAATCAACGAATATTAGTTCCTCCTTTTTTCTTCATGTAAGAAAACTTTACATATCATGTGTAATTTTATCCCTTTTTTTTTGTAGTGTAATTTTAAAACATTTGTAATTTTATCTCCAACGAAAACATGCGCTATTATCCGCTGCTCACATCTCTCGAAATATTCGAAACGAAACGTTGCTACCGAAGCCAATGAAATTGCTCATTCAAGCTGCTAAAATTATTAAAACGGACAAAAGTTGACTAGACTGATAGTCAAACCGTATATATAACTTCTACATCTATAGGCTTCAACCCTTGTGGTTTTAAAACCACTAGAATAGTTATTAAGAAAAGAAAAAAAAACAAAGACTAATACGACGATGAACTGGCAGATTGAACTTGGAGAAGGTGGTGGAAACAATCGGCTGCGGTTGGTCGGTTCTCTTGATTCGTCTCCAAACACTTCCCCTGAAGTTCTCTCAACATCTTTGGCACATTACTCAATCCACATGTCTTTATCATATAACCCACCCCCCACACATCCACTTTAACCGCATGCAATCCTCTCTCCATCTCCGGTGCGTGTCTCCCACGCTCCTCCTCCTCATTCTCTACCGCTTTGGCTGTAGGGCGGTGCGGGTTAAGCTGCGGGGACTCAACCGCAGCGTCAAACCCGCAAATAAACCATTCTGCGTCCGCAGTTGTTGTTGTGGTTGCCGTGCTTCTCATTACATTATCCCATCCCATGTCACGATGCATGAACGAAAGATCGTGAAGTGCAACGAGCGCTCTCGACACACACATCAGTGACTCGATGAGCTGGTCAACGTTTCGAGGTTTGACTCTGATTCCACGTGGTTTAAAACTCAACGAGAGATCTTTCTCGCTTGCCCTATCCAAATGTTCTGCGTGTGGAACTCTTTGGCCAAGAAAATCGTAAATTCCTTTCACTCCGTTCCATTTTCTCTTGCTCGAGTAATACTTAGTCACGGTGTGAGGCGTCACTTCTGTCACATAATCTACATGAGAGATTCTCTCGAAGTCGTTGTAGCATAAGAGCCTCGTAGTGCACCGATCTACAAGCAAAGGTAAAAGAGAAGCCATACGGTAACAAGGAACCAAAGCCTTAACTCGATCGGATGGTGAAGAGACGTCAAATGAATAAAGATCGGTGCAGGTCACTCGATCTTGCGACGATCGGCTCAAGGCGCAGAAAGTTACGGTGAACCCTATTGCGTAATATCCAAGAATGTATGGAAGATCGTTGTACGACCAAAGAATCTTCTGGACCAATAGAGAAGAAGGATCAGGTACACCTTCTCGTACCTTATCAGTCTCTTCTCCTCTCCATAACGCAAATCCTTTTACGAATCCAGTCACGTTTGGCCACTGATCTTGAACGTTTTCAACGCAAGACGAAGAATCCGGTTTACGTAAAATCACCATCTCACAAAACTTTGAAACCATCCGGTTTACGCAGTCATGCCAAAGTGGGATCAGCGAGTCTTTGCTCGAGATGACGAATCCGTTATTAGGATTTAAGCGGGACATTATTGGGCCGATGATATCATATGTGATTGCTCTAGAATCTAGTAGTTCGGTAGATGAGATGTAGAAGAAGAGCTCTTTACCTTGTGGCAAGTCGTTGTAGACATCTCGCCGGAGAGGAAACCGGAGATTTTCCGGCGGTGGTTCTTGCAGATACCGAGCGAGCTCAAATAAGTTCGGAAGATTTCCCGCTGGCACACGCAATTTACTCAAGCAATGCTCCGATGGGTCTTGGAACTCCAAAGTTGATACTGTTGTATATTAGCATTAGTTCACATGTTAATAATATAAATATCAATAATTTGATGATATAAGATATGAATTTTTTTTTACATTTATAAATTGGTTCTGAGACTTGAAGCTGAGGTTGATCAAAAAAGCCTCCCACATTCACTGAAAGACAATCATATATTATAAGATTAGAGATTTGCATTAATTTTTCCTCTTTAATTTTGTATATTTATCACTAAAGGTTTATTGATCAAATAAGCCTGCTACGTTAACTGAAAAAAAGACAAATATTATAGGATTGCATTGTTTTTCCTATTTAATTTGCATTACTACTTACATATTCTTTACATTTTATCACTTTATAAGATTAGATTCATTAGATAAGATGCATGAATTAAACTCCTCTTTAATTTTTACATATTAATCATTATTAAAATGTTCTTAATATTTCCTCGCTCTATAAGACTGGAGGGGTTCATTGCAATGATCACTAAACGAATGTATATATGTGTTACCTGAAGATGAAGGAGCAGATGACGAAGTTGACTTTTGTCTTCCAAAGACTTTAAGATGCTGACCAGAAATGAATTTATCCAAAGAAAATCCCTTGAGAGGTCCATCTTCGAAGGCTTCCATTGTACAAGCCACCATAGAATCGTCCAAGTATGTGAGCTCGTCTGCATTCAAGAAACTCGAGCCACTAACCCTAATTCTCCCATAATCAACCTCTCCTTCTTCAGCCCACAAGTTAACCGATTCCTCCCAAGTTAACCGTATTTTCCCAACACGGCGAAGATCTTTCAGTGAGGAAGACGAAGAAGAAGAAGGAAACGTCTCGGAAGAGAGATTGTATAGTGGTTTACTAGAGAATAAACCTGATCCTCTAGCAATGTTGTGGGAATACGGATATTGAGGATGATCATCTCCAAGAATGGATAATGCTAATCGTTTCCCTCTTCCTACATAGTGAGTAATTAATATTATTCATACATTAAATTTATAAACAATTATAATCTTTGTAGAAAGTTCAAGTTCTTTCAATACTAATCAATAAGACCAATACACGATCTACCAAGCATAGTCTACAAGACCAAATACCACAGTATGGTATAATGTGACTATTAAATGATAATGTACTTTAGACAAGTCAATGAATAATAAGTAAGAAATATTACCAAAGTGAAAATAAAATCTTACCGATGGAAGTGATAGGGTTATGTTCAATATCATATTCGTCTCTTGAAGTCATCAATGGTGGAGGAAGAGAAGGAGGAAAAAGCGCCTCAACGGATGGAGGCGTTAAGGTAACAGCCGTCGAATCTCCGCCACCGCCGCGGCTTACAGTCGGAGCTCTGACACGTGGACCCATGAAAAAAGCCAATTCTTGGAACACTTCTTCGTCAAAAGACGCGGGAAGTCGATGTTGTTTACGCTCGTAAGGAGAGAGTCTGAAGTAACTCTTACCGTACTTTTCTCTATCTCCGCTTTTTTCCCACTCGTAAACTTTCCTAAACTCACCAAGCATGTTGTCCCATTTTGTACCGGCGATTTTCGAGTCCCGGTTAATACCATGCCGGTTTAGGAACTCGGCTACTTCCCTGTCCTTTTCAGCACGGGTTTTACCTCTTCCCTCACCCGACCCGGATCCGGATCCGGAACCGGCTCCTTGGTTCTGGTACTGGACTCTCCAGGCTCTTGCTAGCCATAGCATCTCGTTTGGTTTCCACACGGGGCTAACGTACTTACCTTTTCTGAATTTATGCTGAAACGACTCCGTTTCAGATTGTTGTTTCTCACTGTTGGTCGCTTCTTGACCCGGTGGTGAAGATCCGGCGGTTTCGGTGGAAGAAGCTGTTACCATGGCACTGGAAGGTGTAGGTAATGAAGAAATTGTGGAGGCGGTTGGTACGGTGGAAGGTGATGGTAAAGCTTTCCATTGAGGAGGAGAGAGACCACCGGATGTGCCGAAACGTGGTCGTTTGGGGATGACCGGAGCTCCGGGAGAAGAGACGGTGGGGACGAAGATCGGAGAAGGGAGGAAAGATTGGTGGTGGTGGTGGTGATGGAGGAGTGATGGTTTTGGTGTTTGGTGATCAAGTGAAGAATCTTTAGGTGAGGAGATTTGGTTCGGTGACGGTTTTGTAGCATCTCCTTTTGTTGTCTCACCCATTTCAAGAAGCACTCAAATTAAAGAGGAAATTAAAAATAGCTCAAAATGAGTTTTTATTATTAAAAGACAAAACAAAAAAATGGGAGAAGGGAACAAGAAGAACCAGAGAGACGATTTTGTTTGATCTTTTGAGACTCAAGCTGGTTAGCTTCTCTGGTTTGGGGTTTATGAAGAGTGAAGACTATTAGGGTTTTTAGCTTTTGCTTTTTGCAGAAAATTGAAAACGAGTACTTATGTTTTAAAAAAAAACTCTTACTATTTCTTAGAAGTAAACAGAATTTTAAGTAGCATATATATTTAAAATTTTAATCCGTTTACGAATATAAACCTATCTAAAGTAGCCATGCCTCTTCAACCAATCACATATGCACCATGTGTAGATGGTTCTATTTTTTGGTGGATAGTCTTCTCAGAGATTATCTCTTTGTTATTCAAAATTTTAAGATACCAAATATGTCATCTAGTGGAGAAGAAATTCAGTCATACTTCAAATAATTCACTGCATCTATGTGATAAATGACAAGAAATTTTAGGAAATACTACCAATTTTTATATAGAGATCACCTCATTCCTTTTTGTTTCGAAACTGCAATGGGCTTGCTTCCGGATAAAAACATTAGACTAGACCGGAATCTGCCCAGTCGTCGATTGTTTGTGTTTAGTGTATATGTTTTCAAATAAATCCAAAACTTTTAGCTATTTTAAAACATTTTTTCGCCTTAAGAAATTTTATTGAATGTATATGCTAGATATTAACTATATCAATAACTCAGTTAGTACCATATATATTGGACCTTTTAAAGACATATGACCGACAATAGATAAGACTGTTATCTAAAAGTTTATGAACATATATATTCAGGTGATCTCAAACATAATCACCTTGCATGTAGAATGTGATAAATATCTAAAGTTGATTAATATAGAATGTGGTCACCTTGTATATAGAAGTTATTTATATATGTTTTTTATGATACCCTTATTTCGATATATATACTATTTAATAGAATTTGAATATTTTATGGCGATTTACAGTCACTAATCAACGAAAGCATATTTGGTAACGAATAAAGAGAGATGCCTGTGGAACCTGGCAATGAATAAAGCGCATCAGTTTGGCTAATATAACTACTCAGTTTTATTAACGTTGATGTCTGATTTTGACAACTAGAAAAGGTAAGAGAGTCCATCATTGTCCTTAAGACTGCAAACGCGGCGTTAGAAGTTATTTCTCTGCTTTTATTATTTGTTTTTCGACATTTTACTATTCATTTTTCGATAATTTCTGTTGCACTATTTTCTGTTTGAGATAGTTAAATTTTGGATATTATTTTTTTTCGTGCAGGGAAAAAGAATATTAAAAAAAGAATAATAAATAGCCGAGGAAAAAGGGACTGGAGTGTGTGTTTGTGCGATAAAAGGGAGAGAGGAATAGATGTGGACACATCGGTTCCATGCTTCTGCTCCATTGACTCTCATGCCAGTTTTGCCTTTTCCGAGCTCTTTAACTTAATTGTTTAATATATTTATTTTCTTTAAATTAATTGTTTAATATATTTATTTTGTTTAAATTAATTGTTTAAGTATTTCTTAGGGAATATAGCGTTACTAACAATACATGGCGCATTCAATACATTTTTTACTAGAAGTAGTTAAAACATGTCTCGTTTCACCTTATATTGTGTTGTCCAGCTCAACCCCACCTACCAAAGCAAGCAAGCTTAGCTTAACTTTGTCAGTTTTCGGATTGTTTTAACTCAGTTTAAATATTTCATAAATTTTTATTTACCAATCTTAATTCAAATCTTTTGAACTCTCTAAGTTAATGCGTAATTTCGTAATTTAACAAATGAAATACCAATAAAGCAAATGTATCATAAATTAAATTGTGGGTTTTAATTTTGTGTCAGTATATATATAGAGCATTATCTAAGATCCAAAATTATTTATGATATTGTGTTGATGTTTTTACTAGAAAGCCAAAGTTACGTGAATCTCAGATTTGTATTAGTTTATAGAATAGCTAGCATCTTCCAAATTTCCTCTATCTATAATGAATGTAGTAAGCTTTTAAGAAATGAAGTAAAATGTAAATTATCTAAACACTATATGTTTACATTAGTTTTAAGGAAAAAAAAATAGAATAATCATTAAAAATAATTTAATTGTTAGATTAAGTTAAAAAATAAGGGTTAGTTGAGTTTTTTATCACAAAAATACTCTTAAAATCTTTTGTTAGGAAAAACCTAATTACAATAGTATCATTAACAATTAATGACATATCAACATTTATTTTTTTTCTGAGAATAATAGCAAAGATTTACGAATTTTCATTGCTGAAAGAAAAATATACAAAATAAATTTGCGACTTTATGTTGTAGCAAATTTGTTTGTATAGCAGATTTAATGTTTTGCCGCATATTTTTCGAATATTTATTTTGTACTGCAGATTTACATGTTTTAATGGTGACAAAGTTTCTACTTTGTCGTACAATTGTTTACCTCCATAAATTTATTTTTCGAATATCGTGAAAGAGACATCAAATTTTTTTCAATTTTCTAACATGATAGAATTTCTTTGGCATATTTAATTTTTTTGTCGTATATTTGTTTGCAGACTTGATTTTTCATCGCAAATTTAAATTTTTAGTCGTGGTAGAGTCTTCTTTCACCTATTAGTGATCATAGATTTGATTATCAAAAATTAATTGGTAGATTAACCTCGTAATTACCACAAACTTTTTTCAAATTATCAAAAATTTATTGTTTTCAGAAAAAAAAAATTAGTTACGACAGATTTTTCAATTCTTTTTACTGTAGACATTTTTCTTAGTAGAATAAATTTTTTAATGTCTGCAAAGTTATTGTGATATATTTATTGCCACTCTGTTACATCAGATTTTCTATTGCATATTTGTTTAATGACATCAAAAAATTTCTGAATTTTTTCTCTAATTAATGACGAAATTAATAGAATTCTTTTTTTTTAAACATAAGTTGAGTGACGAAAATTTTAGGGTTTATTCAGTCTTTTACTTTTTTTCTACAATCATTCATTTAGTATTCCACCCCCAACTTCAAGTTTTTCCTTTTCGAGATAATTTATTTTGTTCTTTCTCTATTTGATTATTATATGTTCTATCTCATACTGTTCGTGATTATTTTCACGAAGTGAGTTGACTGAACGATAATAATATAGAGCATGTCATCTTTGTCTCTAGTAAATGGATGTTTGCAAATGATATATAGATGTTTGTTGTTGAAAGAAAAATGGTTGTCGAATTCTAGAAGCAAATACAATAATCTGATGTCGTAGGGTTTAGGGTGAAGAAGAAAATGTTTTGTGGAAAAATAAAATGTAATATCCTAGAAAGTTATAAAATTAAATCTGGTTTCTTTTTTATTTTGTTTTCATTTAATCTTTTAATTTTTTAATTTTTTTAATTTCTCTATTTTTAAATGAAAATAACACTCCCGTGAATAATATATTCAGTTTGGTTTAATTATATTTTGACAAAAGATTAAGGTTATTCAGCCCATTTTCAGAGATTTACTCTATCAATTATTTTAAAGTTTAATATTACTTTGATATAATAGCACTAATATTTTAATCATACATCCATAAATTTTGAAGTAGAAAATTCTCTGAATTTCTTTTAAGTAGTTCTTCAACATTTTTTTTGAACTTCTTTTGTTTGTTAATAAATTAAACATTATAACAAAAAATAGTTAATTATATTAATTCACAAGATAACCCATAGTTAACTTTCGTGTTCTGTTACCTCACAGTAGAGTAGGTTCACCAAACTAATCAAACTAACTGAATTTAAACATAGAATTTTAACATGCCGTAAAGCGAATTCAACTAAGTCAAAACTTGAGTTATAATTTGAACTTTTATTAATGTGCAAGTAAGCGTATCTGTAATATTATAATTTGTATATAATAATAATGCCTTGAGGGTAAAATAGAGTGGGATGGCTTAAATTTCATAAACCGTTAAAAACACAGAAAGACAAGTGAAAAATGATGGGCACGATCACCAAACCAATAAAACTCATCTCTCTTTGCTATATCTCCAAATTTAAAATTTAAAACCCTAGGCTCTTTCTCTCTTTTCCTATATATACTTTTCTCTCTCTAGGTCGGCTGCTGCTCACCTAATTAACAGACCATACCAGAAACACTCTCTCTCATCAGTTTCTTGTCATGAAATTTTCAATTTGTTATATGCATGAACTTAATTTATTGTTGCCCTAAAAGGGCACATACACATGCTTATGCCTCATCAATGGAGGTAAAATTAGCTTTTCTTGTTTTAACATTTCTAGTAATGATGTGTCTTTGTTTCCACATCTATTTATAGGGAGGCATCACTTTCTTAGTTCTATCTTCTCAAACCTCGATAGCTGATACCATATTAACAATTTTTTAATATGATGTTCTTCATTATTTTGTTTGTTGGGTTTAGATAATTTCGGCTTTAGATCATATCCACATATTGTAAATGGCATTTTTGAAAAGTGGTAAATGGCTTAAAAAAGGAAGAAGACAATCTATATTTGCTGCTTTATGGAAAAATATTTAATCATGAGTATATTATATGCATGCCTTATAATGTGATAACATTAATAGCTAGAGGTTGCTTTGCCTCGCGCTTATAGGCATACGATTTTATTTTTAATCACTATACTTTACAGCCATTTTGGGATTCGGTGCTTTACCCAAAAGCTGTTTATTCTATAAGCCCTTCGACTTTTTCGTAAACCGAAGATCCTCCCCATTCTTTAAGATTTGAGATCCTGATTTTTCCGTGTTGTGAATTCGATCCGCGAACTTGATATCATCAACAAGTACCAAGTAATCAAATGAAAGTGATGATACAACTCTCACATCACTTGATTTATCCAAAAATAAACAAAAAGAAAACTTAAGTCACTTGATTAAAAATAATAAAAGAAAACACAATCAATGAGACATGTGTATCTTCACATACAGTAGTATCTCCCATATTTTGTCAACATATTGTCTTAATTCTCGGATATAATTGTTTATTTATTTGTAGGAAATTAGGTTAAGAGAGTGTTTGTGTATAGTCTCGTTCTTTTCTTCAATGAAATACAAACCAATTTTAGAATTTATTCCTATTTTTAAACGATTATGACATGGTATCAGAATTTCTAGATATATAATTTTGTTGATAGAACGATTACACGTTTGGCTGAAAATTTAGTGATTATGGAAGATTGGTGGACTAAGTAGTCGTTTTTGTTTTCATGGATTCGAAACACTAGTATCGATCCCGACTTGCAGCATGATATCATGCAACTTGAGATAGAAAAAGAGCATTGGCGTGATATTTTGGAACAACTCTCAGTCGTGAATAGCCATGAATCCAATAGAGGGGGATAAATGTATACTTGAAAGCAAGAAACCATGCGTGTCTGCTTACTATGGAAATTTGAAACGTATATGGAACAATCATGGGAGTTATAAGTAAAGTGATGATGTGTGTATTTGTGGGGATTGTACGTCTGGTGGTTGTAGTTGTTTAAAAGTAAAAGAATCTCGCAAATGTGAAGATGAAAAAGTTCATCAAATTTCGTTCAGTTCGGATGAAAGCCGTTTTGTACCATTATTTGTATCTCATATTCAAAAATTTTATTGCAACAAAACATGGCTTAGTAGTACTTAAGCGTTTTCTCCGTCTACTTTAACAAGAACCATAAACCATATTATGGTTAAGATGGTCCAAAAACGTTAAAGTAGCCCATAGTGTATATGACTTTTGATGTAATTCAATTTAGAGTTGGAGATTATCCAATTTAGATTCAATTTAGATTTTCCAACTCTACTCTATTTTGGAGTTGAAAATAGAAATCTCCATTTTCTAAGTGTAAATTGGAAACTGAGGACTCCAAATATGGTTGGCCATTTGGTCTTAATGTAGTTGATTTTTTTGGCATGTAATTAGGAATGTCTAAATGAGCTAGTTTCCTCAGTTCGGTTCAGTTAATCCTGAGTTGGAGTATTTAGTAACTAAGTATTTTACAATTAAGTTCAGTTTTTTTTTTTCTTTTTATAAGTTTACTAATCTTCACTTGCATCCATAAAAATAGTTTTAAGCAACAAATTACTCAGTAAAGTCTATCATTATTACTCAGATGATCTTATAACATTATTAGAAATCACACAATATCCATATATAGTCATAGAATATTGAAACATGCTTTCAATTGCGCAAGTAAGCATTAGCAACACACAAAACAAACATCATCTACAAAACAAATTACTCATCTGTGCTCGCCTATCTCATCCTCTATGGCTCTTCAGCCTTTCGCGAGCTGTAGCATGACATTCTTCATGATGCTCACAAACCTACATAACCAATATTGTAACACAACTCATTACTTCGTGCATGCAATCTATCTTATTTACATATTATAACACGACCCATTACCCCCATGTAAGCATTCTATCTCAATTTATCACATCTCATATTTAACATTACATATCACCTCTATTAACCTACCATTATCACATCTCATCACACATCACGCATCTAGCTACCTAGCGTCGTCACTTACTCTAAAAAAAAATCACACACACAACTAACACACACCAAATATCATCTAATTATAGATCTACATAATATTAATATCAAACCAAGCTAATACTAAGGATCCACAAGTCCCATTCTCACTTTAGTGACAACAGATTAAAATATTAGGGTTTATGCGACTAGTTCTATCTTAGGATTCTCTCTTCTTCATCTTTCTGATGTCTTTTCTCTTTCTCATATATGCGGTGGTGGTGTCGTGACGGTTGACTCCTCGGAAAGTGGCGATGGGCAATGATTTTCTATTTCTCTCACGTGAAACTTTAGGGTTTCTAACATTCTTTTCTTATGAATTTGTACTTATACAGGATGAGAGTTACTTTAGGTTTTTGGAAAAAGACCAAATTACCCCCAACCCTAGTTGTAACTTGGGTCTCACTCATGGATTTTGGGTTTGTGGTGTTAGTATCAGAGTAGATTAAGGTCACTTCAGTCTTTTATACTAACACCCTAAACTCACAGCCCATGAGTGAAGCCCAACTTACAACTAGGTTTAAGGTTAATTTGGTATTTTTGCGAGAAATCCTAAGTGATTCCCACCCTTATATAAGTAAAGAGTAATAAGATATGAATGTTAAAAGCCCTACAACCTCATGTGAAAGAGGGAGATAATCGCTGCCCATCACCACTGCTGTAGAGGAGCCCACCTTTACTATCGCCACCGTGGAGAGGATAAATTTAGAGAACATTAGAGAGAGAGAGAGATCCTTAGGATAGAACCTAATCGCATAATTCCTAAAATTTCAATCCGTTATCGTTAAGGTGAGGACGTGATTTACGGATACTTAGTATTATATATGTTTGAAAATAATATTGTGTAGATCTAAAATAGTTAGATGATATGTTGTGTGTGTTGATTATGTGTGATGATTGCTTGATACTATATAATGATGGTAGGTTGCTAGATGTGATAATGCTACGTTGATAGATATGATACATGATGTTAAGTGTGAGATGTGATTAGTTGAGATAGACTACAAGTACATGGTAATGAGTCATAGTACAATATTGCTTATTTGGTCTATGAGCGTGGAGAATAAAGCCATGATGCAGCTTATGAAAGGTTAACAAGCCATATAGGATGAGATATACGGTCACAAATGGGTAATTTGCTTGTAAGGGTGTTTCTTTTGTGTGATGCTAAGTGGAAATATGTTATTTGATTATTCTATGATCATCGGTATTGTGTGATTCCTAATAGTACTACAAGATCATGTGGGCAAAAATGGTCGCTCTCACTGAATAACTTATTGCTCAACCTTTCTTTTATGGATGCAAGTGAGGAGTAGGAACGGATTAAAGAATGTTCGTGGAGATGCCTTAGTAGGGTTTTAGAATTTAAGTTTAGCTTTCACATAAGACTGATTTTAATTATTAAGCTTTTGATTTGGTTTTCAGTTATGAGATTTTAAGACGCATTTAATGTTATCGTTTAAAAAGTTATAAATAAAGTTTTATGATACATTTATCAAATAAGGTTTTCGTGAGATGTAAGTTATATCGAAAAGCAAGAACGGGGAAAATAGCAATTACTATTAAGATTTGGATTCAATTTGTGTCTAAAGCTTTACTTTTCTTTATTATTTAACACGATCCATTTCTCTTTGATTTTCCTCTTGTGCTCTCTAAGTGTATGCAACAAAAAATCCAACACGGCGAAGTTCTAGATTGTATTGTGAATTTTGGATCAACTATAGAGGGAGAATAGAAGTAAAGTGAGAGAACAAAGAGTTAGAAAACATGCGGATCATTTGAGATGTTTGGGTATGGATAGACCTAGAAATAAAGTTCTAAACTATCAGCAAAGATCTCTCCATGGTGGAGAAATTTAGGAGAATCGATCTCTCCATAAAAAGGAATTTGGAATAACCACTCTCTCCATAAAGAAAGAAAATCTCTACAAAAACATCTCAAGCAAGTAATAAATCATAAAGGAGCGAGATGATGGTAAGGGTCTCTCTCTTAAAGAGGAAATTTGAGATAATGAGCTTTGCAGAACTGAGATTTCGAGATAACAAACCAATGAAACTAGAGCTCACAAGACCAAACTCATCCAAACCTTGAAATTCCAGTGCCTATCTGACAAAGAGAGGTGAAGAACAAGAGACAGAGTTTGACCTGATCAGAGAAGACAATGATGGCGACGAAAGTTGGAAACACTACAGCCAAGCAGCTGGATGTGGTAGTGTATCCTGATTGTGGCAAAAGGGTCTTCAAAGTTTTAGGGCATGCCAAAAAAGGGCTGGACATAAATATTTGGACTTTAAACCAATGAAAATTATTGGACCAGTAAAACCCCAACTTACTAAGGTAGTGGGCCGGGCCCATTTTGAGCTCATAATTTGAAACCGCTTGCTGCAACTTTAACCTAGATTGGTCTGAGAAGAGAAATCGTGATAGCGGGTGACGAAGGCAAAAAGATCTTCAGTCAAAGAGATCAAGAAGGGGAGCAGAGAGGTCACCGGAAACGAACGCCAATAACTCTATTTTATATTGTAAAATAAATAGAATTTGCGCTTGATGAGATATCATATTGTACAACATATATTGCATTTTATACACTATTTTATCGGTCACTACACACATACATCACAAAAAATGTATTTCTAGAACATCCTTTACACCACAAACTGGTACACACACAAACAAAATTAAACTAATAAAACAAATTAAGAAAGTGATTTGATATATAGAAGACGTTATATATAAAATCCCGTTAATATCAACGGCGTTAATTTCCTACTCATGATAAATAATGAGTGACTTGCAATACTTTAACGAACAAAGACTAAACTTTTAAACCTTGAACTTTCGTAAACCATTCAAGAACTTGTTAAAGATGGGAAGAACGGATTCTTGTTTTCATCTTCATCGGAATTATCATATCAGTTATAGGTAAGTAGTAAATTGTTTTTATTTTAAAGACACTTTTTCACCAAGTCAACACCAGAAATGTTCTTGTGTTATATTTTTCTGAACAAATTCTCTTCAAGGGTGTTCCTGGGAACTGTGATGCACTAATGTCGCATAAAGCGGGTGCAATGGAGACTGGTTCTTCGAGTCTATGGGCTATAAATATGCATTGTTCTCAGATTCCGATTCGATTCGATTACATGATTGTACAAGGAATGCCATATCGGAAAAGCTTTATGGCTACTCTGCTGCATAAATAGTTGGACAGAACCCAACTAATCTAATTGTAGATGATCGCGATGTTGCCTTTGCGATGAATGTTGCTCGATGTTGTCTCCGTGGAGAGAGCTGGACCGGCGAGTTTTCTGTCAAGAACAAATCAGGGGAGATATTGCAAGCTGTCACTATGTGTTCCCATTCTATGATGATAATGGTTCTCTTATTGGGATCATTTCTATCGCAAGTAAACACAACGCCATATCAAAACCATATCAGCATAGGCAGAGGTGGTTGTTAACCTTCAGAATCTCCTCCTTACATCTCCCTCTTGTCACTTGCTAGGCAGGAGCACCGAGCCCATTCTCTTTAGATAAAATTGCTTGCAGCCGAGGAGAAATATTACAGGCAAAGATCACATGTGAAATGGCTGAAATTGGGGGACAAGAATACTTCTTACTTCCATAAGATGGCAACTCAAAGATCTTCAAATAACCATATCCATTTCCTACAAGATCAGAATGGTAAAAGATTTGCCTCCGGTCCTAAAATTAAAAATCACGATGCAGACTACTTCCAGTCAATTTTTGGTACAACAAACTTGCCTTTCTCGCCCTCTACAGTGCATGAATTAAAATCTCTATTGCCATTCAGATGCTCAGAAGCTCAAATAGTTGAGCTGAAGAAGCCAGTGCTGAGGAGGAAATTCGTCTAACTCTATTCTCCCTTCCATTGGATAAGTGTCCGGGCCCTGATGGCTATCCATTAGAGTTCTACAAAGCATCATGGGGTATTGTTGGTTCTTATGTGATGGCTGCGGTTCAGGAGTTCTTCAGGAACGGTCGTTTACTAAAAGACTTGAACAATACCCTGATTACTTTCATACCTAAGCACTCGGCAGCTTGTCAGCTAAAAAAATTTCGACCAATTAGCTGTTGCAACTTGGCTTACAAGGTGATCTCAAAGCTCTTAGCTAACAGATTAAAACCCCTTTTGCAGCTTTGTATCTCACCAAACCAGGCAGCCTTCCTCAAAGGTCGAAGTCTAGGTCATAATGTCCTCCTTGCCTCAGAATTAATAAAGGACTATTTATGCCCATCAGGCCAAAAGGGCTTCGTTCTTAAGGTTGACCTGCGCAAAGCATTTGATACAGTATGTTGGGACTTGGTTATTAAGTTGTTGCAAGCTCAAGATTTCCCTCCTATCTTTATATGCTGGATCAAAGAATGTATCTCCTCTCCAAGATTTTCAATTTGCATAAATGGTGAGCTTGCAGGTTTCTTTCCGGGAAAGAAGGGTTTAAGGCAAGGTGACCCGCTATCACCGTATTTTGTTGTCATGGTGATGGAGGTTCTCTCTCGTTTGTTGGACTCCGCAGCAAGGTCTAGCCAGTTTCAAATCCACAAGCTCTGCTCCGAACCACTTTTGACTCATCTCTCATTTGCTGATGACATCCTGATTTTCTCTGATGGTTCTCTGGAGTCTCACAGAGGTATTATAACTACTCTCCCCAAATTCAAGGATATTTCAGGGCTGGACATGAATCCATCTAAGTCTGAACTATTTGTAAAGGGCACTCTGAGGAAGAATCTCAGGTGGTTAGCTTACAATCAGGGATTCCTATGGGCTCTTTTCCAACTCGATACTTGGGTCTGCCCCTTTTACCTGGCAAGCTTAAGATGGCAGTACTGCAGCCTTTCATCGAAAGAATCACCAATAAGCTCCATTCTTGGACTGTGAAGTTTCTATCATATGCAGGAAAGATTCGGCTGATTTCTTCAGTTATTTATGGTATGGTGATTTTTTGGAGTCAGGTATTTGTTCTCCCTAAGGCTTTTTACGCTAAAGTGGACTCTTTATGCTCTTCCTTTCTCTGGAAGAACTCTACTTCTTCAGCAGCTGGTGCTAGGGTCTCTTGGGCAGACATTTGTAGGCCAAAGGAAGATGGTGGTTTGGGTATTCACAAGCTGGAGGACTTTGAGACAGTTTTCAGGCTAAAACAAGTCTGGGATTTATTTGCTAAACAGGGATCATTGTGGTTTGCTTGGTTATACTCAAATATATTTGGCAGGAACTCGTACTGGCAAATGGAGAGCACCAACAGACTTTCCTGGAACATCCGCAAATTGATAGAAATTAAGCCACTTGCCTCGACTTTCATTCGCTGCTCAATTAGGGATGGAAGGCATGCTTCTTTCTGGTTTGATTCCTGGACAGATTTGGGACCTCTCATTGTGTACATGGGTGCAAATGGACCTAGAGACCTACGGATTCCAAAGGAAGCAAAGGTTACTGAAGCTTCCCGAAATGGCAATTGGTTTCTACCTGCAGCAAGATCCGAGAGAGCAACCACCTTACTTCAAAGGGTCACTTCCATCGCTCCTCCACATGAATCAAGAGGCTCTGATGCTTTCTCATGGAGACTTCCTTCTGGCTCATTTTCTGACCACTTCACCTCAAAAGGTACATGGGAACAAATTCGTAACAAGTCTGAACATGTCACCTGGGCAAATGTGGTTTGGTTCAAGGAAGCAGTACCTAGATACTCCTTTATTCACTGGCTGGCCATTCAGGATCGCCTACCAACACGATCTCGACTTCGTTCTTGGGGTATGAATATTTCTTCTACATGTCTTCTCTGTAATAGGGAACCAGAAACGTTGGAGCATTTGTTCTTTGAGTGCAAATTCTCACGAGAAGTATGGCTACGTCTAGCGGGACTGGTTATGCCAAGTCCCCCTCTACACCTCACGGACACTTTCTACCTGGTTAAGCTCTGGACAGCTGTCAACCCATGGAAGAAAAATCACTAAACTCATACTACAGGCCTCGGTATATCTCATTTGGAAGGAACGTAATGCGCGCACCTTTACAGATGTATCATCCACAGCCCCTACTATCATGAAAGCTATCGATCAGGTTCTTCGCAGCAAACTCATCACGTATCCTACCAAAGATTCGCGTTCTCCTTCTCTCCTTCAATACTATTTCGGATGTGTGTCTCAACCCTTATAAATTGTATTTAATTACTGCAAAAAACTATCTCTTTTGGCATTCCATTACAATGTCTCTCTTCTAGAGTTAGGTATGTAATCAACATTTAACCTGTCACCAGGTTCTTGATTTTAATCTTAACATGAAAAACCAAAAAAAACTATATAATTACGGGGGTAATATACTATTATTATTATTGGTGGAGCCATAATCATATATTACGGGGGTAATATATTAAATAATAATATTAAATTATTAAAAATATATATATTGTGAAATAAATTTTAGCATTTTAGATACTATTTTTGGTTTTTAATTTAAAGAAAATATAATTCAGAATAATATCATTATTGTAACAAAGTTCATAACTTTTAGTTGTTCTCTGATTAAATGGATACATAGTTTTAGAAATATTTAACTCCCCATATTAGATATGACTCATATGAGTGTAGTCTCTAGTTATTCATCATTTGTCTTAATTTTATTTTTATTTTATATAAATGATATGAAATATATGTATTTTTGTTTTCCAAGTAGGAATAAAAAGAACAAAAACTAATTTTAAAAATATAGAAGTTATTATTAAAACTTAAAAGATTAAAGTGACAAAGAAATAATTATAAAAGAAACATAGAAAGAGGGTCAAAGGGTCCTTGAACTTGAGACATGGAGGTCAAATTACCAAAATTAAACAAAATTTGCCATGATGTAATATCTAAGTAGGCTTGTAAAACAAATTTTATAAATGTTATGGGGGTTAGTTGACCCCTCCTCGTTGGCTAGCTCTGCTACTGACTCTCATGGTATGTTTAGAGGTGTATAAGATGGTATATTTAGAGGTGTCTGATGTGTTGTTGAAGAAAATATAAAGACTAGTGTATTAAGTTGTTTACAAGAAAATATACAAGATAGTATAGCAGGTTGGTGTACGAGGTTTTATGCATCTAATACATCATCTTGTATTATATTTTTGATGTGGAAGGAGAGTCGGTGTATGAAGCAATTTGGTGTAAAAAGTGATTTGGTGTACAAGATAAATTGGTGTTCGAGATGAATTGGTGTATAAAATGAGTCAGTATGCGAGAAAAATTGTACGAATTATCATTAAAGACATGCTGGTGTACACCATCATTATTTGTCTTGCAGAGAAGATTAAAGAGAAAGAAACAAAATTTTAGAGGAGAAAAATATAATGCACATCAAAGGAGAAGAAAAGAAAGACATGGGGTTTTTTTTTCTTCCGAAAAGCATTAACATGAGTATTAGAGAAAACTCTACTCGAAGGGAACAATGCTGGTCTATTTAACTAATGAGAACATCTCGTTAAAAACCATTAAGGTGGCAAACATTTCCACTTTAATCTTGAAAATTTTTGAACTCCCCCTTTAAACTTCTAAGATGACACTTTTACCAATTTAAATTTTCAAAATGGTATTTCGGTTCTCACCGACATTTTAGATCACATAATAGTTAATTTCGTTGATGAAATATTTAACTCCGTCGCAAATATTACTCATACATGAACTACCAAAATCATGGAAGAAAGTTCTTTGCATATCGAAGATGTAAATTTGGAAACGAGTATGTGTCTTGCCAGTTTTTTATTGGTTTGATGTTGAGAAATGACATAAGTATTCATTGTTTCATCGATGAAATTAACTATTATGTTAAAGGAATGTCACTTTTAAGGTTTAAAGTACCAAAAATGTCACTTTTAAAATTTAAAGTGAGAGTATAAACTTTAAAGGTTTAAAGTGAAAGTGTTTGTCACTATAGATGCTTTTAGAAATTTCTCCCAAAAATTGTAAATAGTACCCACCCTATTTTTATAATAACTTTAAAAAACAACCGAATTTACAAATTAATCCATAAACCTAACATTACAACAAACATAATGCATTGCTAGTCAATTGTATGATAGATCTCGAAAGTTCGCCCAAACAACAATTAATGAATACTTTTGTTTTATTTATATTTTAATTAATATTCAATAAAATTATATTTTATAGATAAACTATTATTTTCAAGTATGCAGTTAGAAAATAACTTGGCATAAATGTATCCAAAAATGGATTATCAATGAGATTAACTTTGTGTCCATATTGCCTTTTTAGTGGGCATAAAAAATCTCTGCAGTACTGGACCTAACAATGCAACACTTAATTGATGATATGGTAGCCTTAAAAAACTCGGGTTTCTATTTTACTGTTTATTAATGTGATTAGAAGAAAAACGGCGATGATTAAATTATTAATAAAAATTTTGAATTAATTTAGTTAGATGTAAAAAATAGAAAATCCATTGTCTATATAATATCAAATCTTCATTAATGACTTGAAAAAATTGAACATTTGAATTTAGGTGTGATTAATTTAGTTTCTATTCTTATGATATTTAGTAAGTTTTATTTTGCGAGCATTTGACAAACTATTCTTATGATAATTTGCAAAAATATATTTTGCAAACTTTGCGAACATTTGATAAATTTTGCGAGCCTTTGAAAAACTTTGCAGATATTTGGTAGGTTTTGCGAGAATTTGACAGATTTTGCGAACATCTGACAGACGTTACAGATATTTAGCAGACTATGAGAGCATCTGCCAGAGTTTGCACAAATTTGGCAGATTTTACAATTATTTTGCAGAGTCTGCTAAGTAAATGATAAACTTTGTGAGAATCTAGCGGACTTCGCGGATATTGGGCAGACTATTCAAATATTTGGCAGATTCTACCAGAATAACTGCCAGACTTTACAAATGTTTGGCACACTCTGTAGAATAGTTGACAGACTCTGCAAATATCTGGCAGACTCTGAAACATTTTACAGACTCTACAAGCATTTATATTTGGTAGACTCTGAAACATTTTACAGACTCTACAAGCATTTAGCAAACTCTGCGAGCATTTGACAGAATCTGCAAGTATTTGGCAAACTCCGCAGCCATTTGACAGACTTTGAGAGCATTTTGGCAGACTCTGCAAATGATATTAGATTCTTAGGTCTATCAATTAACCTATCGTACGTTGAGTACTTTGGGGTTAATACACGAGGAAACAAGAAAACACACTAGAAATGCAAGTCTTCATTTCAGTCTAAGTGAAATCAAGTTGTATTTGGTTTTAAACAAAATTCAAGAGTAAATAAGGTAGGAAAAGCTTAAAAATCGGTTTTAAAATTTCAAATAAAGGAAATGAAACTCTTAGAATAAGGTAGGTGACTTGGGTGACTAATTGCTAACTTGTGGAGGTTAATCTACTTAACAGAACTAATATATTGGCCTTAGATCACTAATCTCAATTAATCCATTTCTATGGCACTAATCTTTTTACTAATCATCTAATAATCAATCTCTCGCTAGCTATTAAAATGATCAATAAACATTAATTAGAAGTGTAAATAACCACTAAGCACCCTAATCAACTATTTAATAGGTAAAGAATATAAATAACTTGATATTTTGGTTCAACCATTTTATCAAACACCTACTGAACGCTAAAATATCTAAGTTCTATACTACAATTTCCAAAACTAATCTAGCATTAATACCACCGATCAAACAAGAATCTAAGCTGTTATAATCCTAAACTCCAGTAATCAACAACCAATCACCCTAAATCTACCATTTTCAAGAGTTCTAAAAAAACTACTCACAATTAACCATAATAACACAAAGCAATAAACTTGATTTTTGAATAATCATGATTAATAGAAGAATAGTTGAGTGATTTAGGAAGAAAAGGAGATTCAATAACTTGAAATAAAGAGATTCATACAAAGAGTTTCTTAGAAAACCCCAAAAGAGGATAAGGAAAAATCTATAAATCAAGCATAAGCTAATAATTTAGGTTAAGAGAGTATTTATATGAGGAGATAAAAGTGTTGAGTCAACTTCTTTTTAATCGGATTTGACCTGGTTTAGGAAATTTGATAGCATAAAAAAGGTCCGTTCCCGACATCATTAAACCGTTCCAACTCCTCGCCATGCTCCATCGGTTGTCATCTCACCGCCGTGTGTGCCCACTGCATTTCACCGGCCAACACTTGCCCATTGCGTCTACCTGCTAAGCTCCATCAGTGTACCAAGACTGCTACGAGTCCTCTCCAGATCTCCAACCAAACTCTTGGATTCTCCACTGGTGACGTGATCCTCATGTTAATGCATAGGAATACTAGTCAATATGCATAGGAATACTAGTCAATATGCAAAATTATTAAAAAAAAGTTTTCTTGATGGATTACTCTCAAAACATAGGAATACTAGTCAGTATGAAAAATTTATCTAAGGAAGAAAACAATTGATGCGTACAAAGGGTTTCCTCTCGTTATTCTACCTCATGTATTAACTTGATCCTAGTTTCTACCATTTTACACATTCTTCTTATTCTCTTTTCAACCCCTCCAAACCAATAGACTCTTTGGTATCTTTAATCCTCAACCTCATGATCAATATCTTTTCTTACTCTCATAGGAAAATTCTTTTCATTCAACAATTGTCTCTTTTCTAATCTATTTTCTTTGCTCTTTTTGCTCCCTACACTTTTTTGTACATTCTTAGGGAAGTTATATATATATATATATATTGCACTTGAAACTTAGAGTTTCTTGACTATTTCTTTATTCCCTAGTGACTCTTTTCATACCATTGATCAAGCTTTCTTTTCACTTTTTTTTTTCTTTTCCAACACCCAAACAAACTATTCAATCTATCTCTAAGTATTTCATTCCCATCCTAATCACTAGTCTTACCATTGCTAGGTAAAACGAGAGATAATCTTTTGTTGTTCCTGATACTCTCAAAATTTTGCAAAATCGTAGCATTATCAACAAAAGACCTCACTCATCAATCAACCAAAGGGTTTGAAATAAATAATTAATGTTAGGGTAGAAAAACCATTCTAAAGATAAGAATGGTCATTCGGGTTAGCACAAGGGTGATAAAATGGATAAGAAAATTCGAATGAGTCTTATAAACAATCATGAGAACGAATTTCGAGCATCTAAGCGAGAGAATTAAGTCTAAAATAGTTCAATAGATTATAGTTGAAATAAATCAAGCAAGCATCAATCAAGAGTCTAACTTTCGAACGAAGAGATGAAAGTGCAAAGATTCAAGTTTTTCAAGATTGATTAAACACTACAAGAACATTATCAAGGGAACCACATTGCAAGCTAAGCATAAATCTTCCCATGGTAAATTTTCCCCTATGCAAAATGCAAATTAAAAAACCTTTATACTTATATACTCAATTTTAATAGCAAAAATGGAACTCCATGCTTCTTTTTATGTGTTTTCAAAATTTCTAATTTATTTTTATTTTTATCAAGAACATAATTATTCACAATGCAATGACTCAAAGAAATAAAACCAAAACAAAACACAACTTTAGCTCTCTCCCTCAAACTTATTTTACACCATCTCGGTGTGAGAATAAATCGAGAGAGAGATTAACAACAAAAAGTACAAGACATAAAGCTAGAAAAAGAAAACCATATACAAAGGAACTTAGGTGTACCTTAATTCGAAGAGATGGACTCGAGTGAGTCCATTGATGTGAGGGAGAGTGGCGGATGAGTTTTACAATTGATAACATCCTTGGAACTTTGTCCCCAATTGGTGAGCTTGATCTTAAACACCTTTTTTCATGAAATCTTTGATGAAGTTTGGTTTTCTCCTTTAAACCCGGTGCTAAAATCACTCTTGTTGAGGTGAATGGTTTAGGAGCACATTTGCTCTTGATCTTGCACTCAATAGTGTCTTCAATGTGTCTCATGAGATGTAAGGTGATAATGGATAATGATTGGTGGCCATATTGCAATGTCTTGTCTTTCTTAACCTTTTTCCTTGTCACTCTTGGTGTTTAACCAATAGAACCCCCCATATTTGGCTCATCAAATAGGGTGTATAGGAAATCACCATCAAGGAACCTCTCATCATATTCCACAAGTTAATTTTTTCCTTCCACAACTTGAGGTTCATCACGTTGATCCTTCCCATCTTTTGAATTTTCTTTGAAGCTCAACGCTTCATGCATAATTGTACCACAAAATACTCTTGTAGAGGATTTAATGGAGTGAAAGACATTGATGACAACGGGAAATCGATGTTAGCCCCCGCAGTGTGGAGGAAAGGTCTTCCTAGAATAAGAGGTACTTTATTGTTTCTCACTATTTCCACTACCATTAAATCCGTTGGGATGAATAATTTCCAACCTTGAAACTGTAGTCTTTGTAGGACCCAAAAACCGGATTTACGAAATGCGAAGATAAATCGTATAAAGAATATACAGAAGACTGATTTAAAGCATAAATCGATTGGAAAAAACCCGTATAAAACCAATTAGAATCGGAGGCGAGACATGATCTCTCTCCTTAACTCAATAAAGCTTCCGTTAGTGAGACGGATCCACAGAGCTTTTCGAGTCCCATGATACAACCGATGTGAGACCATAACGCTACACTCGGTGTGGAATCTATGAATGTAGATAACTAAGATATACGCTAGTCGTATCGTTTTTCCGAACGAATAGAGAAATGTTAGCAAGAGAGTGATGGATCAATGAAAGAGATGGTTGTGTTTTCAATGAGTGAATTCTCCAAATGAGACGAGTCCCTTATATAGGTGAGCTCGGAGTGAGTTTAAACGCATGCACTTAAAGGTAAGATTTTACCGTTACGATTGCATGACATTAACACGCACGTAGAGGGTTACTATTTTGTGACATTAACATGGTGCAATAATTTTTGATTTTTGTTTTAAATAATCAATCAACGTTTTTGATTTCGGATTTAATCTTATATAACTGTTATGATTATGAAAAATAAAAAAATATTAAGAGGATATTTTGACAATTTTAAGACATAAATCTTCATAAAAAATTGTCCCAAAAAGAAATGAGCCACTCGACCACGAGACATTCCCAAAGCCCAAAGCCCAAATCTCGTGCCCGTGCCTGAACCTGGTCTGGCGGCAGTGGTGGTGGTGCGCGTGTGTGGTTCGATTCCATCATCTCTCATATGCACCATAAGTCTTACCCAATTTAAACCCTTGTATCACACTAGTATTTATACTAGAGTGAAAAAGTTTCGCCAAGCAATATGAGATATTTTACAAACTCCCACTTACTCACTTACATTTAAATGGATCTATTTTGACATTTGGCCCAACATCCAATCCATTACACAATTTATTTCTTATTCACATTCTCAAATATTATAAGCCCAAAGACTTATTATAATTTAGACCCAACAATCCCCTACATGAATAGAAATGACTATAAACAGGGATGACTTAAAAGATTCTTTGGATAGAAATAGCTAAAAAAGAAGTCTCCAGAGTATATGCAAAAACTAATTGTGTCTGATGTGGTAGCGTTTTTTAGCTTTGAACCAATCATTGTTAATATATGTCGAGTTTACTCGGCCAAGAGGTGAACATGATGTTTTGAACCACCCTGAGTTTTATGTAAACTTAGACAACATGCATAACCTAGTTAGGTTTCTCGTAGAACTACGTTCTCTTGTTGTGTTCATTGTGACCTTGAACATACCTGGATTCATGAGTAATCTTGGAGAATGTAGCCTTTATCGTTCATTTTCCTAGAAACTGTCCCATTTCACACTAACATAGGTGATTTCCCATAAGCTTTCTCATCTTGTTGAAAGCATTATTTTGTACTTCATAAGAATGAAAGTATGAAATCATTAAAAGCTCAACGCTTAACCTCAGAAAACTAGCACTGTCTAATCATCGTAGGAAACAGGTAGAGACATTCGCCTCACAATGCTTTCAGCATAATCAGTTCAATATAGTTATCCCTTTGAACCTTATTCTTGGGATCTCTAGTCATTGAGGTTTGGTGTCCATCAAACGTCATCTTTAATTCATAGACTGTAAATCCATTCCTTTTGATGATTTTAAACTTGATCTCGAGTCAGACCTTTTGTAAAAAGGATCTGCTAAATTATCAGCGGATTTGATATAATCCAACGTGACCACCACTTGAGATCAAATTTCTAATGCTCTTATGTCGTCTTCGTATATGATGAGACTTGCCATTATACTGAGTATTCAGTGCTCGTAAGATAGCGGATTGACTATCACAATGTAATCGTATTGTTGGCACTGGTTTCTTCCACATAGGGATATCTTCCAAAAAATTTCGAAGCCACTCAGCCTCCTCTGCGGCTTTGTCTAAAGCAATGAACTCAGACTCCATGGTCGATCTGGCCAGCAGAGTTTGTTTGGAAGATTTCCATGACACATCGGCACCACCTATTGTAAAGACATATCCACTCATAGATTTTGAGTTCTTGGAGTCAGATATCCAATTTGCATCACTATATCCTTCCAAAACTGTTGGTTCTTTTCCATAGTGCAACCCATAGCTTTTCTTAAACCGCAAGTAATTCTATATTCTAGTTATAGCTTTCCAGTGTGTGTGTTCTGGATTACTTGTCTAGCGACTTAGTACATTGACGGCGTGCGCTAGATTGGGTCGAGTACAGTATGGTAAGTACATCAGATTTCCAATAACTCGTGCATATTCCACTTGTGATACCGCTTCACATTGATTTTTAGTCAAATGAAGTTGAACGTCAACATGTGTTTTTTCAGTCCCACTTGAGTAGAGTTTGAATCTATCAAGTATCTTGTCAGCATAATGTTCTTGGGATAAAATGATTCCGTCAGAGTGTCTAGTGATTTTAACTCCTAGAATCACATCTGCTAATCCCATATCTTTCATATCAAACTGTCCAGATAACATAGTTTTTTTTTTATTGATGATATCTTTATTACTCTCAATAATAAGTATGTCATCTACATATAAACATAGAATGATATACCGAGTCGTAGTAATTTTAACATATATGCATTTACCACATTCGTTTATGCAAAAACCGTTGGACATCATTACATTGTCAAATTTTTCATGCCATTGTTTCGGAGTTTGTTTAAGTCCATACAACGATTTCAAAAGTCTACAGACTTTTTGTTCTTGTCCAGGTACAACAAACCCTTCAGGTTGTTTTATGTAAATTTCTTCCTCTAAATCTCCATTTAGAAAAGCAGTTTTTACATCCATCTGATGGATTTCTAGATCTCGTAAAGCAGCAATGCTAACTAGCATTCTAATCAAAGTTATTCTCGTTACTGGAGAATATGTGTCAAAGAAATCCAGACCTTCCTTTTGTCGGAATCCTTGCACCCCGAGTCTAGCCTTGTACTTGTCTATCGTACCATCAGTTTTCAATTTTGTTTTGAAAATCCATTTACACCCGAAAGCTTTAAACCCTTCCGGTAAATCAGCCATCTCCCATGTATGGTGTTGCATAATGGAGTCAATTTCACTATTTATGGCTTCCTTCCACGAAGGTGCGTCTGGCTTAGACATAGCCTCGGTGTAAGTTCTTGATTCATTTTCTAATAGAAAAACCATTAGGAAATCATCACCAAAGGTTTTTTTCCTTTCGAGCTCTTTTGCTCCGTCTAGGTTCATCTTTAACTTCTTCCGGCATATTAAATGAAGTGCCAAAAGTTCTTGCCTCATTCCTAGAGGAACTTACATCTCTTTGTTCTCGTGTCTGCTTTAGATATTCTCTATGTTTTAACGGGAAAATATTTTCAAATAATTCTGCATTCCGGGATTCCATCACCGTATTAATGTGAATATCCGAAATATCTGAATTATGAACCAAAAATCGATAAGCACTACTATTGTGCATAACCAATGAAAATACAATCAACGGTCTTTGGTCCAACCGTGACTTGTTTCGGAGGTGGTACAACTACCTTTGCTAAGAACCCCCACACTTTCATGTATTTGTATGAAGGAATAATGTATTTCCATAATTCATATGGAGTTTTTCCCGCCACTTTGTGCGGAATTTTGTTGAGGATATAATTCAAGGTAAGCAAAGATTCCCTCCCCCCCCCCCCCCCACATGTTCTGAGCTATCCCAGATTCCTGCAACATAGCATTCATCATTTCTTTAAGAGTGATATTTTTTCTTTCAGCAACTCCGTTTTATTCAGGTGAATAAGGAGCGGTTGTTTGTGTATGATTTCATTTTCTTTACAAACTGCATCAAAAGCTCCTTCATATTCTCCACCTTGATCATTTCGAACTATTTTAATAGTTTTCTTAAGTTGATTTTCAGCTTCAAGCTTATATTCTTTAAATTTATCCAAATCTTCGTTTTTGCTTTGTAATAAATAAATACAACAATATTTTGTGCAATCATTTATAAATGTCACAAAATATTTCTTTCCTCCTCGAGTTGGTAGATACTTTAAATCACATAAATCTGTGTGTATCAAACCAAGAGGTTCTGTCGTTCTTTCTCGTTTAGGGGATGGTCATTTTGTAATTTTTGCTTTACACAAAACTTGACATTTATCTTTAATCAATTTGCATTTAGGAATTAGACTTAAATTCATCAATTTTCCAAAGATTTATAATTCACATGTTCTAATCGTTCATGTCAAACAGTAAAAAACTCGACCAAATAAGCAACTTGAGCATTTTCATTAACGGAAACAACATCGGTTACATTTTTCTTTGGTATGACCATCATTACATTCATCTTGCCCATTCCAACCTTACCATAACCCTTCCCTAAATACACCCCATTCTTCCTAATCACTAGCTGATCGGATTCAAAGTTAACACCAAATCCGGCCTTGCTCATGAGTGTGCCAGAAATCATATTCTTGCTTATGTTGGGAACATGTTTCACATTGTTGAGAGTGATCTCATGTCCCGAATTCATCTTTAGCACAACCTTGCCACGTCCTAAAATCTTGGATACTTTGGTGCTGGTCATCTTCACCCTTTCGTCTTCCTTACTCTTTTGATAAGTGCTAAACAACTCTTTATCACAACAAATGTGAGTGGTAGCACCGGTGTCATAGAACCACTCCCTTGGATTGGATTAAACCGCATTGACTTCCGGAATATCTTCGGTGATTACCGCACATAGATTTTTCGAGGTCAAGAGAGCTTGATGAGTAGATTTTTTAGCCTTTGCTATGACAAGCTTGAGCCTTGTGGCCTATCTTACCACAATATTTAGACGTCCTGGTGAACTTCTTTTCAGCCCATTGTGCTTCTTGAAGTTCATGGATCCCAAACATTCTTATGCCCGACCTTACCTTTGCCTTTGACCTTAGCCATTTGAGCAAGATAGGCTTGGTAAGAATCTTACTCCTCACGATTGGTGAGCCCGATTGTTTGCCGATTTCTAGCTTCAATTTTAAGCCTAGTGATCAAGTCTTGAAGAGACATCGCATTTCGCTTGTGTTTGAGATAATTTTTGTATTCCACCCAACTTGGAGGAAACTTCTCAATAAAGCAATTGACCGTAAATTGCTTCTCATTGTTGTATAAAGCATACAACGAATCAATGAGGCGACTTAAGATCCAACCCCAACACAAGAAGTCTGAATGCGTCCAAGCATCAATGCTCACAATGGTGTGGACATCTTCGGCTCCAGGAAGAGCAACAGGCTTGTCCTCTTTGAGGAACTTGTCCAACTTGAGGGTGGTCAAATAGAACAACATCTTTTGTTGCCAAGTTTTGAACCCATTCCAATCAAATTTTTCCAGCAATAGGCCAGCAATAGGCCAGCACTCACAACGGTTGTTTGAACAACTTCATTTTCCTTGTTGATTGCAACATGCTCAGTCTCGGTCGACATCTGTTGACAATCCATGGAAAAAATAGAGTGAGATACTTGAATCGTTGAATAAATAAAATTTATTTATGAATCAGCTAATTTTTTTTTTAACGTTTTTAAATTATAAACACTATTAGTTAGTGCAATAATTTAGAACGACTTTATAAAATGTTTCGAAAATATTGCAAATTTATTTGCACCGACCTCGTTTCTTATCACAAACGTTTCTCAAAATCGCTAACAAACATTCGTCAAAATCGTTTTAGATGTGTTATATCGTTTTTGTAAACTCCCTTACGAAAGCGTTTACTTAAACGTTTGCAATCTTGTTTCCAAAGAAACCACGTTTCTAGATAAGAACTCGAAATTTTTTTTTTAACCGAGTAAAATCGTTTTATAATTTCGCAAATCTCATTCCGTTAGTTAGACGGATCCACAGAGCTTTTCGAGTCCCACGATACAACCGATGTGAGACCACAACGCTACACTCAGTGTGGAATCTATGCACGTAGATAACTACGATATACTCTAGACATACTGTTTTTCCAAACGAATGGAAAAACGTTAGCAAGAGAGTGATGGATCAATGAGAGAGATGCTTGTGTTTTCAATGAGTGAATTCTCCAAATGAGACGATTCCCTTATATAGGCAAGCTCGAAGTGAGTTTAAACGCATGCACTTAAAGGTAAGATTCTACTGTTACGATTGCATGGCATTAACATGTAGAGAGTTACGATTTTGTGACATTAACATGGTGCAATAAGTTTTGATTTTTGTTTTAAATAATCAATCAACGGTTTTGATCTCGGATTTAATCTCATGTAACCGTTAGGATTATGAAAAATCAAAAAATATTAAGAGGATATTTAGACAATTTTAAGACATAAATTTTCATAAAAAGTTTCCCAAAAATAAATGGGCCACTCGACCACGAGACATTCCCAAAGCCCAAATCCCACGCCCATGCCCGTGCCTGAGCATGGCCTAGCGGCGGTGGTGGTGAGCTTGTGTGGTTTGATTCCATCCTCTCTCATATGTAGCATAATTCTTAGCTAATTTGAACACTTGTATCACCTTCTAGTATTTATACTATAATGAAAAAGTTTGGCCAAGCAATGTGGGATATTTTACAAACTTTCACTTACTCACTTACATTTAAATGGATCTATTTTGACACTTAGCCCAAAATCCAATCCATTATTTCTTATTCATATTCTCAAATATTATAAGCCCAAAGACTTATTATAATTTACACCCAACAGTCTTCAATAAAATCAGGTGATATCTTCGAAGAAGCATCCACATACATAATCGAAGAAGTGTGAGGCTTCATGTGTTTATCCATAATATCTTCACCATCTCAAAGGGTATAACATTCAAACTCGGAATAGAATCACACAAAGCATCATCGAGTTTCAAATCACCATGAGAACACGATATGATGAACTTCTCCGGATCTCAAATCTTGTGGAGTGACTTGGGTTCAAGTGGTGTTGCGCTTTTTGTTTCATGTAACCTCATTACTTCCTCCACATTTCTTTCGGTTATCATCGATAGGTTTAATAAACTTCTTGTGGATGGAAACTTGGTAAAAATTATCTATAAATGGAATGGTACGTAAATCTCATTCATATCTGCCTTAAACTTTGAAAGCACCTTCTTTTTCGCTTTGTTATAAAATCTCTTGGGAAATGGAAGTGGGAGCACATAAGAAGGAAGCTCAAATCTTGTTGAACCTTTATTTGCAGTCCTCATGGAACCTTTGTCTTATTCTTTAGTGCTCAACTCTACTTTAGCTTCAATCTCACTAACCAAACTTTCATAATCCAAACCGTAGAGAAGTTTGTAAACTTCCTCTACATCCTTTTCGTGCTCATCAATCCTACCACCCCCTCTTGATATTGTATAGCTCTCATTCTCAGCCACATCCAAATCACTTGTGAAGTGAGCATTACAAAATTCTTTGTGATTAGTCCATGGGTTGTTTAGAGGTTGAAGACACTTTAGCTACTCGGTTGTCAAGGCTCTTCACATGAGAATCCAAGATCTCAAATTTTGCATGCAAGTCATTATATAATCCATCCATTCTTGATTTCATTCCACACATTTGCTTGTTAATCTCAAAGGTTCCCTTTGTTTGACCCTCAAGTAGTTATTTAAGAAGAATTGTGTTTAGGTCTTCTTTAGAGGGTTGGTTTGGTGGTAGTATTTGGGTTTGATAGGTTTTTTTTGGGAAGAAGGGTTGAATAGGGTTGTTGAATTGATGTTTGGGTTGGTAGTTCCCTTGATGGAAGATTTCTCCTTTAGGCTTTTGAGGGTAGTTTGGCCTTGGGATTCTCAACATTGGAGTTTTGGTATGAGAGGTTAGGGTGATTGCGGTAATTTGGGTTGAAACCTTCCGCTAATGAAGTTCACTTCTTTTTGCACCTCTTTAAAAGCCTTACTACCAATCTCTTGATAGCATTGTTTTCCATCAAAATCTCCCACATAATTCACTTGCTTTTGAGTGACTTGCATCAATCTGTCAAATTTCTCACTCAAATCCTTAATCTCCCATCGAGTTTGGTCCTCATGACCTCCATTATCCTTTATAGAACTATCATATTCTTCACCATAATTCTCATCACTCATGGAAAAATTCTAAACAAGATCATGCCTTGATACGCTTGTTGATCCAAGAATTAACTGTTACTCGTGGTGCCTAGGAACATCCTTATCTTTGATAACACACCACAGTATAGAGTTGAAAGTAATGACTCTTTTGAGAAAATGTGGTGAGGACATTGTGATGTGTAGCCCTTGAACCCTTCTCATGCTTCACCAAAGCTCTCGTTCCCTTTTTGGAAAAATCCAGAAATCTCATTTTCAAGGGGAGTTGTTCGCGAAGTAGAGAAGAACATCCCCAAGAAGACTCTCTTGCATTCATCCCAAGATGTGATAAAGTTGTGAGGCAAAAAATTTCCCATTGGTGTGCCTTACCACCAAGAGAGAATGGGAAAAACCTTAGCTTAAAAGCGTCCTAGGAGATAACATTGATCTTTACGGTTCCACAAAAACGATCAAATTGATCCAAGTGATCTTGAGGATCTTCCATTGGCAACCCATGAAAATTTGAACCTTGGAACATGTTGATGAGGCTAGCCTTGCTCTTAAAATTATTATTCTCCACCGGTGATAAACGAATACCATCTCGGTTTCCATGAATGTTGGGCTCATCAAAAGCACCAATTGGCCTAAGCTATGGCGCCTTAAACCCCAGCAGATTCAACTTTTTTTATCCATTGCTAAGCGCCTCAACTATTCCTCACGCTCTCTAGCTCTTCGCTTTCTCGCTTCCCTTCTATTTTTTTTTCTCTCTCTCTCTCTCAAGTTGACTCAAATCCTCAACAAAATCACTAAAGAGACCAATCCTAATGGCTATTGCTTTATTTTCCCGGCAACGACGCCAAATCGATATTATATTTTTAGTTATATCAATTAACCTATCGTAAGTTATCCACAAGAAAAAAAACGCATTAGGAATGCAAGTCTTCATTTCAATCTAAGTGAAATCAAGTTGTTTTTGGTTTTTAAACAAAATTCAAAAGTAAATAAGGCGGAAAAAGCTTAAAATTGGTTTTGAAAATTCAAATAAAGGAAATCGAACTCTCAAAATAAGGTAGGTGACTAGGGTGAGTAATTGGTAGCTTGTGGGGCTTAATCTACTTAACAGACTAATATTTTCGCTTTAGATCACCAATCTCAATTAATCCACTTCTATGACACTAATCTCTTTACTAATAATCCAATAATCAGTAATTCTCGTTAGCTACCAAATGATCAGTGCGCATTAATTAGAAGTGTAAATAACCACTAAACACCCTAATCAAATATTTCCATATGCAGAAAATGTAAATCACTTGATATTTTGTTTCAACCATTTTATCAAACACTTTCTGGACGCTAAAATATCTAAGTCCTAAACTACAATTTTCAAAACTAATCTAGCATTAATACCACCGATCAAACAAGAATCTATGTTGTTATAATCCTAAACTCCACTAATCAACAATCAATCACCCTAAATCTACTATTTTCAAGAGTTCTAAAAAGACTACTCATAATTAACTATAATAACACAACACAATAAACTTGATCTTTGCAAAATAATGATTAATAGAAGAATAGTTGAATGATTTAGGAAGAAAAAGAGATTTTATAACATGAAATAGAGGCTCATACAAAGAGTTTCTTAGAAAAACCTAAAAGATGCTAAGGAAAAATCTCTAAATTAAGCATAAGCTGATAATTTAGGTTAAGAGAGTATTTATCTGAGGAGATAAAAGAGTTGGGTCAACTTCTTTTAAACCGGATTTGACCCGGTTTAGGAAATTTGACTGTTCTCGACGTCATTAAACCGCTGCAACTCATCATCATGCACTTCATCGGCCAACACTTGCCTGCTGCATCTACCCGCTAAGCTCCACCGGTGTGCCAAAACAGCTACGAGTCTCCCCAGATCTCCAACCAAACTCTTGGATTCTCCACCGGTGGTGTGATCCCGCTGAAGTAGCCCGCTGAGCTGTGCTGATGTCACCATCCTGCCGTACACAACCGCTACACACTAACGGGGTCGCTACACCGTTACGCCATCTCGCTACATCTTATGATCTTCATCACATGCCCTCTTTTGATCATTTTTTTTTCCAATTGATCCTTTTTATGGTGCATTTATGCAAACATGCATCTAAAAACCTAAATATGCAATGCAAACACAAGATATTCATTAGAAATACAAACCAAAAGAGGATAAAAAAAACTATGCGAGTTTTTCGGAGTCTGCAAATATCTAGTAAACTTTGCGAATATTTGACAAATCAGCTAATATTTGGCAAACTTTTATAAGGATTTTTAGGTTTTTCAAAAAAAATTTATTCTTGGACCCTTATCAAATATTTTAGGTAGAAAACATGTATTTAAATGCTGTTATAATTATAAATATGAATTAGAAATAATTAATCAAATAAAATGATAATTTTTTATTTTAAAAATGATTTGTTAGTTAGAAAAGACAACTTTGGTATTATGGTAAAATATATTTCCAAACTAGGTCATTTTTGCAATAAAAATTAAAAGAGGCTATTATGGTTATTCTTTTAAATAGTGAGTTATGTTAGACAAATTTTTCTTTTAAAAATCCAATGTTTAATTAAATAAATCAAAAGTTTTACAAGAAATTTACATGAATTTTCAAGTAAAAAAGAAAAAAAAAAGTGATCGCCAGGTACACCAACTATCGACCATCACATGGTTAGACATTCATGCTAATATAATGTGTTCGTAAATACGTCAACAATTAAATTTGTATGGTGATATTCACGAAAAAATATATGATATGTCGTGAATACCATAACCATCGTTTTACCACTGTTCTAGTACATCGGTACAGCGGAATTCGGTATCATCCACCATGACCGATATCCCATAGTCAATTTAAACATCCAAAAACCAACACCGAAATTAACTTAACCATACAAAAACAATAACAATGATTGTGGTGTATGATTATGGTTAAACGGTGCTAGATTCTAGCGTGCGGACATACTAAAACATTAATATAGCGATGGTTATGGTGTACGGTCATGGTCGGACGGTGTCGGATTCTTTCGTGCATACGTACCGGAACAGTGACAAAACAATCATTTAGCGACATATTTTATGTTTAATTATGATTGTTACCATGAAAGTCCAATTATTAGTGTAGATATCGAGACAATTATTTTGGTCTGGATGTGTAACAATGCAGTGAACGATATTTGGTGTAGCTGACTTGCAACTATTCTAAAGATATAATATGGAGGCCGAAAATATAATTAGTATGTGCAACAGTTTAGATAATACATTTTTAATTTCAAAATTTTTCTTTAAACTGGCCAAATAAACAATAGAAAATAAAAAGATTCTTGTTATTTGAAATTGAAATTATGTAATATGTATCAAAATTTAATTTTTTAATCAACACATAATCTAATTATTTAGAATTTTGTTACATGTAGGATTTTAGTGACACCTTGTAATATACCAATATATCAAGATATCGGCTTTTATAAACAGTATATAACTAAATCCTTACTAATTTTTAGTTATAATATTGCCCTGCGCATAGCGCATCTACTTGAGATTATTTGCTTGACTCAAATGTATGTGCATGCGATATTATGTACTAATATATACTGTCGATGTCTTACGAATTTAGGCAGTAAACCTCACAAGATATCCACTAACTTTGAATAGCAGCTGCTCTCCCCTAAACCTGCATCAGCTTGCTCCTATCATATATATCTTCATTGGTAAGTCTCAGGAAGTGTATATGTATATGCTATGTTTCAAAATGTATATCAACCCGTTCATGAAGTATAAAAAGACAGAGAGTATTAATGTAATGACATTTTAATCTTTAATTAGGACTAGAAGAAATTCTTGTTAGTCAAAAGATTCTCGATACTCGTATATAAATTAGCATGAAAGAAATATTAGAATTTCCTAATTCGATCTACCCAACCAGATCATCTTCACTCAAAAGTTCAATCCAAGTAGATAAGAACTAAAAGACACTCTTATATGGATAATAAGTTTCTCTTATGTAGGAACATCTATTTCGAAATTTTATTATATCTTCTAGTTGACAAAAAAAAGATCGGGACGAAAAGATCATTCAATGAACAAATTCTTGGGAAAAAATGTTAGATTATTCATTGCCCGCTCGTCGAAAGTACTAACTCCTCAATCAGCTTCTGCTGCAACCAAGCTAAATCAAAGCAACCAAAGCTATTTACCTGTGGATATATAAACATATAAACGTTCACACAATAGATAAGCCTACATTAAAAACCTTAGAACAAAAACTCTAAAATATGTAAATATGTAACCGTACCTCGACTTGTATAGTGTACATGAACCTCTCGTTGACTCGTGCAGTTAAAGAGCTGATGACTTCAAGTCCTTGCTCGTGAAGAACTTCAAGAACTCTTGAAAGTGGCCAAGCCTCGAGACCTGATGCTGAGCTGCTCACAACCACCTCAAAGCCGCTCACGCACGGTTGCACCATGACACTAGCTGGTTCCGATCTACTTGACCCAGATCCGCATCCGGATCCGGTTTGGCTACTAGGGCCCGAACATATCGGACCAATCTCTCTCTTTAGCTCATCTCTTCTTGCGGCGAGATCATTTATCCTTGTTTGTGTGTCTTTGATGAAACTTACGGCTCCGTTTACATGATCTGACATCGCTCTCTTTCCCTGAGAAAAAAGAGAGCTATATATAGCCTGTTAAAACTAAAACCCTAGAAAACAAAAATCTCCCATCAATGAATTTGAGAATAAGATTTGGAATTCAATGAGTTTATATATATTTGAGTAAAATATACGAACCTTGATGTATTTCAGAGGTAGTTGACTACGAAGAGAGGCAAAAAGAATGGCCATTTCTTGTCTTCTTTGCCGTTCGATATTGCGGTGTAGAAGCTTCTTCTCCTTCTTGGTTTCATCATCTCTTTCATGAGGCATATCGGCGCCGCCATGACTCGTGGTTGATGACGATCTATGTATCTGGTGTCTTGTCTTTTTAGGATTATAACAAGGATCCATGGGTTGAGCTCTAGAAATTGCAGATCTCAGCAAGATTCGTGAGGTTTCTTGTTTTTAATTAACTATTAGGTCTATAGGACACTACCCTTAAATAAGTGGGTCTGTCTTCTTTAATCATATTTCATGGAAGGAAGGAAGAAAAAGATTAAAACAGTAAGACTTACCAAATAATGCAGCCTCGGGAGTCGGAAGTTGTTCTTGTCTTTATTCATAAATGTTGGTTTACTGTTTTAGTTTCACTATTTCTTATACGTGACAGAACTTTATGCTTTGTCAGTATTATGTTTTGTATGTGTATATCCTTTTCAGAACTTTCAGATTTTTCTTACAAAAAGTTTTATGTGGTATAAGAGTGTGACTTATGAGATTTAGACTATCTACGATGGTGTGTTGTAAAAAATTTTACAATAAGTTAAAGAGTTCAATGAACTAGTCGTAATAAAGTGTTTTAAACATATGGCTAATTTTATGTCGTTAAATTACAACACGTTGAAACAAAGAAAATAGGGACCATTTGTGTCATTTGTCACGTTCTCATTAATTAATGGGATTTTTAAGATTTTATCTCTACTAAATTATTTAAACTGAATTATTAAACATAAATTAATATATATTTTTAATTTTTTATATATCAAAATTCGTCATTTTTTATCTTCTATAAATTGACACTTGTTTCATTGGATTTGGACAAAAAAAACACATTTAAGCCTTTATTAAATTTTTTTTACAATTTTAAACATTTTTTTTAAGAAAAATAGATTCCAACAATAATTTTTAATAATTTTTAGTTTAATTTCAATTCATAACTATAAAATTACAAAAACATGAAAAATATAAAATATAAAATAAAAAAAATAGAGTAGGATATTGTATATTTTAAGACAAAACTATTGTAAGTGGGTGTTGTTTAAATGGGTGGTATAATTAAGTGGAAGAGAGAAGATTTGATGTGGAATCTGAAAAAGTGAGAAATAAGGTGTTGTAATTTAAAATCAATCTAGATAGTCTTATAGCTGAAATAATATCGAAATATCGAAAGATGAGCATTGGATGTGATCAATTGATGTCAAGAAAGGGAAAGAATCCAAGAGGTACTAGAATCCAAATGGATTCTAGAGAAGCAATCCACTATTGAAGTGGCAATAGGAATAAATCGACCCCATAAATTACAACGAAAATTGTCGTGCCACTACCAAATGTTGCAACTTATTTACAATATATATATATATATATATATATATATATATATTTGATAATCTGTTTTACAACATATTTACGATAAAAACTTTACAATATAAATAAATCCACTATCTAGTTATAAAATTTAGCTACATAAATATGGGAGCAAATTTTTTATATAAACATTTATATCACATCGGATATTTTTTATACTGCATGATCTATCAATCTATCATGCAATCATGTTTCATCTGCATGTGATTTAAAGATGACAAGTACTAAGTATCATCTTCTTGGTGAGAGTCATTAGACGGTCGATACGTAGGCAAAAACATTTTTAAGTATTTAAATATGACTAATATATAATCCATTTTTGTTTTCAATGAAAACGGTGAAAAATTATTGTAAGTGGTTACACAAATCCCCGCTTCTCGATAGAAAATACATTTAATCAAAACATATGAATTTGTCTCTTGTGATTAGTGGATGAGCAACTAGCTAATCCGTAGAATTCACAATAAAAGCTTTCAAGTAAATAAAGGAGTTGCTTGAATTAGAAAGTTTGTCGTTGAACTATTGTGGTTTGTTGTACTAATTTTGACCTAAAAAAAACTTTATGGTGGCAACAACGCAGCCGTTCTAGAAATAAGAACGTGTAACACACCCAAGTCTATACATGTACATGTACTATCTTATAGTTCCAATAACTTATTTATAATTAAGGTAATGTAACCATATGTATAGAATCCATTAATAGAAATGTTGTCTAGTTTTAACCAAAAAGATTACTAATGAGCGTATATTGCTAATTTGCTATCTTATCAATTAGATTTACAAAAGTATGATTTTTGTTATAGTGTGATGTTCTTATATATATTTGTGTGTGTTAATTAATTTGATTACGCTAGTCTCATGCACGATACTTTTAAATCAACATTTTTTTAAGAGTAAAACTGCCGTCAAGGAAGACAAATTTTAATAATAGAGATGAACTAAGTATGGATAGGATAAGTGAAGTGGAGTGGAACTAGTTAAAAGATAGGACAGCTATTACAATTTTGGGACCAGGTGGAAAAGGAGACAAGAAAGATCGTCATTTTTATAGATGGAAACCAGCTGTTTCCTTTGTCCTAAAATATCCCAGGCAGGCTCATGCTCATGGATCCCACTCTCCAAAATTATCTCGAGCATGATATCACATTTGATTCTATGTAATTTTTCAATAAACCCCCATGTTACGTTTTATTCTTTGTTTTTGGTGTGTAAGCGTTCAAAATAGAAACACTTTAGTAATCTCACAACTTTTAAAAATCAAATTGTATTATAAGATTAACGGTAAAACTGCTGTGAAGGAAGACAAATTTAACATTATATCGAAAGACAGTTTGGTTGAAAATTTTAAATCGAGAGTGTTACTGTTGGATTTCTCGCAGTGTTTTAAATGCGAAAACTTTTACGTGTCAAAGGTAAGAATTGAGAGATAATGCTCACGCAATGTAAATATGAAGTCCACGAACACGGGAAGACGAGCCAAACTCAACGCATTAAAGTCACAAAATTAAAACGGTCAAATCTTTAATTTAATGGTGAAATTAAATCAGCTAAAAGGTTTTGATTCAGGCCTTTAATGATGATGGATGGGACGAAAAAAAAAGGAAGAAGAAAGGATTGTAACAGACGAAGGTCAACTTTTCCTTCTAATTTTCCAAAATTTCCTTTAGTTTTTCTATTCGTTTTCTTTTGTAATTCAGCTCACGTGTCATCAATAAGAACATTGTTTTTTTGTTAAAGATCAATAAGAACATTGTTTTTTTTTTTTGTTAAAGATCAATAAGAACATTGTTATTTAGCTTGAAATTTAGTTCGACTAAGTTTTTTTTATCTATAGAAGAATTGATTCCGATTTCTTCTCACGATTATTAAAATCATTACACCGGATTTTAATATCCACAAATAAGTTTTCCCAAATCGAAATGGGCAAAAAAAAAAAGAAAAGAATCAAACAAAAACATATGACAAATACTTGAATAATAGTTTTGGCTGATAATAGAAATATAGTCGACTTTTTTTCTTTTTTTGATACTTGCTCGGTTCGCGTAATTGATTTTGATGATTCTATCAATTGAGATTTAGGGGACGGGAAAAAGATTTATTAACTTGATTTGATTTCAGTTGGTCTGAACGGGCCACGATATTGAAACACACATAAAAGCCCAGTCAAAATTAATCTTATGATTCAATAAATATGTGTAAATCCATGTAGATTAGGGTTTTTTAGATCATTAGTATAAATATGCATTTTGTAACAATAATGAAATAATTTTGAATGTTGCTAAAATGCAACTTTTCTCTTTTTCCTTTTCATGATATATCAATAAAAGATTTCTAAGTTTGGTGTTATTCAATTAATCTTTCATCTTTTAGTTTCTTTGCATAATAAACCTCTTCATCATCTATCTTGTTTCTTAGTTTATGTTTCTAACTTAATAAGTTCATTTGAACATGAATCTGTCTTGTCTTGAATCTACTTACCTACGACACTATCAACGTTCTTATTCATAATTTTGAAACCTATTAGATTATTCCAAAATATACAATTCGAATAATATCATATAACCATAAAGTACTTACTCAGCTTATGGAAAAAATGATTTGTCAATCTAGAATTAAAACAGCTAATCACATCCAGATGTAATAGAAATGCATACATAAACACAACACAACAACACAAGTACGAATAAACTACGTACTTATATAAGTCGTCTGTTAAGAGAATGCTACTTAACAACCATTTACTTCATTCTGATTAATCTCTCTTCAAATTCTGCCAAGTCAATGAAAGCCATATCGTTGACCTGCAAAACAAAACAAGTTTCCAACATGTATATATCTATATATACACAACTGAAGTAAGAGTAGGATAAGAGTTTACCTCGGCCTGTATGGTGTAAGTCAGCCTATCATCAACAATAGAGGAGATGGAGTTAAGAACACAGAGACCATTTTCACTAAGAACTTGAAGAACACTCGAAAACAGCGGTTGGACACCGCAGCAGCGGCTACTAAACATGATTTCCACACCCACCAAACACTGACGAACCACCACATGATTCTTCCTACTCATCATCTTCATATCCTCCTTAGAATCATCACTACTACTACCCAATAAGCTTCCTCTAGACACTAACATAAGATCATCTCTCCTAGAACTCAGCTCCTCGTTCTTCCTCTGTAGATACTTTATGTAGTTCACTGCCTCGTTGACTTGATCTGACGTTGAGCGCTTACCCTACAAAGAGCAAAAGATCCCACCAAGAAACAAAACAAACCAAGTAAGCTAATAGATCTAATAAGGAATCTTTAATTTACATATATAAGAGAAACACTAGAGTTAAGAAACGGATCAAAGTCAGTGATCCGTTTTTCATTTTCTTACACGGAAGATCATATCAAAGGACAAAGATTGAGTAGATCTAAAGGAGTCACGATGAATCGAAATCAAGATTAGGGTTTTAGGAGTGACCTGGATGAAGTGAAGAGGAAGAAGAGAACGAAGAGAGGCATAAAGAGAAGCCATTTCTTGTCTCCTTTGTCTCTCGGTTTCTCTATGCATCATCTTCTCTATGTCGTTATTATCTGTACTACATGTCAGCTTCGTACATCGTCTTCTTCTCTTCTCCCGACAATCGTCCATCTAAAAGCTGTGGTGGTCTAAATTAATAGTATGTATATTCCCTTATTTTTCTGATGATGATTATGAGACAGCAAGATCTGATCTTATGGGATTTTGTGATTTGGGTTTGATCTTAGTCTTTAGAAGAACAGCTCAGGCCTTTGTTGTAAAGTTGAGAATTATTGCAGTCTTGCAAAATAATTAAAGAAAATACTTTTTATAATATTATTTTAATTGAGAAGAAGATATGTTTGTTAGGATACGCACGCCGTGATGTATGTCTTCTTCATCAGCTATTCTTTTATAACTATGATTAAATAATCAAATAGGATGTTCTCCTCCGTGATTCCATACTTATTAGTTTTTTTTATTGCCATTACCTTCTATAAAATATCAGTGCAACGGTGGTACAGTTGCGTAAAGTAATCAATTTTGCATTGGAAAATGTAATGAATTTGTATTTTTTTTTTCAAAAATACAATTATGAATTAAGTGGTAGTGGATTAGTAGTTTGTACTTGTTGAAAGTTGTCTTATAGGTTTGATTACTCAGTCTTCTAAAACGTGCTAGGCCATTGATGAACATTTAGCGTCTAATCATATATAGGAGTGCCTAAAGAAGATCTAGAAGAATTAAATATTTTTTAAAATTGATAATCTAAAGTTTATCAATTAATTTATTATGTTTGTAGTATTTTAGGTATCGAATCCACAAATAGTAAAGATTACATGCTAAAAATTTGAGATTCAAACTAATATAAAATAAATATTTAAAAAAAAATTTGTTTTAAATAAAAAAATGAAATGTAAAAAGAAAAATAAAAAAAAAGCATTGGACCATGAGTTAATGAATTGAATAAAACAATAATGTAAGAAATTAAATTAAACACAATCCAAGAACATGGAACTCACAAATATGACTAATCCACTAATCATTCCACTAATTATCAATAATCAATAACTCTAGTTAGCTGTCAAATTATCAATGAATATTAATAACATGTCTAATAAGTTCACTAAACACCCTAATCATCAACTTCCGTTCGTTAGGTATGTAAACTGATAAAAGTTTTGGTTCAAATATTTTATCAAACATCTTTCGGGTGTGAAATGCTATATATCTAGAGTTGAGAGATCAAGTTAAAATTAGCATTAAAAACAACCTAAATGAAAGATCTAATAAGAATCAACCTAAATAATCAACATGTAACCATCAATTCATCATAATCTACCATTAACCATGAACCAACTACAAATTTAAGAACTAAACATAAGGAAAAGGAAAGAAATAAATGTAAATAAATAAAGATAGAAATGAAAAATCATTTATTAGAGTGGCATAATATGATGAAGATCAATCCAAAACATTTAAAGAGAGTTTGAATCTAAAACCCAACTGTAGAGAGAAGAAAACTTAGATTTAGAGGTGTTTAGACAAATATTTATATGGAGCCCACAAAAATAGTCGGATCAACAAAAAATTTATGTTTCATTCTTCATTCACGGTAGAGATGATATATGTCAAGTAATTCGACCATAACTCTTGGAATACAAATCCAAATGATTTGATACCACTTACATTGAAAAGCTAACTCAATTTCCTATCTTAACATTGAGTTGGGATTAAACTGGGCACAGAAAGACGTTCTTCTGATGTGATCATTCAGCCGCTTTGGATTCCGAGTGGTTTGGGTGACCGCTACAAGTTCTTTTTCACTTTGTTTTACATCTTTTATTGTTCCTTTCTTCTTTTTTAAGGCTCTAAGATCCTCCAAATCCCATAAGCACCTAGAAAGATTGAAAAACTATGCAAAATACAATATATACAACTTATGACTCTAAAATGTAAGATAATACAAAATGAGATTAAAATGTATATATGCAACTCCTAAATGATTCGAGATGAGATTTAAAGTGATGACAACAAAGGTTATAAATATGTAAAAATCATAGATATCATAAATATGTATACAATTTCACAATTATGTAAATTTGGATAAATGAATAGTATTTAAACATTATTTTCAAATAAATAAAATTCAGTGCATTTATAAAAAAAATTATTAAAAATAAAAAATTACATTAAAATATATAATTATACAATTATTATTAAAAATAAAATTTAGTATAGAATCCGCATAAGCATCCGCGTAGACCGCGTTATCAAATGTTAGGACATTAGTTACAACAACCGATGCAAATATTATGTATAATTGCATCGGTTGTTAACAAAATGATGTAAAATATTTATATTAACACTTTCATAATAATTTATTTAAGTGATGTAAAATTCTTTTACATCATTTATAAGTATTACAAAAATTTTAAATAAATGAAACAAAATAATATATATTTTTGTAGTGTTATGTGTCCGAATTATTTAAAAGCGTATAAATCATAGTATAACATAAAATATTGGCGCATAGTCACGTAGAGACCGCCTAAGCCGCATTTAGAACACTAAGACCAATTATCAGTTTTTCTCAAATTTGGAAATAATTAGCCACTTTCATTTGATAATTCAAAATGATGTTATATTTTAAATTCACTAAAAACTGGTGGTGAGTGAACTATTCTATGAATATATTCATTATGGGGAGATTAGTGGGGGTAAACGTCCAGATCACTTTTTAGTTATTTAAGAAAGCAAAATTATATAGATTTGGTTGGTCAAATAAACAGTATAATTTTACCGGGTCAAATAGAACATTAAGATGTCTGTTTGACAATAAAATTGTGAAAAAATTATTTTTAAGAATTCTCCCTAATTTTTATAAATGGTAATAGTCATCCGGGTTGAAACATAACCACAATCGTTGTAAAGAAAAATTATACTAAAAAGTGCTATTTAAATATATAAAAAATTAGCTAGATTTTTATATCTACCACTATAGTTAAACCAAGTTTTTGTCTAGTCTCTTTCCTAAAATTGGAGACCCAAAAAGTAATGGTTTCATCCTTTTACCCAAAAAGTAAAGGGTAAATCCAGGGCAGACTTTACCCTTTTACGAAGCCCAACAAACCAGTTGTATTGATATTCAAAATACAAACCAAGTAATCATAATTAACAAGAAAGCATAGGCACGACTGCCCAGGTCGGCCCATTACGGCCACTTGAATTTCCTATTAGACCCAATCATGAGGATCTAAGTATTCTTGGAATTTTTTTTAATCATTGGAATTTTTTACTAAAACTTTGATTAATCTCTAGATGTTGGAGACTGGGCATTTGCATTTTGAATCGGATCGGGTAATCTGATCTTACCTTATTTAACTCGAAGTGTTCGAACTGTTTGGATAAAAGTAATAGTAGCTCTGTTCGGGAGCAAGTCGGTAAGAGACCAAAAATTAGCTTTGTTTTTCTATCACTTGTGTCATTACGATTATAATTATTAAAAGAAAACAGAATCGTTGGTGACGCTAAAAAAAGCAAAGACAATTGGAATGGTCGCCGTAATTAACATCAGTCATCCTTGCAACTTACTCTCCACAAACTTGAGCTTTAAGTAATTTATAATTGTAGTTGTTTTTTGGTCGCTTGACGTAGTCGCTGCGGCTCACTACCAAACAGGGCAAATTATCCATTTGAATCAAGTTACTTTATTGCAACATATAAGAGTTCAAATTAGATCTCCAAAATTTTCAAAACTATCTAATATTTTCCAAACTTACTAATATTTAAATGTAGTTACCCGAATTTATTTGTAATTACTGAACTGGAATCCCAAATTGGTTGATTTTTACCCCGATTCAACCCGTTTTTAAAGTTAAATCTCATATAGTAGTTTTCTTTATCCAACCTAAATCTACTATTCTCCAATCTTTTATTTGAAATGAATAAGTACCAATATATAAATTCCGCTGAAATGAATGAGATAATAAAATCAAAGATGATAAATTAACTACATTAATTAATTATAATCAGATATTCGACAATGTGCAAAGTACAAAACAGACTTGAAATTGAGGAACAAAAGCTAAAACAGCGTTGTTAGAATAAATTAAGTGGCTCCAACACTAAACAAACACTAACAAAGGCAATGTTGTAGGAAAAACGCTATAGACCGTCACAATTCACTCACTTAGACAACTATACCACCAAAGAATCACTCTGTCAATGCTGCTTCCTTCGTGTAGCAGGCCGACTTTGAGTTAAATCTCGACAAATAAGGAATTTAGACGTCAAAATTATAATAAAATTTTAGGGACATTAATTTTATAAAAAAATTTAGTAGTGCAATAGTTAATAATTGTGTCATTAGGTTTCAATTCCCTTTAAGATTATTAGTTATTTTTTTTTCTTTTTTATTAAGCCAAATTTGTTTCTTTTATTTTAGACAACCCATAACATTGAGCCAACTCTGTCTATAGGCAACTCCAGTGAGCTCATCACTCCAGTAAGCATCACTAAAACCTCTTTCATCGAAGGCCGTGAAACCGGTGATCTTTGCATACACTGTAAAGCCACCTTAATGCACAAAATCACTTGTTCTTTGTCCAAAGCCTGCAACTTTTCATCCACAAGATCCCCGAGTCTCCCTTTTCTAGCTAGTGTCCGCACCCACGACATAAGATTCGCAATTTGTATGATCTCAGACGCAGGTCCCGTTACTTCCAACGGCCACTTTCCTGAAACAAAGACTAACAACAAAACTCTGTAGTTATACACATCACATTTTTAAGCCACCATTCTAATCTCTTACTACTCTTCTTCTTCTCAACCTTATTAGCTACTACTTCCACCATCTCACCATCCAATCGCTACTCGGTATCTCTTTCTTAACCTCAGAACCATGCGTAATCTTTCCCTTTCTCTCTTCCAACATTACCTTCTTGCTTCCACCACCAATCTTTACTATTTACCACATTATCAACTTCCAAATCACTAACTTCCTCCACCATTTCCGGCAAAACAGATACATCAGTTTCCGGCGATGCAATAGGTGGCTGTGAAGAGAAATAAAAAACAGAGGAAGAGATGTTCAAACCGAACCTTTGATGTTCTAAGAGCAGCTACAAATAGAAAAACATTTAAAAATTATTTAAGCTCTAAAGAGTTATGAATCTAAAGACTAAAACATGAAAACTAAATAGCTTTGTTTGAGCTTTATTGAAAACAGAAAAGTAAAACGGGAAGAGCTTTGATTGTGCTCAGAAGAAGATGTATTTGCTCAATCTCTATTTCATTGATATTAAAAGGTTACTGATTTTGATTACAATGTTTGCTTTATATAGAGAGATACAGTGAGGTAGGAAGAGGATAAGATTGGAGAGCATAAAGATAAGATCTAATGATTCAATCCAGGCTGTAGTTTTTAGCAGCAGCTGTCATTCTGTACCTTCACTGATTTTGTCTTCTCTTGTTGCAGGTTCAGCTGCAGAGAAGATGCCTTTGGTATGGGCTGCGTTTTGTTTGATTTGTTGCAGAGTCTGAAACCTCTTTATGATGTAAAGTCTTTGTTAATGCTATGTCGTTTTTATTTGTTGACTTTGGACTGAACTTTGTTGATTGTAAACTTGACTGCTTCAACTATGCTTCAACCTTCTCTGCTTTAGCTGTGTGATTTCTTCTTTTCATCTTACATAATCCCTAGAGCATCAGAGGCAAAAAACCCGTGTAAGACTCAAAGATGGGAGAAAGAGGCAATTATAAGTTAATCTCAATCTCAGCGAAAGATGAAATTGAGAAGAATCAAGTTTTAAGTTTTAAACATTGAGTCAGGTGGAGAAGAAGAAGAAGAAGAAGAAGGGTAGATTTTTAGTGAGCACATGGTCTTAACGTTTCAAGTTTACAGTCAACAAAGTTTGAGGGGGAATGTAAGATGAAAAGAAGAAATCACACAACTGAAGCAAAAAGATTGAAGCATAGTTGAAGCAGTCAAGTTTACAGTCAACAAAGTTCAGTCCAAAGTCAACAAATCAAAACGACATAGCATTAACAAAGATTCTACATCAGAAAGAAGTTTCAGACTCTGCAACAAATCAAACAAAACGAAGCCCATACCAAAGGCATCTTCTCTGCAGCTGAATCTGCAACAAAAGAAGACAAAATCAGTGAAGGTACAGAATGACAGCTACTGCTAAAAGCTATATTCTGGATTGAATCATCAGATCTTATCCTTATGCTCTCCAATCTTATTCTCTTCCTACCTCACTGTATCTCTCTGTATAAAGCAGGCATTGTAATCAAAATCAGTAACCTTTTAATATCAATGAAATAGAAATTGAGCAAATACATCTTCTTCTTAGCACAATCAAAGTTTTTCCCGTTTTACTTTTCTATTTTCAATAAAGCTCAAACAAAACTATTTAGTTTTCATGTTTTACTCTTTAGATTCATAGCTCCTTAGAGCTTAAATAATGTTTAAATGTTTTCTTTTTACTGCTGCTCTTAGAACATCAAAGGTTCTATTGAACATCTCTTCCTCTGTTTTTTTATTTCTCTTCAGGCTGTACGTCTCCGGAACGAAAGAGGAACTTTATAAACACTTACCGGAGACTGATCAGTAAATCCAAAATTAGATTCATCATAACCAGTTGTATTAGTTATCACACTCTCTACTTCTTCAACTACATATCCACAATCTTCAATTTCTAACTTGACTTCATCATTCTCCGATGTAACTGTAACTTCAACTTGTTCCGATTTCAACCTAGCTAAACCAAAAGGATCGATCTAACAATATATTACTAGGTTTCAAATCGCCATGAATCACAGAAGGATTCAAACTATGAAGATGTTCAATTCCTTTAGCTATATTAATCGCAACTAGAAATCTCCGGTTCCATTCCATAAGCTCAGGTGATTTACGGTGAAGAAGCGCGTCTTGGAGATTTCTATTTTCCATATGCTCGTAAACGAGAATCAAACGACGTCCTTTTCGAGAGAATCCGATAACGGAAACTACATGAGGAGAGTTAAGCTTACCGACGAAGAAGAGTTCGTTTTGAAACTCTCTTTCTCCTTGAAGAGAACCTTAATCCATTACTTTAACGGCTACATTACCACCGGAGGACGGAGGTAATGTTCCACGGAATACAGAGCCAAACCCGCCTTGACCTAGCCGATTTTCCGGTGAGAGAGAAGCGGTGGATTTTCGGAGAGATGAGTATGAGAATTCGTGTAGCGGTGGTTTTTGAGGCGGCGTCGAGGAGGAGTTTACGGCGGCGGGAGATCGGCGTTTGCGGTTGAATTTGCAGAAACAGATTGAGAGAGTTATGAAGAAAGAGAAACCGATGGCTGTGAGTGGCGGGAAGATGAGTGTGGTTTTTTCATGGAGAGAGGACGAGAACGGTGAATTCTCCGGTGCCGGCGACGGGATTGTTCGTGACGGCATATAAAATTTTAATGTTTTTTGTTTTGTTTTCTCTAAAAATGAGCTGTTACGAAATTTATGTGGTCACAGTATTTAACACTTTTTCTTACATTTAATGATTTTTCTCTATAACTAAAGTTTGACAGTTGACACTCTGCAGCTTTTTACGGAGTATAATCTTTTTTATCAACATTAATTTTTATGTTATGTAGTCACATTGAATGTATAATTGGTATGTTATGTAATGAGAACGTAATTTCATATGGGTCCACGACCGGTCCAACAAAAACCGTGGCTCGAATCAAAAAAAATTGTGGTCTTTATTATTTAAAGTTTCAAACAATGTTAGTTTTTAAATTGTATAAAAATTTTCTAAAACACCAACTACTTAATTAAAAACCAAAATTTGAACTTTTAAGATATATTCATTATCATAAAAATATAATTTTATTTATCCTCAAAAATATAAAATAATTATGTGAATCGATTGATAATTTTCTTTTTATCTACTATTTGTTTTTGGTTTTAATGTTACTCTTTTCCTACTATGTAACATTGAAGCTTCATTAAAGCTCTAATTCCCGCTTCTGAATCGAAATCATAATTAAAAAATTTTGGAAGCTCTCGAAAATGTCTTGGAAACGTTTTGGAATCATCGATTCATTGACACCAATATCAAAGTTAGTGTCAAATGAGCTTAAACGACGAACTCAAAGTACACATTTAGTACAAAGATGCCATCAGGCCAACTAATTATCTAAAAATGGGTTGCACAAACAAACATCAACACAATTAGAGAATAAACGTTTTCAAATTAATTCTTATTTTATTTCTCAAATCATTAAATAACCTTTATAGCCCATGTTCAAAACCATTAAACCACTCTTTTCACCTTTGCTATTGTTAATATCTTTCGTAACTCTAGTTTATAACAAAACAAAGAGACAAACGCTAAACCCTAAAACCAAATCAAGGCTCATCGGTATATCAACATCTTATTTCTTGGTTTTAATCTTTTAATCGCACAACCATCCAAAACCGATCCAAAACGAGTACTATCAAGGGCTATTCTTGAGATCAGTGACAATCATACTTATATATTGTCACTGCTTTGTCTACCCAAAGCCAATTGGGTAAGCAACATTGCAGCCAATTCACTCCTTGAATGATTTTGTTCTCCTCTATTGTCATGTTCTTGAACTATTAGGTTTAAATCAAAGCTCGAGGTAGCTTATTCACAGATACAAAATCTAGTTACGTCACATGCTAGCTGACTCGAGAGCACGTCCCAAAGCTCATCACTCGCTCATATTAAACACTCGTCTCCAAGTTCTCTGCTCATGATTGTCACTTCTGATTCCCATGCTACCATTGGTTTTAGATACCTATCACATGTCCCATGGATTGTAACACAACATTAAAAACACTTTCCCGGGTAAAGAATATTTGGGACAAAAAAAGTTTGTGTTAAAACTCATTAGTTGTTAGGCACATCCCAACGAAAAATCTTTATATATTTTTAACATAGCAATTGTAAACAACCTCTCATTTCAATCGAATTTTTTCTTTTATAAAAGTAATAAATTACATTGGACTTCTCGCAAGATAATGATTGTTTACCAAAAAAAAGGTATAATTATGTTTTTAATGGTAACATAAGATTTCATGTTCAATGAATAGATAATCAATGATTTTTTTAATTATGTATAACAGAATTTTAAAAATGATTGTATTAGTTTGATACTTTTAGAATTACTTTAATCACTAGGAAAAGGAAATTAGTAAGACTTTGTTTTTTTGATAATTTTTTTTAGTAAGACTTTGTTTGGGCATAATTATTAAAGTTGGAACATTTTTAAACAGTTCTACCATTGTTAAATTTTCTTCTTCATTTTAATTACAATGATAAATAGTAGTATATATTTTTCCAAATAATATTACTAGAATTACTTCTCGAAAACCCCATAAATCTGAACCAAACCCAAAATGATTACCGTATAGCCCCTTACCAACTATGACTCTCGCCCTGTCTCCCAACTTTCAAAATATCTTTTAGCAAATCCTCAGAATTGAGAAATATATTTACCTATGGCCCTTGACGTTGCTAGAATCCCTTCAACTCTAGCTCCGTCCACTACTAACACTCGACCACCAGCTGCTTCAATCCTAGCACGCTCGTCTGGTCTATCCGGCTGCAAAACTCAACTTCAAAACAAAAGACTCCCAATATTCTCAAACCTCAGATCTGAACTAAAACATAGTAGTAATTACTAACCACCAAACCAAAATGTTCAATTTACAAACCAACCACACCTTATGATCGTTACCCAATGGAATAGCCAATTCACTCCGACACAACACCGCACGTGAGTCACCAGTGTTGGCTACCACAATATGTTCTTGCGTCAGAACCGTCGCAACCGCCGTGGATCCCGATATCGCAGCCTCCCTCGGATCACAATTACAAAGCGGCACACTACTCCCACAAACACACGTGCTCGTTGCCAGCTCATCCATCCTCTTAAAACTCCGTTTCATCACTCCTCGCCATTTCTTCTCGACGACGTCGTTTTCGCTCCTTTCTTCTTCCTCCTTAACTAACGTGTGCATCGTCGTGCTGCACAATGTTGACACCTGTCCATACAAAGTAAATTACTAGAACACCCTTGGAATTAAAAAATTGGAAATTAAGTTTCTTTGTTTACCTGAGAACCACCATGACCATCATATACACCGAAGAAATGAACCGGTCTTTTCCGGTTAACCTCCGGTCGACAAAAATTCGGTTTAACAGTAACCGCATCTTCCATCTTTCGAGATTTCCCATAACCGAACTATTCCATACGACGGCTCCTCCGTTTCTTTTCCTTTCCACACCGGCGTCTCCGATTTCTGCCGTGAAGTGAAGATGAAAAATTCTATTTGATGATAGATATACCAAAATCTCTAGATTTGTTTTAATCCAACCATGAATATTTTTTTAGAGAAGAAGAAATATGACTAATCGTTATCCGTTGACAGGATTTTCTGATTGACTTTTCGAATCATGTTGATGTCTTCTTTCCTTATACCCCTTTTATTTTGCTTCGATCAATCCTTAATAGAACATGATTTTTGCTTTCTTCAATATGATTTTCTGTTCTTTCTCTTGATGAAAGTTATTCATGTGATAAAGTCTGATCTCTTAATCACACCATTCACGTCCCCTTTCTTTTTTTGAATCGTGAGTGAGTATTTTAATCCATTAATCACATCTTTTAATTGATACATATTATTAACTTCCATCGTATATCAAATATATATATATATATATATATATGCATAACTAAATGAGAACATTAATAATATAATGGGCAAGGGAAGAGGGTTATTAACACACTCAATTCTAATACCTTTAACCGAACCGATCCATTATGATATCGACGTTTATGTATTAGAACTATAGACTATAATACAAACTTGAACTTAATTATTAAATCGTTAATACATCGGCCACACTTTACGGAAATAGTCTTACATTCTCCCACTTGGTCGTTGTGTTAACTAAATAGTTCTTTATCCTTAATGTGCACTATTACAGTAAGTTCAATAAAGTAATAAACCTTAAAACTAGCGCTAGTCGAGTCATGGTGGTTGCCTATCATCTACTTTGATAAGTTTCCTTCTAAGTACCACTTACCAACTCCACTTTTACTACTTTAATATTGAGATTAATTTCTTATTCTCAAATATCTATGTTATCTGTAGAACTATAATATGTACATAAATTTAATGATAACATATTTATACGTAGAAAACACAAATCTTAAGTGAATTTAACTTTGAGAAGCAACTTTACAATAGTATAATTAATACAGCAAGGTCTTTTTCAAAATACCCATTCTTTCTACATGGCCAATAAAAATACCGGATGGTAATCCTTTAGTCAATGGATCTGCTACCATCATATCCGTTCTTATATGCTCAAATGTCACTCTGTGTTTCTGCACTTCTTCTTTTACAGACAAATACTTTAACTCCATGTGCTTATCACCTTTCGAGTATTTGTCATTCTTTGAGAAGAAGACTGCTGCGGAATTATCACAATAAATTCTCAACGGCTTAGCTATATGTCAACAATTCCAAGCCCTGAGATAAAGTTCCGTAGCCACAATGCATGAACCGTGACCTCAAAGCAAGCCACGAATTCAGCCTCCATGGTGGAAGTAGCAATGATGGACTGCTTTCCACTCTTCCATGAGATTGCTCCTCCAGCTAATAGGAACAGATAACCAAACGTTGATTTTCTGCTATCAACGCAACCATCGTAGTCTAAATCTGAATACCCAATGACTTCAATATTCTCAGATCTCCTTTATGTAAGCATAAACTCTTTGGTGCCTTGCAAGTACCTGAAAACTTTTTTTGCAGCTTTCCAGTGTTCTATTCCGGGACTACTTTGATATCGACCCAGCATACCCACAGCGAAACTGATATCTGGCCGAGTACATGTTTGAACACAGTTCAAACTCCCAAACACTAAAGCATAAGGAATTCTCTCCATTTCTTTACGCTCTAATTCATTTTTCGGACATTGCATTTTACTAAACTTATCCCCTTTCTGAATTGGAGCCTTTCCTATGGAGCATTTTTCTATCTCATATCTCTCTAAGACTTTATTTATGTATCATTTTTGAGACAAACTTAACAATCCTTGTGATCTATCTCTAATGGTTTCTATCCCGATCACATAGGATGTCTCACCCATATCTTTCATTTCAAAATTCTTAGAGAGATAATTCTTTACATTACACAACATTCCCATATCATTAGAAGCTAGCAATATATCATCAACATACAATACCAGAATTATAAACTTGCTCCCACTGAATTTCATGCAGATGCATCAATCAACGATGACCTCTACAAAACCGTATAACAAAATGGTAACATTAAATTTTATATACCATTGTCTGGAAGCTTGTTTTAATCCGTATATTGACTTTCTCAGCCTACACACTAGATTTTCTTTTCATGTGGTCACAAAACCTTCAGGTTGGTCCATATAAACTTCTTCCTCAAGCTCTCCATTAAGAAATGTGATTTCACATACATTTGGTGAAGCTCTAAATCGTCATGAGCCACCAAACTTAAAACGATTCTTAAGGAATTCTTCTTTGAAACCGGAGAGAAGGTTCCCATATAGTCAATGCCATCTTTCTAGGTGAAACCTTTGGGGACAAGGCGTGCTTTGTACCTTTCTATGTTACCTTTCGAGTCCCGTTTGGTTTTAAAACTCCATTTACACCCAATAGTTTTAAAACCGTCAGGTAACTCTACTAAGCCCCACACTTTATTAACACCCATGGAAGAAATTTCTTCTTCAGTAGCATTAGACCATTTTTAGAATCATTACTTTCCATGGATTTTCGGAATGTGGTCGGGTCTGCATCAATACTTATATCACATTCATTTTCTATAGCGTAAACCACATAATCATTCGAAATGACAGATCTTCTATCCCTTATAGATCGCCTTAATTTTTCTTGTGGTATGTTATTCTCTTCTTGAATTTTTTCAGATTCATTATTCGTTTCTGGTTCTAGTGGAATTTGATCTTCATTATGTTGCTCTATTGCGGTATTAGTATTTATACCATCAACAAAAACAACTACATTAGGTGCAACTTCAGATGACGCTTTTTCTATCTGAGTTTCCATAATGTTTACCTTCCTAGATACCATACTCCCACTATTTTGACCATCCTCAATGAACCTTGCATTACCCGTTTCAACTATTCTTGTACCATGGTTAGGACAATAAAATACATACCCTTTAGATTTTTCTGGATAGCTAATAAAATATCCGTTGACCGTCCTAGAATCTAATTTTTTCATGTGGGTTATACGGCTTTACTTCTGCTGGGAAACCCCAAACACGTAAATGTCTTAAACTTGGTTTTCTTCCCGTCCATAGTTCAAATGGAGTCATTGGAACTGACTTACTAGAAACCCGGTTTAATATATACGTCGCAGTCTTTAATGCATATATCCACAACGACATCGGTAAATCGCAATTACTTAACATACTCCTAACCATTTCCATTAAAGTACGGTTCCGCCTTTCAGCTACACGATTCTGCTGAGGTGTACCCGGCATTGTGTATTGAGCACAAATGCCCTTACTTTCTAGAAGTTTTGCAAAAGGATCAGGACATTGTCCTCTTTCGGTGAATTTTCCATAATATTCACCACCTCTATCAGAAATCGAAATAGTCTTTATTAGGTCACTAATTGCAATTACTTAAGGTGCTATTTGAATATGCTAATATAAAATTACTTAAGATACGTTCTTTTTATTTGAGCTATAAAAAACAAGTAAAAAACCGTAACCATGAGCTAAAATATTGTCAACTTCTTAAAGCAACCATGAACCTTTAGCTTGTCTCTTAACTCTAACTTAACACTAACAAGAACCTAACTTTTAAACTTTTGTGATAGTCTCTGCTGCTAAGTTTACAAACAAAAATAAATGGTTGTAACAGGTTTTTTCAAAGATAGATAATGAAATTAGAAGTACATGATTGCAATCTGGAAAATTAAAAGCACCTAATACAAACATTTAATAGCATGAATCAGTGTACAGAGTCTACAGACACCTAATAAAGACTATTTCGATTTCTATGCAATATGTGGTAAAGTTGTATAGACAAATTAATGAGTATTTAGGGTGTAATATGACTCGTGTAGTGAAGACGATCTATGATGTTCTCATTACACCAGATACAACACAAGCTAGCTACCTTATTAATCTATGATCGTTGATTGTTTCAAGCAAAAATCACGATGGCTGTTGGTAGAAAGAGACATGTGTGATGCTTGAGCCATAAGATTTTTTGAAAATTCTTTGAAACTGTTTGCAATTCATGTAATATGTTAGGGATTTAGTGTCTTACCATTAAGATTAACTGATGATATAGATTTGGTGTGAATCTCGAATGATGATTGAAGATTGATGATGATTGAATGATGATGATGATTTCTGATTTTCTGTATCTAAAAGCCTAAAACTTACACGATTAAAATTTGTATGTAGGGTTTTAAGAGAAGTTTCAAAAACACTATGTGAAACAGAGGCTTCAAGCTTTTAACAACATCAAATACTCTACACCAAACAGAGGCTTCAAGCTTTTAACAACATCAAATACTCTACACCAAACAGAGGCTTCAAACAGAGAATACACCACGCCCGCATGCCCCCGGGACTTGCCGCAGATCAGACCGCATTACCCGCCTTCCGCCTAGACGCCACCCGCGAAGCCCGCAATTTTGTGGACACTTCTTTGCTTGTCCAAGCCTGCCCCACCGCTGTCTTTAACAGGCGATGGCCGCGGGCATGCCATCCGATTGACAGGCCTAGTTAATCTAATCATATGGTTTAGTGCCTTTTCTAGTGATATTTTATGCTTTGATCGGGACTGCATTACAAATACGATCGTTGGATGATATTTTTCTTTAATTTGGTTAATCTGTTTAAATTTAGCTTCTACAAGAACATGATAGAAAGGTAAGCAAAACTATCATTAATTTTGCATATCTGGCTGAGTTCAGGTCAATTGTCTTGTGAAGGCTTTTGGTTTAAGGGCTTCAAGCGTTCCATGGTGACAAATAGAACATATGATTGTGTTATAATAACAAAGAACGATTCGTTGCAGACTTTTAAAGCAATGATCTAGAGAAGGGAAAAAACCAAAGAAGATTAGTGATTTTTTCGACAATATTTCATCTTAACCAGAAAAACCCACAACAAGAACTTCTTTGTAATAGGCTATATGTATATGTAACCTCTGGCACATTTTAACCATATTAATAAAGAATTGAACCATAAGTGTTTTTTGATTAAAAAAAAAATTGATAGTAGAACAACGATAAGTTACATTGGAACATTCTTAAAAAATACAAAGGCATTGTGTTCTCAACAAAATCCGGAACAGTTCAGATTGAAATAAGAATGTTTCTTTCCTTCGGATAAATACCTTCAAGTTCAACATATCTTTTACTGTTTCGCTTCAGATCATAATATAAGATACATAACACCTCATCAGATCGGTACACCAAATTGACAAAAACAATCTCACGACCACGAGTAACACTCATGCTGCGCCATTTATCAGAACCCTCCATCTCACTAAAAGAAAATCTTGGACCATCCTTGTGTCTCCATAACCCAAATTTCCACCGCAACACACAAATCCTAACCTCCCTTGATAGTTTATAAGAGACGAACGATGATCCATCAATGTTTTAGGAGCGTCGACATGATAAAATTCCTCAGACCTAACATCAAAACTCATCAATTTATAAAGAGAAGTAGCGTCATATTCAGTAGTCTCTGCTTGGTAATAGATTGTCCCGTTGATACAAACTCCCCCTGGCAATGGAAGGTGAGATCCAACGCCTTGAATAGTATTCCATTTCTTCGTTGTTGTTTCTCCCAATGTGAAAACTTGACAAGACTTTTCCAGCCAGTACATGGGTAGGAACAATACTTTGTATTGATTCTCAATAGGATCATATCCCAAGAAACAAGTATTCATCCGCATGGTTTTCTTCTTCGGTAAGTAAAAGGACTGCCTTGTGGTAATGTTATATATAGTTTACCTTTGCAGAGTATGACCAACAACAAACCAAACCGCGGAGGTAATCCCGAAACTCTCCAGGGATTAATACTGCTGATGATTCTTTGTCAGTAGACGAGAAGGTTAAGTAACATTCTGAGTAGCTTTTCGAAGCAACGAAATAGGCATCACCTGGAGGCTGAGTCAAAGAAATGTTCGAGTCTATGAATCTCTAAGTCTGCTGATAATTGATGACCACAACTTCAAAACGCACTGGAACCTCACTAGAGATTTCACCGGGAGTTTTTTAATATCTCCACCGTTATATCAAGAGAGATATTGATATTTCCACCGTGTGACGAAGTCGGCGATGTTGAGGGAGTTTCGTGTCTCTCTTCATCGCCTCTCTTTTGTGGAAACCCTAGAGATCACTCGTATAGTGTATAGTTTGTCTCTATTTTTCTCCTTTTTAATGGTATGTATGTAGTGACGTAACGTTAGCTGAAAATTTCACGTTGTCTTTCTGGGCCTATTACTAAAAAGAGGCCTAGGTTTTTGTTGGTGATAGAAAAACTCAACGGTGACCTATCTGGTTATCTCTTCCTCACCTCGCCGCGGGAACGGATCTCCTACGGTGGATCAGTTGTCATCTCCGCCGTGGAACCTCGAATTTACAAGTGCGTCTCAGTGTTAACTCTGACTGTTCCATTACATTTACAAGTGCATGTTTTGTTGTGTCCGTTCATCATATGGTTTTATTCCCTCCCTAATGATATTTTATGCTTTGATCGGGACTGCATTACGTATACGATCCTTGGATGATTTTACTTTAATTTGGATAATCTGTTTAAATTTAGCTTCTACAAGAACATGATAGAAATCTAAGCAGAATTATCATTAATTTTGCATCTGATTGAATTCAATTCAGTTGTCTTGTTTAGGCTTTTGGACCATTAAGCGTTCCCATTCTGACAAAAGAAGAACATATGATTGTGTTATAATAACAAAGAACGATTCGAGGTTTATAAAGCATTATTGATCTAGAGAAGAGCTCTCATACATGAGGAATTTATTTTATATCTGCCTATCCAATAATTTCTTTCTTCGTATATTTTTTGTTCTTTTGTTTTTACTCTGTACAAAAACCAAGACGTTTAGTATTATTTTGGACTATATTTAATCTTGACCAAAAAAGAGAAAGAGAAACATGAAACCCACAATAAGAGCTTCTTTAATTTAAATATGTTATATAGGTATAGTAAAGATTAAAGAAGAACCATAAGCTCTATTGGAAAATTCATAACTAATACAAACGCATTGTGTTCGCAACATAATCCGGAACAGTCCAGATTTTGAAAGAAGATTTTTACGCCTTCTTTCCTTCGGATAAATGCCTTGGAGGTCAACATATCTCTTACTGTTTCGCTTCATATCATAATATAAGACACTTAACATGTCAAAAGAGAAGTACGTACGCCAACTTGTCAAAAATGATCTCACCACCACGAGTAACACTCATGCTGCACCATTTACTAGAACCATCCATCTCACAAAAGAAACTCTTAGACCATCCTTGTGTCTCCATAACCCAAATTTCCACTCCATCTGTGCAACACACAAATCCTAACTTCCCTTGGTAGTTTATCAGAGACGATCATACATCAATGTTTTAGGTGCATCGACATGATAAAATTCCTCGGACCTAACATTAAAACTCATCAATATATAAAGAGAAGTGGCGTCGCATTCGGTAATCAATGCTTGGTAATACTTATAGATTATAGGATCGAGTGACGTTTGGGACAAAACTAATATTATATGATGTGGTTTCGGTACAGGAAAATTACGGATTTATATTCAGAATCTCTGGATATTCAAAAATAAAAATAAGAATAATTATAGATTGTCCCGTTGATGCAAACTCCACCTGGCAATGGAAGGTGATGAGATCCAACGCTTTGGATAGTTCTCCACTTCTTGGCCTTTGTTTCTCCCAATGTGAAACAACGCTCCAGACAGTAGCAAGTTTCAACATCACCATAATTGTGACCGTTACAGATGTTGTGCATTGTTAGGAACAATACTTTGTATTGATTCTCAATAGGGTCGTATCCCAAGAAACAAGTACTCGTCTGCATGGTTTTCGTCTCCGGTAAGTAAAAGGACTGCCTTGTAGTAGGGTTATATATAGTTACTTTTCCAGAGTTTGAACAACAAACCAAGCCGCGGAGGTAATGCTGAAACACTCCAGGCATTAATACTAATTCTTTGACATTAGATGCGAAGGTTAAGTAACATTCTGAGTAGTTTCTCGAAGCAATGAAATAGGCATCACGGGGAGGCTGATTCGAAATAAAATTAATGATGAGTCTATAAAGTCTCTACGTCTGCTGATAATTGATGACCACAACTTCGAAACGCATCGAAACCTCACAATAGATTTCGTCGGGAGTATTTTTAGTATTTCCACCGTTATGTCAAGAAGGATATTGATATCTCCATCGTGACGAAGTCGTCTAGCTTCCTGTTTTCTCTTCATCGCCTCTCTTTTGTGAAAACCCTAGAGATCACGTCGTATAGTATATAGTTTGTCTATGTAACGTTTGTTGAAATTTGAAAATTTCACGTTGTCTTACTTGGGCCTATTAATAAAAATGGCCCAATTTGTTTTTTTTTTTGCAAGCTTCTGCAAGAACAATATGATCTAAATAACTAAAAGTCTAAGACGAAATATCATTGGTTTTGTTTTGTGTAAATTGTTCTCATTGTGACAAAAGAAGAAAATATAGTTCTGTAATAATATTAAAGAAATTTTCGTTACAGATTTTCAAAGCATTGATCTATAGAAGAGTTCTCATTACATGAGGAATTTTTATTTGTGGAAACTAAAACATTGAAATTGCTTATAGTGGTTGCTGTTGTTATCGTCGTCGTCTACAGAGGTGGCAACCAAGTGATTATAACAGGGCTACGAACTTTATGTGACATGCTCTTCCACACAAGACCACCAAACTCAGGTCTCTTCATCCTCAACATTGTTCTGAAAGTAACAGTGTACGAAAGCTTCTGATGTTTCGTAGTGAAGTTGAGTGTTTTAGGCTGGACAGTAATAGCTGCTCCTTTGAAACGTGAGACAGAAACCTTGTAGCTTGCAACATGAGGACCAACATTGGTTACAGTTCTTCTAAGAGTCATGACTTTAACATGAGTGTTCTCTGGGAACACAGCTGAGATTGCAGGGTAGTTCAAGTTTCCTGGATTCTTGGCAAGAGTGTGTTTGCAGGATCTGTTTGAATGTTTTGTGAAGACCTTAAGCTGTGCAGGGCTTAAATCTTGAGTGCAGAGGAATTCAAAATACTCTTGAGGACCAATGTCGTAGACCAAACCAGGATCTATAGCTTTTAATGGATCTATATGACCAGCACCATGATCATAAGGCGATGAAGGAGTTGCTGCTGATGCATCTGTAAGTGGCTTAAGTGTGTTGTCATGAACATAAGCTGTTGTCATAAGAGCTGATTTGATTGCTGCAGGACTCCAATCTGGATGCCTTGATTTGATCAATGCAGCTACACCACTTACATGAGGACATGACATTGAAGTTCCAGAGAGTATATTGAACTTAACTCTTCTTTGATCTGATGATAAACTCGATGGCGCCATGTCTCCTGTCCAAGCTGCAAGAATGTTAACTCCTGGAGCTAACAAATCCGGTTTCAAGATCTCCAAGGATAGAAAATTTGGTCCTCTTGATGAAAATGCTGCTACAATAGGTGAAGGTTTGATACCAATTCTTGTTCCAAGAATCTCTAAACTCGCGGTAGCTCTCTTACTCGTCATTGCATACTGTTTAATCATTTTACCTTCCTTCTCTCCAACCGCAACAGCTGGAAGCAAATGAGAATCTGCGACAAGCTCTTCTCCATTTGTAGCAGTATTAGTTAAAATCATCCCAATTCCACCAGCTCTTTTCACAACTTGACCCTTTTGCACTCTTGGAGTAATACCGCGGTCACATATCACGATCTTCCCCGCTACATGGTGCCGATCTAAAGCCCCATCTAAACAGAACGAGGTTGGATCAGGACTAGTTGCATTTCTTCCAAAGTAAACCAGAGGATACTGTTTGTTTTTTGACAAAGCTTCTCTACCTTTATAAAGTGAAACACCTTTGAATGTTCTCATAGTTCCAAGCTTAACCATAGCTGGAAAATCTCTATCCATAGTACTTGCTCCAACCGTTGTGATCCATGGTGAAACATTAGTAAGACTAATAGGATCAGGACCTCCATTACCAGCTGAACAAGAAACAAAAACTCCCATCTCCATAGCTCCAAATGTAGCTATTGATAAACTATCTCTAGAATAAGTAGAGATCCCACCACCTAATGATATAGATAGAACTTGAACTCCATCAGCAACAGCTTGATCAACAGCTGATAAAATATCTGAACTAAAACATCCTCCAACCCAACAAACTTTATAAGCAGCTACTCTAGCGTTTGGAGCCATTCCTCTAGCTGTTCCATAAGCAAATCCAAAAAGATTTGCTCCTTTAACAGATGAGCCAGCTACAGTAGCTGCAGTATGTGTTCCATGACCATCTCTATCTCTTGGTGATCTGTATTCAAGCTCTTCATCCATCTTTCCTGTTGCAGCTTCATAGCCTCTATAGAAAACTCTAGCACCAACGATCTTTCTATTACAGTTACGTTTCAAGAATCTTTTTCCGGTTTCACAAGATCCTCTCCAAGTAGATGGAACAGGAGACATACCTGTATCGTTGAAGCTTTCACTCTCAGGCCATATCCCAGTATCTAAAACACCAACTACTACATCATGGTCAGTGACTCTCTCAGCCCAAACTCTTTCACTTTCTTGTCTTTCTAAACCAAGAAACGTTGGACTTCTTGTCGTGTGAAGCTCGTATCTTGTCTCAGGAATCACAGCTACAACACCATCTTCTTCTTCAAGCTTATCTGCTTCTTCTTTTGTAAGCTGAGCAGCTAAACCGTGAAACGCAGTTTGGTAAGTGTAGAGTATTCTGTTGTTATCTTCTTCTTCTCCTTCTTGTGATTTGTGTTGTGTTACTGAGTTTATCTTTGAAGAGTACCATTGAAGGTGATTACGGTAAGGTAAAGGCATGACAGATTTGTCCATGTGGATAACATAAGTCTGCTTGTTTGATATTCGAGCAGTTTCTGCTTGAAGGAAGATGAGATTGATGGAGAAGATGATGAAAAGAAAACAGTTTTGAAGTGGGTTTTTGTCGGCCATTGTTGGGAGTATTGGAGATTGTCTCTCTCGGAGAAGAAGATATGAAGAGTGAGTTGTTACTTGGAGGAAGTAATAAAGGTGAAGAAGGAAGAGGTGGTTTCATAGATGCTCTGTGAGCACAATTACTAGCCAAGTGGTTGGTAATGGCAGAGAAGAGTAATTAATGAGGTCTTGACCATTTTCTCCTACTTCTATGCATATTAGTACCGCTAGGTTTTAGAATTTATGGCACATCTGCTTGAAATTCGCTTAGTTTTTTAATGCATGTTGAGGTTAATATGATTACTGATGTTAAAGTAAGGTTTTTGGAGTCTACGAGGCATATTCTTGAGTTATCTTTTTCGATTTTTTCATTTTACGTAGAAAACAAAATGTGTCACATCAAGCTTTTTGTTTGGTTTGGATTTTTGCGAAGAGACGAATAAAATCAAGTATCCAAAAACCATAGATTCTCTTTTGTAGCGATATTTAAAAAGTAATCAAAAGACATAGAAAAGTACTAAAGAGGTATTCAAAAAGCAAGTAATCAAAAGACAAAGAAAAATAAGTAATTTAGAAGTATTTGAGAAAAAAACAAAATTTTGTAGTATACTCTCTTAGTCTCTTGCGTAGAGTGAATCATTCGTACCTCCTTAAATGAATCTTAATGCTTTGATACAAAACTGATGACGGTGGATCCCTGTTGCGTATTTAAATGGTATAAACCGAAACTCGAATTATTAAAGAGAAAAACATGATGTGAAGATAAGATTGACAATGTCCGAAAAAAACATAATAAAAACTCACGTTTAGTTACTAGCTAGTTTAACTAGTTGAAAACAAGATCTTTATACTAAAGTGACATTTCCATTGGTCAACTGTCTTCTTTGCTCGGTCTCCCATACTAATAAAACGGCATGTAGACAAAAATCTAAAACTTACAATAATTATTCGAGTAAAATACAAAAATTTATCTCTTTCTTCTATGAAATTGAATTTACTGAGAATAGCAGTGGTCAGCACAACGGTCTATCACAGCATTTATAAACACACATTTATAGCTCAAACACAAAATGGCCTCACTTGCTCTCTCTCTCTCTCTCAACCTATGCCATAAGAAGCAAGCTTCACCTAGATATTTGATTATTTTCCATAGATTTATTGAATTGATATATAAAACAAAACCCTCTCATTCAGACAGCTGGGTCTGCAGAAGAAGTGAAACATGGACCACGACAAACAAATGAAACACCTGAGCCCAACTTCATCTCTGTTTTGAATCAAGCTACGAAGAACAGAGTCTTCTCACGAAGACTGCGTGAAGCTCGTACGGAAGCTCCAGCTCATCCAATCCAGCTATCAAACCGTTACAGCGCCTTGGATTTTTGTGCCTTCACGTGCAGCTAAGGACAACTGTCATCGTCGTCACCCTAGCTGAAACAATCTCTATATAAAACTTGTGCTATAATCCTGATTTTGTAAGAGAGAAGGTTTAGAAAATAAAAGAGCTTTCTTGCTTCACTTGAGTTCTCTGTAACTTTCATGGTATCAGAGCCATGGGTGATACAAACTCCTTATCTCCCCTGTCCCTAGACATCTCTCAATGTGTCACATTAAAACTCACCTCCACAAACTATCTCTTGTGGAAAACTCAGATTGAGTCTTTTCTTTCAAGCAAGCAGCTTCTTGGCTACGTCACCGGTGGCACTCCGAGACCTACTCCGACCATAGCAGTCAAGACTGGAGAAACCATATATGAAATTCCAAATCCAGACTTTGCAAAATGGGTGAGGAATGATCAAATGGTTTTGGCCTGGCTCTTTGGAACTCTCTCTGAAGAATCATTAAGAGTCGTGTACGGTCTTCACTCTTCACACGAGGTATAGTTCTCCTTATCTAAGAAGTTTAATCGGGTCTCTACATCTAGAAATTTTGATCTACAGAGAAGGTTAAACACAGTGTCAAAACAAAGAAAAACTATGGTTGAATACTTAGAAGAAGTTAAAGTTATATGTGACCAACTAGACTCTATAGGGCATCCGGTCGCTGATCAAGAAAAGATTTACGGTGTCTTAATGGGTTAGGTCTAGAATATGAGTCTATAGCTACATATATCAAAAACTCTATGGACACCTTCCCTGGTCCAAACTTTGAGGATGTAATGTTCAGGCTTACTAACTTTGACACCAAGATGCAGAGCTATCAATCTTCTACCACAGTCACTCCACATTTTGCCTTTGCTACTTAGAGAGGATACTCTAACAGAGGTCGTGGAAATAGCAGAGGTCGTGGGTCATACACAACAAAAGGCAGAGGCTTTCATCAGCAGTTTAATAACAATGACAACTCTGGAGGTTCATCTGAGAGACCAACTTGCCAGATAGGCGGAAAGTATGGTCATGCAGCCTACAAATGCTACAGACGTTTTGACCATGCCTATCAAACTGAGGAAGTCCATCATGCTATGACTGCTTTGAAGATAAATGACAAATCTAGTCAAGAGTGGTACCCGGACACTGGTGCAACTGCATACATCACCAACACACGTACTCACCTTCAGACTTGTCAACTCTATGAAGGAAATGACTCTGTGATGGTGGGAAATGGAGATTTTTTGCCTATTACTCACATAGGTTCCATTCCTCTGAACACTCCTCAAGGTAAGACTCTACCTTTAAATGACGTTCTTCTGTGTCCAGCTATGACAAAATCATTATTGTCTGTATCGAAACTCACTGTTGATTATCCTTGTTCCTTCAAATTTGATGTTGAATCTGTGATTATGAAGGAAAAACTGACCAAGCAGCTCCTCACACGAGGAAGCAGACATAATGATCTGTATGTTCTGGAAAATCCAAGCTTTCAATCCTTTTATTCATCACGGCAGCAGTCAACAAGCGCTGAAGTTTGGCATTTGAGGCTTGGACATCCAAATGGCGAGATTCTCTAGTTTCTATCAAGATCAAAAGCTATAATTATAAATAAGACTAGTCTTCGGATGTGTGAGGCTTGTCAAATGGGAAAAACTTGTAAACTTCCCTTCTCTGCTTCAGACTTTGTTTCAACTAGGCCCCTAGAAAGAATTCATTGTGATATATGGGGACCGTCACCTACTGTTTCACTTTCTTCTCAAGGATTTCGGTATTATGTCATTTTTGTTGATAATTTCTCAAGGTTTACTTGGTTCTTTCCACTAAGGCTCAAACAAGACTTCTACAACATTTTTTTAAGTTTTCAACGAATGGTGGAGAATATTTTTCATCATAAGATAACTTACTTTCAGTGTGATGGGGGTGGGGAATTTATCAGTAGCACGTTTTTGTCACATTTATCGTCGTGTGGCATAAAACAACTCCTCTCCTGTCCCTGTACACCACAACAGAACGACATTGCTGAGAGGAAACACAAGCACATTACAGAGCTTTACTTGTCAATGATGTTTCAAAGCAAAGTTCCTCAACATCTCTAGGTTGAAGCCTTTTTTACTGCAAACTTCCTTGGAAATCTGTTACCATCTTTAGTTCTTCCAGAAAACAAGAGTCCGTTTGAGCTTCTAGTAGGTAAACCTCCAAACTACACCTCTCTCAGAGTCTTTGGATGCAGCGTTTACCCCTACCTAAGACCTTATGCAAAGAATAAATTTGATCCAAAGTCACTACTATGCGTCTTTGTTGGCTATAATGAAAAATATAAAGGGTATCGTTGTCTTCATCCTCTCACAGGTAGAGTATATATCTGCAGACATGCTTTATTTGATGAGAAACACTTTCCCTTCACAGCAGAATACCGTTCTCTTCTTCCTTTGCTAGATACCTCATTATCCAACGCCTGGCAAAAGAATTTTGCTCCAGTTACAGACACAGCCTCTTCCTCTTCAATCTCTCAAGTGGACATGACTTGTGTGCCTACTATGACTAGGGAATGTCCTGAGCGTACGACAGGCTTTGATCCTGCTTCTATTGGCGACAACATTCCTAATGTCAATAGTAACACACAAATGCTCTCAGAGACTCCACTACCATCAAATGATTCAACTTCAAGTACTGAAATATCTGAGTCATCTACTACTTCTATACCTGCTTCGTCTGCTACTTCTGCCGACCAAGTAAGCTTCATTGAAGATGACTTTCCACCGATAAGTTCATCAACTACTCTGCCAATTCTTGTAAACAACCATCCCATGACTACAAGAGGTAAGGATGGAATAAGAAAACCAAATCCAAAATATGCCCTGCTCACTGTCAAAGAGAATTATCCAGAGCCAAAGAGTGTTAAAACTGCTATTAAAGATCCAGGCTGGAATAGTGCAATGACAGAAGAAGTAGACACCCTGCATAAAACTGAAACATGGGACCTGGTTCCTCCAAAGGAAGTTCCGCAACCATTGGGGTGCAAATGGGTGTTCAAAACAAAGCTGCAGTCAAATGGTTCATTGGATAAACTGAAAGCACGCTTAGTTGCAAAGGGTTATGAACAAGAAGAAGGAATCAACTTCATTGAAACGGATAGTCCTGTGATACGCACCGGCACAATAAGGACTGTGTTATACGTTGTAACCATTAACAAATGGGAAATTAAACAACTTGATGTGAAAAATGTTTTTACATGGTGATTTAAAAGAAATTGTTTACATGGTGCAACCACCAGGATTTGAAAATCCAAAACATCCAGATTACTTGTGCAAACTCAAAAAGACCATTTATTGCCTCAAACAGGCTCCAAGAGCATGGTTTGATAAGTTTAGTTCCTTTCTGCTCGCCTATGGCTTCATTTGCAGTATTCCCGATCCATCACTCTTTGTCTACATAAAAGGAAGCAATGTCATGTATCTTCTCCTATATGTGGACGACATGATTCTCACAGGAAGCAATAATGATCTTCTTCAATAACTTCTCGACAGTCTCAAAACAGAGTTCAGGATGAAAGATATAGGTCCTCTCCAATACTTTCTGGGTATTCAGGCGATTTTTCACACAAAGAGGCTTTTTCTCTGTCAAGAAAAGTATGCTACTGACTTACTGATCAATGCAGGAATTGGCAAACTGCGCTCCTATGCCTACACCTTTGCCTTTACAAATCAATCAACAACCTGGTCATGAAGAGTCTTTTTCAAAAGCAACTTATTTCAGAAGTTTAGCAGGGAAACTTCAATATCTGACAATTAGCAGACCTGACATTCAATATGCCGTGAATCTGGTGTGTCAAAAGATGCACAATCCATCAGTTGCAGACTTCAATCTGATGAAAAGAATCCTTCAATACATAAAAAGTACTCTGCAAATGGGTGTTGATCTATCTAGTGACACGGATTCAACACTTCGAATTTATAGTGACAACGATTGGGCCGGATGCAAAGCCACTCGACGATCCACTGGAGGTTTATGTGCTTTTCTTGGCACAAACATTATCTCATGGTCTGCTAAACCACATCCTACGGTCTCAAAATCCTCTACGAAAGCAGAGTACAAGACACTATCTCAGACAGCTTTAGAGGCAACTTGGATCATTTCTTTACTTGGCACCATCGGTATATCTCTCGCTACTACTCTAGAGATGTACTGCGACAATCTCTCCGCTATATATTTAACAGCAAATCCAGCTCTACACTCACGTTCAAAGCATTTTGAACTCGACTGGCATTACGTACGTGAGAGAGTATCAATGGGCACACTAGTGATCAAACACATTCCCTCTGCATCCCGGATAGCTGATATCTTCACTAAGTCGTTACCACAACAGCCCTTTGTTAATCTTCATTTCAAACTCAGTGTCTGTCTTCCTCCCGCCATGAGTTTGAGGGGGCATATAAAACAAAACCCTCTCATTCAGACAGCAGGGTCTGCAGAAGAAGTGAAACATGGGCCACGACAAACCCATCAAGTAAATGAAACACCTGAGCCCAACTCCATCTCTGTTTTGAATCAAGCTACGAAGAACAGAGTCTTCTCACGAAGACTGCGTGAAGCTTGTACAGAAGCTCTAGCTCATCTAATCCAGCTATCAAACCGTTACAGCGCCTTGGATTTTTGTGCCATCACGTGCAGCTAAAGCAGCTGTCATCGTCGTCACCCTAGCTGAAACAATCTCTATATAAAACCTATGTAGTAATCCTGATTTTGTAAGAGAGAAGGTTTAGAAAATAAAAGAGCTTTCTTGCTTCACTTGAGTTCTCTGTAACTTTCAATATATATCCTGAATTCAATATTCATAAATTTTCGCTTCAGTTTTGTGTGTTTTTTCCTATTTCCACCGTTGGCAAAAAATAACCCACTAAAAACCAGATTTGCTATCTTTATGTCAAAAATGTTAATTTAAGTAAACATCACAATGGGAATCAATATTTTGCATCAATCAGTTTAACTAACGTACTAACATGATTAACTTTTTAACAAATTTATATGATTTAATTTGAATAAACTTACACAAACTATGTGATGAGTAACGTACAGATGCAGACGAGTATGAGTGGAGGCCTAAAGAAAGCCTTCAATGCCACGACCTGCGTGGACTTCTCCATAGATCATTGGTGCTTCTTCCATCACATGGGCTTGAGCCAAAAGCTGTGATCTCCTTTTTCCTGAGGGATGTAGATATTCCCCGAGTGCTTTTTCTCCACTGAGCTTCCCTAGCTTCTCATACACTGAGGGAGCTACTCATGGGTCATATCCTGCAGATGCAACCAATAGCAAACCAATGTAATCCGCTTCTATCTCCATCCTGTGATGTGTCAACACCAAACACACACATACACAAGGGAAATTTGAATGCATCAGAACTTGTTTTTGTTCATCCCTAACTACCAAAACAGCTACTAAAAACATCAGTTCTTGGAGCCAAATAGTTTCACCAGATGATATGTTTGTTACAAATATATCCAATTTAGACCAATTGTTGCACCTGACAATTTGCAGAATAATGTGAAAAATGAACCCACATACCAACATTTGTTCACTTCTCCTACAATGCCTAACAACAATAACAGATTCTAATGATTCACAAGATGATTAGTTTCTTAGAAAATTATCAAAATATATGAACTTTTATTCCTAATCAACTGCAAAACAACATGAAAAATGAACCCAAAACCTCCCAAAAAACTATTTTTTCCTCAAACTGATAGAGCACCAGTTGAAGGATTGCAACCCATAAGTTCTTTGTTATTCCCTCAGCTACATGACCAACCTAATTCGGTACACACAACAGTAAAACAATCAGATAAAACAAATGTGCTTTCGCTTCAATAGCAACTGTCCTAATCAATTTCGGATATCCAACCAGCCTCACATAAACATTATACAGATTTTGTCCCTCATGCCCAATCACAGTGGCAACTTCAGCATCTCAGTGAACAGTACAATCTTCGCAGCAGGCAAGCAAAACGCGTTAACCACAAGAACCTCCCAGTTAATCCCTTCAAGATGAGTACTTGATGCCTTCGAATTTTTCTTCCTACTTTGTTGAATCCATTTATCATCAAGAACCTGATCTTCTTTAGACCATTTCATTCCACTCATAGTCTCTTCTTCACCACTCAAAGCCATTGCAGTCTCCTTCACTCCCTTATCACTACCTTTCAAACTAGAAGCATACCCTAAATCACTCCACACACGCTCATGACTCAAACCTCTCTGCAACGCATCAATTACTTCTTTAGCTACCATTCTAACCCTAATACTCTCAGGATGAATCGCAGGTAGAATTTTCCTTTTGTAAGTTTTCTTAATCTACTCAAAGTGAGTTTCCCCAAGTCGTTTCTCCATAGGTCTAGATAAGAGAACGGAATGTGTTCGCTTTGAGTAAGGAACAGTTTCGAAATTCCCAAAATATAAAATGATCAAATCACCAGAACCAACCAGCACCACTGTCAACACATTTCTAGGGTTTTGAAACCATCGTCTTGGTCCTCGTGGCTTAAAGTGACGAACTTGATAACGATCAACATAGTAATCGCTCTTCTTCTCTTTGCTTCTCTGAACTTCTCTCCATGGGCAAGTCTAGAAACAAATTCACACCAAATTAATCAATCTTCTTCTCCTTTAATGTTTTCTTCTTCTTACGCTGTATCTAAACTTCCGATTTCTGTGTTACCTTCAAAATTTAACAAAATTTGTTTGGATTTTTCAGGATGATGAAGAAGCTCGTTCTACAGGTAACAACTTCAGTGTTGATGTTGATGATTTTGACTTTGTGTTTATTTTTGCTGATTTTCTTCAGGTAAGAAGAGAAAGGGTGAGAATGAATTGGAGATAATGGAGAATCCAAAGAAGAAGCGTAAGATTGAAAAACTGAAAGAAGAAGGTGAGTGTTCTTGAGTCCATTTTTTTCTACATAATGATACGATGGCTATTATTGTAACAAGATTCTATAAAATGACAGCTTGCTTCCATCAAAGTAGATGTGGATTCTGTCAAAATCAAAGGTTAATTTCTATAAAGTCAAGTCTTGATTTGCTGCTGACAAAAGAGGAGGCGTCAGTGGGGGTGTTGCCGTTGAAACTGGTCTCATCGTGTGAGGAGTCCTTCAAAGCCTGCAGTTTGTGGATGGGGTGAGAGTGACAATTTTTTGGGGTCTTGTCTCAGCTAGCCACCTCCATTAACAAAAATTCCATGAGGGGATTTTATCAAATACTTTTATTATAAATTATATCGGTAAATGTGTTTTAATAAAAAAATTTTAATTTTTAAATAAGAGATTTAAAAATCGGTTTTTAAACAGTTTATATTTTTTAATTTTAAAAATTCTTTAAAAAAACCTCTTAAGAACCTCATCACGAGCCTGAATGCTCTATGGGGTTTCATGTGTTGACGTCCATTTCTTTCGATCCAAACATTGTAGATTGTGGTCTGGACTTGTCATCTTTTGGATCAACTCTAAGCTTCATTTGCTTGAGATTTTGCTATTTTTGACACTTGTAAAATAATTCTTTCCTGAATTTTTGTGTTCATTTTAATGTTTCGGATTATCCTAGGGCATGTAATAAATTAGTTGTTTGTGAAACTAGTTGAGTGTAATTTTTAATTTTACCTATGAGGCATCACAAATCATTTATTCTGAAGTAAAAAAAGTAACTTCAAAGCGATAGTATAACCTTAACCTTAACCTTAACTTTACTCCACTATATCAATACATCACCCCCGCCCCAAAGATTAACGAAGAGGAACTAATAAATGAAAAGAAGAAGAAAACAGAAAAAAAAAATCTACTGTTTCTTGAGAAGAAGAGGGCCAACGTTATCTCCATTAGCTTTGTTGTGCTTCACATGACTCCCATCACACAATGGAAACGTCCCCGATCTCCAACACCTGACGTCAAATCAATTCCATAACCATGATTTCATATACATAACCATACATTTCTTCGTTTGATAAGAAACATCCCACGAAGAAATGTATACATTAATATATAAATCACTCCTATGCATGATTTTAATAAAAAAGATGATTCAAATAGTAGCTAACTATGTGAAACCTGCAATAGGGAGTTATGTTCTTAGAAAGCTCGGTGATAACGACGGAGTCAACGACCTTTTCCTCGTTCTTTCTGATCTCCGGATTGATTCCTCCTCCGCCACCTTCTGCTCTCACCACCACCATTCTCTGCTGCTTCCGTCCCACCTCTCCGACGGTGACTCGCGTCAACGGTAACTGCCCGGCGTAACTTAGCCCCGTGCCGACCGTGCTTGCGATGATAGCCATTTGAAACTCTCTCTCACTCAATCTCTATGTGGTAGTTATTTGTTTATGAAACAAGAAAGAAGATATGTGAAAGGTAAAGGGAAAGAGAGCTTGTGGTCGTCACGCTCTCTCTAGTCTCTCCTAACCGACGTCGTAGAGTGTGTGTATGAGATGTACGCCACGTCATCTCATATGTACGGTAGTCGATTCTAAACATATGGTCACATGCTCATAGAAGAGATGAGAGATTAATATGACTTCATAATAGAAATATAAAGGAAATTTTGTTAACAAATACTATATATGGAAATTTATATCTTAACAATTTCAATGCCCTCAAATTTTGCAATAGTTTTCCATAAGATTTTCAATTAAAAAGTTGTTTCAATATCATCTTTGAATATATATGCAAGATATGTTCTACCAACATCGTAACCATGAGAGCATAAACAAATACAAAATATATGATTGAAATGCACACATGGTTTTGCTTAGATTTCTCAAATATTAAAATCCAGTAAGCAACGAAATCTCCCCAAAATTTATTTCTGTTTATTGTGGAATAAATCATATATAAATGATAAACATGAGGTTCTTTTCTGTACAGACTTTCAGTCCAATTATGTGAAATTTTTTAACAAACCGAACAATCCGAAATTTCGAACCGAACCGTTTATTGCCTACCCTTAATTGTTTAAAGGGAATGTGTTAAATTGTTGTATATCTTGTCCAATTGCACTTAATTATATTCTTCTCCAAACATCGAGTAACGTCACCACCAATTTATCTTATTTAAATAAATCACTCATGCAAATACTATTAAATGAGTGATTATTTATCTTATTTTATTGTGTCGTGCAAAAGAAAGACTCATACTTCTATAGACATAGAACCAAACTAATCGCACGTACTTCACTGATTAACAATTAACAAAGATTAACAACCATTCAATCCAAAACACATTTCAATTTGCGGCGAGTCCCAATTTTCTAGGAACTTTGAATCCTCCTATTAGTACACAGTTTGTAGACCACATCTGTTAGTGAGTTTGATGAATCACTTCCCGAGCATGAGATCAGTCAGTAGTTGATCGAGCATTTCAATTAAACAGAGAGGTCACATGGGTTTATCTTCCCAGGGACAAAATTGGTTGTTTGAAAATGTTTGTTTATCTCAACATAAATAAAGAAGCAAGTTCAATGAAAGAGGATATACTTGATCAAACTATCTTGAAAAGAATGAAATTTTTTGTACAATACACCAACCTCGGAAAGCAAACTAAGTGGAAATGAAAAAGAACGAAGATTACAAATTTGCCAAGACTATCTTTGACAAAAGTGAATTTGAATAGAAAGTTAGTGATGATCATAAGTAAGATTGGGCATTTGGGTTTTGAGTTTGGATTTGAGTATATCGATTTATGTATTTACTTTTCAATGAAATAATTTTTAAAAGTTGGTTTAGGTTCGGTTTGGATTTTGTCGGGTTCGGGTTTCACATTAAAAAAACTATAAAAACCCAAAAAATCGGGTTTCGATTGGGTTCAGGTTCGAATTCGGATCTTTCATGCAATTTTACATACACAAACAATGTTTTCAGGTTTTTGTGTTCGGGTTTGTGTATGTTATATATACAAAACTCATATTTAAAATTTTGGATTCGAATTTAGATCGGATTTTTCGGATAGAGTCTTCGAATTAGGGTATTTTTCCCATGGTTACTATGTGTTTTGGATTTTTGGGTATCCGCACGGATATCAAATTTGATTCGGGTTTTATCCGACTACACACTCTCCAATAGAATAATTTTTCAGGTTCAAACAGGGATAAAACTTTTCAGATCGGGTGTTCACGTTTGTCTTTTTTGCCCATGCCTAATCATAAAGGTAAGAAACTATCTTTTCTAGTTCAGTTTAAGTATTGTAAGAACTTGAATACTTTTGTTCTAGTTAAGCTTTATGAAAATGCTAATATGGCACATTGAAAAGATCAAGAATATATGTCTAACATCTTTTATTCCGCTTTTACCTTGTTTTAGATGTGGTTGTTTGATTTGCATATGCATTTTTATAGTTAGTAAACTTTCGGTGAGCTATAAATACTTGGAATTTGCAAGACAAAATGATTGCTAAGAATACTTTTTTACCTATTTTCTTTTGGACGAATTCTAAGCTTCATTTGCTTAAGTTTTTGCTATTTTTTACACTAGTAAAATAATTTCTTCATGTCATTATCATTAAATGAGTGTTTATTTATCTTAGTACACAATTTGTACACCACATTTGTTGGTGTGTATGGATCACTTCCTGGGCATGAGATCAAATAGCAATTAATCAAGCATTTCATTAGTTCAACTGGAAAGGTCATATGAGTTTATTTTCAAGGACAAAGATGGTTGTTAAAAAGGTAATCTTATCTCAAAATGATTGAAGAAGAATGTTCAATGAAAGCGAATACAGTTGGTCAAACTATTTTGAAGGGAAGGAAATTTAATGTATAGTGCACCAATCTCAGAAAACAAACTAAAGTGGAATTGAAAAAGAACCGAGTTTACAAATTTGCCACTTTGAGTACGGGTACTATTTTGTTTAGTTCAATTTAAGTATTTTTCTAGTTCAGTTTAAGTATTGTAGGAACTTGAATCTTTTTGTTCTAATTGAGCTTTGCATAAATGTTAATATGACACATTGAAAGATCAAGAATATATATATATATATAACATTTTTTGTTCCGCTTGTCCCACGTTTTGGATGTGATTGTTTGATTTGCATCGGTAAAATTATAAATATTTGGAAGTTGCAAAATAAAATGATTGCTAAGAATATTATTTTATCTACTAATTTTTTGACACTAACAAAATAATTTCTTCATGTTAATACCATTAAATGAATGTTTATTTATCTTATTTTATTTGTATAGTGTAAAAAGAAAAAGAAACTCAGGTACTTCACTAATTAACAATTAAAAAAATTAACAACAACCATTGAACCCAAAAACTGTCTTCCATTGATTCAATTTCAAAATTTTGGATCTAAAAGCAAATTCTCATCTGGAAAGAAAAAAAAAACACAAATACAGGTGAAAAAAAGAAAAGTCATCAATCTTGATGTGTAAAGCATTTCTATTTTGCGGCGATTCCCAATTTCCTGGGAACTTCGAATCCATGGCGAGATTCGTAGTGATTGGATTTTCGTTTCTCCTATTAGCTGGTATAGCCTTATCAGCTAGATCTGATGAAGAAACACGGGAAAGATTTTACGGCAACCTGGTGAACTCGACGGCGCCAGGAAGCGGTGAAGGAAGTATCGCCAAAATGTTCGATCGGGTTCTGGAGAAAGAGTTTTCCGAAAACGATCAGCCTGAGGGTAGGTTTCTTCTTCGATCTCTCTGGTTGAATGTGAAAAAGTAAACGGAACATAACTAATTTTGTGTTTATTGTAGCACAGATGATTATTCTAGTGTTTGTGATTGCATTTGGTTTGGTGGGAGATGAAGCTTAACATCTTCTATAACTATGTTTCGTTTTGCTTAGGATCGGATGGAGCTAGCTTTAACAGCAGTGTTGCTGATCAACAAGTAGGTTTTTAGTTACTTCTTATAACTTCTTGAGTGTGATGTTTTCGATGCCTTGAGCTTTGTATTTGCTATTGTGTTTTTTCAGGCTGAAATAGAGACTGTTGCTAAAGTAACACATGAGAAAGGCAAAAGAAATGATACACAAGAAAATAAGTATGTTGAACCTTGCTCTAGTTGTTAAATATTATTCTATGATTTGTCGTCCAATGAGGATTTATAACTTATTTCTCCCAATTTTGTTCTTTTTTGTCCAGCGGTACGAGACCGTTTCAACTTCAAGATGTGTTTTCCCTCGAAAATGAAGATTCTGATGATATGACTCTTATTGACAAAAAGGTTTTTGGTTGGAATACCAAACAAGGTTTTTAATTCTCTCTCACCATTAGTTTTAAGTTGCAGCTAATGTTCTTCTCATACTGTTTTTCAGAATAATGTTTTCGTCATGTCGAACAAGAAATCTAAGTATCCGATACTTCAAGTAGATTTGAGGTTGGTCTCTCTTAGATTTCCTCTGTATTTGGAGCGTTTCGTTACATGCACTGTTTCAGACTTGTGATGGAAAGGTTGTTGGCATTTTTTCAGATTAATATCAGATTTGGTGGTTATTATTGTTTTTGCTGCGGTTGGTGGCATCGTCTTCTCTTGTCTTGGACAACCAGTATGCAACCCTACATATTAACATTGAAATACATCTGATATTGGGTTCCTAGTATCTCGAGCTTTACATTGTGGTCAAGTACCATTCTGATGTTATCTTATACTATCTTTATGTGCTTTAGGTCATTGTTGGATATCTTCTTGCTGGGTCGATTATTGGGCCAGGAGGACTGAAATTCATCAGTGAAATGGTTCAGGTATGGTAAAAGCTAGAAGACATATTTTGGTAGTTAGTTTAGATTATGGCATGCAAATATTATTAGAGGATATTAATAGACCAGTTTAGTTTCAGGGCTGTTGTCACATGTAACTATTTTCGGATTTCTCTTTTCATGCTTTTACAATTAAGGTTGGTTAGAGTAGAATGCCTCTACTATGTAGCAATAAGATCTTTGGTGATTCTACATGGCATGTTAACTCTTTATAGATCATGGTTTCTTTTGTCTTCGCCTTCTGTTTATGATGTGTAGTATTTCTGGATAAACTTTTTGCTTCTTGGCTGAGCATGTTAATGCTGGCTGCGCCTAAAGATTATTTGATATTTATTCAGAGGAAGACAGACTTGAAATATGTTCTTGTTGTTTGAAATCAAGCCATCAGTAGGGCTATAAATGAATGCATGACGTGGATCCCCACATTCATACAGCCAGCTTATTGAGTCCTTCATTCTGAAAAAGTATTCTGGTATCATATTTTCTGTATTTCTTCTTCTGATGCTATGGCAGGTTGAAACCGTAGCACAGTTCGGTGTTGTTTTCCTTCTTTTTGCATTGGGTTTGGAATTCTCAATGACTAAGGTAGCCACCCATTTACAGTTGACTGTAATTTAAATACAATCTCACTCTGATAATCTTTTGTTCTTGTATTAATACAGTCTCACTCTGATAATCTTTTGTTCTTGTATTAATGCTGCAGCTGAAAGTTGTTGGCCCAGTTGCTGTCCTTGGAGGGCTTCTTCAAATTGTCTTACTTATGTTTTTGTGTGGTGTAACTGCCATGGTATGGGAAAACAGTGCAGTATGTCCTGGTGCATATATTGAAAGTGTGGAAATTACGTTTAAAACTGATATCTATTGACATTTGCAGTTGTGTGGAGCACGGTTGTCGGAGGGTATTTTTGTTGGTGCATTTTTATCTATGTCATCAACTGCCGTGGTACTTTTTCTTTGTCTTTTGTCTTCGTGAGTTTATTACAAAACCTACTCTTTTTAGTTTCACCTCAAAGTTTGTGTGTTTTATCCATATATCAATTTGATCAGGTGGTAAAGTTTTTAGTAGAACGAAACAGTACAAGTTCTCTTCATGGTCAAGTTACAATAGGGATACTTATCTTTCAGGTTTCACTCATGAAATTCTATATTTACAAATTGAATATTTCGTTGTATAACTTTTTGTTTCCTTTAGCTATTTTCTTCCTTCTTGAATTTTTAGGACTGTGTTGTTGGTTTACTATTCGCCTTGCTTCCAGTTTTGGGTGGTAACAGTGGTTTACTACAAGGAATTATATCAATGGGAAAGCTGTAAGTGATTCCCTAGTTAGAAATATGTCCAGGAACATCTTACATATCCTCACTATATGATCAGTATCTGACATAAAACGTTTTTTTTCTAATGTAGGCTTCTGATATTGTCCATTTATCTCACCGTGGCATCTCTATTAACTTGGTCGTTTGTACCTCGCTTTCTGAAGCTAATGATTCAATTATCATCTCAAGTAAGTCTTAGACTACTTATCTTCGGTAGAAGCTACTTTGATTCTCTTCCATCTTTGTTCAAGCGGCATCCAAATTATTGCCAATGTTTATCCTTACATACTGCAGACAAATGAACTTTACCAATTAGCTGCTGTGGCATTCTGCTTACTATCTGCATGGGTAAGTCTATTCTACAATTTCTTTTATGCACAATGGGTTAGCTTTCTGATCTGTTTTGGTGTATTATAAAATCAGAGTTACCTAAGCTTGCATTTTAATTATAGATTACAGAAGAAAGCAATGATGATTACATTAGATACTAAAGTATTCAAGTAAAATAGCATAATCGATGTAATTTCCAATTCTTAACTTAAGTGCTGGCTCCTTGGCAAAACTTCTTCAGTGCAGTGACAAGCTGGGTCTTAGTCTTGAGTTAGGATCATTCGTGGCTGGCGTGATGTTGTCTACGACCGACTTTGCTCAACATACACTAGAGCAGGTACTTATTCAAAACTCAGGTCGTGTTTACGTTGCAACTACTTGGTACAAAAATGAAGCCTCAAGGTCAGGTCATTGACATTTTGGAATCTCCATTACTTTGTGATGTAGGTGGAACCAATTCGTAACTTGTTTGCCGCTCTGTTTCTATCTAGTATCGGGATGCTCATAAATGTGCACTTTCTATGGAACCACGTGGATATCCTTCTGGCGTCTGTGATTCTAGTCATAGTTATTAAGACAGCACTTGCAGCAGTAGTTGTTAAGGCTTTTAGGTACAACATGAAGATATCTTTCCATGTGAGTTTGGCCTCTCTACTAAAGCTTCTATGAGTTTCTTCATATTATATTTGTTGAAACCCATCAACCACCAATCACATAAATTTCTTTTCATAAATGTTATAAATAGGTCGGAGTATTGCTTGCTCAGATTGGAGAGTTCGCCTTTGTTCTTCTAAGCCGAGCATCAAACCTACATGTTATCGAGGTGACACCTTTTTGGTCTTATAATTCAACACCCTTTACTATTTTGTTCTTAGTAAAGTTTGTGACTTTGGGTTTAAAATGAATGACAATGTAGGGGAAAATGTATCTCCTCCTTTTGGGCACAACAGCTCTGAGTCTCGTAAGTTACCCCAACATAACAAACAAACCTTCGCATTCCAAGAAACCATACTTGAAATAATATATAGTTCAAAGCTTATTTACTTATGAAAATGCTAGGTAACAACTCCATTGCTGTTCAAGTTAATACCGTATGCAATGAACCTTGGTGCCCTCCTTCGGTGGTTCCCTTGTGAGAATAGTTCACAGAACGAGGTCCTTCTCTTCTCTTTTCTCACCTTTTTTTGTTTCCTTATACACAATGTGCAAGTTTATATGAAAATTCAGAGATATTTATATATCTAAGAGGAATAAGACATGACATATAATCTTATGGGAAAGAGTTATGACTTGTGACTGAGAGTTTTGTTAATAGAGTTTGCAGGAGAAAGCATCATTGGTAGAAGTACATAACAGAACCAAGTGATCTCTCTTTTGTACATTGACTGAAGATTTAAGAAAGACAAAAACAGATTTTGATCCGATTAAACTCAGCCAGGAGGCCAACCAACAAACATTTTAAAACTGACTAGATCAGATCCAAGACTTGCTTTTTCTTTTATTTGGTGTAACGATAGTAGCTCAACATACTCTTGGATCCATCTCTGTTTGTATTGAAAAAATAATTCGAATTTTCTTCAAAAGCTCACTCTATTTATTTGGTTTAAGAATAATAGTTTGGATATACGAAATAGTTTTGCTTTTCACACGAACCAACTTTATTTAATGTATTATACATATAGCCATAAATTGAAGTTACAAGTGTGTAGAAAGCAAGGTAAAACACAAGATTAGAATTTAGAGATGAAGTCAAGGATAAATTGGAGGATCTCTGGAGGCTTCTCTTGGTTAAGGAAGTGGGCCACTCCCTCCATGACCACAACAGGCTCTTCAAGGCAAAGCACGTCTTCCTTAAATTTAGGACCATGTATGTGAGAAGCTCAAGCTACTTAACATTTTGTTGTTACCGAAAAAAGTTACGGTAGAAATTGACTCCACCAAAGAAAGCTTTCCCTTCAAACTTTCTAACATAGTAAACAACGTCTTCTTCCGATAACCAAAACGGAAGAGGAATGGAATCGTCTTTACATCCCCAAAAACTTTTTGTCTTTCGGCATAATAAGCGGTCCAGGATCTCTGTAAGTGAGTATCCTCTTCACCACTCTCTCTATCACAACCTCTTCAATCTCTGCTTCTATTTCTCCATCTTCCTACAACCTCAAGTAATTAGCTGGTGGAGTAAAAAACAATCCTGAAACCTACACATATAGAAATCGTTTCCGTAGAAAGCACGCAAGCCGTCTAGAGGTTTCACGGAGGGATCAGTGGGACCGAAAGAGAAAGGAACGCCAAGGTTGACCAATGCTTTGATTTTATCAGGTCTGAAGAGACAGAGGTACCATGCTATGAGAGCTCCCCAGTCGTGTCCAACCACAAACACCTTCTCCTTCCTTAGAACACCTTACGATGTGGAATCATGTGTAGGAAGAGATCTCTGGCGGAGTGTCTGAGTCATCGTAACGTCGTAGGTCAGGAGCCACGGCTCGGTAGCCACGAGCGGCGAGTCCGGGGATCTGGTGACAACAAGAGAACCAGAGCTCAGGGAAGCCATGGAGAAGGAGTACTATGGGGCCATTCGAGGGACTTTGGATCGCCACGTGGATGTCTATGCCGTTCCTCTCACCTTCCGGTGCTCCATTATTTTCTGTGTGGTTAAGTGGCTTACTGAATTTTAGTGACTAAGCTATATGCACTACAAGATATATAATAGGTCATTTGGCGTTGTTCTACTAACCGACTAAAATTTTAATAAAATATTAGTTACGTAAATATCTTAAAGGCTTTTGAACACTTAGTTTGTTTCATTTTCTGAAATCCAAAATCTATAGAACTCATATGATCGAATTCCTTGAATCGATCATTTCACTATATTGAGGTTCACATAGGATCTAGAAAATTTTACATGGGACACAAATTAAACATAATTAATAATATTAAGTTACTGTAAATTTTTTATCAATACTATTTTAACATTATAAAGTATTATATATTTATCACAGAAAATATGATTCAAAATTTGTTTACAAAAAAATCAGAAAGGAAAAGCTAAAAGGAGAATGGAAAACTATATATAATTTTACTATTTTACAAATAAAATTTAAACAGAGAAAAAGAAAAAAGTTATGAAATGCATCCATTTTAAAAAAAAAAACATGTAAGAAGATAAAGGAACGCAATATGGCAACAAATAAAAATTGTAGAAAAGTAAAACAAAGAAATAAAATTAAATGTCTGATCATTTAATTCCTTAACTTTTACATTATCGCAAATTAATTCTCCAACTTTCATAAATGCAAATTAATTCTCCGACTTTCATAAATGCAAATTAATTTCCCAAGTATATGTTGACTTTGCAAATTTAGACTCAATAAAAATCAACGTTAAGGTAGTTAACTAAAAAGAAACGAGGTTCTATTTTTGTTTCTCTTTTTCCCAAAGATTCCTAATTCATGACGAATTAAGTGAAAAGACGATTGGAGTGCAATCCTTCATATTTTGATTTTTCCTCTTCAGACGTCGCACATTTAAAAAACAACAGAGGAATCACCCCTGATCTCTACATATACAACTCCTTAGATCCATTTATCATCCTTTGGATTCAACAGCTGTAAAGCCTAACCCCACAAAGTTGATCATAATATGCACACTTCCGATTACGATGCTTATGATTTGATTGAACTAAGAGGCAACCACACTGGTATTATGATAAATGTACTCCTTTTACATCGATATGGAGCTCGCGTAAGGCTGTCTTGTTACATCGCCTCTAAACCTTTGGCAAATATATAGATTGGTTTGTTGTTACACAAGTTTTTGCTTGCCAAAGAAAATTTTAAATTTCATTCTCAATTATTTGCTTTATAGGATTGTGATCATTTTAGCTTTTAACAAAACATATCATGGAGGTATTCCTCTTGTTGCGTTAGATATGCATCCGATAATCGATCTTGAGGTCAAAGCGATGGAGGTCCTTTACTCCATGGGAAAATGGTGGAACTTGTGGCAGAGAAATTTGTTGTGGTGGCAGATAATACGAAACTCGTTACAAGGACTCAGTGGAAGTGGATTAGCAATGCCTGTTGAGGTGGTTCAGTTCTACTATATTTGTTAATGTGGCTAAATTTTGTTCGATTTGGTGATTTTATTATGATGGATATCGGATTGGAATGACAATACACGTGTATTTCTATTCATATATCTAAAAATAAGATGTGTTTTGCGTATCTGATTGAGATTATAATTCTTTGTGTATGCTTGATTTATTTTAGTTTGGTTACACGCATAATTTATTGAGAAGAACAAGAATTGTTACATAAAAAAAAAGATATAAATATGCACGAGTTCGTTTTCAGTTAAAAACTTTTCCATTTCGATTTATAATCATTTGAATTCAACTAATGGAGAACATAATCACAGTAGCAAAATGAGGTTGACTTGTGTTCTCGTTGTCTGTCAGAATAGGGCGATTTCATTTTAGAGTTTTTAATTTTGAATTCGGAAATTTGGAAGAGAAGCCGATTTTTTATTTTTAATTAATGTTAGGTGTTAACTTTTTTTAGTCTAAATTTGCATAGTTAATTTGTAAGGGTAAAAATTGGGAAATTAATTTGCAAATTGCAAAAGTTTAAGGAATTAAATGGTCACTTTCCCGTCAGACACTCCATTAACCAGTTAGATCAATTATCAAATCATGTAAGAAATCAATAACAATAATGGTCTTATAGAGAAAAATCATGAAGTAGCATGGAGCATGTGCCCCTCCTACTCATACCATAGATTCGCCCCGTTCAATCCAAAAACGTAAACCATACTTATTTTTATAGTCATTCGATAAGTGTTGGTAAGTGTTGTAAAATTTGGTCTCAAATACTTTATAGAGGAAGCTCTTTTTTTTGTCATTGGTGTTCTTCTAGTTCATTGTTGAAGGATAGAGTGTTATTATGCAGACATAACCAAGTTTCAGTTAAATAAATGGTATTTGCACTTAATAACTAAACTAGGCGATAATCGGCGCATCACACAGGAAAATAGTTACTTAAATTTAATTTAAGAAATTTTAGTTAGATGATTTTATTTTATTTTATATTCTTTTATGTACTTAATATTAGAACTAATTTAGCCATTTTATCATAATTTAGACATTTTATACAATTTAGCATTTTCTCATAATTTAACCATTTTTATAATTTACCTATTTTTTCTGGGGAGAAATATTTTCTGAAACTGACAGTATATTTTATTTTGATTTTCATGTTTTTAATTTTAAGAATTCTCGTTCTGCCATGTTATATATCTTGTCTCATCCTATTCTTTGAAAATTTTAAATGTGATATAAATAGGACATCGTTTTTCTTTGTTTCCAGATTTCCGTCCTATTTATTTTCCTACAAAATCTCGTTCCAATTTTTTGTGTCCACCCTTTATTTAAATGTACTTCTCAATTCAGAATTTTAATTTTATCACGACTACATGGTTTAATGGTTTATGTTTTAATGGACTATATGTTGGTTTTTCTTTTACTTTAAGGTTTTAATTATTAAGTAAATCAAAAATAATTTTTTTCATCATTTGATTTCTAGTTAACTTTTATTTGACTAATGATTGATAAATATATTTTACTTTTTACTGTCATGTTTTTTGTTTTGAGAATTTCCATTTATGTCATGTCATATCTCATCTCATCCCGTTTCTATCCAGCATTTTAAATCTAACATAAATGGGACATTTCTTTAGGCGGAAATCAAATTCCTGTCATATTTCCATTCCTACAAAATAATCTATAACTATTAAAATAATTTATGATTTTGTTAAAATATCCCGTGATATTATTTCCAAGAAATCAAAATCATCAATATACATATACAGGATTAGTGTGGTTTTAGTGAAGAATACAAATAAATTTAACCTCTCTTAAGAAAAATAATTTTTTTCTTACCCTTCCAAAAATATTTGCATGATAAACTATTTGAAGCATATTGACTAATATGATGCACTCTCTTTCTCATGTCATCACCATCTATTCAATTTCAAATCATTTAAAATGAATAATACAACTTCTATTTAAAATGAGCATATTTTTAGTCGTTTGAGGTTATGCAAATCGGATTTTGTTGCTGTATAAAAAATGGTTTACATTAATTGGTTAATTGATGAGATTTTGTATAATCTGTTTAGATATTAATATTAGTGTAGGGTATTTTCGCTATCATCTGACCCTTTTATTAGCAGTTTAGTATTTTTGAAATCTAAACTACCTTTACTCGCCATTACTCAATCATATATCCTTAATGAATGCTCAAGTCTAGTTGGACCAGTTATATAGAAAATGTTATATTATAACCTGATTTGTTGAGTTTTTTTTTTTATGTTAGTCTAAGTGTGTTTCTATTGTTTTATATGAAAATCCAAATAATTGAGCAGAAAGACAATGAACCACTATATGTGTTGATTGAAAAACAAAAACTATAATATTTGCTAATCATTTTCATTATTTTGTAGAAGAATGATAGAAATACACGATTTTTATCAAAAAAAATGTTATTAAATTATGAGCTAGGTTAGTACCCAACGGGAAATATAATCTCAAACTGAATTTTTAGAAATTACATATATGAGTTTACAAACTTACTGGGTTTTTTTTGCTAAAAAGGAAAACAAAACCCAGTAAATTTTATAAAAAAATCAACTAAATAATTATGTGAATTAATATAGCTATAACTGTAATCAAAGATAGTGAATTTTTGAATTTAACAACATAATTTCATATATGATATTTACAATTTTATTTTGAGATCTCAAATTAATTAGTTTGGATTTTTATTTTATAAAGTAGAATAAGAAAAATTGTCTAAAACTTCTTATAAAATAGTACGGAGGAGTACAAACTACAAAACGACAAAGAAGTGAATGAAAGCACCACTAGTGGCATTATCGTAATAAGAAAGTAATTCCAGGGTCATAAATGAGTAGCCAATGTCCGATCTTAGTCAATCAAGTAAGTTGAGCAGCTTGTCAGCGTTATCAAAAGCTCAAAATCTTCAAGGACTGAGCCGTGCACAAGTCTCGAATCAAGACCTACATAATCTCCATAAAGCTCATTTGAAAAGACAAGTCATCTGGTAAAGTCCATAAAATAATCGACTGTCTTCTTTGTTTTCCAGCCACCATAATCAGCAGCCTACGGTGGAAATGCATGTTGAAACATCGTAAGCATCACCTTCATTCCATTTGAACGAACTCTATTAAGTATCTTAATGATGTGAACATGTATTTTGTGTAGAATTGACTAACCTATGTATCATCAAACATGAATTCTCTTATGCATAATGCATCTTTTCGTTTCCAATATCATTATCACCTAACACCAAAAAGAAAATTCAAAATTAATTCATATGCTAAAACCGTTGAAAAATAATAGTAGATAGGTGTGAGAAAGTCATGAGGTTTTTTTTTTAAAGTTAGGCTTTCATTAGATTATAATTTTAGTTTGGACCTAATACAAAAGAGTCAAAAGTCCTTTTAACAATGTTATCTCTCTCTTGGTTTTTCTTTCTTGGAACATAGGAAAAAACGATAGAATAAAATTTAATCGACAAACAGAAGATATCATATTGAATCCCACATATCTCCTTCAGAGGAAACTTCGAATTGATGGCCTTCATCAACGTATGCGAATCTGAGACAATGATAAGTGATTTGAGGTTGAGATTAGCTGCATGTTGAAAGGCAATATAAACAGTCATGGCTTCTGCTTGTAGCGGTGATGTGAAGCTTTCTCCTCTTGAGGCGTCTTTGCTCACGAACTATCCTTTTCTTGTGGTGAAAATCTAGCCAAAACCAGCGGATCTGCTATCTCCCTTCCAAGTTGCATCTGTATCGCATCAGATTAGCTCAGGATCAGTGTGTGTCGATACCTCTATGTTGTGGAATCTGCAATTTTGGGCTTGGTTTGATTTGTGCTTCTTGCCATTCTCGAGCCGTTTTGATAGCTTGGATTTGGGTTTCTGATTGTTGTAACAGTCAATCTTTGAAGATCTTCTAATTTCTTGCATTCCAGATTGACCATATAGCCTATGGGAAGAATGGACCCTCTTTGAGCCCTGTGGGGGGGGGGGGATTCATCAGATGGCTCGCACCCCTCTTGTAGATTTTGTGATTTTTTTGCCATGAAACCAATGCAATCTTTAGGGCTGATTGAAATCTTTTGCATAGTGAGGTGGGTATTTTGAAACATGCCATAGTGTATGTAGGCATTGCTGACATGAGTGATAAAAAGCGGGTTGACCAACTCAGTGATCTTTGCTTGATCCAGTCAACAATAGAGGTGAACATATCCTTCTTTTTTTGCCAAATAACTCATGTAACCCCAAGTACTTTCCTTTCCCCCCTTCCTTTTGTACCCCAAGCTCTAATTTAACTTGAATATTCTATTCTGGATGAGTTTTAGAGGAGAAAGTGATTGAAGATTTATCCTGGTTGATCTTCTGACTATAGGTTGTCTCATATCTCTTTAGGATGTGGATTGGTTCTTTGCAGCTTTGGGGATCAGCTTGGCAGAAGAACATAATGTCGTATGCAAACAGTAAATGATTGACCCTTGGCCTCTTTTTGAAACCCTGACACCAATTATTTTTCCTTCTAGCTAAGCCTTGTTGCATAGTCTTCACAACACTTCACTACAGATAATGAACATGTAGGATGATATTGGATCTCCTTCTCTGATTTCGTGGGTGGGTTTCACAAGGCCTTTATCTGCTCTATTTAGTAGGTAAGAGTATGTGACAGATGTAATGCGTTGCATAATCACTGAACCCATTGTCTATGAAAACCCATTCTTTGCATAATCATTTCTATGAAATCTCATTCTAGCATGTCATATGCCTTACTCACGTCAGTTTTAACTACCATGAAACACCTCTTCTTTGCTCCTGACTTTTTAAGGTAGTGTAGAACTTCATGAGTTATTAGTACATTGTTAGATATTAATATCTTTGGCACTGACTGGTTCTCAAAGAATGTTTTGTAGAGCTGGTTGTAGTCTTTGGGTGAGTAGCTTAGCTATAATCTTATAGTATGGTAATCTGCAACTGTTTTTGGGAGTGTGATTTTTTGGGATCAACCTGATATGTGTATGATTGATCTTTTCTGACATATATCCAATTGTGAAGAAGCTTTGTATCTTTTTGACTATACTTTCACCTATTATGGACAAATTAGACTGGAAGAAGCCATCTGGACCTGGTGCTATCCACATGAATAGAGAGGCATGCTTTCTGAATTTCCTCAGTTATTGGCATGATGATCAAGGCCTGATTCATGTCGTCTAATATTTTTGGTTGTATCGCATCCAATAATGCTGATAATCTCTCTCCCTCCTGAGAGGTAAACGAGTCTGATAGTAGTCAGTGATGACTTTCAAGATTTTATCTTCCTCATTGCATGGTTGTTTTTCCTCATTCTCAATAATAGAGATGTTATTTATTGTCTTTCTATTTATGGTTGAAGTATGGAAATACCATGTGTTTCTATCTCCCAGTGCCAGCTAGAGTTGCCGACTTCTTTGTTTTCAGAAGGATTTTGCAGCCTGGTAGGCCAAGTATAGTTCTTTTGTGTGGCTGAGATGTTATCCTGATTTGGGATCTGTTTATTTAGTGTTTTTTCAGTCCTCTTTGGATTAAGGAGATTTGTTTCTAACTATTTTGGTGTTTCTCTTTATTCCACATTATTATTGCCCTTCTACATATGTTGATCTTTGTATCCACAATGTCACTTATGTTTGATGTCCAGCATTCCTCTATCAGGTTTCTCACCTCTTCATTCTCCTTTAGTTTTTTATCGTATCTGAATATTCCCTTTCTCTTTTTTTTTTTGTTTGGATCAAAGTAGGTGATTATTAGTCTATCATCTTAACCCTTTAAAGCGAAGTACTCACTCCTACGTATAGGGTATGCTTCAGCCCATGCGCTATTTGACATAGATTCGTCCAGTCTACACCGTACTAGGTGAGTATGTTTTTTTCCTCTCCAAGATAGAAAGTTTCCAGTAAATCTGAGGTCATAAAGATCACATTCTGACATGATTGTTCTTAGGTCTGTGAAATATCTTTTAGGTCTGGGTGGGCCTCTTTTCTTCTCTGATTCATCTATAATATCATTGAAGTCTTTAGTAAGAAGCCATGGTTTTTTTTTTGTGCAATTTGAACTTTTAGGTTAACCCATACTTGTGCTCTCTTATCTTTCTCTGGTTTTCCATAAAAGAATGTTGAATAGAAAGTTTTGCCCTCTGCTCTCACTCTTGTAACAATGAAATTTTGGCAGGATTACAATATTTCCAGCTCAATCTCCTGTTTCTAGAAGAGAGCTAAACCCCAACCCCTAGAGAGTGGGGAGAAACTAGTGAGTATGAAGAGTAGCTCATCCATTTAAATTTTTGGAGGACAAACCCATACAAATTATTTATCTTCATGAGGAAGAATATGTCAGGGAAAATATGCATTCTCAGCTCCCTTATTCTGTGAACTATTATGGTATTCCTCAGCCCACAACAATTTTAGCTAGCAATTCTAAGGAAGAGGAAGGGGTGGAAACTGAAAATCCACTGATTCCCTTACTATGGCAAGTATGATATTGATTGTTGGAGCTTTTGATCTTTGGATAGTTGAGTTTTCTTCTGATTGGTTGACTGGTCTTATAGAGCTTGATCCCCTGATTGTATGATTTCTGTTTCTGCACCTGATGGGGTATTCAGTCATGTATTGACTTCTTTTTGGGGGGAGTTCTAGATTATACTGATGTTTATCTTATGTGATTTTGCCCTTGCCAGCCTTGGACTTTTGGTGATTGCTTTTTTTATTGGTGGTTGGCCCCTCTTCTTCTTTGCAGGTTGTTCCAGGTTAGTTTTTAAAGTATACTCTGGTTGTGGAGGTCCATCAAGGACCATGGTAGGCTTAGAGGTCCTTGTTCAGTCCTAGTAGCTGGGAAGGTGATGTAGAGGATGCTATGATAGCAACAGCTGTTTCAGCCATAAGTCCCCTGGCTTTCCCTTGTAAGACTCTCTGTCTTCTAGCTGCACTCTTTGTGGGGTCGGCTACATTTATGTATTACACAGTGACTTCCTCCTCATAACTTACTTCATTTTTAGGTGGAATCGGTGAGGGAGGGAACCCCACTTGTTCCAATTTTCTCTCTAGGGGTGGGCACCTTGTTATTAGGATGACTTAGAACCTTCAAGATTACTCTATTGTTGAGGATGAGTTATGACTCTCTAATAAGCTTGAGATTTTTGTCTGGTATATGAATTTTTATCTCTGTTTCTTAAGGTGTGCCCCAAATATTTTTCTTTGTGGAATCTGGATACTTTATATGATTCAGCTAGGGCTATTTCTCTACTTTTGTATGCCGAGTGAGAGTCTGAGTATGGTCTTTTCTCATAGTGTCTCCCTTGCTTTTCAGGTATTCTCTGGTAACCCCTGCTATGGTATTCCTTTTCCACATAGTTCTTCTTACTTCTAATTGAGCTTTCAACATGTGTTTGCCTGAGTTTATATGATCCTTCTCCATGTGATATGTTCAGGTAACTTTGAGTGTCCTCTCATTGGTGTCTATCTTTTGAAGAGGAAGAAAGATGTTGTATATAGTACTAATTGTCCCTTCTCTGTGAATGTGGTGGTTTAGATATATCTAGAGAATATTCTTTCATTTTATGACTCTCTTTTCCTGTTTCTTTCCAGGGCACTATGTTTCTTCATGGGTTAGTCAGTTGCAGTATTTGCAATGATTCTTAAGACCATTGTAGTTAAGGGTAACTAGTGCTTCACTACTGTGAGAGAAGTCTATAATGATTTCTTTTGTTAAAGGCTGGAGGCCATCAATAAGGAGCTGGATTCTTGCAGATGTAGGTGTAAGTTCTTGGCCCATATATTCACCAATCTCCTTCCTAATGTTGCAAAGCATTTATAATCACCAATAGTGTAGGGGTAGCCATGTGAATTCAATCCAAAAGGGTACCATTAAGGGGAAAGATGTTGAGATGATAGGCTCCCAGCGTTGTAGGATAACCATCCATTGGTCAAAGTGGTAGGTCTGTGTCTAGCACTTTATGTAGATCTTCTTCATACTGGAAAGTTCCTTTTCCTTGATCTGACACTATTGTCTTTCCTTTTAAGTTCCATTTGTTGGATAATAAAGGAATGAGAAACTAGGGATGCTGAGCTGCATGATTAGTTAGCCTTCCAATCAGGGTAAGAGCATTCTCTTTTATGAGTTCAGAGTTGTCTACATCTGGAGCTTGAATCCTTTTCCTTGGAGGAGAAGAGAAGTCCATCTCATGTACTTTTCCTTTTTTAGTGTAGGAGTGTATTCTTTCCATGGGTTGCTTCAGTGCTATCAAGGTTTTCCTAGCTTACCATTGGGAGTGTTTGCTCGGAAGGGTTTCTTGCTGCTTATTAGAGATTACTGGTTATTACTTGGTTGCTGAGAGTCGGTTTGTGTTGATAGATCTTCAGAGAAAGCGGAACAGTTATTCACTTAAAGTGAGAGGAGTTCAAAGAGGGTTTGTAAAGATTCCTAGGGTTTTAGAGAGACTTACAGTGCGAGGGTAAGTGGTTTAGAGGTGCAAGGCAGCTTCATGCAGAGGAGGTCGGCGGTTGCGGCTACAACCACCCGAGTCCACCGGCAGTCTCCATAGATAGCAACTTTCAAATTTTAAAAGTAATATTTTGGCAAATTTTGGTAGGTGAAGATTGCTTTGGGAACAGTGCTTGGAGAAACTTTTTTCTACAATCTCTCTCTTAAAAATCTCTACATAAACTCCAAAGTTAATGTTATGAGGTTGATGAAATTGACAATATCTATTTATAGAGAGATAATATTTTATGATTACAATCAAATTTTGAGATTTGAATTGCTTTAAGAACACTCAAAATTAAATGTGAAAATAGTAGGTTGATTGTTAAGATTTTATTTGGGAACAATTTAATTGAGAAATTAAAAACATTTTTAATTTTGTAACGATCTATATTTAAGTCATAGTAAAATCTGCATACAAAATATACATTTATCAAAATTAATGGAATATTACAAAAAATACTAACATAAAATATGCAATTGATATTACATTTTTTATTTTCAAAAATTAATTATTTATAGTTTAAAATAGATATTTTTTTTTTGATTATACGAATGTCTAAAACCACATAAATTGGGATTCAAGGGATTTAAGATATTAGTTTGTTACTAAAATTATTAATTTATTTATAATATCTAATATCTTATTTGGAAAAATTATCTAATCAATTAAAATCTGTTTATTATTATATACAATATCTCATATATTAGATATATCTTAAATCCTTGCAAATATCTCATAACTTTTATGAATTTAGATATATATATATATATAACTTAGTAATATATATTTCCAAGATTTGATGTAATACTTTTTATACTTGATTAAATCATAGTTATGTGAAATTTTATAAATTTAAATTAATCAATTGTACTTGTATTTGCATAAGAATTAAATAGAGATTACAATAATTTTAACATGAATTTATAATAAAATGATGCAGTTTTAAAAGTATTATTTAAATGCTATACGAATATAAAATAGATTTTTTATAAATAATGGTATTTAAATTAAAATTTAAATGAGTCATATAAAAATACAATTAGACTAATGATTTAAGTCCAATGGCATATTGTGTAATTAGTTTAGTAATTGTTGAATATCTATTATATAATGACTGAGTGTGTCTTACAAGGGTCTGACACGTCAACACCTCTCTCTTTGACACATCATCACATAATTTTTTTTTATTTAATTTAAACAAAAACAAAAACTTACTTTTAAATTCTTCAAAGAATCCATGATCCCTTCAAATTCCTCGAGTTTGATCTTCTCTTTCACTTTCTGTGTTCTATGTTATGGTATAGGATAAATGGTTGTGATCAACACTCAGGTTCAACTTCTTATTTCTTTGATGATCTCATTTTTCCCAGATACATGATCCTCGATTGCATCATCAGACGAATCAGACATTTTCTCTTATCACTCTACATCGATCGATTTATCGTTTTCGTTTCTTCGTTGATTATGGAATCCATCTTTGTTTCGGTTTGTAGATCAGGATTCAGAAGAACATTGAAATGCCAAAAAGTTTGAATAGATGATCCATATTCATCAAATTCGTTGTGGTGAATGTTGATTCAAACAGTTATGTAAGCGTTACATTTTTTATTTACATGAAAGCTATGTGTATGATGGCCATGGCCATGACAATGACAACAAGTATCTTGATTCTCTTGATGGTCTATGGTGTACTGCCTTAGGTATTCTTCTTTCTATTACTACTACACATGACTTTATGTTTCACTTTGAACATGCCTTGAAGTGTTAAGGTTGTGTCATTGATACCTAAAACTTGCATGAGGAAATGAGCCACGACTTGTTTCTGCTGGTCTTGAGCAGTTGAAAACCTAGCCATTTCCGGAACTATAACTTCTCTGGTACTCAAGAATTTTTCTTTTGGTTTTAGTATGTAATAGTTTCTTTATAGTCTGATGCTGCTTTATGTGTGCTTTGAAGACTCATGGTAGTATGGTTTGATAGATAATTAAAAAGAATTTGATCAAATGATGTTTTCCCTGCAAAAACATGATCTTGCTAAGGATCTTTTAGACATGTTCACAGCCAACAAAATGGCCAAAAATTTTTTTACAAACAGTGAATCAGAGGCTAATGATACCCACGTTTCCATAACAATGCACTATACCTTGATCTCTTATTTTCCAAGATGACGACTTATAAGAGCTGTTGATTAATCTCATGTATGTATAATGCATGTCAAGCTGGTTTGGTACGACAATAAAACAGTTGGAACGAAAACCCAAATGCCTCCTCTTCTCTATCTCTTTCTCCGATGTTTTGAGATTAAGGAAAAAAAGCAAAACCAAATCCCCACATCAATCTCAAATCCCAAATTCGTTACTATATTAGATTTTGAGCGTAAGCTCTCCCTCGTAGTTTGATTTTGCAAATTCTTCTTCTGATTATGAAACTTTAGAGAGATATCTACTCAACTATTTTTTGTGTGGTTTAATTGGAAAAATTAGTTGTCCCCTCAGGATACCTAAATTGGGGTGGATATTGTATTTTAAGAGTTCATAGATTCATACCATATCATCTGATGAATATGACAAGTAAGTTTTATTGATGATAGAATATACTAGAATTAGATGTATATTCACAGACTAGAAAGACATGGAAGAATATCTTTGTACTTGAATTTTGTACAAAGATGAATATGTTTATACCCTTTTTTTTACTTAGACAGAGAATTGTGATAATGTATGTGAATGTATTTAGATATAAGCCTTATGTTATCAAGGAATATAATAAACTCTACTCGATGTCTAAATCTGGGTAAGCTAATTGTGTTGGTTTTCTTGTACTCTGAGTTTATTAATTATTATGCATATGTCAGATTGTTTTGGTAAAGGTTTATGCCTCTGTAAAATTCAACAAAGCTTCTCTGTTTTTCAGGGAAATAACCTAATGAATCTCATGATCAAGACACCACATATCTTGATAAATGCATTTTCTTTATTCGTGACTCTTCTTTGAATCAAGAAGCTTCAGTTCTCATGTAATTTATATTAAAACCTTTACTACGTAAAAGCTATGTGCCCTTTTTTTGTCTACATAGTTTATATGGAAAGATAGTTTTAAACATTTTCACCTTTTCTCTTCTTTCGGCGACTATGCATGATTCACATGGGGGCACTCAATGAAATATTTGATAATGAATTTCGATTAACTCAAGTCTTATATATTGGATACTCAAACACTAGGATAAGTGAAGTCTCTCTCTTTTAATTAGGTTGTGTTTGTTGCATTACGTATGTGCACATGGAGCTGGAAAAGTCTTGCTTGAAGAGTACTTCGGATTTGATTTATTCATATGGTTGAGAATGCATAAAGGGCTAAATAATTACGTGTAAGCACGAGTTAAGGCAGATCTAATATTGCATTCAACTTCCTTCAACTTTGTACAAACTACTTGTAAAAAAAGAGAATATTTAAGGTATGATATATTATTTTGAGATTGATCTTCACCATTGATGCCTTCAAGAAATTTTTATGGAGCAGATCGCATGCTTATGCCTTATAATCAACTTTTAACTATCATAAGTGTTGTTGACCCCGGAAAAAAGCTTCACAAGTGTTAAATTATTTATATAAAAACTAATAAACTGTTAATAACTTTTGTGGAACGTGCATCAACCCACGTAAGGGTTTTGTTTTGATAATATGAATAGAGCAAAGAAGTATTTTTAAGCAATTTTTGCTTGATATTTGCTTTTAGAGATATAGAACCAATAACACATGGAGATTACCCTCAGACCATGAAAGATATTGTTGGTGATTGATTACATTGTATGCTCAGTGTAATATATGCATCATCTACACCATCTTTCTCTTTGAATTTGAACTTTTTCATAAGATTTTTATTCATGCTATGCTAATAATATTTCAGCCGGCTAACGCGAAGTATCCAGTTTGCGCAGACGGTTTAAGAAAAGTTTTGAAATACATTAAAGAGAACTACAACGATCCAGAAATCAAGTCATTGATTTTTTGTTCTTCGTATAGAACTCATATGCGGTTTCTTAAGCTTGAATGATCCAATTCATTTCATTTGTAGGATACAAGAAGACACTTAAAGAGAAAGCTGAACTTTTTGAAAAAGATAAAAGATGCACATCCATCTTTTAAAATTAAAAATATTATAATCATCCATTTTTCCTAATTTGCATTCTTTGATCAACGTCCCCAATTCCTATGTCATCAAATGGATGCAATTTATAATATATTTTATTGCATGTTGTAATACATATATGAGCGTGTTTTTTACACAAACGCAAGACAAATAATATAATTTTAACTTTCATCAAGGGGTATTGATCTTGCTCTTTTACAAGCGTAATTAGTTTTATGAGACGAATGAAATCAATTAACTAAGCGAAAACTACAAATTATACATCAATTTACTATACAAAAATTATTTTTTTCCTTTACGAGGCGAGTGGGTTGAGTCAAACAAAATTCAAAACGTAAAGACTAAAATGAATAGTATTATTGGAAAAGACATGTTTTGATCATCAATTTGAAAATTCATTCTATTATAAATAGGATCTACGGGTAGTATTTTCACTCAATTTTTTCTTAATTAAATCTGTGTTCTCACAAAATTTTAGTCTCAAGATGTAACTACATCATAAAACTTTGATGAAATAACTACTTATCCAAAATTTTAATTAATAAAAATATATTATAAAATGCAAACACGACACACGAGTTATCACCTAGTTTTTTGTTGCAAGTTGATTAGCTTAATAACTAGGACTTTTTCTCAAAAAATACGAAAATGAAAGTTCTATTATAAGATTTTTTCTAAAAATAATAATAATCTATATATTATTTTAAACAATCGGATGTTAAAAAAAAACATACTGACGACCAATTAATATGGTAAATCGGATGTTAAAAAAAGAAATGCTGTTTAGAAGTATTGGCACCCTTATTTACCTAATTTATATGGTAAATCTATGAAATTAACTTGTGTGCTACTGCTACAGTAGGAAATATCAGATATGGTAATCTACCTAAATGCATTAAAATAAATTATATATTTTAATAAAATTTCCGATTCTAATTAAATTATAATTTGAAGGCTTCTAGAGTTTTCATAATAAGATTTTAACCATTATCAGCGTTTTCGTTTCCCTTACCTTTAATAGATTAAATTATGAACTTAGTATTCTCACGATATCTGTAGCCGCCGTCGCCCCGTTGATGGTCAAAAGTCAAGATTGTACCAAAGACGAAAAAACCCCTTTTGAGTTGTTCAGTTGATTTTACAAACAGATTCATCGATCTTCCACTTGGAAATTCGTCTGCCTTACTTTACAATTTCACGAGAGGGAGAGAGGGATAATGGAAATAGGATCTGCTACGAAGCTTCAATGTCAACGTATTGGCTGCAACGCCATGTTCACCGATGACGACAATCCAGAAGGTTCTTGTCAGTTTCATGCTTCGGTGCGTCTTCTTTAATTGATTCTTTCATGCTTTTTTTTTTTCAAATCTTTCTCTAGTTAAACTGTTGACGATCCTTATTGTTCAACTAGAAATTTAGATCAATTTGGGTTTTCAAAATTTTCTTTGAGAGCTAGCTTTTCATTTGAAGAATGTGCTGTGAATCTCTTAAGAACCTGACGAATTGTTGATTTTATGAAGTGTGGTTCACCAATTTTGACTTTGGCTTTGAGCTGATGATTCTTGAGCAGATGATGTGCTAGTGGTCAATTAGGTTTTTATTTAGCTGATTACATGTAGATAAGCCTTGAACACTGCTTTAATTCTTGAACTAAGTTGTTTGCTTTTGCAACCTTTGAATTTAGTAGTAATCTCAGTGAGCTTGAAGAGCTCGTTAGACTGTGTCCATGGAGAAGTAAATAGAACAATTGATGCAAGGAAACAAAAGTATAATTGTGTAAAATTGAACAATCAATAGAAAGAAACATCAATTTAGAATGCATCTTTTTGTCTTCATCTAGTAGCTTAACTGACATATGCTTGCTCCATATACAACTCTTCATTTCAACATTTGGCTCTCTTTACTATTGTTTCTTTCATTTTGTCTATCGTTTTAAGATTTCATTCTATCTTTCTTTACATATTCATTCTCATTACTACTTTTTTCCCGGTGTGGGCTTGGCTTTTTGCGGACTACTGGTTTTTGTTCAAGCAGGGAGTAAGTCAAATATTTACTCTTTAAATACTCTTTATGTTTTTGTTTTTCCGTTTCACTCATCTGCTCAGAGAAGTAAAGCTTAGAAATGTGCACACTTGTAGCCGTTTTTTCACGACGGAATGAAAGAGTGGAGCTGCTGCAAGCAAAGAAGTCATGATTTTAGTTTGTTCTTGGAAATTCCAGGGTAATAATATCCCCTCATTCAATAAGTCACCCTATCTAATCTTTCATGATTCAGGCTTTGGTTTTGTTGCAAACACTGATACTTTTTTCCCGTTTCTTGCAATGAAGATGTAAAACAGGTAAACACACAACTGAGAAACCAGTTCTGGCCAAACCGGCTCCAAAAAATCCTGTTGCGGTTCCTACTTCATCTCCAAATGCCAATGCAGCAACAAAAGACTCTTGCTCCAGATGCCAACAAGGCTTCTTCTGCTCAGACCACGGTTGGTATCTTCACTCTCTCCGGTTTAAATTCTCTTTACACTCTGGTGAATGCAAGAAATCTCTATCTAACGTTGTGTCCTTTACCATGTAGGCTCCCAACCCAAAGAACAGATCAGGCAGACCTTGAACACTCCTGTACAAGCGCAAGAAGGAAAGATTGAATCCGTAGCAGCACCTCCAGTTAAAAAGGTTGTTATAGACATTAATCAACCACAAGTCTGCAAAAACAAAGGATGTGGCAAAACATTTAAAGAGAGAGATAATCATGAGACTGCATGTAGCCATCATCCAGGTCCTGCGGTCTTCCACGACAGAATGAAAGGGGTAACGCATGCGTTCTCTGTTCAATCAGTTTATGATTCTTTTCTTTTCGCTGTTTGAATTTATGTTGAATGTTCTTCATCCAGTGGAAATGCTGCGGTGTTCACGTGCAAGAGTTCGACGAGTTCATGGAAAGACCTCCGTGCACTAAAGGTTGGCATAGCAGCAGCAGCGACGATCAAGCGGTCTGAGATTTATTCAATAGGAAGTTTATCTTTTCAAATTATGTTTTCATATTCGTATTTTTGGAGGAAAATTCCTTTTTATCATTCATGTGGAACCTTTCATTTCAGAAATATGTAATGCTTAATTACTCATATACTGTTTTTGAATGTTTGGTTGAAGTTTTGGATGTGATTACTGATTAGGGGTTTGACTGTTGATTTTAAAAACCCTGAGGATTTTTCCCAAAATTCCACAAATGTCAAAGGGTTATTTATTAATTATTAAAAATTAATTTATCAATTATCTCAAAACTTTTGGATATATGATAACTCTCAACGAACGGCTCAAATCTCTTCAACGCCGGAGGCAACAACTATCACGGCGGTGGAGTAGTTAAGCGATGAGGCTGATAGTACCTCTCCGTGGAGTGATTCAAGGCCGTGGTGGACTCTTCGTCGGCTCTCTGATTCCTTGTTGTCTCTTCTACTTTCTCCAGCTTTACTTAAAACGACGCCGTCCTCCTCCTCCCTCCGATCCGACGGAATTACCGAGGACCTCGTCACGGTCCAATCTCTTCTCCCGCGGGAACTCAATCGGACGAGTTCGAATCTCCTCTCGAGCGGTTCCTGTGGCTAAGCCTACCGATTCGGCTTATTATATTGGGTTGGAGAGAGTCAAGACGGATCCATACGATCGGATTACGAATACAGATGGGATTATTCAGCTTGGATTGGCTGAGAGTACGGTGAGTTGGTGAAAATTTCCGATGTTTATCTCTCTTTGTGATTTTTTTATATCTTAAAACTTAATTCATTTTTGGGTTCTGTATTTGTAGCTGTGCTTTGACTTGCTTCAGAAATGGATGTCTGAGAATTTGATGGAGTCGATAATGCAATCTAATGATGGTGAATTCGATATCAGTAGTATCGTCATGTATAAACCTTTTGATGGATTGTTGGAACTCAAAGTGGTAAGTGTAGATATGCTTCAGTTTTGCAGTCAAAGATTTGATTGCAAAACTCTACTAGAATTTGTTTATTAGTATCTGTTCTTTGTCTAGTGTTGGTTATATATCAGAAATTGTGTATTCAATCTTGTGGATTTAGTTGTTTGGCCCTGCTTGATGGGTTTAGTTCTACTCTCTAATGTTTTACTTTCTTTTCTTTTCGGAACTTTTCAGGCTTTTGCTGATTTTATGTCACGAATAATGGGAGGTAATGTGTCATTTGACCCCTCGAATATGGTGATTACGGCCGGCGAGAATCCTGCTATCGAAGTATTAGCCTTCTGCTTAGCTGATCATGGAAACGCTTTTCTCATTCCATCGCCATATTATCCTGGGTAACTTTGGCATACACTTCTCGACCATTTGTATCTGATGAAAGTCTCTTTCCATGTGATGTACTAAGGAAACTGAATTTTGCAGCTTTGACAGGGATATTAAATTCCGAACAGGAGTGGAGCTTATACCAGTACACTGTCGTAGCTCTGACAATTTTACTGTTACGGTTTCCGCACTGGAACAAGCTTACAATCAAGCTAGAAAAAGAGGAAGTAATATTTCTGGCATTCTCCTTTCAAACCCATCCAATCCTGTTGGAAACATATTATCAAGGGAGACACTTCGTGACATTTTGAGATTTGCTCAAGAGAAAAACATCCATGTTATTTCTGATGAAATATACGCTGGTTCTGTTTACGGGGATAAAGAGTTTGTTAGCATGGCAGAGATCGTTGGCTCAGGGGAATTTGATAAGAATAGGGTTCATATCATCTATGGTTTGTCAAAAGACCTTTCAATTCCCGGTTTTAGAGCTGGAGTCATCTATTCCTTTCATGAAGATGTAGTAAATGCCGCGAGAAAGCTGACGAGATTTTCATCTGTGCCAGTTCCAGTCCAAAGGATACTTATCTCTCTGCTATCAGATACGAGGTTTATTGAAGAATACATGACAGCCCACAGGCAAAGGATCCGTGATAAGCATATTCGGTTTGTGGAAGCTTTGAAACCATTAGGAATTCCTTGTGCTGAGAGTGGTGGCAGGTTGTATTGTTGGGTTGACATGAGCAGTTTACTGACATCATACAGTGAACAAGGAGAACTCGAGTTATTTGAGAAGCTATTGAATGTTGCTAAGATTAACGCCACTCCAGGAGCAGCCTGTCATTGTATAGAACCAGGTTGGTTCAGGTGCTGTTTTACCACTTTAGCTGATGAAGATATCCCAGTAATCATGGAACGGATCAGAAAGCTTGCTGAATCATCTAGATCTTAAGTGAAACCAAATTTTAGGTCAGTGCAGCATTGTCATGTTGTTAGAGTTTTGGAAGAAAGGAAAGATGTGACTTTCTTGTTTTTATAACTGAAAGAGTTTGGCATTCAATCTCGCCTCTATTTTTACAATACTGCTTATACAAGTTTCCTGTCAATGAAAAGAGAACGACATCCGTAATTTTTTTGTTTCCGGATGCAAATTGTGAGGAACTTTGTAAGAGTTTTCTTCTAAATGAGCTTCAGCCTCGGTTGGTACTTTTTTACACTCAAGTCCTTCTATCATTTTGATTCCCGGCACAAAGAGGCAGCAACTCTCAGCTCCATTCTTTGTAAATTTCTGCTAGTTTATCCAGGCAAATGTCAACACTTACCGTATCTTTTATCGTGAATGAATTTAGGTACGAGCGTGATATGTAGTTATGGTGTATATGAAGAATGTGAGAAAAGATATTTGAGTATTACGGTGGAATGATATCACTTTCTCATTTCAACAGCTCTTCTCACATAACTTCTCCTTCGGTTCTTCATTATCAGCTCCCCGAGTGTCTGAGGTGTACTCACAGGAAAACCAATGTTCATGTTGTCAGAATATGTAGTTATCTTCACTTCTTCATGCAGCAGATGAGTAGAAACCTGAACATCTTTGGAATCAGCAGCTCTGACCTTTTCCTGTGGAAGAAGACGTGGAAAGAGATTTTCCAAAAAGGAAGCTCTCACAAGACTGGAAGCTCCCGTCATGTAACTGCTCGTACTGGTATCAGATTCATAAGCTGGCGACGTTGGCATCGAGCTCGTCTCTCTATTCAGGTTGTCATCAAATTCATCCACCACCACAGCACCGGAAATTGAAACTGAGCGGTTTGCTGCTAATAGAGACGGCACAGTGTTTCTTCCCAATCGAACGGAACCGAAGTGACCAGTTTTACCGGAACTGGAACCGGAAGGTAGTAATGGCGGAGTCGTAATGGTTTCCAATGGCGGATGTGGAAGCTGAGGTGGATCATTTGAGGAAGAAGGGAGCGGTTTTCCAGGCGTCTCTTCCCAACGGAAAGGAACTGACGTGACCAGCTTTACCGGAACTGGGACAGGCGGCGGAAGCTGAGGAGGACAAGGCGCGAAGGTGGCTAGTGAAGGTTGCCAATTCTTCTTGGGGAAGCCAGGTCGCTCTTCCCAAACGAAAGGAACAGGAGGCTGTCTCAATTGCTCTGTCTCTTTGGGTTCCATTTCAAATATTAGCTCGTTCTCTCTTACGTGGTCCTCTTTATTTTTAGTTTTTTTATGAGTTTGATTAGTCAATGAGATGTTGTGTTAGTATAGCTGAAACCACTTTGGTTTTAAAGTAAACCAAAGTGTGCGTGTTGTGAGGTTAGAGCTAACTTTTACCTGTCATGAAGATTCACCTAAACCATTTGGTGTCGTGTCACCCAACTTGTAGATGCACTTCGCATTGACTATATAAAAAATTATTTTGTATCAGCGTAACTCTTCCACTTGATCTTTACAATCTAATTCATTTATCTAAACTTTATATTTTTTCCATTGGAAGGACTCTTGTCCTGTCATGTTTGGAGGTTTTTAATACGTAGATTATGAACATAATGGTCGCGAGTCCAAACCCAATTTTCATTTCTCAATTTGTAAACACTAACAGACTTTTAATAAATAAAAATTCAATCATAAACCATTCCATACAAACTTTTTGTGACAGATATTCTTCACCAATCCATTAATTGAACAAACATGTGGTTCATGTATTAACGCTCACCATTTCTTTACGGTGTAACTTCGTCCATATCCATATGAATTGGTGATTATCTTTAGTTTTCCTGAATTTCTACCATGTCAATGAGCATCGGTTCCAAGCCAAAAGAAAAGGTCAACCAACCGCTTTAATAATCACATTAATTTAGAAATCTAAAACTGAGAATGGTAAGGGTTGCGCGAACGCAAACCCTCTCTTCGACAAATAATGACGCAGGCTTTTCCTCACGGGAAGACCTTAGGCATAGCACCCTTCGCAAAGTGCAAGTGGAAGTCACTAGCCTAGGCCACTCGTATTCTTGATCACAAGTTGACCCCGTCCAGGTAAGTGATTAGAACGGTCACACGAGTCTCTTTTTTATACTCACTTCTCGTCCACTCCTTTCCTTGGACCGACGTGGGACATCTTTTAAATTTTATGAAACCCTCTGACCCTCTCCATTCCGCTGCCGTTCTAACTTCTCAATGACGCACCGCGTGCCGTTTTGGTGCTCCGCTTGCTGAATATCGTGTTGAACGGGCTTAATAAAACGTAAATGGTTAGGACCCAGTGGATTAATCTTTTTTAGGGCCCAAAGTCAAGTCTTTTACTTTGCCACTAGAAAATTATGTATAAAACAACTTTACATTGTTGTTTAAGTCACAAGGTAACGTTAGGAACGAGACAAAAATCATGCAGAGAAATCCACTGCCAATCATATAGTTACGCTATTTGTACATATATATTCAAAGGAAATTATAACTTCTAATTATACATATATTAAACATACAATAATTCAACGTTTAAAAGCTACAAATGATATATAATTCTAATTATATATCAAATATGAACCCTAACATTCACCACCTTCAACCTTAACCTTACACTTAACATATAATTTCATCTTTAAACATTTATAGAACTCTTCAAAAAAGAATAGAAAAAACTTAAAATTTCATTTGTAAAACATATTAATATTCCATGTTGCCTAAATGATCATTAACCTGATTTCCAAATTATTAATATATATTTTCTATGGCTATGCAGCCAGTGCCGGCCCTAGTAACAAGCATTGGAAGCTTGTGCTTGGGACCTTCAATTTTTGTAAAGTTTTGAGGGCCAATTTTACGCATTGCGCATTTGGTTCATATGGTTTGTGGTATGAGTGTTAAACAGTTAAAAGACTAAAAACTTGTTGAAGTTAGCCATTGATGATTCAAACTTCAGGTGCTAAATCAGAGGATTTGAAGATGGTTTGACTCGGCTTTGGGAAATTGATGTAAACCGGATGAGAAGAAAAAGAAGGCAGAGACTCTAGTCGCGATAGAGACTTTGACGAGTTTAGTATGATGCTTAACTTAAGTGTCATTAATATATATCATTTTTTTAGGTTCAGTTAGTTAGTTAGTTAATCAGATTATCTTTTTTGTGGTTAAGCGAGAGATAGAGAGACGAGAGAGAGTTGTTAGTTCTGTAATTCTCCATTGTTGTAAAGGTCAATCTTGAGCTGAATCATTCTTCATTCTTAGTAAATTTGCCGGATTGAATCTAACCCCAAATATAGACCAATCATTGGTTGAACTGGGTAATCAAACTTTTGTTTTCTTCTTCTTCCTTAAATCTTTGAATGCTTGATCAATAAGTTCTTGATTGTTCAAATTAAGTTGATTGTGAGTGTTTGTGAGATGAAAGGGTGTGGTTCTTGAGTTGTTTTCGTAACAAATCTTAAGTTCAAATGCATTATTTGGCAGCCTTAACTCTAATTCATTCTGTTTTCTAACTCCGGTTCTTTTTGTTTCAAATCCTTACTCATGTTCCTTTCTTTTTTTTTTTTTTGGTTTAAAACTCATGTTCTTTTCATTTTCTTCTTTTATGTGTAAGATGCCAATTGTTTTTGCTAACTTCTGATCAATAAAATTTCAGTGCCGGCTTTGTATGCAGTTCAATTGCCCTAAAACTAATCCATTAAAGTATAATGAAAACAGAAACTTAGTGGACTCTTGATCTCTAGCATGAGCCGGACCCATCTAACTATTGATTAGTACGCTCTAATGTAAAGTCAAAACAAAATTTAAAGCATTTTAGGTGCACTTGATATTATTCCACATCTAATTCTATTCTCTCTATTCTTTTAATCAAAATGTCTATTTCTTTTTACATTTCGTCTCCTTTCTACTAATCAAGTAAAGCATGCAACTTTTCCTAGAAAACCCTATATAACTACTATATACTCCCACTTAGAATCCTAGGGACAAATTTTGAAAATAATTTTGAGACATTTTAATTTTTAAGTTCAGTTTTCCCAAACGTATACCAAAACTTCAAGAGGAACACAAAGAAAAAATAAATTCAAAATTTGAACTTCTACTTAAAATCTTTATTTCTGCAATATCATCTACAAAAATGTGGTTTGGTTAAATCGGAAAAAAAACTGTTATCTGGAATTCATACACACATATTTAAGGGTTTGAATAGTAGTATAAACTATACACTATATTAAAAATAGAAAACAAAAAAATTCAGTTTCATGTTTTTTTTAACATCAATAAATAAAATTCAGTTTGTCCTCAAAATATTTCTAAGAAAATAATTGTATATGTTTTTAATTAACTTATCCACCGGTTTGTACTCCAAGACATTTCATTTTACAAGTCGGTTTGTTACAAATACCATTTCCATGCTAATTGATTTATTAACCTCTAAAGCATATGATTTAGAGTTCGTAGCATTGGCCATGTATTCATCTAACTATAAGAAAATAATCACACACTCAAACTCATTCCAATATCTACATCTGTTACACACCACATCATCTTTCTTATACATAATTTCTCTCTTGAGACAAGAAAAAATAATCCCACCTAAAATCACTTTATCATTTTCATAATTCGTATTATCAAACTAAATCAACAAAACAAAAATTAAGCCAACCAAACAAAAAAAAAGAAGACAAAATTCTACAGTAAAAATATTAGCTGTGATTAGGAGGAGACTGTAGATTGAAGAGAGCTTTAGCAGTCATCTCTCTTTCAAATCTCCAGATGTAATTCAGTCCAACAAGAAGCTCTGTAATGGCTGCTTCTGTCTTAACTTTATCAGCAAACACAAGTGTCTGAACTAACATCACTCTGTTCTGACTGTTCCCTGCGGTCGCCATGTGTTGTTGTTCGAAGCTTCTTTCACTCCGCCGCTAAACCACCGTCCGTCGCCGTGAATCCAACTCCTTTTAGCCTTGACCTGACCGACGATCTCACGCTCGCCGGCAATATCGAGTAAAGATCGTCTCTCGCGTCAAGACCCACTAATTGTGGCTGATTTATCATCTTCTCCATCACGACTATAAGATTCGCGTAGTGAAGCGCCACGCCGGCTCCGCCGAGAGTAGTCTCCGGCTGTTTTAAAAGTCTTGAGCTTTCTTCAAGAAACGCAGAAGACGATGCCGTTTTGACTCTCTCGTCGTCGTTTGGGCTCGGGTGAACGAGATTCATTGAGGAAGAAGACGAAGATAGAGAGCGAGGGAGAGAAGACACTACCGTTGGGCTCATGTAGCCAGTGGCTGCGGTGGAGGAGAAGACGGATTTGAGTCTCGCGAGTGCTGTGAATACCGATTTGGCGAGAATCAACACGACCATGTCGAAGCTTTTGTTCCATAAAGATCTGTCTTTTAGATACTTCACATGTTGTCTCTGTCTCTCAATCTTGTGCTGCAGATCCATTACTTTCATCACATCTTTCTTGTTCTCGTAGTCGTCTTCTTCTTGGAATTCGATCCCAATCTGTAAACTTTGTTTTCTCAGAGAGTTCTCTAAAATCGTCATCTCTTCCATATCTCTGTATAAAGCTGTCGTCACACTCACATACCTGTTTCCATTAACAAAAAAATCAAAAAACAATCTCAATCAATCTCTCTGTTTACTCTGTTTTTATGTGTTTAAGTGTAAATAAATTTGGTTACCTTTCGATTTTCTTGTTCTTAGCTTCGGTTTCTTTACAACTCATGACCCAACCATGAGGGTCACGACCCATGTCAGCGAACTCATGGAATAAGCGGTGGAAAGAACGGAGGCTCGAGGTGGTGCAGCGACGGCTCAGCCTAGAAACAGAAGTAGCGGTATGGGCGAGGCTATCAGCGAGCTCAGCACAAACAAGGCTGAGGTGGAAGTTTTCGTCGCCGGTGACGATTTTGGAAAGACCTTCTAAGGAAAGAGAATGGTCTCGGAGATTGGAATCGATGAGAGAGTGAGTGAAGTGAAGGAGTTTGGTCATGACACGTGCCACCTCGAATGATAAAACTCCAACGAAGGAAGTGGTGGTGGGTGTGATCGGAGGAGATGATCGGAGAGGTCGACCTGAAGTGGGTTTGGAGGAAATAGCGTGTTTGAGTTTTATTAGGAAAGTTTCGAGAGCCATTGTGTTTTTTGGAGTAAAGAGAGCAAAGGAATGATTAGTTTTGAAGGAGTAATGGAGATAGTGAGATATAAAAGTATAGTTTCTTCATCTTCTAGGGGAATAAAAGGTTGACGTGTGACGTGGCGTGTTTAATCCATCAGAACATATTATTTATTAGAAGAAATGGTTTTTGTTATTCGTTTACATTATTTAAATGATTTGGAAGGAAATGTAATAAGACGTGTATGTTCCTCTTCAGTAATTCTTATTCTATTTTTATTTATTTTTTGTAAAGCAATCAACTAAAAATATATTCTGTTTATTCTTTCATTATCCATATGTACACATAAGTTTATTTTTCTGCTTTGAAATTTAAAAATATTATTTCTTGACCATGACAAATATTTAAAAAAAACCAGATTTGTTTGTTTTCACAGAGATTGTCATCTCTTTTTGGTGTTTTTACGGAGATCCGTTGTCTTTTTTGGTAAAAAATACTATAAAAGATAGAATATCGATAATGTTTCTTTTTAGATGCACGATGCATGCGCCATGGGAGGCCATCAGAAACACATGATAAAAATGTAGTAACATGTTAACGACTATCTACCTAAATACCCGGTAAAGCACACGTTGCTGTCACCATTTATTTTGTGACGGGAAATGTTTATGTCACCTTCCTTTTGATGTTGTAGATGGAGGAGTGTCAGTCCGACACGAAGACTAGGTCATGCTCGTTGGGAACAAATTCATTCAGCTTGTGCATAAACAAGGTCCACGCATCATCGTTTTCACTATTGGTTATGCCTAATGCAAGAAGAAAATTTTGATAGTTTGCATCTTGAGCATATGTCGCAACTAAACAACCACTGAACCTTCCACGCAAATGCGTCCCGTCTATCGTCACAACCTTTATCACGTAAGGGTATATTTTAATACATGCGGAGAGTGAAAAAGAGACACTTGAACCGCTCCTGCCTATAGTTATCGAGTTTGGTTTCTAGACCCACCACTAAATTAGGATCTGTCTCAAGGAACAATCTGAAGTATGACGGAATCAATGCGTAACGGCCCATAGTCGAACCTTTTGCATTGTCCATGGCTATCTCACGCGCCCGCCATGATTTTCAGTTGGAGATGTTAAAACTAAATTCTTGTCGTAGTATATGTCAGAGATCATTTGGTCTCGGCCCACTTCCAATGCCAACATACTTGGTGCGCATCAATTCCCAATTACAGTCGTCGACGCATGTTTGTGGAAATCATCCCTCGCGTTTACGCTGCATGTGTGTTGAAGCGAGATGTTACTTACCTTATAATTTTCACTCTCGTCCATCTTCGCAGCCTATACCTGCCACGGGCATGTGTCGCTTACGCACACCACTACTACATAATTTGGGTTGGACCTGGCATGGATAAAGTGGAATTTCCCATGGTTTGCGCGAATGGCTAACTTCATTTTGCATTCTTCCTTGTTCTTGAACATCCTCCCTACAAAAATATCGTCACCTTCGTAGTCTACATCTTTCAATGCACGAGCCAAGTTATCTGCATAGTCGACAACTTGGTGAATAATACGGTAACATAATGGTTAGACTGATCCCAATTCATGCAATACAATTACCAATGTAATAACCGATAAATGTTTAATGCTTAGTTTCTTCGCCAGGATCGTCAAAGTACGGTGGGGCATCACTTTCAAACAAGATAGTTAGCACCGGAGTATCCTTGAGCAATACCTTTTTGCGCACGGGCCGCACTCTTTTCAATGATGATGTTCCTTCTCCCACACTAATTGCGGTCGTCGCAGGAACATTTGTTGGGTGTTGCCTGTTGATTAATGTTGTCAACAACGTTGGAAAGCCATCTGGATCTTTGCTGTCAGAGTAGTATCGTGGGACCATATCATCTCTTGTATATACAAGTAACATATTTGTTACACACTCTCATTTTAATTACCATGCTAAAATATATATATATATATATATATTATAGTTTACTTATATATTTATCCTACATATATCCCACCTGCGAGGGACACTCGATGGCTCGTTGTTAGTTCCAACTCATCGGACAGATCCTCATGAGAGAAGGACCTGAACGTTGTAGTGGAGGTAAGAGTCTCCATTGAAGTATCCGAGGAGGAGAGTTCACACACATTTGTTGGTGTTCTCTTTTCACCACCCGTTCCGCCAGCGTCAGTCCATGTTCTTGCAAGTGTAAGTTGTAGGCTCTTATCCAGAAGTAGAGAGCTTTCAGTTTCCAACCCCATGGCCTTACCCTTTTCATTCAAATTGAGATTAATGCCCGTACTAGCACTCCCACCCCGTCTTGCTGTTATTGCACCTTCACTTACCACTCGGTCCTGAGAGCTAAAGTAATCACACCACAACTCTATCATATCTTTTCCGCACCATCACGCATAGTCATCCCACTTGGTCGGGCTTGTTAACTCCGACATGTATTCAGCCTCGATTGGCTATTTATCTTTTGACTTCTGCGATAAGAAAGCATATGGCTTAACCCTGACCGATGTGCTAACTACATCAGAACAGGCTAACGTACTTGCGGCCTGGGTAACCAGATCATTAGTAGGCTTGGGATAAAGGTATCGCATCGGTGTCCCGGTAACGACAAGAGTATTATTTTTCGAGGAAGGCGTCTCTTCTGGGCCAACAAACATTTGTTTCCACCTACCTCTTGCGAATAATAGTATTGCAACTCACTCACTTACTCCATTAAATACAGATGTACTGGGTAAGTCTCCCCTGTGTTTTGCTCGGGTTGTATTACCCCATTGCATCGACGGGACTGTCTTAGGTGTGGCGACTAATTTCTTGCTAACCCCATCATTAGAGGATAAATAGTCGGTAGGGTTACTCACACGCGTCAGATGACCGTATTCGCTAGGTCCACGGTAGATGGGCATCCTTTATGAGGCGCTGCCTATAACCATGTTACTTGTAAAGTTAATAATCTCTATTAACAATCTCGCTGCCTCGCTATCACTCAGCTTCACCATACTTCCTCCAGCGTTGTTTCCTCTGATTCCCAGACTACTGCGATACGAATTTACATATCGCTCTGGTGTACCTTGTATAACCTTCACACGCCAACATAAGCCTTCAAGATCAACTCGTATCACCATGAACAACGACATATAATTTATATTTTTTTATTTTTAAAAACTTCTCTTACAAACTTCTTAAAAACCTCCAATAAAAATGCTCATATTAGCTAACTATAGGAACTAACTTGGCATTAAATTCAATACTTTCACATACTTTGAAATTGCAGAGTTGAATGAGAAGGAAGCTTTGACCCGATTCACGATTAGTAAAAAGCCTTAACCTTTTTTTTTTATCATCTCAAGTAATTTTGTCTGCCGTAGACATTTATTTATTGTACATATAAAAGTAAAAATTAATAAGAGAAAGAAAGAACTTGATGTGTCAAAACGTGTTTCATCCAAAACAATCTCACACACCGCAAATTTTATAAATACGATATTATGGACCAAATAAACATAGATTTTACAAATGAGCCCACTCTACTCATCGATTTCACAACAATTCTTTATACTTATTTGAGCAATGTTAAATAACTTTAATCTGAAGTTACATGTTATATTACAGAATATGTAGATAAATATACAAATAAATTTAATCTAATAAAAATCAGAATTTTTTTAAAACTAATAATTCAATAAAAATCCAAACATAATATTTTAAATAATTATTAGTTTACAAAAAATAAAAATTATTTTCTCTCTCCTAATAAATATAAAAAAATTTTAAATTAATTTTAAAAATTGTTAACAAATCAAAATTAAAAAAAACAAGGTAAAATTTGAGATTATATTATACGATTATGTTAACCAATCAATATAACAAAAATTTAAAATTAATTTAAAAAAAACTTATCCTACATAATAATAACAATAAAAAATTCAAAACTTTATATATGACATAGTTTCCAAAAATAATCTGTTAAATAATTATTAGTTTTCAAAAAATTAAACTTATTTTATCTCTCTTAATAAATATAAATAAAAATTAAAAATTAATTAATTTTTTTAAAAGTAAGATTTGATATATAATTATACCATATTTATCTTTTTAAAAAAATATTTTTAAATTATTTTGAATTATTATATTATACACATAATTACTAATAGGAAATATTTTCTTCATATGTTGTAATTCTAAATTTTAAAAACAAAGATTTATTATTCAATCAGTGTAATGACATTATAAAATAATATTATAATATAATAATATTAGAGTATACAGATAATATTATAATTTAAAAATAAAATAGTTATGTGACATACTACAAAAAATTACCACTGCATTTTAAAACATTTAAGAACAATAAAAAATCCAAATAATTTGAGCAATGTTAAAAGTAAAATAACCAATTGTCATGTGGCATCGTACATCAAATGTCATTTATTAATTATACATTTAAGAACAAACAAAAAAATTGTTTAAAGATAAAATCGTCAAACAAATACTCGACTCACATCAAAAGCACGCAGCTCTTATAGATCCGGTTAAAAAACGTTTTTTGACCCGATCCAAATATTTAGATGTGGATTTTGAACGCTCCGTTAAAAGATGTTTTCACATCCGACAAAAACCAACATAAAAATACACGTGGACCCTACAGAGTTAATATGACAAATAAGCATTGAGTATAATTCTTTTTCGATTCCTTATATTCATTTTTTCAAACCCTCTTTCTATATTCAAAGCATATGTATATTCAAAGCTTATATACATATCGAAGCTCTGTCATTTTTCTCTAGAAGAAAATAATTTAATAATATTTTCAAATTCGTAGCCTAAAAAATCATTAAATGTTTACTATTATGAATTATATGTATATAATTAGGAAGTGTTATTCCTCTTATATGTAAACTCCATATAATTAATAATAGTAAATATTTATTTTGTATATGTTGTAATTCAAAATTTTAAAAACAAAAATATATTATTCAATCAATGAAGAAAAAATGTGTGTTCAAGAGAAATAAGAGGAAGAGTACTGATTATTTAAATCAACAACTATCAAACATGCATGTTTATATGAAAAAAATCATTTACTATAAAGTCAAGAACTTGGAAACAGAGGATATATCATTTGTTTTGTTATCCCAATTCGTATAAATTCACTAAATAGATTTATTAATTTTGTCTTTTTAGGATTTTTTTGCTTTCAAAGAAGAACGGTAACTATTAACCCAAAAAACCTATCATTTTTTTACAAAACAAACAAATATTGGCTTACGCCGAAGCATATCTAATTGTATAGTAAATTTGTTTCTACTACACCGATAATATTTTAAGAATTAGATAATGGGCATGGCTGATATAAACATAAACTTGTTTGATAGATTACCGGAATCCGTACTTTGATTTATATGGTTGATGATTTTCTAAAGTGTTTGATATTTTACTTACTATCACTATTAAAACATAGTAAATTAACATTCAAATATTTATAAGATTACAATATGTTATTAATAATTTAATATATTATTAGTTCATAACTACCATAAATCCAAAACATCTATAAATAATATAATATAAGATTGGATTCATAAAATCAAAAATACTATTACTAGTCTATTATGATGTCAAGGAATGAACTAAAATTTATGCAAACATTTTACTGTAATGTACATCGCGGATTCCTAACATATTATAAGACTTCATCATATTATTCTTTTTTACATTCATTACTAATTTATAATTAACACAACACAATTCATCTATAACATTAATAAAAAAAATTTAAAAACAAAATATATATAATCTAAAACATATTAATATTAATGTATTATTATATATACTAGCGAACAAAAAATAAAATAAATATTTTTCGCGCTGTACAGTGCAAATTACTATCTAATATATACTGATTTTTGTGGCATATGATATCGCTATATATATCTATACGTATCACATTGATCACTTTTAGCTTCACATGCACAAAATATGCATAAATTTAGCAATGTTAGTAAAACTTGCTAATTATTTAATATAACACAATGTTTTCTAATAAAAACAAAAAAAACTATAAATTTTCTCAATCACATAAATGCATTACTAAAGTTATATATGTCCTTTTTATTCACGTCTTCACTTTGTTTTTGAAAATTCAAAGAATAACTATTACTTCTTCAAAAATGAAAAAAATTGGGGCCAAATTTTTTTTCATTCTTCATCATCATCATAACAACCTAAGAAAATAAGCAATACTTTAATTAGATTCACCAATAATTACTAAATTAATGTAAATAATGGTATCTACAAATACAACCGACTTTGTTAGTCAACTATTTTAACTTATATTCAACGAAATTAGTTCTTTGACAACAGATCCTGCTTGAACAGGGTATTGAATGTTATCATGGACAGGGGGCATTAATTCTGCTTGTGTTCTCTGTCACGCTGCTTTGGAAACTCGAAATCATTTTTTTCGCTTGTAAATTATTGGATCAGATTTGGCAAAAAGCTTGCTGGTAGTTTGCTTGGTCACAACTACTCATCCAACTATGACGAACTCTTGACGATACTCACAAGACCAAACATGTCTCCAACTCTCTGGTTCATCATCAAGTATCTATTTCAAACATCTATTCACTCCATATCGCGTGAGCGTAATCGGCAGAGGCATTGTGAAATTTTCATACCTCCATCAACTGTCATTCAAACTATCGACCACACTAATCACAACCAGATTTTCTCTCTTCGTCGAGCATGCTCTTCTTACCTGAAAAATAGATTGATGGTCTGGTTTGGCTCACGAGCTGACTTGCAACAGTACAGACGCAGCCACGCTGCTAAGCATTTCACCAACATTCCCTTTGTGGCTCCAATTATTTGTTCTTTGATTATTCTTCCTAAACTTTTAAGAGTTTGCAAATTTTAATCTGATCTCTTTGTGTGTAAATGGAAAATTTAAATTCAACAACTGTTTGTCAACCTTGGTTTTAAATGGCGAAAAGCGCAGTGTAGCACCAAATGTATTTAAATGAACCTTGAGCCGTGGTGTTTATGGCGTATCGATTTTCCAACACAAGGCACAACTCATTTAAATAAAATAATTAATGTATTTATTATTTTTAATCAAATCTATAAAACCATATGATGAAAACAATTTGCAAAATAAAAAAATATAATAGTTTTCGAAACACTAATAAGGATAATCTAAAGAATGGTACTAATAGTCTTTTTCATCGTCTAAATGATCTTTGTGAATTTCATCTCCCCAAAATTCTCTCCCATATCATCATCATTTTCATTAACAAACAATATAGGAGTTGGTTGTGTACAATGTTTTGGGATTGAACTTGGTGTCAATACCTTTATTTTTTCCTATCTACTCGAAGTTATAGCTTCTCTAGTTGCGTAACTAGATTCGTCATCGTCAAACACCAAATCATCATTTCAAGAGTATCCATCCATTTTTCAATTATAATTAAATATATAAAATTATTTACGTATTTAATTTATCATTATGTCAATATTAAGTAAACTAGATATTTCAAAGATCAGTTTTTTTTTTGCGTCACAATCCACATGTCCTTCACCACACGCACATCGCTTCGGACAAGGCTCTTTCAAGGCGCATACTTTATAGATCTAGCCATGCCTTTATTCTTTGTGGTGATCTTCCTCTTGCCACAGTGCGCCATACGCCATGACACGTCACATGTACACTTTTTAAAATTAAGTTGTCAACCCCTAAAAAATTCAGCCAATGTTAAAAGTGACGATATTTATAGTCCATTTAAAGAATAACTGAGAATAGTTAGTGAATAAAGGATAAACTATGTAGAATGTTGTTTTTTTTTGTGATGTTACAATATTTAGTGGCCGTTTATATTGCATATTATATATAATTATCATAAATTTGTGTCATTAATCTTTTGTTAATCTATCACTACTTGGTTATACCATTTTTTGTGGTGTTCTAAAATCACTCATTTGGCATTTGGATATCTCTAACATTTATGCGTGTGTGGAGTACTTTGATATGTGCCAAGTTTAAAAATTCTGACCAGTTTTCACAATCGATCCATAAATTTCAAACGGAATAGAATTTAAAAGAGAGAAAGGAATAAAAAGAACAGAAAAAGTAGTAAGTAGACTAACAAAGTTCCGTATAAAGAAGTTAGAGGCGATTGACTTAGAGACTAGGATTTTCGTCTTGGATCTTGTTGTGATGGCTGCAGGGCCGCTTAAAAAAGGCTTTGGCGTGGAGGTTCATGTAGACATGTGGGGCAACTCTGTTGAATCAAGTTGGGTAGTGGGGAGAGCTGTTACGGAGGGCCAGGATGTTGTTATTTCTAAACAGGTTGCGTAAGTTGTTCCACAGCCTTCAGTTCCGGGGAGAGCTCACACTCTGTCCGGGAAGTCGCAGCAGGGAAGGTGTTGGAGAAGTTTTGGTCTCTGTTTCAAGCCTGCAAGATAGCTTGGTTGCGCTGACTTCCGAATCTGCTCCTGTTGACGGGTCTGTCCCCTGCTATGTCTCGGGGGCTGTGATAGGACCAAAACTCTCAGAAACTCAAAAAAAACATAGGCACAAGTTGCAGGTCGTCTATCCAAGTTTAATGTCGAAGCTCATGCTATTAAAGGGAAACATGTGGTTACAGTTCCGGCAGAGGTTCTTGAGGCGGCTCCACCGCTTTGGGAGGATTTTCTTGTTGGACGGTTTGCTTCGACAGCACCTTACATTACTAAGGTCCATGTCATAGTAAACAAAATCTGGAACCTTAGTGATAAAACAATAAAAATCGAAGCATATGTTGACAACAAGACTATGATCAAATTCAGATTTTGTAACTCTAACGCAAGAACTTGTGTTTTGCGTCGAGGCATGTGGAATATATGCGAGGTCCCAATGATAGTCTCGGAATGGACTCCCATACTTGAAGACGCGCAACCTGAACTATCCTCCATGCCAATGTACGTCAAGATGGGGAATATCCCGCCGGCTCTCTTTTCGTGGAAGGGGATTAGTTTTATTGCCAGCAACATGGGGATTCCCATCAGATTACATTCCGACACAGAACTTGTGACATCTTTCGATGAAGCAAAAATGTTTATTGATGTATCTCTAACAAAGGAGCTACCAACAAGCTATTGTTTCCAAGTTCGAAATGAAGAAGTCACTGTGTCTTTTGAGTATCTGTGGTTGCCTATGCATTGTGCTCGATGTGGGAAATGGGGATACATAGAGGATGACTGCCTCCTGAAATTTCAAATTTCTCAAGCCTCGAACCCAAATTTACGCAAATTGTTTTTGGAAATCTTTGTGAAAAAAACACAGCATGTCCAGTCAACGAATCACAGTCTGACGCTGGCTGTTCCAATTCAACAATTCTATTTTTGGACTGTGCAGAAGGAGAAATAGTTGCATCTCAGACTGAAAATATGTGTCACAAGGTCTCTTCAAACGGACGGAGTACTAGTAAGAAGAAATTAAGCTACGGAGCAGTTAAGACATCTTCGACATCACGCTTCGAGACCCTGCAATTCCCGAAGATTATTTCAGACATATCTGCAAAGAGTATTTCAGAAAATAATGGGATTGTTTTAACAGAATAATCTTCATCACAAAAACAACAGTCTGTAAATGAAATTTCAACAATTAGGACTATGAAACAGGGTGTTGCAGGTTTAGAGGAGGGTCTTCTCACTCCGGCTGATTCTCGAAATTTGAAAAACTAGCAGACATCAGATCCTGATGTGGTAGCGGTTCAGAGTAATGAAGTTCTTTGGTGAGAGTCTCCATGGCAGAAGCCGGTAACAACAAATTTGAAAGCTTTTGACGCGAAATAGAGCAAAGTAGGATTGGCTAAGGATTATACAAAATCTTCTGATTACGACACAATTTCGGAGTATGAAGAAGACGAAATCAGTCTGCTCTCTCTAGTCCTCAAGAGGTCGGATAACGACTGGGCTACTGTCTCTCACTCAGGCAGTAAACAAACTCCAAAATAACTAGAACTTCTCTACGGCCATGTATCGATAGCCTCTCCTTCTCGTTTTGTTGTTTTGCAGGTTCAAGATGAAGAAGTCCTCTCTATGGTCACGGTACCTTCAGTCTTACATCGTCAACTGTGGAGAGTGAGAAGCATGATGAAGACTGTGATAAAAATGTTGCAAGTTCGTCAGTTTCTTCGGTTGAAAATATGATGTCCCTTCCATCAGCTAAGAGGAGTACTAGTCCCAAAACCCATACTACTACTCACCAAGCTGGACTACAAAAAGTCGCTGACCAATCAACTCGGAAACCACTTCCAAGATCTTCGAAAGCTGCTCATAAGAATTTCATCAAGATTTCTCAAAAAGCTGGAGATTCAATACTTAGTGATCTCAGCAAAAGGTCATCTCACCGAAAATATTAATGTCCTATTTTTCTTGGAACGTTGTGGCTTTAACAAAGCAAGGAAACATTATGTTGTAAAGGATTTAATTCACTCTTATTCAATGGAGTTCAGGTGTTTATTGGAAACAAAGATTTCAGAAACAAAGTCGACTTCTATAGCGAGCTCAGTGTTCCGAGACTGGTCCATGATTTCCAACTATGAGCATAGTCCTTTATGGAGGATTTGGGTGGTTTGGAGTAAGAGGATTGAGCTTACTGTGGTGCTTAAGTCAGGTCAGATGATTACACGTTTAATTAAGTTTAAGGGTTCTATGGACAAATTCCTTTGTTTTTTCATCTATGTATCTAATGACGTTCGACCAGGAATGCATAGATTAAAGAACAAAGGAATTCGACACAACATGCTATTTTAGATAAAACGGTAGCTTATGAGGCTTGGGAGCGTGTGGCTTCTCTCGAGGAGAGCTACCTTAGACAAAAGGCTAAACTTCACTGTATTAAAGTGGGTGGCCAAAATAACCGATTTTTTCATTGTGCAATTAAAGAGAGGAAAACAAGAAACTCTATTGATATAGTCAATGCCCCTAATGGCGATATGCTCACAAGGCCGGAGGACATTAAGCTGGAAGTTATCCGTTATTTCACTGAGTTTTTTGTTTCTTATCCTCTTGATTTTATAGATCTGTCAGTGGCTCATATCTCTACATATCTTCTATACATTTGCTCAGATGAAGACATGTCTAGCATGTTGACCGAGATCACATATGAAGAAATAAAAAATGTCTTATTCTCGATGCCTTTAAAGAAGTTTCCAGGCCCGGATGGGTACATGGTCAAATTTTACAAGGAGGTTTAGACTATAATTAACACTGATTTTTTTGTGGTTGTTTGGTCTTTTTTACGTTTGGGTTCTTACCCAAGGGTATCAACGCCACCATTTTGGATTTAATTCCTAAGAAGAGTGGCACCATTGGTATGAAGGATTACCACTATTTCATGTTGTAACGTGATCTATAAAGTCATCTCAAAGCTCCTGGCAAACCGTCTTAAGGTTATTCTCCCCCGCTTTATTACTCCAAATCAGTAAGCTTTTATTGAGGATCGCTACATGATGGAGAATCTGCTTCTGGCCCTGAATTGGTAACAAATTATCATAAACCTCAAATAGCTCCCCGCTCTGCGATGAAGATCGATATTTCTAAAGCTTTTGACTCGGTTCAATGAGGTTTCTGAAGAACATTTTAATAGCTATGAAGCTTCCGATGACTTTTGTTAAATGGATTGAGCTCTGTGTGACTACTCCTTTATCGGTTCAAATAAATGGTGAGCTTACATGTTTCTTCAGAAGTGAGCGGGGGTTATGGCAAGGTTGTTCTCTTTCACCCTATTTGTTTGTTATTTGTATGAAATTTTTATCTTTCATGTTGGATAAAACAGCGACGGAGGGCAAGTATGGATTTCACCCAGGTTGTAAAACCCTAAATCTTACTCATCTTTGCTTTACGGATGACATAATGGTGTTTTCAGATGGGCAGCTACGCTATATCAAAGACTTCTTTGTTCATCACAAGAATTTCTGCAGAAATTAGAGACTCCCTCTCAGAATTTCTGTTTATTATAGGCACATTGTCGGTGCGTTATCTGGGTTTGCCTTTGCTCACAAAGCAAATGAAAAACTCGGATTATCAGCCACTAATAGAAAAAATTTGAGCTCGTATTAGTTCTTGGAAGAATCGCTTTTTATCTTTCGCATGTCGCCTTCAGCTTCTTTCTTCAGTGATTGCCAGCTTAACAAATTTTTGGATATAAGCATTTCGGCTACCTCGGGCTTGTATTATCGAGATTGAGATGATCAGTTCAGCGTTTCTTTGGTCTGGAGTTGATCTAAATTCAAAAAAAGCTAAAATTGCTTGGAGTGATGTGTGTAAGCCAAAAGCAGAAGGGGGTCTTGGTCTAAAGCCTCTAGCGACTGCAAACACCGTTTCTTGCTATAAGTTGATTTGGCGTCTAGTCTCGTCTCGGTCTTCTCTGTAGGTAAATTTTGGATTCAAAAAAAATCTGATTCGCAAGGGCTCATTCTGGTCAACAAACATGAGAGCACATGCTGGTTCATAGATGTGGCGAAAACTTCTCAAATATCGCGACCATGCTAAGGAATTTCACAAAGTCGAGGTTAGGAATGGTTTTAATACATATTTTTTGGTTTGATAATTGGTGTTCTCTTGGTAGGCTGATTGAGATCCTCGGAGAGCGCAGGTGCATCAACTTGGGAATTCAACTTTCGAAAACTCCAAGGGATGTGTTTGCTACTTACCGTCGTAGGCGACATTGTAATCCCACTCTCACTCAGATTGAGGAAGAGATTCAGAAGATAAAGGATTGTTGTTATGAAGGAGTTAATATAGCGCTATGGAGAGGAAAAGAAGATAGGTTTAAGACATCTTTCTCCTCCAAGGAGACGTGGAACCAGCTATGACAAGTAAATCCGGTTCAGCCATGGTCAAAGGGAGTCTGGTTCTCTCTTGCTACCCCGAAGTTCTCGTTTATAGTTTGGTTGGCAGTCCTCAATCGTCTCTCCACGGGTGAAAAATGGTTCTTTGGACATCAAATACTGTCCATAGTTGTGTTTTTTGCAGATTTCCGATGGAGACTAGGAATCACTTCTTTTTTAATGCCCTTTTACCTCCCAAATATGGTTTCGGCTCACCTCCGGCCTCCTACTGCACATGTACACTCATCACTTCTCCAACATTTTACTAACTATTTCGGTTTCAGGTAGTAAGAGGATTCGAGATTTTTTGGTCAAGTATGCTTTCCAAGTGGTCGTTTATTTCGTATAGAGGGAGAGAAATCTGCGAAGACATGAGGAGCTTTCATCCTCTATTGACCAGCTGGTTCGGGAGATGGACAAGACTGTTCGGAATCGGCTTTCAGCGCTGCAACGTCGAGGTATCATGATGAAGGGCTTACAAGATTAGTTTGATACAAGAGTTTAGCAACTGTTTTTTTCTCTTTCACCTTGGTTTTATTTTTTCAGCTCTATTCTAGCACTAAAGGTGGATGTACTATTTTTCCCAATTACTAGTTTTGTTTTAAATGAGTTTTCCAGTTCTTAAGTTTTAACGAGGCATCCACTACGACATCTCCAATAGATTATGAACTTCTATAACATGTAGGTTCCTGTCTTAAAATTTTTTAGTCATTTCTCATTCAGCAAACGTTATTAAAAAAAAAATTCTTGAATATAAATATAATTTTATATATTTTTCAAAAAAAAATAGTAAGTAAAATGCTATTACTTTGGTAGACAAACATTCGAAAGTGAAAACAAGTTGGTGGTGGAAAGTGACAACATGTTACTATGATTGTGTTTTGTTTTAAACTAAAGACTTTTCTAATTTGCTTTTTTGTACCATTTGGTTTATTTATTTTGAGTGTGGAGTGGTGAGTATGCGCACGTGTATGCTCTTTGTGTGATGGACACAATTATCACTCTCTTACCCAAGCCTGCCCTTTTGCTTTTTTACCATTTTATAATCTCCATTTACTCACCATTTCACTAACCCATTTGCAAATTACCATTCAAATTTCTTTCATTATTTTTCAAAAATTTCCATTTGACAAATTATAAAATACTCAAAAAGTAAACAAAGATGTAATTAACTGTCCAATCCTTAGTACCCGAGGATCCAAAGTAGACATGAAGCAAACAGAAGAATCTTAACATAATCTAAAATGCAACAAAACCTTAACGTTCATGATTGTCAAGTTACAGCATCTGTATAACATATTAAGCAATTCTACTATCTTTTGTTTCTTTCACGCCCATGGATGAATAATGCATTACGACTTTTATTTGACCTTCACAAGAAGCTGGTTCCGACAGAGAGGTCAACTAGGTTTGAGAGAATAAGAGATCGAGTTGTCCCAATCTGGTGAGCAAGTTCAAGCTGTTCCTCCAGTGGAAGCATCCCGTAACTGCACAAGTTTTCAAAACCATGAGGCTCTGCGTCTATGATCGTTTTATCATATGGCTGTTACTACTAGTTAAAGATATAGAATGCGGAAGAAAACTTACTGGCAGAGTAACTCGCAGTCGATTATGCTGTCAGGCCCAGATCGTCGAGCCTTTCCACTTGAGCGGAACTGACGGAAAGAGCGTGGGTTCAAACCCGCAACATGAGGAACAGCATCCACAAGTTTTTTCTGGAGAGACTGTAACCTACGGAATGTGAGCTCATCGAGTGGAGCAATGCAACCAAAACTGCCGTCTAAAGTACCAAATAACAAAGCATAGCGATTTGTTTTATCCGCGCTAGAAGATGCAACCATCTGCAGACGCAGGAACTTTGTCACATGTGCACCGACGTGAAATTCCGCCCTTGAAAGAAGTTTCTGACCCTTCCAGCTCTCAGCCATCTTTGGTGCAAAATAGAATATCTGTTGGCGATCAGTACAAAGTCAATTTTACGAGTCAGGGTATTTCACAATATTCCATCACGTACAAATAAGTAAAGGAGATAAGAGAGATACTAAGTTGTTAACCTCGACATTTTCTGGTAGAAAATAGAATATCTTTTGAGGGATCAGTATGTATAAGTAAGGACTGATCCCATCACGTACACATTAAAGGCGATAAGAGAGATGCTAACCTGGAAATTCTTCTGCTCATCGGAGACAGCCAGGCTAAGCGTACTTCCATCAATCAAAAACTCTGAAGCAAAACAATCGAGGGATCCGAAGTCTTTGGCTAGTAAGGTAAGTTGGGAACCTTGTTCCTTCCAGCTAAGAAAGTAAATGCTTTTGTGAACATCACCAAGGAGGATGAAATTCTTTACCTGCAAGTAAAGGAAAATTTACATATGCAACAAAGCCAGATCACACAGAAGGAAACCGATCCTCAGAGCCAAGCCAAGTCAAGTCAGTTCAGTGAAGTTAGCTCATAAAAGCAACACAGCACTAGGCCAACTGGTCAAGTAAGGAAAACGTACAACATTCATGCTGACTACATAGAGCGGCGGAGCATCAAAGAAGGCAACACCATTTAATTCGGTGCCATTCCACTTATGCAAGATGATTTTCGGACCAGATGATATCAGAAGATGACCCTGAATGGAGGCTACAGCTGATATTGAACCTTTCAGCTCCTTTGAGTAAACTTCAGTAACCTATTGAACAGTGGCTTCAGAATAAATCAAAAATCCAATATGAAAAATGAAGTAAAGGAATGAGATCCAACTAAACATACCAAATTTTGAGAATTATCGCCATTTCTTCCAAAAGAGAAAAGAAGCACACGACCCCTTGCAGCAACATCCTCCCCTTGGACATAGGCAGTTCCAACAGCAAGAAGTGTTTCATTCTCCATTGTGCTTGCATTCTGAAACACCCCAAGGAGTAAGAAAATGTGCCTTAGTTATTGCAATTAAAAACAAAGATATTTAATAGATATAATAGGTTAGTTATCATGTCATAAAGATAGAGAAGATAAACATTCTTCATGGAGGCATAGAACAACACTATGACTTTAGGCGGGCTTAGTAGCTAACTTACAAGAAGTGTGACAACTCGCACAGTGAGTGCATGTTCTGAGCTCTGCATTGGAATAGTGGCTTTAGTTTCCCATGGGCCACCAGATCTTTCTGGTTCCAAAATTTGGATTTTAAATTCCTCTACGGTATATGTTCGTTGGAGATCATCAGAGCTCAGATTATGGTTGTCAATCTGCTGGCCAGCTTCTTGATCAACTAGTGAAGAAAGCACTTGATTCAATGGCTTGCTGACCTTCAAAAAGGAGAGAACAACAACATAACTTGTGTTAGAATAAAAAATATCAAACAATGCTGTCAAATAAATAGACAGGTAATACATAATTGGCACAGAATTTCCTTTCTTCTCACCAAATAGAAAACGAATCAATAAGCATACAAACATTGCATTAATTCAGGTGTTCAACCATCAAACAAAGCAAATAAGAAGGATCTATTATTATTGCTGCAGCCAAGGAAGTCAACCAAAATATATGTGATTTTCATGAATGAAAATCTGAAGCTTGCTCTAGAAGGGTAAAATTGATAATTTGAACTAAGAAAAATTCAAGATAACTGAAAAGGGTAAAACTGGGAGCTGAGCAACACAGTTGCCACAACCTAGGGAACCTATGAAACAGATAAATTTCCAAGACCATCACCCGATTAATGTTGCCTGTGATGCCTAAATGTCTTACGTTGTCCCATCTTACCAAAGAGTTCCAAATTTATCCAAGGCAACCAAAAAGATGCAATACAGATTAGGTAGAAAAATTTAGAACATATTATCATGCTAACATGCTCACCGGATATGATACTATCAACGGGTACAAGTTCTTCTCTGCGTAGTAAGTAACTTGGTGAGGAGTGGCCTTCAGAGGAATCTAGACAAAAATATCAGGCACTAACGTGATTAGTCCTCATGTACTTATTATTTTTTAATCTAACATACAGAAACGGTAAGCAAAGATAATTAAAAACATAATAAAAATGGAACGTACCTTTTGCACTGGCCAATAATTATCGTAGATTGATGCTGAAGGTAACTGGCAAATCTTCAAAATTCCCTGGTATATGTTAATATGAGATGAATTATCTTCTCAAAGAACTTGTGAGTCTAGATGCTACAATACTAAGAACAAAATAATAACAACAGAAATGAGACGTAGACACATTATTATCAAACCTGTGATGTGACATATATGAACCCGTGATTGCAGTTCACATTGTGAAGAACAGTAAAGGCCACAATTGATCCATCGCACAGCTGAAAAGTGTGATAGCATGAGATGGTGGAACTTGCTCAAACCATACAAAATTCGTAGCAACATAAATAAAAAAGTCCAATAGATTGAAGTCATAGCATTGTTTCAGTTATTTTAGACACAACAAACACAAAAATCCTTTTTAGGTGAGACTATTATACCTGTGAATGAAATCGAAGTCGCTCTCTGAACAACATACACCACCCGGGCCTTGAGCCAGAAAGAAAAAACCCCTGGTGATTGCTAATATTCTTGAACATGGTAATTCTTTGAGCTGCAACTCCATCTGAAATCTCCTCTCTTGTAGACGTGTCCAAAGGGATGCGTAGAAATTTCAGATTCTTAAGCTTAGAACTTCCCGAGGAATTCAAAGTAGCAAAATTTTCTGAAGACACACTATTCGCCGCTTTGGTACTGTCAATACCCTCAAATACATAAGCATGGTAACAAAGAATCGTGCCATCAGCCAATACTGCAAAGAGAAATGGGCGTGTATGATGCCCAGACCATCTTTGCATAGCTAATTCAACGACCTTTGTACTCTTAATGTCTTCATTCCTTGCAGAAGCATCATCCTCAGAGTTTTTGTTGAGTTCATACTCTAACTCATGAATAGGCATATCAGAGAGGTGGCTTCTTCCAGATGCAAATTTATCAACAGAGAAAACACAATTAAAACTAGGCACATCAAATATCTCAAGGGCACCACTTTCGTAACAGAGAACACAGTAGATGTCATCCTGATCATGAGGTCCACCATCAGCACTATCAACAGCTTCTCCAACTCCTGACGTAAGCCATGCATCAGTGCTAGCTTTCCTTAGCCATGGCTCTGGTCCTTTATCATGGTACAAAGTACAGGCCGATACCTTCCTTTTGGAGCCTTCAAGTATAGATGGATTACTTATGGAAACTGTGCAAGTCGAAGGATCTGCAATTGAAAGTTTCATATGAGACTGTTCGGGTATAACATTTCAAGATGCTCAAGTTAATACATTACACGATAACTATTGCAATAAGATATTCATCTTTCCATAGCATACCTCCAACAAGCAGACGAATACTGTCATCTGTCATTCTAAGTAAAACATATGGATCAGCAATTGAAACAGATGACACAGTGGAACTTTCAGAACCAGAATTGGAGTCTGAATTGGGAGCTCCAAAGCTTAATTCTTGATTCATAAAAGAACCATCCAGGATACGGGCACCATGCTCAAACACCTGGATTACCCGAAGCCTGAAAAAGAAAGATGGAAATTAATATAATACTATTCAGTATATCTCTTACAGCTGCATGTAGTAGAAACAGCTCAATGACTCGAAATAAGCCATGGATAGAGCTTAGTAGACAGTACATGGGGATAATAATAAACTGATAATTGTAAAGGAAAATGCTTTCTATAACAAACATATCTCAGAAGATGCAGCAAAAACAGAATATGGCATTACCTTCCAAATAGATTTCCAGCAGCAATAGTTTTTCCCTGAACATAATAGTCAACACTCTCAGTGACTTCTGTGAGAAGGTCAGCAGTTTCAAGTACCTGAAAAGCCAAACACTGAAGGTATTTCTGTGGACAATAGGAGGATCTAATGAAATACGACAAAACACAGAAGCAAAATATACCATCGTGCGAGCCTCCAAACTTATAATCAAATAGGCATGATATTCATCTTCATCAGTGGCCATTTTAGATGAATCAACATTACGACCACGGGAGCTCTTGTGATAAACTGTCCATATTCCTTTGCAGCCTGGAAGTTCAACCTACCCCACAACATATGGAATAGAGTGCTTAAGGATCGAAAGAGACTAGGTCACATACAGAGCATCAATAAGTAAGATCGGATACATCCCCCTTTTTCTAAAGTGAGCTCCCCTTTTAACTCACACTTTGAACATAATATTTTCACTTTTCTTTTCTAGATCATTACTAAACAGATAATACTCCAGAGGTGGATAGTAATTGTGAAAGATATAAACCCGCGAGACTGCTCTAATACTACATTCTGTTCAGAGTTCACTACAAACTAATGCATTCTACATAAAATCCTGTCCATGGCATAGTAATGGGAGTAAAGGTTTAAACCAAATGGACATTTCCCATTCTTCTCATATACCAGAAATTTTTGGGATATAGGCATACCTCAGTAATCATTTCCGGTCTAATTGACTGCCGAAGCACACATAAAGCACCATTCTTCCCATGACCAGAACAGCACACCTAAACGCCAAAATACAGATATTGAGTTTGGCGTTTACAATTTTTAAACAAATACAACGAAAGTATGTCAACACTATAAGTTGTGGAACAAAGGATTTCATTGTTGAGCAAAAGAAAACTTCAAAAATACACGTCTACGAATAACAACCCTAAGCATGATATATTAAACATTTCCACGGCTAGTATTATATAAAAACTACTAAACAAACGGCTCACCAATTCATAGTTGCTCTGTTTGGAAATCCCAGTGGCGTTTGCATCAGCGTTAATCCTTAAGCCATGGGCAAAATCTTTCACTGGACCAACATTAACTAATGAATCTCTCACTGCAAATGAAAACGATTTCTGCATTTATTGGAAAAGAAAACATGAGAAACTTCATGGAAAGGAGAACATAGGCTATCTAATTCTTATTGAAAACTCTTATTGACATTGACATAATACATGCTGCAGTTTTTGCAAAGGCAAACTCTTTGTCAGTAATTAAACTACTAAAGTAATTATCCGCTAACATAATTTTTTTTAAATTGAATTGTTTGCTATTGAAAGCACACAGACAGCGAAATGGAGAATGTTCTGCAAAAGAACCCCAATTCAAATAGTAATGCCATCTAATGATAGAGAAGAGGTGGCTTCACAGAAAATATTCTAAGAATATGACCCAACATCAACAGATTACTCTACAAAACTCTAACCAAGGCAGAACTTGCTACCTGTGCTGAATCGGAATTATTTTGTGTTGAACCAAACAATGAAAGCTCTTCATTTCCAATTGTATCTTGAAAAGCATCAGAAGATATCCGAAAACGTTTTGCTTGATGAACCTCACCTTCAATGTCTTCATCCTGCATAAAATTAGGCAAGAAAATTTTCAAGTTCTGGGGTAAACATTTAAAAAAAGAAGTTACTCTGACCAGCCTAAGAAAGATTGAACTATCACCTCATCTCTCAACCCAGGTAATGATGCTGCAGGCCCAGATCTACATGAAAATTGCACCAGTAAACTGTCTCCCAACCGGCTACCTAAAAAGAAAAGGTGATTTCCAACACTAGTAATGTCCTGCAAGAAATTTGATATATCATCTTAGGGATTCTCTAACCGAACTGGGTCCAAACTGAAGCACAAATATGCTGAAAGAACATATTGACTAACCGAAGCAAGCACAGAGGCTTTTGATTTGGAAAGATCAAGTCTCTGTACCGCACTTCAAGAAAGAAAGTAGCAGTCAGTTTCACATATTATACATTAAATAAGTTGAGGTCATATTTACAAGCGTAAGCAGAAATTTAAAACAGATCAAAATATTACATCCCATCATATATAAGTGTCAGCAGCAACAATTCCCCAGATTTCGTTGACAATAGGGCCACATCGTTCGATATCCAGGTTCCATGGGCAGCATCGAGTTCCACACTGAAATTTGATGCAGGCAGTTGTTGACTGAAAAAAATCAAACACATAAAGAAAACGATATATGGTTAACAGTGTAAACAGAGTTTTACAATTGCTGAAAGTTAATTCTAAGGTATACGATTCTAAAGCAGAAAGCATGTTTTGAAGAGTGGGGAGTGTGCGAAAAAATTGTACCTGCTATCAGCTGAGGAAGCATAACTGTTCAATGCCAGAGCACAGGAGGCTGACTACAAAACAATATGGTATCTCAGATCAAACGAGTGGAGTGGAGTGGAGTGGCTGGAAAGAGTTGAATTTCAAAAAAATAAACAACCAAAAGCTTAGTGATATCACCAACCTGACTATGATAATGGATTGTATTTGCACACAACACAAGAACACCTCCGATAGGAGATGGTACTGCAAGTAGTTTGTAGGCATCATGGGGCAGATTCTGGAAAATACCAAATGAATGGGAATAAGTATGATACAAAGCTCTCAACTTACAATATAGATTACTCAAGCAACTCACATATTTGAATTCTTGGGAAGAAATTTATTTTTAAGATCAAAGAGGAAAATCAAGAACATACACTAGTTGACCAGATGACTGGGTGTTGTTTTAATGTCGTATTGATACTAAGAGCAGAAAGCTTGCAAGTATGGTGCTTCCATGCAACTCGCCCAGCCCACGTATGCTCTTCTTCCTGAAGGATGACAATTACAGGCTCAATATAACCTGAACAATACACAAGATGCAAAAACACATAATCAAAAGAAGAAGCACCATTTAGTGTATTCACACCATGCCTATTTGAAAAACCAGAATATCCAAAATTCCAGACAGCTAGCTATCAAAAATTCAAATCAACAATCTTTTTCTCTTGTTTCAAACTGTCATCATGACCAGAATGCATCACCGGGATAAAAAGCGAGGAAATACACAAGTTGTTTGCTATCGTATTGCATCTATAACCAACAAATTACTAAGCTAGATCCACTGAAGGAAACAATCATCAATAATATATATATAACGATTAACTAGTGATTCAGAGATATAACGAGAACTAAAAACAAAACAGAAAAATTAGCTGGATCTCCATGGAGAAACCTTGCTTGCTAAACCTACCATGTAGAAAAACAAAGTCTTTGACGTGTTTCATTTCCAGATCACGCAAGTTGATTATGTAAGATGATTCAATTCGAGCAGAAACTGTCCCTCCAGTACTGAACGCATCATCATCTCCAACTAGTCCAGAACCAAGCTGAAACCCACAGCGTAAAGCTCTTAAAAGAAAAAAATGAAGGTTGGAGACTTCTAGCAGATGAAGTAATAGTTAAAACGAAGTTGATCAAGGATGCCCAAAAAAAAAAACCTGAGAAGCCTTGAGTATGATCATCTGCAAACCATAAACAAGAACACCGCCACACCTGCCCTGAGGATCCACTTTTACCAAGGGGCCTCTTGGAAAAGACTCTCTTCCTCTTTTCAGATGAAGCCAATCTGGACCCTCAAAACAGTGCATCGAACTGAAACGGAACCACATATCCATTAGTACTTGTTTAAGCCAAGTATAGTAGCCAATACTGCATAACTTTCTCAGCCAAAAAAACAAAGAGACAATAACAACAGTTGAACACTGAACATTTCGTAAAAATTATTCAATACAAATGCAATCAAGTAAGCAAATGCAACTCAAAACAGATACAGCTGAAATCAACACTGAAATCGTTTGTTTATAGATTAAAACCCCCAAAACCAGAAACATTCTTACTTACTTCATCCGAAGGCCATGAATCGAATCATCAAACTCAAGAACCGAAATTTTTGCGTCGCGAAATGTCAATACGATCGAATCTCTTCCCTTAAAAGAATGTCCACCTCCCATAGGTAAAACCGCAATTGACTCAACGTTACCGTGCAACCTACAATCCAATACAAATCACATCGTCACGTCGAAATCGAAGTCCAAATTGGAGTAATTTATGTGGTATTTGTCAACAACACGTACCTATAATGACACACGAGCTCAAGAGAAACACCGGAGACACCATCCATAACTCCACCACGCTTAACAAGCTTCGGATTCCTCAGCTCCTGACTCTTACCTTCTTCTTGAGCCCTAACCACATACACCTCAAGGACATTTCCGGCGGTTATAACGACGTTAGGCAATGGACCGATACCGCGCTTAGGAGCAGGCCACTCGGCCTCGAGATCTTCGCCGGAGATAATCGGAATCTGCACCGTTGAATCGGAGATAGAGTGAGTGATGTAGCCGGAAGCACAGTTCTCGACGCCGGTCGGCCAATGCATCATTTTGAACGCCGCGAAACTCATCTTCTCTAACCGAATCTAGAGGATTCAGAGATTCGAAATTTCAGATGGAGATGAAACTTGAAATTGAATTATGATTTGGAAGTGAGTGAGCAATTAAAGATCAATCCTTAAACCCCAACGGGTTTTTAATTTAGGTTTTCGATTTTTCATTTTTATGTTTATCTTATCTTTTTTTAATGTTTCTCTATTTCTCTGTTCTGGTTGGACTAATAAATCCAGGCAAGAAAGTGGATCAAAAGCTGAGACACATCTCTAGGTTGGAAAAAAATTTCATTACATAGATTTATCAAAACTTCGAATCCTGAACATTTAGATTAAAGATTTTTACCATTTTGAATTATCTTGTTTTTTATCTCAGTTTTTGGTTAAACTATATAAAATCATTTTTTTAATAATTATATAAATATATCAAATTATACTAATTGTACTAATTATGTCGTAATTGCACTATTTAAAAAACTAGTTGTACTATCAATAGCATATTCGAATTTTGGGTGCATCAAATATTTAAACCATTAAACTATCGTGTTTTTGTTGATATCATTTACCATTTAAAGTATATAACCAGATTTAACCGATAATTATATTACAATTAAAACAAAAATCATAATTTTTCTTTTTTATTTTATTTTTAAAAAATAATATAAACAAATTAAATATTAAAAAAAGTGTATCTCAACCTATTTTTTACTGGAGTATGTCTCAAACTTTGTTCCCACTAAAGTGTTGCCAAGACTCATGTGTTTTCAAGGAAAAAAAAAGCAACTTATACGTGTTATGTGAGCAACAATACATCGAATATGCGTTTTTTAAATGAAAACCATACACATTTTTTATTAAAATCTCAAGTTTAGAAGATTTTCAGTTATAATAAGTGAGCATTCACAACACGTTAGAAGCCATTGGTCGTATATTTGTGTTTCTTGGTTGGAGAATATTAGACACAAATGCATAGACTCCATTGTGGTTGGCGCAACGTATTTGATAGGTTCAGCACAACCGAGAATTTTCATCAGCACAACTAAACCGTTTAGGACATGCTTCATGTAGTCGATTCTAAGAGAATTCGAGCTCTAGAGTTTGATAAATTACTCTCATTTTTAATACTTCAAAAAGTGATGACTCGGCCCAACATGAAAAGCGAATACAAGGAATAAAGATTAGCAATGATGGACCAACAATTTCGCACCAACATTTTGTAGACTATTCGCTATTTTTCTAAAGCCGGATCATTGAAATAGTGTTCAACTTCTACATATCTTTAAAGAATATGAGAAGGCCTCAGGTCAGTGTGTTAATTTAGAGAAATCATCGATAACTTTCGGCAATGGTGTTTATTAGCACACTAGAAGTAGTATTATGGGTTTATTGAATATCCCAAATTGTGGTGGGGGTGGAAAGTATCTTGGGCTCCCAGAACAATTTGGTCGAAGAAAAAAGGATATGTTTCAATACATAAAGGATAAGGTGAAGAATAAGATTGGTGGGTGGCAAAATCATTTTCAATCTACGGTTGGAAAAGAAGTATTGATTAAAGTTGTCGCCTTTGCTATGCCGATATACTCTATGAATTTTTTCTAACTCCCTATAGATATCTGCTCAGAAATTAATAGAATGGTAGCGAGATTCTGGTGGGGAAGCATTAATAACCATAGGAAGATTTCTTGGGTATCATGGAATAAAATGAAATTTCCAAAAAGTTTAGGCGGTTTGGAATTTAGAAATCTCCATCAATTTAATCAAGCTTTATTAGCAAATCAAGTATGGAAGATATTACATCGTCCAGATAGCCTCATATATAGGATGTTAAAATATCGTTATTTCCGTGATGGTACCTTACGTAATGCAAATAAGGGATCACAACCCTCTTATGGTTGGAACTCTCTACGCTTTGGGGCTGAATTACTTCAATGTGATGCGCAAGTTTGCATTGGGAATAGGAACATACTAATGTATGTACAGACCCATGGCTACCAACAATCCCACCAAGGGCACCGAAGCTACGTATGGGGGTTGATTCGGAGATGAAAGTGGTGGTTCTCAATGATAAAGTAAAAAGAGTTTGTGATGAAAATCAACTCGCACATTTTATTGAGGCTGATGATTATCATCTTATCAATAAGATTTTTATACCGGATCAAACAGTCAATGATATTTATATTTAGAGTCATACAAAATATGGAAAGTATACTGTTAAATCTGGGTATTGGCTGGCATCAACAAGTAACGGTAACAATGGTGGAGTACAACCTCCCTTGGCGACTAATCCGGACATAGTGAAAGATATTTGAGGCTTAGATATTGCTCCAAAGTTGCATCACTTCTTATGGAGAATATTATCACTAGGTGTTGCAACAGGGGATAATTTACGACGTTGAAATATTAACGTCAATGATTTCTGTTCTCGATGTGTATCGGAGCATGAAACTGTAGACCATGTTTTCTTTACATGTCTTAACGCGGCGGCAGTTTGGCGTGGCTCAGGTATACCAACTTCTGTGTTGTGTGATCCCCTTATTCCTTTTGAGGATAAAATATGGTTCCTTTTAAGTATGTATAGGGCCACAAACATTGATAAATCTCTACGAATTATCCCCTTCTGGACTTTGTGGAGGTTATGGAAGAGTAGAAATCATTTGATTTTGAATCATAAAGTGATCGATCCAATGGATACATTGGAGAAAGCTACTGAGGATACAATGGAATGGCTTAATAATCGTGATGAGGTGAGTGTCCTTAATATACCAGGGACGTTGGCCAGACGTACAGAAAATGAAAGATGGATCAAGCCTTTGGCGGGTACGGTCAAATGTAATTACAATGTTTCCCACCATCAAGGAAAAGTTTCATCTGGTTTAGGTTGGGTAATACAGAATAGTAGTGGGCTCTTTCTCCATTGTGGAATGGGACAATTTCAAGGTAGATATATGGTTGAAGAAGCGGAGGCTTCTACACTTATTTGGACCATACAATCGGCATAGTGTTTAGGTTATCGAAAGGTGGAGTTTGACGGAGATAATAGCAACCTTATATGTCTTCTTAATACTTCTACGATGAATTTTTGGCTACAACACTATATTCAGGAAATCAACCTATGGAGGGCTCATTTTGAGTGGATTAAGTTTTCTTTTCACCCTAGATCACACAATATTTGTGTTGATTTACTAGCTAAATCAAGTCTGGTTTCCTGTAACCAATGGTCCTTATATGAATCATGTCCTTTTCTTACAGCTTTTGTAAACAGTGATTACGTTTCTGGAAATTAATAAAAAGTATTTGAGGAAAAAAAAAGTGACCTATCTACATTGTCGATGACTGAGTTAGTAGGGACGTTAAAGGCTCATGAGAAGCGAGTAGAAGCAAGAATGGAAAACTCATCGGAGGGAGCCTTCTACATGCAAGCAAAAATTAGTAAGTTTGGTTCAAAAGGAGTGAATAAATCTAAGACCAAACATTAAAAAAAAATTGGAAGATGGTGTGAATTTTGTAAACAAGACAATCACGATGGAGAACGACGTTGGAGGAAGAAGAATAATGGTATTTTTCCTAAAGCCGAGAAAGGTACAAAACGTTACTCGTGTGGAAAACCAGGACATTATGGAAGAGATTGCAAGTTAAAGACTGAGGGAGCAAATCTAAATTTTGAATAACCAAATTGTGACCAAGAAGAAGAAAGTCACATGTTGTTTAGGACAATAGATGAAGGATCATTGTCAAAGAATGATGATGAATCTTGGTTGATCGATAGTGGTTGTACGAACCACATGTCAAGAAAATTGAATTTCTTTGTAACTCTTGATAGAAGTAAGAAGATTCTTATCAAGATTGGAAACGGCCAGAGCTTAATGGTATTAGGAAAAGAAGATGTACAAGTAGCAACTAATAATGGAATTCACACGATTAAAGATGTATTGTTGGTTCCGGAATTAGCAAGGAATTTGCTAAGTGTAGCACAAATGATATCAAATGGATATCGGTTGGTCTTTGAAGATGAAAAATGTGAGATTGAAGATCCACAAAGGAGGAAGATTATGGAGGTTAAGATGGTAAACAAAAGTTTTCCAATTAAATGGAACGAGAACAAAGAAACCGCAATGCTTGTGATAAAGGGGTTGAAGACCAATCTAAACTTTGGCATAGGCGGTTGGGGCATGTAAACTTCGACAAGATAAGAGCAATGTAACGATTAAAGATTGTTGAGAATCTACCTAGATTCATTGTGGTTAAAGAGATACGTGATTCATGCGAAAGAAGGAAGCAACCAAGGAGAAGTTTTTCAAAGAAATCTCAAAGCATTTTCTAACAATGTTTTAGAGTTGATTCATTTAGATGTTTGTGGACATATGCAAACTTCTTCATTGAATGGAAGCAAGTATTTCGTCTTGTTTATAGATGACTTCACAAGAATTACTTGGGTTTATTTCATCAAACAAAAGGATGAAGTCTTTGTGCAGTTCAAAACATTCAAAGCTTTAGTCGAGAAACAATCCGATAAGTATATCAATACATTAAGGACCGATAGAGGAGGAGAATATATGTCCAAGGAGTTCATTAAGTTGTGTCAAGAAGCTGGTATTCACAAGAAAGTGACAACACCATACTCTCCACAACAGAATGGTGTTGCCGAAAGAAAGAACCGGACTATAATCAAAAGGCACGAGCAATGCTTGTCAATCAAGCAATGCCAAACTTGTTTTGCACTCAGGAAATGTTTACTTTGGTTTACATACAAAATATATTACCCTCTAAGGTGTTAAAGGATGATGTTACTCTATTTGAATTATGAAGTGGGAAGAAACCAAACGTAAATCATCTACGTGTGTTTGGTTATCTTTGTTATCTTTAAATTCCGGTGCGTTATGATTGGCTATAGCTCGGAGTCTAAAGGTTATATATTTTTCGTAATTGAAGAAGAAAGGGTGCAAGTGTCAAGAGATGTGACATTTGACAAAAATAAAACTTGGTGTTAGGAGAAGAAAGAGAAACTAATTGATCAAATTGCGTCTACAACTAGTTACTCATTCTACGACCAAAGAATGAATCTAAGTGATCAAATTGAAGACATTACAGATGCAATGCCTCAATTCAATTCTTCAAATAAAGAAGGCGATTAAGAAGAAGATGAAAACACGATTGGTCCAAGAGGTATGAGATCCATTAATGAATTGATGAAACAAATGGCTAATACAAATAAAGAAGCCTACATACATGAAGTATGTATGATGTTGGTAGAGGAACCAAATATGTTTGAAGAAGCATCACACATTGAGGATTGGAAACAAGCAATGAGAGAAGAAATTTCAATGATCGAGAGAACAATACATAGGAGTTGGTTGACAAGCCGAGAGACAAGAATGTAATTAGTGTTAAATGAATCTTTAAGGTGAAAAAAATGCAAGTGGTGAAGTCGTGAAGCACAAAGCAAGACTAGTGGCTAGAGGTTTCACGCAGGAGTATGGCGTAGATTATCTAGAGACATTTGCTCTAGTATCTAGATAAGATACAATACATTTGATCTTGGTAGTCGCAGCACAAAAGAAATGGGTTCTTTTTCAAATGGATGTTAAATCGGCTTTCCTAAATGGTGACTTAAAAGAAGAGATTTACATCCAACAACCACAGGGTTTCATTCGTGAAGGAGAAAAATAAATTTTTTTGAGACTACGCAAATCTCTCTACGGATTGAAGCAAGCCCCAAGGGCTTGGTACAGTCACATTTTGATTTATACTTTGTGAGAAACCGGTTCACAAGAAGTATGAACGATGTGGCCTTGTATGTGAAGAAAGACAACGAGGAAGTGTTGCTGATAATTTTGTATGTTGATGATGTGATTATCACGGGACACGACAATGATCGAAGCATTTAAGGATGATATTGTGCATGATTTTGAAATGACCGATCTCGACAAACTCAACTACTTCTTAGGAATGGAGATCACGCAAAGTGAAAATGATATATTTCTCTCTCATGAGACATATTCTAACAAGCTTCTAGAGAAGTTTCAAATGGGAAACTTGAAACCGGTAAGGATACCACTCACTCCTCACGGCAAAGACTTGGAAGAGAATGATGAAGCATATAGTGATCTCGCAAAATATAGAAGCATGGTGGGCGGTCTCATGTATTTAAGTGCTTCAAGACCATATGTTACTTACTCAAGTTCGTATCTATCTAGATACATGTCATGTCCAAAGAAGAAACATTTCCAAGAGGCCAAGCGAGTGATGAGATATATTCAAGGAACTAAGGAGTATGGAGTATGTTTTAAGCGTGTTAATGATCCTCAACTTATTGGATTTTCTGATAGTGATTGGGGTGGTTCCTTGGAAGATAAGAAAAGTACTTCGGGTTCCGTTTTCACTATTGGTTCGGCCGTGTTCTTTTGGCAATCTAACAAGCAAAAGACGGTTGCACAATCAACCGCCAAAACCAAGTACATCTCGGTGTGTCTTGCGGCTAAAATCAAGCGATATGGCTGCAAAGATTGATCAATGACGTTGGATTCAAGTCAGAAGGAAGCGTGAAGATTCTATGTGACAATATGTCAGCGATTGCAATAGCCAAAAACCCGGTTCAACACAAAAGGACCAAGCATATTGAGATCAAATATCATTTTGTAAGAGAAACGGTTCAAGAGGGTATAATTCATTTGGAGCATTGTCTGGGAAACGAGCAACTGTAATGACGAAGACATTGGAAGCATTAAGGTTCGAGGAATTGCGTGAGAAGATTGGTGTGAAGATGAAACATGATTAAGAGGAAGTATTGGAGTTAATCATGTTTTCATAAAGTTATGTTATTTAAGTTATAATTATGAAACTATGTTGTTGTATGTATTTGACATTACACTAGTTAGATTAGGTGTTCGTATAAACTAAGATAAAGTCTTCGTACCATGAATCGATACGAAGAACCGTTGTAATCGTTACGTGGTTATAGTGATGAAACGTGTCTTTGGGTCATGATAAGAAGAGTTGTCTCTTCTCGTTTATATTAGGTCTGTTATTGTATATATATGTTTGTAAATGATTAATAAATACAATGTTCTTATTCAGACAAAATACGATCGTATAACTGAATTAGAGTGTGACGTGTTCAAGAAGATAACAAAACCTATACGAAACATAACACTCTTTTTCGTATGATTTTTGAATCATTTTAGACTTATATCTCCATGAATCTCAAAACTACGTCGTGTAATTAGTAGATCGGTAAACAAATTGTAAAAATCGAAACTTTACTGTGATTAGCGGAACCCAGGTATGTAATCTTTTGTATGATTTTCTCTGTTTTATTTATAGGTTGTATGCAGAAAAATCATGACTTTTGCTTCTCCTCGAGTTTTTCCAATTTCAAAAATTTTGTTTTCTCGAAAGGTGTCTTCAATTGCATTTGCTATTGGTGGATTAGTTTCCTTCATCATCTTCGCTTCTCTGCTTCTTTTCACATATCCCATTGGTTCCTCTGTTTTTCTGGCTATTTCTATGGAACAGAGACCACTCAACATGTCCAATTTCATCATAGTATCAATCCTGATTCTAGCTCAGACTCAGGCTCAGACTCACCACCATTGACACAAGATAGTGATATTAAAGTGCTTCACAAGGAATCTCCAGATTTGACCGATGTTAGCTTAGGTGAAGAAACGAACTCAAGCAAGTCTTCAAATGTTTCAGTTGATGAAGAAGCTACACAAAACTCAGTAGAAACAGGTACTGTAACATCTTGGTTTATGATAGCTTAAGGTTCTTTAATAGTAGATTAGTATGCAAACTTGTGTATGTTAAGTTAAGTAGCTCTTTAATGATGCATTTGACTTAATTACATTGAGACAAGACCAATGCTTAATAATTAATTATGCATTTGTGACTTAATTACACTAAGAGGATCCTTTCTTAGTAACCTTTAGACTTATTCAGACAAAAGTATCTCCTTTTTAATAATGTAACTGATTTGGTAAATATAACTGCCGTTGGACTTCTGAAAAAGCAAATTTCATGTCATCTCAAGATCTTAGCTTTTTCAAATTGTGTTATCCTTTTCTTTTTTTTGAATAATTGTAAAATTATATTCAAAGATCGTCCTTTTGTACACCTAGGTGCTTACAATGCTGGAATAGCTTAGAGTTTAAAGCTCATAGTGATAATCGAAAGCGGTGGCCTCATTGAAGCTTTTCTGATTTGGCTATGACCATTTTGCAGAATGTGATTTATATCATGGTAACTGGTTTTATGATCCAATGGGACCATTGTACACGAACAACTCTTGCCCTCTTTTGACACAGATGCAAAACTGTCAGGGCAATGGAAGACCTGACAAGGGCTATGAAAACTAGAGATGGAAACCGTCTCAATGTGATCTTCGACGGTTTGATGCGAAGAAGTTTCTCGAGCTAATGAGAGGCAAGACGCTAGCTTTTATAGGCGATTCTGTAGCTCGTAATCAAATGGAGTCCATGATGTGTCTTCTTTGGCAGGCAAGCTTCTACTTTGTGTCATTATATAAAGATTCTTTCTACTTCCAAGAATTTGTTTTGTCTGTTTGGTTAAACTTTTTTATATGATGTTGCTTTTAGGTAGAAACTCCGGTCAACCGTGGGAACCGAAAGATGCAAAGATGGTATTTCCGGTCATCATCAGTAATGATAGCTCGGATGTGGTCATCTTGGCTTGTTCATCAGTTTGATGAACCGTTTGGTTTTGCTCCTAAAGGTGTAACCAAACTCAAGCTTGACCAACCTGATGAGCGTATCGAAGTTCTTCCGAAATTCGATGTGGTTGTACTTTCATCGGGTCACTGCTTTGCAAAACAGTCTGTCTACATTTTAAACGACGAGATTGTTGGAGGCTAGTTATGGTGGCCAGATAAATCAAAACCAGCAAAGGTCAACAACGTCAAAGCATTTGGGATCTCTGTAGAAACAATAATAAAAGCAATTGCTAAACATCCAAACTACACGGGTCTGACCATCTTGCGTACTTGGTCGCCTGATCATTACGAGGGAGGTGCGTGGAACACCGATGGGTCATGTACAGGTAAAGTAGAGCCGCTTTCATCCGGGAAGCTAGTTAAAAATGGGTTCAAGGAGATAATGCACGAGAAACAAGCAACAGGGTTTAACTGAGCTGTGGCGGATGATAAACTTGAGAATAGATTGAAGAAGCTGAAGCTAATGGATATCACTGAGGCTTTTGGGTATCGCCATGACGGTCATCCTGGTCCGTACAGGAGTCCTGACCCGAAAAAGATCACAAAACGTGGACCAGATGGTCAGCCTCCTCCACAAGATTGCTTGCACTGGTGCATGCCAGGGCCGGTGGATACATGGAATGAGATGGTTTTGGAGATTATTAGGAGAGATTTTGAGGGCAGATCAAGTACACCAACATCTTAATCTAGGAGCAAAGAGATATACTTATATTATACGTACAAGAAAATTTATTCATACCACGGAAAGTTGAGTTAAAGATTTCTAATTTATAAGGTTATTAATTACTTGTAAACCCAACACACACTTGTAGGTCTATTTTTGTCATACAATGTAACTTACATTTTTTTATTTCAAAGAGAAATTGGATGGAATAAATAGATAGTCAAATTGTTCATGTACATTTTAATGCACCTTCTGCATTTGGAGGATTCCTCAAATATTCTCCTTCATCTGTGAAAAATTATGAAATCATGTTCATAGTCTAATCCCAGTTGACACTAAATCAGAAGATCCTAATCGATCAGAATAGTTCTCCAAATATGCACCTTCAACTTCATCTTCATCTGTATCTGCAAGGAAAGAAAAAGAAAAGATGGAGGGCATAAAAAACTAAGAAAGTTGTAATCCCCAGTTAGAGTTGTAAGATGTTAGAAGTTATCTGGAAAGCTCAAGTTAGAGTTGTAAGATGTTATGTCCCCTATGATCATAAGTATATGATCCATCTTATTAAAGTCCCTGTGAAAGTGGAAACAATACACAAGCCATTTTACTCTGAAATAGCACTGTACCCCAACCCATGATCCATTAAACTTTGGATCAATCGGAGGTTCAAGCACGAGGCAAGCCTTAAATCCAACAAATTCTTCAGGTAAAGTAATAGATAAGGAACTTCCACAAGCTTGATGTATGAAATACTTAGGTACATTTCCACCTGGTAAGACCGCGTACTCGTAATCTGATTCTAGGATGAGTGTCTCTGCATCTCCACCCATAGCGAAGCAGTTATCAAAATTGAGATGAGCCTCTGGATTGTTGAAGAAGCTTCCTCGGAGAGATTTGAAAATGTTTGCACATGTTAATAAGAACTTTACGAGTAGTCCACATAATAAAAATATTGCAATTTGAACATGTGAGCATCCACTGAGATTGAGAGAGTATTTCAAGTCCCATGTTCATCTTTCCATGTCCAACTTCATCAGCTCACTGAGACTCTGAATCGAACAAGGAGTTATCACCAAACTTTTTCAACCATCGAGATACAAGTTCTTGGGATTGGTGACCTTTGAAAGATTTGGAAACTCTTTAAGGTTTTCAGATTCTGATAGTTATATCTTCAAGAGATTTGCAAGAGGCTGAAATAAAAGAAAACAAAACAAGATCCATAATTAAGCAAATAATATATGAAATTTTATGCTCTCTAAATGGTGGTTTATTACCTGAGCTCCTTCCCATAACTTCTCAAGCTTACTATGTCGCATCGATAAAGAAACGAGATATTCTGGACAAAAGTTAGAAGACAGACTTCTCGAATGGACAAAAGTCCCAATGGAGATGAGTGAGCCTAGACATATTCTCTATCCATAAACAACTTTCTTCGTCCATTGCATTTCCACTTAGACAAAGACATGAAATGTTTCTTGAAATCTGAGGAAAACTTCTCAACTTGTAGCATTCTTTGAGATCAATGCGATAGCGAGATTCCTAGTTGACATCATTTGGAAGAACCTTGAGCTTTGAGCAGATTCTCATCTCTAATACCCTAAGTTTATCAAGATTTCAAATAGATTAAGGAAATGGCACCAAAGATTTGCAACTATAAAGATACATTTCCTCTAGATTTATGTTGTAAGAAAGATCTGAAATTTCTTTCAAGTCTTCGGAATGGGACAGATCCATCTTCTTGAGATTTCCAAGTTGCTGAAATCAAAACATGAGAAAAAAAAATGCACTCATTCAATAATTATTATGCTTAATCCATATGTATAAGAACAAGATTTTAGTTTAGTTCTTAAATGAACAACTAATTAAGTAATAAGGAGATCACACTTATAAGTATTTTTTACCTGAGTTCCTTCCCAAAGCCTCTCATCAAGCTTGCTATACACCATTGTTAGTTCAGCCAAATACTCTGCCTTGAAGTTAGAAGGCACACACTTCAACGGGTATTGATCCCAATCTAGTATTCTGAGTTTCCGGGGCAAATAAACGAGGCCTCTAGGTAAACACAATCTGCTTTCATCACTTCTCCAACACCCATGAAATTTTAGAAATCGGAGACTATACATCCCTTGAAAATGATTTTTCATCTATGCACAACGTCCCACGTATTTCTAATGTGTTAAGACATATGCCTAGTACAGTTTCTGTGCCCTGAAAATATAAAACCACCGCTATATAAAGTCATTATCTCTACAACCACAACAATTCATAGTCACTTGCTTAAATTTATATAGATTATGAAAATAATGTACAAGAGCTTACGGTATTATCGGTAAATACATCACAAATCTCCTCAGCATCTAACAAGAACTGACGTTTTCCAGGATTGTAAAAGGACTCATCATGAACTAGCCAATGAGCTTGACCATTCCCACTGACGTAACTGTAACCCCACGGAACTGAATAACCCGAAAAAGGTTACGTAAGAGTCAAGAAAACAGAAATATGCCTCTTCTAAACATCAAGAAGATTATTTTTTTCAGGATTGATTTACCTTGTCCTTGAGATTCAATGCGAGGAACCCATTAAGCGTGTGAAATCTAACAGAGAAAGCATCAATGTAAAGATTGCTCAGAGTTTCCATGATGTCTGCAACTATGCAGTCTCTATAAGAACATCTTACTTGGATCACAACTTCTGTTTCTTTGAGTTTAACTCTCAAATGTATCTCATCTCTGAAAAAGATACCTGTCGGTTTCTCCCAAATCACCGTCAAGTTTCGTACTGTCATCATAGTCACAGTGTCGTTATGGTTCTTCACAAGACAAAGTTTGTTTAGGCGCGGGAGCTTATCTTACCGAGTCGGCCCAAAAGCCCACTAAACACATAAAGCCAACGTGGACCAAGACAATTACTTAAGGTGTACGTTACTTAACCCTATTGATGATATGTCGGCAGAAAAGTTGAATTAGTAATCTTAACAAATCCCACATCGGAAAGTTGTGATGATTAAATCTAGTATATAAGAAGGATGATTTATTCCATTGGTTACCAATTGGCTTTCAGGCGAGTCATGCGTCTTCGTATGGTATCGTATAATCCTTGACTTGATCCACTAATCCACAAAAGTTCATCCATATTCCATATTACAAAAGGATTATACACATGATCCAAGATGATTGAGCTCTAAAGAGCCATCCTCTTCCATGGGAGAACATGAGCGAGCCAAAGCCAATTGGTTTTGCCATGTGTGTCTCAAAAAGGAGCTATTCATGTATACGTAATATTATTTCATCGAGGAAGAAGACAGAGGAGGACATGAAGAGTAGGCTCTTATGTTTTCCGAATTTTACCATCCACTCTTTGCTTGCTTTCTCTGAACTCTAACCTTTGGTGATATACGTATGAGGGAAATTTACAATCCCAATATTAGAGGAGAAATATGTATTTTGCAGACCAAATATCATGTACCCTTAAAATTCGTTTATGAAATGAACGTAAAGCTCACAAACCCCAAATTGAAAAATATGTTAAAATTCTATTGCCATAAAGATTAAGTTAATTTAAATATATATCAAGATTTAGTTAAGTTCTATTTTTATATGTTTAATCTTACGTATATATATAATTTTATGTCTTACATTAATTAATAACATAACAGAAACACAAATCATTCTCTAAACTTATCATGGTATCAGTCTTCGATCCAAACGCAGTGGATCAGGGTTAGAAGTTCCACATTAAAAATCTTGTGATATTCACTTTAAAATAGATCATGAGACCTTTAGATATTGGAGGTGGCAATGAAGAAGAGTTTGGAGATGTCGATGACGATCATATCGGAATGTCATTGTTTTGAGGAAAAAAAATTAAAATAGAGTTTTTTGCATCGTTGGTTTTTCTCTTAAAAAATAATGGATTTTGGTTTTGTGTTTTACAATTTTTTTTTTTTTAGTTTTATTTTTCTTAAGTGCAAAAGTTATTGGTTTTTGAAATAATGATCTAAGTTATACTCACATTGGGTAAATGAAAAGTCACTGAGCTTTGGTTTTCATTTTTCGTTTATATTTGATTTTAGTGGGATTTTCTGGTTTGTGTAAGGTTTTTAAAAGCAAGAATGATAAGTAGATTTGGTTTTTGAAAAATGATTTCAAAGGTTCATGATTTTTATGGGTTAAGTGAGATTTATTCTTAAGTTAAGAAATTCTCAAAATTTTTATGTTTTTTACTTTTTTTATTCATAGGGAGTTTGGTTATAGTTTAACCACTAGGATAGAATTTGAATTTGGATTGCTCAAGTTTTTAGATCACTTTAATCCGATTTGTGGACCATTCAAATAAAGGACAATTGTTTATGGCGCGGCAGAGTTTGCATCCATGGGATGTTATTCCCGTTACAAAGACCAAGACGAGATGAAATTCCATCCCTATTTTCAAGTTGAAGTTTACTTGGGATTGTCGAAGAATGTTCTCCGATCCCACCTCAAATTTGTTTGTTTATTGTCTACTCAAATCTCGAGGAGTTTGTTGACTTGTTTTGTCCATCCTCGATATGTTGTCCACGACATACATGTTCTGTTTTTTAATTTTAAAGTTTACGTTTTGCGTACCACGTTTGTCGTACGGAGGAATATTAGAAGAGTAAAGTGTATCTTGCATACCAAATTTAACGGACTGTTAGAATTCGTTTATGAAGTGAAGCACGGAAGCTCACGTATCCCAAACTAAAAAATATTCTAAAATCATATTATGATAAAGATTAAGTTAATTTCAATATATATATATATATCATATGATTTAATTAAGTTCTATTTCGAGTGAGATAAATTTAACTCTTCTATATATCTTCTACTAATCAATAACAGAAAAAAAAAACACAAATCATTCTCTAAACTTATCATCCAACAAAGTCTCCAAAACAATTCGTTGATGTAATAAGTTTATATAATAAAGTCAACGGTTAAGTCATATGAAAAATAATGAAAATCCTTAAAAGCATAAAAACCGAGATGTATTCAAACAATTATAAACCGAAGACATACCAATTCCGAAAATCATATGATCAGAAAGAAGTCACAGTAATTAAATATCATTTACTCGAGGACTTGATAGAAGACTTAGAAAAAATTCGAGGTGGTTTCCACTCAAACATTTAAGATTTTCTTAGATATATTTTGTCTTTATCTTTCCTATTAGAAAATGGGATGTGTACATAAGTAAGAAAGTTTATCAATGGAGATCACAAAAACGTATTCTAACAATCCTAGTATCTTATTATTCATTTTCTATTCAAACTATACTGCCCTACAAATTCATATCATAACAAAATATTTTGTCTATTTAAGTTTTAAATTAATTAACGACTTGTGATTTCCATTTATACATTAGTCCGCCACAAGACTGCTTGCATTGGTGCATGCCAGGGCCGCTGGACACATGGAATGAGATGATTTTGGAGATTAGAAGAAGAGATTTGGAGGGCAGCCGAGGTACATCGTCATCTTAATCTAGGAGCAAAGAGATATATTTATATATACACGTAGAAGAGAATTTATTCATACCATAGTTAGTAATTGGGTGGAAGAAATAGTTAGTAAAATTGTTCGTGTAAATTTTAGCGTAACTTATCATTCGGGTGACAGTTAGAATCTTAAAGCTTTCTACTAAAACTTGACAAGAGAGCATAAAAACACTTCTTTCTTCATTTAGATAAATTTAGTTAAGGTTGATTATACTGCCTGGTTCTTGTAGTTCGTGTGGTCCGTGAAGACACTAAAATCCAACTCGTGCACAAAGATAAAAAACAAACAAAAGCAAAAGTTAAAACCCTTCGATTAATAAGAAGCCATATGTGGTATTCTAAACTATCTCCTTTTTAGAAAAAGTAACCAACATTTTTTTTGAAGTATCTTGACAGTTTCTTAAGTACAATATAAAGAGATGAAAAGGAAAAAAAACACACAAATAAATTCTAAGTAAGACTATGCAAAAGTCATGAGACTGATTTGCTCCAGAAAATAGGATATTTGGAATTTTTAAATTTGGATAAAATATTTTTAGTTAAAAAATACGTCTCTACCGAATCCATTTTCATATATCATATACACATATATAATTAGTAATAGAAAAATATCACCAAGAATATGTTTTAAAGAAAATAAAGTACTTTTAGAATGTCCTTATAAATTTATTTTAAAATGCTTTCTTTTTCAACAAACCTCTAATTCATTAAGTTAACGGATACTGACTCTTCACTAGGAAGAGCCAAATGAAAACTGGTGAACTTACATATAAAAAGAAACATAAAACCAAATGGATTCTTGTTTTACTAGTTAAACAAGCTACTCGGACAAAACTACGAAGAAACATAAAACTAATACAACATGAAATAAAAGAGGAACTAAATATCATAATAGATGCAAAATTCGCTGTGAAAACAAGTCACTCGGTTTGGCGATAGACTAACCATTAACATGAAATGTCGGGATTCCCTATCTCTGAAAACCTATCTCTGAAAAGAGTGGTCGCAAATAAAGCGAGGGAAATCTCTCGAATCCAAAAACTCAAAACGAACAAAGGCTTGATTGTCATAGAAGAGGGAGCAAAAACTTGAACTTCTATGTCGTTAAGGTGATACTTTTAACATCATCCTCCAAAAAGGAGGAAAATATTAAGATTCTCTATATTGTGGACCGTAGAGAATTGTAATGAAAATGATTTCTTCCAAATGGGTGAAATTGATGAAAATGATTTCTCCCAAAAAAAGAAAAATACTAAAACATTACTTTCTTTTCTAGAGGAATTGAGCCAAAAGAACCCTTATGGTCTCGAGGTTGCTTATTGGAACTACCACAATAAACATGCAATTTTTGCATATATATCTTAAATGCTTAAATTTTGATGAAAACATAAAGCCTAATGAGGGGAAGCCGGACGTCATGGGATGAGTCAGATATCGTAATTTGACAAGTTCTTGTCGCTGGTGAGACATCATCAACCAAATGTTGAAAGAGAAGATCTTCAGGACTTTTGGTGAGATCCTGAGAAAGTTTTCAACATGGTTTAGATAGAGGAGCAAGCGGCGGAGATCCGCAGACAAGCGGCCATTGAAGACGATGATAAGCTGCAAAGACCATTGCCTTGGGTTTTTGTGCATTCAAAAAGGATCTTGCTGACGATGAGTTCAACCAGCAGAAGGAGGGAGCTATTCTCCCCGGAAAAAAGCCAACGGAGGGAGAGAGACATGAGATCGGCAAAAATAGGGTCTCCGGCCACGAGATCTGATGTTTCTAGGTTAACCCGGTGGTCGAGAACATAACTGTTAACTGAAGTCAAGTCGGAAATGGTGAAATGCCGGAAAGAGAACGAAAGAGGGAAAAGAATAGGACTGTGAACTGGGCCCGCGGCCCGTAGATTTTGCGGGTTTTGGTATGTGCGGGGCGGGTATGGGTTTTTAGTTTTGAGTCCATATTTTAGCGGGTCTCACGGAGAGGTCGGGATTTCTTGCGGGTAAACCCTGCGGGCCCTGCGGATACCGCATAAAAAAATGTTGTGGGTTTAGAGTTTACGTGCAGGTTTATACGGGGTTATGCAGATTTTTATGATGGTTTTATGCGGGTTCTATGCGGGTTTTAAGCGGATTTTGGGTTTTATGCGGTTTTTACGCTGGGTGAGGCGGGTAATGCGAATTATTTTTTTGCGGATAAACAGTGAGACTCGAGTAATTGGGCTTAGATGCGGGGTTGGTTTTAAAATCCCGCTGCGGGGCGGATTGGCCGGCTAATCCAGTCTTAAAAAGAACAATCCGACACTAGTGAGCAACGGATGTCGGAAAAGACAACAATGTCTCTCGTCTCGAGAATAGATTTTTGTTTTAATATGCTTTTAAAAAGTTTAGATGATATTTTTTTGTAAGTTAATTTTATGGATTTGAATAGTTGTTCCTCGGATCCGATTGACCCAAATCCAAGTTCGTACATTTGGAAATTTTAGAATTTTCGTTATATACCCATCCATCGCTTTAAGTAAAAAACAAATTCATGAAATCAAATAAAAGCGGTTGATAGTTTCTAACTCGTGTTGGTAAAGTAGTTAGAAGAATTTATCTTTGGATTAGAGACCATGGATCTGAGTCTTTCGCGATTTGATTCATAATCGGTTCTTGTAAACACTTTAAATGGTAATAATATCCGGTTTTCGACAAACTAGGAGATTACTTTGGAATTCGATCCGGTATTTAGTCGACCATTAAGTTTTAGTCCATAATCATTAAAAAATCAAGTGTCCGATCTCAACTGTTCATAGGGAGTAAAATATCTGAACGGCTACGATCTAAATCATCTACTCAATCCGCGACGCACTGGATTGCGACTCCTAAAAGAGTTTGAATTTCAAAAGCTCGAAAAAAGAAGCCGAATTTACAAATTAGAAGAGCTGGTTCAGTAACGGACGAAATTCCCAATCTCGTCATCATCACTCTCAGTCCACCAAAACCTTTACATCTCTCTTTCTCTCGTCTCTCTTCTATCCACAGAAACTTCGATCTAGGGTTTATCTGATCTTCTTCTTCTTCCATTTACTCGCACAGTTTCAATCACAGATCGATCAAACTTCCAAATTATCAATTCTGGAAAGTCTTCGGGAAATCTCCCGTTTCAGGCAAGTTTCTCTCAGTTTATCCTTAATCTGCTTCAAATCTTCCCCCAATTCATTTGAAATTTGTTTCATCAGAATCTCAAGATCAATTCGGTTTCAATCAATTTCAAGTTGTAACAACTCTCTAATTCCAATGCTTGCTTCGAATTGGAATGCTTATTTCTTCAATTAGCTGCTAGAGATGTATCATTAGTGAATCTCCAATTAGAGTTTCCATTTTCTTCTGAACAGGCTGAAGCATTTCGAAATGGCAAGTATTCAAAAAGATCCGATTCTTCAAGTAATCAAAAAGATCCAACTTCAGGTGATTTGGGAGATAAGAATCCTTTCATTTGATTTGTTTCTTTCAATTTTTTTGTGTGAAGTCTTTATGAGATCTTGTTTTGTTCTGTATATTAGATTATTTGGGATGAAGTTGGAGAAACAGAAACTGATAGAGATAAGATGTTACTTGACCTTGAACGTGAATGTTTAGAAGTATACAGAAGAAAAGTTGACCAAGCTAATCGATGTAGAGCTCAGCTTAGACAAGCAATAGCTGATGCTGAAGCTGAACTAGCTGCTATCTGTTCTGCTATGGGGGAACGTCCTGTGCATATTAGACGGGTGAGTGAAGCATTTGTTGATGAAACTTAGTGCCTTGCTTATGCAATTTTCAATTTTTGACTTTTTTTGTATCTGTTTAGTATTCTGATCAAAACGTTGGGAGCTTGAAATAAGAGCTTGCAGCAAGAGCAAGGAAAGGTAAACTTGTTTTGAACAAAATTCCATAGAAGGTGCTTACGATTCTTCCTGAACTTGAAGAGATGCAAAAGAGGAAAATTAAAAGAAGAAACCAGTTCGTAGTTGTCTTGGAAAATAGATAATATTACTAATGATGTTAAAGGTCAAGGAGAACATGTTACTTCCAGACCACTTATTGATGAGACTGACTTGTCTATGAGAAAGCTTGAAGAGTTACACGGTTAGCTGCAAGCACTTAAGAAGGAGAAGGTGAGAGTTGATTTGAACTTGCATTTATGTCTTCTTTTCGTTGTTTGGTAATTCAACTATTAGATTGTACTTTCATTTTTTTACTTCTTTTGTGGTGTTGTTTCCCTAGAGTGATCTCGTGGAGACAATTCGAAAGCACCTGTGTGATTTGTATTCACACATTTCAGTACTTGGAATGGATTTCAATGAGGTTGTTGGCCAAGTGAATCCAACATTAAGTGATCCAGAAGGACCAAAAAGCCTAAGTGATCTAACCATTGGAAAACTGGGGGATGCAGTTCAGAAGCTGAGGGAGGTCAAGATACAGAGAATGCAAAGGGTAAATGATAAAGAACTTTGTCGAGTTATATAGAATTTCATTTTGCTATTGTTGCTCATTGTTGCCTATTGAATTTGATGCAGCTTCAAGATCTGGCAACAACTATGTTGGAGCTCTGGAATTTGATGGATACACCCATAGAAGAGCAGCAAGAGTATCAGCATATTACCTGCAATATAGCTGCATCAGAACATGAAGTAACTGAAGCCAATAGTCTCTCTGAAGACTTCATCAAATATGTAAGCTGTTGAGAATTTTTCATGGTTGCTTTGTTCTATAGCTTTATAACTTAAAGGTAAGCTTTTTGATGTCCATGTCTGTAAACCATAACATGACTTCCATTGACATGTACAGGTTAAGGCAGAAGTTGTTCGACTGGACGAGGTAAAGGCAAGCAAAATGAAAGAACTTGTTCTGAAGAAAAGGTCAGAGCTAGAGGACATATGTAGGAAAGCCCACATGTTGCCAGTGTCCGACAGTGCCATAGATCAGACTATAGCAGCAATAGAATCTGGTATTGTGGATGCTATAATGGTCCTGGAGCATCTAGAGCAACATATATCTAAGATCAAAAAGAAGCTTTAAGTAGAAAAGATATACTTGAAAGGGTCGAGAAATGGTTATCTGCCTGCGATGAAGAAAGTTGGCTTGAAGAATACAACAGGGTTAGAGTCAGAATCACAAAAACCTTCTTAAATTCACAAAGTTTGTTACATTATCTGATATTTTTCACTCTAACTGATACAATGCTGGACGAGGAGCTCATCTTACTCTCAAACGTGCTGAGAAAGCTCGTAATTTTGCTAACAAGCTTCCAGGTAAGTTACTCTTTGTTTCCATTAATATATCATAAATGTTTATGCTCTGAATAGATTATGACGGTAGTATCTTTTTATGTTCATACATTCAGGAATGGTTGAAGCATTGGCCTCCAAGACAATAGTTTGGGAACAAGAGAAGGGGATTGAATTTCTCTAGGGGTGTATGAATTCCCTTTAAAATCTCTATTGGTTTCAGGTAAGTATTATTTATTATGTCATAGCTGACCACTTGTAATCATCTTTTTCTGTGTCTAGATCCGTTTACTTTCAATGCTTGAGGAGTATAACTTACTCAGACAGGAAAGAGAGGAAGAACACCGTCGCCAATGGGTACGTGTCTTCCTTTTCTTTTATGTTTTCATCTGAAACTTTTGACAAATATCATCTTCCTATTCTAACTCCATGTGATGCAACTGTTTTCAACATATTAAAGGATCACAAGAAGCTCCAAGGACAGCTCATAGCAGAACAAGAAGCACTTTACGGGTCAAAACCGAGCCCATCAAAACCCCTTGGTATAAAAGCTCCAAGAATGTCGACCGGTGGTGCAGCAATCAACCGAAGACTCTCCTTAGGAGTAGCAATGCATCAGACTCCTAAACCTAACAAGAAAGCAGATCACCGCCACATTGATGGAGCTTTATCAACCGTTAATTATTAAGTCTTATAATAAAATGTAACCATTGCTCATAATTTCTTAGTTGCATTGGTGAATGAATCTTTTTATTCTTGCAGGAAGAAGAGGGCTTGATATTGCAGGAATTCCTTCAAGAAAACAATCAATGAATCCTTGTGAAGTGTTGCAATCTCCATTAGTTCGCAAACCCTTCTCACCCATTTCGACTATAGTGGTTGCATCAAAGGCAACATAGCAACAACAACAACAACACAACAAGTTCCAAAAAACAACTCAGTGAATGAGATCTCATCATATGCAACTCCTGTCAAGAACAACAACAGTATTAGGAACTTGGAAGAAGAGAAGATGATGACTATGATAATGATGCAAACACCAAAGAACGTTGCTGCAATGATTCCAATCCCATCGACACCAGCAACAGTCTCTGTCCCAATGCAAACTGCACCAACACCATTCAATACCAACGCAATATTGATGTCTGAAAAGCCTGAGGTGGATGTTGAGTACTCGTTTTAGGAACGAAGACTCGCTTTTATGCTACAATCTGGTTTGGTTTGATCATCCTTTGGTTTTATTAGTCTAATTGTGTTTTTTGTAAAACTCAAATTGAAATGGGGTTTGGTTTGTATAGGTCAATTATATGATTGGCTTTTTGTTTTCTTTTAAGTAATCATCTTTACACTTATTGGTTTCTTAGAGACTGACAAGAAAAACAAACCCTTCCGTGAAAGTGGAGTTCTTGCAAAACCTAACTACTCAACCAAATTTGGTTTTTCTTTTTCGTTTTTTTCCGGATCTGATGATTAGGGCAACACACACTAGATTATTACATGACTTGTCATTGTATTTTCTTCCTCTTAATCGTTTTATCCATAGATTTATTTATTTGTGAACAATATTCACAATTTGGTTTCACCATAATCTACTGGTGCATTGACCACTTTTTCGGCTCCACGTAGGAGTTCAAACAATACTTAGATTTAACCACTAGGATAATAAACTGTAACCGATTTGTATCCATAAATAAATTTCAGACCAGAATGATGTGATGCTGATGCCATCCTACTCTCATATCTATCAAATGTTTTTATCAGTTCCAGATAAATGCTATGTTTGCTAGAAAGTTTGAAACAAGATTTGGGGAAGTGTAATTATGCGGATCGAACCATGGTGATTCACTACATACTAGCCTTTCAGAAAAGTGAATATTTTATGACTTACTCCAACGAAATCGAATCAATGTATCACCAGACAAAATCATGATATATATATTTCCATCTTGAACTGATCAATTATCTAATTATTTTAGGCATTCTTTGCGGATATTAGACATTAGAGTGAAAAAAATGGATAATTTCGGTGCGGAGCGTCGGAGCAATACCAGTCCTAATGACAGGTATTAGACAAGAGATTTTGGTCAACGTGTTTGGGTTCTACTGTTCTTGTCAACGTGGGTAGACTGGAAAAGAAAGAGTGAGATATATTATTATTATTTTGTTTTTTGTCGTCTAGTGAGATATATTATTATTAGATGACAGAAATGTCTCAAAACTTTTTTTTCATTTTGATACGGTGGACTAGGGCGGGGCAAAAACTCCAATCCGCGTATCCGAATCGAAACTGAACCGATAAGACGTAGTCGAATCCGTTTCGTATCCGACCAAATTATTCCATTGGATATGAGATTTCTAAACCCGAAAACTCGAACCCGAATCCGTTCCGAACCCGAAACCCGAAAGCGTACCCGAAATACATAATTACCCATAAGAAAATACATAACTACCCATAAGAAAAGACATAACTACCCATAAGAAAAGACTCTAACTCGAGGACTCGATCCTATAAATGTAGAATTTTTTACGTATAATATACACAAATCGAGCCAAATACGAACCGAAAAATCTAAAAAACCCAAAAATCCAAAAAAACTCCGAAAAACCCCAGAATCCGACCCGAAAACCAAAAAAATCCGAAAAACATGAAAACCTGACCCGTACCCGACCCGAAAACCCGAAAACCCCGAAAAACCCAAAAAACCCGAATCCAAACCCGAATCGAATCAATACCCGAAAATTTCGGGTTTTTTTCCGGATATCAAGTCTTGTACCCGAACCCGACCCGAACCCAAAATTTTTTACCCGAACCCGAAAAATTATTCCATTAGATATAAACTTCCTATATCCGAATATCCAAATCCGATCAGATTTTATCCGAACCCAATACCCGATTGCCCACCCCTAGGGTGGACATCTCAAAATCTTCTCCAAATGTATATAATTAAAATTTTACCCCTACTTTCAATTTATTAAATTAATTAAGGTTTAGCTGTAGCGCAAACTCCAAGACTTGTTAGGAGAGGTCAATTTTCTGATTAACCCATTATTACAATTATTAAAAATTACACTTTTCTCGTTTCTCTCTCTTTCACTCACCTTTTTTCAATCTTTTTTAATTTTTATATTTATAAAAACAAAATGTAATAATGTAATAATATCTGCTCCTTTACTTATTTATTTAGATTTATTTTTTCTCTCCATTCTCCTCAAAACCCTAATCTCTCACAGCTGTAAAGAAATTTCTCCCTAAACTTAACCCACCCGTTGAAAAAACCAAAAAACAAAAAAAAAACTTTTTTTTTCTTTGCTGGTAATTATGAATGTTGTACAAGAAATTCTTCTGAAATTAAGATTCCGCCATTGAAGCTTTGATCTTTCTCTTCACTAATTTCTCAACACACTTCCAAAAAAATGAAAAACAAAAAAACTTCCAACTTTTTTTTAATCACTCTTTCCCCTTTTCTCTGAATCTTACGTCCTCTGGATCTTTCCTCTATACTTTTAAAGTGAAGCTTGAATCCATCAGTCGTGATCAGCAAGATTCGAGTTGTGTCTAAAGATTGTATCTTTTTTGGTCTTCTTCCTTAATTGTCGGAATCTCTCCTTACAGAATCTATGGAAGAGAGAGAAGAAACTAACAACAACATCACAACTAGTTTTGGTCTGAAACAACAACTTGAACCTCCTTCTGTTGGTTACCACATGGACCCACCTCGGTCTGAAAACCCTAATCCCTTTCCTGTGGGTCCATCTACCACCACTGCTGTCGTTGTCGCTGCGTCTGAGAATATTGCTCCTCCTTTCAGGTTAACAATGCCGGTGGAGAATTCATCTTCAGAGTTGAAGAAGAAGAGAGGTAGACCAAGAAAGTATAATCCTGATGGCTCACTCGCTGTGACTCTTTCTCCTATGCCTATTTCATCTTCGGTTCCATTGACGACTGGGTTTGCTTCTTCTCGGAAACGTGGAAGAGGTCGAGGAAGAGCACGTGGACAAGGACAGGGAAGAGGAGAGCATAATAGCAACAATTGGCTCAAGAATACTCAGATGTTTGAATTCGACAACAGTTCTGGTAATATCTTTGTCTCAGGAATCTTTGTGGTCTGTGTAAGAATCAATAGATGGCTTTTAATGGAGATAATCTAATATTGGATCTCTTTGACTTGCCAAAATAAGAGTTGGAATAAGGACAAAGATTTGTCCTATAATAAATCTAGTGAATGTTACTATCCAGTAAGCTGGATTGTGTGAAAAGTGTTGGGTACAAGAAGGTAGAAAATTTAGGATTCTTTGATGAGAGTTATAGAAGCCGTGTGATTAAGAATATAAAGATCCTTGTCTATGCGTATTTCACCGTGGAATTTGTTTTACATAAGGCTTAACCTTGAACTGTTTGTTGTTTTTCTCGATCAAATTTTCGTTTTTTATTGTTATTTCTGCTGATTCATTTGACGTTTACAGGTGGAGGAGGAGGAGGAACTGCAGAATATGTCAATCCAAGTTTTACTCCTCATGTGCTCACAGTAAATGCGGGCGAGGTATGTCCTCCATAATTCTCTTTACTTGTGATTTACTGAATGATTTGTGAGGATAATGTCAGTTTACTGACCTTAATATCATCAGATTAGCAGTAAGATTATACATCAAGCTTATTAATCTTGACATAGTCGCGGAGCTTACTTACTCTTTTTGGCCCACTGATTTGTAACAGGACGTGACAATGAAGATAATGACATTTTCTCAACAAGGGTCGCGTGCTATTTGCATTCTTTCAGCAAACGGTCCCATTTCAAATGTTACACTTCGTCAATCTTTGACATCTGGTGGTACTCTCACTTATGAGGTCTGCTCTCTCTCTCTCTATTCACTCTCTTTTTGATTCTTTCCAACCTTTTTCTTTTTTTGTTTTACTAAATTTAGTTTAACAATTTTGTGGTTTAGGGACATTTTGAGATTCTTTCTTTGACTGGTTTATTTACACCAAGCGAGAGTGGAGGAACCCGAAGCAGAGCTGGTGGCATGAGTGTGTCTCTTGCTGGACCTGATGGTCGTGTCTTTGGTGGTGGACTTGCTGGTCTCTTTATAGCTGCTGGTCCTGTTCAGGTAAATAACTTAGAACATGAGGTGTTTGATCTCTCCAATGGACTCGAGTTTTTTTCTTTAGCATTGTTGTTTCTGAATCGAATCATCGATATATATATATATATATATATTTCAGGTAATGGTAGGGACTTTTATAGCGGGTCAAGAGGAATCGCAGCAGCAGCAGCAGATAAAGAAGCAACAAAGGGAAAGACTCGGGATCCCGATAACAGCACAAGCTTCTAATATCTCATTCGGTGGCTCAGTGGAAGATCCAAAGGCTAGAGACGGGCTCAACAAGCCTGTTGTTATTCAGCCACCACCCGTGTCCGCACCACCTGTGTCATTTTTGCATGAGCCAAGCACTAACCCAGTCCATGGTGGTTACTACTCAAATAACACAGCTAACCATATCAAGGATCTCTTCTCTTCCCTCCCAGAAGATGATGAGGAAGAAGATCATGAGGAGGATTTAGAAGGTGAAGATGATGAAGAATTTGGTGGCCATAGCGAATCTGACACCGAGGTTCCAAGCTAATGATTGAATGAGGTAATCTGGTACCGATCATCCTTGATCTTTGAGTTGCTTCTGCCTTCAGATTCTTTAGAGTGTAATGTTTTCTTCTTCTTTTTTTCTTTCAGATTTTAATTGTTTTCTTAAACAGAGATCTCTTACTAAAGAAGTTAGGGTTTATTATTAGATGTAATCTTTAGGGTTCTTTGACTTTGTTTATTTCTTTTTCTATCCCCAAGTGGTTGTTGTAGAAGTACCAAACTTGGTTTGGGTGTTCAAACTCTCTGTTTTAATCAACTCTTGAATGGCTTCATTTTGAAACTCAACTAAATTATATTAACTCGTCTGTATAGAATTTCTATCTACATTGTAACAATGTGTTCATCGAAGTGACATATTGACATTACTATGTATCTATGCTACTTTTAAACGCACTAGTAGTTGTATTCAAGTAGTTATAAATACCTAATGATGGTGACAGACATTGTTGTTAGGTTTTTATCTCTTTCAACTCAACTTCAATAAATTGCTCCGATTTGAAAATTAGTTTTACACCTCCGTTTAATCGATCTCCACAAGCAACCGTAACCAAATCGGAACAGAATTACAAAACTAAGGCATTAGTGATGGATCGGGATTGTATTACAACTTCTTGGACAGAAAGCTAAAGGAACTCGATCAACGTAGGATATAATGGATTAGAAGTCTTGTCTATGTTTAGTGTTTACTGTCTTTTTTCCCTTGTAAATATTTAAGAAAAATGGCTATTGGATTTTTTTCTTAATTTTAAAAATTATAATCGAAATTTAGCAAACAAACTAAAAATATGATGTGGGGTATATTTCACTATTTTGGTCAATATTTTTTTCTATGTTAATATCTCATTGAGTTTTAGAAAGGGCTCTTTTGCGAAACAACCAAAGTCTAGATATTGTTTTGGGAAATAACTATGCAGCAGGTTTTTTAGATAACTAACATAGTTTTGGAGAGATAATGTCTTCAAGGTCCTTATTGCATATGCAGTATTCTTCTTCCCGACAGGTAGATCGATGAATGGGGACAAAATCTATGCATGTTATCCGAGATAGGGAGACAAAGCGGAAGGAAAAGGGTAATTACAATAAATAATTATGTTAAATAACACGATTTATAGATAGATTAGCGAAATAAAAAAAATTTAGTGTGACAATAGAAAATAAAATAAAATTTTAAATTGAGCCAAACAAACTTTTCAAAAAAAGACAAATTCGTTAACTATGTGAAAATAACATAGTATATGCAAATAATAGTGTTTCACTTTAAAAAAATAACGTGTGCTTTTTAAAAATAGCACAGAAATAATAAGTTTTGTAAAAATATCATGAAACAGAGATGAATCACTCTAGTGTCATTTTCACAACCCTTCAGACACCGTCATGTTCACTGAAGGCTATTTACTAAATCGATTATCAATCTGAAGTCATTTTTTTGCTATTATCCTGTTAGAAACTAGATAACATTTCATACCAAAAACAAAAAGAATATTTAGGACTAATTTTGGAAAAATAATGTGAAGTGATATAAGTTTGTATTAAAATATTTTAAACTATCAATCTTCTTTATCTAAAATGTAACTTTTAGGTTTTAATTTTCTTTGACGTGACATTTCTTAAACACAAACTTGTAGACATTTGATCATCTTTGAAATTAAATTATATTTTTGATAAAAAAAGAGTCTTCTTTCTTTATTTATATAGAGAGTTGTACTCAAATTTGCTTTGCTAAACAAATGAATGAAAAAATTTATATATGAACTTGATTAAGCTTATATACGTAGTGGCAATGATATGAATCGGAATCAATAAGAGAGAAGAGACAAATAAGTAAAGATTCGTCACAAAAAAATATCACCAAAAAAAAAACCATAAGATATTCTATTCGTTTATGAGACTTCCAAAATTTGGCATTCGCATGATAAAAATAACAAAATTTCGTTTTACTCATTTCGAAAATGACTTGTTTAAGAAAAAGTTGCAATATCAAGTAAACAATTGAAAATGTTGGATACTGTAATTAGCTGGCAAGTGTTTTAATGTAGTCTGTATAAATCAATTTGGTCTAGTAAATCATATCATCTTTGTCGGATTTATCCATATGTTAATTTTGTCTTTTGTTTTAACTTCTGAATTTGATAAACTAACAAGATGCTTTTTTCTTCTCTCGGTCGAACAAACCATAAAATAAATTGCAATTTCCACCAACCAAACTAAACTGCATCTGTACAAATTTATGCGACTCATGCATATTGTATTTTATTTAAGTTCTGTTTTATATCTTGTTCTTTTGGTTGGTTACAAGAAGTTTAGCCTAAATTTAATTTAATTTTATTGGAGAACTATATGGCTGCAAATTATTAACACAAATCCTTGTTGAGAATTATTAACTCTTCGAAGCAAACACTCCACTGCGCTCTCATTCTCTTCCAAGCTCCCTTTCTCGTCCTTCTCTGAAAAGTCTGAACCGGGTTTTAAACCGGGTTCGGAGGTCAACAATTGCTCAGAACCGGCAGGTTTGGAGGAGATAGCCGACTTAGATATCAGCCCATGTTCTTGTAAACCGGGATTAGAGGTGAGAGTCATCTTAGATTTCTCAAATCCGGGTTTGGAAGAGATAACCGACTCAGATATCAACACGGATTTCCCTGAACCGGGTTTAGAGGAGAGAGTCGACTCAGATATCAACACAGATTTTTCTAAACCGGGTTTGGAAGAGAGAACCGAATCCGAAATCATCACGGATTTCTCTAAACCGGGTTTGGACGAGAGAATCGTCGATTCAGATATCAACACTAAATTCTCAAAACCGGGCTTGGAAGAAAGAACCGAGTCAAAAATCACCACTGACTTCTGTAAACCAGGATTTGGCTTGTCATTGGAACCTGGTTTAGAGTTGCCCATGAGGATTAAGATAACTTGAGACTAGGTGAATGAGTCAACTAATCTACAGAGATGATTACTAAGAAACCATAGTTGTTGTTAACTCAGTCTATTGTCGCTAAGACTCAAAAAAAGGAACAAAACTTTTTAAAAAAAAATCAAAAGTGGACTAGTTTTTAATCTGGCAATTTAGATCATATATATCTCAAGATCATTTATCCACTTACTAAATAAAATTATTAGTATTATCCCTTGTATTCTACAATCTAAGTTATTATATATAAATTGAGTAGATCCAAAATGAATGGAAACATAATCTTTTAAAACGAAAAGACAAGTCCAGTCACCAAAAAGAAGGTGGTAAAAATGAAAAATAAAGATGTAAAGATACAATGAAATCTCAAATCGATAGATAAATGTGAATAAAGATCTATCACATTGATCTTTTTAGTGAACACATACACAAAGTGTGAATAAAATTAGCAATGTTAGTAAAATACGCCAATTATTTAATATAACACAATGTTTTCTATTGAAAACAAAAAGAAAACTATAAATTTGTTAAATCATATGAATGCATTGCTAAAGTTAAATATGGTCTTCATAGAATAGAACAGGAAAACAACTATAGGACATGACTATAAAGATGTCCCAGATCTATATTGGTGTTTTGATAGATTTACTTTGATATTCTTTAAAGGAATTTGTTTGACTAAAAAAAGGATTTACTTTGATATATAAAAATGAAAAGTTTGGAAAACTCAGACACAACTTTGAGAAATATGGTCGGTGATATATGGAACGTCAAACGCAACTAATAAAAATATCATAACAATCTTTTTGTTTTTTTTGTAATAATCTGAAGATTTTGTAAAAAAGTTATGAGAAAAAACTATTGATTTTTTTTTTAATATAGATTACTGTTGTTTTCTTTCAAAAATTTGTTATGAAATTGTGTTTAAAAAAAAAATCAAAATTTTCGTTTAATCCATTCATCAAGAGGTTGCTTCATGGAAACCTAAACAGAGACTTGTCTTCTAAGATAGTTGGCCCATCTTGATGCAAAAGGACATAGAGATGGTAAAGAATAATGACTATGAGGCTCACTAGTGTGTTTTCATTCCAAAGAAAACATACATGAGATCATAAAGTATTTCAAGTGTGGACTTGAAGAATGATACATTGAGTTTTTGCCTGCATTTCTCATTTATTTATTATATTTGCATGTCATATTTAGAGTGTAGGTATATCATTTGCAGATCATTCTTTTTTCATAGGTCTTGAAGTGAATGAATCAAAAGGGGAAGCAAATGGAGTGAAAGAAATCAAAAGAATAGATTTGGTGAAGGAAAGATTGGCAGCTTGAAGCTACGGTTTGACGATGTCGATGAGCCCAAACGGGATCATGCAGCGGGGAGGAAACACTGATGGAGACTCTACGTGTTGGGCGGAAGATATGATAGGCATATAGCATCGGGTTCGTGTGGCCCTTGAGCCAAAGCAGGATGAGCCAACGGGGAGATGTCACCTGTACATGCTTGTGGTATGGAGCAACAGTATCATGCACCCGATGAAGATTTGGGGAAAACCATTTGAATATATGGTGAGATATTGCACCGGTTTGTTGACACTGCTGGCTACCATCGAGGTGTTCCACTGGTTTCGTGACACCGTCGAGACCGAGTTTCATGTGTTATCCGACGGGTTGATTCGGTTTTCATTTACTTTATTAAGTACATTAAGCTCCACTAATTAAAAAGTAATCATCATAAGTAGTTTAAGACCTAAGGATTAGCTTTATTAAGTACATTAAGCTCCACTAATTAAAAAGTAATCATCACATTCAACTACCTTCATCCCGAGTGTTCGACTTCCTTTATTTGATTTCAAAACCGATTTTTCTTTATTTTCCGTCCATATGATTTGTTCTTTATTCGAGACAAATCCTTTATTTTTGTTATCTAACCTCTTTGTTTGGATTTTGATCTCTCTTCCATTATATGCATGAACTTGTGAAGTCACGGTCCAACGAATCGAGTTGAGTGAGTTGAAGACATCCGTCGGTTGGAAAGAGATCTTGTTAGAGAAAGGAGAGAACAAGAGTGTTTGAGCGGTTGGAATTGAACATGAATCACAATCCACCACGGGTCAATGTGGAGCATGAGGAACAAGTGACAGGTCAAGGGAATGTTGGTGGAGATCTAACACATCCTCATCATGCACCAAGATCCGATATAGTGATTGGAGCTTATGATGAACCGAATACCCATGGGAATAAGACCGGTATTAGGCCTCCTCCGGTAGAGAACAACAACTTTGAGATCAAGGTAAGTCTTATCAACATGATACAAGGATCAAAGTTTTATGAAATTGCTATGGAGGATCCATTTGATCACTTGGATCAATTTGAACGGTTTTGTGGTACGGTGAATATTAATGGGATCTCGGAGGATACATTCAAGTTTAGGCGCTTCCCGTTTTTATTTGGAGACAAAGCTCATGTGTGGAAAAAAAAACTTACCTCACAACTCTATCAGTTTTTGGGATCAATGTAAGAGAGTCTTTTTGGCCAAGTTTTTCTCCATTTCACGCACAGTTAGGCTTAGGAATGAGATCTCAAGTTCTGCACAATGAGATAATAAGAGCTTTTGTGAAGCATGATAGCGCTTCAAAGGATAAACTTCTCAATATCCACACCATAGTTTTTTTTAAGGATTTCCTCTCAAGCAAACTCTACCGTTGTGTTTTGCCTAAGTTACGAATGTTACTAGACACGACGAGCAACTGTAACTTCTTGGGATAAGATGCGGATGAATGATTGTTGTTGGTTAAGAATTTATCTCAAAGTGATGGTAACTACGGTGAGGATTACAATCACACATCGAGGGATAGTGTCGAGATGAATGATCGCCACCGTAAGGAGATCAAAGTCTTGAATGAGAAAATGGATAAGTTACTCCAACCCAATCAAAAGATCCACACGCCTTAATTCCGATCACTCCCTCAAGAATAGGAGGAAATAATAGAAGACATATCAGAGATTACTCCCCTTTCTCGTCTAATAAGACAGGTTTCCAAAACCCCTTTCTTAAGAGAGAGAGCACTCCTTACTCGACAGCTCAAAGCTTAACTATGTGGGTGAGAATCATGGATTTCAATGATATCATGTTGGAATATAATGTTGTGTTGAGAAAGAAGAGGAGATTAACTACATAGATGATCAAGGTTAAGGTTTCAACAAAAGATTCAATCCCAACTATAGAAATTATTCCAACTTCTCCTATAAAAACCCAAATGTGGAAAATTTCCAAGATCAAACATACCAGCCTATGAAGCCACAAAAAAACTTCCAACCCAACAATCAACAAAGCAACTTCCAACCAAACAACCAATAAGAAAACTTTAAACCAAAACCTCAATTCATTTCCAATCAACCCGATCAAGTTTGGAGTGAAGAAATATAACTAGAATGTTTTGTTATAAACTCAACATCACTTAATATTAAAATTAAGTTGAACAGACTAATAAAATGTTCGCCGTTAATGAGTTGGGCATTTGAGACACTATCTTAGTCGCAACCTCATTTTTTTTGAGACTTCATATAATAACAATTACTCTTCAAAAAATTTGGAGTCAAAATTGTTTCATTCTTCTTCATCTTCATAAGAACCTAATTTTATAAATTTCATGTGTATATATTCCAGGTTAAATTGATAAATGACATTTATGAAATCAACACAATACTTTTTTTCAATGCATACACGAATCGAGTATCAAATGATGGATGAGAAAAAAATTGGATGTTGAACGTTTTAAAATGGATGAGAAAAAAAACTCCTCAAGATAAGCCGATCCTTTTAAATTTTAAATCTCTTAACCAATTACTAATTAAGAAAAAAAACTCTTAAGTATCCAACGATCCAGTTTAACCCCTTAACTAATTATTAATAGAAAACCTCTCAAGTAGAAATCAATTAACAGAAAAAACTCTCAAGTATTGATTGCCATCAAATCGATACTCTTGCATTATTATTTTGTTAATAACTATGTATATATATATATATACACACATATTTAGACATAAAATAATGTGATTTTTGTTATAAAAAATAACATAAAGCGTGATGCAATCAATTATTTAATCTGAACCGATCAGGTTGCATAAAACGTTGAAAATTGGCAAATTCATGTATCAAAGACTTTTGAAAATTTCAGTTGTTTTTAAACAAATCTAAAGAAAAACACACATGTCAATTGTTTAGCAAGCAACAAAGCACAATATTGGTTAAAAAGACATGTTTAGGCGGAATTATAAACAAAATTATTTTCCTAAAATGTCTTATTTGAGGAGTTTTTCTATTAATATTTTAGTTGAGGGTTTTAAGATGGACTGACAAGTGAATTTTTCATTAAATTCTTACTTAAAATTTTTTACATTAATAACTTAGTCGAACGTTTTAAAATGGATGAGAAAAAAAATTCACAAAAATCCCTAAAAACACCCTTCATATATTTAAATACTGAGTTTAACATATAAATCTACCAATCGTGTAGTTGAGCCAAAAAAATCTACCAATAGTGAAAAAATGGAAAAGTCTACCAATATATATTTTTTTTTGGGTCAAAAAATCTACCAATTATTATTCCTTTGTGATATAAGAAAAATGTGGCTCAAAAATCTCGAGTCAAAACCAATAAAAAAGAATCAAAGACCACAAAATGGCTTCTGCTCAAGTTTTCTGATTCTTCTCCATAAGACTCAAATACCTTAGTAGTACCAATATCACCAGTTCATCAAGAAAACCCAAAAAAAAAATCCAACGAATTCAAGAACAAATAATCAAACACCATAAGATGACAGAGAATAATACTAATCAAACACCATAAATCTATCAATATCATTCATTCCTCTATGGTATAAGAAGAGTATAACTCAAAATCAAGAACAAATTAGCAAACATCATAAATGGTGATGTTCTTCTTCTCCATAAGACTCCAGACTTGGGGGTTATTAATATATACCATAATACCAATATCACCATGGAAATCAAAATCTATCAAATTTTCACACACCCCGAACTGGTAAAACATCATTTCAACCATAATCAAAGAGAGCAAAAAGCAACAAATTCGATTCATAACCTGAAGTGAATCTCCCTTTAGTCGTCGCTGACTTGAGCACTAGCCGCCTCCATCAGACCATTGCGTATCTGGTCGCTGATGTCCCTCACGTGTCCTGGACCGTGGGGGAGAAACACCGTTGTGTTCTTTGACGAATTTCCAAGGTCTCTTATTGTGTCAAAGTACTGTGTGATCATGATCAAGTCCATCACTTCTTTGGCTGATGTGCCTACTACTTTGTCAGAGAAGTTCAATATGTTCTCTCTCAATCCATCTGTGATTGCTTGCCTCTGTCTAGCCACCCCGACACCGCCTAAGTACTTGGATTCCGCTTCTGCTTCCGCTCTCTTCACTTGGAGAATCTTCTCTGCTTCTCCTTTGTAAACACTCGCAAGTTGGAGCCTTTGTGCTGCATTTGAGAAGCAAAAATGAAGTCATCAAACTGTAAATTAACAACTCATGAATAAAAGTATAAATATTTCCGTGCTTCAATGCATAGGGACTCATTAGATAAGGATGAGACACGAATTCCCCAGGTAATGGAAAACAAAGTTTACCTGCATTGATTTCGTTCATGGCCTTGCGTACAGAGGGATCAGGAATAATGTCAACCATTAGAATATGCTCAATGCTGTATCCATAAGCTCCCATCACCTGAAGAAACAATTCCATTAATGACCATTATAGAACTCGCTACGAGTCCTGAAATCACAATAGCCTCAACTAAATGTTATAACTTTCCTCAATGCAATCCAAACATATAAGGCTCAAGATCACGATAAAACATCAAGAATCTCACTACTGAAATCTATCTGCCTATGATCATAGAGCTTCAAACAGAACCAAACATACAGTCAATAAAACAATGAAGAAGTAACATGTTATACCTTCTCGAGTTCTTCAAGAACAGACTTGGCGACTTCTCCCTTTTGTTCAAAAAGAGCATCTAGCGTCATCATTGGAACCAAAGCTCTAACCACTAAATGATTAAAAAAAAACATACAAAAGAAGAAATTAAGAATCAAAACAGAGCTTATTCCCAAGGAACAAAAAAAAATTCAAAATTACCATCAAACACATAAGCTTGGATCTGTTCTTCAGGGTTTTGAAGCTCATAAAACGCATCATCAGCACTAGCTTTCACTACACGATACTGAATCGAACAAACCAGCTGCACAAACACATTATCCTACAACAACAACAAAACAAGAGATACAACAAACCAATTCACATGGATTTTAAGCACTAATCGATCGAAAATTCCCCAAGATCAATCACTAAATACCGAATTCTTGATGAATATGTAATCTCGAACCTTAGTTTTGGTCTCGATTTTAACATCGAGAGAGTTGATTCTGGTGGAGAGTACTCCGGCGAGCCATTGACCAGCGAGAGGATTATAGAAATGACATCCTGGCTCAGCTATATGCTCGAATCGGCCCCAACGTTCCACCACACCAACGCTTGCTTGATCAATACAACCTCCAAAGATACAATACGTATTCCCCATTTTTGAAGAAGAAGAAGACAAGCTTGAGATTGATTCTGGCTTATAAAGCTGTGCGATTCGTTTCTATGGGACGAAAAAATTGGTGTTATATGATCCATCGAGTTCGGAGGATCAAAGCTATTGTTGCTGTCCGATCAAGCGGTTGAGGAGAAATAGACGGCTACGATTACTGATTAATTCTTAAGCTAATATGTGTCCACGTTAGTATAGATACTTCGTATTTGACCAAGAAAAAGTATAATTTGATCTTTTCTCTTTTTTTTTTTTTGGTTAAACGATATTTTCTCTCTTTAATGCGAAGATTAATCTTTAGATTATGAATTTATGACATAAAGGATCGATGATTAGTACAGCGGATTACATTTTTCTTTTTCCAGGATTATTTGGTTTTAAACCTTTTTTAGGATTACATTTTTCTTTTTTCCTTTTCCAGCGGATTTAGTTGTACTGATATATTTTTTTCCTTTTTGTATTTACAAATATTAATTGTTTGTACTCTGTACTTATTTCACATTGAAAGTTTAACGTAGCAAAATTGTCAAATTGATAGTTTATAGTATGTATCTAGTACCTGGCTGAAGAGCTTAACAGAAGAAGTCATACCAAAAACAAAAGAAAAAAGTTATAACAAATTTAACAGTTTCAAACGTCAATGGGAAGGGAAAAAGCACCTTTTTCTTAACCCTAAACACAAGAAAAAGGCGACTAATAAACCCTTTCTTGATCCGTAAGGTACATCACAAACTGGCCTTAAAAAGAGTTCTTAGAGACAGCTACTACAGTTCCCGAGCTCAAGAACAACAGCTTCCATGGACGGTCTCTCAATGGGGGATTCATGAGTGCATAGCCACCCGATTCTCGCTAGCTTTGTGGCTTCGTATTCAAAGAACCTTCCTTGAAGATTTGGATCGATGTAATCACGGAACCTACAAGCTTCAGTTCCAAGCTTAACCAGATCCCTAACCTTCTGTTTCCCAGAGATTATCTGAAACACAAGAACCCCAAAAGCATAGACATCGGATTTCTCAGTGAACCGTCCTGTGTTAGTGTATTCTGGTGCGAGATAGCCCATTGCTGCACTGTCTTTGAGAGCAGAGAAGACAATGTCGTTTGTGAGTAGCGTGTGGAGGCCTGAGTTTGAGAGTAGCGGATTGTATCGCTGGTCGATTAGGACTTTCTCGGCTGAGATATTTTGGTGAACCAACGCCGGTTTGTTTCCTTTGTATGAATGTAGATAAGCAATCCCTAAACAGAAACATCAAACACATAAACAAAGAGCAAATGGAAGAAATCAAGAACGCTAAGAAAATGGCTCAGCATAGAAACCATACCTTTTGCTATGCCTTTGGCGATAGATACTCTCGTGGACCAATCAAGAACATGTGTATCGCCATCTTTGAGATCAAGATAGCTCAGTAGATTTCCGTTGGGAGCAAAATCATAGATAAGAAAGCATTCTCCACGGCCTTTTGAACAGCAGAAACCTCTTAGCCTCGCCAAGTTTTCATGTTTCAGAGTCGCCAACATGTTAAGTCCTTTCAAGAACTCAGGTTCTTCGGATTTGCAACTGGTTTTACTAAACCGTTTGAGCGCCACAAGCGAACCGTCTCTCAAGATTCCTTTATAAGTAGCAGAGAAATTACTTCTTCCAAGCAAGTTCACTTCTGAGAAATACTGAGTAGCGGTTTCGACCTCTTCTAGATTGAAACGAAAGCTCTGGATAACTTCTTGAGCAAATACACTGAGATTTCTATTGTCTGAAAGCGGATCCCAACTATTGGAATATTCAAGACTGGCCAAAGGAGAACCATTGTTCCTCCTAAAACCTCCTCCTACGGTGTTGACACGAGTGTCCGACATTTCATAAGCGGTTGAAAGCTTTTGTTTGCGTCTGCGGTAATGTGTAAACAAGAGGATGCTAATAGCAGACAAGGCGATGGTCGAGACTACCAAAGCGATCAAGATTGAACCCTGGTGAGATTTTGGAGCAGCATTACAGTTTGATCCATTGCAGGGTAACTGATGATTAGATGATTCTGGTATATCTCGGGAAGGAACACCAGAAACAGTTGCACTATACGGCTTGGGATCCTCATGAGCTGTGCCATTGCAAGGTTTCAAAGGCGAGAACTCAGCTCCACATAGCCCCAAGTTGTTCTCAAAAGCAAAACCTTCATCCAATCTCTTCAATACTGTCGAATTGGTACAAAATAGTATAAGAAACATAAACCAAAATCAGAAGAAACACTACACAAATATGTAAAGTTTGTTTCAAAGATCATATAGTGTAATATTTCATAAGAACATTCTTCCTATTTGCTACTTCTAACAAATGAGGGAATCAGTTTTATTACCAAGAGGTACATTGCCAGAGAGCGAGTTGTTGCGGATATCGAGAACTCGAAGCAGAGGAGGGCTAGCTAATTTAGCTGGTACAGAACCAAACAAACGATTGAAACTCAAATCTAGCCGCTCTAGACCATTTAAATCCCCTAAACTCGCAGGTATAGCACCGGTGAGTTTGTTAGATTGAAGAGCAAGAACACTAAGCTTTCTCATTGAACCAAACTCACTTGGAATGCTCCCAGTCAAATTGTTGTAACAGAGCTGCAAAACTATACAACAATGGAGGCCAAACAGAGAAATCAACATCAGATTAACAAAAAGAAACATGTTTTCAATTCTAAATTTAGAAACCTGGTCGTGGTACTAATTAATCAGCAAATATAAAAGCTTTTTGAAGTAACTGAACCAATTAATCTAAATGAACAAATCTTACTTTCTATAGTAGTTGGCTTAGAACTGAATTCTATATTTAAAAACCTGGTCCCAGTACTAATTCAACCTCAAAATCAAAGCTTTGTGGAAGTAACTGAATCAATTAATCTAAAAAGAAACAAAGATAATTCAAGAGAAGTACATTTATCTTCAATTCAAGTATGAATAGTTTATGGGACCAGTAAGCAATAAATGGTTCAAATTTAAAGTCGCACAAAAATCTTGACTATTCTTTCCTTACAAAAAGACATGAAAATAGAGTATTAGAAGAAGATTACAAAAAGATAAAGTCCTAACAAAAGACATGAAAATGACATTTCGAATACAGATCATTAAAGCATTAAATTCCAAACAAACAAAACCATCTAACATTTCAAATAATTTCAAAAGTTCTTCAACATCTAGATATAATGCAATAACTACAACCCTCAAAATAAGGAACTCGGATATCTAGATTTCAAATCTCAAATGAAATCTTAATTAATCTTGGGGAAAGTATTTTGTAGAAACCAAAGATCTACAATGCCAATATTATATTAACTTTAATCGATGATTACAGTTAATTAATCTACTAAAAAACTAACCTTGCAAGCCTTCCATCTTCCCAATGTTTGAAGGAATCTCACCGGATAGATTATTAACATTGAGATAAAGATCTGTAAGCTCCGGCAAGTTACCAATTTCTCTAGGGATGTCTCCAACAAGAGCATTGTAATGCAAGAACAGACCCGTCAAGTGTTTGAGCTTAGCAATATTCGGTGAGATTTTACCAGACAATGCTTTTCCTTGTAGAGATATGTTTGAAACTTGTCCTTTCCAATCACAACCAACTCCTTCAAAATCCTTACATGGATCTCCATTAATGCTCCATGAAGCTAAATGTTTGTCTTCTGGATCAAGCTCTGTTTTAATCTCCATCAATGTCTTTAACTCGTCTGTGGGTTCTGCTCCAAGTTGGGTACTGAAGTAAACGACGAGAAGTTGAAGAAGAAGAAGATGCAGCAGCATTTGAGTCGCCGTCATTTTTTTTTTGTTTCTAGGGTTTGTTTTTTTTGAGCTTGAATGTGAAGCTTCAGAAGCTAAAGGAGATATAAAGAATTAAACTTTAAAAGTTTCAGTTTTCAAGAGGAAGAGAGAGAAGATAAAAGACACAGAGATGTCGCATGCTTTTGTTCCCATTCAGACAAAAGAAATATTAAAAGGAGTGTTTGTGTGTGTCTGTTCTTGTTTTGGAGAAACCAGAGATGGTTTGAAGCTGATCGTCCGATGTTGTTATGGTTGATCTGAACCGTTAGGTGTCTTGGGATTTATATTTGGTGTTTTTAATTATGGTAAGTTAGTTTGTATCCTATCTTTGTCTCGTTGATCTTGGTCCACTCTCACTAAAGGCATGCATGTTCTCTCTTTTTTTAGTTTTATATATTTCAAATTTTATTTCTATCACCCAAATAAAAGTTATTAAACTCTTTTATATATCATTATTTATAGATGATAATTTAACTTTATCATAATAAAAGTTAAATATTTAGCCAAATTAATCAGGTGTTCTGATTGGATTTAGTACCTAGCCAATATATAGAAGACTAATCAGAGATTAGTTTTGTACATTATTTATTTTATTTAATGTTCATAATCAAATATAAATTATTATTATTATGTAGGCAAATGTATATAATTGTAACTAAAAAGCTATAATTTAACATATTAAAAACATTTCATGAAGTATATGTATATGGTGTACAGACAAATATTTATATGATTAGTAAAAAATGTCAGTTAATTATATGAAATTATTGTTTAGCTAAAAGTTCAATAAATATCCAACATTCTACGATACGTCTACAAATTATAAAATGATCTAACTTTGATATTTTGGAATTGTAAATAGTTTATGTAGAAACGGTGAATAGACAAATCAAAGGTCAAAACAAAAAGATCTCACATCAATTTGTAGAGGAAATGATTACGAGAAGCATCTCCATAAATAGGGCATAATCTAGTCATTCAATTAAACTTTAATGAATTTAATATCATTTCATTCCATGTTGGACATCTTAAAGAGTGAAGAGAAAACCAATTGTGAACCAAAACTTAATGTAGAGGTGAAAGTGCAGGAGACGATAGCGGAGTAATGCAGGAGTTACTCGCAACATAGTTTGAAATTGAGGTTCATCTTTGCAAAGTGTTTGGAATGTTCATCTTTGCAACGCCTCTGGGAAATCGAACCTACCTAAGGGCCGATGATAAACATCTCTCTCAAGTGGTTTGTTCGAGTTGATCTTTACCAACTTCTCCGATCAATTAACTCCATCAGCCGGATTTTTACTCGTTTTGCTGTCCTGATACAACCGATTGATGATTTGACGGAAATAATCCATGAAGAAAACAATCCATTAGCACGTGATCAACTTGACCTTGAGATGAAAACGTTGAAGAATAGTAGGATCTATCTGGTGCTACAACTCTTGTGTTACAGTGCATGAGATCACTCCAAGCAAAGTGTATTGCCGTGTTTTTTTCTCAACACCGACTCTCAAATAAAAAGAAACAATACAAGTCGTTCATGCAAGTGCCAAGTAAAACAAACCAACATTCTTTCTTGTTATGTTGTGTCCTCTTAACCAGTTGAAGGTGTGTTTTTGTCCTGTGTACGACATCAAATGTAAAAATCTGTGTCTCCATGCAAAAACTCCATTTTTTTGTCTGGTTTCTCATGGTAAAAATGTCTGTCTGTTTCAGTGTTTTGTTTGTTTTCCTGAGACGTTGCAGTCTCTGTTGATCCAAAAACGTTGATGAAACAACAAAGCTGCTTTGTGACTTTGTTTCAGTAGTATCAAATTTTTTTAGTCAATGACAAAGCAGTAATGCCTCAATATCAATCTTCTATTTCATATTTCATTTATTCTTGAAAGAGAAACAACAAGGCAAATAATCTGAAACCAAAATATTTACTCTCAAATGGAAAAAAAAAAACAAAAAGTATTGCTTCTTATGTGGTTTTCCCCTCAACATCTACTCTCAAATGGAAACACAAAACAAATCTCAAGATTCAAATGGTAGCTCATATATCGCAAGTCTTCCATCATAATCATCATTTCCTTCTCAAGGGATCTCTACTTTTCTCCATCTTCATGGAGCAAACACTCTGCTTTCTTGGTTCCATCAAAGCTCTCCTCAAACTGATGCATCTGCCTCTATTGGCATACTTTCCATGAGTCTCTCTACTTCTTCGAGTAATGTTTCTCGATTGGGGATTTAGACTAAGATTATGTTTCTCGATGCTTAACCATGCCAACATCAAGAGCACCAAGCTGAGGACACGCAGAAAGGCAATGGACCATGGTGATTTCGTTGGGCTTTTTGCTGCTTGTTTGCATCTCTTGGAACAATGCCAAAGCGTCTTGAGCACGCTTGGCTTGGTCTGATCCACCGATATCAGATATATTAAGCTCTAAACAATATATATACACATAACAATATCATTTAAAATTGTATGCAATTTTATTCACAAATACATGAAGCTGATCCCGTGAAGGAAGTTTACGGACTATGAGAAAACATAAGATCTATAAATTTAAAGTTAATAGATAGCCGAAGCGCTTATTCAAATACACTCTGGCAAGTCTTTGAAGCTCTGGCCACACATTCTAAATCCTTCAACATCACATGTTTCTCTGTACATTCTGAGTAGAATGTCGCCTTCTTTTGCTAGAATGTACTTTGCAGCTTCTTTCTCCTGCTTTGTGCCCTTGTACTGTCTCCACTCCAAGATCTCAAGCAGGGATGATAAAGATTCAGGAACAGAATCCGAGTTTTTTTATTTGAGACCGTGTTTCTGATACAATTTGAGACTAACATGGACCAGCTGGGGCATATTTTTAAGCCGTAAATAGTTGATGAAGCTGTCCCTAATGCTAAAGCGCCTCAAAGAAGGTGCATTAATCACAAACCCATGAACACCTGTAGGGCGAGATGTCCCGTACGAATAATCGATAGCTAAACTTGTCAGTGTAGGCAGATGGATGGTAAATATCATCACACTGGTGTAGGAGCTTCGTTTCACTACCAAATCTTCAAGAATATTAGGTGGAACATCCACCAAACTTAGTTTCTCGAGTATAAGCGTTTCAACTTGTGAAGAGATCATATACAAGCTTTTGGGCAGAGTGAACGAATTGTAAACCATTTCGATTCTCAGCTCCCTCAAAGAGCGAGCAACTGCATTGTCAACCACAAGATTGATAACGAAATCCTCATAATTTGGGTCCAGCCACTACAAGAAATTCCTTTCAGACTTTCTGGTGGATTTTCGACGAAAATGACCGTCAGTTCTAACTTGTCAAAAATCCGGAATCAGTCAAAAATTTATGACGGATAATATTCCGATAAATTTTTGACAGCCTCCGTATTCTAAAACAAAAAATATTCGTAAAATATAAAAAATCAGGACCGATTCTCGGCCATGAAATATTCCATCATTTTCTTTTGTGCTTCCATCATAGCCTTGAATCGCTTCCATCTAGATTTTTGTCGCTGCGTTTGTGGCAGCTAATTCTTCATAGCATCGATCATTCACCACATTGGCTTCTCTGATGGTTTTGATTTCAAACCCACGATCTAAATGTTCCTCTCTGCAAGTTGGGCTCTAACCTCAGCATCTTCTGAAAACGAGAAGTGGCATGAGATGAAGCATGATACTTCTTTGGAACCCTGAAAAGACGTTATTTACTCTTTGGAGTTTCCTAGAATTAAATCAAATAAAATATAAATTTAAAAGTTATAAAAAAACTTCAAAATTTAATAAAAATAAAGATTACTTACTTCGATAATAAGTTTGTTCCATTTCTCGATAGGAATCTCATTGAAAGAGCCTCATTCTCCTGCCGGCTGAGATTGAAGATATTCCTCTCCGAGCATCTTCATGGTATCGACGAGCTCCCGAGCGACTTGATCTTTAATTTGCTTAGATTTTTTGTTGGTGTGAATATCCTCTACCAAACTAAGATGTGAGAGACGCATACTCTCTATCTGAAACTATAAAAGAAAAAAGAAGTAATAAAGTTATAAGTTAGAAATAAATTAAGACAAATAAAAAATCTATTAACAATTACAGGTTGCTCTTCTCGGGACAACAAGCTTATCGCTTCAGTGTTGTGCGTCGCAATTCCTTTACCTCCACGTCTGCTCAGCCGGTTGCAAGAGTTCATTTTATCGTTCTCAGCTTGCTTCCAGTAATCAATTAAGACATTCCAAAGCTTGGGTTTGTAAATAAACTCATTTGCCATCTCATTGCGCTTCCACTTGTCCTTCCACTCGTTCATTTTTTTCGAGTACATTCTAACCACCTTGATGTCGAACCCCGTTATAATCCTAGTATGGTGCTCGAGATCCCAATTAAACTCTTGCTGCAAAAATACAAAACTTATATTAACTAACAATATTGAAATAGAAAATAAAATTTTAAAAAGAAAATACTTACCACAAATTTTCTAAACCATAACTCGCGCTCTGGTGGAGGCATGGTCGAGAATATCTGGTATGGATACTTAACCATTTCATTAAGCATCTGGTTGATTTTTTTGGTTATTCCATTATTGGAATAAGTAAGCCTACAAAAATACGAAAATATAAAAATAAAAATTTCACAATTCTTTAAAAAATTATAAAAAATTTGAAAATTAAAATCAAATGATCAAAAATATTAAACATAAATCTAATTCACGAATTTCAAATCCAAAATTCTAATGAAAAAACATTTCAGAACCCAAATAAAATTTAAATTTCCAAAACCTAAATCAAATTCATTAATTCCATCAGTGAATTTAACATCTTTGTGAATCCAATCAAAAAATGTATTCTTAGTTGCGTCTAACCGGTAGGCAGCTATAAAACATCTACCATTAGCCAAAACTTCAAGAAAATCCTGAGAACAAATCAGTGGCAAGTCTAATCTAGACTTAATATTGTCTTTCGTCTTTCCTTGGACGTTTAAAATAGTATTCATGATGTTGTTCAAGAATTTCTTCTCAATGTGCATGACATTCAGATTGTGCCTTAATAAATGGTCTTTCCAATAAGGCAAATCCCAAAAAAAAAAATATTTTTATGTCAATTATGATTTACACCGACCGCGTCAACATGATTATGCCCATTGTCCCCATAGTAAGGAGTTCTCTCACCACCAAAATCTCTTAACTTATCCAATATTGAACTATTGTCTATCTCAGGAGTTGGACCGTAAAACACTTATTTATCTTTCGTAAACAATATTTTTGACCGATGATACGGATGACCACTCAGTAGGAATCTTCTATGACAACCAAACCAACAACTCTTCTTTCCGTGATTTAGTTAGAATGCATCAGTGTTGTTTTGACAATACGGGCACGCTAATCTTCCATGGGTAATCCATCCAGATATGCTGGGAAATTGCTTATGGTTTATATAAGAACCGCACGTATCTAAAAATTTTGTTGGCATGAAACATCATACACTTCGACATAGTGATTCCATAACATTTCTAACTCCTAGATCAATGACTAGAGAAATACATCTAGTGATCTCTTAAGATGTTATAGGCCATAAACAAGCACAGAGAGAAACAAAAACTATTTATGCATGCCCATAGATGGAGGAAAATTATTTTCACTCCAAATAAAACTCTAAAATGATTATTAATTTCATAGCACTCAAAATTATCCAAAAATATATAAAAACTACAGAAAAAAAACATGAAAACTCTAAAATTTTCCAAATTTCATAAAAACCCCAAAATTTCATAAAACATTCCAAATCAAAATCTAATATTTCAGAACCTAAATCTAACATTCCAAAACCTAAATCTAACATTTAAATTCTTAAATCTAACATTTAAATCCTTAAATTTCACTATCTGAATCCTAAATATATGAATCTAATTTCTAAATGTTTAGAAACTTACAAATTTTTGTTGTTGTTGGCCATAAATGATGTTAGATGTTGTTGTTGTTGTTATTGGCCATAAATGATGTTAGATGTTGTTGTTGTTGTTGTCCATAGATGATGTAAATGAATTGAAATAAAATTTTTAAAAACTTACAAGTTGTTGTTAACGGAAAGCCTTGTTCGTTGCTCCTAAATTATGCGTAGCTATCTTTTACCCTTCCGGTCGCTCTTCCGGTTAGTAGAGTGAGTTACAAAGCTTGATCGGGTTTCTTCCATCTTCCAATAATCAATGAACCTGTTCCATAGGTGTTCGGGTTCGCAAGCAACTCCTAGAGTTCATCTTTGATGCCTTGGAAACAAACTCACGTCTAACCATAGTTGTGAGGTCTCTCTTCCAAGTGAAATTTTGCTGCAAAAATAAAATGTATATGAAAATAAATTATTTAAATTAAAAGTAAAATAAATAAAACAAAAAACTTACCACAAATTGCCGAAACCACATATCACGGTCTTCTGTCGGCATGGTCGAGTACGTCGCATACGAACGTTGTACCAATCCGTTAAGCATCTGTTTTATGGACTTCATGGTCCCATTATGGGATAACTGAAAAAAAAATTATAAAATTTGAAACCTACAACAAATATTTTTTATAAAATATAATAAATTTTAAAATCATAAAAATAAACTTACAACGTTGCTATTCCCTCACAACCCGGATGAAGTGGATTCAAGCGTTCACGTCCATGTTGAGAAACGAAGTTCTTGATGCTCATCTGTGTGGGAGCTGAAGCCGATGTAGGCGTAGAAGCCGGTGATTGGATCTTCGAAATATGACTCGAGTGGTTTTGACTCATTTTTTATCTCCGACGCGAACCACCCATCCCAGAAGTAGACCGATAAAACGCACCATAATCCCTGAAAAATAATCATTATTTAAAATTCCAAAAAAATCTATTAATTAAAAAGATAAAAATTTAAAATTATTATTATAACAAATCATAATTAGAAATTAAAAAATCTATAATATATTTAAAATTTCAAAAACAAATATAATAATAAATTTAACAATTAGAAATTTAAATTAATTAGAAATTTTAAAAATAATCTAATAATTTTTTTTTAAATAACAAAATTCAATCGTATAATTTAAAAACAATTTACAAAATAATATAATAATGTTAAAATAATCTAAAGACAATCTAATAATTTTAAAAAATAAAAAAATATTCCAAAATCCAAAAACAATCTAATAATTTAAAAACAATCTAAACTTTTTCCAACATCTATTAAAATTCCTAATCAAAATATCAAAAAAAATTTTAAATCACAATACTTCATAATCAATTCCAAATCAACTTATATCAATTTTAACATTCCAAAATCAAAATCCACAATCTAACAATCAAAATTTTAAATCTGACAATTCAAATCCTAATCTAACAATCACAATACTAAATCTAACAACCCAAATGATCTAATCTAAATTCTGAATCCCTAAATCTAAATTTCAAATCCCTAAATCTAAAAACTTAACTTAGAAACCCATAAAAATCAAGTAAAAGTTTAGAAACTTACAAGTTTGATTGATAATGATCCATTAGGATGTATGGGTTTCAAGAGTCGAAGAGATTTGTGAATCTTTGAGCGGTTTTTATTTTATTTTTGTGTTTCTATGAATGATCTTGCGAAGAAGACGAAGTGAATATAAAACAGAATTTCCGACGGATAATACTGTCGAAAAACCTTAAAATAATTAATTCACCGCATCTTCGACGGTTCTCGAGAAGATTTGAGGGAGGCCAAAATTTATTTTCCGAGATAAAATTTTGCGTATCCGTCGAAATTTTTTTACGGATCTCAAAAATTCATGTCCTCTTACTAGTCAACAAACCTTAAAACTCAACATATGTATCCCCAAAATCGACGGAAATTTCGACGGATTTCCTACTGCTTTAGGGATTCGAGGTTATTTACGATCCGTTTCACTTTGAATATGTTTGTAGTATGATATATTAATCATTTCATTGATAAAATACTAACAAAGACGTTGTTCTATATCAAATATACAAAACAACAAAAAATAAATTGTTATGGTTATACATATTCCCTTAAGTACATGTATCATTATCTAACATGTAATCTTAATCATGTTAAATATTTCATACTTCTTATATAATTTGTTTAAATGTTTATTTTGTCACACTTATTTTAAAATAAGTGTTACAATTGTGTTTCAAATAACATTGCGTTATACTTATTTGAAAAAGACATGAAACCCCAAAACCGTCAGAAATCCATCGGAATTTTTTACGGATTTCCGACGGTTTTGGTCTTTTTATTAAATTTATGTGTATATATATATGTGTGTGTATTTTAATACAAAAATAACTTAATGAATAATTAATTATTATTCAAGAAATTAAACATAAAAAATACATTAATACTTAAGTAACTACTCTCTTTAGATGATCCTTTAGAAAGAATTAAGTCTGAATCGTCATCAAATTCTCCATGTGATTCCTCTGAGTCTGAATAAACTCTATCATCACTGATTTGTGTGAAATCAACAACAAGTTCAATGTAAAACGAATGCTCAACAATATCCATTTGAACACTTCTCGGTTGCTGCAAAACATCGTGTTCCAGAACTCCATATATTCTTCTTCTTGGGTTAATTGCAGTCACTAGATCTGTCAGACGGCTTCGCCCGCGTCCGCCTGGTCTTCGCCTGCCGGCACCCGCCGTTTCTTCCGACCGTGCGGGTCAGCCCGCCGAGGACTGTGGTCTCCCTTTTGGTGGTCCAGACCAGCCCCGCATGCAGTAGCAGGTTTGCGGATGAGGCCCGCGGGCATTGACGAAGCTTCATCTTCTAGCTCTGGCGAGTGGCTCTTCATCGGCGATTTCATCAAATTGGATCATCAGTCTCTTCTTCAACATTCTGTAAGTTCAGATCCTTGAACTCTAGATCGATTTCATCAAATCGAATCATCAATCTTGTCTTTGATTTTTTTTATTCAAAAGTTTTGATTCTTGAAATTTCTGGTATGATTATGTTTTGATCTTATGACATCCACTCTATGGTCTCATTTTACAACTAAGAAACTTGATTCTAATCCTTGTGTTTCTTGAATTTGTAGGTCGAATTTGAAGATCTGATGAGTCTCTTGTGTTTCCTGAGTTTCTGTCTTCACTCTCTTCTTCATTGAATTTGAAGATCCGATGGTCTCAGAAGTTTCTGTCTTCACTCTCTTGGTAGGCTGCATCTTGTGTTGTGCAATGTCAGATGCTTAATATGACTTTTCAGGAGTTATACCAATGCATAAGGTGATTTTTACTTTTATATTTATCATTTGCAAGTTTAGTTTACTTCTTGCTGCCATAATCACAAAATCCTCCTCTGCAAGATGTGTTCAATAAGCTGAAAATTACAAACGTATATCAATAAGCTTAGTTTTTGTAATAGTTGTGTATATGTATATCACTCACCTTGTTTTTCTTACTGGGAAAACACCTCAGCCATTGGAAATTAACAGGCTTGTCAAAGGTCGACCATTGGATGACTGGGAGTTTCTGTGATTCCATTAATGGTGGCATTATGAATGAGTATGAGATTTCATCTGTCAGATTTTTGGAATTGTTTTTCTTTCATTGTTTCCCTAACGATTAAGCTTGTAAAACCAATGGTTTCTTATAGGAAATATAATCCAGTGGAACGAAAAATCAAGAGGTGGTAAAGAGAGGAGTTTTAATGGATCTAATAAGATTTCAAAGTCACTCCATTGGTTCTGAAGATGTTGATGGAGAAAGTGAAGGGAAAGGACCATTATTATACTCTACAAATCTTTGTGGACCAACAAAAGAAGACAGACAGTGAGGTCTTAAAGAAGATAAATATATCACCATTTACGGATAGGTGTCATCTGGCATGATGGAGATGATGCTGGAACTACCATGTGAAGTGAAATCTGCAGCCATATCAATCGAATATGATAAGGTGATCTTACATTCTCCATACTTTCCATGTGTACTTTTCTTTACCTGGTATAATCTCATGGTCAAATCTATCGATCTTGTTTCAGAAAATTTATTCAGTATTACCATTTGCTTTGGATGACTTAGAAGCAAGAAGAGCTCTTTGGTCAAATCTATAATGCATTAATGGATTTTCCTGAGCATTAATCGATTTTCCTGTTTATAATGTATATGCTGTTTATAATGCATTAATGGATTTTCCTGAGCATTAATCGATTTCCCTGTGCATAATGCATTAATCAATTTTCCTGTGCATAATGCATTATTCGATTATGCTTCCTTTTTACATACGACTTCTAAAGTTTTTCTTTCATGTGCATTGCATTAATCAATTTTGCTGTGCATTAATACATTATTCGATTTTGCTTCTTTTTACTTACGACTTAAAATTTTGTCTACTAAATGCTAATGCATATGAGTGTAAATTAGATTTCCAAAGGAAGATAAACGTATGTATGTGAATAATGATTGAATCTCTAATGGATTTAGTGGCTTACCATTAGATTTGTTTGAATCTCTTATTGAAGAATGATGAATGATATGATTTATGTTTCAAATATTTTGATTTTTGCAGTCTGTTGTCGACAAAAGTAGAGAATAGAGATGACAAAAACTTGGATATTACGACAGAAATAGGGTTTTATATCAAATACTCTCCTGTAAACAGAAGGTTTGAAGCACAAAGACACTATGACAATCAAAGGTTTCAAAAAATCTATGGAAAACAGAGGTTTTAACTACATCTAAACCTCTATTGCAAATAGAAGCTTCACTTGGCAGATTGCCCGCCCTCCCGCGACGCCCGCAGCGGACCAGCTAGCAATGCCCGTCTTCCGCATGGACGAAGCCCGCGACACCCGCAGTTTCTTGGACATCAGTTATGGTGGCCATGCCCGCCCCGCCATGGTACATAACGGGCAATGCCCGCGGGCGTAGTGCCCGATTGACAGATCTAGCAGTCACTATGATCCAAGGGTCTAAACGATAAGTAACCCAAAGGTAACAAATGTAGCAAACCTAAATCATGTAATGATAATTTGTTAACATATATAAATATTAGTAAATAATAACACCCATATTTCAAATTGAACCAAACATGGTCTGCTTGTGACGCAAGGATGAATGAATCATATTTAAGTAGTCTATGTCTTGAATATACCAATGTCACGCCGAATTAGTCAATTTGAACAACACGACCGATGAATGGATAATACCAATCACATTTAAACACAATGCATTTCTATTCTAACATTCCTGGGTAGCGGACTTCCAATATTTCATTCAGAATATTGTAATAAACTACATCACATGATTGAGCCAAAATACCATAGTCTAAAGTTGGCATCATTCTTCCCTCCTTTTGAACTCTAAACGCATATCCCCTAATGTAATACATAGGATATGAAGTTATAATGTTGTTTGCACTGTTAACAAACTTCAACAACTAGGTGGGAAATGTTTGACCACTTTGTATATTTTTAGTAACCTAAAAAATAAATAACAAATAATTAAAATATAATAAATATTTTTTACTCCAAATTATTAAGAGAGTTTAAACATTTACATAAAATCGCGACCAAAACGCAAATTCTTTTTCACTTGGAGATAAGTTGTATTGCTTAAATTTAGGGTCTTGGTTCACCCTTATATAATTAACTTATATAATCAAGCATAAACGTAGCTTATTAACCCAAGCACTGAGATAGTAAAGAACACGCCGGTAGATCCAAGACATAACCATGTTCTTTGGTTTGACGCTGCGTCAGCGTCACTTTAATTAAAAATCACATTTAATGAAGGAACTTACACTTCTCATGGAGCAAAAGTCAGCATCATTTTAATTAAAATTCACGTTTAATTAGGACTTGCAAGTAGTTGATGTGAGCCGCTGAATTTTCCAACGTCTCTGAGATCACCGAAAAATAATCGCAGCGATAGAAAATTAGCATGTTCCGGTGTTTAATTTACTTTTTTCAATCGTTTTCTTTTGTTGTCGGTGTTATCATATATCGTTTTACTCGGCCGCTACCACTGATGCAGCGTCAAACCAAAGAACATGACTATAGTAAAAAAATATTAGTAAGGCTAAGGAAGCTTTGTACTGGACTCACTACAAGAAAACTGGCAGATAACAACGCCATACACATTTTTAATGTCGTTGATTAGTGACATACTAACGACATATTAATGATAATTTGTTAACTGCGTTGTTTATATGTCAGTAAATAACGACGTCAAATAGCGTCAGTAATTACCAATATATTAACGACATCTTAACGATAAAATGTAATCAACGTCGTTAAATTAGCTGACATGTATCGCAAACGTTGCTAATATGAGAATAAGTCTAAACATCGTTATTATGAAACTAATTACCCATAATTTAGTGACGGTTAAAGTTAGATATCGTTAATTTTGATTATACAAACGAATCACGTTTACACCTAACTTATACTAAACTATTAGCGACGTCCAAATATGTCATTAATGCGTCCTTACTACGTCGTCATTGTGTCACTATTTTAGATATTTTATCCTAAATAAATGAACTCATTCTCTCAACTAAGAGAAATTTGTGAAGTTTGGGAATTTTGGAAAGAGAAGTTTTTTTCTTGGGAAATGAACACTTTTGTGGAGTTTGGAAAAAGAATTTCTTTTTTTTCCTTGAAAATATCTTCTTCTCGATCAAATATTTATCATTCTCGACAATGATGTACTCGCGAATAAATCCAGAGACCGGCAAGATAACAGAGAAATTCAAATGTGGTTTACAAAATTTCTTGAACTTTTGACAGATAAGGCTTTTGTGTTTGTGCTTTATGTGATTTGGTTGTGTGCTTTGTTGGAACTCAAATTTAAGACATGTTACGCCAGTACATTTACGGGAAACTTTCCGACATATTCCTAAAGGAATGACCGGATTATGAGAGTGATGGATGCATCACCGCAAACACTATAATGGAATGTACTCATATGTCAATAGTTTGAATGAGAAATGTTTGTCCTAAGTTTGTTGCTTGAAAGGCACAAAATGGGCATAGCGGATATTGTGGGGAAGTCCTATCAAGGTTAAAGACTTTAGGACAATTGTAGAGAAGAGTGAACTCATACTAAACCATGTGTGTGCGCCAAGTCGGGCCAAGATGGGTTTGGGCTTAGGTTCGGGTTTAGGTGCAGGTTATGGGCCTTGGTCCAATAGCCTATTTTACATCAAAATCCAATTGATCACTACGTATATCTAGACTTGGTCAAAAAGTGTTTAATTTACCAAGTCAATGAAGTAATAAACTTGGTAAAAAATTCAAGTCTTCTCTTTAATTAAATAGTTAATTTTTAGAATTCAATTTTGTAACCTCCACAATTGATGGTAATGGCTCAAAATTAATTTGAGCATTATGGACCATGAGATTGATATAAAAGAGTAGTCTCTCTCATTCTCATTCTTGCTCTTCTTTTCCTATTTTAATTCTCTTCATTTTTTCTTATTTTTTCATGAGAGTACAATACGAAAAAGTTTCGAAACCTTATAATTTTAGGTGATGTGAATCATAAAAAATTGTAGTTGTATCATGGGATTTAAAATGTCATGTAATTATTATACTGAAAAACGTTTTTAGAACTAAGGAAAGAATGTTTCGCATATACAAATATGTTCTTCTTCTTAATTCCTATATCAGTATTGTTATTATATTATCGAGTTATTAATGTATTTCACTTTGCAAAATATCAGTTTGCTCATATTGTATAACGTAGATGCGGACCAAGTTAATCTCATAGTTGATGTTTCTAGTTTTTGGGAGTAAATTATTGTCTTGATGGTTGTTTGAACTTGTTTACTATATGAATATTGCATGATTTTGTTTAATCAAGCAAAAATTTTCTTTGAATTTAGCATTTACATCTAGTGTCACTGCAAAAAAAAGGATCTATTGCATCACTTATTGTATATATTTGTATCATTTATGTAAAGGATTCTACCAAAAATGATGCAAAATATTTATATCGGATAAAAAAACTATTGCATCATTTTTGTAATTATTGTTAATATGCATCATTTATTAATAAATGATGTTAATTTTGTATTAGTTAATATAAATGATATTAGTATTCGTTACAGTTATAACATTTAATGTTAAATAGTTATGTCATTATTTATAATTGATGTTATAATTGCATCCATTTTAAGCAATTGATATTAAAATTAATATTATTAAATTTATATGATAATATATGAATTTCTTGATAAAATTTTATATATTAGTTAATGTTTAATTAAAATAATTATTTATTATTTAATATTTAATATTTAATTAAAACACGTGTTCGATTGATTATTGCCATGTACTCCATTGTCGTCATCTTTCAAGACGTCTGACAAATTTTCGAGGTCTCAGAATTATTATGGAACGCCTGGAACTTCATTTGCATTAATTAGTTCTCAATTATATGCATCTTGAACCACTTATATATATATATACAATATGTGATCATGAAACTTTAAAAACTCTAATTTGTGAGAAATGGAACCTGTTTTGTTCTTTTACGGGTCCAAAGCTATTGAATCTGGTTCTCGACTCCAAGCAAAACATGTTGTGAGATATACTTTCAAGTGCAGATAAACAACAAAAAAGCGAACAGGTTCTATAAAAGCTTGTTTTTGATGACCTAAAAAGTTTATAATTGATCCTAACGCTATAGATTCCTAGTTACATCCTTAGATTATTCTTGGTTTGGAAAGTTTTAACTTTGCAGCTCAATCTTTATAACTACTTGGTATCAGTATGTGTAATTAAAATAGCCTTTAATACGGCGGGTTGATACTGTCGTTGGGCGTAAGAGAAATTATGAATAAATGCTTTTTTTTTTGTCAACATTATAACATATGTACAGTATTATAACATATGTTAAATAAAACAAAAAAAAAAATTGACAACGCCATATATTGTCCGTGTCTAAACCTTTGTGGTGAGATATGGTTACTTAACCATACTGAAAACTCCAATTATACTGGTTTTTGGATGTAAGCTTTTGAAAACTTTCGTTGTCAAAAAGTCATTCCAAGGATAATTGGAATCTATCTCTTATCGGTTTTAACTATTAAAAATCTTGATTCATTTTTACCGCTATATTAATTTCGCTAACAAACTGTCAATGATCGAAACCCTATCTGTTTTACAAATAATCTAGCCTTTAATTCGGATGGATTGGGATTATGATTAGACGTGGATGAAATCTTAAGCAAATGTTAGATGGTTTTTGAAGTTTAGTTAAATTTATATGGTTGTAAATAATCTTCATTCAAAGTACGTGGTCACTTGTCATTGGGTCATCAAACTGAAAGGTGAAAACCCCAAATTGTTCGGAATGTGAAAACTTGAAAAATTTCATCATCAAGAAAGTCATTGGACGTTACAAAATATTGAAACACCCTAATATAAACAAAAATACATTATGAAACCAATTTAATGCACGACCAAAATCATCACGCGCTGTTTTTGTGGGATCTAAAAGGATTATAAAAAAAATCCCGCAAATATCACGCGACGTTTCTCTATGACGTGTCATCTTAAACAAGGAGTCAACACTACCACGTCAGCATTAGATTCCAGATAAGTGCCAGGTGTCGCCAGTCTGGCGTAAGTAGTTGTCCTTCCGTGTCACCGTAACGTCAGTGTAACAAGTGGGACCCGCAATAGCAAACTAAACTTTTAGTTGCCCACTTGCGACACAGAGCTTTCAGTTTCAGCTGTACGATTCTTTTACTGCATGCTGACTATGGTATTTAATTTAATTTGGATTTTATAATATTTACAAAAACGTTTTCGTTAATTTATTTTATTTAAATATTTATTAGTGTTCACATCAATACCTTGACAAGAGAGAGAGCCGCGCATTTAGCTCCGCGATTGAGATGGGCCCAGCTTCTTATCCTTCCCAGGTTTTCTTTTGTTTTCTTCTCAACCCCATCCTCCATTTATTTTTATTTCATTTTATTTGTTTTTTGGATAATAATAATAATAATACAATTTTATCTAATTTGAAAAAAGAAAATAAATCTTGGTCATTTTCTATCTAAATTTTGTTATCAATGAAAAGTTAAAACAGTTTTAGTGGACTGCTGACGAGGACAAACGAACAGCTACCATCCGATATTTCTTTTTATGTCTTTTTGGGTTAACGGGAAAAACTTTTTGGTGATGGTTTTAGTGGTGAAAAGCAGTAAAATATAAAACGAAATTCTAAATATTCTCGTCGGAATCTTCAAATGCGAATTACGGCAAAAGTAGTTAAATATGTGTTTATGGGATACACACCAGCACCTCGTATATACCATCCGTGCTCATGTGTTACTTTCTTCTTTCAAGATAGTAATGTAGAAAACTCGACATTTTTTTTTATATGATTGGAATCATAGGCAATGTAGAAATCGTGGTTAGGTTTAGCTACTTAGCTCCCAAATTCGGCTCCTAACGATAGTGTACTATTGAGATTGATTAAATAATCAAAAGTCTAAATAGGTGTGGACATTAATATTCACGTAAAATCATAAGTCTAAATAGGTGCTTGTTATTACTTGTTAGGGTTCAGGACTTTCAGGTTAACCATGAGTGTGAAATAATAGGCATTTGATACTTTTTTTATATAACTTAATCGATAGGGTAGGTTTTGGTTAGGCATATAAATATCTACGTGTACACATTACAATGAGTAACAAATTAAAAATACATTTTGACAACTACTTCAAATTTACGTACTAAAACATATAGGTGACTATATAGATAGACTTAATTGTACAAATTTTATAAATGGCAAACCAATTTATAATGTTTATATTAACGTAGATAAAATGCCAAAAAAACAGTAACATAGATATATTATTGATACTGTATATCGAAAACAAGATTAACGTGAAGCGGATTCCACATCATATTTTTGGATCATAGACGCCAACTTGTTTATGTGACACGATTTCGTATCCCACACACTCGTTATATTTGTTGGCTATTGATTTATTTTGAAGCTTAAGATTGTAATCTGATTACTGTAAGTTATTTTTATGTTTTCCCAAACCATGCAAACTACCAAAGCATAAACATTGGCAATTGGGATGCATTTCTGCGGGTGATCAGCTACTTACATAATGGTATATTATTTAACTCTCGCGATCAGGTGTGGATTAGAGAGTGATCTACTATTCTAGTGACAGGTTGGTTCACAAGTCTTGTGAAGAATTTCCAATCTCTTAGAAAATTCGATTGCAAAACATGGTTTTAAGGTTTATAACAGTTGGTAAGTTTTCGACTACTCTGACGGATTGGTGAAAATGATGTATACACCGATGGATTTTGACTAAGTTTTTTTTTACTTATTTGGATGAATTTGAAAGAACGAATGTTTCTCTTTTTTTTAATCTGTTTCTTTTTACATAATTTACACAGCAAAACAAATAGTTTACCACATTTGATAAAGAAAAAAAGTTCGAGGCGTTTTCTTTTTATTAAAAAATTATCACCTCATCAGATTTATGCCCTAATAAATCCTTTTTTTTTTTTATTGTGTCATCTTGTCTGCAATATATTTTGGTGTGAATCATATTTTGAGCAAAATACATATATATTGACTCACTTCAGTTGTAATGAGTTAGGTGAAGACACAACTGTTATATATAGTTCATCATATCTCTACTTTTACACGTACGACTAATTAGACACCTTTACAAAAATAACTCTTCGGAAAATAAACTAAAAATAATAATTTAAGTTGTGAATTTCCAATCTTTTTATAGAAGGAATTTCCAATCTTTTTTTTTGATAAAAAGGAATTTCCAATCTTAACGTTCTAATTTCGAAGAATGTACAACATGATACACACATATATGTGGATATTTGTACAAATATAAGGATTTTGGCCACAAAATAGTTGTAACAGAAATTTTTTTATTAGTAGAAGTCTACAATGGATATTTGGTATTTGGTATTTGGTATTTGGTATTTGGTAATTGCTATGTTCACATGATAGCTATAGATTGTTATCAACCTGTCATTAAGGGGACCAGATTAGCAAGGGAAAAAAAAGTAATCTTGAAAACATAAAACATCTTTTGAGTATAAAACAAACCGCCAATTTAGTGATTAGTGTCTAGTTCACGACGATATTCCAATTCAATACTATCCTCTCAAGTGGCCCCAGAACGACAAAAAAAAATACACAACTTTTTTTGATAATTAAAATGAATTTTAAAACCCGTGGTGGTCCCTGATTAAAAAAAAAAGAAAATAATTCTGAAAAGCGAGGTCCATACCCGGAAAAAAGAAGCAGTTGAGATTGAAATTTCATATTTACCCGTAAAACAACGAATAAGATTTCCCGCGCAATGGGGAACAAAGGGTTGGTGACGTCAGATTAAAATAATCGGACGGCTGTCGATGACGCCGCTTTTGTGTGGGTCCTACTTGTCCACTTCACTTTTAACTCATCCATCTGTCCTCCATTCCCCCCCCCCCATTAAGACCAAATTCCCATATACATTTCTCAACTCAAAAATAATATCAACAGATTTCATCAATTTACATACATTTCTATTTTTGAAATACCTTAATCTTAATAAATTCAACCAAATAAACTAAAATAATAAAAAAAAAATGATGAAATTGAGTGAGATAGAAGAGAGATAAAAATTTGATACCAATTAAATATTATCATAAGTACATACATTATTCTTCTTCTTTTTTTTTCCACAAAACTGAAAACCTTCATTAAAAAAAAAATTGAAGGTTCATTTGAAGTGAATATTTGATGCTGGTTTTTTTATTAATGATTGTTCGTTATTTTTTGCGGATATGAACCAAATATGATCATTCAATGATTATAGGTATTTAAATTAGAATATTGTAGATTTAAATTTTTTTTCTTGAATTAACTATTTTGCTTCATTTTGTATGCAGATTGAGTTATTAAATTTATTTTTCTTGATCGATTAGAGTATTACATTGTTAATATTTGGTAATTTATAGGTTATAGTGGTGGAATCGTATTGAATCTTACGTAGATATAAATCAAAATCGTTGATGAACACGAAAGTTGTAGAAAAATACAACTGTGTTATTGGTAAAACTAGTACAACTTGGTACAACTAGTACAACTTGGTACAACTTGGTACAACTATGTGTTATTGGTAAAACTGGTAAATTAAATAAGACCAATTAGAGATAGCCATATGTTATTATTTTTTTCTTCTTTTTCTTTCTTCTTCCCACAAACCATAAACCTCCATTGAAAATGAAATTGAAACCTTCACGATTTCACTCCAAAACTTGAAAACTTAAAAAGAAAATTCGCAAAGGTGAAGCTGAGATGAGATGACATTAGAGCTTAAAACAATGAACCTGAACGAATTAATAAAAAAAAATCGTGAAGAAACTGATTTGGATAGGAAGGAAACTCGGAAGAAGCCAAAGAAGACAAAGAAAAGGCGGAGAAGAATATAGCGGTCCACAACATGCTCAAAGTGAGCGAGTAATAGGGGTGATTGGCGATGATCGACTCAAAGTGGTTAAAGATCGATTTGAAATGGGCAACGATCGACTCATAGTAAGCGAGACATGTATGAATGCTTTAAATGTGGTGATTGTGCAATAAATATCTCTTATTTTCTATGTTTGTATTGTTATGGTTGTATGTTTGATTATTTGTATTAGAAAGACTAGTCAAAGTTTATTTTTGTCAATGTACAACTATGTAAAACTGGTGGTGCAATTACGTTAAGTTTGATTTTAAGTTCGCTTATTTGTATTAGAAAGACATGTTTGTGTTAACTTAAGATTTGTTTAGAATCAGTAATATCTATATAAGAAAGAAAAAAATATTTTTTTTGTTATTGGTTACATAACATCATATTTCATCAACAAATGTCTTATACTCTTAAGATTTGTTCAGATGTGAATCACTTGAAATTGACAAAATAGTAAAATAATGTCGTTTAATATTTTTGTTTTTATGAAACTACATTAAATTCACTTTATTAATGTAATGTAACAATTACAACTATAGATAATCAATTCTCAGTATGATATAACTAACTAAACCTTAAAATCGTCAAAGTACAACTATGTACAATATGAGGTGCAACTATAAAATTAGATACAAGTATGGTACACTAATGTTATAACATTTTTCCAAGACAATATATACTTTTTGTCAGGTCTTAGGTACTTTTCATTATTACTTTTGTCGAATCCTAAGGTACTTTACCATGAATATTTTACATTAGTTTATAATTAAATATTTAAATAATAAATTAACATTAAAATTTAACAATTAACATATAAAATTAACAACTACCATTAAAATTATCAGTTAACACTAAAATTAACAATTAACATTAAAATTAACAATTAACTTTAAAATTTAATAATTAACAATAAATTTAACAATTCACATTAAAATTTAACAATTAATAATTAACATTAAAATTTAACAATTAACATTTAAATTTAACAATTAATATTAAATTTAACAATTAATATTAAATTTCACAATTAATATTAAATTTAACAATTAATATTAAATTTAAAAATTAATATTAAATTTAACAATGAACATAAAAATAATAATAACTTTTCAATTTAACAATTAACACTAAAATTATCAATGCACATTTAAATTTAAAAATTAATATTTAAATGATCAATTAACATTAAAATTTAATAATTAACATTTAAATTGAAAAATTTAATATTTAATTTAACAATTAACATTAAAATTAACAATTAACATTAAAAGTAACATTTAACATTTAAATTTAACAATTAACAATAAAATTAATTTTGTACAAAAAGTACATAGTTGTACACAAACCTAAGTTGTACCAGTTGTACAAAAAGATCACAATTGTACAAAATTCTAAGAGTTTCACTTTAAGTGTTCCAAGCAAGACCAACGACGAATACCTTTGTAAATGTTGTATCACCCAAAAAGAGAATTCAAGTAGTTAAAATCTAGAACCCGGAACTAAAAGGTGACTCTCCATAATTAAGCCCAATGAAACCACAAGAATCCTAAAACAAAATCTAGAGAAAATTTAAGCAATTTTTTAAAAAAATCTAGAGAAAATCTGAAAAAATTAAGAAGAATCAATCTTATAGGAAAAATGGTGGTTTGGTTTGGAGAATTCTATTGATAGTAATGATGAAGAAATTGGTGATGATGGTGCATGATTTGTTGAAGAGGAAGAGAGAGCGATAGAGTTTTGTTTTTGGCCACTATAAATATTTTTGGGTTATGGGAAGAGCACGAAAGATTTTGGAAATGAGAGAAAAAAGAGAAATTAATTTTGTTGGATATAAAATATAAAAAATATCTACCTAAATTCATGTTAATGAGGTTAGTGTTAAATCTTTTGTTTGAGAATTTATGTAATTAACTCAAAAGTATAAACGTTTTAGTAATTTGATCATATTTTGATTTAAAAGAAAATAGATAACAAATGAAAAATAAGAAAAAAATAATTTCAAATTATTTTGGAGTAGAAGGATGTATATAAGATTTTAATCCCCCAAATCTCTATGCCTCCTTAAAATTCGAAACATTTTCTCTACTTGCACTTTTGATTTCATTATATATTAATCAATTCCATTTCACCTATTAACAACTTAACTAGTAAACTACAAAATTCAATGTTCATTAGTATTGTTGATAACCAAATTTTGTTAGTATGTTTCTGTAGTTCATTTTTACTAACCCTATACTTGACTATTCTGAAATGAAAATTGCGGTATTTAATGCTCTATTTTGGGATGAATGAGCCAAAACAAATTATATAAAATATATTACAAAAAACTAAAACAATATAGTTTGAATTAAATAGTCCTATATATACACCTACTTAGACACTCCATGTCTCTTCAGACAATTCGGTCCACCAATTCAATTTTTTTTGTTCTCTTCACTCATTCCAATGATTATTTACTTTCACTCAATCCCAAAAAAAAAAAACATGCATTCAGTTCCGGTGATTCTCAGCCTCAGCGTACTTACGGTGCTCCTAACATCACCGGTGCAAGTTATCGGATGGCGTCCATATCCTCCACAAACCAACGGCTCCGATCAATTATTCGGAGCTTCAAAGAAATACGAAGGCTCATCGAATCTCGTCCGTCTCCGTTACCACATGGGCCCAGTCCTAACTAACAACATCACCGTACATCCAATCTGGTACGGCACGTGGCAAAAATCCCAGAAGAAGATCATCCGTGAGTTTATCAACTCAATCTCAACCGTTGGTTCAAAACGCCCCTCCGTCTCTGGTTGGTGGAAAACCGTTCAGCTTTACACTGACCAAACCGGATCTAATATATCCGGTACGGTTCGTCTCGGCGAAGAGAAAAACGACCGGTTCTATTCCCATGGTAAATCCTTAACCCGATTATCGATTCAGTCTGTGATTAAATCCGCCGTCACTTCCAGATCTCGGCCGTTGCCGGTAAATCCCAAAAGCGGTCTCTATCTTCTCCTCACCGCCGATGACGTTTACGTTCAAGATTTTTGCGGACAGGTTTGTGGATTTCACTATTTCACATTCCCGTCGATTGTTGGATTCACGTTACCGTACGCTTGGGTTGGAAACTCGGCGAAGTTTTGTCCCGGAGTTTGTGCGTATCCGTTCGCCGTACCGGAGTATATTCCGGGTATAAAACCGGTGAAATCGCCGAACGGTGATGTTGGAGTCGATGGGATGATAAGTGTGATAGCTCACGAGATTGCTGAACTGGCGACGAATCCGTTGGTTAACGCTTGGTACGCTGGACCTGACCCGGTGGCTCCGGTTGAGATAGCGGATCTTTGTGAGGGTATATATGGAACTGGAGGTGGTGGTTCGTACACAGGACAGATGTTGAACGACGATCGTGGTGCCACGTATAACGTTAATGGGATCCGACGGCGGTATTTGATCCAGTGGTTATGGAGCCACGTGGTTAGTTACTGTACCGGACCCAATGCGCTCGATTAGTGAATGGTTTATTGTTGTTTGCGTTTAAATTTGTATTTTGGGAAGGGTAATTTTGTCTGTTTGAATTGAGCACCACAAGGGGTATGATAAAGAATGGGGGTTTGTGTGGGAGCATCATAATTAAGTTAGTTAATGATCGTTAAGTTTGTTGATTATGTGGGAAAAAGTCACTTATGTTACTGTGTTAGTATACTTACATATAACATATGATGCTTACATTTCTTGTTGAATCAAGAAGCCAACCTTAATGCGAAATATCTAAGCTTGTTTTCAAATGGTGTTGATCGTATTATTTCATTAGATTGAATTTTGCAGGAGTTATCTTGATAAAAGACAAAGTTGGATTTGGTTAATCATTTCAAAATTCAGCTTTTTGCTGATGATTACAGTTATAAATATTAATTTGATATCAATTATTGAAGAGCTCTCAGAAATGGTCTTAAAAGTTGGTTTTGCAGACCATCCCGCCAAAGACCGAGATAAGCTGGAAGTAAAACTATTATAGAAGTTTAGTTTTATTCTTGATACGATATTATCGTTTTAGACTTTTAGTCGATGATACGATACTTATGTGTTGAACTTCAAATTTATCCTTAGTACGAATTTGTTAGGAGATATTAAATTTTTTCATTTCTTAGAATATCTTGTAGGATAAAATGCGTAAGAAAACGAATTCAGAAGACAAAAGGATAAATCATGACATCTAAAGAGATATTTCTAAAGATAAGGAGGGTAGGTGAAAGATCCAAACCTAACATAATTGTCCTTTTAATGTTCTTTTATTTTTTCTTTTGAATTGTTTTTTCTATGCATGCGACTTCGGTTAATTCGGGTCTGTTTTTGGGTGTTCGGTTACTTCGGGTAATGATTTTATATGCCGAAAAAACCAAATAAGATTTCGGCTCGGTTCGGGAATCGGTTATTTCAGTTATTTTTATGGTTTCCGAATCAAACCGAACATATTTAGAAAACCGGGTAATTTTGGATAATTTCGATTATTCAGATCGGTTAATTCCAGTTATTCGGATAATTTTGGTTATTTTTGGTTAGACCCGGTTCAAACAACAATCATCATAAATTCATCAATTCCTGATCGATTCATCAATTTATGATCGATTCATCATCACTACAAATTCAGAAAGAGGTAGAGAGAAGTAATATGTTCTAAGGACAGGGACGTAACAGAGAAATATGTTCTAAGCATGAAGAGATAAAGAGACAAGACATGGAGACATTACAGAGATAAAGAGAGAGAAAAAGGAAAAGAAAAACAGAGACTGATCAGAATCAAGACATGGAGGTTGATGATTGCCTGTTGCAAAGGAAAAAAAATAGAGGATGATCATTGTCGGATGTAAAGAAGATCAGACATATATAATAAATTTTGTAACTAAATACAAACAAGCCTGATCATTGTTTATAATACTATGTAAACAAACAAGACAAAGGCTGATCAGAATCAGACTATGCCAAGAGATTTCCAAGTTCAGACAAATATAATGGATCTCTAGTTTTTCCCTTGCTGTCTCATAAAGTTAACAACCAAGTTTATACAAGTGTACCTCTAATTCCATATGAAACAAACAGGCACATGAACAAGAAAATCATCAAGGACAGGAAATAAACAGAAAGAGAGAAGATCAAGTGTACCTCTAATTCCAGCTTTGTCTTTAATGCCGACTGCAACTCAGTCTTGAGATTGAGGTTGTTTCTGTGATTCTACACAAAGAAAATACAGTCATCAATTTGAAGAGATCAAGGAAAAGATTCTATAATCAAATAAATTAATTATCTAATGACTCATGAAAATCAAGTTCTTTTAATATTTGAACCAAGTTTGCTAGTTTTCAGCTTGAATCGTATTCCTTAACCATTGTTGTGTGCAAATCAAAGCTTCAATCATGTAAGGTGTCATACAACTTAGAAAATGCGACCACTTGTGCTAAATAGAGACTCTGAAGCAACAAAAGATACTTGAATGACAAACACATCCTTAGTTAACTCTGATAAAACATGGTATTTAATACTATTTCGCTTCCACCATTCTAAAATCATAATCTATTCCCAAACTGTTTATTCTCTGGGACAAGTTTTTCCAACAAGTATATGTCTAGCTCACTACTAGTTTCTTCATTTGCAGTTTCATTTACCATTTCAGAGTACAAAGAATCCATCCTCTCATACCCATCATCATCATCTGAATAATCAAAAAGAACACTTACATGCTCAAAATCCCCATGATCACTTTTGGCTGCACCACCCTCACCTTGAGACTGACTGCTCATCTTTAACACACACTCTTCAGTTGTTTCATCATATTCCTAATTGATGATCTAAGATGATTGCTTTCCACACTTTCTTTCCCATATAGCTTGTCAAAGCAAATACCAGCAAATTACATTTTTTTGGATCAAATACACTTGGAATGATCACAAATGGATTCATATTAATAAGGGCATCCCAATACTTCTCAAACTTAAAACTCATAGCTATTGCTTCTGTCCTTAAAAGCAAATCATTGTTGTTGTTGAAGAAGATCAAATTTCTTTCAATTATCACAATCTCATTGTAGCAAATTGAAGAGTTTTAGAAGCTGAAAATGCTAATAAACTATTGAAGAAGATTTTTAGAAACTTATAAAACCTCTGCACTTTATCCCAACAATCTGGTGTTGGAGGTCCAACACGTTTTAGTTCATTCTCTTCTGATTCCATGAAGTATGCATTATACAACAAGTCTTCAATCAACAACTTCTCAAATGCAACTCTAAATTTCAATGCAGTTGTCAACATAAGATATGTGGAATTCCATGTAGTAACACAATCAAGTGACAAGCTTCCTTTAGTTACCTTACCTGTCTCAACCCACAATGCAAAAGATTTCAGTCTTGTGCCTGATGATCTCACATATTTTACTGCATTCTGAATAGCCACTACACTATCATTCAGTGATGATAGACCATCCATTATACTCAAATTTAAAATATGAGCACAACAACGCATATGCATATACTCACCATCTCTAACCAATGCATTTGGTCCCTTCAGTCTTATAGCTTCCGTGAATAACTTCATACCTCTATCATTCCCTTTCACATTATTAACTGTGCTGTGAACACTTTCTCGATTTCCCATTCTTCTAGACAATCAATCAAATGAGATGCAATAGTAGCTCCTTTATGGTCTTGCACAGGCTTAAGTTGATTATTCGTTTTTGCAAATCCCAATTTGCATTAATCCAGTGTGCTGTTATAACCATATACCTCTATGAAGTAGTTAGAGCCACCCAAATTTCGGTTGTGAGAGAGACTCTCTGCTTATCACAACCGAACAACTTTTTCAAAGACTCTTTCTCCTTCAAAAACATGGCAATGATATCTTAAGTCGTTGTCTTTTGATGTGTCATGGTTTTATCGGGGTTTAACCCTTAATTCCACTAACTTATGGAGTCTTTTGTTGATTTAAAATGTTTCTTTAGAGTTTTTAGTTCTTTATCAAATCTTACAGGTTTTAGGTTGTTTTGGAGGAAAACATGTTGTTTTGGGATGAAAACGCGGATTTGGAGATGCAGAATCATGCAAAAGAGCTAGAAGTTTGACATTTGTTTCAAGTCTTCTAGATATCGTATTGAGATTTGTTTTGGATACAAGATAGCTCTTCGAGTTAGCTTTTATTTGACAGCAGTCAGATGTCATTCTCATTTATGGTTTAAGAGCTATGGTTGTTTTACTGAAGACATGTCAATCTGGCAAGCAAATGAAGTAGGTGCAAAAACTATGCCCAGGAAGGGGATTGATCGATCTTCCATTGAGATTGATCGATCCTTCATCAGACGCGAATTTTAAAGCCCAAAATCGATTTTTTTTTTTATCCAGAACATAGCTTAACCAATTTATTTTGTTTTTAAACCCTAAGACTCAACTTTGAGAGGAAGAACTTTCATTTGATTCATTTATCTATATTGTTTTACTTATTGAGAGCTTTATGGAGAAAATCTTTGGACCTTATTGATAATTTGGAGAAGATTTCTGAACCCTTTTGGACTTCTGTTCTATTTGATCATGAGTTTTTCTTAATCTCTTTGTTGTTTTTCTGCATTCATATCTGAGTAGATCCATATTTAGGTTTTATGTGGGGAACGATATATTTCACACAAATTATAGCATATACAATCAGATCTACACAAACTAAACATATGCGAACTAAACCAGATATGATACCGATGCTAACCCGAGTAACAGTAAACCAGGCATCTTTAAATACATGAGCCAAATTGAAAATCCGACTCAAAGCAAAATCCCCAAATTGTGAAGAACCCCAAATTTCCAAATCACCAAATTCCAAACTGAATTTGATTTCTGGATAATTTAAAGAAGAAAAAAAGAAAAAGTAAAAGTTATATTTTCAAGTTATTGAGAAGAAAGAAGAATTAGTCTCCACACAAATGGTGCTCCAACAACAAACACTTTTTCTCACAAAGAAGACAGATCGAAAACCTTCTCATGATTTCATTTTCAGATTCAAGCTTCCTGATATCTTCATCCCTAATCACATCCCTCTCATTGATTATGTTTTCCATAAATTCTCCAACGACTCCACTACCACATGTTTCATCGATGGTTCCACATGTCGTATCTTTACCTACGCCGATGGACAAAGTAATTTACGGAGGATCGCCGCCTGGATTCACCAGCTTGGGATTGGCCACTATGACGTCGTGATGCTCCTTCTCTGAAACTCGCCGGAGTTTGCTATTTATTTCCTTGTCGTCGCTTATATCAGAGCCGTTTTCACCACCCCATCCGTTTTACACTCAGCCGAAGATTGAAAAACAAGCAAAAGCCTCCACCACGAAGATGATCATCACGAAGCGATGTTACATCGATTAGTAAACAAACCTCAAAAACGATGGTGTTTTGATTGTTTGCGTCGATTAAGTGAACTTTTTTCAGCTCGAATTTGATGTTTCTGGGTTTCTAGGGTTAATAGATTTGGGGATTTTATGAATTTGGGAATTTTGATTGTGATTTGTTTAAGTGAAAATCGGGTCAAAATCGGTACCAATTTGGGTTGAAATCGGTGAGAAAAGCGGTTTACAGTTTAAATGTCTTGGTTAATTGGTTTATGGTTAATCAAAACCATGGATTATGTGTAATTACGATTCAAAGTTTGAAGCTTTTGAGAATTAGAGTTTGAACTTATATTATGTGTGTATTAAGAGATTTAACTTTCATTTATGGGGGGTTTAGAACGAGGCCTAAAGTTTGTGTGGATCTGATTGTATATGCATAGTTTGTGTTGGAAATAGATCGTTCCCCCGATTTAATGAAATTTTCATCATATCTCTGTTGTTTCTCTGCATCCATATGTGAGTAGATCTATAGTTGGGTTTTAGGGTTTCAAATGAATCTATGAATCATTGAATCATACATAGATAGGGTTTTATCATATGTTATATGCATCTATCGTTGTTCCTATTGTTTAAGCTGAGTTGATCACTTACTCTCTGATATAGGATTTAATCTATTCATTAAAATTATTATATATGTCTTGATAGAACATATGTTAGCGAATTGTCCTTAGCCAACGAAAGCTGATGCTAAAACAGTTTGTGAACAGATCGAACCTGCTTGTTAATGGTTATCTAGATTTTTAAGTTCAAACGACAATTTAGAATCTTAGGTTGGTAGATAAAATGATTGATACCACAACAGTGGATTGATTATAAATTTATGTTTGAGTTAAAGATTGTGCTTATCAATTCCCTGAATAATTGTATGGTTGATGATCTTTGATTTTCTGCGAATATTTCCAAAACCTAACGTTTTTAATTCATAAGTTACATTGTTTAGTTATTTTCTCGTTTACATTATTCCATCAAAAACTATAAAATCCATAATTGTGTTCTCAGATTAGTTTCATTCTTTAAGAATCGTAGTGTGACATTTGGTTTTTGTGTATTAGATCCCTAGATTGTTACAAGATTTGATGTTCATTTGCAGCAGTTTATAGGGTTAAAATTTTGTGTATCATCTTTAGTGAACCGTGTACATAGGAATTACATTGTGACATAATCTCCTAAACCCTTCTGATTCCACAAAGAAAATGGCAGGAGCAATCATCTTATTTACAGATCATCTAAACGACAAAAATATCATTATACTATATTGTCAAAAAATTTCTTTAGCATTGAATCTGCCACAGATTCACAAGTATTATAATTGTGGCAGTATTATCTGATATTAAGGTTGATGAAAATTTCCAATGAAAAATGGAGTTAATCAGTTCAGAATTGTTGCAATAGTTTACATACTTCATAGCAAAACTATTTCAAAGCAAAATTATTTTAATCAAAAGTTTTTAGGGAAAAATCAATCCCTAATTCAAAGGGTCAAAGGGAGAGAGGCCACAACATAAAAGTTAGACGAGACTTTGAAAAGAAGCTAGGAAGTAAAAGTATAGTAATAAACAAAACAAAAGAAACATTTATAAAAATGGACATGATGAGAAGAGAATCAACATCATGATAATCAACATCAAAACAATGGTAACAAATGAGCAAATCTATAGCATGGTGTCTTGTTAGTGGGAGGGAGGGACTTAGCGGCGCCTCCTAAAAGGGCCCCAACTTGGACTTTCACCTCCAAATTTTCGGTGACTCATTATTGTGTTGTGTTAATATTACTTATTTTCCTAAAAGTAGTTTTCCTTTAGAGAAGAAGACTAAGAAGAAGATCTCGGACTTCAGTCACATGGTCAATCATTCTTTAGTTGGCCCATTCATAATACACACTCTTGGAACTATGTGGGCGTTGGAACTAGTTCTTTGCTAAGTTATTTCGACCATTTTTCTGGTAAAATTTAGTGAAAAGATTTATCAAAATAATCAGTTATTGGACACAATAAAATCGTAGCTGCTAGTACTACGTATTGATATTTTGGAATGTCAAAAACATAATTCGTTTGAATTAGAAATGGATGCCTGAAATGGCTAGGTTGGATAAAAATCAAATGTTGCACTTTAGAAAGTAGAGGGAAAATCCAACCGGACATGGGCTGAATTTGAGATTTGAGAATTGAGTTTAACATCTAAATGATTAGTCTCATTTATTTAAAATTTTTAGTTATATTGTTAACTAAATCAACGAAGATCTCCTTTGATTGAATTTTGTTTCAACACAAGTAAGGTGCGAATCAATTCTAATTTAAGTTGTTATTATCTTCCTTGGTATTATGGAGGCTACATGGGCTCTTGGGCCTATCAAATCATGGCTATTTTCTACTCATTTCATGGATAAACATATATAAGAAAATAAAAAATATTTTTCATCAATTCTCTTTTAGTGTCTAACAGTACAACACAATTCTAAGTTCGGTAGCTTCTGATTTTGGGTGCTGTAAATTAGAAGAAGGTGCAGTTGTATTCTAGAATTCCAATTACATCAAACCGTCACACTACAAGCAATGAAAAAATTAAGAAAAAATGTTTAAGCATAAATCGTTATTCGTTCATCAAATTTGGTATCGATTATTGGATATTAATTCTGTTGTGTATCATAATTTGTTGCAATTAGTTTGCAATACTGTAGAAAACAAGGTTTTACAATAGGGTAGTCTTGATTTAGCCCTGTGGTTAAAGAATATAGATCTGGTTCAACATACTGTGCGAGTTGTCACACTTCTTGTAAGTTTGCTACTGAGCCCGCCTAATGTCATAGCGTTGTTCTATGCCTCCATGTGAAGAATGACTACATCACATAGACATAGTTTCAATTTCTTTCCTTTTTTTTTTGGTTTGAATGAAGTTATTAATTGTAACTAAGATAAACATTTATGCATAAGAAGACAGATCACATCATCTCTATACTAATATTAGCCTATTAGGAAAATACATTTATCAAAATTATTAAGAATTTATAAAATATTTACATGAAATATCATTGTCAAAGTATTATTTAAATTGCAAACCAAACTGATTCAGTCTCTAAACTCATAAACTAGTACACAAACGACTCCCTACACACCACCATCGGCACCACCATCATCAACATCCTCGTCACCACCATCGGCACCACCATCAACACCCTTGTCCCTGCCATCAACAACATCAGTTGTGCCTAGTCGTTTCCACCCTTTTTCCTTGTCAACCTTCCCAGACTCTTGTTCATTCTTTTTTCAGTTTGTTGTTCTCCAAAAATATTTAGCAATCCTCTCATCGTTGATCTTCTTCATCCCTTTCAGAATCTTCTTGAGAATTTGATTGCAGTTAGCTATTCTCATACTCGTGCCTATGTAGCTAATAAATAAACTTTTGCCTATGGCCATTTCTTTGAAAAAATTAGGGCTCTTAATTAAAATATTAGTATGGCCATTTCTTTGAAAAAAAATTTAAGGCTCTTAATTAAAATAATTAGTAGTAGTATTATAATATAAGTGGTAAGCTTAAATATAAAACCAGTGCATGTAATAGAGAATTAGTGTGAGTTACTATTGTTTAAAAAAATTAATATATTCTGATTAAAATTAGAAATTAAGATAAAAAAAACTAGGGTAGCTAACCCTTTCACCTTCTTCTCACATTTTTTTCATAGTCATTTTTCCAAACTTCAATCACCATTAATTCCTGATTTTTTTTTTCCTTTTTAGTGTTTGTCATCAACAATCACAAATAAGTTTTGTTCATATTATAGTTTATAATTTGATATTTGGTTTGGATTATGAAATTAGTTAAGACCGTAAGGTTTAATATTTAAAATTGAGATTTGTGGTGATTAAATTTTTATTTCTATACACATAATATTTATAGTGCTTTTAGGAATGAAATTTATACAATTGAAGCATAACATGAATGATATTACTATTACTATTATTCAACTAAAAATTCTAAGAGAAGTTTTATCAATAGAAACTAAGAAACATTTTGAAGTGTTAAGACTTTTTGAAAAAGGTGAAGATTGTTACCTATTATCCTTAGCTGTTTCGGAGGTTTCGGAGTCTTCATCACCACGTTTTTTGTTCTATAGTTTGATGAGCTTCCACAAGTCCTTGGCAATATCCACTGCTGTAATAAAAGTTTGAAAACTTGGATGTAGAAATTTTCGGGATAAATGATGTAATAAAAAAATTATGTTGCATCACTTATTTTGTGTATTTGCATTACTTATAAGTGATGCAAATTAATTTTACATCATTTATGTAAGTAACTAGATTCGAACCCGCGGTATACCGCGGGTCAATTCTTTTATTTTAATGTACCAAATTTCTTGTATTTTTTATTTTATTTTTAATTTTATTTCTTATGTATATGATATATATACATGTAGATTTTTTGTTCTTTTAGTGTTTATATATGTTTTTCCGTGTATTTTTAAATTCAATAAACTTAAAAGTTTGAGTGTTTTTTTTATTGTACGTATACGGAGATTAATCGATTTTGGTGGTCTTTTATAACTCATGATGTCGTACAATTATTTTTTTTAACATATCAGATTACAAATAAAAGACAAAAAAAATGATGAAACACCTCTTTGAAACACATCAGATTAGAAGTCGTCATCGTATATAACTAAAGATGAAACACCTCTTCGAAACACATTCATTGTTTGTTTTTAAGGTTTGCCTTCTTTATCTAGAATAAGTACTCTCAAACATTTATTTGATGTTACCCTTGATAAAGGCACATAAAGCTGATCATGAGAAAATACAAGTTGTGGCAAATATAGTCATTGACTTTTGTTAATAGTCATCGCAAAGATCAGAGATACTGGAAACTGTCTGTGTCGCATTCTAAATGGTAGTTTGGCATGAGATGGTGATAAGAGAATCTTGGGAATCAGAACTTTATCTCCATTTTTATCTCATATGATGACTATTGCCTCTAAATTATGATCAGTCATTGTGTAATTCGCAGTCAATTTCTATTCCATAATCCACTTTTAGGATTTAAGTTCCTTAGCAGCATAATAGGAGCACCGACTTTTGCTTCAATTGGCAAAACCCGAGATTTTGATAGAGTTTAAGAAATCAATAGTAATGTTCTTTTGCTTCAGTTAGGTATGAATATACTTACAGTAGAATCTGTGCAAACTTTGAAATCAATAGTAATGTTCTTTTGCTTCAATTGGACATCTGGATCTCCCAACAATAAGTCACTATTCTTAGTTCTAGTTGAAGTGATAGCCTAAAATTGTAACACGAAAGAGCCAACTTATGAGTAATGATGACCAATATAAGACCTAAAATTATTAGTGTTTTAGATTATTTTTAATCTCATCTTTATTCTTAGTGAATTACAACAAAATAATATATCTTTAGTTGCATTTTATAATAACTAACACACATACACACACACATATATATATATATATATTAGTGTATATTATAAAATTAATTATCCAACATTTGTCTTTGACCAATCCATTTTGGGACAGAAACCTGTCAAGTCCCGTATCCATCGGGAACTTTCCGTCTTGTACAATTCCTTATATATAATTACATTTTTTGGATTTGATTATTTTAGTCCAATGGGTAAGAAATTGAGTAAGAGAACGGAATACCCGTGTAGAAATTTTACCAACCCATTGATCATTATGATTCAATCAATGTTTTGGATTACTTTTAATACCATTTCTATTATTACTGAATTAAAAAGATTAGTATATCTTTAGTTGTATTTTATAATAACTAACACATAAATTAATTTTTTAAATGTACTTCTCAAATAATAATATGAGATATTTTAGGAAAATGTCTTATTCAAGTTTTGTAGTTCGAAAAATACCTTCTCCTTATTTCCTCTATTTTTTAGAAAAATGGATATTGTTTTACTAAAATAACCTTAAAAGGCTGAATTATAATTTTGTAGTAAAAATTAATATTTTTAATAAAAAATTGATAATTTTTTTTGAAGATAAAACCATATTTTACTTTACCCATAAAAAAGATCTTATTTGGGAAATAAAGATTTTTTTATTTGGAAAAAACTTAGAGATTTTAGGAAATTTGAAATTTGTGTTAGTTTCCATACTATTAATATCTACCTAAACATTTTAATATTTATTTTTCTTAGGTAGGTAATTGTTTGGAAGTATGAGTATGTATAGAGTTTTTTGGATATAATGATTACTCATTTTGTACTTCTCTTTTAATTGTATAGAGATTCTAGAAATAGTTATGCAAAATATTTGCATCAGTTGAGAAAAATATTACATCATTTTTGTAATTGATGTTAATATGCATTATTTACAAATAAATGAATGTTAAATTTGGACCAGTTACAAACAAATGTTAATTTTGTATTAGTTAATATAAATGATATTAGTATTTGATACAATTCTAAAAATTGATGCTATATAGTTTTATCATTTGTTTATAATTGATGTTATAATTGCATTGGTTGTAAACAATTGGTGCTAAAATTAATTAATTTCATAATTAAATTTGATTAATCAGAATTTTATTAAATTTATATGATAATATGTAAATTTATTGACAAAGTTTCACACATTTATAATATTTAATTAAAATAAATATGTTAAAATAATTATTTAGTGATGAAATTTGTTTTATCTAAAACTCTTATTAAATTTATTATAAAATGATGAGTTTATTCATATATGAATCATTATCTCCTCATAAATTTTTTTTGTGATGTGGGACAGATGTGATAAACATCATTTTTCAGATGATACAAATTTTGAAATTTTTTATTTTCAAATGATATAAATATAAGAAACAATTTGTATCACTCTATGAGTTTTTTCATAGAGTGATACATCAAATTTTGTATCATTTAGATAATGATGTTGATTTTTATTTTGCATATTTTATTTCTAAGTGATGTAAATTAAGATAAATTAGTATCGATTTTATTTAATTGATATCAAATAACTAGTAATGACATCATTTATTGTAATTGATATTAATTCATAAATTTTGTATCAATTATTAATAAGTAACTCAAACAAATATCATTTATTTGATAGATGCAATTTAATTGATGCAACAAACTTTTTTTTGTAGTGATAATACTCTTTCTTCTTCTCTCTAAGCTTCCATGAAACGAGCACATATTCTTCAGGGATAGTAGTATCAAAAAAATCTTCTTCATCAACTTCTCCTCCCACATTTAAAGTAGCTCATCATTCCATACTTCTATAGCTTTGTCTCATGAATACTTTGCCAGGACTCAAAGCATACATGATTCACCCTTCTCCCAAGAAATCTCAGATCGAACTTCTTCTCGTTCATATCAATTTTCTCAATGCCTTTTATCATCAACTCTGACTGGTTGTCCTTGAATGAAAATTCGGTTTGAGTTTATCGAATATTGTTGAAGATTTTTATCCTAATGTATAGATCATTTATCAAATATTGTTGACGATTCTAATTTCATTTGCATATTCTGAAAGAAGTTTTTCAAAATTAAAATTGATAAAGTATTACGTTTGTACGAAAATGCCCCCAAAAAAAATTGAGTGATTTAATATTTTGTTTATCGAAAAGAAATTGGTTAAAGAGTTGACTTTAAGAGTTTGGTTAATAATTTTGTAAGAAATAAGAGAAAAATTATGTTTTAATTTTTATTTTGTTTTATTTTTACTTAAAATTTTCTTTTTTGGATGATGATAGTTGTTATTTACCAAAAATAAATTTACATTGGTCTTTGGAATCTTAGGAATGGCTTTGGCTATTATTCTCGGATACGCAACAATATTTATGACTTTATTTTAAATCCAGATATATCAATGAGGCTCTCCACAACATCAACGGCTTTCTTCTTATGTATAAAGTTCCATGAAATGAGAACAGACTCTTCAAGCATAGTGGTGTCAAATGTGTCTTCTCATCAACTTCTCCAAGCCCACATTTGAAATACTTTAAAATACGATACTCCATTAGCTTTATCTCATGAATGTTGTCCTTGGACTAAAAAAAAAGTGCAGAGAGAAATCAGCTTCATTGTTTAAGAGGGAGAGAGTAAGATCATTATGGTTTTTGGGAGAGAATATATTCGGATGTCTCCACTTGCTTTTTGAGATTTTCTGTAGAATAAGATACTAACTAGTTCAACAATTTTAAACAAATGCTTTATTTAGTGTGATTAAATAAATAGATCTAATGGATGAAGTCATAATCGGAACCAAACCAAAATTGGGTCGACCCATCAATGCCTCCAAGGATTTTTCTTCTCATGCTTACTTTCTTATCTTAAGATTATTATCATACTTATTATTATAGTATCGTATAATTTTATAGTATTTGACATATTATGCCGTTTGTTGAATATTGAATAGAAATTATCATAGAAACTGTCATTTTTTTATTAGAAAAAGTCTAAATCAGGCAGATGACAATAATGATAATAACCTCACCATTTGGGTGGAAAAATAAAAACAAATGGAATGGTTAAAAATTACATTAAAATGTTATTACAAATTATCTTTAACAGAACAAAATTGTTAAAGTTATTAAGGCTAATTACGTTATTAAAACTTTTGATCAATTTAGAAATACATACGTTAAAAAAATGCGGTAATTGTGATAAAAAGTGCGATAATTGTCAACAGTGATGGCGATAATTGAAGACGTTGTCGTCGTCTGAGTTCTCCATCTCTCCTCTCTCCGGCGGATCGACCACCGGCGTAGCCTCACGCACGCTGGTGAGAAGCTCTCCTTTCTTCCCCCTCTTCATTTCTGTCTCCCATGTTTATCATCGATGTCGGTGGTTGAAGCTTTTGTCCGCCGAGTCTCGATCCTCCAGATCAACCAGTTTCGGCTTCTCCGCCGGCGCCTAGTCCAGAACCGGAGGCAGCGGCGGTGGCTTCTTCACATCCTGTAGTTTCGCCTTCGTTTACTCAGGTTAAGGTTGCAGCGGCGGATCGTTCCTTTGCTTCGTCTCGTTCGTCACCATGTCCTCCGGTCATGGGGGAAGCCTCGTTTGTTTCTTCAGATGGGGTTGCGTCGGAGCTGGCTGTAGTTTCGGCGATGGATCAAGAGGTTCAGTCCTCACGGGAGTTGTTGGTAAACGCTGGGGTGGGTCATCAGAGTGGTGAGGATAATCGTGTCGAAGTTATCTCTTCTTTTGATGGAATTTCAGTCGAAAATAAGGATGCTGAAGGTGAGAAGTTATCTGGTTCGGTCAGGGAAAAGGATTCAACCTTGGAGAAGAAGTCTTGGGCTCAAATCGCTGCCAAGCCAAGTCTCTCAAAGTTTGATTGTGAGGTGGTTTCAATTGATGGGCGTGATGTTGTGGCTGTTCCAGAGGAGGTGTTGATCGATTCTCTGCCGCTTTGAGAAGAGTTTTTGGTTGGCCGTTTTGCATCAACCGCTCCATATGTGACTAAAGTTCATGTCATTGTCAATAAAATTTGGAACTTAGATGATAAAACTATAAAAATAGATGCTTGCATGCATTTCTTATGAATTCCCATGGTTGCCAGTATTTGTCAGAAGTGGAGGCACACATATGAAGGGTGTGTGATGAAGATTCATCAACCATAGTGTTTAGGGAATCAGACGAAAAAGAGTACTGTTGCTGAGATAATGGTCCAACATTCTAATTCAGCTGTAAATGAGATCAAAATAGTCAATGAACCTGTTGCCAAGATAGTAGACACTGCCATTGATGTAAGTGAGAAGGTACTTGAAGCTGGATTTGCCAAAGCTAATAATTTAGATGCTCAGGCCGGCGACATTTCGGAGGTTGAAGAGGGAGAAATTAGTTTCCTCTCACCAGTTCTAAAAACAGCGGAAAATGACTGATATAAGGTCTTACATTTTGGAGAGAAAAAGTCGGCACAACAATATGCAGGTTTGGTTTATGGCCATGATACAATAGCAACGCCTTCTCGATATGCGGTGTTAAGAGATCAAGAAGAGGAAACAAAGGAGGACGATTTTCTATCAGAGGTTAAGGAACCTCCAGTTTCTGTTACGGATGGCGTTCACTTGGATGTCACGCAGGAAAATATTTTGTCTCCTAGCTTGGCTGTGGTTGGTAAAGACTCGGGTTCAGATCACCTAAAGGATATAAAAGAAAAAAATGAGACATCGACTAGAGCTACGCTACCGAGAATATCTAAAGTAGCACACAAATACTTTGCAAAAAATTCTCAGGAAGCCGGGAAATCTATTGTAGGCAGTATCGGAAAGAAAAATTCTAAGAACAAAAATTAATGCCGTGTTTCTCTTGTAACGCTCGTGGTTTTAATAAATCAAGGAAGCATTTAGTTGTCAGAGATATGATTCATTCAAAGTCTATGGAGTTTGGAGGTTTATTGGAAACACGAGTGTCCGAAAGCAAGTCAGGTCACATTGCTAGTACTACTTTTAGAGATTGTTCTATGGTTTCAAACTACGAACACAATCCTATAGGGAGAATCTGGGTGGTGTAGAGTAAAAATGTTAAGTTGCAAGTGGTTTTTAAAATATGGCAGTTGATTTCATGTTTGGTTACACTTCCTGATGCCTCGGAGGAGATCTTTTGTACTTTTGTTTATGCCTCTAATGATTTGGAAAAACATAGGGTGTTGTGGAAGGATCTTAAATCCCATCAAGGCTTGACTCAATATAGAGGGAAATTGTGGATGTGTGTTGGTGACTTTAATGAGGTTTTGGACTTGGCTGATCACTCTCTCTCCTCTATATCTCATGTCTATTTGCCAGGAATGGTGAATTTCAAGAAACAGTGTGATATTGCATCACCTTACTAAGCGAACTAAGGAAGCTTATGCTGTGCTTTGCGAAAAACAGAAAACAACTCTAACTTCACCTGATGATTTATCTGTGTTAGAACAATCACTTGCTTATGAAGCTTGGGAGAAAGTGGCGGTTTTGGAGGAAAGTTTTTTAAGGCAAAAGGAAAAATTACATTGGATTAATGTGGGGGATAAGAACAACCGATATTTTCACAATGCAGTTAAAGAGAGGGAGACTCAGAATTCTATAAATGTGGTTATGTCACCTAATGGCGAGTTGCTAACTTGTTGGGAGGACATTCACTCGGATCTATTCGCTATTATTTGGACGTGTTAAGTACGAGTTCTCAAGGTTACTCGGGAATGAACATGGATGAGATCTCTAACAATGTTCACTATCGTTGCTCGGAGGAGGAGAAGGCAAGTGTATTGACGGAGGTGACAGAGCTGGAAATAAAAAAGGTATTATTTTCTATGCCTACAAATAAATCTCCGGGTCTGGATGGCTACACGGTTGATTTTTTAAGGAAGCTTGGCATATTGTTGGGAAAGATTTTATCGTGGTTGTCCAATCCTTTTTCTCTTATGGTTTTTTGCCAAAAGGAACCAATACTATGATCCTCGCTTTAATTCCTAAGAAGACTGGCACCATTGGAATAAAGGATTACCGTCCAATATCATGTTGTAACGTGATTTATAAGGTTATTTCAATTTGGCGAATCTTCTTAAGATGATTCTTCCTGGTTTTATTACACAAAATTAGTCTGCTTTCATAAAGAATCGTTATATGATGGAAAACCTTCTCATTGCCTCTGAATTAATGAAGGATTATCATAAGCCTAATGTCACATCTCGTTCTGCTATAAAGATTGATATTTCCAAGACGTTTGACTCAGTTCGTTGGGAGTTTCTACTTAATGTTTTGAAGGCTATTAATTTACCGACTCAATTTGTTCGATGTATTGAGTTGTGTGTTACTACTCCATCATTATCGGTCCAAATTAATGATGAGGTCGCGGGTTTTTTCCGAAGTGAGCGAGGACTGCACCAAGATTTTTCTCTATCTCCATATTTGTTTGTAATTTGTATGAATTTTTTATCTCCCATGTTGGACAAGGCAGCGATTGAAGGCAAATATGGTTTCATCCGGGATGTAAAAGTTTAAATCTAACTCACTTTTGCTTTGTGGACGATATCATGGTGTTCTCCGATGGGAAAATCCGCTTTATAAGAGGAATTATCGTTGTCTTTGATGAATTTGCAAGTATTTCATGTCTGAATATTAGTTTGGAGAAAACTACATTGTTTATCATGGGAATCTCCTCTGTTATTCGGGCTTCTCATTCGAGTTTTCTGTTCACCATAGGAACTTTGCCTGTGAGATATCTGGGGTTACCTTTACTCACTAAATGTATGACAAGATCAGACTTCCAGCTTTTAATAGAAAAAATTAGAGCTCGTATTAGATCTTGGAAGAACCGTTTCTTATCATTTGTGGGACGGTTGCAATTACTTGCCTTGGTGATTGCAAGCTTGACGAATTTTTGGATAGCTGCTTTTAGACTTCCTCGGGCTTGCATCAATCAGATTGAGAAGATAAGTTCAGATTTTTTTATGGTCAGGTCCAGCTCTAAATTCAAAGAAATCTAAAGTGGCCTGGGTGGATGTTTGTAAGTGGAAATATGAAGGGGTCTTGGCCTTAAATCTCTAGCTGATGCAAATAAGGTGAGTTGTTATAAGTTAATATGGAGACTGGTGTCATCAAGGGCTTCTTTGTGGGTGAATTGGATGAAAAGAATTTGATTCGGAAGGGATATTTTTGGTCGGAAAATTTGAGTACAAGTACTGGCTCTTGGATGTGGAGAAAGACTAGAGTGTCGAGATTCAGCAAATAATTTCTATAAAGTTGAGGTGAGGAATGAGGTTCCTACCCGAGACCCGAACGGGTATTGTGAGAGCTGAAATCAAACTTACATAATTTCTTTCCCTAGGGCTAGAGAGACTAGGCGGTGTTGTGTCTTCTTCAAGACAATCTGTTCCACTCCCCAAGCAACCATGCATCAGTGCAAATCATTAGAGCCTAACACTAACCTAAGTAGTTTATAAACTCAAAAGACATTCAAAAACCATAAATCTCAAATCCAAATTTTCAAAAAGCTCGACAACGTCTCCTCCATTAGAGATGTCTCAGAATCATTCACTGGTAAGCCTAATTGTCCTTGTTATTTTCATCTTTTGTTAATTTGTTTCATATACGATGATGATACGAAGCCTGTTATGTTATCAGAGAATTCTCTGCATTTACATTTGCAAACGAAAACTTCTTATTCTTGATTAGTTTCAGCTTCAGATTTATTTTGATTCCACCATGATTTCGCTTCATCCGACTCTTCTTTCGATTTTGTTAGCACATTCAGCTTAGATTAACTTACTTTCTATAGCAGAGAATCATGTTTTTGCTTCATCCGACTCTTCTTTCACCTTTCTTAGCTCCCTTGAGCAGCTATCGATATCTCTTCCTGAGCAGCCCAATTATAGTAGCAAGGTTGTTCAGGTTCTTTCCGCTTGATACTTTTGATTTTTCGTTCTTTGTATTTACTTAAATTGTTGAGCTCAGGTCTTATGATATTTAGGTTTTGTTTGCTTTTAGCTCCAGTTTTAGAGGTTTTTGTAAATCATTTATAGCCTTTGGATATATCTGTTCACATGCATTATTGTTTTATCTATTCAAATCAAGATAAGTAACATGTTATTCTAGGAGCTCAGCTTAGATTTTCAGAACACCATATGGCATAAAGAAGCTGAGACATGGCTTAATGTCTTAATGTCTTAATGTCTTAATGTCTTAATCATTGTGTTTTAGTTTCAGACTTTCATTGGAGTCAGAGATGGAGCTAAGTTTTAGTTTGAAGTATCAACTAGTTCAACTTGTTCGAGACTTCAAGTTTCAAGTGTCATCATTTTCATGTGTTTAATTGTGCCTGTGTGATTTCTTTTGGAATTGAAGTTTAAACAGTGTCTCACTTATGTTTTAGTTTTTCACTACTATGGAATTCAATGAAAATGTCAGTTTTCTCTTGCTAAGATCAATTATTTAAGAACAGGTATTGGATATTTCGGGATCGACTATTTAAGAACATGTATGGGATATTTCGATTATGAGATATTTTGGGTATAAAAAGACCCAAAAACTCGAAACCGAACCAAAAACTAAAAGATCAAGAAAATTCGGTTCTTTATAGGTATTAACATTTAGAACCAAACCAACCCGGACCTGACAAGAACCAAACCAAAACTGAACCAAAATTGTATAGGTACCTATATGGATATAAACTCTACCCAAAAGACCCAAAATCAAAAAGAACCAACCTGGACCGAATAACCGAATGCCAATGCCTAGTTTGATAATTGGAGTTCGCTTGGTCGATTGGCTGATGTGTTGGGAGAGAGAGACTACATAGATATGGTATTAAAGCTTCAGATACATTAGAGGATGTTTTTGCATCGCATCGACATAGGCGTCATAGAGCACAAATTCTCACTCAGGTTGTAGAAGAAATTCAACAGCTCAAAGATAGTGCTCATTCAGATTTGGATATACCTCTGTGGAGATGCAAGGATGGTAAGTTTAAATCGAGTTTCTCTTAAAAGGACACTTGGAATCAGGTAAGAGCGAAATATCCAGTGTTAACGTGGTGTAAGGGTATCTAGTTCCCACATGCTACTCCGAAGTTCGCTTTTATTGTGTGGTTGGCCGCCCGTAATAGTTTGACAACGGGTGATAGAATGTAATTGTGGAATACCAATGTTTCTCTTGGTTGTGTTTTTTTTGTAATGCTTCGCTACAGACAAGGGATCACATCTTTTTCTCTTGTCCTTTCACATCTCAGATATGGTATTGGCTTACTTTTGACCTTCTCCAACAAAGGTACACGAATCAGTTTCATGACATACTTTCAATCATTACGGCCTCGGGTAATAAGGGAACTCGAGTTTTTATCACTAAGTATGTTTTTCAAACTGCAACATATCTCTTATGGCAAAAAAGAAATCTTCAAAGACACAAAGAAATTCCTTCTCTCATTGATAGGTTGGTTAGCAATGTGGGAAGGACAGTTCGTAATAGACTCTCAACATTGGAAAGTCAAAGAATTATGAAAAATGGGCTGGAAGACTGGAATTTTCTCAGCTCAATTGATAATCATCTGTACTCTTTTCTCCAAAACTGGTTTTATCCCAAAAGCTTTTCCACTTTTGGCTTTTAACGAGGCAACCATCCTCAATTATATTCATGGTAATTTTGGTTTTTTATGGTTTGAAAAACAGTCACACATAATGTAAAAAAAATCTTTTTAATATAATTTTACATATTATTTAAAATATATATATAAATATATATATACATACGTTAAAAGATATCATTTTAAGAAGTATCCTTTTGCGGATAAAAAAACATATCCACATATGTTATTTTAAAATCAGTAAGAATTTAAAAGTTCTATATGAATTTATAAATCAATTAAAATGCATGAACCAATAACGGCTCCTTATCAATTTGGGAAAAAATATGACGGCAACACGTTTAACAATTATGTCTTCAGCATTTCCATTGTCGTCTAGCTTGAGCACCATTATATGCTCTCCCGTCCATTCTCCCTCCTTCATCGTTGTTTCACTGTTTAAACCATTTTACCATAAACATTTCTCCAGTGATTGTTGACTCTACCAAGTGTTCTCTTGTGCAACATGTATCTAATCGAGCCCACTCTGACTGCTTGACTCGGTAACGACTCGAAAACGCCAATTCTGCAGCTTGGGTTGGTGCATGTGTTCTCCGAGAAATCCCATGATCCTGTGAGTTTGCCTCATGGAGAACATCTCATCTCTCTTTGAATACATGACTCGGGAGGAGAAGAAGGATGGGTCTTCAATTCTGATGCTGACCCATTTAGGTTTTTATTCTAGCAGGCCTACAAAAGCTAAGTTGAAGCTCACGAACTTAACGGCCACGGTGCAGTCGTCGTCCTCACTGAAGATGAATACCATGTCTATTTGATTTATAAGTTTGGAGGCTTGCACTATGGTATATGAGACATTACATACATGGCTTGACTCTTGATTTTTGTTTAGAATTAAAAAAGATAATGACACTTGAATAACTTGAAACTGATTTTAAATTTTACATAACCAGCTCTGGATATACAATGACTAAGGTCAGATCAATACACACTTCTTTTTGGATTGCATAACCAAAGTGAAACCATCTTGTAGTATTCACTACACTTGCAACACACTTACACTCAAAAACCCTTTGAAACCAATCTCTCTCAATCACGGGTAAGCTCGAATATCCATGGTTGTAATAGTATCACTCTTGACCTTTCATTTTCTCATTCTGTAAGTACTTAAGAACTCCATAAGCAGTTGTCCCAGCCACAAAAAATCCAACCGATGGAGTGAACACTGGATACACATACTTGACAAATAACTTATCCAACTCTTCAGGAAGGAAGCCTGCAAAGCCAAAAACGAACACAAGAAGATTTTTATAACTGTGTATCCCTTCCACAATACATCTATTCAATTGGAAATCTCCTTTAAACCATATTCTAAACTATTATCAGGCACCGTCATCTCTCTATTTCATCAACTGAAAAGGAGAACCATGGTTTAATTTTAGTCAGTCCATTATCAATGAAAAATTCTATTCTGTACCCACAAAAGCAACATTGTTTTCGGCTTTGTTCCATGGAAGGCAATCAAAATTACAACAAAAGAATCAGGCCTAAGACATACAGAATCACCTAATACCTGAAAAAAGGGATTAAACAACAACTAAGATAACAACATGAGAAGGAACAAGCTCGACTATAAGTTATAGCCCAAGCACGAATGTGAGTATACAGCTACACACTTAAGTTTTTGAGAAAAGCTTATCAATTTGAGATCCAAGACTACTAAGAAGAGACGATGAAAAGTATAATCTTTGATTATTCATTAGCTCTCTAGATTAAATACCTGAAGCGGCTAGAACAATCCCTTCGATGAGGATGACACCACCAAGCCCAAGCCAAGTAAGAAGAAACGCATTTTCGTTCCGTCGTTGCTCATCTGCCTTCGCTGCTCCTTCTTCGCTTATAAACACAGGTTTCTCCACAGGAGAACGCCTAATCACCTCTCTCTTCCCTTTCCCTTTCTTATTTCCTGGTGTAGACGCCGAAGTAGATGATGTAGTAGAAGAAGAAGAAGCTGATGAACCGAATCCTATACCGGAAGAGCTCGATTTCCTCGGTTGAGCTGGATCCTCTGTTGTCTCGGTTTCGATTTGGGAATTTTGACATCTGACTGCGAATCTAGGGTTTCTGATTGTGAAGAGATGATGAAGATGATAGGGTCTCGCCGACAACAAACACGAAGAGTGGATTAGCGCCATTTTCAGTTGAGTTTGCGATAGAATAATTATCCCGTCATTAATATTATATTTTAACTCGAAACGACATCGCATTGCTCAAATTTCAAACTGCTTGCCGTTTCCCATAAAGTACATTCCGTTTTCCCTATGAAGAGAACAAATGAAAGGACTGATTCTTAGCTAGTTAGTCTCAGCTCATTTAAAAGGCTTGTGGTCGCAGGGATTATGCAACCATCATGAACACTAATGATCTCTTTGCCTGCAAGATCTCTAAGCAGCTCAGCTGGATCTTTAGCTCCATGTTTGAAGAACTTCTCTCTCAGCACTGTTCCTGTGCTCAACGAAAGCGGATCCTCTTCACATATTGATTGCCATATCGTCGATGCAAAGCATTTCGCGTAAAAGTAGGTATAGTACCCTGCACATTTATAGACACCAGAGTTTAAGATACCATCTGTGAATTCACTTTCACACATTTCTTGTAGATAGATATATTTATACCTGCTCCATTAACTAGGTGACTGAATCGGATATGCCAATGTGTTCCTTCGACATGGTTCCAGTTCGTGTGTTGCCGTTTCAGTTCAGCCACGAGATGACTCACTTCTCTTCCTGTCTCTGGTTGTTCCCCGAACAGCATTTGGTCAATCAACGCATATAACACCTACCAAAGACAAAACAGAAACTGACGTTGTTGATCTTTCTCACCCTGCTGCATTGAGCCTATTTGAACAATTAATCAGACCTGGCGTTGCAGTTCAGTTGCTGCAAACATGTTCCTTGCACCTTGTAATGAGTTCACCAACTTCTCGGGTATTATCTCACCGGTTGAGTAATGCCGGGCAAATCTCTCTAGGAGACGATAGTCCCATGCATAAGTTTACTTTTTATGTTTTATTATATATATAGATAAAGTCTTGGTTGTGAGAATCATCCAAGCTAGGAAAAACTTAGGAGGTTTCTATCGGATTAGGCCGAGGGAGAGAACATAGTTCTTTTGGGAGTTTCTACTCTATTACGTTATTGTTTTCTCTTCTATTATCTTAATAAAGGTTTTGGGTTTTGAATTCGATTCTATCTCTAACAATTGGTCCGACCTGCCGGAATGGACGTATGAGCGTTTTCATTATGTACCACTAGAAGGTTTTGCAACTCAAAACTGAAAACAGATTAGAAAAGAGTTATGTCGTTGGGAATTATACTCACTCAAATAGATTTGAAGGCATTTCCGCTAAGTCAATAGCCATTCGGGTACCAGAAAAATGTTGGTAATCCTGCAAAATCCAGAAAACAGAACAATCAGCAACGCTAGAACTGGAAAAATCTTAATTAGCTTCCCATATTGATAAAATTTGTACAACACCGTTCGTGAGAGCAGAGTGTGAAGTGCATGGCCGAATTCGTGGAACAAAACTTCAACTTCAGAGTGATTAAGTTTCACAACTGACGAATCATGATCACGCGAAAAATTGCAAACAAGAGCCAAAAGCTATAATAGGGATCAGATCAACAGGAAGCATGTAAGAGTATGAGTTTTCTTTTTTTTCCCAGGAGGCGGTTTCCATATTTTTAGCCATATGCTTAAAAGCAATGAAAGAAAACAAATTTGATAAAGCATACAGGAAGTTGGTATTCTGTCTCAGAAATCTTGCGTCCTCCTTTGATTGCCAAGCAAGCACACCCAGGGTACTTGTCTTTTCTTGAGTACAAGTCAAGGTAACGATACCCGAGATCACCCTGCAAGAGATAGTGGCATAACTAGTGAGAATGAAGGAACAAAGATGGTGTGCTACAAAAAAGTTGGCCATCTTCTTATGAACTATTATTATGTTTACACCTACAAGACGTATGCAAGGATTATCTTAGTTTTGTAAACAACATACCTCGTCCTAGTGATGGAGAGACATTTTGAGCACGTCTGGATGCCAGGATTCACCTGGGGCCAGCGGAATGGTATGAAATGTTGCACCAAATAACGATTCAACAAGCACTTTTAGGCCTTCAATACACTGGGGCAGAGGAAAATATGATGCGGCAACCTGTAAAAGAACCAAAAAATATCCAAAATAAAGATATAGAAATCAAGTGCTTTTGTAGCACAACAATAAGTGATACTGCTGCAGCACATTAGAAAGAAACTAAATAGCAGAAATAACTTACGGTAGTGTCCACATCATTGACGGAGGATTTCATCATGGAAGTATAATAAGTTTCATCCCACGACTCTAATTCTGCAGATTTGTTACCACATTTTTGTCTTTTAAAGTCTCTAACGGCAATGAATTCCTACAATGAGAACTGGTTATTAGCCCCTTAATTTTCAAACTCAAGCCACCACAGGAACATCATAAAAAGGTCAACTTACTTCGTCTGCCTTTGGTTTAACTATCTTGCTCAGTTCTTCTAAGAAGGACGTCACAACCTTAGGTTATTTTGCTAGGTTTGGATTGACCACAAAGTCAGCATAAGAATTACATCCGGTGATCTAAGAGCAGCCAAAAGAAAGTAAGTGAACTCTTTAACGAAAGAGAACATACTACAGAGCACCATAAATGAATATGTACTAACCTGGGCAAGCTCATGGCGTGCAGCAATAAGATTCTCAAGAACTCCATGATTAGTGAGGAACAGAGTTCCCTTGAATATATACCATTTTTATAACCTGAAAATTGAGATATTACAGTGGTCAGTAGCAAAATGGATGTATGTGCGTAACATATGCAATTTGATAAGCAGATTTCACTGTTTATCAAACAAACCCACTTCTTAAAGTACAGGATTATGGAACTCTTGTAGATTACCAACGAGAAACTGTCAGAACAAGGAAACAGAATAAAGTAGGTAAAATAGGCACCTCTTCATCTGATGTCCATTGCAAAATGGAAGAAAGGGTTCGTGTATCAGTAGTTATTCGCAATCCCTTCTCTTTTGAGTTATGGAGTTGATCTTGTAGACCCTTTTGAAGCCCTGGAAGTGGATCGGTAAATGGGTTTGAGAAGACGATGGAGATGTCTAGGGATGCGTGATACTGGGAAAATATCAACATGTCCTGGATCATCAGCAATATTTTCACTGAACCCGAATATAGATTATATAGAAATTAGCACTACTTTCAGAGTTTCAATAGAATCGATACTTGTGTATTCATGGGTACTCACTCTCTGCACAACTGAAAAATGTTGGTTGTTAAGTTACTCACTTTATCTAGCTTCTCTGCAAAGAACAGAAATAGAAAAAGGCATTCAACATCAAGTATAACAGCCACATCATAAAGGGTAAAAAATCAACTGCGATAGATGACAAACCACGGTCTAGATGAATGCCACCCCGTTCAACGTCCATTCGGAGGTGATGTGCGGTCCTACTTGCTTCTTTGGTGAGCAAGTTAGAATCTTGCTCTGCTTTTTTCAACGCAGCATACAAAGTATGATTTGTATTAAGATGCTGATCATAAAAACCCCAGAAAAGTCAAAAACAAAAAGTTAAGAGACTCCTAAGCATAAACATAGACTCAACTGCGTCTACTCTACTGACAAGGATGAAAGTCTATAGAGGTTATAACTTCAACTTGATAAGATCTTATGCCACAAGTGTCGACAGCTAAAAAGGAAATAAATTGAATTTTCGAATCTTTTCGGAAAGATATGTATTCATGTCTAAACAAGAAAAATGTTCAGAGTATTTCTTTTGACAAAAGGTGATTTTAATTAACATGTCTTTATTATAAGCATTCCAAGATTCAAAATGAGCAAATCATTGATCACCTCACATGTAGATATTCATTCATTTCCATTGCTGCTTTAGTCGCTTCCTCAACAAATTCCCTATCATATATATGTAGCAAAGTAAACAAGTAAAAAAATAAAACTCAATAGAACATTATAAACCAAAGTATTGAAGCTAAGAACTACCTATCAGGATGGGTTTGTCGACAGAGTTCAGCAGAGTCAACAACACAACAAACCTACAAAATTTCGGATTCAGAAAACAGCAATCACTAAAAGCACCATGAAGAGCTAGTAACAAGAACATTAGTTCAGAACCTACAGTGTCTGAAATCTCATCCATGGCTTTAACAATCTCTGGAGACGAAGGCATTCCTGATACGTAGTTCACCAACTCACCAGACCTAGGAAAATGGTTCCAGAACAATTTCTTCAATAATCAAATAACATCACAACACAGCACAGTAGCCATAGAAACCCCAATAGAGCACTCTAATGAAGCATACACATCATGATTCATGAAAATGACTAAGCTACAACACCATCCCATCAATTTCAATGGCTATTCTGAGAAAGCACACATAAAAATCATACCTTTCAATTGCATCAGCAACGAAGCGTTGAAACCCTTTAACCGTTTTAAGATGATCGAAGCCGTAGAGACCAGTTGCGTCTCCAGACTCTCCGCTCCGGAAGTTTCGGATTAACCATCGGGTCGAATTGATATGTGGCTGAATTCGCCGCGTTAGCTTCCACATTGCTCTACTTGCTTCTTGCGGCTTGCTTGCGACGGAGGATGATCTCAGTTTAACTTAAACGTTCAGGGTTTTGGTAGGGGATAAAGAGATGTGTTACCGTTTTAAAATAGTAAATACGTCATGGCGTTTGGAACGCAAACTAAAAAACCACAGAATTCAACACCAACATTTGGGTCTTAACCCAAACTAAAGACAATTTTTTGGTTTTGTTATTCCGTGAAAATCTCAAACGGATAATTCATACAAGGTGTTCGACAAAATTCCCCAGTTCGTGTGTTGGTTTTTATCAAGCCTTTATTTCACTTGATATATAAGCCAGTCACTTCGATACCCTGCTGCTTAGAAAATTTTTTTCTCTCCTTGGAGACCAAGAAAGCTCGAGAATCTTGAGAAGAATCGTTACTATGAAGCCTAGTTTCCTGGAAGAGAGTGAGGTCTTAGAACTCCTTGGAAAGGCTAGAGATTTATACACTAAAGGAAACTACATCAAGGCCTTGGAGGCAGTTGAAGATTTGATTTTAGTCCACAAGGAAGATAAGGAGGACTCATGGTTTCTTCATACCAACAAGGTAAAATATTCTTGAAACTAGAGAACATAACAGAGAACCCGGACGTAGGTTTCGCATACTTGTTGGCTTTTGTACAATGCTTTTCGCAAGATTCGATGTTATCACGACCTTGTGCATTGATACTCTACAAAATGGCTAAACAGATTGGGTCAGTCTTGTATTACAAGAAATGCATGGAGAAAGCAAAACAGGCTTTATCAGTTACTTACCCAGAAGACACGACTACTGTTACTCAATCTAGTTTGCGAGAGCTAAAAAGGGATATGAAGAAAGAACTCAAGATTTTAATCAAAGATGCAGAGCTCAAGATTGCTGTTTCCAAGACATCCCTTTTAAGAAACTCCCACTCAAAGGTTTTGGAGTCAAAGAAAAGTCTAGATGTGGTTAGGAATGAGGATACAGGATTGAGGTCTTTTTGGCTGGGATTGGATGTTAAGATCAAAAGGGACTTTATGAAAGTAAGAATTATAAAGCTTTTACGTTTTGTCGAGGGAATACATTACAGAGAAGGACGAGATGCTTTGGAGAAAGTTCTCACTTCTGAAGATGGAAAATGGACATTTTGGATGTGTAGAACTAAATGTTCGAAGAAGCTCTCTAGTGCTGAAGAATGTAAGAATCATCTTGAACAACAACATGCTGCAGATTTTAAACATTCTTCGAAAAAGGACAGTGTCCAGAGGATTGGAAAAGACTGGACTCGTAAGATATCAGTTGGAGCTTGGGAACCAGTGGATGCAGTAGCTGCCGTTCAAATGATCAAGAATCGGGTCGCAGATGTGAAAGCGTTTGCACCTAAGAATGGATGGTCCAAAGAATGGCCTTTAGCTGCTGATGAAGATCGCAGTAAGTTACTCAAGGAAATCAAATTGCTTTTTGTGTCATATTGTGACCATAAAGTTCTCTCTTGTAGCATTCGTGAGTGGGTGATGCGTCTTCTGGTTCAACATCTTGGAAAACTTGAAGTTTCGGCACAGAGTTTTATGGATTCTCACCTAATGGAAACGCCTCAGAGCATCTGTTTTCTGGAATTCATGAACTCAATCAAATCCTAGACTTTCTAAAAACCATCAAGAGTGAAAGGAATGATGGTACAGATCTGGTTTGTAGAGGAGTGGACAGTTTCTTGGATCGTACTCGAGACAAAAAAAAAGATTGACTTTGACCCTCAGTTTTCATTCTGCTTCTGGATAGAAGACTGCTGAAAAGCAATAATGTTCCATTCGATGATGAAAGGACAATCAATGTTTTTGATCCCAATGTTCACTACGCCAAGGCACATGCTCAAGGAGATGATATCATATCCTGGTTAACTGACTACAATGCAGTAGATAATATGTTTCCCAAGCCTATCAGGGAACACAATCTTGGTATCTGGGTGGCTGTTCTGAAAGTTGTTCATTTCACATGTAGGACTTTGGAAACCAAATATGCAAAGAAATTGCAGGTCTTAGATTATGATCCAGCTCTTACTGTCGTCGAGAATTTGTGTATGGGCGAAGATGAAAGGAGAAAGAATCTTCAGGAAGATCAGTGGAGCATATATGCATATCTTCTGTGTGATAGATGTGAAGAGAGAGTCCCTGGAAATTTCCTCAGTACAAAATTATTCTTGTGTTCAGTACGAGATGTTCTTGTAGGAGCATCACATCCGACATTTGATTTCCCCGATTTAAAAGAATGCATGAATCTTATACGTGAGCGTAAAAGTCTCAGCGATGATATAGTGTTGAAGTCTATACACCACCTGAAATCAGTGGTCACCCGAAAGGTTTGTTCATGATTTTAGTATTCATTAACAGCAGAATAACATAAAACTATCAACATGACTTGCAGGTTCTGCAAAGCGATTCAAAGATTTTACTGATTGATAATTCAAGGATTAGTTTGCTTAATAACCTCACCAGGCTTTCTGTTTTTGACAACCGCACTTATATCCTTCAACTGCTGAAACCTTTCTTGCTGGTTGGTCTGAAACTTCGGTTATATACAGAGAGCTTTCGTTTTACATCTGATTTGGCCTTTGAATTGTTTCTTATATGTTATTATGTATCTTCTCATCTAGGATGAAATTGTGAACTTGGAATCCAAAGCCAAGTCAGATGCAGCAGAAGCTTATCTTTTACTCAGGAGGAGAAGAAGTCACGGTCAAAGAAGAAGAAAAATAAAAGCAATAAGGTCTTTGAAGTTCTACATTCTCTATCTTGCTTCTATGACTTTTCAGTTAAATAGTTATAAGAATGAATGGTCTTCATGGGATAACAGAGAACTTCAACGAGCATATATTGTCCCCTTGATAAGACTGTTAAACAGTAAGTATCTCCAAAGTCTTTTCCGCATGTTGATAAATGTTTTTGGGTTTTTCAAAACATGTTCTTACATGTCCAGTGAACCTTCTGTCAATCTTGAACCGGGAGGTACATCTCCATTACTAAAAACGATGAAAGAAGATTCTATGGAACCAGAATATACTAAAGAGCAAGTGAAAGAGGTCGACTGGAAATTTCATCCAACACTGACAATCAAGAGGAAGCTACTAAAGTTGACCATGGTTGTTAAAAAGCTTCTCAATCGACGAATAATATGAATTTGTTTTGAAATGTATAATTCTTATTTCCTTCATTCGCCATCTTTAAGATATGCATAACATGCCTGGAGGAGATTCACTGTCAGGACATTTGGAATCAGGACTTGGAGAAGCTGCAGCCAGATATAATTCTGCTCTTGACATGACGCTGAAGGTGAAGCAGTTATCAACAAAAACATGGTTCAATATCTACATTCTCTTCTTCTGGTTCAATTCATTCTCTTTACTTTCTTATTCTCTTTTATATATTCACAGAAACATGTGGTATTGCCGGCCCTCTTAAACATTAAGATTCTCAAAGAAGATTTGATGCACAATATGCAACCATTTCAAGACCACTTGGAAGAACAAGTTCCTTTGCACTACAAAATTTGTTTACTGCTTTTGTGTCAGTGGTCATAAAAAATGAGAGAGTCTACAGTTGCCTCTTGTGTGACTTACTTCCCTAGAAGAAGTTTTTTCCATGGTTTGTGTGGCCAAGGTAACCTTCTAGGCATGGTGTTATTATTATTATTTTGTCAATATTCTTAATTGTTGTTTTAAAGATTCTATCTTTTACTCTTTTCAGTTGAGTGATGCTGCTGAGGTAGTTGTAGCCATCCTTGAGTTTTGGCATTGCTGGAAATATCGAGAAAGAGAAAGTTTGGTAACTCGCGTTTTCACCTTGGAGGAAAATGAAAGAATGAGTTGCGTAAAATGCAGAAGGAAACCAAATTATCCAGAGCAACGTTCTCATGGCATTGTTATGGCTGCAGATTCAATCAGAGACCTGAAGGTATGTTTCATTTATTTCCCTCTTTATCTTTTGTTAGAGATAGAATCCAAAACCATAAGTAAAACCCAAAACTCTATTAAAACTGAAATAACGATTAACAAGAATAGAGTAAAAACTCCCAAAAGAACTACATTCTCTCCCTCAGCCTAACCCGATAGAAACTTCTTAATCTTTTCTACAGAAACTGGTACTTCCCCTTATAAAGTTGTTTTGTGGATATATATATGCAGTGTGCTTTTGGAAGTATAAAGTTTGTGGATATCCTGAAGGTGATCCGCATGGAATATAAAATGTTATGTGAGATTAGAACAGGAGGATGTGGAAGGACAAATTTTGTTCATCAGATTATAAGTAGATGCCTGCTTATTTTCACAATCGGTAAGTTTTGACAACAATGATTGTGATTTTATATACCTCATTTCATTTATTATGCTTATGATAAAAAAAATGTTGGTGTTTTGTGGGTTTGCAATATTAGTGTTAAAATGGGAGAATAGTGAAATTGAAAAAGAAATATCTGAAACAACAAAGGCTTTGGAGTGGGAGATAGATATCAGCAGGCTGTACGAAGGCTTAGAACCAAATACTAACTACCGATTTGTGTCAATGGTAAACAATCTGAAATGCTTGTCGGATTGTTCTTCTGTATTTCTCTGTTAGAGTGTCAGAAATATTTGGGATGTGATGCAGGTTGGTTGCAATGAAGTAGAAGAAGAACACATTTGCATAGCTTATGAAAAGAACTGATGGGTCAATCTCAATCGTGAGTCTTTAGCTGGAGAGATAAGATAAAAGAGTTTATTTTGCCTTCCTTGGGTGTTGAATTGTGAATTTAGATAGTCCAGACATTGTTGATGTATGTGTTGCATGTGATGCTATAGGATGTTGGTAACTGGAAGAGTGTGGTCAGGTTCTGTCAAGAAAGAGTGTGGTCAGGTTCTGTGAAGAAAGAAAGGTTTGACCAGAGATTCTGTTTTATGAAGTTGCCCGATCAATGGCCTAACAAGAGTATTCCAATTCAAAAGAAGTTGTGTTATCACTTCCATAATATGATTTTGTTTTGGAAACTACGTTTTGTTAATCTACACATTGGGTATGTTCGTTTGACAGCAGTAGGCGGCTGCAGCTGCGTTTTATGATTTGCGACCAAACGCTGTGATTTTTATTTGTTTAACAGTTGCACGTCTGGTCGCAGCAGCAGCCGCATCCGCAACAGTACCCGCATCCGCAACAGTACCAGACTTACCGCCAAAAATTTTCAGCGGATGAAAATTTCTGATATATCATTTAGTCCCACAAAGCTAGCAAGCAAACAAACATCGTTTGACCACATACCACTTAAGACTGCCAAACGAACAGGATTAATGTCCTTATTATCATGTACACAACAATCAAACGAGAGCCTTCAGCATAAATGGTTTAGATACTAAAAGACACTTTTTAATCTTTACTTTAGTTTTACGAGTTATCCGAGATTGAATGATCCAAGTATGTCTCGGCAAAGACGGTACCTCGCTATTCACAATAGTGGAAGTCTAGGTGTGCAACATAAGAGAGAAAATCGAGAGTTTAATATATTAAATTTATTTTCATATTTATTACGTTTTTCAATATCTTGTTTAAATTTTTTTAAATAATATCTTCTTTTTTTCTTCTCCTTTGCTTTCGAAAATTTATAATATAGTAACTTTTATTAATATATATTTTTATTAAGTAAAATAAAAATTAAAACCACGTCACTAGTTTTAACAAAAATATATATTTTTACTACTGGAGTTAATAACTATTCCGTTAATTTTAATGAACTCATCTGGAAATACTTGGAAAGTTTTTTCTAGAAGAATCCGTACTTTAAAGATTAATTGTGAGAAAAGAAATTTTGTAGGTTTAAAGAGAGAATATATGCCATTTTATAAATCTTTCCTTAGACTTTTCCTTATTATGAACAGTACTCACATGGTTATCTCACAAATTCACCCTATAAAATAATTGGGATCAAGTTTGTAGTATATATCCATTCAGCACTTGGTTTAGGTATAATATTGATTTAATAAGATTGTAATTGTCAGAGTATATAATAGGATGCTAAAATTCGGATATAAAAATTGCGAATAAATTATAGAATTACGGAAACGAAAAACAAGTTGAAAACGATTTGAGAAAATCGATAAAAGTGGAGGTGAGATTTGATTTATTTCCTTAATTCTTATAATCGCCTGTAGTGTGACGGTTTTCAACGATTAAGAATTTCAGGATACAACCACTAGGGAAACAGTATTTGCGACACTCAAAATACGAAGTATATGAACGCAAAAACTATGTTATGCTCTCGAGACTTACAAAGAGAAAGTGGAGACGATTTGCTGGAGTTAATCTGTGATTTTTTCGTGAGAGATTCGATGAAAGAAAACGATGATCTTGAAGAAAAGAGGGGAAGTTTTCGCACAAACTTGTGGGGCAAGATTTTAGGCGAAAAATCCGGTCAGTTTTTTGACTCGGTTAGAGTCAAAAATTAATTCGAATTTAATTTATTTTGTATCGAAAATGTTGACAATTGGGTCCAAAATTTGGCCCAACAAAAAATATCTTTGACGTGGGCCAAAGACCCATATTCACCAAGACCCGAACCTGAGTCCGAGCTCGAGCTCGACCTCGGCACGACATGACACGGCGCGCGCGTGTGTGTGGTATTTTGCATAACCTCCATTGTGTCTTCATAGCATATTAAACCATGTTGGAGACACTCTTCTATATATACTAGAGAAATTTTTTCTCAAATTTCAATGTGGGACAAAATTTTTACATTAGAGGCTTGACACCATTCACATTGAGCCTCATTTCTTATTCACATTTTAGACCCATTTGTTAGTAAATGGGTTCAACCATGTGATGTCCATTTGAAGACAATATGGGTTCCAATAATCCCCCACATAAATAGAAATTACTCTAAACATATGAAGACTCGACTAACTCTACTGACTGGAAAGGCTAGACAGACTCGATAGGCTCGATAAAATGACTTTTCGAGAGTATAAACAAAAATTTATTGTGTCTAAGATGGTAGTGTATTTCAGCCTTGAACCACTCATTGTTAATATCTGTCGGATTTACTAGCCAGAAGGTGAACATGATGTCTTGAACCACCCGGATATTTATGTAAACCGAGACAATAATTGTAACGCAACTCATTTTCTTGTAGAACTTTGTTCTCTATTATGTTCATTTTGGCCGTGAACTTGTCTGGTTATTAGTGAGTGAACTTAGAGAATATAGCATGAACTTCATTCTCCTAGAAAGGCCTCATTTCACATTCACTAGATGTTTTCCATAAGTCTTTGTTTTAAGAAGTATCCTGTAATACTCCACATACAAGACTATGAACTCGAATCATTAAAAGGTAATGTTTATCCTTGTTTATATACAGGAATCACTGTTTATCATCTGGGAATTGAATAATGATATTAAAGTCTATCAGTGATTTTAGATTTTTGTTTGATTTAGTTTTCTCTTTGAAACTACATCTTGGGATCTCCAGTCACGTAGGTGGAGTTTCCGTCAAACATCCTCTTTAGTTTGTAGGCAATAAACCCATTCCCTTTGATGATTTTAAAACTTGATCACGAGCCAAACCTTTAATAAATGGATCCGCTAGGTTGTCAACTGATTTGATGTAATCGATCGTTATTACACCACTTGAAATCAAGTGTCTAATTGTTTTGTGTCGTCTTTTGATGTGACAAAATTAACCATTATAGAGATTACTCAGTGTCCGGACTATAGCCGATTGACTATCAAAGTGTACACGTAATGTCGGGATTGGTTTCTCCCATATTGGAATATCTTCCAAGAAGTTTTGAAGCCATTCTGCTTCTTCTGCGGCTTTGTCAAGAGCTATGAACTCTGAATCCATGGTTGATCTAGCCAACAAAGTTTGTTTGGAAGATTTTCAAGATACCGCTACACCTCCTAAAGTAAAGACGTATCCACTAGTGGATTTCGAGTTCTTGGAATCTGAAATCCAGTTTGCGTCACTATATCCTTCAAGAACTACCGGTTCTTTACAATAGTGCAACCCATAACTTTTTGTATATTGTAAGTAATTTAATACTCTTGTTATGGTTTTCCAGTGTTTATGACCTGGATTACTCGTGTACCGACTTAATACGTTTACCGCATGTAATAAATCAAATCTTGTGCAATTAGTTAAGTACAATAGATTTCCGATTACACGAGCATATTCCACTTGGGAACCAAGTCCAACTCCAAGTCCAAGCCCAATCTCAAACTCAAGCTCGGCACGGCACACGCATGTGTAGTATTTTACATAATCCCCATTGTGTCTCCATAGCATGTTAAACCATGTTGGAGACACTCTTCTATATATATTTAAATTTTTTTTTCTCAAATTCCAATATGGGACAAAAGTTAACACTATTCATATTAGACTTTATTTTTTATTCACATTTTAAACCCATTTGTTAGTAAATAGTTCAACCATGTTATGTTTATTTGAAGACAATATAGGTTCCAACATATATACGAGTTCACCGACTTTCCAAAATCCCATCAATTTTGACGTGAAGAAGAAAAAAAGGAAACATGCACAAGCGGCTAGTAGTAATAATTCATCAAGAATAATTTTTCATAATTAAAAGTTTTTTTTTCAAATTCTTTACCTAGCTAGTAACGTAGATTCGTAATAAGCGCCAAAGTATTACTAGTCGTCTTTGCAAGTTCTTCAACAACCTTCGTTACCTTCTTCTTCGTGTCTCTATTCACTTTCATCTCTTCAAATCCGTCCGTACAAGTTCCTTCGTCGGTCAACGCCGAGCTCACCCAAGTCCTAACGTTGGCTATATGCTCAGCCACCGAGCCACCATCTCGTAGGCTCTTCATCTCCGTGATCGCTTGCTTTAGCTCAACAATTGTGTCCTTCATCTCCTCGAAACAGTCCTTGAGGATAAGCGTCTCCATTTTATTCTTTCGTCCGGCGATGGATCTCTGAGACTTTTTGAGAAGCTTAGAGACGACAGAAGTCGCTTCCTTTGCGGCTTTCACGTTGATGCTAAGCGCGGTGGTGCATAGCTTGATCGGATTGGATTTAATGGTTGATGAATATGTGGATAAAGACTTGTAGCATTTGTCAGGGTATGTTGTTGAGTTGCAAGCCGTTTTCACGAACGTTTTGTGATTTTGGGAGTAGGATGGTGGAGTGGCTGTTGTTTTATGGACGTTTGTAGATACAAAGAAAACGAAGACGACGAGCGTTAGAGAGTAGAGGAACTGCGACGTCATGTTGATGGTGGCAGCTTTGATTATTTTTTTATATATTTTTTCTTTTAGGGTTTAATTATCTTTCGGGTGTGAACAAATTTTGTAGGGAGGAATTGTGAAACTAGGCTGTATATGTATTATATATACACAACACACATGCACATTTAGTTTTTCAAACTGAATTAGGATATATATCTATTTATTACTAACGTAAGAATATCGTTAATTATTATATCGATATATATATATATATACACACATATGCATGTATCATGTATATATATGGTTTCTTTATATGACAAACAAAAATCGTATACTTAGTTTTGAAAAATGGTCAAGCAATCGTATTATATATCATGGCCAACTCTCAACTGTTGGAATTAGATATTCCCAATATATACCTGTCCAATGGTTTTTTTTAGAACAGTAAAGATGATTCTTTTGTGATTATGTTTTTTTTTCTTTTGCTATGGTTAATTTATGAGTACTCATCAACCGAGTCATTAATCTCTGCCCCGATTGTTATTATTCATTCATTTGTTATTTGTATCTGCGTTTTAAATCCAGCCGGTATTATATTCGCATTCATTGATGATACCATTCTGAGTCTGTTAGGGACTAATAAAATAATGCATAGTGTGAAAAATAGAAGAAAATTTATTAAAAAGTGGAGTCTGTTCTCGACAGTTTTCTTCGATGGTGTCGATCTTCGTCTTCAATCCTTCAATCTCGACCGTCTTTTCTTCGAGTTGTGCTCGAAGCTCAAAGTTCGAAATCGCCGTAAAACTTTGAAGAAGTTGAAGATGCAGAAAATGATACTCATGTGGAAGTCCAAGGATGCAATCTTTAGACTTCTAAGTTGTCTGCAAAATAAATTAAAAAAACAATTATATAAATTAGAAATCGAATTAGATAATAAGTTAAAAAAACTATAAACGTTACTTACTTCATAAACCATTTTGTTGATCTTCTCGAATAGAATGCGCACGGAGGAGTTCCTTCAACAACCAGTTAGGATTAGAGAAACTCCTCACCAAACCTCGTCACAGTCTCGATGATCTTCCGAGCAAGTGGATATTTCTCGTCGTTCAGTTGGTGTGTGCATCTTGCAGCAACATAAGATGTGTGAGACACACACCATCTTTCCGAAACTATAAAAAATAAAAAATTTATAAAAATGTTAATGAATTGAAATAAAAACTAAGAAAAAGTAAACTTACAAGTTGTTGCTCCCGGGAAGCCTTGCTCGTTGCTCCCAAGTTATGCGTAGCAACTCCTTTACCCTTCCGGTAGCTTTTCCGGTTGGTAGATTGAGTTACCAAGGCTGCCTGGATTTGTTCCATCCTCCAATACTCAATGAACACGTTCTATAGGTCCAGATTCGCAAGCAATTCCCTTGACACCTCATTCCGTTTCCACTCGTTCAGCTTCCTCGAGTACATCTTTGATGTCTTAGCATCGAACTCACGTCTAACCGTAGACGTGAGGTCTCTCTTCCAAATGAAATCTTGCTGCAAAAAGAAAATGTAAATGCAAATAAATTATTTAAATTAAATTAAAATGAATAAATTAATAAAAACTTATGTAAAATCGCAATCAAGATGTAAATTCTTGTTCCATAAACATTCTTAATTACAGAAATATTTTTATTCCAAATTAGTAAAGATATTTAAACATTTACGTAAAATCGCAACCAAAGCGCAAATTCTTGTTCTTTTAAGATGTGAGATTTGGGTTCTGTCTTATCTGGATAATAGCCGCGTACTAGTGCCATGTAAATCTAGAGAAAAAAATCAGTGGCAAGTCTAATCTAGACTTCATATTGTCTTTCATCTTCCCTTGGATGTTTAAAATAGTGTTTATGATGTTGTCAAAGAAGTTCTTGTCAATGTGCATAACATGTAGATTGTGCCTCAATAAATGGTCTTTCTAATAAGTTAAATCCCAGTAAGTACTATTTTGTGCCAATTATGAACTACACCAACACCATCAACATGATCATGCCCATTACCCCCATAGTAAGGAGTTCTTAGCATCACAATCTCTTAACTGCTCTAATATACAACTTACATCAATTTCAAGAGGTGTACGGTCAAACACTTGCTTGTTCTTCATAAACAATATTCTATACCGTCAATAAAGATGATCACTTGGTAAAAATCTTCTATAGCAATCAAACCAACATGTCTTTCTTCCATGTTGTAATTGGAATGCATCAATGTTGTCTTGGCAATACGGGCACGATAATTTTCCATGAGTTGTCCATCCAGATAACATACCATATGCTGGGAAATAGCTTATAGTCCACATAAAAACGCACACATCTTAAAATTCTGCTGCAATGAAACATCAAATGTTTCAACACCAGGCTTACATAGCATTTGTAACTCATACATCAATGGCTGGAGAAATACATCGAGTGACCTCTTTGGATGTTTTGGACCGGGAACTAAAATGGAGAGGAACAAAAACTCTCTACGCATGCACAAATATGGAGCCAAATTATAAGGTGTTACAATTTCATACATCAATGGCTGGAGAAATACATCGAGTGACCTCTTGGGATGTTCTAGGCCGGAAACTAGAACGGAGAGGAATAAAAACTCTCTACGCATGCAAAAAGATGGAAGCAAATTGTAAGGTGGTACAATTTCTGGCCACAACGAATATTATCTTTCATGCTTTCAAAATGGGTTGAAGCCATATGTGCATAACCCAAGGTATACATTTTGTCGCTTATATACAAAATCTGGATACAATAATTGGAAATGCTTTCACGCTTCTGTGTTTGAAGGATGTGTAATATCTCCATCTTGATGATGCTCTGTATGTCATCTCATTTCCTCTGTTGTGCGTTGAGATTTATATAGCCTCTTCGTTAATGGTAAATATCACATCCGTTTAAATGGAACTGAAACTCTGCCACTTGTTTCCTAAAACCATGGTTTACGACAAAATCAACATCTTTTGCGGTTTTTATCTCTCTCCAATATATCATACAGTTGTCGATGCATACATCTATCATCTGATACAGCAAACCAAATCAGCTACAAGTTTTTGTACCTCGTAGTATGATGCTAATTAAAGATTATCTCATGCAAAATATCTTTCACAAAATATGTTATCGCATCATTCTACTTGCATATGATTACGGTGAATGACTTCTCTACAATCGGTATATAGTGGCTGTTTCGCTGCATCTAATATATCAAAAAACTTTTGCGCTTCTAATCTCCATCATAACCGGTCGACTGAATATTCTCTCTAAACGCATCATTCATCATCTCAACTGTACCTACACCTACATCTACTTTTGTTTTATCTCCTAAACTATCCGCAACATATGGTTCACTAGTACTACCATAATCATAATTTTTTCTCCATGTAAATACCAAATCTTATAACCCGACATAAACTCATTGTTGTACAAGTGATACCCAACTAAGTCAACCTTAACATTATGAAAATTCCATCAAATACAACATTGAAATTTCATATTACCATTAGCTCCCCGTTGATTTTTGGCAAATCCCATGAACTCGCATATTCCTCGTGCATATTCATTTTTCAGTAGGTATAACTCCGGATCCATCAAGGTTCGTTCATCCATGAAAGAAATATTTACCCAAAGATATATCTTTTCAATTTTTGCAGTTTTTATAATGTGATTGTATGAATAAGTGTTGTGAATAAATGTAAAAGTGTGAAAACATATATATAGAAGTCGCTTCTGTCAGATATCTGTCGAAAATCCATTGATATGTACAAATTTCAAATGGCTATAAAAACAACCATATTAATTTATTAACCGACGTATTTCCGATGGTTTTTTTACATATACTCTTCATAAATTTGTTAAAAATTATAAACGTTAAATTCTGACAATTTATGTGTTTCCGACGGATTTTTGTATCTCCGTCGCATAACGGTCGAAATTTTTGATGGAATGAAAATCATTCAAAAATACTGTCCGGTTTGTGGTTTATTTTTTTGTAGTGCATGTATGCTGAGAAGCTGTTCTTAATTATGTTTAAATCCGATTGATCAATGTCTTTATATTCAAGAACTCACAAATTTTTTTAGATGTGATCTTAATTACAAGGGAAAAAAAGTTACAAAAAGAAAATCCAAATACAAACTCCTGTCTAAGTGGGGCGGTCCATCGAACATGAATAGAGTGTAACCTAATGTTCTATGTTAATTATATAAGTGGATTATTATTTAAAGTAGAACTATATATCTAGCTAACTTACGATTTTTATCGGGACTCACCTATTATAATTTGTAACATATTATGGATATGGCATATTTAACATTACATTAATGTTATTATATATGTATATATATATAATGGATATGATTAAGCTTTGCGTGGAATTTTATTATTATATATATATATATATATATATATTAACATCTTAATTTTCCATGAGTTGTCAATCTAGATAACATAGTACATGCTTGAAAATTATTTATAATTTACATAAAAACCGTACACATCTTAAAATTCTGCTGCAATGAAACATCAAATGTTTCAACACCATGTTTGCATAGTATTTGTAACACATACATCAATGATTAGAAAAATACATCGAGTGACCTACTTAGATGCTCTGGGCCAGAAATTAGAACGAAGAGGAACAAAAACTTTCTACGCATGCACAAAGATGGAGGCAAATTGTAAATTGTTACAATTATCGGCCACAACGAATATTATATTCCATTTTTTTAAAATGGGTGGAAGCCATATGTGCATAATCTGAGGTATACATTTTGTCACTCATATGCAAAATCTGGATACAGTGATTGGAAATGTTTCCACGTTTCTGAGTCTGAATGATGCGTAATCTCTCCATCTTGACGATGCTTTGTATGTCATCTCATTTCATCTGTTGTGTGCTGAGATTTATATAGCCTCTTCAACCTCTCTGTTAATGGTAAATACCACATTCATTTAAATGGAACTGAAACTCTACTATTCATTTCCTAAAACCACGGTTTACAACACAATCGACATTTTTTGAGGTTTTTTCTCTCCAATATATCATACAGTTGTCGATGCACACATCTATCACATGATACGACAAACTAAGACCATATACAACTTTCTATACCTCGTAGTATGATGCTTGTGAAATATTATCTCATGCAAAATATCTTTCACAAAATATGCTATCGTATCAACACATTCTTCTACCAAATTGTAGTCTATCTTAATAGTCATCATTCTACTAGCAGATGATAACGGTGAATGACTTCTCTACAACCTATATATAGTGGTTGTTTCGTTACATCTAACATATCAAAAAATTTTGCGCTTCTGTATCTCCATCATAACCGGTCGACTGGATATTCTCTCTAAACGCATCATTCATCTTCTCAACCGTACCTACACCTACATCTACCTCTGTTCTATCTCATGAACTATCCGCAACATATGTTCACTAGTATTATCATAATCATAATTTTTTCCATGTAAATACTAAATCTTATAACCCGGCATAAACTCATTGTTGTACAAGTGATGTCAAACTAAATCAACTTTAACATTATGAAAATTCCAACAATACAACATTGACATTTCATCTTAGCACTTTTTTAGCCTCCCGTTGATTTCCGGCAAATCTCATGAACTCGCATATTCCTCGTGCATACTCATCTTTCATTAAGTTTGATTCCGGATCCATTATAGGTTCATTCATTCATAAAAAAAAATATTTACCAAAAGACATATCTTTTCAACTTTTGCAGTTTTTATAATGTGATTGTATGAATAAGTGGTGTGAATAAATGTAAAAATGTGAAAACATATATATAGAAGTCGCTTCCGTCGGATATCCGGAAAAAATCAGTCAGTATGTATGAATTTGAAACGGCTATAACAATAGCCATATTAACGTTCGTATTTACCGACGTATTTCTGACGGTTTTTTGATGCATATCCTTCATAAATCCGTCAGAAATTATGAACATTAAATTCTGATAAATTTCTATGTTTTCTTCGTATAACCGTCAAAAATTTCTGACGGAATGAGAATCAGTCGAAAATACTGTTAGTTTTGTGGTTGATTTCTTGTAGTGTATGTACGGTGAGAAACTTAACATAATTCCGATTGATCAATGTCTTTGTATTCAAGAACTCACAAAATTTTTAGATGTGATCTTAATTACAAGGGAGAAAAAGTTACAAAAAAAATATCCAAATACAAACTCCTGTCTAGAATGTAACCTAATGTTCTATGTTAATTATATAAGTGGCTTATTATTTAATTATAGTACTAAAGTAGAACTATATATCTAGCTAACTTACGATTTTTATCGGGACTCATCTATTATAATTTATAACGTATTATGGATACTGCATATTTACCATTAGATTACATGATTAAGCTTTGCGTGACATTTTTTAATATATATATTGTACTGTCGTAGGGACTCCATTTTCGATACTACATTCGCCTTATTTCTATATAAAATATATCTTTGAAGAATATTGAAAAACTGTACATCAATATAAATGGAAATTATGGAATATATGAGAATGAGGAAGAGAACATGACCGCGAGCCGCGTACAAGACTCGCCCATCTTCTTTAGTTATAACTTTATATGGTCCATGTCCCAAGATTAACTGTATTGCTTCGCGGAGGTACCGCACCGGTCGCCCAATTAAATTTAATTTTGTATGAGAAATTATATTGCTAAGTAAAAAAATGTAAGTTATGTAACTATTGGGGAATCAGTGTAAACCCATCTTAAATTAAGATAACGTTTTTGTTAAATAAATTAAGATAAAGTTGTGTTAAGGAACTATCTATTCTAAGGGATAAGATTAAGGGTCCCTAAGAATAATGTGTTTAGATTGATTAAATAAAAAGTTTAATAAGTAAAACAACGTTACATAGCTCTATTCATTTGGTGGAAGAAACTAAACAGTTCAAAACTTCCAAAATTTCAAATTTTCTCTTATGTAGGAGAATCACACATGACACTACCTAATTTCTCTGTTTTCTCTATGCTGCTTTTGTAGGCGGAGACATATTATTGACAAGAGAACCCGTAACAATGATCACCAATATCTGTACTACCGCTCCTGCATTTGACAAAAAAAAGAAAGAATTGCGAATGTGTAACTAAAGCCGTATCAGGATGCAACTCGATGAAGAACTGAGTAGAATCTTAAGGAAGTTTTACCTAATTGGGCACAAATGAATCCTACGAGCTCAAGCTTCGCTGTAGTTCCTGAGCTATTCCGTTCCTACAACATTTATTGAGAGTCAGGTTATAGCATCAATGCACAAGCTCAATTTCATATCCTGTGATACCATTACTACCACAATCACCAATGTCCACGACTAGGATAGTAAAATCCTTTTCTGCTATGGACCATTATCGGATCTTCTAAATGTATTTCTAACCAATATAAGCTTATCAGCTAAAGGAATACTACTGCCCATAAAAAATGGCAGAGTACGTAAGTATATAAGAGTAAAGTTTATTTGACTTAGGCAATTTACCTCCATTGTTAATCTGCTCCTAACAGCACAGAACACCGAAAGAACCATAACAACGGTAGATGCAGCCGTGTAGAGCCTCAACAGGTTTACTCTGCTACGTCTGCAACCTTTTTCAACAAAGACAACAAACATAATATATAGTAAAGAAAAACAAAAGGATTGGTTTAATAACGCGTATCCGGCAAGAACAGTAAAGAAGAGAGGATTAACCTAATTCTCCAATCAATGAAGACACTACGCCAATAGCAGCAGATGTAATTGCAAGAGTGTTTCTCTCATCCTTTTTAGTTGTTGTCAGAAATGCACACGCTAGTCCTATTATGTAAATCAAAGCCTGCAAGCAAAAACCTGAAAGATTTGAGCTAAAAAGAGATGCACCTCCCATATAAATAAATATCAAATTTTTTGAACTAATGCTAAACAACTTCAAGAACAATACAATCAAAATTGAAGGTGGGACTAAAAGATTCGATTAATTTTGATACAAAGCTACTAAACTGAGAATTTATCAGAGATTTTGAGCTACATTGCAATTTATTCAACTCCTCAATTGTGAGAACCTGATCATATAAACTAAAGTATCTGGAGATTTAACATTTGTAATGCATCACAAAATCGAATTCAAGGACTAGACCAATCAAAGCCGTTACAATCTAAAATCAAAGAGATTCAATTTCTAACATAAAGGAAAAATGAAAGTACCTGAACTAGGATCAAAGGACGGAGACGAGATTTTCCTTTAGTGACTTTCGTGTAACCTAAAAAATAAACGAAGCGAATGGATCAAGATGAAATCGAGGAAAAAAAGGATCGGAGACAGAGGAGGGTTGGGGTTTTCTGAACTTACGAGAGTCAACGACCATTCGGAATGAGAAATCGGATCCATCGGTGCCGCTGGGTCTACCTGCCCTCGGTTTCCTCTGCTGCATCTTCTCCGGCGGAATTGGTAGCCTGAGTTTTGGTGTCGATCGGACAGAAGAAGTGAGGTTAAGGGCAACGTCGATGAAGTTATTTAGATTTTGTTGTTGTTTTGGATTGGATTGAGCATTTAACCGAATTGAACCATACCAAATCCAAATTTATATCGGTTAAGAATTTAGTTAAAAATTGGGTCAATGAGTTTAATAACTACGGATAGTTAGAAAATTAGTTTTGTCATAGTGGTTTTATTTTTATTAGTTATCTCTTCTAACATTAATTTTTGGATAAATATTTGTTTAACAATCTAAATATTTGGGAGAAATCATCTCTAATTTTACCGGTTAACATGATAAAAGACAATATATAATATGACATATATGAATTAACATTTAAATTATTATTTAATGTGGTACAAAATATATTATAAACATAATAATGTATTTATCCGTCAAAAGATGATGGATAAAATTTTATCGATAATTTATTTGTTAACATGATATATATTGTGATATAGTGATAAATATAATTACAATGTTAACAAATGAATTATCGATAAAAACTTTATACATCATTCACATGATAAATATATTACTATGTTCAAAACATATTTTATAGTTAAATAATAATTTAGATATTAATTTATTTATGTCATATAATATATATATATATATATCATGTTAACACAATAATTAACCGTATTAGAACTGATGATAATCCAAATATTTAGATCGTAAACAAATATTTATCCCGTTAACATTGTGATATGGATATTTTGGTCTAAAACCTTAATTTTTAATTTTCTCATGCCATCCTTTATAATTTTCTTTAAAATATTAGTAGAAGATAACTGAAAGTCTGAAACAATGTAACCAACAAAAAGAAATTCTAACATTTGGTTGTTTTTGTTCAAGGATCTAACTGTTGGCTATGCAAATCCATTTTTATATGCTTGACATCTGTTAATGTTTCTCCACATTCATTCTTGTTCGTGTTCATATTATGATATTCATTCGTGTTCGTTTTTATGTTCTCTCTTTCCTTGTCGTCCTCTGTACGTTCTTCTTCCTTTTCTTTTCTTTATTAATCTCCAAGATGATCAAAGCAATCATTTTCTTTATTATTCAAGATGATCAAAGCAATCATCTCATCGTCAATCTTCTACATCTATTTAAAAAAATTATTTAGATGTTGCTTGTGATTGGCTATTTACCTCAAATCTGATGTAGTATAAGAAAATAATATATTTACAAATATATTATTCTCATGACATCCCTATGATCAAGTTATTCTCATGACATCCCTATGATCAAGTTATTCATTATTGTTGTAATATATTCCCTTTCTAAATGTATTGTACAAACCTCTATATCTAAAGAGGCTCTTCACATTGAATAAGACAAGATTCATTTTATTATAATATGGTATCAGTGAGAAGGTTATGCTCGAGTTTCAATCCAAATATCGAATTTTTTAAAATAAAATTTTTAATTTTTTTTTTGTAAACCATCAATTTTTTTTTTTTTCGATATTCTGCAATTTAGGTTCATCATAAATCTTTGAATCCAAGACATCAAACTTTCAGTTATTCAAGTTTATCGTATACCTCTTGTAAGTCTAGTGCTTCTAAAATATTTGAAGCCATCGAACTTTTTTCTTTTTTCTTTTTCTTCTGATTTTCTATTTCTGTTTTCATAGCATAAGCCATGGGGACTTCTTATTTTCTTCAACCTGTCATAGCGACAATGATCAAGCGACATGCTTCTTTTCTGATTTTAATTTATAAGCAAAATGTTCTCTTTCTTATTTTTATTTTCAAGCCAAAAATGCTATAAAAAAAATAAAATATTAAACTATATGCTTCTTAACGACTTTTGTCGTTCCGATCTAAATATGATCATTTGTTCAAGTCATTCAAAACTTTGTCGTTACGATCAAAATTTGATCATTTGTTCAAGTCACTCAAGACCTCTTTCAATCTATATGAATTCGAACGATTAAGTTCTTCTCAGCCTTCACATTCATGTGTTTTCCGAGGTGTTTTCCCTAAGTGTCACAACTGGCATACTACAGTAAATTTGTCCAGCTGCAAGGTTCAAGCGCAATGCTTCTTGACTACCATCGATTTCGCCTATATCTATGGTCAATCTCAAACCGTCACTTCCGCTTCACTCCATGACCGGCTTTATCTTGAAGGGGCATATAAGAAATTAATATATTTTACAAATATATTATTCTCACTCATAACATCGCTATGATCAAGTTATTCTCGTCACATCCCTATAATCATGCTCTTCATTATTGTTGTAATATATTCCCTTTCTAAATGTATTGTAGAAACCTCTGTATCTAAGGAGGCTATTAACATTGAATAAGACACGATTCATTTTATTATAATATATTGGAAATAATGTCCCATATCGGAAGTTGGACATGAATCATGAGTAATATATAAAAGATATATGTTAATTTATTCATTGCCAATTGGTTTTGAGTTGGAACATCATAATCTAACATGGTATTAGAGTCTGATCCACACGTTCTCCAGTTCGATCCACAATTGGTCTAACTCAAATTTGGTCCACCCATCCTTGCCTAAAAATACCAAGATCTATGCCTAAAAAGAACCATCATTTCGAGGGGGCGTATTGGGAATAATGTCCCACATCGGAAGTTGGATAGGGATCCTGAGTAATATATAAAGGATATGGATCAATCCACTTATTGCCAATTGGTTTTGAGTTGGAAGCCTGTAATCTAACAGTTTTCTTCACTCCCTTCTTGATTCACAGAGCAATGAGCTTCTTTAGTTTCTTCACAACATCATCCTCATCTTCCTCCTTTGTCTTTAAGGTTCCAGGAAATGGAAACTGCCTCTTCAAGCAGCTTGGTATCAAAGTTGTATTCTTTGCAGTTTCTTCAAGTCCACATGGTATATTGAGTTTTTACCATATTTTGATTGCATTTCTTAGCTTAAATTCAAACATTTGCATATTATATTAGAGTCTAGATACATCATTTGCATATCATTCTTGTCTTATAGGTCTTGGAAGTTAAGTGAAGAAAAAAGAGTGATCAAATGAAGTAAAAAAGATCAAAAGAGTGGATTTTATGAAGAACCGGAGGTGCTGTGGCTTGGTGCAGCGGTGTCGTGATGTCAATAGAGGTCAGCAGGATGGTGCCAGTAGTTTGACAACACCGGTGGAAGCTTTGCAAGAATGACCTGAAGATTTGGCAGGGAGAAGCCAGTGTGTCGTGACATCGATGGCCTCCAGCGGTCGTGTGTAGCGGAATCATGTCCCCAATGGCCTCCAACGGCTGAAAACCACACCGCTAACTCCCAACGGCCGAACAAAGTCCGATGTATCCAATTCTATTTGATTAACCAACTTTTAACTTGGGTTTGAATCAATTTATTATGAGTTGAACTATAACTCTGCTTTCTCATATAAATACTCTAAACCTGATTAGAAATAAGTATGCTTGTTTTAAGAAATCTTTTCTTAGCCACTTTTGGGTTTTTAAGAAATACTTTGTATGAATCTCTCTATTTCAAGTTATCAAATCTTTTTTTCTTCTTAAATCATTCAGCTATTCTCTTTAAATCATTATTATGCAAATATCAAGTTTATTGTTTTGTGTCATTATGGTTGATTGTGAGTAGTCTTTTTAGAGCTCTTGGGAATAGTAGATTTAGGGTGATTGGTTGTAGAATAGTGGAGGTTAGGTTTGTAACAACATAGATCTTTGCTTGATAGGTGTTATAAATCCTAAATTAGCCCTTGATCATGCTAGTTTAGGATTTAGACATTTTCACACTCGCAAGGTGTTCGATAAAATATGCAAACCAAAATATCAAACGATTTACATTTCTTGCCTATGAAAATAATTGATTAGGATGTTTAGTGGTTATTTAGGCTTATAATTAATGATCATTGACCATTTGATAGCTAAACAAAGTTATTGATTATTAGATGATTAATAAAAAGATTAGTGTCATGAAAGTGGATTAGTTAAGATTAGTGATCTAAGACTTAAGGATTAGTTGTGTCTGTTTGTGCCATAGATATGGGTTATTTTATTTTATTTTAATAGATTTATTTTTTCAAACAAATCCGCTTTTATATTATGTTAGAATAGTTCTTGCGCGATAATAAAACAATAGTTCATGTACAATGTGCTAATTATTCTTTTCAAATATAAAATATAACCGTAGAGATTTAACATATTTTCTTTGAACTAGTGAAACATGATGTGTTACATTTTTATTTTTAAAACTTTAGTTCTTATTTTTAAATCTAAGAAATACATTATATGTATTATTAATTTCTACTGAATTTTTTTCTTAATCATTTTAATTTATAATAACAGACTTAAGAATTGTAGTCCATATTTATATAAAATATTAATTTTTAGGGTCTAGAACTCTAGGGTATAAAGCGGTTTATCTAATATCTTACTAAAACTTTGTTAATTATTATGAATTTAACATACGTTTTTTTTTTTAATTTCACTATTTTTTGTTTATTATTAAAAATCAAATCAATTTTGTTGAAAGTTGAATAGTTATCTACTTTCTATTAATTCCAAAATGTATGTACATTTATTTTAAATCTGAGTAAATCCTATCGTTCATAAAAAGATTTCATGTAAAATAACTTTACCATATGTCAAAGAAGTAGAAAGTATTTATGTTAACATCAAATTGTGGAAATTTGATAATATTTTGGCAATTAAATTATACCAGAACAAAAAAAACTGTTGTTAAATATTAATGATAATTTATTTTTACTCCCAAAAAACGTCATTCTAGAATATTTTTAGGAGAAATTCATTATAAAGGAGGATTAGCAAAAAATTTGTCCATCTATACCTTTTTTGTAAATTGTCACTTTTTTCTAAACTACCCCTACTAATATCATTTTCTCAAAAAAAAAACATAAACCCATGTAGATACACACCTATTAATAAGATTTGAAGAAGAATTTTTTTCATTTTTAGGCAGTTTTATGTAGGTTTTTAGTTTGATGAAAGTTGTTATGAAAATTCTAGAATAGGTATTCTGGCGAGATAAAATTATTAGATTATGTATTATAGCATTTTTTCATAGTATAAAAATATTATATTACGTATTTTAGCAATCGTTCATGTTTTAGGATTTTTAGAATGAAAATATTAGAATACTCATTCTGAAATATTTAAAATACACATTCTAAAGTTTTTAAAATACCTATTCTACCACTTGTACATGATCTAGGAAATTTAGTTTACGTTTTCTACCAAATAGAATACGTATTTTGAAGGTTTTAGAATATGTATTATGAAACGTTTAGAATATCCAAAAAGATAATGACTGAATTTTAAAATCTGGAGTTTAATTAGCTAAGTTTTCTTAACGTTTTTGGGAGGGATGAAATGTCTTCGACACCCTTACAGTGTGGGCGAGAATCTTTCTATCCATCAGATAGGTTGCATGAAAGGGGACAACAACTATGTAGGATGTAGATGTAGGATAACAAGTGGCAGGGGGGATGTTATTTGCAACTATGACATGTAATACGAGATGAGCTTAGGACGTTTGATATTGCATGTCCAGTGGGATATCGGAGGTGAAAACCATGTATTTTTGTAAAACCTCAATCATTTTATTAAAAACCTCAATCATGGGATATGCAAGACGTCCATTTTTATGGCGATGACATGCATTCTTCAACTATAAAGTTCAAATTTTGAAAAGTTTCATCATTACTCTTTGACTCTCTTTTCAGGTAGTGCCATGTGCTTACTCGAAGGTCTCTACTGTCTTTTCCACACCCCCTCTAACAACTCATGTTCATCCAATGTTAGTTACTTGATTCTTTTTCATTCTTAGGTCATTTCTTACAATTTCCCTAAACACTTTATATTTAAATCATCTCTATTTAACTAGTGTTATATTGAATATAGACATTGTTGTATATGTAAAATATTGTTCATATGTGTGAAATATGATTAAAATATACATTTTGTAAACCGAATGAGGTAATATTTTCTGTTACAATTCATATCAACTTACTTAAAACCAAACTATCGAAAATATGAAGCAGTGCATTTGTGCTAAAATCTTTTCATGTTTTTGTCTGTCCCGTAATATTCGCTCATTTTTATAGTTATTTGTTCTTTGCATTTTTTTCTAGTATGCAAACCTATTTTTGATAAATATTTTTCTAAATGGTTTCTCATTTATAGGTATATCGTTAATTGAGTTTGTGAGAAATTAAAAATGGATGTTTTTGTGAGAAATTGCAGGATGATTATTTTCAACCAAAATTGTGATATCACTTTTTAGAAAAGAATTACGAAATCACCTGTTTTAGATTGGAAAATAATATTGATAATTATAACTAATTTTTCCTAAAAATATTTATAAATACCATGTACCTACAATAAAGTTATTAAGTAATACTTTGTTAAATTTAATTTGTTCTTAAAAATTAAATAAAAAATTTGCACAACGAACATATCCTAATCTAGTATTTTTAGATTTATTTAAAAATAATTGTGAAGTTTTTAAAATTAAACCAAAATAGTTGATCGGGTCTACTCGATTGAAACCGCCAAACCGCTACTCTTTAACTTTTGCACGTACATATCCATAATTCGTGAAACATACGTACGTGCAAAATAATACCAAACTTTACTAAAAAATTTCTAGAGATAGAACAATGCTATGTTGATTAAAAAAAATGATAGATCATAAACTTATTTGTGTAATGTGATCATCTCTAAATAATACCAAACTTTACTAAAAAGTATTAGAATATAGAGAACTATGCGCTTAAATTCTTTTTTTTTCTTTTTGATAATATATTACTAAAATGGAATGGTTTGATTTGCAAGAGATTGCGCAGATTTAACTTCAAGAGGCCAGAAAAAGAGATAAAAATCTTATCAGAGCTAAAGGAGATTTTAGTGAACTTTTACGCGTGCGTGAACCAGGCGGATAGGAGGTTGACGTAAGCTTTCCTCTTTCTCCTAGCTAGATGAGTGTCTCTGAGTGCGTGATCGATTTAATTGAAGATGTCAGCCGACGTGAAAGAGAGGCTATTGTGGACATGGTTGTTCTTCTCCTTCCAGAGCAAGTATATTGTTGTCTGAACTGCCATCAATTTGAGCTTAGAGGGAATACCTCATGAGTTCGAAGAGAGCCAATTCATGAAGACCGACCAGTTGGCAAAGATGAACGGAGGATGGCCTAACCAGTAGAGCACCTGATACCAAATCTGTGACCTGAAGTCACAATGAAGGAAGAGGTAATCCCTCGTTTCCGGAAGCACACTACATGTTCTTCAATCATCCAAAGAGATTTAACCGGGAGACGATCCAAGTTACAAACCCAAAATGTAAAGGCATGCTTTGGAACATGGCCATTAAGCCAGACCGAAGATGTCCATGAAACCTTCGCATTGGTAGAACTTATCTCTCCCCAAGTAGTCCTGGTTGAGAAAGCAGTTCCCACTTTGTTTTCTGTTACCAGAAGAAATAAGCATCCCATTAGAGGGGTATGGTTTATCAGTCTCCAGAAGAGCAAATCTAACCTCGGTTAAAAAGACATTACAAGAGCGAGTAGATGGTAGATGCCACTTGTTTTCCCCGCTGCCATCCACCACTATAGCATTGAGAAGCAGCCCCATTAACCTAAGGCCATTCTGCTCAAGAAGATTAATATGAGGCTTAAACTTAGTCCATGAATCATACCAATAGCTAGCATTCTTACCGTTGCCCAAAGAGCATTTGATGAATCGCATTGCTAGAGGTCTGAGATGAAAAAACGTCTTCCAAAGCCATGAGTTAAAAGAAGGCTTCACTGTCCAGAACGAATCCCTTCTCAACATGTGTTGTCTATTCCAGGTGATCCATAGTGAACCATTGTTGGTCAATAACAACCAGAAAAGCTTGAGGTTAAGCGTCTTGTTCCAAGCTAAGATAATCCTTTAGCCTCAGTCCTCCTTCAGATTTAGGTAAAAAAGCGTTATTCTATGCAACCTTAGTACCAGTGTGCTTCGAAATGTCACCGGACCAAAGAAATATATTACATAACTGCTCAATCTGAGTGATACATCCTCTTGAGAGTATGAATGCAGACAGGCAGAAGTTAAGAGTGGCATAAATAACCAATGACAAAAGCTGTAAACAACTGGCAAATGATAACATCTTCACTGACCAACAAATAAATCTTGCGGATATACTGTCAATCAAAGGAGAATACTCTAAAATCCTTAGCTTAAGATGCATCAAGGGTAGACCAAGATAACGAAAAGGAAGAGATCCCACTTGTAAGCCAAAACTCGAAATTCTAGATGCTTCAACTGCATTCAGACCTCCCGTGTTATAGAGGTCTTGAGCTTGTTTATTTAAAGTCTGGAGAAATTGTGAAAATCATCTAAGGTGTCATTGATCGCCTGAATAGAGCTTGGCTTGGCATCAAAGAAAATCATTGGATCATCCACAAAGGCCAAATGAGAGATTCTTGGATTTTTTCCTTTAGGATGTAGCCCATTCTTACCCTCATTGAATCTTGATTCTAACATATTTCCAAATAACTCCACTGCAATCACAAAGAGAAGCGGAGAAATCGGGTCATCTTGCCTTAGGCCTCTAGAGCCTTTTAAATATCCACATATGTTCCTATTCACCATGATAAATAAGGTCGTGGTTGTCAAACATTCCCTAATCCAGCCAATGTAAACAATGGGGAAATCAGCAATTTGAAGAGTAGTGAGGATGAATTCCCAACGTATCGTATCAAAAACCTTTCTAAGATCCACTTTTAGCAAAGCTCTTTTTGAAATGCATTTTCTATTAAACCCATGTACAATCTCTAATGCAAGCAAGACATTTTCCACCAGGAGTTTCCCTTTAATGAAAGCCGACTGAGTAGTAGCTATCATCTCCGGAAGAATGGGTTCCAACCTCATTGCCAAGATCTTTGAAATCATCTTGTGTGCCACATTACAACAAGATGCTGGCCGGAAATCAATGATTTTATATGCCATTATCTTCTTGAGAATCAATGAAACTGCAGTGGCATTCCATTTTTTCAAGATCCTTCCATTCAAAAAAAAATTTAGAACAACACTCGTAAGCTCTTCACCGATCACATGCTATGAAGTCTTTAGAAAATATGGTGAAAATCATCCGGACCCAGTGTCTTGTTATTTGGCATGTCAAATACTTCTCTTTTCACCTCCTCTGGTTGAACCGGTGCACTTAGCAAGCTTCTCATATGGTCGCTACATCTGATGAGTAAACCTTCTGATTTTCCTGATTTGTGGTCTAGAGAGAGATCTTGCAGGACCTCCAAGCAGCTCAGTGTAATAGTACACAGTGTAGTTGTAGTTCATTCGTCTTCTCAATATTTCTACTATTGTTGTCTAGAAAATAGTGCATCTGATTTCCTGATCTTTTCATGGCCATTCCTCGGTGAAAGTAAGCAGAGTTCATGTCACCACATTCTGCCCAATTCACTCTAGATCTCTAATACAAGAATATTTCCTCAACTGTAGCTATATTCGACCACTTCTTCTAGAATATTTTTCCTCGGTCACCAGCGCAAGAGAGGGAGAGGAAAGAAGATTTTTTTCGCATGAGGAAAGTACCTAGAATGCTTCTGACACTCTCATTTCCAGATTGGAGTAATGCAGAAGATTTAGATCCTTGAAGAGCTTCTTAATGGCTTTCAATTTTTTGGCCATGATAAACATTGATGTTCCAGATACACCATAGATGTTCCACTTCTCTTTAGGTAAAGACAGTAAGTCTTTGTGAAGAGTGATAAAGTTAAAAGCTCTAAAAGGGCATGTTTAAAGCCGGTTAAATCCTGCCGAAATGTAGACAAGGACAATGATCAAAGAACCGTAGGGTTACGAAGTCACAAAATGATACCAAGAAATTTCTTAGCCATAAATCATTAAGAAGGATCTTTTCCAGCTTCTTGGCTATCATTTTTTCTTCCTGAAAATTCCACCATGTATACTAATTTCTCCTATAGGAGAGATCAAAAAGATTAATAGCCGAGAGACAGTTTTGTAGCTCTATCATCCCCCCCCCCCTTTGTGACCCTTGTGTTATTGCCAGAAGCATCAAATGGGTTTAGGGCTTGATTAAAATCTCCTAATGTGATTGCATATCTGTTGATCACTCTAGAATCCATGTGAATCTCAATCAAATCTTCCCACATCTTGCTCCTTTCATACTTACAGTTCACTGTGTAAGCAGAGTTCACTAAAATCTCATGTTCAATAGAATGCATCTTAACCAATCAGCTGATAACCTGATCTGATTTGAAGGTAACAGAGGCAGAAGTATGATTGTCCCATATTATCCAGATTCTACCCAAGTCTGCATGCTCGTAGTTAGTTGCATAATTCATATCCGGAAAAGTAGACGAAATACACTTAAAGCCTTGTGTTTCTTGACTCAGAGTCTCAATTGCACTACCAAAAGGAGCTTTGTTAAGCTTATACCATTTTCTAAAGCCTCTAGAATTTACGAGTCATTAAAACCTCTTATTTTACAATCGCTTATATTCTTATTAGTTCTCATAAACAGCTGAATCAAAAAGTTAAAACTTATTTATTGAAAAAAGTACGAAAATCTTATAAAAGATAAAATTACATCATATTTAAAAATGCATCTTTCAGAGAAAATTTATACTTTTAACACAACTTTACAATTGTGAATATAAACTTCACAATTAACATGTCATATCAACATTAAGTCAATAGTTATTGAGCACTAGCTAATTATTGTAACTAGTAAATATTCGTGTTATGCCGTGGCAATCTTTTCATATACAACTTGTTTTAAGTTTTGATGTTATATTTTAATAGATGTAATTAAAATATGATCAATGTAATCTCTTTTACCTTAATAATCTAAAATTAAAAAGTCAATTTTTGATAAAACTCGGATCTCGGTTACTAAATCTAAAAAAATCCTGATGAAGAACAAGGCGCTGATCAGATCCTCAAACACCTCTTTTTAATCAGCATAAATGATTAAGAAATTGAAAGAAAACAGAAAATCACAATTAAGTGAAATGATAAGTGGTCCAATACAAAATAGTGTCTAAAGCAAAAAAATATTTTTGAACTATTTATAATTTTTGTATTTGATTTGATGTTTCTGATTTGATTTTTCTGATTTGATGTCTCTTTATTTTGTCCTATTATTTTGGTGTTTAAAATTCTTATTTGTTGGGTTTTAGGTCTCGATGACCGAATGTGCCAGGGATAATAATGGAAGCACAATTAAGTGCTTATCAATTTTTTTCTATAGAATCGTGCTGTGAAGAAGTCAACGACACCTTCTGTGTCCTGTCTTACAGATCCAATCCAAACCATAGTTTCCATTCCTCTTTGAGTCTTCACACATTCACACAACCACAACTAATGACACTGCTAGTTCTTGCTATAGGAACCATATTTGATATTCCTATTACATAGATACCAGAACTGAACTTTGTAAGAAAAAATACATATGTAACTGTAATCCAAAATACAACAAAATATCGAAACATCGACCAGAAATAGAATTTACAAAATCGAGATGGATTTCTCTTCTTAATTTTAAAATGGCCATGTGTAGTGTGACAGTTTTGACTTATGTAGCGGTCCAAGCTATATGATCTAACCTATAAAATGTTTCGCTCTAAGTTCGGGGACTCGACGGTTTTATAAAAATGATCTATGTTGTGGCTGAGCAGATAAGACTGTTTTTTCGTCCACTAGAATACACCAAACGAGCTCAGAATCCAATATACCTCTTACCATCCTCTCAAAGAAGAAGCAAATGAATGGTGACAGACGAAAACTAACAAAAAAGATGATCGCATTCGCATCATGCATCTTTCTTGTTAGCAATTTTTATTGTTTGCCACCACTGTTTGCTTCCTCTCTTTGAGTAGATTAGAGGCATATTGTATCCTAATCAAAAGACAAATTAAAGAACACTTGTGTTTTAGAAAATTTATTGTATTATTTACCTAGATGTTTAAGTCTTAAAATATATACATGTAAGCAAATAACGAGATCATAAATTGATCCTACAAACAAGGACACGAACGGAAATACTATTGAATAGATCTAATCTCTCACCAAATAAGAAGACTGCCTCTTTCCTTTTAACTAACAAGTAAATACCCCTAAATTTTCCTTGACCAAATCGACAACTTCTAATTTTCTTCTGTTCAATCGGGTTTGGCTTCTTGTACCGAACCGGTCGGTTTCATCAAATTTATTTTTGGTCAAAGTCGATTCATCAATAAAAATATACAAATATTATAGGATTTTTTTCAGATGAATAAATCATTCCTCAACATAATATATATATATATATATATATATATATATCTTTGATTGATTAGAAAATATTTATAAAGTCTTGAAATAAATAATTTCTAATACAAATAAGAGGATATACATGAGTTTGAGAAATAAAAATCTAAAAATGGCTAACTTAACCAATTTTTCTGGACATTGAATGCAATAATTCCTCAACATATTTATTACTATTTCTTTTATGAGAAATGGTACTCCCTCCATTTCACAAAATGGATGTTTTGAATTTTTCACATACTTTAAGAAAAAGTTTACAATACAAAATATATCCTCTTTAAAATATTATTATTTTAAAATAATTTTGTTGCATAATTAGGTGCTTTTAATTAATGCAGGGTAAAGTTAGAAAAAAAAAGTAAAACTCTTACACTGAAAACCCAAAATTTTTATATTTGTGAAACAAAAAAAAATCTAAAACATTCGTATTTATGGAATGGAGGGAATAATAGTTTCATGGAATTCAACAATAAAATTGTTATTGTCTTATTTTGTTCTTTTAGACAATATACCAATTGCCATAATTCTCATGACATAATTGATCCAGTCTCAGTTTTTTTGTTTGTCAGTGAAGTGAAGGATTCACAGCAGAGGAGAAGAAAAATGATATGAACAACTAAGCGTTTGCATAGACTTTTACTTCTTGGATTCGATATAAGATGTTAATAATCAATCATATTTAATATCTTCAAGTGACGACATTTAATTGTTGTCGGATTTTTTAAAATTTTATTATAAGAATCCAAGATCTCGTACGGCGTTCTTCTAGCTATAATCGCTGGATATCGTTTATTGCCGGACCTGTCGGTATTAGAAGTTAGGAAAGTATGATTGTTTAAGAACTTCCTTTAAGCTTACTGCTTTTATACTAGTCAATCCCAAATTATCTTGCATATGTAGTTCTACTAGTGTATTAAAAGACCATTCAAAAAGAATGCGCCTCAAATTCAGGAGTTTTAATATGCATGTTGGAAAGAAAACTAAATTATACGCTATGATGTCAAATTTGAGGAGATTATGAACCAAAAGTAAAAAACTTCATTATATAATCCAAAGTTATCCTAAAGTGCTACACGTACGTACAAAGCTTATTTACAAATGCTTAGTTACTCCACACATTTTACATGGAAGAAATATAATTCTCAGAATTGTTTTAGCATATTATATAACCAAAGTATGTAAAACTGGCTATTGATGTTTTTTACTAGTACTAGATAACAAATAATATTAATTATTTTTTTCAATTTATATGTTATATATATTTAACATCAAATGTCCTTTTATCAAGAGAGTTTTAAATCATATCATGTAAAAACATAGCATGATTCCGACGATATTCCAATTAAGATTTCCAAGCAAATTTTGATTAATGGTATATGGTTGGAATTTTCCGATTAATTCATTTTATATTTGAATTTGATCGGAAAATTGTTAGAATTTTTCCGATTACGGTGGTTGGTCGGAAATTGATAATGTTTTTTTGTAATGTGTTTTTTAACAGAGGATTTTAAATTACTAAAAGAAAAGGTGTCGAAATTTGGTTAATGTGTTAGCATCTCCTGAAAATCCCCCTAAAACAATATCTTTATGCTAAAAAACAAAGTGATAGAATCTTTCACGCAATAAGAAAACAGCCGTCGACATAGACTCAAAGGTAGATCTCATAAATTTTGTTTGTACAACCACAATATATAAATAGATAGAGATTTAAGATATATATATAGATTTAGAGTCATGTTCCCACTCCCTAACTTTTTTTTTTACATTCAATTCTCTAGCCTCTCAAACCAAAACCACATTATTTAGCAAAAGAAGCAACATCAATATGATGCACAAATCTCTACATTTAATATTCTACTAGTACTATTCTGTCTCCATCCTCCCACCACCGGCATTAACTGGTGGTGCAACAAAACTCCATACCCTGAGCCATGCAAATGCTACTTCAAGAACCGCAACAGTTTTCAACAGCCGACACAACTATCCGATTTCCGAGTAATGCTGGTGGAAGCAGCCATGGATCGAGCTGTATCCGCTCGGGACGAGTTGACTAAGTCCGGCCGCAACTGCACTGACTGTAAGAAACAAGCTGTTTTGGCAGATTGCATTGACCTCTATGGAGACACTCTCCTACAACTAAACCGGACACTACAAGGTGTGTCTCCAAAAACCGGTGCCGTGAAACGCTGCACCGACTTTGATGCTCAGACGTGGCTTAGCACCGCGTTTACAAACACCGAGACTTGCCGACGTGGCTCCTCCGATCTCAACGTTTCAGATTTCATCACACCCATCGTTTCAAACACCAAAATATCCCACCTCATCAGCAACTGCTTAGCCATCAACGGAGCTCTCTTAACCGCCGGGAACAACGGCAACGCCACCGCTGATCGGAAGGGTTTTCCAACGGGGGTTTCCGATAAAAGATAGGAGACTTTTACGCGCAGTTAAAGCTAACTTCGTGGTGGCTAAAGACAGATCAGGACATTTCAAGACGGTGCAAGCTGCTGTTGACGTGGCTGGAGGGAGAAAGATGACGTCAGCGAGGTTCATTATATATATTAAGAGAGGGATATATCAAGAAAACATAAACGTACGTTTAAATAATGATAATATAATGTTGGTCGGAGATGGAATGAGATCCACCATTATCACCGGTGGTCGTAGTGTTCAAGGAGGTTACACCACTTACAATTCCGCCACTGCCAGTAAATAATATGTTCTTTTATTTCATTTTTAAAGTTTCCTAATTAATAGATTGGATCTAACAAATTTCTATGTCATTAATACTATAAGATATTCGAAATTTCCGATCGATAAGATTCAATGGGCGGAGACATTGGGATCGTCATCTATTATTAACACATTTTTTTTATCACTACCTAAAAAAATTATAAAAATTTAGAAACAATCGTAACCGTTGGCTTTATTTCCCGCAAAATAAGTAAGCGTTACCATTTGAAATTTATTTCATTTTGTTCTCATTAGAACAATTGGCGTGTGATTTCAGGTATTGAGGGACTTCACTTCATAGCCAAAGGTCTAACATTCAGAAACACGGTAGGTCCAGCCAAGGGCCAAGCCGTGGCACTCCGGTCATCCTCAGATCTCTCAATCTTCTACAAATGCTCAATCGAAGGATACCAAGACACATTAATGATCCATTCTCACGCCAGTTTTACCGCGAATGTTACATCTACGGAACAGTCGATTTTATCTTCGGAAACGCAGCTTCTGTTTTCCAAAACTGTCTCATCCTCCCTCGCAGACCACTCAAAGGTCAAGCTAATGTAATAACCGCACAAGGTCGTGCTGATCCGTTTCAGAACACAGGGATCTCTATACATAACTCAAGAATCGTACCGGCTCCTGATCTAATACCGGTAGTTAATACCGTTAAGACGTATATGGGCCGGCCTTGGATGAAGTACTCACGCACTGTGGTTTTACAGACGTATTTGGATGGTTTTGTGAGTCCGTTTGGTTGGTCTCCGTGGATTGAAGGTTCGGTGTTTGGTCTCGATACGTTGTTTTATGCAGAATATAAGAATACTGGACCAGCTTCGTCTACGAGGTGGCGTGTTCGTTGGAAAGGGTTTCATGTGTTGAATAGAGCTACCGATGCATCTGCTTTCACTGTTGGAAGATTCATCCCCAGTACCGCGTGGCTCCCAGGCACCGGTATACCTTTCACTTCCGGACTCTAGATTAAAGTCGTCTTTGTTTTTTTTTCTTGCTTACATTACAATGATGTAAAATTTTACAAATCTTGAATATAACTTAATATGCTTATTATGAATATGATGTTTATAGCTATAAACGGATAAACCGGATCCGGTATCAAAATGTGATCTAATAATTGTAGTATAGCTTATCTGATATTCAGATATGAGGATAATGATAGAAAATGATGTGGAAGCCTCATAAAGAGAGAGCTTTAGTTACAGATGGGAAGAGTTGAATAAGGAACATGATGATTTGAACTCCAAATGACCTATAACTACGAAGAACAGTAGTTTAGACACAAACCGATCTGCGAACTAAAGTTGTTTCCAACCATGAGAAATAGAAGATATGAGTACCAAACAATCAATAAAATGATTAGAAATCTACAATCCTATCCAATGGGAGATCAGAATAACAGGGCAGAGTAGACTCAGCAAAAGGCTGAAACCGAGGCGAGCAAAACCATCATCAAGCTGAAAATTAGATTCAACTGACCATTTAGTATTGATGTTGCAGAGCTGTGGTATTGTTCCCTACAGGAAAATTACCAAAGAATAGTTTCTTAGATCTTTCACATAATTTGAAGTTAATATGAGTGAAGGAGAGAGTGAAGTTTCTGGTGCTTACTTTTGCAAGGTCTTAAGAGCACCACAGTAAAGAACATTTCTAGGCGGATCCATTTCCGTATTTCCGTTTTCCTCAGGGTTTAGGATTCGCATGTATGTTTCTTGGCCAAGATACCATCTGTCAAGATTCTCAACTCGGATGTTCCAAACTCCGACATTATCAAGAGACATTAGTACAGCAGTCCATGCCCCTGGGTAAACCTGAAGCCAACATGAAAACAAATAAACCCGATGAGTTAACCTGCTGACCATCAGTTTACATTCAAATGGTGTGTACAGATTGCCAACCTCGACCGTGCTTCGTGATATTGCATCCCAATTGTTATATGAACCTTTTTTGTCTTCTGACCAGATACCAAAGTCCATCCTGAAATACCAGATTTTGAAAAATCCCTGTCAGAGAAGTTAAATTGATAAGAAAATGTAATCAATCAATATACCGCATGAGTGTCAAGATTTACTTACGCAACCACGTAAAACGAATATCCATCAATATGGAAGCTCTGGATTTTGGTGTCATTGTTCTGGAAGATAACTTGTATAAAGCCCTTGTATGTTGCGTTGATGATAGAGCTGTCCAAACGTGGAGGTCTATTGTCAAGAGGTCTGTCTGGGAAATCCATCTTATAATCTCCTTTCACTTTATGGTTATCTGCAAGCCTCATGGGAGTGCTTGGATTGACGAATGAGATCCCATTAAGCGTAGCACGAAGTGTCCCATTGATTTTTTTGGGAGGCAAACTCCTCAAGATGTATGTGCTTGTGATATCTATCTGTCCGTAGTGATATGATCCCTGCGGATTTGGACGAGCTCCACTTGAAGATGTATTTTGCCTGCATATGAAAAGAGTCAGGATTACATTTACATGACTACGAGCAAAGGTTAAAACATCCACTTGCTTTAAGAGTTTCCTAGACATACTTTATGGCCCTTGGTTGGTTCATTGCGGACCAAGGGTGAGAAACATCAGTTGCTGGAACTGGCAGAGGACCAGAAGCAGGTCCTTTGGAATTGGAATAGTGGAGAATGCCAACACCTGTCACTCTTTGCCACACTGTTTCATTCACAAATCTAGCACTTGCCACAATGTAGTAGTCATTTGAGGTGTTTTGGTCCATGGTGACTAAGAAAGAATAAGACTGTCCCACATGAACATCGAAATCGGTGAAATTTATTTGAGAAGTGTAGCGACCCTCAGTTTCAATCAAGAGCAATTTGTGGTTCTGAATCCTGAAGTTCAAGCTTGTCGAGACACCAACATTGTGAACGCGGATCCTGTATGTTTTCCCTGCAAAAAATGACTCGGATGAAGCAAGAGGGAATAATTCTCAGAGCCAAACTTTGGATTACAATGCATTATCAGCACAAACAGTTGAACCTGGAGATATAAAGCACACAACTCCTCAAAACAAAATTCGATTAGGATGCAAATGAAAACAGAATGAAAGCATAGTTACAACAGAACTCTAAAAAACTGTTACCTGGATCAACATGAACGGTCTCATATTCAATTCCATCAGGTACACTGCTGTTGTACTTGTAAGGACCCTTCCCATTGATAAGAACTCCATCAGGCATCCCAAGTTCTTCACCAGAGTCAAGTATGCTCCTTAATGCCTAAAAAGCAACAACATTTCACCAATATAAAGACATTGAAACATATAATCAAAAGAAAACAAACACCATTTACACCTCAAATGCACTTACTGTATGGTTCTGAGTAAACCAATCACCAATAATAAAGATGATTTCACCATCAGGCTCAGCGAACGGAATAGGAACAAGGTCGCGATTATTGATTATAATCGAACCAAAACCACCAGAAGCTCTCTGGAAGTTAAGTGAAGGGAAGTAGAAATAACTCCCAATCTGATCTTTCAATTGAAAATCATAAGTATAGTTCCATCTTGGTGGAATTGGACAATTTGTGCCAAGAACACCATCTTGCCACGAGTTACGCCGCATCTGAAGACCAGGCCTACAAGCGTTTTAAATCTCAGGAATCAGAACAAAAGAAGTTCAAAAATCCTTAAGTAAATACTGAGAATGTTAAAGATCATTACCAAGTGAGTAAGAGAGGCTCATCCAAATCATTGAATACGTTAACAACAACATTGTAGTTTGTAGTCGCATTAAGTACAGGTCCTGGAAATGTCCCATTCACAGCTATAACCTACAAGAACACAAATTCAATCACAGATATGATTATTTCAGTTATACAATTTTCATAAACCCCAAAATCAACATTTAAAGATAAGCAAATCATCATCATCAATCGAAAAAAACTCAGTAACCATCTCCGATGAACCCTAATGTTAGATCCAGGACAACGACGACTAAAACGATCAGATTACAGAAACTAAACACCGATTTCACAGGAGAAAAAGAGAGAAACGAAACCTGTTGAGGAACGCCCAGAGGAGAAGCGGTGATGTACGAAACATGGAAAACGTAAGAGATGTAAGGATCACCAGCGAGAGAGAAGGTAAAGAGAAGCACGAAGGAGAAGATGAAAGCGAAAATGGATATAGCAGCCGCCATTTGTAATTCAGTGATTTAAGGATTTTCTTTTTCCGCTTCAGAGTTGGTGATGATGATCTTCGGCTAGAGAAACGACATTAAAGGAGAAAAAAATCGAAAACGATGAAGAAGAAGAAGAAGAAGACGAAGCGAAGGAAGATGAAGAGTGTGTGTGGGTTTTTGAAACTTCTGACAAAGAGGTTGAAGAAGAATATGAAGATTTTATTTATATTCCCTATTTATTTATTAATTTATTAGTGACATAAAAAAAAGAGGATTTGGTTGATAAACACGTTTAGACTGGTTAATGGTTCGTCTAAATTGTAATTATTTGGATGCAAATTTGTGATTTATATGTGTGGATGTGTATTTTTGTATATATGCAATTACGCATTAACTGTGGTATGAATAATAATGTTTTGGAAACTTTGGTTGTAAATTGGTTGTATATACTATATATCACTTAATGTGTTTCCATATTTGGGATTTTTGATATAATCATGCTTTTGAAATTGTGAGAGGATCCTATGTACCTATAAGTCAAGCAAGACCACTCACACCTAAACAATAATTATATTTATTTCCTAATAAAATTCTTTATTTTTGTTATATTACTACGAAAATCTTGTTATAACCAGTTCATATCACATATTTTCTTTCACTCTACTTCCACTAATAAATATTTTAAGTCAAGAAATAATCAGAATACACGGATTTACTTTGCATTCTGGCTCAGTTCATTCTTCTTACACCAAATAATAAAGATTTAGAAAATTAATTTTAACCAAATCTTTTAAATTAGATTTTTTTTCTTTTAAAGTTTCAAACAAACAGTACTGTTGCAAAAAGAAAGAAAAAAAGAATAATAACGTTTTCCTCGATTGCACAAGTTTCTGCGTCAGTTTATGCAACCGCTTTGATCATTCCATTTTGTTTTTTTATTCGTTCTTCGTAACAAATATTCTCATCTTTCTAACGTTCGTATTTCACTTCGTTGCCATTAGGCCTACCAATCGCGGGGCCCAATTTTATGTGTTTTCTGGATTTTGCTTTTTGTTAGTCTAAGTTTTTCTTTTAGTCAAACTTGTTTTCTTTTTTCTTCGAAATCTAGGGTCAAAGTTAACACTTAAGTAAATTCATTAAAATATAACGAAACATGATGAACATACAACATTCAATATCTCGCTTAATGTCAGGTTAAAAAATTTCAATATTTTCTTTAGAGTATCATTCCTCCATTTTTTTATTTTAAAATAGAAAAATATTAAAATAGAGTTGAATTTTGTTCCAATCCATTTTTCTATGTTTTACTCAAAAAAAAAATTCAACTACATTCATTCTCTATTTAACTATTATTTTTTAAAATATCCATTATTTATCAAAACTATAAATTTGACTAAAATATTATATTTTATGGCAAATTCAATAAAATTATGATATCATTTAAATGAAAAATTATTATGTAAATAAAATTACTTACACAATATAAAATAAAATAACAAATACAACAAACCACAATAGATTTTTAACCATAATTCTCCCACAAATAATCAATTAACGCATTTCGAAATGTAAAATTAGCTAACATTGTTTACTAATGTTTTTTAAGAACTAATATAAAATAAATTATGTACATTTAGTTAACTATATAACTTAATCTTTTTAATAATATTGTTTAAATATAAAATAACAACATATAAAATTAAAGGATTACTTTATAAATAAAAAAAGTTTCACTTTGTAATAGATAATAAAATAATGTTATTCTAAATATATAGCAATATTTTCGTTATTCTATTTTATAGTAAAATATAGAGTGAAATTAGAGAGTTTTTATAGTAAAATATAAAGTTTAGAAGGGAAAATATAGTGGAGTTGGAAATGCTCGGCACATTTATATCATAAAAAAGTGGTGGGCAAAGACATTATTATCGGAGAGAACTTCCTAAACCCTCGTCTAGGAAACACTAGTAAGCAAACCAAATCTCAAACGCATATTAAGTGTTAACAACGATACATTTAAAAATTCAACCCAAAAAGGAAAGAAAATACACGTAAATTGAAGGGCATAATTTTGTCTCGTCGCATATTGTATTCCACGAGCTTTTATTTCAATGATTACATATAATATAAAGATTAGAAAAAGGACTTATCAGTACAATACCGATCATGAACCTTTTCTTCTAATATCACCAAGGCCTCTGAAGATTTGATGCAAATGGGTGTTTTGTATTTAATTGAAGAAGCACCATGAGTAATGAAAAACCCCATGAGAGCATCAAAAGTTCCTTGTTGCACCACTCTTATCTCCAAAGCTCCAATGGATGATCTATGACTATTCTTCTTGATTTTGATAAAGTATATAATCTGTGTGTTTTATCGAGGATAGTAAATTTAATTAAATTTAAATTTGAAAGTACATATCAAATTTAATTAAATTTGAAATTTTAGTTAAAAAAAATTGCAAAATTTAAATTTTATGTATTATTAGGTATATTAGATGAATTGTTAATTATATATCTATAAATGTAAATAAGTTAATGTTAATTATTAGTTAAATTGTAAAAAAATTGACAAAATTTAAATTGGGTGGTCCATGAGCGTGTCCATATGGACATGGGTTTTATTGGGCGTGGACCATTTTTGGACCATTGTCCATTACAGACCAACCAATTATAATCCAAAAAAAATAACAGTCTATATAGACACGTCCGATTGGGCGCTGGACAGCCCAATTGATAGCTTTAAATGGATATGTCCCTCCTAAACTCTCTATAATAATTGTTTAGTGTCTCCTCCACAACATAGCAACATTTTACCAAAACCTTGTAATCAATTTCACTGATGATATTCTTGTACTTGGCTTTGAGCTCCCAATAAAGAACATAGTGTCCTAGAGTAGTAGAGATATCAGCATAGCTTGTGAAGTCAATCAACATCAAATTTGATGATTCAAGAACCTTCTTTGCATGTGTCATCGCATTTAAAAGGTCTGAATTTGTAGTTACCTCCAAATGAACACTTAAAAGTCAAACTTCCTCTATGCACAAATCTAAACAGAGGTGCACTATTGTAAGATCCAGTCACTTGTAAGATATCACTAATCTTATATCTGTGTAGGCCTAGAGAAATATAATATTGATTATTATTTGAGAATATTTATTTATATATATATACACACATTTTTCTTTAAGTAAAGGTTTAACTCACCGGAAAGATTTGTGACCAAGGGCTCGTAATAACATCCTAACTTGACATTAACAAGATCAACAATTTCGATTTTGCCACCTGCATCAACAAGTAAGAACTCAAAATATGACAAGTTTGGTATGCACATCTTCAGGTTTGCATAAAGGAATCATATTAATCCCAAACATAGTTTCAGAAGAAACGTAACATGACGAAATCAATGGCAACTTGTTAGAGTAAAACTCCAATGTTGGGATGTGTTGAGCCATTTGACCAGTTGCAATGCTTTCAATGAATTTGGTTTTAGGCTAAAGTCTTGGGATTATGTCTACCATGTTGACAATCTCAAGACAAGAAGGTTCAAGCTTTATTAATATAGATGAACAAGTTAAGAAATTAAATAGCTCATTGAGGAGTTTTATTAAGTGCAATAAAAGTGAAAAGAAAGAACTTTAGATTGTCACCAAGTATTGAGCGATTTCGATTATTATTTTATAAGGATAAAGAAGGAGAGTTGTTTTGAGTCAACTCTCAAAATTATAATCAAAGTTTTCATTACATGGCTATATATGAATTTTCAACTTGCTAATAACCTTAGTTACATGGGCTATTGGACTTGTCATAAATATATAATTGATTTTTCTTGTGGATCCTCTAATACTCCCCCGAAAACTTGATGTGGGGTGAAAACAACACGGCAAGTTTGGACCTCAAATGAAGATGACTTTGGCATGAGCATGCATCATTGAAGCAAGATCATTATGATGTAGGTGGATGACTGTATTCACCACGAATAACAAAATTAGTGTGAGATCTATTCAGCCCTATACTTGTAGAGTATTGCATGGCTCCCTCAGAGGTAATCTTGTACTTAGAGAGCTTACTCGACCTCCCTCAGAGGTATTTGTCACCTTTTTGTCTCACTAAAATTTCTGGGTATCCTTTTCCATTTAACTCTCCTAATGTGTCTCATGAAGAAAATAATTCTCTTCCCACAATTACTTAAATCTAACTCACTTTCTATTTCCCATCCAATAGCCAACAACAATTTGCATATAACATCATGCATTTCTCTTTGGCATTTCATCGAGCATCTTGTATACGCTCAGTAAAACCAGATAATTCCAGCCATAAACCCATCCTTAACAAACCCACGACAATCTGATATCATTCTAGCTTCATGAGTTTAATCCTATAATTTAAACCAGCCAGCAAAACCACCAAATAAGCGACAACCATCATGATTCCAAGCCTATATATCTAAACCGTTTGTTCCCTTTTCTCAAGCTATGACATAATAACACTCCATGTTCTCTCTTTAAGGGGAATACCAAAAATGGTACCTTAAATATTGTGGTTTGGTCATAATGAAGACTATATGTGGTTTGCTTCATCATATTCAACCATTGATTCAGTCTTGTCTCTAATAAGTTTAGTGCTTTCACTCGATTATCAACGCCTCAGTTTTTTCATATTGATCTTCGTGTGCAGCATAGCAAGCATCCACATCTCACCCACCGTAGCTTTTATAGGAGAAAAAGGCAAAGTCTTCTCTATTTCCAGATCAGTGAGTGAAAATTTTATGATGGAAGACACAAGGCTTGCGCCTGAAGAGATTTAGAACGAAAGGAGGCTAGAAGCTAGTGAAAATAAAACCCATGAACCGTTTGGCTCTGATATCATGTTAATAAAGAGAAAGCAAAGAACTTTGAATGAAGAAATGCTGAAGTTTCAGATTAACATTGATGTTCAACTTATATAGAGAATCGAATGAGGCTGAACATGACATGTCTCTTATCTAAAAAATTGGTAAAGCAACACGACATAGACTTTGTTTGAACAAGGAACCTTCTTTGCTGGCAGGAGCATTGAGGGTGGAGGAAGCTTTGTGGAAGTTACCGTTAGGGTTGAGGTGAAACCTCTATTTTTACTGAAGTAGAGAGCTTCTTTGTTTTGACTGAGGTGAAAACTTCCTTTTGGTTGAAACCCGCTTCTTGATGCAGAGTCTTCGAGCTTGACTTGTTGATAGACCCCTCAAACTTGGTGTGGGAGACCTCTCAACACCGAGTTTGAACCGAAAGGAACAAAAAGACTCTTGTGGTAGCGATTTTGTGAAAATGTCAGCCAAGTGTGATGCGGATGAAATATGATTTATTACCAAAGTACCTAGAACAACACGTTCTTTACCTAATGATAGTGAACATCAAAATGTTTTGAGCAAGAATGGAGGACCAGATTGGATGTGAGGTAGACTACAGACAAATTGTTATAATACAGTTCAGCAGGAGCAGGTTGTGAACACTAATTTCCTTTAGAAATGGATTAATCCAAGTCAATTCTGAAGCTGTGAGAGATAGAGATCGATATTCAACCTCAGTATAAGACTTAGAGACTAATGGTTGACACTTTTCAGACCAAGAAATAATATTTTGGCCAAGGAAATTACATAAACCTCGTGTTGATCTCCGAGTTTCTTTGCAACCAGCCCAACCACTATCATTGTATGCTCGTAGTGTGAATTCAGTATCATGATGTAACGTCAAACCAAAATCTAACGTGTCTTTCAAGTATCTGAGAATGCACTTGAGGAGATTGAAGTCTGCAACTATAGGTGAGTGCATCTTCTAGCACATAAAGTTAACTGTAAATTGCATATTTGGCCGAGTAAGGGTTAAATATTGAAGTTTTCTTGCAAGACACATGAAATAAGTCGGATCAGGGAATGCAGCTGCTTGATGAGGAACACGATCCAACTGAAGAAGAAGAGGAGTGGACATGGGAGCATAATTTAGCATACCAGCAGTGATTAACAGTCCCTCTGTATACTTTTTCTGACTTAGAAATAGACCATTCTCAGTAAATTTAGCTTGGATTCCCATAAAATAATGTAAGAGTCCCATATCCTTCATTCTGAAAGGAATGTTCAGACTTTCAATGAACTGTTGCAATAATGTACTGTTGTTTCCTGTAATCACCATATCATCAACGTACAGAAGAAGAAATATCACAGTAGAATTCTTCTGATAAACAAAGAGTGAAGTGTCAGACGTGCAACAAACAAAACCATAATCAATCAAATAATTGTTGAACTTATCAAACCAGGTGCGTGGAGCTTGTTTCAGGCCATATAGAGCTTTAGTAATACGACATACAGAGTTTGGTTTACTCATATTGACAAATCTTGGTGGTTGTATCATGAAAATTGTCTTCTAATTCATTATTCAAGAAAGCATTTTTAACATCGAGTTGTTAAATTTCCTATTTCATGATTGTGGTTGTGTGTAAGACCATCCTCACATTTGATGTTCTAACAACCGGACTATAGGTCTCAACATATTCTACTCCCTCTTCTTGCAAGAAGCCTTTAGCAACAAGACGAGCTTTTAATTTATTCAAGGTTCCATCAGCATCAAGCTTTACTGTGAAGACCCATCTACACCCAAGAATCTTCATGTCTGATGTCTGAGGAACCAAATCCCACGTGTGAATTTCTCTAATAGATTCAATCTCTTCATTCATTGCAGCAGTCCAGCTTTCATGTTGAAGACGTTCTGCAATTGAGTTTGGCAAGCGAGGTATGTCATTTTAACTGAAACCAGAACATACTTGGGATTAGGCTTTGATATTCTTGATTTTTCTCTAGTGATCATAGAGTGTGTATTTTCAATAACAGTAGGTTGCTGAGGACGAAAGTCATCATTTGTGAAAATGTTGTCAGAATCATGATGATCATTTGACTCTGAGTCTAAACTTTCAACTAGTGGAGAATTAACCTCTGTTGCAGGTATTGAAGCAGATGTTGGAAGAACAAATGTGGTCTGAAGAGGTGATACAAGTAACTCTTAAACCTCTATTTCATATGAAGAAACATGATCCTCTGAAATAAAATTGGCTTGCCAAGCTGATATGAGTGGTGTAGTTGATGCAAATTAGAGATGTTTGTATTCATCATGAAAAGGATACCTTGATTCATCAAAAATGACATGTCTGCTAATGTAGACTGCTTGTTGGTGGGTAGAAACACCTTTAACCCTTATACTTCTCAGCATATCCAAGAAAAACACACTTTAGTGATCTCAGATCAAACTTGTTTTGGGTATATGGTCGGAGGAGAGGAAAACAAGCACATCTAAAGGTTTTTAGGGAAGTGTAGACTAGTTTTTTCCTAAACAATCTATCAAATGGACTAAGAGATGAAGAGGAGACTGAGGTAAGAAGAAAATTACTCAAGAAATTGGCAGTAAAAAACCCTTCGATCCAAAATTGATGTGGAATGTTTCTTTCAAACAACATTGAGAAACTAAGCTCAGTCAAATGCCTATACTTCCTCTCTGCAATCCCATTTTGTTAAGGCGTGTGGGGGCAAGAGATTAGCTGCATTATTCCACAAGAAACAAGATGGTTTACAAATGCATTACTAGTGACCTCTCCCCTACCATCACATTGAAACATGGCTATCTTTTCTCTTAACATATTTTCCATAGGATGTTGAAATAACTTAAGGATTAAAAAGAACTCAGATTGCTTCAAGGGATACAACCAATTGAATCGAGAATAATTATCAATAAACACCACATAATATCGAAAAACTTGGTTTGATATAGTAGGAGATGGACCCCCAAAGATCATAGTGTACCTTCTCAAGAGGTCTAAAAGCAACAAAATCTGAAGATAGAAAAGGAAGTCTTGAAATTTTTCCAAGTTGACAAGACTCACACAACTCAGAAGCAGTTTTATTTATAAATATAGACTTCTTTTGAGATAATAGGTGAAGAATATATTGGTTTTCATGCCCCAATCTTCTATGTCAAATGTATGCAGTTGTTGTTTGTTGTCTTGTAGAGTTGAAGGTCATGAATTCCGGATTCTCCAATACATAGAGGCCTTTACTTCTGCTGCCTTACGTGAGGAGCTTTTTTTTCCTCTTGTCCTTGATTTTCACATGATCACAATCAAAGGAGAATTTGCAGAAGTAAGTTTGGACACATATAATAAATTCTTAGCTATGTCAGGGCAAACAAAAACTTCTTCTAATGGGAATGTACATGTTAGTGATGGCAAGGCAATGGAGCCAATGTGAGTAATGGGAAGAAAGTCACCATTACCAACCATGGCTATGTCTGATTCAGTATAAGATTGCCATGTGTGAAGATTCTGAGAAGAATGAGTAACATGGCTGGTTACACTTGGGTCCGGATACCACTCATTTCTTGAGTTATCTTTCTTTTCAGAGATTTGCATTGCAACAAGAGCACTATCTATGTCTGGACCTTGCTAAGCATGATCAAAATGTTTTCAGCATTTGTAAGTAAGATGACCTATCTTGCCACAGATTTAACATACATGACTAGAGGTCTGGTCTTGGGAGACTAAACCATTGTGGATTTGCTGGTGGAAATCTCTTCCTCTTGTAGAGAAAGAGCTACGACCTCTTGATGAACCCCTACCACAATTTGAGTAACCAGAATCACCACGACTAGTTGAAAATGCCATGTGAGGAGTTACTTCCGAGTGCACAACATAGGATTTCAGATGATCATCAAAACCAATTATTTGTGACACAATATATTCATAAGATTGACCAGGAAATTTATTGTAGAGGTTTCAATAATTGCAGCAATAGCTTCATATTTCTTTCCTAAGCCATTTAACACTACAAATATCTTCATAGTAACATGTAATCCTATGGAGCCCATTTGGTCACAAATTCCTTTAAACTCAGTAAGATAAGCGTCCATGGTTTTGTTACCTTTAGAAATGGTTTGGAGCTTTCGTTCAAGCTCAAACAGTCTTGATGTTAAAACCTTGTTGAGATTCTTAGCTAGAGCAAACCAAACTTCGTGAGATGTGGTAAAGTGATAAACTTTGCCCAAAATTTCTTCAGATAAAGAACCGAGGAACCAAGATCTAACCACTTGATCTTGTCGACACCAGCGGATGAAATCAGGATTGCTCGATTCCGTAATAACATTGCCAGATCTTGAAGTTATCGTCACAAAAAGACAGACTTCAGATCCATTAATGTATCCAAGAAGAAATTGACCAGTAAGGAAGGATTCGAACTAAGGTTTCCAGAGTAGGTATTTTTTCTCAGTGAGTTTGATAGTTACACATTGAGTAATACTTAGAGTAGTTATTGAAAAAGGATCATTCGAGTTTGAACTTGTCATTGCTCTGATACCATGTTAATAAAGAGAAAGCAAAAAGCTTTGAATGAAGAAATGCTGAAGTTTCAAATTAACATTGCTTGATTGAAAGCGATACAATGATGTTCAACTTATATAGAGAATCGGATGAGGCTGTCAACATGACACTTCTCTTATCTAACAAATTGGTAAAGCATCAACTTTGTTATGCAACACGACATAGACGTTGTTTGAACAAGAAATCTTTTTTGCTGGCAAGAGCGTCAAGGATGGAGAAAGTTTCGCGGAAGTTACTGTTAGAGGTTGAAGTGACACCTTTTTTTTTACTGAATCAGAGAACTTCTCTGTTTTGACTGAAAGTGAAAACTTTCTCTTGGTTGAAACCCATTTTTTTGATGTAGAGTCTTAGAGCTTGAATAATGCTTTCCCATGATTTTTGATTGCATTAATTTTCTATAAGATCAGCCAATTCAGGATTAGGTTCTCCAAGAATCTTTGAAACAGATTCCCTGTTATGACACCGAGTCTTTTGGAAAGCTGAACTTCATAACTTCTTTACAGATGACTTTTGGATACAGAAGCTACGACAAGAAAGTGTAAGTAGGACGAAGAAAATCAACATGTTATGTTCACATTAGTTAAGATTTTTTTCTTATATTGTCAAGAAAAAGTCAACTAATCAAATGATCAAATCATTTTAAGGTACTAACTAGGATCGGAGCATCACTTATGCGGGATTAAATTTGTTAGATGAACTTATTTGATATTTAAATTTACAATATAATTTATTGTAAATGTTAAGTGACGTTACGTGTATATTTTCTAAATTAATGAAAACATTCCTAACAGTTTGATTATGAGTGTTAAATCGAATTTTGATTCGGTTATAATTTAGGTTATTTCAGTATATAACATACACATATCTATTTTGGAACGGAAAACTATCTCATCCAGTACTCATAAAAAATATTTTGTCTAATAACCGTTTCCTTTTAAATAATTATCCGTTCGATAATTTTAACAAAAATAAATTACTCGTTCGACAATGCTTTTTATAAGAGATTGAATAAGTATTTTAGACGGGATGCATGTGTTCTCCGTTTGAATATTTAATTTTTATAAAATTAATAGAAATTATCCAAAAAAATTATAATATTCAAAAATTCTCTAAATATTCTCAAAATTATCTGAAATTCTTAAAATACTAGTCTCAATATGGATCATTTTTATAATATGACTCAGAAATAGGAATGTCAAATCGGGTTAATCACCCCATTTAACCCATCCACGGTGTATTGAATTTAATTGCAATTTTTTCAGGTTGGCCCGCTAAGATCCGCCGTTCCAAACTAAGAACCCTAACTCACCCCACATCAGAATCATTGTTAATTTGTTTAACCGATGTGGGAAGTTGAACACACACTTTTTCTTTATCGATTGAGTAATATATCTCTGTTTCTAAGATTTTGATTCACAACATATACAAAAATATATACATTTTTATTAACTATAAAATTATATGATAATTCAAAATCATTTGAAAATAAGATGAAACAAAAATGGTAGAAAAATCATAATTTAAAATCTTAATAAGTATTTCAAATATAATAACTTAAAATAAATAATATGGTATAATTAAATATGAAATCTTAGTTTTTTTTTTATTTCGATTGGTTAAATTTTTTTTAAAAACTTAATTTAGTTTTCCTCCATAATTAATAAAAGAGAAAGTGAGTTTAGTTTCTTGGAAATTAATAATTATTAAAAATACTTTTTATGATTTTTAGTTTAATTATATAAATTTTGTTATTACTATTGTACTATTAATGAATTTATTTTAAAAGACTAAAAATTAATGATGTTACATGTAATATTTTACAGTTTAAAAGTTTTTTGATATAATGTGCTTCCCTTTTAATAGTAAGATGTTACAATTCGTTCTCATTGAAAAGGGCTTTATCGAGATACGTATTGTCTGATTCTTAGAATAAATACCTAATCCTATAGGACCTATACTGATTTTAGGAATTTACAAAAATCAATTTAAGGATTATATATTTATGTAGACATATTAAATATCCTGATTCGAATATTTGAATGAGATTGTCAAACTTGTTAATCCGAGATTTTTACGGTCAAAAGTCAAAACTATAGAGATTTCATGTCCAAATTTATGAGAATCTTCCAAATCTCGTGTCTTAAACCTACCGTTGCAAAATCAATAAGTAAATGTATTTTATTGGCAACAAATCAACTTAAATGAACAATTGTCTATAAATATATGAAGAATTTGTTTGCATAATCAGAATCAATATTACATTAGAAATGGAGCAATTGATGTTCAGCAAAGTATTTCTTCTTGCCTTTTTGTTGTCTCTTTCATGTGAGTCCAGCTTCAAAACTTTAAATTTATATTCATCGAATTTTCATAATGTTCTTTAATTTTTACATGATAATCCATGTCCAAATTCATCGAACTATATACACTTATTATGGTTAACAACAAAACCAAAGAAAGAAATGTTACTTGACATATTTTCTGTAAAAAACACTAAAAATCAATTCAAATTGAGAGAATGATATTTTATCATTATCTCAATTTGAATAATTATGTTTAAGTTAAAATGCCTACTTGGATACGCCCTCTTTGTTATGTGGTATATATAGGTGTATCGAAAGGAGAAGCAAGAGTTAGTGGAGAAATCAAAGATGTAACGATACAACGTGGAGGGTCTTGCAACAACGACAATACTTGTCATAACAAATGTCCCGGCTGTGCTACCACACAATGTATTTTCAACCAATGTGTTTGTACTCGTTGTGATCCTCCTCTCCCAAATTTACGTGTTTAAACTCATATGTGAACCTTCTAAAGTTAATCCAATTTTGTGATGACAAGATAAATTTATAAACATTTTTTTTTTATTTTAGAGCGTTTTCGCATTGCTTAGATAAATTTTGCAAAGATGAATAATTTTGATTGAGAATGAGAACCTTATGAGGCATTTTGTTATCTAATATCACAAGTCATTGCTTCAAGTAAAAACTAAAACAAAAATGAGACAAATGATTTTAATTAATCCGGAGATATAATTTACATTTATAAAAGGATGAGAGATTGATCGGAAAAAGGATCTCCGGCATGTCATGTTTTTAAAGCCTTCATGTGATCTATCCTCCAATACCGTTAAGTTAAATCTCAACGGTATTTGTATAAAGCCGAAACTAACAATAAAATCCTCTAAAAATTTCATATTTGTAATTAATATATATATATATATATATCTTAACGTTAAACACTTTCTGCTACTTCTTCTTCTTCTACTTAACTTAACTCATTGATCTCTTCCATGTCACCAATGATTTCAGAAACTCCATAACCTGTTAAATAAATTGCAACAAACACGAACTCATATGATCAAAACTCATAGCTCAAGTACTATTCAATTGAGTGAGTTATTTATTTTACCTCAGATGGATCACGAAGTGAGTAAAAGGCATTGCTATCTTTAGGCACAGCAGAGACTAGTACACCACAACCGTGATTTGGTCCATCGCGTAATACCTTAAACGCATCTTCATCTGTTCGATCATCCCCAACATAGATTGGAAGAACATCTTCACAATTGTTTAAGCCTGAAGAATTGTTTCAGAGTCAATGACCAAACCAAGATTTTTCATAACATAAGCAAATGAGAAAGATTTTGCAAGTACCGAGAGATTCAAGTAGAAATGTTACAGCTTTCCCTTTGTCCCAATCAATCACTGGACGGATCTCTAAAACCTTTTTAACCAACACAAACCAAAAAAAACTCAAAAACTTGAACTTTTTTTGTTGAAATATGTAAGAAATTAAGATGTTTTGTTACCTTCCGGCCATGTGTTAGTCTTAGCTTTGGATATGTTCTGATGACATCATTGACACATTGTGCAACCAATGCCCAATTCTGCGACAGAGTGAAGAGCTTTTTAAAGTAAAGTGTATTGGTTTAGAAAGGAACCAAACCGGTTATTGAATTTAGAAATGCAAACCTTTTCTTCTACATTGCGGTAATGCACAGAGATGCAGAACTTATTGTCTTCTACTTTGACACCTTTGATATCCTTTGTATCTTCTACAAGCGAACAAAGCACCTGAGAAGATAGTTTCAAGAATTCAACAATCTAACATAAGATGTTATAACTTAAAACTCTTATGTATACATCAAAAGATGTGCTGCAAAATACCTTATCGATTATCGGTAGAAACTCGCTAGCGGGCTGGAACAGATTTACATCTTTCCCCTGAATTTCGCCAAATCACGTATCAAGAATCTGATGTTGCTGAAAACAAACAAAAATGCAAGCAAATGAACCTGTTCGTTAACTGATACAGTACGACTATGTTCGTGGTTTAAAGATTCTCCTGCAGGACTCATGATGTCCATTCCATGGCTTCCAGCGTAATAAAGCTCACTCAATCTAACAAACTCATAAACCTAAATGAAGCAAAATGGATTATTGTTACATAAGACCAGACAAGAAAACATTCTTGATGATGAAAATGAAACAAGTAAACATTACCTTATCGCGGCTTCTTCCACTAATGATGGCGGTTGGGAAGTACTTGGCAACGTCTTGCACTGTACTACGCATCTAAAACATATAAATAAGCGTAATTCAGATAATTCAGTAGGAAGATAAAGCACACATTTGATTTGTTTTAGCACTTGAGTTGTATAGATAGAAGTTAAAAACTTACAGCACTTGACATGTACGCACAATCAGGTTCCTCAACTATAGGCGAAAGCGTCCCGTCATAATCAAGAAACAATGCTATTCTTTTGCCTTCTGCAAAACTCATGATTTTCTCAAAAGAAGTAAGAGCTGATGGATACTTGAGCTGCTAAAAACAGGATTACAAGACAAAAAGAACATTATCAAGATCAAAACAACAGCACAGTCTTCAGAAAAAAAGAGAGGACAGTAAGGGGACAGACCGTCCATTCGCGATAAGTCATATCCGTAGCATCACTGCTTAACTTGTCTTTGTTAACTATTGCTGGAGGAGGAGAAGAAGATTTCATTGCATCAAGCCAACCATTAGACTTAACATCATCGAGGATTCCAGTTTTCTTTCTAGGAACGGTTAGCAAAAGATTGTTGTTCTGTGACAGAGCCGTAGCTGCTGCTGATGAGTAAGGAAGTCTACTCTGACGAATGGTTAATCTTGAGTTGCTTAGTGGTGGAGAATCAGTCATTACAGGAGACGAATGACCAGATTTTATGTCCATAACAACTTTAAATACTATCAGCAAACTATATAAAATATCAAAGATTCTCAGCGGATTCTTGGATATAACAAGCTCAGTGATTTTACTTCTCTAAGAATCTTCTTCCTCAGAGAAAATATGAACCCTGAAATGCAAATGCCAAGAAAGAAACAGAAACAAGTTAAGACAAAAGCCAAGAAAATCAAATACTTAAGTGCGATCACTAGGAAAAGGTAAAAGTTTGAAACCATTCTCTTAAGCTATAACAATGAGTAACATTGGATACCAAAGTTACACACTGGCCTCAAGCTATTATCAAACAAGAAGAAACAAACAAAAAAGTTTGCTGACAGTTGTAAAAAAGAGTAATCAAGAAAACACATTATTCATGAAATGACTTTACTTTGTAATAGAATTTTAAAGGGGTAATGCCAGAGAGATTGCATTATAGAGATTATTTCTCCAAATAGAATTTCTGACTCATACAGAAACTCGGATCTTTCACAATTTAGACTAACATCTAAAATCTAAAGATTAGAGCCAAAAATCAAAGCCCCCACATTTCAAAATATCAGATAAAAAAAATGGCAGATTAGTTAAATGGCACTATTGTAAAACTACATGTCAGAACTACATTTAAATGGCACTATTGTAAAACTACATGTCAGAACAAGGGTAAAAAAGACAGATACATTCATATTGCTACTAATGTATATGAACGAAGGCATGCACATCATAAATTTTGTATGGTTTCGAAGAATACATTAATTTATAAACCAAAGTTTCATAACACAGTTGCAGAATCGACAATTAAAAACATGTTGACCCACCACCATTTCGATTGTGTTGTGCGTAAAGCTTGACAAATCATTGTCACTCACATAAAATCCAATCCAAAAAACAAAGTACCAAAATTCCTAAAACCCAGAAAACAAAATCCGGTTTTTTGCAACTGGTTCAGGCATTTACATCCCTAAAGCTTCAATTTTTCTTTAGCCCAAAACTGAAATTTAAGCTCATAACGAAGAACAGAGAAGGAAACACAGATGAAGAAATAGTAAAAATGGCTAGTTGGAGAAAAAATAGAAACTTTGAGCTAAAAAATTACCTGAGAAAAATGCAGATACAAGTTTTGAAACTGAAACCGGAAACGACGGGAAGAAGAAAGATTTTTAAAGACAGAGACTTTTTTTTTTCCTTCCCTACTTGATTTTTTTGGTTTCTCGGCAATCAAATAAGGGACACAGAAAATAAATGGAAAAAATACGAAACGGAGAGATTTGCCAAAAAGACGAACTGTGAATGTCTTTTAAGTGCCAGAGAAAATCGCAGAAACTATCCCTAAAATAAATAAACTCCAAAATTTCACTCTTTTTCTGATTTTAGAAAATAAATATATAAACTTTGGGAAGTGAAGAAAAAAAAAAACAGAAGACTGTTTTTCGTATTTACGAAACAAAATAACATTTCAAAAAACTCTCTCCCGACGGTTTTTGACTCGCCAGACAATTTCAAGTAATTAGCTGACGTCTACGTGTACTACAGAAGCCAATAACACCGCGCGTGAGATACAAGAATAATAATTAGCGCGTGGAGTAACAACGCCGTGATTATATTTATATGGAGTATTAAACAAAAAAGAGTTTCCTCGCACGGTGTGGTGGCTGGTTTGTAATTAATTAACTGGTTAATTAATTATGGTTAATGTGGTTTTTAGTAGTTCCAAAAAAACCGCCGGTCATATTGGGGCGGGGCCCACATGTGCATTCTAAACTACGGCGCTAGACGCGTGGCAGCTGGTTTTAAGGGTGCGAGCCTGAGAGTCGAGTCAGGTCTGACGTGGATAAGTCGGATGGGCGGGTACCGTCACCGTGAGGTGGCTACTTTGGTGCGGTCGCTCTCGGACACAGCTGGTTGAAGTCGGTGACGGTTTTTTTATAGCTTTTTAATTTTAATAAAAGTCATTTTCTTAACTCAGTTCCAAAAAACCGGAGGGACCTCTCGTGGAGCGACATGGGTTCCACGTGGAGCAGCGACCAATATGAAATTTCAGCCATAGGATTTTGCTTACGTGGCACAAAATTATTGGTTGTTGCAGATTAGCATTTTATGATTTTTCTTTCTTCTTCTTTACCTTGTGATTTTACTTTTGTACTTCTTGTCAACAAGAAGCATGAAGGATTAAGATACTCTCTCCTTAGAGATCTTTATTATGATCTTTATATAATAAAGATCTCTCCTTAGCTTCACATTGTTAATTCAAATATTGTTTTCACTGTTTCCCAAGCAGATTATAAGTTTTAATTTTCCCACCAATTAAAAGTTTTGTAGAATTTAGTTTACTCTCTCTTGCGTTGGACTATACTACCATTATGTCCTCTCCATATAATCGTTTGCTAATCATCAGTTAGAGTTAATCCCAAAACTAAAATAAAAATACCAGCTAGACTTCAAACTGAAAGAAAAAAAAACTTTAGAAATCAGAAGTAATGTAACCGTTTAAAAATGGAACAAACGAATCATTCATAACTCGCTAACAATACTTGGATTCAGACACTATATATATCACTCCTAAACTAAAACACAAGTAGTCCAAATCAAATATTTGAATGATCTGGTCACGAAATTTAGTTATGGTGTTTAAACAAATGAAAAACAAAAAAGTAATAATGAACTCTATTTTATACCCAACGTACTAAATAATGTATCAAGAACAAAAAACAACTAAAAATCCGACGTATCAAAGAAGTTCAAAAAGAAAAGTCGGGTCAAACTTAGTTTTCACAAGAGGGTAGTGTAATTTAAGCACATTGGAACGAAGACGGTCAAAGATTCTGACAAGAAGACGACAAAGTAGAAGAACCATTTTGGAAGTGGAATAGGAAGACTAAAATAAAAAAAAATAAAAAAGAGATTTGGCTTTTCGAGGAGATGTAAGGTTCGTTCGGTACCAATGAGGGAAGATCGTGGGACCACTTCACAGTTGGATTCCTATTTCTTTCGTCTAATTTACTTATTTTAGTATGTAATGAACATATGAATTATGTTAAATAATACTCATTGTTTTATGTTGAAGAGAAACAAATTGTTTTTTTTTTAATCCTATATTAGAGTATACAAATTGGAAGATCTTTTGGAAATTGAAATTTAAGAGTCAGAATCTTCTTGTTTGACGCCGCTGTTTCTGCTCCTCCCTTTGACCATCTCTCAGGATTCAACAACATAATTTTTCTTGAATTTCGTTTAGTTTCATTAGTTTTAAGAAATAGTTATTTTAAACCACAAATGTTAAGTACTAATATCCTTACACATTACTATCTATTAAAATTACATTAAATGATATATTTTCAAAAAATTTCGTTCCGTATCAATAGGGTTTTTATGATTTTTTTAAATTGGATATAAATTTTATAGCTTTGAAACCAATCTTGCATAATTCTCGAGCCTCTATAATGAAACACAAAGGTCTATAGTGAGGACGTCCCGATTTATAGATCGACCTAAACGCTACAAATTTTACCGGATGTGGTCAAAGATTACAATCAAATCCAAAAAAAAGATACATGAATTGGAAAAATTAATTAAAAGATTCAAGAAAATCAAAGCTACTCGATGGCTGGTAAATTGTGCATCAATTGAAACAACCACCTGATAATTTATAATTATAAAATGCGGAGTATTGAAGAATGAGAAGAAGAAGAAAAAAACATGTGTGTGCATGGCACTCTTCGTCGACTAAGAGACATCGAACCTAACAAAAATGTCAGCCTCACATGTTCTTACCTAATTAAGCACGACGCCAAACACTCCACGCATCGAATCGAACGCTGCCTTCAATAGGGATTGGCTTAACAAAAATGGAACTGTGGCTTAGTAGTAATCGTTTCCCGTTGGTGTAGAAGTATTCCTTAGCATGATTAATTATAAGTTATAACCTATAAAAGAACCATAAAGTTAAGTAAGTACTAGGCATGGAATATAATAGTTGAGAGAATTAGGAGTAGAATCAAAGAAACAACCGTACAAAAACTCACATCGCCTTTATATTTTTTTTGTTTAACTCAATATTATAATTTATAAGGATTAATATTCTATTGTCAAATACGCATAAGGATTAATATTATATTCTCACATTCTTATGAAGGCGATGCAAAGTTCACAGTATTCCTAATATATTTAAAGTCTTTGACAATACATTTTTCTGTTCAAGTGAAAAAGTTGATTTTTGAGTATTTTAGAAAGTTTACCATATTCATTTAATTGTTATAGGACAAACCATTTTTTCAATAGTGTAATTTTTTTAATATCGATATATAATTTTCTGGAGTTTTTATACAATTTATCTTTTTTTATGATCTAGGTGTTACTTTATCGATATTCCTCATATCAACGTGATTTATTATTATTCTTAATGTTTCATACAATTATTTAGCACGTCAAAAATTGGGGGTTAAAAAAAACTTTAGAGGGTTAAAAAAATGTGTTACGTTAGCACCCTGGTACTTTTGGCTACTTTTAATAACAACTTTAACAATTGTTATTTACCTAAACAATTATTAATTTCTTGACATTTATCTAAGTCATTCTTTAAAAAAAATTATATTTCATTAAATTATAGTGAAAAGATAAAATCATTTTTATAAATAAATAAATAGATATAATATTTTATACAAAATATATAAAACGATAACAAATTAGAATAAACGAATTTTTTTTACGAAGATTAAAACCAGCTCCAAGTGATATATACATAAGAATTCCCAATCAAGCTCCAAGTGAAGTAAAATTTGTGTCAATCTTGTTTGTCATTTCGATTTTTTTTTTTAAAGTTTATGATTCGGGTTTGCATTCCACGTTTTGTTTCTTGAAAATATGTATTGACATTTTCCATAAAAATATGTTTATATTAAATTTTATGTTAGGTTTCTTTTCGGCCTTAATTACATAACTTTTTTCTTTTTCTGTTTTGGTTTTGGGCATTCTGGTTATAGATTCATTTATTTGCCCCCTCATTGGTTGTATTTCGTTCCAACCAGAAAAATATTAATGACATTTTAGGTCATTCATGTTGCACAAAGCCACAAACACAGTGAAGTAAAGATAATCTGAAAACTGGAGCACATCTGATAAAGGAGAATGAATGATTATAAATGAGCTAATATTGGGCTTTTAAGCCTGTAAATGGGCCCAAATCGTCAAATTCATGACTGTGGCTGTTGGAGCAGTCATGTATGACTTGCTCAAATAGATTTGTCAGCTGGGATGGAAACATGGACCTATACTTCAAAAACATACCACATTTGGAAACATATTAAGAAAACTGTTCAAGACCTATTTACTCTCTCACATACAAAAACCCTAAAGATGAAAAACTAAAGAGAGAGGTTTCAGTTATGGCGAGGAGGTCGAGTGGATGGCTTCGGATAATCTGCAAATAAGAGCGGCGGCCGTCGATGACGGTGCTTCCCGGTAGCCGGCACAAACCGAGAAACCTTAACCGGTTCTTTAGATGTCAAACCAGAGATAACATTTTGATCCTAAGCCAAAGAAAAAGAATAAGAAACGTTAGTGTTGTGACTTGTGAAAATGAAACACAGATTCCGCTAATTCGAAGAAAATAAGAGCTGATGAAATGAAATGAAGAACCTTGGCAAGCAAAAACCGAGATTCTGTAATGTGACGAGAATCGGAGAGATGCAAGAGCAGAAACAAGAGAAGAACAGAAGCAGCATGAATTGAGCTCATTGATTACAAAAGAAACAGTAACAAAGGCTTAACGATTAATAAGTATTATGAAATGTAAAAGGACTTAGTAGGTAGTAGACACTATATACTATGAGCAAGTTCACACATAAGTATTTGAAAATAAGAATTAAACTCCCAAAAAAAAAACAGAATAAACAAGTGTATTTTTTATCATGGGAAAAGCCAAAAATGAGTCAAAAAAGAGAGAAGAAACAACAAAAGGAAAAGAACATTTAAACCTCGGTGAAAAACGAGTGATTTACTACTTCTTGTCTCCTCCACACAGCTCATTTGTGAGTCCAATCCCCAAAACTTACCAACCTCCATAGTAACATATTCTATTAAGAATATGCAAAGCTAGTTTCAAATTGTATCAATATTTAATACATGTGAAAAACTTAAAGCACTTTTTGAAGTCATTATTTTAATTACCTTATTGGTTTTTGCTGCCTCGAGAATGGTTTGGAGGTTGACGATGAACTGTTAACACCACTTTTTTGAGCTTTTGACACGATCCCCGAGACATCTTGTCTTCAAAACGTCATCTTGAATTGCCCACAATCCTGCTTGTTTCTATAACAAATAACACATGTTACTTCAAAATAAAGAGCTTCAAGAACCAAGAACCCAAACAGCTGGACCAAGAATGTTCCCTGAGAATGTCTTTCCTCTGTTCCAAGAAGCCATGAAACCTGCAAATTCAAGCTAAAGAAACCGGTATAGATTAGACAGGAGGACCCAGCTTTAAGGAAACAGTTGAGCAGTTGATGATACCACATAAAATCTATTGGATCAATAACAATACATTCTGCTTTTTGTTTTTATTGTAAAATTACACGTTCTTATACAAGTGAAGATAGCATCAGTCCTCAGAAGTACATTCACAATTTAACATAGACTGGTTACTAGCTCCAGAAAATGAAGCCTCTAGCATCAGACTGCAAAAAGATATTTTAAGAACCACCACAGCTCTGTATATATCAGAGCTTTATTTATCCCACAAGGGCAATGAAAAAAAGCTACTCTAGAGCCTCTTCCTCTTGCAAAAATGCCTCCTATTTACAGCAGAACAACGCTTCGAAATGTGTGGGGTGAGTAAAACTTAAAAGACAAGGATGTTTCGTGATCCGTTTATCCGGCCATAGCTAGTATATTCACCATGTTGTTTGCTGCATGAGAGACAGTTCTCAGATGCAGATCACCTGTTCTTCCCCCAGCACCAGGAGGAATAAACGAAGACGAAGTCGATGCTTGCAAAGGATTCATTGGCCAGAGACCCCGAGAAGCATCATCAAGTGCAGTCTGAGTATAACCTTCCCGAACACATCTTACTGATGCATTAACAACAGATGCAAGTTGCCTCAACATCATTTGAACTTGCACCAGCCCACCGGATCTGGAGCCTGCAGAAGGACTTGCAACATCAACAACCTGATCTGACCATGTTTGCAGCCAGCTTGGATCCAGTCCTGAATTCCTGTATGGCATGAGCCAAAGGTGAGAACTGCTAATACCATTCAAGAAAGCCAGTTTCTAAAAGGAAAATCAATGGGGGCACAAGCTTGGTCCTCACAAAACCAACAATTACATGCTATCCAAAAGTACCAGTATACTGTAATTAGACACTGAATAGTATATTAGCAAGAGGAATACGAAATCAGAGGAAGTGGATGATGGTGTTATGAACACACTGTTACTTTAATGCAGTTAAAAGAAAACATCACGATGGAAAAATGAACCCAACCTCCAAGGATCACTTTCAATGGAATTTGGCGTCTCGGTTGGAAATATCCCAGTGGTTAGTGCATGGACTTTTGTTAAGTCTCTCAAACTGACGGGCTAACTGTTAGCGGTTGAGACTCTTTCTGTCCCAGGATTCACCTCATTTTCAGTTCTACTAACAAATAGACACTTACGACATGTAGGACAAGAGTAAACTTCATTTAAGCCTTGATCCAACCTGCCAGCATGAAAATATCATCATGATTATCACTTCTCACAGAATGTAGCAGCACATGGGTGGCAGTAGAACAGAGCTAGCATACCATGATCGCAGGCATCCAAGATGAAAAAGGTGGTTGCAAAGTCTTTTAGCCTTAGCCATTGGTTCCTTCCATTTGTAATGGATCCAAGACTGGTGAGCTATAGAAAAATGCAAAGACGCCAATAAATATCTAGCAGAAGCATACCCGACATATAGCACATTCGTCATCATATGCCCGTAGCTCTTCTGAAGTTGCATCAGGAAGAGCTGAATGAAGATACTTAAAGTCGCTCTCAGTTTGATGTATCCTTTTCAAAATTGCACTTAGCAAGGCCTGCCAATATCATATGGGAAATACACAAAGAACTCAACTTTTAGATCTGTGCACTATTAAGCAGCCAGTAGAATAGTACTGTCACAAATAAAGTCAATTAACAGACTTACATGTATGTTGAGAAACAAAACTGCATCCACCAGATGGAAGGCCATTCCATGGAGCCACCAGATGTGCAAATAATGACCGAGGTCCATTATCAAAGTAGCCATGTCAAGGAAGAAACCAAGATTCCGATTGAGGAGGCATTTCCATTCCAATAATGAGCCAATTCAAAGGGTAAGAGGTCAAGTCAGCAATGTGAACATCAAATAGGCCAAAAATGTCCAAGAGAATGCATGCCTGCAGTCTAATAGAAAACATAATTACAATCATATACCGAGAGAAGACAAAACCTGCTGTCATAGAATCGAGTAACTTTGATGTTCGGCAATCTGAATTCTTGATTGCTAAGTGGTTGATCCACATATCAAGCAGTTGAAACCCGTGAAGCAACAATGCCTGCAAAATGATCCATTATGAGAATGATCGACCCTCTAGTTTGCCTGGCAAGGTTACAAAGAAGGACAACAGAAACAATGAATACAACTAATCTTACTCAAGTACCTGCAAGGTCTCAAAAGCTACACTGCATGGCTCAAAAGGTAACAATAAATACACAGATGAACCCATTGTATTGTACATCATTAGGGAAAGCTTGATCCTGCAAGACTGGACATAATTAACATCCAGAGACGAACAACAAGTTCAGTCTTCAATCACTACAACAGAATATCATAGATGATATTCATATTTCTCCTAATTGAAGTGCAGTCAAATAAAACATATGGTGACTATAAACACAACATCTTTTACGTTCAATATAATACTACCAAGTATACGCGCCCTCAGAACATACAAAAGGTTTGCTTTAACCAGAAACTATGCGCATCATGGCGGTCATGGACTCGTAGACTTAGGCCAATTTGTTTTACCTCCTTTGGAATACAAAAATACCTAAATTTTTCTTTTAAGAAAATATATCTGGTTCCAGAGATAGCATGTAGGAGGAAAACATTACATTCATATTTTGAAGAAACAGGTTGAAAAAGCCGCAACTGAAAATTTCACATGATACCACAAAGGTTAGGAAATACCAGAACAAATCACAGAGAGAACCATGAACAGCGCTGAATACACACGAAAGTATGTCCAAGGAGTAGTAGAAGGAGATGCATTCAATCGTTCAAACCGATCTCTAGCCAAAGCTTGAAACATCTACACAACATTTCGCCACACATTAGGGTGTATAGAAAAGAAATTCATCTCTTTCTGATCATAAGCCAAGTAAGCCAATATTTGTGCAACCTGTATGCCATACCTTTAGAGTGCACAGAACAGTCAACCATATTGCCCACAGGACCCTCTGAAATACTGTTGTTGGAACCACCAATGGCAGAAAAGTACCCTAAATACATGAGTAACCAATGGGTTACTCTTAGTAACATAAAAAAGGAACACATCTGCAAATAACTCAAAATTACAGCAAACAGAACAGGCATGCATATTAGGGTGCTATCTTATATGCTGTTTCTAATAACCAAACTAAGAGCTTTAGATTGAATTTCATCTAAAGAAAAGAAACATTAATTAAGAGGCGTTTGAGAAAGCTAACCAACTAAAATTGCTTAAAATGAAAACTCAAAAGTTGCCATTCTAACCTTAAGAGAAAGAACAAGAAGAATGTACACATTGAGCACAAAACATGCGAGCAAGGCAGTTGTAGTGTGAGAACCCAAGAAGCAGCTCAAGGGCATCATCAGAATCTCCTAAAGAAAGTTTCTTGGTGATCAGCTCAGATGCTATAAGTCTATCAAGAGACAACTCAGTCCAGACTTGTAAACCCACAAAGCTCAAAGCTGTTGTTGCCACGGAAATGGGCAGGTATCTTATCCCCATTAGGATCTATTCAATAGCAGCAAACAGGAAGATAATAACGGATTCTACAGATAGGGAAATCGATTTGAACCTGTTTTAGCGATTGGAAATTCTCTTGATTCATAGATAGGATTAACATGTACGGTGATAGAAGATAACCGGAGTCCTCTCTTCCCTAAAAACAATCCAAATAACTCTGATCTAAGGGAGCAAAATGCAATGCTTGTATACCATTTTTATACGTTGCACTCAGTTATCCACGAGTTTGTGCACTTTGATTAACAATCAATCATCTTTGAGATTGAGATAGGTTGCTATTTAGTCAGATTATACAAGCTCAATGGTGTCTTGGGATAAACAAGAACACATTAACTCACTCAGTTTCTCATAAACCATCAAAAAGAAAACACACAGAGACCAAAGCTCTAGTCAACGTTTATATGACCAACATTGTTACGCTCTTCCTCTTTAATCTTAGGTATCACCACTTTCAACACACCGTTCTTCATCTCCGCCTTTATCTCATCAGTCTTATAAACTTTCTCCGGTAACCCAATCCTGCTTGAAAATCTCCTTCCATCTCCAGAATCATCTACCTCCTCCTCCTCTGTTTTCCCTTCTCCTTTAATCACCAAAATGTTAGTGTGTGATTATATAGCAAGGAGTAGAAGATGCTGGAGAAGGATGGTTCTAGAAATGCGTGGTCTCCAAGTAAGTAACATTACAAAATAAAATAAAGGCAACGATATGTTTCTATTTTCTCTAATGGGCCATCACTTTTGGGCCCAGATTTGTTAATTTATCTTCGGTTCATTTAGGTTCGGTTTTGTGTAGATTGAAAACCGAAATTGAAGTCGGTTTAGATTAATTTGGTTCAGTTTCTCCTTCTTCGATTCAGGTGATTTTCTCTTGAACTTATTTCTCACATGTTTTTAATGGCAAAAAAACGATCTCATTTATCCTCGTTTAATCTCCGAACCCTTCAACTATTAATTTAATTCAAACAAATAAAATTAAAATTAAAATGAGTTTTACTCACATCCTGTTATGAAAAAAAGAAAAAAAAAAATCAGATTCCAATTTAAGGTTAGATGGATCCCATTCCACCCAACCACTATCTTCTTCTTCTTCACCATTAAATCCAAACCTATCAACCTTAAATTCATCAATTTTGTTTTTTTTCCTCACAAATCGAGCATTAGATTCTAAAATTAAAGGGTTTTGGAGTTGTTTGAGAAGAAATTTGGGAGAAATAGAGGTGGAATGAAACTCGAGGTCACCATTAGAAGTAAGCTTTCAGGTTTTCCAAAAGCCCAAAAAAACTCGATTTTGCTCATTGAAGCTCGAATCACGTATTATTATGACTATATTTGAGGTTTTTGTTGTTATATAACGACATTTGTGGTTAATGACAGCAAATCAAAGAGATTTATGTTCATCAAAACCCATATTTATAGTATTGATACGACTAAGACATATTATATACCATACACCTAATACGACTAAGACATATTATATACATGCATACAACTGATACAACTAAGTAATTAATGATACACTTTTATTATTTTCAGGGTACACTGAATAGAAAGCAGCGCACGATCATACATTTTGATTATGGGGGACAATATGTAAAGAAAAGAAAAGAAATATTATGGATTGCAAAAAAGATGTTCATCACACTCTTTTGATGGGACAATCGGTTGAGGAGGTAACATACAACATATTAGTTGAAAGTATACGTAATAATATGGGGAAGATGAAGCAAAGAGCGAGATGAAATTGAGTTATTTTCTGGTTGGAATTGATCATAAGTGGCCGATATATATTTTCAATGATGATGATATTGTTTGTTATTTGGAACCATGTGAAGGTAAAATGAAAGGTGTGTTGCATGTTGAGACGAAGACGAATGATCCAAGAGAAGATCGCGTTAGTCAAGTTAATGCAAGTAACGAGGACATGGTTTCTACTGGTCGAGTAAATTGTGGAGTTAATTATGGAAGCATAACTATTTCTGCAAGTGAACTGTCCAAAAAATATGCAACGGTTTCCCACGAAGTAGAATATGAAAACTTGAAAAATATTAAGGTTAGAGATACACGCTTGGTTGAATTTGATAACGTTCACGTGAGTGATACACGTGTGATAGACGAAGATGAGATTAATAATGTAGAGTGGGAAGATGGTATGGATGTAAAATTAAGTCAAAAATTTGGAAGCAAAGAAGATGTGAAATAATTAGTGGAAAATGCTTCATTTGTGAATTTTTTTCATTTCGATATCGTGAAATCAGATAAAATGCGGTGTGTGATAAAATGTTGTGAATCAAAGAATGGTTGCAAGTGGTCTTTACGAGCTACGAGGATTAAGGATTCAGACATTTTCTCTGTTAGAACGTACAACAAAATTCACACGTGTTCTCGTGTGTCATCAACCTCATTGGTAAAGAGAAGAAAAGACACACCCCAATTAGTGGCATCCGTTGTCCAAGATCATTATCCAGGAAAGCTTGACAGGCCAACTCCAAAAAGCTTGATTGGTATAGTGCAAGGAAAGTATGGTGTTAAAATGTCGTATTCGATGGCGTATAGAGGAAAAAAACAAGCTAGTGTCGATGTACGAGGTAGTCCGGAAGAAAGCTATAATATGTTGTATTCTTATTTGTACATGTTACAGATTACAAATCCGGGTACAGTTTCATATGTGGAAGTGGACGACGATCAGAAGTTTAAGTACTTATTCTTCGCATTGGGAGCTTGCGTGGAAGGCTTCCAAGTGATGAGAAAAGTGATCATTGTGGATGAGACTCACCTTAAGAATGCATATGGTGGGGTGTTATTGGTTGTAACAGCGCAAGATCCTAATCATCACCACTATCTGATTGCTTTTGGTGTAGTTAATGGCGAAAAAGATGGTAGTTGTGCATGGTTTTTCAATAAGTTGAAAACACTAATACCAGATGTTCCTGGATTAGTGTTTATTTCTGATAGGAATCAAAGTCTCATTAAGACAATACGTGAAGCTTACCCATTATCTCATCATGGGTATTGTATCTTTCATTTATTACAGAATGTGAATATGCATACCTCAAACATCAACAAAGAAAGAGTTGTAGTAAAGTTTAGGGAATTGGCTCATGCATACACACAAGCTGAGTTCCAAACACTCTACGATGATTTCAAAAAAAGTATCCTAGTGCAGCGGAGTATGTTGAAAGAAGTGTCGAACCGAATAAATAGGCCTGATGTTTTTTCCCTAGCGAAAGGTACAACATAGATACCACTAATTGTGCGGAATCTTTAAATGCTATTTTCAAATAAGCAAGAAAATACTCGCTCTTACCAATGATTGATGCAATTATCAAAAAAATAGCTGAGTGGTTTAACAAGCAAGGCATACCTCTACTGAAGCACATAGATTGGTGCCATTTATTGAGAATATGCTTCACGAAAGTTGTGTTGAACCACAATATTTAGCGGTGACTGTGTTGAACAATTACTATCTACAATTTAACATCATCGGACGCGATGAAAAATGTTATTTCGTTGATTTGAGGATGATAACTTGGACATGTAAGCATTTTGATATTGACAAATATCCATGCTTGCTTGTCATAGATGCCTTTATGGAAGCGAGAAAGAAAGAATATACTCACCTAGAAGTGCAAGATTTGTGCTCCAAATTCTATGTGATAGAGCAATAGGCATTTGCCTACCGTAGGACGATATTTCTAGTTCCTCATATGTCTCAGTGGAATGTGTCTGACAATGTATTTGCCATGTGTGTGCACCCTCCAGATTATGTCAAGAAAAAAGGAAAACCTCAAATTACAAGGTTTCCGTCTGTGGGAGAACATCGACAAAGGAGAAAGAAGACTACTTTATATGAGTGGTTTGAGGGCAATAGAAGTGAAAACACATGATTTATATGTTCTATGAGCTTATTGTATTTCGTTTGTGTTATTGTTGAATAATCCTTTATGGTGTATGGAGTTTTTGTGGCTTATACAACCAAAAAAACGTCAAAATGCCAAATATACGACTATGTGTAAATCCATACGACTACTTGTTTAGGATACGACTATGTGTTAAATTTCTTAATAGAAAAATAAATTGGCGGTGCAGACGTGGCTTCTGTCGTCGCACACGTGGCTTTTTAAAATATTTTTTAATATTTCCAGTAACACAGTTGTATCAGTCGTATACAGCTGTATCATTTTAAATATGACATTTCATTTTAAAATATTAAAAACACTGATTCAAAATATTAAAAATACTACAATACCAATTTAAATACTGAAATTGCAAAGTTCCAAAATATCAGAAGTTCAAAACATAAACATAAGTTCAACAAACCCATAAGTTTCAAAAAATAATAAGTTTCTAAAAACATATCTTAAAAGATCACTATTTCAAATAAGGACTTTTCTTATACTTCGATGGCTCAACCTTCCTTTTCGCCTTCTCTGAACAGTTTAGCACCACCTTCTCCTTAGGTGTACGAGTAGAGATTGTTGGAATCCCAGCAAACCTCTCATTCCACTCGTCAAGCCTCTGATGAATTTTAGCAAAACCTTCTTCAATGACCTTCATCAATGTGTCTTTAAGGCTCAAGGCCCGTTGGACATTCAGATTGTTCCTTCAGCCAGCCACATCCAAATTGTACAAATCTTCAAACCATATCTTCTTGTTTTCTTGAAGAAGGCAAGTTTTCCAATTCACGGACAAGTAGTCATCTCCTTCGTCATCATCCTCCATGATCTGGGTGAGTAGTGGTACCTCTTCAAGTGTAGGATGTAAGATGCTCTGGATTTCCTGCGCATCATCAAAGAGAATACAACTACATATAATTAATACAACTATATACCAAATATAACTGGATATAACCTATACAACTGTGTAGAAAATTTTTAGACAAAACATAATTTTCATACCTTGGTGTTTCCAAAAGCATCGTTAATTATTTCCAATGACCACTCTTTCATGGTACAAGACTTCCATTGGCTCTTGCACATCCTCGAGCACCTACTACTCACTTCACCCTCATCATCAACGAACTCAGTCCTAAATGTCGTCTGCATGTCTAGAATAGTTTCAGTCGCTAAAATCTGCACATTAAAAATTAAAAATTAATTTATAATATTTTTGCACATTATAAATTATATATAATTTATTTTCATACCTTTCACGGAAGAATGAATCCTAAGAATGTCCACGTGGGTTGAACACGTCCTCTAAATGATCCATGGTGCGCCAGATCTCGTCTAACTGATTATAAACGTGTACCTCCCCCAGGGAAATGTCCGGCAAGCTTCGAGATCTTCGACAAATTTGTAGAAGAAATCCTTGATTTGTCCATATGTCCTGGACTTTTTGATGACGGTGCTCAGGAACAGTAAGATCGCCATCTTAAGTCGATCTGGAGTTTCCGGCATCTTCTTAAGTTTCTCGATTACATCGTGAACAATAATCCTCTTAGTTTTTTTGAATTGTCTCAGCACGAACCGATAACTCCCCACCATTGTTTCATAAGACTCAAGATACCTCGTACAGTACAACCCGCTAAAAAGACCATGGCCCCTTATCGAGTACCTAATAGGCACTTAATTCACAACGAACCACGCCATCTTCCCCTTCTTCTTGTTCACCGTGCGCACAAGCACCAACCACATATGTGTTAGTTTGTGGTTCTTCTGTCTCGGCATGTGCCACACATGTCGGAACTAAGGATGGTTCAAAAACCATGCCAATTATCTGTCTTCAAGCACCTTTTCTATCAATTCCATTGTCTTCACATCATCGCACTTTGAAGACAACTTGCATGAAACCGCGTAATCGATGTTCTTGAAGAAAAAATTCTCCGGAGGAATAGGCTGTATACCTTCTGTTTCCTCCTCGTTCTCCTGAAATCCAAACATATATCCACATACATAAATATCCACATACTATGTTAGTCATATTCAATCGTATATACACCTATCATAGTTATACATACAACACCTAGTTGTACTATTCGTACCCAGAAAACATAGAGCAAACAACAGTTGTATCAAGCGTACTAGTCGTACCCATAAATCACATAGCAGAAGACCATTCAATTCTTTCCCAACAACCATACATTTGGATTTAACTTTCAGAGAAAGAATAATATAACACTTACCACCCAAGGTCGAGACGAGGAACCGGTGGCGGGCTCTGTTCTTCGCGGTGAAGCTTGAGCTTGGCGGGTTCGTCGGGTTTCGGGGGTTCGTTCGATGGGTGGCAAAGACGGTGGCCTTTTCTCAGGCAAATCAACTAGATGAAGTCCTACACGTTGTTGCGAACGAGTTTCGGGGTTATTCCTCTTCAAATTTTTCGTTTTCACCATTTTTAGTTTTTAGGATTTTAATTCTCTTTTTTTTAAATGAAAAAGACAAATTCAAGCTTAAATAATGAAAAGAGGTGATTGAGTTGCAGTAATTGAAAGAAAAACGGAAATAATTCGAAGTTGAATGATGGAATTGTGGGTATAGTGTTCGTCATGGGTTTAGAAGAAATGAGAAAAATTTTAAGAAATTTGAAAAAATCTGATGGATGTGGTGTCAGAAATCTTGGTCGAATCGTAAATATATGGGAAGGGACATGATTTTTGGTCATTTTATAATATTTCAAATTAAAATAAACATAAAAGAAAAAAGAATTAAACAGAGGGGTATATGAGATTGGTGAATAAGAAAAATGGGTATATGAGAATTAGACTCTTTTCTCTTCAACATCATCGTCGAATTTTGAAGAGAGACTAAGGGTAATGGGGTGATCTCCAATCAAGATGATGCTGGATCTCAGTCCATTCTCTGATGAGAAATTCGACGCGAAGCGATGGGCTGACTCGTCGTGCCAATCGCGTCACCCGCAGAACTAGCTTGAGAAACACCTTATGGATCTGGAAATGAAGCTTCAGATAGCCTCTGAGGAGATCAGAGTATCTCTCAAAGAGTATAGGCTGGACAATCTCCGAGAAGATTGCCTCTGAGGTGTTGGAGGATAGGTTGGAGGGTATGGTGCAACCACATCTTATTGATGCATTAACATATCTCAAGGTTTGAATCCATATATCTAGAAAACCCAAGTAATTCAGGTTATGGTCTTTGTTGCTATTATTAGACTGAAAAGCCTTTCCCAAAATTTGGCAGGTTGATGTTGCCCAAGATTTGCGAGGAATTCTCATTCGGATTGGAGATTCAAGTCTCTGGAGTTGCAATACCAAAAGTCCGTCTATAGCCAGTAAAACAACTCTGGGAGGATTTTGACACAAAGCAAAGGGCCAACAAACTTGCCAGTGAGAGAAGTGAAAGCCAAAGGTTGCCTAAATGAGTTTCAATTCACATCACCTCAGACATTCTTTGCCAGTTGGCTACCAAGCTTCTATGATGAGTTGCTACTCTATCTTGAGCAGGAGTGGAAATGGTAATTGTGTACTTTTTCTTACAGTAACTATACATTTACCAATTCCTTCAGCGACAGTATATCAAATCTTTATACCTAATGATGTGATTCCACCTTTAGTATCAATCACTATAGTACGATTTTTTTTTCGTGATGTTCGGGTGTATGATTGCCTTCCCTGATGACTACATGACTCTCGCCCCAAAGCTATTGGTTGAGACCATGGGAGTATTGGGGGCTAGTTTTGTTTCTAGTCTTAACCTTGCAACATGAGATGTTGTTCCTAAAACAAAAGCACTCGCCAAAGGTTGGAAATTATGTCAATGCATTTTAATTGTTAGATTTCCTTCTTAGTGTAGTCCTTTTACCCTGCTGGATTGGGATTGCATTGCTTCCTTGGTGGTTTGACTTTACTCTCATCATGTTTTGCTAGATAGTTCTAAGAGGATCAGTATCTTCTGCCAACTCTTGTTTGTTTGTTTTTTTCTTAATTTTTGTGCATAGTATCCTATGTCATGAATCTGTCAATTTGAAAGAAAGGTTTGAAGAAATTTTGAACCTTTTTCATGTAGTGATTGCAATTTTCCAAACAATTAAGGATTATTTTCGTTTGTCTTACATCTATCTTTTATGTATTTAGGAGAGAACTGACACTTCTGATGTTTTCTTGAACATGTGTGATGGATCTATTATTCGGAGACTTGCGGAAGGGTATTAATATTCAAACCAAGCATCTTGAGGCCTTGATTGAACTGCACATTGTAAATGGGTTCTTTGCAAGAAATATTCAACACCTGTTTACTTTATACTCTTAAGGTTTATTTAGATTTGAAAACTTGAAATTGGCAAAATAGTGAAATAGTGTCTTTTAACATATTTTATTTTATGAAATTATAGTAAATTCACTTTAATAATGTAATGTAATAAATATAACTATAAAAATCAGTTAACTGTATATAACTAATTAAACTTTAAAACCATTAAAATTCAATTATGTACGATATATGGCATAACTATAAAATTGGGTACAATTACAGGACAACAATGATATAACATTTTTCCACGACAGTATGTATTTGTGTCGTATCTTAGTGTTTGTAAATGTATTTTTCGTCAAATTCTAGGTATTTTCCACCATTGTTTTTGTCGGATCTTTACCATGATTGTTTTTCATTGGTTTATATTTAAATATTTAAATAATAAATTAACATTAAAATTTAACAATTAATATTAAAATTAAAAATTAACATTTAAATTTAACAATTAACATTAAAATTTAATAATTAATATTAAAATTAATAATTAACATTAAAATTTAACAATTAACATTAAAATTAATAATTAATATTTAAAATTAACAACTAACATTAAAATTAAACAATTAATATAAAAATTATCACATAACTTTAATTCATGTTTAATTATTATAACTAACTATTAACATTTAATTTAGTTGGTCCTAGGTTTACTTATTAATTATTAACTCATGTTTAAATTTAATTGTGCTTAGATATTTATAAGAAAAATTCTTGATAGTTATACCGAGTAATACTAGTTGTACAAAATGTCATAATTGTACATAAGTTGCCTGAGACCTACAAGTTTCACATCCAACCAAAAACATCAAAACAAAAAAAAACAAGTTCAACATTCAACCGAATACAAGTTCAACATTCAAGCAGAAAGTATTAAAACCTTTTTAGCTTATTTCCTTTTGTATAAAAAAATTTCTAGAACTTTGACAGTTTGGTCTTCCTCTTTAGTTGACGTTTACATTTCTTCTTACCATACATCTTGGACCTTGATCACTTCTTTTTCGACTAAGGTTCAAGAGCAAGTTAATACCTAACATGTTGAAGTTCATGTAGCTCAAGGATAAAGGTAAAAACATCACATTCCGGACATAGACAAAACTCCAATATTTGACTTCAAACATACCTGATTTCAGTAAATTCTTAATCTAGATTTCTCAAACATGCCATATACCAACCCTGATTCACATTTTCATACCTTAATTAATGATTTCAGACCCATAGATTTCAATAAACCCTAACAATTCCCAAAACAACAATTCATGTAACCTTATGTTTGTAAAATTAAAAGACAAACATAGGTGGTTGATGAATGGCGGTTGATGAACCGTGAAAGAGAAGCGGAAGCAGAGCATGAACAATCGCAAAAGAGGAAGAGATGCGAAGTTTGTTTCACATCAAAAACGTCGTGACTGGAGAGAGAAGAAACGACAGAGGAGAAACACCACGAACAAAGGCATAAGAAAAACCATCGAAAGCAAAAGACCACCCAAAGATGAAGAAGGAACATTCACTGAATTTGAACACGCCAAAGAAGATGTGATCGGAGAAAGAGAAGGACATGCGAGGGATTGACAGAGGAAAAAGAAATCCGATGAAATTGGAGATGAACAGTTAAGTTTTGGAGGTTTTTGGAGATGAACAATTTACAAAGATGAAGAAAAGGAAGAGGCAAACGGGAAAGAGAAAAAGAAGAGAAAAAGATAGTTTAGATCGATTTTCTTTTAGTTTTTTCTTAGTTATACGTTAGTGGACTAGATTTAATTTAATTTTTTCAATTTTGTTTGATGGGATAATTTAAGCCCAATTTTATTTTAGGTTTGGAAAAAATTTATGGGTTTTTGTGATTATTCATATTTCCTATAAGTTTTTAGCAATTTAACTTGTTTTTTATTTAAAAGAAATTATAAAAAAAATTCATTATTAGAATAGATGTGTCATGACTTAGGGGTGGGCATAATTATCCGGATCTGCACCTATATCCGAAAAACGGATATTCGGGCAAAACGGATTCGGATTCAGACACTAAAAGTTTTTTGAACGGATACCCGCGGATATCCACTATTTTTTTTTCCGGATCTAGATATCCACGAATATAAATTGGAATGAGAAATTAAAATTTGGCGTATATAGATACAGATCTCCCAAAATCCTAAATCTAAATCTCCCCAAAATCTCGGATCTAGATCCATAAGAGCCCTATGCTGACCTAGTTGTTTACGTAGAAGTCTATCTCAGGATTTCCTCCTAATGTAGTAGAAATATATGTAGATTATTATTGTGCATAGGTGGACATAATTGTTATATAGGAAATACAGGTTTCGATAGACAACGCACTTTGTTCCTGACTAACGAAACCCTAATCATCACTCCTGCGGTTTTGTTCGTCATCCTCTCGAAATTTTCTTCAATTTATTTCTGCAATTTCCTATTCTCTCTCTGGCTTCAGTTCGATTTCTTCGTAGCCCACCATGGATGCTCAGCGAGCTCTTTTGGACGAACTTATGGGTGCAGGTGAATACTCAATGAGCAAATCTAATTTCAATTTGAGACCCAAAATTAAACCCAAGCGTTAATTTTTGTTCTTATCTGAAGAATTTGGTGAACTTGTTGTGTAATCAGCTAATAAAAGGATACGAATTTTGCTGTTGACTTGTGCAGCTCGCGATCTGACAGACGAAGAGAGAAGAGGTTTCAAGGAGATTAAGTGGGACGATAGAGAGGTCTGTGCATTCTATATGGTTCGATTTTGTCCTCATGACCTCTTCGTCAACACTCGAAGCGATCTTGGTTAGTCACTAATTTGTATCTTCTGCTTTGTTTACTTTTTTCTCTTTTATGTTATCTTAGCTTCATTGTTGTTCTTTTTCAGGAGCATGCTCGAGGATTCATGATCCAAAGTTGAAAGAGAAGTGAGTCTTCATTGAGATCTTCATTGTGTTTAATTTGATTTATTACTAATCTGAATCGAATAAGCATTTGCGGCTATCTTGTTTTTTTATCAGTAGAGGACCTAGAGCTTAAAATTAAGCCTAGCTGAGAGCGGCTTTTTACGCAATTATGTTAATGAGTTTGTTTTTTTTTTTTTTCTGTTTCAGCTTCGAGATTTCTCCAAGGCATGATTCCTATGTGCCTAAATTCGAGGCTGAGCTTGCTCAGTTTTGCGAGAAGTTGGTGCGTATTTTTGCTTGTTATTCCTACTACTTTTTCCATTAGAATCGATTACACTAATATGGGAATCATTTACAGGTGAATGATCTTGATAGGAAGGTTAGGCGTGGACGAGAACGCCTTGCACAAGAGGTTGAACCGCCTCCACCGCCTTCTCTATCTGCAGAAAAAGCTGAACAATTGTCTGTATTGGAGGAGAAAATTAAGAACCTTTTGGAACAAGTGGAAGCACTTGGTGAAGAAGGCAAAGTGGATGAAGCTGAAGCGCTAATGAGGAAGGTAACTCCTATGTGGTACTCTTACTGAATCTTGGAGTATGGTGATCCGTTTGATTCCTCCTTATTTGCAGTTACATCCTATGTGGGACCTTGATTATGATCATATATCTAGTGCACTGAGTGCTTATCTTTTGGCAACTGGTAGGTGGAAGCCCTTAATGCTGAGAAGACAGTGCTGTTACAGCGACCAACTGACAAAGTACTGGCGATGGCACATGAGAAGAAGATGGCACTATGTGAGGTTTGTGGTTCATTCCTTGTGGCTAATGATGCTGTAGAGAGGACACAATCTCATGTCACTGGAAAGCAACATGTTGGCTATGGCTTGGTCCGAGACTTTCTTGCTGAACAAAAAGTAAGTCTCGGAATTAATACTTGAATCCTGTTCCTTTTAAGTTGTCATTCCTTGGAAGATGGGCCTAGTGATACTTGTTCTTTTCCAGGCTGCTAAAGATAAAGGAAAGGAAGAAGAAAGGCTAGTAAGAGGAAAAGAAGCAGATGATAAGAGGAAACCGAGGGAGAAGGAAAGCGAGAGTAAGAGGAGTGGTTCTAGTGATAGAGAAAGATATCGTGATCAGGATCGAGATAGACATGGTGACAGACACAGAGACCGGGGTAGAGATCATAGAAAGCCTTATGACAGGAGATCGAGGAGTGGGAGAGAGGGTCGTGATCGAAGCAGGTCACGATCTCCTCATGGAAGGTCTGGTCACAGAAGAGGGTCAAGAAGCCCCATTCGCCAGTACTAGTTTGAGACCCTCATGGTCACAAAAGTGTGTTTGAGATAACCTATTGTCGATATGTCTCGGGGCCAGGAACTTAGCAAATTAATGAGGTAGACATTGTGACATCCTCCTTAGTTTCATGAGCATGTGTTTTGAATCTTTTAATTTTATTTTGGAACTTCCTTGTTTAAATTTATGGATGAAAATTGTCTTTCTACCGGTTCACAGCTATTCTAAGAGTTTGAGACCTTACCGATTCTCCTTCATCGGTTATTTGTAAAGAGGTCAAAAAGCGATGAGGTAGGTATAACCATATAACTTTCACATTTTTCATTGCATTTCTCGATGCTTGGAATGCTATAGCATCCTTTTATATTGTCTTTTGGTACCCATTTCAAGTTTGATACACCTTTCTGATTTAAAGACTACAGAATTGGGATTATTGCGCTCGAATGACAGATACTATTTGAGGTAACAAATATATGATAGAAATGATCTTTAGTAGAAGTTGGGTTTTGAATTTTGTTTATTTTCTTCAAGTTCTCTATATGCATTTAGGTGTATATGCAGGAGGAATAATAATCTTTGGCTTTGGGGTTAGGTATTACTATTGCATTTCTTGGAATCTTTGCTTGCGAAAAAAGTCTTCAATGTACAAGGAATCTCTGCAAATCCAGGACACAGACTTGATGGATCTGCATGATGATTGATTTAAATTTGGTAAACTCAGCTCCGCTGTTTATGAACATTTGATAACCTTTTCCTAATTCCAAGGCTGGAAAGCCTTATAATTAAACCGTAGGTAAGGATCTCTGGTGGGAGCAAGAATTGTTATGGTGGTCTGTTGAGGACAGAACCATCTAAGCGTCTTGTGCTGGCTTACCACAAAGCTGAAGATGGCGCTTTTGTACAGCTAGATACACCCACCCCTGACCTAAACATATATATATATATATATATATATATACATAACTATGTTTTTCTTTTCTGATTTCTCCCTTTGTAAAATCTTCGATTGATATCCGTGGAATTAAGATTCAAAATTTACGTTTTCATAGTCTAAATTTCTAATGCCTATCGAATTGCTTCCGCTTCCTTTTCCAAAAGAGGTTATCATTAAGCATAACACGAGCTCCAACATAACATTTGTTTTTGTAAAGTAAACATAAATTTATAAAATAGACGATATATGTTAAGCAAATGCAAACGGAAACAATCAAACAGTGAACGTTTTCAGTTTTTGGAATATAGATTTTGGTATTAGTTTTGACATTTCCATTTTTTTATCCATCAAGGGACAAATAGTGTCGATACAAACTAGGACTTTTTTATTTTGGGTTTCTACCTTATTCTCATGAAAAAACTAAAAAAAACCTCTTAGGGGATTTCAACATAAAAATGACTTAAATATCATATTTTCTCTTATCTAAGAGTAGACAAAAATAAAATCTCATCTCTATTTGGTTAAACATCTCAACATATTCAATTATTGGATTTTTTCTGCATTTGTTTTAAATATAATAAATTACTATGTATAAAAGTTTAGGTATCCATTAAGTAATTTTAAATATAAAAAAATAAATTTAAAATCCAAAAATAATAAAACTTATCTTGTAAATAAAACTTTCTTAAAAAGAATATTGTGAGATACCAAAGACTATATAACCTATTGGTGTTTTATTACTACCTTATAGGGAGCCGAAACGGCACCGTTTGGTAGGACGTAGCTTAATGAGTTGGTTAAGTCAACGATAGAGAAGAAGACCAAATTAGTCTTAACTGGTTTGGTAACAATTTGGTTAAAAGCACAAAAACGACCCTTAAGTTTCAAATGTCATTATAGCAAAAAAAAAAAATCGACCATCAGAGGAAGAAGAACCTTTAAGATTACTCTTGGATTTCTCCAATCCTTGACATGGTTGGTAATTTTATCTTTCTCTCCATTGTCAATTCCATTTTTGGCTGATCTAATTGTGGATTCAGACGTCGGACGGAGCAGCACCGTCGAGGTACGTGAAGCTAAGAAAGGAACAAGCTCCGGTCGATGAGATTAATCCCGGTGAACTCAATCAGCCTATTGAAGTTTCTCATGTATGTCTCTATTTCCACTGATCTGATTTTACAATAACGCATCTGAGGAATCCAATTTGATCATCACAATGTTTACGCCTTAATCGAGAATACAAGTAACTTCCGCAGGAGATCCGTAATTCGTGTTCTTGAAATTATCAGTTTTGATTTGTGTTGTGTCAATTTTGATTACAATGAACAATGAAATGATCTTTGGATTGAGACAGTCTTGATTAGTGACTCATATCAATTTGTATTTGGATCTATGCAGCTAGCTGTTCACAAATGCAACGAGTGTGGCCAAGATTTGCCTGAGAATTTTGAAGCTCCTGCTGATGAGCCATGGACTACCGGAATATTCGGTTGCACTCAGGATATGCCTAGTTGTAAGTTTTCACAGATCTCTATAATTCCATCATTAAACTCATTGATCTTACTAGAATTATGAGCTTAGTCTCAGTATAGTTTCGGTTTTCGATTTGATTTGCCTCAGTTTTAATTCACTTTACAGTTTGGCAGGGACTGTTTTGCCCAAGTGTTCTATTTGGACGTGTTTATGAGACTCTGAGTGATGAGGAAACCTCATGGACCAAAGCATGTATTTGCCATTCGATTGTTGTAGAAGGCGGTCTTACAGCCGCGTCGATAGTTGCTTGTGTTCCCGGTATTGATCCGCATACGTCGTTTCTTATATGGGAAGGCTTGTTGTTTGTTTGGTGGATGTGTGGGATCTACACCGGAAATGTCCGCCAAACTTTACAGAGAAAATATCATCTCCAGGTAATCAAAGTTTTCCATAACATCTAAAAAAATCGATAAAACATCGAAAAAAGAATCTGAAAAATGTTTTTGTGTGTTTTGTTTTGGTTGATGGGAAAACAGAACTCTCCTTGTGATCCATGTATGGTGCATTGTTGCCTTCACTTTTGCGCGGTTTGTCAAGAACACCGCGAGATGAAGAACCGTCTTTCGGATAACTTTGTGATGCCTATGACTGTGATTAATCCACCACCGGTTCAAGAAATGAGTGCTTCTGTTGACAGAGACCACCACCACCGCAACAACAACTCTGTCCCGGTCTCACACCATAGCTCTGATCTTGAGATGAGGCCATTGTAGTCTCTCTCAATGTTCCAACCAGATTCAAAGGTTTTGTTTTGTGCTCGACTGAATCTATTTTATATGTAAACCGATTTGGTTGTTTTAAACTCATATAGATAGCTTTCTTTTTCCATGTATCCTTATCTCAAATTAAAGATTTTCTTCTTCTTTTTTTGACATAAATTAAAGATTTTCTTAAAACTTTATTTAGTATTTATAGCAAAAATAAATATATCTGATTTTGAAATATCCTTTTCTGTTGGATAAATATTAAGAATCTTATAAAGATTGTAAAACGTTTTACATTATATCTTTTTAAAAATTTCCCAGTCCTATTAAAATATGAAAATACACCAAACTTATTCTTATAAGTAACGATAACTACGAAATTTGGTACACAGTCTCTGCCCTACGTTATCCTTAAGATACAAAGAATCTCATAAAATCCCAAGAAGATGATCGGAAGACATGGTGGTCCCGACGGAGACTTACCTTCGTCAACCGTTTCTGCCACGTTTTCCGGCGAGTGTTGAAGGGTTGCGTAGACAGAAGAGTTTAGTTGAAGCCGGACAGAGAGATATCTTCTACGGCGAAGCTGACATGGCAGATTTGATGTTTAGAGAAGAAGAAGCGGAACAAGATACGGTGATGAAAGCTTATAGAAGTAACGAAGCCATGAAATCTATTCAAAGTACGAGACGAAGAAGAAGAAGGTTCTTTTGTTTTGAATGTTTTGACTTTCTCAGAGTTATATTCTCCAGAGATCGTCAAAACTAACAATTTCTTTCGTAATTTTTTTCTTGTAAATTCTTCAATGGAGTATTGGCTCTACCCAAGAAAAGTAAAACAAAAAATGTTACAAACGCATCATCAGAAAATTGAAATTGATACTATTGACAACAAGAGTTTTATTATTATTATACATAACAACAGAGTATTGCAATACATAAGAGAGTTTTGAGTATTTGACTACAAATTTATTTATCGAAAGACAGATTTTACAACAGAGTAAGTAATAGTGCCCGGAGAAGAAGAAGAAGAAGAAGTTTTCAGGGCACATGAGATGTGAGCACTTACATTAGATAACATCATCTCTTCTTGAAGAATTTGCTGCCTCTCTTTCCGATTCCGGAACCTTCGAGACTGGATGATAGATGAGACCTTGTGTCTGGTCTCCATGTGAGTTCTTTGAGAAGGGAGAACAAAGAGGAGAGCGCGGGTGAGATTTCGCTGTCTTTTATGTTCTTACATGATACTACTCTCATGCTCTCAAGCTCTTCCCAGTGTAGAATTACTGACTCTAAGCCGTTTGTTGTTAAAACTGAGCATCCTTCCATAGACAGAAACCTCACCTTCCTGCAAGAACACAAGCCTATCTTTTACATCTCAAAGTAAAACTAGCAGAAGAGTTCACTATTGCAAGGGAAATCTTTTCAGGGTTTGTTGAAAGTTTTCAGATTTATGCATCAAAGCACAAAAATCAAAGCAGAAACAGTCAATGCTCTTACAATTCATATCAAGAAAATTTCAGTAACCTAGCATGGAATTATGTCTTATGTTAACCATATCATGTGCAACAACAACACCAGGTTTAAGATTCTACGAAATAGTTCACTTAGTTTAAGATTGTAAGAGGAACACAGATAACTATGGCCTCTGCTCTTTGATGTAACCATTTGATTAACAATCTGTGAACTCAATAATTGAAGGGAAACCATAAGAAAGTGATATAAAGTCAAGTTACCTGAAAGCTTTAGCCAAGCTGAAACAATCATCATCCAATCCCCAACAATCCTGAATATCAACCTTAGTTGCTCCATCACACACCTTAAGCAACGCTCTCATCCCATCCTTATCATTCAAACAACACCTCTTGATTTGCAAACTCTCCAGAGCTGGACAAGATTCAAGCAACTTTTCTGGTCCAGGACTATTATCTATCTTTCTACACGACACAATTCTCAGTATCTTCAAATTCTCAAAATACGAAAGTGCAGCTATCCAACCATCATCCATTCTATGATCACAAATGGTCAGCTCCTCAAGCACTTCACAACATTGTCCAATTGCTTTAATCCCATCAAAACTACCTTCACAACCACTAAGCTCAAGCTTCACTAGTCTCTTACACCCTTGTGCTAAAATCGTCAAACCTATATCAGACACCGACGAACTATACAATCCATCATCGCTTCCTACCAATCTCAAAACTCTCAGATTCTCACAAGCAGCAATACCACGCAAGAGATTATCATTACACTTATGCAATTCCAACTCTTGCAAATCACAACAATCTTCAGCTAAACTCAGTAATCCCAATTCAGAAGCATTAATGACTACAAGTTTAAGCAAATCACAGCTCCCTCTTCCTAAAACCCTAACCCCTCTATCAACCATTTCACTATCCAATAGATTCTCCTCAACAAAATCCCAATTCAACGACGAATCTGAAGATACATGAAACGAAATCGACTTGTGACAAATCAAAATCCCAGAGTTCAGATTCAAACAAGCGTTCGTCAAATCAACATTCGTAAGATTCGGAAACCTAGAAACAAGCCTCCCAGACAAGAGAAAATCCCAATCTAAAACTTTCACAGTCCGTAAACGCCGTCCTTGGAGATTCAACCATCGTTTACAAACGAGGGAAACATCGTTGTTCTGAGATTGAGGAAGCTTCTCAAGGATCTTAAGGAGAAGAGAATCGGGTAAAGTAAGCGTTCGATCGACGTCGGAGAAATCACAGGATGGAGATCTAAACCTAGATCTGGGAGATTGAGCTTGGATAACGGCGGAGACTACTTCCTTGAAAGAAGTCGTCGGATGGTTTAGCCATGAGCCAGTCCAGCTCGAGCGTCTCCTTCTCAGAGGCGATTTGGGACTCGTCGGCATCTTCTCACGAAACGACATCTTTTTCAAACTTCAATGGATCCTCTTCGTCTTCTTCTTCTTCTTCTTCTTCTTCAGGTTCGATCTCTGTATTGATTTGTTAGCGGCGGATTACGAAACTGTTCTAACGGATACTTTGAAAGAGATGTTTGGTAGCGGAGAAGGAGAGAGAATGAGAAAGGACAAAGGAGAGTTTCGAATTTATTTTATTTTTGGTAATGGGAATCACGGTGGGATTAAGTTGACTTTGACTACGAATAGATAAAGATTAGTCTTGTGCACATCTCCATTTAAATTGTCTATTGTCTCCACTTTACTTTACTAACTAGCCTTAAAACATTGGATTATGTTAGTTATTAAGATTAAGATTAGCTTATTATGTGGGATTGAGATAAGAAAAAAATAATTTTTTTTTTGTTTCTTAATATTCGGATTATTTCATCTTTTTTTTTTGTTAAACAAATTGTGCATGACCTAAAAAAATATATTTGTTCATCTCAAATATTGTTTTTGAGATATTGAGTAGGTAGCAAAATAAATATAATGAACTTACACAAGCATGTATAAAGTTTTTAGTAATCATTCATGATAGCTCAATTTTCTTAATTTACTGTTATACATTTTTAAAATGTGTATGTTTGGGAAATCAATCAATTGGTATTTATGTAGTGAAGATAATTTTTTTTTTCCAATGATCAGACTTCGAATTTGCAAGGTTTGATAGAAATTCTGTAAGAAATTATATTCTAGAACTTTGAAAATGTGTACTCCTTTCCCCTACCTAACTTTATAACAACTAAATAGAAGGATCATAACTAAATACATATGATCATATCTACGTTCCAAAAAAGATCAAAATTTTAATGAATCAACAAACAAACCTTTAAAAATATATATGAGGTCTTACATGTTAATTAGGGTTTACAAAACTTTTTTTTTCTTAAATCACCACAAAGCTTCTCCGTGAGATCATGGCCGGAAAAAGGCCATGCAATAATATCAATATCCCTCTAGATCTAACGTTGGAGATACTCAAGAAACTTCCTGCAAAGTCTCTCAGAAGGTTCCAGTGCATCTCAAAGCAATGGATAAGTATGATCAAAGAATTTATAGTCATAGACTCAATCGTGACTCGATCTTTGAATCAACCACTTCGTGATCCCCACTTCATCTTCGGCTGGCGTTCTTCTAAGCCTTAACTTTCCTCTGTCGTCTTATATGCTTACCCTCATCAAATCACAAACGAAGAACAACTCTACCACGACGAAATCTTTGGAAAACTCGACGGTTGTGACACAAGGTTTCAATACGTACGTGGCTTGATCGGGTTTTGGGGTTTATATTATGATCGGTTCACAATATACAACCCTATACGTGTTTACGTCCAAACAGATTATACTTATTAGGATACGACCCTTTGAACAATCAATACAAAGTTTTGTGCCTTACAACACAAATATAGCATCCGGAAATGTTGTTTTGTCAAGTTTTCACATTGGAAGATCCCGAAAAGGAGTGGAGGAATATAGAATGCGGCATTGGACGTCATTTTCCATTTGATAATACGGTTTGCGTCAACGGGGAAATCTATTATAAAGCAAGGACAGTGAACCGGCCGAGTTATGTTTTGGTCGCAGAAATTTAATCGGTTCCTCCGGATAACCCGCCGTATCAGAGTGAATATTCGACTCTTCTAAACTATCAAGGGAAGTTAGCATGTATATGTGGCAACAACAAGGATGTAGATTGAATGTTGAGAAACAAGATTGGTTCAAGATTACATTTTTTTACTTGATTCAAGGTTTAACAGGATGGAACAGATTTGCTGATGTTACTAATCCTGATGGTGACATAGTTATAATCCATGAACGTAAGTTAGAATCAAATGTTTATTATTATGATCCGCAACGAAAGATCTGTAGAAGAGTTGGCATCGAAACTTCAACGTTGTCGTCAGAAAGAATAAGGCCTAGCGATTTTGTTGCAATATGGGCTGGGCTGCCACGGATCATTTTGAGAATATTATGTGTTTGTAGCTCGCTGCATTAGTTTTTTCAATATAATGTATTTGCTACTTGTAATGTTTCACCCATTAGTTGTATGTATATCGAAAATACTTGGAGAAGATGGCGACAACGGACATCGAAAATTTGACTTTTTTGGAAGAAGATGTGCAAAGGTAAATGGAGATCTGCAAAGGTAAATGGAAGAAGACGCTGCATCACAACGTAACAATTATGACTCTTTATTCTAACAAACTTCTCTTTGGAGAAATCCATACAATTCCGTAGATTAGATATGTATCCATCCTGTTGAGTTTTTAAATTTAATTATAGCTTAGGTTTGTTTCGGTTTATGCTTTGTTATGTTAACCAAAAACAAAAAATTAACGAGTTCCTCTCAAACTAGAGAGTACATCTCGAGTAAGCCTTGCTTACTAACTTCCACTACAACAACTTGTAAGTTTCTTTTGATTACACTTAGTCTTTGGTCTCTCTCTCACACTAACTCTCTTGTTTTCTTGTGATAGGTACCTCACCAAGAAGAGCTCTAGTGTGATGCTATGCCTAGGAAGTATGACACCTACTCCTAATCCCGACCCCAAGACAAAGAACAAGAAGAAACTTAAGAAGAAAACACTCACCGAAGACCCCTAGGAGCTAGACTCTCTTTACCGAAAGACTAGCTCTCTCTTGTCTTCTTTTCTTCTCTCTCTTTTTGTGGATGGATTATTGTGATGATCTTGTGCCTCTATTTATAGTTGCTGGAACCTCTATTTCCTACTAGAAAAACCGCTTATCAACTCTTTTTCCTACTTGAAATAGGATAACTTCCATGACAAGAAACAGACACACCTAATCCCATAAGGAATTGGATCTTTAATTCCTTTAAACTTGAGCCTACTAATGTTGACCCATTAGTGCTCTTTGCGCGGCCCAGCTTGAGCCCACCCGAGATGAGAGCCGTTGGAGGTCACTCGGCACGACACTCCTCACAATCTCCACCTTGTCAAGGCGCGTGCCAGTCAACTTCTCTCTCATCGCACCAAGAAACTCTTTCTCTTCCCAACGCTCTATTTTCTCTTCTTCTTGGAACTCTCTCTTTTCTCTTTCCGACGCTATCTTTCTTTTTTCTTTCCGGTGGACGCTGGCAGTTCTTCCAAGAAGTCTCCGATCTCCGAGTACGACATGCTCGAGATAATCTGCCGGAACGTTGTCGTGACGCAAAGAATAGGTAACGTCTTCTCTCTCTCGCCTCTGTAACCGAGACAATTTAGATTCTCCAGTTTTTTGAGCTCCTCCGTCGAACTTTAACCCGTTCATCTTCCTTCTTTTCAGGTGAAGAAGACACAAGGAGTTCGACGCCTTGCCTCTCTGCGAAAAGTAAGCCACTTTTCTTAACTGATTCTTTCCGATTTAAGCTTTACCGCCTTCAAAATCTAGAAACTTCTTTTGTCGATTTCTTACCGAGACTTGTACCGCTACTAACTTGAGTCTCTTTTCTTTCCCTCTGAGATATTCAACCGACAGAGCAATCTCAAAGTACGCTCTCGCCAAATCAGGCGATGACCTTCAGCTTTACGGTGTTTCCACCAACCTGGAACACACACCCTGTGATTGATCTTCTCTTGTCAAGATCAATTGCATAGTCCGAGTCACAATACCTTTCAATATCTAAATATCCTGTCTTGGTAAATGTTAGACTTAAGTCGATAGAAACTTTTACATATCTTAGGATCCACTTCACTGCATTCCAGTGAATCCTTCCTGGACTAGCCATGTACCTGCTTACCAAGCAGATTGCATAAGCAAGATCTGGTCTTGAACCGATCATGGCATACATTAGGCTGCCTACTGCGCTTGCATAAGGCATGTCTTCCATAATCAACATTTTTTTGATCAGTTCTTCTTGTGTCAAACTTTTTAACTTGAGCTGTGTGTTGACGGGTGAGACCACAACCCTACAATCAATCATATTAAATGATCTTAACACTTGTCTTAGGTATCTACCTTGCGATAGCTTTAGGATTCCATTCTTTCGATCTCTTATGATTTCCATGCCTAGTATTCTCTTAGCCGATCCTAAGTCCTTCATCTCAAATTTTGTATTTAAGCTTCTCTTTAAGATGTTGATCTTCTTTAGATCCTTAGCTATTACTAGCATGTCATCGACATAGAGTAGGAGGAATACTTGATCATCAATGTTAGTTCCCTTGAAGTAGATGCAAGGATCATTGATACTTCTTTGGAATCCTTGTGATTTCATGAAGTCGTTAAACTTGTGGTTCCATTGCCTAGGAGATTGTTTCAATCTATAGAGTGACTTCTTCAATAGGAAAACCTTGTTTTCTTTCCCTTTTTCAATGAACTCTTCTGGTTGATCCATGTAGATCACTTCATCTAGCGTACCATGCAAGAAAGCGGTTTTAACGTCCAGTTGCTCTAGCTTTAAGTCGAATTCACCACAACTGACAACATGATCCTTATGGATACATGTTTCACTACCGGTGAGAAAATCTCATTGTAGTATATTCCTTCTACTTGTGTGAATCTTTTTGCGACTAGTCTAGCTTTATGTCTTGATTTTTCAACCCCGGGGATTCCTTCTTTTAACTTAAAAATCCACTTGCATCCTACTGTCTTTTGCTTTTCCGGTTTAGAGACAATCTACCATGTCTCATTCTTGTATAGTGAGTTCATTTCTTCCTCCATAGCTAGTCTCCATTTCTTCCATTCCCTACTTCTCTTAGCTTCTCCTAGAGTTTTAGGCTCGTCTAGCTCTAGGTCTTCAGCACATGCAAGTGCATAAGCTACATAATGCGATGAATTACCATACCTTTGAGGAGGTTGAATGTTTCATCTTCTGGTCTTATCTCTTGCCAATAGATATTCGTCTAATGACTCAGTTTCCTCATCTTCCTTTTCTTCAGACACCTCTTCCTCCTCTGATTCTTCTTCCTCTTCATTTCTGGTTTCTGAAGATACTCCACCTTGACCAGTGTTGTCCCGAGTATCTTCTTTTTCTTTATTTGTGTCGTTTTGGATTGAAGAGTCTTGGACCATGACATTGTTGTCTGGTCCTTGAATTAGCTCTGTTCTGAAAGTGACATTTTTAGACTTAGTTTTAGGTTGACTTTCTTCTTTGGCTTCCTTGTAGACTTTGTCTTCATCAAATACCACATTCCGGCTAATAGTGCATTTTCTTTCTTCGGGTAACCATATCCTATAACCTTTAGTTCCTTGAGGATATCCCATAAAGAAACCTTTTATAGCCCTAGGACTTAGCTTATCTTGTTGAATGTGTACATAAGCTACACATCCAAACCTCTTTAAGTGGCTGTAGTTAGCCTTAGCTCCTGTCCATATCTCTTCTAGTATTTTGAAGTTTAGTGAACCATTAGGTGTCCTATTGATTAGGTAGACGGCTGTGGCAGCTGCTTCTGCCCAGAACTTCTTTTCCAAACCGGTTTCTGCTAGCATACATCTGATCTTGTCGGCTATTGTTCGATTCATCCTTCGGATACTCCATTTTACTGTGGAGTGTAGACGCAAGTTCGATGCCTTTTTACTCCTGTTTCCTTGCATAAGTTGTCCATTTGCTGATTGCAGAATTCTAGGCCATTATCCGTTCTTAAACACTTTAGAATTCTCCTTGTTTGATTTTCTACTAAAGTCTTCCATTCGGAGACCATTCGGAGACCATTCGGAGAAGTTTTCAAACACCTCATCTTTTGTCTTTAAGAACCTGATCCAAACTTTCTTAGAGTATTAGAGTAATCATCTATAAAAGTTAGGAAATACTTGCATCCCGAGAGACTAAACTCATTTGAAACCAAGCCCCATAAGTCACTGTGAACATAGTCAAGAATATTTCTTGATGTATGTTTAGCATCCAGAAAGATTTGCTTGTGAGACTTTCCAAGTACACACTCTTCACAGAAATCAAGAGTGTGTATTTTCTTAGAGTTAAGGTAGCCTTCCTTTACCAGAACATTCATGTTCTTCAAGCTCATATGACCAAGCCTTGAGTGCCATCTATTTGCTAAGTTTGTTTTAGCCCTTGCTATTGACACTTCTCCTTGCAACACAGATCCTTGTAGGTAGTACAGTCCATCTTGATACTTTCCCGTGAGCACTTGTCTTTTATCCTTGTAGAATTTTACAGTGAAATCTCCACCTGAATACTTACAGCCACTTTTCTCTAGCTGACCGTATGAAATAAGATTTCTTCCCATGTCTGGCATGTATCTTACTTCTGTTGGTGTCACTATAGTTCCATCAAGGTTCTGTATTTTTAAGTTACCTATTCCTTTGATCTCACTTTGTGTGTTGTTGCCCATTAGTACTTTGCTTCCATCGATTTCTTTAAAATCAAATAGTACCTCCTTGTTTGGTGTGATGTGAAAAGTGCATCCTGAGTCCATCACCCATTCGTCTTTAGTGTCTTGTAAGCTGACTGTTAGCACCATAGGCAGCTCAATATTTTTAGCTATGTTAGCCGCATTGTTAGTTTTTCTTTCAGGGCACTCTGCTTTGAAGTGTCCCTTTTTTCCACAAATCCAGCATTCTCTCTTCTTTGTAATTGGTCTCTGTCTTGACTTTGACCTTTTATCCCTACTTTTGAAATGATTTCCTTTGATGTAGCTCCTATTCTCGTTTTTTCCTCTGCTCACAAAGAGTCCTTCCGAATGGTTCCTGGTTTTTAACAAACCCTTTTCCTTTATTTCAATCTCTTTGGAATAAGCTGCACTAGTGACATCGTCCATGCTTAAGGTTTGAGTCTTGCCGGCTCCATACTTAAGTGTGTCTCTTAGTGCCTCGTAGGGATCTGGCAATGCTGTCAGGATTTGTATAGCTTGGTCTTCATCCGATATGTTGATGTTCAAGCTAGCCAAATCGTTAATTAGTTTCAAGAACATATCCATATTGTAATCTATACTTTTATGTTCTTCAAACTTAAAACTTGAGAACTTTTGTTTCAAGTAGATGCGATTGGCTTGAGACTTTGATTGATAGTCTCTCGAGAGAGCTTGCCATATCGCCAAAGCAGTCTTTTCTTTCATGACTTTCCGGAGAACTACATCTCCTAAGCTCATGCATATTGTATTTTTGGCTCTCTTCTCTTTTTCTTATTGTGCCGGGTCTACTTCTATCTTCACTTCCGGTAAGGTCTCCGAGATTTCCTTCCCTTTTCCTGTGGGATCTCCCTCGCCTGATGAAGATGGATTTGTTTCTTATAACATGAATCCAAACCGAGTAATTCTAGCTGGCACACCATCTTGTACTTCCATAACCCGAAGTCTCTTTTCCCATCAAAATTTTCCACATCATACCTTCTTGAAGTTGTCTCCATGATTCCTTAGTGTCTAGGCCCGAAACTTTCAATCACTAATAACTTCACAAACCGTATGATGTTAGGAACTTGCAGATCTTGGATTCTTAGTCACGCTTCTGCTTGTCCTAGGCTCTGATACCACTTGTTGAGTTTTTGAGTTCGATTATAGCTTAGGTTTGTTTTGGTTTATGCTTTGTTATGTTAACCAAGAACAAGAAATTAACGAGTTCCTCTCAAACTAGAGAGTAATCTCGAGTAAGCCTTGCTTACTAACTTCCACTAAAACAACTTGTAAGTTTCTTTTGATTACACTTAGTCTTTGGTCTCTCTCTCACACTAACTCTCTTGCTTTCTTGTGATAGGTACCTCACTAAGAAGAGCTCTAGTGTGATGCTATGCCTAGGAAGTATGACACCTACTCCTAATCCCGACCCCAAGACAAAGAACAAGAAGAAACTTAAGAAGAAAACACTCACCGAAGACCCCTAGAAGCTAGACTCTCTTTACCGAAAGACTAGCTCTCTTTTGTCTTCTTTTCTTCTCTCTCTTTTTGAGGATGGATTATTGTGATGACCTTGTGCCTCTATTTATAGTTGCTGGAACCTCTATTTCCTACTAGGAAAACCGCTTATCAACTCCTTTTCCTACGTGAAATAGGATAACTTCCATGACAAGAAACAGACACACCTAATCCCATAAGGAATTGGATCTTTAATTCCTTTAAACTTGAGCCTACTAATGTTGACCCATTAGTGTTCTTTGCGCGGCCCAGCTTGAGCCCACTTGAGATGAGAGCCGTTGGAGGTCACTCGGCTCGACACTCCTCACACATCCAAAAATTTTACATCGTTTCGAATCCAATAAAAAAATGCTTCTTTCTTAGCTACGTCTAACCGGTAAGCAGACATAGAACATCTACCATTAGGCATAACATGAAGAAAATCCCGAGAACAAATCAGTGGTAAGTCTAATCTAAATTTCATATTGTCTTTCGTTTTTCCTTGCACGTTTAAAACAGTGTTCATGATGTTGTCAAAAAAAATTTCTCAACGTGCATAACATTTACATTATGCCTTAACAAATGATCTTTCCAATAAGGCAAATCTCAGAAAATATTCTTTTATGCCAGTTATGAAGTTCACCAAAACCGTCAACAATATTCTTCGTAAACAATGTTCTAAACCGACGATAAAGATGATCACTAGGTAAAAACCTTCCGTGGCAATCAGGCCAACACATCTTTCTTCCGTGATGTAATTGGAATGCATCAGTGTTGTCTTGGCAATACGGGGATGATAATCTTCCATGCGTTGTCCATCCAGATAATATACCATATGCTGGAAAATCGCTTATGGTCCATATAAGAACCGCACACATCTTGAAATTCTGCTGTAGTGAAACATCAACTACTTCAACTTCATGCTTCCATAGCATTTGTAACTCATAGATCAATGTCTGGAGGAATACATCAAGTGACTGCCTTGGATGCTCTGGATCAAGAATTAGCACAGAAATGAACAAAAACTCTCAACGCATGCACAAAGATGGTGGCAAATTGTAAGGTGTTACAATTACTGGACACAACGAATATTATCTTCCATGTTTTCCAAATGGGTTAAAACCATATGTACATAACCCGATGTATATATTTTGTCGCTCATACGCAAAATCTGGATACATTAATTGGATATGTTTCCACGCTTCTGCGTCCGACGGATGCGTAATCTCTCCATCTTGACGATGCTCTGCATGCAATCTCATTGCCTCTGCTGTGCGTTGAGATTGATATAACCTCTTCAACCTCTCCGTTAATTTTAAATACCACATCCGTTTATCATTAACTCTCCTACTAGTTTCTTGAAACCTTAGTTTTTGAAAAAATCTACATCTTTTACAGTTTTCGTCTTCTCTCCAATATATCATACAGTTGTCGATGCACACATCTATCGTCTGAAATGGCAAACCAAGACAAGCAACTAGTTTATGTACCTCAAAGTATGATGCTGGTGAAAGATTATATTCAGATAAGATATTTTTCACAAAATCTGTTATCGCATCAATACATTCTTCCGCCAAATTATAGTCCGTCTTAATAGGCATCATTCTACTTGCAGATGATAATGGTGATAACCTTTTCTACAACCACTATATAGTGGCTGTTTCGCTGCATCTAACATATCTCCATCATAACCAGCTGACGACATGTTCTCCCTAAACACATCATTCACCATCTCAACCGTATCGGCACATACATCTACTTCTCTTCTATCTCCTATGCTATCCGAACATTTGGTTCACTAGTACTACCATAATCATAATTTGTTTCTCCATGTAAATATCAAATCTTATAACCGGCCATAAACCCATTATTATACAAGTGATGCCAAACTAACTCAAGTTTAATATTATGAAAATTCCGCCATATACTACAGGAACATTTAATCTTACTAATTTTTTGTGCTACCCGTTGATTTCTTGCCAACACCATGAACTCACATATTCCTCGTGCATAATCATCTTTCAGTAAGTCTGACTCTGGATCCATCATAGATTTTGTTCATCCATGACCGAAAATAATTATCAGAAGACATATTTTACCTTTTGCTATAAAGAGATTGAATGAGTAAGTGAGTGGTGTGAATGAATGAAGAAATGTGGAAACATATATATAGAAGTCGTGTCCGTCGAAAAAACGTCAAAAATCCGTTAGAATACAACATTTTCAAACGCCTATAAACCGGTCATATTAACGTTCTTATTAATCGATAACTTTTCGACGAAATTCCGACAAATTTTCGATGGATTTCCGACGGACATCGGTTGGTAAATTCCGTCGGAATTTACCAGTCGTAAAACCGTCGCAAAACTGTCTGAATTTTTCCGACGGATTCTGATTTCGTCGGTTTTCCGGCTGCTTTCTTGTAGTGTAAGAAAATACATTTTATTAGGTTTTATATGTAATTTTCATTAGTTTTTGTTTTATTGATGATAAATTGTAAATTTCAAAAAACAAAAAATTTGAATACTATTGGTTTAAACTTATAGAAATTAGTAATCGCAAAAAATGATGCATATATATATATATATTTAATTTTTAATATGTGTGAAAAGGTTAAAAATAAGATTAATTAGAAACATAGTGAGTATTATATTAAAGAACTAGCCTAATATGTGGGGTTAAGATAAAATATATATATAAACTGATTTCACAAAAAAAAATACCAGTTATAATATATCCAAAAAAAATTCATCTCAAATATCTTCTTCACGTATACGTTTCAAATCATTCAACTTGTTATTCTTATTCTTTTGTTAATATTCAGATTGTATTCATCTTTTTTGTTAAACAATTTGTTCATAACCTTTATCAAACAAAAAATATTGCTCATGAACAAATATACTCGACACGAACACAAAAAATTTAAAATTTAGGAAGACAATACACAAAGATAATTTTAAAGGATTGTTTGAGATGCCGAACCAAGCTACAATAAATCCAGAAGTAGCACTAGACAAAAGAAAATACATATTTATTTATGTGCATTTTCTCTTGTCAAGTGCTACTTCTAGATATATTGTACCTTGGTTCGGTATCTCAAATAATTGAGCTTGTTATTTTTGTTAATATTTAGATTATGTTCATCTTTTTTGTTAAACAAATTATTCATGACCATTATCCAAAAAAAAAAATATTGTTCATGACCAAAACTTTTTTTGCTTATCTCAAATATATTCTTTTTGAGATATTTAGTAGCTGGTAAAATAAATCTAATGAACTAACACAAACATGTATAAAGTTTTTAGTAATCATTCATGATAGCTCAATATTTTCTTAATTTATTGTTATAAAATTTAAAAATGTGTATGTTTGGGAAATCAATCAATTGGTATTATGCAACTGTTACGCATGTACATAACTTTTTTTATCTGAAGAAAATAAAAGTATACGTGTGCTGAGATCACTCTCTTTTTTTTTTTCTCGTCACGATCACACATTTTTTTGTGCTTAAAAAGAGACTTTTAAATGCGTAACATTAAAAGCGGGCAAGTGATGCTTCAAGCGGTCAAGTGATGCGTCACGATCGAATTCGGCAAAGAATCCATAGCTGGTCCACTAGTTTCTTATCGACAGCGGGCAAACAAGTAATGTTTTAATCGCTTCTTTCCTCGATACCAGTTTATTCAGTGACTTGTTTTAAGCTTTCTATCTCATTTTACTCACGAATCCAGTCTGTTCTTACAAGATTCTGGTGAGATGATCATCCATAAAAAACGAAAAAATTGAATTGGATTGCTTGGAGTAAGCTACCTGAACCGAAAAATCCAGGAAGCCTTGGTTTTCGAAAAATTGCTGGTTGAAAAATTGTAAGATTTAATGAATCCTTATTGGTGAAACAGAACGGGAAATTGTTGGTTGAACCGAACTGTCTGTTAGCTCTAATGAAGCTAGTTTATCAGATTGCAATTATTTCCTAACATTCATTGATGACTATTCAAAGAATGTTTGGATTCAGTTCCTAAAAAGCAAGGAAGAGGTGTTTGAGAATTTCTCTAAGTGAAAAACTCTGGTTGAAAATCAAACAAAGAACACTCTTAAGTGCTTAAGGATATATAATGGTCTGGAGTTCTGCAACCAGGAAATAGATAAACTATGCAAGGATATGAGAGTCAAGAGACACATGACATGCACTTACATTTCATAGCAGAATGGAGTATCAGAAAGGATGAACCAGACAATATTTAATAAGATAGGGTGCATGTTGGCTGAAATCGGGTTAGAAAATAAGTTCTGGGCTGAGGCTGCAACCACTGCAGTTTATTTAATAAATAGAACTTCAAGAACTCCTAATGCTTCATTGAAGTTCAAGATTCTAGATGAAGTATGGTCAAGAGTTAAGGTGAATTACAGCAATCTCAAGAGGTTTGGTTGTGTTGCAGACGTGCATATACAACAAGACAAACTAAGACCTAGAGCTGTTAAGAGTTTCTTCATGGGATATCCTCAAGATATTAAAGGTTACATGATATGGTTACCAGAAGAAGGAAAATGTACTATTAGCAGGAATGTGGTCTTCGACGAGGAGAAGTTGTACAAGGAAAGGAAAACTAAAAAGCAACCTAAAGCCAAAAGCAAGGAGGTTACGTTGAGTATTGAACTAAGCCAAGGGCCAGACAATACTGTTACGGTTCAAAGCTCCTCGGATCAAGGTGGAGCTGTTTCAGAAGAGGATGATGATGAAGAAAGCAGCGGTCAAGGTGGAGCATCTTCAGGTATAGAAACTGAAACAACTAGTGTAACAGAAAGGGAATCTGATCCAAATGATATTCTAGAAGAATCTAAAGTAGAAAGTATGATTCGCTCGATGGTTATCTACTCGCAAGAGATAGAGTAAGACGAGGAAACATATAACCTCCACAGAGATATGGAGATTCCTCACATTTTGTGGCTTATGCATGGAACTAGATGAGCCACAAAATTTGGGAGAAGCTAAAAGGAGTAAGGAATGGAAGAAGTAGGAGAAAGCTATGATAGAAGAGATAAAGTCTCTGGATAAAAATGAAACGTGTGAAGTTGTTTCTAAGCCGAAGAAACAGAAGACAGTCGGGTGTAAAGGGATCTTTAAGGTAAAGGAAGAAATACTAGGAGTGGAAGAACCTAGATACAAAGCTAGGCTAGTAGCTAAAAGATTTACACATGTTGAAGGAGTTGACTACAATGAGATATTCTCACCAGTTGTTAAACATTTTTCTATACAAATCATGTTATCGGTTGTGGTGAATTTTGATCTAGAAGTGGAACAACTAGACGTCAAGATTGCTTTCTACACGGCACACTAGATGAAGTCATCTACATGAATCAACTAGAAGGTTTCACAGAGAAAGGTAGAGAAGACATGATTTGTCTTTTAAAGAAGTCTCTATATGGGTTAAAGCAGTCTCCTAGAAAGTGGAACCACGAGTTCAATGACTTCATGAAGTCACAAGGGTTTCAAAGAAGCATCAATGATTTGTGTGTTTATCACAAAGGATCAACTATTGATGACCAGGTATTCCTATTACTCTATGTTGATGATATGCTAGTAGCGGTTAAGGACTTAAAGAAAATAGAGATCTTAAACATCGAGTTTGAGATGAAAGACTTTGGTCCAACTACGAGGATTCAATGCATGAATATCATCATGGATAAAAAGAATGAAGTTCTTTCTTCATAAAGGTGAAGGTCATCGCCTGATTTGGCGAGAGCGTACTCTGAGATTGCTCTATCGGTTGAATATCTCAGAGGAAAAGAAAAGAGACTAAAGTTAGTAGCGGTACAAGTCTTGGTAAGAAATAGACAAAAGAAGATATAAAATTGAAGACGGTAAATTGGAAAGAATCGAATGTGTTAAGAAACTTAGTTCGCACATGCAAGCAATGCATCGAACTCCTTGCGTTCTTCTTCGTCTGAAAAGAGAAAAGAACAAGTTAAAGTTTCGAGGGTTTAAGCTCAGGAGCAGGGAAAAGCAGAGATCGTCACCACATAGAGGCGAGTCAAATTTTTGGTTATCATTCCTTGAGTAACAACAGCATTACTCATGACAGCTTCAAGGTACTCGAGCAGGAGTTACATAGAGCTGTTGGAAGCATCCATTAAAGATGGCGACAAGATTTCAAAGTTCGTCGGAACATGTGAAGTTGGACCAGATGACAAAGGTGGAGATTTGTGGATATTTGTCATCAGGTCAGGGAAACGATTTGGGTCATGAACCGGGTTGTCGCATTAGTTGGGTCATAAGAAGAATCTAGAAGATAAAGCCTATAAGATGTTTTATGATTTTCTATTTTTTTAGGAACAAGAAAGACAATTTCCAAAAAAGAAAAGAAAAAGTCAAATCCTCTTTCTACTTGGAATAAGTGGTCTCAAGGCACTATATAAAGATAGAGAAAACTTCATAATTCATCATCCAGAAAACAAAAGCAAACACAAAGAAAAACATAGAGATAGCTTTAGGCTTTAAGGTTCTCGGGTGTTCTCGTTTCTAAGGGATGTTTTGCGGGTGAGTTTCTATTTCTTGTTTTTCTTATTAGTCTCGGGTTTGGGCACCGGAATCTCGATTCTGTGGCACATCATCAGGGTAGTTTTGTTTCTTCGTGAGGTATTTATCACAAGAACATAAGATTTGTGAGAGATAGAGACTTAAGAGAGGTTGTAAAACAATAATCATACAAGTTATCTTCTAGTGGATGTTTGTGAGCTCGGCTCACACGAGACGTACTCTCTAGTTTGAGAGGAACTCGTTAAATTTCCATGTGTTCATTAGTTAGTTAATCACATTAACAAGACAGACTATCGAACTAAAACCTTACAATATGAAATCGATTGAACGCCACATATCTACAACATCATTTATACGTAAGATACTAATATATGTGCATGGATGAATCAATGTTCCATCTATGAAGCCTAGCTTATTTTTAGCGTTATTTTGAAGCAACACTTCAATCACCATAATTCGTATCATTTAAGCAATGATAGATGCTATTTGAATCTGGATGATCATCGATGTGTAAGAAAAACAGAGATTGAGTCGGATCTTCCAATTTCAGTGATAGACCACCTCGCGAAGCTCCAGAGACTTGAGATTTCGCACCTGGAAGATAGTTCAGAGGTGAATTTGATGGAAATACGATCACAACATTGGATCGATTTGATTTCTGAGGTTTGATTTCATCGGAGTTTTTCGTAGCCTTAGATTGGGTTGATCGGCGAGGGATTTTCGTGAGAGACACCATTTAAGATCAAATCAAGCTTGAATAAGCAATGAATGGGCTAAAAAATTTCGAAAAACTAAGTCGATCTAGCCGAATCAAGAAGAATACCATATTATGATCTTAGAGAGAGAGAAGAGAGAAGAAAAGTTTGTTTAAAGATATTTCTCATCTTATCCTATCATCAATCTGTATATGTTGACTGTGTTATATACATGTATGGTATACTAAATTAACCAGTCTAAACCAACTCATTGATATAAACTATTATACATACTCCAATAGACGTCATTTTCCATATGGTAATGTTATTTGCATCAACGAGGAAATCTATTACAAAGCAAGGACAGTGAACATAAGTTATGTTTTGGTGTTTCAATGTTTGGTTCAGAGTAAACCCCTTTAATGTATAGGTTTTCTTGTTATGATATATGATTATGTGCCAATCTTAGTAGACAAACATGCCATTTCGCAACATACCAATGCTAAAGCTCGATATTCTGCTTCGGTAGAAGATCATGAGATAGTAGATTGCTACTTAGATCGCCAAGAGATGAGAGATAAACCTAAGAATATGGTAAACCCAATCATCGACCTCCTACTATTTGGATAGGAACCCATTCTGCATCAACAAAACCTTTCAAAGTAAGATCCGGGTCTGCAGAATAGAAAAGACCTTGTCCCACTGTATCTTTAATGTATTCTAAAAATTTGTATACTGCTGCAAGATGAGTTGTGCGAGGTGCGGAAGAAAATTGGCACAACTTATTGAGAGTAGATGTAATATCATGCCGTGTTATGGTCAAGTAAATCAATCTTCCCACAAGACTTCTATACGTCTTCCTATCCTCCAACAATTCTCCATCAAATTTAGACAACCTCAGATTGGGTATCATAGGTATGGAAGATGGTTTACAAGCCAACATTCCAGTATAAGTAAATAATTCTAAAGCATATTTTCTCTAACAGAGTGAGATACCTTTAGAAATACGAGCAATTTCTAAACCCAAGAAATACTTACCAAGCTTTCTCAACTTGAAACTCTTATTCAATGCCTAAGTCAATTGTTTGGCAGAAATCTTTTTACTGCTAGCTATCACAATGGCAACAACATATACTAACACTGCTACAAATTCATTGCCATAATTCCCGACAAATAATGTGTGATCACCGTGGCCCTTAAATGAAGCCTAACTGCAGCATGCATATGTTTTAACTCTTTTAACTTTGTGACAATAAAAAAAAGGATGTGGATTTCCGGATTATGGAGAGTGCTGAGAAACAAGAGAAGTTCAACATTACATTTTTTGACTTGCTTCAAGGTTTAACCGGATGGAACAGATTTGTTGATGTCAGTAATCTTGGTGGTGAAATCGTTGTAGTACATCTGAATTTTCTTAATAAGTTAGAGCCAAATGTTTATTATTATGATCCAAAACGAGAAATTCGTAGAAGAGTTGACATCAAAACTACAACGTCGTTAGGAAGAATAAGGCCTAGTGATTATAATGTTGCAATATGGGCTATCACGGATCATGTTGATCATGTTGAGAATATTATGTGTTTGTAATTCGTTGCATTAGTTAAGAGTGTTTTCAATATAACGTATTTGCTGCTACTTTATTATTGTGGTTGATTTGTGATGGCTGAAACACAATTAATTATATAAATCCTTTAAGAAGGGTCTTGTTATGGATTAATTCCATGTTATGCCTTAAAATTATGTGCCGATCTTAGTCTGATCGGAATAGAAACTTGTCTCAATTAGCTGCACAAGTCTGTGAACGGCAAGAGTTTTATTACTATACATAACAACAGAGCACTAATGCCGTACATTAAAGGTTTTCGAACATTGACTACAAATTTATTCTACAACAAAGTAATATTTCCCAAAGCAGAAGAGTTTTAGAATAAGAGTTTTTTTTTTGTCGTCAAATTTCATATATTAAATTATCGGTTTACACAACCGATGTTATTACATGGGAAAAGGAGAGCATGGATTAATGCGACTCTAACGATCTCCATTATCCGGATAAAGATAAGATACGAAAAAGCAAATACAATGCATATAACTAGAGCGACCCTCTAGGAAAAGAAAACTAATAACTCTTAGAAAAGCGGAAGACACCGCTGGGATATGCCACTCGAAATGGTGCAAGGATAGTCGATGTGTGATGAACAGATTCCCCAAAATGTAATACCACACGAAATACGAAAGTATCCGCTGTATTTTGAGAAACCAAACTTGCACCTAAAGTGTCGAGACACTAGATCCCTGAAAAGGGTGGATACAAATAGGACGAGAGAAGACTCCCGCGAGACCCGAGTTGGACAGGGGCTTGGTTGCCAACAGAGTGAAAGCCAAGCTTGAGCTTCTGATGCCGTTGTAGCGATGCAATTAGCATCACTCTCCATAAAAATATAAGAAACCATGCTTCTCTTCCTAATGAAAGGTTTTGAAGGGACCAATTTCTTCCTATGTGATATACTTAGTGTAGATAATCGATTCCAAAGAGAGAAAACTAACACTATAAGACTCTCCTTAAAGGAGAAAGTGGAAAAAACTTCCAAAACTTTAACACTTGCTAGCACTATATGATTTATCCGAACTAGTGAAAAGATCACGAGATCCAAGAATATACTTGGCTTAAAAGCCAGAAGACGAGGACAGGGGTTTCATAGAAAAATTTTTCCCTAGACGAATAGGATTGGGAGCAAAAAATTTATCTCTATTGAAAAGGAGGATTGGGGCAAATGATTTTCATATTCCGTAGATGGTAAATTAAAGAGAATTTTTGGTGAAATCTTGAAGAATCTAAATGCACAAAAGCTAAATCTTCCATATTAAATGAACAAATACCAAGACTCTCAGTACCAATATAATCTCTTGCGAGGAACATAAGGCCAGACCCAATAAAAAACCCAACATAATAAGATGGAAGATTGGGTTTGGACCCAAGAACACTAAACACCAAGCATGCTCATCCCAAGCCCACCAGAGAGCAACCGTAGGATTGGTGAGGGTGGCGTAGCAGCTGGTGGTTAGTACACCCGTGAACCTCCGGCAACCCTTGCCGGACAGGAAACCGACGGAACTTAGATACCGATCTGGTAAGTTTGGGTCTGGCGGCGATGATCTTCACATGAGAGGTGAGATCTGCAATGAAAAGCAACGCGATGCGAATTCATCGGGATGGAGTCTTTGGCTCTAGACGCCAAGAAGAAATCTGTGAAGATGCTGCAAATCGGCGGATGAATCACACAAGTGATTGGAGAAGACGGTGAGACAAGCGGAGAAGTAGTTCCATAGAAAGAGACTCTTCGGCTACTCGCCGAGTCACAACCTCGGCCACCGGAGGACTAGACTTCCGCCTGAGGAAAGAAAGCCGATGGTGGATCTGATTCGAAGTAACCCGGACTTGAGCAGTCCAGATCTACGAATCTTCCACCAAAATCAGAAACGGCTAAACCTTCGGCGGACGGTGGCAGCTGAAGCAAGTCGACTTCAACGGTTTTCAAGCGGAGGGGAAAACAGTTACCGTGGCTCCCGGCGGAGGAAAGTTGTAAGAATCCGGTCCGCGGCTCACAATGGCGAGAATCCGGTCCCGAGCACAGAGACTCCAGCCACACTCCAAAGAAACTTGTAGATGTTGTATCGTGACCTAAGGGCACAACGCCGTCGAGTTAAAGCTCCACCGGCCTCAGAAAGTAGTGAATGGATGGGCCTCGAGACCAGCGTCAGAGAGAATTCGAAAATCTAGAGAGAGAAAAGCCTAAGAATACCAAACATGACTTTCTTGCAAATGATTAGGTTTTCAGTGATTACTAAGAGTTTATCTATATCAAGACTTTTCAAGGCATATGAGAATGTGAACACTTACACAACAAAACATATGTTCAATGTAGAACACTCTTCTGGAGACCTTGTATATGGTCTCCACTTGCGTTCTTTGAGAAGGGAGAACAAAGACGAGAGCGCCGGTGAGATTTCATTGTCTTTTATTTTTTTACATGATACTACACTCATGCTCTCAAGCTCTTCCCAGCTTAGAACTACTGACTCTAACCCGCTTGATGTTAAGGCTGAGCATCCTTCCAAAGACAGAAACCTCACCCTCCTACAAGATAAAAAGGATGATCAAAAGCTTTCTTTCACATCGCACAGTAAAACTAGATGAAGAAACTGTTGTTGCCTGGAAATCTTTTCAGGATTTGGTAAATTTATGTATCACAGCACACAAGTTCAGTCTACATTGCATGGAATTAAGTCTCAAATTCTCATGTGCAACATCAACACTATTTATTGTCGTAGCCTGAAATAGTGGTCTTGGACAAGGACTCGAATCTTAGACTTAGACCATCAACATTTGAGTCTTCGGGTCGGTTTGGTAATTCAGATTTTGGGATAATTCGGTTATGAAAAACTGTTTGGGTAGGTGAAATTTTGGTATAAAGAAGTTTGAATATAATTGGTTTAGTTTTGTGATAATTTGGATTACGAGTTTTTTTATGAAATTTAGTTTCATTTTCGTAAATTTTGATAAAATTTGATCAAGTATACCCATTTGAACCAAAAGAAAGAAGGAGGTATACCCAAACGCATACCAAAAAGTGCATAAATTTCCCACGGAATTCTAATATTGCGGTATTAAACTGCTTTGAAATATGTTTGTAGGAGACGTTCTTTAACAGAATTCTTTTCCGTAGAATCACACACGAGAAAAAAAATAAAAAAAATAAATATAGTAAAATACTATTCATTGCTGCTGGCTGCTGCAAAAACAAAAGGCTTTATTTTTACAGACAACAAAAACAGATTTTTATAACAAAAATGTTAAATAAAACCTATGGAAGTATCGGGTTTTTTCTTTGCGGATACCCAAAACTTGCAAGACGATCACGTTATTAACATGATTTGTCTATTCAGATACCCTTAAATAGTAAATACAAATCTTTTAGCAACATATTAATGTCCCAAAACCAAACTTAATAGAATAACAACACCGACTAAGTTAGAAGAAGGTCCTAAAACAGTTCCTTTTTAATCTACACAGCTTTACACTCAATAATACAAGTCATAACCTTCGTTTTCCCCATCTTTTTCCAGTGTCTAAATCAACAAGCCTTGAAGAAGATGGAGCAGGTGTTGGACCTTCTACACCAACAGAGTCTGGAATGTCAAGATTCGCTTGCATCGAGTGCCCAGATGCTATTACTGACTGTTCTTGTGCATCGTCAACCTGATGCAATTCTAGCCTAGCTTTCGCGACCTGTAAGCAGTAAACAAGTAGAGTGTGTTATATAAATTCTTGTTTAAGATCTTGGTTATTGCAAAAACACATGGACGAGAGATGATTTGGTTTTTACCAGTTCAATGTGATGAATAGATCCACGCGCTTCAGCAAGTCTACTCTGCAACTCATCCCATTTCTTCTTCCGGTATTCTTCATTCTCCAGCTCATTCCCTTTCTCACCCAAATGCTGATACAAAGCTGAATTCACCAAATCAAATGTTGTGCTCAGAGCTTTGGACATACCTTTTTTTTTAACTCAATTCTGTTTCGACAAAACTCTAATAATAACCTGAGAAGATGGATAGAACCCATAGCTGAGTCGGGATATCATAGAGTTTCTTTGCGAGTGTAAGAGAGGAACGCAGGATCTCTCTGGCTTGTACGGTGTCATGCAGGGAAAGAGCTAAATTTCCCAGGAGCGTCAAATACTGTGCAACTAGCTGCAGGTTACCCATATGATTATGTGCGATCTGCAAACCCTTGGCAAGACGGTTTTTGCATTTATATCATACATTACATTAGAGCATGAATCATATACTATGAATTTAGTGAATAGTCTTGATATAGTTCTTTTTCTCCTACGAACACAGAGATAAGACGCATCATCCTGCTCTAATACGGTTTTGTATAATCAAAATTTTCCATAAGAGACAAAAATGGTTGGGGTGTCAACAGCTGAGACAAGTACCAACGTGCAAGTGTATTTACAAAACAAACCACCTTTGACAAACTGAGAAGAGAGCTCATACCTTGCTTCCTGTAGATCTTGTTGCTTCATCAAAAGGAGACCGTAAGCAAAGAGAATACTAGCTTCCTCTCGAACACCAGATAGTGAATTCGTCATTCCAATGAGTGGTCCAATTAAATCAAGTGCCTAAAAACAAATCATACGATTGAAAGCAGCCTTCTTAAGCTCACGGAAATAAAGCAAGCAAGTATAAACATCCAATTAACTGCATGAAAATGTCAAACCTTAGATGATGATTCGGCATCTCCGATCGTAAGGTAAGAAACAGCTGCAAAAGCTTGACACGTAGCTTGCATGGACTTACTCTCTGTCAGCTGAAATTACATTGCATATGAGAAATCGCCATGGGCAGCATAAATGCTAATTATTTTGATCATTATTAAATAGGCACATAGACACCTCATTCCAAAAGTAAGCAAAAATCTATCATTTCATGAGGTTATAAATATTACTTTGATCGCTTCGATACAATGGAAAGCAGCTTCATTGTAGCAACCAACAGAATGAGAATATTGCCCCCTGAGCATTTCAATCACACACTCAGAAGCTTGCAAAATCGTTGGAAATCGAGTAAACCAGTTTTTCATCTCAATTAGAGCCTGCACAATAATTTGTTGTTGGTGTTAAATTTTCCTTCAAGAAAGTGTTATACTAGAGAAGATTGCTAATAGGACCTAATGTGAGGGGAACTAGATCGATTATACATACACAGCTGGTTAACTCAGATCAATAAGTAGGCTCTATATTACAGTGGTGTGGTGAAAGGAGGCAAAAACATATAAAGGAAAAAAAACACTGATTATCTACCTCCTCTGCTTCGACATAATCAGACCTTGTAAGTTCCAAAGCCACTCTATTCTCAAGGAACTGCATCTGTAGCATAAGATAAACCCCAGACATCCAGATAGCCGTGTGCCGCAAATCAGATTCTGCAGAGAGAGAGAAAAGAAAGAAAGAGGATGTGAGCTTCAATATTAAGAATTGTTGCTTCAAGTGTAGTTACAACAGAGAGGTAGATTAAACCTCTAACTTCGTCTGTAATTCCAAGCTTGATCAGTTCACCTGCATAAAACATAGGAAGCCACGTGAACTAAGGAGAATGGATCACTCATTACACTAGTTTAATAATTCAGAGAAAAATGGTTTTCTGGTGATTTCAGTGAGACAAGGGAGAGTATCTAGTGCTATAAAATGCAAGAGTAGGAAGTAAACGAAGAGAAAACAGGAATTTCAAGTGATAGGGAATAAGGAACTTCAAGAGTAGGAAGTAAACCTTGAATGATCTGCAATCCAGACTCTATACGTTTTGAACATTCTTTAAAGAGTCCTTTTGGACGTCCCGATATGACAACCATAAGATGGACCAAAGCATAGATGGCACTTTTTGGTAGCCACTCTCCATCAATTGGAGATGGTGAAAGCAGTAGCCTCTCTGTCCATCCACGATCTGTGTTGCCAAAGAATGCGGGCTCCAGAGAGTAGTCAGAGGTAGAAGATGAAGATAATGCATTTACACGTTCTTGAAGCTGAGATTGTCTTGCGGAGAGGGCCGATCTTTCTCTGGAGGGAAGATCGTAATGGGCGAGACTATGATTCAACGAATTGAGCTCATCCAAAAGCTGCTGAATCTCCTGCATTTTATGCGAATGAGCGTTCATTGCCTGGTCTAAGCGATCGACATGATGCTGAGCGTTCTTATAATCGCAGAGCCTGAGGCGATAGAAAACATGCAACATCTCATTGTAGAAGAACAATCCGGGGCAGCGTTCAGTCTACACATGACAGGGGAATTAGCTGACTCAGGATAAACAAAGCAAGCAGAAGTCAAGTGAGCCAAGAATAAATGCTGTTTGTACTGTTTCATACCTTGTCTGAAGAAACAGTCTGCCAGATCTCATCGCATCGCTGAACAGCCTTTTCCACTGAATAATCATTGGTCCATTGCATGATATGAACATGAAGCATAGAAGCTGTGAAGAACATCTAATTGCAGCAGAAACCAAAAAAATCAACAACAAATATCACTGAACCTCAAACACAAAAAACAAGTGAATATCTACCTGGAGCTCAGGAAAATAAATCTGTGAAGAAGAGAGAAAACCAGACTCGAGAGCGGAGAGAGAAGAAGGGAAATCAGCTTGGATAATGAACATGTTGGCGAGCTGAGAGTTGAAATTGCAAGACCAGAGATAGGCAGAGATATCCTGGGGGACTGAAGATGCGAGTTCGAGAGCCTTCAGGAGAAGGTTGCGTCGAGGAGAGAATGAAGCAAGGAGGTGATAACAGTGGCTGAGTAAGCTATAAGTCCGGAATTTGAGATCGTATGAGGAAGGGATAGACTTAAGGAGAAGAAGAGAGCGCTCGAGATGGGACTTGGCATGGTTGACATTGTGAGTGTAACGGAGTAGGAGAGCAGAGACACGGAGGCAAGACTTGACTTCAACAAGAGGAAGGAAAGAGATTTGTCTCTGGCAGATAGCTTCCAAGCACTTTATGGTTTTTCCGATCTCACCAAGCTTCTCGTGGTGATCCGCTAATCCCCACAGGCCTTCCACCACTGCGATACTTTCCATAGCTTTCTGCCACTGATTGAGAGAGAAGCCAAAGATAAAAATCATAAGAATAAATAAATCCAAAATATGCCAAGAAGTGTCAAATAGCAAAGATCAGAAATCATTAGCTGTTAATTTGGACAAAGGAAAATATTGTCAATATGAGATTATATCACAATAGTTACAGAAATAGAAATAACTGTCAGAATGAAATAGAGAGAGTACCTGTGGTTGCCGTCAAAAAGGAAGAAACTTCGTAGTCTTCTTCAGGACTTAAAACGGTCTTCTGAAAACCCAAACATTAACTAGCAGAGCCCCAAACACAAGAGAGTTAAACGGAAAATGCCGACACCGTTTCTGCGCTTGAAACACAAAATAGAACAATCAACTCCAATGTGGCTACTTGAAGAAGACAAAAATTGTACTTTGTTAAATATCAATTGACCAAAACTCTTTCAGGAGTTTCATCGAACAATAGGTATGCACAACCAGATCCAATCCCTTAGCTAAAGCTAGACTATCAAATTGTGCATCGAAGATCAGATTGATCCGAACCTTAAACCCTTTACAAAAGCCCAAGTAAACACACTTACCACGTATTCGGTGACCTATGGCGTGAATTGGGTCGGAAGTTAACCAGTGTAACTATCCATAATCTTGGGTTCCCAATGGTTTTGCTATCGGAATCTTGAGCCGACTTTTAGTTTGACTGTTTACAGTATCGGGATCTCGGTTTGGTTTCTTCAGGTTTACTCGCTTCTGCAATCGAAACGAGGGTACACCTGTACTTTACTTGCTGCGTGACTGGAGCTCTTTGGTCCGGAGACGGTGGAAGACGACAAAGCTTGACCTTTCTTCTCGGCGATTGAAAAGTTCACTCTCTCTCTCCTCATCCGATCCGACCGATGTGAAGGTATCCAGGCCCGTTACTTTTGATTCTCGGATCCCCATCCTAAGATTTCGCATTTAAGTAGGCCCAAGGCCTAACTTTGTTAATTTCAACTTTAATTTTGTAAAATTCTACTTCATGCATTTAACAAAGTCTGTCAAAACTCGATCTGCGGGATATGTGGATTTTCACCCACCTCAGGACGGGTACAGGTCGATCCATGGAAAAATTTTGCACTTCAGTTGTGGATGCGATTGAAAATTTGAATTGCAGGGCGGGTGCGGATCGTCGGATCAAAATCTGTGGATAACTCGCAAATATGGTTTTTAATAGATATTTGGCGGGTTAAAAAACGGATTGACGGATTGAAATTTTTTAATAAAAAAAAAGCAGATTAGCAGATTACCCGTGGATTTTACAAATTTTGAACAGAACGGATACAAATTGATCGATTTTGATATGCAGATCAAGCAGATTAAAAATTTGCAGATAAAATTTTTAACCTAACTCTTGGATTTAACCTGCAGATCCTACATGTTGAATCCACAGATCTCGCGGATTAAACCCACAAATCCCGTGAGTGAGTCATTTGACAGATCTAACTACAAACCTGCATGTCAAACAGATATGAAACGTACTCATCCAAGTTATATGAACACTCCAAGGTAAAAGGTTGGTTCAAATGTAATTATAATGCCAGTTTTGGGAATCAGTATCAATAAACAAAGGATTATTAACTTATTATTACATATGTGCACAGGGCGGAGAGAATGAGAGGGGCACTTGCCACCACTAAATTTTTTTAAATTAGTGTATTTTTTATATAATTTTAAGTATACTCTTTTACTTTATTTGGATGCATATTTATCTAAATAAAATTATATTAAAATGTAATATTTTATAACACAAAAAATACAAGATAAAAGCCCAATTAGTTTTTCTTCTTTTATCTATAAATCTATATCCATTTAATTAAATAATTTAGAAGGTTTATTATTTTTAATTAAAATTAAGGGTTTTGTTTGTCTCACAAAGAAAAATCGCTTCTACCACGTTGAAAATAAAAAATCACTCCTAACATTGCTTATAGTTTCTGTCTTTCTGACTTCTTCTTCGTTCTTTCTTCTAATTATGTATTCATCAATTACTAACTATCATCTCCATGTAATTCTCTTTTTTACTTTGAAATTTTGATTTGGTTCTTCAATTTTATATTGATAATTTAATTTGATTCCTCTGTTTTAGATTTTGTTTTGTTTCTCAAGTCTTTATTTCTTTCTAATTTAGAAACATTTTTTTACTTTAACCCTTATTGTATGAAATCTCTATATATTTGATTCATAATTAGAACACAAAATCTTAATCTTAAAAAATATATATAATGTTATAAGTGGTCAGATTAACTCTCAATTGTGAGAGAATCAGTGGTCCATCGTTGATGAGTGATCAACGATCATTACTCACTAGTAATGTTTGCATTCGTTATCAAATATGAATGATCATTATAATTGGATTTGGCTAATATTTGTTTGTAAATTTGTTAGAGATTAAATAAATTAATGATCGTGTAATTTGTGTTTATGTTTAAGTTGTTAGTTCATGTTTAACAAGGGTTGTTTTTTAATTGACTTAATAGTATAGTATAATATTTTGTAGATTAATTCATGGAGCGAATCAACCGATATTTCAAAAAAACATCTGATTCAAATCTTGATATTAATTTGAAAAAAATATTAGATTATCATCTAAATCAAAGAGACGAGATAAGACATAAGTACTTAACTGGAGGTTCAGGGTCATATTTTCCCCCAAAAAGAGATTGAAAAGACATTAAAGCGATTTAATTTGGCTTGGTTTGTGTGTATGGCAATTGGCTAAAGTATAACGTATCAGCAAATAAAGCATTTTTCTTGTGTTGTACTTATTTAGGCATATGTGACCGAATGTTTTTCTTCTTGGAACAAGGCTGACACTCTAAAGGAGCATGTGGGTGAAGAGCCCAGCACCTTTCATAACATTTATGTTAAAAAAATGATGATTTGATGAATCAAGGCAAGTCTATTGTGCATGCTTTGCATAAGCATAACAATGTAGCGAAAAATGAGTATATCATCCGATTGAATGCTTTGATTGATGCTTCTAGGTATTTGGTGAGACAAGGGTTTCTTTTTTGTGGTCATGATGAATCAAAAGTCTTCAAATAGAGGAAACTTTTTAGAACTCGTAAAATACACTGAAAACAGAATGATGATGTAAAAAAAGTTATTTTGGAAAATGCTCCAAGGAATAACCAGATGGTTTCACCAGTTATTCAAAAACATACTGCACATTCTTTTGCAGAAGAAGTAGTGAAATCTATCATAGGGGAAATTGATCATGGTGTGTTTGGTTTGTTAGTTGATGAGTCGGCTGATATTTCAGACAAAGAACAAATAGTTGTTGTTTTTTGATTTGTTGATAAAAGCGGAGCAGTTAAAGAAAGATTTATTGGAGTTGTTAATGTAAAAAAAAAATTTTATCTCTGAAATCTACTATTGATGAATTGTTTGCAAAATATGGGTTAAACCTGAAAAATGTGAGAGAACAAGGTTATGACGGAGCAAGTAATATGAGGGGTGAGTTTAATGGTCTTAGATCACTGTTCAAGGGAAAACAATTCAACATATTATTTCCATTACTTCGCTCATCAACTTCAGCTAGTTGTGGTGGCGGTTGCAAAGAAAAACTTTTGATATTGGTGTTTTTTTGACATGATTTTCTTGAATGCGGTTGGGACTTCTTGCAAAAGAAAAAATTTTATTTGAGAAAGGTATCGGAAAAAGTGCAGGATAGGATTAGTATAGGTGACATTACCACTGTGACATGATTGAATCATGAACTTTCTCTTCAAAGGCACAGAAATACTCGTTGGGGTTCTCACCATAAAACCTTACAACGTGTGGTTGAGTTGTTTTCTTGTATCATTAAAGTTCTTGAGTATATCAAGAATGATGGAATCAAGGACTCAAAAGGACATCAAACATATGGTTTTTTCAAATACTTTCATACATTTGATTGTGTGTTCTATATGCAACTAATGTTACTGGACTAACTGAGATTTTGTCAATGGCTTTGTAAAGGAATGATCAAGATATTTTGAATGCAATGTCATTGGTAAAATCAAATAAGAGAGAGTTACAAAAGCTTAGGGATGATGGATTGAATTCATTTATTATGAAAGTCTCTTCTTTTTGAGAGAAATATGATGTTGAAATCCTCAAGGTGGAAGAAGACTTCGTTGATTTAAGGAAGCCAAGAAAAAGAACCAACATAACTAATATGCATCATTACAAGGTCAATTGTTTCTATACGATTATGGATTTGCGACTTCAGAAGTTCAATGATCGTTTTACCAAGGTAAACACTAATTTGGTTATTTGCATGGCTGCTTTAAGTCATATTTACTCATTTCATGAATTTGACAAGGCAAAGTTGGTGAGATTGACTGAACTTTATCCTGAGGATTTTAGCTTTGGGGAACGTTTATCTCTTGAACAACAATTTGGAATATACATTGACAATGTACGAGAAGATAAACGATTTAAAAATTTGAAATTTTTTGGAAATCTTTCTCGTCTTATGGTGGAAACACAAAACCATCTTGCACATCATTTGGTTTATAGAGTTCTAAAGTTAGTTTTAACTTTGCATGTTGCTACTGCAAGTGTTGAAAAATGTTTTTCTACAATGAAGCTAGTGAAGACAACATCACGCAACCGAATTGAAAAACAATTTTTAAATGATTGTCTAGTATATTATATTGAAAACGAGCTATTTGAATCTGTTACCAATGAAAAAGTGATAACAAAAAATTCAATGTATAGTACACTTGTAAGGTATTGTTGTTGTTTTTTTTTTACGTTTTTAGTAAATTGAATTTTTTATATATCTTTATTTCTGGTAAATTTATTTTTGGATCCGCCATTCATGTAAAAAGGAGTAAAGTTTGAAAACTCTAATGGAACTGATCAATGCAAAAAAAATATTACGAATTTTGGGCGGTTTAGTTGCATTTGAAAAATGCAATTTTGGATATCAAAGTTTTCAAGACTCCATATTTAAATAGATCCTTTGAAACTTGAATTAACCAGCAGCTGTTGCATTATGATTATATTATTTCGGCAAGTTATTAATGAAGATCAATTTGTTTCTGTTAAAACCTACTGACGATCCAGTTGGACGGTGAAAAAGGAAAAAAAGGTTCAGTTATGGTTTTAATCGGTGATAGATATTTTAGCAGTTGAGTACAAATGGTTTATTGATAAAATACAGAGCAATAGTGTTAGATGCCGAATTTAACAAGCCATTTGTGGCAGTAAAAAGGTTTGAGATTAAAAAATCATTTTATTTTTTAAAACATGAACGTAACTGATATCATTTTTGAACGTTATAAAATTATCATAAAGACTTTCTTTATTTTCGTAAATCTTCATAATTCAGTGAATATATAACGATTAATCTAAATTTACACTAGTAAAGTTCTTTTACAAATTTGAAAGAAAAAAACTGCAGCAAATAATTTTCTACCTAAGATTCTAAATCACTAAAAAAGGCTGCAGCAAAAATTGATTAGTACACCTCAGAAACAATACTCACAAAAATCATAGCTAATAATATTGGACATTAATTCTTTAAAAACAATACTCAAAAAAAAAATCCGAGGGATATTGTTTTTGGCAGTCAATCAAAGTCTTTAAGCTTACTAGTAGAGCTGTCAATCGGACACCACGTCAGCGGACATTGCCCGTTATGTACCATGGCGGGGCGGGCCTGGCCACCATAAGGGATATCCAAGAAACTGCGGGTGTCGCGGGCTTCGTCCATGCGGAAGACGGGTGCAAACTGGTCCGCTACGGACGTCACGGGCGAGCAGGCAGTCTGCCAGATGAAGCTTCTGTTTACAATAGAGGTTTAGATGTAGTTGAAACCTCTGTTTGCAATAGAGGTGAAGCTTCTGCTTGTCTGTTTCGGCGGATTCTAATTTTTAAGAAACACCGAACCTTGGAAATGGTGAGGCAAATGCTTCCATTGTTGTCGAGGACTCCACCTTCAAGATGTCGAGGCAAATGCTTCCATTACTGTTAATGTTGGGATGGAATACCTTTGTCCTAAAGGCCATCTAGATTTCATAACACCATGTCAATAACAATGAAGCAATCACAAAGACGAAAGACACAAGTTTTAGCAAAACCGACTTAACAACCATTCTCAAAAACATTGGAATCACCTTAGGAGGCTTGAATGGGTAATCCGGAGGGAAATAGAAGGTTACAAGGAAAACACCTCCAGCATAAGGACTCTGTGAAAGACCCATTATCGTTGCTTGCCAATGAAACATGTCTTCAGCTATAAGAACTGTAAAAAAAAAAACCAAAATCAAGAAAAAAACTCAATACCATACCAGATGAACACAAGGTCTTGAAACAAACCATATCATAGCAAGTAACATAATGAACAAGCATAAGACAGCTCAAAACCCCATTAAGCTTGGCTCATTAAGCTTGGATCATTAAGCTTACTCTCAGGTAAGATTGGCACGAGGCTTTATCTGTTCCTCAAGCAAATAAACCTTTTCAGCAGCATCAGTAACTTTGACTGGTGAAGGCTCCAAATCCAGAATTAGTGTGACAGAACTTCAAAAATTTCAGAGACCATCAGATCACTTTAAGCATACAAATTCAAGAAACGCAAGACAAGCTTTTCAATCAAAGAAATCAAAGAAAATATTGATGATTTGATTTGATGAAATCGATATAGGGTTCAAGGATCTGAGCTTACTGTCTCTTGAAGACGAGATTGATGACTCCATTTGGTGAAATCGCCGATGAAGAGTTTCGATGAAAAGATTCAATGGTTCGATTCGACAGTCGCCACACGCCCGCGGGCCTAACCCGCAAACCTGCATCAGCTTGCGGGGCGGGTATGGACCACCGATTTGAAAACTGCGGTTTGCAGCGGGCCAACCCATGCGGTCGGATAAAGTGGCGGTCCCGGCGGGCAATGGCCAAGCGGTCGCGGTCCAGCCCGTCTGACAGTGCTACTTACTAGACTACTAGAGTATTTGTTTTGATTGGGTTAGATACTTTATAACTATTGATTAGATCATGTTATTATGCAAACTGAACTTTTGAAAATACAGATTCAGCTCAACAAAGAAAACTACAGATTCATTTTTCATGAGAGTATAAAAAGCTTGTTAATACATTAGAGAGACATAGTACACAAGTTCTTATGAGAAACGAAATTAATGCGAATGAAAGAACACAAATCACATCTCATTTTATAAAAAATACTAAAAATCATATGTATTTTGTTAACTATTTATATAATTCACTGTATCAAATACAACGATTTCCTCACGTGTCATAAGGTCGGTCCCACTCTAGTATGCAGTAGCGTAGTGTTATAGCTGATATCCTCTCCGCGCGTGTAGCACCTTAAAAAATCAAAATTACTATACAGAGAACTTACTCCCTACAGCCGATTCTATTTTTCTTCCTGTTATCTCACCGTCAAATATATCGAAGTTTCAATAATTAGACACGTGGCTTAAATCTGTTATCTCTTTATGTGCCATTTATTTTCCTTCCTTGTAAGCGACCACAGAGAATCCGAAGCGCGAAACAAACACAGTTACAGACAGTTTGAGGGCAAATATGTCAATTTGAGACAACTTGCAGCGAAAGAAAACTCTCACGTGACATGCACACGCATCTGAGTCCCACTCTCTCTCACCATATAAAAAGCCTGCAGATTCACTTAATGCGACATTTCAAACTTATTCTTTTTGCTTCGTCTTCCCCAAAAAGCTCTCTGCAGATTTCTGGTAATGAAATATTGTTCTGATGTTTCTGGGTTTTTGATTATACATTTCTAAATTCTCGCGTTTATTTCATAATTTCTAAGGTTTTTTATGCTCTAATTTTCCATCGCGTTCATGTTCACTGATTCAGATTTGTTTTTCTTCTCTGTTGCTGATTTTTTTTGTTTTCCCAGGAAAATTATCGAGAGGAATAATGATGAGTGTAAGATCTTTTCTCTCTCTGTAATTAATTAACGCAAACAAAAAAGATTTTCTCACGACGATAAATAATAAAATCTCATCATCACTCTAGTGATGTTGATACTGTTCCCTTTGTGTCTCCCACGCGCGTACCAAATAGCGCATGTGTATTCTTGTTATTTCCCATAGAGTCAACTTTTTTCAAACATATTCTCCAGGCAGCAGCAGCAACAAACCGTTTTCATTTTTTTCATAACAAATTTCCAATTTTTGATTCACCATATAAAAAAAAGAAAAGTGAACCTCTCTGAGTTTATACTTCTTCTACAGGAAACGATGTACGTGAAGAGAAATCCGATTAGAGAATCCACCGCCGGGAAAAACTCTTCGCCGTCGTCATCGACTGTGAATGGTATAACTGAAAAAACAATAGCTTCTTCATTTTTTTATCTTCTCGCTTTTCTTCTAATTCCGGTTTTTTTCTTTGTTCTTCTTCTTTCAGTTGCAGTCGCGCATATACGACTCGGATCTTATTACGAAAACGATTCTTCCATTCTTCCTCAGAGATCACCGGAGCAGCTTAAATCGATCAGAATCGTCATGGTATTAATGTGTTCTCTGCTTTTTCTCACTGTTAATTAAAGACGGATCTCGTTTTTTTGGTTCTTCGAGTGATTTTGGGGTTTTTGTTTGTGCAGGTGAGCAAAATCACGGCAAGCGCTGTATCTCTCCGATACCCAAGCACGTACTCACTCAGATCGTATTTCGATTGCAAAAAGATGAACCGGGATAAATCGGAGAGGAAGAGGAGTGGTGGTGGTGGTAGTCTTCTTCCTGTTTTGGATGAGAGTCATGTGATGTCATCGGAGCTAGCTGGAGATTTTCTTTACAGAAGAATCACACCACATGAAGTTTCTATGAATAGAAATTTGTGGAGTTTTTGGGTTTCTTCTGGCAGGAACAATGTTTCACGAAGGGAGATGGTTTCTCTACCGGCGTACAATACTAGACTCCGTCGTGCGGTTTCACCGGAGGGAAAGTGTTGGTCTGAGCTTAGATCGGGAGGGATGATTAAGTGGGGGAGGAGATTGCGTGTGCAGTATAAGAGCCGCCATGATGAGTATAAGAAGAGTAAGGAAGGAGATGAAAATTCTAGAGTGAAGGATGAAGAGGTTTGCAAGGAGGAGATTGAGGAAGACGATGATGATGGTAATGAAACAGAAGGGGCTATACAGGATGCAATCGTGACCATTGATGGTACTCGTAAGAGGAAGTTGATTGAATCAAGTACTGAGAGTCTCGCTCAGAAGGCTCAGAAGAAGGAAACTCAAATCGTGGTTTATCAGAGAAGGAAATCAGATAAGAAATTCATTGATAGATGGTCTGTTGAGAGGTAAAGTGAAAATTTAACGAATTTGATGATTTCTGAAATTGGATTTGCTCTTTGCTTCATCTGATTGATTGTGTTGAATTTTGGAATTTGAAGGTACAAATTAGCTGAGAAGAACATGTTAAAAGTGATGAAGGAGAAAAATGCTGTTTTTGGAAACTCTATACTCAGGCCGCAGTTGAGGTCAGAAGCAAGGAAGCTGATTGGTGACACGGGTCTATTAGATCATTTGCTTAAACATATGGCAGGTAAGGTGGCTCCTGGAGGTCAAGATAGGTTTAGGAGAAAACACAATGCAGATGGTGCAATGGAGTATTGGCTCGAGAGTTCTGATTTGATTCACATAAGGAAAGAAGCAGGAGTTGAAGATCCTTATTGGACTCCTCCAGCTGGTTGGAAGCTTGGTGACAACCCTACTCAAGATCCTGTTTGCGCTGGAGAAATCCGTGAGATCAAAGAAGAATTAGCTAGCCTGAAAAGGTAGAAAACTGACATATTTAATTAGTTATATGATCATCTCTCTTTTGTTGCCTTATAGCAATTTTGACTCATGTCTGTCTTGGTCTTGAGAAGCGGATTGGAGAAACTAGCATCAAAGAAGGAAGAGGAGGAGCTAGTTATATTGACTACACCTAATTCTTGTGTTACTAGTCAGAACGTGGACCATGATAATCTTATGACTCCAGCAAAGGTAAGAGAATGGAACTATAACTGATATCTCTCTCTTTTGTGATACTGTTTTATGCTACTTAGTGAATATCTCTCCTGCTTCATATCAGGAAATCTATGCTGATCTGCTGAAAAAGAAATACAAAATTGAGGACCGGCTAGTGATAATTGCAGAAACCTTGCGTGAAATGGAGGTATATATATATATATATATATGTATATCCCCAGATTGAGTTTCTAAACACAAACACTCTTCTTGCTAGTTCTATATTTGCTATGTCGTAGAAACAAACTATTATGTAGTCAGAAAAGATATACACTTAAAATGTAGCAGATAACAAAGAAACTAGAGAACTCTCTTGGAGAATAGCAGTGCATGCCACTTAAGCTTATGTGATCAAAGATTCCCACTTTGCTAGTAATGAATGAATGATGATACATTTGTGTTTTCATGAATGCAAATATTGCAGGAAGACATGGGATGGCTAAAGAAAACGGTGGACGAGAACTGTCCTATAATGCCAGACTCATCAGAGACACCTTTGCTACTAGAGGATTCACCAAAAGTAAATACACTAGAAGGAGAAGTGAAGGAGGTGAACAACAAGAGAAAACAAATCAGAGAGTCACCTCAAAACAGAGGAAAAGGCAAGAAATATGAACGATCACCACTTTCACTTATAAGCAACACTGGTTTCAGAATCTGCAGGCCTGTGGGGAGTTTCGCATGGCCCACTTTGTCAGCTCTTGCTGCTGCTACTGATGGTACTATGTTATCAAACAGTAACCCTGACCTTACTTCTTCTCCAAGTCATCTACCAACCTACCCATCTCCTTGTCCAGTCAAGCCACTTGCAGCTAAGCGTCCTCTCGGCTTGCCGTTTACTTTCACCGTCATTCCCCCAGAAGCTCCAACAAATCTCTTCACCAGAGACTAATGCGTCAGATCTTACGTCCCCTAAGCTGATGTGAATTGGTAGGTCTCTCTTTCCAGGGAAGATCTAATAACAAGCAAGCAGGTATTTACAAATACAGAATTTAAAATATTCTTATGGGAATAATTGGCTATTTTTATATTCTTCCTCTTTAATTTAGGGATTTTATGTCTCTGATTATTAAACATATAGAGAGGCTTATCATAGGAAAATATTTTGAAGACAGGGATCATTTTCTGTATTACTGAATAATTTATATATTATACTTATTCAGTTCGTAGTGCTTTTGATTTTTTTTAAATCCATTTTATACAAAATTGATTTTGTAAACTTGTGTCACACAGATTAATTGTGTGACCCAATGATCTGTCAAAATTAGTATGTGCTTATAGGAGGCACGAAATATAAAATAAGAAAGTAGAGAATGTTGCGGTAGTAACCTTGTCCGGTCCGGTTTTGTTTAGTACGTTCCTCGTTAATACGGGCCGTTATGGATCATACACGTTAGGGTAATACGGGCCTCTTTGTGTTTCGTTCTGCGACCAGTTTTGTGGTATGTTTACTAATTTAAGCGTTAGAAAAACCATCTGGAAGACTTACCTTTTGTTATTCCGAATTTTTCAAACCATTTTGTGGTCTCAGACACTCATTGAAGTTACTCCAATCCACGTTAAAAAAACCCCCAAAATAATACCCAACAATGGTCAGCATTACGGTAATGCAATAGTAAAGTACTTTGATTTTCAAATATTTAAACGTATACCATAATATTTAAAACTTGATTCTATATCTAAACTATTAAAAGAGTAATTAGCAATAAAACTGGTGAAAAATAAATTAAAGTTGCAAAACCTTTTTTTTTTGCCAATTGCCATTCCTAAATTTTGTGGCGTATTTAAAACTTTTACGAGCCACTTGTAATTGTTTTCGTTTCAACTTGTAAACTTCAAACATATAATGTACCAAAATGAATTATAGAGAAAATAAATGAATATTTATGTAGAAATAGCCCCAGTCTGATAGTCAATCACTTGTGCGTAAAGAAATTTGACGAAAAAGGTTACCAAAAAGTGGCCAGCACAGCATCATCATGTCCCAACCTTATATTATACGATGTGTGAGTTTCATCCCTATTGAAAACCGTAGAGTGCATTAGACTTATATTTGATATTACAGAATGGTGTTTCGACAATAATCCTCGAAAACCATAAATTACTTAAACAATTTACAACAAACATTATCAGAATCAGGCATGATTTAAACACATCTTGTTTAACAAGAGACCAAATTCAAATACACACACACACATATATATATATAAGATTAGTGTAATAATCCAATACCTTATTCTATATATATATATATATAATTAACGCATTCGGAACCTTTCGAATTCAATTGTTATGTTTAGCCTTAACATGAATTTTTTTTATGTTCTAAATGAAATGTATCTAAGATATATGTTTTTCCTTATAATATTTAGAGAGTTAATTTGGCAAATAAATAGAAAAGTTGGCAACCACATCAGAAATAATTTGTTTAAGATTATCGAGGATGAGAATTTCCTATTTTCCTATAGAGCCGGAACGGAGCAGACCAGCTAGCTGTAAGTGTTTGACCTTCTTATTTTAATAAACTATAGGAACTCTTTTTTTTTTTTTTTAATTCATACTCTTTTAATAATCCAATTCATGTTCATACTCTCATTATTTTAAGGAAACAAACAGTTTTCAACTCGAAGCCAACTGTGACCTTTGCCTTAAACCATTTTAATTTTGGCTGTTTGTGACAATAAAAAAAAACCTTATGTGTCAAGGGGACAAATAAACAAAGATTTCATTGCTTAAAGACTTTGTATCATATAATAACTACACCTTACTTAACATTGACAAAATACATAAGAAACTATGATTAAGTAATGTGAAAAAAGAATTGTTAGTGTTCTGAAAACTGATTTAGATGGTCTCTTAAGTGCTAGGCCACCACTCAAGTTTTTAGCGACTAATTTTTCTTTTTCATTTTATCAAATAAAAGCTAGAGTTTTTTTTTCAGTTTATGTGCATACATGATATACTACATTTTCGAAATGTAATTCTATAAATTTTACAAAGCAAGTATTTTTAGTCAATTTCTTTTTATTATTTTATGTTTATATCTACAAGAATATTAGTCTTTTTAGGTGCCTACAAAAATGTTTTTTTTTCTTCTGATAGTGGCTACAAAAATGTTAGCCATCGGCAGTAAAATATCATATATTACTTATGTTTTATCTTAATAACTACGAAGACTTGATATATTTATCTAATGTTTTCAAATGTAATCGTTTTAATTAGGGTTAAAAAGGTAACTTACCAGCTACATGTTCTAGACTGTCTTAGCCTAACCATTCTTTAAAATTTAATTCTTAACGTTTAAGCATTTTTTCCCCTGAGATAATTCCACTAAAATGAACGAATAAGAATCTCGAGTTTTTTTTTTTTTTTTTAATTATCCACAACTCTCTTTAGGACCAACCATCTTGAAATGTAGAAATAGTTAGAACAAAAAAGATGGTAGTTTAGTTGGTTTTGATTATTGCAACGACAAAGATTAATCAGCAATTTAGCATCTAGACTTTCCAGTTATCAAACGAAATAAATACTAGATTTATACGTAAGAATTCAACCATAATATATAACAATTGTGTAGTGGAACTAATATTATATAGTTCTTAAAAACAATATATATCCTAATTAACCAGCGACCTCTACACACGAATAAACCTTTTTGGATCACCAAACGAAACTAGGTTGCATTCCAAACATAAAAATTGCAACATTCATAACTATCACCACCATCATCATAATTATCATCAATTCACAATCATAATCATCATTCGAAGTTTTATTAATGACTCTGGAACTTCCGATGTTTGATATTTCAAAGCCTTTAAGCGAGTCATCGCTGACGTCACTACAAGATGCGTGTAAGGAATGGGGCTTCTTCTACGTGACCAACCATGGCGTTTCCCGCGAGATGTACAAGAAACTCCGGCGATTCTCCGGTGGAGTGTTCGGCCTGGCAGATGAAGAAAAGATGAAGATGGGAGCGTCTAATTACACTCCCCGTTTCATTGCATCACCTTTCTTCGAAAGCCTCCGTGTCTCTGGTCCAGATTTCTATGCTTCGGCCAAGTCATCCGTTGATGCTTTTCCTGACCAAGCTAAGGACGAAGAGTTCAGGTATACATATTATGCATATACATATACATATACATATATATATAAGGTATATATGAATATATAAATGACATGCTTGTTGACATTTTCATCGGCAAACCCCAAAACGATGTCATTTAATGCGTTGAATTAAAAGTCGTTCCATATTTTGAAAATTTTTAGAAACCAATTAAGCTTGTTTATTCTTGAGATTTTAGTAATACCATCTTTAACCAGTTTCTTTAGTAATACTATGTTTCAGTTTTTTTTTGTATATAGTTATGGGTTAAAATAGTAATTTAAATATAGTGAAATCAACCACTTTTATTAGTGAAATTTATGGAAGAGAGAAAGATTAGAGAGACTTGTGGAAGAAAGAATACTCACATCCAATCAAAACAATCCACGTTATAGTAAAAATTGATTCTAAAAATGTCTTATTAAAAATCGGTTTTTAGTATTTAGACATTTTATATTTAATTTTAGATTTTTTTGCTAAAAACTTCATTTAAGAGCTCTTGATGGAGTTGGTCTCACGGTTTTGTGACAATTAGATGTCCCAAAAAAAAAACTGATTCCAACAATATTTGGCACTTTTATTTCACAAGTGCGCATTGCATCTTTGCATTATCTTTAGGCATTTATGCATGCACTCATATATTCTTTATGTGTATTTGTGACATAAAGTAAAACAAAATGCAAAACTTAGAATTTTGTGTGATGCTTTAAACCATTTATGTCGGTTTATTTTGTAAGACCGGTCCTACTAAGATTTGTTCAAAATCTCTCCAGATTTGTTCAAAATCTCTTCAGATTTGTTCAAATATCATCAAGACCGGTCCTCTACTGATAAAACCATTCAGATGTAAGACAATAATAACTATATTTGACCCGTGCAACTTGAATTTAGTAAAAAAAATTTTGAATATTATGTAAAATTATATTCAAGAAAAAAATAACATTTTTACAACAATTGTTTCTAAAAGTTTAGAAGATAGAATAGAAATTGCTCTAAATAATTAGAAGTGGTTGTCTCGTTAAAACCCCTCTCCCAAAAATTCAATTGGGACAAAACAAAAGAATGGTAAAAAAAGTACAAACCAACTTCCAAAATAACAAAAAAAAAAAATAAAAAAAATCTAGTAAAGTTGGTTCATATAATAAAGGTTATATCATATGATATAGACTCATGATTTTATTCAGGATTTAAAGATTTGTCCTCCGTAACATTCCTAGCAAAAGTTAAAAGATTATATATTGATAAACAACACGAATTAGTGATTGATTAATACGACTACTAGTGTTCTTATAATAAATGATTTTCTTTTCTTTAAAGCGGGTTGATGAAAGAGTATGGAGAAAAGATGACGGAACTATGCGAGAAGATAATGAAAGCGATCCTTGCCAGCTTCGGAGATGATCTTGATCACAAATATTACGAATCTGAGTTTGGAAACTGCCATGGCTACTTCCGGATCAACAACTACACAATCCCTTCTGAACAAGAACACGATGATCATGAAAGTTTGATCGAAGGGTTGGGAATGCACACTGACATGAGTTGCATCACGATCGTTGATCAAGATGACATCGGAGGTCTTCAGGTTCGATCTAGAGATGGGACAAGTCTGATGGATATTTACCCTAAAGATGAAGCTCTCGTCGTTAACGTTGGAGATTTATTACACGCCTGGACCAATGGACGGCTGAGATCTTCCGAGCACAGAGTTGTGTTGAAACAACGTAGTTTTGTTCGTAACAGATTCTCACTTGCATTCTTCTGGTGCTTCGACGATGATAAAGTCGTGTTTGCCCCTGATGAGGTCGTCGGAGGTTGCGAGGATGCGAGGGTATTTCGGTCATTTAAATGTGGGGATTATTTGAGGTTCAGAGAGAGTAATGTGAAAGGGAAGTTTGAGAAGGTTGGGTACACGGTCAAAGACTTTGCAAGAACTTAAGGCCGTCATTAATTATTTATTTTTTAATGAAAATAAGTTTAATAATTTTTGTTTGACATAAAATAATATCAAAACTTTATAAAAAACACAGTTAAAAACAAAGTTTGTTTGAAAAAAATACATCTTTCACTGTCACAAATAAATTTGAAGCATTCATTCACTTTTTGTAAACTTCACGATGAAAACATGTAGTTGTTTATCATTCCTAATAAATAGTAAAAACATGCAAACAACGAATAATTAAACTTGAACCGCCTCCATTTCATAATCTTTTAAAATAACAATAACAAAATCACTAAAACTATAATTTTCATCAAGTGTACTAAAAAATCTTCTCTTTCAATGTCACATATGTATTTATTCGAAATGTTGTTTGTAAGTTTACATAATCCACATGTTGAATATAATTTAATCATTATAACATAGATAACATAATAAAAAGATTTATAAAATTTTACAGAAATTTTTACGAACTGTTTAAAAAACTTATAAAACTTATAAAAATGTATAAAAACTTATAAAACGTGTTTTGCAAAAACCTGAAAATTTATAAACTTTATAAAACCTTATAAAGCTTATAAAAGAATTTTATAAAATTGAGATTGAAGATCTAAAATTGAGACTCGTCTAAAGTGCATATTAGTAACGATATTTTAGTAAAAATACCCTACCCACATGGACATTTTAAAAAATAGATAAAAAGGAGTAGTATATCTAGAAAGTAGTATTTGAAGAGTGGGTATAATCGAAGTGGAAACAACTACCATACCACAAAGTACCCGAGTTTACAGAAAACCCAATTTAATCATAAAAACCCTAGAAAGTGTAGCTGATAAAGGAATAAGAGTCCAGTGGCAGTGGTCATATCTGAATAATAAATAAACAAACAAAAAAAGTATACGAGCAGAGCTATATAACTTTACAGCGACAAAAGAGAGAATAAATCAATCAGAATTCGAAGAAAAAAAAGCGAAAGCCTAGCTAAAAATTCAGATCAGACACGCATCAAGTGTAATAAAACGATGGAGAAACGATTAGAATCAGACATGAACATAAATAGCTCTGCTCGTTTATAATAAAACGATGGAGAACGCACGTTTGTAGGTAGTCGCAAGTGTTATATTTAAAGAAACGATTGATCACAGACTAATTGTTGTTTTGGTTCGTATTCGTTTACATAATGTGAATTCAGCTATTACTTTACATTGTTTTCAAGAAAAACAACATCATTTTAATAAGTGAAAAAATGATAATCATATATTTACATTCAATAAACAAATAAAATATCATCTAGTGTTATATCCTAAAGAAGAGTATTCCATTTCCCAGAGTGAAGAGGAAGATGATAGCTACGGTTACTAGGGATAAGTAGGACCTTGCACTTTAGTGAAGCTACTCTAGTAAGCCTCTGGAGTTGGGTTGACACTTGATCCAAATCTGTCAAATGAAGAATCATAGTATAAAAATAGTTCTTCAAGATTCGTCATTGTCTCTAAAAAGAGCTTCATTTGCTCTACGTGCTTCTCTATTTGTCCATCATCGATTAATATCTGCACCACCTTCACGGGACTTGTTGCCAAGCAAATAAGATCGTCTGATTTGCACAAACACACATCCCTGCATCTATGGAGGAGTCCCTGAAACATAAAAGAGGAAAAGCTTCACATAAGTTTAGATGTATTAACTTTTGTGTTGTAGTTTGTTATATGGTGCTTTATATAGGGTTTCGTTTCATACTTTGAAGACGAGAGTTTCCAGATTTGGACAACTCTTGAGCAGACATGGTAATGATTTCCATCCAAATATTGGCCAACTCTTGGTAGTCAAATGAGTCAGGTTTCTAAATACTGGTACTGCGTTGCAGCATAACGCAAATACCTGAAACAGATAAACTAGATCATCATTACTCAATTGCAATCATTAACTCAAAATCCGAAAAATGGGGTTGGAATACAAACCTCAAGAGTTGATTTAGATAGGTGGAGGCTCTGAACATTGCAAATTCCCTTTATAAAATCTGTAGAATCACTGAACACCCAGTTTTCTTCACTCCTTAGGGCCTCTAATTCTGAAGCACTTGAAAGGCTACCACATCAATCTGCTCCGTTGTCATCCAAAAATCGATTTTGGCTTCAACAAGCGAATCAAAATTTACTTTCGGATACTTGTCCGCGCTGACTTCAGTATAATCCAAGTAGACAAGATTTGGAGTATCAAACGAAAAAACTACTTGGACTGAAAGCAGAGTGCCAATTGCCAAAGACAATGTCAGTTTGGTCTATAAATCCCGTAGCTATTTAAGTCAGTTTGGTCTGGTCCGTTTTAAAGTCCGGTCGGATCCATATATGATTACAGAGATATTTTGGGTTTTTTTTTTTGAATTTTCAAATCAAAATAAAAACTTATTTAAAAAACTTTGTAATTAAATTTTGATTATTTTTTTTATCGTATATAAGAATTTTACGTATTAATAATTTATCATTATTTTTATAATTTATATTTGAGTTTCTTTTGTATTTGTCATACACTAAATCTGAAGAATGTCTTAAATTACAAAAAGATTTTATTAAAAACGATGCTTTTATAGCATTGAATAATTCTACATTTAGATAACCATCGATACGTCAAATAAAAAAGATAACCATCCATAAATTTACATCAAATCCAACCTAATTTTAAAACAAATTTTAAAATCATGTTAATTCAGATAACTTATATAAAATTAGTACCAAATAAAACACACAATAGGCATGGCAGTAAAATATAGCTCTGTTCAATTACAACATTGCAAACACACAAATCAAGTACTAATGCCTTGATCTATAACTCTGTTCTAGTACACAAATTCTGACAACTGAATCAAGTAACACATGCTTGACTACTAGTGTCAGCCATACTGTCTTTTCTCACGACTGAAGTTTCCACATCAAAACCATATTGTCTTTTCTCACAACACATGCTTGACCACGGGGAGATGATCATTCTAGAAACCTCTCAAAATTAAGAAACATAATTTGTTTGAGAACTTTTTCGAATGTTCGTATTGTTGGGTCTAAATTATTATAAGCTTTGGCTTATAAAATATTCGAGAATGTGAATAAGAAATAATTTATGGAATGGATAGGATTTTGGGCTAAGTGTCAAAATAGATCCATTTGAGTGTAAGTGAGTAAGTGAATAAGTGAGATTTATTAAATGTCCCACATAGTTTAGCCAAATTTTTTCACTCTAGTATAAAATGACTAGAAGGTGATACAATGGTTCAAATTGGCTAAGACTTATGGTGCATATGAGAGAGGATGGATCGGACCACACGCGCGCACCACCACCACCGCCAGGCTAGGCGCAGGCGTGGGCGTGGGCTTGGGCTTGGGCTTGGGCTTGGGTTATTATTTGAGAAACGTTTGTGTGAAAGAAACGGGTTCCGAGTGCAAATAAATTTGCAATATTTCTGAAACGTTTTATAAGTTGGTTCTAAATTATTGTACTAACTAATAGTGTTTATAATTTAAAAAACGTTAAACAAAATTAAATATTAGCTGATTCGTAAATAAATATTATTTATCTAAACGATTCAAGCATCTCACTCAATTTTTTTCATGGATTGTCAACAGATGTCAACTGAAACTGGGCATGTTGCAATCAACAAGGAAAATGAAGTTGTTCAAACAACCGTTGTTCAAACAACCGCTGTGAGTGCTGGACTATTGCCAGAAAAATTTGATGGGAATGAGTTCAAAACTTGGTAACAAAAGATGTTGTTCTATTTTTCCACCCTCAAGTTTGACAAGTTCCTCAAGGAGGACAAGCCGGTAGCTCATCTTGGAGCCGAAGATGTCCATACCATGGTGAGCATTGATGCATGGACGCATTCAGACTTCTTGTGCCGGGGTTGGATCTTAAGCCGCCTCGTTGACTCGTTGTATGCTGTATACAACAATGAGAAGCAATTTCCGACGGCCAAAGAGTTGTGGAATGCTTTGGAGAAGAAATACAAGTCTGATGATGCGGGAACTCAGAAATTTGCGGTGGCAAAATTTCTAGATTTCAAGATGGTGGACTCAAAGCCTATCATGGCACAAGTGGATCAGCTTCAATTGCTATGCAATGAGTTAGCATCCGAAAGTATGAAAATTTGTGAGCCTTTTACGGTTAATTGTTTTATTGAGAAACTTCCTCCAAGTTGGGTGGAATACAAAAATTATCTCAAGCACAAGCGAAAGGCGATGTTTCTTCAAGACTTGATCACTAGGCTTCAAATTGAAGCTAGGAATCGCCATACAACCGGACTCACCAATCGTGAGGAGCAAGATTCTTACCAAGCCTATCTTGCTCAAATGGCTAAGGTCAAAGGCAAAGGTAAGGTTGGACATAAGAATTTTCTAAAAAATCTGAAACCTTCGGGATCCACGAACTTCAAGAAGCACAATGGGGCTGAGAAGAAGTTCATCGGGACGTGTAACTATTGTGGTAAGATAGGCCACAAGGCTCAAGCTTGTCATAGCAAGGCAAAAGCTAAAAAGTCTACTCATCAAGCTTTCTTGACCTCGGAAGATCTATGTGCGGTAATCACCAAAGATATTCCGGAAGTCAATGTGGTTGAGACCAATCCAAGAGAGTGGTTCTACGACACCGGTGCAACCACTCACATTTATTGTGATAAAGAGTTATTTAGCACTTATCAAAAGAGTCATGAAGACGAAAGGGTGAAGATGGCCAACACCAAAGTGTCCAAGATTTTAGGACGTGGCAAGGTTGTGCTAAAGATGACTTCAGTACATGAGATCACTCTCAACAATGTGAAACATGTTCCCGACATAAGCAAGAATATGATTTCCGGCATACTCATGAGCAAGGCCGGATTTGGTGTTAACTTTGAATCCGATCAGCTAGTGATTAGGAAGAATGGGGTGTACTTGGGAAAGGGTTATGTTAAGGGTGGACTTGTCAAGATGAATGTAATGACGGTCTTACCAAAGAAAAATGTAATCAATGTTGTTTCCGTTAATGAAAATGCTCAAGTTGCTTATTTGGTCGAGTCTTTTACTATTTGGCATGAACGATTAGGACATGTGAATTATAAATCTTTGGAAAGATTGATGAATTTAAGTATAATTCCTAAATGCAAATCGTTTAAAGATAAATGTCAAGTTTGTGTACAAGCAAAACTTACAAAAACGACCATCCCCTAAACGAGAAAGAACGACATAACCTCTTGATCTGATACACACAGATTTATGTGATTTAAAGTATCTACCAACTCGAGGAGGAAAAAAATATTTTGTCACATTTATAGATGATTGCACAAAACATTGTTGTATTTATTTATTACAAAGCAAAAACGAAGCTTTGGATAAATTTAAAGAATATAAGCTTGAAGCTGAAAATCAACTTGAGAAAACTATTAAAATAGTTCGAAGTGATCGAGTTGGAGAATATGAAGGACCGTTTGATGCATTTTGTAGAGAAAATGGAATCATACATCAAACAACCGCTCCTTATTCACCTTCATCTAACGGAGTTGCTGAAAGGAAAAATCGCACTCTTAAAGAAATGATGAATGCTATGTTGCAGAAATCTGGGATAGCTCAGAACATGTGGGGGAAAGCTTTGCTTACCTCGAATTATATCCTCAACAAAATTCCGCACAAAGTGACGGGAAAAACTCCATATGAATTATGGAAAGTCACTATTCCTTCATACAAATACATGAAAGTGTGGAGGTGCTTAGCAAAGGTAGTAGTACCACCTCCGAAACAAGTCACGGTTGGACCAAAAACTGTTGATTGTATTTTTATCGGTTATGCACACAATAGTAGTGCTTATCAATTTTTGGTTCATAAATCAGATATTCCGGACTTTCACATTAATACTGTGATGAAATCCCGGAATGCAGAATTCTTTGAAAACATTTTTCCGTTAAAAGATAGAGAATATCTAAAACGGACACGGGATCAAAGAGATGTAAGTTCCTTTCAAAATGAGGCAAGCTCTTCCGATACTTCATTTAATGAACCGGAAGAAGTTGAAGATGAACCTAGACGGAGCAAAAGAGCTCGAAAGGAAAAAACTTTTGGTGATGATTTCCTAATGGTCTTTCTTTTAGAAAATGAACTAAAAACTTACATAGAGGCTATGTCTACGCCAGACGCACCTTCGTGGAAAGAAGTCATAAATAGTGAAATTGACTCCATTATGCAACACCATACATGGAAGGTGGCTAAATGGATTTAAAGCCCTCGGGTGTAAATGGATTTTCAAAACAAAATTGAAAACTGATGGTACGATAGACAAGTACAAGGCTAGACTCGTGGTGCAAGGATTCCGACAAAAGGAAGGTCTTGATTTCTTTGACACCTATTCTCCGGTAACGAGAATAACTTCGATCAGAATGCTAATTAGCATTGCTGCTTTACGAGATCTGGAAATCCATCAGATGGCTGTAAAAACTGCTTTTCTAAATGGAGATTTAGAGGAAGAAATTTACATGAAACAACCTGAAGGGTTTGTAGTACCTGGACAAGAACACGAAGTCTGTAGACTTGTGAAGTCGTTGTATGGACTTAAACAAGCTCCAAAACAATGGCATGAAAATTTTGATAATGTAATGATGTCAAACGGTTTTCGCATAAATGAATGTGATAAATGCATATATGTTAAAATTACTACAACTGGGTATATCATTCTATGTTTATACGATTATTGGGAGTAATAAAAATATCATCAATCAAACAAAAACCATGTTATCGGGACAGTTTGATATGAAAGATATAAGATTAACAGATGTGATTCTAGGAGTTAAAATCACTAGACACTCTGACGGAATCATTTTATCCCAAGAACATTATGCTGACAAGATACTTGATAGATTCAAACTCTACTCAAGTGGGACTGCAAAAACACATGTTGTCGCTCAACTTCATTTGACTAAAAATCAAGGTGAAGCGGTATCACAAGTGGAATATGCACGAGTTATCGGAAGTCTAATGTACTTAACAAATTGTACTCGACCCGATATAGCGCACACCGTAAATGTATTAAGTCGCTATACAAGTAATCCAGGACACACACACTGGAAAGCTATAACTAGAGTATTGAATTACTTGCGGTTTACGAAAATATATGGGTTGCACTATGGTAAAGAACCAGCAGTTTTGGAAGGATATACTGATGCAAACTGGATAACTGACTCCAAGAACTCAAAATCCACAAGTGGATATATCTTTACAATAGGTGGTGCTGCTGTGTCGTGGAAATCTTCCAAACAAACTCTGCTGGCCATATCAACCATGGAATCTGAGTTCATTGCTTTAGACAAAGCCGCAGAGGAGGCTGAGTTGCTTCGAAATTTTTTGGAAGATATTCCTATGTGGGAGAAACCTGTGCCGACAATACGTTTACATTGTGATAGTCAATCCACTATCTTACGGGCACTGAATACTCAATATAATGGCAAGTCTCGTCATATACGAAGATGACATAAGACCATTAGAAATTTGATCTCAAGTGGTGTAGTCACGTTGGATTATATCAAATCAGCTGATAATTTAGCAGATCCTTTTACAAAAGGTCTGACTCGAGATCAAGTATTAAAATCATCAAGAGGAATGGGTTTACAGCCTATGAATTAAAGATGACGTTTGATGGACACCCAACCTCAATGACTGGAGATCCCAAGAATAAGGTTCAAAGGGACAACTATATTAAACTGATTCTGCTGAAAGCACTGTGAGACGAATGTCTCAACCCGATTCCTACGATGATTAAAAAATGCTAGTTTTTAAGGATAAGCGTTGAGCTTTTAATGATTTCATACTTTCATTCTTATGAAGTACAAAATAATGCTTTCAACAAGACGGTAAAGCTTATGAGAAATCACCTATGTGAGTATGAAATGGGGCCGTTTCTAGGAGAATGAACGATAAAGGCTATATTCTCCAAGTTCACTCATGAATCCAGGCATGTTCAAGGCCACAATGAACACAACAAGAGAACGTAGTTCTATGAGAAACCTAACTGGGTTATGCATGTTGTCTAAGTTTACATAAAACTCCGGGTGGTTCAAGACATCATGTTCACCTCCTGGCCGAGTAAACTCGACAGATATTAACAATGATTGGTTCAAAGCTGAAAAATGCTACAACATCAGACATAGTTAGTTTTCGCATATACTCTGGAGACTTCTTTTTTAGCTTTTTCTATCCAAAAAGTCTTTCAAGTCATGCATGTTTAGAGTCATTTCTATTCATGTGGAGGATTGTTGGGTCTAAATTATTATAAGCTTTGGGCTTATAAAATATTTGAGAATGTGAATAAGAAATAACTTGTGGAATGGATTGGATTTTGGGCTATGTGTCAAAATAGATCCATTTGAGTGTAAGTGAGTAAGTGGGATTTATTAAATGTCCCACATAGTTTAGCCAAACTTTTTCACTCTAGTATAAATGACTAGAAGGTGATACAATGGTTCAAATTGGCTAAGACTTATGGTGCATATGAGAGAGGATGGATCGGACCACACGCACGCACCACCATCGCTGCCGCCAGGCTAGGCGCATGCGTGGGCTTGGGCTTGGACTCGGGGCTCGGGGCTCGGGGCTCCGGGGCTCTGGGGCTCTGGGGCTCTGGGGCTCTGGGTCTTTGGGTCTTTGGGTATTTGGGTCGGTCTCGTGGTCGAGTGGTCCATTTCTTTTTGGGACAGTTTTATTTTATTTTATGAAAATAAATTGCCTAAAAATCCTCTTAATATATTTTTGATCTATCATAATGCGTGTGATTAATCGGAGATCAAAATTGAAAATCAAATCTAATTACACCATAATGTCACAAAATCGTAACTCTCTACGTGTTAATGTCATGCAATCATAACGCAGAATCTGACCTTTAATTGCATGCGTTGAAACTTACTCAGAGCTCGCCTATATAAGGGACTCGTCTCATTTGAAGAATTCACTCATTCGAAACACAAACATCTCTCCCAAAGATCCTTCACTCTCTCGCTAAATGTTTCTCCATTCTCGGTAAACGGTACGTCTAGAGTATATCGTAGTTGTCTACGTTCGTAGATTCCACACCAAGTGTAGCGTTGTGGTCTCCCATCGGTTGTATCATGGGACTCGAAAAGCTCTCTGGATCCGTCTCACTAACGGGAGCTTTATTGAGTTAAGGACAGAGATCATATCTCACCTCCGAATCTAATCGGTTTTGATACTCTTTTCATAAATCGTTTTATGCTTCAAATCCTTCTTCTTTATCTTCTTATTACGATATTTCTTCGCATTTCTTAAATCCGGTTTCTTTGGTCCTACACATCTCCACGTATATCTGTTTATTATTATACTTATACAACATTACATTTATCCGCAGATACCATTTTATCTTAATCCTTATCGTATTTTGATAACATTATACATGAGAAAGAAGGAAACCAACATCCATTGCTTGGATTAGCTACTCGGGTTGGCTAATTGCAGCATGAGTAGATACTCCACTTCATTTTTACTTGGTGGAGCTTTAACATGAACGACTTTTAGTATTTTCCCTTTGTTGAATTGTTAAATAGATAAAATATATAAATTTGTTCAAATGATTTTATGTTGGTCAATAATTTAATATATATTATTGAGAATAATGTCCCACATCGGAAGTTGCAGAGGGATCATGAGTATTATATAAAGGATAAACGCCACGAAAATGACCCTACGACCGAGTATAATCGTCGATGATGACCCCACGACCAGGTATAAACACCGTTGATGACTCTATGGCCGGGTAGAAACGCCACAAAGATGACCCCACGATCGGGTATAAACGTCGATGATGACCCCACGGCCGAATATAAACGTCGTTGATGACCCTATGGTCGGGTATAAACGCCACGACGATGATCCCATGACCGGGTATAAACGTCGATAATGATCCGACAGCCGAATAGAACACCGATAATTTGAAAACTTTGAAGACTTGTCAAATCTCACACGTGTTACCACATATGAGCTTGCTGGGGAATATTAGGAGATCGATTAGATCGACCCAAGAAGGATCTAGAAGATCTAGAAAATTGTGAATAAACATCAATATTTAGATTCTGATATTTAACATTATCATTAAATATATTTGTTACATTTATCTTTCCATTAAATTAGGAAATTAGACTTAACTCTATGTTTATATAAAACATTGTACCATATCACATTATTCTTATGAGAGTCTAATATAAAAAATTTCCACAATACTTTTGTGTTTTTACTTTCATCGAACTTATCATGGTATCAGAGCTCGATCCACACATTGTCCAGTCTGATCCACAATCGGTCTGATCCAAATTTGGTCCACAGATCCTTGTCCAAATATATCGAGATCTATGACTAGAAGAATCATCATCTCGAGGGGGCGTATTGAGAATAATGTCTCACATCGAAAGTTGGACAGGGATTCTGAGTAATATTTAAAGGATATGGCCAATCCAATCATTGCCAATTAGTTTTGAGTTGGAAACCATAATCTAACATATATTTATATAAAAATATATAGCTATTAAATGAATAGTAAGAAATGTGACAAATAAAAAACATGTAAGAAAAATGTAAAATTCTTATACTTTTACCTTTCTTGTGAATAAAAAAATATAGTTGGACTAAAATGTAACCAGGTCTTAGGCTGGGTCAGTTTCCGTTATTGTTATCACAAATCATTCACGATTTAAATTACTACAAAATCGGATTTGAGACGGCGGATTCTACTTTTTCCGATTTGGATGAAAATTTGTTACACAAAAAAAAGAGTGACAAATTGAGAGACTCTAATTACAGAAAAAGGTTCGAGTTGGTGAAGTGAAGAGAAGAAGACACGTGGACGGTGAGGATTAAAATGAAGAAAAAGGTTGTTAGAAGCTGTTTAAAGAGAGTGAAGTGAGAAACAGAAACATTCATTTAGAAATTGTGTATCTCGTTTATCATCTTCTTCCTCTGTAATCGTGTTACACTTGTAATTCGAATTCTGAGATATGCTCATTGTTTCTGGGTGTTTCTTGAGTGTAATTGGAACATCTAAGGTGAGTATAATCATGTTGTTGATTCGTTAACAGCGATTTGAAATAAACATTGTTGGATTATGAATTTTCTTTTATCAAAGGTATCAGAGCTCACCGATTCTCAGAATTTTTAGGTGATTGGAGATGGCAGAGACTAGAGCTAAAGCATTGAAAGAATCAGTAGTTCCAGAAATAGAAAAACTGGTGGAATCGCGAATTGAGCAGGAATTGAGTCAATCGATCGATTCATCAACAAAACTATTCTGGATTAACAAGGTTGGGTGAGGTTGATTTTCCAAGATTCAATGGTGAAGGAATTAAGGAATGGTTGTTCAAGGTTGAAGAGTTTTTCGCGATTGATTTCACACCTCCAGAATTTAAAGTGAAAATGACAGCTACACATTTCGATAGTCATGTTGCAGTTTGACATCAGTCGATGATTCAATCAGCCTATGGAAGTAATTTGTTGTTTGATTGGTCATACTATAAAACATTGCTCAAAGAGAGGTTTGAGGATGTGTGTGATGATCCTATTGCTGAGTTAAAGGAATTGAGAGAAACTGATGGAATTGTAGATTACCATGAAAGGTTTGAGCTCATTAAAACAAGAGTAAATCTATCAGAAGAATACTTAGTGAGTGCATATTTGGCGGGATTGAGAATGGAGACACAAATGCATATTAGAATGTTTCAACCACACACTATACGACAATGTTTAGTGTTGGGACGTCTATATGAAAAAGCACATCCTAAGAAAGGAAAAAATAACTCTTGGTCATTTCACAAGGCTGCAAACTCATCATATCAACATAAGGGTATATTGCAGCAAAAGAAAGAAGTAGACCAAAAACCTTTTAATCCGACTGCAATCAGCAATGAGAAAGAAGTGAAAGTTGCTCCAAGAAAATTTCTGTCTAATGAAGAAATGAGTGAATGGCAAGCTAAAGGCCTGTGTTATTTTTGCGATGAGAAGTATACACCAGGATATTACTTGAAACACAAGAAAAATCAACTGTATTTGATGGAAGTAGAAGAAGAACAAGAAGAGGAGTTGTATGAAGAAGAGACAAAAGATGAAGAAGTATTACCACAAATATCAGTGAATGCTGTTTCGGGAATGTCAGATTACAGAACTATGAGAGTGAAAAGAATGTGTGGAAAACGAATGATATTCATTCTCATTGACTCCAAATCAACACACAACTTTATTGATGTTAGCACTGCAGAAAAATGGGTTGTGTTACCAGACAGGTTAGTCTTACTAAAGTATCAGTTGCAGATGGAAGGAAACTGGAAGTAAGAGGAAAAATAGAAAAGTTTAAATGGCAGATGCAGATAACAACCTTTAAAGCATATTTTATGCTGATTCCATTGGGAGGTTGTGACATGGTATTAGGCTGTCAATGGCTGGAAACACTAGGTCCTATAACCTGGGACTTTAAAAGACTCGAAATGAAGTTTCTCTATGAAAATCAAAAGATATTACTACATGAACTGAAGTAGGGATCTGTACGTGAGCTAAAAGCGAGTAAACTCAACAAGAAACAGATAAATCAAGTACAAATATCAATGCTATGCGTTCAAGAAACTTCAATAGGGTTACCAATCAGGTTATGTTCTTTGGAAATGGAAAATAAAGAATGTAATGACAGACCTGAGCTAGAACAGTTACTAGATAACTATAAAGATGTCTTTGAAGAGCCTACAGAGTTACCTCCATTCAGAGAAAAACATAACCACAAAATACCATTAAAGGAAGGAGCTGACCCTTCCAACCAAAGACCATACATGTACGCCTTATATCAAAAGAACGAAATTGACAAAATAGTGGAAGAAATATTGAAAAACGGAACAATTCAAGATAGTTCAAGCTCCTATGCTTCTCCTGTAGTTTTGGTAAAAAAGAAAGATGGGTCATGGAGACTTTGTGTGGACTACAGAGGATTAAATGGACTAATAGTAAAAGACAGGTTTCCAATATCGCTGATAAAGGATTTAATGGATGAGTTGGGAGGTTCCAGAATATATTCCAAAATAGATTTGAGAGCAGGTTATCATCAAGTTCGAATGGAACATGAGGATATCCATAAAACAGCTTTCAAAAAGCATAGTGAGAATTTTGAGTATTTGGTAATGCCTTTTGGCTTGACAAACGCACTTGCCACATTTTAGAGTTTGATGAACTCAGTTTTTAAGAAGTTCTTGAGAAGATTTGTGCTGATTTTTTTCGATGATATACTCATCTATAGTCAGACATTGAAACAACATTGGGAGCATTTGACAACAGTATTTGAAGTCATGAGAGATAATAAGTTGTTTGCAAAGAGAACTAAATGTGCATTTGCAACAAACAAGGTTGAGTATTTGGGCCATTTTATAGAAGCAGTAGGAATATCAACTGATCCTGCAAAAGTCAAGGCTGTAGCAGAATGGGTACAACCAGGAAACTTGAAACAATTAAGAGGATTTTTGGGATTGGTTGGCTACTACAGAAGATTTGTTAAGAATTTTGGAATCATTGCAAGACTCTTGACAGCATTAACAAAAAATGATGCATTCGTATGGTCAGAGGAAGCTCAAGGCGCTTTTGAAAAGTTGAAACAAACACTATGTGAAGCTCTTGTTCTAGCATTGTCATGTTTTGAAAAGCTATTTGTGGTAGAAACTGACGCTTGTACTCACGGTATTGGTGATGTTTTGATGCAAGAAGGGCATCCATTAGCTTATATAAGCAGGCATCTGAAAGGTAAACAGCTCCACCTATCTATATACGAAAAAGAATTACTCGCGGTGGTCTTTGCAGTACAAAAGTGGCTTCATTACCTGCTTCCAAATCATTTTATAATCAAAACCGATCAAAGAAGCTTTAAATATTTGCTGGAACAGAGACTTAACACACTAATTTAACAGCAATGGTTGCCTAAACTACTTGAGTTTGATTACGAGATCCAATATAAGCAAGACAAAGATAACATTGCTGCAGATGCATTGTCAAGAGTAGATGGAGCAGAAATCTTGATAAATGCGGTTATGTGGCTTACAAATTGCTAGAATGTGACCTCATGAAGGATATACAAGCACAATATGAGGAGGATCAAAGAGTAAGCTCAGCATAGAATGCAACAAATGGCAGATCAACACAGAACTGAAAGAAGCTTTGATGTGGGAGACTACGTGTATGTTAAGCTACAACCGTATAGGCAGCAATCTGTTGTTATGAGATCCAGCCAAAAGCTCAGTCCAAAGTATTTTGGTCTATATAAAATCTTTGATAAATGTGATTATGTGGCTTACAAATTGGAGTTGCCAAACACATCTTTGATTCATCTAATATTTCATGTTTCTCAGCTCAAGATACTTGTTGGTAATGTTCATACATCAACACAGTTACCGACAATCTTAACTGATGTATTGAGGAAAGAGCCAGAACGTGTTTTAGAAAGGAAAATGGTTCAGCGACAAGGGAAAGCAGCAACAATGGTGCTTGTTAAATGATGTAACTAGCCAGTTGAAGAAGCTACATGGGAGTACATATATAATATTCAAAGGAAATATCTAATTTTTGAACTTTGAGGACAAGTTTCTTAAGGAGGGAAGATCAAGTTCTCTGATATTTATGCTATGGAGTTTGCTAACTATGGCTTGGTGCCTAGTCCAAAGTCAGGCCTTGGACATGCCAAAGAATGTTTCCGGGAACGTTTGTTAAATACTCAAGAGGTTTTATTTTCAATCTTTCGTCTTGCTTCTCCTATCATCTTCTGGTGATTACGGTGTAATGAGGTCTCTGCTTTGATGTAGATGTATCGGTTCACTGTCCATGGATTTCAAAGTTCACCAAAAGAGCCTTGTCTTTGGAAACTTGCTGCATTTACTTTTGGCCATATGGATTTGCAGACGTGCCAGAGTTGGATGGATCAATTGAATTACTCTTTGATCAAGGAAGTCGAAAGACCAAGAAATCTTTTGGTAAATCTTATTGGTTCAGGCTTTAGCACTTTGTTACTCCTATTTTGTATGATTTCTTTGACAGGACTGCTTGCTACTTCTTTAGGTATTCGTCAATCCAAGAAGTGGTAAAGGAAATGGCTCCAAGGTCTGGGAAACTGTTTCCAAGATTTTCATTTGCGCTAAAGTTAATACGAAGGTTTGCTTTATGTGAGAGTTGTTAGAGATTTATTCTTTGATAACAAAACGCACAAAGATTTTGCATGTTGGAGTAGCTGAATTTGTCATATAATGTAATTTCTTCATTGTGGTTCATCAAGGTCAATAGTGTTATTGGTTGATGGTTCTCTAGCCATTCTTTATCTTTGTGGCAAATGAACACAGAGAAAGTGATATATATATGCAACATGACTTCCACAATTTGTGCTATTCAAGATGTTGTTTGGCCATTTGTTGGCCAAATGAGACTTTATTTGTCTACATTCATTGTATGCATAATTTCTTGTGATACTATAAATGTCTCTCACTGTCAATGCTATGGTCCTTAGTTTGATATTCTTGATTTACCATTTGAATCAGGTGATTGTAACAGAACGAGGAGGACATGCATTTGATGTAATGGCATCTATCCAAAACAAAGAGCGCCATTCATATGATGGCATCATAGCTGTTGTAAGTTGTAAAATCTTTGTTTCTATGTTTTGTTGACCCAAAGTACTTCCTTTGACAATGATTGTAGTGATTGATTCGCCAGTGCATTTGTAAAATATTTTTGTGATGTGATATAGCCCTCAATTCCTAACATTTATGAGTCAGTTTATGGATTAGTGAAAGTTGATGGAAGCTTCTCCAGTCCTGATATCTGTTGTCACATTTTATTCCTCACGCTGCTTACTTGTGGATCATATATCTTCTTTTCATGATATGATTGTCATTATTTTTATATCTTGAAAACTCAACTTATGTTCAGGGTGGGGATGGTTTCTTCAACGAAATCCTTAATGGATATCTTTTGTCGAGACTTAAAGTACCTCTTCCACCAAGTCCATCAGATTCCTTCAATTCTGTTCAAAGTAGAGGTAGTTCTTCAGTTCCAGAATCAGGAGATGCAGTTCATGAGAATGACCAGAAGGAACACCACCCTCTTCTTCCTGGTTCAGTTCAAGAGGTCATGAATTTCAGTATGTATTTGATCAACTTTATCTCATCTTTGTTTGAGGGCTAGGACTGTAACTAGTTGTTATCTCTAGATGTTACTGTTTACCTACAGGGACAGTCAACAATTCATGTGAAGGTCAGTTGGTGGTTTTGTACAAGACATTTAGTTACATTACCTGCTTCCGTTAGTCAGGTTTTTCACTGTTTGTCTTGTTCTTCTTTTTGTTGACAATTTCGCAGGAATTGAAGATCTCAATCATCCCTTCAGTAGTGAAAGGCCTAGATTTGGCCTCATCCCGGCAGGTTCAACTGATGCAGTAGTGATATGGTAGGGTTTTTTATCATCATTTATTCATAGTCATCGTTCCACTAGCAAGGATTATCCTGCGCTATATATGGGAAGATGCTTCACTTGTATCAGCGATAAACTGTAATTGATTACCAAATAAACAACAACTGCATATGCATTTTCAATCTCTACTGTCTGTTTATCTTTTTCTGCTCCATACAAATTTTGAAAGCGTTGGTGTATCTCATAAATATAAATTACCTTCTGATAAGCTTTATGTTTCAAACTAACTGTTTATGCTCTTGCATTACAGCACCACAGGAGCTCGTGATCCTATAACATCTGCGCTGCATATCATTTTAGGTAGAAAGCTCTTCCTTGATGCAATGCAGGTTGTGCGGTGGAAAACGGCATCAACCTCGACGATTGAACCTTTTATTCGTTCTGCAGCCTCATTTGCTGGGTATTGACTAAACCCTTTTAGTGAGATGTTTTGCATTCCCATAGTAAGGAATGGCAAATTCTGTTAAGTCAGGAAGCTCAAATTCTGATCCGTGACTTACAAGCCTTAGCTTCTTATTGTTGGTGGCATCCTCGTTTGTCTAATAAATCACCTCACTATCTTTAACCATTAGTGCCTGTGATATGAAAATTGATTGCTTCGATCTCTAACAGAGTTTTTGTACAATTGATTAGTTCAGATACGGGTTTTATGGTGATGTCATTTCAGAAAGTGAAAATATCGGTAGATGGGTCGAAAACGCTATGATTATGTTGGAACTAAGATATTCCTGAAGCACAGGTACTTTCCTAACATATTTACCAATTTACACTGCCAAGATGTGCTAGACTTCTGTGTTATTTTTCCTTCCAAGCGAATCACTGCTGTTTGAGTTGTTGGTTTATATGTCAATGCAAGATCATACGAGGCAGAGGTGATGTTTGAAGAAGCTGAATCAGAGAATGCTATAGCTTCCCCACACATGCGAAGTAAGACATGGCCATTTCGAAATACCACTAGATCAGATAAAATACTATGTCGTGCAAAATGTAGCATTTGTAACAACTAAAGCAGATGAGAAGAGTGTAAGCGCAACACCTAACTCGTGTCCAGAAAAAACAAGATGGTGTAAAACAAAAGGGCGGTTTCTCAGTATAGGTGCTGCATTGATGTCAAACCGAAATGAAAGAACCCCTGATGGTCTAGTCGTGGATGCACACTTCTCAGCCGGTTTCCTTCATCTCATACTCGCCAAAGATTGTTCTCGTCCCAAGTAATGTCTAGATTTTTCAAATTGTCATTCATTCTATGAGTAATGCTTATTATCAGAGATTCTAATGGGTTACAGGCACCTAACCGAGCTTACGAAAAGAGGTGGAGAGCCTTTAAACTTCGAGTTTGTAGAATATCATAAGGTTTGTAAAAAAAAACATTACCCTTTTCTTAAATCTTCATATTTTGGTTGAGTCCTGATCATTTGTATTTGGGAATGCAGACGCGAGTTTCACATTTGCATCATTTGAGGAAGAGAGTGTGTGAAATTTGGACGGAGAGATCTTTGAGGCTCACCATTTATCAGCTCAAGTCTTGCGTGGTCTCATACCTCTGTTCGCTTCTGGTCCAGAAGTATAACAACATGCATGTGAATGTGGTTTTCTATGGAGCTTTGTGCATAATTGACCCAAGTCAAAAGTTATATGAGAGTGGAAACTAGAAAAATATAATAAATGAATATGAAAATGTGACGAGAAAAAAAAACGTGGCAATTATATTAGAATATATCCAAAAAATTTCAAGGTGTAAATCTCATTATTTATGTTGTGTAGTGGATGATTTACTTATTTCTTTTATGTATTAATTAGACAGCATGGATTATATAAAAATCCAACTATAATAACCAAATGTAACGTGAACAAAACTATTCTGTTTTATTGTACTTTTTTTGTTTTCTTTGTAATAAATAGATGAAATAGGTAAGGCGCATTATGATTACTACTCGTCATCTCTCTGTAAGCCTTTAGTCATTATGTTGTAATATACTTTACCATTCTCTTCTATCAAAAATAGCTCTGGTGACATGAAAATAATATTTTCCAAAGCAATCCAACAGTGTAAACGGACACTAGAACATAATACTCGTGAAGACATCAACAGTTAAAAGTATGTCATAACATATTTGTGTACCATTGCCTTAACTTTGTTAGGAAGCCCTGGTCAGCACTTTCGTCACTTGGATATATGTTATACAATCCATTGGTGTAGAGAAAATAGTCATTTTGTAGGATTAATATGGTTTTCATTGAAATTCTCCTCCTTGGCTTGATGCCAATTTTAACACTATGCAACTCATAATTCTAAAAATTGACATTTAACCATTAGATTTTTTTTTTTAATTTATGTTGATTTTCATTATTCTCAATGATGCAACTATAACTAATTAATAAACAAAATTACAGTTTAGTTGAAGAATCAGTCACATATTACATATATAGTAAATTGGACTAGCGATGTAAGAATTGTTGTTTAGATGTTTTCCATTTATTTATCATTTATCTGTAGATTTCCTTACAATGTTTTCGTTGTCAACCTTTTTGTAATTAAAACAGTTGAAGTGACTATAATTTTTCAACTACTGTATTTTTGTTATAGAAAATAAATCTAACCCGAGTAATAAACCTAATTAGGCAAATTTTACTAACTCAACAATATTATCGAAACAAGTGGTAGTAGGCGTTCACTTGAAGAGGAGTTGCTAGGTAGGTTTAGATTAGGGATTCATTCTCATCAAACGTGTTTATTTAAACCATTTGAATATGAGTGGTTATGTAGGTTTAAATAAGGGATCAATTCTCATCTAACATGTAATTATCTAAACCATTTTCATTTAACCAATCAAAATGGTATCATGCTTTATGCTCAATAAAAAAATCCAGTGAACAAACTATTTGAGGACTACACTTACTCTCGAAGAATTAGTCGGATGATAAAAATTTGGATCATTTTTAGTTTTTTTTATCAACTTCACCTTTTAGTTATCAAAAGATAAATTAAAGAATTAAGAAAAATACTATTGGAGAAGAAAGTCAACTAAGAAGAAGGAAATGTATCTGGATAGTAACAAGGTCAAATGCACAATCCCATGTATCATTGGACATTTGGCTTGTGTTGTGACAACAAATAAACGGATTGTATTAAAATGAAAAAGTAGACACACATTGACACAGACCCAATTATAGGGAAAACAAAAAGGACGTGAGGACAAGATAGATCGTGCGTGCGACCAACGAAGAGCGAGCAAACAATTATATATATATATATATCATTGTATGTATATCATATGTTGTTTTTGTTAAAGTTGTATATATATATATATATCATTGTTTGTATATCATATGTTGTTTTTGTTAAAGTTGTATTTATCATATGTTAGTAATATATATAATTAATTCGTAAACTAACCCCAACAACCAAGTGAAATTGGAGTTTTGTGAACTTATTTGAAATACTTTCCATGTCTAGCGAATAGATGAAAAATACGTTAAATTATATGGAGACTTAGAAAATAGTCAAAATTTCAATGTTAAATAGTTAAATACAAGAAACATTGTCAAAATGAAATAATTCTAGTTTGACGACGAAAAAAATGAAATAATTCTAGTTTACATCAGTTCAAAATAAAACCTTAAAACTATTCATATGGTAGATTTATCACTTTAATTTTGTTTGATTTTTTTTTGCGTGAATTCAATTTGTGTTAATAGATGATATGTCATTGAATATATTATATCTATGAATTGGGATAAAAATAAACAAATATGTGTACATAAATATATATATATATATATTCTGATAATTATATAGATCCCTAAATATTTGTTCTACGTTGGATATATTGTGAATTGTGAACGTGATTCATGATTTTATATGCTCTTTTTTAAAGATGATTTTATATGCTCTCAGTTCAATATCCTCATTTAAAGTGTCATGCAGAAGGATTATAGACTTGTGGCATGACTAGATGTGAAAACATGCATTTTAACTGTTTTAGATTATTACTTTACACCATGCGTGTTAAGAATATATATGAAAACAATTATTAAGGCTGAATCCTTAGTTAAAAATATCAATATGTTTGTTTTAAATATTATGTTAATGCAAGATTCATATAATTAACAAATTCTGGAGACAAGAGTCCAATTGCATATTTAGTAGATATAGTCGAAATAAAATAGATATTTCAAATTTTAAATTACATATTTTGTTGTTTATACTTTACACATTATTTTAAGTTAAATTGGCAAATGATATATTTTTACGTAAAAATGGTCTAATACTAAAATAAATTGAAGAACATTAATTTCGTTTCAGTGTATTAACTAAAAAATTAAATTGAAAACAGTCATTTTGTTTTTTTGTACTAATTAGTATATTAGCAAATAATTGTTTTGGTTACAATGATTGAGGAAAAAAAAAATCTTTGGCGAACCTAATTCCAAAATGAGAAGATAAAAATGGAAGCAAAAATGAAGATTTCTTTTACTTAATTTGAAAGGCATTTGTATTCTTTCTAAATCCAAGTATTTTAAACCATTTTCTAAATCATATAATTAAGTATATGTTTAAAATTTTATTTAAAAAAGTTTACCTGTTTAATATATATATATATATATATAGCAGCTTTTCTCATACAAACTACTGAACTAGTAGTCTCTAGCTAATTTCGTTTATATTTTCACATATCATTAGTGAAAAGATTCATAAAGACTTGTTTTTTGAACGGCATTATCAATTGATCATTGATCTTACCAGATATGACGGGAGGTTTTTTCTTAATTTGTTGCATTTCCAAAAGTTTTGAATGTTTTATTTCTTTTTTCTTCGGACATGACAGTTTATATATATTTTAGTGCACGTATAATCTAACTTAATACATATTTATGTAAGTAATCAGAGCCGTGCCTATGAGGAGGATAAAATACATTCGCCTTAAGCCTCAAAATATTAAGTAAATTTTACAGTCTCCAAATTATTAAATTTTTATTTGGTATATTGGTAAAATATATACTTTAGTGTTATTTTTTAAGTTTAAAATTCTATTTCATATTTAGAAAATAGTATTCAATATTTCTTATATTTTAAAAAATTTATTTTAAATTTTAGTATTTTATAGATTAAAAACAGTGTTAATTAAAAAATAGATTACATAATAGTATAAAATGATTTTATAGTTTTAAAAATAATAATAAATTATCTTAATAAATTAAAAATAGTGTTTATTATCTCTATTTTATTACAAAACATATGTTAAATTTTAGCTATAACACATATTTTATCCAAAACCATAAAAGGCACGGCTCTGTAAGTAATGTATTAGTGTAAAGTGTAAACAGATTCAGCATCAGTCTCATCTATCTATAGTTTGTGCATGTAATTTACCACCCACATTTTTAGTAACATAAGACAATTAACAATACCAACAAAAATGGAAGTGAAGAAAATGTATTCTAAGAAATAATGTATTCTAAGAAATAATGTAGTCATATTTGAAATAGATAGGTAACCACATTTCAAATCAGATGTTCCTTCTTCAATTCTTCTCGGTTTTGCTTAATGAATAAAATATTGATAAGTCGCATTATCGGAGTACTTATGAAGATTTTTTACCATTGATAAGGTAGAAATGTTTATACAGAAAAACGAAAAGTTCATGTTGTTTTTCTTCCCAGGAATGAAAAATGCTTATTCTATAAACGGAATAGCATTGCAAAAAAAAAAAAAAAAAATTACATCATGTCAACATTATCTATTTTGTCTTAAGTAAGAAAAACATATATTTCATTATAAACTTTTAATTTTCGATGCTTTGATATTTATATTTCATGTTGTCCGTAGTTTTGAAAAGGTATATCCAGCTGTGCACAAAAAAAGTAATAATAGTTTCCAAAACAGACATTTTCCGAACGAATGCCCATTTCAAAAATATAAACACAACATTTTTGTTCATAATATGAACACGATTAAATTATTAAAGGATCAAAAGCCCTGTGACTCTGTGAGTTAACCAAAAAAATTTTTAAGACCCTTTCTTCTTTGCCGCTCTGAAGGGATATTCTAACGAGTAAATAACCAAAGAGTGAATCTATAACGATAATCATGAGTCATGCATGACCAAGTTATCTTAACTTTTATTTTATAGTAGTATTAATTTAAGAAACTCCTTAAGATTCTATGGTTATTCAAATGAACTGATTGTCTCTAAAATGAGGAGCACGAACATGGGTCTTTGGCTGCTCTTTGTATTCTTCCTTCAATGCTTCTGCCACAGCTTCTCTCTGGGGTTGTGATTCTCTACTGCTTAAAAGTTACATCTTTTATTTATCAGGCAAGTCAAATCTTGTGATTTTCTTTTCTTGTTTATTAAAGATTGACAGATTGTGATCATTCTTGGCTTCTTGATGGGTTTTCTTGTTTCCACGCTTTTGTTCTGGTAAAGTTGAAAACATTATGTGCTCAAATCATTAAAAAATCGTGTTCTGAAAACGAATTGACTTTTTGGAATGTGGCTTTTATGATGTCCAGATTTGAATCATGAAGTTCAAAGCATTTCTTGATCAATGCATTCTCTGTTTGAAATCAAGTTCTTGTCAAAAATGATATCAATTTGTCTATTGTTCCTCGGTTGCCTCGTTTTGGTTTTGCTCATTTCAAATTTTGATGTTATGAATGACTTATCTTCTAATGGCTTTTGCAACACAGATTGGCTAGTGTCTCACTTGGTTGAAGGAAAGATAAAATGGACTCTTATTTCAAAAGATCAATTCTGGACTACAAGCCTGTGGTTAGCCAGCCTTCTAAGAGAGCTAGCTCTGATCTTGCATCTCCTTCTATACCGGTGACCATTGCCATAGCTATTAGTGGGAGCCCTAAAAGCAATAATGTACTTAAGTGGGCGCTCAAAAAGTTTGGTTCTGACAAAAATGTTACTTTCAAACTGATTCACATCCATCCAAAGATTACAACTCTACCTACACATTGTAAGTTTTAAAGATGTCTTCTCATTCTTGAGACTTTTATGTGACTACTTAAAGAGTTCGATATTGGTTTCTGTTTCCTTGTGAAGCGGGAGACATAATCTCTATCACCGAGGCACCAGAGGATGCGGTGGCTGCTTATAGACAAAAAGTGATGCAAGAGACTAAAGAAACTATTCTTAAACCTTTCAAGAAGATGTGCGAGCGGAAAAAGGTTTATTTCTTTTAGTTTTTCTTGGTCTTCTTTTATCAGATATCTTATAGCTAAAGATCCATGAAACTCGTTTTGAATCTCCTTAACAAAGGTTGCAGTGGAACTAGTAGTTCTTGAATCAAATAGTGTTGCTATGGCTATAACCAAAGAGGTTAATCAGAATTTGATCACCAGTCTTGTCATTGGACGCTCATCTCAAGGTCCATTGTCGAGGTATGGGAATGAAAAAATAACTTTTCAGTTATATTATCTATTTTCAAAGTTTTCTCAATGAATATGAAACAATTCCAGGAATCATGATATTACTGCCCAGATCTCAGCTTATGTGTCAAACTTATGCAAAGTCTATGTTGTCTCAAAAGGAACCTTTATTCTTCTTTCAAAAGATAAATTATCATCAGACCCGGAGAAGAATCAAAGTATAAGAGATTCTGGTAGTGAGGGAACCGAATCCTCTAGATGTTCTTCTGGTTCAGGACCAACTAACTCAGGTCATCAAATCTTTAACAAGAAACTGATGTATGTATGATTACATGAGTCTAATATTTATTTGGTTTCTTTAGATGCAATGTCAAATGCATTCAAAACCAACACTCAGTCTCTATCCAATAAGAGTTTGCAACAACTCCTTACAGTAGGTAGAGGTGTTTCTGGTTGTATGGAGAATAGTTCTGTTGACTCAGATGAAGCTAGAAGGATGTCTTTAGATACTGCAGAGGAAGTAAGCAAGAGAAGTAGTCCTTCATTATCGCGTACCGTTTCTTGGAATCATCGGTTTAGAGATTTTGATGAGATCAAAGACGTTATGAGTTCTGTGTCTAGCAACCGTGAATACGAATATGTTACTCAAGGTGAAGATTATTTCACAGACAACCAGGTACATTACTTGTTCGCAAAACTCTTTTGAAATCGAAAGAATTTGGGAATGATAGGTGTTTTCACTGATTTCAGGACACTCTCAAAGAAATTACAAAGTTGAGAGCTGAACTTAGACAAGCTCAAGAACTGTATGCAGTGGCTAAAGTAGAAACCTTGGATGCTTCTCGCAAGGTCCGCTTTATAGTTTGTATTTGATGAAGCTTCTTACTATTGATGTGTCTCTTATGAATCTATAGCCTTAATGGTTTCAGCTAAATGAGCTTAAGTTTGAAGGGTTAACAACACTAAAGGAGCACGAAACGAAGGAAACAGAGAAATTTGAGCAGAAGATAAGAGAAGAGAAAGAAGCTGCACAGAGAAGAGAAGACAAAGAGAAGGAGAAGCTTGAAGAAAGTTCTCTTGTGGCTCCCAAGCTGCAATACCAAGAGTTCACTTGGGAAGAAATAGTCACAGCAACTTCATCTTTCTCTGAAGATCTAAAGATTGGAATGGGAGCTTACGGGGCTGTTTACAAATGCAATCTTCATCATACAATCGCCGCTGTCAAAGTTTTGCATTCTGCAGAAAGCGCTCTGTCAAAACAATTCAATCAAGAGGTACTTAGCCAAAAGATTTTCTTGTTTGAAACTTTTCTCATTAAAACAAAAAATGCTGACATTTTTATTCGCCGTTAGCTCGAAATCTTGAGCAAGATCAGGCATCCTCACTTGGTTCTCCTACTAGGAGCATGCCCCGAGAATGGTGCTCTAGTCTATGAGTACATGGAAAATGGTAGCTTAGAAGATAGACTCTTCCAAGTCAATAATAGTCAACCAATCCCATGGTTCGTGCGGTTCAGAATCGCTTGGGAAGTTGCATCAGCACTTGTCTTCCTCCACAAATCAAAACCTACACCAATCATTCACCGCGATCTTAAACCCGCCAATATCTTACTTGATCAAAACTTTGTCAGCAAAGTAGGAGATGTAGGTCTCTCCACAATGATCCAAGTCGACTCATTGTCAACCAAATTCACAATGTACAAACAAACAAGCCCCGTGGGAACGTTATGCTATATCGATCCCGAATATCAAAGAACCGGAATGATATCTCCAAAATCAGATGTCTATGCTTTTGGAATGATCATTCTACAACTTCTTACCGCTCAACCGGCTATGGCATTGACATATACAGTAGAAATGGCTATGGAGAACAACAACGACGATGAGTTGATACAGATTCTTGATCCAAAAGCGGGTAACTGGCCTATCGAAGAAACCCGTCAATTAGCCGCTTTAGCCCTCCATTGTACAGAGATTCGTGCCAAAAATAGGCCTGATCTAAAAGATCAGATTCTTCCAACGTTGGAGAGTTTGAAGAAAGTAGCTGATAAAGCAAGAAACTCGCTTTCCGCTGCGCCAAGTCAACCACCAAGCCATTTCATTTGCCCATTACTAAAGGTAATAACTTGTTCATTACGTCATTTGTTTACTTGCAAGAGAGGTTAGGTTAGTTAGATAAAAGTGTTGTTATCATATGTTATGTTGTAGGATGTGATGAAAGAGCCATGTATTGCGGCTGATGGGTACACTTATGACCGACGAGCCATAGAGGGGTGGATGGAGAACAATCAGACGTCGCCGGTGACTAATTCGCTGTTACAAAACGTTAATCTTTTGCCTAATCATAGTCTTTATGCAGCCATTGTCGAATGGAGAAGTAAAAATCAGTAAGGCAAAGAAAACGCGGTCCGTTGTTGTGCCTCTCTATGAAACTGCGTAGCGTTTTTTAGCCTTGAGAAACGGCGAGATATTCTCACAGCCTTTTTCTTGCATTGTTTTTTTTTTCTTTGCTCTTTTTTGGCGATCAATGTGTATTCGAAGAAAGGTACTTGTAGAAGTGACTTTTCTTCTTTTTCTTTTTTTCTTTTTTTCCCATTTGGATTGAAATGTATAGAATTGCTTACCATTTTTATATCATCTGTTTTTAACGGATCGATGGATAAACCATTTCTATCTGAATACGATGGATAATCTCGTGTTTGGATTTATTAAAGCTTCTAAGTGCATCTTACGTTTAGATGCAAACTATATCAGAAATGATTTTTTTAATTTATATTTATCTTTGTAGTAGATAGTGTGAATATCGGAATATGTGTTCACTATATATTCACAAAACCATAAAATTGTATATGAAAAAAAACAAATTGTGTATGCCATAATAATCGTGGCCAACCTTTCATCAACAATTTGCACGTTTTCATATTTTAAAAGTTAAACAAATTGTTCAAATGTCATTGAACTCTTGTCCAAATATGTTTGTTGAAAAAAAAGACTAAATATTTTTAAATATTGTTGCACATAAAACGAACATACATGTATAAACTAAAAATATTTAAAGTTTTTTTTTTTTTGTCAACAAACATATTTAAAATTTAAACATTTATATTTTCATATTACTTATCTCCAAACGGCAAACACAGACGGTGGACTAGACAGGTTTTGATTATGGTTCTGTTTTTTTTTTTTTTTGTGTCTGCGACTGTCACAGTGTCAAACGACGATAATCGTAATAAGTAAAAAAATTAAATGACATTGTCAGAAGTGTTGATGAAAAAAAAAAATATCGCTATAGTAATAACGCTATCTAAAAAATGTCGTTAGAAATTTCAGCGTCTCATTAATAATATCGGTGATCATTTTCATCAATACTATCATCATTTCCAGCGATAATTATTGTCTCTATCGTAATAAAAAAAATTTATTATTGCAATCGCAGTGACTAACTGCCGAACCTTTACCTATTTACACAGAATTATGATAATTAATAAACCTTATAAACACTTTATTGCCTTATTGGTTAGATAACTTAAAAATTATTTCTAAATCAATTCCCATAAACACACTATTCACGCGTAGGCATAGTTTAGCGTGCCTGCAAGTATCCGTTATCATTAGTCTAAAATACTATTGAAGCTTGAATTTAGGATCTTATACAATTTTTTAAGGAGTTTCTGAAATTTTTGTTATCAGATGTTGACTTCAATAATCAGATTTTTTTCGTTGGATATCTTTGAATGATTCTAAGAAATTTGGGAATCACTAATTCGTTTTTCTTTTACAATTCATGAGATACCACAGTACCATTTTAATACATATAAATTTTGAAATAGCTAACATAAAACATCAGTCACTAGACCAACATCGATCTTGAAAATTCATTAAAGATTAAACTCAAATCACCTATTGTTTTGTAATTAGACGCTAATCCAAACCAAATGTCAGGTGAAAGGGCATTACGCCATCAAAGGACCGGCGTGGACCCCACAATAATCTACAAATATTCGGATCTACCCAATTGAATTATATACAACTTTAGATCCGAACCCGAAAACAAACAGATCCCTTCTTTTAATTTGTGAAAATAATAATTATTAGGTTTTCTTTTCCAACACGTCACTGACCACTCCTGTCTCTTGCCATTTTCCTCCACTGCCTTAAAAAGGAAACAGTACCTTTCCGATTATATTCACTTTTCTCCATTGAAATTAAAATCGAAGGTTTCTTCTTTCGTACGATATTCCATTAATCCAATTTCAAACTTTCATTTTTTTCTCCCTTTTCTTTGGATTTCGAATTATTCTTCATTTCTTTCACCGTTTGTTTTTATATTCTCTCTGAATATAAACCCTAAATTTGATTTAGGTTCCTCAATTTCATTAGAATCACAAATTACCCAATTGGAATTTTCAGAAAACTTAAATTTCGTATTTTTCTGATTGGATTTTCATTGATTCGATTTCCTGTGATTCTCCGATGAAGATTTTTATTATTTTCCTTGCAATTTCCTTAATTTCCTCCGCCTTCGCCGACGAAATTTCCAATTCGCATCTGTTGCCGAGGCCGTTGATTATCGAGTACCCTTCCCAAATCGAGAAGAAAGCTTCCGATGAAGAGGTTAATTTTCATTGTACGAGCTGGAGATTCGCAGCGGAGACGAACAATCTCGCGCCGTGGAAAACAATTCCGGTGGAATGTGCCGATTACGTTAAGAACTACGTGATGGGTAAAGGTTACATCACCGATCTAGAGAGAGTCTCGGAAGAGGCTTCAATCTTCGCTAGCAGCGTCGAATTCACCGGCGATGGCAAAGATATTTGGATTTTCGATATCGATGAGACTCTCTTATCGAATCTTCCTTATTACATTGATCATGGCTTTGGGTTTATTTTCTCAATTCTCTTCCTTTACAATGTTATCACAAAAGAGGACAATTTGATTATAGAAATTACTTAATTTTGCTGATTTTGTTTGGGAATTTTGCAGGTTGGAGCTTTTTGATCACTCAGAGTTTGATAAATGGGTAGAGAGAGGGGTGGCACCAGCTATGGGACCAAGCTTGAAGCTTTATCAAAGAGTTATGGAGTTGGGGTACAAAGTTTTCTTGCTTACAGGGAGAAAAGAGAGTCACAGGCTTGTCACTGTTGAAAACTTGATCAATGCTGGTTTCCAGAACTGGGACAAGCTTATTCTCAGGTATGAGTAACCATAGAAACAATGTAGCTATTCTGTTTTTAACTTTTAAGTTCATATCGGTGTTTCTAGGTCATGCAATGAGTTTGTTCGTTATGCAATGGATGATGCAGTTAGATGATTTTACAGAGTTTTGATTTTGATAAGAGTTGGATCCATACCAAACCTACATAGACCTTTGGGTAGAACATAAGGTTTGGTGGCGTTACGATTATAAAACATTGATTTGTTTGCCCTCTGATTGAGTGTTGTGTAGGTATTTGATTACCACATTGGTAGGAGATTTTTTTTCTAGAGATATTTGAGAAGATTTCTCAGACATTGTCATCAGTTTCAAACATCCTTTGCAGTTTTTTATTGCCATTGCGATCTATTGTTTATTCTTGTTTCTTTGGCTGTCATTATGTAATGTGTAGATCTCCAGAGGAACAGCACAAAATGGCGACACTATACAAATCTGAGAAGAGAGATGAGATGGTGAAAGAGGGATATAGGATTAGGGGCAATTCAGGTGATCAATGGAGTGATTTGTTGGGTACATCTATGTCTCAACGATCTTTCAAACTTGCAAATCCAATGTATTACATCCCTTGAAGAGTGTGAAGACAAGGGAGATTTAACATAAGTAAAAAACATTTCGAATATCGTATAAACTACTTACTAGAGCAATCAAAGTTGGATTGCCTTCGGTTGTAAACTTGTCAATCAATTAAACGTACTAATGACAGAGAATACTCTGTTTCAATAACTTGTATGGGTGAAAATAAGAAGATAAAGAGTAGATAGTACTCGCTTTTATGTATTCGTGATCATCTTTATTTACACTCAACTCAAGCGAGCCAACTTTAAAAACTCTTCTTCGATAATTTTTTTTAAAGATCAAATGATTAGAAGTCGGATTTGGGTTCAATTGTGGTGTCCGTGACAGCTTTGGTAAGGGGCAAGAATGTTGAGTACAGTAATCTACTTAAATACCCTGAACAACCCGGACTTTCTAGTTAAACTCCTCTTGCAGCTCTTAGCCTTTCCTTGCTGCTTTCGACCAAAGTTCTCCATCATGATCATTTTGGTTTTGTTTTCACTCTTCCTACGTCTGTTACTATCAGCCTTTGATTTAACCTCCATGTTCTCTTGATTCAGTCCATGTAACATCTACGATCTTTAGGTTTCTTTTCCTGGTTCATTTGATTCCTACATTCTCTACTCCCTGATTCAGTTAAAGAGGTCATGAATTTCAAGATGTATTTGATCACATTTATCTAATCTTTGTTCGAGCGCTTGGACAGTTTAAGACCTTCTGGTAGAACATACCACAAAAGCTTGCTTAAGGCCTTAAGGGTTTGGGTGGCCTCAACCCTGATTATTAAACATTGATTTTTTTGTGCACCTTCTGATTGAGTGTTGTGTAGATATTTGAATTTCCACATTCTTTAAAGATTTCTAGAGATCTTTTGAGAACATTTCTCAGCCATATCATCATCAGTTTTCGAACATTCTCTGCGGTTATTCATTGATTTTTTGTTTCTTTTGCTGTCATTATGGATCTCCAGAGGAACAGCACAAAATGGCGGCACTGTACAAATCTGAGAAGAGCGACATAGAATTACAGAAGTATTTCATATTGTGCTGCTAAATGTTTTATATTTATGTTATTTTACCGATCTAAGTTCATAGCATTTAAGGTATCACAAATGCTAATTAGATTCAATTTGTGGATGATGAAATGAATCAACAATAGTCCATGTTTTCGTTCCTGTAAGACCATCTCAACCTGATTACTCTATTTTTACTCTAAAATGGAATATTTCTATTTTGGAGTTGACTTTATCTCACACGGATTTATTCCATTTATTATTCTAAAAAGAAATATTCCAAGTATTTTTTATTTAATTATTAATTTTTATTATAACTCTCTATTTTCTAAAATTACAAATTTTACCCATTTATTTTAAGTTAAACAATAAGTAACAAATTGCAATATTATTTAAATTTAAAATTTATTATAAATAAAATTATATTACATAACATTAATAAATTAATAAAGGCATAAAATTACCATATACATGTATTTATAATTTATACCATTACATGTATTTATAATTTATACATAATCAAAGTATATAATTTTGTACCATTTTACATGTACAATTATACCATATACATGTATTTATAATTTATAAATAATCTAAGTATTTGTAGTTTTGTACCATTATACATGTACAATTATACCATATACATGTATTTATAATTTATAAATACTATAAAGTATCTATAGTTTTATGTAAGTATAAAATAATAACAAATAAATTTATTTGAGTATAAAATATAAAATATTAATTTTAAAGGATTGATTTGCAAATAAAAAATTACAACTTCAAAATTGAGTTAAGAAATGAAGATCTCCAAATATGGAGTAAAAAATGGAGATCTCCATTTTGGGGGTGTAAAATATAGATTTTTCTTTCATAAAAACGAAATAAATAACAAAAACTAATGCATATCATTTTTTAATAAACTGAAACAAATAACAAGAAACAAATTTTTATTTTGGTTTTCGTTTATATGAAATAAAACTAACAAAAAAAATCAAAGAAATCGAAAAAGATCAAAGTTGAAAAAATACAACATGGGAGATAAGAGCGTTTGAAGCTCTAATACTAGATGATATGGGCACGGAATCACTCCAATGCTTGGATCAAATCGGATCCGAGATTCCAGGCTTTAACTTGCAGAAGGTGGGATGAACGAGCTGGCTTTAAAGCTCTTTCTCTCGAATATCAATGGATGGTGGTGACGGATTGGGTTGATTGACTCTCTCAATCTGTGGTTGAATCAGATTTTTTGAATCACACAAAAAAAATAGATCCAAGGCTTCTATAGACTTAAGTGAATCCCACACAAAAGACTAAAGAAATAAGCACACTTACAAAGACACAACTTTGTAAAAGAAACAAGACAGTATATAATTTTTTTAAAAATTTGATCGCGATCTACAATGGAATGAGAGATCAGCTTATATAGAGCTGAGTACAACGTTCTAAAAAGCTAAACAAAGAAACAAGATATGCAAAATTAATCAAAAACTAGTTGTTTGGCCTTTAAATGTGAAATCCGGCCATTTATGGAAAGTCTTGAGTCTTGAGAGCTTGGGCAAATATTGGTGGTGTCTTGGGATGTCCAGGTTCATTGAATGAGGCTCCAGAATGTGCACAAGTAATAAGGGAAAGAGTCATTGTGATTTGATCTCGCTCAGCTCCAAAAATGGCAAGTCTTGGGTCTGCGGGTTCACATGAGGTAGGGTGCACCAAGCCTTGTGTAGAAATGATTATGGACGGTCTAGATGCATTGAAAAAGTCTCCAAAACGTAGCAGCTTTTCAGGGAAAGGAGCCGTTGGAGATTAAAGGCAAACAACTCTAAATAAGGTAAGTGTGGCTCCAACTTAATCCGCCAGCTCAAGTGAGGTGGGGTGCACGGGAATGACTCTAAAGACTCTCCTGGTTTCCAAATATGATGTTGGGACGTGCACAAGTGTGAAAAGGAGCAACTTCCCGTAATTGGCACAAACATGATCCACGGATAGGATCCAAAGGGCGTTGGGATTCTGGTCTTCTCTTGGGTGGTTCTTCATGCTCTTGGGCTGTGTTTTGGATCAAATAAGCTTGTTGGAGTCTTTCTGGGCTCGGCCGAGTGTAGATAATTTGAAACTCCTCAAAATGGGCTGGTCCAGTCAACTCATGGTTCGGTTTGGTACTGATATCCTTATCATAAACTCCATATTTGATTCAAAAACTAAGCCAACGACATAGTTTTAGTTACTTCTTAGAAATAAATAAAAAAAACATTGTACAACATCTATACATAGTTAAAGTTTAATTGCAACAGTTCATATTTAACAAAAAAATAAGGACGAAATGTAAGCACAATTGGTTTCATTCTATCACTTAATCTGGTCAGTACTTTGTGTGTTATTTATATTGAAAATTTTGAGTCTTTTTAGAGTTTATAGTATAGTATAATAATAAATCCAAAGATAGATTTGGATAATCTAAAATTATACATTTTGAAATACTTGAATAACGACATCATCGTTAATGGTTACCCTCCTTTTTTTCTTCTTTAAAATGAAGTAGCATTATAATGAGTTCAAGTTTTTCTCCAACAGTTCCCTTCATTTTTTTCTTTCAGAAAGTAATATTTCAAATATATTCTTACTTACTATTTATTGTTAAATTTAATAAACACTTTTTAATTACTTTCAATGATCTCACGTTTGAGAGAACACATCAAAAAAAGAATGAAATCCTTCTCCAATGGTACATCCTTTTGAGAGAAAAAAAGTTTTATGAGTAATGTCTCCTCAAATATGATGCAATAATATCCAAAATCTCCTTTTTAAAAGTGATGTACTAGAGGAGAAGAATTTTTCTCAATCTTTCATGTTTTCCCTTAGAATGAGGGACGATTGGATATGTTCTAAGAAATCTGAGCTACCAAAATTTGCAATTTATTCATTTATTATACTCGTTTTAACTTAAATAATTAATATTTATGGTTTTTTTTACTTTATGATCGGTTATTATAATTGTTTTTTGAAAAACTAATGTGAGGTTACTGTTTCATATTTAAGATATATATAAAAATAATAGAACATAAATGAAAGGATGGCATGTGTTGATCAAGAAATAAATCCATATATGCAAGATAGGCAAACTATGAAAAAATGTTATAATAGTACACAAGAGATTGAGAAAATATAGTGTCTTGTCAAAACTGTCGGAGTGCTGCTTTCCAAATGTGGAAAAGGTTCAGGAATCAATCTGAAAGAGCTACACTTTCTTCTTTTGTGTTCTTATGGTGCAACTCTGAGCGAAATCGACTTAGAGCTCTACAAGTTGATGCATGATATCGAGTTGATTGAGGACGAACACAGGCTGTGGTCAAGCTGCCGTGAAAATAAGAGAGGGACTGCGTTTTTTCTCTGGATGCATCTTACGGTGGTGAAGCTGGTTTTGTGGGAAATCTCCGGCAGATTCTTTTCAAAGAGAATCTTTGTATTGATCGGTTCTCGATTGTTCCAAAGTTAAATTGTTTCAGTGGACACGTGCAAGTATTATTTTGTTTAACTAAAACTTTTTGATGGATGTAGAGTTGTAGGAAGAATGAGAATGTAACGGGCCTTAGGCTTCTGCTGATGTATGTGCAAAATGGAGTTGACGAACAGTGGAAAAGAATCCCAACTGTTTTTGTAGCTGAGACATCTCTGATATTGGTTGGATTCTTCTCACGAACATTATGTTCCCATAAATAAACTTTTGAAGAGCTCATCTACTCTGAACCTTAGATCACAGAGGCTTTGGGAACTTTGGCTAGTGTGTGTGGGCTTGAAATCAGAAGACGATGCTCAAAAATGTACATTAGAAACTCAATCCTTGATGAGTTTTTCCACATCCCCTATTGCTGATGATGAAACGAAAGGACTTATCCTTGAGGTGATAATTTCTTTCCTTAATGTCACTTAGTGTATATCTTGCACCTATATGCAATCGCCTTTTCAGTTGATTAGAGATCATAAGAATATGAAACTATAGAATTAGACAGAGTCTTGTTTGTAGGTGTTAAGCTGCATGTTTCTGAAATTGTTCTCTCTCTTTCTGCGTAGATACGGAGTCCGAAGGTGATTACAAGCTCATCAGATCTTTGTGTTCTAGAATCCGGTCTGGATATAGGTTGGTTCTCACCTTGACTTTAATGGAACTAGAGATTGGATCAAAAAAGACCATACAAGAAGTGATCATACAAAATGTTTATTTCCTTATCGCTAATATATATCCAATCAGTCTTCAGAAGAGATGGTCATATTCTTTGACACCACAGATACTGATGACAAAACTACCAAAGCTTTCATCGAAATTAACAAAAACTACATTTATAATGATCTTTCAATTGAGTGACTGTTCATCTTTGGAGTTTGCATAACAAATCAAAAGTCAGATGGAAAGAGGGAGAAAGAAACCATTAAATTTGTTAGGAAATGGTGGTTTTGATCACTGCCTTTGGGAGATTATTGTGGGTATATGCTGGAGTTTTGATCACCTAATAGGTCCGCCAATGGAGTTTAGTCAAGTCCGGTGTTTGAGTATTGCGATAAAGATTCATCTCAAGGATAGGTAAGATGTTTTGAGGATTGTTGGATGAAAGAGGATGATGATGGCTCATAGGATCAGCACATTTGATCTCTCAAGTAAAGAGCATGACTGTGAATGCATTGAGCCAATTGATGCCGTATTTGGGGCATGATGCATAGATGATATCCTTGTAAAAAAAAGAAAACTATGAATACTATATATCTTCAAACATTTCATGCGATCAGGAACTTGTCGGATTCATCTAAACACAAAATAATTATTGGTTCCTCCATGAATTCCTCAGGTACCATCTTATCTCGAGGCAGGTGAACAAATTTGTGATTATCTCCCATCTTCTGAGACTTGTGTTGATTGTTACAAGTTCTATACGAACACTTTCAGAATGTGCACAAAAGATTTCAGAATTCATAAAGTTTAAATTAAATCTTAGAAAACGTTGTTGTGTCGTGGCCGACAAGGATCCATTAAATCCCCTATGGAGTGTGCTCGGATCGAAACCTAAGATAGTTATTAGTGATGTTAATGATAATTGTTATTGAGCTAGTCCATAGAATAAATTCTTGCAGCAACCAAATGTGCCAAGCTTTTCAGTAGTTTTCTCTTATTCATCTAACTACCAAATATATTTAATATTTTTTAATTTTCATCCAGACCTGGACGTTCGGATACCTGTTCGGATTCGGATCGGCTCTTTCGAATTTTTGGGTTTGAAAGTTTAAGATCCATTTGGATATTTATAATTTTCGGTTCGGATTCAGTTCGCTTCCATGTGGATTTGAATATCCAAAATATTGGGACAAAAATTTTTTTTTTTTAATTGTAAACGTGGTCTCCACAATTACATTGTAACATAGTGTTTTGCTAAGGGCTTTATCCCGATCATTAGTATTTAGAAGTGTCAAAATGGTTGGGGTGCCCATGATATGTCCATGTCCAATACATAATGGACGATCTATGGACAAACCCATTTACGGAGCGGGTTAAGATGGCGTAGGCACAACTTTGTCCACGGACAAAACGAGTTGAACATTGTTGGACAATAGGCGGCTCATGGTCCCTAAAATTCTAAATCAAAATAAATTTTTCTTAAATTGAAACTCATTCACAATCGCGCCAGCAATTTCTTGCAATTTTCGGCAGTTTAGCCTTAGAAAAAATCAAAACATAATTAAGACATATAATCGATCCATGAATAACCTATTTCGAACAAACGTTAATATGTTTGGTCGTTAATAGACACAAACATTAGTAGACACTGTCAATATTTTATCTACACTCAATTTGGAGACCACGTTTTTTTGTTTAATCGAAATAAATAAATATTTGAATTTGATTCAAGGACTGGACAACAACAATCGTCAAAGATGAGGAGCCAATGTACACATTTATAAAAAGTAAAATAAAAAAGAGGACAATTCACGCATGCATATGCTCCTCTTTCCTCTTTAAACACCATAAGTAGTTAAAAATGAAACCCAAAACTCTTCTCCTTTCTCCTTTCTTTTTGGTTTCTCTACTTGAATTAATGGTTTATTGGGTTTTCAATTTGGAGCTGTTCGAGAATGGTATTACAGTTGTTCATAGTCCGCGCATCAAGAAGACCGTGATTCCATAGTTTCACCATAAACATTCTCCAGCACCTACATCACAAAAACTCACCTTTAACAACAAAACCACTTTCTTCTCTGAAACACTTGACAAAACAATGGAGGAAATGGGAGTTCAATTTACCAAATCAAGTTCGGTTTTCGAACCATGATGGGTCCATGTAATTTTGAGAATGCCTCACATGCCCATGGAATGTGACCATCTGCTAATACTCTGCAAAGGATCAAAAACAAGTGTCAAGGTAAATGCTTATCATGAGTCAGAGAACATAGAACCAGATGTTATCTATTTGTTCACTCTGTTTTTACCAGAGGAACTATTATTACACATGTGACTCTAAATTTGTATACTGTAAGACTCGACATCAGATGTACTGAAAAGAAGTATATAAGACATACCGCTGCTTCCTCACAAACGAGTTCCACATGTGCATCATCTGCTTCTCATCTTTAGTCACATCAACAAAATCATCCAGCATCTGAAAGAAAAAAGAGTTTCAAATAGTAAAAGGGAGAATAATTATTCACTGTAAACTAATGGAGAATCAGACACTATGTTAGAACCAAGAACAAACAGAAACAGTTCGTCTTTTAACAAGTGTTATATAAGCACATTGATCTGGTTCTACTGTTCCATATCGAACCATGGTGTTGCTCACGTATTTCCTTTTGATATCTCTATCATAACAATTTTGCTCCTATAAAACGTTTGCCCATGCCCTCGTCTTCAATATTCCTTTCCCTTTCACATGAAGCATATATCTACAACACTACTGAGCTTTATCCAGCACATCTGAGTTAAATAAAAGTAATCTAAAGAGGTGAAAATGTTAAACTCTAAAACATACCCTTCTATCTTCAAAATCGGCCACATCATCATCAACTTCATCTTCACTATCTCGGTCAGAAAGTACTTGTTCTAGAGCCATGGGCTGCAATTGCACACAGAGTAAAGTCAAAATGAATTGCAATCTTTATAGGCAAGAGAGGTAAAAAAATAGATCACCTGAGCTCGATGAGAGTGGAAGAATTGTCTCTTCTGAAGGAGGCTACGGCTGGAGGAGAAAAAAATTTGAAAAATGCACTCACATAATTAGGGATTAGCAAATTACTTGTAATAAAACTAAGAAAAAAAATTTCAAAGCATGAACCTATGTAGTTAAATGAAAATGGAAGAAGAGATGGGTAGAACAACAAAAGAAAGTCAAACATACTTCCTCAAGTCCGACCGTTCAATAGAAAGCTTCCTCGTTTTTGCAAATTGCAACATTGTACTTCCAGCTATTGCCTGCACAGAATCGGGATCACCGCATGATTGCATGTCTGCAGGACTCGTGCTAGGAGGAAATCTTTGACTAGACTCAGCACCCACAATTCTTTCATAATGCTTTCCAGGTGGTATTCGGCTCTTCTCACTTCTAACAGAATGAGCATCTGCAAATAAAAATAAGACAAATGTTGTGCCAAATGATCCAATGTTGTCGAATGCATATAAGAAAATAAATTACTAGTAAAATACTCCCTCTGATTCGGTATATATGAAGTTAAAAGCGTGGGATATAAGAAAATATATTTAATGTTTCTACACTAAAAACAAGATATTAAAGAAGATTCAACCAATGTAAAATACACAAAATATAAAGTCATAAAAAGTAAATACATTAAAATTTTGGCATTGAAATGTGAGAAAATCAAATAAATTGAAACAAAAATAAATCCCTAAAACATCTTATATGTTGAAACAGAGGGAGTATAAAACTAAGACAGACTCTCATCGCAAAATAAGCCAATACTACAGATCCAAGTAACTATTAATTTCAGTCAAACACATACCATCAGTCTTATCTAGCACCTCGCAACCTAATCCAAGATGAGGCCCTTGCCTTGAGCTCTGAACCTGACTCTTTTGCCTTCTACGTCTGAATTTCTTTGAACTGTCACATAATTGTAAAATTTTTATGGCCTGGCAAACTGACTGTCAAATGCTAGTAAGATAAGTAAAGGCAACATGATAGGCCAGAAAACTTACGAAAAATAGAATGTTTGCTGCTTTGGGTCGACGTCGTCCTCATTAACCTGAGCAGGTTTTTTTATGAACATTTACAATTAAAACACTTTGCAAAGAGTTATCATCTAATCGGGCAAACTACAAAGACGTAGAATATATTTTAGAATCAACTACTTCAAATAGGTTTGACATTCAAATATAATCGAGCACTTTATTCTACAGTCCAGATTTGATGGCCAAAAAAGTTAACAGCGACAGTGATATCATTGTGATTTTATTCTCTTCACGTCAAAGGAAAATAGCAGGGAACATAGTGGCAAATAGCAACAAAACATTCCAGTTCTCTTATTTAACCACTCAAAAGTCAACAACCAAAGGAGGGTATTAGTTTGGATGAATAATGAAATTGTCACAGCCTATAAGACCTACAGCAGAGAAAGTAATGAACATAAATCAAACAAACAAGATGCTCTAACCTCGGACATCATTGTCTCATTCTTGAGAGAGACATGTACAGCCTGATATTCTTCAGTTAACTAAAAACCAAGTGGAGGAGATTAGTGGCACCCCAAAAAAAAAATTGAAAAAAGATATTGAGCAAACAGGTAACTGAATTTTTAAGTTACAAACCCAAAACTCGAAATTGAAGAGATCATGGGTTGATGGCAAGTGATATCTCAGACCCTACAACATGATTGGGAACAAAAGAAAAGATTGCATCACTCCAAAGACTTGTCACTACAGGTCTACAGCTGTATTTTTGACTGATAGGTATGAATGAGAATGGAAATGAAAGTCCACCTTGAAACTGGCACATTTTTCTAAGCAGAATGGACAAGAAAAGTCTTCAGTTACTGCAAGACACATAGCAAATAGAATCCACAATGTAAGTTACAACGTCAAGGTGATGATGTATGTATATAACAGGTCAGGGAGCCAGATGAAATATATATAATACATGGATATGAAACAAGTTAGGGATAATACTAAGTTACCTTCAGTCCTATGCAGCTTGTTGTTGTAGTAACTGTAATTGAAAACTACATTTCGTGTCCTCAACCTATGCAATGAATGTAGTCGTTTAGAGTCAACATGAAGAGATGGACATTATAATTTGTATGTAACAACTTGTACAATTCCCATAAAAGAGGAGGTACAGGCACAATTCAAGAAACCTAACAACTATAGATTAAAGGAGCTAGCAGACAGATCTACAGAGTTTATACAATTACAAACAATCATAATGAGATGAGGCAGGAAAGCTAAAAGGGAAGAAAGGGGATTGCAGACTAAACTAATGATTACCTGATAATTTGCAACAATGAAGAGGAAGAGATGTCATTATACAAAAATGAACTATAAGCAGATTTTTCGGTTGCCCCAACCTCTTCTGCAGATATGGTGACTTGCACTTGCTGCGGCGAGCTCTTCGCATGAGAAGTATAAAAATTATAAGAATACGATTACATAATATTTTCAGAATAATGGATGGAAGTATAGCAAAGTGTGCAAAGTTACCGAGGTGAGAGGATTGCTGGGCACCTGAATCGAGACACACTTTTCCTCACTCACAGACTTTAGCTGCAGCAATGTACAATTTATATCAGTAATATTTTCAGTTTGAATGATCATGATTGAGAACTAACAGCAAAAATAAATCCACAATAGCCATTACATAAAAGAAGTTCAATCCAGAGTCCTCATTTCACAATAGGGAACAAAGAGTCGTGACTAAGGGGAAGAGTTGGGCAATAGTCTTTACCTTAATGAAGCAAGGCTGCATTTCAACAAGAGAGACAGAGTCTACTCTCTGTCCCAAGTCCATATTTGGAGATTTCTGCCACGACGCATAGAGAGACTGCAGAGGTATTTTACTCCATAAGCAATGTCCTCCTATATTTCCTGCTAGAAAAAAAAAACGCTCATGATGATAAGAGTTAATGAAGAAAGAAACTTTCAGGATCTCTTATAAGTCACACAATCCCTGATTCATAGGACTGAGGTTTCTCCACACTATAACATGGAAAAATGGCATGCCCAAATAGGTACACCGCGTTTTAAAATCAAAAAGTTACATCAATGAAGAAATGGAAATACCTGAATGAATCTTGCCTGAATCAATGCCAAATTGAGAATTTTGCGCACCAGCTACAAGAAAGAAATAATTTGATCACTTTATCTGAATACTGTACATATGTTAGTGAATTCAAATAATTTTGTACACCAGTCAGTCTTAATCACCAAAGCTGATAAACAAGATAGTGAGTGATCCTGATTTTGCCTCCAACGCGAGTCTATTCATATCAGGGAGAAGAAAGTTGGCTTGGGCTTGACTGACTCCATCAACACCCATGCCACAGGTTAAGATACATGCTCGACTGAACCTATATACTGCAGAATACTATAGTTTGAGAATTTCAAAAAAAAAATGTTAGAGATGAAAAGATAAGTTACAAATGACATCAGATGAAGATCAATCCAATTCTGTCAGAGGTTCATCGCCTACCTCGGCGACAGGCTTAGGAGAAACGAGTCTTGCCAACAAAATATACAGAGGGAATAGTTTTTGAGTTTGCACCCCAGAATCTGTAGTGCCCGAAAGGAACACAGTCATTTGTATTCTGCACAGCATTAAAATATCGATTACTGTCCACCAGTGCGTAAAGTCTCACAATTCTTCCCAAAAAAACTTAGAAAGCATCTAGGTACGGAATGAATTATTGAGGTATAGTCTAATAACTACACAAAACTAATGGAGATTCTAAACACAAAAGAAAAAAAAGGGTTACCTTCTTTTATGTTTTGCCTCAATCTTATAATGCAAACATCGTTGAAGATACAAGGGCTACACATGAGACAGAGAGAGAAATGGTTAGGATGGGACTGCATAGCAAATGAAGTAAGCTCAAACTACACTTCAACGGCAATTTTTCTATGTTCAAAAGTAAACCAATACTTGCGATATAATCATACATGCTTTCTCCAAAGAAAGGTAAACAGATGAACCAAACTACATACATTTCTAATAGCACGGCGGTGAAGAATATTGTAGAGTTCTACAGGCTTGCAATAAGCTGCCAAGCTCTCTTCAGCAGCAATCTCCTCCTCTTCAGAAATATGCACACGGGAATCTTCAAGGCACATCTGCTCTGTGCTTCTTGAACAACTCCGATTCAAAAAAAAAAAGCTCAGTATGAATTACGATTCTTCATTGTCTAAACTACACAATGCTGAGACATTATAGAATAATTTGAGGTGTAAGATCCTTACGAAGGGGTTTCACGAGAGACGAGAGGAATGCCTGGCATTCTCGCTAAGAGATCTTGGAGTACAATACCAAACCCAGAATCACCACAGACACCATCACAAACTCCAAATGCAAAATCGCAAAGAAGAACAATTGTCAAAACTCCACAACAGCAAAAAAAAAAATGAGTTTCAAGCGATTATCAGAAACCAATATTGTGTTGATTAGAACAGTGACCTCAAAAAGATCCAGAAAATAAAATAAAAAATCTATCGGACTAACTCAAATTTCGGGATTGAGCAAATTAGGAGGTGAAATCTTTGCCTCTTGAGACGAAGAGCAGATTTAACAAATTGAAAGAGATCTCAAATCGAAGGAGGAGGTAGAGATTAGAAATGGAGATGGAACAGTGTTAACCCAGAAACAAAGAACCCTAATTGTAGAGATTTATCTTCACGCACGCGAATTCAGAGGAGCGGGACGGACTCTGACAGCTTGAGAAATTGTTAAGAAAATATCTCGAGTGATTTATCGAGTTAAAAGACTAATTTTATTTTTTACTTTTTACGAAAGTTGCGTAACCATGTCTGAAATCTTACCAACTCTCACGTTGTTACCCAAGGCAACCACCGTATTATTTTACTTTTTACTGTATTTTTTGTTTCCTAATCGCTTTTTATTTATTTATCATAGCTATTTCATTTGACCAAGAGAGAGAATTAAATTTATATCACGTGCATTTCCTTTTAGTAAAAATATCAGCTTCGTTGTTCATTTTTGTGGTTGAAAAGTAAAAGTGAATTCTAAGAAATACTCAAACTATCAATTCACTCATTACATTTGCCCACTTAAATGGATTCTAGACATCTAGTCAAAACTATTGGATCAGTCATATTACATGAACATAATCTAATTTTTCTGTTTAAATCTCTATACTAATATTAAGAAAGTATATTTATAAAAATAACAGTAAAGTTATAGAATATTATAAAAAGTATCAATAACACTAAAGTTATAAAATATTATAAAAAAATTATTAGATAAGATAATTTTGATCAATTCATTATGGATAAAAGAGGCAATCAATTTTTAAGTAACTAACGAGTACACAAAATACAATATCTTGTAATATATGTATTTTAAAAATATTTTTAAATCTTCTTTGAATATTTTTTAATCTCTTTTAAATTTTTTAATAAAAATAAATAAAAACTTAAAACTTTACTAAATCAAATATGGTATATATTTTGATATATTTCTTGTTGTCGAACAACATAAAAATTACAAAGCAACATACATGAATCATTTGATATCATAGAACAATATTTATTATTATAATATAAAAATTTTACATCCAAAAAATTTATTTAAAAAAACAATTCTAATTTTTTCCCTAAATCATGAATATGCGGTAAGAGGAAGATATAACCTAATAAAAACAATTCACATTGCAGCATTCCAATCATCATAATTCGTTCCATTAAATTTGAGAGAAATAATAAATAAATTTGGATGATCAGAACTATGCAAGAAATGAAAGAGAAGAATCCAGAGATTCAACAATAGCAGCAGCTCTAGAAGCTCGATTCTTAGCAATTGGAAAAGAATCAGAAGAAAAAGTTAATACAACACTAAATCGCGATGATTTCTGAGTTGGAGTTACCTCCGAACTCGACGTAGTCTTCGAACGAGTTAATTTCGCGAAATTTTCTTCATATACACGTTATAAAAGTAAATCGAACAAAATTAGTGCTTGAATAAGGTTAACAATGGCAAAATCAAGAAATTAAGCATGATGGCTCTAATACCATATCATTTGAGAAATGAGTTTAAAGTTTATTAGAAAGATATTTTCTCAGTAATTCACAAATGAACTATACAATCAATTTATATACATGGATAAAACATTAAACCGGATTTGTACTGGTTAACTTAATCACTAAACCGGATGATTCCAATATTAGCCTTAGTAATATCTGGCCTAATAGGCGCTAACGTGGACGGTTAGTAGCCTAGGCAATATCATCGATCAAATAGCAGAAAGGGTTTTTCGCCTAGGGTTTTAGATTCAAATCGGATCAAACGATTTCAATTTCCCCGTCGTGTGTTGAGTAAAAACACAAGGGCCTTGCCCAAATGTTGTCCAGATTAAGTAGAACTGTTACTCAAACCTCAAAGCTTCGATCTTTGACCACAAATGGATCGGCGAAGAATCTCTCCTTTTTCTTACGCCTTGGATACGCTACTGTAGCACCGGCGGCGACTGATGCTCCGCCGCAGAATGATTTCCCCATTAAATCTCCGGTATTATCCAAGTGATAATATTTTGTTACATAGTATAAAGATCTCGTATTTAGAACTAGCTATTACTGGGCTCGTTTAAGATCTTAATTGTAGTGATGTTCAGGTCTCAATTTAGGATTCGAAGCTAAGCTCAATTTGATGCCATGGTTTCTAGTGTATTCGAATTGTTCTCTGAAAATGAGCTGAATCCGAGACTACAGTGACTTCTGCTTCCTTATTGTCTTTAACTGTGTTGTAGTTTTGTTGCATATTCATTTAGGCTTAAACTTGTAAGCATTTACAATGAGGATGGATTTGGATTCATCCCTTCTTCTGTTGGAGTTTTGCTTAGTATATTGATAAAAAGAACTTGTGATTTAGCTTCATGGTCTTTCTTCAACTGTTTCTATATATGGTGTCTTTAATGAAAACGTATTTGTTTTATGTACAGATAAACTTGGATAAGATGTTTTGGTCAAAGCCATGTTCATTGGCTCTACCCAAAGACTCTCCTCTCAGAGTTGATGAACCAAACTATGAAGGGATTCGTCGTTTTATTCTAAAGCTGCTTATGTTCTATAGCAAACAGAGCATGTCCATCCGTGGGGCAAACGTGATCTACAAGCGAATCATTTCACAAGTCGACAAACCTGCAATATACGATGGTATTTTTACTTGGTTTCCAACACAATTGGACCACTGAAGATATGTTTAATGCTTTTTTGTGCAAACAGAATTATGTGCTTTGTCTCTGCTGCAGTATTCAATTTGGAGAAAACATTCAAAATAACGTATTCGTTGCTTGTCCTTCATATGTGGCTTGTTTTACGCCGCTTGAAGGAAGAAGGAAAGGAAGGTGTTGATCTTGGTCAATATGTTTATGAAATCTACAACCATGATGTAGAATTAAGGGTATCTAAAGCTGGGGTACGTGCTAGACTGGGTTTTACTTTATTGTAGTTTCCATGACAAATCTTATCTTCTTAGATTCCTTAAAATAAGATGGTCTTAAATCTTTCTCGAATGGCAGGTTAACTTGCTGCTTGCCAAGTGGATGAAGGAATTGGAGAGAATATTTTATGGAAATGTTGTTGCCTATGATTCTGCGCTACTTCCAGAAGCCAAACCAAATGATCTACAAATCAAATTATGGAGGTAAAGCTTCCATAACATTGGGCTTTATGCACTGAACTCAGTGTAGATTACACTGCAAAATATTCTTGGTTGAATATATATATTATACCAGCCATAGATGATAGATTTATCTCAGAACCTTAAATGGAATTGGATTGTAGGAATGTATTTTCTGATGATGGAACAACAACACCTGAAGCCACGGATTTAAAAGCGGCACAGGCATGATTTCCCCAGTCTCTTTCTCTTTCTCTTTCTCACCCTTTCACACACACACACACTGACATACAATACTAGTTTAGGCCTTGTGTTCTAAACTTTTTTGAGACATTGCTTGTATGTTTCAGGCAATGGCAAGATATGTCCGGAGAGAAGTTGCTTCTCTTTCTTTAACAGGTGCATACACTAACCTCCATTATCTGATAAATGTCTTAGTCATTTACAACATACAAATCATTTTAATTTTATAGTAACATAAGAAGCTCTAGTTGGCATGCCCCATTCTGTTACTCTCATTTTCAGTTCAGATAGATATGGCTTTTCTTATTAATGTTCTTTTTTTTAATGCACAGATAAAGAGTCCATATTCTCTGGCAATTTCTCCTTCACCCCATTGGAGAACAAGCCTGTGATTTGACTGAAATAGAGGACGCTATTGGCGTTTTGCGAATCAATCTTTCATTTGTTTCTCTTTTTCAATTTGCCAACCAAAGAAACCTATACAAGGGAAAATGCTTGTTGCTAGCATCCAGAGCACGAAAACATTGTGAAAGTTAATAAGATTACTGAAATAGAGTATTTTCTGTTATTTGTAGTTTGGTACATTAATTTGGCTTTCTAATGCTCAAGATCGTTTATAGAAGGCAATAGCAGTTACTTCTCCGCGTTTCAACATGTGTAATCTTTTTTTTTTGTCTTTGAGGTAAGAACAGTATAAGGTTAGCACAACAAAATGAATTGTGCTAATGGTAATAGCTCAAGTTCGTGACTTGTTAGTGTAACCAGTTTGTAGAACACGACTCATTCTCATAGTCATAATAGCTTTCATAGATAACAAATTTTCATGATTACAGGATTACTTCCAAGTTGAACTTATACTTCCCATTGCATAATATATGAGAATACATTTAAATTGAACAAGATTTCCTTTGTTGCTTGCACCATGTAATCACAGAGAAATGAGATTATTTCGTTTTCATAGTCAGGCTAAGTACCTCTAGAGAAGAAGATAACCGGGAGATAAAACTCGGAATTTTTCTCGAGATATTGTTGTGTTGAAGATCAAGATGCACCAGAGATGATAGATTGAAGAAGCCCTGAGGGAATTCGCCACTGAAATTGTTCTGACTCATTGAAAGCGTTATAATTTTTGAACCAAAGGAAGCTGGAACATCTCCAGAAAACTCGTTGGAAGATATATCGAGATACCTAAGCCCTGACTTGGGGTCGAACCTCGGGAATTCACCTGATAATCTCTTCTTTGACATGTCCAGAAACATCATCCCGTATGTATTTACAATAGACATTGGTACTGATCCTGAGAAATTGTTTTCAGACTGCATCAATGAGCTGAACGATGATTCGCCTATGGTATCAGGGATCTGACCAGAAAAGTTGTTTCTTGATAGTTCAAGAAAAGATAAACTCAAAGTCTGAAACTGAAACAATCTAGGAGACAGTGAACCCGAGAGTCTGTTGTCTGACAAAATTATGTTAGAGATTTGCAGATCAACCAACCATTTGGGGAAACTTCCTTGGAGTTTGTTCATGCTCAAATCCAAGTATATAAGATCTGTTTAATTCTTGAGCCAATATAGAATCTATACTATTAATTGGGAAGGAGACTTTGTAAAGAAACCTTTTAGTTCTAATTAATTACATGTATTGTCATTAAAATAAAGAACAGAAAACAAACTCTCATTAATGACAAAAATGTCATCTAATCCATGTATCCAAACACAATTAAAAGTTTTTTTAAATATTAATTAATAAATAAAAGATTGCCCTACAATCGATTTTGTTATCATATATTGTTTTTTCCTTTAAAAAAAAATTGAATCAGTTGCTCATATGGTTAATATTAGTATGTTTATAAGGAAAAATTATTATTTTAAATATAAGAAATCTATACATATACTAATATTACGTTTCTTCATATAAAGATAATATAGTTGCATGTATTTAATATATAAAATTTAGTAATAACAGGTATTAATATTAACAGCTATTACGATTAAATTTACAGTGCTAATATTATTTTAAAAATAATATCTATACTAATTATTTTCATTTCTATTTAATTTTTACGCAAGCAATTACATTCATAGAAAATAATAAAATAGATCATAGAAAATAAATATAAAATTTTAAAATACATTGACATATTTGATTAAAACTGGGTTTAATTTTTTTAAAAAATATTAAGCATAATCGAAATATCTGGTTACCTAAAATATATGTAAATATGTAAATATGTAATTATTAAGAATAATCTAACATTTAAATATTCTAATAATTAATTACTGGTTTATTTTTTCCTAAATATGATATTTTGAAATAAAATCTAACTTTAAAAATTAAATTTGTTGGTTATAATAATTAATGTTAGTCTCATAAATATTTAGAAGATTGTAATCTTACATAATTGAATATTCGAATATTCCAACTAATAATTGTCGATTTTTTTTGTTTCATAAATCTGATTTCTTAATATTAAATATAATTTCTTAATATTAAATCTAATTTATGTGGTGGTTTAAAGTTTACCAAAATATATATTTAAAACTTTCAACTATTGATTTTTTAAATAAAAAAACAACGGTGAATTTATATCTTTTAAATATTTCCTTAATTTTTGTAAATGTATATTTTGTATGGAGATTAATTACATATTAAATATAGATTGCTAAAAACATGAATATTGTTTCTAATATCTCAATCAATTAGGAATATTCAAAATCGTGATGTTTTCAAAATTTAAAATTAATTGTAATCTCTCAATCAATCATGATTTGTTTGTGATCTTCTCAATCAATTTCAATAATTTAAAATACATTTAGTTTTACACATATATATTATTCTTTTGAAATTTTGGAAAGCATTTATTCTATCAAATAAATTACACATATTTGTTTCCAAATAAATTTTTAACAATCAAATTATATTCTACTAATCAACAAAATCATTTTTTATTTATTTTATTTACCTTGAGCCCTAAGTCTATATTTTTCTATAAATAGAATGGAGAGTTTGAGCTCTTAAATCTCAAATCGCCACTAGCACACACTTTTTTTTTTGTTTTGAACTTTCTAACTTTTGTTTCCCAAGATTTCTTTCTAACTCGATTATACAAAATAAGCTCAATAGAGAAGAAACTCAGGATCAGGAAACAAGAGCTTTCGATAAACCTAAACATTGGAGAAGATGGATTGGTGGCATCAGTTAACTAAGGAAGGTAACATGGAAAGGAGATGCCAAGAAAATAACAATACCTCAAATGGTTTTAATTTGGTGCAGTGTCATTGGTATTAACAAGCACACCGTTAATGGAACTAGGTTTGTGTTTTCCGTTCTTCGTATCATTTCGTCGATGCATAAGAGAATATGACACCGAAAAAACAAAAATAATCATATCAGAGCTATCGGAAACGATGATGGCTATCATCACATACGAGATAATTTTCTAATCTTTTTTGTTATATATTCTAAAAGTTTTTCTTTTTATTTATTAGTAATTTATCAACGATCTCATGACTATTAGTTATATTTTTATTTGTATATATATATATTTATAATGTGTTTGATCGTTAATTGATTGTAACATATCATGACTGGTAAAATCACCAAATCCTAAACTTTCAAATACTTTGAGTACACATATATAATGTGCTCTGTTGTTTTATAGGTGTGAAGTTTTTTCTACGTATCCAAGAACTTAAGACATTCAAAGGGTAAAAGTATGAGTGAGCTGGAAAGGGGCTTTTCCGTCTTTCCGGGGAAATCTAATCAAGAGAGCTAGCTTCTTTTTGTTTTGTTCCAACTAGAAACAAAAGATCATCATGTAAACAAAGAATTTTATCAAGGTGAGTCTTTGTTCATATATATTGCAAATAGCTATTCCTTTATTAAAATGTTATATCATCTTATAGATTTTGACTAATATATGTATTGGCTACGATGATTTGTTTTGTTGTAGAATTCACAAAAATGGCTGTTCGTACTGTGATTGTGTTTGTGGTGTTGGGATTCGTTGGGTTCTTTGTTAAGCTCATCTTTATTCCGACCAACAACATCATCGTTAGTGCTACTTAGGTAATTCTTCGATTTTTTTTTTTGGTAATGATGATTGGCGATGTATACAGACGAGATTTTGTCTTTGCGATGTATGTTGATTATGAGTTTGTTTGGTGTTGATTTTTCAACACAATGATCCCAAAAAAACTGGTCATGTCCAGAGATTAAAGCAAATGAATCCAATGAATCTAGAAATGGTAGGTTAAACACATCGTCTCTGCTCAAGAACTTATCTGGAATCTAAAATGTTGTTAGCACTGTTTTTTGTTCATCAGGTCCTCTTACTGATGAGATATTTGTTTGTAAGCCTGACAAGTCCCGAATTTGAAGAACAAGTGTTAGTCGTAACTTCATAACATTTTGATTTTCATTTTTGGCTCTGAGAATAATGAGAGTAACAGACTTGATGGGTTTACAATATGATTGCTCTGTTTTATGCAATAGAAGTTGATATCATCATATAACGCCAATTAGAGATCAAGTACAATGAGAAGAGGTAGAGAAAACGATCCTCTCTCTAATGGTAGTTTCACACCCTAAGCTTTGGAGTTACATGTTAAACCATCATTGGCAGTAACTCGACCAAATGAATGAGGTGGTTGTACATACAAAGTCACAAGTCATTTGAAACTCATGAAGCTAAGATGTGTGGATGAATGATTAGTATAGGTCCCTAAGATGACCAGAGAAGAGAAAAGAACTTGATAGAGGAACAAAAGGCTCCCTACGATAAGGTCTGGTTCCATACACATTGTAGTCATTGTTGTGTCAAATAGGTAAAGTAAAGAAAAAGATTTTATAATGTATATGTGCATATTTTGTAACAGATGGCAAAGAGGATCAAAGAGATATACCTTCAAGAAATGGGAGGATATAAAAAGACAAAGGAAGAAGAAGCTATGAGCCACAAGAAAGAAGAAGAGAAACTCATGAAGCTTGATAAACAAGAGTTTATTCAACTTCTCAAGAGGATTCATCAGTAGTAATAGTCATCGTCGACAACCACAACAACCACAGAGAGGATCAGTTTGGTCGTGAAAATCCTAGAACGATCCAACTGAGGCATTGAATACTGTGTGAAGAAGTTACTTTGTTTCCACATTTTCTCAACTATAAAAATGACAAAAAGAGATTTGACTTTTTTCTTGAAGTTTAATTTCATTAGATTCGAATTCAAAAGTTTCTTTAAGACTTGCCTTTATTTTATTATATATATTTATTTAATGACTAGGAGATTTTGAAGTAAAGTATTTTAGAATCTCGAGGTTTAATGTCTCTGAGATGAGCTTCATGAAGGCCACTTCTGGACAAAACTTTCACACGTTTGTATTCTTCAACTTAATTATGAGAATGTGTAAATAAAGTCAATGTATGAAGACACTTGAACTGAAGATTGTTTAAGAATTTAGACAATCAAATTTCACAAAAAATATAATATAATCGTAGTTTTGTATATTAATTCAAAAACAATTTTATCTTCTTACTTGGTATACGTGCAGTTGGACGGAGTCTCAACCTTCAGACTGCTGACACAGTTAGTGTCTATGATCCGGATCCAAATTCCAAGAATGAGGGACAAGCGGTTGCCTTTTTGTATGTGTAATTGTAAATGTTCATGATGTTTGCAATATTTTAATTTTATCCAAAGAAAATGTGGTTCAATAATTTTATTTCTAAATTATTTCTATACTCACAAAGATTACAAAATAATATTTTATTTTTGAAAAACTTGCAAATTTTTGTTTCCCAAAAATATGCAGAAATTTTATCAAATAAATTTTAATTCATAGGCATTAATTCAATTTTCCAAAATAAATATTAACTAAAATATTTTAAAAAGCTAATCTATCAAAATGAGAAAATCTTGATTCACACGAATATATTAAACTCTGGTATTGAGACAGCACCAATAACTTGAACGTTGATTCGCCTATGGTATCAGGGATCCGACCAGAAAATTTGTTTCTTGATAGTACAAGATAGGATAAGCTCTGAGACTGAAACAAACTAGGAGGCAGTGAGCCTGAGTCTGTTGTCTGACAAAATCATGGTTTCGATGTTCAGGTCAGCCAACCATTTAGGGAAACTTCCTTCAATTCTGTTCATGGTCAAATCCAAGTAAATAAGAGCTGTTAGATTCTTTAGCAAATCTGGAAGATTCCCTTCTAAGCCACAAACTCTAAGTGACAGCTCATATAGCTTAGACTGTGCAAAGACAGAGCCATTGCTATTCCACTGGAGTTTGTTTCCTCCGAGATGCAATCTCTTCAGCTTCTGAAGACCAAACAACGAAGTGGGTTCTTTACCTGACAAGCCATTGTTACCTTCAAGCTCAAGGATTTCGAGATTCTTCAGATTTTGAATCGACGATGGAATTCCACCCGACAACTTGTTGATGCTCAAAGATAGAGTTGATAAATTCACCAAGTTTCCGATACCATTTGGAATCTCAAAAGACGAGGAATTACTCTGAAGATCAAACGTTTCGAGCTTTGTCAATTCTGATACGGACAAAGTTATAGAACCATTGAACTTGTTCGAGCTCAATTTCAGCGTCCGCAGTTCCACAAGAATACCTTGTAACACACACAACAACTCTAAAAAGTTAGGACCATTTTCAACACAGTCGATCTTCGTACATGAATATAAAGTTTAAATTTTGATAATTGCGTTTCTTGTTTTACCTATTTCTGGAGGAATCTCTCCTCCAATGAGATTATGATCCAAGATCAGTTCCTGCAGATTCTTGAGCTCTTTGATGTCACCACTCAACGTACCTTCAATATCATTATATCTTAAGTCACGACGCTGAAGAGTATTCAAGGAGAACACTTCAGGAGGGATAGAGCCATTAAATCTGTTAAACCTCATGTCAAGAGAGATCAAACTTGTCAAGTTCACAAACCCATCTCCAGGAATCTCTCCTCCAATTTGATTCTCTCCCAAGATCAGTTCCCGCAAATTCTTGAGCTCTTTGATGCCACCACTCAACGTACCGCCAATAGCATTCACGCTTAAGTTAAGATGATAAAGGGTCTTCAAGGAGAACAATTCAGGAGGGATAGAGCCATTAAAGTAGTTATAACTCATGTCAAGAGAGATCAATCTGGTCAAGTTCACAAACGCATCTCCAGGAATCTCTCCTTGAATGTAATTAGACGAGGCAGCGAGCGTTACGAGAGAACTTATACGCAGAATCGGTCTCAGAATGCTTGAAGTCACTGAGCCTGAGTCAGAGCGAACAAGATAGGTCAGATTTAGGTCTATAACTTCTCTGGAAGGTGACGAGCGTCGCATCCCCACGAGTTGCCATTTGCAGCAATCTGAGTTTGGCTTCCATGTCTCTAAATCTCTCAAGGTTGGCTTCCATGTCTCTAAATCTCTCAAGGCGTGGTTCGTGATGTTGTGAGTCAGCAATTTTTTCTTCTTGCTGTGTCTTATTTGTCTTGTTTTATACCACAAGTCGAAGTGATTGGTAAAAAGACTAAAATCCAACCAAAGTTGACTTGTCGGGTCTTCACTTTATGTCTGAATTCTGAACAAATTGTTGAAAAAATTCTTCATGATGACTTGAAAGTTGAAACCATCAACTACACATTTGTTTATATATTTTTTAGGGTACCCTAAATTTGCCGGTCAATTAAGGAAATACCTTTTAACCATTATTGTTTGGTAAATAACTTTTTGAGGGTGTATAAAATAAAAAATACTCTTGGTAAAGAGACGTCGGTAGATCGGATGATTAAAAAAATATCATATGTTAAAATAACATAATATATATATATATAGGTATATATATATATTTAGTGATATGAAGAAAAATTAAGTGTGACAATACAAAATACCATGCAATTTTGATAAACTGAACAATTATTTTAAAATAAAAGGCAAAAATAGTGAAATGGAAAAAAAAATTAAAATAACTTAACCGACATAATTCAGAAAGTAACAGGTAAACATAAATAATAAAGTGTCAATTTAAACAATACCGCATAAATAACAAAAGTTTTGAAAAAATAACATAAATGGAGATGATTGACGTGTAATAAAGCGAGAACTCTGTTATTTGTCCATCATTTCTAAAACCATGTACCATGGTTTTAACATTCAATATCTTTTTTTATATATTATATTATTTTTTCATCTATTTTATAATGTAATATTTATTTTTATTTTATATTTTATAGTGGTTTTATTTAAAAAAATTTAACACTCTACCTCACATTTTTATTAAAACATATAATTTTATTAAAAACATATAATTTTATTAAAAACACTTAAATTTTATTAAATCACACATAATTATTATAATAATATACATACAAACCATAAAACTCTTATATTACAATTTTTTTAAAATATATATTTTAGTCTCTAAATATTCCGAATTTTGCCCATATATGTTTGACTAAATCCGCTTGTAATTCGTGATGTATATTTGAATCGTGCAACTCGGATCTAACACGCACATGATTTACAAATGCAGAAAGCATCTCAGTCGAGAATAGTTACGGTGTACTAGAGTCATTTGCCTCAGATTGATCATAATCGGTCTAATGTTGAACATATGTATCTCGCTCATCCTCAACTACTATACCGTGGTTGATCACGAACAACGTGCCATTCTAACATTAGATTGAAATGACCATTATTAGCACTTGAATATAACTCATGCGCTTTTGCCAATACATCATTCTTTGAGCACCCGCTTTGCTGCATACGATTAGCGATTATCATAAACACCAATCCATTTGCCAAGTCTTTGGTTGATGTAGTTGTAATGATTTCTGCATGAAGCTCCATCACGCGGCGACAGAAATGAGCACTGCTCTTTACAATAATCAGCAATTTTACCCTAGTATGCCTCACCTTTTTGGTTTCTGCCAACAACACTGTCGGTTCCATATTTAATCCAACCACTCAATAACACCAAAAAATTTTCGGTGGTTCATTTGGGGTTTTTGCGACGAACATGAGTTGAATCAGTTGTATTTGGAGTGGCTTCATCAGCACCGCCCATACCACCAAGAGTCATTTGTGTCAAAAATTTGGGAAATTGAATTGTACTGATATTTGAGACAATTTCATTGTGAGTTGGAGTAGAAGAATTAGGGGGTTCTTGAGATGGATATGACATCATCGATCTGTAGTATGGATGAAAATTCGGAAATAATTGACGGTATGAAGAAATTTGGAGGATACCCATAATTGGGTATATGTTTGAGTTGATTACGAGGTTGATTTTGAAATTCGTAATCGTTGGGATTTGGGTAGTTGAAAGTGTAAATACCAAAATTTTAGGGATTGAAAGGGTTATTATTGGGATCCATTTTGACGAAATAAGATTTTTTTTTCTGTGCCCAAATTAAATGAAGCGAATCTCTATTTATATAGTATAAAATTTATAAATTTTGATAAAAAAATAAAATTAAAATAATTATTATATTATCCAATAATTAAGTTTAAATGATAAAGGTGAAAAAATACGTAAAATCTAATCAATCAATATTTAGTTATTTTTATTTTTAATAAAAATTTTGAATCAATCAAATTTTGATATTTGTCAAACTTGTATTAAAATCACGCGTCGAAAATCAACTAACTTCAACAACTAACATAAAACCACTTGCATTCAACTCCTTCAACTCCTTAAATTCTTTTTTTACAATGGTTTCATCTGTTAAATAGAATACAATTACCCATTGCACATGGTCTAACAACCATTGATGGTCCAAGTTAGTTACTTAATTATTTTTGGCCTTGGGTATCTAATGCATATTTAAAAAAACCCAGTGGTATTCAGTGCTAGTTAAAGTCGGTGTTATTTAATTTTAAGAACATTATAGCAAAGATTTGATTTTATATTAGATTTTAATAAATTTGAAAGTATTTTTTAACTAAAAAGTACAATGATTTAGAACCTGATTATTTTGAAGCTATCGTTATTGTTATAAATAAACTTGTTGAAAATAGAATGAAAGAATGCTCGGTCTTTTTTTCACAAACATAAACCTCAAAGTTTCAACAAACTTATATAACAAATTTGACTAGTTTTGCCAAACTAGTCAAATTCTCAATAAGCTTATAATATTCTTACCAGCAACTTTTGGCACAAGAATAACACAACAATGATATATACATACGACATTTGATTAAACTAATAATGAATATACGTTCTAAAAGCCCTCTATAAAACCCCCAAACGCATGATAAAATTATTATTTTCGATAGAATAAGAAAATCTATGCCAAAGTCTTTTCTTCCCCTATGAGAGACCCCATTTATGCTGCGTATACAAAGCGAAGAAGTAACTTACATGCCAACATTTTTTTCCGGTTACAATAACAGTTATGAAGATCTCATAATAATGCATATAGAACGCCAAAAAGAACAAACCTTGTAGGTATTTCTAGAATTTCTGAAGAACGACAGAGTTGGCGAGACCAGCTTGTTCAATGGTCTGAGTGAGATCAGTCAAGGGTTTTGGTGGGAATCCCATTGTCTGAAGCTGGTAGTTCACTAGAGCTCCAGGTCGAGATGAGTCAATAAAGGTGCGAATGTCATTCACCGTGTGATGGTGATTGAACTTAGCCACCAGACGTGTTCCATCTGCTAATCTCAGCTGTATCGATGTGGTTGGAACAGTTTCATCTATTACAAGGCTTGGAGATGGTACTGCTGCTACTAAACCAGTTTGGATGGGAATGGGGGTGGAATCTGTAGCTGTTGATGAGCTACTTCCACTGCCGTCATTGCTACCACCTAGAGTTCTTCCAACACCCTGAAATGACACCTTACGGTTCTCTCGTTCCTAGAATGAGAAACAAGAAATATATATTAAAAAAGCAAAAAAGCACCAATATATTATCAAATCTAGCAAGATCTTGGTAATGTATCACCAAAATACCTGTCTCTACAAAAACCTTCAATTATTAAATTTAAAACTCTAATACAAACTAACAACATCCAAAGATATTTATGTAAATCTGAGTGTGAACAAGTGCTACATTCGATAACAGAACTTTGCAAGACCAGTAAGTCGATTAAGATATCACATTTTGTTAATGGTGCAAAACATATATGATCATGAAAAATATACAATGTGGATAGAGTAGAGAGGCTCACAGGGCATTTCTCTTCCCTCCGCATCAGATTGACATGTACCGGAGCTCTTTTATCTGCAGGCTCAAGCTCTTTCGGACACTCAGACTTTCGAATGCTCTACAAGAACACAAACTAAATCAATAACTCCAAACAGATGATGAACAGTTGAAAGTAATTCACCTATAATGCCAAAAATTCGTTATATTCACCTCGAGAAAAGATGCATTCTCAGGATCATCCAATTTCCTCAAAGGGCCATCATCAATGGTGAATCCATTAGACCAGAAAAAAATGTTGTGAATAAGAGGCTCAGGCTGTTGAGGACCAGTTGACACACTTTCTCCTGAAAGCAATCTCCCAGTTCCAGTGAAGCTCCTTGAACTTGAAGGTGGCTCAAGAGGTCCTTCCACAGCTCCTAATTGTCTAGCTTGATTGAATATCTCATCAACATCATCATTGTTTTTCGAAGGATCCTGAACAAGCATACCACTGCAACAAGAAATCAAATGTCAGTTTTTAACATATACAAGAACTAGGTTAAATTTGATCTGTTTCTATAAATCCATTTTGACCAAATTGAACAGTTTAAAAGCCGGTTAATAATAAAAATCATAATTAGCATCATCTAATTTGATAACTCCAGATCCAAAAATGACTATCAAAACACTATTTTTGTTATATTCAACATTAGCATCAAAATCGGGAAGAAGCTGATTGAATCACTTTCAATCTGAAATCAGAGTGAAGGATCTAAGAGGTCTGACCTTTTCTCGCCGCCGGTGTAGTATTCTTGAGGTCCGTCAGAATCACTATCGGAGTCAGGTCCAGACCTTCGATTGAGATCGGAAAGAGTTCGGATTCCACCAGCTCGACTACTCGACGGTTTCTTGTCTTTCGAAGACATTATTTTCTCCGATTCGCAGAACTGAACGATTTTGTCAGAGAGAAGAGAAAGAGCTGAGAAAAATATCAGAGATATCGAACGAACGCTAGAGAAACGCTCACTTGATTTAATAAAGCGCCTGGATTTTTATTCCTAATGTGTGGTATCATAAGGCTTTTTTTTTTGTCATCAGGTGGGCTTTTATAACAAGGAGTACAAAACATGGATTTGTCGGTACTTCGGATTTTTTTACACTTTTACTAACTTTATGGTCCTTCTATTTTAACGTGTGTTTATATTTTAATCTTATACCACTACAGTATGTCGACCCTGATTTACATAAAATATATATATTTTAACCCAAAAAAAAAATATGCCGACCCCCATCAAAATTCTATTGTATTATTATTTTCTTTTTTTAAATCAATTAATTATCATTATCAAATAAATTTTAGTATCAATATCTTAGGTTAATACTTATACCGATTTGAATACGGCTGTTGACAAGAGCCAACGAAACTATAACAAACCATAAATCTTCGTTTTACGTTCTAACCGATCTGTCTAGCTCAGTGATTGATATGAACTTGAACTAAAGTAAAAATGTTGCTATGGAAAGCTAATGGCTAACCCGGACATGTTCGGATCAGAATGAATTTTTGAAATCTAATATTCTATGTTTTTTTGCCAGGGTAGGTTGGACCAGACCAGACAACCATAACAGCATATTTTCCCACTAAACCACAGAATTGGGCAAGGCAAGAATTGCATCAAGAGAAAATCAAGGTCTGTTTTAAAAATAGGCTTCGTAAAAACTGGCCCTTCCAATAGGAAAACATGAAACGATGGATGGTAATAAAGTCTCGGAATAATCTGAAAATTTGGTTAAAATATGGCAATGAATCTTCTGTTAAAGGCAATACCTGTGTAGTCTTTTAAAAGAAGTCACCATCGATTTTAGTTATCTAAGAAAGTTTTTAAAGCTAAAAGGAACATACTTATTGTAACATATGTGCTCACCGGACCTAACTGGGTAAGAACAGTTTAGTGTCCATGCCGAGATGTTGAGTAAGAGTTAACTTAAAAATCAGAATGTTTTACTCCGGAAAAATGGAAGAAATTGTCTACGAGAATCCAAATGTATAAATTGCCGAACTAGAATTAGCTCTCAGCGAATTTCGGAGTAGCTACTCGGAACTGCCGAGGGAATGGCCAAGGTAATCTCTTTATATACCGAATTCGATAAGCAAAGGTGAGTGCGTGATCGTGGCTTATGTTTAGAGTCATTATCTTGCACAAAATCGTTACCGAGAAAACGACCGAGCTGTCGAGGGAATGACCGAGCTGCCGAGGGAATTACCGAGCTGACGAGGAAACAGCCGAGCTTCCGAGGGAGTTCCCGAGCTGACGAGGAAACAGCCGAGCTTCCGAGGGAGTTCCCGAGCTGACGAGGCAACGGCCGAGCTTCCGAGGGAGTTCCAGAACTGACGAGGGAACGACCGAGCTTCCGAGGGAGTTCCCGAACTGACGAGGGAACGACCGAGCTTCCGAGGGAGTTCCCGAACTGACGAGGGAACCACCGAGCTTCCGAGGGAGTTCCAGAGCTGCCGACCTGCCGACCTGCCGAGGAGACTCCGAGTTTTTCAAGACCGAGTGACTAAAGCTCAGATATGACAGTTATTTGAATAAGACTAGTCGAGAATCAGATAGGAATGGTCGGGATTGGAACAAGGTTGGCACCGAGCTCGAGTTTTTGCGTGTGAAAGATTAGGTGGAAACGGGTATTTCCTTGGAAAAAACAAAAACCACGTGTTTGTGCACATTTTGCAAGATGATCTGCACGGATATTCTCGATACGCAAAATTAATCTAATCCTAAAGAACACAAATAACTTTTAAAACATAAAAAATTCATAGAGAATAGATTTATGAGCTAAAAATGGTTACATTAGCAAACAGCGTAGTGATTATGATCCAAAACATGATTCATTTTGGAAAATCACCAAAAACTTCACCCAAAAAACCATCTTTTCTGAATAGAAGGTTTTCTCTAGATTCGAATCTGGATATCCAAGAAACCCGGATATTCGAATCCGTAACATCCATAAATACTTGTACCTAAATAATAATAAATAATAATTAGAGGGTTGACGAAAACCGTTTAGTGATTTATAATACAACCCAAAAAGTCAATGAACTTTTTTAATGAAGAGATTACGGAAGCTAAATAGACTATTAGCACTAGCAGCCGCAGCGTTACTATTGCTTTTTCCACTCTCTTCGTTTCTGCAGCTTAACCGACTCCGAGAACCAGTACATACCGGCACATTTAAATTCAATACTTTCGGTTTATTCTGTCCATTGACCGTTTTGCCCCTTCTTACCTCTTTAACGTCCCTTTTGCCCATCATTCTCTCGCCGACCTGACCCGACATCGTTTTCCCAGTCGGATCTCCGCGTCGGACCTGCCAAACCGGGCTGCTCCGACCTAAATGCACACCGCCTCGAGCCGGACTGCTCGGCCACTTCCTCGATTTTGATTCACCGGTGGAATTTCTCCGGGAACACGGCGTGCTGCTGATTTTCCGGGTCGTCGGAGCTCCTAACGATATCCTGAGTCGGGTCAATGTGTTCCCCGCGGATCTGCTTCTGGAAAATGGCCAGATATTGATGTTTAGCTCCGCAGCTGCTAATAAACCCGTACCCGTACCTGAACCCGGCCCGGTTTTCTTCTCCCTTTTCATGTTATCTTTCCTATTCTTCGCCGGCGGTATATTCTCGGTCTTCTTAAACAAACCACTCCACCGCTTCGAGCCCGTGTCTCGGGTCAATTCAGGTCCGGTAACTTTCTTGGGTTCCGGGACTAAAGCAGCGGATGTGTCAAGACTGGAGCGAGGTGGTTCCGGGTCAGGTTTGAGGTTAAGGAAGTGTAGTGGAAGAAGAATGCCATCGTGAAACAACTGATCGGCTGAGATGAGATTTACGATGGGCTGAGTTGATGAACGGTCGGTGACACGCCAAAACTCGAATTCCGGTGACTTTTGGTCTGAGCTGATCATTTTCTTCCGATAACTTCCGCACGGAGAGAATAAATCCGATGGATTCCCGTCCATTAGTTAATGTTTGTGTAGCTTGTGCAGAGTGCGCGTATATATATATATATATATTTGACGGATAAATAATGTCGCAAAATAATTTTGATATTCCTAAATCATAATGGTGAAAATTCGTAGTAATAAACAATTCTTTGTTTTATTTTACTATTATTTTCTTTTCCATACAAGTAATATAACTATTCTTACTTTTTTAGGACGGCACATTGCCATGCCAATTGTGTTTAGTCATACTCATAACTAATTTAATTTCTTTTTCAACAAAGAAAGTAGAAAATACAGGGAGCAAAAAAAAAACAATTTCCTCAAAACAATAAGCTTTTATGTACTCTAATTTATACATTCACACTTTTAGTCTCCGTCGATTTCGATATAAACTACTAGAATATATACATTTTAGTACATTTTATCATATGGTATTTTAAATTTTGCAAGAGAAAAATGAATAATTAATAAATTACATTTGAAAAGAGAGAACTGTTGACAATAAAAAGGAGAAGATAAATTTTCTGTTTATATGCTATGAAGCGTTCGATTATTAGTTCACAATACTAAAGTAGTTCATACTTAAACATACAAAAATTGTTTTCAGTCATAGTATTAGTTTTACATTAGAAAACCATTAAGAAGTTACATAAAAATCTAAGTCGTATCTTCACTTTAATTAGATGGAAACGAGTTACATTTTAGGGAACAAAATTATGAAAGTCAATATGTTAGGTCCATATTTTTGCGTTAATTTACATGTATATAATTAACCAACTTGCGATAATGGTCTCATTATTATAGAAAACATTTCTAAACTTCTAACCAATAAAAACTAGTAAAACATTAATGAGTTGGTGTGCTATGAAACTACCTAAAAATCAGCATATGTTTTTCCAAATTTTCCTCACAAAAAGTTCTTAACTGCAATTCTTAATTATTTCCATTCGATTACTGTTAAATTCACCAGCAACAATATTACTCCGTCCAACCCTAAAAGCTTATAATATCTCTCGCATCCATTACTGACCAGCTTATCCATATATATATATATATATTATGGTATCTTTAGTCTCTCTACATGAAAGAGAAACCACATCACATACAGAAATAGTTTTTGAAGAAAAGTAAAAGGGCAAAAATAAAAGTTACAAAGAAAAAAATGTCATATTCAATTGATCCGTTGTCTGCAATCTTTCATGTTTCATCTTTCCGACTTTCACCTTCACATATTTATTATTTTTCTATAAATTAAGACAACTTCAGACCGAACCCCTGTCTACTTCTTAGTCTAGAATTATATTTTCTTGTCATTTATAAAATTATAACGGCGATCTAAAGTTGAGTCTCCATAAATGATATGATTCGATTTCTGGTCTAAATTCATGAAAATCTTGATTCACCGCTTAATCACCCTTTTTTTTGGCTACCTTCACATGTTTATCATTAGATAAATACTTAGCTCACAACGAACAAGACCAAAATTTTTAATAATAAAATTGAATCAACTTAATAAAGATGTTTGATTAAACTCAAGGAGAGATGGAAAGAGTACTTGTAAGTCTTATTTTTTAAAAAAGTATATGTTTTGTTCATACATAATTGTAAGAGAGTCAACTATTTACACAAGAGTTGTTTTGGAAATTATATACAGTATTTGTTATACTAAAAGAGTTACTATATTTGAAAATCTAAAATGATACTTTTTGTAATGAACCCAGAAGATAATTTGATGAGGCATACAATGATAGTAGTACTAATATATCTCATTTTCCACACAAATTGATTCCTAGATCCCTCGGGACTTGATGTTCTTTCGGTTTCTTAATGAATTTTCCCGAGAAAAATCTCGGTTTAACTACACCAAAAAGGGTTAAGCTTTTCGAAGTTTGGTGTTGGCCTTTTTCTATGTTTAAGATTACTTTTTGCTATTACCAAAATTCCCAAACCCAAACGTGATGTCATTTCACTTTTGTTTTGTTTCTTTTACTTTACAAAACTCTACTAAGTTTTAACTCAATGTGATGTCATCGTTTTAGGTGAAACACAGATACACAGTGTACCTCTTCGATGTAACATTACATTTGTCATTAGATTGAGATTTGAGGTTCTTGGGTTTCCCTACACTTACAACTCCCAAGGTCGTAAACAAAAATTTAAACCAAAAGAAAACCAGCAATAACCGGAGCTAGGACCAGATTTTAAACCGGATATTGGCATTCCAATTACTGCATGATTCATATACTACATACCAAAAATTTCAAAGTTATAGGTGTAAGACGAAAATGAATATGAGCACTGGTATTATTTTACTTTTCCAATCCAATTCTTCAGCTTCCACAACATAAGGTCTAATTTGGGATTTAATTTAACCGGTTACTCCGTAAACCCGTCTTGTCTCTATGCTCCACAGCTTCTCATTGAACCACATCTGCACCGTTTGTCACACAGCAGATTCACCAAAGTAGAAACGGTTACTCGTTATATATATACATATATATACACATATATTTTTGATAAAAGGGTATAACTCGGTTTATATGATCAGTTAATGTTCCCGTAATTACCACATTTTTTACGTAGGCCATAAATGTTTGGTGGTTTTTAATTGGCTTTTAGATTATAAATTTTGGATTTTAGATTTTGGGTGTTAAATTTTTGTTTTTGGGTTTTAGATTTTTGGATTTTGCGAGAAAATAAAAATAAATAAATGGATAAAAAGGACTGTTCAACACAAATTCAAAAGCTCATAACAGTTGGGGGGGGGGGTTTACTTTGTCTAGAAAATTTGCAAAGTTACTAAAATCTAGATTCCCTATTTTATTTTAGGAAAACCACTTTTTCATAATCTTGTTGAGATAATTAAATGATTGTTAGAAAATCAAAACCAGAAACAATAGCAGGCCTTAGTATTGTGTGATGTTGGGTTATAGTTTGACATTACATTTGATTTTAGATTAATTTTAATTATGAATCAATGATCATATTGATCACAATTGGACCAAACCTAAATTAAGCTTAGTTTCTATAGTCTTTTAAAGGAAGGATCTAGAATCATCTTCTTTTTTCAAACTTTCTTTAAAAAATTATTGAGTAAATATATAGATAATGGTCTAGAATTTTTTTTTTATGTAAAATGTTCTTAGATAGTATGATAGCAAAAATTGAAAAATATTTCTAGTTCTGAAAGTTATAAATACATTCTCTCCTTCTTTATTTGGAGATGTATTTATAGTTTTAAAAATTACACTACCACAGTATAAAATCAGAATGCTCGGCTAACGCATACCGTCTAAGCACCTGCATAACTCGCAGTTTAGAACATTGCAGCATATAATAATATTTGCTTGAATAAACCTTGTGTAAATAGTGTTACCATCTCTTCAAAATTCTTGCACGCTAAAAGCTGAGGAATGTTCCGGTAGATCCATATAAAACCCTTCAATTTTGTTTCTCTGTCTACTCTTCTTACACATTCCTGAAATTCATGAAAAGATATAAAGTCGTCCGCCCGGCTGTCTGAAAATTCAAGATGTTTCAGAATCATAGAAGTTGAGGAATTATATTTTAAACTGTTGTATTCCTTCATACTCAGGCACGTGAGCCTAGAGAAGGTGTTGTTGACCCACCAAGGGATTTCATCAATCGCTGTTTGGTTTAGAATGAGAAGAATAATGTTTCTTGAAATATCATGGAAAATCTTAAGCTTTGAGCATCCACCGAGATTGAGACAATCGAGAGATGTAAGGTTGATGCCGGTTGGAAGTGTCTCCAGCTTTATGCAATCTTCCATGCTCAAATAAGTCAGTTTATTAAGATTCTGAATAGAAGAAGGAAGCTCCACCAGACTTGAGCAGCCTTTGAGATTCATCCAATCAAAGATTGGTTGCCAGCGAAAGATTCGGGATGTCTTTCAGCTTTTCAGATCCAGAAAAATCCATCGTCTTGAAGCATGGAAGCAGCTGAACAAAAGAAAACAAAGAGAAACTGTTGGTTTGAAGATATGTTGTAAACGTCATGTGATTACTATTAGTTATAATGTCACTGGAGACACCATTACCTGCACTCCTGATTTCTTTCATATAAAGAGTATCGAGATTCTCCAGACGCAGGACAGATGGGAATTCTTCAACCATTGTTCGGCTTAGATTAAGCCATGAAATGTTACTTGAGATATCAGGAAAACTTCTCAGCCGTGAGCATCCGCCGAGATCAAGCTTATTGAGAGATTTAAGGTTGATTCTCGATGGAAGGGTCTCAAGCTTTGTGCACCAACTCATATCCAACACCAACATTTTATGGAGACGCCCAATAGAAGAAGTAATTTTCACCAAGCTCGAGCAACGTCTGAGCAACAATTTCTTAGGATTGGTGGCCAACGAGAGATCTGGGATTTCTTTCAGGTTTCTAGATTCTGACAAATCTACACGTTTGAGGGCTGTGAGAAGCTAAACAAAGAAACAAGGACAGATCAAACCAAACATATGTTATATATCAACAAGAAAAGATTGTCATCCAAAAAGTATTTAACTTTTTTTCTCAAAACTCACATGAACTCCTTCCCACAGCGTCTCGACCTTGCTGTTCTGCATTTTGAGCTTAACTAGATGTTGAGGACAAAAGGTAGAAGGCAGAGATCTTAATGGGTATCCTTACCAGCCCAGTACTGTGAGTTTAGGGGGCAAATAGTTTAACCCTTCGGATATGTGCCAGTGGACTTCTTTATATGGTTTCTTGTTAATCTTTAGAAAATAGAGACTATGCATCTTTTCAAAGGCTCTCTTATGTATGTGCAACTCACCAATCCCCGACATATCCAACAATATACCTAAGATTTTGTTGGTACCCTAAAAAATGAAAAATGAAAATAGACAAAATCAATATCTAAACAAGTGACTACGACACACCATTAGTGAGATGACTGCTTTAATCATATAGAGTGAATGATCAAAAGATGACTTACGGTGTTATCCTCCAGTACATCGCAAATATCCGTACAATCCAACAAGAATTCGCGTTCCCCAGGTTCGTAAGACTCTGTACGAACTATTTCTTTACCCATTTTTTCTACCATACAATGCATCTCCACACTATCCCCTTTACATATATGAGGGATTTATCAACTAGGTTTTTCAGCCCCATATTAACATCCAAATCACTATCTGCGAGTAGCAGTTTGACGTAATCGATTTCCGCACCATTGAAGAGACATGCGATATGACGAAATATCGCTTTACCTTCTTTGCTATCTAACCCATCATAGCTGACTCTCAAAGTATTCTCAATTTTTCCATTCAGCTTCTTACGAAGCGTAGGCAGCATATCAATCCAATCCTCTTTGTTCCTCCCCCGCAAATACGACCCCAAAACGTTAAGACCCAAAGGAAGACTGCCTGCAAGCTTTTCTACTTCAGAAGCAAGTCCCATGAAACCATCGGGTGGAGAGTCTTGCCTGAACGCAGATCGACAAAACATCTGAAGAGCTTGCTTTTCAGATGAGAGACCAACCTTGTAAATACAATTAATCCCATGGGCTCTCAAAAGATGCTTATCTTTTGTAATCGCAATGATTCTGCCCCCATGTCCAAACCATTGAGTTCAACCAACCAAGGCATCTAGCACTACTTGATCATCCAAATCCTCAAGAACAATAAGAAGTTTCTGGTGCTTTAGCCTCTCTCACATTGCACCTATATGATCCAGTTTTACATCCCATTTCCCAAAAACCTCAGAAAGAAAAGCTCCTTGCAAATGCAACTTCGAGTTATAGTCATCTGGATTAGTTTTATGGTAATTCTGCCTACACTTAGATACGAAACCACTGTCTATAAAGACACTACCTTGGAAATGATGAGATAGTCAACTAAATAAAGCTCTAACAAAATCATAAACTTTATCTTTCAATCTTCTTCCTCCAAGGTTAAACAAACTTCTTTCACTAAATTTCCATATTCATTTGAATTTGCAAACTCTATCAAAAATGCAAACTCTATCAAAAGAAACATGTTAGAATTTGAAATGACTAACTTAAAAAAAACTAAAATTTCAAGTGAAAAACATACCATCTTCTAAAATTTCAAGTTGGCGAAACTGATCCTCAAAAGAAACTTGTTCATATTCACTTCGAATCCAATCTTGAACACAAATTAAAGCTTTTACCATTTTTGGAGTCAGAGAACTACAATATGGATCAATTACTTTACCACTTGTACAGAAAGCAGATTCAGACGCAACAGAGGAGACTTGTATAACTAGCAAATCTTTATACATTGGTGAAAAAATCCGATACTTTGTTTTGATCTTCTTCCACCAAAGTAAAACATCAAAGTTTGGATCTATTCTAGAAACACATTTTTCAGCCATGTAACTCTCTAACTCTGATTGATACACACAACTTTCTTCGTTGGTTTCATGTTGCTCAATCAAAGAATCCAAGTCATAAGTTTCAGATGCCTCTACATTTACTTGAGAGGAGCTGAATACTTCAGCATCACTCGTTTCCTTTGAACTACCAAATTTGTCATTGTAGTAGTTAAACATCTGCTCTACAACCTTGATTAATTTTAAAATCAATGATTCCGCTATGCTATCTGATCCAAAACCATAACTTTCTCGGATTAACCAGCTAACATACTTCATTTTATACCGAGGATCCATAACACTAGCAACAAAAATAACTAAGTTCATATTATCCAAATCTCCCCAATATTTATCGAATTTAGCTTTCATCTTCACAAACATTGCTTTTTGATTTGGATCAGTCTTACACTACAAGAAAACAACCTGTTTGTGACGGAATTCCTACCACCTGTTTGTGACGGTCATACCCGTAGGAATCCCGTCAAAAACAAGCCTTACCGATGGGTTTTACAACGAGAACGTGTGTTGTTTATAGGGTGTCGGAAAGTAAAATTCTGTCGGTTTCCCGTAGGAAAAAATCCGATGGCATACCGATAAATAATTTATGACAGGATACCAACAGGAACTCTGTCGTACTGTTAACCCCCAGAACCGTCGTTATCCCGTCGTAAATAGAAAACGACGGGTGACGGACAGCAATGGTTAACTGTGGGAGTCCGACGGGAAATAAAGCAACGAGAAACCGACGGGGAGTTTTTTGACAGAAAACCGACGGGACAAGTTTACGACAAAAAACCGACGGGGCTGTTTTGACAGAAAACCAACGGGGCCCGTTTAATGTTTACGACGGAAAACAGACGGATAATATTATTTTATTTTTTAATATGCATTTTTAAAATGCATATTTAATTTATAAAAATGCATTTTAAATTTATAAAAATTAATTAAAATTTTTGTTTCGAAAATAAAAATGAATTATAAAATTAAAAACATAAAAATAAAAATGTAATAAACTAAAATTTAAATCCGTTTATACAAGAAAAGAATCATAAAAAGTTCACTGGTCCGGGGGACGCGCAATTCCGCCAAACTCGGCTCGCATATGCTCCATCATCGCGTCTAATTCTTCTTTTATTTGTTGCTGCATGTGAAGGTTGAATTCTTCAATTTCTGTCTTACAAGCAGCTTTAACGTTCATGACATCTTCCTGCATTTGAGCGAATGCTGCATCATGAAAAAACCGGGATGTCGCATTGCGGTGCTCGTTGGGACAGCCAAAAACCCGTCCTTTGCTCCTAAGGAGTTAGCTTTGAAACAAAAATATTGAAATGATGAGTTAATGTACATCAAAATAAAAATTCTATATATTAAAAAAACATGTACTTTACCTCATCATAAAATTCATTAAGCTTATCCATTGAAACTTCATTCGACTCGGCGCCTTCAATCTGAGAATCTAAAAATTTCTGAGACTGCCGATACTCATCTGCAAGCTTGTTGACGGAATCGACGAGGTTCCAAACTATCGGATCTTGAATTTCTCCCGTTTTCTTGCTGGTGTGAAGTTCGGTGATTAACTCCACATGAGATGGACGTTTTCCCATTTTTTTGTCTGCAATCAAAAAGTAAAATTACGAGAAAGGTTATAAATACATTCCTATTAAGTTCAAATTATGAGATACATACCAATTTGTCCCCGACAGTGGCGATGCTCTGAGCTCCAGCGTTATGTGTCGAGTATCCGACTCCGTCTCGATCGCTCATCCGGTTTTTCGCTTTCCCAATTGATGTCGACTTCGTCTCCTCGGCCTCCCAATGTCTTACAAACCCGTCCCACAAATAGGGTTTAAATTCCAACTCCTTGCAAACCTTCTCCGCCAACGAAAACTACTTCCACTCGTAAACCTTACGGCGATATTGGTTGCAACATTTTCTCTCAAACTCTCGCCTAACCAGACCAGTGTCCGCAACATCCGTAGTGAACTCTTGCTATAAAAAACATATATGAAATATTATTAATTTATATAATATAAGTAAATTAATTATAAAAACGATAGTTACCGCAAAGTGTCGAAACCATTGGTCTCTTTCTTCTATAGGCATCTTCGAAAATGTAGAGTATGGTTCCTTTATCATTCCGTTAAGCATATTGTTAATACATTCGAAAACTACTTCCACTCGTAAACCTTACGGCGATATTGGTTGCAACATTTTCTCTCAAACTCTCGCCTAACCAGACCAGTGTCCGTAACATCCCTAGTGAACTCTTGCTATAAAAAACATATATGAAATATTATTAATTTATATAATATAAGTAAATTAATTATAAAAACGATAGTTACCGCAAAGTGTCGAAACCATTGGTCTCTTTCTTCTATAGGCATCTTCGAAAATGTAGGGTATGGTTCCTTTATCATTCCATTAAGCATATTGTTAATACACTTAGAGATTCCATTGTGGGAAATATCAAACCTATAAACAATAGAACATAAAATGGTTAGTAACGTAAACTAAATTTTATTATTAGGAAATTTGTTTTGATAGTTTTCTTACCAAGTTGTGTTAGGTAGCCTTTGTGGATGCAGCGTTGTGATCTACTGCGATCGGCGCTGCTGGATAAACTCATCAATGGTCATTCTTGTGAATTGATCAGTTTGAGTATCCGGAACTTGACTAGACTCAGATGGACATTTCCGGAATCCCTTGTCCTCTACCTCGTTGTAAAGTAGCATCCACAACGGGAACATGTGACTTTCGCCCTAAACGTGGAGGAGGTGCGGTAGAAGGTCGGGGAGATGATCCCGGAGAAGAAACAGAACCACGTCACTCGATGAAGAATGGCCACGTCCAGCCAAAAACCTAGAAAAATCACTTAAAATAGAAAACTATTGTTAATTAAAAAATTAGAAATATATTTAACTTTCAATATAAAGAATAACTGAATTGATTTAAAATATAAGTATGTAAAAATGTAATAAAAGTATTAAAGGTTCTAAAAATATATATAGGAAACACTAAATATTAGGTTCCAAAATTTCATAACACTAAATATAACATTTGAAAATATGGTAGTAAATAAACCAAATGAAATTATATATTTACAATACAAATAAAAATGTTTTCATACGAATATACTTTATAAATAATTTTTTCATTACTATATATGTTTATATATATTGAAAATAATAGAAATATTTTATAATGTATAAATTAATAAAAAAAATATATTGAACTTTAAAAAATTGGACAATACATATAATAATGAAATAATGAGGAAAAACATTATAAATATATTAAATAAATATATAATAGATTAATTTTAGCAATATTATGAAATCCAAAAAAATAATATAATTTCAAATCATTTTTATGTAACGAAAATTATAATTATATATCTATATTATATAAAAAAAAATGTTTTTTAAAAAAACATGAAGAATGCATGTTTCGATTGGATAATCTAACAATCTTAAAATCAATCCTTCAAACCTTAAATCTATGTTCCATAACCTATATTACCATTGGATAATCTAAACTCTAACATCACAAACCACACAAAAACAATCGAAATCCTTAAATCTAATTTTATAAAAATTTAGAATAAGAAAAAACTTACTGTGGATTAGAATTGGATGGATTATTTGCCATTGTTGAAGAAATTATTGCCGATTTGATGGCCGATTTGATGATTTTTGCAGGTATGTGGAGCTTTTCGGAGGTTTGGTGAAAATGGAGTTTGTGAAAATGGAGTTTCGGCTAAAGGCAAAGGAGAGGTTAAATTAAAATGAATTACCGACGGGCACGCCGTCGGTTTGCCTTCGGTTCCCCTAGGGTTTACATTACGTGGGTTCCAAAAACATTGAATTGCTGCCTATAGATTTAGCAATCCATCGCGAAACCGACGGAATGAGTTAAAACTAAAATTTTTTGCTTTCTTCCAGGCTCAAACCCGGGTTGTGAAATATGTCAAGTGTGCTATGTTGCCAGTCGACTACTACCATCGTTGTTTGTTTACGTAACAAGTTTAATATATATACTCCTATAAATCCATCGATTTCTCGTAGGTAATTACCGATGGAAAACCGACGAATTTTGTTAAAACGTTAAAATTTTTCTTTCTTTCTGGCTCGAACCTAGGTTGTGAAATATGTCAACTGTGCTATATTATCAGCATAAACACATTCCTTGGACAGTTTGTCTAACTTCTGCAATCAAAGATGTTAAAGAGTGGACTGAGGTTAATCAATTTTCAGATTGCAATATGAATCGATCAAACTCGGTCAGACCACAACGAGGAGAAGATCGATGGAAACCCCCAGAGATAGATTGGATGAAATGTAATTTTGATGGTTCTTATATTAATAGTCTTTCAAATGTGAAAGCATGATGGGTGGTAAGAGATTCAAATGGAGTGTATATTGGGTCAGGTTATGCTAAAGGTAAAGCATTAGGAAATGTTTTAGTGTGTAAATTTCAAGCTCTAAACTTTGCTATCGAAAGCTGTTGGTGTCAAGGATATAAGAAAGTTTTTTTTGAGGGAGATAATTTAGAGCTGATAAATCTCCTCAAAGGATCATCACTTAACTTAACAAAAGTTTAAATTAAAAATATTTAAAAAATTAAACAAACATAAAAATTTAAAACAACAAAATATATTTTACCAATTTAACACCCTACCCCACATTTATATTTAAACATATAATTTTATTAAATCAGACATAATTTTTATTAAAAACATAACATTTATTAAAACACACAAAATTAGTACAAAAACACATTATCAGTTCACTCATCTTATCAATACAACGTATTTGATACAGGAACAAGAAGATTAATTATTGTACTTAGTGTATTGAAGAAACACCATCGTTCTGAATAACAGTAGTACCATTCGATGCAAATGTCGACCTTAATGATCAATCTCAAACTTCAGCATGTGTTTGTCACAACAACTGTAATGGTCATTTGGATATTTGTATTTAAATGGATCCGGTTCCTCAAATGTATCAAACACATCTACGCCCTGCGACAATGGAGCTTTTTTCATGTCTACATGTTTGCCGCTATCTCTAGAGCGTGATTTCTGAGTCTTCTTCAGGGCACACAATGAAGTTGAACTAGTGTGTTTAGAAAAGTGGATTGATGTACCGGGACCAGGAGAAGACGATAGTGGGTTATTTGATTCTTGTAAAGAATTAATGAAAGAGGTTATAATTATTTCATCTTCAGAAGGACTAGAAATTTTGTTTATCATTTTTATGTAATATGCAATCCTTGGGATAGAGATTTAAAAGTAAATAAAATTTAGTTTAAAAACTTTATGGTAGATAAAATTTTAAAGTTTTTATCTTTACCGTCGGTAATTACTGACAAGCATTTCATGCTTGTAGGTTTTCCGTCGTAAATTACCGATGGAACAGGTAAAAACAGAGTATATATATTAAAATTGTTAAAAATTGATTAAAATTTTGTTAAAAACATACATTGATTAAACTTTTGTTAAAAATTTGAAAGAGAAGTACAAACAGAGTATATATATTAAACTTGTTACTTAAACACACAACGATGGTAGTAGTCTACTTGCAATATAGCACCCTTGATATATTTCACTACCCGGGTTCGAGCCTGGAAGAAGGCAAAATTTTAAAGTTTTTACCTTTTCCGTTGATTTTCCATCGGAAATTTACGACGGACAACCAACAGGTCTTTCAATGTATATGTCAAGACCTGTTGGTTGTCCGTCGGTAATTACCAACGGAAAATGTAAAAACTTTAAAATTTTTCCTTCTTCCAGGCTCGAACCCGGGTTGTGAAATATGTCAAGGGTGCTATGTTGCTAGTAGACAACTACCATCGTCGTGTGTTTAAGTAACAAGTTTAATATATATACTCTGTTTGTAACTCTCTTTAAATTTTTTAACATAAGTTTAATCAATGTATGTTGTAACACTAGTAAAAAAAATCCGTATAGCCACTGCTAAATCCATGGCTACCAGAAGAAAAATCCGTGGCTAAAAAGCATATAGCCACGGAAAACCACAGATTCAATTCATGGCTATAGAGGCGTGGCTATTGCTAAACCGTGGCTTTCTGTTGCTTTCCATGGCAAAAAGTAGCTACGGACTAGTCACGATAGTATATTATGTGGCTAATTGTGGCAAATAGCTACGGATAACATCGTGGCAAACCGTGGGAACATGCCACAGCCCAGACCGTGGCTATTAGTGGCTACGGTGTAGCTACGGTGTAGTTGCGGCCAATAACAGTGGCTAGTCGTGGCAAAACATTGCCATTGGCTACGCCCTGCCCATGGCTACCCATGGCTATCCATGGCTATTTTTAGATACAAGCCATGCCCTTGACCGTGGCTTTCCGTGTTTATTTTTAGATACAAGCCACGCCCTTGACCGTAGCTTTCCGTGGCTATATGTATTTCGTTTTAAAATGAAATAATTAATCAAAATTTGTAATCAAAATTTTTAAAACGTAAATAATTAATAAATATAATGAAAATTAAAATATTTATAGAACTTAAAAGTAATCTTTTGTTCACAAATATTTAAAATTATAAACTAAAAGTCTACAAGTCGAATTCGCCAACCATATCTTGAAATCGGTATTGTTGAAATCATTTTAATCATTGTGACTCGCATGATCGGAAGAAGGTCCAACGTTGGCATTTGGAGGTGGGTTCATCGTACGCGACACATGGATCTCCTTGTTTACTCCAAGAGCGATGAGTAGTGTATCAATGGACGATTCAATCCGCTTCACACTAGATTCCAATGCTGTGAGACGAATATCTGTATCGAGGTTTCTCGAGATGGAAGTATGTATAGGCACTTGCGGGTCGACTAACTGATTCTGGCAACTCCCTAACCCGAAAATACGCCCTTTGTGTGGCGTTACATGCTGTATTAAAACGAGGAAACAAAAGTGTTATATAAGAAACACGAAAGCTAGACTTAATCTTCGTAATATAAAGCTACACTTAATCTCCTCAATATAAAAACATGGAAGTATGTTACTTAGGCTAAGTTAAAAATGTAATGAACATGAACTAGTTTTTAAACAACCAAAAAATACTAACCTCGAGATAGGTGCGGTTGATCAAGTTACGAGTTGGACCAGCTATAGATGAGGCGGTCATAGGAGAAGTATCCGATTGTGAAATCTGTGTTGCAGCATGCTCCACGTCCTTGACGATTTTCTGTGCTCGCTGGTCGAAAAATGTCCCATCCTTCTGCTTTCGGGTTTTGGCGCACCAGCTCTGTGAATGCTGGTGGTTCGGAGCCACCATGCTGGACCATCTAAATGTGAAAAAATTAAAATTATACATATTAGATACAAAGAAAATAAAAAAGGATAACATGAGAAGGTTTGCAAAGATAGGAAAATAGGAAAACTACTAACCATGTCGTACTCAATCTTTGCAAAAGGTCGAGGACCCGCTGTGTGCTTATGCATCCCCGTGCCTTGGGAGTCCGATGTCCGGCTTGCCCGCGCTTTCAGGCTCTTCGTAATCGCCTCTTCCGACTCCCAGTATTCTTCTAAGATGGCCCAATCGGTTTCGCTGATGTACTTTGGCTTCTTCTTTTGCCATTTCTTCTTGCTTATCCACTCCCCCACCGTGAGTTTGTTGTACTCACGCCAATGCCAGTTGACAAGAGCGTGATGCTCCGGCTCCCAATAATAATTTTGCTATCAAATTAACAAAACATTAGTCAAAGCATCAAGAATCATAAACTTTTAACTCTGAAGTATTATTATACATAAAAATTGAAAATAGACACTTACGATAAATGTGTGCCACCAAATGTCCTTCCTCTCAATCGGCACATTTGACCAATTCTTCCACGGACCCATGAAATTACCTTGCCAAGTTTGAACTATAAATTAGGAAACCTCTTTATCGATACCAAACCTGAGAAAGTTGGAATGTTAAAGTAAAATCGTTATGCAAACAAATTTTAGTTAGCTATTTAAATACTTGTTTACCACAGCTCTCCATTTTCTTTCTTTGGATGAAGTCTTTGTTGATCACACCTCGCTGGTGCTGTAAGTAACTCCTGCTCTGTGACACGTGCGTAGGTGGTGGCACGAGCTGCTGGAACTGATGTACTAGCTCCCGGTGGCATAGCTGACTGATTGGAACGGCTAGACGAAGCACCACGGCGAGACATATCTTTCTAACTTCATAATCGTTTGCAATAAATCAAAAGTAGAGTTATATAACACAATATAAAATAGAGTCATATCTTTGTAACTTCATAAGCTTCTTTGTAACTTTAATCTACTTTTTACAAATTTTTCTTCTATTTTTATATGACCAATTAACCAATTAACAAAATCATGTTTACCATGACGTTTACAATATAACATCACATATCGATTTCATTAGAAAAACCAACGAACTATCATAAACCAACGTACTATCATAAACCAATAAAATATCAACGAAATCACATATCACATGATGGTGAAGCCAAGAATACTCCTCGAAGACCAACAAACTATCAATGAAATCACATATCACTACGAAAGAAGGACGGAGAAGCCATTGAAATAGAATGAGAAAAACAGTTGAATCCAATGACGGTGAAGCCAAGAATACTACTCGAAGACCCATTGAAATGGTCTAAAGATTCGAGGCCTTGAAATGGAATGAGAGAAACTTACATGCAATTAGAAGAAGGAGGAGACAACGGCGGCGACAAAGAGAGGACGAAGGAGGAGACGATGGCGGCGGCAAAGAGAGGAAGGAGGAGACGACGGTGGTGGCAAAGAGAGGAACAAGGAGGAGACGACGGCTGCGGCAAAGAGAGGAACAAGGAGGAGACGACGGCCAACGGAATTCGAAGAACAAGTCGCTTTCTCAAATGAAATTGTGTCGTGTAAGTCTCATGAGATGCAGAGGTTGATGACAGAGTTAATGCAGTAGCCACAGAAAGCCACAATCTAACCGTGGCAAAACAAGTAGCCACAAACCAAACAAGATATAGACACGGTTAAAACGAGGCTTTCCGTGACCATATTTAAATTAAAGATTTAAATGCAAAATAATATATATACCTAATATTTCTAAAAATTATAACCTAAATCTATATTAAGTTTTGAATTTTAAACCTCAAGTATATAAATTTCCAGCATTAATATAAATAAATACCATATAAATAATACATTATACATAATGATACATTATACATAAATATTAATAGAAAATACATAACAATTTTACAACTAATTAATAGAAAATACATAACAAAATACATCTAATTAATAGTACATATTTTACACATACAAGAACTGAACTAATCAGACATCTAACTAGAATCAGAATCTGAATCACCACTGTCAAGTACATCCTCGTTTGAAACGTATTCATCATTTGGAGCTTCACCAACTAAACTCTCATAATCATCGGTGTTTGCCACGGCCAGTGTTTCGACTCGAAGAAGAGTACTTCCTGCCACAACTTGGTTGTGTGTATCGTCTTGTAACGCAAGCTGAGCTACTTCGGAGGTCTGTCGAACCCCTCTTGGTATAACCTTTGTACAAGCCCACCACTCTTCATTAGTTGGACGCCGTACTCGTGGATAGGGGATGAAACATACTTGATCGCATTGACCCGGTAATATGAAAGGGTCATACTTATCATATTGTCTGCGTGAAGCCACATCAACAATACCTGAAGGGTGTATGCGCATACCTCGGCCACGTCTTGTATCAAACCAACGACATTTGAAAATCATTGCCCTCAAACCAACAGCGCCATTATACTCGATCATAAATATATCCTCGATCAATCCGTAATATTCTGTGTCTGTTTTTCCACGAACACAAACCCCATAGTTTTGGGTCCTCTTATCATGACCACGAGCATGTGTGTGAAATTGATATCCTCGTGTGTAATACATGGACCATGATTTGATATCACGTCTAGGCCCTTGTAGAAAATCGAGCATCCATAATGGAAAGGTATATGTATTTGTTGCCGCATTGACCTTAACATTAAAGAAATTTCATTTTCCTAGGCAATATTCATATGAAATTTATACCAAAGTGTATAAATAGCGCAACTTACATAGTTTTTACACCATTCTGCGAAGTTGTTGTCTTTAGCTAACTGAAGTTCATCTTCGGTTATAAGTGGCGTACTTTCTTTCATATACTCTTCGAACATCCTACAAAACCATTTGTAGGCAACATACTTGTTTAAATTACCTAGTAAATATGTTTTCATAAAAAAAACAAAAACAAATTTATTTGGAAAATGACATATCTTTCATATGGCTCAAATGCGTCACAATTTAACATCATAAACGTTTGCAAGATGTTGTGGTCAGTGTCATTTAACCATTTAGTAGTTGATTTACCACTTACATGGCCTTCATGGAAGAACACATTTGGAATATTCTCATAAGTGTATGAGAATCTTACATGTCCACGTACGTTAGAGATTTCTGACACCTTGTCGGCCTTTAAATAATTACTGGTTGCGTGAGAAATCTCTTCAGTAATACATTGTGCTACGATTGAACTCCCAATATGTGCCTTATTTTGAACTTTCTTCTTCAGATGGTACATGAATCTCTCAAATGGGTACATCCACCTATATTGGACTGGACCCCCTAAAGCAGCTTCGTCCGGTAAATGGAAGAAGCTGCATAATAACATGACAATCATGACTTTTTAATCCGGAAAGTGTACCATTTACTTCATTGACACATTGACTGAGCTGTGATGCATATCCATCTGGAAATCTAATATCATTCTTCAACCAACTTAGGAACTTAGATTTTCCTTCTCTCGATAATCTGAATATTGGTACAGGCGCAACTCCTAGTTCGGTCAGCTCTAAATCACGTCTTCGGCATATCTGTTTCAGATCCATCCTTGAGTTCACATTGTCTTTCGTTTTCCATGGTACATTCAGGATAATGTTGATAAGATTGTCGAAGAAGTTTTTTTCTATATGCATGAGTCAAGGTTGCCTGAGAAGAAGGTTTTTCCAATATGGTAACTCCCAAAAAATGCTCTTTTTATACCAATTATGGTATTCTCCGTAACCCCTTACAGTACGAGCTGGATTGTTGTGGCTGTTACCTCCACAGTCCCTTGTTTCTGATAAACCGTCAATACTGTTAATCTTGTCATATAGAATTTCGTGCCCATTACGCCATGGTGGAGGATCAATTGTAACTGCTTTTCCCCGAGTAAACGCTGCTACATTACGCCGATATGGATGATTCGTTGGTAAAAACATCCTATGACAATCAAACCAACTATGCTTCCTTCCATGAGGCAACCAGATTGATGTCGTTGAATCTAGACAGTAAGGACACGCGAGTCTTCCATGTGTCATCCATCCAGACAACATTCCTTGTGCTGGAAAGTCGCTTATAGTCCACATTAATGCAACTTTCATCCTAAAATTCTCATTTCTAGATACATCAAACACATCAACACCATCATTCCATAATAATTGTAGTTCTTCAATTAACGGCTGCAAGTAAATATCTAGACTTCTTTTTGGATGTTTTGTCCCAGGGACAAGTACCGATAAGAAGAAATATTCCCTTTTCATACACATCCCTGGTGGCAAGTTATACGGAGTAACTATAATAGGCCATATAGAATGCGGTTCACCATGCTGACCAATCGGATTAAATCCATCTGTTGATAAGCCTAAGTAAATGTTACGGCTTTCTGCGGTGAAATTAGGATATACCTGTTGAAAATGCTTCCAAGTTACACCGTCTGAGGGGTAATGCATTTCCCCTTCCGGAGAAACATGTTCAGCATGCCATCGCATATGAGACGCAGTCGTCTTATATTGATATAACAGCTTCAAACGATCCCCAATCGGCATGTAAAACATTCTCTGTTTTGGTTTGCTTTTCCCTTTTCCATTTTTGGGATAATATCTATCTTTTTGGTAAAAGCGACACTGTGTGAAGGTGCGATCTTCCGGCTTCCAAAACAACATACAATTATCTTTGCAAACATCAATCTTGTGTACAGGCAATCCTAATGCCTTGGTCAGCTTCTTTATTTCGTAGTAGGATGCAGGCGCTTTATTTGGCACAGGTAAAACCGTTTTAAACGTCTGTGAAATCTCGTCTAATAAGGCTTCAGGCAAATTATAATATGTTTTCCATCGTAGTAGTTTTGAAGTCAAATATAGTTGTGAGAAATCTTCCGGACATCCACCATAAAGAGGTTGATTTGCTGCTTGAAAAATTTGGTACACACTGTCGAAACATGGCGCACTTTCTTCTTCGACCGGTTTTGCATTTTGCTCCATGTGTGTACTTCCATAAGGAACATCATAGACCCTGTCAAATTGAGGTGGCATCGAGGATTCTCCAACATCGTAACATTGTTCACCATGTCTCGTCCAAACATAATAATTTCCTTTGAAACCCCTAAAATACAAATGTTTAGAAACAGTTCGGGCATCATGCTGCTTCATGGACATAACAATGTTCCTCGATCTTGATATGATGGTTGATTGCAAGCAAATTGCATGAAACTGTTAACACCTTCTTCGAATTCAGTTGATATTTTGCCCGCATTGTCTAGCCGTCGATCCATTAATTCTCGTGAAGCAAAAAAAGAATTCATTTTTTGAGTGAGAGAAGAGTTGGTATGATATTTCTTCTAACAACCTTTATCACGCAATTATAGACAACATAGCTACGGCAAATAGCCACAGAATTCTGTGGCTTTGCACACAGTTCGAGATAGTAATCAATTGGTCTGATTTGACAATACAATAGCCACAGAAAATCCGTGGTTACCGTGGCTATTCACACATAACAAGATAATAATTAATTGTCATGATTGCACAATATAATAGCCATGGGTAATCCGTGGTTACCGTGGCTATGGGATTTGACTGTGAGATCACCACAGATAGCCACAAAAACTCGTGAAAAATCTAAAAAAAAAATTTAGGTACGTTTTGGGTTACATAAAGTGATAAATAAAACACAACCATGTATATAACAATAGGTCCATAAAAATGCAATGATATTAAACATATACACATAGTTATTAATATTATATGATAGTTTAACATAAACATCTACGGTACATGATAGCTTAACATAGACATGATACTACTTAATATATCGTACTGTCGGTAATGATACTACTTAATATACTACCTTTTGCAATAAAATTGAAACTTACATTGGTTATGTTCTTAAGAGAAATGTTAAGATATGTTGTCGCCCGTTCAAACTTAACAACTACAACATCCTTTAGGAGCAACACTGAACCCTCCTTTATGTGCGGCCCATATTTGTTATCAGATATAGCGGACCTATGAATGCTCGCTTGCATAGTACCGGTCGAATCCTACAAGAATAAAAAATTATGGTTATCGATTACTAAATATCTAATTACTTAAGAACATATTTTTTTTCAAATCTTATATATACATTTTACCTTCATTATGACCATCACATCCCCTAATCCATTAGGAAGCATTTTATGAATCACTGCTACCACAAATGTACATGACACCATTGTGGTTTTATCTGATGAAGCTCTTTTACAAGTGTCCACCCACCTGTATGTCCACCTATATTCAAAATATAATAAGTAAAATATATTTAACTGTCAATTAAGCAATCTAAAAATAATTATTGCATAATAATAATGACATTTTATTTTACCTTTTTGTGTTAGGTATTCAATTGTAGTCTTCCAAGGGACATCGATGAAAGAAGGATTTTCTGGCTCAACAACACAATTCACCATCCGTACATGCCTGTCATAAGAATTACACATAGACTCACTTATACCAGAACATTCTTGCAACATTGATAGTTCTAATTTTTTCCTTGCCCGTTCTTCAGCTTGTCTCACACCAGCTGGACCCGGAATCAAAGATCCTTCATCATCCATCATTAGGTTAAATTCATTATGTAGCAGAGGACGAGATGATGAAGCTTCAGAGCGACGAACAAATTTAGGTTTTCTAAACATTCTGGTTGATGCAAATGATATTTCTTCTACCATAATACGATATATATTTATGTAAATTATAGTCACGGTTTAGCCACTGAAAAATCCGTGGCTATTCGTGGCTAATAGCAACAGCCACGACAAAATCTGTGGCTATTCGTGGCTAACAGTAAAAGCCACTGATATATCCGTGGCTATTCGTGGCTAAGAGCAAAAGCCACGACAAAAACCGTGGCTATTCGTGGCTACCTGTAAAAGCCACTGATAGATTCATGGCTATTCGTGGCTAAGAGCACAAGCCACGACAAAATCCGTGGCTATTCGTGGCTAGGAGCAAAAGCCACGAGGAGGTCCGTTGCTATTCGTGGCTTTATGACATGACATATCAATAACTACGGATTGCTTTGTGGCTACTCGTGGCTAGTGTTGTTTTCCACGACTTTGTGAGTGGCTATTTCGTGGTTATTTTCCTAGCTACGACAATTTCCGTGACAATCCATGGCTACAAGTAGAAGCCACGATTCTTGTCATGGTTATTCCGTGGCTATTGTGCTCGCCACAGTTTATTACGCGGCAATCGGTGGCAAATTTGCCACGATTGTTTTTCCGTGGCTTTATCATAACTTAGTCGTGGCTTTTTGAGTGTAGCCACGGTCTTTCCGTAACTAAGTCGAGGATATACGTAATTTTTTTACTAGTGTAAATATATATGATGTAAATAAACATAATTATCAAGTCAAATTCCTCAAACAATATGCAAAAAAACTTTATTAATTGTCATAAATAACATTACAACACTTATTTATATTAAACAATAAATTGAAAGCATAGTTTTATATTTTATTCCAACGTTATTAAAATCAAAGTTATTGAACATAGCATACATATTGCCTAATTAATTCATCTCGTCCTCTGAGTCGTGAATAACCATCGGTCTAATCATTTGATGTTTTCCAATCACGTTAACAATATTGTTTTTTTTGTTATGTTTAGGATGTTTTCACCACGGGGTGAGACAAACACCGCCACATTTCGGAGCAAACCCACCGCACCAAATTTCAAAACTTCTTTAACACCATCAATCTGGAAATTGTTTTTTTTTTTAAATGACGCACCCATTGTGCCTGTCGGGTCTTTGACAGTAGCCAATCCATCCCCAAAAGCATTTTTTCTAACTCTTTAATCATAACCAACACCTACGATGTTATAAATATGTTAACATTTGTCGTACTTTTAATCAAATATATTAATTAGAATGTGATGCTTACGTTATTAATTTTTCTCCAATAAGTGCGGCTGACAGTTTTTTCATTCAACTTTGTCCATTCTTTCCTAGACTCAGTTATGTATTGAATTGCTGAAGTCCAACGCACCTCGTTGCAAAATATTTGAGTTGTCATTAGAGACTGCTCTCGTGCAAAACTTGAACTGACTTCGTGGTATAGCTTGCTTCTGCGCACACGTTGAAGATTCTTGAAATGATCTGTACCTAGAATTAAAGGTTGTTCCCTTGGCAATTGAGTAGGTAGGAGAAGTTCACAGTGGTGCATCAATAACATTAATGAAAGGGACGGGTAGTGGAGGTGGAGGTGGCCTTGGCCAAACAAAAATAGGCTCATCATTTTGCTCGTCTGGAACATCAGGATTAAAAGAGGAGTTCGTCATTTTAGAGAAATATAGTTAGATAATGGTTTTACTTATGATGTTGTAAGGAATAAACATGAACCGAATATAAAAAGAGAGGTCCGTCGGAATGCTGTATCAAACTCGGAAAAAGAGTTAGGTGTACCTTACTCGGAAATGCATGTGTAGAGTTAGGTGTACCTAACTCGGAAAAAAATATGTGTCATTTACGACGGGAACACGACGGGTTCTTTAAATAGGAAAAATATGTTTTTTCGACAAGAACAGGACGGGTTCATTAAATTGTTAATTATCTTACCGACATACCTTTTCACACATACTATAAATATAGGTGTAACCATCAATACAATATCTTTATGATTAGTTTTACTAATATATTAAATAATAATTTTCCATTTAGTACAACAATGTTGACAATAAGATACAAACCCATTAAAGCAGTCATCGATGAATTTTGACATGTCAAACACTGATTATAAGTAAGTCAAATTATGAACCACTTAATTGTCCTTCTCAAATTTTGACATGTGGAACTGGCAACAATTTGGATACTCGTCTGTAGGACAAGCGAAGTCGACTTTAGCATACCCAGTGTCAAGAGTTTGTTTGGTTAATTTCCCGATTGCAACAAAATCAAATTCTTCTGGTGGAGATTCAACCGGTTGGGCATACCCACTGAGCTGGTATTGATCATTGGTTTGAGACTCTACCAATGCTTCCTCTGAATCATCAAGGGTATGGGGTTATGTGAAAGTTGATCATGCCTATGAGAGTTGGGATGTTTGTTTGTTACGAAACTTGCTTTTGGTTCTGAGTCCTGAGACTCCCATCCCCATTTTGCCTCCAACTCTGTGCGCTCCCTGTCCCATTCCGCCACCTTTCCTATAAGTTGCGAGTCTGTAATACCCAAAAATATTCAATTTCTCGATCTGAATCAGAATCTTTTGACATTTTTATAACTTTGTATGGATGGTTCTTAATATATTTCTAATATCATATATATAGACGAATTGGAATATAAACTACAAGTACACATATTAGGTTCCAACTAAATCAAATATTTAAAACGTGTTCAAGTAGGTACACGTAACATTACATTATCTCCGAATTAAAAGCAGCCTAAGGTTCAAACATTATAATGAAAAACTAATTTGACTCTGAAGATGTTCCATTTGAATCGATTGAATTTGTATCATCATCAAACTTTCCAGGCGCATCTTCAGTTGATGTAAAATCACCTATTGGCTCAACAGCTTCTGATGTTTCCATTTCAGCCATAACTGCATTTCCGGCTGGTTGCAAAGGATCGTGTTCCCCAACCCCATATATTTTTCCTCTTGGTGTTATTGATGTCACAGTAAGCCAAGGTTAATTTCGATTAGTTACTCGAGGGTATGGAATGTAACACACCTACAAGCGTAACTAGTTAGGAAAAATAAAAGTTCAAATATATTTCAAATATTAACAAGACAAAATTTTCTTACTTGGTCTACTTGGGAAGCAAGAATAAATGGATCATATTTCAACGTTATTAGCTTTCGTCCTGAATGAACCGAAGTCACACCAAATTGGTCAAATATATTACCGTACCTGAGAGTGGGATTATACCAATCACACTTGAAGATAATATACCTCAGGTTCAAAAATCCATGATATCAGACTTCCAAAATTTCGTTCAGTAGTCCATAGTAAACAACATCTACAGACTTAGCGATACTCCATAATCAGAAGTTACCGTACGACGGCCATGATTTATAATATGAAACGTATATCCTCTCATACAATATCTTGGGTATAAAGTTGTGATATAGTTTGAACCGTTAATCAAATCCACCAACCATGCGTTGAACGTTCGGCCCATTCTGATTCTTTCATTTACCTATATACAATGTGAATTGATTATGAAGTCAACACCATGTAGGGATTTTACATGTATTTGAATAACCATATTATAAATAAAACACTTACATAAAATTTCAACCAGTCAGCAAATTCGTTATGCTTTATATTCTCAAGTTCTTCCTCGGTGCAGTCAATATAGTATGTTCGTGCATATGACATGTACATACTGTAACCAAATATTGATTATATATACTAAACATAACTAAAATATACTATAATTTGACACAAAATAAATATCTTTCATATTGTTGAATATCATCACAATTTTCTAGGATGTACATATCCAAGTGCTTGAGCTCCTGTTCAGTTATTTTTCTACTCTTTCCCTTCCCGCTGACACGACCAACTTGAGAAAATACTTCAGGCACATACATTTGATAAATCGCTCTCTCACCTCTATTGTCATGACGAGGAGGGCGTCGACTCTTAGTACGAACTTGGGATGGACTCTCGTAATACTCAGCAAAGTGTGAGGCTTTTTCACTCAGGCTTTGTGCAACAATGGATCCTTCCACTTTGCTTAAATTTTAACCTTTTTTTTCAGATGGAACATGTACCGCTCAAAAGGATATATCCAATGGTATTGAACTGGACCTCCTTGCAATGCTTCACGTGGTAGGTGGATAGGTAGATGTTCCATAACATCAAAAAAGGATGATGGAAATATCTTCTCCAAATTGCAAATTACCTTGGGTATGTTGTCCTCTAAATTGCGAATACCTTCGGCTGTAAGGGTTCGAGAAAAAAAATCACCGAAAACTGCCCCTGTTCTTATAGTTAACAAAGAAATATATCGAGTTGTTTATCTGATGGAAAAATTTATATGTATAATAAGTAATATTTACCAGCAATTGCTTCATGGACATTCTTGTCAAGAAGTTGGGAAAACGCAAATGGTAGTAGTCGTTGCCGCTGCCGTATGTTCGGTCCACATAATTGACACAATTTTGTAGATTTGCTGCATATCCATCTGGGAATTTGACTTCATCACGAATCCAACAAAAAAATGATGTTATCTTGTTTGCACTTAACCAGTAGGCTGGCATTAGACATCTCCCATTTCGCATTACTCGAAGATCATCACGAGAACAAATCATTGCCAAGTCTAATCTAGACTTCATGTTGTCTTTCGTCTTACCTTGGATATTTACTATTGTGTTCATGATATTGTCGAAAATTTTCTTCTCAATGTGCATAACATCTAGATTGTGGCTCAGTAAATGGTCTTTCCAGTAAGGTAAATCCCAGAAAATACTTTTCTTGTGCCAATTATGGTTAACCCCAACAATGTCAACTGGAAGATGTCCATTATCCCCACACCCGGTCGTCCTTTGAGCTCCAAAATCTCGTAGTTAATCTAAAATATAACGACCTTCTAAATCTGGAGGAGATCCGTCTATAACTCTTTTATTTGCTGTAAACAAAGTCCGCGATCGACGATTCGGATGTCGTTCTGGTAGGAATCTTCTATGACAATCAAACCAACAACACTTTCGGCCGTGGCAACTAGAATGCATTTGTGTTGTCTTGGCAATATGGACACGATAATCTACTATGTGTAGTCCATCCTGATAATATACTATATGCTGGAAAATCGCTTATGGTCCACATAAAAATAACACGCATGTTGAAATTTTGCTGCAATGAAACATCGTACGCTTCTATTCCATGATCCCATAACATTTGTCACTCATGGATCAACGGCTGAAGGAAGACATCCAATGATCTCTTAGGATGCTCTGGTCCCGACACAAGTATAGAGAGAAACAAAAATCTCGACACATGCACATAGAAGGAGGCAAATTGTACGGTGTAACTATTATGGGCCAGAGTGAATACTGTCTACCATGCATTCCAAAAGGGTTAAAACCATCAGTACATAATCCAAGGTTCACATTCCTACGCTCAAAGGAAAAATCAGGATACATCGACTGAAAATGTTTCCATGTTTCTGCGTCTGAAGGATGTGTAATCTCTCCATCTTTCCTATGCTCCGCATGCCATCTCATTGCCGCTGCCGTGCGTTCTGACTGATATAACCTCTTTAACCTCTTTGTAAGCGGCAAATACCACATCCTTTTATAAGGAATTGGAACTCGTCCACTGCCCTTCTGAAACCGTGGTTTACGACACCATTTATAGCTACATAGATCTTCATCTTCTCTTCAAAAGATCATACAATTGTCGATGCATACATCTATCATACGATACGGTAAACTGATACCCGCAACAAGCTTTTGAATCTCGTAGTATGAAGCAGTTGACATATTATCTTCAGCCAATATATCTTTCACAAATTCTGCAGACGCATCAACACACTCTACTGATAAATTAAAATCTGTCTTAATACTCATCATTCTACTGGCAGATGATAATGGGGAATGCCCATCTCGACAACCCTTATACAGAGGCTGCTTAGCTGCATCTAACATGAAAAAAAACCTGTGTACCTCTGCATTCGGTTCTTCAACCCTATCTCTGTCAAACTCAGCCAATGATGTAGTCTCCCTAAATGCATCATTGACCATAGTAACAGTGCCTATTCCGAAATCAACCTCCGGTATCTCTTCCCTTATGTTTCCCCCAACATTAGGTTCGCTACTACTACCTAGCTCAGTTTGGGTTTTTCCATGGAGATACCAAATCTTGTAACCCCGTATAAACCCATTCTTGTACATGTGATTCCATATCAACTCGATCTTTACATTACGCAAATTCAAACAATTTGAACAAGGACATTTCATCTTACCACGTATTTGAGCTGCCGGTTGATTCCTTGCAAATGCCATGAACTCCATTATACCTCGGGCGTAATCATCTTTCAACAATGCAGACTCTGAATCTTTCATCGGTTCATCCATCCATAACCGAAAATTACTAGAAGAAGCCATTGACCAAATTAAAGAGAGATTTGATATTGATTTCAGGTTAGCATGTGTGACACAGTAAAATTTTGGTTTTATATGAACTCACCCATCGGTATGCCGTCAGATATCCTTCGTAATATTGTTCCCGACACTATCAACAATTTACCACGTGGTGATATGGGTGTACCAAACTATGAAAATATCTACGTCTGTCGGTTATTAATGATGATTTTTATCCTGTCAGAAATTGCTGTCGGAAATATACCATTTTTCTTGTAGTGTTATTTAAACTCATATTCCTAATCATTAGACCAAATCCAAAAACCTCCTTCAAATAAGAATTCACAGTAACATGTTTAGTTGCTGAAATTTTCAGGGTAGCATCATAAAAAAACTTTAAAATTGGCAAATAAGTCTTGAGATATTCCCAGTCCGATTCATTAGGTGCACCATCTAATTTACCAAGCTCTACCAAGTATTTCTCATCCTCTAAACTCAAGCATATAAAAACTCTTTTCTGTTTCAAAGCTGATTCTAACATCAAGTAAGTAGAATTCCATCTAGTCTCAACATCAAGACATAAACCAACTGTAGAACCAAGCTTTAGGTGATTGCGACACTCTTTGAACTTGTTTACCCTAGATGGAGAAGACCTAACATACCTAACATCACAACGGATTTGACTAATAGATGCCTTGTTTTCTTCTAATCCATCTTTTATAATCAGTTTAGGATATGCGCACCACATCTCATATGAAGAAATTCTCCATTGAGTACATTAGTTCCCCATGATTGAAGTCTTCTTCTTAAGAATCTTAGTCCTACATCATTTGAACTAACATTATCAACTGTAACTGTAAAAACTCTGCTAATTACCCAAGACACCAAACACCTTTCAATCATTTTCCAAAGCCCTTCATCTTTGTGACTAAGAATTTGACAAAATTTTAGAATTTTTTTTCTGTAAATTCCAATTTTCATTGATGAAATGTGATGTTAGGCACATATAGTTAATGTTCTGAACATATGTCCAAGTATCGGTTGTAAGAGAAACACTCCCTCTGTGTTTCTCAAATAATATTTTCAGTTTTTTCTTTTCTTCAAGAAATAAACTGAAACAGTCTCTAATGACTGTCCTACGGGAAAGGATTTCAAATCGAGGCTGAAGAGTGTAGATGGATTCTCTAAACCCTTGCTTTTTCAGTCCTAAAAGGTAACTCATCCTTAATAATCATCCTTACTAGAGATTTCCGAGAATCATCTTTATCATATTTTAAATATGATGCAACGGGTTCATTTTTTGAGGACTGATTCATTAATGTAGCTTGCTTAAATCTTTTACCAGCAACAATGTCATCTTCAATTCCAGGATGGAGTTTTTTACATCTGTCTATATGTTTCAGCATTGTACTAGTGTTCACCCCACTTCGTGATCTAATAACAACCGCACCACAATGAATACATTTTCCTTTAATATTATCCTCAGTTTTCTAAAATGCTCCTAGGCAGAAAATCTTTGTCGAGGAGTTACCTTAGATTCAACAGATTCAATGGCTGGACTTGGATCATCAGCTCGAGTTTCAGTTTCATCACTACGCTCTGGCTGTGTTTCAGTGTGGTTTGGTTCAAATTCCATTTACACAACAAAGACAAAATCAATCATACAACCAAATCAAGATTCATCAAAGAATATGAGCTGACACCAAGCTCCAAACCCAAAACTATCATCAAAAAATCAACCAAAATAAGATTAGAACGAAAAACACAGAACAAAGAACGAAAAGAAAGAAAAACATAATGGACCTTAGGAAAGCTTGATGAAGACGAGACGAGACTCGATAATCAAGGTCGAGGAAGAAGAAGATGATACTAGAGATTGAAGAAGAAGAATAAAAAAAAGAAGAAGATGTGACTTGAGAAATTGAGATCGAAGAAGAAGCAATGCGATTTTGGGTTTTGTTTTTTCGATTTTGTGACCTAGGATTTGGTAAATTTAGTAGTTAGAGACATATCTTTAGTTTAGGGTAATGGGTCAAACAGGTAACGAGTTAAACGGGTACAAATAATGGAAATTTTCTTACGGTTTGTACTTGTACTTGCCTTGGCGGGTAATAGAACAGACCAGCTTAATACTTGGCTTGAACGGGATGGATACGGGGCAAGCCGGACGGATCGGACAAGTATAAAGTACTTGTGCTCAGGCCTAGTTAGATTGACTAATGGAGAAACTTAGTTAATATTTTCCAGGTGGTAGTTACCTTAGTTTAACACCAAAATACGTTGTTGTTGAATTAATCATCCTTTTTGTTTTAAAGTTTTAAATTTAAGCCAATAGTTACTTTTGTAAATTTTTTGTATATAGCTGGCTTATGTTTTGTTTATATTTTGCTTAAAATACTTTTTGCTTTTTTTTTTGGTCAAGTTGTTTGCATTTGTTCATTTTTTTAGATTTTACAATAGTTATAACATATTGTAGTAAGAAGTTCATTATAAATAAGCCATCATTAAATTCTTTAAAATAAAATAAAAATATTTTAAAAAGTAATTGAAAAGATTTATTATTTTATAGAAATATAGTACTATTAAAATTGTGAAATAAAAAGCAGAAGTTTAATGTCATTTGGATATCCATCGTCTTATTATACTATTAATTTAGACAATAAAATGAAAATTTTAAATAAGCAATTAGTCTGAGACATTTTTGTTTATGATTTCACTGTTCTATTGCATTTTCTGTGCATAGCCAATAAAACTAGTGAAAATTTCCGTCGGCCAATAGTTAACTGGCGGGAAAAAGTTGCCATTGTTAGTTACGACACCCAACCATCAAAGTCTCAGTTTTGGATCCCACAATGTGTTTGCCTATATATTAGAAAACATTTATATAATAAAAGATAGAAAATAAATGGTTTAACCTTCCATATCTGAGTAGTGAGTTCGGTTTGGATGCCTCCAAAAATAAATGTCAGAGAGATAACACCTTCAACTATGATAGTGCAACTGGTTTGTATAAAACTAAGGCATGTGAGGTTGTAACATCTAGTGAGATTGTATGCAACCCTATGCAATACATGTACATAATCAAGTCTATAATTACCATTATTGATTTATTTTGAAACTTCTGTAATTGATATTTATAATATAAGAACCATTACCAATCATGTCAACATACTTTTATTATTCTTTAACAGACATGTCAACATATCTAACATCACTAGACTGTATAACAAAACACGTAATTAGTTTGGTTCTAAAATAGATTTTTTTTAATAATGTTGTTGTATATAGTATGAATAGGAAAGAAATCGTATCAGTGTTATCCCACCAACTATAGTTTTACAAGTTATTAAAAACTACAATTTTATCAAACAGGCCTATGGATCTACACAACTTAAACCAAACAGAACCCAATAAGTAACTAAATCAGTCCCACTCGCGACTATGGCAAACAAGCAATAGTCGGGGAAGATTAGACGACTCGAACCGTTAAATATTAGGGGTTGGAACTAGAGTTGAAGGTTCTAACGTATATTTTCAGGAATGATCCAAATAAATTTTGGGTCTAAAGTAAAAAAGAAATTTGGTCCATTTACAACCATGGTTAGAAATTTTTTTATACAAAATATTCAGTTTCAAGGTTTGGGATCAAACTTGTCACTTCGAAGGAGGGAAGGTATTATGGACTTAACCACTCAGCAACCACAGTTTTCTTTAAATTGATGCTTCTAAATTATTAATAAACTTATGCTGTCTAAAGCCCATGAAACATCCTAGAACCGGTCAGATACATTTTTCTCTTTAGTAAATACATGTTTATGACAATAGAATTTAAAAGTTAGAAGGTTCATAAATAATTATTTAGGCCTCTATCTCTAACCGGTATTTAATTAACAATCCTTTTATTTTGATCTAGCTTATACAAAATCCATACACATAATATTATTCTTTATCAATACTTACTACATATGAGTCTTTTTTGTGCACCAAATCATGAATAAATGTCAAGAAGGACCGATTACATATGAGTTCTGGCCAGCCAGAACCAGAAAATGACTCTCCCGGCCTTCATCTGCAGATCTCTTCTCATGTGCTAGTTCATGCAATCCAGGCTGCACCGATTAATATGATTTCTGTATTCAGTTCTTTCACACCACTTCAGCATCAGTCTTCCGATAACCAGAACTTAGAAACAATATTGATTGATGGATGTCAATTTTCTCTCTCGGATCTTCGAGATTTCTATCACAACTACACCTCTGTCTCCGACTCCACCGAATCTGAAGTAAGGCGACGAAAAATACTTCTATCGCTTGAACATGTTGGCAACAACATCATCCACGAGATCATTCGTCCGATTGGATCTCACTCAAGTTACTCAAACAAAAGACGCAGAATTGTGGCGTCTGAGGCTAGTTTACCCCAACAAACAACTATAACTAGTGGCAAAGCGGGCCTAATACCACCAAGAGCCGAATGAGAATAACGAGTTGGAACTACCAGGGCATTGGCAAAAGCCCTGCAGTTCGTCGCCTCAAGGAGTTATGTCGTCGATATCTTCTTGATGCAATCTTTCTCATCGAGACGAAGCAAGCTTATAATTTTTTGTGTGATTATTCTATTTCCCTTGGTTTCTCGAACTACTTTATTGTCTCTGTTGTTGGTTTAAGTGGTGGCTTACCTCTATTTTGGAAAAATTCTATCGATATTAATATTTTATATCATGATGCAAGACTTTTAGATTGTTAAACTATCGACAACAAACATCGAGAGGGGCCGGTTTTGATATGATTAACGTTTTTATGATAGAGATGGGTTTAAACATGATATTGAAGCTGCATGGAAGAGGTTATCGTCAACTGCTAATCTTCAAACAAAATTACGGATGATTCGGACAAAAATTTAGAGATGGAAGCGAGGTAATCTCACAAATACAAAGGTGGAAATTCAGATGTTAAAATCCAAATTGGAATCAGCCTTCCTCCAACCAGACCCGGATCCACTACATATCAAAAATATCAAAATAAAAATAAATAGAGCCTACTACAATGAAGAGGTTTACTGGAAAGTTAAAAGCCGCAACAAATGGCTTACAGAAGGCGATCACGTGTCTTCTGTCATCAAAATAAAAATAAATAAAAAAGCTCGTTCACGTGTTACTTCCATTAAAGATGACAACAATGTTGAATATACGAACGAAGATGGTATTTCCAGAGTGGCGATGGAGTATTTTCAAAAGTTATTTTTGAATTATGCATAACACAAATTGGGATAGTTTCTTTGACAATGCACACGCACCAGTCACGAAGATATGAATACGGTTCTTACGGCAGATATGTCTAATGCAAAAATAATTCAGGTGATTAAATCTATTAGTGGAGACGGAGCACCTGGTCCAGATGGATTGAATGGAGTTTTTTATCACCAATTCTTAACCAATTCTTTCATAGCGGCTATATCCCAAAGATTAATCAGCCTAACATCATGAGTGATTACCAGCCTGTCAGTCTCTGCAATGTAGCCTACAATATAATATTGAAAATATTCATATCTCGATTGAAGCCATTTCTACCATCTATAATCTCATATCAACATACTGCCTTCGTTCCACGAAGATACATTACTGATAATGTGCTCATTTCTCATGAATTACTCCATTCGCTGAAGTCACGTAAACGACAAGAAAAAACGTATATGGCAATAAAGACATATATCTCAATTTCCTTGAAGAAACAATGACGAGGTTAGGCTTCAATAGACGATGAATTACTTGGATTATGTCATCCATCAGGTCGGTCTCATACTCTGTTCTTATAAACGGAAGTCCCTATAGAAAAATACTCACATCGCGTTGCATTAGACAAGGAGATCTTCTTTCACCATACCTTTTCCTTTTTTTGTGCGGAGATGCTTACTCAAAATCTCAACCAAGAAGAAAGGCGGGGTAATGTCACCAGAATCGCTATAAGTAATAATGGTCCACGGATCAGTCATCTTCTCTTTGCGGATGTTTCTTTTTTCTTCTGTAAAGCCAACCGTCAGAACAGTTTAACCTTCACTAAAGTCCTACATCAGTACGGAGAAATTTCTGGGCAACGAGTCAACGTAGACAAATCGTCCATCATGTTTGGTTCACGAGTTTATGAGTCAAATAAATCAACAGTTCGTCAAATAATAAAGATTCAGCGACCAAGCGGCTGTAGTAAATCTTTGGGGCTTCCTGAAGAAATCACAAGAAAGAAATTTGACATATTTGACTATCTGGTTGCAAACATTAGGGAATGGACAAAGAACTGAAATCAAAAGTTCTTATCTCAAGGCAGAAAAGAGGTACTCCTAAAGTCAATAGCATTAGTTATGCCTACATATGTTATGAGTTGTTTTAAATTACCTGGGGCTACATGTCAAGAGATAAACTTCGTGCTTTCACAATTTTGGTGGGGATCGGATGATTCTCAAAGATGTATGGCATGGTTAGTTGGAAAAAATGACTTTACCTAAAAAAGAAGGTGGTTTGGATTTTCGGGATATTGAAAAGTTTAACGATGCCTTACTTGTGAAACAAGCTTGACGCATTCTTCAAAACTCTCAATGTCTTTTGGCACGACTAATGAGAAGTAGATATTTCCCTAACACTTCACTACATAAAGCTACCATCCCAAAGAAGACTTCACATGGTTGGAGTTTGATCATTAGTGGTCGAGATCTACTATATAAGGGGCTACGTTTTTGAATTGGAGATGGTAACACGATTAAGCCATTTTTGGACCCATGGCTACAAACACCCCCCCCCTCGATCGGCGAGTAGATCCAATATACCACAATCATTTCGGCTAAAAGATTTCTGGCAAAAAATGGGATGAACATAAACTTCACCAATATCTGAATCTCTAAGATATTGGACATGCTAGACAGATGTATATACCACAACATCAAACCAAAGACCGCATTCTATGGCATTATACGAAGAATAGAGAATATTTAGTTAAATCAGGATACTGGTTATCCACCCATTTCCCGGATGCATCGGTTCACAATACCAATCCGGCTCCAGGTAATATACGTTTAAAGTCTCGGATATGGAAATCAAAGACAGCCCCAAAGATAAAACATTTCCTTTGGCGTATACTATCGTCGGCACTGGGCTATGGAGCAGAGGTAAATCGTAGGGGAATACCCATAGATACTACTTGTAAACTTGTTGTCAACACATAGAAACAACATCCCATATTTTCTTCCAATGTGACTATGCTACGCCAGTTTGGAGAACATCTAGTTTACCGGCATCAATGTTACCATCTTCAACAAATAATGTAGATGAAAACATTGAAAGACTTTTACGAGTATACGACTCTACCATGGCTATGGATCTTCGCCATGGTATTTTTTGTATACTATGGCAGACTTGGAAGTCCATAAATGATCTAACTTTTAATCGAACAAACAAAGATCCTCTCTCAGTTGTCCAACGTCAATGGATAATGCCACATAATGGTTCGGGGCCGATACAGTCAACGTCGGCCTTTGAGACAAGTGATCCCTCATGAGAACCACCAACACACTGGTCCCCTCCACCCCCGTACGTGTACAAATGCAATGTGGACGCAAGCTTTAGAGTTGACCAGTTTGCAATAGGAGTTAGTTGGATTTTACGGGATACTCACGGAATTTTCAAATTAGCGATTTTGTCAAAACTAAAATAAGGATCTTCACCGCTTGAAGCAGAAGGTATTGCGATACTACATGCTTTACGGTCACTATGGTGTAGAGGTTTCTGGAACATTATTTTGGAAGGTGATTGCAAAACGTTAGATGATCATCTCCATTTTCTAATAACAAACGCAAACCTCGATCCTCTTTTACATGATATCCGCAGTTGGGTGGATCGTTTTACCAATATATCATTCTCTTTGGTGTCAAAACTTTACAATCAAAGTGCTGATAAGTTGGCCAGAATAGCACATTCTCAAAGTGTTACGACTAACATTTTCTTTTATCCTCCTATATTATTACGGAAGTTTTAATGTAACGACTATGTAAACTCTTTGTTTGATACTTAATATAATCAAACGTTCAAAAAAAATTGTCAACAAGGAAAAAAATTTATAACATATTGATAAATTCGATGAGAGTAAGAACACAAAAGTGTTTAGGAAAGAGTTATAATAGACTCTCATAAGAATAATGTGATATTGTACAATGCTTTATATAGAGGTAGAGTTAAATCTAATTTTCTAATTTAATGTAAAGATAAATACAACTAATATATTTAATGATAATGCTAAATATCCTAATCTAAATATTGATGTTTATCTACAATCTTCTAGATATTTCTTGATCTCGGTTTGGTCAATCTCGATTTGGTTTGGTCGATCTCACTGATCTCTCAATACCCTCCGGCAAGCTCATACGTGGTAACACGTGTGAGATTGGACAAGTCTTCAAAGTATCGGCGTTATATTCGACCGTCGGATCATCATCGACGTTTATACCCGGTTGTGGGGTCATCTTCGTGGCGTTTATTTCCGGCCATAGGGTCATCAACGACGTTTATACCCAGTCGTGGGGTCATCATCGACGTTTATACCCGGTCGTGGGGTCATTTTCGTAGCGTTTATATCCGGCCATAGGATCATCAACAACGTTTATACCCGGCGGTGGGGTCATCGGTTTGATGAAAAATACATATTTGTAGTCATGTATTTTCATCGTCTTTAAATCACAAGTCTGGATTGCTCTTCGAACATCTTGTTCATGAAGAAACTTGTGTCATTGTGAGTTCGTCACCGACAAATTAGCATCGTATTCGTCGGAGTCGTCACTTTAGTATTATCTTCGTGGTCTCCATCTTGTTTGTAATGTAGATGAATCCACATGAAGACCGGTAAGAAAATGAAGAAGAAAAACCAGAAAATCAATGAAGTGTGTTTGATTTTCTAACAGAAATAGAAGTGAAGAGAAAAATAAGAAGAACAAGTGGATTTTTTTTTTAGTGGAGAAAATAACGAAACAACAATCCACAGAAATTGGATCTATGGCTCTGATACCATGATAAATTCGATGAGAGTAAGAACACAAAAGTGTTTATGGAAGAATTATAATAAATTCTCATAAAAATAATTTGATATTGTACAATGCTTTATATAGAGGTAGAGTTAAATCTAATTTCCTAATTTAATGTAAAGATAAATACAACTAATATATTTAATGATAATGTTAAATATCCTAATCTAAATATTGATGTTTATCTACAATCTTCTAGATATTTTTTTATCTCGGTTTGGTCAATCTCGATTCAGTTTGGTCGATCCCACCGATCTCTCAATACATATTCATAACTAACAATATTGTACTTAGATGGTTCGTCAGTCTTGTGGGTTTTGTAGAAGGTTCGTAAAATACTTCTAAAACTTAACCCGACCCCATATCGTCAACACCTATGAAAAAGTGTTTTTCTTTTTTTAGTTTGATAAAAAGTTCGCTGATGCATTATTAAGATACTGTTCTAAGTTTTTGGAAAGCAAAATCACGTGATTTGCAAATGTCGGGGTCAAATGTAAACATGCTCATGTGGATACAATTGAGTAGAAGAACTAGACATGCATCTGCATTTCAAAAATATATATCATTATAGGGTGAGAAACTGCATTCTGTTTAGGCACAAGATTTTCGAAAAATGTAAAGTCGACAAGAAAAAAATGAGATCAAAAGTTTGGAACCACAGGAACCACCAACATAGCTTTATGTGATTAGAAGCTTACCACCCGAACTCAAGTATGTGAATATTGATTAAAAAAAAATCAATTGCTAAGCGGATTGACGAAGCCATTCTCAATAATGGCAAAGTAATATAACTATTGGAAAAAAAGTTTCCGAAAAAGGGTCATATTTATGAAATTGTGAAACTTTATTTAGTTACACATGAGTCATTTATCGACTCAAGTTTCACCACAATACACGACTTACACATTGACCACTTGTTGGTTCACTTAACCCACAGTAACTTTCTTATTACAAAGATTTTTACAGCAAAGACAAACAACAATAAAGTGAGTGAATCTCACAGTACCAAAATTCTTTACGCTTGAGCCCCGAGTTGGAGCATTAAGGTGTGATTTCTCGCATTAGATCCCCGTCCCTTAAACTGAATCGGACCTAACCACAAGAGAAAGAATGAGAGTTAGATTGAAAAACACAAAAGAACGAAATCAATTATTATTTCATGCAGAAACATGTGCTTGTTAACAAACCAGGACTTATGTATCGATTCTTCAAAGCCCATACTTCACGCTGCGATGCAAATTTCTTGAACGGTGCGCCTGAAATTTTATTAGAAGCAATGATTGGTAGAGAGAACAAGCGGCCGGAGAATAATATAAGTTTGAACTAAAGACTTTACCTACAAGGTCAACCATAGCTTTCTTGATAACAGGCTTGAATTTACCTGCAACATGAAAAAATAATGTTGGAAAATTATCAAATGTTTCACATTAGTATCATATCATCGGTCGTTGCGGCTTTATATTACCATGTCTTGTCTCAACATCCATCAAGGAAGTAAGCGCGGTATCACTAACTGTCCATTCTTCAACAGGAGCAGCCAAATTTCCAACCTGCAAAAATCACAAAGGAGAATATAAATAATCTTGAAATAATGAAACAGTTTGTAATATTTTTCAAGAAATGTGGAAAAATATACCGATGAAATTAATCTGGTCTTTCCGCTCTGGAGAAGTGATCCAGCACCGCAACCTAATGCGTAACAGTATGTTGCATCGAAATTTGTAGGCAGTCCACATCTTCCTTCATACCTAAAACATATCAGAATAAGATTATGTTGAGGCTAATTAGTAATTAACATAATATGTTTTATGCTAATTAATTACCCAAAGAAGTGTGATTTCCCCATGAAGTCGCGTTTTTATGTATTCTCCTTCTTCTTTTTCTGTAGCTTGGTTTCAACCATTTTAATCAGCATTTTCTGTCTCAATCTTAGCCACTGAATAGAAATTTAATATACAGATGCAAGATAAACCGATTTTTTTTTTTAATAATATGTAAAATTATATTCAAAGAAAAAACCGTATTTACGTAAATATGCAACCTTGTGCTGAAATTAAATATTGAAAAATTAACTCTTAGAAATAATCAATAAATGACGGCCTCATTAAAACCCAAGAAATATAAAACCCAATTAGGACAAAATCATTCTCCGGAAAAAAAGAGTACACATCATTTACGATTTTCAGTTCGGGTTTTTTAGAAAAGAAATTGAGGTTTTAATCGGTTTTAATCAGTTCTTGGTTAAACTAGATGGTGCCAAGCAACAGACCTGGACATTTCCATGTGGATCTCTTCAAGCATTAAGTTTTTCTTGAATAGTTTGAGGAAGGAACTCAAAAATCTTTAAAGTCTCCTCTTTAAGATTCTTCTTCCATTGGCCTTCTTCATCGACGTTTCCTTGTGCTAAGACTTCGATCAGTTCGGAAATAAGCTCTTGGACCTGCAAATGGAACATAGATTGAATTTAAAGAACATAAACATAGAGAAAAGAATTGAATTGACCATTATCTTAATGGAGGATCTGAGGTTAACCATACCTCAGGGATAAAATCAATTAGACCTTCGGGAACAAGAATGATACCGTAGTTATAACCATTTTCAGTTCGTTTACAGATCACATCAACAATGTAATCCGTAACATTTTTCAATGTAAGCTTCTTCTCAAAAACCTGCATAAATGTTGGTGCTTTCTAGTTCTCAAACCATATTTGAAATATAGCAAAATGGAGACTACGAATGAAGCTTCAGTAACATAAAGGTACCTCTTCTCCAATAATGGTATTGTTTGGATGAGTGCAAAGCGCATTCAAGTGTAATATGAGAAACAGCACGACCCATAAGACGCACAACTATAGAGAAAATGAAACAGATGAAGTGAAATTGTTATTTGTATCAAGATAATTCATTTTTCTAAGAGTTATAAAACTGACAATGATAGTATTTTCCAGTGGAACATGCATCGATCATAACATTTCCAATCATTTCTGAGTATATCTACATGAATATAATCACACACAAAAATAAAGAAAAAACCATTGATAAGTTCTTCTAGGAGAAGACATAACTAAGTGATTCATTTTCGATATACACTTTGAGATTACTTACCTTGCAAGCAGTATCAAACCCGAAACTCGCGGGGACTTCTTTGCTTTTCAAATCACCATCGATTGTATTGGGACATCCTATAACCCGAGTTTTCATGTTTTTACCTCTGAAAACCGAACGCGAAGACTACATTCATACAATGCAAAAGAGACAAGTGTATCTCATTCATCTTTAAAAATACCTGAAGTATTCAGCAAGGAGACAAGCATTAGTATTGGAGTCATCTCCACCAATAACCAGAAGACCATCTAAGTCCAACTTTGTTACCGTCATCTCCACCAATAAACTGCAATGTATAGCAAATTGATGCTAACTAAGTCCATCGGTCAATGAAAGCCACAACATTGAGAAGCCTAAGGAGAAAAATATTTTACCTGCTCTGGAGTTTCAATCTTGTCTCTTCAACTACATATCATATCAAACCCACCCTGTGAAAAAGGCACACAACAGAGATTATTTGACAACAAAGCAACTCTTTAATGCATAGAGCTTCTAGTTACAACTCTTCCTGATCAAAATTTGATTACTCCAAAACACCATTCTTCAAGAGATCTTAACAAACTTCTTTTACGGTATTTTATTAATTTATTGAGTTAATAATTTATAGAGGTAGCAATTAGGTCAAAATATCAATTCGAGATTAAAAATATTTATTGATTTATCGAGGTATTAACTTATAAAGGTTTTACTATACGAGAGTATCATCCGGTTAATAACTAGGTAAATCCTTAAATACGACTACATGATAAGTTAATAACTAGGTAAATCCTTAAATAAAAATGGAAAAAAAAAACTAGGTAAAACCATATTAAGTTATTAACAATAAACTTTATTGTTTATTGTTAAATAGTCTGATACCAAAAATAAATTAATTGATAGTCTACACTGTTTTTTGCAAATAGAAAGGGGCTAGTACAGTTACATACGCTATAATGTAAAGTTTGAAAGTTGTGAAATTATGCAAATTAAATTTTAATAGTGTCTGATTTTTAGGTTTAAGAACTTAGTTTTCTTTATGTTGGGATAAACTTGGCTTATAATGTTTTGGTCAGTCATGCCATGATACGTGGATGTCAAACTTACATGAAATCTCTCGTTAAACGACCTTCTATGTGAATTTGATCCAGTTTTATCCAAAAATAATATCCAAAAACCATATGCAATCAAATAAACAAGAGGCATGTTCGTTTGACAGCTGCAAGTGGTTGCGACTGTGGTTTGCGACTTACGGCTATACGCTGTAATTTTTGTTTGTTTAACAGCCGTGCATCTGGTCGCAGCGGCAGCCGCAGACTCCTGCGTTAACCAAACAAACAGAAATTAGCCGCAACCGCAACAGTACCAAACGCAACATTACCAGACACATCGCCAAATTTTTAGCGGCTGGAAATTTCTGATGCAGCGATCTGCGTCTGCTGCAGCGATCTGCGTCTGCTGCAGCGTTTAGCCGCAAGAGCCTGCTGCAGCGTTTAGCCGCAAGAGCCTGCTGCAGCGTTTAGTCGCAAGAGACTGAAACTAGCAAACAAACATCGTTTATCTGCATGTCGCAGCCGCAGAAACCTGAGGTTGCCAAACGAACAGAGCTAAGAACTTACTATAATCACATTTTCATACAACTCCGGTATTAATCACATGTAATATTAACTACTAAAATATTAATAATATTTAAATTAATATTAATTAAATAAACTAGAACTTACTAAATCACATAAGCAATTGTTGAATCAATTCAACCAATTTTTCCTTACCTCAAGTTTTAGTGATTCTTACTTGAACTATGGAGGATACTTGGAAGATATCATATAGATGTTTCAAGTTATTTTGACCGTCTCTTCTGTGATGTAAACTACTGGTACCAATTCACAAATATATATTTTAAATGTTGAAACTTTTTGAACTTTTCTACTATAGTTAAAATACTAGCTTATAAAATTTTCTAAAATCTCAAAGCAAAATATGAGGTATGTGTACAAGCCAGTAATACAAAACATGTCTTGTCTCCAAGGCAACAAGCCAATAACCATATGTTGTTTCTTAGTGGCTTATGTATATATAACAATTTTAAGGAAATGAATCTACAATATGTAGATTGTTCTAGCGAAATCATGTATGGCACATTACAGTTTCTGCATATGAACTATTTAAAATCTCATTAATATGTCATTCGAGTAAATGTAAAAAACAAATTGAGGTTAGAGTTCATCAATAGCCATGTGAAACCCACAATTAGCTGCTCTTGATCTACAAGATAATTTTTATTCTAACCTGGCATTTTCATAATTGAAATTAGTTATACATGTGATTAATATTAAAGTTATTTAATTTCTCCTTCAAGATATACATGGTAATTTATTAATTTGGTGACGTTAAATTTAAATTTAAGCAAACAATAATAAACATTTTAAAATTTTGGTTTGTTTCAATAACTAACATAATAATTATTGAAAAATTAGAAGTTTAGATAGCAACTTGCACAACTTAAATCTTATCATTTTATCAAAATTTTAGCATTTTAAAAAATATATATATATATATATTGATACCATTCAAATATTATTTTGTTGAATGTTTGATAATCTACATGCCTATGCATTTGTTCTATTCAGTTTGATACAATTTAAACAATTTTTTGTGTAGTATATTTTATGATGTTGAATTTTAGAGATTAATAGTTGACAACATTTAGGAGTCTGATACAATCCAAAATTTGTTTTGTTGAGTGTTTGATTATATACAAACTCATGCAATTTGTGTTCTTGAGTTTGATACCATTAATGTATTTTTTTGTTAAACTTTTTATTATCTGCAAATCCACGTGTTTATTATCTTTAAGTTATATATATTTGTGGAATTAATTTTTTAAGTTATGTTGTTTTTGCAGGTGCAAGTAGTAAGCCAATTCATGATACCGTCTACATTTATTTTATGAAAATAATCTTCTAACTTACCATAATTCCGAGTGTTTGATTAGAGTTGTAATGACCGATATTCTGCTTCTTCAGCTTTTGCTTGTACTATCTGTTCATTTACTATATTTGTTGTTTTGTGGATACATAAGTTTATAAGTTCTTTTCTTTGGGATTCACATTTCAATGTGCTAAAATTTTTTTGGCGCAAATATATAATGAATTCAAGTGTATCATATTTACCACTAGTCTTATGACTTGATAAACAATTTATTACCTTTTGGCTAATGATTTAGGGAGAAATAAAGTGATATTTTTCTAGTGAATGTAAATATTGTGATTAAATAATTATCCACAAGCTTGTTTTTGTATTTCATGCAATTGAATTTTAGATATTATTGTTTTGTAAAGACCGATGATGAGTCTAACGCCATCCACATATTGTTACGCTGAAAACTATCTATAAAATCCAAGTATTTGTTCACTTTAATTTGATACCATCGAAGTGTTGTTCTATTAAAAAGTTGGTTATCTACAAACTCATGTGTTTGCTCACAAAAACTTGTGGTCCTAATTGGATTTGAAGCCATATTGTTTCAGAAAATGTGAGACAAAATGTGGATCTTCTAATTGACTGATTGTCCACAAACTCTTTAGTGTATTTTATGTTGTTGAATTTTAGAGAATATATTTTTAAAAACAATTATGAGTTTGATACCATCTAAATATTGGTTTGTTGAATCTTTAATTTTCTACAAATTCATGTTCATTTAGTTTGATATCATCCAAAATATTGATGTTTTTCTATTAATTTTATGTTGTTAATATTAAAAATTATTAGTTGGAAAACATTATTTGGGAATTTGATATAGTCTCATTTTTGTTTTGTTGAATGTTTGATCAGCTACAAACTCATGTGTTTGTTCTTTTGATTTTGATATCATCCATCTATAATTTAAATATTTGGTTATCGACAAACTCACGTGTTTGTTATCTTCAAGTTGATTATCTACAATCTGACATATGTTTTCCTCAAGAAATTCGTTTATTTTTTCTAAATGGATTTAAAGTTATACTGTTCTAATGAATGTAAATCTTCTGAAGAACTAATTGTTCACAAGCTGTTTTGTACAAAAACATGAATCCAACGCAGAGAAATTGTCTAAAGCAGGCTAAGTGGGCAGACACGTGCATCAGCCTTTCCAAAAATATATTTAAACTTGAGCACATAAAAGTTAAGAAAAAAATGCTTTCAAAATTTATCTAATAAAACCATTATTAAACTTGCGTCTCGGATATGAACAAGCCAGGAAATAGACACAAGCTTTATGTCGGCCCCTCACTGATAAAGACAAATCCACAAAATCTCACTATTCTTATCTTAAAATAATAATATTTAAAGTCCACTTGCCACACTCCATAACAACAGTTGAACTAAACAAGTCAAAATAATTGAAAAGGATCCTTCCTCTCTCCAACCAAAGAAGCTAACTACGAAGCCTCTCACTTCCCACTTTTATATAACCCTCCAATCTCAAAAACCAAAACCCACAATCAAAACAGCATTCAAATCGACAAAGACTCCAATATCATCTATGGCTTCTTCACATCAACAAGAACAAGACCAATCAGCTTTGGATCAAATAACCCAACACCTCCTTACTGATTTCCCTTCCTTAGAGACCTTCGTCTCAAGCATCAACCACTGTACCACCTCCACTCTAAGCCAACGCAAGCCACCTCTAACCACCATTGCAGTTCCTACTACTGTACCGGTGGCTCAAGAGGATGATCAGAGGCATTACAGAGGCGTGAGGCGAAGACCGTGGGGTAAGTACGCGGCTGAGATCAGAGATCCAAACAAGAAAGGTGTTCGTGTTTGGTTAGGGACTTTTGACACAGCCGTGGAAGCTGCAAGAGGTTATGACAAGGCAGCTTTTAAACTACGAGGAAGCAAAGCGATTCTTAACTTCCCACTCGAGGCAGGCAAGCACGAGGACGTAGAAGACAGCAAAAACAAGACTGTGTCTCTAAAAACAAAGAGGAAGAGACAAGTAACAGAGGATGGAAGCCACCTGATCAGCCATAAAGCTGTGAAGAGGGAAGAGGCCGAAGCTCCTTTAACGCCGTCAAGTTGGATGGGGTTTTGGAACGGAGCAGACAGTAAAGAGATGGGAATATTCTCCGTGCCTCCTTTATCTCCTTATCCATCTCTTGGACACTCGCAACTCGTGCTTACATAAGCTTCTGGGGCAAATTGGGAAAATTCCAACATTAAGTGACATCAGTAACTTTTGGATCATAATATCATCCACAAGCCGAAGACATAGAAGATGACAAATAAATAGAAATTAATCTTTAGAATTGTGTTCAAAACTCCTCATGGTGTGAATTGTAAATACTTTGCTATATTCATTCGTTCTCCTTAAATGCTATTTTTTGTACTCTTCCTTATACGAGTCCAATAGAATGACAGTTTCTTATAGAACAAAGAGGAAGTTCACTTACAAGATCATACTTTTGAGCCATGACTTGTGTCGCCGTCTAAAAGGACAGACACCCACATGCAGATGCACCTTTCTTTAACCCTAATTCACCATCGAACAAAAATGCTCATCAGATGGCAGCATATAGTTTGATAACGACTGACCCATGGTTTTTGTTGATGATGATGAGCTAAATTCTTATAAACCGACTCCAAGGAAAGCTGGACCTACCTTCAAGAGAACCAAAAGACAAGATATCTACATTTCGGAAAAGCCGATCTTGTATATTGACTACACAGTCACATGGACAATTGCATGGCCGAAGGGTTGTACAAGGACAAGAAAACTACTTTGGAATCGCCGGAAATGTTCATCCTCACAACACAATGAAACCATTTAACAAAGCTGAAAACATGTTGCACAATGCACAACATCAAAGCAGGTGGGTCTTTGATCAATTACATAGTTTCCATTTCAGATCCCAAATCCTCTCCTCTGTTGGATATCAGAAGTAGAAATTCACATAATGATGGTATACTGAAGACAACCATTGAACTGACGTACAAAAGACAGTAAGGCGACAAGTTAAGTAGGTCCTGAACCAATAAACCTGTCTTTGCCAGATCATTTCAATGTCCTGACTGCAGATACCGAATGCCCAAGACACATGGAGTTCAATATGATAAAAAAATAAAGTCTTAAGCCATTCATTTGTCAACAGCTCCACCAGAGCTTCTGCTTCCAGATACTTGATGCTAAGGTCATAACATGTTCACATCTTGCAACATGACAAGATTACCTTGACTATTCCAAGTCACCAAATCAAAGGAAACAACGAAAGGGGAATACTGAAGATTAGAGTATTGATTGCACTTTAGTGCTTCTCCCTGACTGTTAAGACGTTGATTATCAAGTGACAACTCCAACTCAGTAGGAATATTTCTAAGTAGAACGGATATATAGGCACAAAACTTCCGTTTTAAGTACTCAATTTTATACTTTCCATTGCATAATATCCGTGAATACATGATACAATTGAATTGAACATGATTTTCTCAGCTGCCAACACCATGTATCAAGTAAATTGCTCATAATAGACTTCTCGCTACCTGCAATCACAGAGAAAAAGAGATGATTTTGATAGTGTAGACAACTACGTGACATATAAACGGCCAACTGGAAAATTGTTGCTTAACTATAAGAAACTTGAGTCCTTAGTAATCGTGTCCCAGACTCTCAGATAATTAATGTCTTACTGATTTAGCTATGGAAATGATCAATGATATGCTCTATGACATCTGCGCCTTCTATGTGCATGATTTCGTTCTTAACCTGTAACGGCATAACACAGGCTCTTAGACTTCACGTTTTTACTAGAAGGTACGTGGAGTTCTATTAGAATGAATTGACACCATGGTATCATTCAAGTTTATAACGGAAAGTCAAGAGATGATGCAATTAAAACCCTTAGGAGGAAGGATACACTCATCCACAAATGTTATATCTAAGGAAAAATGGCAGGAGTGAGTGAGAGACCTGTATAACACTATGAGCAGCAAACCTCTGCCTGCTACTGTGAAAGCTAACGTCAACTTTTTCCCATGAGACAGAGGAGAGGCCTTTGATCATTTCTTCTGCAAAATCGAAAAGGAACTACACTATTAAAAACATCATGCTGTATATGAAAATAAGAAAGCAGAAGCACTACATATGATAGGCCAACATATGAATAGTTTATACTGAACACAACCTTCACTTACCAGCTAATGAAATCTAAAGCATAGAACATAGAAATAGAAATAAGAGAATTAATCAGTTCTACAACAGAACTGATAAACGCCTAAACGGGAAGTACATCATCAAATGCAAGCTAACCTTCTATGTCATTTGAATGATTCTCGCCTTCTGGTATGTCCTCAGCATCACATGCCTTGCAGAGTTCTTCATACACAATATGAGGATACTTCTCATTCAAAGAATCTTCCCACTGATAAACAAGAATTATTCCACTATCAAAGAAGTATCATCTTAAATTCCTGAACTAGATGAAGTAAAATCCAGTTAGACCTTAGGCAATTCACAGTCACGTCTAATAGATGCTGTCCTCCAGCCAACAACGTCTATTCAGATTTAGTTAACGAAAACAAATGTAATGGCACAAGCTAAAGATCACATTACTACAAGCAACAGACAAAGAGGATACGATCATGGCTGACATTTGAATAAACCACCCGCCTTTTGAAGGCACGCAGTGCAGATCTGAAATAGAGGAAAACATATTCTAGTGAGAACATCTTCGAGACATGGTTAGGTGAACTAACATATGACAAAAGGGACTGACATACATGAAATGACAATCACCCGTATCTTCCACCATGCGTCGAAGTAGGGGAGGTTTTCCCTCTTCTTCATCTTTCAAGAAAAGATGTCGGCCCGTTCTTTTAAATATCCAGTGGATAACGAGACCTGCAACTTTCTCAATGGAAGAAAACCCAAAGAGAAACGGAACCTGGAAGAAGATAACAAATTGTTCTAAATCCTATGAGTATAAATCCTGACATAAGTGAAACGGTAATTCAATTGTACAAACAGATTTCCATGGGTCAAGAAAGCAAGTGTCAAATATATATTATATATATGACTATAATTTAAGTTGGTGGAAACTCGAGTAAACAGAGTAGCAGATTATACGTAGCTTTATTACGATATCACAGGAGTCATGTTTTTTTTGTATTCAACAGAGTCATGTTATGCAATGAAATTTTGTAGAAGAATTTGTAAAGACGATTTAACAAAACAACTCACAACAAATACACTACGCATGAACATAAACAACGTTACCTGCTTATTGCCCATGGAACCCAAATGTGGAGTAGCTACAGTAATGAAGTTCATAGCCTCTAGTCCACATATAGTGCCTTCAGAAGGCCCTTCACTACTATCCCCTAACAAGTCTTCCTGATTAGCAGGCTTGTACAGTTTCCCAATTGCATATCTTGCCGCTAGCCCTCCCAAAGAATGTGCAATAAAGGAGATTTTACGGATATTTGGTCTTCTTTGAATAATTTCAAGAACCTGACAAGCATTTTGTTACATCAACCAGCCCGACTTCACTAACTGTAAACGAAAAAGGAAGCATGTGATGCTTTACCTCAGATGCCAGACGTTCACCCATTACATCCACACCATCTAGAGTAAGCGCAGACGCATTTTTTTCACTACCTGCTTAAAAGAGCAAGGGTCACAAGAATCTTTGGGACAGTATAAGTCTCATCAAGCATCAGCATTACAATTTAGCAACACACCCAATAGAAGCAAGAAATAGAACAAACAACAGAACCTAATTAGTATCCTAAAAAGATTAGGCAGAAAGGGAGCAGTAATTGTAATATATCCGAAAAAGGAAAATAATTCCCATATGCAAATTTCTAAAACCATCATTGAACAAAAGCAAGTCTTCTTCTTACAGTGAACAAATACTTTATCTGGCAGCCTTTTGACGAATTGCTCAGCTCCAAACTTCCAATCGTCCGTACTGAATAATCAATTAAGGAAACAACATTACTTATATCATAATTGGGAATTGGCTAATTGCAGAACAATCTCTAACAACATTCTCAAAATTCATGAAAGAGCTGAGAGAGCTTTTAATTTACCTTCCTAAAATCCCATGGACCATAACAACGAGGTGATCGGCGGAAGAAGAATCAGAATTCTTACAACTCCAAACGTCAAGGCTTCCATCGACAGACTCCGCCGAGCAAACACCGTCTTCCTCGTGCTTCTCCATGGGATCTAAGGTTCTTTCCAAATTGCAATTGAATTCGATCTGATCAGATCCAATTACAATAGGTGAATCAAAAAAGGACAAAAAAACTGGTGGGGAAATAAATTGGGGATAAGGATTTGGTAACAGTAGAAACTGTGAAATGGAAGTGAAGATAGCAATGAAGCAGACTTGACAGAGAAGGATACGGAAGCAGAAACACGAAAATGTAACGTGGAAGTAAGGAATTGTGCGTCAGTCGGCTTCGAGATGGATTCACCGACTTACCGGGAACAAAAAATCTCTACGCCTTTGGTTTATCTTTATTATTTTTTTAATTTGGGACAAAAAAGAAAGATAAGTTTGACTTCACTTGTTTTCTTCAGTTAGGCGCATAGGTAAGTTATTTTTCCCGATATAAAATGAACAACGGAACTCTGACGTTTCGTTAACTCTAAATACTTTAAAAAATAAAACCAAAATAAAATAAAACTGAACTGTGCTGATAATAGACAAGTCTAAAATCATTCTCTTAGAATAAGAACACATTTTTAATTAAAGGTTTTTGTGTTTTTTATTTTTTAACTTAGGAGTTAGGACATTGAATGTTTATAGTTTTTTTAAAATAATTTTTTATTTTTAGTTATTGAGGAAGAAACCAATTATCAAAACATTCAAAAATAGAAATAGATTTTCCTAAATATTTAATCTATTATATAAAGACTCAATGAATCTTACAAGGGATTTACCCGTAAGCACATCAGCCCAATTCTTTTTTTATTTACTTAAAAAAAATCAAAACTTACCAGTAGTCTTCTGATCGGTAGATTTCACGGTGAGAAAGAAGAAATAGAGTTAGGTTTAGGATCAGTGAAGTTCACTCAAGGATTAGGGAGAAAAAAGACTTTGATTTCAAGCAGTGTACGTGAATCTCTATCTAGATTCCAGCACCACCTGAATCGCCGCCCGGTGAAACGTTTGAAGAAGCAATGAAGCAAAACAATGGTTTCTTCTTCATCCTCTGAGAAACCTGACCCTGAATCCCTGCCTCAAGGTTTTTTGGTAAATTACTTCGATTTAAATTTTTTTATATGATTCGATTTAAATCGATTCTTTTGAGATTATAGCTGTTAAGATTGTAAGTTTTCCAGTTCATTCGGTAGGAGACGAATTCATTTTGGAGATTTGATTTAAAATCTGTTTCGTTTTAAATTTTTTAATCACTCTCCTTGATTAGCTCTTAACTGATCAGTGAGGCAAGAGTTTTAGGTCCTTCAAATGGTTTTTAGCTGCCAATTGTGTTTAACCCGATCATTTTGGATTGTTTTGCAGGATACCAGTAAAACAAAGCATCCTCAGCTTCTCTATGAAGCTAATCTGTACGGAAATATTCATTTCTATCTTTTCTCATTCTATTGTTTTTGGACATTTGAGGGATTAACCAATCTTCAAGCAGGTAATATTTTAGAATTAATATTAGTAAAATGCTTAAGTGAGACCGATCATTCAAGATTGCAAAAGCTAACTTTGGATTATGTGTTATTGTTTGGAATGGATGAAACATAAACCGGAGGTCATTAGCGTGATTATTTTTTCCACCACTCGAAAGGAGAGCAAAGTAGTTGGTAAATGCATGCACAAAGTTGGAAACAGATGTTGCAGCTCATTTCTTAGTATGCTAAACCTCTGCTATACAAATTCCTCAAACGAGAGATATGTTTCATTTGCGCAATATTCCTCAAACTTGTTATGATTTGGAATGGATGGATCATAAACTGCATTAGTGATGGATTTGGTAGGTCCAAGTCTCGAAGATCTATTCGTCTGTTGTGGGAGGAAATTATCACCAAACAGAGTCCTGCTGTTGGCTGATCAAATGGCATGGCATCGTAACATTTCTCCTAATTCAAATATTGAACCTATAAATGTGTTACTTTGAAGTTAATTGATTGATATTCGTGATTAAAATAAGATAATTAAGCTATGAGTGTTGGGAATAGGTTCATTGGAGTATAGCAACTCTTTTTGTTTTTCTATGATTATAAATTTCCAAGTTATGATATCATAAAAGTTAAAACGAAAAAAAAAATTATATTCTTAAAAATATATAGTCAATACCAACTAGTATAAATTATTGTAATATAAACAAAAACAAGTTAGGAAAATGGATTTGATTTTAGGTAAAAAACTTTAAAGAAACAAATGTGCAACTGACAACTTAGACATATTTCAGTTCATGTAATCCATGAAACAATAAATTTCCTTGCAGATGAAACATTCATCGCACACTTCATGAAGATTTTGATCCTCACAGTCTCCCCAACCTCCATCAGACAAAGTAGTATATCATATTCTCGATATTGCTTCACACTCATTCCAAAATAACCCGTCGAACGTTCAACTGACATTGCCTTACCGTTTCTATTCCTTGATTTTCAATAGTTGAGTAACATAGTTTGAACCCTCAATGAAATCTCCTTGTATAAGTAAAATCATTCCATACAAGTACATAGCTTCTGTATGATTTTCTTCCGCCGTTGTTGATAATTGCTTCCAACCTTCCTTCACATTCTTAAGGTAGAATAAATTAAATAAACCACATAAAAATATCCCATGTACATTACCATTCTTGGCACACTCTTCCAATAGCTCCATTTCTTTGAGTTTCTTCTCGTAAGGTGGTAAGATAATACTGTCTAAACGAAGACTTCTTAAAACCTCCAGATATTTTGAAACTTTAAGCAATATTTTGCATCTTAACATGTAAAAACCTAAGTCTACACGAGAAAAAAAGCAACTTTTGTAAGTATGTGTCATATGGTAACATCCTAAAATTTGTTTTGCAAATATTGCGTTTCATGATTTGGTAAAGAGAATTATAATTTGTTTGGTTAAAAAAATAAAAAAAATAAAAAAGCTCCTTTTATAGTGGTATGAAATGAAAACATGTCTTTTTAGTTTCACTACTTAGTCAACTTACAATAATATTACCCACAATAATAAAAAAAATTAATTATGGTTAATTGCATTTATCCATCCTAATAATTACTTACTCTTGGATACATTTGATTCATAATTTCGTTCATTCTCATCTCAAAATCATCAAACATTTACTAAATATGTTTTTCTCTGTCCAATAATTATATCCTCTCATTACGACAATCCATCTTATATCTCAACCACAACATATTATAAATAACCACTTCTTGAAAGTTTAGTCTCACTTCATCTCAGCTTTCTCTACTAATTATAAGTAAGTTTCTTTACACTTGCAATTTAACAAGTTTTCATTCCAATACTCTAATCATACTACCAATGGTATTGTGTTTTTTTCATAGAATCGTCAAAATCACTATGGAAGAAAACAATCTCGCCTCTTTGTTGCTGACATCAATTCCGTTAGACAAACTCGAACAACGAAAATCCAACCAAAACATAGCCGTCCATCTTTTACGTTCTTGGGAAGTTAACTGGAGAACAAAACCAAGTAAAAGAAAAGGTGCAGAAACTAATTGTACATCTAGAACCAGAGCAAAATGTTGTGTGTGATCATACATGTATCATAACTATAATAAAAAACACTATAACAAAGAGATCATTTCTTTTTCCCTTTTTAATATTACAGTTCATTCTACTTTGAGCGCAAACATGTTACCATCTTCTTTCTGAAGCTAAAGATCTCCAATATTTTTGTAAAGTTAAGTTATTTGGTCTTTTTTTAAACGGGGCATATATATGTTATTTGGTTTAAATAAAAAAATTTAGCTAAAAAAATTTCATCCTTTTTTAGAAGTAAAAGACAAAAAACTATAAAAACTTATAACCAAAATAATGTACATGTTATTTAAAATTTTATATTAATTACAATTTCAAAATTTTATAGTAAACCACAAACACGCGGGTCATCTCCTAGTAACTACTAAAAAGTCGGTGTCATTTCGTCATAGGGTGTGGATTGCGAATTTACAATTGTTCATTTTTGTGATGGGAAAATCTCATTAAAAACTTCTATGGTGTCAATTATTTCCACTTTAAATCTTTAAAGTTTTGCATTCTCATTTTAAACTTCCAAAGTAACATTTGTTCGGCTTCGCACCAACATTTCAGATCACAGAACAGTTTACTCCATAGTAAAAATAACTCGTGTTTGGACTGCTAAAAATCATGGGAGAAAGTTATATGTATGTCGAGGACGTAAAGTTGGAAACTAATATGAGTCTTCCAAGTTTTTTTTGGTTTAGTGTCGAGAAACGAGATGGGAGTTTACTTTTCCGTCAACGAAATTAAATGTTCCATCAAAGGAGTTAACTATTCTGTGATCTAAAATGTGGTGTAAACCGGAATACCATTGTGAAGATTTAAAATAGCAAAAGTTCACTTTAAAAAATTTAAAGTGGGAGTATAAAACTTGGAAGTTTTAGGGACCGATTGATTATGACTGTTACTTTAGGTTTTCTCAGTAAACTTTTTGTTTTAGAGATTTTTGCTGTAAAAGCTGCTACTATAAAAACTGTGACTTTAAATAATATTTTTTAAAAGTCTGATTGGTAACAAAATTGTAGAAACTATGATTTTAAATAAATAAATAAATAATATTTTAAAAAGCAAATACAAAAACTCATAAATAATTAGTTTTATTTGTTGAAATCGTTTCATATATTTTGTTTAATATGCATAATATTTTTTGTAATATATATATATATATATACATATATTCAACTGACTTCATTAATGAAATAAACTGATTGCAAACTAAAATAGTACTAGATTTTAATTTATTAATTTTCCATGAAAGGGAACTCATTGAAAAAAAAGTTTTGAAATAAATTAATCCCACAACCATTTAAAAGTATTAAAATAAAAGAAATAATCTTACAGCCATTTCAAAGTCATGTTTTATGGTTTTAGAAAAAAACAATAAATTTAAGAACAAATAAAAACATTAACCAGTTGGTTAAAACTTTAAAACCCAACAAAAGTCCTAATAGTCTAGCACCAATCAGCCTCTTAAAGTGGAAGATGTTTTTAATAGGATTTTCCAATTTTGTTATTAAACATCAAAGATTTTTAACCGGATGCTATCAATAAAGGGTCCGATTATTTTGGCTATACCATGTTTGTATGGGAAATAAACTGTTAATGAGAGTACAAACCAAGATTCCGAACCCTGAAATATGGAGATTTCAAATGTTCGAGTTACATCATTTTTCTGTTTCACGACAAAAGTAGATTAGGCTGTAGTATCCAATCATGTTTTCCGATACAGATACTAGATTTGGGAGTGTCCAATCATGCTTTCCAACGACAGCTCTTGGTTTGTACAGTTTCTTTCCCATACAAACTGATAGAACCAAAAAGTAATCATTAGCAACAATTTCTAGAAACCATTAATCAACAAAACTCAGGTTATTTTTCTTTTATTTAGCTGTCAGTTTTAGATTCTGAAGCTAACTTATATCACATAACTTTGGGATGAATATAATTGGGTCTAGGAGTTATCAATGTTTGGTTTCAAGCATTTTAGACCATTTTGGCTGTGTCGAGTGACGTTTTACGATTCAAATCTGTAATGACTTGACCCTCTGAAAAAATTACCCAGTAGAGAGTATGAAGCCTGTAATTATATCATGCTACAATTTCTAAAATTATCTCAATATTCAAATTAAGAAGCTAAACAGTTTAAGCATTCACTTTAAGATACACGTATCTCTCAGATCAAGTGTTGGATTAGATTGATTTTGCTTCATCATTATCTCCGTCAAATTGAGTTTTTTTCCTGAATTTAACAGAATTTAAAGCAAATTAACAAAAGCCATCAAGCTTTTCCAAAATCAATGATGAAGATAAAGGAGATCACTCAGTAGTGGCAAGTGATTTTAGGTTCGATTCTGCCAGCGAATATCTTCAGCTAAATCAGAAGAGGGAGCTGTATATCCTCATCGTCATCTCCAAAATCACCATCATCTAATGTATAACGAGTTAAAAACCAAAACAAATTTCTCGAGAAAATCAAGTACTTCGTAAAACATAACACTTTGAAAATCAATTTCCTGAGAAAAATTTAAAATTTTTTGAAATGGAGAATAAATGGGAAAGAAAGGCTCAGTTCAGCGGGATTATCGACACAGAAACGAATCTCCAATAATGGAAGAAACGCCTCATTCCGGTCTGTTGAGCTTGAAATTTCCGAGTCGTCACTGCCAACTCTCTCTCTCTCCATTAGAGGTTATCATAATAAAAACTAAAGAATCATAAAAACCGTGAATGACACAATAAACAAAAACTTCTTTATAGAGAAAACGGTAGATGTAGCATTGTAGCTGATGAGGATGCCGGAGATTGCTAACTATTTATAGGGAACGTAATTAGGGTTCTGCTAGGTCTTCGGTGGAGTTTTTTTTATCTAGGCCCATTATTGGCCTGTTAGAAGATTCAGAATTGGGCTGCTGTGTTTTCGCAGATAAATTAGGTTCGATTTAAATGATTTTGGTTTAATCTGCTTCAGACGGTTTATTTCGGTTCGATTTGGGTTGGAATTGAAGTATTTGATGTCTCTCTTTGGTATTTGATCGTTTTTGTTATCTTACGGGCTAATGGAAGCATTGAGAGCTTCTTACGGGGACGCTCCATCGGACTCAGGTTATACTTTGTTCTTGGGTATTAATTTTTTATACCTGTACTACCGAAGAAGGAGATTGTTTGTTTTTTAAAGAAGGTTGCATCAGTTGTTCCTCATCTTCATTTGGTGGAGGTTGATGTTCCACTCAGTATTCTATGCAAGGAGGATCAGAAGCTTGAGCATGTCTTGGGGAGAGAGTTCCACATAAGCTTGGGAAGGATCGTGCATCTACGTGTTCATCAAATTAACTCAGTGGTTTCTATGCTTCGGCAAAAGCTTTAGTTTCAGAAGAGGTAAAGATCATTTCTTGCTACCATATGAATCCAATTATGATACGCTTTTGTGAATTGTTTTCTGTTTCTTTTTTGGCAGAGATTTGATTGATTTGAATAAATGGGAAGTTTTTGTGAATGACGACTGTACTCGCTCTTTCCTTTCTTTGGAAATCACCACTTCAGGAATATCCGAGGTATGTTCTACAACAAGTTACCTTGGATTATAGCTTTTTGCATTCTCAGTACCTTGTGTTAGGTATTTCACTGATTCTTGAATCTTTAATTCAGATAACTAAGCAAATTGATGCTGTTAATGAAGTTTACAGGCTTCACAATCTACCAGAGTTCTATAAGGTCCACTTGCTTTTCTATATAGTACTTTACAGCTAGTAAGCTTGATGGTATCTACTATTAAGCAAATATAATTATCGTTACCAACACTTAACCTATAGTGTCTTCTTCAATTTTCCTCTAGGATCCGCGGCCACATATATCCTTCGTCTGGGCGTTGGGTGATATTAGAACTTCCGTAAAGGGAGCTGTTGACGGGGAACTGAGGAAGCTTAGAGCTGGTGGTTGCGTGCAGAACCGTATCTTCACCTCTAAGTTTTGTGGGATCGAGTGTAAAATAGGAAACAAACACACACAAAATATGTAAACTCCTATATGAAAAACAAAATACCAATTTCTGTGTTTGAAGACTTTTCAGGTATGCATTTGTAATGACATAGAAGCATAAGTTTATCTGTTTTCTTTAGTATTCCACATTACATATTTTCATAAACTATGACATCATTCATAAGAAAATGGCGATCTCTAGACAATACAACAACGAGTCTTGTGATTGGGAAAATTTAGATATTGAACTAGCCCTTATGTATGAAGGAAATCAACAGATTTTCTGTAACTTGGAGTTCCAGAATTGAACGAGCATGCCAATAGGTTTCTCGAGAAACCTCATCAACATCGGGGTGGTAGCAGCGAGGATGGATGTGATGAGAATGCAGTAAAGCTTGACATTATCAGGTGCAATGCTGGTCATGGCTGTGTTGTATGAGAAATACATAGCAATCATACAGATCTGAAGCTGGAACCGCAGTGGGAAACCGAGGGTGAGAATGTTGAGCGTAGAAAGTGAAACCGAAAACCCAATTGTGTTAAATAAGACAAACAAAATGAAAGTAATTCCATCAAAGGTCCCCATTATAGATTGCCCTGCTTTATAACCTTGCCGATTTGTAGTATTCACACTCGTTGCATTTTTGGAAAAATCAGGTGTGTAGCTGTCTTGCCAGGTTCCACCTGGTGGAGTCAAGCTGGCCTGAAATATGGCTATGGCGACGAGTGAAGCTACCACCAGTAACGCGCTACGTGCTTCTGATGGTGAGTCTCTGTGCTTTTTGAAAGTGAAGTACTTAACAATATCTTTGTGGCTTTGAGACTCTGTTCGGCATGTGGAAATAGAAGTGGTTCTCTCGACACTAGTAGTACCAATGTCTTGCCCTCTTTGAGCTCCAGCTTCGATGAGTATCTCATAGATTTCTCTATCGCCAGCTTCGCTCGGAAACATAACTAGCAAATCCAGTGCAGAGAGACCCATCTTGTTCATATTATTCACCTCAAATGACCTTGACTCTTCTGGTATTGCCTGAATCAACACTTCAATTACCTGCAGGCAACAGAAAAACATAATTTCTTGGTTTTACTCTTAAGAAAAACTATTTAACCGCAACATATCGCTTTTTGTTACCTGGCGATTTTTTCTCCAGGTCGCAAGATGAAGAGCTGTGTTACCCTGTTCATCTTTCTTGTTCAACACGTCAATTCGATTCAATTCTGTGATCAAGTCAACAGTGGCTATAACCGCAGCAATCTCTTGGTGTAAAACAGCAAGATGCAAAGCAGTTTGACCTTGAACCGTCTCGTCTTCTACACAATCAACATAGCTCGATACAATCACTCTGATCACATCGATTTTGCCTCTCATAGTTGCTATATGGAGTGGAGTCTTTCCATCTCTGTCTTTTACTCGGCAAAACTTCTTATCAATCTCCAAAATTGCCCTCACAGTCTCTACTTGGCCTGCTGCTGCAGCTGTATGAAGAGGGCTAAAACCGTCTTTAGTCAAAAACTGACCGCTGTCAGAGAATCTTTCCGGCGATGACATACTCTTCACGCTTGGGATCAGGCACGATCTCTTTCAGTAAATGAATCTCAAAAACATCCACTTTTGTGATGATGAAGAAGAACGAGAGAGAGAGATGTTGAAAATATATAATGAAGGTGTGTATCGTCACGACAATGGGCTTGAAATTATTATTATATTACAAAAATCCTTTTTGACATTTGACTTCGTTGGATATGACGAATTCCTTAAATGGAACCAATGCTTACAAGTGTTAGTGGTTTGCTTTGAATTGTTGGTTATTTAAATCTGGATTTTCTGACCCGCAAAGTTGCTAACCATACAAACTCTTACGACTTTTGAGTTTTAGCTATCGTATGTGCTAAGCCATATCTGCTCCGACCATAGAGACGAAATGAGTAATATATTAAGTTTTGGGTATGAGGATCAAAAGACCAAGTCAAATCTTAGACGAATTGACTTTATCTCCATCTGTGTTCACATGATGATTGATGAGGATTTGCATTATGGAACTTGCAAAAGTGTGTTTTTTCTATAATGGGTTTTCTTGGACCAAACTCATGTCTGAAATCCGACACCAACAACAGAGGTGCATATGCAAGAATCTGTGTACCATAGTGACTGACTTGAAGAATCCACCGTTGACAAAAAAAAATAAAAAAATAGAAGAATCCACTGTTGTGAGACTATTTGGATATCTGCTTCAAGTTTCAACTGTGTTAGTATGAATTAAATAGGTTTCTGAAACTTCATAAATCTTCTCCGTTCTGAAACTTCTCATTGAAATAAAGAAGAGACAGTTATTGGTATTACGGGAAGAGAGTAAAAGAAAAAAATAAAAGACATTTGAAGAGTCCTAAAACACTACAAACAAATCATTTTAATTTCTTAAATTTTCTGTGGAGGAACCCTTGTCTTCTGGGGGAACTTCAAATTAACTTCCTGAAACAACACAATCAAAATCATGATCCATAATGGGTACTCTTTGGTTTGTTCAATTTCAACGTCAGATGCTAAAAACAGCTGTTGAAAGTATCACATAGCTTCTGCTTCTAAAGACCAGGAATTGCCTCCAAGTTATACTTTTCTTCAGCTTTAGGAGCTTCTCCTTCTCGGCTCTCCTGCTGCGTTTTTGGTTCCTTCAACGCATCTAGAGTCTGGAGATATGTATAGGAAGTACTATTACGGATTTTGCTGCTAGGATTGCTTATTTGACTAGCGAGAAACCGACGGAGGAGTCCCCTTAGAAATGGAGCCATTGTATCCGGTTCATATTCTAGGTAATACATAATTCCTCCCATACATCCACAAAATAAAGCCACCTGTTTCCATTGATTGGATAAAACATCAGTTCCATTGTTAAAGGGGGAAGAAAGTTGGAAAACTGTCATTTGTATTGTACCTCCGCGTTTTTAATATCGGGAAGAAGGTGGCGGTTAATTAGTATCTCCCACAGAGAATCTCCTGCTCGGGGAAGGACGTACAGAGCAAGCTCAGAGCGTCTTGGTTTTTTCTCCAGCATAACTGAAAGGGCTGCTACACCACCCGCAAACCAATAAACGAGCTTGTGGTCCTTGGATGCAATTTTTCTGTGGGTACATATGAAAGCCTAATGCAAATGGAAAGACATATATAGGCACATACATTTCAGAATGGTTTTAGGAAACTTAAGTGTGCGAAATGAGGGAAGACGATCAAATGTAAAAAACATGTACCTGAAAAATCCCAACAAAAGCAGACAAGAAGGAAGTCGATCTAACTGAATCTCTGATTGCATGCCACGATGTTCGGTAAGGAGAAGCCACAAACTGAAAGTGTAGGATGCCATCAGAAAATACATATTATGTCTGTCTAAAGCTAAACCATAGAGTTCTAAAAGACTGAAACGGCAGATATTTAAGGAAACCATTACCTTTTGTAGGTGTAGAAAAACATATGGGACAAATGTCAGGGAGAAGTATAATGGAAATGTTTTCTTAAATGTTGCTGACATTGCATTAGCATTTTGGGCCAGACACGAGTTAGTGTTTGGATGAATAGCTGAACAAGGAATGATGGAAGCAAACTCTTCGACTTTCACATCGCTAGCTTTGTTTTTACTAGATATATGGGCTGATAAGGAGGCTACATCGATTGGACCACCTCTGCAGCATTCTCTTACCGCCTGGTAGACAGGGCTTGAAACTGGACCAGTCTTCTGAATAAATTCTTTATATGATTTTGGCAAGGTTTCAGGACGCATTATAAAGGAATACATAACCTGCACCAACGCCATTGCTTCAACATTAGCTTGCTGATTATAATCACGACTAAATCATATTACAGAGAATATGTACGATACTACGATACACAAAGCTTTTCATTTCCACAGTACAACAAGTCAATAGATGAAACAAAAAATATCACATGGATCACTTCAACATCTATACCACTTCCACCACTAGTATTCAGAACAGTGAAACAGGAAGGAAAGAGAAGAATCTCTATTACCTGGGCACAAGCAAGAGAAAAAAGTAACGAATCTCCATGTCTCCAATGGCTTCCCCAAAGATGGAACTTGTTCTTTGACTTTGCGGAATTATAAGCCGCCTATTAATAAGAAGAAAGATCAGACTCCCAAAAATACAACTGTGTAGTGATATTATTCGTATGAAAGACAATATTATGACCACTAGATGTACCTGGCCTAATCTAGCCAAGAGGTATAGAGCAAGTGTGCGCCGCTGGTTGGAATCATCTAAAGCCAGGACAGACAAACCCGCAATTGAACCTGCTAAGACTCTGCTCCACCCTTAATCAAAGTCATAATAAGGAATATACTTTTCATGCATTATGCACAAGCATACAAGAGAAGCATAAACATAAAACAAACAATAAACTTACGTATTCAATGGCGTCTCCTTCTTTCTCCACTTCCTCAAACAGCATCTAAGGGCATGATACGAGCCGGTAAAGCCACCAAAAAGTAGACCAATACGACATGCTTCTTCTCTAACTATCAAATCTTTCTCCGAGACAAGTTGCTGCAACCATTGTCAATGTATGAGTAGTAGATATAAAATATCGTAGACAGAAAAAAAAAACAGATTCTTTTGACACAAAAATCAAACACCTCACATGGCAATGCTTAATAACACAAGAAGAAATGATAAGAGCGTGTGTCAAGATTTGAACACCTTAGCCTCTTCATATATTATATTGAAGGCAATAACACATGGGCCCTAATTTCAAAACAATAGTATCAAATTGAACGCTAAAGGCTAAAGCAGACTCGTAAGACTCTAAATCTCAATCAAAATCCATGAAATCCGTTTCCGTTTCCTCACCTTCAGATCGAGAAGAGACGAATAAGAATGTCCCCTTGCGAGCTTGAAAGCACGAAGAAGGATTCCGATTCCAACTCTAACACCATAGGAGAGAAGAAAGCTCTGACAGAGATTCCCGATGGCATTGGCGACACAGGAAACGTCAGCGTGATCACAAAGCTCCCCGTGAGATCGACGCTTCGCGGAGCGTTGTCTACGTTGAAGCTCTGCCATGACATCGCGTAGCCTCTCCTCCGCTTCCCGAAGCCGGTGCTCAGCCTCCGAGCTGTCTTGGAGCAAAGGAGAATTACGTGGAGGCGATGAAGAAGGATCCAAATCCGGCTTGGAGAACGAAGAAGGCATCGTGAATTCAGGAATTTAAATCGGAAGCTTTAGCTCAGGTCGGAGCTCAAAATGATACAATTCTTTCTCAGAGATATGAAATTTGAGGAAAGGAAGATAAAAATGTTGGGAAAGGCCATCATGACACGTCATCATTTATTATTTTGATTTGTTTTCTTATTTTGAGAAAATTCCAAAAAACTTTTTCTCTTACCGATATCCAAAAGGTTGGAGATGCAAGTGGTTTCATCCAACACAAATTTGCGATGTATTCTCGGACACAAATTTTTGAATTGTGATATTGTTGGATACTCGCTAATCAGATTGCGATATGTGGATAACGTTCAGATAGAATCGTTCTGAAAGGGAAAGACAAAACATTTGGTTTTCCGAACTCGTATACGATGGGATCCAACGTCTTAACTTGTAGAACTTTTGAACACCGTGGTAAATGGCTGGTTCGCATAGCACAATCCTGATTGTGTACATTATGTCGAGTTGTGAAAGTTTTTTTTTTGAATAATATGTTAAATTATATTCAAAAACTACATTTTACAACATGAATAACGGGTTTTTAAATAAGTTTGAAAAGAACAAAAGCTTTTAATCTGAATTTCGAAGTGGCTGACTCGTTAAAACCCAAATCTGGAAAATTCATTTGGGACAAAACCTAATTTGGGAAAAAGAGTACAATCCACATTCGAAAGAGCTAATATAATAAAATCGATTGAATTTAGAAACCATCTGAAAGCCAGCTGAAATGAAAACTCAATGCTTGACCTTTGGAAGATGACTATCTTGATGTGAACCACGTAGAAAGACCATCATCGAAATCAACTTGATTACGGATTGAGCTGAATCTTTTCCTAATATTCTTGTCGATCATTCTTACCAAAGTAGCCGAAGTAGACGCAAAATCTCCATGTCGCCTACCATTTTTTTCTCTCCAAATGTGATAAATTGTTGATTGAAGCGCATACCTGAATATGAAGAGTTGTGTTCGGCCAAGTCTTGGAGAGTTTAGCATATCAATCAGATGATTCCAATGTAGAGTGAAATCATTTCCCATCAGCCTACCAACCAAAGAATACCACACTTCTGCTGAGAATTGACAAGTGAAGAAGAGGTGATTTCTATACTCATTTAAGCAACCACAAAATACACAAGAAGCTCTTTGTCCTGGATTCCAGACGCTCGTCCGATCTCCTGTCGAAAGTCTATTGATGATAGCTAACCATGTAATAAATGAATACTTGGGAGTTGTGTAAAGAAACCAAACTCCCTTATACCATTTATTGCTCAGAATTGGAGAACTTACCAGAATTTTAGTTACCTTCGTGTTGAACTTAATCTTATACTTATCATTGATACCTCTCCATAGAGGAATATCCTTACCATTCGTAATGATAGTCTTGGTAATTTCTGCCTCAATCAGAATGTAACTTTCTGTCTTATGTCGATGGCGACGAATAGCCTCTTTAGTTGGCGCAACTGTTGCTTGAGCGGAGATCCTCATGTCAATAAACCCTCTACGACCCGTGATGTCGTATAAATAGCCCATATCATTCCAACAATCAACGTTTTCCCATTCTGAACTTCTACCTTATAGAAAATTTTAGTTTGTGGAAGTTTTGGGTCCTAGATTTCAAGAAAGTTACAAATCTATCTCATTACAACTTGTCTACACAAAATCAATCATGCACTAAATGTACATGTATGAAGAAATGCGATCATTTCGATCACAAAAGATATCAAAATGTCATATCTCAAAAGTTATATAACCGATGATGTATCACACCGACAAAAACATACACCAATCGGTCGCTTAAAACTCTGTGACAAAGAAAACGTGACCATGCTATTAAAAGCGGCCTAGTGACATAAGTTAGATATGTTTTCTACGAATATATCTTCATTATTTTCGGTAAATGGAGATAGGTATACAATTTCTTCATAAATGTTGATGAATAGGATAGAATCGTCTACCAACATCAAACACATAGATGGATTAAGCGTGCACTCGCAATCCATTAGAACCATCGAGGAACTTCAAAAAGATAGATGGATTAAGCGTCCAGTCGCAATCCATATTAGGTCATGTATGTAATTATACACACACCTCATGTACAAAAAGGTGCTCCATTAAAATGTTGACTACATGTTCAAAACTAAATCATCTTTTTCTGATTTTTTTGAATTTCAAACAATTACTATGGTTTTGATTGGTAATCTTCAATCGATGATCGGAAAAAGCTATTGAAAAATGAGGTTGGAAGAAATGGTCGGAGAAAGTGATTGGAAGTAGAAAAAAGATGCGGTTGACAACCACCCATAAAACAAAATAGTTTGTTTGTAAACAAGGCTGTTAAATTTTTTTTATTTTTAATAATATTTATTTATATTAATCTTATAAGAAACTTTTAAAAATATATTTTTTATTTTTTATTTAAATTTTAATTTAGTTTGCTATATATTTTATAAAAATATGTTTACTATATAACCATTTGTTACCAATCACAACTATAATTTAACCACTTGCTTTAATTTAATCTCATTTTCTCTTCGTCATTTCTAACCACCTTCTCTTTGATCGCATTATTAACAACCCATAAAAAATATTTGACCTCTTTGTTTAAACAATGTTACCAATCAAGTCCATTATCTTATTTTGACCAGAGACTTGATAGATTTTTGCACAAAGTTAATTCCCAAAATTAAACCAATATTTTAATCAAAATATGTTGAAACAATGTTTATAACAGTGCATAATGCGCAAAATTTTATATTCATATTTTGTTTGGTTATAACTATTTAAATTGATTTTATTAATATTTCTTTTAATAATGAGTAATTAATTATGTGGTATATATATATATATATGACAAAAATTAAACAATCTTTTATATTTTACTAATGTTTTACTTATATTTTATTTTATTTTACTTTTTTTTCAATTCACTTTTTCATATTAAAAAAAATTCATACTCAACATTAAATGGACAGAACTACATTTTTTTTTTACTGAAAACTTATTCGATGTAATTTGGTGCGTCTAAGAATCTAAGGTCAAAACTGTGATCATGATACAAAAACTTACTTAATATGAAAATAATGTGGGAGCTTAAAAATCTTCAATAAAACATGTAGTTGCACCACCAGCATGAGGTTTTTATTATACAGACATAACCCTAACACCGGTAACATTTTTGTGTTTTCCAAAAACATTTTTACTGTATTTATATGTATCTAAAGTCAAAAGTGATTTGATGCAACAATTTCCATAATATGAAAATAACTTGTCTAGGCATGTGGGTCCGTACATCCCCTCAGGATGAAACCCAAACTATGTAATTTAATTTTTTTTTTGAGAATATACCCCTCCCAACATGAATCAAACTTATGAACTTCGTATATCCTACGTTTTCGGTAACCAAGGGCCACCACCATAGATTCAAACTCTTCAACAAAAAAGTGGTCACCACCACCAACAAGAGTTTCTTAATATACACACACATAGCATTAACACTAGTAACATTTTTGTTTTCCAAAAAACATTTTACGGCAGTTTTTTGTGTTTAAAGTGAAAAGTGATTTGAATATAACTTCCATAATATAAAAATAAGTTGTGAGTTTCAAACTCTTCAACAAAACATGTGGTATGCATTACCAATGAGGTTTTCCTTGCATACACATAGCCTTAACACTCACAATAATAAGCATTCAAAACATCTCTCTTTCTTAAATAATATATTAAAAAAATCTATCTTTCTTCAAAAAACCTAGAGAAGTATTGTGAAATCATCTTGCTTATATATTATTTATTTCATATGATAAATCTTACTTTGATTATTATCTTTACTAGAAATTGAACCCGCACGATATCTCACGGGAATTCAAGTTTAGAAAAAAAAACTTGATTGAATTTTAGTAATGTCTTTGTAGCATTTTATTATATATTATATAAACCTTGATTGCTCTCACTGAAACTGACATATGTCAAAATTATAATTAACAGGATTGAGATACGTGTCACTTAAAGGCTCATATATCGTCACGTGTCAAAACTATATCTTATATAATTAAAACTTATTAATATAAAAATGAAAAACGTAAAATTTCCTAATTTTATGGGAATTTATTAAGAATTTTTTTATTTATACAAATTTTAAACATATTGAGACAAGGAATTTGATAACATATTCAAAAATAAAATGTAAAAGTTATTTATCCTATGAGACAAAAGAAATCAAAATTTTGTTTTTCTATTCAAAATTTCTATAGATTTAACGAATTTTTTTAATGTAACCCACATATTTAATTAATTATTTACCTAATTATGATGAAAAAATATTTTTTGTTATAATAAGAAAAAACAAACTTAAAAAAATTTTAATGAACAAGATCGTGACACATGTCTATTAGTTAATTAGATTTTGACACGAGTAAAAATTATGAATTATTCTCCTATGTCTATATGAATTGGTTTAGTTTAAAAATTTATAATATTTATATTTTCTTCAAATTATTGAGAATTTTCTAGAAATACCACTCTTTATATACCACTTTCTACATCTACCACTCATTTTGTCTATTTAAAAAAATGCCACTGTGGGTAGGGTCTTTTTACCAAAATACCCTTACTGCCATGCACATTAGACCAGTCTCAATCTCAGACCCTCAATCTCTTTTTGCCGATTTCAGCTCGCCGATTTTTGCTTTTACTCGCCAAAAATCTCTTTCGACGCGCATACTCGCTGTAAATCTTCTTTTGAACTGCCTCTTCTTTGCACTTCTAGCTCGCCAGAAATTGAGCTTAATCTCAGATTCTCTTTCTTCGATTTGAACTCAGACAAATTGCTTCTTCACGATTTGACCTCGCCAAAAATCTCATTTCGTCGCGCCGCTTCTTTATGCTTCTATCTCATCAGAATTCAAGCTTAATCTCAGACTCTCTTTCGCCGGAATTTCATTTTCAGTTAAGGTTTTTTTGTGAATCAATCTTATGTTAACTTCAAATCTAGGTTTTTGATTTAGTTTATACATGAGAACAATTAAATGATTTATTTGAGATTGAACCTATAGAAATTGCTCTGAGGATTATTTGCTTTGTGAATTACTGTTTACTAAAGTCCCTATATAAGATTTTGAGATCTGCATGTGTATAAATCTCTCAAGCATGTTCATTATGTGTATTGAGTTTCACAATAAAACATAGTTTTGATGATGTTTTCAGATGCTTTGTTATGTTTTAATATAAGATAGAGTTTGAAGATTAGTGTTTTGTTGTTGGTAATTTTTGATATTTTTGATTTTGCATAATGTGTACTCATAGATTCCATTATACTCTTACAAATCATCGAGTAAAGCTGAAAGCAGTTCTCTTTTCTTAGAAATTTTTGAGAAAAAGTGCATTCTCTTTTCTTCTTTTTTTACCTCCGACTTTGTGATTCTCAAATTTTGTGTGTGTTTTTCTCCTTGATTCATGTTGTTTTGGGTCTATTTCATTCCCTTATAGTTATTACGTCCACAATTATAAATTCATTCTTGTGTAGTCCTTACCTCCACAATTATCAACTTGGGTTTCATGAGTGTTTTGTAAAATCATCAACTGATTTCATTTTTGATGTGTTGTAATTTGATTTCTTGAATTTGAAATATTAGCATATTTTTTTCTTAGTTCAATAATAGTGAATGGCTAAATGGTAAGAACCTCGACTAATATTATTTCCTATCTGTTACTTGATGCGTCCATGCTAGGAATGTATTAGATTTTCTATCACAAACTCACTCAACCTTGCAGTAGTGAGCTGTTTAGTTTTTTGTGCTATGTGTGTTGTTTCCTTGATGTAAACTTTTGATTTTTCTTAGATTTGATGCTTCTTGTATTTTTTGTGGGTGATTGTTGGATGAAAAAAAGAAGGGGTGTAAAAGCTTAAATTATTTGTGTTGTTCCTTCTATCATTTTCTATTTTTGTAAACAACCTTTATAAAAAGTTACATGTTGAAGTGATTGATCGATCGATCACTGTGGTCTTGAGGAAAAGGATCATTGTGTTCGATTGATCATGTTCTTATATATGTTTCAGGGTTTTTCTGTGAACTTTATATAAGGTTTGTATATTTTTTATTTTAAATGTGTTATAATCATTATAAAATTCCCATATAATTTTTTATAAGTTTTATAAAGTTTTTTTATAAGTTTTATAATGTTTTTATAAAGCTGTTTTATAATTTTTATAATTTATAAAACTCTTTTATAAGTTTTATAAGGTTTTATAAGTTTATAAATTTTTAGATTTTTATAAAACAAGTTTTATAAGCTTTTATACAATTTTTACATGTTTTATAAGCTTTTTAAACAATTTGTAAAATTTCTGTAAATTCTTATAAATATTTTTATTATGACATCCAAGTTATAATGATTGAGTTATATTCAACATGTGAATTCTGGAAACTTACAAACAATACTTCAAGGGAATTCACATGTGACATTGAGAGAGGAGCGTCTTATAGTACACTTGATGAAGATTGTAGCTTTAGCAAATTTGTTACTGTTATCTTAAAAGATTATGGAATTGAAAGCAGTTCAAATCATTCCTAGGCAACTACATGTTTTCATGAAGAAGTTCATGGAGTGGAGGAGTTCTTCATTTATTTGTGACAGTAGATGAGGTATTTTCTAAACAATTTTCTTCTTTAACTGTATGTTTTAATAAGGTTTTATCTCTGTATTTATAAATTCAAAGTCATTAAATTTTTTCTTTTTCAGAGACAAACAAGCTCCATTAGAATGATAGAGATAAACAACATCACAACTGATAATTATGTTAGTGTTCATGCTCCTAGAACATTTATGTCGAAAATGAGGTTCTTTAACAAACAAAATCCCTCTTTAACTCTGTGTTTTTATAATGTTTTATGTATGTGTTTATAAATAGATTTATAAAATGCAAATATTCTCTTCCAGAGGCAAAGAAACTCAAATCCAATGCTAGAAAAAACATTACAACTGCTAATGTTGTTCAGTTTGTTGAGACTTTTAGTGTTCTCTCTCCAGTTCATACAACATTTCATGAGAAATACCATTGTGCTCATGGAATTACGGTTGCCAAAGATATTAACATTAATGAAAACAACTATGTTGATGAATTTTATCCAATGAAAGGTAAGAGTAATCTAAACTCATTTTTAATATCGGTTTATAGTTGGACTTTATGGTGTCTAGTTATTTTTAATAATTGTTATTAATATTGTTTTACAGGTGGACCTTAGGTTATTCAGAAAGTATTTTGGTGATATGGTTGATTGGGATATTCCACCTAAAGTTAATGGTTTTGGTTGTCTACCACCATCTACTCGGATCCCTAGTGGCATACGGAAGAAAAAGAGGATACCTTCTATTTTGGAACGTGGGAAGTCTCAAAGTAAATCAAAATCTTACAAATGTGGTAGATGTGGTCAGATTGGGCACAATAAATCTACTTATGTAGCCACTATCAGTTGTCTTCTTTTTGTTATTTTTGTTACTTAAAATTGTTGAATTTTTTACATTTATTAGTGTTTTATTTGTAACTCTCATTTACATGACGTTAACATGAGGTATTTTTCATCAAATAATCTTATTCTTAGTAGTCCATTTTATAAAGTTGCTTATAAAACCATTTACGCTATGCGTATAGATAAGTTTTATAAGCTAGCTTATAACGCCTTATAAAGATTTATAAACCATTTATAAAGTGTTATAAGGATTTATAAACCATTTATAGTTTTATAAAGTTTCATAATGTTTTATATGGTTTATAAGATGGTTTATAAATCTTGATAGGCTTCAAATGAAACTTTAATCACTTTTTATAAGGTGTTTTATAAATCCTTATAAAATATTAAATTTCATCATTCAATCATGTTTTTATAAGATGGTTTATAAATCCTTATAAAAGCATTAAATTTCGTCATTCAATCGAGTTTTATAAGGTGGTTTACAATTTTTTATAAAAATGTACTAAAAATGAATATTTAATTGTATTTATAAGGTGGTTTATAAGTATTTATAAAAGCAGTAAGTTTAACCTTTTTATCTGCTTTTATTATATGCTTTATAAATCTTTATAACACGTTCTAAAAAGAATAAATTTAATGTGGTTATAAAGGAACCTTAAATCGTATAAATAACATGTTTTAACATTTAAACAACATTGTTCACACATTTAATAAAGGTTAAAAGAGATATCTAATCTAAAAGACTTATGCAACATATGGTTATCCATTTTTTTCAGCAGATGGTACATCTAATCTACAAGCTGATTGAAAGGTCTGTTTGTGTACTGATCTCATTTTCCCTGAAATTGTGAATGAAACATATTAGGTTCAAGTTTTTAACTGTACATTTTTTGTTTTTAATAGAAATAACTCTTTTGGTACTAACCTTAATAATCTTGAAAAACTATTTATGTAAGTACTTATGTTCTGGAGGAGTACATCTATCCTCTTTGTCTGGATGAGTAATAAGCATTGCCCTCAAGTATGAAATTTTAAGCTCCTTGTTGTTTTGCAATAAAAAATAATTTTTTCCTCCCAAATGCAATTGCTCCAAAGATACTGTAAATTTTATTTTCCAAATTTTATGTCACTTAGTTTATGTTTTTACTATAATTCATCAGTATTAAATTTTACCTTATGTAGTTGACTCAAAACATCTACAATGTCGTTATCTTTTTTATCCAACTTTTTGATTTTTTTCATCTATTTCAACACTTAACGGCTCATGTCTGATCTCCCGAGAATCATTTTCTAGAGCACTCAGTTATTCTTTCTTATTTATAATTATTTTAATCAATCCACAAAATTTATTTTATGAAATGTATCCATAATAAAACCTATTTATAGAATCACCAATACATACATATGGTTGTTAAGTCCCTTGTGTTGGTTGAGGTTCTCTCCATCTTCTGTAGTCTATGCACAATATTAACAATCCTTTATATCACTTTTTAGAAAGAGATAACTCACCATACTTTTATAAGGTTTTATAAAGAATCTTAGAAATTCATTAATAAAAGATTATAAAGAAAACATATTTATAGAACACCAATACATAACTCTGATTATTAAGTCTGTTGTGTTGGTTCAGGTTCTCCTCCATCTTCTGTTTGCCCATACACAATAGTAACAAATTTTTTTTATCAAATTTTAGAAAGATATAACTCACCAGACTTTTATAAATTTTTATAAAGCACCTTATAAATCCATTGATAAAAAATTATAAAGAAAAATTATTAATAAAATCACCAATACATACCTCTAATTGTTGAGTCCCGTGTTGGTTGAGGTTCTCCTCCATCTTCTGTAGCCTATACGCTATTAACAATATTTTTATCAATTTTTAGAAAGATATAACTCACCAAACTTTTATAACTTTTTATAAAGCACCTCTTAAATCCATTGATAAAAGATTAAAAAGAAAAATGATTAATAAAATCACCAATAAATACCTCTGATTGCTGAGTTCACTGTGTGTAAAAGTTTTTCCTTATCTGTTGTAGCTTTTAAACACAATCATTTATATCAGTTTTTTTAAAAATTGATAACTCATCAGATTTTTTAAAAAGGTTTTATACTTTTGTTTGTTCATTTTGCTGTTGATGTTCTTCCATATCTTCTCCATCCTATAAAACACATAATAATACCTCAGCAAGCTTTTCTCTAAGTTTTTTATAGACAAATTTATAAAATCTATATTATTAATGTTTTATCAGGTTATATAAGTTTTTATAGTATTCAAAGAACATTTTAAAGATTTTATAAGGTTTTATAAATTATTTAATGCATACCTCTACAAGTTCTTCTTCTTGTTGATTTGAAGTTGATGTTCTTCTTGTCTATTTTGAGGTTGTTCTCCTTCTAATTGATTTTCAGGTTGTTCATTTTGAGGTTTTTCCACATCTTACGTGTATAAGCACTATAACAACTCAAAAAGCTTTTTATAAGCTTTTATAAACAAACTTATAAAAGTTACTTTTATGAAAGAATTACTACCTCTCTTTCTTGGTTTGTTTTTCCCTTTTTCGTTTCCCTCTTCTACATTTCTCTCTTTTTATTTTTATTATCAGATACAACAATAACCTCTTCAACATCAGTCATTTGGAACGTCCTTATTTTCTAAGTGTTTCTTTTTTTTTTTCTTGAAAGTGTTTGTAACATCCTGAAAGATGAACAAACAAAAACATAAATTTAAAATGTTTTACTACTTTTTTCTTTTATCACAATATATGTTTATCAATATACCCCAGTTCTGTCATTGCTCCTCTTCCTTGGTTGTCTTGCTGGTACTTTCTTCTTCTTTTTTGTTTGTAGAACAGCTTGAAACATTCTAAAAGAAGAATGGAAAAAACATAAATTAAACTTTGTGTATTTCTTGGGTTGTTGTAATATTATATAATTAATCATATCTTGAAGAATGTCATTAAAGTAAACTATCATGGTAGACAATTAATCAAAGGTAAAGAAAAGTCAAAGCATAGCCTTGACATATCAACTAACTGCAAAGACATATTTTATCTGGAATTAGGTTATGAATCTTTCTATGCAAAAGAGAGTCATATATTCATGAGTTCATAGGTCAGAGGTTTCATGATAATCAATAACTTCATGGCTTCAGCCATATAGTATGCACTCAACTCTATTTTCTAGTATAACAATCAGTTAAATTAGGGATCTCATCAAATTCATATTGGCATTTTCGACTGGAAGGAGTCGAATTCATTGATTGGATCTTTTGTTCACCATTTTGGCGAGTATGATTGGGGAACTAAGATGACCAAACAATTGAGCCAAATATATATAAAATAATGATAAATCAATAGATGTTTTGAGATATTATATATATTTGGCGTTGCTTGGAAGTGTGAGCTCGCTAATAATTGGAATTCATTAGTGTTTCTTACTAATAGCTTGTTACATGATGTTGGAAGCGTGAGCCTGCTACATGATGTTCTCGGCCAGCTACATGATGTTGTCTCCTTCTCCTGCTCAAAACTATTAGTGTTTCTTACTAATAATTTTATATTTTGTGGCCTCTATGTTCATCAAAATATATGACTAGGAAAATCACGAATACTTCTTTACTAGGGCATCAAAATTAAATCTATCTACCAACCAGATTGTTAATGTCTCCTCTCCATTTTAACTAGGATTGAAAATGGAAATTACTTTTTGGATGTTCTTTACATATATCTTATAACAAAGAGATTTCAAAACCAAAACAATCATACCAAAAATATTATTTATTCACAGTTGCAAATAATATGAACACTGTGAATACATAATTATTTAGGTTTCCATCATCAAAATATAATTCCTAAAATTAACCAACTTTGGTTTTAGGAATTGAGCTCTGAACAAAACTAAAATGTGACGGCTAGATGTTGAAGAATCAAACCGGATCTAGGATAATACTTTCAATTGGCATGTGATCAAATTCATTTGAGGTAGTTGATACGAGGAAGGATTAAGTGATTCTAGGCCAGCTGAGAGTTCAATGTCCAGCCAATCGTCTTAGAAGTCAATTACAATTACGGATAACAAGGCTTATAAAGTAAAAAAATATTCATACTATATTTAAGAAAGTATAATATCCAACATTAACAGCTAAATGCTTAAAGTAAAACAATATCAATAGAAAAAATAAACTAATAAAATATCACAACTTAGAGATAAATTATTTATAATATAATAAATCGATTGTTAAGTAATAAAAAATATTAGAATGAATTATTATAATACACTGAGCATTTGAAATATTATATTTTATTATATTGATTATAAGACAAAAACCACAAAAATAGAGAATATTTTATTATTATATAATATAAAGTTATCATAACGAATTTAAATAAAGACATAAAAATACATAAACACAAATTAATTTGTTGTGCTTAAATCGCGAAAGACAAGAGAGATAATCGTATATATTCGTTTAAAAATAATTGAAAATTATAAAAATAACTATAAAACATTATTTTATTGTCAAAATCAAACATTTTATTTGTATCAAATAGGTTTTAAAATAAATAAAAAAATCAAATATTTTGAAAAACAATTGATCTGTCACTCGGTCGGTTCAACCGGTTCAACCAGTCCACCTAGTCGCAGATTAACAACGGTTGTTACTAAATTTTTTTGATTCTATTATTGGCGGATTTTAACACTAACTCCTAACCGAAATAGTGCCCAGATCCCAGTTTAACTGGTCAGACCAGTCCGAACGTGAACATATTGGTTGTTTTGCCCACCCAAGTTAGTTTCATTTCACTTGCCTCCACCGTAATAGAACTATTTTATAAAAAGAAATGCTGAACTAGTTGTTGCCATGATCAGCTTAAACCGTGTACAAAAAGAGACTTCTTTGGAATTGGAATAGAGAGCCTAAGCTGTAGCAAAAATACATTAAATATTAGATATCCAACGAATTAAAGTTCTCAAATCTTGTGATCAACCATGTCATCGCATATTAATTTGAAGACAAAGGCATAATCATTTTCACAAGGCTTTTAAAAAATTCAACTTCTTCTCTTCTTCTTCAATGATGCATCTGGTTGTTATGTTCATTTTTGGAATGCAAGGATCTGTCTATCAAACCCTTTGTTTGCGCCAGACAAGCTTGATGTAAGATCTTCCACTGTTCTAAACCCAATCTGTGCCAAAAAGCAAAACACATGAACGAAAATGAGGATCAGATCCCAGAAATTTAACATGGCATATTTTGTAGATCACGTAGGAGTACCGGCAAACTAAGGAACTAAATGGAGTAGAGGTGTACCTTATCAAGAAGAATTTCTTGGAAATGCTCTGGACGTAAAACAATTGATCGGTAATTCATTGCAGTAGTCTGCAAAAACAAAAGGCAAACAAAGATTCAAACTATATATCTAGCTAACTTGTCCAATTAGAAAGAAATTCTGGAATATACTCACCTCTGAGACACGACGATTGTTTTCATAAGATTTCCAAGGCTGAGGTTCCATTATAAACATACCACCCTGAAAAGCAAATCCACATTGTCAATTGCGGATATGAAAAGCAAATAATGGGCACATTTAAGTATAGTATAACTTACCGGATTAAGAAGACGCCAAATTTTTGAAAATAAGGTGATCAAACCATCGTCACCCCAGTTCAAATGAACCCATTTTGTCACACTCAAACTACATAAGCAAAGAAACATGTCATCAATAAAAGTGTGATTTTCAATTTCAGCATAAGAAAACCAAGACAGAGGATGTTTATATCAACTAAATATGAAACCTCCTTTTAAAAAGGCTTAGTGTCAAAAGATTCTTTAACTAGAAACCTCCAGTAAGGCTTTTTTCAACTACAGCTGGAATTTTATATGCACTTTGAGGTTTAATAAGCAATTAAGCATCACCAAAAGAATTGGTGACTGCTCTTCTGTTTCTAACCCTCTCAAAAGGCAATGGCCAAACCTACAAGTGATAGAGGGGGCAAAAAGGAAAGGGATTTACCATAGAATTGTATCGTACCGATTCTCGTCAAGATTTCGGGTTTGAACAAAATTCTCTTTCTGGAATGAAACAATCTGAGACAGGTCTTTAGTTTCCGGGCTTTCTGATTTTGTCTCGCCATTGGAGAGAGAAATAGATTGCTCCTTCAAACCATCCACACCCTCTGAACTAGATTTATTTTCACTTGGCTTAGCAGAATTCTGCATTCTGACAAACTTCCTAAGATGCCAGTGAGCATCCTCAATGCGGCCTTCAATACACAAAAATCCAGTTCAGTGCACAATGATTAACTTAAGCAAGTAAGAATTACAGAAGTTTTAAAAGTACTACGTATCTATTGTTCTGTGATTCACTAGAGTTAGACTTAATATGAGAGACTTGATTAAATCAAATAAAACATTTTATGCAGACTTGAATGGTAGTGTATAGTTAACAGTTTAATTCAATTTCCTACATAAAGAAAACCTTTGGAAAATATTGTGACAATGAATAGTTCTTACTTGAATCAATATCAACTCCAAGAATGCTCCAGCAACCAAACTTTTTAGCTGAAGAAAAAGAAAACATATATATCAGGTAACAAGTATATCAATCAACTAATACAAGAAAAGAAAATACGTTAACAGAGAGATATCAGACACAATTAAAGTCCAAACACACTTAAACATAGCCTTCTCATAAGGACACATAAATCAAAAGAAAATCAATAAAATAAACGGTGCATTCGATGGCAATTTGACAATGAAATGAAGCTTCCCTCGTCAAAAGAAACCAAACAACACCTCAACAAGTAAAGTTTAAACCAAATCCTAGCTAGGGGTAACTAATCTTCACAATAAGCCACATCTACAACAAAAATAGACATAGATTCTTGAACTGGGAAAGGAACTTATATGTTCTTGACAAATGAGCAGAAAATACCAATATGGATAGTCATGATTCCGCTGTTGCAGCCAATGTCAAGACAGTCTTTGCCCTGAAACCATTCTTTCTTCAATACTTTAAGCCGAGGATCCTCATCCGTATCATGGCTTATCTAACACATTACGTTTCATCAAAAGAATCAGATAGTAAAACCAATATGACACTAACGAAAAAAAAAAAACACTCTTAAACACCAAAAGATGAACCAAATACAACAAAGGAATTTGAAGCTAGAGTAGGTATTGTAGAGACTCACTCGGTAGCCATAGTAGTTTCTGTAGTTTCCAAAGGGAAAAACTTCTTGACTTTTCTTCTTCTTGCTTGGATTATTACAATTCCCTTGTTGTCCTTGTTTCTGCTTCTGCTGGGTAGGGACTTTCTCTTCAGTAGTTACTACTACTTTCTCCATACTCTTATCATTCTCATCGCTTCTATGTCTCTTCTTGTTGTTCTTCTTCTGATCCTTGTCCTCACCCATTGACGAACACTGGGAAACTGTGCGACTGAACAAAAGCCCGAGATATTAGGGTTTATATGTAACCGCAATCAAGTCGATGTTTGAAAACGGTAAATCGTCTAAGAGAAGATTCGAAGAAGCTTGCTCAGGAGGTTTTTAATCGTAGAGGTCAGAGTAAGCGGCGTAGAGCGTGGAAGAAGAAGAAACGGCGTTTGCAGGTATTTAATAAGTTCGATAAGTAACAAGGATTGGGTTTAACGAGTCTTATTACTAAGTAACCCTCTCTTATTTGGAAAAATATATAAATTAGAACTGATTTCTGTAAATATAACAAGTTCCTTTACCAAAGAATTTGTCGATAAATAACATTTTTGTCTTAGAAAATTGAAAATTAGTCTTAGTTTCTTTCTTTTTTGGGGGGGGTTATACTTATATGTGAGTATTATCCCTTTTCAATATTCACATAACCAAGCATCAACGAGTGAACCATAAATTCAAATCTGACATTTGAATCAATTGTTTTAAAATTGATTTCTGTAAAAATATAAGACTATTTTTAACGCTGAGATGGACACAAATTCATAGAATTAAAATTAAATGAAAGTAATAAAAATATTAATTATTTGTGAAATTTTCCTGTGGACCGTCTTTTCTACAAGACCTGCATGAAACTATCTATCAGCTACCACCTTGTCAATTTATGTTATTGTGATTGGTACAACTTTTCTAATTTAATTATTTAATTTATTCATACTAAAAATATTAATATTAAATTATGAAGATACTCTCCATTAAAGATGTTGTTCTAAAGACTATAAGTTCAAAGCCTTTTTCTTTTACCCACATGTGACATTGCCATGGCCCAATATACACTAGAATAAGGCAAAAGTATCATTTTTGGTTTGGGATCTTAAAGGCTTTCTCTGTTTGGAGTTGACAAAAAAGAAAAATAACCAACTATTATATATCGGTTCATCTCTTGATATCTATAGTACTACTCGTTTGCATATCTATAGTACATATCTCGATATCGTTATGTGGCTTGTGGAACCTGCACAGAACTGCTCGAAGGCAATGCCATTTAATATTAGCAAGCTAATAAAATCATCCAGGATTAGTTCTGGAATTTGTAGCTTGCCGTTATTGATACTTATATCCAAGAACGTGTCGTGTCCACCATGTTTTTCTTCAACTTGAATTTTATTCCACTGCTACGAAGATTTCTGGCTGACAAGATTGGTTTGAGAGATTCGCTAGGCGGCACCAAGGGCAAATTTGTGCCAGTTTCTTGAGAAGCGCTAGGCGCCACCGAGGGGGAGTTTGTGCCAGATTCCAAAACATTTACAATGGTTTGATGTGATCAGATCAAGAAAGTGTTTTGCTTTACATTTTTTGTCTACAGTACGACATTTCCTTGGGTTTTCAAACGAGTAGCTGAAGGACTTCAAAGCGATAGTGGTTATACAATCCGTGGATGGAAGTTTCTCCGTGTCAAGTAGAGTTTGAAGAACAAACAATGGAAGCTGATTTTCTAGAAGAAGGTCTCTCTGTATAGCTGATAAAACCCAGGGCAATTTGAAAATTGGATCTTCGTACTTGAAGAGTTTCTTGCAACGGTTAAGAACAAAATGAGAAGAAAACAACCATCAAGAAATATCATACCGATCAGTACCTCAGATGAAATCCGACCAAGATCTTATGAATCTCTTATCTCTGGTTCCTTCTCTTCCAGTGCACAAACTAGATCATATCCCTGCTCACCTTGTTTATGTTTGCTTGCGAAACAAAGAAGTTTTCAAACCTTTTTTTTTATATATATAACGAGTTGGTTCAGAGTCCGTGGATTCCTAATCCTCATGGGGCAGAACCCAGACCATATTAAATTAACTCTTTTTAGGAGAGCAGATCTCTCCCAACGCGAATCAAACCGTGACTTCCTTGGGCTTGACCCATTCAAATCCTTTTTTTGCCTCTTGATGAATATTTTGTAGTTCTGGTTTTCCTTTATGGTAATGACATATTGATACTAGTATGGGTTGATAGCCATAGCAATTGTGTTTGTTGCGGGTGAGAAACTCAGGGATCCTGAAGATGCAATGAGATTTCTTGAAAGCTCTTAGACTAAAGTTTTGCATAGTGCCATTCTGATGAAAGAAGAGAGAATCAATAAATTAGACCTTTCTGCTCGCATCATTTTCAAAACGTAGCGAGTAAATTATATCCTAGAACGCATGACATTTTGTTTTTATGAATAGATATATACCTGCACGTTCAGAAGGTTTCCATCATTTAGTGCGGGCAGATGGTTTCCTGGGGATTCCAAGCTTACCTGAAGAAGAAAGAGAATCAAGATTTTGACTTTTTCCTTGCATCTGTACAAACACAAGCCGCTGGATATATACTTAAAACGCAAAACCTTTGAATTATATAAATTCTTATTTACATTTTCGACTGAGGCTGTTGTGTCCTAGGAACTGGCCAAAGTTATTTCCTCATCACCTGCGTAGAAAGGCAATTATCTTACAACTTAGTTCATAAAATATTTTATGTGAAAAATATTATATATATATATGTAGATATATAGATATATATATATATATTATATGTGGGTCAAAAACCATCCTTATATAAGAATTTAAACAAAATAAACATTTGTATTTAGATATGTCTAGCATCAATATCAAAACCATTAGACAAGTTTAATGGCGCTTAGTTCATCAAGTAGTAATCAAAGCGTACCTTGTTCACCTGTAGGTGGACTGGATAAAGTAGCCATAGCTGGGCAAATAAGGAAAAAAAAACAAGAAATGAAGAGAAGAGTTGGTTCCATGAATGATAAGAAGCTTCGTTTTTCATATATAGATGTTTTACCCGCACAAATTAAGCAAGTAACCGTTTAGAAAGTTGAATCAAGTATAATAAAACCTACAAAATGGGTAGCTTACCTATTCCAAGAGATGCATTTCTGTCATTCATTTTGTTGTTGTAATAATCAGAAATATGTGTAATGCCATGATCTCTCGGTGATTTTTCTTTTAAAACAAGGGAAATAAGGGATCATGTTCGACAATATAATTTTTAAAATGTCTATTCTTGAAATTATCTTTTTTCGACCCAATTCTTGAAATTGATTTTTTCAAAAACAATAGGAATCCATAGGATGTAAAATTTGAACTAAGAGATCATGTTTTGACAATATAATTTTGAAAAGGTTAATTTCTTGAAATTTTCCTCTCTTTATTCGCATCCGCACCGAAAATAATTAATATTAAAATGAATAATTATAAAATTATGTTTAGAGATAAATTGGTAAATTCCAAGGTCTTCATATCTATGCAATTCTCTTTGGTAAATTGGTAAATTATCTGTGGTTCTTATAAGTCAGACAGAAAGAATAAAATTTTGTCCTTTAGAATTTAGTGCTAAACTTCTAAAGCCATATCCAAGGAGGAACTCTATTTTAGTGTAAAAACAACACTATTTTAGTGTAATTTTAGCACTAAAAATTTTTCCATCTCCAACCACAATACCAAATATTACATTAAAAAGAATATTCACTATTATAATAAATTTTTATTATGTTTTTAAAATATATTTTGTTGTTTTTAGTTTTTATGTTTGTTTGGTTTTAATTTTGTAATTTTTATGTTTTAATGTTGTAATTTTTATGTTTTTATGTTTTAATTAAAGTTTATTGTGTAATATTGAATTTAGTTTTTAATTTCTGTTCTATTTCAAATTTTTATAATAAATTTTAACTAATATCTCTTTTATTATTAGAGAGTTTAAATTTTAAAAAAAAAAATTTTTTATAGCATTGCTACAGTGTCACGCCAAATTTGGCGTAACACTGTAGTAAAATACACCAAAACTCTATTATAGTGTAATTTATGCAGTTTTGTTGAAGTAGAAAAAGTTGTTTTTTTAACACTAAAATAGTGGGATAGAATCTCCTTGGAGATGTCCTGATATTCTATTTGCATGATTTGCTCACTTTGAATGTTTGAAGTTGTTTAAGATTACTTTAAAGCGACTACCCGTTTAGAAAATAAACTGTAAAATTTAAATAATATGTTCACATTGGACATTTTCACAAACAATCGTCTATACATTATTAAGAGAACATATGTTCCTAAAAATATGAGAATATGTCGGTGATAAGATTAAACTTGAGTAAACTACCCATGTTCTCTCTTCCAACGATAGTAAACTATAAGTAATATTTTCACATACATAAAAAGAAAAACAACAAAAACCGAGTTCAAATAGCTATTTTGTTAACTAATACAACTATTAGTTTACCTACATCATGTACGACACACACTTTTCTTTCATGCGGACACCTTGTTCCACGAATAATCTTTTATCACGTTCGTATGGGCTGATTAGTTAAGAACTATGACTTTGATCACAAAATAAGCTGTGATCTCAAAAAAATTAAAGCAAAAAATTAATAACTTTAGAAAAAAGTAAGGTTACAAGAACAAAAGGAAGAAAATGGGATGTGAGAAAATGTAGAACTTTAGCTTCTAAGTGTGATTGGAGAATTTTAGACTAAATTTTAAAACTAAGTTGTCATATACTTAGGTATTGTATTAATAAAGGGTATGTTTGTTGCTAAATATTATTAAAAAAAATTTGTGTTAAAAATTTTAAATGACATTTATAATAAAATAGATGAAATATTAATTTATGAATATATTCGATCAAAAGCAGTTCAATAAGCGTATTTATTCTTAATCACGCAAGTATTTTTTGAAAGGAAGACTTTTGCCGAACATGTTCTATCGACGATCAAGCCTCAAGTGTTCGTTGCTAATTTTTAATGAACGCTTGTTCTCTAAAATACATAAGTTGTTAAAGACAATGAGTCCAAGTGGCTAGTTTTTTTGTTTGTTAAAGAATCTGTTAATCCAACAATTATTTTAAGTACATCATGTCATCATGTACTACACACACTTTGTTTTTTTTGTTAACACACAACACTTTCTTTCCTGCAGACAAGAAGTGATCCTCTAATTATATTACAAAATGATATCCTTTCTATTTCATAATAAAAAGATATTCAAATTTTATTTTTGTTTTATAATAAGTCTCTCTTTTTCGACAATATAATAAGTCTCGTTTTAGATATATTTTTTCTTAATATAAATATATATATATATATACATGATACATATCATAGATATTTGTGCTAATATTATCATCTATGTCTAGTTACAGTTTTGCGTCGGGATATTGTAAATTGTAGATACTAACAGCTTCAATCTATATTTTAACATAAAATAACAGCTTCTATCCATTACCAAAAGAAAAACAGAGAGATTTCAGACAAAATGAAAGTTCAAACACACTTTAACATAGTATTATCACAAGGACATGAAATTCAAAGAAAATCAATCTAATAAACGGCGCATTCGATGGCAATTTACGAAAATGAAATGAAGCTTTCCATGAGAAGAAACCAAGCAACGTCTCAACAAGTTTAGTTTAAACCAAACCCTAGTTAGGGTAACTACTCTTCACAAATAGCCACAATTCGTTTTTTTTTTATAAATAAATTAGCCACATTTACAACTATAAGAGACGTATATTCTTTTATTTTCGATGTTCTTCAAACATGCGGGACAATTTTATGATTTCAATAAGAAGAAAATGCCAATATAGATAGTCATATCATAATGCCGCTATTGGATATTGCAGCCATATCATAATGCCAATATGGATAGTCATATCAAGACAGTCCTTACCCTCAAACCATTCTTTCTTCAATACTTTACGCCGAGGATCCTCATCCCTATCATGGCTAATCTAACACATTACGTTTCATCAAACGAATCAGATACTAAAACCAATATGAAAAACTTCTTGGTTTTTCTTCTTCTTGCTTGGATTACAATTCCCTTGTTGTCCTTATTGTCAGTACTCAATATGACAACCTTTTGCCTCCATTCCCAACGAATTGGACAAAGAAATAACATTTTTATTTTGGAAATTTACTATTACCTCCTTTTCCCTAGTGATAACTGCTAATGGAGTATTATCATTATCACCTGATTTTTTGATGCGAGTACTATCCCCTTTCAATATCCACAACCAAATATGCATCAATGTACTCAACCAAAAACAAAAAAGTAATAAATCGCAGTAACTGAGTTTTCAGTAGCGTAAAGGTCATTCTCAATAGAAAGCTGACAAGTTATGAGTCATGTTGTAAAGATTAAAAAAAAAAACAAGGAACTCAAAATGGTGCTCTTGTCATCAAATATTGTACAGAAATCTAAAGTATAATTCCCCTCTCCCCGCTCTTCTGCCATACAATTCTTCAACTCATTTCTGTTAATCCATGCAACTGCAGCAGCTCCCGATGAAACGAGTTGATGATTAGCCTTCCTGAACTGAAAGCCAGCTGCTACTTTTAACACCAATTCGCCTTAATCAGTATGGTCTGTAGCGTATGGGCCGTCTGAACCTGGGAACTCTCCTGCATAAACCAGCAACCATTGCCAATTCATGAACAACCATGAAGATTCCTCTCAATATATACACACTGAATCAAGTAAATAGACATCTCATATCTATTTTTTATCAGAACCTTTAGTTTTATCTATGAAAGCAGAAAAGTTTCTAGACCGTACCCATAAGCATATGGAGGATAAAATGGAGGTCCAGGCATGAAACCTCTCATGGGTCTAAAGGGGTGCCTTCCTCGAAATTGCCTCATTCCAGGGACGTTAGTTCTCTTTGCAGATACCTGAGAATGGATTAAAGTCTTGTAATGACATATGTTTTAGCTATAAGACAATTAAATCTATGTCAGTGAACGAATTTGCACCTTAATCTGACGACCATGCAGTTCTGACTCGTTCAAAATAAGAGAATTCTGAACAGCTTCTACTTCCACAAATTCGACATACGCAAAACCTTTAGGTTGACCAAACTTATCAGTCAGAATCGTAACCCTATTGACAGTTCCACAGGATTGAAAATGCTGTTGGACTTCCTCTGGAGTACATGCATAGTCCACCTAATATAAACAACAACCATAGACACAGGAAAGCTTCAGAATCATCGCGGGCTAACACTTCACAGATACTGAAAGATGGGAGATAAGGTTTTGTGAATTAAGACATCCCAATTTCATAGATACCAAAACAGTATAAACATAAATGAGAAACATTTAGAAAAAATAATGGTGGGAAGCCTCACATTGCCAACATATATTGAACGTGAATCCACTTCTTCCTTCTCAGCTAAGCCATTTGAAGAATCTTCATTCATATGCAACAACAAAAAGGGCATTGACCGAATTAGCTTAAAGGTATCTTCAGAATCGTTTCAATAGATATCATCACCAAAAACACGAAATTCACTCATTATTTCCTTCCTATAACAAACCTCCAAGAAACTTCTTGAGAGATTCGTAGAATTACTAAAAGCTCTATCATAAACAACAAAGATACCCTCTTAACCTAATCTATCAACATTCAAAGTCTATTTGAAGCTGAGCATTAAGATTCAAGATTCAATGCATCAGTTATAAAGCACAAAACCTTGACCAGCACCCATATCTTTCTCAACTTTGGCTTGCATTTCACGCAAAGCTCCAGCTTCTTCCTCGATCTCCTTAATTCGTTTCTTCATTTCCTCCAAGTCCTATTGAAATACAATCCAAGTAAAACGATAGACTATAAATACAGTGAAAAAGCAAAAAGGGTCTCAATTAGATTAAAGATAAAATGGATCGAAGAGTCCGCAATACCCTAGAGTTAGAGCCTGGTTCAAGTTCCTCATCTCCGACGGCGGCGCCTTCTTCTCCGCCGTGTTCTTCGTACTCCTCTGTATCCATCTCTCCTTCTTCCTCCTCTGGGATCTCTCCTCCGTACACTTCGTGCTCTTGCTCATCGTGCACCGGCATCTTTCTTTATCTCTCACTCGGCGACTGTCGTTAAAGCGAGAAAGCAGAAATTTCGGAATTATAGGGATGCCCTGAATCGGGAAAGAAGGGGAAGGGTACTTTTTCGTAATTTGAATTATCCGAAAAGGGTAATTTGGAATTATCAGATCTTAACAAGATTCACCAAAGAAGCTAAGCACAAGGACAACCCAAACATTCGTCGGTTGGACCTTCCAATGGGCTTATTAGATGAAAACGTGAAATGTCAAGCAGGTCCCACTTCAATGTTGGGTGGGTCCTATTTTTAATCACGTGGCACCAAAATGGGACTTGGACCTTACAAATTTAGAATGGCTTATTTTAGATGGAAACGTGACGTGTATAGTGGGTCCCATAAATGCAGACATGGCACCTCACCCATTTAACTCAGCCACGAAGTACGAATGTGGTCTGAAAATCGTTTCGCTCTCTTAAACCATAATTCTATCTTCGGTACAAAGCAAACGCTTCCGATGGCCGCCACGTCATCACCACCGTATCATATCTCCGTCTCCTCCCTTCTTCTCCGTCAACCTCCTTGCCCCACCACTGTTCAATTCGTCGGTTTATTACCACCAGCGACTAGAACTAACCGTAAACTCGGCCGGTTAACAGTAACCCGGTCTAATCTGGCGCAGGATTTTCTCGGTGATTTCGGAGCTCGTGACCCTTACCCGGAAGAGATAGCAAGCCAATTTGGAGATAAAGTGTTGGGTTGCCAAAGCACTGAGCACAAGATTCTGATTCCCAACGCCTCTGTTCTCTCCCTCTCGCAGCTTGAATGCTCCCATGTTTCACCTTCACAGGCTCCCATGTCGGCTGATGATGCCAAACAGCTTCTTCATAAGGTTAATTTTCTATTTCTTTGTACTGTAAAATGTTCGAATTTTGATTTACAAGTTCGTTAGTTGATCAAAATGTTGTGAAGATGTTATTGATCTAGGCTTTGATGGATAAGGATTAAACATCAATAAAAGCTTAGTTATCGATACATTGTCATGGTTATAGAACTATCATAGAAATATTTTCTCTCATATTTCACTGATTATTGATTGATTTTGAATTTACAACTATGATATTTCAGCGGGTTGATTAGTCCAAAATATTGAATTTTGACCCAAAAATAGATAAGCCAAAGAAGATTTATTACTATGAGGGGTTTATTAGGAATACCATTGGGTGTTACTCTTCTCATTGCCCTTATTAGTTAAATGAAACCCATGAAACTTCAACCATAGTTTATGAACTAGTGTTCATATTGCTAGCAATCTGAGTTTTTGTTAGTTATACCCTTTTTACAATCCAGTGAACTTATTTTGTTCGCATAATTCACAAGCATTGTGTTCATATATCACCTTGATTTGATTCAATGTGACCACTCTAATGATGTGCTATCTCAATCTGTATGGTTATTATGTAAACGTTTCAGGTTCTGGGATGGAGTATAGTGGAGGATAAAGCAGGCGGTCTAAAAATAAGATGCATGTGGAAAGTGAGAGATTTTGGATGCGGTGTTGAACTCATAAACAGGATCCATAAGGTTGCTGAAGCTTCTGGTCATTATCCTTCTCTCCATTTGGAAAATCCTACCCAAGTTCGAGCTGAACTATCCACCTCTTCCATTGGTATGTCAAAGCATACAAATATTAATGTACATTTTTGAGTTTTAATATATAGTTTCTTAAAATGATTTGTTATTGGTTATTGGATGAACAATACAGGAGGGTTAAGCATGAACGATTTCATCCTGGCGGCCAAAATAGATGATATCAAAACTTCTGATCTTTCTCCTAGGAAAAGAGCTTGGGCATGATCTTTTTTTTTTTCTCATTATTTTGTAACATTTTTGTTTGATAATATATAATGTATTGTAATGTATTATTGATTGTGTACGGTGGAGTTATCTATAAGCTAAGTATTCATCCTCATCATCTTGGAAAGCATTTGCATAAAAGTTATCGAGATTTAACATAATATGTAAGGATAAAAGATGAAACCTTTGTGAACGTTACGAGATATATAATCTGTGGTTCATAAGACATAAAAAAGAACATTATTATTAGTCCATTATTATTATTGTTTTCTCAATAACATTATGGGACTAATAAAATTTTTGAAAATAGTGCTTTTATTACTACCTTTTGCATCCTATTGTGTGGTGGTTGGAGGACCAGCACTTTGGGAGCATTGTTGCTTTAGCATAGGAGGGAAAAATGGGTTGAATGGAAGATTGGGCATACAGTTAGCTTCAACATCTAGAAAATCTTTACAACAAGCTGGACCTATGCTTCCAAATTTACCGGTCATTATGGATTGTCTGATCTCTTCTAAGCATCCTGGCATATCCGCCATTCTTGACGACCAACATTTGGCCACATCAGGCATATCGGGAACTGGAAATGGAAACGGAAACGGAAACAAGGAAGATTGGGCATTAACGGAAGTTGCAATGGATACAACCACAAGGAAAAAAACCACACTCTTGATCAACATGATTGATATATTGGAGATTATGGTACTAGAGAAATAAAAGACTTTAGAAGTTCAATATGATTTGTTGTGAGTTTTGTTTTGTTTGATGAAATTAAGCTTTTGTCTTTATGGTCCAATTTATATGAAAAGTAATGGAGTCAGGATACTGATTAGCTTCACAAAAAAAGTAGACAAGTCACTTTCTAATCTATTTTCGTTTTAGTTTTGGAAAGAAAATAAAAAAACAGTCAACATTTGATATGGAGTAATGAGGCATACTGAATTTGATGATATCAAATCAAGCATTTTGGGCACTTTTGTATAAAAATATATATATTTCCTGATTGTAGTCGTTAAGTTTATGATATGGTTCATGTATGTAATTTGGTTTGATGTACTTGACAACTGTCAGGGGCGGATATAAATATGCAACAAAAATTGTGGTGTATTTAAAGGTCCAAAATAGTATAGAAAAAAACTAACATAAAATTATCTTCATATTCCAAAATTCAAATATTGTATAGGGCCCAAAATTATTTTTGCTATTTTTGATCCCCAATGACAGCTGTATGATAGCCAGATCTTGTAGCTCATTTGCTTTGAGGGCTTAGCTCCACCTCTTGGGTTCAAATCAAGGCAGAGACGAAGAAGACAACTGTATGATAGAAATTATAGCAAAAGAACTGAAAGATATAACTAGTACACCTACAACAAAAAAAAACTTACAACAAAAATAACGGCTACAACTAACACAATTATAACTACAATGAAAAAAACTTACAGTTACAGCTAACACAATTATAACAAAAAAATGATTTTAAGAATCCTATTCGAGTTTATGCTTTCAAATCGGATCTTCCTATACTTTTGACATCTTCGTTTTACAATCCAGAAAATTACACATCTTACTAAACATCACGATCTATATGATTCTTCACCACTCCACATTTGTAATTAAAACTAGATTTGAACCCGCGGTATATCTCAGATCAATTGTTTTAATATAAATTTGTAATTTTTTTTATTTTTTTACTATCTATAAATATTGTATTTTATTCATATAATTTTAAGTTGCTATTTTTTGTTTGTTTATTGTTTATAAATCTTTTTATTTTGGTTGTTTAATATCTATTTGTAGTTTTTTGTTTCTTTACAATTTATAATATATTTAACGTGGTTTTATCATCGAATTGCAAAATTTTTAATCTTGGAAATTAGATAATTTTTTCCAAATTTTTTAAATTAAATTTCAACACGAAGGACTGTGATGTAAGGTCTTTCCTAAACCAACCTTTCATGGTAATTTTCTCGGCTAAATGATCATTTAACCGTGATCAAAAGATTGTTAACACCACCATATGCACAAAAAATACGCAAATAAACTATTGTAACCTTATTTATTGTAACCTTATTTAGGAAGAGTAACTAAACTTGGATGATGCACATAGCAAGATATAAAAGGTCAATGATGTAAAAAAAATTGATTTCGATGGTCTTAAATACATCCTAACCAATCACATATATGCTAACACAAACATACCTCTCATCTTCTAATAATTCTTCACAACATACAACGATAATGTTATTCTTGTCAATGCTCTAAAATCAAGTACATTACAACGTTGAGAGAAAAGAGCATAAAAATTTAAATATTCGACCATTTATCTTATTTCAAAGCAAAGCCAACAATTTTATTTCATTATTAGAAAAGAGCTAACAAATAAAATCTGGAAAAAGAAAAGCAATACCTTAATTAAATATCTCAATAATCAAATAAAAGCAATTAAGAAAGTTCAAATTGAAGAAACGAATCTAAGTTGTTTAGATTCGATCTTCACCATCACTTGTTGCATAAAACTAAATGAGAACATAAATAGTCATTGGATTTAGTTATAAAAATGAAATAAAGAATGCAAGAATACTCAAAAAAATTGTAGGCTCCCTTACCTCTATTGTTTTTTCCAAACTCTGAAACATCTCTTTGAAAACCGGATTCATTGTTTGTCCTTGACTCTAGTTGATAGTCATAGCAAAGGCGAGAGATACCGAAAACTGTCGACACATTTTAAATGGTAGTTTGGTGTCAAATGGTGTTATCACAATCTTGGGAATCAGAACTTTGTCTTCATTCTTATCTCATGTGATGATTGTTACCTCTGAAACATGATCAACCATTTGTGTAATCCGCAATCTAGTTCCATTGCATAACCCACCTTTAGGATCTAAGTTACTCAACAACATAATAGGAGCACCAATTTTCAAACAAAAACTATGCACTAGCAAACCCGAGATGTTGATAGTGTTTAAGAAAGAAATAAGGTATGAACACATGGTTGGTATTTGAATCTGCATCGGTGGGATCTAGACTATCTGTAGTAAGATATACCCTTTCTTAACCTATTCCATAAAGCTAATTCAATACATAAATGCTCACTGGATTTAGTTATTAAAAATATTAAATTAAAAAAAAAGTAAGAATACTAAAAAATTGGAGGCTCACATTTCTCAAAAAAATGTATGTTAAGTGAATTGATGTCTTCATTCCTTGGAGATAAAATAGCCCTCTCTTGAAAGAATTTTAGATCTTTTTTTCTCATGCAAAAGCGTTGAATCACCATAAAATTTTCTAATTATTGTCTCGATAGGATCATCAGTATCTGTAATTAGAAACTCATCAGGAAGATCAATTAGAGCCTTACCATCATTAGGCTTTGCAATCTTTCCATTTCCAACATCTAAAATCTATTCAGAAAATTTCTTTATCTCTTTTGCCACATCAATACTTAACTTGTTGTTGAGAAGTCGCATATTCTTACTCATCTTTAAAACTTCGCAATGAACCCAAAGATAAGATGAATTTAGAGAAACTAAAACAATATTTGCTTTACCTGCACCGTTGATCCATGGAGTACTTGCATGAAATTCCCACCGAAAACAACTACTTTTCCACAAAAAGGTTTGTTCTCTATGTTTCCAATAATATTACACATAATTTTATCAAGAGACTGAAAATAATGTATGCTCATCATAAGTGTTTCATCTTAGATTACTTTGTTATTTATAACTTAATTCTTCATAGGTGCTTCAAAGGCTCTATCTATTTTAACGATAAAACCTTTTTTCTTTGTATATTTCTCAGATTTTTCAGCACTCCAAAAGATCGTGTCTTTACCAGATGATACAAATATATACTACGGCCGTGAAAACACATCAATAAGTTTAACACACATAAATACTGTTTTATCATTCTTTTGTTCCTCTCTCTGCGACTTGCTCAAGTAAACTATTTATATATCCTCCATGGTACAGTACAATCTCAAGTTTGCACTATCTATATAACCAAAGAATGAAACTCTTCAGTCCTATGTAACCCAAGTCACCCATGTTCGCATCCAGGGACTCCCACCGGTAAATCTTGTATATTTTCTCTTTCTCGCCTCTTCCTTTCTGAACCTCTTTCTAAATTTCATTTATGGGGTTTTGTCTGTAGATTCCAATGACTGTTAAGGTCGAGAAAGCGTGTAACCTATTCCTCAGAACATCAAGCAAAGATATCCGCAAATCTCTAAGCATTCCAGACTCAGTAGACAAAGCTGAAGCATTGCGTCGTATACACAGATCCATAGATCATTCTGAAAACTTAGGTATTTTTCTTAATTATATTGAAAATAGTCAACCATTTGTCTTACTTAAAAGCAAAGCCAAAATTTTTATTACAATAGTATAAAAGAACTAACAAATGAAATCCAAAGAAACAAAAGCAATATCATAATCAAAAAGTAGCAATCATTAAAGGAAAGCAATTAAGAAATTCAACTTGAAAAAACTCATCAAAGTTCTTTTGGTTCGATCTTCACCATCACACTCTTTATCTTAATGTCATTAAGCTTCTTATCATCCTCAGCATCATCTTTCTTGATCACCAAGCAACCGGTTGGGATTCCTTTTATTTGTCATCAATGTGTTTACCAATGAGGCATCAGAATCAATTGAATCAAGATACAATCTCTTGGTTGTAGATGACTAGTTTGAACATTCATCTGTTAAATGAAGCTCACGCTTATATGAAGGAGTTGTATCCCCTATTAGTTTCTTGACTTGCGGGGATTACTAGAGTAGCCTAAACAACATTAATCTTTACTCAAATTAAGATAAAGAATCGTAAATTATTTATACAGAATTTAATATTTAATATTGAATAGAAATACAAGAGTTATGTTTATTTATTATCCTGATCACCATAGGTTATTGTCTAAATCTTCAAGAGCATGTTCCTCTTTAATCATACCGTGTAGGCAAAACTTTGAATACTTTATAAGTATCCAACTTATCCCAAAAAATTTCTTTCTCCACACAGACAATCAACTGGAAAGCTTGCCTTTGAGATTGTTAAGAGTAGGGGTGGGCATTCGGGTTTCGGGTTCGAGTTTGGGTAAAACTCGATCTGATTGGGGTTTTCGAGTTTAGAGATTTACACACCAATGAAATAATTTGCCGGGTTCGGATTTGGATTCGGATAGAAACTTTCGGATTCCGGTCGAGTTTGGATTTTAGAGTTAAAACCTAATAAAAACTCAAAAAATCTGGGTTTTGATCGGATTCAGATTCGGTTTTTTGGGTTTTTTTATTTTTTCGGGTTTTTGGATTTTTTTCGAGGGTTTTTGGGTTTTTTTGAATTTTCGGTTCTTATTAGGATCTGCTTTGTGTATATTACACATATAAAACTCACATTTATAGGATATGGTCCTCGAATTAAGGTATTTTTCCATGGTTAGTTATGTATTTTTGGGGTTTCGAATTCGGATCGGGTTCGGGTACGGATTTTCGGGTTTAGGAATTTAAACTCCATTGGAATTATTTGCCGGGTTTGAGTTTGAATTCGGTTAAAAAAATTTCGGATCGGATTCGGGTCGGGTGCTTGGGTTCGGTTTTTTTGCCCAATCTTAGTTAAGAGCATCCAACAAATAATCGGGATCAACAATATTTGTGTGAAAATAGATATTTAACATATATATGCATATTAAGCAGTAACATAAATATAATTCATTTCAGAAAAATAATATAGTTTAGCACCTCATCATATGAACCACCAAGAACAATAGATGCACTCTGCGTAACGATATCGGAGGCCGTAATATCAAACAACATGAGCTTAGTTTCACTTGTGTGGTCCATTACCTTTATATGAAGCTTATACCTTAAGAAACAATGAAAATAAAAACTAATCAGTTGAGTTTGCCGAATGGACACATTGGTAGATTCTGAAAAAGAAATAAACGTGAGCTCAGTGAAAACTAACCCAAATCTCTACCCCTTCATTTATTTTCTTCTCACCCTTTTTTATATACTAAAGTATAGCTATCAATCAATAAATATACAATTAATTGATTAGTAAAAGAAACAAATATACCCGATAAGAACATTGGTAACAACTGATCTGCATGTGTCACACCAAAATTTAGGTGTTTTCACTTTTTGAACAATCTCAACTCTGACCGATTGAGTGTAGACATGTGTGACTTTTTTAGTTGCATTTCTTGCAACTGAAGTACTACCAAGCTCAATCCGTTTTTATAGCATAGATTGAACACAAAAGCTTCACTCTTCCAACCTATGTAATAGATTAAGAGAAAGTCTTGATTACCAACAAATATAGTACAATTATATATTACTATAAATTCGAATGAAATGGAAAACAACCTCAGATGAATTCTTGATTTCAGTGAATTGTTCGTACTCAAGAAAATCCGACTGATTAACAATGGAGATTTGACGCCTTGTTTTACTCTCTCGGAAGGCAATTGTTAATCCATCATTTGGAAGGCTTATTAGGACAAATTAAAAAATTCAAAAATGTTAGACGATTCAATAAATTTGGATTGATTATATAACTATATATTTTATAGTTTATATCACTTACGTATGAACAAATGTTTCAATCTCTAGAATTGGAGGATTAACACTTAGTTGAGAAATATCGAAGGAGTTTGAAATACTCCTAGTATCTATAAAACCAAAAAAGAAAAATTAATATCCCAAATTGATCAAATAAAGGTACTTATTTGCACAATTATTTCAACATGCCGTAAATCTATATATTTTGTTTAGATTTATATAGGTTGCTTCTAAAACAAAAGTGCAACCTTCCAAGTTTTTTTAAAAACAGTTTTTTGGAAGCGATATGAAAGCTTCCAAAAGTTTCCGAAAAGGGTTTGAGTAACGCAAATATTGGTGAGAATCCAATGCTCCAAAAATCCAAGGGTTCGTTTAGTTCTGTAGTGGAGATGGAATTTCTAATTTTGAAAAAACCCTTCAACTATAACCCAAAAAGTTCTCTCTCGACGATGAAACTTACCCCCACCGTCTCACTGGCCGACATTTCAATTTCGAAATAGGAAGTGAACCTCTGATAAAACTTATGTGCTACCTAGTGTACGACTAGTGAATATTTGAAAATAATAAAACCCCTTGTACAATTATTAGTTTTGTTTTGTTCATGAGGACACGAGAGATTAGTATTAGTAGTGACAATTAAAGAATTTGAGATAAGAAGGCTCGGTTATATTTGTTACAGACATAAAACATTAAAAGACCAAATAATAATCAGCAACGCTTTGTAGAAAGATGATGACAGTAGCAGTGACAGCCACTTGCTCAGCTCTGTCGTGCCCTTTGCTTCTTCGTTCCCAAGGTCTCTCCTTTTTTATTTATCTTTCTTTCTTTCTCTTGCTCACTGTGAACACTTGGGTTTATATGGGTTTTGTTTGTGAATTACAGGGCCTAACCGGCTAATGCAATTGAAAAGAAACGAAAAGGTTGGATTTTGCAACTTCTCTTTTACCCCTTGAAGTTCGAATCAGCCGATAAATTCTACAAGGAACTCTGTTTTCAGTGATAACATAACCAAGGAATCATGCAGAGATAGTGTTTGATGAAATGCTTGAATTAAACTTGAACTTAAACACACATTCTTTGGTTTTTTATACATTTATTGAACAGAGACGGTGCTGCTCGACAAAGGTGGCTGTTTCCGGTGTTATTACGGCTGGATTTGAGCTGAAGCCGCCTCCATATTCTCTTGTACGTTTTCTTGAATTCGCTATCAAGAATTGGAAACGGGTAGATTAAAAAGACCCAGCTTTTAGGTTTGAGTTTAGGTTGATGTAATCAATTATTGGATCAGAGTTTGTTTATTCTGGTGCTAATAATAGGGTTGTGATATTAGGCTGTGAAAGTTATTGAAGCTATGATGAAACATTACTTTCAATTTAAAGATGAATGTAGGAACAAGAAACAGGACACTATAAGAATCACACTTAAAATTCAAAGAAATGTTTAGGTTGCTGATTTGGAACTATATGGGAGATGTTGCTTACTCTGTGTTTGTCGTTGGGCATGTTTGATTTATGGTAGGATGCTTTGGAGCCGTATATGAGCCGGAAAACCTTGGATTATCATTGGGGCAAACATCACAGAACTTACGTAGAGAACCTGAACAAGCAAGTCGTTGGAACAGATCTTGATGGATTGTCCTTGGAAGAAGTTGTGCTTCTTTCATACAACAGAGGGAATATGCTTCCTGCCTTCAACAATGCTGCACAGGTAAATTCCATATTCTTTTTCCCATTAGTACGTATAAGTGGCAGTATCGGTGTTGAAAAGCTTCAGGTTATGTAGATATATTGCAGTAGATAGTTAGAGGCAGTGACACGGTTAGATGCATTGACATGTTGCATTTAGTTTGGTAACATTCAGGATAAGTGAGTAAACCCGACGATCCATAACTTGTTCAGATTAGGACCACTGGTCATAATGGCAAGCCTCTTAATCTGGGATAGGTTGGTTTCTCTGGATTAGATGTGAATTAAAAGTATATGAGGGGCTTGCAGGCATGGAACCACGAGTTCTTCTGGGAGTGTATCCAACCTGGAGGTGGAGGAAAGCCAACTGGAGAGCTCCTTAGATTAATAGAGAGAGATTTCGGGTCTTTCGAAGACTTTATGGAAAGGTTCAAGTCGGCTGCAGCCTCTAATTTTGGTTCGGGTTGGACATGGCTTGCATGTGAGTGTTTTCTTTTTAACTTTGTTCCCTTTCCAAATATGTGAACCCCCAACAACTTACTTACTTAAGCTTCTAAGGATCCATTGATGCAGACAAGGCGAATAGACTTGACGTTGCAAATGCTGTAAATCCACTCCCAAAGGAGGAAGACAAGAAGCTTGTAATAGTGAAGACTCCCAACGCAGTAAATCCACTCGTATGGGATTATTCGGTAAGTGTCTAAACTATATGGAGATGAATCTTTGTCGTTGGCTATCGTGGATCTTTTATCTCCTCACACTTTTGGTCTGTCCTTATATATGCAGCCAATTCTCACCATTGATACCTGGGAGGTATAGTATAATCCTACTCCACTCTATCTTAATTTCACCTCAAAAGATTGGTTTCTTTGTTGCTGACTTACTTTTCTTTTTCCCTCTTTGTACCAAACAGCATGCTTACTATCTGGATTTTGAGGTACCATCAAAATGCCAAATGATTTTTACTAAACTTGACCGCAGTAGTCTCATGTTTGTTGGTTTCTACGCAGAACCGAAGAGCTGAATACATAATTACATACATGGAAAAGCTTGTATCATGGGAAACCGTAAGCACAAGGCTGGAATCTGCAATCGCTCGGGCAGTGCAAAGAGAACAAGAAGGAACAGATACAGAAGATGAAGAGAATTTAGATGATGAAGAGCCAGAGGTTTACTTAGATAGTGATATCGATGTATCTGAGGTTGACTAAAAACCTGTGAAGCAATAACATTAGCATCTAAAATGTCAAATTACAGAGAGCAAATTTTTTTTGTATTCTTAGGCCCTAAACTTTAAATTAATTTTGAGACTGCTGTGGAAAATAATGACTGCCTTAAAATAAAAACAAAAAGCTTCGGCACATATTTACGTTCCTCCTTTGCGGTCTAGTGATGAGTCACGAGGAGATCTGGGGGCAAACCCAAATACCTTTCTACAGATGGTGAATGTCTGTACACTCTTTGTAGACCAAATGGTATTTGTTGTTGTTGCCCATGAATTGGAGGAGAGTACTCTCGTTGAAGTCTCTGCCCGTGAACCAGAGAGTACTGTCGAGGAAATCTCTGTCCGTGAACCGGAGTAGAGTATGAATTTGGAGGCAGATTTTCTTATGCAGATACATTTCTTCCTAACCCACCAGGTGGAACCACATATGAGGATTCAGGGGATGATCTCCTGAGGTTTGAGCGATCAGAAAAAGATGATGATGGGCCGAGGTAACTACACACGAGAGCTGATATTTCATCGTTATCTTCGTCTCTGCGACTAGGAAAGTTTCGATCACAGTAGATAGGAGAATATGATGGAGCTACTGGTGGCATTTTAATGGGTGACAAAGAATATGATGAAGAAGCTACTGATGTCCTTTCCATGGGTGACAACCTTGGACGTTTCATCTGTTGGTTTTGTAATCTCTTCGCAAGTACCGCTTCCTCCATTAAACTGATGGATCTTGCCTTCTCTTCCATCTCTTTGTTGAGCTGAAGAGTGTCTTTCTCCAGCTTAATGATTTGCTCTTTGATCTGCCACCCTGGTACCTCTTTCGCAGGGTCTAACTTGTGAATCTCCATACACTGTATCACTGATAATAACGCAGCTAGCTGCTTTTCGATCGCCTCTTTCTGTAGAGAAAATAAAGATAACATTGGTCAGATTAAGATGAAGAAAAAGAGTTCATGAAGGTATGTAATGTGCAAGGAAGGGTTCATACAAATGCCATCGGTGACTGGGCTTTCCGTTTTGCCCTCTCAAATGACTCCTTGCTCATCCTTAAGAACGAAGTTAGAACTGACGAAGCTGAAAACCTATCCTCTATCCCAAAGGTATAAACCACCTCAAGCGCTTTTATATGAATTCCACGCTTGATACTCATTTCAACTACACCTATAACCAATAGAATATTGTGTAAGAACCAGTTAAACTTATCAACCCTATAAAGTTGGCATTGCTTAAGGCTTAATCAATATCGAACAGAAAAGTCACAGCAAACACTACTTTCAAGGTAATATCATCTCTATATTGTGGTTGCGAGTTCCAAGTTCTTTCCAGAATAGATACTAGTTATGTGCCCTCCTAGTTTATTGCATGGTACATACAATTCTACACCAAAGCTTACCCAAAACAAAGAAGCTAAATTATAGATTTTAACCAAATTAAAAACTAAACTCTAAATTATAAAATAGAGAACCCAAACATTATAAAAGAAATTTTAAAACAAAAACTAAATCTTAAATTGGAAAGGATGAACCCAAACATAATTATCTCATGGACAAAAATATAGAGAACTCAAACATTATAAAAGAAATTTAAAAACAAAAATTAAATCTTAAATTGGAAAGGATGAACCCAAACATAATTATCTCATGGACAAAATATAACATATAATTTTTTACAAAATCTCGTGGATCAAAATAAACATAGATTTGAAAAAACAGTTTCAGATGGTCAAAAGGCAAAAAGGTATTTCTACACAATAAAAATGACATTTTCGAATATCTGAAAATGGCATTTTTCGGATGCCACAAGAAAATCTGTAGCATTTCTGCAATTAAATCTTATTTTTATATAGTTTATCTAGGCCATAAATTTTATTAATTAGAAAGTAGTCCTAAACACATATGAAAATAATGTCAAAAAAGGAAAAAACACATAAAAAGTTAACTATGATAATCTACTTTATTGTTTGACCAAAAAAAACGTTTTTTAAAAAACTTCTTATTTGATAAAAAGGTGAATCACAACACTTATAGTTCACTAAGTATAAACAAAACAAACCTCTAATGATCGAAAAACAGATACAAATCAATTATGGGTTTTATATCAAAGGAGAAAACCTCTAATGATCGAAAAACGCATGCATTCATCACTTACATCTAGGGGCAGACATAATATCCAGAATCCAAAATTCGATTTGGGATCCTATTCGAGAAATTGAATATTAAAGATCTCTAAATCTAAATTCAGATACTTTAATTTGAAGATCTGGATATTCGTATCTGATCCCGTTTTTATTTTTTATTAGATATATATATATATATTATATTACCTAACATATAGAAGAATTGACCAAATATCACAAAACAAATTTAATTTAAAGAATTTGTGTATTTTTAAGAAATCACATAGTAATTTTATTCTAAATTTTTTAGAAAACTTTTATTTTATATGATATTTTCTATTAAACTCTATTTTCAAATTTACTTTTTAATAACTTTATATTATTAATTTTAATATTTTAAACTATTTTGAAGGAATCAGGTAATTCAAGAAATAAAAATTTCGAATCATGTAGAATAAAAAATCTCTAATAAATATAGATGAAAAATCACATATTTTACATCTAATTATATAAAATTTAGTTTGTATCACAAGAATTTGACACGTGTCAAAATTATAATTAACAAGATTGAGACACATGTTAGTTAAAACCTCAAATATCGATACGCAAATATTACTATATTACTATATTTTAATAAGTTAATAATCAAATTATAATATTGATACGAAAATTAAATTAGTCACTTAGAAAAACAAAAATTATGTAAATTCTATTCTCTAACTTAAAATACTTTTTACTTTTTTCTAAAAAAATTGAAAATATATCACTTCCAATAAATTTTTAAATTATTTTTTGCTTAAAAATTAAATTTATTTTAAAATTTTAAAGACCGTCCATTGGACGGGTCCTAATATAGTATAAAATAAAGGTAAGTTTATGGATATAAATATTTTAACGTAATCTGATCGTTCTGTATGTGACATCTCTATCCAGGCCTATACAAAAATTTGTGGATCAAGGCTCTAATCCTAAGCTCCAAGCCCACAAAACCCAATTACTAATAGAATAGGGAGCAATATTTAAAAGTTCCTTGGGGTTGCAACCTCATTAGCCACCCCAAACCTAAAGCCCAAAGAGAAGTCATCTTTCCAGATCCGCTTACAGATTCAGAGTCCGATGAAAACTACGATTGCAATCTAAGTTTGAAGATGACGACGACTGTGACCTAGATTCAAAAACCTGGAAGAAGGATTAAAAAAAGAAAAATCCATACATACAAGGTTCAGAAAAAGAAAGTCTAGCAAAGGGAAGTTCTTAACAAAAAGTCCAGAAAATGAAAGTCTTGAAAAAGAAAAGTCTTGAAAAGTAAAGTTCAGAAAAGAAAAACAAGGCAAAGGTGAGAACTATGATCTACATTTCTATTTATATACTAAATGTAGTGGAACATGTATGCTTAGACATAGATTAGGATTAAGTGCAATTAGGTTGTTAGATACAACATCATATCATAATGAACGAACATAAATGGAAAGTATTAGACATCATGAAGTGTACTTTAGTAGAATGCATGTAAAAATGGGGTGCCCCAATGAAAGATGGACAGAGGTACCACGAGTTGTGTGACGGTTCAAACCTATGATTGAAACAAGACCGCATCATACATTGCGGCTTCGTAATGGCTAACAAACCTAGAATAAGAATAGCAGCTTCGGCCTAGAACAGAACAAGCATGCATTATAAAGATTTCATGCATGAAAAAATATCCTACATGAGTTTAAGAACCATTTTGATACATGCAAGTGATTGACAGTTGTTGCATTGATTATGATTGTTGTGTGGTTTGCCTAAGTTGTTGGTTGCTTGTACCCTAAAAAATATTTTAAAATGCATGTTGTAATATGTAGTATTCATTTAGTGTTTGATTGTCAGAAAAAATTAATCACCACTGAGTAAATTATCAAACCATTTATTCACGCCTCCTAATATTTGGATGCAGGGAAATCGAACCAAGAAATAGCATCGACCGGTCCGATTTTGAAAAACCTAAAGAACCAAAGATCGAGTGTTACACTATATATTTACTTTAATTATTAGGAAAAATAATTACAAAGCAATATATTTTGGTAATCTTATAATCGATAAGGTACAATAAATATAAGTCTCAACGAGCTTTTTCCTTCTCAAATAATCCTTTATGGTATTTTGTCTTTTTTGATTGTCCCACTAGTAATCTATTAGTGGTATGTGTGAAAGTGTGATTTGGATAATGCATTTAACAACTCTTAGAATGTGGTCTTTTAATGGATTTGAATATATTTTCAATTCAAATTAAAATCTAGTGTTGTTCAGTATTGTATTTGATGAAATACATTAAAATCTACTGTTACTGGAAAGCATTTATTTGTATATTTTAAAATACATTAAAATAAGTGTTATTCAAAATCTATTTGATTTATTTTCATTTGGATTAGAATGCATTTTAATGTACTTTCTTATCTAAAACATGAGCCAACAAAATACAACAACTTTCTCAAATATTTCACAATACCTCTTCAACCGTAATGCATTAAAATCTCTTTAAAACATTAATTCAGTAGCACCTCCTTAACTTTATAATATTGACTTTAGTGTTCTTCAATCTTTGTGAACCATATTATAAAGTTCACTAAACAAAAAAAGTATTGTTAAGTACTACCACTTGAAGACAACCCTTTGTTACCGACACCAACTTCACTTCCTCCATCTTTTCTTGAAAGTTGCTCACATCCCTTGATTTTGTTCAACATCTTTGATGAATTCCACATGCAAAAAACTTTTATATTGATTTTTATTCACTTCCAGTAAAAAGCCAAAAACTTTTTCATCATCCAAAATATATGATGGTTTCTTAGGCACTACCAATGGAATATAACTAATTTTCAGTTTCGTTGTAACTTCATCTATTATCATCTTCCGACATATTCTATTAACCAACACAGAATAAGTGATCTCTTTTATAGATGTCTTTACCAATAAGCTGTAAATTTGATTTTCGCTTGGATTCCATTGTATATCATCTCCTTTCTTGGAATAATATTCCCCATAATAAAAATTTTGATTGTGTAATTTATACCGTTCATTTCTCTTCAAAAATAAATAAAAATTATTTGTATATAATTAGATTATTTTTCAAATTGTCTAGGTAATAGTAGTTGTCTTAGTAATACCATTGTAACAATTATACTAGTTGTACCAACTGTATTGATTTCAATCTATCTACGATTCGACAATTAGAATCCATAAATTATCAATGTAAGATCCTAATCAACGAAAACATTTAAGTTTAATAACCTATTAGAAATATGAAATGTACAATATCCCTAATTAAAATCCCTAAATTGAGAATGAACAATACAAAATAAATAACAAAAATTGGTTCATACACCATCATCAAATGACAAAATTGTTAAGTAAGAAAAATAAAAGAAGAAATCACCTGAAATTTTAAGCTTGAGTTTTGATGGTGGAGCAGCTCTCGATGAAGAAGAAGACGTGGGGTGAGGCTGTTGAATGGACGATGTGGCTGCCTTTTATTTATTTATGAATCATTAATTAATTAACTAATGAATTACTAAATTATTAAAATAATGAAAAAAAAAGATTACAATTGGTAAAATATTATGGATAATGATTATCCATATTAGTCATGAAGATAATGTCATTAGTACTTATCTTCTAGTATTGCTGATATTATCAATTGTGTTTATCTAGTTTTAATGTCTATCTTTTAGTTGTTTGGTTAGCAAGTAATTAATAGTATAAATAGGTAGTTTTAGTTCGTGTAATAATATACATCATAACAACACAAGAAGAATAAAGAGATCAGTTTATTCTTCGTCCACGTCTATTACTTCCTTTTGTTACAAATAATTTTATTAGTTTATTATTATTTATAACATATTATCAGCACCAATAAACTCTAGATCTAAGTAGATCCAAGCAAATTTCTATCCGATCAAATCTTTGAGAAAATTTCAAATTTTGAGATTGAGGATGAAGATATATGTTTAGTAGAAAGTGGTATGACTCATATAATATCTAAAGGTGAAAAATATTTCTCCTCTCTCAAAATAAAAGATTTCGTTGGAATCGTGAGTACTATTTCTGAAAATGCAAAAATTATTATATCTCTGGAAGAGCAAGTTTCTCCATGCCAAAGTGAACGAAGTTTGAAACAAGTGATGCATTATATTCTTCTAAATCTCATAGAAACTTGATAAGTTTTAAAGATATCCGCAAAAATGGATATCATATAGATATTATGAATAAGAATAATACTGAATATCTTTGCATTACAAAAAAAGGAAGCATATATTGGAAGAACTATCAATGTTATCTTCTGGATTATATTTTACTAAGATTCACATGGTCGCATCATATGCCACAGAATTTACTAATACATTTCAAGTATGGTTCAGTCATTATGCAAAAATTTGTGCAAAATTCTAATAGCCATCCATTGAAAAAAAACAAAAGATTTTTCAATTTTGTGAGTTTTCATGTAATGCATATTCTCAAGTAAAACTCATAATTTGGCATCCACCTGCCAAAATTGGGAATGAATCTCCACTATTCTTAGAAAGAATACATGGTGACATATGTGGTCCTACCCACCCTTCATGCATGTCATTTCAATAATTTATGGTAATGATTGACACATCTAGTAGATGGTTACATGTGTGTCTATTGACAACACAAAATTCATTGTCCAAATATATTAGGTTAAAGACACAATTTCCTGATTATGCCATAAAGAAAGGCAGGCTTGATAATGCTAGTGAATTCACCTCACACGTTTTTAATGACTATCGTATGTCAATGGATATCGATGTTGAGCATCCAGTTCCTCATATTCATACACAAAATGACATGGTTGAATCTTCAATTATACGGTTGCAACTCATTGCTAGACTATTAATAATGAGAAGAAGACTCCCAATTTCTATATGGGGTCATGCAATCTTGCGTGCTGCAACATAGGTCCAGATACGACCAAGTACGCATAATACATATTCCCCTTTACAACTAACATCTGGCCAAGAGCCAAATGTATATGTTTCTATTATACATTTGGATGTGCGGTTTATGTTTCTATAGCTCCACCGCAAAGAACAAAAATAGAGCCACAGAGGAGATTGGGTACATACGTCGGTTATGCATTAACGAGTATAATTCGATATCTTGAACCAAAAACTGGTGATATGTTTACGACACGTTTTGAATTTTGTCATTTTAATAAAGTTGAATTTCCAGCATTAGGGGGAGGGGAATTAAACAAATACCAAAATGTATTACATGGTTTACACATCTTTGTTATATCTTGATCCTCATAAGAAAGAACGCAAAATAGAAGTACAAAAGATAGTACATTTACAAAATATGGCAAATTAATTACCATATGCATTCACATATACAAAAAAGATGACAAAGTCTTATATCCCCACTGCAAATGCCCCATCAAGAGTTGAAATTCCAAAAGAGAAATTTGATTGGAGCAAAGCAAATGAATGTAAAGTTCAGTTAAAACTCGGGAGGCCAATGAGCTCTAAAGATAGAAATCTCCAAAAGAAAAAAATGGAAGAAGAAAATGAAAAGGTTCTAGAGAAACCAGACAAAGACGAAAGTCCTCAGGGAAAAGATAATACAAAATATGAGATTTACATTAACTATGTCCAAGATGGAAAATGATGGGTTAGATAGGAAATTGATGATGATAATGGAATATTCTCTTTTCTGTATACAAAGAGATCGATAATGAAAATGATAATATAGATCCAAATTCAGTATCAAAATGTCAGAAAAGACATGACTGGGAGAAATACAAAAGTGGCATGTAAATTGAATTGTTCTCCCTCAATAAAAGAAATATATTTGGACATATTGTCAATGCATCTGATAATGTAAAACTTGTCGGGTGCAAGTGGGTTTTCATGCAAAAAAGAAATGAGAAAAATGAAATCACATGATATAAAGTGCGACTTGTTGCACAAGTTTTTCTTAAAGACCTGGAGTTGATTATGAAGAAACATATTCTCCGGTCATTGATGCAATTACATTCAGATACTTGATGAGCCTAACAGTATCTAGAAATCTAGATATGTACCTTATAGAGCATAACGGTTCAATCAAAATTTTATCTTGTGATCCAGACAGAGCATTTAAAAGAATTCTAGATAACTTGTCCATCAATCAAATTATATTAAAAGAATTCTAAAACGCTTTTACATGGATAAAATGACTCCTTTGAGTACTTTAATGGTTAATAGAACTCTGAATATTAGGATAGATCCTTTCATGCCTTGTGAAGATAACGAAAAAATACTTGGTCTTGAAATATCTTATATGAGTGCTATCAGTGAACTTATGTATCTTGCAAATTGTACAAGACCAGATATAGCATTTGCTACTAATCTACTTGCAAGATACACTTTATCTCCTACACGGAGATATTGGAATAATATCAAACACATTTTTCGTTATCTCCAAGGCACAATTAACTTAGGATTATTTTATCCTAGAAACTCCGAGTTTGGTCTAGTTGGTTTTGCAGATGCATGTTATTTATCAGATCCGCATAAAGATCGATCCCAAACCAGATATGCTTTCACAATTAGAGGAACTGCAACCTCATGGCGTTCACAAAAACAGACATTAGTCACCACTTCCTTAAACCATAAAACAATCATTGCGCTTCATGAAGCATGTAGAGAATGCATCTGGCTCAGATCTATGATTCATCATATACAAGAAGCAAGTGGAGTATCAACCAATAAAGAGCCAACAACAATATATGAAGATAATGTTGCATGTGTCGCCCAAATGAAAGAAGTTTTTATCAAGAGCGATATAACGAAGCATATCCCCCCCCAAGATTTTTCTCTTACACTCAAGAACTCAAAAAAAAATCAAAAGGTTGATATTCAGTACATCCGCTCAAGTGACAACGCAGCAGATCTATATACAAAGACGCTTCCTACTGCAACATTCAGAAAGCATATTCATAGTATCAGAATGAGTCATCTACGAGATCTATAAAAAAAACTATACATGTTTTTCCAGGGGAGATTAAGTCACTATACTTTTTCTCCTTGTTATGCCTTTTATCCTAATGGGGTTTTCCATGATAAGATTTTAAACGAGGCATTACGTAATCTACGAAAAGTAATGGATAATCAAGAGGGGATATATAGATAATGATTATAGATATTAGCCATGAAAATAATGTCATTAGTACTTATTGTTGGTACCAGATTTAGTACCCAATCATAAACTCAATCCATAAACTCAATCCAAATCAAGAATCGACATGTTAAAACCCAATTAGTTCAGCCCATGAAGGTCGATGCCGACTTATCTGCAAAACTCCACAAGAAAAAAAAATCCTATTCGGAAATGAAAACTTGAAGACAAAGGAAATCCAAACTCAAAAAGGAAACTACAAACCTCTTGAAACCACTATAACTGAGGAGCTATCCATTCTTTACAAATCATCCAAAAAGAGAGAAACGCAAATTCAGAAAGATCCAAAAATCTCTGCAGAATACCTAAAAGATCATATTCATTACTTTCTAAAGTCTTTGGTTAAGAGAAACCCTAATTTTCCTCTTGTAATTGCCAATTTTATACATCAATAAATTCAACAGTTCTTACACCCCTACTTCTTTGTTTGATCTAACCCTATAAACAACAATTGGCGCGGTCTGTGGGGAAAAACAAAACTTTTCTCTGCAAGAAACTTTATGATTGACAACGATGACAGGAAACAAAGCTCAAGATCCGCGTAATCCACCTCCCGTTGATGGAACTCAGGACGGCAACAACACGGTAGCACAAAGAATCCCGTACAAGCTCTACCATCATCCAACCCCTCACGCCAGCACAAACAAGCCAAACTTTCTATTCTTGTAAGATACCTAATATATCGATTTGCCAGAGAATATGCAGCATCAGCCGCCACAACACAAGGGCACACAATGATTACCGGGAGACAAGCCCCATAAGGTATAACTAGCAACCTTCGAATGCCTATTGTACAAAACCCTTTGCAAATAATCCTATTGGGAGCCCTAAAAGTCGTAACACCCGCGCTACTAACTCCACAAGCGCTATACAAGGAGCTCACCAATACTAGAGATCGGGATACAAAACTATTTAAAACCATTAAAGATATAAAATCATAGATATATCACGCTACCAATTCAGCACTGAAAATTGACAAAGTCTATGAGGAAACTCAACAAACCCCTTTTACAGCCAAAATATCAGGAGGTGATATTAGGCACGTCGATAAAATTTTCAACCTATGACAGAAAAGCATATTCGTGCAGCCATATGAACGTTTTTATGATTGCTACTGGGGGAGCATGATTATCCAACGAAGAAAATGATGAGGTCCTGTGTTAGTTGTTCGTGGAAAATCTAAGTGGAGCAGCTCTTCAATGGTTTGCCAAGATGAAATTATGTACCATTGACTCTTTTGCTAATATATCGTAAGCTTTTAAGAAGCAATACTCTATATTTATTTCTTGAGAAAAATCGAGTGCTGACTTGTGGAATATAACTCAGAAGAAGGGTGAAAGGCTTCTAAGCTATATAGATTATTTTAAAGCGGTAGTATCTCACGTAACAATAGACAACACTGCATCTATTGAGGCTTTGTGGATAAGATTATGGTTTGAGTGTCGCTATCGCGAGACAGTAATGGAAAACACGACCACAACACTGGAGGATGCTCTACATCATGCAACGATCTACATTAACATCGAAGAAGAATGTGAAGCATTACAAAAACTACATCTCCTACAAAAATACCGACCTTCTCCAAGGATAAGCCAAATGAATCATACCACGAACCTCAACAACATTATAATAGCTACAAAGATGACAAAGATAAAAGGACATCAGCTACATACTAAGTTAGCGACAAACAACGTCCACCTCTACTGTGGAACAAATACATCTGATCTAAGGAGTATGTTTGACCTAATACTGGGCATAAGGAACCATCCGAGTCATACTAGTCGGTCACTTTACCGCGGAATGCAAACCTCTACATGAATATCTTCTAAAAAAATATCAGCAAGGAAAAATCCCTGGGATAATCAGCAATGGCCTAATTACTAGGTCGATAACCCAAAAAAAAAGAGCTCGTTAACCAGATCGGATAGCATGATCCCTTAAAATGGGTACGTAAGCAGCCTTTTACGAGGCACATCTATACCACTCAATGAAATATATTTCACCAAAGTCGAGCCTAGTCTTGCATGAAGTACTAATAAGCCGAGCATAGCCGAGCATGAAGAACGGATAAGGCAAATCCAGTCTCCCACCATAAAACAATAAAGCCGAGCCTAGTCTCGCACCGTAAAACAATAAAGCCGAACCTAGTCTCGCACAATGATAAGTCGTTCAAGAAAAATAAATCAACATCTTGCATAATCGGAGACTAACTTTGATAAGGACATGTGTAAATTAAGCTTTTAGTTCATATTCTAAAATCCTAGTAAGCCGAGTTGAGTCTCTCATGAAGAACGGATAAGCCGAGTCCAGTCTCGCACCGTGAAACAACAAAGTTGAGTCTAGTCTCGCATGAAAAACGAATAACTCGAGCCTAGTCTTCTACCATGAAACAGCTTCGCATAGTTAGACATGGTAAGCAGAGCTGCAGATCACACATAGTCTAGAGGAATCGATCTCAATACTGCATAATAAGCCAAACTCTAATTCGCATCGTAAGCCAATCTAAGTTCCACAGAGTAAGCCGAACTCTGATTTACATCGTAAGCCGATCTCAATTCTGCAGAGTAAGCCAAACTCAATTTCGCATCGTAAGACGATCTCAGTCCTACAGATTAAGCCGAACTCAATTCGCATCATAGGTTGATCTCAATCGCCAGAGTAAGCCGAACTCTGATTCGCATCGTAAGTCGATCTAAGATGCGCAGAATAAACCAAACTTTGTTTGCATCGTAAGTCGATCTCAGTCGTGCAGTTTAAGTCGAACCCAGTTTCGCATCATAAGCCGACCTCTCACTCACATAAGCATAAAGGCGAGCTCAATCTCTCATTAAACAAGTCATTCTCGATTTACATCAAGTAACCTCTCTTAACTTCGCCGAACTCAAGTAAACAATCATTCAACGAAATGGGGGATTAGTTGTTGGTATTGGATTTAGCACCCTCAATATAAACACGATCTAAATCAAGTATCGACATGTTAAACCTCAATTAGCTCGGCCCATGAAGATCGACGCCAACTTATCTGCAAAACTCCACAAGAAATGAAATCCTTTTCGAAAAATGAAAGCTTGAAGAGAAAGAAAATCTAAATTCAAAAAGGAAACTACTAACCTCCTCAAACCACTATAAATAAAGAGATACCCTTCTTCACAAATCATCCAAAAACAGAGAGAAACACATATTCAGAAAGATCCAGAAATCTCTGCAGAAGAGGTAAGATCCAGATTTATTACTTTCTATAATCTTTGGTTAAGAAAAACCTAATTTTTATCTTGTAATCGCTGATCTTAAATATCAATAAAATGAACAATTCTCAAAATCCTACTTCTTGGTTTGATCTAACCCTAGATACAACATTTATCTTCTAATATTGATGATATTATCAATTGTGTTTATCTAGTTCTAATATCTATCTTTTAGTTGCTTGGTTAGCAAGTAATTAGTAGTATAAATAGGTAGATTTAGTTCATGTAATAATATACATTATAATAACACAAGAAGAGTAAAGAGATCAGTTCATTCTTCCTCCACGTCTTTCACTTCTTTTTGTTACAAATAATTTTATTAGTTTATTACTATTTATAACATAAACAACATTTTTGTAAAAAGAACAGGGTAATAAATGACAGTTTTTTTTGTTATGGTAATAAAAGATGGATATCTCAACCAGTGATCATTCTTCTCTCCTAAAATCGTTTCAGAATATCAAAGTTAATTTTACGAAACTAGCAAATTACCAATTCTGTTCTGATTGAACTATGGTTTTTATATATCGTTTATAGCACATGGATTTTCTTAATTAGATAGTAACCTAAACATATTAAGAAAAAAAACACTAAAAAGCCTATTTTATTTTTTAATGATAAAAGGGTTTTTGAATTTATTTTAAACTACATCATAGCTAAAAAAAACTTAGTTAATCTATCCTATATTTTTTATGTTTGATCAATACCACAAATATATGATTTACTAAGATATGAATATATAATTATCTTGTAAAATGACAAATATATGTCGCAAAAATATAGAGTTTGTTTTCAATTTAGGCTCAATCTCGAGATTTGATTTCTGTTGGGTTAGATTTGTTTTTTCAGAATTTGCTTTGTATGTTTGCTTTTCTAAAGACTCTCCGGGGGTTTTTTCTTTTTTATGTCGGCTTTCTTATTGGGAGTTTACTTTCTTCCGCCGGTGTTTATATCTTTATATCGTTCATAGTTTCATCAATAAAATTTAGATGACAAAAAGTATGTTTTCTTAAAACGACGTCCTTCTCCCAAAAGCCGTAAAATCTTCCTTAGTATTGTCGAACTTCGGCGGCCATTGCCCTCGCCACAGCCCAAACAACTCCAATTACGACTCGTATGAGCTTCTCCCTCCTCAAATAATCCTGTATTTGAATAACGCATTTAACGTGAAAGTGTGATTTGAATAACGCATTTAACGTGATAGAGATAAACCGTAAGTCACAAGTAACCGATAAATATCAGAATCAATGTTCCTAAAACACAGATTATGTACTCACCTGCAGAGTATCTGCAATTGCAGAAGAGATTCTCAACTAGGGTTAAACTTTACGTAACAAAGAAGACAAGAAAGAAGAAGAGTTTTTCTTAAATTTCTGATTAGATTTATGAATGTGTCTTACAACTCTTTTATATGGAAAAACCGAAAATCCTATTAATTATATAGAAAACCAATTAATAACTTAGATTAGAAAACTCCATAATAAACTTAGCCAATTACGTGGCTCTCCTAATAATGTAATATTTCCTATATCAAATCTCCCCCATTTGAAAAACTTTGTCCTCAAAGTTGAAAAGATGGAAATTTCCTCTGCATATCGTAAAGAAACTCCCCAGTTGCTTCCTCTGCAGATTGATTCGAGCATTTGACCAAAGCCAACGTAGCAGCTTATCTCTGATGTTGAACTATCTTTCTTTCTAAAATCTCTTCTAGTTCCTTCATGAGCCCATTTTGAATGATCGATGATAGCTGATTCGCTATTTGGAAAGTACCAACCAGAAGCTCAGCTGTGAAACATGGAATACCATATGTATTTGAGAAGATGTAGGAAGTTGTAACTTGTAAGAAATTGGTCCACACTTGTCAATGATCTTATAAGGCCCAAAATATTGATGGACCTAAAAATCGGAGTTAAGAAATGCGAAGAGAAATCGTATAAAGAAAGTAAGTAAGAACGATTTTAATAGTAAAACGATTTAGAAAAAGACCCGTATAAAACCGATTAGAATCGGAGGCGAGATATGATCTCTGTCCTTAACTCAATAAAGCTCCCGTTAGTGAGACGGATCCACAGAGCTTTTGGAGTCCCAGGATACAACCGATATGAGACCACAACGCTACACTCGGTGTGGAATCTACGAACGTAGACAACTACGATATACTCTAGACGTACCGTTTTCCGAAAGAATGGAGAAACGCTTAGCGAGAGAGTGAAGGATCTTAGAGAGAGTTGTTTTTCGAATGAGTGAATTCTTCAAATGAGACGAGTCCCTTATATAGGCGAGCTCGGAGTGAGTTCAAACGCATGCAATTGATGGTAAGATTTTGCGTTATGATTGCATGTCATTAACACGTAGAGAGTTACGATTTTCGTCATTAACATGATGCGATCGGTTTTGATTTTTTGTTATAAATAATCAAATCTCGTATTAACCGAAAAAATTAAGAGGATATTTTTAGATAATTTAAAATAAAAAATTATCCAAAAAGAAATGGGCCACTCGACCACGAGACATTCCCAAAGCCCCAAAGCCCCAAAGCCCCAAAGCCCCAAAGCCCCAAAGCCCCAAAGCCCCAAAGCCCCGAAGCCCCGAGCCCCGAGCCCCGAGCCCCGAGCCCAAGCCCAAGCCCAAGCCCAAGCCCAAGCCCAAGCCCAAGCCCAAGCCCACGCCCACGCCCACGCCCACGCCCACGCCTGCGCCTGGCCTGGCGGCGGTGGTGGTGGTGCGCGCGTGTGGTCCGATTCATCCTCTCTCACATGCACCATAAGTCTTAGCCAATTTGAACATTTGTATCACCTTCTAGTCATTTATACTAGAACGAAAAAGTTCGGCTTAAACTATGTGGGACATTTAATAAATCCCACTTACTCACTTACACTTAAATGGATCTATTTTGACACTTAGCCCAAAATCCAATCCATTTCATAAGTTATTTCTTATTCACATTCTCAAATATTTATAAGCCCAATGCTTATAATAATTTAGACCCAACAATCCCCCACATGAATAGAAATGACTCTAAACAGGGATGACTTGAAAGACTCTTTGGATAGAAAAAGCTAAAAAAGAAGTCTCCAGAGTATATGCGAAAACTAACTGTGTCTGATGTGGTAGCATTTTTCAGCTTTGAACCAATCATTGTTAATATCTGTCGAGTTTACTCGGCCAAGAGGTGAACATGATGTCTTGAACCACCCAGAGTTTTATGTAAACTTAGACAACAGGAATAACCCAGTTAGGTTTCTCGTAGAACTACGTTCTCTTGTTGTGTTCATTGTGGCCTTGAACATGCCTGGATTCATGAGTGAACTTGGAGAATATAGCCTTTATCGTTCATTCTCTTAGAAACGGCCCCATTTCACACTCACATAGGTGATTTCCCATAAGCTTTACCATCTTGTTGAAAGCATTACTTTGTACTTCATAAGAATAAAAGTATGAAATCATTAAAAGCTCAACGCTTATCCTTAAAAACTAGCACTTTCTAATGATCGTAGGAATCGGTTTGAGACATTCGTCTCACAGTGCTTTCAGCAGAATCAGTTTAATATAGTTGTCCCTTTGAACCTCATTCTTGGGATCTCCAGTCATTGAGGTTGGGTGTCCATCAAACGTCATCTTTTAATTCATAGGCTGTAAACCCATTCCTCTTGATGATTTTAATATTTGATCTCGAGTCAGACCTTTTGTAAAAGGATCTGCTAAATTATCAGCTGATTTGATATAATCCAACGTGATTATACCACTTGAGATCAAATGTCTAATGGTCTTATGTTGTCTTTGTATATGACGAGATTTGCCATTATATTGAGTATTCAGTACCCGTAAGATAGCGGATTGACTATCACAATGTAAACGTATTGCCGGCACAGGTTTCTCCCACATAGGGATATCTTCCAAAAAATTTCGAAGCCACTCAGCCTCCTCTGCGGCTTTGTCTAAAGCAATGAACTCAGATTCCATGGTTGATCTGGCCAGCAGAGTTTGTTTGGAAGATTTCCATGACACAGCAGCACCACCTATTGTAAAGACATATCCACTTGTGGATTTTGAGTTCTTGGAGTCAGATATCCAGTTTGCATCAGTATATCCTTCCAAGACTGCTGGTTCTTTACCATAGTGCAACCCATAGCTTTTCGTAAACCGCAAGTAATTCAATACTCTAGTTATAGCTTTCCAGTGTGTGTGTCCTGGATTACTTGTGTATCGACTTAATACATTAACAGCGTGCGCTAGATCGGGTCGAGTACAATTTGTTAAGTACATCAGACTTCCGATAACTCGTGCATATTCCACTTGTGATACGGCTTCACCTTGATTTTTAGTCAAATGAAGTTGAGCGTCAACAGGTGTTTTTGCAGTCCCACTTGAGTAGAGTTTAAATCTATCAAGTATCTTGTCAGCATAATGTCCTTGGGATAAAATGATTCCGTCAGAGTGTCTAGTGATTTTAACTCCTAGAATCACATCTGCTAATCCCATATCTTTCATATCAAACTGTCCCGATAACATGGTTTTTGTTTGATTGATGATATTGTTATTACTCCCAATAATAAGCATGTCATCTACGTATAGACATAGAATGATATACCCAGTTGTAGTAATTTTAACATATATGCATTTATCACATTCATTTATGCGAAAACCGTTTGACATCATTACATTATCAAACTTTTCATGCCATTGTTTTGGAGCTTGTTTAAGTCCATACAACGACTTCACAAGTCTACAAACTTTGTGTTCTTGTCCAGGTACAACAAACCCTTCAGGTTGTTTCATGTAAATTTCTTCCTCTAAATCTCCATTTAGAAAAGCAGTTTTTACATCCATCTGATGGATTTCCAGATCTCGTAAAGCAGCAATGCTAATTAGCATTCTGATCGAAGTTATTCTCGTTACCGGAGAATAGGTGTCAAAGAAATCCAGACCTTCCTTTTGTCGGAATCCTTGCACCACGAGTCTAGCCTTGTACTTATCTATCGTACCATCAGTTTTCAATTTTGTTTTGAAAATCCATTTACACCCGAGGGCTTTAAACCCTTCCGGTAAATCAGCCATCTCCCATGTATGATGTTGCATAATGGAGTCAATTTCACTATTTATGGCTTCCTTCCACGAAGGTGCGTCTGGCGTAGACATAGCCTCTATGTAAGTTCTTGGTTCATTTTCTAAAAGAAAAACCATTAGGAAATCATCACCGAAGGTTTTTTCCTTTCGAGCTCTTTTGCTCCGTCTAGGTTCATCTTCAACTTCTTCCGGCTCATTAAATAAAGTACCGGAAAAGCTTGCCTCATTTTGAGAGGAACTTACATCTCTTTGATCCCGTGTCCGTTTTAGATATTCTCTATCTTTTAACGGAAAAATATTTTCAAAGAATTCTGCATTCCGGGATTCCATCACAGTATTAATGTGAATGTCCGGAATATCTGATTTATGAACCAAAAATCGATAAGCACTACTATTGTGTGCATAACCGATAAAAATACAATCAACGGTTTTTGGTCCAACTGTGACTTGTTTCGGAGGTGGTACAACCACCTTTGCTAAGCACCCCCACACTTTCATGTATTTGTATGAAGGAATAGTGCCTTTCCATAATTCATATGGAGTTTTCCCCGTCACTTTGTGCGGAATTTTGTTGAGGATATAATTCGAGGTAAGCAAAGCTTCCCCCCACATGTTCTGAGCTATCCCAGATTCCTGCAACATAGCATTCATCATTTCTTTAAGAGTGCGATTTTTCCTTTCAGCAACTCCGTTAGATGAAGGTGAATAAGGAGCGGTTGTTTGATGTATTATTCCATTTTCTCTACAAAATGCATCAAACGGTCCTTCATATTCTCCACCTCGATCACTTCGAACTATTTTAATAGTTTTCTCAAGTTGATTTTCAGCTTCAAGCTTATATTCTTTAAATTTATCCAAAGCTTCGTTTTTGCTTTGTAATAAATAAATACAACAATATTTTGTGCAATCATCTATAAATGTCACAAAATATTTCTTTCCTCCTCGAGTTGGTAGATACTTTAAATCACATAAATCTGTGTGTATCAGACCAAGAGGTTCCGTCGTTCTTTCTCGTTTAGGGGATGGTCGTTTTGTAAGTTTTGCTTGTACACAAACTTGACATTTATCTTTAATCGATTTGCATTTAGGAATTAGACTTAAATTCATCAATCTTTCCAAAGATTTATAATTCACATGTCCTAAACGTTCATGCCAAATAGTAAAAGACTCGACCAAATAAGCAACTTGAGCATTTTCATTAACGGAAACAACATTGGTTACATTTTTCTTTGGTAAGACCGTCATTACATTCATCTTGACAAGTCCACCCTTAACATAACCCTTTCCCAAGTACACCCCATTCTTCCTAATCACTAGCTGATCGGATTCAAAGTTAACACCAAATCCAGCCTTGCTCATGAGTGTGCCGGAAATCAGATTCTTGCTTATGTCGGGAACATGTTTCACATTGTTGAGAGTGATCTCATGTCCCGAAGTCATCTTTAGCACAACCTTGCCACGTCCTAAAATCTTGGATACTTTGGTGTTGGCCATCTTCACCCTTTCGTCTTCATGACTCTTTTGATAAGTGCTAAACAACTCTTTATCACAACAAATGTGAGTGGTTGCACCGGTGTCGTAGAACCACTCCCTTGGATTGGTCTCAACCGCATTGACTTCCGGAATATCTTCGGTGATCACCGCACATAGATCTTCCGAGGTCAAGAAAGCTTGATGAGTAGACTTTTTAGCCTTTGCCTTGCTATGACAAGCTTGAGCTTTGTGGCCTATCTTACCACAATAGTTACAAGTCCCAATGAACTTCTTCTCAGCCCCATTGTGCTTCTTGAAGTTCGTGGATCCCGAAGGTTTCAGATTTTTTGGGAAAATCTTATGCCCGACCTTACCCTTGCCTTTGACCTTAGCCATTTGAGCAAGATAGGCTTGGTAAGAATCTTGCTCCTCACGATTGGTGAGCCCGGTTGTATGGCGATTTCTAGCTTCAATTTGAAGCCTAGTGATCAAGTCTTGAAGAGACATCGCCTTTCGCTTGTGCTTGAGATAATTTTTGTATTCCACCCAACTTGGAGGAAGTTTCTCAATAAAGCAATTAACCGTAAAAGGCTCACAAATTTTCATACCTTCGGATGCTATCTCATTGCATAGCAATTGAAGTTGATCCACTTGTGCCATGATAGGTTTTGAGTCCACCATCTTGAAATCTAGAAATTTTGCCACCGCAAATTTCTGAGTTCCCGCATCATCAGACTTGTACTTCTTCTCCAAAGCATTCTACAACTCTTTGGCTGTCGGGAATTGCATCTCATTGTTGTATACAGCGTACAACGAGTCAACAAGGCGGCTTAAGATCCAACCGCGGCACAAGAAGTCTGAATGCGTCCATGCATCAATGCTCACAATGGTGTGGACATCTTCGACTCCAAGAGGAGCTACCGGCTTGTCCTCCTTGAGGAACTTGTCAAACTTGAGGGTGGTCAAATAGAACAACATCTTTTGTTGCCAAGTTTTGAACCCATTCCCATCAAATTTTTCCGGCAATAGTCCAGCACTCACAGCGGTTGTTTGAACAACGGTTGTTTGAACAACTTCATTTTCCTTGTTGATTGCAACATGCCCAGTCTCAGTCGACATCTGTTGACAATCTATGGAATAAAATGAGTGAGATGCTTGAATCGTTGGATAAATAAAATTTATTTACGAATCAGCTATTACTTAAATTTGTTTAATGTTTTAAATTATAAACACTATTAGTTAGTGCAATAATTTATAACCGACTTATAAAACGTTTCGGAAATATTGCAAATTTATTTGCACCCGAACCCGTTTCTTAACACAAACGTTTCTCAAAATCGCTAACAAGCGTTCGCCGAAACCGTTTTAGATGTGTTATATTGTTTTGTAAAGACACTTATGAAAGCGTTTTACTCAACCGTTTGAAACCTTATTTCCAAAGAAACTACGTTTCTAGATAAGAAATAAAACCGAAGAAAATCGTTTTATAATTTCGCAAATCTCAATCCGATTATAGCTATATGCTAGAAGCGGATTTATTGAGTTAAGCTTGATGGACCTAAAAATCGGAGTTAAGAAATGCGAAGAGAAATCGTATAAAGAAAGTAAGTAAGAACGATTTTAATAGTAAAACGATTTAGAAAAAGACCCGTATAAAACCGATTAGAATCGGAGGCGAGATATGATCTCTGTCCTTAACTCAATAAAGCTCCCGTTAGTGAGACGGATCCACAGAGCTTTTGGAGTCCCAGGATACAACCGATATGAGACCACAACGCTACACTCGGTGTGGAATCTACGAACGTAGACAACTACGATATACTCTAGACGTACCGTTTTCCGAAAGAATGGAGAAACGCTTAGCGAGAGAGTGAAGGATCTTAGAGAGAGTTGTTTTTCGAATGAGTGAATTCTTCAAATGAGACGAGTCCCTTATATAGGCGAGCTCGGAGTGAGTTCAAACGCATGCAAGGTAAGATTTTGCGTTATGATTGCATGTCATTAACACGTAGAGAGTTACGATTTTCGTCATTAACATGATGCGATCGGTTTTGATTTTTTGTTATAAATAATCAAATCTCGTATTAACCGAAAAAATTAAGAGGATATTTTTAGATAATTTAAAATAAAAAATTATCCAAAAAGAAATGGGCCACTCGACCACGAGACATTCCCAAAGCCCCAAAGCCCCAAAGCCCCAAAGCCCCAAAGCCCCAAAGCCCCAAGCCCAAAGCCCAAAGCCCCAAGCCCCAAGCCCCAAGCCCCAAGCCCCAAGCCCAAAGCCCCAAGCCCCAAGCCCCAAGCCCCGAGCCCCGAGCCCCGAGCCCCGAGCCCCGAGCCCCGAGCCCCGAGCCCCGAGCCCCGGCCCAAGCCCAAGCCCAAGCCCAAGCCCAAGCCCAAGCCCAAGCCCAAGCCCAAGCCCAAGCCCAAGCCCAAGCCCAAGCCCACGCCCACGCCCACGCCCACGCCCACGCCCACGCCTGCGCCTGGCCTGGCGGCGGTGGTGGTGGTGCGCGCGTGTGGTCCGATTCATCCTCTCTCACATGCACCATAAGTCTTAGCCAATTTGAACATTTGTATCACCTTCTAGTCATTTATACTAGAACGAAAAAGTTCGGCTTAAACTATGTGGGACATTTAATAAATCCCACTTACTCACTTACACTTAAATGGATCTATTTTGACACTTAGCCCAAAATCCAATCCATTTCATAAGTTATTTCTTATTCACATTCTCAAATATTTATAAGCCCAATGCTTATAATAATTTAGACCCAACAAATATTTCGGAGAAAACTTTTAATTAGATCGCATTACCAACGACTGCTGCCTGTAAGGTTGAAGCTTGACATACACATAATCACCAATGTCAAAGCTTCGATCAGTCCGATGTTGATATGGAAATTGTTGCGTTCGGTGCTGTGCCCTTAAAAGGTGAAACTTCAAGAGCAAAACCTTGTTTTCTCTGTTTTGCAAACATTTAGCGACCAATGCTACCTTTGATTCACCAAAAAGGTAAGGTAAATGTTGTGGAGGCGATTGCCCATAAATATCTTCATATGGAGTCATCTGAATTAATTTTTAGGCATAGATCCTATTAATAACCTTAGAGGATTCGTAGTTACAAAACTTATTTTGCAAATAATATATATGAATATTAAATGATTAAGTAGTTTTTAGCTTTTTTTAGTTTTTTATTTTTCTTATAATTACTTCACATAAATGGTTTAGAAACATTCTACCATGAAGATGTATTCGGAATAAGTACCAACCAGCTCTGACTCTTCATCAGATAATAAATATCACTATTTGGTTCTTTATCATCAGTTTAAGTAAACATCACTATTTGGTTCTCTATCATCAGTTTACAATGTAGATATCTCTGTAGCTTATCAGGTTCGTGCTAACAAAACACTAAAATTTTAGCCAAAATACTATCTATGTTTCCAATCTTGTTTACAAAATCACAAGATCAAATATGTAAGTAGAACTTCTGACTTGTTATTTCTTTTCTCATTTTGTAGACTGCAAATTTTGTATCATCTTTTATTTTATCTCTATTTGTAGTGAAATTTTCTTCAAAAATGTTGGAATAATTCTATATATAAAAAAGCAAAAGATGTGGTTTAGTTGAGTTTTCACCACTGAAGAAGTAAAAAAGTAAGTTTACTTATTAGGGTTTTCGATTCATGAGAGCATGAAGTATGTTATACATAACTTTCAAGCGAGTTTAAAAATACATAAAGTAATGTAAATTTTAAAGTTTATAAATAAACTAATGCAATCCGTTAAAAATCAACAAATTGAATTACAGTGTTAAATTCCGTTAACGATTACTGAATAGAACGACACGTAAGCGACAAAATGATATCGTTTTGGTATTTTATGGGTACAATAAAATTTAAGTTATATTTATATATAACTGAAATAATTTATAAAAAAAATGCAATATTATCTAATGAACAAGTCATGGGTTTGAATCCATAGTTGTGCAAAATTTTTTTTTTTTTTTATTCCAATTTTTTTTCCTGTCGTCCCGTCCAACTCAATGAAGATATCAGAGTATGAACCAAACCCACGACTGTCATTTACAGATGAATCCGCATAAAACGAGCCCCAATCAACCTCCTTAACCACATGTCTCCCAGATCCATCGATGATATTGCTTTCTTTTGCTGTTTCAGACAATGGCATATCATCCACCTCCGATCTCAGCACATCATCCTCCCTTAACTTATTTGCATCACCATTGACAAACTGAAGATCTTCCACTGCAATAGTTGAAGGCTCGTCTTTTCCCACCGAACTACTGCTTGCAACGTTGTTCCTTGGGCCTGCCTTATTTAATGCGTCGCCATCTCCATCACCCACAATATCATCAACGACGGAGAGATTCGCAAAAATTCTGACGTCGTCGGAATCACTTTCGTCGTCGAATGTCAGCTGCTTTGCAGAGGATGAAGCGTTGGATTTTTTAGGAGTATAGGCATCATCAACAAGTTTATCGAAGAAATCCTCGTCGGTTTGATCCTCCAGCAGAAAATCATCAGTCGAAGCCATCAATCAACAGTTGAAATCACTATCGACGGATTTGCAAGCTTCGCGAGAGGATCAATTGCAAAACGAAGTAAATTTATAGAAGATCAAGATTAAATGGAGCAGAGTGACATAGACCGATCCAAAACCACAAAGGTTTCATCGGTAAATTCCCGGATCCAATCTCTGATTCAGACTCCGATTAGTCAATGAAATCGTCGAGATCGAACGAGTGAGAGATTTAATTTTTGCAACGGCTGAGATTGAGTTGATAAACTTACCGATGGTCTTCTTCTGAGATTTTTGCCACGTGCCATAGCAGATTGGATGTACGGTGATATTAAAAAAAAAACTGAAAGTAAAAAAAAAGAAATTTTTTGCACAATTTGTTCACTACAGAAGGTTCAATTTGTCACTAGACTATACCATGTTTCCTATAAATGGTTTTAGTTATACATTAATATAACTTAAATTTTATTGTACCCATAAAAACTAAAATAACGTTGTTTTGTTGCTTACATATTGTCTTAGTTAGCGATCGTTAACGGAGTTAACACCGTAATTCGATTTATTGATTTTTAATGGATTGCATTATTTTATCTATAAAATTCAAATTTTATATTAATTTATGTATTTTTAAAATCAATTAAAAATTATTGTATGCACGAGATAAAGTAACATACTTTGTAAAGAAATGAGCCAAAAACCCTTATTTATTGTTGGTTAGTTGAATCTATCTTTGCCTTTATGATTTCTATTTTCATGAATAACTTTTAAAAATTAAACAAATATTAATAAAAATTTGGAAAAATAAGCCTACAAGAATGATTAAGAATCAAAAAGTATTTGGTCAACCGTCTATCATTTTCATCTTTTATGACCGTAGCTGTTAAATTTAAAGTATAAAAAAAAACAGTTCCTATAACTTTACAAAAATAATTACAATTGATTATAACAAAAAAAATCATACATTTTCGTAGATCCACCGAAGGTTAATCGAAGATCTCAATTCCATATTCTGTTAAGTCGAAAAAATATTTCTCAAAACTATGTGCCTTGTTTTTGAAGCCAATAATCTTTTTGATTTCGTAATCATTTTTTAGTTTCTTCAAAATTTTCTATATCTACCGCCTCAAAATTATTTTTGTAGAAGTTTACAACTATATGAAGATCATCTTGAGGATGCAGAACGAGTATGTGTTTGACTTTCTCCAAAAAATGTTACACGGCTATATAAAAAACCAAAAATTCGATAAAATACAAAGTTATTGCAGCTCACACATTGCTCTCCACCTTATTCTTCAAACTAAGATATTTTTCAGAAGAAAATGATTTTTCTATTGAAAATTCCTAATCACAGATAACCTGATATCAAAAGCACAAAGCTGAAAATCTCACAAACCCTTTCCCATTACAAAAGTTGCATCAAAGACGAAGACGTCATGATCATATTAGGGGTTGACTCTAGTAAAGTTAATTAGAGAAGTGATTTTCAATATGTTATACTCTTTATGAATTGAAAATGGTAGTATGTCCACCATTGTTGGTAGCAAATCGAATTTTGCATACATACAATCCATCTTTGCTTTCATAGAGTCCAAATAGAGTCCAATCGAAGCTGATATAATCAACATTTTCTTCATCGAACATAATTTGTGCATCTATCTCATCGATTCCAACTACCATGAAGACATCGCTGGTATGGATTCCAAACAAATCTAATTATTTGATCACAAAAATTAAAGAATTTGGTCATATATTGTTGCATCGGATCTGTTAGAAAAAAAATTTAATATTAATTTCAAAAAAAATTAAGGGAACAAAGAAAAGCATACATCTATGAATTGGGTCCACATCATGATTATCAACAAATAAAATTTTAAAAATTTAAGAATAATATTCTAAAATTAAGCAAATATTAATAAAAATTTGAAAAAGATATCCATAAGAATTTAGAGTCAAAAAGTATTGGGCTATTTTTAAAATAATTACAACGTGATTATAATTAAAAAAATCTTACCTTTTCGTCGATCCACAGAAGATAAATCCACGATCTCAATTCCATCTTCCGAAAAGTCGAAAATTTGTTTCAGTGCCTTGTCTCAAAAACCAATAATCTTTTTGATTTCGTAATCATTTTTTAGTTTCTTCAAAATTTTCTATATCTACCGCCTCAAAATTGTTTTTGTAGAAGTTTACAACTATATGAAGATCATCTTGAGGATGCAGAACGAGTATGTGTTTGACTTTCTCCAAAAAATGTTACACGGCTATATAAAAAACCAAAAATTCGATAAAATACAAAGTTATTGCAGCTCACACATTGCTCTCCACCTTATTCTTCAAACTAAGATATTTTTCAGAAGAAAATGATTTTTCTATTGAAAATTCCTAATCACAGATAACCTGATATCAAAAGCACAAAGCTGAAAATCTCACAAACCCTTTCCCATTACAAAAGTTGCATCAAAGACGAAGACGTCATGATCATATTAGGGGTTGACTCTAGTAAAGTTAATTAGAGAAGTGATTTTCAATATGTTATACTCTTTATGAATTGAAAATGGTAGTATGTCCACCATTGTTGGTAGCAAATCGAATTTTGCATACATACAATCCATCTTTGCTTTCATAGAGTCCAAATAGAGTCCAATCGAAGCTGATATAATCAACATTTTCTTCATCGAACATAATTTGTGCATCTATCTCATCGATTCCAACTACCATGAAGACATCGCTGGTATGGATTCCAAACAAATCTAATTATTTGATCACAAAAATTAAAGAATTTGGTCATATATTGTTGCATCGGATCTGTTAGAAAAAAAATTTAATATTAATTTCAAAAAAAATTAAGGGAACAAAGAAAAGCATACATCTATGAATTGGGTCCACATCATGATTATCAACAAATAAAATTTTAAAAATTTAAGAATAATATTCTAAAATTAAGCAAATATTAATAAAAATTTGAAAAAGATATCCATAAGAATTTAGAGTCAAAAAGTATTGGGCTATTTTTAAAATAATTACAACGTGATTATAATTAAAAAAATCTTACCTTTTCGTCGATCCACAGAAGATAAATCCACGATCTCAATTCCATCTTCCGAAAAGTCGAAAATTTGTTTCAGTGCCTTGTCTCAAAAACCAATAATCTTTTTGATTTCGTAATCATTTTTTAGTTTCTTCAAAATTTTCTATATCTACCGCCTCAAAATTGTTTTTGTAGAATTTTACAACTATATGAAGATCATCTTGAGGATGCAGAACGAGTATGTGTTTGACTTTCTCCAAAAAATGTTACACGGCTATATAAAAAACCAAAAATTCGATAAAATACAAAGTTATTGCAGCTCACACATTGCTCTCCACCTTATTCTTCAAACTAAGATATTTTTCAGAAGAAAATGATTTTTCTATTGAAAATTCCTAATCACAGATAACCTGATATCAAAAGCACAAAGCTGAAAATCTCACAAACCCTTTCCCATTACAAAAGTTGCATCAAAGACGAGGACGTCATGATCATATTAGGGGTTGACTCTAGTAAAGTTAATTAGAGAAGTGATTTTCAATATGTTATACTCTTTATGAATTGAAAATGGTAGTATGTCCACCATTGTTGGTAGCAAATCGAATTTTGCATACATACAATCCATCTTTGCTTTCATAGAGTCCAAATAGAGTCCAATCGAAGCTGATATAATCAACATTTTCTTCATCGAACATAATTTGTGCATCTATCTCATCGATTCCAACTACCATGAAGACATCGCTGGTATGGATTCCAAACAAATCTAATTATTTGATCACAAAAATTAAAGAATTTGGTCATATATTGTTGCATCGGATCTGTTAGAAAAAAAATTTAATATTAATTTCAAAAAAAATTAAGGGAACAAAGAAAAGCATACATCTATGAATTGGGTCCACATCATGATTATCAACAAATAAATTTTAAAAATTTAAGAATAATATTCTAAAATTAAGCAAATATTAATAAAAATTTGAAAAAGATATCCATAAGAATTTAGAGTCAAAAAGTATTGGGCTATTTTTAAAATAATTACAACGTGATTATAATTAAAAAAATCTTACCTTTTCGTCGATCCACAGAAGATAAATCCACGATCTCAATTCCATCTTCCGAAAAGTCGAAAATTTGTTTCAGTGTCTTGTCTCAAAAACCAATAATCTTTTTGATTTCCTAGTTTTTCCATAATTTTTTCAACGGTTAAGTTCATTAGAAAAACAGAGCATCCATGCTCTTGTGGAAGAGAGCAATTATTAAAATCCTAATAAATAAAAAAGATTAACGTCATGATCATCCATGGAGGGGTTTTTTGAACATTTTGTGCTTATTTCAGTCTCTTCCATAAGAAAATATTTTGGAATCCTATTTCAGTTTGAAAATTTAATAATATAATTAAATTAAGAGAAAAGAATTTGTAGTAATATTTCAAAACAATATACTGAAAATTAACTCATGTCTACAAACGTTTGCAAACTAAAATTTCAAAATTATAAACTACCAAAATACTTTAATTATGTAATCTTATTATCAATATATAGTTGATTAATTGACTTTGTATAAACCCTAATATCAATTTATCAATTATCATAGATAAACCCATCAAATGTAGTAAATAAATCCCATAATCATTCTCACCTCTTATTGAGTTATTTCATAAAAACGCAGACTCACCCAATTCAGAAAATTAAAACATAATTTAACTCAAAGAGTAACAAATACAATTACCTCGCGCACTAATCACTATGTATCTTCATATATACAAGTTTGCAACAAGCAATTGAGATTCAAGTATAAGACGAGTGAGTATAACCAAAGAATCTTTCTATACAATCCCCAATGGTGAAACTATGCGATCGATGTCTTGTCTGTAACTCGTACAGTGGAAGAATCTGGTTTGGTCCGAACTGATGGGTTTCCGGTATCATCAAGAACTACAAAAGCCGTGTCGCCAGGTTTGAAGCTCCCAGCAAGAAAGGCTTCACTGAGTGGATCTTCCACAATCTCTGTGACAGTTCTACGGAGTGGCCGTGCACCGTACGCCGGATCATATCCTTGTCTGCAAATGAGCTCCTTGACAGCTTCAGACACATCTAAACCAACCCCAAGTGCCACGAGCCTCGACTTCAAGTCTTGTAGCATCAGGTTCAAGATCTCCATCATCTGCAAAATCAGAGTTTGAAGTTTTGCATAAACCAACAAATTAACCAGATGCTTTTTGATAGGAGTAGACATTCGGTTTTTCGATTTGGTTTCATTCAGAATTTTAGGTTCTGAGAAATGTATACCGAACTAGGACCGAATTTATCAGTTTGGTTTGGTTACATTAAGCTCTGTTTCGGTTTGGTATAAAGCTATTTTTACCGTTTGATTCAGTTTCGTGTTCGAAGAACTTTGGTTAGTATGGTTCAGTTTTTATACCCATCCCCTACATTTTTAATTTGTAAGGCTACAAGTGTAGAAAATGACTAACCTGAGCCTTCTCGAGCTGTCGGAAAATGATGATTTCGTCTATCCGGTTCAACAACTCTGGACGGAAATAGTTCTTGAGTTCTTCGACAACCAGAGCTTTCATTCCGGTATAAGATGCTGCATCTTCGTCATCATCAAGCATAAAACCTATTGAACCGTGTCTTCCCTTTGCAATGGCTGATGATCCAACATTAGAGGTCATTATGATCAGTGCGTTCTTAAAAGATACTCTCCTTCCCTGTAAACAAAGATTCCAGAAACAGAGCAAATATAAACTTCAAAAACATGGAAGACTGCTCTAGTAATTGTTTAAAGTGTAAAATATGGGACATCGAACCTGTGAATCGGTTAGATGGCCGTCTTCAAACAGCTGGAGAAGAATATTGAAGATATCCGGATGGGCTTTCTCTATCTCATCGAACAAAACCACTGTAAAAGGACGTCTCCTGATAGCTTCAGTAAGCATTCCACCTTCTTCAAAACCAACATATCCAGGAGGAGAGCCTATCAACTTGCTCACGGTATGCCGCTCCATGTATTCACTCATGTCCAATCTCAGCATGGACTCCTCCTGCAATAAACCAATGAAAAACCGGGTTTGAAGGACACAATTCAATGGCCACATCATGTGTCAGCATTATATTGTTAATGAAGCTGTACCGATCCAAAATAATTAGCTGCCAGAGCTTTTGTAAGCTCTGTTTTTCCAACTCCAGTTGGTCCACAGAAAAGCATAGCAGCAATTGGGCGGTCAGGATCTTTTAAGCCAACCCGTGACCTCTTGATAGCTCTAGATATGGCAGTTACAGCCTCATCTTGACCGATAACTCTGCTTCTAAGCTGCTCTTCTAGACCCATAAGAAGCACTCTTTCGTCTGCAGTGATCTGCTGAACTGGAATTCCAGACCAAGCCGATGCAACGGCTGCAATATCATCAGGTCCCACCAGTATAGGCCTGAAAGCACAATCAAAGTAATGTTATGGAGGTTCCTTCATTTTTCCTTTCAAAACTAAATTTTTGAAGGTAACCCCTCACGACCTAAATATGTAAAAAAAGGAAGTCATACTCATCGTCTGCTGCTACAGGCGGCAGAGAAGACTCAACTAGTTCACCAGACTCATCTGCAATGGCATCACCATCATCCTGCTTTTGCCTGCTTGAGAGAACCTATTTACAGAACAATTATTGAAGCTACTAATAGGTTAATATGATAAAACATCCAAGAGTACTGCAAGACAAATGTCTAGTTCTTTTACCACTTCGTGCATGGCCTGAACTGTTCTGATCTCTTGCCAGTAATCATCTGGTGGCTTCGAAAGGATACAGATTGCATCCTCCTTTTTCTTCCTAAAAGCTTCAATACGAGCTCTGCTTCCTGCCTCGTCAATGAGATCAATAGCTTTATCTGGAAGAAATCTATCAGCGATATATCGTGATGATAGGTGCACTGCAGCATCTATGGCTTCCTCAGTGTATTTGCAATTGTGATGGGCTTCATATTTTTCACGAAGGCCCAACAAAATCTTCACTGCATCTTCCTAAAATGTTGTTAAGATGAATATACTAGATAAGAAAACAGATGTTGGTTGGTTAATTAGATAGAGAATACTGGCTTGAAAAGAAACCTCGCTTGGCTCGTTAATCAACACTGGCTGGAATCTCCTTGCTAATGCTTTGTCCTTCTCAAACTGACTCCTAAATTCGTCAAGGGTTGTGGATGCAATGCACTGCAAATGGTTGATTGTTGATTAGTAGAGCTAACTTTACTACCATATATACCAAAAAAATTGGTTTCGTTTTCATAATTGACATCTGCTCCAGTAAGACTTTTGCATTCATGTGAACTTCTTCATCAAGCCAGAGGTGGAAACATTACTTTGTTCCAGTTTTACTCAAATCTTTGAGCATAACCCGAGGTGGTACGCTTTCTCATGCACAAGTAAGAACAGCAAAACATCAATTCATTCAGCATACGTACCTGAAGTTCACCCCTTCCAAGTGATGGTTTCAAGAGGTTAGCAATGTCAAGCCCAGACCCCTTGTTTCCTCTTCCAACTGTGCCAGACCCAATAAGTGTGTGCACTTCATCTATGAAGAGAATAACCTTACCTATGAGAAAACAAAAAAAAACAAAAAAGTGTTAGGAGTGTGACAGGTCAATTTTACAGTTTCATGTATTAAGTTTTGAGATCAATAACCTGATTTTTTAACCTCGCTTATCAAAGCAGTGACCCGAGCCTCCAGTTCTCCCCTTTCTTTTGAACCAGCCATTAATAGTCCTATATCTAGGGACATGATACGTTTCGACTACATATAGAAACAAATAAAAACTAGTCATGAAGACGGCTGACCAACTTCAGATATAAAAAATTCCATTGATTACACTCAGATGCGCACCAAGAGAAACCCGGGAGCATTTGCTTCAGCAATACTAATTGCTAATCCTTCAGCAATAGCAGTCTTCCCAACACCAGCTTCGCCAAGAAGAATTGGATTGTTTTTAGTTCTACGGCAAAGTATCTGAATGACTCTTTGAACTTCTCTTTCTCGACCAATAACAGGATCAATAAGACCCTCACTAGCACGAGCTGTAAGATCCACACAGAACTGTTCCAATACACTTTCCGCTGGTAAATACAAGTTTAGTCAAAAGTTTATCAGTATATGTCTCTCTCTTCCCAAACTCATAAGAATGAATCAAGATAATTTCATATCCATAAAAACATTACCTTTCTTTCCACGACTTCCAGAACCAGCAATTCGACCACTAGGTGGAGCTTCAAAGCTCCCTTTAGATGAAGAAGATGGTTCTCTTCCATCTTTAGCAATCTCTCCTTTAAGTCTGGTCAGTGCTGCTTCTGTAAGCAAATTCATATTTGCTCCCAATCTAAAATAATTATACGAATAAAATAATTTATTGATCGTTCATCTATCCAATTTCAGCATCTTCGCCGAGTCAATTACATGTGAAATCGCAAATTTACTGAGGCGCTTTTACCTCTTGAGGACTCTGCCGGCGCTACCGTCATCAACGGTGAAAAGTCCGATAGCGATATGTTCCGGAGCGATGTATTGACACTCCATAGTTCTAGAATATTCCACCGCAGCTTCGAAGACTCGTTTCGTACTTATAGAGAAAGGCATATCTGTTGATTTCGAATACGAAGTAGATGAAACTTCTTCCTGTTTCGAATCGGAATTAGCTTCGTCCCAAATACTACAAACAGCTTCACGAGCTTTGTCTATGGTGATTCCGGATCCAAGGAAGCCTTGAGGATCACGATCCTCTGCGATCAACCCTAAGAGAAGGTGTTGAGTGTACACCATGTCTTTCCCCAACGATTTAGCTTCTTTCTGAGAGAAGATTATAGCTCTGATCGCTCGTTCGGTGAACCGTTCGAAAACCGCTGAAATCGGAGTGAATTTTTTGCGTTTTCTCTGTGGAAATCGTCTGAAGTTCGCCGGCGTTTTCTCTGTGGAGAAGCGGTGGATCGTGTGGTTAGAGAGGGAGATTCCGAGATATGAAGAAGCGAAAGAAGAAAGGGAAGAAGCGGAGAAGGAGGTGACAGGAGAAGAGGAAGAAGAAGAGAGGAGACGGCGAGAGTGAATCGTTAAAGGTGAGGAAGTAGATAAAGCCTCCATGATCGTTGTCGTCGTCGGTGAGATAATTTCTCCGGTGAGATTTTTTCCGATTGTGACAAAATGATGAGAATGATTATTTAGAGGAAAATGAAAAAAAAAAGAAAAAAAAAGGAAGTAAAGGGGAAGAAGCAAAAGGTAGGGATGGAGTAAGATGACACGTCAAGGCACCGTTTTATATATTTCGTTTTTTTTTTCTTCTGAAAATTCGGTTATTTTTGTGTTATATATTAACGAAATTACGAAACTACCAAATACTTCGAATCTGGATTCTTAAGGGACTGTTTGGCTACAATTTCGTCACGTTTGCGTTTTGGTAAGATTCTTTTCACTATTTATTATCTATTGTTTACTTTACTTGTTAGAGACGTAGGCAATTTTTTCTTTTTCGTTTTTTGAATGAATTTTCGAGGTTGCAATTAGAAAATCCAATAGACAAAAAAAAAACGTTTTAACCAAAAAAAAAAAGTTGACAAAGCACATAAAGATCTTTGTTCTTTGTCGACAATAGCCGTCCATAGCATTTAATAGGACATTATGATGTCCTTATTCCTTATTGACTTTGGTACGGTAGTGTCTAAAGTTGTAAAGATTATGAATTTATGCATTATAAATTTTATTTTTAAAAAATTCAAATTGACAAAAGAAATAGCAAGCAATTCAATCTACTTCTGATTTTTAAATAAGCTTGGAGATCATAAATGGGCTGGAATCTAGATCGATGGTACTCAAATGTAGATTTCAAAAAACAAATGCAGGTTTCGCGCGTCCCATAACACACTTGTGAACATATACTTAATTATTCGAAAACTAACATTTATAATCTTTTAATTCATTGTTATTAACCTTTTAACAAAAAAAAAAAAAAAAGTGACGTGATGGTAGTTATGTAGCTACCATTAGGCCTTAGTTGGTCAAAAGATTAAAGGTTGGTTTTTTTTATAACGATTAAAAGTTGGTTTTAATTGAACATTTTTAACTTTGTTAGTAGCATATATTTAGTTGTTAAAGTTAGTAGCATATATAGTTATGTGATATTTGTAGGTTCAGAATATTTGGTATAGCCGTATGGATTTTGAATTCATGAGGTCATATAAAAAAAAATCAGTTTCAATAAAAATTTTAACATTAAAAAGATCAAAATAATAACCCATCGAGACCAAACGCAGCACATCGGTGGTACAGAAGAAGCTCAAGTCGCACACGTAATGGTGTCCCTATCCAAAAAAAAAAGAGAATGAAATTTGGTTTCAAATTAAAACTTAAAAGCCTAACAGTGACAATTTAGGATTCCTAATTGTCTTCCCTTTTAACTGTTAATTGGAAAATTAGAAGAGAGGCAAAAAGAGAAGTCAATTTGTTGGTTACCCAAGTTGTCACCATGCATGTGAATTCACGATTTTTTGAACATACGTGAGGAACACGTGTGTACTTTTCTACTATCTCTCGTCTTAATTGGTTTCTCTTTTTCTTCATTTAGCGTCGTAATAGATACAAATCATTGGATAGAAAGAGTTTAACAAACTCATTTTTTAACCTCTCTTTTTTTTTAAAGTTGCTTTTTTTTCACGAGGATAAATATCAACTTAAAAATAGTTTTAATGATTATTTTTCCTAAATTTTATTTAACTTTTCGAAAACAAAGAAATTTACTCTCCCACAAATTCTCAACTTATCTTTCAAAATCAAATTTTAAGTTTTTCACATATTTACTACTATCTATTTATAATAGTTTTTTTCAAAAAGACAGTTCAAAAGACAACTGGAGGTAAGGGTCCATACCAAAATCTAGTGAAGAAAGTATAGAAACAATTAATTTTGGCACTAAAATGAGTTATAAAGTCATATAGATTCTGGCCTGGTACAATGGGGGTAAAGAAGATTATAAGAAACCAGAAGAGCACAAAGCCAACTAAATAAAAAAGCTTTCATTCCAAAGACCCATGAGAGAGAGAGAGAGAGACTTCATAATTTCAAAATAGATCTATGGTTTTAGAGCAGTGTTGTTGCCACTCTCTAGAAAACCGTTGAGGCTAATATCACTCAATTGTTTGAAGATACAAATTTGTGAGCGGTATATCGTATATGCCAAGAAAGTGACTATCATACCTGAGAATATTCATCTTGATCGAGTTTGAAATCATTATATTGTATTTTTTTAGATTTCAGGATTATTTTATTCTTCCCATTTGAACTTACGTGTGAAAGAAATAATAATTTGCTTGGTTGACATTTTGTTTTCTTGCTTAACACTATTTATGTAAGGGAAAATGCTATAATCAATGTTCGTTTTATTGAAGTTAGGAAAAAAAAGAAGATAACATAAATTTTTGTCCATCATTAAACAACTAGCTGTACTATGTGCGGTTTTTGTTTCTAAATTGTTTAAAAGCTTTAGGTTGATTGGTTTTATTATATGTCATGTTCAATTTTTATGTTTCATATAGTTAAAATCATTAAAAATTTAGACCACTAAGTCGCTTCATTAGTTTGTAAAAAATATAGTAGATCTAAAACCCTTTATATATGTTGGTGTTTGAATTGGTTGATGTTTGAAATAGTTTCTGAGTCATTAGCTGAATAACTCGATTTTCAATTTTACCAGTTTGAGTTTTAAGGAGTTTATGTAGTGGAATCGTGTGTTAGAGTCTGTTTCTATTTTTTTGTTATTTTCTTTGTTTGTGTTGAGTTTTTGTTACGCTATTTAAAGCCATTATTGTTGAATTAATAGAGTATATCACTTTTAGCTTATATTTTACATTTAGTATCAAAGCCAAGTTACTAGAAACAACATGTGTGAAAGAGTGATCGAGAGAAGAAGAGCAAAGAGAGAGATAAAAAGAGAGAAACATAGAGAGAAAAAGATGTTTTCATCCGAGAAATTTGTGCAGCCAACCATTCCAAAATTTGATGGCTATTACGATTTCTGGTCCATGAAAATGGAGAACTTTCTCTGAAACAGTGAATTGTGGAACTTGGTGGAGGAAGAAATTGTAGCACCGGTCGTCAGAACAACACCAGCCAGTGAAGCGCAAAGAAAAGTGGTGAAAGAGGCTAAACTTAAGTACTTGAAGGTGAATAATTTCTTATTTTAAGCCATCAACAGAGAGATTCTGGAAACTATTCTTGACAAGAGCACCTCTAAGGCAATTTGTGAATCAATGAAAAAAAATATCAAGGGTCTACAAAGGTGAAGAAGGCACATCTACAGGCATTGAGAAAGGAGTTTGAATTGCTAGCCATGAAAGAAGAAGAGAAAATTGATACCTTTTAGGAAAGAACTTTGGCGGTGGTGAACAAGATGAAGACGAATGGTGAGATAATGGAACATAGCACGATTGTAAGCAAAATACTCAGATCCTTGACTCAGTTGAGGAATCAAACGATCTGAGCATGATGAGTATTGATGAACTACACGAAAGTCTACTTGTACATGAACAGAGATTGAATGGACATGTACAAGAAGATCATGCATTAAAAGTGTCTCAAGAAGAAAGATCAAGAAGAGGACGTGGAATGTTTAGAGGAGGTCGTGGTAGGGGAAGAGGCAGAATCGATCATGCCATTGTCGAATGTTACAAATATCACAAATTGGGACACTTCCAGTACGAGTGCCCAGAATGGGAGAAGAAAACGAGTTATGCCAAGCTTGAAAAGGAAGAAGAGATACTTTTGATGGCGTATGTGGAGCAGTATCAGGCGAACGGAGAAGAAGTATGGTTCTTTGATTCAAGATGCATCAACCATATGACTGGAAATAAGGAGTGGTTTTTCGGATTTGGAAGAAGGCTTCTATCGTACATTAAAGCTTGGAAACAACACGAGAATGTCTGTGATGTGAAAATGCAATGTGAAAGTGAAAGTCAATGTGTCATTCAAGTAATACTTGAAGTTCATTATGTTTTGGAGCTTAGGAATAACTTGTTGAGCCTAGTACAACGACAAGAGAGGGGCTTAGCAATCCTAATTCATGACGGAACCTACAAGGTGTTCCATCCTAGTAGAGGTGCAATCATGGAAACAATCATGAGTGGAAATAGGATGTTTTTTCTTCTCGCAAAAGAACTCTCTATGCTTGCAGACAGAAGAAGTGATCAGAAAAATCAAGAAGGGTTAAAATTACTTGCATACAAGGAGATGGTTATTGGGTTGCCTAAACTGAAACCCACTAAGGAGATTTGTGCCATCTGTTTGAACGAAAAACAACATAGAGACAGCTTCAGCTGGTGCATTCCGACATATGTGGACCTATCACTCCAATTTCACCCAGTGGGAAGAGGTACATATTAAGTTTCATAGATGACTTTACACGGAAAACTTAGGTATACTTTCTTCATGAAAAATCTGAAGCATTTACCACCTTAAAGATTTTCAAAGCAAGTGTAGAGAAGAAAATTGGTGCGTTCATAACTGGTTTGAGGACAGATCGAGGTGGAGAATTTATTTCTAATGAGTTTGGAGAATTTTATAGATCTCATGGTATTACTTGGCAGTTGACGACAGCGTTCACACCATAATAGAACGAAATGGTTGAGAGAAAAAAAAATAGGACGATCATGAATGCAGTCTGATCAATACTAAGTGAAAAATAAGTTTCCAAAATATTTTTGTCAGAAGCGACCAAATGGAGTGTGCACATTCAGAACCGGTCTCTAACGGTGGCATTAGATGGAATGACACCCGAAGAAGCTTGGAGTGGTGTGAAACATATGGTGGAATACTTTCGTGTGTTTGGGTGCATAGGATATGTACATATACCGGATCAGAAAAAAGTAAATTGAATGATAAAAGCAAAAAATGTGTCTTTCTGGGAGTCAGTGAGGAATTAAAAGCATGGAGAGTATATAATATAGTGATAAAAAATTGTGATAAGCAAAGACATTGTGTTCGATGAAGGCAAAAGTTGTTGACTAGGGTCAAGTTGATGTGGAAACAAAGGAAGTGACATTGGAGTGTGGAGACAAAGAGGAGGAGCATAATGTAGAGGAGGTAGTTGAGCCAATACCAACAACTCCAAACGAATCAAGCAAAAACGACAATACGAGCAATGGGTCACCAGTTTTAACTCCGCCGAGTCATGTTGTAACGAAGGTATCACATGAAAGGAGATCACCTGGTTGGATGGCTGACTATGAAACCGAAGAAGAAGAAGAGGTTGTTGAAAAAAATTTGCTCATGCTAATGAAGATGATGATGGAAGCTGATCCTAATCGGTTTGATGATGCGGTGAAAGATAAAGTGTGGAGAAAAGCAATGGAGTGTGAGATTGAATCAATTGTGAAGAATAACACACGGGAGCTAACCACATTGCCTGAAGGTTTTACGCCAATTGGAGTAAAATGGATGTATAAACCAAGTTGAATGAAGAAGGAGATGCTGATAAACACAAAGCGAGCTTAGTATCAAAATGATATACTTTGTGTTATGGTATAGACTACACCAAAGTATTCGTTCCAGTTGCAAGACTTGATACAGTTTGTACCATACAACCATCACATCTCAATTGAATTGAGAGATATTTCAATTAGATGTCAAAAGCACCTTTCTACATGAAGAACTTAAGGAGGAAGTGTATGTGAGACTGTCGGAAGGATTCATAAGGGGAGGAGAAGAAAAAAGTTTACAAACTAAGGAAAACACTGTGTGATGAGTTTAAGAATTCGATGATGCTGGAATTTGAAATGTCGGATTTGGAAAAGATGAAGCATTTTCTTGGGGTAGAAGTGAAACAGAGCGATGTTGGGATTTTTATTTATCAAAGAAAATATACTCGATAGGTTTTACCAAGTTTTGGAATGGAGGAGAGCAATACTGTGAAAAATCCAACAGTGCCGGAAGCGAAGCTTACGAGGGATGAAAATGGCGAGAAGGTTGATAAAACCATGTTAAACCAGTTGGTTGGAAGTCACATGTGTCTAACAGTGACCAGGCCTGACTTAATGTATGTAGTGTGTTTGAAAAGTAGATTCATGTCTAATCCAAGGATGTCGCGTTAGATCATTGCAAAAAGGTTCCTAAGATATCTAAAGTTACATTTGAGCTTAGAATCTTTTACAGGAGAAGTGAAAGCAACAATTTGAAGCTTATGGCATTCACGGACAGTGACTATGTCGGCGATTTGGATGATTGGAGGAGCACGTCGGGTTTTGTTTTCTTGATGGCGTCTGGAGCGATCTGTTGGACTTCGAAAAAATAGCTGGTGGTTTCTATTTCTACTAACGAGGCCGAATACATAGCTGCATCATTCTACGCGTGTCAATGCGTTTGGCTCAGGAGAGTGTTAGAAAGGATTGGAGTTGAAGAAAAATCTGCAACCCTGATTAATTGTGACAACAGTTCTACTATTCAGTTGTCGAAGCATCTAGTTCTTTATGGGAAAAGTAAACACATTGAGATGAGATTTCATTATCTCAGATAATTGGTGAATGGTGAAGTTGTTAAGCTGGAGTGTTGTTCATTAGAAGAATTAGTTGCAGTCATTTTCAAAAAACCGTTGAAGTTGGATAAATTTGAAAAGTTGCGAGCTTTGCGTGGAATGGTTGACGCTTCTGAAGTAAGCTAAATTCATATGAATTAGCTTAAGGGATGTTATGTTGGTGTTTGAATTGGTTGATGTTTGAATTGGTCTTTGAGTCATTAGTTGAATAAGTTAATTTTCTATTTTACTAGTTCGAGTCTTAAAGAGTCTATGTAGTGGAGTCGTGTGTTAGAGTATATTCATATTTTCTAGTTATTCTCTTTGTTTGTGTTGAGTCTTTGTAAGGTTATTTAAAACCACCATTGTTGAATCAATATAGTATCACTTCCATCTTATATTTTACAGTCTCATCCATAACTATGATACCAAAATTTGGATAAGATGTAAAAAATTCCTCGGTCACTTTCCTAATCAAACACTCAACAAAATACATAATATACAATAATCTAAAAGAATCATATACATGTATGAAGACACCAATATGCTAGACAATCGTCAAATAATAAGATATGTCTTTTCTATTCACATGAAAAATGATCATAAGATGTTAAATGTTAATATAATAACCTTACTCTTTTAAAAATGTATTTTCTAATGTGGAAATATATGAATCAACAACATAAATCATGAACATTTTAAGTAGCAGTCTCATGGAAAATCAATAAAATATTAATTGGGGGGTGGGGGGGGGGGGGTGGGGGTTGTGTCTAATTCAGTCATCAAAACTGCAATTATCTTCAATGGTAAGAGAACATAGGGTTAATACTATGAGATACAAATACATCAAAAAAAAACTTGAGCTTCTAAAGTCTTGAGTCTCCTACTGCGTTCGCCTACCCAATTACACTTTATGAGATTGAAATCAAAACCAATGGCAACAACCACATCAATAAAAGCTTGATTATAAATGAGTAATGTAGGACCAACGAGGAAAAACCTTGATATTGGATAAAATGACCAATTTATATGTGATATTTTTAGAAGCATACATTAAAAAATGTTATCCACATGCCATCAATCCATTCCTCATGTAACCTTAGTTGAGAATGATGAATTTTTAGTATCTCTTGAGCCTTCTCAAAATGAATCATGTAATGTGCATTCACAAGAACCTTAACAATCTTCCCGATCCACCATGCATCATTATACAAAGCATTAACTTGGTCATGCTTCTCGAATGGATTAACCATCACAAGCTATACTGGTTGAGGTCTTATCTGCGAAACAGTAACCTCTTCTCTTCAAGGATCTTTCTCATCTTCAACTTTTTGTATATCATATTCTACAAGGAATTTGTTGTTTCCTCTGTATTCAATAAGTTTTGCGAGAAATCAAGAATCTTCAAATCCTTCTTCCTTAATGCTAACGTCGACTGTAGTTCATGTGCTTAACTCTTGCTTCTCGGTTTCATCCTTATGTTCTTTTGATGCTTCCTCATGTTCTAGTTCTCCTATTTTCCTCTTCTGAGTGTAACATTTGTTGTTATCTTCTTCAGGAATCTATGCATAAAAGTGTTAAACCAAAAGGAGAACCATCTCAAAGATAAATAACAATCATAAATATTATTATGATAAAACAATACCATCTCTTGAGTTAACTCATCTCCCAAACCATTTTGTTTCCTTTTTGGCTCAGGGGATATCTTTCCTTGGGTTTTGTTCTATGTTGCATTATGCCCAAGATTACATGTGAACCTGATCTTTTTCTAAAAAATAGAGATCAATCTAGATCAATTTCATGATGCATAAATAAACAAGGGTTATGAGAGTCCACTTGTGTGGTTATGACCAGAGTATAACCATTTACTATATTATCAACAATCATATTTCCCGACAGTTTCTTTATCTGCACATTTCTAGTTTTCAAAGCCACTAACTTGTTTCTTTTTCCTTCTAAAGGAGTTTTGTTTTTGTGTTTCGGCTGAAAATGGAAATAACACAAAAACATCCCAATTTTGCTTCAAAGATATCCTATTCAATAAACCAAACTTATACATTGTTGACTGAAACCATATGTATGTTACCTTCGGTCTTTTCTGCAAAACTCCATCTTTTCACTCTATATGAGGCCTAAGATTAGAGTAACTAAATTGTGATGTCTTTTTTCCCGAAAACTTACCATGTATCGTATGATAAGCAAGGAAGCTTAGAAGAAGAAGAGGCATTGTTGATGCGGTTTATGAGTTCCCATGTTGACTCAAAATAAGGCATCCATTTCCATGTTATCAACACTTATGGCCTTGTTCCTTTTGCTGGCTTCATGATTTCCATGACATCTTTCCGGTTCAACTTACCATTCTAGAGTAGGGGAGAGAATGTTAGAAGAGGTTGTACCTTAACCGGTGCCATTACCCTTTTTGAGTTGAAAACTAGATGTATTTGGCTTTGAGGCAGTCCAAACTTATAAACCACCTCCCCAACTTTTACTTTCACTTTGTATGGTCTAAAGTGGTGATGAGCAATATTTTCATTCCTTTGGCCGATACTATGAAGTTATCTTAGAGAGTGAATTATCATATTATTGGTTAAGAAAAAAACTATAATTGATTTGTTGAAATAGAGAATACGAAGAAGAGCACCATTAGAATATTTTTTCTTATTCGAGATTTTCTAGTTAAAAAAAAAAATTCTATATAACCAATAGTTGATATTAAACAATCAAGTTTATTTTTTTTAAGATAGAAAAGGTTATTAAGCAATAAAGTTTTAAGAAGATTTGTGACAAATATCCCTTTTAGAAATTCGTATCGTGGAAGTTAAAGGAATGAAGAAGTCACTCTCAACTGCTGATGTTTGTGTGGCAAACTGTTAGAAAGAGTTAATCTCATTCCATGTGCATGATTACACCTTTTTACCGTTTATTTTGTGGCAAAATACATCAGAACAACTATAATATTTGTATTTTGTATGAAATTCATCTTTAAAATACGGTTGTATTAATGAAATATATTTTTGATTATTTCGTTGCTAAAATTAACAGCTATTGTCGCTGTTTGATTGTAGTGATACTATGTGTAAGATCAATTGTAGTTGTATACATGGTGATAGATTTTCTTTGTTCTATGGGCAGTTTCTTTTTAAATACAATTGTTATAATATTTTGTTTTGATCAAATGCAATTTGTATTTTGCCAACATTTGTTTTGTATTTTTAAATGTTAAAATCGAATATAATCATAAATTGTAGACTTCCATTTCTTTTCTTTTTTTTATTTAACAAGTTTCAAACATTCAATATGGACTTGTTAAAAAACCGTCGACTATTGTTTTTTACTTTAAAAAAATTCTCAACTTTGTTATATATTTGTTTTTCTTAATGTTTATGCATTACAAATGCACGTTACAACCCCAATCAGTTTGGTTTTCTAAAATGTTTTTGCATCATAGATGACAAATATGGTGGGCCAAGTAGGGCCACGTCTTTCTTCTTTATTCAAAATTTTTAACTCCTCGTTGGATTACTCATCTCTCTTCACTATTTATATAAATCCATTTTCATTCTCCTACCAAATTAGTTAAGATCGTTTACTTTCCCAGAAGTTTTCAGAGAGAAGAAAATCAACTATTTTTCCCGGAAAATTTCTTCTCCCATTTCCTCGGTAAAATGTGCCATCTGTATTTACAAAATTTCTTCTGAACTAGAGAGTTTCTTCTTCACTAACTAGTACACATTCTTCATTTTCTCTTGTTATAACTGCCGGAAAATTTCAGCATTTTCTCTCCTTCCGATCTGTTTTTCTTTCCCGAGAAAATCGACTTAAAAATGCCAAAGATGAGTTAATCATCGCTTTGAGTTCCGATCAACAAATTCGTCATCAATTTCCGTCTCCTGTTAACTTTCCCGGTGAGAGAAATTTTTTTCAAGTAGAGTGTCAGAAAAATGCAGAGAGTGAGTTTTGAAGTGTCAGGCTATCATTCCGATGCCGAAGCCGGAAGCAGTGGTCCAATGAGCGGGGGTCAATTACCACCGATCTACAAAAAATCAACAACTAAGAACTCCGGATTCGCGGCGGAGAATAGCCAGAGAACGCGTAGTCCGTCGCCATACGTGGACCACACATTAGATGTTCAAGACGACAGAGTCTCTGTACAAAGCCTAAAATCAGAAGGTGGATCCAGCGTTGAAGAGAGTCCAGAGCTCACATTGCTGAAACGTAACCGTCTCGAGAAGAAAACAACGGTGGTGAAACGTTTAGCTTCTGTTTCTCACGAGCTTAAACGTTTAACATCTGTCTCTGGTGGTATGAGAAAACCACCTCGAGGACCGGCTAAGTTAGACCGGACCAAATCAGCCGCAACTCAAGCGTTGAAGGGGCTTAAGTTTATTAGTAAGACCGATGGTGGCGCTGGCTGGAGTGCCGTTGAGAAGCGGTTTAATGAGATCACGAGTACGACTGGTGGACTATTGCTTCGTACAAAATTCGGTGAATGCATAGGTAAATTGAATGTTTAATTTATTAAAGGTTGATCCCGGCTCTGTGAGATGTATGGGCCTAGGCCCGGAACTTCCTGATTATCTAAAAAAATATTTTGAAAATTGATTTGAATGTTTGAATGAAAAATGTATAATGTAGGAATGACTTCCAAGGATTTTGCGTTGGAACTGTTCGATGCATTGGCTAGACGAAGGAATATAAAAGGGGAAGTGATTGATGGTGATCAACTAAAGGAGTTCTGGGAACAAATTAATGATCAAAGCTTCGATTCTCGGCTTAAGACATTCTTTGACATGTAGAGTTTTCGATTTTCCGATTTTTTTTCGTCTTCTTACTTTCTCTTCTCTGTTTTTGAATCTGAAAGTTATGAAAAATGCAGGGTGGATAAAGATGCTGATGGTAGACTCACAGAGGATGAAGTTAGAGAGGTAGGTAAAATGCAGAGTTATAAATTTATTTCTGTTTTGCTTCATTGTTAACTCTGTTCTGGTCTTATTGTTATGTTTTACAGATTATAAGTCTAAGTGCTTCTGCGAATAATCTATCTACAATCCAAAAGAGAGCTGATGAATATGCAGCATTGATTATGGAAGAGCTGGACCCAGACAATATAGGATACATTATGGTAAGTAATTACAATAAGCTTGATTTACTATATTTTGACTTGGACCTAAAGCAGTTGTGTGAATCTTGAAACAGTTGGAGAGTCTTGAGACATTGCTTTTGCAAGCGGCAACACAGTCTGTGATTACAAGTACTGGGGAGAGAAAGAATCTGAGTCATATGATGAGTCAGAGGCTTAAACCAACCTTTAACCGCAACCCATTTAAGCGATGGTACCGCGGCTTCAGATTCTTTGTGCTAGACAACTGGCAAAGATGTTGGGTCATAGCACTATGGCTTATTGTTATGGCTATTCTCTTCACTTACAAATTCATTCAATACAAGCGTAGCCCTGTGTATCCAGTGATGGGAGCTTGTGTGTGTATGGCTAAAGGTGCAGCTGAAACACTTAAGCTTAACATGGCTTTGATTCTCTTACCTGTTTGTAGAAACACCATCACATGGCTTAGGAATAAGACCAGGTTGGGTAGAGTTGTCCCATTTGATGACAATCTCAACTTCCACAAGGTAAACACCAAAAACATATCCTAAAACCTGCTCTGTTTCCAGAATTTCTTATGATTAACGGATGGTTAAAACATTAGGTTATAGCGGTGGGGATTACAATTGGAGTAACAATGCACGCCGGGGCACATTTAGCGTGCGATTTCCCGCGATTACTAGCTGCAAGTCCAGAGGCATATAGGCCATTAAGAAAGTTTTTTGGTGATGAGCAACCAAAGAGCTACTGGCATTTTGTAAACTCGGTTGAAGGTATAACCGGAGTCGTAATGATTCTGTTAATGGCAATTGCTTTCACACTAGCTACACCTTGGTTCAGAAGAGGGAGGCTAAATCTTCCAGGACCATTAATGATACTAGCTAGCTTCAATGCCTTTTGGTACACTCATCATTTGTTTATTATAGTCTATGTTCTTCTTGTTGCTCATGGATACTTCTTGTATCTCACTAAAGACTGGCACAACAAAACGGTAAATTAAATTAAGTCCCCTTTCTTTAAACATAAATATAAGCTAATTAATTTCTAATGATTTGGTTATGAAAATTGTTCCAGACTTGGATGTATTTGATAGCACCGGTGATTCTATATGCGTGCGAAAGGTTGATAAGAGCATTCAGGTCGAGTATCAAAGCTGTGACTATTAGGAAAGTAATGGTTTATCCCGGAAACGTATTGGCATTGCATTTTTCAAGACCTCAAAACTTCAAATACAAGAGTGGTCAATACATGTTTGTTAACTGTGCTGCTGTTTCTCCATTTGAATGGTACGAACCAAACCAAACCAAACCAAACTTCATATTTCTCTGCAATTAATAAGTGTTCATAACGCGATTTTGATCCAATGCAGGCATCCATTTTCAATCACTTCTGCACCACAAGATGATTACCTAAGTGTTCACATTAGAGTTCTTGGGGATTGGACAAGGGCTCTCAAAGGAGTCTTCTCTGAGGTATTATTACAAATTTTATAACTAACTTTGTAGAAGTTAACCAAACCAATGACTTATTGGGTGTTTCAGGTGTGTAAGCCACCTCCGGCAGGACAAAGTGGTCTGCTCAGAGCCGACATGATGCATGGTGCAAATAATCCTGAGTAAGTTACAATCTTAACCACTATATCTTGAAAAAATGTGATCCATGCGTCGTTATCTTAATTCTACACGTAAATGACTAAAGATTTGTTCTAGAAGGTTTTTTTGAGAGGATGAATCATGGATACATGATATCCACTAAGATAAAGCATTCTTTAGCATTTTGTTATATAAGGTGTAACAAATTCGAACAATGTACCTAATTCATTATAGTATAGTTGTGGGAGACAACAACTAAAATAAATTAGGTACCTAACCAATTATCACTATTTTATTTAGGTGATTGAGACGCATTATTTGATTTATCGTGCAAGCACGATACTATTTTTGCTTCTCCATGTGTTTTTGTGACCGCGTAGATCTTTGGGTCTCTCCGCGTGCAATATTTTAATTTTAAAAGCTTCTCATTAAAATAAAGTTGTAAGATGATCGGATAATTTAGTGTGCTAGGTCAATATTCTATGTTTTTTATAAATATTTTTCATCACGTCAATTATAAGGCTGCTGATATAGTTTATTTAATTAATCAAATTCCTATAATTTATTGTATTTTGTCTAAATCAATAAAAAAGTAGAAGAGATGCTGACTTTTAACTGGTCTCCGGAGTTTCATCTCTGGGTTTTGAGATCACATGTAGCTATTAAGCTATATGTAGATCCAGGTGTCCGAATGTACTTTGCATATATTCTCCTACTTAATTTTTGTTTTAAATGTTCACATGCCAAATTAATATGTTTGAGTAGGCATTATTATTCTAATTCATTTACTGCCACCTAGTTTTGCCTTTAGGTGTTCACATGCAAAATTAGTTTGCTTGGATAAGCATGACTATTCTATTCATTTAAGAATTCCAATTGAAACTTTTTTTTGGATTTATGGGTTTTTTTGGTGCTACAAGAAATGTTAACTACTAGTAATTCAAATGTAACTTAATTATAATTTGTACCTTATATTTTCCTATAGAGTAGGACAAACAAGAGTCACAAGAGAAAGTGAACATGGCATTGACTAAAAAGATGTTATATACGTAATTAAAACATAGTTACACATTATTTGATCCAACTAACATTTGAAACATAAAATCGGATCAAAAGATGTTATCGTGAAATATGATTGTAAAGATTTAGATTTTTGACATAATATTAGGTTACGATCAAACCAAAACATTTCCATCTACATTAATCTCTTGTTGAGCAATTAATATATATATAAAAATGTGGCCTTAGCTAACGGGAATGATCATTATTACACAGCTTCCCGAAAGTCTTGATCGATGGTCCATACGGTGCACCAGCACAAGACTACAAGAAGTACGAAGTGGTTCTACTAGTTGGTCTCGGGATTGGAGCCACACCAATGATCAGTATCGTCAAAGACATTGTCAACAACTTCAAAGCCAAGGAACAAGCCCAACTCAACCGAATGGAGAATGGAATAAGCGTACCACAACAAGGAAACAAGAAAGAGAGTTTCAGGACACGTAGGGCTTACTTCTACTGGGTTACACGTGAACAAGGCTCTTTCGATTGGTTCAAGAACATAATGAACGAAGTCGCGGAACGAGATAGCAACCGTGCCATCGAGATGCATAACTACTGTACAAGCGTCTATGAAGAAGGTGACGCTCGTTCCGCGCTTATACATATGCTTCAGTCACTAAACCATGCAAAAAACGGCGTGGATATTGTCTCTGGAACAAGAGTTATGTCCCATTTCGCTAAACCTAATTGGAGAAATGTTTACAAACGTATAGCTATGGATCATCCTAACACTAAAGTTGGTAAGTTCACATCTTCATAGAATCTTGATTAGGTAGGAGTAGATATAAGTACTATAAGATGGTATATCATTTTGTAATGATTAAAAAAATGTGCAGGAGTGTTCTATTGTGGAGCACCAGCATTGACAAAGGAGCTAAGGCATTTAGCTTTAGATTTTACCCACAAGACAAGCACCAGATTCTCCTTCCACAAAGAGAATTTCTAAAAGAGAAACAGAGTTAAAAGGCATAAACGAAAAAAGAGAAGAAGCATGAGTTATATTTCTTGTAATTTCACTTCCCTTACTATTTTTTTTACTATGTATACATATCTTGACTGTAGTTTTCCCTTATGCTTTTTGGTCGTATGTTTTAATTGTTTTCTTTCTTTGGAAAGTGTAACCTTAATTATACTGTCTACAAAGATGGTGCAAAAAGAAGCAAATGTTTTACAAGTGGAAAGAATTGCGAGATTATATATATACAAGGGAACGTTTTAGGAGTGTTGAGGCTTCAAGCTCAAAGACTCAAACTTTTGTAAATGTCTTTCACGTTTTTGTAAACACAGAACAATTTGAGAATTGATATATACAGAGCTTCCAAATGAAATAAGAAGTAAAAACAGAAATTATTTTGTAGCCTAGACTCTTGCTTTGAAGTTGATTAGTTGTGTTTTTCCATGAAGTATTATTATGTGACACTAAAACATATCGTATTCATAATCTAGGTGGCTTTGATTTCTTTTTTCTTTCAAATTGACCACTCAAAAATTCTTCAACGTTATTAAAATGTTTTTCAACGTGGACGGCGATGCAAGGACATGCGATACAATCCCCCCATATATGACACGAAAATTAGAAAAAAGTCGTGAACGGCAGGATTCGAACCTGCGCGGGCAAAGCCCACATGATTTCTAGTCATGCCCGATAACCACTCCGGCACGTCCACTTTGATGTTATGATATCATAGAATAAAATCCTGAATAAAGCCCACATTATCTTAGTTAAATACCAGTTAACCAGTCCGGTTTAAAACGCTGACATGTTCTCACAGAGTCTGAGAGGTCTTTATCCAATTCTTTCCATTGCACCCTTTTTAGTTTTTCACTTCTCCAAAAGCTATTTCTCGAATACTTTTTGTGAGAAAAAATGAAAAAGCTGAAAACTCTCTGTTCTTATTTTCCTTAATAATGTCAGATACAATGAAGCGTTCTTTAAATAGGTAAAGTGAAGAAGATTGAAGATAATGATGTCAACATGACACGTCCTCTTCTTAACAAACTTGCAGGGCACCAAATTTGTTATGTAAAACGACAAACGATTTGTTTGAACAAAAATTCTTTGTAGTTGGCATGAACATCAAAGGAGGAGGAAGCTTCGTCGGAATTACAACTTAAGATGTTGGTAAAACTGAAGCAGAGTGAAGAGCTTCCTTCTTATTGGAACCTTCTCCTTGAAACAGAGTCTTTGACCTGCTGTGGTTTATAGACCTCCGCAAACTTGGTGTGTGAGATCTCTCAACACCGAGTTTGAATCTGAGCAAAAAAGTTTTCTGAGGCAATGACTTTATAAAGATGTCAGCCAGTTGTGATGCTATAGGAATGTGCTTCACTAACAGTGTACCAAGAGCAACGCGTTCCTGGACATAGTGATAATCAACATCAAAGTGCTTTGATCTTGAATGAAGAACCGGGTTGGCAGTAAGATAAACCACAAATAAGTTATCACAGTATAATTCTGCTGGAGTTGGTTGAGAAACACTGATTTCTTTTAAAAGAGAAGTAATCCAAGTTATTTCTGAAGCAGCGAGAGATAGTGACATGTATTCAGCCTCAATAGAAGACTTGGATACCTTTGGTTGGTGCTTTATAGACCAAGAGATGATGTTTTGGCCTAGAAAAGTGCAGAAGCCACCGGTTGATCGTCGAGTATCTTTGCAGTCTGCCCAGTCGCTATCACTATATACCCTTAGTGCAAAATATGTATCATAATGCAGGGTCAGACCATAGTCTAGTGTTCCTTTCACATAACGGAGGATCCTCTTAAGGAGATTGAAGTCTGCAATGGTGGGAGAATGCATCTTCTAGCATACAAAGTTCACAGCGAATTGTATATCCGGCCGAGTTCGAGTGAAATATTGTAGTTTCCCAGCCAGACATCTGAAGTAAGTGGGCTCAGTGAATGCAGCTGTTTGTTGAGGAACTTGATCCAGTTGTAAGGGAAGAGGAGTGGGCATGGGGGCACAGTCTAACATCCCAGCAATGATGAGAAGTCTTTATGCATATTTTTGTTGACTGAGAAATAACCTACTATCTGTAAACTTTGCTTGTATTCCTAAGAAATAATGAATAAGTCCCATATCCTTCATTGTGAAAGGAATAATGACACTCCCAATGAACTGTTGTAATAAGGAATCATTGTTACCAGTAATCACCATATCATCGACATATAGAAGAAGTAACATTACATCATAATTCTTTTGATAACCAGATAGTGACGGATCAGAGGTACATCAGACAAAACCATATTCAAGTAAATAGTTGCTGAATTTATCAAACCAAGCCTGTGGGGCTTGTTTCAAACCATATAGAGCTTTGGTTAAGCGACACACATGGCCAGATTTACTCTGGTTAACATATCCTGGAGGTTGAATCATGAAAATTGTATCTTCTAAGCCCCCATGTAGAAACACATTCTTAACATCGAGTTACCTTATTTGCCATTTCATGACTATGGTTATATGTAAAACCATTCTTACAGTCGATTTTCTGACAACTGGACTATACATTTCAACATATCCACTCCCTCTTCTTGTAAGAATCCTTTAGCAACCAGACGAGCTTTTAGCTTTTTTAAAGACCCATCAGCCTGCAGTTTTACTGTAAAAACCCATCTACAGCCAAGGATCTTCATATCAGAGGTTTAAGGAACTAATTCCCATGTGTGACTTTCTTTAATACATTATATCTCTTCATTCATCGTTGCAGTCCAACCCTTATCTTTGAGAGCTTCTGCAACCGTATTTGGTAAGCTAGGTATGTTACTAGTGACTGAGAAAAAAGCATACCTGGGATTTGGCTTTATTACTCCTGCTTTTCGCAGGTATTTGGCTTTATTACTCCTACTTTTCCTCGAGTTGTCATTGAATGAGTATTTGCTGCAGGAACTGGTGATTGTAATGGAGGAAAATCATCATTAGTGAAGATGTTTTCAGGTTCATGAGAATTTTTTTGTCTCTATGCAGACTCTGCAACAGATGGAGGGGCTGTTTCTACTGAAGCATAGTTTGAAGCACTTACAACATTTTGACTGAATGATGCAGGCAAATCCTCAGTTACAAGAGTAGATGAGGATGATTGGTTAGTTGATGTGAATCTAGCTTTCCAAGCAGATACAAGAGGTGTCACTGAAGCAGAGTGAAGATGCCTATATATATCCTGAAATAAAAAAGGGATTCATCAAATAGGACATGCCTGCAAATATATACCCTTCCTGTTGGTGGATAATAACACCTGTTGCCTTTATATTTTTCAGTATATCCAAGGAAAACACATTGTAATGATCTTGGATCAAACTTGTTATGAAAGGTCGGAGGAGCGAAAAACAGGTGCAGCCAAAGGTTCTGAGAGAGGTATAGACTGGAGCTTTGCCAAAAAAATTTTCAAAAGGACTGGTTGAAGCAAGTGATACTGATGTAGGAAGAACAATATTGATATAATTAGCAGTAAAGAATGCTTCTACCCAGAAGGAATGAGGAATGTTTCCTTCAAATAACATTGAGAGACTGAGTTCAGTCAAATGTCTATGCTTCCTTTCGGCAATCCCATTTTGTTGGGGGGGGGGGGTGTATGGACAGGAGATCAACTGTTTGATTCCACATAAGGCAAGATGATAAATACATTGCTAGTGAATTCACCACTACCATCACTCTGAGACATGCTGATCTTTTCTTTAAACATATGTTCCACACAACATTGAAGCAGAATGCTTTCTACCCAGAAGGAATGAGGAATGTTTCCTTCAAATAACATTGAGAGACTGAGTTCAGTCAAATGTCTATGCTTCCTCTCGACAATCCCATTTTGTTGGGAGGGGGGTGTATGGACATGAGATCAACTGTTTGATTCCACATAAGGCAAGATGATAAAGACATTGCTAGTGAATTCACCACTACCATCACTCTGAAACATGCTGATCTTTTCTTTATACATATGTTCCACACAACATTGAAATAGTTTAAAGATCAAGAAGAAGTCAGGCTTTTGCTTCAATGGGTAAAACCAACTGTATCTTGAAAAATTATTAACAAAAACCACATAGTGACAAAGCCGTTGATTAGATATAACAAGAGATGGTCCCCAAAGGTCACAATGTATCCTCTCAAGAGATCTAGAAGCAACAAAATCTGAAGATAAAAAATAAAGCCTTGAACTTTTCCCAAGTTGGCAAGGTTCACACAACTTAGAAGAGGTTTTATTTATAAATATAGACTTCTTGTGAGATAACAGTTGGATGATCTGCTATGGCATACCTCTGCACTTGTAGCTTGTTGTCTGATAGAATAGATGGCCATGAACTCAGGATTCTCCAACACATAGAGACCTTTGCTTCTGCTGCCTTGTGTGAGGAGCTGTTTTGTCCTCTTGTCCTTAATTTTCACACGATCACAGTCAAAGATAAGTTTGCAAGGGTAATCAGCAGTAAGCTTAGACACATATAACAAATTTTTAGTTATATCGGGGCAAACTACAAATTCTTCTAGAGGTAATTTACCTGTTATAGCTGGTAAAGCGATTGATCCAATATGAGTAATGGGAAGAAACTCACCATTACCAACCATGACTGTGTCAGTTCCAGAGTAAGGTTTTACTGACTGTAAGTTCTGAGAAGTATGAGTAACATGTGATGTTGCACCTATGTCTGGATACCATTCATTCTCGGAGTTGTCTTCCCTTTCAGAGATTGGCATTGTAGCCATGGCACTGTGTATATCTGGACCTTGATAGGCATGATCAAATCATTTCCAACATTTATATGCAGGACGTCCAATCTTTCCACAGCTTTGACAGACATGACGAGAGTTCTGGTCTTGTGTGACTGGGGCATTGTGAATCTGCTGGCGGAAACCCCTTCCTTTAGTAGAGAAAGAGCCACGGCCTCTTGATGACCCTCTGACACGATTTGAGTAGCCAGCATCACCACGTCCAGCAGTAAAAGCCATATGTGGTGTTACTTCGGAGTTCACCACATAGGATTGTAGTTTATCATCAAAACCAATGATTTGAGACACAATAGATTCATATGATTATCCAGGAAAGTTGTTCATCGAGCTTTCAATGATTGCAGAGATAGCTTCATATTCTTTTCCTAAGCCATTTAACATTCCAAAAATCTTCATATGCTCAGCAACAGGTAACCCTATAGAGCTCATTTGATCGCAAATCCCCTTAAACTCAGTAAAATAAACAAGCATAGTTTTGTTACCTTTTGAGATGGTTTGTAATTTTCGTTGAAGTTCAAACTGCCTTGAAGTTGAAACCCTGTTGAGATTCTTGGCTAAAGCAAACCATACGTCATGAGATGTGGTGAAATGGTAGACCTTTCCCAATATTTCCTCCGACAAAGACCCGAGCAACCAAGACCTCACCACCTGATCTTGGCGACACCAGCAAATGAAGTCCATATTTCTTGTCTCAATAACTGTGTCTCCAGATCTTGAGGTTATTGTTGCATACAGACAGACCTCTGTTCCATTGATGTATCCAAGGAGAAGTTGGCCGACAAAGAACGACTCGAATTGTGAGTTCCATGGTAAATAGTTTTTCTCGGTGAGTTTTATAGTAACACACTATGTAATATTTAGAGTAGCTATTGAGAATGAATCATTTGAGCTTGGATTGGCCATAGCTCTGATACCATGCGAGAAAAAATGAAAACATGAAAACTCTCTGTTCTTATTTTCCTTAATAATGTCAGATACAATGAAGCCTTTTTTAAATAGGCAAAGTGAAGAGAATTGAAGATAAGGATATCAACATGACACGTCCTCTTCTTAACAAACTTGCAGGGCATCAAACTTGTTATGTAAAATGACAAATGATTTGTTTGAACAAGGAATCTTTGTTGCTAGCATGAGCGTCAAAGGAGGAGGAAGTTTCGTCGGAATCACAGCTTGAGATGTGGGTAAAAACTCTGTTTTTACTGTAAATAGTGAAGAGTTTCCTGCTGATTGAAATCTTCTCCTTGAGACAGAGTTTTTGATCTGCTGTTGTTTATACGTATTTATTTATATATGCAGTCGAAACCGAATCAAAACGAGACGATGTTTCATTCACTTAACACCAAAATGACAAGACGTTACCTAACTTTCTTCCACTCTCCACTACACCAAAATTATTCCAAGACAAAAACCAAAAACTAACTTCTGTTATTAGTATTACCTTAGATATCACAATTGGAATCATCAAAGCAAAAGTGAAAAAGCATCCCTAAAATTTTCTCAGCTCAAAAGTCAAAACTGTAGAGAGCTTTTTATATTTGGAAAAATTATTTAAGAGTGAAGAAACAAGAATATTATTATTGTATTATTCTCATACAAATGATGTTTAGAAGAATTAAGTATTTTAAAAATAACCTAGTTTTATAGGTTCTCTTCTTTATTATTCCCAACTCTTTTCGTCAATATCAAAATGAAGTGAAGCTACTAATCAAGGTCTAGACTCTTTTTCATAGCTTCGTAAACCATATATGTAATGCTTGCAGCAGGAACAACCTTTAAAAGGTTCGGTAAAAGCCCTTTGTAGAGTGCTCCGTAACCTTCTTCACTTATTGTCCTCCTGAATACTCCCGACATCGATGTCCTTGCTCGTTCCGCTTGCATTCTGTGTGACAGTAACAAACATATATTTCATTTGAAGATACTTCAAATACCTACAAGAACTTATATATGCTTGTGTATGGAGTATGCACTGAGAGAGAGAGAGAACAGTATAAACAAACAGACTATGAAATTACCTTGTTCTCACAACCTGCAAGGGATAAACACAAGTTGCTCCAAGAGCTCCTGAGATTGTTCCACATCCTAGTTGAACAAGTGGACCTGGTTCTGATGAACAAACCCAAGCACAATTTTTATGAGTCCTGGCCACATGCACGCAGATTCAGACAGAATAGGCAAATATAGCAATTAAGAGATTTTACCGGCATCTTGAAGAATGTATGTCCTGGACAAGTCCTTTAATGTCTCATATGCAGCAAGGTCGATACCCGCATAAGGAATAATCCCAAGAAGAGAAGGGAAAAGACCTTTGTAAAAGGCACGTGGACCCTCGTGAACCAATATGTCTTTGGTGAGAGTTCCAAGCCTGGGAACAACAACCCCTGCTTGGCTCGTGCAAGTCTGCAACCGAGTTTTCACAAGATCCAAAGGGTATATAGAGGCTTGAGCCACTGCACCAGCCATACCTCCTGCAAAAAGTCTAGCGGTTGTGCCTATGTCCGCTTTGTCTTCACCCATGTTTTCACCAATAGTGTTTTTAAAAAGCTCATAAGCATAGAACTTGATGGCACTCTCTGGTGCTACCTTTACAATATTCAATCCGTTACCTCGGAAAAAACCCCGAACCCCATCCTGCTTCCATATCATCTTCATGGCTTCTCGGATTTTAGCATCAGTTTTCTGAATTTGCAAAAGAACTTTTAAGCGATCTAGAGGTGCAGTTGCAGTCCTAGAAGCTGCACCGGCTATGCCACCTGTGACAGGACTATTTTGTTGTCAAAAAACTTCAAAAACAAATTTCTTTTTATGTTGTTTAAAAGAAACAAGCTCCTAACAATTAAACAAGTCTACCTGCGATGAAATAGTTGCTCCGCTTGACATGTTTGCTAATGCCTTCTGGAATAACAGCTTGTTCTCCAATATCTACAAGACATACTCTTTCCCAGTGATGGTATATATTTTCAATTGTAGCTTCGTGAGGGTATAGCAAAAGAAAATCTCTCCACTCCTCAAACATTATGATTCCATCATTGTCCTTGTCAACGTGTTCCACAAAACGAGCGAGCTCCTCATCATTTATCTCAATTCCTACAAAATAGAAACTGTTGTGGCTTATAGGACGAAAACAGAGCATAAACACAAAAGTCGTGGTTAAAAGTTCTAATCTCTAACTCTACACATAGAACTGAGACAAAACTTGAGCACACAGATGAAAATTAAAAAGCCTTATATTAAAATGCTTACAAGTGAGGGTGTATTAACTATGGTACACCAAGTGAAACCAATACACAACCCAGAGGAAGTCTTTACAAGTACATCATACTAAGCCACTCAAATTCACACATAAGAGTCTCATCATAACTAATGATCATACACATATGGCAAAAAGATTAACACAAATCTTATCAACCTAAACCGCATGCGAACCAAGAATCTCCCTAACTATCACTCTCATCCTTTACTATTCCAGGATTGCATCAACAGAGCTTTTACAAACTTCTCCTGATCTACAAAATTAAGTTCATGCCAAACTTATAACTTCTTAACTAAAATACTAACTCACTCCATAACTCAGCTCAAGATACTGTGATCTTCAAATCACATTGTAATCAAGCTCTAAACAAAAAAGCCTTCAACTTTACACTCCAAGCATCAAAATAATCAAGAATTGGAGCAATATAAAATAAAATGTATACCAGCCTTAACGAGTGAATCCAAAAGTCCTTCAGGTGAAATACAACCATTATGCTCAACATCAATAGCTTGAAAAATTCTATACAACTCAAGCTCCTTATCATCCATATATCTACGAAACTCATGATAATCAACACGCCCATCTCGATTCTGATCACAAACCCTAAACAATTCCTTTGCATATTTATACCCACTAGGGATTTGAAGCGCACATAAGCCCTTTTCGATTTGAGCACAATCTAAGTAACCAACATTTTCAGAATCAAAGAAATTGAATAAGCTCCTGATTCGTAAATCTCGTTCTTCTCTTGTCTCACAAAGTGCTAGAAGAACATGATCCATTGAAACCGGTCCGAGTTTCTTAACCGAGTTACAACAACCTTGTTTTGATTTTGTTGCTTCCATCTTTGTTGGTAAACCAACATGCTCCACACCATGAGTCGACATGATCAAGAAATCAGAATATAAAAATCAGATTTTTAGATTCTGGGTTTGTGATCATATCCTTCTTCGATTCAGATCTGTAAAGGATGTAATGAATCTCATTTACAATCTCCATAAAACTCTCACCATTTTCAAATCCGTTAAACGAGTGAAGAAAGATGACTTGAAGAAATAAAGGTTATAAATTGGAAGAAGAGAATCAATGGAGATGCTGATGCTTTTATGCAGGTGAAGAAGCTGAAGGAAGAAGAAGAGGAGAAAGGTGTGAGAAAGGGGCCAATCTCTCCAATGGTGCGGAGTTGAGATTCTCTTGGGATATTCTTCATTTAATTTTAATACGATTTGTTATTTGATTATATATATAACTTCCTTTAGCTTATAAATCAAAATGCTTTATTCATTATACCTTTTTTATTGTTTTAAAAGGGAATTTTTGGTGATCGTCGACGGGTCGGGTCCTAAATAGATGAGATTTTTTCCTGACACGCCTCCCAAAGCATGCATAAATAGGTGACGGTAGGGATTGACAAAAAAACCGAATCTAAACATCTGATCCAAATTCGATCAAAAATTTTTTACTCAAATTTAAATGCGGTAAATTATTCTATTAAAATATAGATACTTAAATTTAAAAATTCGTATCTGAACAAGATCCAAATCTGAACTCCAAAAATCCGATCTTAAAACCAAAAAATACATAATTATCCATGAGAAATATCTTAAATTGAGGATTTTATCATATAATGTGAGTTTGTACGAGTATATACACAAAGCGGATCTGAATCCGAACGGAAAAATCTGAAAAAATCCAAAAAACTTGAAAAAACTGAAAAAACCCGAACAAAATCCAAAAAACCAAAAAGACTCGAATCCGATCAAAATCTGAATTTTTTCGGATTTTTATAGGGTTTTATTTCTAAAACCCGAACCTGACCCAAAATCGAAAGGTTTTACCTAAATCTAGCAAATTATTCCATTGGAATGTAAATTCTTAAATCCAATAACTCGAATCCGAAACCCAAATGACCACCCCTAGGTGATGGGTTCAAAATTGAAAAATTAAGATCTCTCAAAATGGGTAATCATATTTAACCCGATCTAAATCCATCTGGATTCGAATTTATATGGACATGTTAAATCCGCTCATTAATTTTATAGGTTAAAACTGATATACCTAAATTCAAAATTCATTGTTTAAATAGATTATAAAGAATTATTCATATAAATTAAATATAATAAAAACTAAAACAAACTATATAATTATAAAAAATAGGATTTATCTATAAAAAAAACTTTATTATTTGGAGACGACTAATTGGAAAGACACGAGTGTGGTCGATTTTTGGGGGATTGTCTTTCTCCTTCTCACGGTTTTGCCGGTCATGTTTCACTAGCGATTTGTCTGTGATCTCGCCTTTGAGTACCAATATTCTCTTTCACACTACAATTAGTTGGGTTGGTGTCTTTTCGACGTGTCTTTTCGACGTGTCTCTTCAACATGTCGTGTCTATTCATGTGTTTTGCCGACAATCTCACCATGTTTACCATGTATTACAGTTTGAAAGATTAGATTGGGTGGGAAATGAATCATATTTTCCACTCTAAATTTTTCATTGTGTTAGTTATTTTATGTCTCTCTTCATATAGTTTGATTTCGGTGAAGTTATCATTCGTGGTGTTTCTGCCGGTTATTTCTGTTGGTTTGTTAAAGTTTAGGGGAAAGACAAATTCATATAGAGACTACCATTGATTGTGAAGTTTGAAGTCTTCACGCAGTGGTGTTTTGAGGTTTGCGAAATTCTTATAGTGCGTCATAGTTGGGTGATAGCCAAGAATCGCAATGGTTGATTTCAAATACGGAGAAATAACTTAACAGACGCGAGTAAGGCTTATAAAGTTAAAACATCGTCAATTTCGCTTTTTTTTTTAATCTTCTTTATTTTAGAAACTTCAAGTGTTTAACAAAGTCCTCAAAAAATGCGGAGAACGTACAAAAACATTAGAGATTACATGTTGCCTATATGCATGCTTAGCTAATCTATCCGCAACAAGATTACATTGTCGCGGTATCAGATTAAATGATATACTTGTAAAGTGATCCGCCCAACTGCGGATATCATTAAGTAGTGGTTCCATACTTGCATTCTGTGTTCTTGAGTGAAGAAGTTCATGTAGTTGTTGACAATCTCCTTCCATGATAATATTTTGATACCCTCAACGATGTAGTGATTGTAAAGCATGTAAGAGGGCCATTCCTTCTGCTTCCAAAGGTGTATTACCTTGTCTAAGCTTTGTAGATCCCGCAAGACGAAATCCACCTACTTCATCTCGTAACAGATAACCCACTCCTATTGAAGGATTATTGTAAATAAAGCTTGCATCCACATTACACTTAAGGAAACCTGGAGGTGGTGGAAGCCAAGTAGGAAGCGGAGTAGGAGATGAACTTGTACTCCGTGAGTGAACGTGGATGTTAGAATCAACCCAATCTTGTGTATTATCCTTTGCACGAGAGCATACTATCTTTAGGTCTTGGTTTATCTTATTAAAAATGAGGTCATTACGCGATTTTCAAATTTGCCAAAGAATCCAAAAAACCTTATGTCGAGTGGTCTGAAGAGAAGCGGAATTATAAACTTCGAGTACAGCTTCGATATTTTGATCTAAGGTGTTTGATTGTGAGAAGGCTCTTGAAACTGGTGAATTAGACATACGCACACTGCCACTGCATATGGACACTCGAAAAAAATATGATTTCCAGTTTCAATATGTTGACAACACCTTTTACATATTGGATCTATAGGGATGCCTCGTCGGGCTATTTCAGCCGAAGTCCCCAAGGCCGAAGATAGTAGATGCCAAAGAAAATGTTTGAGTTTCGGGGCTGTTGTAGTCTTCCATATACGAGCTTTAAGAGAATAATTTCCCTATGTTTGTGGTCGTAACGTGGTTGTTGGAGTCGGTAAATGAGTAGCGAGCCAATGTCCAGATTTGACTGAATATTTACCATCTTTTGTATAGTGCCATATCCATTTATCAGGCATATCCCTGCGAGGAATATATAATCCACGAGCATGTTGTACATCCATCGGTGTTAAATATTGTCTTAAAGCACTCTCATCCCATTGATGAATGTGAGGTTGCCATAGTTCTCGGATGCTTCATAAATTATGGGTAGAGAAAGCTATAGTCGGTCGTGGAGGGTGGACCGGGATCCATGGATCTGTGAACGGGTTAATCATTTGTCTGTTCCCAATTCTACACCGTAGTCCCTTAAATAACAAGTTACGACCACTTATCAGAGAACGCCAACCATGTGACAATTTCCTTGGTATGACTGCATCTCGTAAAGAGTTGTTTGGGAAATATCGACTCTTCCATATTTTTGCTAGTAGACAAGTCGGATTCTGAAGTACTCGCCAAGCTTGCTTAGCAAGTAAAGAATCATTAAATTTTTCAATATCCTTAAAGCCAAGACCTCCTTCTTTTTGGGAACACTGAGTTTCTTCCAACTTACCCATGCCATTTTCTTTTTATTTTCTGATGATCCCCACCAAAATTGCGATAAAACTGAATCTATTTCTTGGGTAATTGTTTTTGGCAACTTAAAACAACTCATCGCATACGTAGGCATTGCTGTAGCTATAGACTTAAGCAGGACCTCTTTACCACCTTGTGATAAATATTTATGATTTCATCCTTTTGTCTGCTGTTTTACCTTTGTCACAATATACTCAAAAAGATCACACTTTTTATTGGTAAAATCATCAGGTAAACCTAGGTATTTCTCACATCCGCCAGTACGTTGAATATTAATTATTTATTGGACTTCCGCTTTATGTGATTCACGAACTCTAGCGCTAAATATAATAGAGGACTTGGTATGATTGACTATCTGACTAGACAATACTCCATATTCCCGTAACACTGTAGCAAGGGTTGTACTATTTTTCCGATTTGCTTGAAAAAAGAAAAACGAATCTTCTGCGAAGAGTAAGTGGCTCAATCGGGGACCATTAGTACTGATAGCCAAACTTAATAAATTTCTCTTAGCTTCTTCACGATTAAGCTTTTGTGTCAGCATCTCCGCACAAAATAAAAATAGATATGGAGATAGTGGATCTCCTTGTCGAATACCTCTAGATGGACAAATATTCCCATACGGTCGTCCATTGATTAAAACAGAATAAGTCACTGATTTAACACATGTCATAACCCAACCAATCCATTTCTCCTCAAAACCTAGCCGTATCAAAGTTTCTTCCAAAAAGGTCCACTCAATCCGATCATATGCCTTTGAGATGTCTGTCTTAATGGCCATATATGAATTGGACTGGCGTTTTCGGCATTTCAAAGAATGAAGAAGTTCATGCGCAATAAGAACATTATCCGTTATATGACGTCCAGGCACAAACGCCGTTTGTTGGTCAGAGATAATTAAGGATAGTAGTGGTTTCATTCTGGCTATAAGGATTTTCGAGATAACCTTGTACACAACATTACATAAGCTGATTGGCCGGTAATCACTCATAACACTGGGAGTTCATGTCTTTGGGATGAGACATATGTGGGTGTGATTTAGTCCCGATGGCATTACACCAGTTGTAAAGAACTATTTCACCTCAGTAATAATACTATCGCCAACGGTATAAATAAATTGCTGAAAAAAGCACCACTAAACCCATCCGGCCCAGGGGCTCGATCTCCACCAGTGGAATTAATGGCGTTTAATATCTCATCATTGGTTACTTCCGATGTAAGAGACTGATTCATATCATTTGTTACCGGAGCTTGAAACCTATCAAAGAAACCAGCCCAATCAACATTGCTAGAGCTAGTAAACAGGGACTAAAAATACTCAATAGCAACACGAGAAATACCGATCTCTTTCGTAAATTGCACCCCATAATTATTCTTAATAGCTAGTAGTCGGTTCTTAACTCTTCGTGTTTTTGCACAACCGTGAAAAAACTTTGTATTACGATCTCCTGCTTTTAACCATTGATTCCGACTTTTAAGCTTCCAAAATACTTCTTCCTGATAGTATGCATGGGTGAGCTTTTGCTTAATGATCTTGACGGTCGAAGGGTCCACATCTGATTGAACAAAAACCTTTTCTAATTCTTCTTTGAGATGAATAATCTCTAGTGCCGAATTTGAAATCTTGGCACGCTTCCATTTAGAAATACTACGTCGGATACATGACAACTTGTCGAGTAAACTGGCGGAAGACAAGGTACTCCATTCCGTCACAACGTAGTCTTTAAACCCGTCATTATCATAGAGGAGTTTATCATTAGCGGCCGGTGATCAGACTCAATCGGTTCCAAATATTCAGAAAATGAAACCGGAAAGGTGATAGTCCATTCCTTATTGGCAAAGCCTTGTCAAGGCAACACTGAATTAGTTATGATGTTCTTACTCCATTGCGAATCAAACTCCGAATTCCACTCCAACTAAACCTATTCCCCGTATGCTTTAGTTCATTCATGTCACACACTTCTAAAGTTGTATTAAAATCGCGGAAGGTATCAATATGACGTCTATGTCCACCAAGCTTCTCCTCATTATTCCGAATCTGGTTAAAGTCACCAACCATTACCCATGGTTCAATACGATTGATAGCCATTTGTTGCAACTGTTCCCATAATTCATAGCTGCGTAATGGATTCGGATCTCCATAGATACACGACAAATAGAACGAAATAGATTTTACATTAATAATACAATCTATAAGTCGTGCATCATAAGCTAATACAGTGAGATCGATATGGTTCTTCCAAAATAATGTCAAACTGCCACTAAGGCCAACAAGGGGTACAATGAAATAATTTGAAAATCCTAAGGAAACCGATAGATCGCATACATAGCTAAATGACTGTTTCGTTTCAATGAGAAAAACCACATCAAGGAGACTTCGACGATAAATTTTCCTTAAACGATGAACTGCCAGCTGCTTCCTAATGCCTTGGTAGTTCCAACTCCCTATATTCATTCAATCCTTGGCGGAATAGGGGACCCAAGGGGTCGAGTGATTGTATGGATGACCTCATTATCAACATGTTCAAGCAAAAGAAGGATACGTCTTCGACGTGCCTCCGCCTCTGTTGGATCGTCAATGGAGGTGTAAGTGTGGTAGAAGTGTCATAAGTCAGAAATCGTAAACTCTCGGCCATCTAGCGAGATCATAACATCGGCATTAGAGGCGCCATTGGAAGAAGAGGATATTAGAGGCGCCATTGGAATGAGAGTATCGGAGTTGTCAATCGTGCGTAGAGGAGAAGCTTGAATCGCACGCAAAGATGATCCCGTCAAAGTGAACAAAGACGAAACCCGAGATGTGTCATGAGTAGGTTCGTGTTCCGACTCGGGGTCTTGGTGTCCTGGAGCCGCATCATCCTCAGGTGTTGGACACTCTGAAATATCATGAGTAAGGAGATGGCATCTAAAACAGAAATTCCGCAAACGTTCGTAATGTATAGAAACAACAGTAGAAATTTCTCCAAACTTGATGGACCGCTCGAAGATCAGAGGACGCGTCAATGGCCACTGCATACAAACTCGTCAGAAGGCCACGTTCTCGCCAATAGTTGCCTCCGTTGCCGGTTCGATCACCAGCCCCAAAGTACTGGCAATGTAATTGATCATAGCCACAGAAACAAACTGAGTTGGAATGTCACGGATTTGAATCCAAAAATTGACCGAAGTGGGTTCATCTTCATGAATGGTTGGCGACCAATTTTTCATGGCAACCATCCAATGGTTGAAGCTCCATGGCCCGCGACGGAGAATGAGATGAAGCGCCTCTGCAGAGGGGAACATGAACTGTACTCTGTTTTGATCCAAAAGGCGAATGGAGATCATTGCATCCATACCCCACAAGCGAGGGAAAAATATTGCCAGAGAACGTATGTTTTGGCGTCTTGGATTTGATGGCCTGATGAGGAGGTTGTACTGGGACGCTTGGAAGGCCTGCGAGAGTAGTTCGTCCGGAATGAAAACATCATCACCTCCAATACTCATGCTTGCAAAATTTTGAGTATTAGATTCAAGATACAGGCGAGACATATGTCGAAGTTGTGGATGAATGACAAGACATGGACGAGTGATAAATAATAGATGAAGCCCAGAAAAATCGGAGGATTTGCAGATTATGGCAATTATTTCCATTAACTTCACAACGGTTGAAACAGGGGAATGCCATGGCGGTTTCAACTTGAAGACAGACCATAACGGCCACCAAAACTGGCAGATCTTCCAAGACCACCGGACATACAATCTACATTGAAGCCGACGAGATAACACAGAGGCATAAGGCCAACGATAAAGAAGAAGAAAGAGAGGATAAGAAAACGAAAGAGAAGAAGAAGAAAGGAGGTGAGAGAAGAGAGCATTTTATTATTGTCAATTTCGCTTCTTATGTTGTATCATTCTTTAACTTTTTTATTTATAATATATGTATATGGATACTATATCTGTAATCTTGTAAACTCTTGATCGAAGTGATAATAATATTTAGACGTTAAAAAAAAAAAACCAAACCAACAAAAATTTCCTAAGTAACAAATTAAATAAAATATATAATATAGAAAAAAATAAAATCTTAAAATCATAAAATTTTAAAACCAATAAATCCATATTTTTATATTGATTTAAAAATTTAACGCAAATCCACTAAAATATAGATAAATTAGATCAACCTATAGATCTACTACTATATTATTTAAGCAACTCTAAAAACAGTTTAACCAGCTTTCATGTGTTATATTACATAAAATACCACTATATTTTTATAAAATTAAGACTAAATTAAACAAGCTATAGAAGGTTAAAATGGTCAAAATTTTATGCAACCAAAATCCAATAACTTATTTTCTCTCTCCTAATAAATATAAACGAAAATTTTAAATTATTTTTTTTGGAAAATCATTAAAAAATTCCAAACAGAATTTTTTAAATAATTATTAGTTTCAAAAAATAAAACTTATTTCTCTCTCTCCTAATAAATATAAACGAAAAATATATAATTAAATTTTAAAAATTGTTATCCAATCAGAAAAGTAAGATTTGAAATTATATTATACAATATTATGTTAACCAATCAAAATTATAATAAAATTTTTAAATTAATTAAAACATTACATGTTATATTACACTTATTTTCATTGTATTTTTATATATTCATGACCAAACAAATCAACCTCTAGAAGAATTAAAAAGTTAAAAATTTATGCAACCAAAATCCAATAAAAATCCAAAAAAAATCTTTTAAATAATTATTAGTTTCTAAAAAATAAAACTTATTTCTCTCTCCTAATAAATATAAACGAAAATTTTAAATTAATTTTAAAAAATTCAATAAAAATCCAAACAAAATATTTTAAATAATTATTAGTTTTGAAAAAATAAACTTATTTTCTCTCTCTCCTAATAAATATAAACGAAAAATATAAAATTAATTTAAAATATTGTTATCCAATCAGAAAAGTAAGATTTAAATTATACTATACGAAATTATGTTAACCAATCAAAATTATAATAAAAATTTTAAATTAATTAAAACATATAACCAATCAAAATACAATGTAAAAACAGTAAAAAATCCAAAACAGAATATACGACATAGTTTCTAACTTAAATACAAAAAAAAAGAAAAAGAAAAAATTAATTTAACATTCCAAATAAAATCTAACTATATATTCTAACAGTTATCAAATCAAGCATATACGGAGCATCTTAACTAAAACATTAATTCTCAAATATATTCTTTAAATTTTCTCGGCTACAACCCTAAAATTTTTAGCCGACTTCTATATCCTATAAATATACTACTCGACTAAACTAATCAATACTCACAAAATTATTCAAACTTTCATTTTTATATTACCATTTCATCGCTAACAATGGCTCCAAATCTTGGTTTCATAGCTGTTAATTGTGCATTCGTGGACTCAATAGACAACTTACACTGGAGCGAGTGTAGCCAGAAGATGCACTTGAGGATACGATTGAGAAGAACAAGAGGATATGCACGTACGTAATCTTCTTCACCAGGTAGAACCATCTGGTACATGATATAGTTTTGGTGTTTTTTTTTTTAGCATTACGAAAGTTTTCATGCTTTTTTCCTTTCAAATTAAGTTAGGGAGTTTTTTATTTTTACATTACGATTATTATTATATTTTCCCGCGTTGTAGAGCGCGGACCATTATCTAGTATTGACCTATTTTGACATCTCTAATCCCACTTTTAAAATAAAGGTATAGATTGTTAGTATATAACACTGAAACAACATTCAGGGCAAAGCTAGGTAACGATTAATAAGATATGCTGAGTTTAGGTAGGTAAAGCTAGGTAACGACTTCACATTCAAAAAAAAATAATCTAATTTAGTCCAATAATAAAATACTACTTAATAGTTAAAACAAAACTCAGCATATATTATTAATCATAGTAAGTAGATTTTACAATAGTTTTTAGTTTATGTTTCTTAAAAACTTACTTTTTATTTCTTAAAAGTAAATTCCCTAAAAATAGAGAATCTAGTATTTGGATCATTTTCACCTTTCAAACTAGACTTCTTTTCCTTTTCTTAATATATATATATATATATATATATAGACGATTACTATAATGATTCAAAATTGTAGTTTAATTGCTATAAAGACTTGGGTGTGTTTTTAGTTAAAAGTACGGTCTAAATCCCAAACGTAACCTTGCCATGCTGTGTAAAAATAAATTTATGATAGTACCATTAAATATTAATTCCAGCGTGACCGAAAATACAAAAATGCCATTTCGTTAACGTTACCTCAGACTTATTTCGTCGCAGACTTAATTTCATGTTACCGTAGAGTTATTGAGTTATGTTAGTTACCGCATATTTATTTCAGTTACCGCAAACTTATTTAATTACCGCAAAGTTATTTAGTTACCGTAGACTTATTTTAGTTACCACAGACTTATTTCGTTATCGCAGACTTATTGAACATTGTCCCAAACTTATTGTAGTTACCACAGACTTATTAAAACGTTGTCGCAGACTTATTGTAGTTACCGCAGACTTATTGAGTTATCACAGACTTATTTAGTTATCGCAGACTTATTGTAGTTATCGCAGACTTATTGAGTTACCGCAGACTTATTGAGTTACCGCAGACTTATTGAGTTACCACAGACTTATTGAAACGATGTCACAGACTTATTTAGTTACCACAGACTTATTGTAGTTACCACAACTTATTGTAGTTACCACAGACTTATTGAAACATTGTTGCAGACTTATTGTAGTTACCACAGACTTATTTTAGTTACCGCAGACTTATTTAGTTACCGGAGACTTATTGTAGTTGTCGAAAAATTATTGTAGTTACCGCAGACTTATTTAGTAACTGCATACTTATTGTAGTTACCGCATACTTATTTAGTTACCGCATACTTATTTAGTTGCAGCAGACTTATTGTAGTTGCAGCAGACTTATTGTAGTTGCAGCAGACTTATTGTAGTTGCAGCAGACTTATTGTAGTTACCACAGACTTATTGAGTTTTTTTTTTGGACGACGGTAGCGGCGATGGTGGCGGTGACGGTGGCGACGTTGGTGGCTCGCAGTAGTATTTTTTTTTTTGACGAAAGTTTTTTTATATGTGTAAAAAGCAAAAAAATGCAAAACATAAATGACAATTTTCGTAATTATAAAAATAAAGATTAGGTTGTATCATTTTTTAATCTTCTCAAAATTTACCCAGAAAAAAACAAGCCAAATTAGTAATTACACATAAAATTTGGGTCCACCTATGCTATTATATATATATATATATATTTGGCAAAATCCAAGAAACAAAAATCATAATCCAAAAACCATCCAAAAACCTACAAATATTCATGACCTTAGTTTGTAGTTTAGATAGTGTAATAGAGTTTGCAATGGATTTTGGGATACACAAACGGATTAATTTTGTGGGCTCTTATATCGAAAAACTTTCTTTTTGTTGGGCTATTATGAACCAATAGTAGGTAGTTAATTTGAGCCCTGAACGAACCTGACCCAAAGAGTCTTAGAATTTGGATACTCGTCTTTTCTTTTGGCATCCAATGTTCTTAGAAAAACATAAGATCGTTTTTAATAAATGAAATTTTTTTACAGAAAACTCTCTGATACTCAAGTATGAACCACTCAATGTGATTGGTTGGAGAAGTGGTTTTATGATAGTAATGAAGACATAAAGGATTTTTTTGGGAGGGAGGGGGAGGGCACTATTCCTAAGTGGAGTCGGCACGATCCCATATTTTTAATTACGAAGTCAAAGCATGTTAAATTAAAGCCCGATAAACCTAAATCCTAAATTAATAAGGATAAATATACAAGAGAATACTATAGTTTTGCTTTCTTATTTTTGCAGTCTCTTGATCATAGAAAGAAAAATTGTGAGAAAAAGTGAAAAGAGAGGGAAAGAGAAGCAACAAAAATAAATATTCCAAAGACATATCCGACCAGTTTTGGGTGAACAGATAAACAGATAAGCAACCAAATTCATTTTTTTGACAAAAAATAGACATATTCACAGCACCTAAATATATCCACAATAGAAAGTGGTTCCCCAAATATCGGAGTTACAGTCTGGCTTGTTTTTCCCAGTTAGTTTTCCGCAGATCAAACTTCATGAACACCAAACTTCAGAAGAAGTTTCACATCGAACCAGAAGAAATTAGAAGCAGATCTACTTATCGTTGGAAACCTCTCTCAGTCAGCTTTCCATATCATCTTTTATATTCTGATTTTGAGGTAAAATTCTACCGTAATCCATGTTTGAAGTTGCCGGCAACCCTAGTTCATAAACCCTAACTACCCACATAATAGAAGTTCGAAACTCTACTTCCCTACAAATTCAAATTGACAGTTTACGAACTAAACCAACTACAAAACCAATGGTAACCCGAATAATAGTAAACTAGCCTTCTCCAAATACCCGATTGAAACTTAAAAACCGACTCATGAGCAATATGAGTGGAGCTTCAAGCGGCCAACAAAGTAGAGTTGTTGGTGTACCTACTGATTTTTGGTGTGGAGCACAAATTGTGGGAAAGATTTCAAAATCAGATCATAATCCATACCGTAGATACTTTCAAAGTTGTTATGTTGCATCTAATAAAGTAATAATTATGATTTTGCTCATTGTTTAGCTCTTTTTTTTGTACCTTATTGATTAGCTCTTTGTTTTGTAGCTTATTGATTAGTTATTTGTTTTGCTCTTTGTTTTGTAGCATATTCATGACAATCATATTTTCAAATGGGTTGATGAGGCATTGTTGAATGAGGTTGAGACATTGAGTTCCAAAACTGTTTAACTTGAGAAAATGGTGAAATAGGGCAAGATTGGTTTTGATCGTGTGGAGTATGAGAAAATGGTGCTTGATAATGTGCTAATGAAGGTAGAAAAAGAGGTTTTTGATAGGGTTGAAGGTGTTTTGATTGAAGCCAAAGAAAATATGAAAAAATGTTGATTTTTATAGTAATTGTATTTATGATCATTGTTGGGTTTGTGAAACTCATATGATCATTCTTGTCATGGTGGGTATTTATCTTTCGAATGTATGACATTGCTTTAGTTGTAATCTCTGTTTCGAATGCATGACATTGTATTTATGAATGTTTTTAAATTATGGTATTGTTTTAGTGGTTTAGATGATCAAGCATATTGAAGCTTTAAAACAATCAATCATAAAAGTATTTAATCATAAAAACCTTCAATGTTTTACAGACATAACACCAACCTACCAAAAAACATTTTAATCCGTGTGAAAGAGTAAGATTTAGAACCCACAAAAACCACCCTAAATCTGAATCCTTTTTGTTTAAACCCATAAAAACCAACCTAAATCTACCATCTCTGTTCTAAATCAATCTATCTTCAGTGTCATTGAATTGAAAAGAACCTTCATCAACCTGTGAACATTGGGATTCTTTGTTATGATACCTGGAGTTGTGATTAGCTACACCACATATTCCACAATGCATTGTTCTTTTTTTTTCCTGTCGTTGCTTCTTGACCGAAGACTCATTCTTCCCTATCTTCCTCTTCTTGTTCTTCTTGTTTTCTTTTGTCTTGACATTTTCTTATGGATCAACCTGTCGGACTTCATGCAACAAAGGTGCATTTGTAGTAGGCCAAAACCTCATACCTTGAATTGGAACCAAGCCCTCAGTATAGTTTCTTCTCCACATTGCTGTTCGAAACCAATAACACACATATAGATTTGGATCAAGTGTCTTCTTAGGATCACTCTATATTCATGCTCACAGGGGATTCCACATATATTCCACTTCCTGCAGCTACATATTCTCTTATCCAAGTTCACAAGAAATGGTTCATCATAGAAATAAGATTCCCACCAACCATTAGTACTTCGTGTGACATTACACAATGCAACTTTCTCATACTCAGCTGCAAGGAACTTAACAACATATGGAGTACACATACCTTTGTGATCATGAGATTTAGCCAAACTTTCAACAATTTTTGCCATTGCAAGTCTTCAAATGGTTTCAAGCATTGGCATAAACGGCTTCTCTCTTACTTTGACAATTGGTGAGTTAAATGACTCCACCGAATTGTTCTCAACATCTTCACAGTAATTACCTAACTTGTAGAAAGCTCTACACCAAGTCTTGGGTTTTGTCTTCATCACATCACTATAAACACCTTGATCCATCTCTTTTATCCTCTCCAATCAAATTTTCAAATTATAGGCTTCATCCATATTTTTTTTCCATGATATGCCTTGATGTTCCCATATATGTGTTTGACACACATCCTATGCTCGATGTTAGGCAACTCCAGCTGAGCTGCCTTGATCAAACCCTGCAAGACAAGAAGATAATATATTCCAAAATCAGACATAAACCACAACCAAAACAAACATAAACCACAACCAAATAAAAAATGTACCTTAGAACGATCAGATACTAGAATGTACCTTTCACCATCACCTAGTCCCAAATCAGCTTTGATATTCTTCACAAAACACAACCAATTGTCACTATTTTCAACCTTCACAACTGACCATGCGATAGGATAGTTTGCATTATTAGCATCTCTACCTAAAGCACCAACAACTGACCTTTAGTTGTTGATCTCAAGAGGCTACCATGAACACTTATAAGTGGCCTATATGTATCTTTCCAAGTTTTTTTCAGAACATCAAAGCAGACATAAAATTGGTTAAAGACATCCTCACTAGCATCATTTTTATCATGTCAATCACCATAGTAGACCCCTCATTTGTAAGCTCTAGTTCAGCCCCATAATTTCGGAGACGAGAAAACTGCTTTGCATACTCTGTGGCTGTCCAAATTAGAGCTTTGTTCTTAGCAGACTGACATTGAGGCCTTGACACACTAATCTCATCTCTCTTTTATGATTTCTTCAATTTTCATAGGCATAGAGTAGTTCGGTTCTTCTCGAATCTTATGTATAAACAACCTAGCTATCACTGGGACCTTAAACATATCACATTTTCCATTAGGAACACAACTATGCACATTATTGAACATCCTAACTCTCCACATTAGCACATTTTTAGTAATCTCACAATAGATACGTCAGCTACACCCATCAGCAACACATTTATATTCAAGTTTCGTTTTATCATACTTGTTATGAGATAGGTTTTGACCTATTCTAAGGGCATAGTCGAGTACAACCTCTTTGAAAGCAACTCCATTGTAGAACTTCTGCTTCGCATACATCATTTCATCCCTGCGTCTGATATCCTCTCTCACTGCGTCATAAGCTTCTTCATCGCTGTCACTGCCGAGGTATACATTGTGACGAACTGGAGATTCATCCTTGAAGTTATCTACTTCTTCCTCGACTTGAAACTCATACTGGTCGGCCTCTTCATTATCGGGTTCTTCGAGATTCGGAGGAACAAATTCTTCTCCAAAAGCTTAAAAAATCACTAATGCCATCGAAACAAACTCACAATTTCAGTTCAACTCAAATTCTTTTTGGACTTCTCAGCTTGATTTCAGATCAAATTTTTCATTTTAGGGTTTTTAGGGTTACACAATTTGGAGATTATTCGAATTTGGGAATTTTTGGGTTTTTGGTTTGGTTAAGGGGAAATCGGGTTGATTTTGGGTTGTAATTGGTTAGACAATCGATTTATAGTTGAAGTGTCTTGATTAATTGAGTTATGGTTACACAAAAACACGGTTTATGTGTAATTACAATTTAAAATTTGAATTTGTGGGGAACTAGAGTTCGAACTTTTATTATGTGGGTATTGAGCTATTTAACTTTTAATTGAGAGGGATTTAGAACTACTCCTATACTTTGTGTGGATCTGATCGTATAGGGGTAAGTTGGGGGGGGGGGAGGAAATAGATCAGCCCGAAAAGTTCCTATTTTGGAAAGTTTAAACTGTTAGAGACTTTCTCTTGGAAAATTTTCTATTATTGGAAAGTTCTAAGTCACTTTTCTCGTAACACATTTGTGAACTTTTCAGGCGCAATGAACATGTCCCAAGAAAAAGAAAAGAGAAAAGCGTGAGTTGTCTCTGACATCTAGTGGCTAAGGTGAGGGTGTGATCTATGGACATGTAGGAATATCTTTCCTTTCGTATTCTTCGAGAATTGATGAGTATAAGCTTAGATTGGTATGTGTTTTGAATGCTAATGTTTTATATGGTTGCTTGTGAATGCATGAAAATGTTAGATTGCTTAGTTTTTGAAAGTGACATGATATGTTAGAACGCATGATGGCATGTTTTAATTATAGTTGATAATGTTTATGTGATGATGTATACTGACATAGGATAAGATGATATGTTAAGTAAATAGTCATGATGGCTAGAGCAAAGAACCATGATAGCTAGAGTAAAGAGTCAGGAGGATGGCTAGAGTTATGAGGAAGGATGGTCAGAGCATATGTTCAGATTTTATAGTCAGGATCGATGGACTCTAGAGTTCATACCAAGATGATGGGACCACATGAAATTGATAGAATTTCGAGCCATTATTATAGTTGAGATGTATGAATTTCAAGACGATAAACTAGATAGATATATAATCACTCTTTGCATGACAATTATGATGTTAGTGTATTGATTGTTTAAGTTATGACGTTATGATTTTATGGTAAATAATGGTTGTTGAATGTGTTTGGAACGTGTTTACTGTACATCAAGTAGGCATAAAGTAGGCATAAAGGATCTCCTAACATATTACCACCCTTTTTTCCTATTTTTTTTCTAAAGTTAGTATGTTTTTAAGAGTTGAAGTTTCAAGTTTTGATCGTTTGGTGAACTTTTTAAAAAATGTTTAAGCGAGACAAAAAAATAACACACTATAATTATATGTGTGGCGAAACGAATGTTATATTATTCTCAGTTAGAGATCTTGACAGGGGATGAAAATACAAAAGAGATGGTATCCCTGACTTAAAGTCAAAACATCTCTTTCGCATAGACAAATTGAGTTATGTCCATCATCCTTGTATTCATCACTTTTACAATAAATATAATATATATAGTATAAAATGAAATTTGAAAAGTGGTTAAACTTTGTCCCATCATTGAAAGTATCTAGATGTATTTATAAAGGAATATTTGACCCTCAACTCGAGATCGGGCTTTGGTAGGGGGATAAGAGACCAATTGTAACTTGCTTCCGATGGGTGTGACAAGATGTGATTGTACTTTTTCAGTTTGTTTAACATTTGGTAGATGTCTCTTTGGTCGGAATACCGTGCTTTGCATGGTTGGCTCTTAGGTGGCATGACTGTGGTTTAGTTGCCAAATATATTACTAAAGGTTAGCCTTGTATCGTTGATATTTGAAAGTTTTAAGTGAAAAGAGTATTTATAGTGGTTTACCCATCGGATCGGAAGTCTCATGGATCATTTCGCTATAGTTATATGGGCTAAGGCATCGTCCTCCACATAATTTCGGTCTACATGGCTAGTATTTGACATCTCTTTTGGTGGAAGGCCGCAAATAATTATTGCAAACGTGGTTGTTGAGCATTAAATGTTTGGTGGGCGTTACCTGATTTGGGTGTTGGTTCGTTCGCCAAAAGGGATGTTAAGCATTAGATATTTAACGTCAAAAACAGTCGTGATTGACTAAATGATCTTTGGACCCAGAGGTTAGTGTTCAAGCTATGGTAGGGAGGAAACCATATAACATTTTATCATCTTTCGTCCGAGGGAATGTACGATCCTAAACCCATAATCTTTTAGTCATAAATAAAATGCTTAATGACAACCATCCATCATCTAACATATACCAAATACTCTTCGCAAGAATTATCCTATGTTGTTCATGACAAATATCCACTATCTACCATACACCGTACATGAAAGACATCCATTATTCATGGGTTTTGTTCAAAAAAACCATCGACCTATTCATTTTTTGCAAGAAAAAACCTCACATCAAACTTGTGCAGGTCAATCATATCACCTTCAAAATCACCCGCAATATAGGCATTCTGCATATCGTTGACGTGGCCCCGTTAGTCGGTGTTAAAAAACTAACAGAAAACTCAAAACGACATCGTTTTGACAATAAAAAACTACACGATGTTTTGTATCTTTCAAAAAAACTACACGATGTTTTCTCTCCTAAATCAATCGTGCTTCCTCTCCTAAGTTGCCATTAAAGAAAATAAGAAACTTCAAAAAAAAATTTCATTCTTCTTCCTCATATGATCTGGTTTTTCAATTTTGAAATCTCAACTGGGTAATTTCATCCTAATTGAATCACCCAAGACCTCACCACCTTATAAACAACCATCTCAAACGACATAAATAACCGACCTTCTCCGTTCACCGCTGCATCTCCATCGTCACCAACCATAGTCTGATCACCGTCGCAGCTCCGTCGCAGCTCCGTCGCGTGTTTCACACAGGATCCTGTCTCCTGCTGTGTAGTGAGAAGAAGAACCCTAGCACCGTTTGATTTAGCTACGGAGCAAATCGCATCATTATTCTCCTCTTGCTCTCTATTTTCTTCCTCTGGTCAAAATTTGCATCCATTCTCAACAGTTACTTAAAGATATCAAAGAGTTTCCAATTGTGTAAGAAATATTTTCTTCAATTCTAATTCAATTTCCTTACAGACCATCACCGCCATTGCCGGAGTTTCAAATAAGTGAAGCCATGGCTGAAGAAGCTTCGAGGTTGTTACGCATCCATGTGAATAAACTACTATAAGTCTCGTATGGCATCGCAATGGGAAGAGACTCAGATTTGTATATCAAAGTAGCAGTCTCTCCGTTTCTCATCTCATTACTCGGAAGTCTCATGGATATTCAGACACTTAGCCACACCGGTAAGTAAATCTTTCATGTATATTATCTCTCATAGACTTGGAATGGTTTGAGCTGGAGATTCATTTTTGTGGTTATTTTGGCAGTTGTTTTGATGGTTATGACGGTTCCAGCTTTCTATGAGAGATATGAGAATTACATAGATGGGTCTATGGTGTTTATCTACAACAAAGCTAGAGAGCTTTTCCACAACATAAGAAACTGAGCTGAGATGTTGTCACCTCTTTTTTTCTTCTTTATTTTATTGATTTCTCAGTTTTGTGGAAAGTAAGGGAGACAATTTCTGTTTTTTGATAAATGTTGGAATGGTACAGCAAAACTATGAGCAATTCATAGAATTTTATTTCAAACTGAGTCTCTATTCCGTAACAATATTCGACCAAGTTCTGGCCTCTCAATCGCCGAAATTAAGAAGAAAACAATCTAGCAGCTTTTATTCTCTCTGTTTAAAACTTTGTGTCTCCGTTTTTTTTGGACGAATCTAGTTCACAAATATACTTCTTTGTCTGGATTTAAAGTAGTAAGAACATGGATTAGAAAATGAGAAACAAGGCTTGGCGTGATTGATTCGAATTCGATACAATAAAAGTTTTATTAGTTGTAACCTGTTCAAGGGTCAAAAATATGATGAAGAATCTTGGTCAGCCATCTTCTTTTTCTGTAAACCAGCCTTTAATTGAAGTTAATCAACCATCATCAACTGAATTTAATCAACCAATTTCTTCTTCTGCTCAAAAGCCTTGCTACGAAGGTCGAAGGAGGAAATGAGAGATTTGGGAATCTGAGGAAGTTTGGTGAATTCGGGAATCTGAACTCGGCTGCTTGGCTGGCTGGATGAAAGGAAGAACAACAACAAAGAAGACGATTAACTGGAGGAGAGGAAGAAGGACAACGAAGAAGAAGATGACAATTTTTTTTAATATATTAAATGTAACATCGGGTTGTTTTTTTGAAAGGTACAAAACATCATGTAGTTTTTTTAATAGTTAAAAAGACGTCATTTTGAGTTTTCTATTAGTTTTTTAACACCAACTAATGGAGCCACGTTGACGATATGCGGAATGCCTATATTGCTAGTGACTTTGAAGGTGATATGGTTGACCTGCACTAGTTTGAGATGAGGGTTTTTCTAGCAAAAAATGAATAGGTCGATAGTTTTTTTTGAACAAAACCCATTATTCATCATTAGAGGTGTCAAAATACTTCAAATGGGTCAACCCAACCAATTATCCATTGAATTAAGAGTTAAATAAGTAATGAGTTGACCCAACCCATTTAGAATCTGATGGGTATATGGTTAAATGAATTAATCTATTTAATTAATTAATTATTAATTACTATAAAACCAACTAATAAATCATTATCATAAAAAATAATCACCACCACCACCACCACCACTATCACGTAAGTGTTCGATCAAGGAACATATACCTAACAGACAAGTATAACCATAAATACTGAAATTTGTTAGTTTTGTAAATTTGATATAAAAAATACATTTTTTAATAATCTATCTTTAAAATCATTAAAATATCATACTAGAAACCTATCTCAAATGAAACGGATCGTAAATAACCCCGAAACTCGAAAACCGTTGGAAAGTCGTCTATAATTTTTGACGGATTTGGGGAAACACGTGTCATATTTTAATGTTTGACTGGCCAATGACAGGACAAGCAAATTTTGTGGATATGTCAAAAATTACCGAAGGATTTTCGAAGGCTTGTGAAATTTTACCCGGGAAATTACTTTTTGTCTCATGCGTTGCCAAAAAATCCGTCGGATACATGAAATTTTAGGCACGAACCTTCCCAAATTTTGCCAAAGACTGCATGTTATTAATTAATTAAAAAAACAACAAATTCCGACAGATATATCCGTCAAAAATTCTGTTTTATATACTACCTCGTCTTCTTCACGAATTCATTCGCAAAAATCCTAAAAATCATTAAAAACCTCAAAATCCTCTCAATTCTTTCATGATCTTTGATTTTTGTTCAACCTACCTCCTTATGGACCAACATCCTTCAAACTTGTAAGTTCCTAAAATTTCAAATACGTTTTATAGGGTTTATGAGTTAGACTGTAAGATTTCGGGAATTGGAATTTAGAGTTTAGGATTGGATTGTTAGAATTAGTATTTGGATTTTTATATCTAGGATTTAGTTAGTTAGATTTAGGATTTAGCAAGTTATATTTAGGATTTGGATTGTTAGGTTTTGGATTTTGATTTGGAATGTTAAATTTTTTGATTTTGATTTTGATTTTGAATGTATAATTGAAAATTGGATTAACTTTGAAATTGTTTGGATTTTTAGAATATTAGAATTTTTGTCAATTTCGTTTTTGGAAAATTGAAACTTTGTTCTAAATTTATAGAGGTTTATAGTTGGAACTTTTATAAATTTATAATTTTTTAAGTTTTTTGTATTGTTTTCATATATTTAAATTGATTTTTATTTGAATTTTTATTTTTAATTCATATTTTTGTGTGAAATTTTTGCATGTTTTTACAATTATTTTACAAATTTAATTTTACTTTTATTTGTTCAAGGATTATACTTTGTATCATTCTGCTTCTGGGCTAGGTGGTTTGTGTCTGAGGGCACATGCAAGTGGTGGTAGTCAAACCCACTCAACTCATATTCTGGAGACCCAATCGCATGAAACAGCGGCTTCCACTCTTACGCAAATGAGCATCAAAGACTTTGTTACTTAACCGGGACGAGAACATTTGACTCCATTTCATCCGGATTATATCGGAAGAGCTACGTGGTAAGTGTTATATATTATTTTTATATTTGTTAAATATTAAAATTACTTTTTGTATGAATCAAATCTTATGAATCATTTTGTTTTGTACGTTTCAGTATTCCCATAATGAGATAACGAAATCCATCAACTAGATGGTTGGTAGCGGATTCACACACTAGCAAAAAGACTGGTCAAATAGAAGATGTGGTTGCTTGGAAGATCATCGACAACATGAGGAAGCTTGGTGATTAGTTTCTGCTATCTCAACCGATTGTTGATGGAACTCCTCTCTGCACCAAAATTCCTATAAAAAAGTTAAACGAATTCGTTTATGAAGTAAGTAACATTTATAATTTTCATTAACTTATTATCGAATTCTAATTTTTATTTATGCAATTTTAACATTAATTTTTTTGTAGGCTACTGCAAACACCAAAAATTAATATGTCGGATTTTGAATACTCGGAAAATTGTCAAAATCCCTCGGTTACTGCTTTCCCTGTATAATGTCGGATATCCGTCAAAAACTATTACTGACCATCGAATATGTCAGTTTTTCGTCAAAAATATCGACGGATTTCCGACGTGAATTCTATTTTCGATGCTCTAGAACAAATGTCTTTGTTTCTTAAAAATCCAATCAAAAACATGATTTCAACGAATATCCTACGGATTTTTCTGTCTGTTTCCTGCTGTTTTCTTGTAGTGAGTGGAAGGATGGTACTCGCAATGTCTCTGAAGGTTTTGGCCATGAAATCAACGAAAATAAATTCTCTCCAAGAAAATAAGTAAATATTAAATACATATATTGTTGTGAACAAAAAGATAAGGGTATTGTTCTTGTGTTATTGTTATTATTCATGAGTCATAAGACAATATATATAGGGATACAAAGCTAGAGTTTAGCTTGATGAACAAGTATTCTAGAACCTTCTAATGGGCTGATAATAGACATCCACATAATATGAATTTATTCATAATACTCCCCCTTGGATGACCATTATAATAAGTTGGTATCCAATGCGGTTGAAATGTTGCCTCATTAAAAAACTTACTAGGAAATGAGAAAAACATAGTTAAGGGAAAAAGTGTGCAACGCGCATTTACTCCCCCTCTTGAGTACATCTCTGATCTTCGAAATAATTTGATCTAATCTTGGCAAACTAACATCTTGAAACTAGCAGTTTGAAGTATCTTGGTAAATATGTTTGCAAAATCTTCACTTGAACGGATCTTAATTCTACGTACATCATTATTCTTCTACAGTTCATGGGTCTCACAAATTAAACATATTAATCATTCTCTACTCACGATCTCATTAATGTATGATAAATACTTTAAAGAGTTATAGAGCTTCGTCATTAGGATCACAACATTTCCCCTTTGGTGTCTTATCATTTTATGTGTTCTTTGTTATTTCGTTAAAAAGCTTCTCATGCAAAAATCAAAATGGGACAAAAAAATTATGATTATGGAAAAAAGTACAACCACACACATAATCATATTATCTCCTGGAAGCTTCATCTTCAAGATAACATTTATTTTCACAAGATGTTCAATTTGAGATACTTTAAGATAATTATATCTTTCCAAAGTTATTTATCTCATTATTTTCATCATAATACTTGCACTAACTCTTCAAAAGTTTTGATGATATTCAAATTATATTCATTTTGATCTGTGCAAAAATCGTGCACAATGAGAACAATGCATAATTCATGTAATAATCATATCTTAAACGAAATACATAATTTGTACAAAATTTAGGTTATGCAATACTAGTTTTTCTGCTCCTTTAAATTTATTGTTTGGGATTGAAGGTAGTTGAATTCTGCTCCTTTGGCCTTGTACAATAAGTTCATCATAAGCTACGATTACTTGAGGTCATTGTTAAACTTTAGCTGAGACCCTTCTTTGGTACACATGTTCCATTCCGACTCCATGCATACTTGTTCAAAATTTTCATGACTTTCTCATGCAATGCCGAAAATACATTTCATTAAAACACGTATTTTTTATATAATTGTAGTAAGCAAAAGAATATATATATTAAACAGACTTGATTATGAAAGAATAATTACCGAATTTAAGCTGCCTTTAGAGACTGTTCTGGATCAATTAACTATTTCCAGAGATCAGGATTTTCCTATAGAGAGCAAAATACTATCACCATACCACAAAAGATTGAATCGATTAAGCTTTTTAAAAAATTCCGATTCTCCTTTAATTGTCACTATGAACATAATCAATTTCTTCATATGCTCTTAGAAAATCCATATTTTTGTATTTGACATCTAGTTACTACATTAAAGCTAATATTTTGTTTTCAAGCTAATACTGTATATTCTTTAAGCTGATATAAATGTATGTAAGCCATTCATCAACTAACACAAGAATATCATGTTAGTTAAAGTATTCACTAGAATATTTTACAATACATTTATGGTATATACAAGATACTATCTTGTCTCCCAATTTATACTCTTGCTGTATATATATATACATTGTATCATCCTAACTGAGATCATCAAAGGATTATATGCTTACATGGTATCAGACTAGCCTTATGATCCTTTTCTTTTTTTTGTGCTTGATCTTGCCATCGTTCTCCAAGACACTCTCTCCCTCTTTATCTTCATTACACACTCTGTTCTTCTTCTTTATCTGTTTCTTCATCTTCTCCTCGTTTCCACTCATCTCTTCTTCTTTTTCGATGGCCAACACAAACCCTGGCTCATTTGACAAACCATTTGGTCAGATTAGAGCATACGTTCCAATCACACTTGATCAAGATAAAATGAATTATGATAAAGTGAATTGTTTGAAACCCATTGTTCCATCTTTGGTGTTTTTGAGCATCTCGACGGCACTTCCATCTCCACGCCTGCAAATGCAAAGTCCTGAAAAGAAAGGGATTGTCTCGTCAAAATGTGGATTTACGAGACCATTACTGATTCGTCGATGGAGATAATCTTAAAGCCAAAGAGCACAACTCATGATCTATGGCTTTTGATTGAAAATCTCTTCCGTGATAACAAAGAAAACAAAGCTTTACAATTGGAGAATGAACTACGTACCATGAAAATTGGAGATCGTAAATTGGAGCTTTACAATTATGATGTTATACATTGCCTCAATTGGAGAATGTCTACGTTCAGAAGTATTACAGAAAGTTGAAGAATCCCTCATATCTTCTTGCTAATGGCGACTAACTGATGTCTAATCGTTCTATTGTTATACATTGCCTCAATGGATTTTTGGAAAATTTGATGGAATCCACAATGTGATTTGACATTGCCAACCATTCCCTAGCTTTCTCACTGCTCGCTCAATGCTCATCTCCAAGGAGAATCGCATCCGTAAATTAACTCGTCCGGCGACAACTCAAGCACATCTCGCCTCGTCTCTTGACTTGTTGTTCGCGGCTGATAATGCTACTCCGGCGGGACAGCACTCTAGTTCCTCTCACCATGGTCGCAACTACAGAAAATCCGGCAAAAACTTGAACAGACGCAGTGGCAGAGGTGGAGGTCATGAGAATCGAGGACGAGGTCAGAACACAAACATCAATGGCTTCAACACATACCATAACTCATACAATCCTGGTGGGTACAACAACTTTGGTGGCTCGAACTCCGGCAATGCGAAGCCACTGGTGTAGTGGCAGTTTGGTCTGCCGCGTCCATTGCCTTCTGGACTAAAATCTAATAAACCTTTTGGGTGAAAAAATATAATATATCCCTCTTATATTTTTATTATTCTTTTAAGAAAAATAATAAATTAAGATTTTACCCTTAATGAAATCTGATTATCGACCAAATCGGGTTATATAGTTGTAATTATAAGCGATACCAAGAAAAAAGCGAGATTGTTTAAACTCTCTGCGTGTGCCTGGGTTCGAATCTTCTATATATGGTAGAATTGGTTTTTTAATTAGTACAACTACGGTATATTTGATACAACTAGTACAACTGGGTACAACTTTGTACACCTATTTGAGAAATTTAAGTACATATAGTTGTAATTTTAAATTATACCAAAAAAAACACGATACCTCAGATGATAAAAAGCCTTATTCAGAGGTGAAGGGTTCGAATCTCATCTTTGGTATTAGTGGGTATAACTCTATTCAAATTTTTATTTGAAAACCAAGGAGTATTTTTGGATTTTCACAAAATTGAGAGGTATAAAGATTATTTTCAAATACTTGAGGAGTAAAATAGATTGATGAAGGGTATAAAAAGATTAATTTGGATGAGTTGAAGGGTATTTTAGAATTTGATTCTTGCCTTCTCCTTTCTACGCTCAACCATACCCAATGCATCATTTATGGCTAAAATTGTCATCATGATACCAATGGCACTCACGCATGCTTTCAACACCATGTTGTTGCAGGAACCAGTTAATGCCTAATTGTACATAGATATTGGTGCCACAAACCACATCACATCGTAGCTAGGTACACTCACTTCTATGTTTAATTTGAGCATAACTCCTTTGGTCTGTTTCAGTAATGGCTCTCTAGCTCCAGTTACAAGTATCCATTATAGCTCTTTTTTTTTCTCGTTCTCGTCCTCTCACTCTCAAAAGTGTTCTTGTTTGCCCTTCAATCATTAAAAATCTTGTTTCTGTTCGCCATTCTTCGTCAGTGATAATAATTGTTCTATGGATTTTCATCCATTTGGTTTGTTTGTTAAGGACCTCCAAACAAGGACAATATTCCTCTTATGTGACAGCTCGGGACCACTCTACTCGGTCACTTTCCCCACGTCCTCTTCTCTTCCGCTTTCTTTGTTTGTGGACAGTCATCTCTGGCAACCCAGATTAGGCCATACCGGTAGTTCTATTAGTCGTTTTTTCAATTCTTTGGATTTTTCTCTTAATAAATTTGACTTGAATTCCTTGTGTCATGTGTGCAAATTAGGCAAACATTTTCGTCTTCCTTTTATTTCTACTTCTTATATTGTTACTAAACTATTTCAAATAATTCATTCTGCTATTTGGACTTATCCAGTGTTAAGTAATAATGGTCTAAGATATTATCATTCATTTTTTATCATTATTCTAATTTCATTTAGGTCTATCCACTTCATAAGAAAACTGATGTTTTTGGAAAGTTCATATATTTTTGAGCTTACGTTCAAACATAATTCGAAAAGCCAATCCAAGAACTTCAATGTGAAAATGGTGGCGAGTATACTAGTCAAGATTTTCTATTGCTGTCACTGGCACAGAAGTTCATCTTTCTTATCCTCACACATCCCAGCAAAATGGAAAGTCCGAACGCATGCCCTGCACAATCAATAATCTTGTGTGCACTCTTCTTATTGAAGCTCGTATGCCTTACTCATTATGGTCGAGGTTCTCCATACATCGATTCACACTTTTAACCTTCATCCTTCTACTTCTATTTCTAACTCTACTCCTTTTTCTCGTTTGTTTAAAAACATGCCACTTTCTCTCATTTACGTGTTTTTGCTGTCTTTGTTATCCACCTTACCTACCGCTTCACACAAATTGGCTCCTCGGTCCACATCATGTGTCTTTGTCGGCTATCCATCAAACCATTGTGGGTACCATTGCTTGGACCTTAAACAATTATTTCTCGGCATGTTACTTTCATTGAGAATATTTTCTCATTTTTGGCGCTTCCTCCCGTTCCTAGTCCCCCGCAAGTCCAATATCTCCCACCGGCAGTCCAATATCTCCCACCGCCCACTCACCACCAAAGTCACTTTCTGTTTCACCTCTTGTTGTCCTTCCTCCGCCGACAGCCAATGCCCCAACACCTAAACTGCCTTTTAGTCCTTATCCCATGAACACTTGGTCAAAAAATGGGATCACTAAACCCCGTGTTCCTCTTTGTATTCACACCGATATTATTTCTCCTCTTTATTTTTTCATGTGCAGGCTGCTAAGGACCAATACTAGAACGAGGCTATGAATGAGGAATACAATTATCTTTTTAAACGTGGAATGTTTGAGTTACTAAATAAGCCTACTAACACTAACATTGTGCATACTATTTGGCTTTTTTAACATAAGTTTGGTGCACATGAGAAATTTATTCTATACAAGGCTCGCTTGGTGGCTAACGGCAAGTCACAACAGATTGGTGTCGATTGTGATGAGACAATCAGCCCGGTGGTCAAACCGAAAAACAATCAGATCTGTGTTACATATGGCCTTGGCTTGGGACTGGCCACTTCAACAACTAGATGTCAAGAACTTGTTTCTCCACGGTGATCTCGACGAAACCTTCTACATGTATCAACCTCCAGGGTTTTTGGACAAAAAAAAGGCTCATCATATGTGCTTGCTCTAGAGATGTCTATATGGACTTAAACAGGCTCCTTTCACTTCGTATAATCGGTTTGCAATAGTTGCTAAGCACATAGGGTTTTGACAGAGTCGTGTGGATCCCCCTCTCTATGTTTACGGTCGTGGGTCTACAATGACTTATCTTCACCTGTATGTTGATGACATTGCTCTTACTTCTTTCACTACATCGCTTGTACAAAAGATAGTTATAGATCTAGCTACCGACTTTGAGCTTACTGATCTTGAAAAGCTTCATTCTTTTCTTGGTGTCGCCACCACTCACAACTATGAGGGTTTGCTTCTTAGTCAACAAAATTATGTTGCCAATATTTTACACCGTGCCTCCATGACCAACTATAAACCGTGCTCTACCCCTATTGTCACCAATGCAAAGCTCGCGGCTGATGAGGGGCCCCGTGTTACTAATCCATCCCTTTATTTTGGCCGAGGCATTAGTATCTCACATTCAACCGTCTTGGAATTTCTTTTGCTGTTTAACAGGTGATTTTATTTATGCATGATCCACTTGAACCACATTTCACCGCTCTCAAGCGCATCCTCCGGTATGTCAAGGGCACTATCACACATGGCCTTCAGCTCTGGAAGTCTTCTATCATAGATATTTTTTTTATTCTGATGCGGATTAGGCATGCTGTCCTTCCACTCGTCGTTCAAACTCAGGCTACTGCATATTTTTTAGTGACAGTGTTATCTCATGGTCTTCCAAACGGCAACATACCGTCTCCTGGTCTAGTGCTGAGGTAGAATATCGAAGCGTGGCCAATGCAGTTGCTGAAGTTTCTTGGATACTGAACTTATTCATGGAGTTAGGTTGTCCTTCGTCGAAGGCAATTCTTATTTATTGGGAAAATATTTCTGCGGTTTACTTATCCAATAATCCGGCCCAACATCATCGTACAAAACATGTGGAGATCGATATTCACTTTGTCAAGGAGCAAGTTGAACTAAGATAAGTTCTGGTTTTCCATGTTCCGTCATCCTCCCACTTCGACTACAGGGGGTGGTGTTAATTAGGATATTCACTACAATATCTTATGATACATTTATGGTATATACGAGGTACTATCTTGTCTCCTGCATATATATACATTTTATTATCATCAATAGAAATCATCAAAGCATTATACGCTAACATATCATCCCTCATAATAATAATAATGATTTTTTCATTTAAATTAGCGTAAGAAATAATCTTTTGTACGTGGGTGATTCCATACAAACTATATTACACTCATAACATTTATTATATAACTGTATTCATATTTTACGTTTGCATTATTTTTTTAGACCATATAACTATTGTCTCTTGTGTAATATTTTTATTGTCTCATTAAAAAACTTACAAGAAAATGCAGGCACAGTCACAAATCTCTCTCTCCCTCTCAAATGGTTAGGATATCATCTTACATATCTTCTTGATGACATATTCCAATATTTTAGGCAAATTAATTTACTAAACATAATGATAGGTAACAACTTCGTGAAGAGATATGCAACATTTCAAAAGATGAGATATATATTATTTCAGTATCTATATTTTTGATGTAACACCCCAAATTCTGAAAATGTGATGGTCCATGATGACTGCGTAAGAGATTTTATTTGGCTACCAGTGTCACCAAAGTGCACTTATCTTTTTCTTCACTTGTCCATAGAGTATTCAAGAGTTAAGCGTGCTTGAACTTGAGCAATTCAAATATGTGTGACCTACCGGCAAGTGATTTCCGGTACCATGTGAGTGGAGCCAAAACATAGAGAAATATCATGAGATGATTTGTAGGGATAATATCATAGTAACAATTCTTTTAAGCCTCTCGGAATAGTGAACCAGCCGTTAAACGAGGGTGAGACCCACATACCGAGAGAGGAATAGACCACTGGTTGTGGTTGTCGAAGCGTTACACTTGAGTTCTTCCATGTGAGAAAAAAACTTAGCAAGACCTACTCCCTCCCATACCAGGAATAATTGAAGAGAGTTACCTCTAGTCTGGAAGAATAATATTTGAATTGGTCACTTCTTATACATCCTTCCTCTGTTTGGGTAACACATGTCACATTATTTTCATATAAGATGTGTAGATGTGTATTTATGCGAATTTCATTGATTGATTAAATTTGGTTACTTATTGATATCAACAATATACATGATCAACTCCCTTCCTAGAGTGTGATGGTTACAACATGATTCGAAGAAGTGGTCATAAGCGCACTTTTCTAAGAATTCCAGGATATAGTGGTGCCTATAATCGTCAAGATATAGCATAGATCTTACAACCATAAAGGTTCATATTTGGCAAAGTAATCATAACCCCTAAACACTAAGCTCTGCAAAGACATTAGCTTGGTGGTCCAAAACCTTGACAAGGTGTGCCAAAACTCTACCCTACTCCTTGCTAACAATTCTCGAATAAATAACGTTACCCGCAATGAACTAACTCAACTGTTCGAAAGATTGAAATCCCACCCGGACAATAACATCATTCTTAATCTAAAAACTAACTCTGAAAGTGGTATTTTGTGAAGTGGAGGGAGTATCAACTAATATCTATCAATAATTTTGCGATATCACCATTAGAATTTTCAAATAAAATTTTAAGAAGTGAACTAAAATATATTAAAAAAATGAATTATTTAATATGACTAAAATAAAAATATCATATCTGCTTAGTATTTTACGAGCTTCAAAGGGAGTAGAAAAATGACATTTCAAGGAAGTTATACTTGAATATTTATCTGCTATGGCATTGAATGCTGTTTTGCATCCTCTCAAAGCTCCGACATTCAGAAATATCTTCATGGAGATTTATATATTATTGGAGTCACTTGATAACTAGAAGATCAATGTAGTTAATCAGGTTGGAAACCAAGTAACAACTAAGATTGCAGAAAATGTTATAGAGGAGCATTTATATCAATCTTATGTTGCCAATGGCAAGCCATCATGGTTAAGTTCTATCAACAGCTCGGAAGCATGAAACTTCTGAGCCTTAATTTATCATTAGGGGAGTTCAAACCTCCGTTTGCAAACCTGCACGAAAACTCGCTGTTCTGGGTTCCACTCATCTTAAACTCTTTGTTTATAGCCAGTTAGTGGTTTGCTCTGTTATGAGCTTTTTACCAGCTACCTTCTGTAGTTGGTTACTCTGTTCAAACCATATGTTTTATGTATTTCTGAAACATTCCAGTTCTAATACAAGTATTATTTAGTGTTAAAAGAATAAATTAATTAATTAAATATAAAAGAAAAAAATATCATATTACCAATGTTCAAATGTAATAAGGTAAGGAGATAGGTTATTATTATTTTTTACCATAAACTTATAAGGAATTAAATTGAAAATTGTGTTCTTTTCATCTTTGACTAGAAAAAATACACTTTCTTAGTCAATGTATTTTTGACTAGGAAAATACTTTGACTAGAAAAGTTTTGTATATTTTTGTCAACTTTAAAATTTCCAGTCTGAGCATTTTAACAACTCTCCCTATTACATCTAATCAATATAAATAAAACGAATCTCATCAAAACAACTCCAAAATATATTATAAAATGACTATCAGTATGAAAAATTTAGTCGTGTTTGTTTTCACTGTCATCTTCATAATTTCTTCTGTTCATTGTCGTAACAAAACTACTAATGGTCCAGGTAACTGTTTATTGTTGTACCCCCTCCCTATCATTTAATTGTGGACTTACTTTTGTTCTTTGTTAATGGTTTATTGGTTTTTGTTAATAAATAGGTTACGGTTTAGGGCGTATGTGAGAAACATACTACAACCATGCTTTATGTGTGACAATGTATGTTACTTGCAATCGTTTTTGTAAAGATCATAAAAATGACTTTGGCTATTGTTCTGAAAAGTATTGTGTTTGTGTTAAAATTATAAGATAAATTTAACCTAATCAAATGTATTTGTGGTATTTGCCTCAAAAGTAAATCAATAGTGTTAACATTATATATGGTTTTGAATACCTTTACAGAAGATCTAGAGCGAAGTAAATAAAAATTTACCAAATCAAAGTTAGTTTGAATTTAGACAGATAATTTTTTTTAAAAGATTTATAATTTAATTAAAATACAAATTAATGAATATTCAAATGTAAATTAAACAGAACGTCAATCAAATACGTTTTCACACTCTATAATCGGTCCATTTGATATATTTTCTTCATATTGAGTCTATTATTAGGAATCTCATTGTAAACTAAATTATATGTATTGAACTACGGATCGAACACTAAAATGCATCACTGGCTTAAATTAGATATTGATCTAAGCGGAAGAAATATACACAGAATTAGATGGTATGGGATGGGGTCTGTTACAATTTTGTATTACTTATAAGAGGTAAAAGAAAACGAATATGAGAAACTACATCTACCTCTTATCATTTTAATAGCTTCAACTGCTTTGAGTAAGGCTTCAGTTTTCAACCCTTCTCTACTTCATTTAGCTTATATATCTCAAGATCCACACATATTGTGGTGTATCAATCGTTATTTATTATTGAATCCCTAATAACTCTCTTCAACAACTCATTCTCTTGTTGTAAGTATTTTACATTTTTATACATAGATATGACGTTGCTGACTCGTTTACTAAGGTATTTATTACCACAAAAATTAAAAATTCCAATCAGAAATGGTTTATGTTTGAGCGCTCGTAAGCTTCAATCAAAAACGATTTATACCTGAGCACTATTAATTTTGATTATTATTAAAACCAGATCTGCTTAGTATTTTCTAGGCTTCAGAGGGAGTGGAAATTTTCATTTCAAGGAAGTTATACTTGATCATTCATCTGCTATGGCACTGAATGCGGTTTTGCATCCTCACAAAGCTTCGGCAGTCAGAAATATCTTCATGGAGATTCGTATATTATTGGAGTCGCTTGATAACTGTAAGATCGATGTAGTTAATCAAGTTGGAAACCAAGTAGCAGCTAAGATTGGACCAAGTGTGTAACGCCCGTGTTCCGGAAATTGGAACTGTAAAGGTTACTGAGTTGCGGACCGGAGTCGGTTAACTTCGGTTTTTGGGTTAGAGAATTTAAATAATTAAATTAAGAAGAATTTAATTATTTTGGATTAATTTTTAATCCGGGATTAGATTAATTTAACCATAAAATAAATCGCAAGAGGATTGGACTAAATTGATCAATTAGAGAGTTTTGGGCTGATCTGGGAAGTTAATTTTGATCAATTTAAAAGTTTGGGTCCAATTGAGAATTCGAAAATTATGGGTTAAATTGATCAAATTAGAAGTTGTTTCGGAGGTTGATTTTGATCAATTTAAATGTTTAAGGTTTATTTGTGAATTTTGGAAAATTCAAGGACCAAGCTGCAAATACGGAGGAATGTGAAAAAAAAACCTACGTTCCTCCTCTTTAAAAGCGCAGCCGCCATGATCGTGAGAGAGAAGGTCTTACAGAGGTGTGATTGTGAGAGAGGAACCTTGTGGCGTGAGAGAGACATAGGCTTGGGAGTGTGAGGATCAAGGAAGCGGAGTGGTGATCGTTGTTGTGTGTCATCGTCGAGGTGCTGTGAGGAGGAAGTTGCAGCCGCCACCTCTCTTCACTAAGGTAACGAGGTCTTCCTTTTCCTTTTTGTTGCTCGTGTGAGCGTTAGAGCGATGTGGAGGTCGGTGATGGCGGATTGTACATGTGAGCGGTGGCGTGTGTCTCACGCAATGTCGAGATCGCCGGTGACGTCGATCGGTGTTGGGATCGTTGGTGTTGTGAGTCACGGTGTGTGTACTCTGGTGATGGTGAGTTGGATGACAAGTAATTGGTGGACTTAAGCAAATGTTTTTATGCTAAGTATGAGAAAGGGGTCAGCTCCGGGATGGTTCATTCAAGATCACGTTTGGAGGACGAAATGGAGTCTGCTCGGGGTGCAATTTGGTGGGGAGCTTTCTGGAAGTGCAGGTTCCAGATTCAACGGATGGATTGAATTTTTAACGGTTCGTTTATGATTTACGTGAGTCTTTTTGGACCTGATTGGTGCAGGAAACTTCAGTCCGACTTGGTTGTTTTCAGGTATCGTTTGGAAGTCCAAACGTTGTCTGATCTCGCTGAAAATTGGTGGAGTTATTGAGGGTACTTCAGACTAAGGATTCAACGGTTGGATCGTAATTCTAACGTTCGAGTTTGTTGTAGAGCCGGTTTTCTGCGGTTGCGAGTTTATATCGAGGAGTCAACCATTTGGCTAAGGTGAGTGCAAGACCATAGGTTTATCTGAGCAAATAATTTGTTGACGTGTTTTACATGATTATAGGCCGAGTATGATCTCGGGTGGATCTAGATCGAGTGTTTCATGAGATGGTTGATTTATTTCGGTATTTTCGTGTTTAATTACGTTTAATAAATTTATTTGTTTGTGTGTATAACCTATAGATGGGAGGATTGCCTCACTAAGTATTTGTCGAAATACTTATGCATCTCGTTTATTTGATGCAGGAAAAGAAAAAGAGTGACCGTGGGATCGAGGCGAGGAAGAGGAGATGATCTAGACTCGCTGGTTGGATCTAATTATTTTTCAGGAATTATTGGGTTTAGGATTTATTGTTTAATTTTCTGGTAGAATAAATTGAATAATTTATTGTTTAATTCCGGATTAAAATTTAGAATTGTTTGGGATGGTTAATTATTATTCAGGATTAGTTGAATTTTAATTGATCGGTTAGGATAATTATTATTTATGGAAATAGTAATTATTCAGTGCAAAAAAAAAAAACGGGTGCAGTCGTTTCAAAGTGTTATAGAGGAGCATCATTATCAATCTTATGTCGCCAATGGCGAGCCATCATGGTTAAGTTCTGTCAACACTCGGAAGCATGAAACTTCTGTGCCTTAATTTATCATTAGGGGAGTTTAAACCACCGTTTGCAAACCTGAAAAAAGACTCGCTTTTCTGGGTTCCACTCATCATAAACTCTCTGTTCTGAGCCGGTTAGTGGTTTGCTCTGTTATGAGCTTTTTACCAGCTACCTTCTGGAGTTGGCTACTCTGTTTTAACCGTATCTTTTATGTATTCCTGAAACATTACCGTTCTAATACAAGTATTATTCAGTGTTAAAAGAATAAAAAATTTAATTAAGTATAAAATAAAAAAAAAATATCATCTTTTCGAATGTAATAATACCAATGTTCGAATGTATTAAGGTAAGGAAATAAATTTTTTTTTTTCCATAAACCTATAAGGAATTAAATTTAAAGTTGTGTTATTTTTCATCTTTGACTAGGAAAAATACACTTTCCTAGTCAATGTACTTTTGACTAGGAAAAATACTTTGACTAGAAAAGTTATTTATTTATTTTTTTCAACTTTAGAATATCCAGACTGACCATTTTAACAATTCTCCCTATTACATATAATCAGACTAAATAAATCAAAATCTCATCAAAACAACTCCAAAATATATTATAAAAATGATTATCACTATGAAAAATTTAGTCGTGTTTGTTTTCACTGTCATCTTTATCATTTCTTTTGTTCATTGTAATAACAAAACTACTAATGGTCCATGTAAATGTTCATTGTTGTACTAATGGTCCCTATCATTTAATTATGGACTTGCTTTTGTTCTTTGTTAATGGTTTATTGTTTTTTGTTAATAACTATGTTATGGTTTAGTGTGTATGCAAGAAACATACTTCAACCATGCTGTATGTGTCTCAGTGTACGATACTTGCAATTGTTTTTGTAAAAATCACAAAAATGACTTTGGCTATTGTTCTGGAAAGTATTGTGTTTGTGTTAAAATTATAAGATAAATTTAACCTAAACAAATGTATTGGTGGTATTTAGATGAAAAATAAATCAATAGTTTTAGCTTTATATATGGTTTTGAATACCGTTACAGAAGATCTAGAACGAAGTAAATAAATTTTACCAATTCAAAGTTAGTTTAAATTTAGACAGATAATATTTTGATTTTTAAAAGATCTATAATTAAATTAAAATACAACTTAATCAAAATTCCAAGGTAACATGAACAGGAAGTCATCAAATACATTTTCACGTTCTACACGGTCCATTTGATATATTTTATTCATATTAACTCTATTATTATGAATCTCACTTTAAAGTAATTTATATGTATTGAAATAGGGATCGGACCCTAAAATCCATCGCTGATTTGAATTAGATATTGATCTGAGCGGAAGAAATATACACAGAATTAGACGGTGTGAAATAGGGACTTTTACAATTTTGTATATATAGAGAGGTATTAGAACACAAATATGAGAAACTACATCCACATCTTATTATTTTAATAGTTTCAACTGATTTGAGAGAGGCTTCAGTTTTCAATCCTTCTCCACTTCATTTAGCCTATATATCTCAAGCTTCACACATATTTTGGTGTATCAATCGTTATTTATTATCGAAACCCTTATTTCTCTCTTCAACAACTCATTTTTTGGTTGTAAATATTTTACATATTTGTACATAGATACGACGTTTGACTCGTTTACTAAGGTATTTATTACCACCAAAATTTAAAATTCCAATCAGAAATGGTTTATGTTGGAGCGCTCATAAACTTCTGTCAAAAATGATTTATACCTGAGCACGTTTAATTTTTTGATTATTTATTTTTGGAAAATTAAGTCTTAACTATCAAGTGTTTTCAAGGAGTGAATAGAAGTGGCGACAAAAAAAAAAGAATGAATAGAGGCGTGCCTAGAGTTTAAATCACTGTAAAATTATATTATATTTTTCTCTTGAATTGTAATAGACAAGTACAAATATTACTTTCACAATAAAACGTTAAAAAGGTCACACAAATTAAAGTGCTGATTGGTAAGAACCATTACTGTTGGCTTTCACTGTAAACTTTTGGGTGTAGAAACTTTTGCTGCAAAGATTGTTACTGTAAAGACTGTATAAACTTTTACTATTATTATAATTTTGATTGGTCAAAAAACTATATAAATGGTGAATTTCGATATTTTAAAAAGTTTTAATAAATTTTAAAATTTAAAAGAGAAATGAATCTCAAAAGAATAAATAAATGATAAGATAATAATTGTTTAAAAGCGTTTTGGGAGAGAAAATAATAAAATGGAGATATTTCTCTTTCTTATTATTCTAAGTTCTCATAAAGTCACAATTTTTTTTACTTTAGAAAAAACAATGTAAAATAGAAAAAAATGACTGTTGGACTTTTAAAACTTTAAAACAAAAAAAAAGTCATAATAGTCAGATTGGTGAAAGCAAAACTTTAAAAATTTTACAATAAAATAAAGTCCTCAAAATCTTGTACCAATTAGTCCCTAAATTAAAAGCTATTGCACAAAATAAATTCACTAGCCGGTCACTTTCAAAATATGTTTCATTAAGATGGTTAGTGAATTATTTCATCAACCACTTCTAATTTCCCTATTGAGAAGCTCTTGAAAGTTTCCCAGAGTTAAAGGTGAAATACTAATTTACGAAAGAGAGGAGAATTGTGAATTTCGACAAGAGATACTTGACACTGACGAATGGTCTTAAGTACTGACAAGGTCTTTGCTATTGGTTGAACATCGACTAACAATCCTTGTCTGTTGTTTAGCATTGAGCATTTGAAGAGTTCAAAACCGAGAATAGACACGAGACAATAAAAAAAATAGTCTAAGAGATATATTCTTACCACCTCCCAACCACATTGACCGAGAATCAACCAATACTTTAAGGTGATTAGATCTACTCAAAGTAATTTTTTGTGATCTTATGAGTAACTACTGGAAATATCGTTATTTAATGGTTACTGACATTAATTCATTGTAACTCGAAATGATTAGAAATAATTTTTTGATTAATAAATTAGGCTTCTCCATGCATGTTTTCTATAGTACTGTTCGCTAGAAGAAGGGGTAATTTTAACTACGTGATATACATGATATGTAAAAAAGATAACAAAGAAGTCTTACAGGAGCCAACAACCTTCTTGATCCTGATATTCAACTAGAGCCACTCACCGTCTATTTCAAGAAGAGTGAAGAACTTGACTCCCAACTCTTCAAAACACACAAAAGATAGCATTGACACTTGAACCGACATCCACCAATGCTTCTTCCAAATCCAAACGTCTAATAGAATACATAATTCTGAACTTACTGGGATCTTTAACCTTTGGAATAGTGTTAGGGATAGCAGGTGATATCACTTGTTTATCATGCTTTTTCAAAAGCTCTTATATCCCTTCTTTGTTAGAAATGATGTCCTTAATAAGAGTCTTAGGTTTGCGTAAGCTATTCAAACAATAACAAAATGGAAGCTTTAAGCTGGTTTTTTCCATAGCATTTTTGAGTTGAGATAAACTTCTCTTCTGGTCTTTCATTTGGTAGTAGGGTGTACATTCAATACCTTAGTGTTGATCCACTGCACTTGGTGTATTGATGTTCCTCTCTCACTCTACATGGAGTTTGATCCACATGATCTTTGGCTTTCTTCCATATAGTTGTCATTCAACTTTTTTTGTCTTCCAAAAATATGATTTATTCTTCAAAGGTGTCGAGAGTTTGGTGATATCCTCCATTAATTATTCATTCTCCTTTGTTAGATCTTCTTCACTTGGTAGTAGAACTTATGGCATTGCAATACTCCTTTGGATTTTCTTTAGTCTTTCTTGGAAGTGTTCTTATAGGGCTTCTAGAGGTAGAAGTGTTTCGTGAAAGTTACATTTTGACTGTCTTGAGGTGGGAGGTTAAACTTGTTTTCTTTTCGTCTAGCCCAACGTATATTCCATCCACTTTGACAATGATCTCAACAAATCTTTTACCCATATCCCATAGCTTTTAAGTTTTCCATCAACAACCTTTTGTATCAAGATTTCCAACTTGCTTCCTTGAGGTTGTTTGGTTGAAGAATTAATTTTCCCTTGGAAGTTATTGTATTAATTGATCGCAAGCCATGTGATTGAGGCTTAGGAGGAGAACTTTGTATTTGGCTTCTCATCATTATTTCTCCGATAGGAAAGGTTTTTGTTACTACAACTGGGGTTTTATGATCGGTATTGATAACCTCCTTATTTTTGAGGTAGTAGAACTCTTCTTGTCATTATTTATCAATTAAACTCAAGTCTTTGACATTTTTGTCTCCATCAAAGTTTCCCAAAAATTTTAATTGTTCTTCGAGTAGCCTTTAAGCCTCCGTCTAACTTCTCATACAAAAGCTTGATTTCTTTCTTAAAGTCTTCTCTAATGGGTTCCCTAATTGTTATTTCATAATCACCACCATCGCTTGCATCACTTTGTGCCAACTTTTCATTTAAATTTTCTCCTTAGACCATGTTCTTTGTGTCAAAATTTCTATTGCTAGCCATGTCCAAATCCATTTGAAATTTATCCATAAATCCTCAGTAGATTGCGCCAAAATGGTCAATTTTGATGAACCTTGGTGTGGGTAAGCTCTTCAATATATTTTTAACGCTCCCAAATTTCAAAAAATGACTTACCGGCTTCTTACTTGAAGCTAGATTCGTCCTTACTAATCTTTGTTGTCTTTTGATTTGAAAAGAAAATTGGCTACATTTTTCATTCTTTTTTTTGAATAATATGTTAACTTATATTCAAAAAATATAATTTACATCAAAGAGACGGTTCAGATAAACGATAGAAATAGAAAATATAACGAGTTTAAAGAGCTCTTAAATTGAGTATCAATGTGGTTGCCTCATTAAAACCCAAATCTGGAAAACCCTTTTGGGAGAAAACCAAATTTGGGAAAAAGAGTACATACCATAATCGATAGAGCTGAAAAACGAAATGTTGATAAGGAGTAGAAAAGTCGATGCTTGGCTAGGATGTCTGTCTTGATGCGAACCACGTAGGCAGTCCATCTCCAAAAGATAAGTCGGCTTGATTTCGAATTGAGCTGAGTCTGTTCCTGACATTTTTGTCGATCATTCTTGTCAACACCACTGTCATTGTCGCTTGGTTACCATGCCTCCTGCCATTCCTTTCTCGCCAAATGTGATAGATTGTTGTTTGAAAAGCATACCTGAAAATGAAAAGTTTCATTCTGCCCAAACTCGGGGAGCTTAGCATATCGATTAGATTGTTCCAGTGAGGAGTGAAGGCACTTCCCAATAGCCTACCAACCAAGGCATTCCATACTTCAGCTGAAAATCGACAAGTGAAGAAGAGGTGACTTCAGGATTCATTTATGCAACCACAATACATACAGCTCAGTCTTTGATCTGGATTCCATACACTCATCCTATCCCCTGTCGAGAGTCTATTGAAAATGGCTAACCACATGATAAATGAATACTTGGACGTTGCATACCAGAACCAAACACCCTTATACCAGTTAAAGATCAGACTCAGCGGTTTAACCAGACCCTTTGTTGACTTTGTGTTGAAGGAGGTCTTGAATTTTTCCATATAACTTCTCCATAGCGGAATATCTTGTCTGATAGTAATAGTGGTTGTGGCGATTGCTGACTCAATACGAGCGTAAGTTTCTAACATGTGCCAGCGGTGGCGTGGGTTCGCTTTCACAGACGCAAGTTGCTTGAGCATGTATCCCCAAGTCTATAAACCCTCTCGGACCTGTAATATCATATAGACAACCCATCTCATTCCAGTGATCAAACCAGAAAGAAGTCGTCATCCCATTATGTACTTCAACCTTGTAAAAGGTTTTAGCCAAGCTTCTTAATTAATTTCAATAGCTTTTTCCACATCCATGATCCCTTTACCGTGTTCTCTTTTATTTCCCAAAGAATCTGTCGTCTTAGATGAGAGCAAGTGATCCATTTAACCCAAAGCGAATCTCCCCTGATAGGATCCTCCAAATGAGTTTTAGGCTACTTACCTTGTTTGCGACTTTCAGAGATTGCAGCCCCAGCCAGCCTTCTCTTTTTGGGCGGCAAACATCATCCTATCTGATCTTAGCTTTTCTGGTGTTTAAATCTGGTCCCGACCAAAGGAAGGTTGAGCATAATTGGTTTATCTCTTCAATACAACCACTGGGAAGACGATAAACCGATAGCCAAAAATTTATTGTTCCTGCGATAACTAAGGCTAAGAGTTGAAGTCTATCTGCATAGGATAGGTGGCGAGCCGTCCATGTTGAAAACCTTTTCCTCAACTTCTCTAACAGCCACGAGTACTCAGGTTTTTTCAGCTGCTTCGTTACAAGCGGGAGACCCAAATATCTTACCGGCAATTGACCTTGAGCTAAGGGAAAATGTTGCAGAATTTCCATGGCTTTGTTTGGCGACACCCCAGCCATAAATATTGTTGATTTCTCCACACTTATCTTCAGCCCTGACAAAGCTGTAAACTTATCAAAAAATTTAGAAACTCCTTCAACCATTTTCTTTTGACCCTCCACAATGATCATCAAGTCATCAACGAAGCATAAGTGGGTTAATCGAATGATCTTACATTTGGGGTGGTAATTTATTCTTTTCTCCACCGCTGCTTTGTCTATGATCTTGGAGAGAACATTCATACATATTATGAAGAGCTAAGGGGACAGGGAGCAGCCTTGACAAAGCCCCCTTTTGCTCGAGAAAAACCCCGCTAGTTCCCCATTGACTTGTACCGAGAACGAAGCTGTGGAGATGCACATTTTAATCCAGTATATGAACTTTTCCGGGAAGCTTAGGGCGTGCAAAACCTCCAGTAAGAAGTCCCATTGCACATAATCAAAAGCCTTAGAGATGTCTATCTTCAAGGTGCAGCGAGGAGAGATCGACTCTTTGTGATAATCCTTGAATATTTCCGTGGCAAGCAGGACATTTTCCATTAAGAGCCGGTCTTTTACAAAGCGGATTGGTTTGCCACTATGAACTTAGGCAAGATGACCTTAAGCCTATTAGCAATGATCTTTAATATCACCTTATAGATGACATTGCAACACGAGATCGGGCGGTCGTCTTTCATTGTTCTTGCTTCTTCTTTTTACGGAACGAGTGCAAGTATTGTCGCATTCAGGCCCTTAGGAAAAAAGCCATTGGTGAAGAACGACTTAACTGCTACTATAAAGTTTGTCCCAATATTCAGCCAAGCTGCTTTAAAGAATTCCGAAGTGAACCCGTCTGGTCACATTTTTCATTCTTGCATTCTTCCCACGAAGTACTTTGATATGGGGGATGTTCTTATCCCCTTATTATGCCTTATCTCCCATAAAAAAAATAAACAAGATTAATTTGATGGTGTCCTTAGGAACTATACTGATCTTCACCATTCTACATAATTATTCAAGTTTATCAAGACGATCCAAGCGACTCTCTGAAGATATAGTATTTATATTGTGTTTTGCACTGTGTTGATCAACTAGACTTGATCACAATTTTTTTTGTTTGGGATTGAAGGTGATTGAATTCTGGTTCATTGGCCTTGTACAATAAGTTCATCACAAGCTACGACCCCTTGAGGTTACTGTTACTTTTGAACCGAGACCCTTATTTGGTTCACACGTTCCATGGTGACTCCTCTAGCCGCACCTTGATCATCAGTTCTAGGTTGGTTGTTTTTTTGTCCTCCATCCTTAACTTTCTTGAGCACTCTTGTTCTTGTATTTTCCATCTAGATATGTTAGCTTATTTTCCAATTCTTTGATTCTCGGGTGAACTCAAACGCCTCATTTCTTGCACTTTAAGGTTCTTACGTATTGAGAATCAAAAGAAACAAATCAAGACAACACAAGTTAGTAACTTCAAATTAAAAGAAAACTTTTATTTTGAACGAATTCAGGAGCTTAATGGCTTTTGCCTTCCTTGGCAAGAATGCCAAAATCTTGATTCAAGGCAAAATTTTGATGTTGGCAATCTATTTCTAACCCTAAACACACATAACCATAAGTGCACAGTCATGTTATTATAGTACTTAAGGGCCAAATTCATGGAGGAAGACTAATTAAATACATTAACCTATGATGAATCTACTTATGGTAAGAAAGAGGGAGGCTTTTGCTATAGAATAATCAAATGATTAAGAAAGATCTAAGTGCCAGTAAGATAAGATAATCAGATGAAGCATGCATAGTTTGTTATAGACAACAAGATATGATGTTCATGGATGATTCTTAATGGACTAAATGCACATTAAATCCCCTCGTAAGATAATGGAACACTAACAAGAAAATTAGCTCTTTTTCTGAGATGCACTAATCCTTGTACTTAAACCAAATTCAATATCAATTACTGGTATATTGTCACAGCGGCTAAAAAGCTGTACGTTCAAGCCAAATTAAAATCACAAAACATCATAAAACATCACTTGTTAGGAGGCTAGATAGGGATTACTTTTCCCACAAAAAAGTGTTCCACGTATATTTACAAACATTTACTTATGATCTTGACCAAGAATGATCAAGTCTCATTTAGCATTGGGCTCTCTATATAAGTGATGCGAACATTTAGCTCTAGTCCCTAACATGTGTGAATCTACCTAACCAATTATCCACAAAGAAGACTACTCACACATTCATATGTAAAACACAAAGTAAAAGAAATAATGAAAAACTTAACTAGAACTGCAAAAATATTGAAGATTATAAAAAAATTGAAAAGATTTTTACTCTAAAGAATTTAGACCCAGAGGGTTTTCACAAGAACAAAATGATCAATCTAGAAAAGCTTAGGGTTTTATTAAGTCTCATAATTTGATATTTATATAAAGATACATGTGAACATGGGTAGATCAGGTGAGTTTTCGTTAATCTTAAGAAAGTGTTGGATAGTGGATTGACTCGTCTTGAAATTGATAGATTCACAGTGCATATAGAAAATCGAGCACCAGTTCACGGATATGGCGTGAAAATGCATTTTTAACCATATTATAATGTCTATGGGATAAAAACTAGCTGTAGTAGATTTGATATGCAAACTCTGCAGAACCAGAGCTTTGTGTGAAGGCAAAGACGAAGTAACATTTTCTGAGAATTTCTCTTTCATCATATTCTTACAATTAAACTCTAGTTCCGGTACCATCTTCCAAAGAGACCGACATTGTTTAGACAAAACACTCATGGCTGTGACATTTTTTGTTGAATGAAAAGAATATTTATGCAGAATCAAAGCTTCAGGCAATCACTGTAAATCATCTTACCGTCACCACATAAACTCATTATACCTCCAATCCGACCTTCACGGCCTAGCTCTTTATTAATACAACAGAATAGTAATGGTTGCTACAATTTGGTATCTAATTCAGATACTTTTATATTACCATATTTGCGGTTTGTTACTTTTGTAAAGAGGAGTTTATTTTTACTGGTTCCCTGCAATAGGAGCGTCATGGCCTTTCTTTGAATCATCCCAGCCTTTGACCCAGAGCTGTCCTGCCGCTGCACGAGTCTCTGGCACTGCATGCTTGTTCAAATTCTTCATAACTTTCACGTGAAATGCCGAGAATACCTTTAACATCAGAAAAAGTATTGTGTAAATCATTGCAGTAAGCAAAACTGATTAAACATAGGCTTGATTATGAGATAATGGTCGGATATGAGCTCACTGCCTCTGGAGGCTGTTCTTGATCAGTTAACCATTTCCAGAGATCAGGGTTTTCCTACAGAGCCAAAAACTATTACCATACCCAAAAAAAAATTGAATCTATTAATCTTACAAATTCTCATTCTCCTTTGAGGTCAAAATGAACACAATCAAGTTTTCACCATCTGCTCTTAACGTAAGTGTAAACCATTCAAGAATCGATACTATAAAGACATAACTCTTAAATCAATCATTTCGAGCTTTGATCACTCAAACAGCCTCAGTCTGGCTAAAAGATTCACCAAAACTCAAAATTCCTCAAGATATTGTAAGAATATACATAACCTTTTCATTCACATAAGAGACTTGCTTGCTTATGAAAAGACTCATATGAGAAAACCACATGGAAACATGGAATTTTTCTGATAAGAGACGATGAAACTTACCAAATTCAGAACATGAATTAGGGATTTACACCATTTTCGTCCATGGACTTGACATTTTCCTCAACCCAATTTCCCAAAACCAAATCAAGTTCCAAAAACCCTCTTTGCTTGCTCCTATACAGCAATCTATCACAAAAATCCCAAAAAAATCAATCATCAACATTTATTTTTTCAAAACAAAACGTAAAAAGTCCAAAACTAAAACCATACCTATTCATTGTTCTTCCTTTATTCTCTTCGTTAGAGAGATCAATATCAAAATTTTGAGGAGATGAAGTGTTCCCACAGAAGAATCTCGTCCCCAAATCAACTCCGTTCCTAGAAAAAAGATCAATCCGAAAATTTCAGGTGTGTTTACGAACAGAAAAGATCATTATTACGGTGGAGAGAAAGGTAAATTACCGTAAAATAGGATATTTCCGATTAGCGGCGGCAGGAATGACGGAGCTGCGGCCAATTACAGCAGTGGCGCGGATGATCCGGTGAACATTAATCAGAGCTTTTCGGCTGGCCATTGTATGTTTTCGGTTGGGTTTGCCTATTGAACAAAGTTGTGGTTTATTTATAAGAATTGAACAAAATTGCAAAGATTCTTAAACTACGAAATTGCTAGGCTGATCAACCAAACACCCAATCAGATTCTCCATTATTTGTTCCCAGATTGAATCAAAGTCTACAAATTTAGATAATTTTCTGATTCGAAAAGCATAAATCAGAACACCTAATCATTTGGACTCAGAATTGATCCTTAAATTTCCCAGATTGAATTGTTTCTTGTCGAGAAATTAAAGTAGAGAATTGGAAGAGGAAAGACTGTGATTTGGGATTATTAAAATAGAATATATTAAAATATAAAATATTCTTGTAGATTATAATGTATTTAAATTACCTTATATTTCGGAGATTTCTCCAGTCAGGAGTAACAACATTCTCTATATATTTGAATGTCCGGTACAAAGCCTCACAAGGAGAACAATTCAGTATATAACATGGTATAGAGTTGATACCCTAAAAATAAAATTTTGCTGCCTCTGTTCTTCTTCTTCGCCTTTGTTTTTCGTTTTTCACCTCTATGTTCTTTCATCTTCTTTCCTACTCTTCTTAATTCTCATTAATGGCGGCCATATAAGGCTCTAAAAGAGCATATGGTGTTACAAACATCAAATCACACATCTCCATTGTGCTCGATCTTGAAAATAAAACTATGATGCGTGGCGAGAATTATTTCTCACACACTGTCTCTACTTTGATGTTGTCAGTCACATCGATGGCTCATCTCTCCAGCCAATGAAAACAACACCATGTGGAAGAAACGCGATGGCATTGTAAAGCTTTGGCTTTACGGAACATTGTCGCCGAAACTTTTTCAAGCCTCATTTGTTACAGGCTCAATTTCTCGAGACATTTAGTTAAGAGTTGAAAATCAATTCAGAAACAACAAAGATGAAAGGGCAATCAAACTCGACCATTAGCTTCGCGCCATGGAAATTGAGGATATGAATGTTGCGGACTACTATAAACACATGAAGAAGCTTGCTAACTCCCCAACCAACGTTGTGCTCCGGTTCAAGATAGAACATTGGTGATGTACATGGTAAATGGCTGAAACGCCAAATTTAACAACATCATCAATGTAATTAAACACTGACACCCATTCCCATCCTTTAATGACACAATGGATATGCTACAAGATGAAGAGGATCGACTCAAAAAGGTTGTCAAACCAAATCCCACACATATTGATCACTCATCTTCATCAATAGTACTTGCTGCGGCTGATGTTCAGCCAATCAACTATCATCGATCTCAGCCTCAGCAGTATATCAATAGAGGAAGAGGAAGGGGAAGCAACAAAAACTGAGGCAGAGGGCGTTCGTCTTACAACACACCTCGTCCACAATATCCCAGCTATCCCAACTGGAATCCACAATTCTGGCCTCCATCATACTCGTGGCAACAACCTCCCTGGAATTATCCACAACAAATGCCTCTGCCTAATCAGTATAACGGAGTTCTCGGATCACGGTCTTCTTTTCATACATCTTCCCACAAATTCAACCAACAAGGATCAAATGGCAATCGGTACGTTGCAACTGCAGATCTGGCTCAAGCATTTAACACACTAGCGCTTCAAGATCCCTCCAATACTTAATGGTACATGGATTCTGGTGCGACGTCACATCTTACTTTAGGTGCAGGTAACTTACTTTCTTCAAGTTTTAATCCTAGCATCAAAAATTCTATCATTTGTCGGGAGTGGAGGCTCCATTCCCGTTGCTGCTTCAGGATCTTTAAATCTTGTAACAAAACCTCGTCCTTTATCTCTTTAAAACACTCTCGTCACTCCTGACATCATTAAAAACCTAGTCTCTGTTTGTCGTTTCACAAGAGATAATTCTTGTTCTATTGAATTTGACCCCTTTGGTTTTTCTATCAACGATCTTCACACCAAGACGATCCTACTCCGCAGTGACAGCTCCGAAGATCTCTACCCTCTTTTCTCGTCTTCCATCAATAAAAGCCAAGACTCCCATTTGGTGTTTCTCACTCAAAGTTCTAATTTTTGGCATCGTCGTCTTCATTCAAGCTTTACCCTAGCAACGACACATTGAAGACTTTACTTTCAGCTTCTTTCTTTCACTGTAATAAAAAGACACTACCGTCGTCTTGTAGTGCACGTCAAATTGGAAAACATGTTAGGCTCCCGTTTTATTATTCTAATACGGTAGTTACTTCTCCTTTTCAAGTTATACACTCTGATTTATGGACATCACATGTCCAAAGTCTTTTTGGAATTCGATATTACATTTTATTCCTAGATCAATTCTCTTATTTCTTGTGGGTTTATCCTTTGCGTAAAAAAAGTGAAGTCTTCGCAAAATTTCATCAGTTTTATACCTACGTCAAAACCCATTTCAAAACAAACATTCAATCTTTCCAATGCGATAACGGAGGTGAGTACAACAATGCGTAATTCCATAACTTTTTCGCCTCCACGGGAACATAATTATGTTTCTCCTGTCCTCATACGTCTCAACAAAATGGGAGATAAGAGCGTATGATCCGAACTATCAATAATGTAGTTCAAACCCTCTTATTCCAACCTCATCTCCCAACATCATTTTGGGTTGAGGCACTAAACAGTGATGTTCACATTTTAAACATTCTTCCCTCTTCTTATATTAACAATAAAAGCTCATTCTCGATCCTCTTTAATAAGCCACCATCGTATACTCATCTACGAGTGTTCGGTTCTCTGTGCTATCCTCACACAAACCAAACCCACAAACTCGAACCAAGATCAATACCCTCTATTTTTTTGGCTATCCACTTCTTCATAAAGGATACAGATGTTTCGATCTTAAAAATAAAAAGATCATAATCTCTCGACACGTCACGTTCGATGAGTCGAATTTCCATACAAAGTTCTCAATGAACAGAGCTCTACTTCCGCATATAATTTTCTTCAAAATGAAACAGATGTTGAACCTTCCTCTATTCAAAAACAGATTCTTATCTCTCCACAACCACTGTTGCCGGAGTCACCTATGTTACCTCCACCTGAACCACCGTCACAAAACAATCTCTTCTAAAGCGGTAGTCTCTTCCTCTCATTGAATGACTACTCGCTCAAAACAGGGTATTCCCAAACCAAAGAAATTCCTCTAACATTGTTTCCTCAATTCCAAAAGTTTATAAACAAGCAATTAAAGATCCAAATTGGAATCCCTCAATGACCGATGAGTATGATGCTTTGATTAAAAATAACACTTGGAGTTTAGTGCCTAAATCTGCAGGTACCAATATAGTCAACTTGTTGTAGCTATACAAGCACAAGTACAAAGTCGATGACTCCTTGGCAAGGTGCAAATCGCGGCTGGTTGCAAATGGTAAGTCTCAAGAACAGGGCATTGACTTTGATGAAACATTCAGCCCAGTGGTTAAACCAGCAACCAGAACTTTGCAGTGGAGTGCGATTAGCCAATAAAAATGCTTTTCTCCACAGAAACAGTCTACATACTCGGAATTTGTTAAAAAATGTATCCAAATCATGTGTGTTTCTTGAATAAAGCTTTATACGGATTAAAACAAGCACATGTGCTTGGAATGCGAGATTTGCAGCTTATGTGACATGTATGAGGTTTATTCAGAGCAAGACTGATGCGTTTTTGTTTGTTTTCAAAAATGGAAAAGACATGGCTTACTTGTTACTTTATGTCGATGACATTATGTTAACAGCCTCATCTTCATATCCGTGCCTTAGAACAATATGCAGATATCTTCACAAAGGGCTTTCCATCATCATTGTTCAACAAATTCAAATTCAGTCTTGGCGTCATTCATAATCCAACGCTACGACTGCGGGAGGGTATTAGAATATAGAATATTCTTGTAGATTACGATGTATTTAGATTACCTTATATTTCTGAGATCTCTCGAGTCAGGTGTAACAAAATTCTCTATATATTTGAATGTCAAGTACATAGCCTCACAAGGAGGACAATTCAGTATCTAACAAGGATGACATACCTGAGACTCGAGAAAGACTATGGAAGATGACATCTTTGCAACTGAATCACTGAAATAGGTATAGGAATAGGAGAACCTGAAATTTGTTTTGAGAACTGTCGAAAGACGTAAGAAGAGAGGGAGAGAGCGATCGTATTCTACCTCGCAGAGGAAATAAAATTCTTTTATACATCTCTCAACTCCAAAATAGTTCAGACATACTTCATCAATCTACATATTTTTTATTTTAGAAATATTTATTTTAAATTTAATGAATTCAATCAAATAAATTTTAAAAAAGTGAAAGAATATGATGAAATAGAGTGAGCTGGAAGAGATAGAGAATTTGGTAGCAATTAAATTTTTTGGTACCTATTTTCTTTTTCTTCTTCTTTCTTTCTCCCACGAAACCAAAAACCTCCATTGAAGAAGAAATATAAGCTTCATTTTAGGTGAATCTCTTATGCTAATTCTTATTATTAATAATTGTTCGTTGTTTTTTTATGGGTAGGAAGCAAGTATGATTCAATGATAATGAATATTTAAATTAGAATATTGTAAATTAAAATTTTTTTTCTTAAATTAACAATTTTGATTTATTTTATATGCACATAGGATTACCTAGAAATCCTCCATATGAAGTAGAAACAGAGCACTGATTCAATTACAAATTTGAAAAACGATAGTCAAAATTTGAAGGCATTTACAAAAACAGAAATTACACCAAATTTAATGACTTTCCAGAATTACACCAAAATGAGTCAAAATTTTAAGACTTGAACCTTGATTGCTTCCTCTTTGACTGAGGTTCAGGAGCAGGTTTATACCTAATAAGTTGAAGTTCATGTAGCCTAAGGGATATATGTCAAAATATCACATTTCAAACATAGAAAACTCCAATATTTGACTTCAAACCCATGGACCCAAACCCGATTTCTTTAAATTTATAATCTAGATTTCTCAGACATATCATAAATTGACCCTAATTCAAAAGTTTATACTCTAATTAATAGATTTCGGACTCATAAATTTCAGTAAATCCTCACAAATTCCCAAAAAAATAAAATTCTTGTAAGCCTTAGGTTTCTAAAATTGAAGACAAAGGTTTGCAAAGAAAAAACTTATATAGGTGGTTGATGAGTGGCAGTTGATGAACGGCGGAAGAGCACCAAAAAAGAACATGAATAGTTGCAAAAGAGGAAGAGACAAAAGAGTTCGTTTCACACCGAAAACGACGTGATTGGAGATAGAGAAGGAAAGTCGGAGGAGAAACACCACAAACAGAGGTGAAAAAGAAAACCACTAGAAGTGGAAGACCATCAGAAGATGAAAAGAAACAATTGCCAAATTCGTTCACGCTGAAAAAGATGTGATTATAGAGAGAACTAACATAGGAAGAAGAAATTCGAAGAATTCGGAGATGAAAGACTTAGATTTTGGATTTTTAGAGATGAAAAGTTACAAGGATGAAGAAATGAAGAATAATGAGAAAAAGGAGAAAATTATTTTAGTTCAATTTCTTCTTATTTTTTCGAGTTTTAGGTTAATTGATTGGATTTCATTTAAATTTTTTTTTCAGTTTTGTTTAGTTGGATAGACTTAGGACCAATTTTATTTTAGGTTTAAGAAGGGTTATGGTTTTCTTGGTAATTATTGATACTTCATATGGGTTTTTAGGAATGTACTTTGTTTTTTACTTGAAAGAAATTGTAAAAGAAATACATTATTAGAGAGAGTGTCTATCAGCCTAAAATTTTAAAGGAAAGTGTATATGAGAATTTGGTCCTCGTGGAGGAAAGAAAGGGTTTGTTTCTGTAATGAACACTAAACATCAAGGGTTTATGAGCTAATTGACACCAATCAACAAAATAGTTGTAAATAACGATTGAAAAATATGGTTAGAAAATATGGTTGAAAAATTCGTTTAGAAATTAAAAAAAGGGCAGTGGCAAAGCATCCAACAAACAAGGCGGCTCGCTTGAAGACAAGGCGATTGGATTTCTTAATTTTATTTTTAAAATTTTTTAAAATAATATTCTTTTATGTTATTCTCTAAAGAATTTTTAAAAAAAATTTGAATTGTTATTTATATTTTAATTTATTTGTTTATGTTTTTATAAGAATTTCTTTTATTATTCAGCCGCTTGTTACCAATCTTAACAATCATTGAACTGCTTGCTTTAACACAATCGATTTCTCTCTTCCATTATTTCTAACCACATTTTCTTTAACCACCTTCTCTACAACCGTAAAAAGAATCCTTAATTGCGTTGTTTAAACGAAGTTACCAATCAGACCCATTATTTGAAAAGTAACCTTGCCCAACTATAACTAGGCTAACTGGATTTAAATCATTAGTGTAATTGCATTTATTTATATAAATAATTTAAATATAATTATATACGATATAAAGTTTACAATATATAGTATATACGATATTTATATATTATGATGCCATTTAATTAATAGTTTCGTTATACTATAATAGTATAACATTTTGAAATATGCTTAGATTTAATTTTAATTCATAAAAGTATATTAGATATCATTTTTATTTCATTCATCATATAATAATATATTAAATACAGTTTTGTAATTTGTATGTAGATTAATCATAATTTTTTCAAAAATGGAAACTGTTTTATTATCTTCAATTAGTTTATAACTGGATATCTAATTTGAATATCTAATCAGAACATGGAATCCTAATTTACTCTCTCAATCTGTTTGTTTCAAATCTTTTATCATTTATTTATAGAATATACTTAAGGTGCTTAAACACGTTAAAAACATATAAGATCTTGATTTTTTTATTTGAAGTTGACTTTCACTATATAGGGTTATATATATATATTTATTTGTTTCTTTGAAAAAAAAATCTCAACAAAAAATGTAATATTTGTTACATTTAATTGATAAAATTTTGTAGGCAATCCAAAATTTTAAAATTTTCGTCGTAAGCCCCACACATTTCTCCGTTTTCCAGTTATTCTAACTATTTTTTGTTTTCTTTGTCGTATATTTGGTGAAATTCCATTGAAGGATTGAAAAACAGAATCTGTAAACATAAAACAGAGCAATCCAACTCAACACCAAAATTATAAACAGACAAACCATAACGAGCACATTAATCTCGTCTCTCGTCTTCGATGATTGCGTGTAACCACGCAGGTCCTCCCTTGCCAAATACGACTGGAATCTTCCCTCCTTTGTGATACTCTTAGCTATCTTTTTTGGCCACCATATTAGCCTTGCTTGTAGGTAGCTGAAAACAAAAAGTACTAAAACCCCTTCTAAGCCACTCAACTCTATTCAAAGGAACGATACCTTGGCCATTTCTGAGGATTATCACGGCTTCAAAAACTGATGTATTATCCGACCAAAATTCTATTACAGCCACTCTCAAATCTTTAAGGCTCCTTAGAGCCCAGATCAAACAACGAAAATCAGCAACTATTCGATTAGTCACATGAACAAAAGCATCCAACTACCGGATTGATCGATCCAATTTCTACATCGATCAACGCCATCTGCGATCGATCGATCCATTCAAACTGAGGATCCCCATATCAATCCAGATCGATTGATCCACTCTAGAATCTATCAATCCGAACATCAGACAACAATCTCTTCCACAACTCAAGCAATCCATTCTTTCACAACTCAAAGCAATCCATTCTTCGACAACACCTGCTTATGTTCCTAAGATTCCAGATCCGAAACATCCACAACCCACTCCAGCCCCAACACTTACAATATTGCCCAAACTAATGGATCCAAGAGAGTTCAATGTGTCATGCTCCATCTTTGGCATTGAGTTTTGAATACATCATTCAGTAGAACTCGTTGATTCTTTGGGAATTGGCACTATACAGTCTTCGGACATGACTCTCTATTTTGCGGATGCCACAACATCAAATCCGCAACGCTGCATCACATACCTTCAGGTATAAATTGGGAAATGCTTGATACCTACTGATTTTCAGGTTGTCAAGATGAGCGAGGATGCATGTATGCGCTTGATACTAGGAAGGTCTTTCTTTGCTACCACATGAGCTGTAGTTGATTTACCTAACAAGAGGATTTGTCTCTTAAACATAGAAAATAGGTCTTTTACAATGCAGTCTCAACCCAACTTGACAAGGATTATGCTTCCTATGTTGGCATTGATAAAAAGCTCGATAAGAGAGGCAACTCTAAGTTTGGGGGAGTACGGATAAGTTCTCGAATCACTTTGACACCATAGAGATGTGTTGGTGATACCATTAAGTATCGTTTGAAGTGCAACGGTATGTCTAGGCCTTTTTCCAAGGTCAAAGCGATCATAACTCCAGAACTTAAGGCAAAAGGACAGAAAGTTGTGGATGATACGATGAGTAAGGTTCCTAAGCTGGATTTTCATGCCATGCAATCACGAGGACCACGTCTCAACTCACCGCCACAACACCCAGATCCTTCTAAGGATTCTCATAATGCCTAGGCGTTGCTGGAGTCGAGCTAATGACATTGAACAAGCATTTGGTGGGAGGCAACCCACTGGTAAGTATTTATTTTATGGTTATTTTACTTTAGTTTTATAATTATTTTAATTTCCCGTTTTGTTGTGCCCTTCTTAAGGCCTATTTTCACACATAGACGGTGTGAAGTAAGTCTGGGCGAGGGTACTTGCTAGGACTAACACCGTTTCTTTTTATTTTCGTTTTTTAGTCTTTGTATCATTTTAGAGTCAAACATGAGAATTTTGTTATGTTGTTCTTGGATTTTATTTGGTGTTGACTAACTTTCCGCAGACTTCTAGCAGTGATTGTTCTCAGCATAGGAAGATTGAAAACACCATCGGTGGATCAGCTTACCTAAAGTTCCTTATCCTCTGGAAATCTGATTGATCTAACGTTGATTCTATCTTACAAGACCTTTAACTAGACATAATCTTCTTACTTAGGGGCTTGATATCGCACAAGGATCACAACATTCAAGTTATGTTCCACCTTTTCTGCCACACTTTTCAGAACTTCGAATGGCCAAACTCATCTTTAGTTTGGTACCATACCTTATCCTTATCTTTTCATTCAATCCGCATACCTTCTACTTCATCATTATCATATGCAATCAAGTGCAAAAACTACGGAGTATGCGGACCAACAAATTTCTAGTAAGTCTAATGCTCTCTTTTAATTAGAATGATATTGGTTGAGTTGTTTTTGGTGCATGTAATGTACGAATAGGACTGATTTGTAATATTGTTGATGGGACACATACAATAGAAAAAGAAGTAAACAAAAGTTTATTAGAAGCTAGTCTTGTTATGCAAGCGTCGATTTTTGCCTGATGAACGTCGGACCACTTATAAATTCTGAGCTCTCTCATCGTGTCAACGTGCCTTGAAAAGTTTTATGTATAGCAAAATTCTGAGTAAAACAAAATGGTGAACTCATATCTACCATATTTCGAAGCTCATCACATGTAGAAGGCAGTCAGAGGAAGAGAAGAGGTCAACTCGTCGATTTTTACAAAGAAGTAGAATCTTTCCCAGCCTTTTATGTTCTCCCCATTGTCGGGCATAATTAGGCCGAGCTTACTTTTTGTACTAATATAAAAAACCCTCTCAAGACCATGAGACTTCTTGATCGAGCATACTTCCTCGAGAAAAACAAAAGTTTGTCAATATGTTTCTTGGATCCTAGCACAAGTATTCTAACTATATGGATAACTGACATACATGATAAGCTAGTAAATGGCAATCTCACGCTCACGACAGTATGATATAAAAGCGTGAGGCAGAGAAAACCAGAGTCGACCTATGCGGCAGTATAACTCATATATGGATAATGGGGCTAATCTCATCAACCTGATCGACGCTTCAGTTCTCCAAGTCCGAAAGATGTTGTAGTCGTTATCACATTGAAATTCGTCAGGTCTTCTCCTTATTGACTTCCTCCTTGGAACGAGTTTTTTCTTCCCAGTTCTAGGTTTAGCCGAGGAACTCGGTATTAGACTTGCACCAAGGTCAGCTTCAGCGGCAGAATAAGACCTTGACACAACCTCCTCGTACCGCTGATCATCAGAACCTCGGAAATTGGGCAAACCTTTGAGCAACCAGTCATCTAATAGGTGACCTTAGCTTCACGAGTCGAAGCTGAATCACCGCCTAGTTAATTACAGCAATTCATGGTTCGATGTGGCAAAGTCGAACTACTAGAAAATACAGAGGGAAAAGATCTTAATGGTTTTTTCTTTTGATTTTTTTCTAAACAAACGTGAAGACATTCTGGCAATCTGAATAACAACTCAATACAAGACTAGGGGATCGATCGGAGAAATACAATAAATTTACCAATTCACGGAGGTTTTTCACTAGAAAATAATTGACGAGACAGTAAAATAAATTACTCAAGGTCAAAGCAAACTGTTTACCTTTTTTGATGAAAAAGTGAGGAATAGGCGATGAAAGTCAACTATTTATAAAGGAAAGCGATTTTTGGACTTCCAAACTGACGCCACTCTTCGACTTCTAACCTAAAGGTATCTGTAAAGATTCACTTTCCCAAAAGTCACGGTAAAATAGTTAATAAAATATTATTAAGATATCCTACGAAATATTCCACGTCACCCCGAAGAATAAGCCAAAACCAGTTTCACATCATAAGCCGATCTAAGCTCTGTAGAATAACCCAAACTCGGTTTCGCATCATAAGTTGATCTAAGCTCCGCAGAGTAAGCCAAACTCAGTTTCTCATCGTAAGCCGATATTATTCGCGCAGTTTGAGCCGAACCTAGCTTCTAATCATAAGTCAGCCTATCACTCACAAAGCATAAGGCCGATGCTAATATAGCATAAACATGTCGTTCTTGATTTACATCAAGTCTGCTTTTTTAACTTTGTCGAATTCAAGAAAACAATCATTCGACGAACTAGGGGGGCTAATTGTTGGTATTAGGTTAAGCACCATCACCATAAACCCAATCCAAATCAGGAATAGACATGTTAAACCCCAATTAATTCGACCCATTAAGATCGATGCAGTCTTAGCTGCAAGAAAGAAAATTTAATCCGGAAAAGAAAATCAACTCGGAAAATAAAAGATTGGACGAAAAAAAACCTCAATTCGAGAAGAAAAAAAACTACAAAGCTTCTCAAACCACTATAAATAAAGAATCATCCTCTTTCACAAGACATCCAAATAGCTCTGCACGAAACCTAAGAACTCAAATTCATCATGCTCTACAGTCTCTTACATTTGTAATATTGTTGATGGGAGAGAGAGATCTAAACCATTTTTTTTGTTCGTTGTAAATTTACAGCCAATGCTGTTCTAGAAGGTGCGTGCGAGAGAGTAATTGTTGGGGAACAATAATCCGTGGAGAGTGTTGTTCTGATTGGTGTGCTGGTAAGTGAGCTGATCTACGTTGCTGCTTCTCACTTTGTGTTTTCACATTCACTGAGTTTGGCCTCATCAAACCATGTGTTAGGACACAGAGAGAGAAGAACTACCTCCACATATGATTCGTGTCTCGGAGGAGATATTAAAAGCGTAAGGCATCACATCACATGGTCTAAATATAAAATCAATCTCAAGACAATATTTTTGTGAAGCAGAGGAAGTATCAACTAATATTTACCAATAAATATGAGTTATAACCATAATAATTTTGAGATAATATTACAAATTTCAACTAAATATGCCTTAAAATAGCATATTTAATTATGTATAAAAGAAAAAAAATCATCTTACTAATGTTCAAATGTAATGACCTAAGAAAATATATGTCTATTTTTTTATTATAAACTTATAAGGAACTAAATTAAAAAATTGTTTTAGTTTTCATCTTTGATTAGGAAAATACACTTTCCTTGTCAAGGTATATTTGACTAGGGAAATACATTGACTAGGAAAATTCTTTTGTGTATTCATGTAAACTTTAAATTTCCAAACTGGTCATTCTAACAATTCTCCCTATTATATATAATTAGTCTAAATAAAGAAAAACTCATTAAAATTCTGAAGAATATTACAAAAATTGCTATCACTATTAAATATTTAGTCGCATTTGTTTCCACTGTTATCTTTATCATTTCTTGTGTTCATTGTCGTAACAAAACTACTAATAGTTCAAGTAACTATTTATTGTTGTAACTCCTCCCTACTTTTTAATTATGGATTTGGTTTTGTTCTTTGTTAATTGTTTATTGATTATTGTTAATAAATATGTTATGGTTTAGGGCGTATGCAAGAAACATAAATCAATAGTTTTAGTTTTATATATGGTTTTGAATACCTTTACAGAACATCTAAAGCGAAATAAATAAACTTTACCAAATCAAAGTTAGTTTGAATTTAGACAGATAATATTTAATTTTTTTTAAAAAAATTAATAATTAAATCAAAATACAACTTAGTGAAGATTCAAGTTATATACACGGTAAAGTTGATATTTTTAATGCATATTGACTATTATTATAAATCTCATTAAAACTAAGTTATATATATTAAACTAAGGATCATACCCTAAAATGCAGCGATGGTTTGAATTAGATACTGATCTGAGCAGAAAAACATACATAGAATTAGACGTATGGAATGGGGTGTTTTACGAAAGTTTGGTATTACTTGTATAGTGGAATAAAACACGAATATGAGAAACTACATCTACCTCATATCATTTTAATAGCTTTAACTGCTTTGAGAGAGGCATCCATTTTTAACCTTTTTTCAACTCATTAATTTCTTTGTCTATTTGTCTCATGCTCCACACATATCGTGGTGTATCAATCATTATTTATTATCCAAAACTTTATTACTCTCATCAACAACTCATTCTTTGATTGTAAGTATATTTACATTTTTGTACGTAGATATGACGTTTGCTGACTTGTTTACTAAGATATTTACTGCCACAAATTTTATAATTCCAATCAGAAATAGTTTATGTTTGAGCGCTCATAAACTTCAATAGAAAATGATTTATAGTTGAGCAATTATAATTTTAGTTATTTACTTTTTGGAAATTAATTTTTAACTATCAAATGTTTTAAAAGAATGAATAGAAGCGTGACTGGTGTTTAAATCACTGTAAAAATATATTATAATTTCTGTAGAATATGTAATACACAAGTACTAATATTATTTTCACAGTAATGTCACACTAAAACGTTAAAAAAATCACACGAATTAAATTATCTTGAAACAACATAAGTAATACTAGTTTAAATTAACGTTAAATTTACACTTTAACGTTAAATTTACACTAAAACGTTAAAAGCTCAATGTAATTAAATTATCTTGAAACAACATAAGTAATACCAGTTTAATTTAACGGTAAATTTACACTAAAACGTTAAAAGCTATTGAGTGAAACAAATTTACTAGCCGATCATTTTCAAAATATGTTTCATTAAGATGGTTAGTGAATTATTTTAACAACTACTACTAATTTTTCGCTATTGAGAAGCTTGGGAAAGTTTCCCAGAGTTAAGGTGAAATACTAGTTTGTGCAAATGGTTATATCACTGCTAACAAAAGAGAGGAGAACTGTGAATTTTGATGAGATATACTTGACACTAACGAATAGTCTTAAGCATTGAAAAGGTCTTGGCTATTGGTTAAGCATCGACTGATAATCCTTGTTGGTCATTTCGCATTGACCGGCGGTTTGGTACAAGCAAGTGGATTTTGTTTACGAGATAAATTTCTAATTCAAAGAGAAGTCTTAAAACAAGGATAGACACGAGAAAACAAACACAAAAATTCTAGGAGATATATTCTTGCCACCTCCTAACGACATCGACCAAGAATCAACCAATACTTTAATGGGATTAGATCTACTCAAAATCATGTTCTTTGTAATCCAGTGAGTAACTAGTGTAGATATCGTTCTTCAATGGTTACTGATATTGATTCATTGTAATTCAACATGAATCTGAATCAGAATTTCTTGATTAATAAATTAGGTGTGTCCATGTTTTTTGTAGTACTACAAACTGCATACGTGGTAATCAGTTAAAATTTACCCAAAAGGTCATGTTCTTTGCAATATGATGAGTAACTACTGGAGATATCGTTCTTCGATGGTTACTGATATTAATTCATTGTAATTTGAAATGACTATGAAACCAATTTCTTGATTAATAAAATATGCTGCTCCATGTTTTCTGCAGTACTGCTTACGTAGTAATCAATTAAAATTTATCAAAAATTTTGAACACTAGAACAGGTAGTTTTAACAACTTGATATACATGACAGGCGGATAAGATAACAAATAAGTTCTTATAGGAATCAACATCCTTCTTGATCTTGATATTCAACTAGAGGCACTCACTGTCTATATTTAGAAGAGTGAAGAACTTGACTCCCAAATTCTTAAAAATCTCAAAAGAAATCACATTGACACTTGAACCGATATCCACCAAAACTTCTTTAAAGTCCAAACTTCCAATAGAATACAAAATTTCAAACGTACTTGGATCTTTAACCATAGTCTTAACGATAGCAGATGATTTCACTTGTTTGTCATGCTCTTTCAAAAGATATTACATCCCTTCTTGGTTGGAAATGATGTCCTTAAGAAGCTTCTCAGATTTGGGAAAGTTATTCAAACATTCCAAAAATGGAAGCTCTAAGCTGGTTTTCTCAATAACATCTTTGAGTTGAGATAAACCCCTCTTATGGTCTTTATTGTTAACCAATTTGGATGTAGAGGTCTTTCATTTGGTAGTAGGGCGTACATTCAATGCATTAGTATTGATCTTCTCCACTTAGTTCATTGATGTTCCTCTCTTACTCTTCATCAGAGTTCAATGCACATGATCTTTGGCTTTCCTCCATAGAGCTGTCATTAGGCTCTTTGTTTTCTTCCAAAAATATGATTTATTCTTCAAAGGTGTTGAGAGTTTGATGATATCTATTGGGCTGTATATATATTGGGCTATTAGATAACTTGTAACTTAAGTCACTAGGATAAGATCAAATCAGTTAGCTCCTTGCATGTATATATTCCGATGCTCTGCATCACTATCCAATAACACAGATCTTCAAACTTCTCTCTGAGTTCTTGACATGGTATCAGAGTCATCTAAACCTAACACTACAAAATAGGTTTATTGGCTAAAACGATCTAAGTTCTTGACCTTCTTTGAGTTCTTTATCCAAAAAAATTTTCGGATCTATTCTTCTTTTCTTCTTTGTTCTCTTTCTCTGTTTTTTCTTCGTCTTTCTCTATTTACTCTCGTTAAGAATCTTCTAAAACCATGTCTGGCCCTGAATCAACTCCTGTTAACGATGGATCTTCACGCGTAACGGACAAATCCAAGCCAAAAGTGGAATACATTAGGCGAACGATTTCACCGTATGACCTGACTTTCGGGGATAATCCTGGTACTTTGATTTCTCAACCTTTGCTCCGTGGATCTAACTACGACGATTGGTCCACCAACATCAGACTTGCACTCCAAGCTCCGAAGAAGTTCGGCTTCGTCGATGGATCTATTCCTCGTCCTCAAGAGGATTCTGATGATTATGAGGATTGGTATGCCAATAACGCACTCGTTATATCGTGGATCAAACTCACAATAACAGAAACACTACGCTCCTCTATCTTCCACAGCGATAACTCTCACGATTTATGGCTCCATATTCGCTGACGTTTTTCGATCAAAAATGGCCAACGAGTTCAATGTCTTAAGACGGAACTTGCAAATTGTCGTCAAAAAGAGCTTGCCATTGAAGCATATTATGGCAAACTCACTCAAATATGGGCCAGCCTCTCCGACTATGCGCCAAAACTCCAGAAGAAATACAGAAGGAACGCGAGGAAGATAAACTCCATCAATTCCTCATGGGTCTTGACGAAAATATTTACGGATCAGTGAAATCTTCTTTGCTGTCACGAGATCCTCTGCCCAGTCTTGATGAAGCATACAATGTCATCACTCAAGATGAAGAATCGAAACAACTTGGACGTCTAAGTGAAGATAGAAGCGACGGCGTGAGCTTCGCAGTTCAAACAACGTGTTCCAAACATTTTCCCAAAACCAGAGGTAGCTCTGTTTCTTGCTCTCACTGCGGAAAAACAGGACATCTATCTGAAAACTGTTTTCGGAAAATCGGATATCCTCCGTGGTGGGAAGAGAAAACTCGTAACAAATCAAGTCGCGGTCTTCTGTTCACACGAAATGCTCATACGAAAAATTGTGGTTCTGATTCAGCCCGAGTAAACCATGTTTTTTCAAACAATACCACTTCTTCGGTTCCTCCTGCACCCACTTTCTACGCAAACCATTTGACTCTCGTAAACTCAGACCGGACCGGGATTGTTGGGTTGAATGACAATCAATGGAAGACTCTCATTCAAATGCTTGCAGAGAAAAATCCAGTCCCATCACAGCGTTTAATGGGTAAGAAATTTTTGGAATCTTGGATTATCGATACTAAAGCTTCGAATCATATGACAGGAAGTATTGACTATGTAACATACATTTCAGATATGGATCCAGTTCTGATTAAATTGCCAGACAGACGATTCACTACTTCGTATAAACAAGGAAAAGTTCAACTGGGTTCTTCACTCTGTTTACAGAATGTGTTTTTCGTGGATGGTATTCAATGTCATTTGATTTCGGTTTCTCAATTGACTCGGGATAGTGGCTGTATATTTCAGATAACTGACAGGCTCTTTGTAATTCATAACCGCACATCGAGGATCCTGATTGGAGCGGGTGAACAATGCAACAGACTCTATTTCTTTAGAGAAGTGGTTGTTACGATGGCGATACAAAGACAAGATTCTGATTCAATGGAATCTTGGCACTGTCGACTCGGACATCCATCATCTAAAGCATTGAAGATGTTGAAGTTTTCTGGTTTTAGCAATAGTTCTTTTGATTCTAAACAGTGTGATGTCTGCATTCGTGCAAAACAAACCAAAGATATTTTTCCGTTAAGCGTCAATAAATCAAGTTCTATTTTCGAAATGGTACACTGCGATCTTTGGGGTCCATATCGCACCCCTGCTCTTTGCGGCTCTCGATATTTTCTTACCGTGGTTGATGACTATTCCCGAGCTGTCTGGATATATCTTCTTACTTCGAAACAAGAAGCTCCAACGCATCTCAAGAACTTCATTGCCTTGGTTGAACGACAATTTTCTACTACCGTGAAAACTATTCGTAGCGACAATGGTTTGGAATTCATTTGTTTACACGACTTCTTTATGCAAAAGGGTATCATTCATGAGACATCTGTGTCGGGACTCCGCAACAGAACGGTCGAGTAGAGCGAAAGCACCTTCATATCTTGAATGTGGCACTGGCATTACGGTTTCAAGCTCACCTCCCTATTGAATTCTGGGGTTATTGTACTTTGACCGCGGGCTATCTTATTAACCGCACACCAACCAAACTCTTGAACGGGAAAACGCCATTTGAGCTCATATATCAACGATCTACACCGATGACTCATCTTCGGACTTTCGGCTGCCTATGTTACGTTCATAACCAAAAACATGGCAGTGACAAATTCGCAACCCGAAGCAATCCTTCTGTTTTTATCGGTTACCCATTTGCGAAGAAAGGATGGCATGTGTTTAACATAGAAACAAAGGTTGTTTCTGTGTCTCGAGACGTTATTTTTTTGGAAAACGAATTTCTGCTTCAGGTAGCGTCGTCATCTTCTTCATCCAGCAACATTCCGCAGTGTGTCATCACTGATGTGTTTGATGGTTACGAAATCCCAGCTGTGTCTTCAGTTTCACCTCCCCAGCCACCATCTAACTCCTCTGTTTCGCCAAAATTCGCGGACCCTACAATATCTAAAGAACATGCTTTTTCTCCGTCTTCCATGAACACCAACTCTGATGATGACATGTTGATTCCTGCATCTTCCCCGACAATAACGATCTCGCCTTCTTCTTCTCAAGACATTGTCTTGTCGCCTTCTTCTTCGTCTCCTCGTCCTCTGACAACGGAGACCTCTTCTCCGGTTTTAATGTCTGAAACCTCGCCTTCACTAGAACAATTAGGAAGGGGTCTTCGCACCAAACATCCTCCGATCAAACTTGCTGATTACGTCACCTCTCTCCTTCATGAGCCGCCGCCTTCTGTCACTCCTTATCCTATTGATAATTTTTTATCAAGCTCACGGTTCTCAACAGCTTATCAAGCTTACATCTGCGCCCTTACTTCTGCTAAAGAACCTCAACACCACAGAGAGGTAGTTCTTGATGCCAACTGGCGGTCTGCAATCAAGAACGAAATCGTGTCTCTCGAAGAACTGGGAAATACATCAGATGGACATCCATAACGCGTTCCTACACGGAGACCTTCATGAGGAAGTTTTCATGCAGCTCCCGCCGGGTTTTCATACTGATGAGACGAACAAGGTATGCTGATTACATAAATCACTATATGGTCTCAAACAAGCTCCCCGCTGTTGGTTTGACAAACTTGGGAGTGCTTTGCGTGAGTATGGTTTTGAACAAAACATATATGACTACTCCTTATTCACGTATACGAATGGCGATACTCGTCTTCATATCTTGGTTTACATTGATGATCTGATTATCACTAGTAGTACTCTGGCGATTATTAAAGAATTCAAAGCATATTTATCTCAGTGCTTCCACATGAAGGATCTTGGACTTCTTCGGTACTTCTTGGGCATTGAGGTAGCTTGCAATCCTAGGGGGATTTACTTATGTCAACGGAAGTATGCTCTAGATATCATCACCGAAACAGGGCTCCTCGGGGTTAAGCCGGTTTCTTTTCCATTAGAGCAGAATCACAAGCTCGCTTTAGCAAAGGGTGATCTTCTTTCGGACCCAATGCTATATCGTCGCCTTGTTGGCCGGTTGATCTATCTGGGAAATACTCGACCAGAACTTTCATAAGTAATTCATATACTTTCTCAGTTTATGACCACTCCGAAATCTGAACATTGGAATGTTGCCTTACGAGTTGTTCGTTACTTGAAACACAACCCCAGACAGGGCATTCTTCTTCGCGCAAACACCTCTCTCTCTCTCTCCGCCTGGTGTGATTCCGACTATGCGGCTTGTCCTCTGACACGGCGTTCCTTAACAGGTTGGTTCATTCAGCTTGGTGACTCGCCAATGTCCTAGAAGACACGCAAACATGATCGTGTCTCAAAGTCGTCCACTGAAGCTGAATATCGAGCCATGGGTGATACTGTTTGTGAACTTCTTTGGCTTCGTGAATTGCTTCCTGCTCTGGGAATCGATTGCTCTCTTCCAACACCACTTCACTCAGACAGCCTTTCTGCCATTCAATTAGTTGCGAATCCGGTGTTTGATGAACGGACTAAACACATCGAAAAAGAATGTCACTTCATCCGGGATGAGCTTATAAGAGGTACTATAACTACTAAACATGTCTCCACAAAGTCTCAGCTTGCCGATATCATGACTAAAGCTTTGGGACGATACGAGTTTGAAGAATTTCTAGTCAAGCTGGGTGTTTGTGACCTCCACACTCCAGCTTGAGGGAGGGTATTGGGCTGTATATATATTGGGCTATTAGATAACTTGTAACTTAAGTCACTAGGATAAGATCAAATCAGTTAGCTCCTTGCGTGTATATATTCCGATGCTCTGCATCGCTATCCAATAACACATATCTTCAAACTTCTCTCTGAGTTCTTGACAATATCCTCTATTAATTCTTCATCCTCCTTCATTATATCTCCTTCACTTGGTAATAGGCTCTTTTTGGTGTTTTCTCTAGCTTTAGAATTATGGCATTGCAAAACTCCTTTGGATTTGCTTTAGTCTTTCTTGGAAGTTTTCTTATTGGGCTCTTAAAGGTAAGAGTGTTTCGTGCAAGTTATATTTCAACAGTCTTGAGGTGGGAGGTTAAACTTATTATCTTTCCGTCTATCCCATCGTACATCCCATCTACATTGACATTGATCTCAACAAATCTGTTAACCATATCCTCATAGTCATAGCTTTTAATTTTTCCATCAAAAACCTTTTCTATCAAGATTTCAAACTTGCTTCCTTGAGATTTTTTGGTTGAAAAGTTACCTTGTTCTTGTAAGTTATTGAATTAATTTGATCAAAAGCCATGGAATTGAGGCTTAGGAGGATAAACTTTGTATTTTGGCTTCTCAACATTATTACTCCGATAGGAAAGATTTTCTTTACTATAGACTTTGTGCCAAATTTTCTTTTAAATTCTCCCCTTGGACTGCATTATTTGTGTCAAATTTTCTATTGTTAGCCATTTCCAAAGCCATTTGAAAGTTCTCCATAAATCCTCAGTAGAATACGCCAAATTTGCCTCATGTGATGAACCGTGGTGTGGGTAAGCTCTTTGATATCTTTTAAACGCTCCCACGTTTCAAAAATGACTTATTAGCTTCTTACTTGAAGCTAGATACGTCGTTCCTAATCTTTCTATCCTTTTTCTTTGAAAAGAAAGTGGCCAAAAATTCCTTCTTGCATTCTGCCCACGAAGTAGTTTGATCTGGGGGATGTTCTTATCCCCTTGTCATGCCTTATCTCCCATAAATTAAAAAATATATAATTTGATGGCATCCTCATGACCTATACTGATCTTCACCATTCTACATAATTATTCAAATTTATCAAGACGATCCAAGGGATTGCACATGTGTAACAGTTTGCTAAAAGAAGCTATAGAAACTAGTTAACATCTAAAACAAATTATCTAATACGAAATATGAAATTAGTCAATTTCAAGATTAATAAAACATTGCACAACATGCGTGGACGCCCCTAGTATCATAGGAGAAAAAACAATGCACAATTTTGGGTTCTAGTGAAGCCTCCACTAGGCTCCAGCTAATTATGTTCCTAGAAACAGATTCCAGAACTAAAAATAGGAATCAAATGAATTTGAAAATAAGAGGCCTCAAATAGTTGGCGCAAAAAATGGGGATTGACCTTTGACCCACAAAAAGGATGAGAACAATCTGTGAGAGAGAGATGACAATGACTACGAAGTTATGTGTTTATGCTTCATTTCAAATCCAAAAAAACAAAACTTATAACCTATTAAAGAGATCAAGTAAGGAGGAAGATGGTGAGAAGCAAAGAAAAATCGAAAGAGAAACGAGACAAGAGACTCCAAGAGATTTCCCTCCTTCGTACTATTCCTTACTCCGATCACCAGAGGTATCGATTCACATTCTAAATTTTGACTATCTTAAAGAACCTTTTTGTCAATAAAATCTAGATTTTCTTAAAGAAATTTGGCGTTTCTACAATTATTTTGGTGAAATATTATACATGTTGATCTTTAGTCATGAGTCAGGCTTAATTATATGTTCATATTTTATGAAGTTTTCTTATAAAAAGAAAGGTTTGTATCCCTCAATCATTAAGAAGAATTATGTGTAGGTCTAATCCAAACAGATAAACTAGTTTAATTGTACAAGCTCATCGTTAAATAGTTGCGATTATGATTTTTAGTTTTCTTTGGATTCTGATTATTTGATCGCTCTTGATGTAACCTAATAATTTCCATTGGTATTTCAAAAAAAATTTAAAAGACTATTTTATTGGAAGTTTGTATATCTTTTTAGCAGATTAGGAGTTTCATGGGATCTTTGCAATTAACTAAAAAATATATCTTTTTGTCTTTAATCATTAAAAATAGATTGGGTTTTTTCTTTAATTAATGGGGGATTGTTTAGGTGGTGGACCTCTGAAACCGTGGCGGTGGTTACAGGTGCGAATAGAGGGATAGGATTTGAAATGGTGAGACAATTGGCTGGACATGGATTAACAGTTATTCTAACATCAAGAGACGAGAATGTAGGCGTCGAAGCCGCTAAGGTCCTTCAAGAAGGTGGATTCAATGTTGATTTCCACCGTCTTGATATTTTGGACTCTTCATCAACTCAAGAGTTTTGCAAATGGATTAAAGAAAAATATGGATTTGTCGATGTTTTAGTAAGTTTATCTTGTTATTAAATCTTAATTTACATCACCAACTAAGCATTTTATTTCATTATATTATTGTTGGTGCAACTTAAAAAACTTTGGTGCTAGGTTTATGAAGTGAAATTTTTTTATGTTGCAGATAAATAACGCAGGTGTAAACTATAATGTTGGAACAAATAACTCTGTTGAGTTCTCACATATGGTTATATCTACGAACTATTTTGGCACCAAGAACATAATCAAAGCCATGATTCCATTGATGAGACGTGCTTCTCAAGGTGCTCGTATTGTCAATGTCACTTCAAGACTCGGTAGATTAAAAGGCCGACACAGTGTACATACATCTATATATCTCTTTCTCCCTTTCATTTTCCGCTTTGTAACAATAATTTTTCTAACTTTGTTCTCTTCAACAGAAACTTGAGAATGAAGCCGTGAGAGCCAAGCTTATCGATGTGGACTCTCTGACAGAGGAAACCGTTGACAAAACAGTTTCAGAGTTTTTAAAGCAAGTGGAAGAAGGAACATGGGAATCTGGAGGTTGGCCACATTCTTTCACAGACTATTCTGTCTCAAAAATGGCGGTGAACACATACACAAGAGTACTAGCAAAAGAACTATCTGAGAGACAAGAGGGAGAGAAGATATATGTAAACTGTTTTTGTCCCGGTTGGGTAAAAACCGCAATGACGGGTTATGCAGGGAACATCTCAGCAGAAGATGGATCTGACACTGGAGTCTGGCTTGCATTGCTTCCTGATCAAGCTATCACCGGAAAGTTCTTCGCGGAGAGACGTGAGATCAATTTCTAAAGAGAAGTTTTTATGGGACTTGCTTGGTGTTCTGTAAGAGTTGATATTGAAGTTAATTTTTAGTTTTGATTGCTCAAGATACATGATTTGATATGAAGAAACTATTTATCCTTGAATATCTTTAGATTTTTATCTTCTTTTTCCTTTTTCTTTTTGTCTTTGTGATCAATTTTTTGGTTTTATAAATATGTTCATAGTGATATTATTGATCGTTTTCTTTGATTTTCTTAAAAAATATATTAATAATGTTATGTTCATAAGGTCCTTTAAAAAAAAATTGATTATGTATGCTTACAAGATTTTATTTCGCGCCGTATGCGAGGTAACTTTTTTTGAAACAATGTTGTAAAATTTATTGAAGCATATATAAAAAGTAGATGTCACACATATTAAGGTATATAGATAATTTTACTTAACGTGATAAGAGAGTTATATAGCTAACTATATAGGTAAAACAATTATCTCGGTTGATATATTTGATTTAACTTGATTTCAGAGGTATCTCGCTAACTATCTAGTTAACATATATATCTTCTTCCATGGATAATACATCCATATATATATAGAGAGAGAGAGTACATGTAGAGGGTTTTTGGAAAATATCTGTAGATTTTATTTAACATGATAAGAGAGTTATATAGCCTATTATATAGGTAACTTAGTTATCTTGGTTGATATATTTTACTTAACGTGATTTAAGATGTATCTCGTTTTAACTAGTTAGTTAACATAGGAAACTTCAAATGCTAAGAAAGTTAGCATTTAAAACAGTACATAGTTATCTTTTGTACAAATATTTTCTTTAACATGATTTAAAATTTATCTCGTTCAATATTTAGTTAACATATATATATATATATATATATATATATGTAGTTCCACAGATAATACACCCATATATATATAGTATATGGAGGGTGTTTGAAATTTTTTTGGTAAATGGTAATTATGTTCTTAGCCTGATAACAACGCACACATATATTGGTAGATTTTACTTAACATGATACGAGAGTTAACTGTATAGAACTTTATAGTTAACCCATATCTTCAATAGAATAAATATAATTTACATATATCTACAGTGACACATAATTTTAGCTATTCACCTTGATTTAACATAGCATAATTTTCATACTAATTTTATACGATGGATTTTCAAAGGTAAGTAGAGCTAAACGACAAAAATATACAAGGTACTGCTTAATAGGATAGCAGAGAAATATGAAATATATGGTACTGACATGTAAACTAATATGAAATCCCATCTTATTTATTATTAACTTGTCTTGCTTTTTCTTGTATTAAAAACATGTTATTACCAAAATAAAGACAAGATTACAAGTTTTGTTGTTTCACAAATAATAATTTGTGAAATCTTATATTTTTATCTATGAATCAAAAAAAAAGGAGAAAGAAATAAAAGATTTATCTAGTCAGAGCTTTCTTTTTGGTTAAATTGTTTAAGTTTATCAGTATCTTTTATTAGCGGATTAATTTATATTTTATACAAAACAATAAAGAATTCTTAATTTGCTATAGATTATCAGATGGAACTTTTCCTCTCCCAATCTCTCGCTCTCTCTCTTTTTCTCTAGTCATAACAGGTTTTTAAGAATCCTTGAAAAATTTAATACATCAAATTTCATAGAATAAATGGTGATTCGAATGCTACATTGGAAAGAAGAAAGAGCAGAGAGAATAAATGGTGATTTCCTCGAATACATCTTTACCAAAACCGCTTAATTTATATTCTGTAAACCCAATCGTCGGCTTCTGCGTCTACATAGGCTTCATAGCCCACACATATGAGCGTTGAGGACTTTATTTCTCAACCGGGACGTGAATGTTTGACTCCACTTCATCTGGATTGTATTGGAAGATATATGTGGTAAGTTTTATTTATGATTTTTAGATTTGTTAAATCTTATAAATAATTATTTTTTGTACTAATCAAATCTTATAAATTATTTTGTTTTGTAGGTTTTCATTTTTCCATAATGGGATAACGAATTCCATCAACCGGATGCTTAACAGATTGATACAACGTCTGTATGGGATGTACTCGATGCCGATGGAAGATCGTGATATATGGTTTTGGCAATTTGCGATAAGCTTTTTATTTTATTTATTTTACTTTCAATTTAAATAATTTATTTTCATAGATTATTGTAAGATGGAGGAAACCAAGTCAATCTATGTAATCCACTCTACCCACCGGAAGAGCGAGTGCAAGGGTAAAAGAAGAACGATGCATAATTTGGGAGAAACAAGTAAGCCTTCCCAACAACAACAAATTGTAAGTTTTTTTTTGCCATTAATATTTATTTTAATTCAATAACATTTTTATGAATTGTTTATTTTACAGTTAAGAAAAATGGTGTGCGTCCTACACATCTTACGTTGTTACAAGATTCACACACCAACAGAAAGACTTGTTTAATGCAAGATGCGGTTGCTCAAGATATCCTCGAGAATGTGATAAAGTTTGGTAACGATTTTCTGCAATCCTAACCGCTTGTTGAAGGAACTCTTCAGTTCACCGAAGTTCCTTTCGAGAAGTTGAACGAATTTATTCATGAAGTAAGTAACTTTTTATTTTTTTTTACTTATTATCAAATTCTAATTTTTATTTACACAATTTTTCATTTAATTTTTTTTGTAGGTAACTTCGAAACCAAATGTCGCATTTTTGGGCTTTCACAAAAATATCATTCTTACCCATCTTCTGCTTCTTCACGGTTTTCTGGATATCCCGATTATGGGCAGAACTCGTGGAAAAAACAGTCGATCTTGAATGTTTGAAGATGAAGATCCAAACTGTATAAGAATAACGACTATCATATAAGGAACGAATGAAAGTAATGGAAGTATGGATGGATGCATTTTTGGACGGTACGAGCCACCGCCACTGCAAAAATTAGTTTTCTCTATCTGTTGTTATTTTATTTGTTTTGGAATACTTTTTATTTTTTTGGGATTATGATTAATTAGATTTTAATTTTAACTTTTAATTTACATTTTATTTTAATTTAAATATTAACTTTCAATTCATTTCTTTTTTATTGTATTCATTAATTGAATGTAAATAAAAACAAATTCAAATAGTTAACCGTTGGAAAAGAATCTGTCAAAAATTCTTTGCAAATATTTCCGTCGATTATGACATCTTCGGAAATCCATCGCTTACACCATCCTCAGAATTCTGTCGGAAATTTGTCGGTTACAACGTTCTCGGAAGACTGCCATAAATCCGACGGAATTCCAACGTTGTTTTTCCAACAGAATTCCAACAAAATTATTGATGATAAGATCCATCAAAAATCCGTCGGAATTCTGATCGTTGGAAGTTGGTCGAGAAGGAGAGCTAACAACGTCTTCTGCTCTCGACGGTTTTCTAACGGTTTTTTGTCTCCAACGTTCTAGAGCCTATGCGAAAAACGTTGGTAGCTCTCCTTCGAGGAACTAAGGACAATTATGTCATAAAAAGTGAACAGTGTAGTTAAGCATGTGAAAGAACTAATTTTCCAGTCATCTATGTAGTCTTTGTAATTATCCAACTATTAACATTTGAGGAGTTTCATTTCTGTTTGGATTACTAACTAATATTCGTTTAGAATAACTTTAGTTTTGATTTGTATGTTCGGAAGGAATTATAATATATCTTTCTGGAGTGCAGTTTGAACATATTTTTTACTTAGAGAGTTAGACTATATACATGAAGTTGGACTATGTTTTTATTTCTTTTTTTAATTCTTGAGTATAGTTACGATTTTAAACTCTAATCCTGAATTATATTTTTTAAAAGTACATAGTCCAACTCAAAATAAAATAAAAACAAATTTATCATAAAAACGAAAATCACAACCAATAGATTATGATGAAGATACAAATGCTTTATCACCAACCATTATTACAATTTTTCTATATGTTATAAAATTACTACATTAAATTTTTCTATATGTTATAAATTTACTACAAATGCTTTATCTAAATCAACTTTATCGCTTTCATCAATGTTGTCTGATATTTCATGCTCGGTCTTGAATCCCTCTGCAATCAAATTAAAATTTGGCTTCCCAAAGGTGTAAGGCTTGTTTTTTTTGGAGAAAATACAACAATACCTACCTCACAGCGTTGCACTTTGTTTCAAGCTTACATGCCTTCCTAAACAACGCTAATTTTTTTCTTGAAAAGGTAGCATTTTTTTCTTTGTGTTTTGTATAGTCTCCATATAAATCGAAAAGATAAAAGGTTGTGACTTTGATATGGGTTGCAATGAGGTTAATTTATACATAGATATATGGTGGTTGACTGGTTGGTGAAAGACAAGATTTTATTTCTATAAAGTGATTGAGGTTAGTATCCACATATTAATCGAATTTAAAGGTAAAAGTCTGACTTGCCTTGTTAGGACATTAAATAATTTTTGTTTTTACCCAAACAAATTTAGTTATTGCTAGAACTATTTATTATTACACATTTTCTGTAATGGTAGCTAGTCTGTATTACCTACAGAAAAGATTTAGACTTTTTCTAAATAAACAAACAAAATAAACGTGATAAATTATACACTTTTATGTATTGTACTCAATAAATAAATGAATCAAAATTTTAATAAAGAATATGTTAATTGCCCAGAAATTTTTTTATTAAATAGAAATTTTGCTTTTACCCAAAAAAAAACTAAAAATATTGCATGCCAAATATATTTATAACACACGAAAAAAGCAAATGGTCTTCAAGAAGTCCTCAACCCGAGCCTAAATACGCTGTTGCACTTAATTTGGAAGGTAGAGACTAGCCCCAAAGTCCAGCATTTCATTTGGAGATGCATATGTAACAACATTTGAGTAGCAGCAAGATTATCATACAGACACATGCCTCAGGTACCCTTCAGCAAAAGAGATTGTGAATCACATGCTCTTTCAATGTTCTTTCCCCAGCCTCTTATGGGCCATCTCATTTGTACCAGCACCACGTAATGGCATATGGGATGATTCTTTATATACTAACATTTTCAGGGTCCTAAACATTCATTTAAGGCACCCACAACAAGTAGAATCCCAAAATTGGGTACCATGCTGCTATGGAGGATTTGCTCCTCTAGAAAAATAGGAATGCCTCTCAGTTCACTCCTTTCACACATGGGGTTCTCTTATTTCTTGGACAGAACTTGGTCTGCAAACATATCCACCGTCCTCCGGAAGGTTGTTGCTCACTCAACAGTCTACAACATCTGGAAGGAACATAACAAGAGGATTCATCTTCAGCAAGCAACTCCTGTTTCAGTAGTTTTCAGGCTCATCGTTAAACAGATCCGTAACATCATCAATGCCAGAAGGACTCATAAGAAATTCAGAAATCTTATGGCTACTTGGCATCAAAGGGACTAGCTCCCATTGTTAGCCGATCGGAACGTTAAAATTATGTTCCCTTGTTTTTTGCTTATTTTTGGCAAGGTCACAAACTTTAGATGGTTATTCTTTGTAAAGCCAAATCACTTCATTTCTTTTAGTGAAATTACATTCATATAAAAAAAGAAAAAATAAAATAGGAATGCACTAATCTTTAAAGGAGAAGAGTTTGATGCACAAGAAACGCTATAAATAGCAAAAGAGGATGCGGAGGAATGGGCTGAGAGGAAAGAAAGCAATGCTCCAACCACAACGGTAACTCCTTCTCTAATTTACCTGTGCAAAATGGAAGAATCCTCCACATGATTGGTTAAAGTGTAATACATATATGTGAAGATGTTGTATTTGCCGACTTATATGGCGAGGTTATCAACAGACGAGTAAACATCATTTACAGCTAAATGACACATTAGAGTTCTGCAACTCAGTCATAAAAGGGAAGATTGTTAGAGTATTGATGTTCTATGAAATCAATCAGAAGATCCACCAAAAGAATGCCAGAAGCTTGATGCATAAGATACAGTCAAAGATGCAACAACATGTGTAAAACATGACGATTGAGCTTTAGTTAAATCATCATACAGACCAGACAAAGTTTTTACAGCTGAATGCATCAGAGGATGTACCATACTTTATATCAAGAAACAGAGACTTTGATAAGATGCAGAAGTAAAGTTGTCAGAGGGCTTGTTATGTTAAACATACCTACATAGGAAGTCAAATACTCTCTGTATTGAAAATGCAGATTCAAGACACAACTCGCTATATGGATCCGGAAGCTGTAGAGCACATCAGGAATATGTAAGCTGACATAGATACAGATGCTAACGTGGCAAAATTGGAGATAATGATGTGGCAAGTCAAGGAGGCAGAAACTGACTTGGCAAAGAGATTAAAGACGATTGTATTGTAGAGATCACTAAATATTCTCTAGAACCAATTAAGAAAAGAATAAACTTGAGGATCAAGGTTTTTACCTTGTGGAGATTCACGAAGATCTTTTGAGGTAGTGTTTCGTGGAGGTGTATAATAGTCTACAGAGGTCATGAGCCGTTGTTAACATTCTAGACTACTGTGGCGAGATAAAAAACTTCGAAGTTCTCAAAACAGTAAGGTGAGAAGAGAGTGTTCGTTCTACGGATTCACGTGCGGATGATATCATTAATGTAGAACTAAATAAGGTTGGGTTCAATATGATATGTGTCTTAGTTTTGAGTATAAGCTAACATGTTATTGGGGTTATGTAACGACCATTCAAATGGTAGAATGACTGGGGACAAGTCAATATGTAGTTAGGTTATGTAACATCGATTAAGTATAATCTGGATAGAGATTAGTTTAACAGATCTCTGACTGTTGCAAATCCAGTAGAAAAGAATGGTGTCACGGTTGGGTACTGTATACCATAGGCATGTAATTGTACTCTTGTTCTAGTGGATTTGGTTCTGGACAAGATCTCGGGAATGTAAGTAAAACTGAACCCCATCAACAAACTTTGTGTTATTTCTTTCTTTTAACATATGCGGTTATCTATGACACATACATTGATTTAATGATAAATCAATACAAGTACTTATAAATAACACAGAAAATATATTATTTGATTGTGATAGGGTTCTCCACATCAACAATATGTGGAGCGTGGCCGCAAAGAAGTGATAATGATAAGTATGATATTGAGCCAAAAGAGAAAACACAAATTTTCTTTTTCATTTGACGTTAACGTCTGTACTTTGCAAAAAAATTATAAGGAAAACTAACATATTTGTGAGCCCTAAAACACGCAATCAGATATTTGGTATTGTTTGGAAATATTAAAGGGTTAGACTCTCGTATAAAATTAAAGATATTTAATAGTTGAATTAATCGAAGTAGATTTTATTTATAAATCGAATAATATGAAGAAATCTATGAAGAGATAAGGATGGGGGGTTGCACTCGTGGTCGAGCAGCCTACGTATCCATCAAGAGATCAAGCCTATAGGTAAATCAATTATTATCATCTCGAATAAGATGGCGTTTATGAGTGGATAACAGGCTCGTAGATCATATAAAGTTATGGATGAAGAACTCTTGTTCTTATCAAATCTCAAGATATGTGAATCATTGATAAACTGATTGTAAAATGGTGTGTGTGTTTGTCTTACGTAGCTCTTGGTGAGCCATTAGAAATAGGGGTTACAAAGAAGTATTGAAGAATGAAATACAAGAGGCGAGCTCTCGGCAGAAGTTCGTAGTTAGAGTTCTAGGATAAATTATTTATCCCTTTTTCTTTTCATCAACTCGTCTTAAATAATCTTCAGTTCAACTTCTTCCGCATATCGCGCTGCCGCAATTCGATGCAACCACCCCGAGATTTTCTCTGATTCTCTCTGTCCAACTTTGACTTGGCGCCCTCATGTGTCTTTGTTGAGCTGCTCTCGTTAATTCACAATTGGTTTAGGCCCAAGTCTCAGTTTTCGGCATGCTTACTAATATAACATTGCAGGCTTTATAGGTCAGATTTAGTGCTAAATTTGGGTCCAACAAATGCCCCAGCCCTTTAAGTGAGATGTCGAGCTTGAAGGGCGATGAATATTCGGGAAGGATCCCTTCGTTTTCATATGTTTTGGCTCGTTTATCATTTTGTTCCAAGTCGCATCATGACTTGTCTTATCGTTTGTGAGAATCGTTATTTTGAGAACTCATGTTACAACTAGAGTAAGATCAGTCATATCGAGCTGTGGTGAGTTACGAACTCACGCTCTAGCGGCTCGAGTTTATGAAGACTATGAAGGATAACGCCGGGTTTTAGCAAATGTGTTAATGACCACGTGAGCTCGAGTGCCCTTTTATCGTTTATCTAAATCATGTTGATTTTTTGTAGCATCATTGTGATGCGAGCTCTAGTTAGAGGAGGATATCGATCTATTATGCAGAACTACGTTATGCTGCGAATTTACACTTTGACGACTCGAGGCTCGAGGTGTTTGCATCGTTTTTCCTTAGAAAATATTTCCTTTGTGAACAATTCCGCTTGTAGAATTTGTTTAAGGGGTTTCTTCGCCTGACGTGATCCTCAAGAAAAGTGGACTAATAAAGATGTGATGAATCCTATTGAAGTCGTGACTTGGCTTATGGAACTCATGTCGTGAATTCGTGCCCACATTGAGGATGACTGCTAGAGTTGTAAAGATTGTTTGGTGAAACTCGACGAGATTTTGACTATCGTGAGGTCAAAAAAATGAAACTCAATAAGAGTGTAGACGACTATGAGGTTGTGAAGTGAAACTTGAAAAGAGTTTGAGCCATTTAGAGGCTGTAATATGAAACTCGGTAAGAGTTTGGACCGGTGTGAGGTCATGAAATGAAACTCAGTAAGAGTTTAGACCATTATGAAGTCATAAAGTGATACTCAAAAGAGTTTAAGCCGTTTAGAGGCTGTAATATAAAAATTGGTAAGAGTTTGGACCGTAATGAGGTCGAAAAATTAAACTCAAAATGAGTTTGAGATGTTTAGAGGCTGTAATATGAAACTCGGTAAGAGTTTGGACCATTGTGAGGTCGAGAAATAAACCTCAGTAAGGGTTTAGACCATTATGAGGTCGTGAGTGTTCTGTTATTGATGACGGCAAATTTATGTATAATGGATTTCTTAGAATCTTTGATCTTGGTGGTTAGGCTCGTTGTTTGAGTTACCTACACAGCTTGTTGTGAATCAAGCATGTCTAGATGACGAGTTGAGTGTTGTTTAGACGATGACCTGAGAGCTGTCTAGACCACAACTCAGACTGTTGAGTTGTCAAGGGAGAGTTGTCTAGCTGATAAGCTGAGAGATGTCTAGACCACGAGTCAGACTATCAAGATGTCGAGAAGATAGCTGTCTAGATGACATGTTAAGGGTTAGACGAAGAGTTGTCTAGATGCCGAGCTGAGAGCTATCTAGCTGACGAGCTGAGAGATGTTTAGACCGCGAGTCAAGCTGAAACGACTGCACCCGATTTATTTTTTTTGCACCGAATAATTACTATTTCCATAAATAATAATTATCCTAATCGATCAATTAAAATTCAACTAATCCTGAATAATAATTAACCGTCCCAAACAATTCTAAATTTTAATCCGGAATTAAATAATAAATTATCCAATTTATTCCACCGAAAAATTAACCAATAAATCCTAAACCCAAATAATTCCAGAAAAATAATTAGATCCAACCAGCGAGTCTAAATCATCCCCTCTTCCTCGCCTCGATCCCACAATCACTCTTTTTCTTTTCCTGCATCAAATAAACGAGATGCATAAGTATTTCGACAAATACTTAGTGAGGCAATCCTCCCATCTACAGGTTATACACACAAACAAATAAATTTATTAAACGTAATTAAACACGAAAATACCAAAATAAATCAACCAGCTCATGAAACACTCGATCTAGATCCACCCGAGATCATACTCGGCCTATAATCATGTAAAACACGTCAACAAATTATTTGCTCAGATAAACCTATGGTCCTGCACTCACCTTAGCCACACACAGAAAATTTCCGTGACAAAAATCTACAATTGTCTGGAACTCTCCGGGATGAATAGTCCCTAATTAAACCCGAACGCGCGACCTTATTGAAGAGAGATGGCGGCTGCAACTTCCTCCTCACGGCACCTCGACGACGGCACACAACAACGATCACCACTCCGCCTCCTTGATCCTCACGCCCCCAAGCCTATGTCTCTCTCACGCCACAAGGTTCCTCTCTCACAATCACACCTCTGTAAGAGCTTCACTCTCACGATCATGGCGGCTTCGCTTTTAAAGAGGAGGAACGTAGGTTTTTTCTTTTTTTTTACATTCTTTCTTATTTGCAGCTTGGTCCTTGAATTTTCCAAATTTCACAAATAAACCTTAAACTTCCAAATTGATCAAAATCAACCTCCGAAACAACTTCCAATTTGATCAATTTAACCCATAATTTTTGAATTCTCAATTGGACCCAAACTTTTAAATTGATCAAAATCAACTTCCCATATTGGCCCAAAACTCTCTAATTGATCAATTTAGTCCAATCCTCTTGCGATTTATTTTATGGTTAAATTAATCCAATCCCGGATTAAAATTAACCCAAAATAATTTAATTATTTAAATTCTCCAACCCAAAAACCGGAGTTAACCGACTCTGCTCCGCAACTCAGTAACCTTCACAGTTCCAATTTCCGGAACACGGGCGTTAAAATTCTCCCCCACTAATATAGATTCGTCCTCGAATCTCTCATCTCAGTTCATCTGCAATAAACTCCAACACACATAATCAACTCCGTGGTCACACCCAACCACTCTGGCCACTTAAACGGTCCCGAGATCAACCACTATTGACCTCTGAGGTCTCCATTCAGTCACTGGCTTAGACTCTGGCCATCACTCATTGCTCATAACTCAACTCATACCTCTCCACTCTAAGACACCAAGTCTTATGAGCTCTGGGTATCCATACCACTCCGCTCTCAGGCCACACAGTCCTTTGAGCTCTCGGTATTCCACACATACCACTCCACTCTGGGCATTATAACCTTACGGGTTCTCGATACCACATACTACTCCACCCTGGGCTATCTACCCTACGAGTTCTGGGTATCAGAGGAACTGTCCATCCTCTCTAGAGCTGTACAGGACTCAACTGTCCTTGAGTAATCATGACCTACACACGTCTAAAAGCACTCACGACTGAAACTACCTCCCATGATCCGTGTACAACCTCGCAAGGTAATACCGGTGTCACACATATTCCAAACCCAGAATATCCGCTTTTTCCATAACCACTATCCCGGTTACCTCACTGCATATCCAGGCACTCAGGATATTTTCATAATCTCTTCCCGATTATAACTCAACATTTAAATTCCATAAAAACTGTTTTTTCCAGAACATCATGTTCCCTTAACTCTCATGACACTACCAGTCATCAACAATAAGAACTATTCATCTTATTAAACTCCCATGCTCTATCGTTTATAATACTAATGACAGACATGCTCAAGGAAATAAGAAATACTCATCTTATTAAAAAAAAAATTCATAATGCATAAATTGTCTACAACACCAAAACGAAAAACAATATGATCAACCCAAAACCCCAATAATAAACTCGAAACTGGAACCATCGATGAAAGCTTAAGTCTCTGATTGCTTCTCGAACCACTTCTTGAGCCTTGCTTTCATCCTCACCTCTGGTTCCCAAGTCTCCTCCTGAACCCCGTCACAATCCCACAAGACCCTGATCATAGGAACATGCTTCTTACGATCCTGCTTGACTCTCCTCCCGAGAATCTTTACCGGTCTTGCCTCTACGGTCATATTAGGCTGAAGATCTGACGGAATCCTAGCGACGACCTCATCATCCTTATGCAAGCATTTCTTCAGCATCGACACATGGAAGACCTTGTGAAATGCCCGCATAACCTCGGGTAACTCTAACCGATATGCAACCAGTCTAACCCGCTCCACAATCCTTAACGGACCCATATATCTCGGACTCAACTTAGTCTCTGTAATGGACCTGTTAGGACCTCGCAACATCGCCATCTTAAGATACACACGATCTCCCACCTCAAACTCGAGGTCTTTCCTCCTCTTATCGACATAACTCTTCTGCCGATTCTGCGCTTCTTTCATGTTCAGCTTCAAAACCCGGATCTTCTCCGTAGTTTCCTGAACAAAATCTGCACCGAACATGCTCTTCTCCCCCACTTGGGTCCAGCACAACGGTGTCCGACATGGTCTCCTATACAGCGCGTCATATGGAGCCATCAGAATACTCGCCTGGTAGCTGTTATTATAAGAAAACTCTACCAAGCTTAGGTGATCCACCCAATGACCTCCCCAGTCAAGTACACACATCCTCAATAGATCCTCGAGAGTCTGTATGGTCCTCTCCGACTGCCCATCCGTCTGAGGATGATACGTCGTACCTTAGTGCCCATCTTGGCCTGAAAGGCCTTCCAAAACACCAAAGTGAACTTGGAATCACGGTCTGACACTATACTCGCAGGTACTCCATGCAATCTCACTATCTCCTTGGCATACTTCTTAGCCAAAATCGCAGCACCATCGGTCTTCTTAATGGCTAAAAAGTGTGCCGACTTGGTCAAACGATCCACAATGACCCAAATAGCATCCTGGGTCCGAGAAATTGGTAACCCTACCACGAAATCCATCGTAATCATATCTCATTTCCACTCTGGAATGGGTAAACTCCGCAATAAACCACTCGGAACCTGATGCTCAGCCTTCACTAACTGGCATACATCGCAAGACGCGACCCAGTTAGCCACATCCTTCTTCATCCCGACCTAATGATAGTACCTCTTCAAGTCCTGGTACATCTTGATCGCCCCTGGGTGAATCAAAAACATACTCGCATGGCCCTTACTCAGGATCTCTTGCCTCAGACCCTCATCCTTGGGTACACATACCCGCCCATGCACCAGAATAGTCCCATTCGCAGAGACCTGATATTCTGAACCCGCAATCCCGGAAGCCTTAATCAGATCTTCATCATTCCTCTGAGCCAACCGAACCCTGCTCAAAATATCCGCCTGATTCACCGCTTCCAAGCCCAACGGCTCCTGAGATATAGCACACAATCTTAATGTGCTAACCTCACTCACTAAGGACTCCATGTCCCGTTCACTAGCCAAAGCTGCCCGCTTGCGACTCAACGTATCCGCAACTAAATTTGCCTTCCCGGAATGGTAGGCTATATCCAGATCTAGCTGACAAGATGAGAGATGTCTAGACCGCAAGCAAGCTATCAAGCAGAGAGTCGTTTAGCAGACGAGCTAAGAGATGTCTAGATGACGAGTTAAGCTATCAAGCGGAGAGTTGTCTAGCTGGCGAACTAAGAGATGTTTAGACCACATGTCAAACTGTCGATCTGTCGAGAAGAGAACTGTCTAGCTGTTAGGTTGAGGGTTAGACGAAGAGTTATTTAGTTGAAAGCTAAATGATAAGCTGAGATATGTCTATTTGACAAGCTAAAAGTTTTCTAGATCACAAGTCAAGATGTGGGGCTGTCGAGCGGAGAATTGGCTAGCTGAAGAGCTAAGAGATGTCTAGACCACGAGTCAGACTGTTGAGCAGAGAGTCATCTAACTGACAAGCTAAGAGATGTCTTGACCATGAGTGGAAATTTCGAGCGGAGAATTGTCTAGTTGACAAGATGAGAGATGTCAAGACCACGGGTCAGATTGTCAAGCTATCTAGCTAACTCATGGCTGATAGTCAGAGGCGGTGGCGATGGTAGTCACGTAATTAAATACATTTTGTTAACTAGTCTTGATTGACTACCAAGCTATGGTGTTTGTGTTACCGTTGATGCGAATACCGGTAACGTTCTGACATTAACGGAGTCACAAACTATCATGTTGTGTTCAATAAGCCTATGGGAAAAAGGTTGAGAACTGTTCGTGGTGGCAGGCTGACGTTTGATCTTGAGCTGCTTAAACCATTGGGAGGCCGGGTAAACGTAGAAGGTGCATCCGGTTTGGCCGACTCATTGACACGAGAGATGAGGTCCTTCTCTAGTTGCTCGATACCCTAGGCAAGAGTGAGATTCGAGGTCTTCCGGAGGTGGGCTCTTTCTACTAGAGACATGAGCATCATGCAGATTTCCGCCAGCTCATCGATAGATCGCTTGCCGACTTCAGCGAAATTAGTTGGTGCTCCATCACTCTGACTTGGTAGTTGTGAACCGTTATGTGCCTCTTTGCGAAGCCAAACTGTCAGATCATTTTCCTCCTCCAAGAGAGATTTGACACGTTAGCCCAACTCACGCAGCCGATGTTTGATGTGTTACACTAACATCAACAGAAGCGGGCTCTTGACTAGCTGCGACTGTTATGGGTGTTGACGCAAGTCGCACTCCTGTTTATCGGGGCAGATCCGGGTTGCAAACCCGGTAGAAGGGTTGCCCTGGTGATGCCAGGCCATTGTGGCGCTGTCGATGTGGATAATGTATTGATAGTATCAGGCGCGGTAGCGTTTATTTCTGTTAGAAATAATCTATTTGAGTCATTGGGTTTGCCAAAATGATTGTTATTCCGGCGCTGACCGATTGCAATGGTACCGACGCGATGATTGTTGTTTCTTTGGTGCTCGAGTGATTCATTACAGCCTCATTTGCTGCCTTTACTAGTTTCAGGTTTGCGCCCTTAGGCTCGTTCTCAGGTTTTCTGTTTGGATTGGATCGATTTTGATTTTCTCAAGGAGAAAATATTTGCCCTAGTGTTAGAGATTTTATTAACTTATTCCTACCGACGACGCTAAATTGTGAGTCCTAAAACTCGCAATCAAAGATTTGGTATTGTTTGCAAAGATCAAATGACTAGACTCTTGTATGAATCGAAAGATTTTTAATAGTTGAATTAATTGAAGTAGATTTTATTCATAGATCGAATAATATGAAGAAACATATGAAGAGATAAGGATGGGGGCTACACTTATGGTCGAGCTGCCTATGTACCGTCAAGAGATCAAGCCTATACGTACTTCGATTATTATCATCTCGAATGAGATGGCGTTGATGAGTGGATAACAAGCTCGTAGAGCATATAAAGTTATCGATGAAGAACTCTTGTTCTTGTCAAATATCAAGATATGTGAATCATTGATAAAATGATTGTAAAAATGGTGTTACGTAACTTTTGTGTTACGTAACTCTTGGTGAGCCATTAGAAATTGGATTTACAGAGAAGTACTGAAGAATGAAATACAAGAGGCAACCTCTGGGCATAAGTTCGTAGTTAGAGTTCTATGATAAATTCTTCGTCCCTTTTTCCTTTCCTCAACTCTCTTTAAATGATCTTTAATCCAATTTCTTCTGCGTATCACGCTGCTGCAATTCGGTGCAACAACCCCAAGATTTTCTCCGATTCTCTCTGTCCAACTTTGACTTGGCACCCTCCTTTATCTTTGGCGAGCTGTTCTCGTTAATTCACAATGGATTTAAGCCCAAGTCTCAGTTTTCGGCCTGCTTACTAATATAACTTTGCAAGCTTTATGGGCCGGATTAAGTGCTAAATCTGAGTCCAACAATATTATGTGAGTAAACGGAGAAGAGAGTAGAAATGCAGCTTACGTCACTTTGTTCAACAGTAAAATTGGTCTAAAAATTATTTTATAAATACCATATATTCCTTCACTTGTAAAGTACAGAACTTATCACTCTAAAATTCACTAAAAAGTTATAGTAGCTGTAAAGCGAAAATCAATGTAAAAATGATAAATTGTTTACTATAAAAATGATAAATTGTTTACTAAAACTATAGAAAATAGTAAATTATATTTATTTTATATTACGTGATATCTTTTTACCGTAAGAACGATATTAAATTTAGGAGTGGTACAATTCAAAAATAAAATTTAATATTTCGTCAGCAAAATCTAGATTTGAATAAAACAACTAAAAACTCACTATATCCGTTGGGGTTCCGCCTTCTCATTTCTCTATATGTAGAGTCAGCTGAGGGTTCGTTTTTCGGACGGTAATCCGTAGCAGAGGTATCTACCGTCTCTCATTTGGCTCTTTCGGAATTTGGTTTGGGTGTCAAAACTTTGTAGTGGTTTCGGCTTACAGCTCTTCTCTTGTGAGGAGGTGGGCATCCTTTTGTCTGTAAATGGCTAAGGTTATATTCACAAGGGTCCGCGTGTAAGAGCTGTTGGTCTTCTTTGGCGTATCCCTTTTCAGAATTCAAGGCTTCTTTGAACCTAGTTTTCTCATCTATTATTTGGATCTCTAAAGCGGGCATGGTTGTGATAGGCTCTGTGCTTTGTTCTCCTTTCGTATTAACGATCTTTCTGCCTCCAACACCACCAGCTTCTATAGAAAGGTTGTTGGTGAGATTGGTTTATAAAAACTTTTAGTCTACGAGTTTTCTTTGAATTTGGGTTGTGGCCCGATCGTTGTTGATCCTTTTTGTGTTTGTAAAACTCTATCCTTTATTATCAATCAATTTTTCAGATTTAAAAAAGAAAAAAAAAACTAAAAGCTTACAAGGTGAGAAAAACGGGAATGTTTACACGTGGTAAACAATCTCACCACTGATTCAGAGGAGTGAAAACGTCGATCCTCACATACTCTCCCTCTTCTTCGCGACATCTAATCGGCAAAAAAAATTCTGCTCCTAAGAAACAAACAGATAACTAAAGATGAAAGCTTTAAACTAAAATCAAAACTTTTAATGGGTCCTGAATCGGGTTCGGATCCGGAATCAAGCTCGAACGGGGGGAGCCGTGCTCGTGGTCTGGTGGTCAAGACTTTGGTTTTAATTGGCGGCGCTTTTCTATTCAAACGTCTCACTAAATCCACTACTCGTAGAGATCACGCTCGCGTCGTTTCTCGTTCTCTCACCGGAGAAAAGGTTTATACTTAAATTAAATGCTTAAACTTTAGGTTTCCTCAACTCGGAACTACGAAATTAGTTGAATTTATCTTTCTCCTCCATTGATTTGAGTGTTTTTGTTTACATTGTTTTGAAGTTTTCGAGGGAGCAAGCATCAAGAGATCCTGAGAATTACTTCAATATAAGGTTTGGGAATATAAAGATTGAACCTTAATGCTGTTTAGGAACTTGGTTCTTGAGTTAATTCTAATGTTTTCGAGATTGAAACTTTTGATATCTCTATCTCTAGTTAGATTCTGGTTATCTGAGTTTGATATAGTTGTGTAGAATGCTGAGTTGTCCAGCTGCTGAAATGGTTGATGGTTCAGAGGTTTTGTATCTGGAACAGGTCATTGATCTCTTTACTTCTTTGTTGCACATACGTAGATCGATGTTTTAATGTGTCGTTCTTCATGTTTTAAGGTATTTTTATTCTCTTTTCGTCAGGCATTTTGGAGGACTCCTCAGAAACCGTTTCGTCAAGTATATGCAGTCACTCCCTTCACGGATTATCTCTTGTTTGATTGTATTGCTAATGCTTCGTTTTACCTTTTTGTTGTGGTTACAGAGATTATATATGGTTAAGCCATGTCCCAAAGAGCTGAAATGTGATGTTGAGGTGAGGTCATGAGGTGTTGTGATCTTCTTATTTATTTCAATACAATTGAGTTTTAAGCAGTATTTTAATTCCAGGTAAGTTCGTATGCGATCAGAGATGCTGAGGAGTACAAAAATTTCTGTGACCGCTCTAAGGACCAACGCCCGCTTCCTGAAGAAGTTATTGGTGTAAGTCTTAAGGTTTTGTATCGATAAAGGTGTGACAGGACCTTTGGAAATCAAGCTTACAATGGATCAATCAAACTAATAGGACATTGGGGAGCATTTGACAACTATACGCCTCAACTGTTGTGACCGTGGGAAACGTTGTTTGTACGAAGGCTCAACTTCACCCGGTGGATTTCCGAACTCATGGGTATGGTTCTTATAAGAACGATCACTATATCTCAGTTTTAAGGTCTCTTCTTTCACACTAAAACACTTTATGTTTCTTTATCGAATTGCAGAACGGGGCTAGTTATTGTACTTCAGACCTTGCAGTCTTGAAAAACAATGAGATACACCTTTGGGATCGCGGCTTTGATGAGAATCGCAACCAGGTTCATACAATCTTTCTCACTCTTGCTACCAATGAACGCTCGTAAGACTTCAATCTCATATGAAATGGTTTTGGTTTGGAACATAGCAGGTTTGGGGACCAAAGGAAGGTCCATACGAGTTCAAGCCAGCGACATCCTCAAGCATCAACGAAAACTTGTCAGCTCTGAACATCCTTTATCAATCATCGATTGATAAACCAATTCAAGGATCACTCATCTTGCAAGACTAGCCATTTTATACCCCTTTTTCTATTGTCTAATTCCTCAATATCATACTTACCCTCTTTATTCATCTAATCTCTGCCACTTTCAATATAGTTTTGGTACATAGAAAGCTCAATACTGTACAACAAAACCTTTTTCGACTATCTTCCATACGTTATGTGCTCCTAGGACAGCCATCATTCGTAGACTCTAATTGTCGTAGTTGTTCTTTGTGAGCATTGGGACTTGGAAGGGAACACCATTACTTGTCATCTTTGTGAGATCTTCTAACTCTGATACCACTTTATTGGAAAAGAAAAATCTTATTTAAGAAGATGATGGAGAAGTGCTTAATTATTTAGAAGGAAGTTTAGGAAATGGAAAACTTTGATTTTTTCTCGAACTCTTTTTTATTACTTAATTTTTAACTTTTTAACTTGATTACAAATGAAAGGAGAGGAGGTATTTATAGCTTTCAAACTATAAAATATCTAGAATATTATAATCATAAATCTAAACTATTCTTTCATAATATATATATTATTTTATTACAATTATCTAGATATTTTTATGAAACTATCTAGATTTTTTTTTTCTTTAAGGAGGTGGAGAGGTGTTGGAAGGATTCTAGAGAATTTCTAGAACCTTTTAAATAGGTGGAAGTGTAGATATTTCTAGAGAAAACTCTAGAAGTTAGATCATGTCTTGAATTTGAGCCAAAAAATAATTATTGGATCATTGGCCCAATGATCCAATAATTAAACTTGATCTAAAATCAAGTTTAACTTCCAACAGGAAGGTGGTCGCCGTTGTTATTCTCATTTTAAGTTTTTTAGGGTTTTTTTTTCAATTTTTACGTATTTGCAGTTTGGAAGTGAGATATTTTAGAGATGGCGGCTGGTAGTCTGGTGTTTTCAGTTTATAGGGTTTAGAATTTTTTCATTTTTTAGGTATTTAGAGTTTGGAAATGAGAGTTTTTAACAGAGGGTTGACATATTTGAAGAAAACCAAAAGTTTAAATATATATTGTGGGTTACAAAGAAAACAATAGTTTCCTTTGTAGTTAAGAAGCTAGGGTTCAAGTGATACCAAAGATACACTACGTACCTGATCTCCCACAAGACCAATCGATCATTCAGAATATCCAATACAATCAACAGCCTGATTAAGACAGATTTTGTAGCTTTAAGTAATTAAATTTTTTTTTTGGGTTTTCCATATGTTATCAAGGAACGACTTTAATCTTCTAACTTGGCGCTTAGAAATTATTTTTTACAACACTACGAAAACCAAAAGGTCGATAATCTGATAGGGTCTTTGGCTTATCAATCTTTGGAATCATGCAAATGTTATTGTGATTCATCCCCGGTCTCAGAGTTGGAGTTTCAAAGAAATATCAAACTTATTAGTTGTGTAACATCTGTGCCAACAATGTCCCAGCACTTGATAAAAACGTGCAGTAAGACCATCAGGCTCGGGGCCCTTGTCTGCTCTGATACTGCTCCGATACTAGAGACTGCTTCAAAGATTTTAGTATCTGTAAAAGTTCGATATTAATAATTATTAATTTATCGATAAATTAATTGTTACGTTTTAAAAAAATAGTGAGAAATCATTTTAAAATTATTAAATCTCTCGTGAAGAGTAATAAAAATTTAATATAAGGTTCCCAAATTAAACAATATTAAAAATAATATATTATTTTAGTAAGAAATCTAATGGGTATTTCACCAATAGATATGCTCTTATGTATAGGAGGATTTCTAGAAAGTAAATCACTAGACTATTTTAGTGCTTTTATTCGCTATTTATATACATCTAGTTTGTTTATAAAAAGAGTAATAGTGTCAAGCATGAAAGTTAAAAACCATTATATATATATATATATTTGAAAAAACGTTGAGGATGTCTAATCTTGCCCAGGATTTGGTAGAGAAGATATTCTCTAGGCTTCCAATAACATCTTTGAGAGAAATGGATCTACTTGTAAATGATATAATGATTTAATTAAAGATCCAAGTTGTATAAAGAAGCATTATGGTAAAGAAGCCAAAGAGATCTAGTGATCATGATATATGATTTAAGGGATTGTTTAATGAGCGTCAATCTCCAAAAGGACATGGTAGATCCATCTATAAAGCTAATCGGTAAACTTAATAAAGTCGAGATTATTAAAGTGTTTCATTTACAATGGCTTATAGGTATTTGTCACTAAGAATAACTCATGGATCATAGTTTTGGTTTGAAAACCTGTATTTGGGTGAAACCCGATGGATCCAACTGGTTGTATGTTGTGCTAGCCCATTGTAGATGTGAAACTGAATGTAAAGAAGCAAGCTGATGCAACATAAATCATGTGTCTGAATCACCACATGTGTAGAGAGAGAGAGAGAGCATGCAAAAGGAGGTTCAAGGTTAAGAAGATTGAAAACATAATTGTCATCGGTTTAGACGAACTCAGTATCTCAAGACAAAGATGTGGTTTATGACGACGTCTATGATGAAGCTGGTATTTCAAAGATAAGAAGATCTGCGATATGATAGAAGACATAACTGTTACAGAGTTAAAGATGCTAAAACTTCTATGTCATGAATGGAAACAAACAAGTGATGATAACTTTGCGTGTGTGACACCAAAGAAAGAAATGGTGCTAAGATTGAAAGCATCACTTGTGCTACTACATTAATGATATGAAGCATGTGAAACAAAAGTGAAGGAACAAGACATGTGTATATGACAATGCCGATAGTGCTGTTAAGCCTGGAAATAGCACATGTGCTACTTCAGAATGTAGCTAAGGTCGGATCATGGTGAATACCTGATCGTATACATGAAGCCAAGAAAGATATGTGCTTGTGTGTGTCAAAGCGACATTTTTATTGAGTATGTATCAATCACATATATTTCTTTCTGGTTTCCATCTCCTTGGAAATGCCTTTTCCTTTAATTTATTTCCTTTAGTAAGATTATCCTGATTCATAAATATTAAAATTTAGTACCATCAGAAAAACCTCTAAATAAAAGGGATGTACCATAAGAAAAACCTCTAAATAGTTATAAAGTAAAGGAAAAGGCATTTCCAAGGCATTTCTTAGCCTTCAACTTCTTCTTTGGTGAGTCAATGATGTCATCCATATAACTATCTTCTTTTTGAAGATTTTCTTCGTCTTCATTATTCTCGCCATAGTCCAAGTTTTCAAACTAGTAGTCTTCCTCATCTTACTCACTATCTTCTTCCCCCATCATCTTCTGATACATCAGATTCTCCATCAGCCTCGCCATCACTTCCTTTTTCCACAACCGAATATTTGGTGTCACCAACTAAACCACAACCACGAGTTAAAGATCCTATTATTTATATCTTAGTAGCCGCCATGTGTGCTAAAAAATGTTCATCAAAACTGTTATCATCGTCTAAACTGATGGAGGTCGTAACTGCAGTTGGATGAAGTCCAGAGCATCTTCCAATTGGTTTGGTGTTTAGGTTGATACTCACAAGGCTCTCATTCCTTTTAAAACACGGTTAAATGAGGGATGCTTGCGTAGCCTCAACAGCAGGAATGATATTGTCGTTTTCTTGGGAGTCCCAGATATTTGATAAACCAAGCTCAACTGTCTCGTCCCAAATAGTTGATGATCCACCGATCCTAAAACTAGATCCCATAAGACTTCTCTCAACTACTTCCGTAGATGGCTCATAAAAATCACCTATAGCAATTCCCAACACAAGTTGTAAGTTGTCGTTCATATCACTATGTAAGTTCTCGTTCCGAGCAGTTGTCCTGTCAAAAATACCCAATGTTTGAGTTGTTTTCTCAAACATGGTCCTTATTGGTTTCAACGGAACTCCAAGATCAATAGGTTCTACAAACTGCAACTTTGTTCCAGATGTCTCTTGGAAACATACAAACAAATTTACAGACTTGTCACCAATGCTAATAGACTTAAACGCTGTAAACTCACGTTCACCAGCAGTTTTTGTTAGAGATACTTCTAACCCACTTAACAAATACAACTTATCCTCTACCCAATAAATTATTTCAATAGCGACAGAGCTTCTCTCCATACAATACAATTTTCTAATTTTGACCTCCATTTGCTTCAAGCTCACTATAGTGAAAATCCTCATAGACCTTCCTTGTTTGCTCTTGTCAAATTTGAATTCTCTCTAAAACCCAACAATATCCTCCGACCGACTTGCAGAACCACAAAATCGTTCTCTACAAAACAATTACAAAAGTAAGTCTACAAGCATCAAATTGAAGAGAACTATGTGGTATTCTTCTCAAAAACTCACCTTCCATTGATCTCTTCATGTTTCCCGATTCTCAACTCTCTCAGCTTCATCCTAATGTATAAAAATCTTGTCATATTGGGTTTTAGTTGTCACCTCCATCCACTCCCAACCCAAACATGGGTCACCTTTCTTCTATTTTCCCGATTCTAAAGTCCTCCAATAACGTCTCCATTGATTATCACAACTAGTTACGAAAAAGCAATTTTAAAATCGCTATTTAGTTACGAATTAATAATAACAAGTTTAGGAATAGTAATAACTCAGTTACGAATTCTAAGAGATTTGTTTAAGCTTCGACTCTCATTATCACCATCAAAATTAATGTTTATTGGGCTTGTAATTTAGGTGGCCCAACACACACATATAATGTTCAAATTGAAAACTCTTTCTTTGCTAAAACAATGAGAGTTATTTGGCCAAAAGCCCTTATTGGTAATTGCTAAATCCCACTAACTCCTCCTATCTCACAAAATATGTATTAGTGGCATAGTAAAAAATGCATATTTTGTAAATTTGAAATAGGGAACTGTCCAATTAGCCAAATAAATTTAAATAAACTGGCCAATTCTCCAATTACTTTTTTTATTGGTCATAGTCCATTCAGCTCTCACAGTTATTGCCTTGTTTTCTTATCTAATTTCATTAAATTCTTCTCTCACCCTCTCTAATATCTATTTTATTTTGATTTTTTATTAAATAAATCTCTTTTTAATCAAAGAAGGTGATAAAAATCTCACAAAAGCAATGATAAACTTATCTAAAGAAACTTTGTTTAAGTATATACGTTATATACCTTAAATATTAAAATATTTATAGAAATATACTATCTTTTATTAATATATATATATATATAATATTTATGAGAAAATGAATTCCTTTAACTGATCCCGATAAAAGAAATTTATGGGTCTGCCATTGATTATAGTGACAAAATTGCAGTGACATAGTTACTATGTCGCACGAGTTCGATGCTAAGTCATAATAAAGTTTGTTATGATGACTTACCGACGATCTAACTTTAGCTTTGGAAGTTTTCGTTGCTAAGATGTCACTAATTTAGTGACAAATTAGTGACAAAATTTTTGTGACGACTTGCGATGATTTATGGGCGTCCCAAATATTAGCAAGTTGCGACAAGCTCATAGTGATGACGAATTATGTAATGTTTGAATTGTATGCCTCTAAAGAGATAGCATCACCGAACATCTAAGACACGGTAACATGATTAAATGGGCAAATCCTTTAGTGTATGGAGTTTTTTTAGGGAGGCAAAGATTCACTACTAGTTGAGAAGGTTATATAGATCACAAGCACATGATGGAAACAAGTATTAGAAGTCTTACATTCTGGTTTAATGTTACTTATAAGGTTATGGTTTAATTACTTTTTGGTTTAATGTCATGTATATTGAGAATACCTTTATGCTCCACAAATGTTAATAGAATAGCAACAATCTGGCTGATACAGAATTTGGAACCAAAGCTGTCTAAATTCCAGAAAAACTTCTTGTTTAAAGTTAGTATGTAGACACAATTTTCCTGAAATTAAGAAAAAAAGAAAAGAAATTAAAAACAGACGTATAAAATTTAGGTGTAATTGTCACTACAATAACAGATCAAAAAAATCTTACCATTTTATTACATTATAAAAAGAAAATAGATATAATTAGAAAATTTTGTATTTCTTTATATCTTCATAATTGTGTTTTAAGCCAATATAATTGGAAAACCACGTATTTATTTATACTCTTTGTGACTTATTATGATAACATCACTTCGTTGTTTATAAAAAGAGTAATGGGACAAGCGTCCAAGTTAAAACCGTAATATCTAGATGTCACCTAATTATATTATTTTCCTATGTTCCAAGTTGGGTTCAGATCTAGTAAGGTTTTAGTACTAGTAGGAGGCAAAATAGAAGGAGGAGAATTATTAATCCTTTTTCTTAACAAAATAAATTTTATTAAATAGAACAACTAAAGTCACGATGCAAACAGTGTGTTCACCAAGTAGGTGGATAAACTCAATTTGAAAATAAAATATCCATAGGAGGTCCATGTTTAGCCAAAAGATGAGCAGCTTCATTCAATGTTCTTGAGGTATTTGTAAAGATGGTATGTTGAAACTTTGAAGTCCAAAGCTTAATATCCTTATAAATATTCATAATCGTTATATCTTGTAGCTCTTCACGAATTCTGTTGACTAAAACTTGACAATCACCTTCAAAATTTAGTCTTTTATATCCCTTACTCCAAACACTTTGTTGGGGCTAAAGCAAGAGCTTCATGTTCATCTTCCAAAGCCGAGATTGATAAACCTATCTACGTTAGCTGATTCCAAACACTTAATTAGCAATACCGTCTTTATCTTGTGAGATCCATCCTCCTGTGACATAATGAGTAGGTTGATTAAATGCGGCATCATACTTACATTTAAAACATCCAGAAGTTGGTCATGATTTCCAAAATTTTCCACATTATTGCTTGATATTTCCTTTATTTTGCCTCAAATTGATCTTCATCGTTACTAAAAAGAATCTCTCATGATCTTTTTTTTTTGTAGCTATGACCTAAAGTCCTTGGCTAATTAAGTCTAATAGCTAGGAATTGCCACCGTGTTTAACTTCCAAGCTTTGTTGAGGTCGTATTCAATGACCGATTTATTTGCGTTTGCATTTGGCAGGTGGTTAGCTACTATCTAGATCATCCCATCTGAAAATGATTGTCGCATCACTTTCCTTTGTTTTGATTAAAATTTCTTTGGTCTTAGGCTTGCAGCCGGGTTACGCTTCTTATAATCCCGAGTAGTCACTAGTTTTTCAAGCATTTTGTTCTAGTTTTCCATTAGTTCTCTAAAGTGGTACAATTCCATCATTATCTCAGCATGTTTAGTCGTTCCTCCTCCCAAAGCGGATTGCCGCCTTATTCTTCTCTTACTACCCTGTTGGGCAGTACTCACACCCATCTCTATTATCGGATCTGTCTTTTCCTCTATGAATACATCCATAGCTTCACTTTGGTTGTGCAGATATAGATGTATTCATAGAGGAAAAGAGAGATCTGATAATAGAGATGGGTGTGAGTACTGCCCAATAGGGTAGTAAGAGAAGAATAAGGCGGCAATCCGCTTTGGGAGGAGGAAAGACTAAACATGATGAGATAATGATGGAAATTAACCATCTCAAGGAACTAATGGAGAAGCAAGACAAGAATCTTGAAGAACTAGTGACGACTCGGGATGATAAGACGCACAATCCAAAGTTCAATCAAAACCAAGAAACAATGATGAGATGGTTGTTTTCAGATGCAATGATACATATAGAAGCAAACCAACCGCCAAATGCAAATGTAAAAAATTTGGTCATGGAATATGACCTCAACGAAGCTAGGAAGTCGAACACGACAAAGTTAATGATTTGACACTAACTCATATTGCCATTTTCATGGAATATGCTGTTTGCGATGAGATATTGAGTGTATATGTAGTGCTAGAAGATTTAGCGAGGATGAGGTGAGCTTTTGGCATTTAAAGATTTTTTATTTCTGCTGAAAATAATTTTATTAAACAATAATGGAACCAACAAAGTAACACACCAATTAATAGGGAAAAGCTAAAAAAGCCAAAGACAACACCAATAGTTGGAAAGAGAAATTGAAGAAAAAACATGGCCAAACCAGAGCAAGGGAGAACATATGCAAAAGGCGATCGGATCTATGAACCAATGAAGAAGAGAGGATGCTAAGTCCAATGAAATAAGAGAATATGATCTACCCTCCATCAAATGAACCTCTTGTAACCAAGCTGGAACATTAGAAATTCTATGGGTTTGCATGTTTAAATTTTAAATAATGGATATCTGAGAAACAATGGGTTTTTATTGTTTCACTTAAATCTTTTAAATCTTTTTAGTTGCATAGATAGATCTAATACGAATCCTTTAGTTAAAAATTCAAATACTATTCTAACTAAATCTGACTTAGGTAGAGCATTGATATAGATAGATAGATGCTTTCAATAATTTTGGTTATAGATTGATTTTCGGTTACCTCGTAAAGTTCTTGTAGACTTCTAAAATGTGGAGTTCTTTCGCTCGAACTTTCTTCTCCTTGAGAAATTGTTGGTGAAGTTGGTGGTGTAGTAGGTTCCTCTCTTGGTTGCTCGAGATCATCTTCTTCAAGATGTGGAAAAAGTTATAATCTTCATCATTTGATCTCCAATCCCATTCTCCTTCTTCATCAAAAATGACATTTTGACTTATAATTGTCTTCTTCGTGTCCGGATTGTAAAACTTGTAGCCTTTGGAGTTAATGTCATAACCAATAAAGATGTACTTCTCACTTTTATCATCTAGTTTGCTTTGCTTCTCGTCAGGTACATGAGCATGAGCAATACTTCCAAAGACTCTTAAGCGAGAAACACCGGGCTTTCTTATGCTCCAAGTTTCTTGTGGAGTTTTTCCCGAAATACTTCTTGTTGGAGATCGATTTAATAAATAAACCGCACACGCGACAGCTTCAGCCCATAACTCCTTTGGTAGTCTCTTACTTTTGAGCATGCTCCTCGCCATCTCAAGAATTGTTCTATTCTTCCTCTCCGCTACTCCATTTAGTTGAGGGGTTCTTGGCACCATTAGTTGTCTTCTAATGCCATTGTCTTCACAATACTTCTGAAACTCTTTGGATGTGAACTCTCCTCCATGATCGGATCTCAAAGCTTTGATCACAAGACCACTTTCCTTCTCAACATGGGCTTTAAACTTTTTGAAGTTTTCAAATACTTCTGATTTTTCTTTCAAAAAATAAACCCATGTTTTTCTTGAAAAATCATCAATAAAGAGAAGGAAGTAATTGCTTTTACCGAGTGATCTTGGCTTGATTGGACTCCTTTGGAAAACTCATTTTGAATTGTTTTCCAAGTAAACACCCTTCACAAACTTGATTTGGATGATTGATACAAGGTAATCCTCTCACCATTTCTTTCTTCGAAAGCAGCTCTAATCCTCCAAAGTTAAGATGTCCGTATCGGAGATGCCAAAGCCAAGACTCCCCTTTATAGCACATCTTGAGACATTTTGCGATGGCATTTTGAATGTTAAGGACAAACATTCTATTTTTTGACATCGACACCTTCGTGATGAGGTTTTTTTCCTTGTCTCTTATAAAAAGGTTATTATCTTTTAGTCGAATATCATAACCTTTCTCTAAGAGTTATCCAAGACTCAAGATGTTGGTCTTCATGGTTGTAATATAGTAAACGTTGGAAATAAATTGATGATCCCCATTCTTTAATCAGATGAGAATTTTTCCTTTACCTTTTACCTCCAATGAAATAAGAGAATTGATCTACCCTCCATCAAATGAACCTCTTATAACCAAGCTGGAACATTAGAAATTCTATGGGTTTGCATGTTTAAATTTTAAATAATGGATAACTGAGAAACAATGGGTTTTTATTGTTTCACGTAAATCTTTTAAATCTTTTTAGTTGCATAGATAGATCTAATACAAATCCTTTGGTTAAAAATTCAAATACTATTCTAACTAAATCTGACTTAGGTAGAGCATTGATGTAGATAGATAGATGCTTTCAATAATTTTGGTATGTAATCATAAAGTATTATAAATAATCTTTTACCTTAACGAAAGATGAGAGACTGAGGAAGAACTTTGTATGGATTAAGAATTCCCTTATAGTCTAATAACTTTTTTTAATGAAAGCCATTAATGCAACCTGCAAAAATTAGATTTCAGTTAGAATAGAATCATGGCACTAAAAGTTCTATATGGAGTTTAATTATTTGTTCAACAGAAACAAGTTACAGTACAAAAATAGACGAACACGGAGTGGGCCACAAGGATAAAAACGAGAACTAGGAGGTGACACACATATAACGTTAAAACAAAATGATGGTTCATACATGCTGTATAATGATGCTTAATCTTTCCTCCAAAACCACTCCTGAGATCGACGATGACTTGCAAACCTTGGCACAGACGATCAGAACATCTCCGTGGAGATCTTTTCAACATCTGCAGCGAAAAAGAGAAGGTGGCGGCTGGTGGTTTTAGGGTTGCCATTGTCTTCACTTTTTAGGGGTTTTTTTTGACGTCAATTTCTTTTAGGGATTGGAAATGAGAGTGTATTTTTTTTGCTAGCTGGAAATGAGAGTTTTTATAGGACAGCAAAATCTTAGATGGATATTATATGTGTTATATATATTTCCTTTTGCTGTGATAGATATATATGACATGTCATAAAAAATTGGCAAAGTATTTAAACCTTTTTATATAAATACGAAAATATCAAAATTCACACTTTTTGGGGCAAAATATACAACAAATTTAATATTCTCTCTTATATATAACTAATGATAACCAAAATTAATTAAAATATTAGATTAATTAAAATAAATTAATGAAATAATTAGCCAAACATACAACACATTTAATATTGATCTGAAAATTATAAAATTTTAATTTATTATATAAAAATATCAGATTAATTATTATTTTTTGTTCTTTTAAAATATTGATTATTTTGCTGGAAAAATACTACAAAAAACTTTGGAAATAAATTTTATTCAAATTTCGGTTGATCCACCATAGTTTTTGATCGAATTCATTGTTAAGGCTGAGATACCAATACCGCATTTTTTTCAATATTTCTTACTCAAAGTTGCACTTTGTTTTTATATGGCGGTACTCACACTTTTTTATGATAAACTATATACACATATACAGTTGTCTCTTGTATATAACAATTTCATAAGCAAACTAATTAACACGCCAACATAATTTATTAACAACATAAGTTGCACACCAAATTTTTGAATTGACTAAAAACAAACTTTTGTTGACCTGAAAGTTAAAAAATAAATCAATCCATTACATGAAAACATTGAATTATTTATTCCCATTATAATTTTGATATTATTTTGCTGACAAAATAATAATAAAACTTTGGATATAAATATATCTAATATAAATTATGGTTGTTCAAATATAGTCTTTCATGAACTCCATTACTAAAGCTGATACTGCATTTTCTCAAATTTTCTTAATCAAAGAAGGATGGAAGTGTTGGAAAGGAAAAATCTTATTTAAGAAGATTTTCTTGATTTTCGGTTACCTCGTAAAGTTCTTTTAGACTTCTAAAATGTGGAGTTCTTTCGCTCGAACTTTCTTCTCCTTGAGAAATTGTTGGTGAAGTTGGTGGTGTAGTAGGTTCCTCTCTTGGTTGCTCGAGATCATCTTCTTCAAGATGTGGAAAAAGTTATAATCTTCATCATTTGATCTCCAATCCCATTCTCCTTCTTCATCAAAAATGACATTTTGACTTATAATTGTCTTCTTCGTGTCCGGATTGTAAAACTTGTAGCCTTTGGAGTTAATGTCATAACCAATAAAGATGTACTTCTCACTTTTATCATCTAGTTTGCTTTGCTTCTCGTCAGGTACATGATCATGAGCAATACTTCCAAAGACTCTTAAGCGAGAAACACCGGGCTTTCTTATGCTCCAAGTTTCTTGTGGAGTTTTTCCCGAAATACTTCTTGTTGGAGATCGATTTAATAAATAAATCGCACACGCGACAGCTTCAGCCCATAACTCCTTTTGTAGTCTCATACTTTTGAGCATGCTCCTCGCCATCTCAAGAATTGTTCTATTCTTCCTCTCCGCTACTTCATTTAGTTGAGGGGTTCTTGGCACCGTTAGTTGTCTTCTAATGCCATTGTCTTCACAATACTTCTGAAATTCTTTGGATGTGAACTCTCCTCCATGATCCGATCTCAAAGCTTTGATCACAAGACCACTTTCCTTCTCACCATGGGCTTTAAACTTTTTGAAGTTTTCAAATACTTCTGATTTTTCTTTCAAAAAATAAACCCATATTTTTTCTTGAAAAATCATCAATAAAGAGAAGGAAGTAATTGCTTTTACCGAGTGATCTTGGCTTGATTGGACCACACACATCTGTGTGTATAAGTTCCAATGGCTTTTGAGCTTTTGTGCTTGACTCCTTTGGAAAACTCATTTTGAATTGTTTTCAAAGTAAACACCCTTCACAAACTTGATTTGGATGATTGATATAAGGTAATCCTCTCACCATTTCTTTCTTCGAAAAAGCAGCTCTAATCCTCCAAAGTTAAGATGTCTGTATCGGAGATGCCAAAGCCAAGACTCCTCTTTATAGCACATCTTGAGACATTGTATGATGGCATTTTGAATGTTAAGGAAAAACATTCTATTTTTTTACATCGGCACCTTCGTGATGAGGTTGTTTTCCTTGTCTCTTATAGAAAGGTTATTATCTTTTAGTCGAATATCATAACCTTTCTCTAAGAGTTATCCAAGACTCAAGATGTTGGTCTTCATGGTTGGAATATAGTAAATGTTGGAAATAAATTGATGATCCCCATTCTTTAATCAGATGAGAATTTTTCCTTGACCTTTAACCTCCATCTTTGATTCATCTCCTAAAGCCACGTCTCTTCTCACCGATTCATCAAGGTCCACGAACAAGTTTTTTCTCCCACACATGTGATTACTTGCACCACTATCAAGGTACCACTTTTGACTATCTTCTCGTTCATCCTTCTTATAAGCCATCAATAACATATTTTCTTCTTGGATTTTTTCTTCAACGTAGTTGGCCTTCTCTTAAACTCTTTTGTTGTTGGGAGCTTTACATTTAGAAACATAATGTCTAAACTTCCCACAATTGTAGCACTTCACATTTGATTTATCGTACCTTGATTTTGGATTTCCTCTCCCACGATCTCTTGATAAGCTTTCTCCTCTTTGGTTGGTTTTATCTTCATAGGGCCTCCAACCCCGTCCATTTCCATATCCACGACCTCGTCCTCGTACTTGATTGCCACGTCTTCTTTGATAACCTTGGTCATTTATTTTTTCAGTATGATTAATCCGCATCTTAAGTACTTTTTCGGTGATATCTTCCTTCTTCTTCTTTTCTTTATAAGCTTGTAATGACCCAAGAAATTGCTCTATTTTCATAGCCTCCAAATCTTTTGTCTCTTCGATGATAGTGACAATATGCTCAAATTTTGGATCCAATGATCTAAGAACCTTCTCCATGATTCTCACATCATCTAACTTCTCTCCATTTCTTTTTAGGTTATTAGTAACCATCAAAACTCTTGAAAAGTAATCGGAGACGATTTCACCTTTCTTCATTTGCAATGCTTCAAATTCTCCTCTTAGAGTTTGAAGACGTACTTTCTTGACTTGATCGGCACCCTTGTAGGATGTTTGAAGCTTCTCCCATGCTTCTTTGGCCGACGTAGCTTCCGCGACCTTCTCAAATGTATCTTCAACTAATCCTTGATAGATTAGACAGATAGTTTTCTTGTCTCTCTTCCTCGACTCTCTCAAACTATCTTTTTGAGCTTGAGATATACTATCTTCATTCTCTGGTACAACGAAACCTTTCTTGGCTATCTCCCATACGTCATGTGCTCCTAGGATAGCCATCATTCGTAGACTCCAATTGTCGTAGTTGTTCTTTGTGAGCATCGGGACTTGGAATGGAACACCATTACTCGCCATCTTTGTGAGATCTTCTAGCTCTGATACCACTTTGTTGGAAAGGAAAAATCTTATTTAAGAAGATGATGGAGAAGTGTTTAAGTATTTAGAAAGAAATTTAGGAAATGGAAGACTTTGATTTTTTTCTCTAACTCTTTTTTATTACTTAATTCGTAACTTCTTAACTTGGTTACAAATGAAAGGGGGAGGAGGTATTTATAGCCTCCAAACTACAAAATATCTAGAATATTATAATCATAAATTTAGACTATTCTTTCATAATATCTATACTATTTTATTATAATTATCTAGATATTTCTATGAAACTATCTAGATTTTTTATTCTTTAAGGAGGTGTAGAGGTGTTGGGAGGATTCTAGAGAATTTCTAGAACCTTTAAGGAGGTGGAGGTGTTGATATTTCTAGAGAAAAATCTAGAAGTTGGATCATGTCTTGGATTTGGGCCAAAAGATAATTATTGGATCATTGGACCAATAATTAAACTTGATCCAAAATCAAGTTTAACTTCCAACAGGAAGGCGTTGTTATTCTCATTTTCAGTTTTTAGGGGGGTTTTTTCAATTTTTTATGTATTTGCAGTTTGGAAGTGAGATATTTTAGAGGTTATGAGTAAGGTGGCGGCTGGTAGTTTCTGGTGATTTCAGTTTATAGGGTTTAGGATTTTTTCATTTTTTATGGGTATTTAGAGTTTGGAAATTAGAGTTTTTAACGGAGGGTTGACATATTTGAAGAAAACCAAAAGTTTAAATATATAGTGTGGGGTACAAAGCAAACAATAGTTTCCTTTGTAGTTAAGAAGCTATGGTTCAAGTGATACCAGAGATACACTACGTACCTGATCTCCCACAAGACCAATCGATCATTCAGAGCATCCAATACAATCAACAGCATGATTAAGACAGATTTTGTAGCTTTAAGTGATTAACTTTGTTTTTTGGGTTTTCCATATGTTATCAAGGAACGACTTTAATCTTCTAACTTGGCGCTTGGAAATTATTTTTTACAACCCTGCGAAAACCAATAGGTCAATAATCTGATAGGGTCTTTGGCTTATCGATCTTTGGAATCATGCAAATGTTATTGTGATTCATCCCCAGTCTCAGAGTTGAAGTTTCAAAGAAATACCAAACTTATTAGTTGTGTAACATCTGTGCCGACAATGTCCCAGCGCTTGATAAAAACGTGCAGTAAGACCATCAGGCCCGGGTCCCTTGTCTCCTCCGATACTGTTCCGATACTAGAGACTACTACAAAGATTTTAGTATTTGTAAAAGTTCGATATTAATAATTATTAATTTATCGATAAATTAATTGTTATGTTTAAAACAAAGTAGTGAGAAATCATTTTAAAATTATTAAATCTCTCATGAAGAGTAATAAAAATTTAATATAAAGTTTCCAAATTAAACAATATTAAAAATAATATATTATTTTAGTAAGAAATTTAATGGGTATTTCACCAATAGATATGCTCTTATGTATAGGAGGATTTCTTGAAAGTAAATCACTAGACTATTTCAGTGATTTTATTCGCTATTTATATACATCTAGTTTGTTTATAAAAAGAGTAATAGTGTCAACCGTGAAAGTTAAAAACCATTATATATATATATATATATTTGAAAAAACATTGATGATGTCTAATCTTGCCCAGGATTTGGTAGAGAAGATATTCTCTACGCTTCCGATAACATCTTTGAGAGAAATGGATCTACTTGTAAACGATATAATGATTTAATTAAAGATCTGAGCTGTATAAAGAAGCATTATGGTAAATAAGCCAAAGAGATCTAGTGATCATGATATATGATTTAAGGGATTGGTTAATGAGCGTCAATCTCCAAAAGGACATGGTCGATCCATCTATCAAGCTAATCGGTAAACTTAATAAAGTCGAGATTATTAAAGTGTTTCATTTAAAATGGCTTATAGGTATGTGTCACCAAGAATAACTCATAGATCATAGTTTTTGTTTGAAAACCTGTATTTGGGTGAAACCAGATGGATCCAACTGTTGGTATATTTTGCTAGCCCATTGTAGATGTGACACTGAACGTAAAGAAGCAAGCGATGCAACATAAATCATGTGTCTGAATCACCACATGTGTAGAGAGAGAGAGAGAGAGAGCATGCAAAAAGAGGTTCCAGGTTAAGAAGATTGAAAACGTAATTGTCATCGGTTTAGAAGAACTCAGTATCTCAAGACAAAGATGTGGTTTATGACGACGTCTATGATGGAGCTGGTATTTCAAAGACAAGAAGATCTGCGATATGATAGAAGACATAACTGTTACAGAGTTGAAGATGCTAAAACTTCTATGTCATGAATGGAAAAAAACAAGTTATGATAGCTCTGCGTTTGTGACACCAGAGAAAGAAATGGTTCTAAGATTGAAAGCATCACTTGTGCTGCTACATTAATGATATGAAGCATGTGAAACAAAAGTGAAGGAACAAGACATGTGTATATGACAATGCCGATAGTGCTGTTAAGCCTGGAAATAGCACATGTGCTACTTCAGAATGTAGCTAAGGTCAGATCATGGTGCATACCAGAAGTGTGAAACATATACATGAAGCCAAGAAAGATATGTGCTTGTGTGTGTCAAAGCGACATTTTTATTGAGTATGTATCAATCACATGTATTTCTTTCTGGTTTCCATCTCCTTGGAAATGCCTTTTCCTTTACTTTATTTCCTTTATTAAGATTATCCTGATTCATAAATATTAAAATTTAGTACCATCAGAAAAACCTCTAAATAAAACGGATGTACCATCAGAAAAACCTCTAAATAGTTATAAAGTAAAGGAAAAGGCATTTCCAAGACATTTCTTAGCCTTCAACTTCTTCTTTGGTGAGTCAATGATGTCATCCATATAACTATCTTCTTTTTGAAGATTTTCTTCGTCTTCATTATTCTCGCCATAGTCCAAGTTTTCAAACTAGTAGTCTTCCTCATCTTACTCACTATCTTCTTCCCCATCATCTTCTGATACATCAGATTCTCCATCAGCCTCGCCATCACTTCCTTTTTCCACAACCGAATATTTGGTGTCACCAACTAAACCACAACCACGAGTTAAAGATCCTATTATTTATGTCTTAGTAGCCGCCATGTGTGCTAAAAAATGTTCATCAAAACTGTTATCATCGTCTAAACTGATGGAGGTCGTAACTGCAGTTGGATGAAGTCCAGAGCATCTTCCAATGGGTTTGGTGTTTAGGTTAATACTCACAAGGCTCTCATTCCTTTTAAAACACGGTTCCATGAGGGATGCTTGCTTAGCCTCAACAGCAGGAATGATATTATCGTTTTCTTGGGAGTCCCAGATATTTGATAAACCACGCTCAACTGTCTCGTCCCAAATAGTTGATGATCCACCGATCCTAAAACTAGATCCCATAAGACTTCTCTCAACTACTTCCGTAGATGGCTCATAAAAATCACCTATAGCAATTCCCAACACAAGTTGTAAGTTGTCGTTCATATCACTATGTAAGTTCTCGTTCCGAGCAGTTGTCCTGTCAAAAATACCCAATGTTTGAGTTGTTTTCTCAAACATGGTCCTTATTGGTTTCAACGGAATTCCAAGATCAATAGGTTCTACAAACTGCAACTTTGTTCCAGATGTCTCTTGGAAACATACAAACAAATTTACAGACTTGTCACCAATGCTAATAGACTTAAACGCTCTAAACTCATGTTCACCAGCAGTTTTTTTAGAGATACTTCTAACCCACTTAACAAATACAACTTACCCTCTACCCAATAAGTTATTTCAATAGCGACACAGCTTCTCTCCAAACAATACAATTTTCTAACTTTGACCTCCATTTGCTTCAAGCTCACTACAGTGAAAATCCTCAAAGACCTTCCTTGTTTGCTTTTGTCAAATTTGAATTCCCTCTAAAACCCAACAATATCCTCCGACCGACTTGCACAACCACAAAATCGTTCTCTACAAAAAAATTACAAAAGTAAATCTACAACCATCAAATTGAAGAGAACTACGTGGTATTCTTCTCAAAAACTCACCTTCCATTGATCTCTTCATGTTTCCCGATTCTCAACTCTCTCAGCTTCATCCTAATGTATAAAAATCTTGTCATATAGGGTTTTAGTTGTCACCTCCATCCACTCCCAACCCAAACATGGGCCACCTTTCTCCTATTTTCCCGATTCTAATGTCCTCCAATAACGTCTCCATTGATTATCACAACTAGTTACGAAAAAATAATTTTAAAATCGCTATTTAGTTACGAATTAATAATAACTAGTTACGAAATAATAATAACTCAGTTACAAATTCTAAGAGATTTGTTTAAGCTTCGACTCTCATTATTACCAGCAAAATTAATGTTTATTGGGCTTGTAATTTAGGTGGTCCAACACACACATATAATGTTCAAACTGAAAACTCTTTCTCAGCTTGAAACAATGAGGTTATTTGGCCAAAAGCCCTTATTGGTAATTGCTAAATCCCACTAATTCCTCCTATCTCATAAAATATGTATTAGTGGCATAGTAAAAAATGCATATTTTGTAAATTTGAAATAGGGAACTGTCCAATTAGCCAAATAAATTTAAATAAACTGGCCAATTGTCCAATTACCTCTTTTTTTTTTTATTGGTCATAGTCCACTCAGCTCTCGCAGTTATTGCCTTGTTTTCTTATCTAATTTCATTAAATTCTTCTCTCACCCTCTCTAATATCTATTTTATTTTGATTGTTTATTAAATAAATCTCTTTTTGATCAAAGAAGGTGATAAAAATCTCACAAAAGCAATGATAAACTTATCTAAAGAAACTTTGTTTAAGTATATACGTTATATACCTTAAATATTAAAATATTTATAGAAATATACTATCTTTTATTAATATATATATATATATATATAATATTTATGAGAAAATGAATTCCTTTAACTGATCCCGATAAAAGAAATTTATGGGTATGCCATTGACTATAGTGACAAAATTGCAGCGACATAGTTACTATGTCGCACGAGTTCGATGCTAAGTCATAATAAAGTTTGTTATGATGACATACCGACGATCTAACTTTAGCTTTGGAAGTTTCCGTTGCTAAGATGTCACTAATTTAGCGACAAATTAGTGACAACATTGTTGTGACGACTTGCGATGATTTATGGGCGTCCCAAATATTAGCAAGTTGCGACAAGCTCATAGTGATGACGAATTATGTAATGTTTGAATTGTATGCCTCTAAAGAGATAGCATCACCTAACATCTAAGACAGGGTAACATGATTAAATGGGCAAATCCTTTAGTGTATGGAATTTTTTTAGTGAGGCAAAGATTCACTACTAGTTGAGAAGGTTATAGAGATCACAAACACATGATGGAAACGAGCATTAGAAGTCTTATATTCTGGTTTAATGTTACTTATAAGGTTATGGTTTAATTACTTTTTGGTTTAATGTCATGTATATAGAGAACACCTTTATGCTCCACAAATGTTAATAGAATAGCAACAATCTGGCTGATACAGAATTTGGAAACAAAGCTGTCTAAATTCCAGAAAAACTTCTTGTTTAAAGTTAGTATGTAGACACAATTTTCCTGAAATTAAGAAAAAAGAAAAGAAAGTAAAAACAGACAAATAAAATTTACGTAGAATTGTCACACCAATAACGGATCAAAAAATCTTACCATTTTATTACATTATAAAAAGAAAATAGATATAATTAGAAAATCTTGTATTTCTTTATATCTTCATAATTTTTTTTTAAGCCAATATAATTGGAAAACTACGTATTTATTTATACTCTTCGTGACTTATTTTGATAACATCACTTCTTTGTTTATAAAAAGAATAATGGGGCAAGCGTCCAAGTTAAAAACCGTAATATCTAGATGTGACCCAATTATATTATTTTCCTATGTTCCAAGTTGGGTTCAGATCCAGTAAGGTTTCAGTACTAGCAGGATGCAAAATAGAAGGAGAAAAATATTAGTTCTTTTTCTTAATAAAATAAATTTTATTAAATAGAACAACTAAAGTCATGATGCAAACAGTGTGTTCACCGAGTAGGTGGATAAACTCAATTTGAAAATAAAATATCCATAGGAGGTCCATGTTTAGCCAAAGATGAGCAGCTTCATTCAATGTGCTTGAGGTATTTGTAAAGATGGTATGTTGAAACTTTGAAGTCCAAAGCTTAATATCCTTATAAATATTCGTAATCGTTATATCTTGTTGCTCTTCACGAATTATGTTTATTAAAACTTGACAATCACCTTCAAAATTTAGTCTTTTATATACCTTACTCGAAACACTTTGTTGGGGCAAAAGCAAGAGCTTCACGTTCATCTTCCAAAGCCGAGATTGATAAACCTAGCTAAGTTAGCTGATCCCAAAAACTTAATTAGCAATACCGTCTTTATCTTTTGAGATCCATCCTCCTGTGACATGATGAGTAGGTTGATTAAATGCGACATCATAATTACATTTTAAACATCCAGAAGTTGGTCTTGACCAAGAGCTTCTAGGGTTTGAATTATTTGTTTGAGTGGTTGATATAGTATTTCAGGTTTGTTTATTTATTTGAAGCCACTCTGTAACATCTGATCTCGCGTAATCCGCATCTTTTTTTGGGATAATTTGACGTTTGTTAAAAAGAAGTTATTTCTCTATTTCCAAAATTTTCCACATTATTTCTTGATATTTCCTCTATTTTGCCTCAAATTGATCTTCATCGTTACTAAAAAAAATCTCTCATGATCTTTTTTTTGTAGCTATGACCCAAAGACCTTGGCTAATTAAGTCTAAGGAAGTGCCACCATGTTTGACTTCCAAGCTTCGTTGAGGTCATATTCCATGACCAATTTATTTGCGTTTGCATTTGGCAGGTGGTTACCTACTATCTACATCATTGCATCTGAAAATGATTGTCGCATCACTTTCCTTTGTTTTGATTAAAAAATTTTTTGGTCTCAGGCTTGCAGCCGGGTTGCGCATTTTATAATCCCGAGTAGTCACTAGTTTTTCAAGCATTTTGTTCTTTTTTCCATTAGTTCTCTAAAGTGGTACAATTCCATCATTATCTCAGCATGTTTAGTCGTTCCTCCTCCCAAAGCGGATTGCCGCCTTATTCTTCTCTTACTACCCCTGTTGGGCAGTACTCACACCCATCTCTATTATCGGATCTGTCTTTTCCTCTATGAATACATCCATAACTTCACTTTGGTTGTGCAGATGCGACCAAAGTGAAGCTATGGATGGAGTCACAGAGGACAAGACAGATCAGATGATAGTGATGGGTCTGAGTATTGTCCAACAAGGGTAGTAAGTGGAAGAATAGGGCACCAGTCCGTGTCGGAAGGACGAACAATTAAGCATGATGAGATAATGATGGAACTTAACCATCTTAAGGAACTAATGTAGAAGCAAGACAAGATTCTTTAAGAACTAGTGATGATAAGACGCACAATCCAAAGTTCAATCAAAACCAAAAAACAATGATGAGATGGTCGTTTTCAGATGCAATGATACATATAGAAGCAAACCAACCGCCAAATGCAAATGCAAAAAATTTGGTCATGGAATATGACCTCAACGAAGCTAGGAAGTCGAACACGAAAAAGTTAATGATTTGACACTAACTCATATTGCCATTTTCATGGAATATGCTATTTGCCATGAGATATTGAGTGTATATGTAGTGGTAGAAGATTTAGCGAGGATGAGGTGAGCTTTTGGCATTTAAAGATTTTTTATTTCTGCTGAAAATAATTTTATTAAACAATAATGGAACCAACAAAGTAACACACCAATTAATAGGGAAAAGCTAAAAAAGCCAAAGACAACACCAATAGTTGGAAAGAGAAATTTAAGAAAGAACATGGCCAAACCAGAGCAAGGGAGAACATATGCAAAGATGATCGGATTTATGAACCAATGAAGAAGAAAGGACGCTAAGTCCAATGAAATAAGAGAATTAATCTACCCTCCACCATATGAACCTCTTGTTACCAAGCTGGAACATTAGAAATTCTATGGGTTTGCATGTTTAAATTTTAAATAATGGATATCTGAGAAACAATGGGTTTTTATTGTTTCACTTAAATCTTTTAAATCTTTTTAGTTGCATAGATAGATCTAATACAAATCGTTTGGTTAAAAATTCAAATACTATTCTAACTAAATCTGACTTAGGTAGAGCATTGATATAGATAGATAGATGCTTTCAATAATTTTGGTCTGTAATCATAAAGTATTATAAATAATATTTTACCTTAACGAAAGATGAGAGAATGAGGAAGAACTTTGTATGGATTGAGAATTACCTTAGAGGCTAATAACTTTTTTAATGAAAGCCATTGATGCAACATGCAAAAATTAGATTTCAGTTAAAATAGAATCATGACACTAAAAGTTCTATATGGAGGTTAATTATTTGTTCAACATAAACAAATTACAACAAAAAAAATAGATGAACACGGAGTGGGCCACAAGGATAAAAACGATAAGTAGGAGGTGGCACACATATAACGTTAAAACAAAATGATGGTTCATACCTGCTATATAATGATGCTTAATCTTTCATCTCCAAAACCACTCCTGAGATCGACGATGACTTGCAAACCTTGGCAAAGACGATCGGAACACCTCCGTGGAGATCTTTACAACATCTGCAGCGAAAAAGAGAAGGTGGCGGCTGGTGATTTTTAGGGTTGCCATTGTCTTCATTTTTTAGGGTTTTTTTTTTATGTCAATTTCTTTTAGGGATTGGAAATGTGAGTGTATTTATTTTGCTAGCTGTAAATGAGAATTTTTATAGGACAGCAAAATCTTAGATGGACATTATATGTGTGATATATATTTCCTTTTGCTGTGATAGATATATATGACATGTCATAAAAAATTGGCAAAGTATTTAAACCTTTTGATATAAATACAAAAATATCAAAATTCACACTTTTTGGGGCAAAATATACAAGACATTTAATATTTTCTATTATATATAACTAATGATAACCAAAAATAATTAAAATATTAGATTAATTAAAATAAATTAACAAAATAATTAGCCAAACATACAACACATTTAATATTGACCTGAAAATTATAAAATTTTAAATTTATTACCTAAAATATCAGATTAATTATTTGTTTTTGTTCTTTTAAAATATTGATTATTTTGCTGGAAAAATAATACAAAAAACTTTGGATATAAATTTTATTCAAATTCAGTTGCTCCACCATAGTTTTTGATTGAATTCATTGTTAAGGCTGAGATACCAATACCGCATTTTTTCAAAAAATTTTACTCAAAGTTGCACTTTGTGTTATATGGTGGTACTCACACTTTTTATGATAAAGTATATACACATATATAGTTGTCTCTTGTATATAACAAACTCATTAGCAAACTAATTAACCCGCCAACATAATTTATTAACAACATAAATTGTACACCAAAATTTTGAATTGACTAAAAAAAACTTTTGTTGACCTGAAAGTTAAAAAAAATCAATCCATTACACGAAAACATTGAATTACTTTTTTCCTTTAGAATTTTGATATTATTTTGCTGAAAAATAATAATAAAAATTTGGATATAAATATATCTAATATAAATTATGGTTGTTCAAATAGTCTGTCATGGACTCCATTACTAAAGCTGATACTGCATTTTCTCAAATTTTCTTTTACAACACTACGAAAAGCAATAGATCGATAATCTGGTAGGCTCTTTGGCTTATCGATCATTGGAATCATGCAAATGTTATTGTGATCATTGGAATCAGAGTTGAAGTTTCAAAGAAATACCAAACTTATAAATTGTGTAACATCTGTGCCAACAATGTCCCAGCACTTGATAAAAACGTGCAATAAGACCATCAGGCCCGGGGCCTTTGTCTGCTCCGATACTAAAGACTGCTTCAAAGATTTTAGTATCTGTAAAAATTTGATATTAATAATTATTAAGTTATCAATAAATTAATTTGTTATGTTTAAAACAAAGTAGTGAGAAATCATTTTAAAATTATTAAATCTCTCATGAAGAGTAAAAAAATTAATATAAGGTTCCCAAATTAAAAAATATTAAAAATAATATATTATTTTAGTAAGAAATCTAATGGGTATTTCACCAATAGATATGCTCTTATGTATAGGAGGATTTCTAGAAAGTAAATCATTAGACTATTTCAGTGATTTTATTCGCTTTATATATATATACATCTAGTTTGTTTATAAAAAGAGTAATGGTGTCAAGCATGAAAGTTAAAAATCATTATATATATATATTTGAAAAACGTTGAGGATGTCTAATCTTGCCCAGGATTTGGTAGAGAAGCTAATATCTAGGCTTCTGATAACATCTTTGAGAGAAATGAGATCTACTTGTAAACGATATAATGATTTGATTAAAGATCTGAGCTTTATAAAGAAGCATTATGGTAAAGAAGCCAAAGAGATCTAGTGAACATTAAATATGATTTAAATGATTGTTTAATGAGCGTCAATCTCCAAAAAAACATGGTAGATCCATCTATAAAGCTAATCAGTAAACTTAATAAAGACGAGATTATTAAAGTGTTTCATTTACAATGGCTTATTGGTATGTGTCACTAAGAATAACTCATGGATCATAGTTTTGGTTTGAAAACCTGTATTTTGGTGAAACCAGATGGATCCAACTGTTGGTATGTTGTGCTATCCCATTGTAGATGTGAAACTGAACGTAAAGAAGAAAACTGATGCAACATAAATCATGTGTCTGAATCACCACATGTGTAGAGAGAGCATGCAAAAGGAGGTTCGAGGTTAAGAAGATTGAAAACATAATTCTCATCGGTCTAGACGAACTCAGTATCTCAAGACAAAGATGTGGTTTATGACGACGTCTATGATGAAGCTGGTATTTCAAAGATAAGAAGATCTGCGATATGATAGAAGACATAACTGTTACAGAGTTGAAGATGCTAAAACTTCTATGTCATGAATGGAAACAAACAAATGATGATAGCTCTACGTGTGTGACACCAGAGAAAGAAATGGTTCTAAGATTGAAAGCACACTTGTGTTGCTACATTAATGATATAAAGCATGTGAAACAAAAGTGAAGGAACAAGACATGTGTATATGACAATGCCGATAGTGTTGTTAAGCGTGGCAATATCACATGTGATACTGCAGAATGTAGCTAAGGTCGGATCATGGTGCATACCTGAAGTGTGAAACGTATACATGAAGCCAAGAAACATATGTGCTTGTGTGTGTATGTGTCAAAGTGACATTTTTATTGAGTATGTATGAATCACATGTATTTCTGCTGACTATATGAGAAGTTGCTTAACCGAAAGAGCTACATAAATTGAGTCAAGAACAAAGACTGGGTGATATGTATTTAAGTATTAAATAAAGTTGTGTGTGACACATGTACTGTATGTATGCTACAATGCTGAGATAAGATGATGTGGCATTGGGTAAAAAACAAGAAGATGAAGTGTTCATGGGCTTTTAGAAGAAGTTAAGAAAGCCTTTATAAGGAGTAAGGAAGTTGATGTGGGTCTGATGAATAATAAAATCCATTGACACATTGTTGGCCCAAGAGAGTTTGGGAAGGAAACTAAATTTTCCGAGGTACTGCTATATGTAGAATAGTGCTACCACAAAATCAGGTGCGCTTAAAGTTGTTGTGTTGAGGTTGCCCATCACCAACCCAGAAACGATTACCGTACATTAGAATTTTTTGTTATGGGATACGAGAGTAACAACAACTACCACAACAATCTTCAGGATTTCCTTTTTTCCATAAGTATGAAATATGTACTTTAGAAACCCTAAATTTTATTAGAAATGAAAAGAAATGAAAGTCACATAAATATATTAGAATATATCTCAAAAGAACCACAATCTACGGCAAACAAAATCAATTGTACTTGTTTTTGTTGTTTGGGAGTAATTTGACAAGCACTTTAGCCAACCTAACTACATCAAGAGAAGGTAATTCACGAAGAAAAACAATGTTCGAGGAGGAAAGAAGACACATGGTTTAAGCAATGGATCGATGATAAATTTGAGAGAAGAAATAAAATTTAGGTTTTTAAAAGTATAGATCTCATACTTTTGGACAAGCGAATAGGAAAACCTGAATATTTTGTGGTTGTTGTTGATGTTGTATCCCATAGCAAACAAGTCTAATGTATGGTAATCGTTTCTAAGTTGGATCCACTTGGTTTGGCCCAAATACGGATTCCAAACCAAAAACCATGACCCTCTACTTATTCATAGTGACACATACCAATAATCCATTGCAATGAAACACTTTAACTATCTCGACTTGATTAAGTTTACCTATTTTCCTTATAGATGAATCTACCAAGTCTTTATGGAGATTGACGCTCATTAAACAAGCCCCTGAATCATATATCATGATCACCAGAATCTCCTAGGCTTCTCTAACATAATGCTTCTTTTTAAAGTTTGGATCTTAAATTAAATAGTTCCATCTTTTACAAGAATATCTCAGTTCTCTTAAAGATGTTATCGTATCTTTAACTTATAAGATTTTGTACACCTTCTGTTAGAGAAAAATAGCTTGCACTGTTATTTAGAAAATGTGTTGCATATGAATTTGAAATCTGGATTACAACTAAAATTGGGTACAATGGTGTTGTGGAGAAACTTCTTGAAAGTTGATTTGAGATTGTTCAATGAAAGCTCTATGTTTCCATATGCAAGGTTCTTATTCGAAGAGAAGAAGAAGTAGCACTGATTTGTGATATAGATTGACAAAAATTGACTAAAACCAAAGCTTACATGGTTGGAGAGGATGGATACTATAGAGAAGTGGGTCTCAAAGAATCCAAATGTCGGATACTGATATGCTCTTATGTTCCAAGTTTGGTGAAGATCCAGTAAGGTTTCAGTAGTTGTAGGTAGCAGAAGAAAAAAATATAACAAGAATATTAGTCTATTTCATCGTTTACAATTATTACTTTTTTATTCATTTTTGTGTTTTTTTGTCCCTGAATGTTCTCATGTCCTTTTGAACAAGAGTGGTCATGTTCTATTTAGAGGTGTTTTTTTGATAAAATGTAAATATTATTCAAAAGAACCTTTTTATACAACTTTTATAACTAGATTTTGGTCTCATGCCAAGAAAAATTAAGAGTATGGAAGGAACCAAAACTGGTGTAACAACTGCCATAATCTTGTGGTTACAGTGTGTGGTTGCAACGATAAAGCTAACTAACATCCAAAGAAGAAGAGAAAAAACGACCACGGTCACAAATCTGTCTTTGAAAAACTATATCTAAGTCCGCAAGAGCATATTCGGGTAACCAGCAAATAATCCATACCAATAATATATGAGCCACACCTTGTAGGGAAACAAGAAGAGACAACACCGAGACTGACAGGATTTAAACAAACTCAGACAAGAGGTGGACATGATAACGAACCAAACGATGACCCACGTCTAAGGGAGAGGAGGAGATTCAGAAGTCCCAGCCTGAAGTAGTCCATGGTCCTAGCCCTTTAGCCGTCCCCCCGGAACAATCTGAACTCGCCGGTTCAAATCTAAACGAAGATTTTCCTAAGAACCAAAATCTGGAAGGAGAAATCGAGTAGAGTTTGTGAGTCACCGCGAAGATGAGTTTTTAAAACTAAGTCGCCAGTCTAAGAGCTAGGAAAAAAAAAGTTGCTATATCCTTAGAACGCTCCGTAACCTGAAACCTTTACCCTCCAGCCAGAGCTACTCCATCTCGCCATCCGATCACGAAACAACACCGCCACACGAACAAATTTCCTCGCACATAGAAAAACTCAACCAAGGAACAAAGCTAGTTGTGAAAACAAATGAAGAACGACTATATGCACCCTAGAACATCGTCAAGAAGACACACCCCTTCTATTTAGAGGTTTTTTCTGATGGTACTAAATTTTAATATTTATGAATCAGGATAATCTTACTAAAGGAAGTAAATTAAAGGAAAAGACATTTCCAAGGAGATGGAAACCAGAAAGAATTCAGTTAGATGTAGGATACCTATCAGAAGTTTTTGCAACTCAATCATGTATGATGCAATGAAATTTCATGGGTTTCATAGTTCTTGAACACAATCATCATCTTCTCTTCGTGATGAATTTAATATTATTAAATAACATCTGAATTTATTGTGCCATTCAGCAATGTGTCTTCTTCACATTGCATGTTAATACTTTTTCATTCATTTATGTTTTTTTCTTCCCTCAATTTTGTAAGGATGAAGAAAAAGAAAAACTTGAAGACTTTCATCAATGTGTCTTCTTCTTTTTGGTGATCCCTTGAATTTATTTGCTAGTATTTTGTTGACGCATAGCAAATATCTGTGGTGATGTAATGTTTGAACTCAATGCAACGTGTGGACCGCTGGTGAGGCAGCATCTTCTACATGCTTAATGGCGAAATCCTTTTTTTATGGAATTGATTGTTGGTGAGGCAAAGATTCACTACTGCTTCTCTCATTGAGAAGGTTATAAAGCTAGGAAGCACATGATTGAATACAGAGTATTATAAGTCTTATATTCTTGTTTAATTTAATTTAGGTTATGGTTTACTTTTTGGTTCACTACAAGACAACAGTCAAGAAACTGATGGTAATTTCGACGGGTGTAGCAGCCGTCATAAATTTTCAACGGCAAACCGACGGTAATCTGATTAAACAACATCTCTTAGAAATTTGTCAGTAAATTTTTAACGGATATAGCCATTTGAGATTTTAACTTTTCTTATAGATTTCTGACGAATTGTTCAGTGCCCATAGAAAATCCGTCAGAAAATATATACATTAATATAGCCGTTTGAGATTTTGAAATTTGTGATGGATTTATGACAGATTTGCCACGGGCGACGATATTATAAATATATTTCCACACTCCCATACACATTCATAACTCAATACATTACTAAAATTTCTTTGAAATAAGAAAAAAAATCTTCTTCTGCATATTTTCAGTCATGGATGGACGGACCAATAATGAATACATAGTCAAACTTAATGAAAGAAGAATATGCACGAGGTGTATGCGAGTTCATAGAATTGTTAGGAAATCAACCAGTTGCAAAAAAAATCGTAAGTTGAAATGTTCATGTTCTAATTGTTGGAATTCACATAATATTAAAATAGAGTTTGTGAATCACTTGTATATGAATGGGTTTGTGCGAAATTACAAGATTTGGTATCTGCATTGGTAAACAAATTATGATTATGGTAGTACTAGTGAATCATATGTTGCAGAAACCTTAGGAGAACATAGAATTGAAGTAGATTTTGGTGTAGGTATTATTGAGATGGTGAATGATGCTTTTAGAGAGAATTTTTCATTGACCATTGTAGATGGAGATAGGCTGAATAACCAAATTTAAAAGCATAAAAGTTTTTTGATATGTTAGAAGGAGTGAACCAGCCACTATATAAGAGGTGTAGAGAAGGTCATTCGCCTTTATCATCTGCAAGTAGAATGATAACCATTAAGACGAACTACAATTTGGCGGAAAAATGTGTTGATGAGATAACAGATTTTATGAAAGATATTTTGTGGAAAATAATCTATCACCGGCATCATACTATAAGGTTCAGAAGCTTGTACCTGGTCTTGGGTTGTCATGTCATATGATAGATGTGTGCATCGAAAATTGTATGATATATTGTAGAGAAGATAAAAATCTGAGAAGATGTAAATTTTGTCATAAACTGTGGTTTCAAGAAACTAGTGGGAGGGTTCCAATTCCATATAAACAGATGTGGTATTTACCGTTAACTGAGAGTTTGAAGAGGTTATACCAATCTCAGCGCATGGCAAAACCAATGAGATGACATTCAGAACATAGTCAAGAAGGAGAGATTATACATCTTCTAGATATAGAAGCATGAAAACATTTTCAATCTATGCATACAGATTTTGCATTTGAGCGAAAGAGTGTATACCTTGGATTATATACATATGGTTTTAACCCATTTGGAAAACATGGAAGACAATATTCGTTGTGTCCTATAATCGTAACTCTTTACAATTTGCCTCAATCTATGTGCATGCGTAGAGAGTTTTTTGTTTCTCTCTGTGCTTGTTCCTGTCCCAGAGCATCCTAAGATATCACCAGATGTATCCCTCTAGCCATTGATCTATGAGTTACAAATGTTATGGAAACACTGTGTCGAAGCGTATGATGTTTCATGCCAGCTGAATATCCAGATGTGTGCGGTTCTTATGTGGACAATAAGCAATTTCTAAGTATGTGGTATGTTATCTGGATGGATTACCCATGGAAGATTATCGTGCCCGTATTGCCAAGAGAACACTGATGCATTCCAATTGATTCACAAAAGAAAGAGTTGTTGGTTTGATTGCCATAGAATGGTCATCTGTATCATCGGTCGAAGACATTGTTTACTAAAGATAAACAAGTATTTTACGGTCCACCTCCTGAGATAAACGGTAGTTCTATATTGGATCAATTAAGATAGAGTGATTTTACACAATTTGGGGATGATTGAGTGCATTCTGATTCAGAGGAATAAAATTTTTATTCAAATTAATGAATTCTAAACTGAGATCAAAGAAAATAGGGTACGTTATACAAAAGTACACAAAGGTCTAAAGACCATGTGGTTGGAGAAGTATTATTGGAAGCCAAACTTTCAAGGAAGCTTAATTGAGAAACGCTTATAGTTTGAAGCCAAAATGTTGTTCTGTCCATATGGAGAGTTTAATGACGATACAGACTCAATTCCTTCATATGTATCATCATCACAAAGTTAATTTTGTGTATTTTTGTATTATCGAATATTTCATATGTTTTTGGGGATTTATAAAGTTTTATAAGGTTTCTTTTATCTGATTATACAATTTCATGTTATACATAAGGTTTCTATTTATATGTGCATTAAATGTTAAAAATATATATATAAATATATGGTCCGTAAAAATCCGCTTAATAAAAATCTATTTAATAAAAATTGTATATATAAATAAATATCAATATATATATATATATAAACATATAGATATATCAAAATATATATAGACATATAATTTACAAATTTATTATTATATATATAAACATATATATATAACATAATCCACATTTAACACGTATTTCACAATTTCAGACGGATTTGGAGTTTCAGGGTTAAATTCCATAAATATTGATACTCAGTTACTCACCATTGCTAAACATCATGTTATAACTTATTTAAAAGACATAGTTCTCAAAGTAACACTATAGACAATTGTTTTTGACATTTGATGGATTTGACTAGATTACGAGTTCATCGATTAATAACAATACATATACTTTAAGAACACACTTATAACATAGATGATTTGAAAATGTAAATCTGAAATTTATGATATTAATGTACATCAATCTAACTTCTATATAATTTAAGAGACTTAAAATGATAGTAAGAACTGATTTAAAGTGGAACGAAGGTGATCGGTGTCCAAACCCCTAAACCCATCAGAAATTCGTTGGAAATTTCTAACAGATTTTCGACGGGTTTAGGGATTATATGTGTCTCACATGCTTTCCTTTTAAAATAAAAAGCTTAAATTTTTACGAGTCCGTCAAAAATTTCCGATGGACACGCAAAAATTTAGGTGCGTATTTCCCAAATTTTTAGAAGGCCACGCAAAAAACATTTTCCCAGAATTTTCAACGGATTCCGATAGGTTTATCCTTTGGAAATTATTTTATTTAACAACTCTTCTCCTTCCTCGCAACTCATTTCCGCCATTAAAGCTTCTCCTCTCGATTTCGCAGTTTTTCACTTTGGATTCTCAAGATTTCTTCTCCAAATCTCTAACCAATGTCTAACAATCCATCACTCCCATCCAATTTTTAAGTTTTCAATGTTTCAAACATATATTCATATTGATTTTGAGAATAAAAGTTTGGATAATGGATTTGCATGTTAGATTTAGGGATTCAAAATTACAAAGCTAAACAAGTTTAATCAATGTAATGAGAAACAAACATGAAATGCAAAAGAATTTAATAAATATAAAAATCATTGGTTAACATTACATATAACACTTATGTAATGTTTAGAAAAATTTATGTTATTCGTAGAAAAAATTAAGTTTTGTGGGCATACCAATCATTCACTATCTATAATAGTTCAAATCAGTGTAGAAACCTTAAAACTTAACATGTACATAATTCTATATTGATAAAGTTCTATACAAAAATTTTTGGAGTCGTTAAACAAAAGCAAAATGGTCCCAAACACAGGTGTTTGTAGCAAATTAGTCGTGTGTATGTGGATATTTTTTGACTGATTTGCAACCAAACTATAAATTTCAGGGTGAAGTTACAAACACATCGCAAATTTGCGACTAACTTTGCGACCTAAGCTAGAGACTAAAAATATAGTATCTAAGTCGTCTTTATTTGAGATTGATTTGCAACCACCATGATATAGTCCTCTATTGGTATTAAAACAATCGCAAATATGAGACTACTTTCTAACTCTTGTATGTCATCGTAAATTTGTGACTACGGTAGTAGCTGATTAGTCATAAAAGAGTCGCTAAAATTTGCAAGCACTTTTGGAGCCGCAAAATGCAGGTTTTCTTGTAGTGATTAGAGATTGAAATATGGATTACAACTAACATTAACACTACAAGAAAGCAAAGTAGAACTTCCGGTCATTTCGTCAGAAATCCAGGCTAGAACCATCAGTACTAGGGTGTCAAAAATGCAGAATCTGACGAATTTTCAACGGTTAGTATTCCGACGAATTTCTAACAGCCTCCGTTGTCGGTAACACCATCAGAAATCAGTTGGAAAATAGTTTCCGTCAGATTTCCGACAACTATGGTTTCCGACATATTTCAGACGGTTGGATTACTAATGGATTTTCGACGGGATATTTAACAGACTTCCGATAGATTTTCGACGAATTTATAATTTATTTGTTTTCACTAGTACTAATAGTTTTGTATTTATTTATTAGGTTTATTAAGAAATATATAATTAAATTTAGAATTTAATAAAAATAAATATTACTAACTTTGATAACGAGTTCGTTCTATTTCTTGATAGGAATCTCGTTGGAAGAATCTCCTTCTCCTGCCAGTTGAGATTGAAGATACTCTTCTCCGAGCGTCTTCATGGTATCAACGAGCTTCCGAGCGACTTGTTCTTGAATTTGTTTTGACTTCTTGTTGGTGTGAATATCCTCAACCAACCCAAGATGTGAGGGAGATACACCTTCTATCTGAAACTGCAAAAGAAAAAAAAAAGTCATAAAGTTATAAGTTAGAAATAAATTAAGACAAATAAAAAATCTATTAAAAACTTACAAGTTGCTTTTCTCGGGATAATCGCTCCAACGTTGTGTGTCGCAATTCCTTTACCTCCACGCCTGCTCAGCCAGTTGTCGGATTTTGTCTTCGAGGTTTTATCGGTCTCGGCTTGCTTCATGTAATCGAAAAACCAAGTCCAAAGCTCGAGTTTGTAAATAAACTCTGTTGATACCACATTAAGCCTCCACATTCCAAAGCTTGAGTTTGTAAATAAACTCTGTTCATCTTCTTCGAGTACATTATGGCTGCCTTGGTGTCGAACTCCGTTCTAATCCTAGTATGGTGCTCGAGATCTCAATTAAAATTTTTCTGCAAAAATACAAAATTTATACTAACTAATAAAATATTGAAATGGAAATTAAAGTTTTAAAAAGAAAATACTTACGAAAATTGCCTAAAACATGACTCGCACTCTTGTGGAGGTCTGGTCGAGAATGTCGGGTATGGCTATTTAACCATTATGTTAAGCATCTGCTTGATTGTTTTGGCTATTCCATTATTGGAATAACCAAACCTACAAAAATATGAAAATTTACATGCTAGTAGTATACAAATAAATATATATATATATATATATATAAGGAAAAGATACATAAATAAACTTACTAAATAACTCCTCCAACCCGTCGTGGATGAATTCTTTGCAGTTCCTCTCTGTTGGGTTGAGATATAAAGTCTTTAACGCTTATTTGCGTAGATGATGTGGATTGCATCTCCAGAATATGGGTAGACGGATTCTGAGAACTATCTAATCCTCGCCACAGCTGCACTCGACAAAAATATATAAATTTACATGCTAGTAGTATACAAATAAATAAATATATATATATATATATATATACGTATATATAAGGAAAAAATACATTAAGAAACTTACCAAATAGCTCTTCCAACCCTTCGTGGATGAATTTTTTGCAGTCCCTCTCTGTCGGGTTGAGAGATGAAGTCTTCAACGCTCATTTGTGTAGAAGATGTAGGTTGCTTCTCCAGAATATAGCTAGACGGGTACAAGGAACTATCTAGCCTGGCTCCAATCCTCGTTCCAACTACACTCGACCCACCTCGTCGAGCATGTGAGCCGGAAGCATGATAGTTACCGTAATCCTTTAAAAATAAAGAATAGTAAGGATATAAATAATCAAAATTCAAAATAAAACAATATAAAAAATTTCATATTAACATTCACCAAATTTACTTTATAACAGTATAACATCTAATATAAAAATATAATTTCATCAAATAATATCAAATGCAAAAATATAAAAATAAAAAATTTCATAATTTTTAAAAAAATTATTAAACATTAGAAATTAAAATCAAATTATCAACCATATTAAATATAAATCTAATTCAAAATTTCCAAATCTCTAATTTAAATTCAAATTCAAATTAAAAATTTTCCAAAACCCAAATCAAATTCAAAAATTCCAAAACTTAAATCAAATTCAAAAATTCAAAAACCTAAATAGAAATAAATTTTTCCAAAACCCAATTCAAAATCATTAATTTCAAAACCTAAATCAAAATCATAAAATCGCAATCCTAAATCTAACCATAGAAAACCTAAATCTAACAAGGATAATCCTAAATCTAACTTTCAAATCCCTAAATCTAACATGCAAACACATATACCAAATTTTCATTCTCAAAAACATTATGAATCTAAGTTTCAAAGATGAAAAACTTACAATTTGGATAGCTTTGATGGATTTTTAGACATTTGTGAGAGATTTGGAGAAGAAATCTTAACAATCGGATGTGAAATCGAGCTTGAGTTTGAGAGAAATTTTTGTTAAAGGTGGAATGAGTTTGCGAGGAAGGAGAAGAGATATTAAAAAGAAGATTTCTGACGGAGGAATCCGTCGAAAATTTTGGGAAATTATTTTTGGCGGGGTCCTCAAAAATTTTGAGAAATACGCGCCTAAATTTTTGTGTGGCCATCAGAAATTTTCCACGGATTTCCGAAGATTTTAAGGTTTAAGGTTTCGATTAACTTTGTTTCACTTTAAATCGGGTTGATGATCTATTTCCACACGCAAAATATCGTATACAATCAGATCTCCACAGACCTAATGGCTTGTTCTATATCCACCCAAAAAAAAGTTTCATTACTTAATACCCACAATATGAAAGTTCGAATTCCAAATCCACACAGAATCATAGTTCGAATCTTAAGTATCCATAATATGTAGTTATCATTGGTTTAATAATAACCATTAAAAAATTAACCGCTAAAAAATTCTACAGTAAACCAAATTTCACCTGATTTCAACCCGATTTTAACAAAACCAAACGAAAATCTATCTCCAACCAAAAATCTCCAAATTGAAAAATTCTCAAATTGAGGAACTCTAGAAATCAAAACTTTATTTTGATAAATCCAAGAGCTTTTCATCCACCATCTCCTTCAAATTTCTCTTCTGCAAAACTTATTTTCTCTTATGCAACTCATTGTTAGGGCATTGTACAAACTTAGTATGTGCCCCCATAGCATCATAATCTCTAGACCTCGAAAATGATCTTCCAAGCTTAGTAATCTTCCCAGTAGCTTTATCAATGGCAATAACATCTCCACTCTGTACTTTCTCCTTATTCAAAGCTGCAATCATCTTCTCTCCCATGTCGTACACTGCCTCCATATCGGTTGTCTTTCAATCAATTTTTTTTTTACTTTCATTTTAAGGGTTTTAAATGATATAGAAGTTACATTTGTATCTGAAATTCCACATTTATATTTTCAGTTCATTCAATTTATAAATATGTTCTTACAGTATATGGATTGTTATTAATCGATGAACTCGTAACAATTCTAATCTGTCAAAAATCTAAAACACTTGTCAATAGTGTTTATTTGAGAATTATATCTTTTAAATAAGTTATAAAATTGTGTTAAGCAATGGTGAGTGTCAATATTTTTGAAATTTATGACGGATTTCTGACGGCCATGTGAAATACGTGTTAAATGTGCATTAGATGTTGAAATATATATATTAACATCTACTGCACATATAAATAGATTTTTCAAATATATTTTCAAAATCATTAGTTTTCTAATTAGAAACCTTATAAGACTTTATAAATCCCCAAAAAAAGATATATGAAATAAGTTATGCCAAAAAAGGTATGAAATATTTGATAATAAAAAAACACAAAATTAACTACTCATATTCTGATGATGATCTGTCTGAAGGATTGAGTTTGTATCGTCATCACACTCTCTACGTGATTCCTCTGAATCATAATGCACTACATCATCCCCAAATTTTGTAAAATCAACCACAAGATCAACATCAAAGGAAGGTTCAACTAGATCCATTTGAACGCTTCTGGGTGGTTGCAAAGGATTGTGTTCAGAAACTCCATAAATTCTTCCTGTTGGGTTAATTGATATCATTGTAATCCAAGGGTCAGTCCGAATTATGACTCAAGGGTAGTGAATATAGCAAACCTAAAATAATTAATGATTTGTACTATAAAAATAATATTAATAATAACAAATTTTACTATAAAACAATTTGACACATACTTGGTATGCTTGTGACGTAAGGATGAAGGGGTCGTAATTTATTAGTTTTTGTCTTGAATGTACCAATGTAACGCCAATTTGGTCAACTTAAACACCACATCCAAGGAAGGGATCGTACCAAATACACATAAACAAAATACACCTCAAGTTCAACAATCTTGGGTATCAAACTTCTATTATTTCATTAAGGATCATGTAGTAAACTACATCACCAGAGTTAGCCGAGATACCATAATTTGAAGTTGACATACTACGACCATCCTTATAAACACTTACATAATATTTCAACCAAGAAGATAAATCTTTCTCTTTTAAATCCTCAAGCTCTTGCTCGGAGTAATCCGGATAGTACATCCATACAAAAGCCATGTAAATGCTATATAAAAAAAAAAGTAAAAACATCTAATATCTAAAATAAAAAAATAATATATAATTTATATTCACAAAAAAAAGAATACCTTTCATATTGCATAATATTCTTACAATTCGTGAGAATATACATATACAAGTGTGTGAAATCCTGCTCAAATAGTTCTTGGTTCTTTCCCATTCCACTTACTCCACCAACTTGGGTAAACAACTTAGGGGCATATAAGGGATAAATCCGTCTCTCAGCTCTATCATCATGGTGAGCAGGACATTGGCTCTTCGTATGTACTTTCGATGGAAAGTAATATCGGCAAAGTGTGAGACTTCTTCGTTGAGGCCCTATGCAACAATAGATCCCTCAAGTTTGCTTAAAATTTTAACCTTCTTCTTGAGATGGAATATGTCCGCTCAAAATGATATATCCACCGATATTGAACAAGGCCTCCTAGTGATGATTCTTGTGGGAGGTGAATGGGAAGATGTTTCATAACATCAAAAAAGAAAGGAAAAATATTTTCTCCAAATTACAAATGATCATCGGTATATTATTCTTTAAATTGTGAATACTCTCAGCTATAAGTGTTCTCGAGCAAAAATCTCGGAAAAACAACAATTCCTGTATTTAGTTAAAATCATGGACTTTTAAAACAGTGTTCTTGATTTTTTTACAGAATTTTTTCTCAATGTGTATGACTTATAGATTATGCATCAATAAACGGTCTTTCCAATAAGGCAAATCCAAAAATAAATATTCTTTTTGTGCCAATTTTAATTTACACTAACACCGTCAACATGATCTTAACTGATCCAATATAGAACTACCGTTTATCTCAGGAGGTGCCTTAAAACACTTGTTTATCTTTTGTAAACAATGTCTTCGACTGACGATCTGGATGACCACTTGGTAGGAATCTTCTATGACAATCAAACCATCAAATCTTTCTTCCGTGACTCAATTGGAATGCATCAGTGTTGTCTTGGAAATACGGGCACGATAATCTTCCATGGGTAGTCCATCCAGATAACATATCATATACTGAGAAATCGGTTATGTTCCATATAAGAACCGTACGCATCTGAAAATTCTGCTAGCATGAAACATCATATACTTCGACACCATGATTTCATAATATTTGTAACTCATTGATCAATGACTGGAGAAATACATATAATGATCTCTTAGAATGCTCTAGGCCAAGAACAAGCATAGAGAGAAACAAAAACTCTCTACGCATGCACATAGATGGAGGCAAATTGTAAAGAGTTACGATTATAGGCCACATCAAATATTTCATTCCATGCTTTCCAAATGGTTTAACCATATATACATAATCTGAGGTATACATTCATTCGCTGAAACACAAAATCTGGATACATTGATTGAAAATTTTTTCATGCTTCTGCGTCTAAAAGATGTGTAATCTCTCCTTCTTAACTATACTTTGCATGTCATCTCATTGACTCTGCTATGCACTGATATTTATAGAACCTCTTCATCGTCTTAGTTAACGGTAAATACCACATCCGTTTATATAGAATTGGAACTCTTCCACTAGTTTCATAAAATCGCAGTTTACGACAAAATTTACATATTTTACGGTTTTCATCTTCTCTCCAATATATCATACAATTTTTTATGCACATATATATCATCTGATATGGAAACCCAAGAGCAGGTACAAGCTTCTGAACCTCGTAATATGATGCTGGTGAAAAATTATCTTCCGGCATAAAATCTTTCTCAAAATCTGATATCGCATCAACATATTTTTTTGCCAAATTGTATTTTGTCTTAATGGTCATAATTCTAGTTGCAGATGATAGAGGCAAATGACTTTCTTTACACCTCTTATATAGCGGCTGTTTTGATGCATCTAACATATCAAGAAACTTTTGTGATTCTAAATTTGGTTCTTCAACCCTATCTCCAGTTATAGCGGCCGATGGCATATTCTCTCTAAACGCATCATTCACATCTCAACGGTACATATATCAAAATCTACTTCGTTCTATGTTCTTCTAAGGTATCTGCAACATATGGTTCACTAGTACTACTATAATCATAATTTGTTTCTCTATGTAGATAGCAAATCTTATAACCCGGCATAAACTCATTCATATACACGTAATTCCAAACAAAATCTATCTTAACAGTACGGCTATAGAACATGGACATTTAAACTTACAACTTTTCCGTGATTGGTTTATTCCCTAACAATTCTATGAACTCGCATATACATATGCATATTCATCTTTCATTAAGTTTGACTCCGAATCTATCATTGGTTCGTTCATCAATGACCAAAAATATCCAGAATACGACATAAATTTCTGATTTCAAAGAAGTTGTAGTAATGTATTGAGTTATGAATGTATGTGCGAGTGTGGAAACATTAAACTCGTCGTCTGTTGGAAATCCGTCATAAATCCGTCACAAATTTCAAAATCTCAAATGGCTATATAACAGCTATATTAACGTATATATTTTCCTATGGCTTTTCGATGAGCATTGAACAATCCGTCAGAAATCTGTCAAAAATCTATCAGAATAGTCAAAATCTCAAACGGCTATATTAACGTATATATTTTTCGACGTACTTTTAACGGGAGCTCAACAATCTGATGGACCAAAATCACACAGAAAATTTTTGACGGATTTCCGACGGATGTTGTTTACTCAAAATATTGTCAGTTTGTCGTCACAATTTCCAACGACGGCTACACCCGTTGGAAATGTCGTGGATTTTCCGACTGCTTTCTTTTAGTGTCGTGGAGCAACTTCTTAAAACTAAGATTGATAAATATATGAGTTTATCTTCCTTGACGAGAATAAGAAAGTAACAGTGATATGTAATGTAGGTAAAAAACATGGACCAACTAATTTACTAATCTCCAGAAAACTTCTTGATTAAAGAAAGTCGAGATTTCTATTTTACTAATTTAGTAGCAACAATTTTCTTGAAATTAAAAAACATGAATAAAAGTTAGCTAGAATTAAGAATTTAGAAAACCACGTATTTATTTATCTTCCTAGGAATTTCCAATGGATTATTTTTGATGGATTTCTGACGATCACTTTTTCGACAGATTTCAAATGGTTTTCGTGTTCAGTAATTCTATCTGAAATCCATCAAAAATAATCCGTCGGTTCTATTTACCAACGGATTTTTGACTGTGTTTGGATGAATATTGTTCTAACGGATGTCCGACAGAATAGTTTCCTACGAATATCTTATTTAATTAAATTTTTAAAATTAAAATTAATATATACAATTAAAATTAAAAGTAAAATTAAATTAAAATATTTAAATCCAAAACAGAAAATTATACAAAAAAAGAAAAGAAAATACATAAATCTTAAAAATATAAATAATAAAATCTAATTCGGAGGTGGAGGTCCTTGAGTTACTTGGAACTAGGCTAGGAAAGCTGCCATATGCACTTCCATTGCTTTCTTATGCGTTTCCATATTTCCCTTAGCTGATGCTCTTTCTTCTCGTATTTTTTGGATCTTGGCTCTCAAACCTTGGGTCTCGGTTGTCTTCTCTGGGAGTTTTTTTTCGAAGCTCGGGATCTCAAAAAAACTGCAAAGATGCAAAATATCGGGAATTGTACTCTTGTGGAAGCCCAGAAATATGAATTTTGCTCTTTGGAGTTGCCTGCAAAAAAAATTATAGATGTAGAAATCTTATAATTAAAAATAACAATTCGATAATAAGTAAATAAAATATATAAATGTTACTTACTTCTAGGATCATATCATTCCACATCTCGACAGGAATCTGGGTGGAAGAGGTTCAATCACCAACCGGATGGGATAGAAGATACTCGTCTCCTGCTTTTCACGTTCTTGACGATATCTTGAGAATCCAGATCTTGAATTTCATTGGTCTTTATGTTGCTGTGAGAATCCTCTAACAACCTATTATTTAAGGGACGCTCACCATCTATTTGAAATTGTAAATAAACAATAAATAATTGTGTTTTTGAATTATAAATAATTAAGAAAAAAATTACGAGTTGTTCTTCCCAGGAAGTTTTGCTCGTTGCTCCCAAAATTTTTTTGTGTCGCAATTCGTTTACCCTTGCGGTCGCTCCTCTGGTTGGTAGAGTTGGTTTGGGAGAGTGAATTGGTTTCCTCCTTCCAGTAATCAATTAACCCTTTCAATAAGTCTGGGATCCCAACCATCTCCTTTGCAACTTCATTGTGCTTCCACTTATCCTTCCACTCGTTCAACTTCTTGGAGCACATCAGCAGCTTTACTGTCAAACTCACATCTAACCATTGATGTGATCTCTCTCCCAAGTAAAACTTACATTAAAATATATTATTTAAATTCAAAGTAAAATAAACAAAACCAAATGCTCACGTCAAATTTCCAAAACTACATGTCGCGGTTTTCTTAAGACATGGTCGAGTACTTGTCATACGCTAGCTTTATCAATCTGTTAAGCATCCGGTTGATGTACTTGGATATTTTATTATGAGAATACTAAAACCTACAAAAATAAATAATTTAAAAGATTTGATTAGTACAAAAATAATGATTTAGAAAACCATCAAACACTTGTTTATTCTTCGTAAACAATGTCTTCAACCGACTATACGGATGATCACTCGATCGAAATCTCTATGGCAATCAAAACAACATGTATTTCTTTCGTGTTTCAATTGGAATGCATCAGTGTTATCTTGGCAATAAGAACATGATAATCTTTCATGAGTTGTCCATCTATATAATAAATCATATGCTGAGAAATCGCTTATGGTCCACATAAGAACCTAAAACATCTTAAATTTTTGTTGACATGAAACATCATTTGCTTCGACACCATGATTTCATAACATTTGCAACTAATAGATCAGTGGATGGAGAAATACATCTAGTGATCTCTTTGGATGTTCTGGGCCAGGAACAAGAACGGAAAGGAACAAAACTCTCTACACATGCACAAAAATGGAGGCAAATTATAAGGTGTTACAATTATAGACCACAACGAATATGGCCTTCCATGCTTTCCAAATGGGTTGAATATGGAAATGGATCGAAATGGGTTGAATACAGCTCTTATGCGTAGGAGGGTTTGTACAAAGTAATCGAATCACTAGACTATTTAAGTGATTTAGTTTTTAGGTTTTTCGCTTTTTAATATACTTGTTTGGTTATAGAAAGAGCAGTGGTGGCAAGCTTGAAAGTTAAAAATCCTAATATCTATTTTGAAAAAAAATGTCGACCATGTCGATCTCTCCCGAGATTTTGTAGATGAGATACTTTTTAGGCTCCTAATAACATCTTTTACAGAAGTGAGATCTACTTGTAAACGATGGAATGATTTAATCAAAGATCCGAGCTTCAAAAAGATGCATTATGGTAGCCAAGGAAATTCTGGTGATGATGATATATGATTCAAGTGCTTGTTTAATGAGCATCAATCTCCATAAAGACTCGGTAGATCCATCGATAAAGAAAATAGGTAAACTTAATGATCAAATCGAGATAATTAAAGTGTTTCATTGCAATGGCTTATTGGTATGCGTCACTAAGAACTTGAGGCTCATGGTTTTGGTTTTAGAACCCGTATTTGGGTAAAACCAGCTGGATCCAACCCAGAATCGATTACCATATTTTTGACAACTTTGATATGGGATACAACAGTAACAACAACAACCACAAAATCTTGAGTTTTGCTTATTTGCTTGACCACATTGGTTATAAAATCTACAACTTTAAATCTAATTCATAGAGGGTTCTTGATATCACTACACAGATCATTCGTTGGTGGGATGTGTCGGTGAAGGGAAAACATACCATATTGCTTAGGAAAGATCGAAAGTGGAAAAAGTAAAGATGGAAGAATTTTTAATTTGTTATGATTTTACAAGTGAGAGATTTGGATTGCATCTTCCTCTTCCATTTCAATCTTGTGTTAAGGATTTTTTACTTCTATCTTCATTTAGAGAAGAGAATCTTGCAGTGTTATTTAAGAAGTGTGCTGCTTATGAGCATGCTCTGCCCTGAGGTATACTTTTATCTTATGTTAGAGAAGAGAATCTTGCAGTGTTATTTAAGAAGTGTGATGCTTATGAGCAGGCCCGGCCCTAAGGTAAAGGAAGTGAAGCATCTGCTTTAGGCGCCAAAGATAATATATAATTTAAGGGCATTAAGTTGTAATTTTGTTTAGTTGGTGTAGTCGTTACACGTCCTGTGCCACTGGCTAGAGGTGTTGGGTTCGATAACTTATCACTTTTTTTGTCCTTCACGTTTAATGGACACTGCTTTAGGCATCTATAACTCTAGGGTCAGCCCTGCTTATGGGATTGAAATATGGATTACAACTAAACTTGAGCCTGATGAAGTGTCGTGGAGCAACTTCTTAAAAGTTGATATGAGAAGAGAATTTGGGAGATTTCATCCATTTGCGAGATTCTTCGCCGAAGAGGATAAGAAAGTAGCATCGATTTGTGATGTATACAAACAAAAGGTGACCGAAAACAAAACTATATTGTTGGAGAGAAAGAATACTACAGAGGAGTGGCTCTCAGAGAATCCAAATGTCGGATATTTATGTGTTCTTATGTTCCAAGTTCAGTGCAATTTAGTAACGTTCCAGTACTTGGCAGAAGGCGAAAGAAAATCAAAATGAGATCTTATATAGTTTACCATTATATATACCTTTTCATTCATTTTGTTTTGTTTTGTCGTCCCTCAGTCCTATTGAACAAGACTGGTTTTGCTGATGATATTTATGGATCAATGACATTTCAGGGAGATCTTGAACAAACCTCTTTGTGACTATGTATCGCATGATTTTTTTGATAAAGATTATGTATCACATGTTAAAGCCAAAACTCTCTGACATGTGGATTTAACCTGTGATGTTGTTTTAATAGCAAGAATAAAGTTGAAAATTTCATCAATGCGTTATCTTCATATTGCATGTTAACAAAGAATCAGCTTTTGCATATATATATTACTTGTATTGCGGTAAATATGAGTAAAGTAAAATAATAGAAAAAAAAACAAATAGTTGATATAAAATAAAAGTCCGACCATACCTCAGTTGGTAGAGCGGAAGACTGTAGTTGTTCACAACATATATTCTTTAGGTCTCTTGGTTCGATTCCGGCAGGTCGGATGTTTTTTGCTTAATTCTAACATTTTATCTTTTATATCCTCTGATCCGAGACCCAACGCTCTCACTTGAGTAGGACAAAATCGTAATTCACCAAGTTTACACTATTTATTCCAATTTAATCCCTAAAACTTTAAGATTCCCAACAACCTCCCAAATTTTCATATTGTAATCCTATTGCCATAACCTGTCAAATAGAACAGATGAGAATATTGATAACTCAGGTTCATGCTTCAACACAATGTACCATCAAAACTGAAACTTCACTAGACTAAAACTCAGTTTAAAAGTTCCCGTAATATCCAGTTTCTTGATCGTTCCCTTTGCGAGTTTGCGAACAAAAAATGCAGAGTGAGCTATTTTGTAGCCCATCTCTTTCACCAATAATCTCTGCAAGAACACAACCCATCTTCAAACTTATGAAACCGTATCCGATCCCGCATTATAATCACTCTATTCAACAACTTCGACACTGATTTTATCCAGTCGTGGCAATCACTGCACATTCGTATATTCTTCTGAATTCTAATTTCTGATCTTGGACTACTCTTCAAGATCCCATACGCTAATGCAAGCTTTTCGCTATGGTAATTCAAGTTCTCCTCTTTCTCTTCTTCAGAGACATCCATCAACACCAAATCTGTGTCACGCACAAATCCTTCAGACTTAGTTCTCTGTATCAAACCTTCTAATACTTTGTATATAGCTTTTGTTTCTATATGAGATGTATCTCCTGCTTTAAACCGATGTATCACTCCACCAAATTCCACCCAACTCTTTCCTTTTGCTTTACGGATTCCTTCTTTCTTCATCAACTCTCTGACCTTCTGAGCGCTCTCCCATTTCTTTGTGGAGCTATAGATGTTTGAAAGCAACACATAGTCTCCGCTCTTTGCCATTGAAAGATTCTGTATTGCGATTTCCCCTAATTCTGGATTCTTGCAATTTCTAGATGAACTAAGAAGAGACCTCCATATCACCAAATCCGGTTCGATTGGCATTGATTCTATCAAATCATATGCTTCTTTTACCCTTCCTGCACGGCCTAGCAGATCAACCATAGCCCCGTAATGCTCTAACTTTGGCTGTATCGAATACTGGCAACTCATTAGATCAAAGTACTCTTTTCCTTCTTCAAGAAAACCGCAATGGCTACATGCTGTTAAAAGCCCGAGAAATGTTATAGAATCTGGTGAAACATTTTCCGCTTCCATCTCTGAAAACATTCTGATAGCTTCTGTGGCTAGCCCATGAGTAGCAAAACCAGTGATCATCGCATTCCAAATCGACACATCATTCCGTTTAACACTATAGAAAACCTCCCTCGAAGTTTCTATATCCCCACACTTTGCATACACATCGACAAGTGCAGAAGACAATATCATATTAAGCTCAATCCCAGCATCAATCATCAGAGAATGCACCCACTTGGCATGGTGTAAATCTCCAAGACGTGCACAAGCTGCTAAAGCAGACGCGAAACTAAACTTATTTGGTTTATCATCCGAAAAACTAATCATATCCTTAAGGGTTTTCAAAGCTTCTTCATACTGAACATTCCTAACATAACCACCAATCATCAAGTTCCAAGAGATCACATTTCGATCACTCGCTTTACGAAGAACCTTCTTAGCCAAACCATACTCTCCAGTTTTCATAAGACTCTCAATGATTAGGTTTGTATTAGAGACACCAGGAGACAAAGAGATGAACCAAAGAAGAAGCTTACGAGCAAGATATGAAAGGTTACAACGTCTATAAGCTGTGACCATGGAAACAAGAAGTGATGGATATGTTCCATATCCAAGTTTAAAGATCTGAGCATGTGCTTGAAGAACACAATTAGAATTTGAAGGAGCTTTACATGATTCAAGAACTTGTTTCAACATTCGATGATCTACAAAACAAAAGGAATAAGAAAGCATGAAACTTTATAGATCAACATATGCTAAGAGCTCTAAATTTCAGAGTACAGACACGAAAGAGAGAAACTTTGAACAAGAATCACCCCAGAAAGCTTGAAATTGATGATATTTAGATAAACCCACAAAACCCTATGAAACATCAGACATGAATTCTCGGAAATGACTGATCCGGAGGAAAAAGATGAAATTTTTACCCGTGACGGTGACGTGGTTTGAAGCGGAGGATAACGAGAGAGAAGTGATACAGAATCGTCTGATTCCGGAGACATTAATGGAGATTCTCTGCATCTCTTAAACCCTTTCACTCTCACAGTGCGAAGTGCGAACTTTATATTGACAACAGAGAAAAACTCAATTTTTTTATTTTCTTTTTGTCAACGAGAAAGCATGATTTTGAGCTCTTTCTTTATTTCTTTTGGCCAAAAAGTAGTGATTTCATTTCGTTGAGATTGATGAGAGTGATATAGCCAATTCATGGTAAAGCAACAGTAATATAATTATTAATTTAAGCAAAATCATCATTTATGAAATTGAAAATGAAGAGGGAGATAAAGTAATCTAAACTCAATCCACATGTATTGATGTTTTTATTGTTTATGCCTAAAACTTGGTTGTGATCTATTTTAAATAATGATTCTGTCTCATCTATGTTACTAGATACTACTATTCCTGGACCTTTATAATAAAGAATGAGAAATAGAGACACGTGAGAAAGCTCAAAGTTTCATGAGATCTTGTGAAGACCAATGTTGAGATCAGAAGATATGGAGATAAGAAGTGGCTGAGAGTAATGCCATTCAGCTTTAAACACTCTTTTCTGATGAGCTTTTATCGATTGTGTAGGTTTAAGAGCATTGTACCTACACAAGTCAAACAACAATACAATCACAATCCAATGTTTCACTTCTTTACACTCTGTGTAAAGGCATCATCTTTAATTTAACCAAATCAACATAGAGCCATTGATGTAATGAAAGAGTGTTACCTGATGTCGAAAACATGAATGACCGGGTCGACTGAGCCAGAGGTGATGTATAAACCATCAGGAGACCAAGACTGGTTTATCAAAGCTGATTGTGAGTCACTACTATCTTGCTTCCAGCCAAACGAATGGAGTTCGGTTTTCCTTAATCTGATATCAAACAGTCGAAGCTGTTTCTCGGGTTCCCTGACAATATAATATCGAAATTCGTCTTTAGTGAAACCGCAAGCAAAACATGGAAATAGTATTTGATATTTGATAACTTGTTCTTACCCAGATTGAACCATGAATAGATTGAAGTCACAAGGATTGGAGAGAACACTCATGCATTTATAGTCTATTTGATGCTTATAGTCTGCTCTACCAACTTGAACATCAAACCCGCATATTCTCTTGTCTGCTCCAACTGATAAAACAATATTCTTGTTCCTCATCCCATCCACTCCCATTACAGCAGCTGAATGTAGATTCCTGTGTAAAGTTTTCGACTTCCATTTGTTTTCTTCATCATCACTCTCATTCCATAGAACAACAGTGTGATCACTTCCCCCGGTGACAAAGCATCTACTATTTTCCCAAGGCATGAACTTTATGTTGTTGATAATCCCTTTTACATGAGGTGTATTCTCCAGGAAAGTAACCTTCACCAACACGAAAAAAATAGATACCTAGTTTGACAGACTTCCCAAAAGAAACTTCATGAAGTTTCGAATATCAGATGTGGTGCAGTAACATTTACCCCACGTGTCTTGTTTAGATTTAGGATTGATATCTGAGAATCTCCATCGTCTGCAGTGTATACAGAGAAAATGGAGTTCCCGGATGGGTGCCAGGCCATATCTTCTGCCCATCTCCTTTGTTTTCGAGATAAACAGTCGGTGGTACTAAGCAATGATGCAGCCAATCTGCAATTCAATACACCGCACACAAACATAAGAGATCACAATGGATGGATTCCCAACATGGAAAGACACAATCTCTATGAGCTAACTAAGGCTCTCAATGAGGTTTACATAGTTTCTTCCTAATTGGGATTAGAACCATTGAATTTATATCCCTGCCTAGATTGAGCTGGGGATCTAAAATATGGTTGTTAAATATACTTATCCTTCTAACAAGCTTCTTTCATTTGTTTAATCCTTCGGTTTGGTATAATAATAATATAAACAACAAAAAGCACACTTAACCATAAACAGAACAAAAATATGGGTGTAAATGCAAAGATACTAAACCATTAGTTTTCTTCTTTAAGCAAGAGGCAAGGATTGAGTTTCATATGTCAATACATATAACTCTATCCAAATCTGAGACCATAAACCTAAAAGATCAATCTTTAAAACAAGCAGCTACAAGTCATCATTTTTATCAAGCACTGCGAGCTTCCTAGTACTAAATCCCACCTCCAATAAGAGGCTAGTTCCCAAACTAATATTAATTAAATCTGTGCATAACAAGCTTGCTAGAAAACAATCCACAGAGATAAAGATAATGCATAGAGTAGGAGAAAAAACACACCTTCCAGGTTGCAGTTGCCATAAACTAACCATGCCATCCAGAGAACTTAATGATACATGAAAACAAAAAAAGACAGACATTAGATTCCAGAACTCATTATCAAATCCAAGAGCACACTAATAACTCTTATAGTCTAGTACCTTGTTGCAAATAGCTGCTCATTTACGGGACAGAGAATCAAACTTCTTAATTTCCTCTTATGTTCACTAGAGATTTGGTTACTAGTATGACACTTAATTGTAGTTGGTGAAGAGTTTCTACCTATCAACCTAATCAACTCTTTATGCTCCTTTTGCTCTGCAATAACAACAAAGACACAACAAAACAAGTCAAGACTTAAAATCTCAAATATAAACACAAGAAAACTAATGTTCACACAGTGTTTACCAAATTTCCTCTTAGTCCCTCTATTTCGATCTCCACTAGCCTTAATGTTAGAGCTGTCAGATTTTTGCTTCATAACAAAAGTCTTAGTCTTTGAGATACTACTACTACTACTACTTCTGGGATGATCAGAGCTAACACAAGGCTTTAAAGTCTTGCTAGGTGATGGAGATACATAGTCTTTTCTAAAAGGTTCATCGCCATTCAATTTTCTAAGTGTCTTCAATGGAACTCCACGAAGTTTGGCTAACTTAGCTTTTGAATCTCGTAAACTTCTTTCTGCTTCAATAAGCTGAGCAATCAGAAACCCATAAATCAATCAAAATCATTCACTTTGAATAATCTAGAAAAGGAAATAGAAACGAAAAATGGAAACTTTAAGGAGTAACCTTAGTTTGGTAATTAGATATGTGATTCTTGAGACGCTCAATTTCATTTGAACGATGTTCTACTAAAGCCACAAGAACTTCTTCTTGCTCTTCTCTGCAAGAGACATTAGCTTCTTCTTCTTCTTCTTCATCTTCTTCTTCTCCTTTGAGTTTCGGTTTCTTATGGATGGTAGAAAGGTCGCTCATTTCGGATTACAAAACTTGGATTGGTTCTTCTCTTGACGAGAAAATGGGATCAGATCGTCTATTTTATTTCGACGAGATGTTTTGGGGTGATTTTTTTTATGCCCCTCCCTACAAAAAATTTGGCTCAGATATCCCCTTCTTTTTATTAATTTGTTTTATAATCATTTTTAAATCGGAAAGTGATTAAATTCCAAAAAAACTCATAGAAATAGAAAGTTAGATAAATTATAGAGAAAACCATGACTTTTTCTCAATTCCAAACTAAATTGGCCTTGGCTTAACTCATTAAGTAAAACTGGAAAACATTAAAGTAAATTCATTCCACTAACGACAAATAAAAGAAGATTAAATTGAGTTTGGATTTATTTTTTATTTTTATTTTTTTCTTCGTGTTCTTCCTTTTTTCTACAATTATTTATGTTACTGTTTAATCACCACACAAAACTTAATTTTTCATTTCAAAATCTCCGGTTATTTCATATATGTTACTCTTTCGTCGTTTCTTCTTTTTTTGGATCACATCATCTACGGAACGAAACAAATTTCGAAGATTTTCATCTTCCGCGAAAATTTTGTTTATGGTGCTTTTTCGCCGTTCATCGAGGACAATTCATCAACCACCTATGTAAGATTCATCTCTTGATACCATTTGTCTTTCAATTTTTAAAAATCTAAGATTTACAGAAATTGTTGTTTTGAAAATTTGTTTTGGAGTATAATAAAATCTATGGGACTAAGACCTACTAATTAGGGGAGAAATTGTGAATTAAGGTCAGCTTATGGTGTGTCTAAGAAAGATGGATACAAGTTTTAGAGAAATCGTGTTTGAGTTAATGGGTTTGAAATCGGATCTATTTGAAGTCAAATATTGTAGTTTTGTCTTTAGTGTCTAAAATGTGGTGTTTTGTCTTGATATTGCAGGTATAACTCGAAAAAGAGGAAGTTTCGACCTTCCAAGTACAAGTAAAGTCCATATATGAAAGGAGGAGGAGAAGATGGAGAAGGAGAATGATACAGAGGTTTTAACTCTATTAAAAACTACCACAAGTGCACAACAATTGTTATAGTATCTTAGGAATTGAATCCACAGAAAATAAAGTGTTACGCTTCAATTCTAATGAATGAATACTAAGCTAAGAACAAAATATGGGGTTCTAATTGTTTGTGAATGCAATAAAACAACGACAAAAGTAAATAAGAGCTGTAAACTTATAATTAAAAGGCGTTAAGCGTTAGGCTTTAGGGATATTCTCCGGAAATCAGAAATCACGAACCAGACAACTATTCAGGGTACTAATAAAAAATCTCTAGAACTCGACATAATATTCTAACCAATCCACTGTCGTGGCATTAATTATTATGTCTAACCACCTAAATATCTGAACTTTCGCTTGAACTTAAAGTTTTATTACAAGCATTAACAAGCTGATTCGATATGTTCACGGATCGCCTTAACATTAGCTTTTGTTGGCTAAGGACAATCTGGTCACCTATGTTATATCCAGAAATCTATGAGATTTTGGCAAATAGATTCAACTTAACATCATAGACTAAGTGATCAGTTCAGCCTAAGCAATAAGAACAACTATAGATGAAGATCACAGAACATAAACCATATTTGTGTTTGATTCAATGACTCTTTAATCCTTCGAAAACCCTAAACCCTAACTAATGGATTACTCAGACATGGAGAAAGATTCACAACATATAGATGATAATAAACTCATAATCAAATCAATAAGAATTTCAAAAGGGTTCAGAAAATTTCTCAAAAAATGTATACTCAAAATATTTCTCCGTAAAAGGTAACAAATTCCAAAGCCAACAGTCTAAAAATATAATAAAGTTTAGCCTAAAACAATGACTAAAAATAGATATTTATACTACTTAAAACATTTTAGGTCAAAATAATCACATAAGGAAAAAGGAAAAATTTTCCATTTTTCTTGGACAAGTCGATCGATCCAAAACTGGATCTATCGATCTGACTGCATCTAGTCGATCTATTTTCTACGGCAAAGTGTGGGTGATGGTAGGTTGATCGATCTAGATGAGATCGATCGATTTGGAGACTTACGGAAAACTCTCAGATTTGGGATCGATTGATTCAGGCGGGGATCGATCGATTTGAAAACTCACTGTAAACTCTTTAGAATTGGATCGATCGATCCAAGCAAAGACCGATCGATCTGGAGATGCTTGCAAATTCTTTAGATAGATGGATAGATCGATCCAAATGAGGATCGATCGATCTAAGTACCCCAGATGACTCCTTTTTCCAACTTTGCTCCAAACTTCATTCCAAATGCCATAAGTTTCTCCTAAACGTATATTAACCTGAATATATTTAAAAATACAGAAAATACTCCATATAACCTAATAAGCCTAAGATAAAATGCGTTAAATACGCAACCTATCTGAGGAGGAGAAAAACAAGAAGCAGAATAAGGTTTAGGTTTATAATGTTCTTATTTGATGTTGAACTTGTTACGATGTTGTTGGTTTTGTATTTGTATTATACCAAACTTAAGTCTAAATCATTTAGGTACAATTGTGTCATTTTTATACAACTATGTCTTTTTTGTAAAACTAGTACAATTCAATATTAATACATGCAATGCTTAATTTATATGTTTATTATTTAAATTAATTGAAATATTTTATATATATATTAATTAAAATAATAAATAAATAAAATTAAACATATAAATTTTTATTATTTAAATTTATTTAAATGTTTATTATTTAAATTAATTTAAATGTTTATTATTTAACGAATATTTTAAATATTAACCGTTGCGTTTATATTAATTTAATATTAATTTTAAATGTTAATTATTATGTTTAATAATAATATTAATATTAATTATAATAAATATATCAATTTTAATAAATATGATAATTGTTATGAAATAGTTAATTTCTAAGTTAATAATTAAATATACAACTAATGGAAATTACCTAGGATCCAACAAAAACCAATTATTGAAAATAGTTAGGATCCCACAAAAACCAATGATTGAAATATCCACAAAAACCAATAATTGAAATATTTGACAAAAAGAACAAGTATAGGAAAATACTTAGTGGTATCTTAGTTGTGTCTAGTATGTGAGTTGTACCCCTTAATGTACATAGTTGCACTATGATGGCTTTAAATTTTATTAGTTATACCATATTTTAAATTATTTTATAGTTGTATTTGTGACATTACATATATAAAGTACATTTACTATATTTTCATAAAATCAAATGTGATAGAAGACATTTTTTACCATTTTGGTAATTTTAAGTGCCATACAAATAAACAATCCTTAAGGCATTTAGGGATCAAAATATGATGTTATGTGTCCGACAACCAAATTTTCATATTTTTCCTTAGTTATATAGATGTCATTGATTTTAAATGAACACAAGTTAACACAAACATAGTCTTTCTAATACAAATAATCAAATTTAAAATAAAACACAAGCATAGTTGTACCAGTAGTTTGACCTAATTGTACCCTGACAGAAAAAAACACAAAAAAATATTTCTAATGCAAATAATCGAACCATAAAACAACAACAATACATGAATAGAGACTAAGGGACATTTTTGCACCATCACCACACTGATACCATGGATACATGCCTAATTTCTTTCGATCCTCGCCTAATTTCTTTCGATCCTCCACTGCTTTGTGTTGATCATCAACAACTTTGACTTGAACCTCGGCTAGTACTACTCAAAGTTCAGCCTCTACGACTCGACTTTCCACGGCCATGTTCTCCAACATATGGGTACCTGACTTTTTATATCTCCCTTTTTTCTTTATATATTCTAGAGGTAAAGCATACATCTCTCTTATCTCTGAGGGAACAACCCACTGAGACTGATGGGATACTGGATAAACCGTCCTACAGAATAAGTTATCTCCTCTATAGATGTTTTCATCACTAAAGTATAAATTCGATCTTCGCTTTGAATCCATTCATATAAACTCTTATGTTATTTGAATAATATTCTCCATAATCAAAATATATGATTATGCATCGTATATTATTCATTTTCACTTGAAAATGAATTAAAATTGAATATTAGTATTCTGGTAGTCTCAATATTACTATGTTGTACCAAATTTACTAAATATACACAGTTGTATTCGTTTCTGGGTAATTTCGTGTTTACCAACGATTTTGATTTTTATCTACCTACGATTCACTATGATTTCACCACCAGAATCCATAAAATATCAACTATTAAGAATGTAAGACACTAATCGACGAAGAAAACGAGTTAACTAACCCAATGTGCACACAGAAATCAATAAAATTTGAAATATACAAGAAATTGTCCATAACATTGCATTTCAACCTTTGAAATTGGTTCATACCCACCCAAAACAACAACAAATAGTTAATCTAACATCACTAGAAAAAAAGGGAAAGAAATGACGTGAAACGAAGCTTCAACAAACAAAACAAAGCTTCAACAATGGTGGTTGTGTTTTGGTCGCGGTAACGAAGAAGAATGAAAAGGAAGATGAATTCAATTTTAATTGGTCCAAATTTAATTCTCATACTAAACTTTCACCAATCACAAACCTATCATATTTCTCTCTCTTCCACATCACAATTTTATTTTGTTTTTAATAAAAATTTTATTTAATCAATTGAAAAAAATGAGAAATAATTTGCTCTTTCAACTTAAAAAAAAAGTATAAGGATTTAGAAGGAATATAATGGTTATTTTTGATGGTTCAAAGGGCTTATGAGCCATTAATCCGATGTTTTGGTTTCAACAAAATTTGCGCTTTTATTTCAGACTATCACGTGTAGATGTATTCTCCCATTGGTAAACTCGATATAGAAGAAACAAAAGAAACTAAGAAAAGAAATGGGATGAATAAGGAATAAATTCTGTCAAAATAAAATAAAAAGGAATAAATTAAAATAGAAATTTTTGAGAGATTGAACATATAATATGTGGAATTTAGGGTATGTATTAATGAAATAGGCTATTTTTAGAGTGAATTGTGATTTTATAGTATATAAATATATTTGTACAATTAACTAAAAAATCAAGTAAGATATTCCAAATTAACTATATTTTACTTTATATTAAGATTTATAGTTAAATTTTAAACTTATACTTCTATATATTAAATTCATAAAATTCAAATTTTAAACTATCAGAAAAGGTTTAAACTCAAAATATTTGAAAATTTTCATTTAATATGAGTTTTAGTTAAATATATCTTATAAAATTATTATCTTACAGTCAATATTAATTTAAAATAAATTCAGAATACTATTTTAACATGTAAAAGGTTTGTTTATACAAAAAGAAAAATTTTCTTTTAAAGTTTATAAAATCTGTTTATAAGAAATATAAATTTTATCATAATAACAATTTGAAAATTATTTTATACTTGAAAATTATTTTATACTAAAAACAAAATTTAATACTAATTCATGTTTATCTATGTTACTTTTCCCTCTTTTTTTAAGAGACAATTAGACGCATACCAAAAAAAAAAATTTAATTAAAAATAACTAACTTTTATAATTGGCGAAAATAATAGAAAAGTAAGAGGTAATCATACAAAAAATATACTTGTGCAAAATGAGCGTGATAATTTAGTTCACCAGCGACTCTGATAAATTAGTTCGCCAGCGACTGTCAAAAAAACATGCTTAATACTTGTAGGACGCAAAATATGCAGAAAGTGAGTCCATATTATATTGTCCATATGACATGTTATCTAATATTATAGAATTATTGTTTACACACGTGATATTATAAAATTATGGCTTCGCGTGATAAATCAAATATATAGCATAGTATGTTAAATAATTGCATAGTATATAAATATATGAGAATATTTATAAATATATATATATATATATATCATGATATATTGATATATAATACAATATATCACGAAAATATATAGCATGGTAAATTTTATGATTTTTAGTTTTAACAATACACGAAAATATCATGCGATATTTCAATATATGTCATATAAACAATAGAGTTAGTGAGTAAACAAAATTATAACCAGGTTTCTAAATATATAACACGCCATATATTCGTATAACTAGCAACATTAAAAAGATTTTCAACTAAAAGAATTCCCTCTGAAAGAATGTGATGAAAACAATCACACAATAGATTGAATTCAAACAAATATTGTTGGCGATGACGAATAATTCCATTGCTTTGTTGTAGTGGTAGATGAAAACCGAGTGAAAACGTTAAATAACTCTAATTGCAGGTAATATGAGCTATGTGATAATCAAAACTAAGACAAATATCATCAAAACTATCTTGCAAAACCTAAAATTTCCATGTATCAAAAACCAATGATAAGTATTTTTTTAGGATCAAGCATGAGGTAATACTATATCATCATCATTAAAATGATCGTAACTATCCATTAAAAGAAACACTACATAAATGGTAAAATGTAATCGACGCTAAAATTTGACCACACAGTAGTATAACCCATATACTATAAAATCATCAAAGCTAATGAAACTAAATAATTTAAAGTCATGAAATTTAAATTATTTTGATCCAACGGATTCTGAATGGGAACTTTGATTTTAGTATCGTAAAATTTTATAAAAAATTGGAACAACAAATCATTCAATCTAACCAGAGGACATGAAACTGGAAATATTAAAATTGAAGTTGGAAGACATGAACTTTAATTTTACGATATCCAAATTAAACTATGGTTCTGAGTTATATTTTACCTGAAATCTTAATATAAATCAAAACCATAATTTATCACACATAGCACTTTTTGGAATCTTTGTTCTCCACAGGTGCTCGATCTGTACACATTGTCTATTTGAAATATTATTGTTAATATTTTTGTTTACATTGTTGTTCTAATTTATGTTATATCATACTGATTATACGGTAAAATTATGTTGTAACATGTGTTACTTGAGAAGACATTTGGAGATATGGCTTTTTACTATGTGGAAGCTCTGAAGATGCTTCCGTTAATGGATGACCAATTAGGATTGCGGTATGAATATTTTTTATATAACTAGTAATATTGAGAATATTTTCAACCGAAAGTACTAGTCTTACAATTGTTGTAAGTTATTTGATTAAGTCTAAGTCTATCTGCCCACTTTTTGGGTTGGCTTTCTCTTTCTGTATACGAGCCAACTTCTATTAAAATTTGTATATATTAAAACACAAAGATAATTCTTTTTTGAAACTCAATCATGAGGCAATATTAGATCATCATTAATTTGATTGTAACTATCTATTAAAAGAATTACTATATAAATTGTAAAAAGCAGTAGAAATCTAGATTTGAACTTTAGTCATTCGATACAGTCATGAGATAGACCAATAGCACACATAAATGAAAATTAACATATTGACGAAGAAGTAGTATATTTTAAAACCAGATACCATACAATCATCAAAGCTAATGAAACTATATTATTTAATCATGATGAATTAAGTTATTTTATCTTGTTAATTTTTAATGGAAACTTGGATTTTAACATCGTGAGAATTTATCAAACGTTGGAACACCCAATTATTCAATCAAGTCGGAAAACATGAAACTGGAAATAAAACAACTTGCAAGAAGGTAACTAGTATCGTGCTTCTTCATCATGATTTTGGATCGCATAAATAATTCAAAGGAGAAAAAAAAGAACATTAAAATTAGGATACAATGTTATAAATACTGTTTCGGTAATTAACGTCGTTGGTACTGTTCGTATATATGTTTGTTGGTAAGATTTTACGGACGGAATTTTTTTTGGTAATTCAAGTGAAAAAACCAATTCCTTCAGATTTAACTTTTTTATTCACAATGCATCGTTACGATTATTGCCACGAGTCTTCTCTGTTTTTTTTATTCTTCATGAGGTTGATCGAGATTACATGAGTTAGTGAACGCATGCTCATCAAAAAAATCTAGCATATCTGTTGAAAATTATAATCTGAGATTTCTCAATAATGTTGAAAAAGAGTGAGATAAACAAAGAGAGATGATGTGTGTGAGATTACTGGGATAAGTTACTTTCGTCTTTTATTAAATATTTTCAGCTCACTCATTATCACATTATTACAAATTTCTCTCTTTCCTTGCAGACCACCGGAACGAGATCAAGTTTTTTGTTAGCCGACCAACCGGTGTTCTGTTTTATGTACATAGTTCTCCCTTTTTATTTTAGCGATGGAGATCAATCTCCGTTTTAATCATAGGAGCAAGGATTGTCTATCTCCTTGGATCTCCACCGGTTTTTTCGTACGATATGTGTTGTGAACTTGTGATGATTTTCTTTGGAACTTGTGGCGGATGCACGTCACATGACCCCGGTCAAATTTATATTTTATTAGTTTGGTACATGTCACCAGACTAATCTGTGGCACATTTGGTTGTATCTCAGCTTTTGACATCCCCAACCAATATTGATAAAATGTAGATGAAACATATGAAATCATCTACCGATTCCGATATGGAAAAGCTTAATCCTCGAAGGAAACGAGCTTCTTCCGTGAGGAAAGCTTCCATGTCATCCGACCCTATTCAGAGACCGTGATCTCTATGTGGTAGCAAATTGAGGTAATATAAGTTACCTCCCCTTCTTATATTTGTGATAATTTCCCCTAAAATTCTTTCTTCTAAAATGTGATTTAAAGTTTTATAGATGGGTTTCTATACACAGCGGAGCCATTTTAGAAGAGAGTGGGGTCAAATGACATGTGATCCATTTACCGCTATAAAATGATTAAAATATGTGGTTTATTACGAAAACTGCCACTTATAGCAAATGATTTTTGAAAAAGTCATTTGCTACAGTAATTTGAGAATAGTTCATTTAATTACTAATGATGAAGAAGACTGTACCCTTCACAGGATAAGGAGAAAATCGACTTCACTTTTGACGGAAAATACATTGATTTAGGTAAGTGATTTCATGGGAGAATTCGGAGGGAGGGAGGAATTTGAATTAACTAAACAAGTAGGTATGATTAAACAACAGTGTTTCACGGGATTTCATGGTTAGTTTGTGGGTAAGAATTAAGAGATGGATTTTTCATTTTAGGTTATAAGAGAAAGGTGGATAAACTTTAAGGTTGGTGGAGAAAGTTAAGCAAAGATAATATTATAAACTGATATTAAACGAGAGTGAAAATCGAGATCGGACAATCGGAGGAGAACAAAGAGGACGACATGACACTGATCATAGATAAATACTGTTCATTCCTGTACAATATCGGGAGTAAATTGTTTTGTTCATATAGCTGGCAATTACTTTAATGATGTTTTTGTATTATGAGAAAGGTAGATTAAAAGAAAAGTCGATGGTTGTTGTAGTTATTGCTGGTAGTTTTATACAAATACAGTTGGTGTTTGTCGGAAAGTGATCTTGTGGAAAGGTATAAGACATATTATATAAGAGTAGGGTATAACGGCGTATAACATCATTAAAATAACTGATATAAATGTTGTCGGTTAAAATGGACCAAATTTGGCATAAACAGAATTAACATACTAGCTTATTGAGAGAGAGTTCGCAGAGGATGTATAAGGAGTGGTAGGAAGAATAACATACTAGCTTCCAAGCGAAATGTATGTCTTTTCAATAGGGTTATCACCACCTGTGTCAATAACAAGTGATGTTAACTACAAGAAATAAACAAAAAAGCGACGACCACTAGAGACGAATTTGGCCGTCAAAATTTTTTGTGACTAATGTGTGATCAACATGCGACGAAATTAATACATAGTAAAATTCGTCGCATTTTAGTTTTAAAATTAAGATAATATGGAAATGTCACAAATTAGTAGTAATTTTGCAACGAATCTAAGACTAATTTGAGACGATAATGAGACAAATAAAAATTTGTCGTATTTTAGTCTTAAAATTAAGACAAAATGGAAACGTCACAAATTAGTAGTGGATTTGCGACGAATGTAAGACAAATTTGAGACGATAATGTATTTTTAAAAATTTGAGAAAAATAAAAAATCATCTCTAAACTGATTTTAAAAATTTTCAACAATTCTGCATATAATGTATTTTTAAAATTCAAATGTCTAAATTATGTTTAATAATTGGAATTAAATCTTTGCAAATATGTCTTTATATTCGTCGCATTTACATTATATATTTGCATATGTATATCTGCACATGTTTTAATTTGTAAGTAGTTGTAACAATTTTTAACTACAACATATTGTCGTAGTATTTGGTAAGAAATAAGTTATATTTTGGTCGTAATTCATATATATATATATATGATATACATGATCAATTTTATATGTACACTAGAAAAAATAACAAAACCATATGTCAGATTTCTCATCTAAGCAAGTTTATGATTCCTCACCACCACTAAGTTGTGGTGATGTCTCTGATTCTCAATTGCCAGCACTTGTCGCGAAATGGGAACGTGAGGAGGTTCACTTTTCAGGTGAATTAGAGATGCAAAATGATTCATTGTTATTACCAATGACCCAAGAACCGGCTGAAAGAGTTTCACACCCAACCATTATATCATCTGTATGTGAAGATCAGTGGAGTCAAGGTGAAGGATATGCGATGGATGATGGGTGACGGCTTCGAACAACGACCAGAAAAGCCTCCGGAGAACCTAGATGTTATTAAAATAACAAATCGGTTTAATTTCAATGTAGTTCCTACTCCATCAAACCCTCTACATGAATACGTTGAGCCAGAATATATATATAAATGCCCTAACGACTATTATGGATGTTGTCAGCATCTCATGGACAAGTTTGAACAATATTTGATAAAAAGTACTTACATTTTTAAACAATATTTGATATAGAAATAACTTCCTAAATGCATGTATTTTTGTAGTCGTGTATCCGCTACAAACGAGGGAATCCTTATGGTCTTGGCAAAATGGAGTGCATTTACGGGAAAACCAAGAATTAAGGTACGTCTAGCGGCAACTCTACTCTTTCTTCGTTGCAAGAACAACTTCTGGTAGCGCAGAAGATGATTGTAGACCAAGCGGCTGCAAACGAGTTACAAGCTGCTAAATTCGAGGCTAAATTCAACCGACATCTCCACACATAGTCTTCTTTGACTGACACGTAGTCGGCTTTGAATAAGACGAAGTCTGCATTGCATGCAATGCAGTTATCTTTGTCGGAGGTTGTAAACTAGATCCAAAGCCAAGATCTCCAATTCCAAAATCGGATGGCTGGCTCATCTTTGCCTGCACAAACTCCGTCACATGTTCCACAACCACGTGATCCTCAATCAAGTGCACCTACCGGATCTCCTCCATACATGTATGACTTTAACCAGAACCTTTTTTAGATTTGTGTTACTCGTTTCTGTAGTCATGTGGACGATTAAATTTTCATGTTTTTATGAACAAATGTCGTTTTTTCTTTTTCTTGATGATCATACTAAAACTATTGGGTTTCCTACTTTTATTATTAATTGAGATTCAGTTTTTAATTATTGAATTTATTTTTAGGAAAATAAAATTTAAATGCAATTTTAATTCGTCAATTTTAATTCATTTAATATTTTAAAAAATTTTAAAAAAAAATTTTTTTTGCAAGGAATACAATATGTCACAAAGTCGTCCTAATTTGTTTGGTCGTCACATTTCTGTCACAAAATATAGTCTCATAATCGTCATAAATTTTAAGACTCATTTGCGACAACATGCTTTAGCCACAATTTTGTTATGAGTTATAATGTCTTAAATTCGTGGCAAATTTAAGATTACAAACGTAGTCTTAAATCGTGGTAAATTAGCCACGATATATGGTGTCTCAAAATCGTCTCAAAACTGAGACGAGATAGAATGTCTTAAAATCGTGGCAAATTTAAGATTACAAACGTAGTCGTTAAATCGTAGCAAATTAGCCACGTTATACGTTGTCTCAAAATTGTCTCAAAACAGAGACGAATTTACGACGATTTTTACTTTGCGAAGAGATTTTAGTGACGTTTTTTTGTCATCGCAACGCTGCAAAATGGTTATATTTTTCATTTTTGCGACTCAATTGGGACGAAAAGAGGGGTCACCAAAGCCATGTTTTCTTGTAGTGGTTGCCTTGAAGACCTTCATGAAAGTCAGAGAAGGGACTCGAGGGCTGAATTTTCTTCTGACATTTCACGCATTATCTAGTACTCAAGTGCAAGATGAAGACATACCAAGTGTAAGGGCTGAGAGGGAAATAATAAGTCTTGATGATAGGATACCTGCATTATACAACGGAGGAGAGCAACATCAAGATAAAATTATGGGGCTCAAGTAGAGGGTGGCAATGTGGCAATGGTTGGACAAAGAGACAATGTTTTACCAGGTATAAACAAGGAAATTGACATTAACAACTTATATCATTTGGAGATGGTGGCAGATAGAGATGGTCAAAAGTTATTTTCGATACAAACTAGACAACTGGAGCGGACAATAGTGATGAATTTGAACCATACGACACATGGGAGGATGAAAATTACGACTATAGTTTCTATGACTCCTTGATAAGTAGAGAGTAAGGATTATTGTTTGGGGGGGGGGGTAACTGAGCTAGGAGAGCTGTCAAACAGGATAAGAATGTTGTATGGGTGAGACTCAAGAAGAAATGGTTGGAGGGAGAAAAAATGAGAGGGGAGAGCCATCACATAGAATAAGAATGTTGTATGTTCCTGAGATGCAAGAAGAAATGGTTGGAAACGTAAGAAAAGGAAAAAAACTTATAAGAGAAGAACCCAAAAACGAAATGGAAGAGTATTTCAATGTCCTAGCATATGGGATGGACAGAGATGTAGAGGAGGATCCGGGAAATCAACTAAGTCGTGTTAATATTTACATTGAAATATTAGAATCATAGACACTTCTATCCCAAGACTGTGTGCCATATTTTGGAGAGGAGTTCTTACAAACTCAAGATTTGCAATATGAAAAATATTCCACAAAATAGTGCCATATATATTGGGAGGGTGTTTCAAAACAAGCAAAACATGAGAACTGCACTAGGAGTTTATGTAGTGAAAAGGTTATTCAATTTCAAGTATGTGAAATCTGACAAGAAGAGATTTATTGTGGCATGTGTTGACAGTAGATATCCATTGAGAGTATATGGACACGTTGTTGGAGGCACTTATGAGAACATCCAAGTGAGGACTACAACACTTACATTCACATGTGATGCATCAACCTGGAAAGAATATGGTAAAAAAGCTATCTGCAATGTGATTCAATAGTGTTGAGGTCGAAGTATGCAAATGGGAAGGTTGGGCCAAAAGTGATAGAGGTACTGGCGATTGTTTTGGAGGAGCTCTAGTTTTCTGTTTCCTATATAAGGTCTTGACACACGAAGGAGAAAGTAATAAGTGAAGCACGAGGAAGCACATAAGACAGTTACTACTTACACCGCCTGAGCAAACAAGTGGGGTACAACCTTACTAGTAGAAAAAAAGCATGACCAGGGACAAATAAATTTAATTACCTCTTTTGCGATTGGGGTATGCATTGATGATCTGTAGTACATGAGAAAATTAATCAATATTGATGCAACAACAATCAACGCAAAGTTTAAATATCGTTGTTCAAGTTGTTCGTCATTTTCACTATCGTTGGAAAGATATACAAAACCTACCAACACAGCAACACTTCCGCCTGCTTTGATGGAGCCGTTCGTCGCTTTGTATCTTCAAGCCCATTGGTCCAGAAGATTCCCCATCGAAATATAGCCGTCTTTGTACATGAGCATGGATCCTGCAACCGTAACAACACCCATAACATCAATCACATAACTCATGAGCCAACTCCATTTAGTTGTCTTTAGAGCACAGTACATTGCACAACCGTAGGATAATGAAGCCAAAACAACCATCACCATAGGGTGACCCAAAATCACTCCAAAAAAGTTCCCGATTCCCCTCAGAATACTCTCAAAGATAGTGAGCGTCCAAATCAAGAATTTAAAGTTCATTTTTGGTAAGTTTTCTAGGGTTTTTAGAAGATAGTAGGGTCTAGGACTCTAGGTTAAAAGTTCTGAACACTCTTTATATATTGATGCAAAAGAAAGAGGCCAGAGACCAGCTGTGAACTTACTTTTTTATTTTCTCTATCATCCTTATCTTAAAAGAAATATCTAAAAACCTAAATATATTTAGTATTAATTAAATGGACAAAGATGAATATGGTGACCAAAATTACAAATACCACTTTAAAAGAAAAAGGACAATTCATATACAAATATTTCAATATTTCAGATGGTAGTATACCATGTTTTGTACCACATACATTATTTCTTTTAAATTTACACATAACTGAATTTGATTATATATATATATATATATATACACTAAGAAAATTTAGCAAACATATTTTGATATTTTAATATCATATAACCTTAATTTTTAAATAAATTTAATTACCTTTTTTTGCGATTGGGGCGTGCATTGATGATTTGTAGTACATGAGAAAATTAATCTATATTGATGCAACAACAATAAACCCAAAGTTTAAAGGATGTTTGCTAACCGCTACCTACCAGGATGTGAATTTCAAGATTTTTACTATAGGTTTTGGTGTGGTTAACAGTAAAAATTATGTAGTGATCTTGGTTTTTTAGGCAACTATCAAAAACTATTCTAAACTCTGATGAGTTGGTATTTGTATCTGACAGCACGCGCCAATCTACTCTGCTTTGCGGGCAGTGTATCATTGAGCGTTGCATGAGGCATGTGGAGTCCATTTATACAAGAATGTGAAGGTAAAATTTAAAAATTTGGCAAAGTGTACATTATTTGGTAAGTCAAGTTGTTGCTACTTACACTGGGGGGGGGAGTTCAAAGCTATATTTGACAAAATTGAGAGGGGAAGTCCCGCTCGTGTAGCGTATCTTCGTGGCATAGGGATACCACATTGAGCACGTGCTTATTTCCAAGGAAAAATGTACAATATAACCAGCAGTAATGTGGCTGAAAGCCTTAATGGAGCATTAAAAAAAATCATTGGAGTTTCACATAGTAACTATGGTGAAAACGATCTGTTTGATGCTAATGAGAAGGTTCTACGAAAGACGGAGACTATCACATAAGCATGAGAGCTTGGTTGTAAAAAGCGCGCCATGGCGCGAGGCGCACCGAGACGAGAAGGTTGGCGCTTTAGGAGGTGATGACACCATTGCTTCCATGATGCGTGCCACAAGGAGAGGCATGAATGAGGTGGCATTGCGCGAGGCGAGAGCTACAGAGACATGTGGCGCTAGACTCCTCATCGGATCTACAGAGACCTTGATCTGCGACTCTGACGAGCTTGATATGTGTTTTTTTTTCATCGACTCAGATCTGATTTGATTTTGGTTTGCATTTGGTTTGTATTTGGTTTGCATTTATAACATGACAATTAAAAAGTAAATTATATGGAGGTGGTCACATTACCACGACGTGATTTTGAAATTTGGTAAAATCTGTAATTAATAATAAATCTAGTACTAAATATTAAATATTTATAAGTTAGATCAAGAAAACCCTAATCACGTTTTCACGCTTATAAAACATACTATAAGAGTTTTTTGTGTTTCTTCACAAACACAAATCGTCATTCATCAATCTAAGCCTCGTCATTCATCAATCCGACCACGTTCTGAATCTTTTTTCCAACCAATCTCATCACTTGATTTGGTTTAGAGCAGATTCCATGTCAGACTCTTAGCAGATTCCGAACCAAGAAACAACAAACGAAACTGATCCGGGAAGAAAATATGGTACTTCAGATCTCAACAACAGAAATAATTGGAGGTGTAACTTTTGTGGAAAAAAACGAGTGGAGGAATTAGTCGTCACAAACAACACTTGGTTGGAGGTTTTAGGAATGCGAGTAAATGCCCAACTTGTCCAGAGCATGTTAAGGAAGAAATAAGATCATTTATGATGAAAAACAGAACTTAAAGCTTCTACTCAAATGATGCCATCACCTCAAGAATTTGATGATTATGATGATGGGAAAGAGATGGATTGTGAGCTGAAGAACAAAGGTCATCCTCAACCTAAAAATCCACGACACAAAGGTCCACTTGACATGTTTATAACTTCTGCACCTCCAGATTTATTGAATGCTAGAAAAGAAAGGAAATGAATTTTTTGGAGTTTGTGATAAAAAGCTAAGTGAGAAGACTTGTAAAGCTATTGCTAAGTCTTTCTATAATGTTGGTATTGCATTCAACGCAGTTACTTATGAAATTTTTGGAGAGATGCTTGAATTAATTGGACAATATGGTCCAGGATTAAAGCAACCAACCATGCATGAGGTAAGAGTTCCTTTACTTAAGAAATAAGTAGATGGCACTCATAGCTAAATAGTGGAGCACAAGGAAGAGTGGGCATCGAAGGGTTGTTCAATAATACCTAATGGATGGCGTGATTCAGTTGTTCAAAAGGATTTAGTTAACTTTCTTGTTAACTCCCCAAAAGGATTGGTTTTCATCAAATCTATGGATGTATCCGAAGTCGTGAAAGATGTGACATTATTGTTTCAATTGCTTGATAAGATGATTGAGGAAGTTCGAGAAAAAAATGTTGTTCAAGTGGTCACGGACAATGTGTCCAACTATGTGAAAACCGGTAAGAAATATAATTCATCTATTTAAGTTTCAATATTTATTTTATTTATTGAATTTATTTTATTTACAATTTTATTTTATTTATTAAATTTATTTTATTTACGAATTTATTTTATTTATTAAATTTATTTTATTTGTTGACTTTACTTTATTTACGAATTTATTTTATTTACTAATTTATTTTATTTATTGAATTTATTTATTTTAGTAAATTTATTTTATTTACAAATTTATTTTATTATTGAATTTAGTTTATTTATTTATTTTTTGTTGGTTGATATAAATTTCAAGAAAGCTACTAGAAGTGAAAATACCAAATCTTTATTGGACTCCATGTGCGACACATTGTATTGATCTAATGTTGAAAGACATTGGAAAAATCACAATTGTGAAGAGCGCATTACAAAAATGTATATTCATAAATGACTATATTTATAGTCATATTCCTCTTGTGAATATGATGAGGAGGTTCACAAATCAAAAGAATTTGTATAGACTGGCGATTACAAGATTTGCAACATCTTTCATCACGCTTGCAAAGTTTCACAAGCACAAAGACAAGTTGAGGAAGATGGTTCATTCCGAAGAATGGAATAATTCCAAGTGGCCAAAAGAAGCAGGAGGAAAGAAAGTAAGAACATTTATTTTGCAAGAAAACTTTTGGAAAAATATTTTATACACGCTGAAGTTGACAGGTCCTCTTGTACAAATTCTTCGAATGGTTGATGGAGAGAAAAAACCTCCAATGGGATATATGTATGCAGCCATGGATCGGGCTAAAGAGACAATTACGAGGTCTTTTAATCTGAGAGAAGAAAAATAAATGGCGTTTGAGATCATTGACAAAAGATGGGAGTGTCAACTTCATCGGCCTTTGCATGCAGCCAGCTACTTTTTAAATCCAGAATTCCAATATAGACATCCTGATGATGTAGATTATGAGGAAGTCGTGCGAGGTTTGTATGACTGCACTATTTGAGTTGGATACTATAAGGTTGGTTCCAGAAATTGAGACTTAAGATAAGATATTATTTGAGTTGGATGCATTTAAAAATGCTATAGGTCTTTTTGATCATTTTATGGCAAAAAGGCAAAGAACTATAAAATACCAGGTAATAACTCTCGAGTCTGACATCTTCATATTGATAATGATATTTAATAAAATAACTAACGATTATTTCATGTTAATAGCGGAATGGTGGTCTTCTTATGGATCTTCAACTCGAAACCTCAAGAAATTTGCCATAAAAGTTCTTAGCCTCACTTGTAGTGCGATCAGATGTGAGAGGAATTCAAGTGTTTTTCAACTTGTAAGCAACCTTAATTCTATTAATTACTTTATTACATTATTCATAAAAATTATACAACTTATAATCTTTTTTTAATAGCTTCACACTAAAAGAAGGAATAGATTGACCCAAAGTCGATTAAATGACATGGTATTTGTCAAATACAATCGTGCTCTTCGACGTCGATACAAGAGAAAAGACACCATTGATCCTATTCTTGTGGATGAGATTGATGAAAGTAATGAGTGGCTAACTAGAAGAATGGATGGAAACTTATCTGATAATAATAAAAATGAAGATCTTGTGTTTGCAGATAATGACTTGACATGGAATGTAGTTGGCGAAGCCGCAAGAGCTAATGATCTTTATTATGCAACTAAATCTGCCGCTGCTTCAAGTAGAGTTTACAGAGGAAAATATAGTACAAGTGGTGCTAGTGGTTCAAAAGCACTTTGCAAGCCACCTTCTACTGGTATGACATTGGTTGATGATGATGATGAAGAGATAGAAGATGATTTTGGTGGAGATGTCTTTGAGGATACTCTTTTGGATAACGATGATTATGAGTATGAGGAATAGTTTTAAGATTATTTGGTTTAAGAACTATTATATTTGCTTTTATATTTAATTTTTCATGATGTGGGTTCGATTATTTTATGATATTTTATAAAAAAATTTATTCTAAATTTCTAAGATTGTATTAATTTAAGAAAGTAACCGACAAGAAAGGACTTATAAGATAACATTAAAAATGAGTTTTTACTTCTACTTAGCCGCCAAGGAAATCTTATCAATACATGAATGCAATACGGATTAATATCATCATTCATATCCAAGATATAACCAATCATATACATCACTAGCTGAAACGTTTCTTTTCATCTCCAACTACTAAATTAGGCAAACACGTTTGAACATGATTTTCAGCTCGGTACATGGATGAAATAGGGATTCACCTTGCTGCGCCTCGTACGCCATGGCGCATGACGCACTTAGAGTAGAATGGAGTCACAGTGCGCCATACGCTATTTAAAACCAAGCATGGGAGTCTTATAACTCCTGAGGCAGAGGAAATGCTAATGAAGAATCTTCACAACTCATGTGGTTTACTCGTCGCCCCAGAAACAACTTTAATCTTTCAAGTGAGTACATGCGATGGTGGGTGCTTCTCAATTGGCCTGCAAATGAGAAGTTGCAGCTACAATATGTTTGACACCCTTGGCTTTCTCTGCTACCACACTACGGTTGCAGCAAGACATAGTGGAACTACGATCACAACCCTGGTTAATGATTATTACAAGACTGAATGTTGGAGGAACGCATATAGTGGAATTGTAATGCATGTACATGATGCAACGGAAACAAATGTCCTAGAAGAGCTGGTTAATTTAGATTTACTCTCACCACAGACAATGCAAGGAGCATGGCGTCCAAAGAAGAGGAGGATACCATTTGTTGGAGAGAATGTGGTAAGATTGAAAGACCTTAAACTGATTTTCAGTTATGTGAATCACAACTTATAAAATATATTCCCTTTACATATGTAAGGTGTATAAGAAAGGGAGGACATGATCTAATGATGCAGCAGATGCTTCGAATCTGACCATAACAAAGCAACGTGCAAGAACAGCATGTCGTGAAAGTAAGTTTCATAGATTCACAAAAGTGTAACCTAATGTATTGTACTAATAAGAACGATGAGGATATGAGGATAATTAATCCACTATATATTTTGTAGGTAATGGAGGAAGGTTTTTTTTTTTGTTTTAAATATTGATGCGGATAGCATAAGAAAATAATGAAGTCTTTATATGACTTATGCAATCGCTAAACTCGCTACTTTGCATCTAAAGTAGGAGTTAATGAGGTAAATTAGTGACTGAATCTGTTTCCATATACATAAAACCTTTAAAACTATATTTTTTTTGTAACGTCACTTTATTATTAGAAAATGTTTACAAAATCTCGAAATAAACTTCTCCTTAAACATTTAGGAGAAAAAATAAAAACTTTGTGAAGTAACACATTGAGAGTGAGTAACTTTTGCTAAAGCATCGACCACCATTTTACATTCACAGGGAGCAACCACACAATCTATTTTGATATATTGATCCGCACAAATGCGGATATCTTCGATGAAAAGCTCCATAACGATGTTAAATGATCGATTATGTATCAAATCAAGTAATTGTTTACAATCACCTTCTATCACCACTTCTCTATATCCCCTACACCACGCACTCTAGAGAGCATGAAAAAGAGTCATACCTTCAGCCTCTAACGGTGAAGATGCTTGTCTTAGTCTTGAACTACCGGCCACACAGTATCGACCTTGGTCATCTCGTATAATCTAACCAGCACCTATAAATTCGTTGTGGAGAAAGAAAATACCATCATAATTAATTTTATGCATATTTGAAGGAGGTCGACCTCCTTCAAACTATATCTTTAGCTATCATCATATAGTCTTTGCTTTTCACTGTGTGCTCTTTAGGACCCTGTTACTCGAAGTGCACATTACTGGAACCTCAACATGAACAAGTGTGATTTCATGGCGTACCAGGTTCTTCATGTCTAACTTATATACTAGAAGGCTTATATATACATGAAAACTCTGGTTTAAAATCTTCATGTCTGTTGAGTTTTCGATGGGTGATTGAAAGTGATTTAGGAGTTTTGTGTTGTTGTCTCCTGTTTTCTTTTTTGATTCTTGTTCGAAATCTGCAAGATTTACCATTTCATCAACTGCTTTGACGTTTCTTTAAATTGATGAATTCTAGTTGAGTATGAATACAAATTTCATACACCTATCTTCTCAGAGATTGTAAATTTGTATCCATAAATTAAAATTTGCTACTGATGAGATAACAAGAATTTGTTCTTTACTGGCCTCACTACAACACGCAATCCTATAGTGTCATAAAAACCTTATTCCACATGTGAAACAATATGTATAACTTACACAAACAGCCTAAATAAAAAGATAAAGCTCTCACCTTTATATGAAAATTCATTGTGTGCACAGATCTGACCAAAATATTTAGTGAGTTCCTTCTTCTTCTTCACTCCGTCTTCATTGTCGAAGGAACGACTTTTTGTATGATGCTTTTAAGAGCGGGTGCACTGACAGAACACTTGTTATCCTCAAAGCATGACTTACCTTGTTCAGCTGCTTTGCAAAGCTGTGGATCCAAAGGAACTTTCCCAAGAAACGGTACTCCCATTTCCTTACACATTCTCTCTGCACCGCCTGCGCTGCTGTCAAACACTTCGCTGCAAGCCACAACGTTGAGAAGCTCTGGTGCGTTTTGTCTTAAGCAAGAGATTACGTCTTTAGTCACGTCAATGGAGGAGCCAGTGTCTGTCAGCAGCTTCATGAATTTAACATCCTTTAACGGTTGAGACAAACCGCTCATGTTTTCTACTACTCCTAGCACCGGGACACCAACTTTCTTGCAAAAGCTCACTTCTTTTCTAACATCAATCAAAGAGACTTCCTGCGGAGTCGTGACAATGATGGCACCGTCGATTCCAGTGGGTAAAAGGTACTGGACAATGGAGATGTGTTCATCTGAGGTTCCTGGTGGGGCATCAACCACGAGGTAATCGATCTCTCCCCAGTTGACATCTTTTAAAAACTGTTTGATAAGACCGTTCTTGCGTGGACCTCTCCAGATCACAGCATCATCAGAGTTAGGGAGCATGAAACCTATAGACATAACACCAAGGTTGTCTTCCACATAAACTGGGGACCATCCAAAGTTACTTTGATGAATCTCTTGCCCTTCAAGTCCTAACATTTTTGGGATACTTGGACCGCATATATCTATATCCATCAAGCCTACTTGATGGTCCATACTCGCCAAGGCAAACGAGAGCTGAGCTGAGAAAGTACTCTTACCAACTCCGCCTTTCCCAGACAAAACCAGAATCTTGTGCTTAACAGTACTCATTCTCTCTGCTATGGCAACCAAATCTAAAAGAAAAACAGAAAATGTCAGCTCAAATATCCACACATAACTTCAATTAGTAACCAAGTAAGTCTACGACTCAAACACATATGAAGCTTAAATCGACATTAGCATTACAAAAAAAGAATCAATGTTCTAATCGTGGCATGGTGTTACACTCAACAGAACAATATAGAGCCAATAAATGGTAGCCACAACTCCAAATAGAGCTCATAGAGTTCTAATCATCCGATTTTAGAATGATTCAAAAGTTCTGAACTTTACCAAAAACTAGGTTCAAGATAATTTTTCTAGCTATTCTATTGTTCCAAAGCCTATTATACAAATCTAAAGACTCCAAATAACAAAGAGATGAAGAAGACAACGAACATATATGATGTAAACAACACAATGATACACAACACATGTAATTGTGATTATTTAGCAAAAGAAGAATCTTCAAAAACAAAAACCAACTTTCCGGATGTATAATCCCACAAGTAAGACTCGAATTCAAAACCTAATTCAAAGTGTAATCATCGAACCTGGGTCAGGTCCTTTAGGAGCAGTGGCACAAGCTTCCTGATTAGGACAACCAGCGCAAGAATCTGACTTTCCAGCAGAATCTGATTGAGGACCTGGGCAATCTATTCACCATCAACACAAACAAACAAGAGCCAATTAGGTTAAACCCAGATAACCAACAAAATTTCAGCGAAACTGAAGAAGCTGATAAAGAAACTGAAGAAAAGGATCGATTTTGCTTACGTTCGTTGGCGTTCTCCGGAATATCTCCGTTCTCCATGTCGCCGACTTGTGATTTCTCTGATTGGTTTCGTTTCTTCTCGAGGACTGCGTTACTTCTATTTCTTCCTAAGGGCTAATTTCATTAAGGGAGATTTCTTATGGGCTTCTACATTTGGGCTTTGGCTTATGGTTCTTCTATTAAGTTAAGTTAAATATTCATTTTGTGGGGTTTTAAATTCCTAGTTCAATTAAATAATATTTGAAGATATTTTCGTTTTATTTATTAATAATTAGAAATTTAATATACTAGAAATTTAAATTTTTAGTTACAAATATTAAGTAAAATTTTTTTTAGAATGTAACTTTTTTAAAATGGAAAGAAACTAAGTAAGAGACAAATAATGGGGTCATATTATTTGAGCAATTTTAAAAGAAATAAGAGATTAGAAGAGGAAAAATTCCTAATTCTTGTTTTGGATTGCAAAACCTAAAGTTTTAATAATGTGGTAATAAAATAATTTAACAATATAATTAAATTTTGGCTTTTCTGATTTTATGGTTTGATTTAAAAACTTTATAAAAGAATAAGAATTGAAATATTTTTGAAAAATTATAAGTGTTAGATTTTTGAATATAGTTATTATGTGGTTTTCGTGGCTATATACAGAACTTTTACCGAGAAAATAATCAATGATATAAAAGCTGTAATTTAGAGAACATAATTGTTTGTCATTTGTGATGATTTGGTGTCTATTTTACATGAACAAATTTGAGAATGGTAAAAGACTCCAATAAGAAGAACTTCCTTCTTCCCTCTTCCTTCTTGTATCGACCATGTGTCTATCCCCTGTCTCGTCGACTCCAATGTTGAATTTTTCGTTTAGTATTTTTCCATAGGATAGTCCTGCCAATTAATTTGGCCTTTTAGGCCAATAATTCAGGTTTGGAAACCACTGGGAAATCGAAAATCACTCAACGATCACCTTTTTTTGGAGATAACTTCCTCAATAAATGTCTCCAAAAACTGCCAATCGATTCCTTGTTTCCTTATAATTCCAAGATGGAATTCAATTTCATACTTCGTTTGTTATCCACAAATCATATTCATGAATCATCTCTGTATCAAATCCAATATTCACCATCTCACCAACATGAACATCAATGACAAAGAATTTTCTGTTCCAATCAAATTATGCTCTCAAGCAACACATGCTTCTCAATTCAGTCTTCTCATTAGGCCTGCAAATCCAAGACAACAAAATCTTAGAGTGTTTATCAAGGTCCAAGAATTTGGGAATGAACACAACGATCAATGGTCGTGTTGTTGATCATGGGAGAGTCCAATTCTTGTTTCCATCAAATGAGGCCCTACAACTTGTTTTGAGGCGGAGATTATGGAGTTTTAATTTGTAGATGATGGCAATGAAAACAACTCATGGCAATGATTAACCAAAATCCATTAATTCTGGGTTCAAGTACGAGATATCCCTCTCCAATTCTTGTCTTCTCCGAATGTGAATTATATTGCTGGAACCTTTGGTATTGTTGTTGACCCGGAGCGGGAAGTCGCCCTTTGTGAGAATGCAGTTTTTGGTCGTGTCTGCTTACAATGACCACTCGACAAAGTTCTAATCCTCGAACGCTGTTTCAATTTTGGAAATAAATTTGCAATTATATCCTTTTGATTTGAGAAACTTCAAAACCACTGCTTCCGCTATCAATCCTTTAACCACGATGTTACAGAGTGTTTAGTGCCTGAAAAAGAACCCGCTTCGGGTTAACAGGATCCAAAACCATATAATGACTCCAACAGAATGCTGCCACTTTATTCGCTGCTCGATCTTTCTTCACAGCCCATTCAAGCATAACCCCTTAATATGGTCAATTTTACGTGGTCATTTTTTTCAGGCCCTCTATTGACTCCTTCTCCCAAAAACCAAAATATTAAATCCAATATGATAATGATTGATGGTCACCATTTCTTTGTTGCAGACCTTCACAACTTCTATCACAACTACACTTTTGTGACCGACCCCGCTGAATATGAAGTAAGGCGACAAAGAATCCTCCTCTCCCTTGAAACATGTTGGCAACGAAATCATCCATGAGATCATTCGTCAACTGAATCTCAATCTAGTTACTCAAACAAAAGACGTAAAACTGTAGCGTCAGAGCCCATTTCACCCCAAACAACTTTAGCCAGAGGTGAGGCGGGCCCGATACCGCCAAGGGCCGAATGAGAATAGTAAGTTGAAATTAGCAGGGCATTGGCAAAAACCCTGCAGTTTGGCGACTTGAGGAGATGTGTCGTGTTATCTTCTTGATGCATTATTCCTAATCGAGACAAAGCAACCGATCAGCTATGTTTGTGATTTGTCTGTTTCTCTAGGATTTCCGAATTAATTTGTTGTTCCTCTTGTTGGTTTAAGTGATGGTTTTACTCTCTTTTGGAAAAAACTCAATCGATATCACTGTACTCTATCATGACACAAGTCTTGTAGATTGCTTTATTAATGAAAAATAATTTTTGTTCTATTTATATTACGTACATTGTGATCCAAATCCTCAATATCGAAATGAGTTATGGAGAGAACTCAAAGAACCACCAAAATTCGTAATGATTCATGGCTCATGGTTGCCGATTTTAATCAAATTAGAAGCAATAGTGAGAAGATTGGTGGGCATCCCCGTGACAAGTACTCGTCCAAAGAGTTCAACACCACTCTTGATATCTATGACATGGCCGAACTTAACCATCAAGGGAATAAATTTAGTTGGAGTGATCAACGCAATTGGATTCGTAATGGAGTACGAACAAAGGAATTGATTCAGTGTTGTCTTGATAAAGCTCTAGCGAATACAGAGTGGCTCGTATATTTCCCAAAAAAATTCTAGGAGTATCTGAAACCCATCGAATCTGATCACTGACCGCTAGTCATTAACATACTTTCAGAAACAAAAATAAAGAAAGGTCAGTTCAGATATGATAAAAGGCTATATGATCGAGAAGGGTTTAAGGATGTTATTGCAGCCGAATGGTCACATATGACAGACTATGCAGACTTCCTATCTAAGTTACAGACTATTTGCCAAAAAAATCAAGATGAAAAAGGAATAATACTACAAACATAGAAACAGAGATTCAGGTACTCAAAACAGAACTTGAATTGGCATTCCTTCAAACAGTTCAAGGTCCATCTATTATCCAAGAAATAAAGTAGAAACTCAACAAATCCTACTACCATGAAGAGGTTTTCTGGAAAATTAAGAGTCGCAACAAATGGCTAAAGGAAAGAGATCGAAACAAAAAAAATTTCACAGGTGTGCCAAGTTTCGAAAAGCAAGAAATCGGATTACTTCTATTATAGATGGAAATGGATTTGAACGTACAAGTAGAGCGCTTGGACCAGATGGGTTGAGTGGAGCATTTTATCATCAATTTCTAACAACTATTGGTGATAGTGTAATCAAGGAGATAAATGAGTTCTTTAACAACAGAGTTATTCCTCCCGGTCTCAACAAAGCCCATAATTGTCTCATCCCGAAGATTGACCAGCCAAACACCATGAGCGATTATCGACCAATTAGTTTATGCAATATTGCATAAAAGATCATTTCAAAAATTCTCATTTCGTGACTAAAAGCATTCCTACCATCGATTATCTCCGATCAGCAAACTGCTTTTGTACCGGGAAGACACATTACGTATAATATGTTGCTTGCTCATGAACTTCTACATTCACTGAAATCAAGGAAACGACAAGCAATGACTTATATGGCTATCAAAAGTGACATCTCGAAAGCTTATAACCGAATAGAGTGGAACTTCCTTGAAGAATCAATGTCAAGATTAGGCTTCAACGGAAGATAGATCAGTTGGATCATGTCTTTCGTAAGATCCGTCTCATACTCTGTTCTTATTAATGGCAGTCCTTACGGTAAAATATTACCATATCATGGTATTCAACAAGGTGACCCTCTCTCATCATATCTTTTTCTTTTCTATGCGGAAATGCTTACACAAAAACTCAACCGGGAAGAAGGACAAGAAAATATTCAATGGATCGCCATAAGCAATAATGGACCTCGGATTAGTCATCTATTTTTTGCGGATGATTCATTTTTTCTGCAAATCGTCGAAACATTGTAACTCTCACCAAGGTGTTACAACAATACGGTGAACTCTTCGGCCAAAAAATCAACGTAAACAAGTCTTCTATTATATTTGGGTCACGCGTTTATGAAGCTAAAAAATAAGAGGTCCGTCAAGTTATCAAAATACAAAGATCAGGCAGTTGTAGCAAATATTTGGGGCTTCCCGAAGAATTTTCACGGAAGAAGTGTGAGTTATTCGAGTATCTTGTCAAAAAAAGTCAAAGAACATACTAAAAGTTAGAATCATAAGTTCTTATCGGAATGAGGAAAATAGGTACTTCTAAAGTCTATAGTGTTAGCCATGCCTATCTACGCTATGAGTTGTTTTAAGTTACCTCACACTACCTGTCATGAAATAGACTCCATGTTATCTCAATTTTGGTGGGGATCAGATGAGTCCAAAAGACGTATGATTTGGTTTCAGATACATTGAGAAATTTAATGACGCATTGCTTACAAAATAGGCCTGGTGTATTTTATAAGACCATTAATGTCTATTGGCGAGAGTTATGAATAGCTGATATTTCCCCGGTATGACACTTTGTGATGCAACGATTCCAAAAAAGACTTCACATGGATGGCGCTCCATTATTAGTGGTCGTGACTTGCTTTACAAAGGTCTTTGGTTTTAAATTGGGGATGGCTAAACCATAAACCCATCATCTGATCCTTGGCTGCCTTCTCACCCACCTAAATCATTGGCTAATATTAATCTTCCTCAATCATTTCTGATCAAAGATTTGTGGCAAACAAATGGAAGAAAATGGGATGAGGACAAACTTCAACAATATCTGAGCATTGAAAATGCACAACATGCTCATCGTATTTATATACTGCAACATCACACCGAGGATGTACTTCTTTGTCACTACACAAAGAATGATTTATATACAGCCAAATCTGGGTATTAGCTATCAAAACACAATCCATATCCATTGGTTCAACCTTTTACTCCACCTCCGAGTAATACGAGTTTAAAAATCCGAATCTGGAAATCAAAGACTTCACCTAAGATAAAACATTTTCTTTGGCGAATGCTTTCTTTGGCCCTCGGTAATGGAGCAGAGCTTAACCGAAGGGGAATACCCATCGATGCCACATCTAAACGTTATTGTCAACATATAAAAACTACGACTCACTTATTTTTTCAATGTGAATATGCTATAACAATTTGGAGAGCTTCTAATCTACCAGTATTTGTGATACCTATTTCATCAAATACGTTGGAGGAAAATATTGAAGGTCTTCTTGATGTTTATGACTCAGCCATGCCTACGTAGTCTCGCCATAGAATATTTTGGATCCTTTGGAAGATTTGGAAATTAAGAAATGACATAATATTCAAAAGGACTTGTCATGAACCACCAACAGTAATCCATCGAGCAATGGATAATGTTACGGAGTGGCTGGAGGCCAACCCACAATCCTCATCTTCAACAAGTCGGTCTTTTTATTCACAGGAACCAAATTTTCAATGATCACTTCCCTCTCCAGATTCTGATAAATGTAATGTGGACGCAAGTTACCAATAAAAATAATCTTTGAGAGGAGTTGGATGGATACTAGGAGATGTACATAGAATCTTTAAACTTGCAGCATCTTCAAAACTAAGACAGAGATCCAATCCACTCAAGGAAAAAGATATAGCTTTATTACATGTTCTACAATCACTATGGTGCAGAGGCTTCTGTAATGTCATCATGGAAGATGACTGCAAAGTTTTGGATGATCTTCTTCACTCACGCATTGCAAATGAAAATTTGGATCCTCTTCTTTTTTATATCCGCAGTTGGACATATCGATTTACCAAAATATCATTTACATTAGTGCCAATATCGTTTACATTAGTGCCAAGACAATGCAACTTAATAATAGATAAATTAACAAAAATAACATACTGTCAAAATGTTATAACTAATATTTACTTTTATCTTCATCTTCCTAGAATATTAGTTATTTATTTAACGATTATGTATATATTTGGTAAAATTTCTAATAAAATTAGACGTTAAAAAAATTTAAGAATGGTATATCCAAATTGGTATTATTCGGATAGATGGTTTTTATCGTATCGTGATTTTAATAATTTGACTTGTAATCATGAAACACATGGAGGAATATTGAAACCGACTTCTTCTTTTCTCAAGTTTAATTTTAATCTCATGACTCAAAATTGTGGTACAGTATTTGATATTTTCGTATACATTTAATTTATCAGACTTATGTATATGACAAACTTATAATAAAAGTACCGTATCATAACCACATGACTTCAAACATATTCAAAAACTTACATGCATACATACAACAAATTATTACAAACAAAAAAAAACACATACATTTCTTGGTAATAGAAGCTTCGGCTCCATAATCACTCTAATCGGAGGGACCAATCATCTTCTCTGGAACAACAAGAGTATCAAACTCTTCCGGAGTAAGAACACCTAACTTCAAAGCTGCGTCCTGAATAAATTTAAACGAGATTTAGGGATCTTATATATCCATGACATGATTATTGTATTATATACTTATTTATGATCTGCATGATAAAAACAAGAACATCTTTTACTTATTTTTTCTAAGAACATGTTTTATCTTGCTGCAAATCAATGTCAGTTGTGTTTAAGTCTGATTTATTTTTGATGAAGCGTTATAGAATAATAGTTTGTTGTTTACCTTCAATGTACATCCTTCTTTATGAGCTCTCTTGGCAACTTTTGCAGCATTGTCATAGCCGATTTTCTAGTAAAAGAGACAAGGATTCGAAAACTTATCATTGAGGTAAATGCATTGTAATCATAATGAGAAAATGGATAACATCAAAGAAAATTTTTTATTTGTAGACTTACAGGATTCAGTGATGTCACAAGCATAAGAGACTACAAATATATACATTCAAAAAAAAAAAGAATCAGTTCTATATATAAGTTCCTCACATGGACAAATTTAAGACCAATAAACAAGAAGAAGCCCTACCTCATGCAATAATTTTGAAATCCTTTCTCTATTAGCTTCAATGCCTCTCACACAATTTTTCTCAAACGAAGCTGAAGCATCTGCTATCAATCTGATGGACTATCAAAGACGCAAAATCAAATGGTTGAGATTGACATATTTTTATATAGAATAAAAGAAACATATTCACAATGAAGCTAGTAACGTACATGCAAGAGAGCGCTTGCAATCACTGGCTTGAATACATTCAATTCGAAATGACCATTTGACCCACCAACTGTTACAACTACATGGTTTCCCATAACCTACAATTAATACACAACCCAAAGATTCATGAATAATACAACCTTAGACTCATATGTTAGTAAAAATTGTATTGATGATGAATGGAACTTACTTGAGCACAAACCATAGTCAAAGCTTCACATTGTGTGGGATTAACTTTTCCCTGAAAGGGAAAGAAAGATGTAAATTAATGAAAATGAGAAAGTATGGATAGAGAAAAATGATATAAAAACAAAGGAAAATTGCATTCATACAGGCATAATACTGCTTCCTGGCTCATTTTCTGGCAGAACAAGTTCACCGAGACCACATCTTGGACCACTATATGAAGAAATGTTAAAACATAAGAACATAATACATCTTGAAGAAAGAAAGAAAGTATTAGATACATACCTTCCAAGAAAACGTATATCATTTGCAATCTTCATCAACGATGTGGCAATTGTGTTAAGTGATCCACTGGTTTCTACACAAGCATCATGTGCAGCCTAGAAAAAAATTCATAATATATCAACTGTTCAGAAGCATCTTGTTTGGGTATTGATGATAATGATATGGAGGTTTTAGAGGCTAACCAAAGCTTCAAACTTATTTTCTGCAGTAACAAATGGCAAGTTTGTTTCTTCAGCTACAGCATCAGCTATCTTTACATCAAACCTATACAATATTAATAGTGTTACCAATAGTGGACTATAAGAGGAGATGAACTTGGGATGGAAATAAACTTAGAAGTGAGATATATGTACCCTTTCTTAGTGTTTAAGCCTGTCCCAACAGCAGTACCCCCTTGCGCAAGCTAACCAAACATATATGGTAAGTTATTGTTCAATAAAAATTGAAGAAGATTGAAATCGGATAAATTAATATCATTTCAAACCTGATAGAGGCGGGATAGAGTGCAAGTAACTCTATGAATTCCATACTTAACCTATAATTATGAGAGTATAAAATTTTAAGTGACTTTCGATGGCATATATGTGAATTTTTCACATTTGTTACAAACAAAATTTTGTAAACAAACAACTTATACTTGAGTAGCATAGCCGCTAAATTCTTGTCCTAGCGTCAAAGGTGTTGCATCTTGAGTATGAGTTCTTCCAATTTTCACAATATCTTTGAACTCAAAGGACTGTCGAGGTGATGAAGTTTAAAAAATGTTAGAATACAGAGCATATAGACCATGAAGCATAAGTGCATATGCAACAAAAATGTGTTACATATAGGTCTAGAAAAATTGGATTATATAAAACAAAGTGACAAGGTCAGAAGATGTTCGTTAAAAGCAAAACTGTAATATTTTTACAAAGCAACTCTCAAATATAATTAGTACCACACTGAAATGAGATCGTAGGTAGTGTTTCATGACACTATTTAGGCCAGAGCAGAGTTTCGTGTTAAATTAGTAGTGTGCTGCATTTTAGCGACTAGATCAAGTGTGTTACTTGAGAAAGAGCGAGAAAATGTCAGACCTTAGACTCCAATGTTCTATGCAAAGTTTTCAAACTAGGAATCAACCTCGAAGTAATCTCAGTTGCAGCTGCAATGTGCATGACCTAGAAATAAAAAACAAAACATAGGAGCGTTAAATAGTACTTGACAGAGCAATGAACATACATATAGGAAATAAAAGCAATTTAAGAAACTTTAAACATGCAGAATTATTAGTAATGGGAATGTTAAACCAAAGCTTACAGTCGGAAAAGTGTCATTAGAAGATTGTGATCTGTTCACATGGTCATTTGGGTGCACAAACCTTTCACCACGTTTGTGACCCAGAATCTCAGCTGCTCTATTAGCAATGACCTGTGAAGAGCAAAAACACAATGATTTTGTTACCTCACAAAGCTTTCTCTTGTAACACCCAATGGCGAACACACGTTTACAGTTATGAGTGCCGGTTAATTACATAAAAGTTATTTGCAATACATTGTAAGTCTTAGCTAAAATGGCTTAATCGCGTTGAACTACTTCCAAGAATAAGATGTTCGATGCCCCCAATAATTTTATTTCCTTATTTTTTGTTAAATTTCTTCTTCTTGTATTAGTTCATTTAGCAAGAGATAAAATTTATGTATTATTAAACATGTGGGGTGTTGAACAATTCCAAACTAACATTTTGTTTTCTTGTTTAGATTTTTCAAAAATTATTTTATTTTATTTTCTTATTAATTTAAGAACTAAATATCAAACAAATAAACATTTGATGAGGCGGCATTCTATATGAAATATTAATTTTAGAATTACTTGTTTAGATATCAAATAATAAATTATTTTAATTAATATTTCTCTAATTCATTTGACACAAAATTTTAGAAATAAAAATATCAAAAGATTTTTTGATATTAATTATAATTTTGGAAATCACTTTTTTATAAGGTGACACTCTAGTTGAAGGGTGCTCATTCGGTATAATATACTTGGTATGAGACTCTATAGTTGGACAATAATAATCTCTGCATTTCTTTTATAAACTTCATTTGGATAATAAAAAATGTATCAGGACAGCAAGTTTTTGCACATGTGATAAAAAGAGAATATTGGATCCGCCCCTGTCACTGGCACCACCAAACAGTAAGATCCTATGAAATATCTTCAAGACTGCAAAAAAATTACCTCATTAGCATTCATATTACTCTGAGTGCCACTACCAGTTTGCCATACAACAAGAGGAAAATGTTCTGCGAGCTTTCCCTCTGCTACTTCTTGTGCAGCTTGCATTATAGCTTGCCCAATCTTTGGGTCAAGACCATACTCCATGTTAACCTAAGAACACAACGTGAACTCACGAATCAAAACGAGAGAAAGCATTAAATTCACATAGAAACTTTAGTGCAAAAACCTTGGCAGCACATTTCTTCAAGACACCAAAAGCACGGACGATAGGTTCGGGCATTCGCTCGCGCTCACCGCCTATGTCAAAGTTTTGAAGCGATCTCTGCGTCTGAGCTCCCCATAATCTGACAGAACAACAATAAAAATGTGAAAATGTTTTCACGCGGAATCAAAACGGTTTTAAGGGTCTGAAAAGCTAGTGGTTTAGTACATGGAGTTATTTCCATTATGCATCTAGTTCGATTATTGGGGTATTTCCAAAAAGAATAGAGAAAAATATTGATTTTAGACTTAGTTCCGAACTTCAGGTTATTTAAACAGGAGAACAAAATTATTTTCGTAAAGATCAGATCCCGAACTTATCGGAAGGGACTTGGATCGGCCCGAACGTGTCCCTCTCCTCCCTGAACGACGTCCGATAAGATCTCCGCTGTTGTTCATCTTCTTGCTTGACGGTCACGTCTGCATCTTTAGATGCAATTTTCTTCTCTCCTTCAAGCTGCATTATCAAAGCGGCCATGACTGCAACCACCCGAGAGCTGGGACTCTTAAACTGTAACTATTTCTCTTAATTATTATCCTATTTATTGGCATTTTCTTCGATCTTAATGTCTTTGTCTCGTGGTGGAGCACTGGCCTAGTCGATGAACCGAAGAGGCAACTTTTTTTGAGTAAATTATTTTTCCACATCCGCATTATATATCAACCAAGCATAATAAGCCACGTCATTGAATATTATTCCAACCCTTATCTACCTGAGTGATGTGGGTCACATGACCCCTATAAAATCTATAAAAATTATGTCTGCATGTGATTTTAATAGGTTGCATATTTTACACATTTTATTATGTGGGTTGATTCTTTATTAGGTACAAAATGTATTGGAAGGAGTCTTAATCAATTGGAGTAAAATTTGGAGTAAAAAGGCGATTGAAACTCAAGATCGTCGATCCATCTTATTGGATCGATCAATTTATCGATTTAAGATGTTTTCTGAGCCTAACCAGATCGATCGATCTATTATCTTGAAGGAAAGCCGTGTGTTTCCAGATCGATCCATCCATCCTTCCCAAGAGAAAACCATGAGTTTCAAGATCGACCAGAAGACATCAGATCGATCGATCCAGACGTGAACCGATCGATCCAACATCAAGAAAGATCGATCTCCATTGTCGTGAAGAACCAGATTGATGGATCAAGTCTTGGATCGATCGATCCAAGCTATATTTTCTACTAGGTAGCTAATCTAGTATAAGCATTCAGTACAACAATAGATGAAGATATTTTAGGATAATTTCCTATTTGTGTCTAATTCAGTGATTCATGATTCCTTTGAAAAACCCTAAACCTAATTAGAGAACTACTCACTCATGGTTGTGGTTAAACAAAACATGATATATGAACAACTCATGAATAAATCCAATAAAATTACCAAAAGAAGTTTTTTCACAATAGGTCAAAAGCTCTTAGAATAAAATAAGCATAGCCTACACAATGGCTTAAAACAAGTATTTATAGGGTAGAAGTCGTCTCCGTCTAATCCAAATCAAATAAGAAAAAAATACAAAATTTCTTTTTTTTCTCGGGTAAAAAATAATAGCTTGGATCGATCGATCCAACTGGATTTCCGACGAACGTGTTTATAGGGTAGCCTAAACAATGGCTTAAAAACAAGATATATTTACTGGATCGATCGATTCAAGCTATATTTTCTACCCGAGAAAAAAAAAATTTTGTATCTTTTCCTTATTTGATTTGGATTAGACCGAGACGACTTCTACCCTATAAATACTTGTTTTTAAGTCATTGTTTAGATTATACTTATTTTGTTCTAAGAGGTTTTGAAGACCTATTGTGAAGAAATTTTTTTTGGTAATTTTATTGGATTTATTCATGAGTTCTTCATCTATCATGTTTTGTTTAATCACAACCATTAGTGGGTAGTTCTCTAGTTAGGTTTATGGTTTTTCAAAGGAATCATGAAACATTGAATTAGACACAAATATGGAATTATCCTAGAATATCTTCATCTATTGTTGTATTGAATGCTTAGATTAGATTAGCTACCTAGTTGATGATCTTAGGTGCAACCTATTCTCCAAAACCTTATAGGTTGATGGATAGAATATAGATGAGTGTATCATCCTTAGCCAACGAAACTTGAATGCTATTGTGATACTTGACATATTGAATCTAATCAATAATGCTTGTTTAGAATGCGAAGTTCAACGACAGTTATATACTTAGATTGCTAAGCAAAGTAATTGGTGCCACGAAAGTGGATTAGTTAAACATTTATGTTTGAGTTCGAGATAGGTGTTTAATCATTTCCTGAATAGTTGTCTTGTTTATGATCTCTGATTCCCAAGAAATTCCCGAGACCTAACACCTTTATCCATAGATTTTACTTCGTTCTTACTTTCAATTGTTTTCTAGTTATTTTGCATTACAATACAATATCTCAGATTTATTTTAGCTTATTTATGATTTTCAAGATTTGTAGTGCAGGTTGGTCCCTGAGGATTCAATCCCTATTATACTATTGCGTAGATCTGTGGACTTGCGGTTATATACTTTGGTTTAAAACTTGTGTATCAGATTTATTGTGGTGAACTGATTGAAAATCTCTTAAATATTTTTGACCCCAGTGTCTCTTAATCATAAAACTGTGTAGATGTATTATCTATCTTCCATTTAATCATTTTGTGTGAACTGATTGAGATCTATTTTTTTCTAAAAATCTTTATAGTCTTTACGTTATTTTGATTTTATTTCTTTCCTTCGTTGTTAATTTTTGTGTTAAAATTTACAAAAGAAAACTTGAAAGCAACCAACGAATATGCAAATAGGACTTTTTTCTTCCAAAAATCTTCATTAATGAAAGGTAACATAAAACATAGGGCTAGAGAACGAAACAAGCCAACAAAAAATATACCAATAGGTATGATGAAATTTCTAAAACAAATAGAGCTCAAAAGAAAAATGAACTCTTCCAGTACAAGAAGACAATCGGAATTAGATGGGTAAATCCATCAAAAATTCATCGGAAATAGTTTCCGACGGATTTGCCCGTCTGATCTAAAATATCATAAATAAAACACACATCAAAAATTTGTTGGTAATTCCGACGGATTTTCGATAGCTATATATTCTTCCGAAATTCGTCAGAAATCCGTCTGAAACACATCCGTCGGATATTCGCAAGAAATCCGTCGGTACTATTTCTGAAAGTGAACCGAAGAATTTCCAATGGACGTATTTCAAACGGATTTCTGACAGATGTGTTCCAAATGGATTTCTGATGGATCTATTCCAATGGATGTGCTTCTAACGGATACCTATTTTTATTTTAAATTAAAATTAATATGAAATTAAATAAAATTTTAAATTTAAATTAAATTAAACATTCCGAAAATGAAACTCTCCAAATTGAAATAAAACATATTCAAAATTAAAAAAAAATTAAAGTATTTTAAAAAATCCTAATTTTGTGATGGTGGTTGCCGAAATGATCGGAAGAATGCATCCATCTGCGCTCGCATTATTTTGATTTCTTCCTTATCTGCTAATCTCTCTTCTATTTGTTGGAGCCATCCTTAATCCAATACCCACTTTTCTTCTATGGTTTGAATCTTCATCTTCAAACTTTCAAGTTCGATCATTTTTTCTACGATTTGTACCCTAAGATCTGAATCGCCGTAAAACCTTAAAGAAGCAGAAGATATAGAAGAATGGTACTCATGTGAAAGTAAAAAATGCGACTTTTGGACTTTGGAGTTGCCTGCGAAAAAATAAAATGAGACAGTTTTATAAATTAACAATAGAATTCGATAATAAGTTTTGAAAAAAACTATAAATGTTTCTTACTTAATAAACCAATTCGTTGATCTTATCGGACAGAACTTCGGTGCACGGAAGAGTTTTTTCAACAACCGTTTGGGATTGGAGACACTTGTTACCAAACCTCATCTTGTTCTCAATGATATACTGAGCAAGTGGATCTTGTATTTGACTCGTCTTTCTGTTGGTGTGTGCATCTTGTAGCAACACAAGATGTGTAAAAACTGAAAAATTCATAAAAATATTAATGAATTGAAATAAAAATTAAGAAAAAATAAACTTACATGTTGTTGTTCTCGGGAATCTTTGCTCGTTGCTCCCAAATTATGCATAACAACTCATTTACCCTTGTGGTCGCTTTTCCTGTTGGTAGATTGAGTTACCAAGGTTTTCCGGATTTCCTCCATCTTCCAATAATCAATGAACCCATTCCATAGGTCTAGGTTCGCCAGCAACTATCTAGGCACTGTATTCTGCGTCCACTTGTCATTCCACTCGTTCAGCTTCCTAGAGTACATCTTCAATGTCTTAGCATCAAACTCATGTTTAACCGTAACCATGAGGTCTCTATCACAAGTGAAATCTTGCTACAAAAAGAAAATGTAATGAAAATAATTTTTTTAAATTAAAGTAAAATAAACAAAACAAAAAACTTACTGTAAATTACCAAAACCAGATATCATGGTCTGCCATCGACATGGTCGAGCACGTCGCATACGGATGATGTACATATGTTTTGACCCCTAAGTACATTCGGTTGATAGACGCCGTGATCCCATTATGGGATAAATGAAACCTACAAAAAAATTATTTATAAATTTTTTAAACATACAAAAAATAATCATAAAAAGCATAATCTGGATGAAGTGGAGTCGTTCGCGTTTAGGTTGAGAAACGAAGTCCTCGATACTCATCTGCGAGGGAGAAAAAGTCGTTGTAGGCGTAGAAGCCAGTGATTGGGTCTCCGGAACATGAATCAAGCGGTTTTGACTCGGTCCTTGTATCCGACGCGAACCACCCGACCTGGAAGTAGACTGATGAAACACACCATAGTCCTTGAAAAAAAATCATTATTGAAAATTTTGAAACAAATCATTAGAAGTTTAAAAAAATCTAATAACTTTTTAAAAATTACAAAATTCCAAATGCAATTTAATAATTTTAAAATAACAAAATTCAATAGTATAATTTAAAAACAATTTACAAAACAATCTAATAATTTAAAATCAATCAAGAAAACAACCTTTTATTTTTTAGAAAATCTAAAAAACAATATAATACTTTTAAAAAATCAAAAATATCCCAACTCCAAAAACAATCTAATAAGTTTAAAACAAATTACAAATTTCTAATTTAATAGTTTAAAATTTTATAAAATTCCAAAAATAATCTAATAATTTATAAAAAAATAAAAAAATTTAAAATTCTAATAACATTACAAAATCAATATTCTATCAATTTTAACATTCTAAAATCAAAATCCACAATCTAACAATCAAAATCAAAATCCACAATCTAACCAGCATAATATTAAATCTAAATTCCAAATCCATAAATCTAAATACAAATCTCTAAATCTAAATTCCATATCCCTAAATCTAAAAATCTAACTTAGAAATACATAAAAAATAAGTAAAAGTTAAGAAACTTACAAGGTTGATTGGTTTGGATCCATATGACTATTGAGTTTTTGAGATTTGGGACGATTTGACAGAGTTTTGCGAGTTTCGATGGATTTGAGAAACTTGCATGTCTAGTCATTAGTAAGTCAAACTTTAAAATCGAACTGGTGTGTCCCCAAATTCGTGGGAAATCTGCGAGAAATTTCTAATGAATTTCTGACAGGCTTAGGGATTCGAGGTTTTAATCAATTCAGTGATAAAATACTAACAAATACCTTGTTAGTATAACAAATATACAAAAACAAAAAAAATTAAGTTGTTATATTTATACATGTTCCCAAAAAATAATTTTTTTTAAGTTAAATCCCAAAAAATAATTTTAATAAGTTAAATCCCAAAAAATAATTTTTTGTGCCAATTATGAACTTCACTGACACCGTGAACATGATCATGCCCATTACCCCCACGGTAAGGAGTCATCTCAGCACCAAAACCTCTTAACTGCTCCAATCTAACTTCCATCTCAGGAGGTGCACAGTCAAAAAATTTCTTATTCTTTATAAACAATGTTCTAAACCGATGATAAGGATGATAAGTATAAATCTTCTATGTCAATCAAACTAACACGTCTTTCTTATGTGATGTAATTAGAATGCATTAGTGTTGTTTTGGCAATATGAACACGATAATTTTCCATGAGTTATCCATCCAGATAACATACCACATACCACATGCTGGGAAATCGCTTATAGTTCACATAAGAACCGCACACATCTTAAAATTCTGTTACCATGAAACATCAAATGTTTCAACACCATGATTCCATAGCATTTGTAACTCATAGATCAGTGGCTGGAGGAATATATCGAGTGATCTCCTTGGATGCTCTGTGCCAAGAACTAGAACGGAGAGGAACAAAAACTCTCTACGCCTTCAAAAATATGGAGACAAATTTTAAAGTGTTACAATTACCGGGCACATCGAATATTGTCTTCCATGCTTTCTAAATGGGTTGAAACCATCTATACATAACTCGAAGTATACATTTTGTCGCTTATACACAAAATCTAGATAATCTTCTGCGTCTGAAGAATGTATAATCTCTCCATCTTGACGATGATCTGCAAATTATCTCATTGCCTCTGCTGTTCATTGAGATTGATATAGCCTCTTCACCCTCTCCGTTAATGGTAAATACCATATCCGTTTAAATAGAATTAAAACTCTGTCGCTCGTTTCTTGAAACACAGTTTATGACAGAATCAACATCGTTTGCGGTTTTCATCTTCTCTATATCATATAGTTATTAATGCACACATCTATCATATAATACGACAAACCAAGACCAACTACAAGTTTCTGTACCTCATAGTACGATGTTTGATGAAAGATTATCTTTAGACAAAATATCTTTAACAAAATCTGATACCTCATCAACATATTCTTTCGCCAAATTGTAATTCATCTTAATGGTCATCATTATACTAGTAGATGATAACGGTAAAATGGCATTCTCTACAACCGTTATATAGGGGTTGTTTTGCTGCATCTAACATATTAAAAAACCTTTGTGCTTCCGTATTTGGTTCTTCAACCCTATTTTCATCATAACCGACTGACTGAATATTTTCTCTAAACTCATCATTCACCATCTCAACCATACATACACCTAAATCTACTTTCATTCCATCTCTTAAGCTATATGCATCATATGGTTCACTAGTACTACCATAATCATAATTTGTTTCTCCATGTAAATATCAAATCTTATAACCTGGCATAAACCCATTGATGTACAAGTGATGTCAAACTAACTCAACTTTAACATTATGAGAATTCCAAAAAATACAACATGGACATCATATCTTACCAATTTTTTTAGCTCCTTGTTGATTTCTGGCCAATCCTATGAACTTTCATATACTTTGTGCATACTCATCTTTCAGTAAGTTCGACTCCAGATCTATCGTAGGTTTGTCCATCCATGACCAAAAATATCTATCAGAAGACATATCTTTTCAAATTTTACGGTTTTAATAATATGATTGAATGGAAAAGTGTTGTGATTGAATGAAAAATTGTGGAAACATATATATAAAGATCGTTGTTGTGGGAAATTCATCAGAATATACGAAATTTGTAGTATTCACAAATCTGTTGCATAACTGTAAAAAAATTTCGACGAAATGAGAGTCCGTCAGAAATACCGTCAGTTTTGCGGTAGTTTCTTATAGTATTCTACAAATAAGAAAAACCGCCAAATGAAAATCTAGACATAAATTAACATGTAGGATCCAACTTATTCAACATTGATAAACTCATTTATCTATGAAATTTTTTAACGAAATAACAATACACGCACACCAATAAAAATTATGGTAGTTATAAACAACAACCAAAGAATTATAAAACAAAGAGTAAAATGTACAAAAAGAAAAAAAAATTGTCTAAAAGATGGCAAAAAAAAATGTTTTCTACCATGTTCAGTTGGATTCAGATCATATTCTCATCACTTGAACTAAATGATGATTCTTTTCAACTTGTGGTTTGTAGGTTTGTTAAATTTATCTGATATTATACTCGAAAACTTAAGGAATTAGACTAAACTCGACTTCCCTCAACTCTTTTTTTACAAGCAGTCAATCCTAGATTTCCAATCAAAAAAATAAAATTATGTTGTAATTGTTAATTAGTAATAGAATGTACTAGATGCATATGCGCTAGGCTTCTGCTTTACAGATTTACTTATAAACTGAATAACCATACGGAACATAAAACGAAGATAAGTATAAAAACCTCTGTATGGCTATTTTCATTTTTAATGGTTTTTTACTTCTTTATCCAAATTTTACTTGACTCTAAAACTACAAATATTTATAATTTATGCCCACCCTTACTTATAGAGTTATAGTTATAGACTTATTACTTGTAGTATATTTCAGAAAAAGGAGAACACATGCTTAACCGACAAGACATTACTGTTGTTCCAAAACAGATTAAATCAATCAATAATTCCGTATTGTCTTAGCCTACTCTAGTAAAACGTCTACCATAAGAAAAATGAACCACAAATAGCAAAAAAACATAACTACTTCACTACCAAACGTCGAGTGAAAAAAAAGGAGCGTGAATCATCGTTAAATATTCCAAATCACAATAATTTAAATAGAGAAACATAAAAAAAATGAAACATGTGCAACTATGGAGCCATGTTGTGTTTTATGTCTAGTCCCGTGTTGGTTTGCATCGTAAAAGTCGAAAGGTTCATAATGACTTTCACCATACTGTTTCTAGTAAATGTTCATGTTGTATTGTTTTATATTTGGTCTCAATGTCACAGATTTGATGAGAATATATCCTTAAAATCATCATCCTCCCATGACATTCGACAAAATAACTCATAAATAAAAAATGAATCAAGATCCAACCTCAATATTTTTTATATCTTGAAGTTATTTCGTGAATATAAAGATGTAATGTGAAACACAGCTCAAGCGGACAGAAGTATCTCCGCAAAAAAAAACACCAATTCTGAACACTGAAACTCAAACATTTGCATTGCTGCCACAATTCCGAAGAACTGAAATCCTCATCTTCGTTGCCACGAGCAACCCTTCCTGAGATCCAGGTTCAAAAACCTCAGACGAAATAGCGTGTACAGCTTTTCCGGAGACAAACACAAAAATGCAACTATCTTGACGGACTATCACACAACCGGAGGCACAGAAGCTTCTGTGAGCAGCCGGAGAAATCGTCTCCGACTACCATTCCCGAAGTAGAGAAAATCGCTGTCACCGGGAATGAGCAACCCAACGCCTAAACCGAGAATCAAACGCCTAAACGCCTCTACTTCTTATTCTTATGAACTATTTCACAAGTAGATTATATTTTACTCTAGATTTCGTTTGACTGGATATACAGAAAACAAAAGTTTCGATAATGATGTAACATTTATATATTTAGAAGTAGATATTGTCTAGATTCGGTAAACTTTAACAATAATATTTTCAGAATTTTCAGATTCACAATAGCGTTATAGCAGAGAGTATCGATTCCAGGTGTGGGAACAAAATCTGAGAGTTATAAATTTTTAATAATTAATTAATAGAATATTATATGAAAATAATATTGGACTTTTAACAAAAGAAATAATATTGGACTTACTCAGAAGAAAACAAGTATAATTAGAAGATTTTCGTTTCTTCTCCTTCCTAGATAATAACTGACTTTACTAGTTTCCACTACTTCCTTTTGTCTTCTTCTGTATTTGTACAATTTTCTTCTTTTTTTTCTTTTTGTTGTATTTGTGCATAAATTTAGGCGTTTGCCATCAATAAATAGAAATCTTTGTCAAATCATCTCTTAAGCTTGTCAAACTTTCCATAATTTTTCTTTTTTCCATTGTCACACTATATTATATCTAGACATATAGATAAACCAATCTCATACTTTTTCTTTTAATCAATATTTTCCATTGAATCAGGGCATCCTTATCCTTTTTTGAACAAAAGAACTCGCTTATTAATAAGCATCCTAAGTGGATTTGGAAATCCAAATACTGTACAACACTATAAATAAACACATGAGAATAAGAATGCAATCATCGATCACCAAGACACAAAGAGAAACAAACACAAACACTTGTAGTCTTGGTCTTCGATAATTAATCATTAGGGCTTCACGTTTGTCTCCATAACCATTATGGGTTCGACGAAAATTGATGTATTTATAAACTATAATTCTAAGATGAAAGCAGTCGATTCCAAATATTCAGGATCGTTTTCATTAAGGTTCAGCACAATTATGCGGGTTCTTGTTCGGAATCCTAGCGGTCGTGAAACTCTAGTTGATCAAGAAATAAAGCTGAGAGAACTTGTCTCCCAGACCGAGATCCCACCTTTTTTCCTTGCTGAGGAAGAAACATGTTGTCAATATGTAGCTAGCGTGTTGTCCAGGAAGACAAATATTAATAGCTGGATTCAAGGCCGCATCATTCCTGATATCTCCAAAGACATGATAAAAATGAGTCGCCTACTTAAAGAAAACGAAGGTTTCTTGGTTGAAGCTGAAGTTGAAGTTGTAACAGAGATGGTTTTGTTAAGCATCAATGTTAATGAGCTTGAGGGTCTTCGGATACAAACAGAACATGATGGTTGCACAATCTGTTTAGAAGAGTTGTCGGATGATCAGAGGGAGATTATGAAGTTGCATTGTTCCCATATTTTTCATGAGGATTGTATTATCATGTGGATGCGCTGCAATAGTTCATGTCCTATTTGTCGTCAAAATATGTTTTCAAAATAAAAGTTTGTAGAAAGATTAAAAAAACTCTGAATAGATTTAAAAGTGCGTTTGTCGGACGTGTATTTACTATTAGTCAAGCTTTGCAGTTTTCGCGTTGGAATTCGACTCCCATATATCTTGTTACCCCGCATAATAGGATTTAGCTATGAATCGGGTATTGTCAATTTAATTGATTTAAAAAAATGAAGTGTTTTGTTTTTTATTTTTTTTTGTGAAACAGGAATCTTAAAATATTAATTTTGAACATAAAAGATTCCTTTTTGACAAGATAATTTTCGAAAAGATCAATTTCTTGAAATTCTACCATGTATCTATCTATCTTAGCAGGAAAACATATCTCAATATATATATTTTTTACAATTTTGTTTTACTAAGACACATTAGCCTTATTTTATCAAATAAGTAACATACTCTGTACTGGTTTCAAATTAATTTTTAATTTAAATAAAATCCTATCCTAGAATGCTTATAAAATGTTTTAACAATTTTTAATAAGAATCTGAATCCAAGTTCCAAATAAAATATTCCAAACATTTCAACACAGAAACAACTTCATATCCTTGGAGAGGTTGCTAAAGCATCACACATGTGCTGTTCATACTGAGCATGAACTTTCTCAATACGAGCTTCACAATCTTTATGAGAAGATGGTTTCTTAGTTTCCACTTCCATTGATATCACAAGATTCTACTGTAATAACTGTAACAAAAAAAATTTCAGAATTCAGACCAAACAAAAGAGTTGAAACTTGAAAGTAGTAAACAAGAAGAAGAAATTGAGGGCAATGACAACAACCTCTGCTAAAACAGAGTCAATAAGCTTCTGAGCAAACTCAATCTGAGCAACAGTTCCAGAGTTAATTCCACTAGTCTTATTGCAGACTTCAAATGAACCTCTGAATCCTTCAATATACGGATACGACCACATAGGTCATGCTGAAGAAACCGTAAAGTTGCCATCGCACCAATCGCTAAACCTAACTGTAGAGTAATTTTATCAGTAAGGTGATCCTTAACACAAGAGTAAAAAGAAAACCTAAAACCAAACCTTTGGACTTGGGACATTAATCGCGCGTCTGCCCTCAGCAACCTCCACATGGCTATTGTCATCACAAATCTCCTTCAAATGATTATTGCATGTCTTGTTTTCAGCTTTCATGTCCTCAGGACCATAACCATACTCATTAGGAGGAGAGCAATGAGAGTATGAAGGAGAGGTAACACAGTATTTAGGAGAGGTAGCGCGGTAATAGGTAGGAGAGTATGAAAGAGAGGTAGGGAGGCAATTGTATGTAGAAGAATGTGAGAGACCGCATCCATAACAAGGAGAACCACTGTAACCATAAGGATAATATCTTCATTCTACAACAATGAAAATTCACACAAAGAACATATATATATATATATATATATATATATATAAAGACATACCAAAAATCAAGATTGACTTGAAATGCAAGTAAGTACAATGTATCTCAAAAAATGATTTAGGGCTTTAATAAAAATGTGATGTACCTTATCACTTTCTTCATCACTCTCCTTCTTTTATTCAGCTTCCATGTCCGCATTACCATAATCAGGAGAGCTCAAAGGAGATAAGGGACTGTATTCAGGAGAAATGGGACAGTACCCAGAACTTGGGAGATCAATCATGCGTGTGCCCTCAGCATCCTCCTCATCATAAATCTCCTTTAGATGATCATTGCAGGTCTTGTTTATAGATTCCATGTCCTCAGGACCATAATCATAATCTTTAGGAGGAGTGCTGGGAGAGGATCCATGATAGGTAACACAATATTTAGGAGAGGTAGGACGGTATTGAGGAGAGGTAGGGCGGTATTGAGGAGAGGTAGGGTAGTAATCAGGAGAAGGAGAAGGGCAGTAATCAGGAGAGGTAGGGTGGTATTCAGGAGAGGTATGACATTATTCAGGAGAAGTAAGACGGTATTGAGGAGAGGTAAGGCAGTAATTGTATGGAGGAGAGTATGGAGAAGAATATGAGAAACCACAGTTCTACAACAATGAAAACTTTGTGATTAGAAACACAACAAAAACAATAGAATTTTAAAACGTAAGGATTTTCACAACTTTGATACATTAAAAACAAAATATACCTTATCAGTCTCAGTTTCATTATCTGTCTCTTCTTAAGACTACATCATTTGAGTTCACTTCCTTATTTTCTTCATCAATCTCGTTAGGATTGCTTGGGGAGTGATTGAATAGAGACGAATCAGAACCGGACACCTCAAAAATCCAGTTTTTGGAATCGGATTGAAGCGAATCCTGGATCCCGGATATTTTCCCCACCCCACCCCTAGCTTACATATAACAGAAAACGGAAAACAAATCCATTAGAGATGTATGCAAATCTACGGAGAGATTCTCGATAAATATAGAACGATGATAAATACGTATATATTTTTTAATTTTCTGATAGGATACCCATACACTTTAATAGTAATTACAAATACTCGTATATTTTAAACAATTTTTTATTAGTTTTGGACTTGAGATACGAAGAGACAAGAAGATGAAGAAACTAGTACAAGAGGAGATAAATGAGGAAAGCGATGATATCATCCATTTTAAAACGATTATTGATTATTTGTGAAGTTTTCTCATGAGAAAACTGAAAATCCGAGACTACTTAATATAGTTAAGCAAACCAAGTTTTAAACTATCACATAAATTCTAGGTCATTTAATAGCTTCTTCGTCAAGATTTGTAACTACATATATAGAACAACGTATGTATTTATAGATCGGTGATGCGAACGGCATTGCTACTACTGGCTTTGTCTTCTTTTCTGGCTGATCCTTTCTTGCGTTTCCTCTCCGATTGTGGTTCCTTTGCCTTTAACTCATTGCACAATGACCTCAAAGACGCAGCTAGGTTATCGTTTCTATGAGCTGCAAATTTCAAAACCAGTTATGAAATCCAAACCTAACATAAACGTGTGAGATAGAAACAGCTTATTATACCAGAGAGAACAACATCGTCCATGTTCACAACTTTGCGTCCAGCATGATGAGCAAATAGTTCAAGGTCCTTTGCAACATTTTCTGTTACTCATAAACATAAAACAAACAAACGAAATTTCAGAATAGAGCTATTCTCAAAAACTTAACACTAAAAACAAGCCTAGTTTTAAGGTTTAGCATACAAACATTAACCAAAATCACCCTACGCGAGATATGTTAAGGCGATTCGTTACTTTCCTCGTGTCTTATAGATTGCATCTTTTGCTTTTTCTATTTGCTATTTCTGTGCTTCTATAAATGATAGCTAACACATAAAGGCCTAAGAAATATATACCGCTAAACAAAATCGTTGTACTCACATAACCACACACCATGCTTCAAGAAAATTTCACCCTCTATGCGAGATCTGTTAAGGAGATTTTATTTCGATCCTGTGTCTTCAAATTGCATCGTTTGCTTTTTCTATTTGCTATTCTGTGCTTCTTGAAATACTAACACACACACATAAAGAACTAAGAAAGATATACCATTCTTCACCACAGATAAAAATCCTAACACAAACTAAAAGACTACTTCCAAAACATTGACAAAAATCGTAATTCCCCCTAAAGCTAGATTAAGATTCTAAGTGAGTAAGTAGCAATGAGAAAGTTTTTCAAACCATAAGCAATTGTAGTTTCAGAATTAGTGTTCAATCTAATGCATTGAAAACAAACTGATCTCACATAACTTTACTCAACATAACCACACATTATGCTCAAGAAAATTTCAACCAACTACGCAAGATATGTTTAAGGAGATTCATTTCGATCCTGCGTCTTTAGATTGCATATTTTTCATTTCTATTTGCTATTTACGTGCTTCTTTAAAAACTAACACACACATAAAGACCTAAGAAAGATAATACAATTCTTCACCACTGATAAAAATCCTAACACAAACTAAAAGATTACTTCCAAAGCATTGACAAATCCTTATTCCCACACAAGCTAGATTAAGATTCCAAATGAGTAAGTAGCAATTGAGAAGCTTCTTCAAACCATAAGCAAATGGAATTGCAGAATTAGGTGATCTCACCTGCATATTTGAAGGCTAAATCTGCTACACATGCGACAACAGTTCCGCCTATTTCCATTCCGTTCTTCTTCGCTGCTCAATCAAAATTTCAATTCAATTCAAATTCAACTCTTCTCCGGGAAGAATCTAAATTTCAAGCTTTGTAGAATTAAACTTCAAGCAGCTTCGTTACTAAGTTGATTCATCAATTCTAAAAATTCAAAATCCCCAAAATCTAATTCGAAATCAAGAAGGGGAAGGAGAAATCAATCAAAAACAATTCGTAGTAAACATCGATTTCAATTTTAGAATGAAAAATTGAATCAAATATCCAATAAACACCGATTCAATCATCACAAACTAAAATCCACACAAATTTTCATTGAATGGATTCATAAATCACCCAGAAATTTTGAGGATCGAATGAAATGGAGGGAAAGAGAGAGACCTAACCTTCAGTTTCGGCAATAGAGATGGCGGTGAGTCTAAATCGGTCTCTAATGAGATCGTCCATGGAATCGTCTTCTTCAACCAGTTGGTCTATCTGAAGATCGCTTTTGTCTTCTCCTCCTACGTCCATGGCGAAATCAAGAGCTAGGTTTTGCGCGTGTTGTTGGGTTATCCGATAATAACGGGAGAAAAATACGCGGGAAATAAAATCTAAAACGCAGCGTTTTAGTCTTTCTCTACCTATATTAAGTCTAGGTTTTGCGCTTGTTGTTGGGTTATCCGATAATATTTCGAATATTTTTGATGTCCATGAAACCGAATGGAAGCTGATCTGAAAAAGAGAAACAGAACCAAACTAAAACTGACAATATACAGGAATAGATCTAGACTCTTAGATCAAAAAAAAAAAAAATCTGAATCAAAAATCGAATGAATATCAAAAATATTCGAAATATTATTATATATTCAAAAAAATATTCGTTATATTTAAACTTAATATATTTTAGCTATCTAAAATTACAAATATAAATCCAAAATTAATATTTATTTTCAGACCGAATTAATCAGAATACGTAAAATAACTAAAACATCCAAAAATTCTTAGTTATATTTATGAAAATTAACCAAATATTATTCAAATTTAACCATTTTCTAAAAATAAAATTATAACATTTCGGATATCCAAATCTGACCCGAATCCGGATAGAACCAAACCGAATCCGGATGAAATCAAACTGAATCCAAACAAAACTTCTAAAATATCCGAATGGATTCTAGATCCTTAAAACTAAAATACCCAAAATCCAAAAAAAAAGATCCGAACCCAAATTAAACTCGAACATCCATGCCTAATTTTACTAGATGATACCCATATCATACGCGAGACAATATTATTAGGAATTTTAATGAAAAACCCTTTCAAGTATTGGCCAATCCATTTTAAAATCTTCAACTAAATTATTAATCAGAAAACTCTTAAGTAATAAATTTTAATTAAAAATCCCCTTACTCTATCTTGAAATATTCAACTAAATTATTAATGAAAGCCCCTCAAGTAAAACAGTTTAATGAAAAGTTATGTTTATAATTCCGCCTATACATATGTCGTTTAATCAATATTGTACGTTGTTGCTTGCCAAAAAATGGCATGTGTGTGTGTTTTAGATTTAAAACAGTCCAGTATTTGTTATAAAATAACATGAATTTTTAAAAGACGCTAATATCAATTTAAAAATCTCAAAATCTTATAAAATTTAAACTCATTTTTCGTCGTACTTCTTTTTTCTTTCATATGTGTTTAATTCCTAAAATTATATATGAATTTATTAATATTCATCATTTTATGCAACCTAGGATGCAATATCTTAGAGTTTCTGATGTTGTTTTAAACAAAAATTGGGTTCTATTTTGTCTCAAAAAATATACACATAATTTGTTTACAAACAAAAATTCAATAGTATTTCATATGACTGATGTCGATTTTTGAGGGATTTTTTTTATCATATCATAATTTGAAGATTTTTTGGTTAATGAATCTTTATTTGGGGGGGGGGGGGGGGGGTTCATCTATAATAAAGTTAATGGATATAAAATAGATCAGTCGATACTTGAAGATTTTAAAATTTTGACCGATACTTGGGGTTTTTTTTCATTAAAATCACATATTATTATCAAAAATTAATGTAGTTTTAGTTATATAATACTATGTTTTTAAAACTAATAATTTTCTTTATTAATACAAGTTTACTAATTTGATATTTTGCATTAATTATATATTTCCGATTTTGTAAATTAATTAAATGCATACTATAGTTCTATTAATAATATATTAAATGGATTATAAATATATTTTTAAGATTTTTTGCCAATTTTCATTGATTACGGTTCATAAGTGATTTAGTTTTTAATTAAATAAATATATTTATCAATTATATTTTTTAGATGATATTTTACTGTCATTTTTACCCATAATGAATTCAAAGGTTTAGTTATATCTCCAGTAGCATTTGATGTAATATTTTCTAAAAAATTTATTTTTCTAAATATATTTACATAAAAACCATGTTCAAAAATAAAATTTGTTAGGCGCTAGTCGGATGTTGGAGTTAGATCTAGCGCATAGCACAAAAATTGGACATGAATCGAGGAATTTTCATATTATTTATTTATTTTGTATTAAATATAAACTATTATGTGAAAATATGTATTATTAAAATTATGAGGTTAGAAGAAATTTATAACAGTTCTAAACTCTACAAATTTATCATGTATTAAATTTATTATATGTAAATCAAAATAATATTGATCAATATTAATATAAAAACAAGTTAGTAGTGTAAAAATTATTATTCAATTTAAATATATCCAATAATATATAATATCCATATTTAGAGAAAGTATTGTTGAACTTAAATTTTGAACACAAAAAGATGAGATATTGACACGTCATATGAAAAGATAAAGTACTTTAAAAAAAAAGAGTTAAAGTCTCACGTCGACAATTGTAAAAGACAATAATATAAGGTACTTCTTAGGCCTACATACAGCCTAAAACCCATTCATCTTTAAAAATAACGGTGATTTGATAAATTTTTAACGCCTAGTCAATTTAAGCGGACGAAAAATCGGTTTGTCAATTAACGCGCCGAATTGGTTATAATCAAGGCAGAGAGTTGTTGCTGACCGATTAGACGGCTGCCTAGGTGATCAATTTTTTTAACAAGGCATAACAAGGTACTGAACTAAAAGCTAATATTTAACTGCATTCCACAAATTCTCAAAGCTGTGGTCGAGTAAAATGGTAATGAAATAAAAACTTCAGATAAATTAGTTTAATTACTCTCTTTAGAGATTATCCGCAAAGACCCTGACTCACTGATATGTTGAGTTTTCATCATCATTTACTTTGCATTTTCTCATTGATTTTATCTCGGTCTAGATACATATTTTGCATAATTTGCATGTACATTTTTATTTTGTAAGTTTGAAGTGAAGTGGACAATAAAACGCGATCAAATTGAGAAAAAGGAACCAAAAGAAGAGCATTTAATGAAAATCATAATGTTTAGCGGCGGGAAAAGGTCAGAAAGCACCAAGGGGCTTGTGTAGCGGCCTTGACATACCGCTGGAAGTGAACGGCCAGTCCTAGCGGGATGGTATAGCCGCTAGAAATTTGACTAAACTCACCTGGAAAACTGGCGGTTAGACGACACCGCGGAGCTTCATCAACCAAAGTGAGCGGTGTTGTATCACTGTTAGGTTCCAGCAGCCGGTTTGAGCGGCCTCATGACACCGCGGACCGGTTCTATTCCTCTTTATTATTACTAAATCAGGTTTGACCCAAATGGTTAAATATTGATCAAACTTTTTTATTTTTTTACTATAAATACTTCATAAACCTAATTTATTAGAGAATGCTGATTTTTAGAGATTCTTTTTAACATCTTTCGGAGGTTTTAAGAAATATTTTGTATGGGGCTTTGTTGATTATCATCTTCGTTACCACCAACAATATTTTATCCATCTATATTTCTTATGATAATTTTGTTTTGGCAAAGTCATGTATATTAGGGATGAACACACATCGAACATCCATAATTTTTAGGATATTCGATCTGGATCTGTAATATTGGTGCTGCAGCATCAGTCACTGTGTGACTCTCTTTTCAGTGGCTTTTTGTGTTGTTTTGGATTCTTCATGTGCTAAATTTTCGTTTTGTAGTTGTTTAGTCACATGATTAACATCTCTTTATGCAATAAAAATCTTATTATTAAAGAACATGGTCTTAATCAAATATGCTTACGGTCGTGATAATATTTAGAGATTCCAGCGTCGGTTGTTGATGAAAGATCTCCAAAAAATTAAGTGTCGGTTGATGAGGGATCTATAGAGATTAAAGCGTTGGTCGTTGAGTATTATGCCTTTAAGAATATGTTGTCGCTTCTCTATCAGACTTCTGGAAGCTATAGCTTTTGTAAGCGGTGTAAGTATGCTCTCTAGGGTTTTTGCATGTTTGTTTTAGTTGATCCCTCTCCTATTGTAAGAATCTTTTGAACCCTTAATTTTCTAGAATTAGACGTCACAAGTCATTAGCGAATCTCAATCTCCTTTGGAATCGGATCTGATGTGCTTTTCAGGGTTAAAGTTAATATGTTACTTGTATATCACATCCCCTGGGATTTAGAATGATTTTTACTTACATGTCATATATCCCTTAGGATCCGGAGTGATCGTCATATCATATAACCATAAACATTTTCATTAAAAATTTAGGTAGCGTAGTTTTTTGAATTTTTCCCAAAAGAATATTGTTCGCTGACCTCTGTCTGTGTCAGACTTTTCTACTTGTTTTGTTTGATACATTGTCTTAATTCTGAGTACCTGTTTTCATCAAAGACACTGTTTTGGAGCTTGGCCCAAGAATTTATTGTGCAACAAAGACATCTAAACGACTATAATTTTGTTCACACGAGATGTCTTGAAAACATAAAGAAAATAAATGTTTTTTTTTCGTTGGGGTCAGAGAATATGGTTTGATTGTGCAAACTTTAAGTCATCAAAACGATTGTATTGTCTAATCTTTGACTTTTCCTTTGTTTTTTATACATCTTTACCATTTTGTGCCGTAAGAAAAAAATATTTATTGCTCCACTTAATTTGTCCAGCAATTTCAAAACCATTCTATACGTTAAGATGCCAAATAAAGTACCAGTCATTGTGTAATAAAAATCAAAGAAAAAAGTGACAAATAATTGAAAGAAACTCATTCTTCTTTACGATTAATGTTTGACTTAACCTACAGGACTCACACACCAAATACATACACTCATCTCTATCTTCTTCTCCCTCCTCTATTATTTTTCTTAACACGATGATCTGTTATGTGTTGTTTGTTTTCTCTATTCTCATTTCCGGCGGAGGAGGACAAAGTGAAACGCCGGCATACAAACCCACCAATGTGTTTCTCATCAATTCCGGCGCTACCTCCAACACCAACGACACCACCGGCCGAACTTGGACACCGGAGCAGAGGAATGTTTTTGCGTCGAATTTACTCAACGGGTCATTCACTTCAACGACTACCGATGTAGAACCGTCGGTTCCTTTGGTGCCTTATATCACGGCTCGGATATCCCAATCCAAATTTACTTACAGTTTTACAGTCTTACCCGGCTGGATATTCCTCCGGTTACATTTTTACCCGACATCAGATCTCAACACTATCAAGTCCATCTTCTCAGTCACCCTCAACGGTATCACTCTCCTGAGGAACTTCAAACCTGCTTTAACAGCTTCCAGTTCTGGATTTATAATCAAGGAGTTTACCGTCCCTGTTTTGAGTGGGCATAAGACGCTAAATCTCACATTCACGCCGTCTCGACACTCGTCAGCTTTCATTAACGGTGTGGAGATTATCTCCATGCCTGACCGGTTATACACAAAGGGAGGATTCGACGGCTACATAAGAAACGTCGGTAGCAACAGTGACTTTAAGATAGACGATAAGACAGTACTCGAGACCGTTTACCGTTTAAACATCGCCGGAGATCCTGTTGATGTCGTCAACGACCCAGAATTGTTCCGGCAGTGGTTTCCCGATGATGATTTCATACTTAAAAAGTATTTTGTTGGTGCTGGAATGATAAAAGCAGGAAGTAAGATCAACTATACCGAGAAAACGCCGGCCTATGTTGCGCCTGAAGATGTGTACACGTCGTATCGTTCCATGTCGAACGATAGATACCCAAAGCAAATCCCGGATTTCAGCATGACGTGGCTTTTGCCAGTTGACGCTGGGTTCAACTACCTCGTCAGGCTTCATTTCTGTGAAACCATGACCACAGTTATAGAACCGGGCAAACGCTTGTTCTCCATCTCCATCGGTAATAAGGTTGTCAAGGATAAGACAGACGTGCTTAACTTGAGCGGTGGTCCACTGATTCCAATTTATCTAGATTTCCATACATATATGTCTTCCCAGGTCAGCAAAAGTGGAAAGAGAGATCTTCGACTTGATTTGCATCCTTACAAAAGTGGAAAGAGAGATAAGTTTTATACCTTTAATCTGGATGCTATAGAGATTCTCAAGCTTAATGACACTAGGGGAAATCTCGCCGGATCGAATCAAAATCAAACAAAGTTACATGTTCTGGTGATAATCCTCATAGCCGTTGGTTCCGTAATCGGGCTGGCGACTTTCATTGGGATGAGTCAAATGAAGAGGAAGGAAAATAGTGTCGTTACGTTGAAGGTACCGCTGAAACAATACACTTATACAGAATTAAAGAAAATCACAAAGTCATTTTCACACATGGTTGGGAAAGGAGGATTTGGAATTGTCTATGGAGGAAATCTTTGTAACGGTGTTAAAGTTGCAGTAAAGGTCTTGAAGGATTTGAAGGGAAATGGTGAAGATTTCCTCAACGAAGTCACCAGTATAAGCCAGACATCTCATGTAAACATTGTTTCTTTGCTTGGTTTCTGCTATGAAGGTTCCAAAAGAGCAATTGTGTATGAGTTTTTGGAGAATGGGTCACTCGATCAATTCATCTCTAAAGAAAACTCATCGACTCTAGATGTGACAACATTATATGAAATCGCACTAGGTACTGCTCGAGGATTGGAATACTTGCACTATGGTTGCAAAACAAGAATTGTGCATTTCGACATTAAGCCTCAGAATATTCTGTTAGATGACAATCTTTGTCCTAAAGTCTCAGATTTTGGACTTGCTAAGCTCTGTGAAAAAAGAGAGAGCATTGTGTCATTGATAGAAGCAAGAGGAACTATAGGCTACATTGCACCTGAGGTGTTCTCAAGAACGTATGGCGGAGTCTCTTATAAGTCAGATGTGTATAGCTATGGAATGTTGGTACTCGAGATGATGGGAGCAAGGAATAAAGAAACCATTGCCTCCAATGCTAGTACAGCTTACTTTCCGGACTGGATTTATAAAGATCTTGAAAATGGAGAACAAACATGGAGATTTGGTGATGAAATAATGGGAGAAGAAAAAGAGATTGTGAAAAAGATGATCTTGGTGGCTCTCTGGTGTATTCAACCATCCCCATTAGATCGTCCACCGATAAATAGAGTCGTCGAAATGATGGAAGGAAGTTTGGATGCTCTTGAAGTTCCCCCTAAGCCGTCTATGCATATTGTCACAGAGCATATTGCCGAACCTTCCTCGCTTTCGAATGGTGGGGAAACTTGTAAAAGCTGGTAAAAACTTGATTTTCACAACATTTAAGATTTTTGTTTAACCTAGGAAAGTTTGTGTCTCTCATGTGTTTGTTGTCTGTTGATCAGTTAGTTGATGTTTTCGCTTGACCACTCTTGCTCACCAAGTTCATCCCACCGGCTAACAAGATTGGTTTCAACTCTGTATGTGGTCCAACTTAAGGCGCATGTTCCCTTATATATTTTCATCTCTCATATTTAGCGTTATATATATCTCTACGATTAGTAAACTTAGATGATTGTATATATTCTTGTAATCTTATATATAAAGGACGAAGAGAACTTTCCATCGTGTAGAATGACTCGTAATCTCTGTTTAATGCTATATATATATATATATATATATATTTTTAAAATATTATGTCATTTTCATTTTCTTTTTCAATTTATTTTATACAATACATTAATTACTATAAATTAGTAAAATAATTTAAGTTTAATAAAATAAAATAAATTCAAGATCTAAGAAATATGAAATTAAAAATAAATATGTAATAAAATAAATATTAAATACTTATATCAAAAGAGGGATAAAATATTGATAAAATAATTAAACCGTATGTCTTCAGATTACCATGTTTAAATTAAAAGAGGGATAAAATCTTTTTAAAGTGTGACACGCCAGTTTGAAATTTATGGAAAGTTTAGTAGCCTATGAGTTACTCATATCCATGTAATAAGATATAAATTAATAACACTTAAAGAGAAATTCGGGTTGTAAAAGTAAATTTTAAATAGCTTTTAAAATAATGAAATCGCTTATAGGTTTTTATCATTATCAACCTTTGAAACAAATTATCTTATAAAAAAAATGTAATGTCCAAAAATTGGTTCAAATAAAAATAATTACAATTACATTGATCTTAGATTAACCATTCAAAATATAAAACATAATATTAGACAAATATGTGATTTTAAAAGTTAAAGAATTATTGTCTCACCAAAAATATGAAAAAATAAATCTACGATCAATATTCAAAAGAAAAACTATTACTATCAAATTTGGAAAAGAAAACACAACCACACGTTAAAACAATCAATATAATTTTTAGTTATTATCACTCTTCTCTCACTCGACTCAACTAAAAAGAAATCAAATTTAAACCAATCAAACTAAAATTAAAAATAAAAAAAATATTTAATAACAAAAATATTTATGTATCATGTAATTTATATATTTAATTAACATATTTTAACTAAAATATAAATCTAAATATATATGCGCAGAGAGCAAATTCTCTCCTAATAATATATAAAGCCTTGTAATATCCTTTTAAATGTTAATAAAAATAAAAAAATATTAATTAAACCACTAACTTACATATTTACGCCATTTAAAACATGAATTTTGTTGTAAGCCATTTAAATCATCAACTTTCATTGACTATGTTTTTCTACATGAATTTTCGTTGATCCGGCCAAACAAGACATGTCGTAAAATCAAATAATAGAACAATTAACAGGCGTTAATATGTTGTTAACCACTCTCCGTTAGTAACAAAACGACGCGTTAGTAACAAAACGACGTCGTTTTGAAAGAGAGAAAATATCAATAAAATCACAAACTTTCAAATTTAGGCCATTTAAAACATGAACTTATTGTAAGTCATTTAAATCATCAATTTCCGTTGCCTACGTTTTTTAAACATGAACTTTCGTTGACCTTACCAAACTATTTAATAGAACAAAAATTACAAAAAAGAATGCATTTAATCTTTATATCTATACAATCATAATAATTTACAAAAATCGAATTCAATTAATTACAATTAAAACTGTTAAAACCATAAACCAAAGAAAATCAAACCATTTAGAAACCGATTGAAATACCGTTCGGTACGGTTTGATTTTTTTTGGTTTATGGTTTTAATATTTTTAATCGTAATTAGTTGGATTCGATTTTTGTAAATTATTTCATGATTGTATAAATATAATAATTAAAGACATTTTTTTATAAAAAATACAAACAATACATATTGAGGAAAAAACAATATATATTTAACGGTTTTCGGTTTTATAAAAAATTAAACAATTTAGAAACCGATTAAAATACGGTTTTTTAACCGTAATTAATTGGATTCGATTTTTGTAAATTATTTCACGATTATATAGATATAATGATTAAAGACACACTTTTATAAATAAAAATACAACCAATACATATTGAGAAAGAAAACAATACATATTTAACAGTTTTTGGTTTTATAAAAAATTAAACTATTTAGAAACCGATTGAAATACGGTTTGGTACGGTTTGATTTTCTTCTATTTATGGTTTTAACAGTTTTAACCGTAATTAATTAGATTCGATTTTTGTAAATTATTTCATGATTGTATAAATATAATGATTAAAGACACTTTTTTTATAAAAAAAATACAAAACAATACATATTGAAAAATAAAACAATACATATTTAACGGTTTTCGGTTTTATAAAAAATTAAACAATTTAGAAACCGATTGAAATACGGTTTTTTAACCGTAATTAATTTGATTTGATTTTTGTAAATTATTGCATAATATAATGATTAAAGACACTTTTTAATAAAAAAAATACAAACAATACATATTGAGAAAGAAAAAATACATATTTAACGGTTTTCAGTTTTATAAAAATTAAAAAATTTAGAAACCAATTGAAATACGGTTTGGTACGATTTGATTTTCTTCGCTTTATGGTTTTAACAGTTTTAATAGTTGGATTCGATTTTTGTAAATTATTTCATGATTGTATAGATATAATGATTAAATGTATTCATTTTTACAATTTTTGTTCTATTGAAAAGTTTGGTTAGGTCAACGAAAGTTTATGTTTAAAAAACGTAGGCAACAAAAATTGATGATTTAAATGGCATACAACAAGTTCATGTTTTAAATGACCTAAATTTAAAATTTTGTGATTTTATTGATATTTTTCCCTCTTTCAAAACGACGTTGTTTTGTTACTAACACGGAGTGGTTAACGACAGATTAACGTCCGTTAGTTGTTTTGTTATCTGATTTAACGACATGTCTTGTTTGGTAGGGTCAACGAAAATTCATGTATAAAAACATAGTCAATGAAAGTTGATGATTTAAATAACTTACAACAAATTTCATGTTTTAAATATCCTAAATATGTAAGTTCGTGATTTTATTGACCTTTTTTAAATAAAAAATCTTTGAACCTACAATTTTTTATCGTAATAATCTCTTATTAGTCAGGTAGTTGTTAGGTGTTCAATCCGAGTGAATAACGGTCTTCGAACATGTGTAGTGGGAGATTCAAAATGAGTCTCTCAACAATATAAAAGATAAAATAATAAAAAATATGAGAGAGGAAGGAGAATCAGTTTTCATTTGAAAATCCTTACTTTCACACATATTTGAGATTTGAATGTTTTGTCTTTTTTTCTGTCAATTTAAAATTATAAAAAACAATTAAATTATATTCAAAGTATTAAAATAATATATTGATGATGATGATCTTATGAGCTAGTTGATGTATTTTTTTTTGAATAAATGTAAAATTATATTCAAAGAAAATCTATTTTTACGTCAAGTGCGACTGTTATGTTGAAAATAAATTTTGAACTCAAAGCTGAAATTATCGATTATGGAGACCTCGTTAAACCCGGAAAAGGAAAACCCAATTGGGAAAAAACTTCTTCCGGGAAAAAGAGTACCCACCATTCACGATTAAGCTGAAAACATGTTTTCGATAAATCTTCATATCCTTGAAGCGAACTAGACTTGCAGCCCCTCCGGCATTATTCCCTGTTCTTGAAGTGTTGCTAGTCGATTCGGTACAGCCCTTCCTACGTCATATACCAGTCTGTCTATAGTCAGCGGAACACTACCATGCCTTCGCAGATTCCTTTCTCTCCATAGTGCGTATGTTGAAGCTTGGAAAATGTACTTGATCACATAGTCCTCTGCCATGTTCCTTCTTGCTTTGAAAACAGATAATAGCTCATCGAAACTTACTGTGTACTGCTCACCCATCAGTCCATAAGCTAGCTTGTGTCATATTTGCGCCGAATAGGGACATGAAAAGAATAAGTGATCACGAGTCTCTAGCGGCTGTGGGCAGAAGGGGCATTTCACCAATGCATTTGAAGACCATGCGAGCATTTATCTCCCGTTGTCAATCGATTTAGTATAGCTAGCCACAAGATAAAAGAATATTTAGGAGTAGCGTGTGAGAACCATACTACCTTGTACCATAGGTTTCGAATCCCTGGCTCCCTTAACTGGTTCCATGTTTCTTTTGTTCAGAAGAACGGTTTGAACTTATTTTCCTTTTGTCTCCATACAGCCACATCCTCTTCGTCATTTCTGTTACTCCGTAGTCTCCCTATTTCCTCTTCAATCTGTGCTAAAACATGTGGTCTTCGCCGCCTTGTCCTATGGTGAGATAATACCTCCTCCAACGTGTCTCTCGCTTTAATTCCCATATCAATGAAGCCTCTCTCCCCCAGCACTTTTATCAATCTGCCCAATGAACACCAATCATCATACCAAAATGACGTATTTGAGCCATTACATACCTCGACCTTATATAAACTTTCGCGGAGTCACGGTATTTAAGAATTTTTCTCCACATCCAAGATCCTCTTGTCTTTGTATCTTTAGTTGACCAAAACGAGCCCTTACGGATCAATTTTTTTTTTAATCCAGTTTACCCACAACGAGTCCCTTGAAGACATAATGCGCCATATTAATTTGTAGCAGCTAACCTTATTCGCCTCTACTAGTGATTTCAAGCCAAGTCATCCCTCTGATTTTGGCTTACACACATCATTCCAAGCCACCTTGGCTTTCCTAACATTGAGGTTTGGACCAGACCATAAAAAAGCTGCACTGATTTTCTCAATCTCTTTAAATATGCTTTGGTAGCCTGAATGTTGTGATCCAAAAATTCGTTAGACTTGCAATTACGGAGGATAAGAGCTGGAGCCTACCAGCAAATGACAGAAACCGGTTCTTCCAAGTAGTAATACGATTTCGGATCTTGTCTATTAGAGGTTGATAATCTGGTTTTGTCATCCTTTTTGTTAGAAGAAGAAGGCCTAGATACTTTGCCGGCAAGTTACCTTTGTCAAACGGAAAAACACTCAAGGAACCCTTAACTTCCGACGATATTCCTGTGATAAACAATGTGGTCTTTTCCATGCTTATATTTAACCCAGAGGCTGAAGCAAATCTCTCAAAAACCGTGAGTATACCTTGTATAGATCAAGGTTTCCCATCAGCAAATACCATGATATCATCCGCAAAGCAAAGGTGTGTAACTCCCAAACTCCTACAACTTGGATGGTAACCAATCTCATCATTTCTTGCTGCTTTGTCCAACATTTTTGATAAGTAGTTCATGCATATGACGAAGAGGTACGGCGAGAGTGAGCAGCCTTGACGCAGCCCTCTCTCACTCTGAAAAAACCCGCCAACTCCCCATTTATTTGAACTGAAAATGACGGAGTAGTTACACAAAGGGCGATCCATTTGATAAAAGTTTCAGGCATGTTCATTGTTGTCAACAAGTTTTTGAGGAACTCCAAATTCACCGAGTCGAAAGCTTTGGTGATATCAATTTTCATTGCACATCTTGAAGATACATCCGGCTTGTGGTAGTCTCTTAACCAATTCTGACGCTAGTAGGAGATTTTCCATTAGGTATCTATCCTTGATAAATGAAGTTTGATTGTTCGTGATAAACCCAGGAAGGATCTTCTTTAAACGGTTCGCTAGTACCTTTGAGATAACTTTGTAGATTACATTACAACACGATATCGGTCTATAATCTCTCATCCCTATCGTCCCAGTCTTCTTTGGGATTAGAGCCAGAATGGTTGAGTTTATTCCCTTCGGGAGGAATCCATAAGAGAAAAATGACTTAACCGCCACAGTGGAATCGTTTCCTAAAATAGACCATATCTCTTTGTAAAATTCTACTGTGAAGCCATCCGGTCCTGGTGACTGGTTTGAAGGCATCGAGAACATAAATTTTTTATCTCCAGGTATGTGACTTCCTTTACCATTTCACTACACTATTCCTCCACACATTCGTACTCCAAAGTCTGCTTCGTATCCGAAATAGATGTAGATATCCCCTTGGAATTTGGCAATCCTTTGAATAGCTCGGAAAAGTACCTTATCCCTTCAGCCTTATGTCATCCGGCGATGAGAGGATACTGCCCTCCAACCCTCTAATCTCATTTATCGTGTTGCGCTGCTCTTTGTCCTTTATCGCGTTGTGAAAAACTCGATTGTTTTGATCACCCTCCTTCACCCAATGGAGTTTTGCCTTTTTTCTTAGATACTTCTCTTCTAGCTCCGCTACACTCTCCCAAGCACTGTGAGCCTCAGCCTCTTCAACCATAGTACTTTCATCTGGGTTCGAAAGGTTCCTTGACTACTTCTCACATAGCACCTTATACGCTTCCTCTTTTCTTTTTGTTAAGTGGTGTAGCTTTCGTCGACCAAAGGCTCAGATAATTGGCTTGAGATGTTTAAGCTTTTTTGAAAAAGGGTTAAAGTGGAGGAGAAGAGAGCTTCCGTCTGAATCCAGTAACTCTCGACAAGGTTTTTAAATTCTGGCAAGGTTACTACAACATTTACCACTTTAAACGGAACTTTTGGCTTGTAAAGTGAACCGTAAGGCAAGATAATTCCACACAAATGATCTGAGCAGCCCCTATCTTTAAATACACAATATGAATTTTGAGAGCGCTTAGCCAAAGGGGGTTCACAAGAACACGGTCAAGCTTCTTACATATCAAACCATCTTCCCGTTTATTACACCACGTGAACAAGGGTCTGTGATAAGCCATGTCTTCCAGCGAGCAATGACTTACCATATCATGAAAGTCTGACATTCCCGAGCTAGATGCTGACGTGTGTGTGGCTGTTGATTGTTCCGTGCTATTGAAGATCTCATTAAAGTCCCCAGCACACATCCATGGAAGCTCTCGGATTTGAGTATCCGCTTGGTGTTCCTTCAAATCATTCTAAAGCTCCCGTCTATCTTCTTGAGAGTTGGATGCATAGATAAATGTGCATAAGAGTTCCTCTGTATGGCCTTGAACCTTTACCTTGCATGAAATCAATTGTCCCGTCTTTCTAACCACTGTCAGCGAAACTGATTCACTCCATACCAACCAAATTCTTCCTAGTGGATTGCATTCGTAGTTTGATATTCCCGACCAACCATGAAACATTGATTTGATTATCTGTTCCGACTTGCTTTCCGCGACTCTTGTTTCCAATACAGCACCTAGAACCAAAGATTTCTCTCTTATCAAGTCTTTAACCACCCATTTTTTTCTTAATTTGTTGAACCCACGAATGTTCCAGAAGAAAAATGATATTATTAGTTTTTTCCATTGATTTCGACATCCTATACCGTTCAGGTTTGAATCTGCTGTATGTGTTGATTTAAGTGAGCTCTTTTGAGCAGACTTTGCTGATCATAAGAGAGGAACTCTTGCTGCAACTTCCTCTTTGCTCTGAGTACTTCGTGTTTCTTCTATATTGCGAGCCTTCGAGTTTTCCTTTATTATGAGAAGCTTCGACCCCCCAGCATCCCCTATTAATGTTAAAACTTTTGCTTATCCCGTCTCTATTAATGCTACTGCCTTGGTCTGTATCTTCTCTGGAGTCATATCTGAGTCAGTCCTAGCGTGGGCGTCGAGTGTTTTAGCAAATGATGCAGAGCCAAAGTTCCTCGACTACGAGTGACTGTTACTCTACTTCATCCCTCCCAACTCAGTATCTTCTGCTGCCTTAGTTTGAGACTGTAGTTTCTCTGAGGCCTTATCTGAAGCCATATCTGCTGCATGGACGTCGAGCATTTTATCAACTGATGCAGAGCTAGAACTCCTCGTCTGCAATTCAAGATTTATATTCTGCTTCACCCCTCCTGACTCAGTCTCTTGCACATGATTTACTGTTTCTAAAGCCCCCATTACCAGCTTTACTCCTCTGTCCAAAACGCTGTGTGCCCCTCCGTTTGAATCTAAATCCACCAACTCGCCTTCTTTCTTTTCCAAATGAGAGTTTATGGTTTGCAACTGTATCTTCTCCAACTCCGGTTCCGACATTGAATATCCCGATACTTTTCCTCCATCCCCCTTCATCGTCTTCATCATCTTCATCATCTTCCCCTCTGTTTCTGAAACAGAGCCCCCCTCTTGAGCCAAAGTCCCCATCGATAAGTTTTCTGCTTCACCCGTCTTTTCTTTTACCAAAATTCGTTTCCTCAACTCAAAGATCATGCTCCAGCCTGAATCTCCTGCTGTTTCCAATCTCCTAACGGCCCCGTTAATAAAGTTACAGCTTCCTCTGACTTTTCCTTTGCCAACATGTGTTTCCTCAGCTTCAAAGATCACGAACCTGCCATACCCCCCTGCTTTTCCAACTCTCCCAAGTCCCCAACAGGTGTAGGAGAATTCATTTTTGCTGCGAACCTGACTCCAGCGATGTTTCTGACCCCTCAGCAGCCAACTGTGAAGACATTAACACTTCAAACCTTGATGGAGTGGCAATCTTCACCTCTCCATAGACTAAAGCTCTTTTCCCCTGTCTCATGTTCTGTGCGTGTGGAACCTTACTCCATCCTTTATCAGACATTCAGGGGACCCCTCCATCCCTCCTCTCTCAAGATTTCCAGCATCTCTTTCTAATTCTCCCAAAGAAGCGTTTTCCAACTGAGTCGACTCCTGTACTACTTTTTCTTTCTCAACTTCGCCATCCTGTGATTGTGAAAACTTGGTGAGACAGCCAGCTTCTAGGTGTCCCCACTTCCGACAACTTCCACAGCGTTTTGGGAGCCAGGAATACTCAAACGTCACCTCCACTTCCTCTCCCTTAACATTGAAACTGTATCTCGAAGGTATTTCTGTTTTGATATTGAAATCTATGAATAGTTTAGCTTCATCAAAGCTTGAGAAAAGTTCAGTCTCTTGATGCATTCTTAGTGGAATGCCCACCGGACTCGCTACAAAACTCAGACCTTTCCATGAGAAGAGTGTTGATGGAACGTTTTTAATCGTGACCCACATTGGTATATATGATAACGCCGGCTGTGCCTCCTCCTTAAATGGTGACCATTTTGATACTATCATAGGAATTTCACAGATATTCCACATGCCTCTATGAAATACACGATTTCGAGCATTTGTATTCCAAATTCTGAATTTTACTGTTGTTTTGTTAACCACATACGCATAAACTTTTATGTTTTTGTCCCCCAACGTCCAAATTTTATTGACTATCAGGTGAACCTTTGCGACATGAGGAGCTGGACCAGCAAATTTGCCTATCACAAAGTCTTCTCAAAGCGGAGGCGCATCCTCAAACACTTCCTCCGGTACTGTAACCACCTGTTTCCCCTCTCTCTCCGAGACCGTATAATCAAACCATGATAGTGCAGGTCTGCTAACAACCTTGGCCCAAGATCTCTTTGATGGTGATATCCGAGAACCAGTCATCACTCCATCCTCGCCAGCCTCCCTAGATCTTTCAACCACCAACGCTGTATCCACCTCCGATTCTCTCTCAGGCGGAAACCCCTCCCTTCCCTCTTCTATAAACCTGATCGCCTCCCCCTCCTTTGATCCCGTCATCGACGCAGCCATGATGGGAACCGAGTATCTCCCTTTACAGACCCCTGCCTCCACTCTACTCTGACTCTCCTCCTCGACGACCCTGACCCTCACCTCATCTCCCGGAACCCCCCCCCAACCCCTTTTTCCGCCTGATACTTCTTCAACACGTCTCCCTCTCTCGCCATGCCAGATACTGAGATTCCATCAGCTTCCTCTCTTCTCCGTAAGATTTCCTCTGCACCAGGGTCCCCCACCACACTACCAGAACATGGCGGTGGAGCCCCCTCCCTGCGGCGCCGCCATTGAAGCCGACAAAATCTGCTATGATCGCTATCGAGATCGCCTCCGAAAGTTTCGGAGCTCCCTTAAAATGAGTAATTATGTTTTTTAGTTGATGTATTTGCTGCCAAATCTTTCTTTTTGCTTGGCTTTAGAACCACAATATGCACCTTAGTCAACGGTTGACCCATTGACTTAGCTCACATGTCAACGGTTGACCCATTGACTTAGCACACATGACTTCAATTATACTTTCATATCTTATCTTCTTCTCCCTCCTGTGATACCCCTTAACCGTTGACTTGTCAAAAAGCGTGCCATGCGCCCCTCCGCGTGAAATTTCACCAGTAACTAAGTTAGGTCCCATTAGTTATGTGAAAACAAACATGCTTAAATGAAGCATGAGTGAACGAGTTTAGGTTAATGAGAATGATCATTTCCGTCTATATGATTTAATATGCAATACTGAGCATGATATATTATATGATAATAAACAAATAATATGCACACGAAACAATCAATCTAGCAACCTACATGATTCACACATCCTAACATGTCTACATGCATCATGAGCCTAATACATTCGCTACATGCAAAATCATTGATAATTATTTCAAAATCCATACTTTTTCAATGTATAAAATTGCTAAATAGTACAGTCTTTTTTGAGAGATTGAGGATCTCAAATATATTTTCAGCAATTTTAGATTAAAAAGCTCATTAATACTACTGCCACGGGAGTAGTCAGTAAAATTCGATAAGCAATAGCAACTGTTGGACAACAACCAATGTTTTTTTACAAACTCAAGAACCTCGACAGATGTCATTGCTTAATCAAGTAAAGTAACCTGAAATATTCTTAACTCAAATAAAAGCTCATCCAAATCAACATCTAATGAACCACCATAAGAAAATACTTGAACCAAACTTGTATGAGATTTAGATACCTAGCTAATGAAGTTGATGATTAGGTTGTTTAGTGAAATAATTAATTTTTAATGTTTATTGATCATTTTTACGAACGAAAATTTGTTGTTAATTATGGTGATTAGTGAAGTGATTAATATCATGGAACTGAATTAGTCATATTTGTAAATTTCATGTTGTAGGATGATGTTTAATTCAACATCTTACATCATTGTATTATTGCTAATCCATTCTTGTGATAATTAAACTCATGGTCCAATACTTTTGTCTTTGCATGCATTTTACTTCTTTTTATTTATGAATCTTTAGTTTAAACAAAAAAATCCAAGTCCGACAATCAACAGAAAACTTACATGCAAAGCCGATCGAATCCAAATCTATGCTGATGCAGCTTGGAATAAGAGTAACAGATCTACTTGTTTTGGATGGATCTCCACTTTGAGCTCATGACATATCCTAAATCGGCAGGCGCGAACTTCACTTCACCTTTACAAGCGGAAGCCATGGCCGTTTATCTGGCACTCTAACAAGCTAAAGCGCTCAGCTTGAGTTCACTTTTTATCGCTTCAAACTCACATATGCTAGTCAAAGCCATCAATTCTGAGACTCCTTCGAAGGATCACAATGGGATTCTACATGATATCCTTATTTTATCTTATAGTTTTCTCTCTGTCGCTTTCTCCTTAGTTCCACATAAGGAAAATCAAGAGGCATATTCACTAACAAAAAGTCACTTGAGTCATTTGTAGTAGACCCAATTTAATTTTTTAATGAAAGCCCACCTTTGCACAAAAATAACAAAAAAACCCAAAAAATCATTTGCTCTAGATAAGTTTGTGTCTTATATCTTCGCTGCAATCTTTATGTCTTTGTGGATCAGTTAAATACTCATCAGTATTCCATGCACTTACAAATTGTTTAAACCTTTATAAATTTAAAGCTTAACTCGCATATTGGAGCTTCACTCTCTAATGAAGTTAAACTAGTGTGTGTTAACCTTTCGTTTCACTCTTTATATAACATCATTACACAAAGTATATAATTCTACTAAAGCCGAACTTATTTGAGGAGCTTGATATCTTATAACCTTGACACTTTTGATTCGACTCTCTTATTGTTTATTAGACATATTTTTTATCGTAAAACATGAAACATGCTTAAATAAAATATTCCATCTTTTAGCAGAATCTTAAACTAGAATATATATATATATATATACATATATATATATATGTATGTGTTGCACAATCCCCAAAAATGTAGCTTTCATGTAAGAACTATTATCATAATATTTTCCTCTCACATTCTCAAAATCAAGCGACTTAAGAGCATATTTTAATTTTTTAGAGAGCCTTAGAACATCTCCATTGGAGGTTTTTAAAGAGTTCTTAAGAGAGATTCTTAAGATTAAAAAATAATAAACTGTATCGATAAATGTGTTTAAAGAATCTCTTCTTAAGAATCAGCTTTTAAATAACAGTTTTAAAAACTGGTTCTTAAGAAGAATTTCTTAAAACAGTTTACCAATATAGTTTATAATAAAAATATTGGTAAGAACCCCTTGTTCTTACCAATGGAGATGGTCTGAGTCCCGAGGTATCATCTACCTTCATACACTTTAGAAAAACTTCTTTTCTATTCTTATCCTTTCACTTGACATATTCTTGCATCATACTATTATACTTATTTTGTTTATGACTCACATCGGATGTACAATTAAGGATAATAGAAAAGTATTTGCCTTTTTAATAACACTTGTGATAAAAATCCTAATCTTATAAGCTAGAAGAGAAATCAGCTCATTCTGACTGTTATGACCAAGACATTGATGATGTATCTCATGAGTTTGGATGCATCTAATATAATCCTGCATAATCACATCAAATTCAGCAATCATCTCAATCATTTCTAAAAAATTACCATTACTATCTTGATAAAGTTTCTCACTTTGAACCTCGAAAAGCCAATTTTTTTTTGAAAAACATTTCACAAGAGCAATTATTATGTATAAAACATGTTTCCAATGTTCTTTTTCTTTTGCAATTTCTTTATAGAATTCTTTATAAATAGTTAGATTACTTTGAAACCTAACTTTTAAGTCATGCCAAATCCTCATGTTAGCCATATGCTCCTTACTTTTCTCATGATTTTTAATTTATCAATAATATGTTTCCAATCTCTTAAACCTTCTGGTGTTAATAAACTTAAGTGACCATTAGAATGAAAGAACTTACAGCAAAAACAACACACCTTATCCACATGTTTTGAGTAAACTAACGACGTTCTATCATCAGTTTCCCATTACACAACTTTCTAAAATAATGCCTATACGCAAATTGCTTTTTAGTTTGAAACACAATATTCATCTGTTTTTCAGTCCTTTTTCAATCAATAAATCCCTTGTTTTATTGTCAACATTATCTAATTTATATGATCATAGATATCAAAAGGAAGAATTAGTTGTTCATCAAAATTCAATCTTCAGGTATTAAACGGATTTGACACGTTCTCCTGAAGCCCATAAAAATATCTTTAGTGGTGGTCTCTCACCAAATCTCTCAAAATATATATTAAATATATATATAAAGACTCATCCATAGAGTTCTCATCGTTTTTTAGAGACCCTTCATATTATAGAGATTTTGTAAGAGAATAGCAATAAAGATACTCTAAATCATCTAATTTTTCATTTGAATGATGAGGATTAACGCTATCTAGATTCCACACTAGGACTCAACACTAAGTGTGAATTTTCTTTTAACAAATTTATCCATATATCCTTCTTTGAGATTCAGTAAATTGTTTTTGTTCTTTTTTTTTTCTCTCTTTTGTCATTCCCACACAAAAATATGAAACATCTTACAACAACTATATACGTCAGTCAACGGTTGACCCACAGACTTAAACTATACGCTCATCTCTTATCTTCTTCACCGTTCTGTATATTGATTTATTTATTTTCTTTCAAATCCAATGATCTGTTTAATTTTGTTTGTTTTCTCTGTTCTCTTTGGAGAAGGAGAAACGGTGACATACAAACCCACAGATGTCATTCTCATTAACTGTGGAGCTACCTCCAACATCCACACCGGTGGCCGAACTTGGACGCCGGAGCAGAAGAATGTTTTTGCCTCGAATTTAGCCAACGCATCATTCACTTCAATGGCTTCCGAACTGTTGTTCTTTCCTCAGTCGCCTTACAAGACTGTAAGGATATTCCAATCCAATTTTACTTACAGTGTTCCAGTCTCTCCCGGCTGGAAATTCCTCCGGTTGCATTTTTACCCGACCCGTTACGGATCCGATCTCGACACCGTCAATTCCTCCTTCTCCGTTACCGTCAACGGTGTAACTCTCCTTAAGAATTTCAAACCTGCTTTAAATACAAAAAAAGGTCCAGCTTCTGGAATCATAATCAAGGAGTTTATCGTCTCTGTTTTGGGTGGACACAACAAGACGCTGAATCTTACATTAACGCCGTCTCCACACTCTTTAGCTTTCCTTAATGGCTTGGAGATTGTCTCCATGCCTGACCGGTTTTATACAAAGGGAGGATTTGACGGTTACGTTAGAAACGTCGGTAGCAACAGTGAGTTCGTGATAGATAATACAACGGTACTGGAGACCATTTACCGCGTGAACATAGGCGGATCTATGATCTCTGATGTCGAAGACACAGGAATGTTCCGGCGGTGGCTTTACAATGATGGTTTCTTACTTGGAGAAACTTCAAAAATTCCTAATAGAGTGGGTGTTAAGATCAACTATACAGAAAAAACACCGGACTACGTTGCGCCGGAGGAAGTGTACACCACGTTTATTCGCTCGATGGGGAAGACCAAGGATGTTAACTTGACCTGGCTCTTCCCAGTTGACGCTGGATTCAACTACCTCGTTAGGCTTCATTTTTGTGAGACTATGTTTGAAGTAACCAAACCGAACCAACAGCTGTTCAACATCATCATCGGAAATCAGATTGCTAAAAAAGCGACCGACGTTTTTAACTTGAGTGGTGGCCTTGGGATTCCGTTGTATCTAGATTTCAACATATTTATGGCTTCTGACGCTAGGAAAAGTGGAATAAGACCTAATCTACAACTGGATTTGGCTCCCAACCGATTTTATTACAACGCTTTTCTCAATGGTGTAGAGATTCTCAAGCTTAATGACTCTCAGGGTAATCTCGCCGGACCTAATCTAAATACATTGGGAGGAGGTAAGAAGTCATATGTTCTTGTGAAAATCTTGACAGCCCTTGGTTCCGCGATTTTGCTAGCAGTTACTTTCATTGTTGTCTTCATGTTGATGAAGAGGAAGAATTGGAAAGACGAGAATAGTGTCGCCATGTTCAAGATATTGCTGAAACAATACACTTATGCAGAATTGAAGAAAATCACAAAGTCATTTTCACGCACACTTGGGAAAGGAGGATTTGGAACTGTATATAGAGGAAACCTTTGGAACGGTCGTAAAGTTGCAGTAAAAGTCTTGAAGGATTTGAAAGGAAATGGCGAGGATTTCATCAACGAAGTTACAAGCATGAGCCAGACATCTCATGTAAACATTGTTTCTTTGCTTGGTTTCTGCAATGAAGGTTCCAAACGAGCTATTGTGTATGAGCTTTTGGAGAATGGGTCTTTGGATCAGTTCATCTCTAGGAAAAATTCGTCGACTCTAGATGTGACTACACTATATGGAATCGCGCTAGGCATTGCTCGAGGATTGGAATACTTGCACTATGGCTGCAGAACAAGAATCGTGCATTTCGATATTAAACCTCAGAATATTCTGTTAGATGGCAATCTTTGTCCTAAAGTCTCAGACTTTGGACTTGCTAAGCTATGCGAGAAAAGACAAAGCATTATGTCATTGATAGATGCCAGAGGAACTATAGGTTACATTGCACCTGAGGTTTTCTCAAGAACATACGGCGGAGTCTCCTATAAGTCAGATGTGTATAGCTATGGAATGTTGGTCCTCGAGATGATTGGAGCAAGGAACAAAGAAACCGCTGCTTCCAACGCAAGTACAGCTTACTTTCCAGACTGGATATATAAGGATCTTGAGAATGGAGAACAAACATGGAGATTTGGAGATGAAATAACGGGAGATGAAAAAGAGACCGCAAAGAAGATGATCTTGGTGGGTCTCTGGTGTATTCAACCATGCCCAATAGATCGTCCACCCATGAACAGAGTCGTCGAGATGATGGAAGGAAGTTTGGATGCTCTTGAAGTCCCCCCTAATCCTTCTATGCATATTTCCACAAGGATTATGGCTGAATGTTCTTCGCTTTCTGATAGTGGGAAAACTGATAATAACTCGAACTGTTACGTCCTGCCAAGTCTCACCGCGGTGAAGTCTAACGAGATAGCTGAACTTGAATATATTAACTAGATAATTTGGCACCACTATTCACTTTTTGTTTATCTGTATTGAATGTTAGAATAAGAATGTTTTCCACTGAATATTTCCTTATAGATAAAGATTACATCTGTCTCTCATGTAACTACAATATATAAGGGTTAGAGTTGAATATGCGCTACATCGAGGCAGGGTAGATGTTTTTTACTTTTAACTTTTGTTACTATTTACTAGGAAAATGCCCGTGTATTTATAATAACTATAAATACATATCTATAAGTTATAAGCACTATAGATAAAAAATTGTTATTTTTCAAAATTATTTTTAAATTAAACTATAATTATTTTATTATACACATTGATTCTCTTTCTTTCTTCCTCATATTTTTTAGTTTAATAGTATAAATTTATTTTTAAAATGTTATTTTAGATTTTTTTAGATGCATTTATAAACTAATCATTATTGTTTCAAAATAACATGTGATATTTTAACACTCCCAGGAAAAACATTAATAAAGTTCAGTATATGTCTTTCCTTAAAATATGACTAATCTTCTTATTATTAACAAAACTTCTTCAGCCTTGCATTTACTATTTATTTATTTCTTTCATCCTAAATTTAAATTTATTTTTTCTCATCATAGTGATAATTTTTTAAAAATTTTTAACATTTCACAATAATTTTTTTTTATATTTCCTTTTAGTCTATAAAATTTATTAAGAATCCTTTTGGTAAATTTTTAAACATTCTTTTTCAACTTTTCAATAGTTATTAATTTTATGTGTTATATGTTTGTTCTATCTTTTTCATTTTTTTCATTTTAGTAAGTTTCAAACAATACATACAATAAAATATGTCATTTTCTTATTCCCAATTAGTTTTTTAATAATTTTACATTTTCTATTACAAATAAACTATTTAATATTTTTCTATTCTATTTAATATTTTTCTTGTCATTCTTAGAAACTTATCATTATTCAGCTTGATTCAAAAAAATTTTTACTTGTAATTTTGTGATAATTAATTTTAAGATTAATTATACATCTTTATCTTTTTCTATTGATTTATTATTTTTATTTTTAGTCATATAATATACTACATTATTTCTATTGTTTCAAATACTCATATAAATTTACATATATTATAAGTATATTACATTTGTGTTATATTATTCAATTTAGTTTTAATTTAAATGATATATTAATTGAAAATAAGTGTTCAGATAAATATAATCTTAATATTAATTACTTTAAAGTGATTATTACATTAGTGATGATATGGAAACTCTGCTATTCTATATATAATTTGATAAAATGAAAATGAAAAGGAACTGAAAACGAAATTTCAACAAGTAATCTAGGGTTTGCCGAGAAAAATATACAAAAAGATCTAAGATTCAGCCAACAAAATTTTCACAAAAAAATAATGTACAGTTTTGACGACAAGGTTTTATAACAAATAATATATGATTTTTCCCAAAAGATGTTACCACAAACAATCTAGGTTTTTGCTGCAAGATTTTACAAAAAAAAAGGATTTCCATAACTCAGAATAGAAACGAATAATCCATTTGTTTACCGTAATTTCTTGTCATCGAAATCCTTTTTTTTGTAAAATCTTGCAGCAAAAACCTTGACAGGTTTTGAAATTCGAGATTTTAAAATCGAAATCTAAACCTTGACAGATTTCAGAAATGGAAATCTAAATTTTGAGTTATCATTTGAATCTAGATCGAAATCTCTGCCAACAACTATTACGACAAACAATCTAGAATTCGTCATGTTTTTATGACAAAAAAGATCTAGGGTCCCGCCAAAAAGATTTTACAAAAATTTTTTAAGATCTTTTCTCACAAGAATTTATAACGAATAACCTAATGTTCACAGACAAAAATTTACAACAAAAAATCTCGAATTTAACCAATAAAATTTTACAGCAAACAATCTAGAATTTTGGCGACAAGAATCTACAACAAACAATATAGAGTTTCGCCAACAATGAGTGAGTGAAAAAATCAAGCATATAAAAATTTACAACAAATAATCTATAGTTTCGCCGACAAGATTTTATAACAAATAATATAGGATTTTTCCGACAAGATGTTACAATTAAAAAAATTAGGGGTTTTGCGGCACAAGATTTTACTACAAAAAATAAGGATTTCGCCGACAAGATTTTACAACAAAAAATCTAGCGTGTTCCCAATAGGATTTTACAAGAAAAAAGTGTAGGGGTTTTGCGGCGCAAGATTTTACTACAAAAAATAAGGATTTCACCGACAAGATTTACAACAAAAAATCTAGCGTGTTCCCAATAGGATTTTACAAGAAAAAAGTGTAGGGTTTTTGCTGACAAGAATTACAACAAAGAGTCTCGGATTTACAACAAATTATCTAAGGTCCACGGACATCAAATTACAACAAACAATCACGGATTTAACCAAAAATTATTTACTGAATCAATCTAGAATTTTACCAAAATTTTTTGCAAAAAAAAAAACTAGAGTTGTGCCGACGATGATTGAGTGAACAAACTAAGTTATCAAATATGAACGATATTTGAATGTTTTTTAGCCCATGTTTAGTGTTCCTCATATCGTCTTATCCACCTTCCCAAAAGATTTATCGGAACCAGCAATTTCAGAAGATCACTACATCATTTTCAATAAAAAATAGTAAATTATCTAGATAAAATATTTGGATTGATCATTTAGATGAAAATGTTACATGAGCAAACAAATGGATTATTTGTTTCTATTTTGAGTTATCATTTGAATAATTCATCTGAATGAATATTTGTTTGTTTGGTTAGTTTTTGTAAATTTTCATGATATTTTTAACAAAAAAATGACTAAAAATTTTCCATGATTCAATCTAATCACATTTTAATCTTAATCATATTCTTAAAAGACAATATTTAGAATCTCAAAATTAATTACATAATATATTTAAAAGCGAGACTTTTTAAAAAATATATATAAAATAACATTTTCCGCAAAAAACATATAATTATATCAATATTTATGAAAATAATTAGCTCATATATTTATAAATTTAATTCAAAAATAATTGTAATTTTATTTAGCATTTTAGATGTTTCAAAAATTTACTATTCTACTTTATACATTGTTGTTGATATAAATATATTTTTTTAAAAAATTAAACCAACAAAGAAAGTAAAATTATTTAGAGATACATTTATCATTTTTTATTTTTGGATGAAACATTTCCATCCAAGTGATCCAATTCGGTTCATCCAGATGGTTTTGAAAATTTTTTCCTAAATTTTAAAAATTCATTCATATGCACCATCGAGATTAGACATCCGATTGAACAATTTTTGGCACTAAACAAACATCAATTATAAGATTCATCGAGATTAAAAATATGAATGAATAAACAAACACGCTCTAAATGAACATGCATATATTATATTATTTATTTTACCTACAAGTATATTTTAATTAAGCTTGTGTTAAAATCAGTTAAATTTTTCATTTTCTTAATGTTTACAATTAAAATAATTTTATCTTAACTTGGTAAAATTTAAAAAGGAAATGAAATATAAAAATGGAAAATTGAGATACTTTTCCATACATATATATATATATATAGAAAGAGATGATATAATATAAATATATAAAGACACCCTTGTCCTGTCTTGAATCTCAAAGCAAAAACTAATTATGTGTGTTGTCAAATTTCCACAAGGGTAAAATAAGTCTAGTAATATAAATATATGTGTTGCCAAATTTCCACTGGAGGTAAAAAAACAGAGGAAAGAATATGTTTTCTAAAATATATAATTCTTCATAAAAGTTAAAAAAAAATATTTTGAAAAAAGAAAAAAAGATTAATTGAATTTGCCATATTGACAAAGCATTGACTACATTTATTCAAAAAATTATATAAAAACACGCAAAATACAGATTTCTTTTCATCTACTTATATATATTTACTAGATAACACTCTATTATGTGAAGAATCCATAGCTCTTTCGAAGAGAGTTGCGAAAATGTCTGAATCCTCAAATAAGCAGATAACACTCCTTAACAGTTTTCCTGAAGATTTGGTAGTGCCCATTTCATCGATTCTCACAAGAAAACTACCATAAATTTGTTAAGATTTTGAAATAAAAATAAAAAACTACTATGAAAATATATTATATTCAGGGGAAATTCTATTAATCTCTTTTACCAAATTGTGTTGTGTCTAAAAATTTAGGCACACAGAGATAAAATCTCTCGATTTTGATTTCAACGGGATATTTTCTGTGAGACGGAAAAACTTAAGAGCTTGTATATATTATCGGCAGCATTTTTAACCAGCACAAAGGATCGGAGATCAACCGATTTGTTTTGATTCTCACTCATATCGGCGTGGAAGATATGATAATATCGTGGATCAATACGTGCATTGGTAAAAACAATCCAAGAAATTGAGTTAGATTTCTCCAAATCCAAAAAGTTATGCAGATCCCGGTCGACTTCTCAGCCATTGAAACAGTAACAGTCTTGAAGCTACGATGGTGTAAGTTTGAAATACCGGATAATTCTGTTGGGTCTAAAATTATAATGTATTTAGACTTATAATATTTGAGGATGTGAATGAGAAATAAATTGTATAATGGATTGGATTTTGAGGCAAGTGACAAAATAGATCAATTTAAGTGTAAGTGAGTATGTGGGAATATTGTAAATGTCTCATATTACGTGGCCAAACTTTTTCACTCTAGTATAAATAATTAGAAGATGATACAAGAGTTTAAATTGGCTAAAATTGGCTAAAATGGTGCATATAAGAGAGGATGGATCGAACCACACGCACGCACCACCGCTGCCGCCAGGCCAGGTTCAGGCTCAGGCTCAGGCACGTGCACGGGTTTGGGCTTGGGTTTGGGCTCGGAGCTCTGGGGCTTTGGCTCTTTATGAAAAATAAATTGTCTAAATATCCTCTTAATATATTTTTGATTTGTCATAATGTGTGAGTTTAAATCCGAGATCAAAACCGAACATAAAACTGATTACACCATAATGTCACAAAATCGTAACTCTCTATGTCTTAATGTCATGCAATCGTAACAATAGAATCTTACCTTAAGTGCATGCGTTTAAACTCACTCCGACCTCGTCTATATAAATAACTCGTCTCATTTGGAGAATTCACTCATTCAAAACACAAACATCTCTCTCATAGATCCTTCATTCTCTCGCTAAACGTTTCTCCATTATTTCGGAAAAGGGTACGTCTAGAGTATATCGTAGTTATCTATGTTCGTAGATTTCACACCGAGTGTAGCATTGTGGTCTTGCATCGGTTGTATCATGGGACTCGAAAATCTCTGTGGATCCGCTCACTAATGGGAGTTTTATTGAGTTAAGGACATAGATCATATCTCGCCTCGGATTCTAATCGGTTTTATACGCTTTCTCAAATCGTTGTATGTTTTAATTCTTTCTTCTTTATCTACTTAATACGATCTGCCTTCACATTTCTTAAATCCAGTTTTTTCGGTCCTACAAGATTAACTCAATAAATCTGCTTCTAGCAAATAGCTATAATCAGATTGAGATTTGCGAAATTATAAACCGATTTTATTCGGTTTTAGTTCTTATTTAGAAACGTGGTTTCTTTGGAAACAAGGTTTCAAACGTTTGAGTAAACGCTTTCATAAGTGACTTTACAAAACAATATAATACATCTAAAACGGTTTCGGCGAACGCTTGTTAGCGATTTTCAGAAACGTTTGTGTGCAAATAAATTTGCAATATTTCCGAAATGTTTTATAAAGTCGTTCTAAATTATTTCACTAACTAATAGTGTTTCTAATTTAAAAATGTTATAAAAAATTAGCTGATTCGTAAATAAATTTTATTTATTCAACAATTCAAGCATCTCTCTTAATTTTTTCCATGAATTGCCAACAGATGTCGACTGAGACTGAGCATGTTGCAATCAACAAAGAAAATGAAGTTTTTCAAATAACCGTTGTGAGTGCTGGCCTATTGCCGGAAAAATTTGATGGGAATGGGTTCAAAACTTGGCAACAAAAGATGTTGTTCTATTTGACCACCCTCAAGTTTGACAAGTTCCTCAAGGAGGACAAGCCAATTGCTTTTCCTGGAGCCGAAGATGTCCACACCATGGTGAGCATTGATGCTTGGACGCATTCAGACTTCTTGTACCGGGGTTGGATCTTAAGCCGCCTCGTTGACTCATTGTATGTTGTATACAACAATGAGAAGCAATTCCCGACAACCAAAGAGTTGTGGAATGTTTTGGAGAAGAAGTACAAGTCTGATGATGCGGGAACTCAGAAATTTGCGGTGGCAAAATTTCTAGATTTCAAGATGGTGGACTCGAAGTCTATCATGGCACAAGTGGATCAGCTTCAATTGCTATACAATGAGATAGCATCCAAAGGTATGAAAATTTGTGAGCTATTTACGGTTAATTGCTTTATTGAAAAGCTTCCTCCAAGTTGGGTGGAATACAAAAATTATCTCAAGCACAAGCGAAAGGCGATGTCTCTTCAAGGCTTAGTCATTAGGATTCAAATTGAAGCTAGAAATCTCCATACAACCGGACTCACCAATCATGAGGAACAAGATTCTTGCCAAGCCTATCTTGCTCAAATGGCTAAGGTTAAAGGTAAAGATAAGGTCGGGCATAAGAATGTTCCAAAATATCTGAAACCTTCGGGATCCACGAATTTCAAGAAGCACAATGGGGCTGAAAAGAAGTTTATCGGGACGTGTAACTATTGTGGTAAGATAGGCCACAAGGCTCAAGCTTGTCATAGCAAGGCAAAATCTAAAAAGTCTACTCAACAAGCTCTTTTCACCTTGGAAGAGCTATGTGCGGTAATCACCAAAGATATTCCGGAAGTCAATCCGGTTGAGACCAATCCAAGGAAGTGGTTCTACGACACCGGTGCTACCACTCACATTTGTTGTGATAAAGAGTTGTTTAGCACTTACCAAAAGAGTAAGGAAGACGAAAGGGTGAAGATGGCTAACACCAAAGTATCCAAGATTTTAGGATGTGGCAAGGTTGTTCTAAAGATGACTTCGGGACATGAGATCACTCTCAACAATGTGAAACATGTTCCCGACATAAGCAAGAATCTGATTTCCGGCACACTCATGAGCAAGGCCGAATTTGGTGTTAACTTTGAATCCGATCAGCTAGTGATTAGGAAGAATGGGGTATACTTGGGAAATGGTTATGTTAAGAGTAGACTGGTCAAGATGAATGTAATGACAATCATACCAAAGAAAAATGTAACCAATGTTGTTTCCGTTAATGAAAATGTTCAAGTTGCTTATCTGGTCAAGTCTTTTACTATTTGGCATGAATGATTAGGACATGTGAATTATAAATATTTGGAAAGATTGATGAATTTAAGTCTAATTCCTAAATATAAATCAATGAAATATAAATGTCAAGTTTGTGTATAAGAAAAACTTACAAAACGACCATCCCCTAAATGAGAAAGAACGACAGAACCTCTTGGTTTGATACCCACGGATTTATGTGATTTAAAGTATCTACCAACTCGAGGAGAAAATAAATATTCTGGGACATTTATAGATGATTGCACAAAATATTGTTGTATTTATTTATTACAAAGCCAAAACGAAACTTTGGATAAATTTAAAGAATATAAGCTTGAAGCTGAAAATCAATTTGAGAAAACTATTAAAATAGTTCGAAAAACTATTAAAATAGTTCGAAGTGATCGAGGTAGAGAATATGAAGGACCGTTTGATGCATTTTGTAAAGAAAATGTTATCATACATCAAACAACCGCTCCTTATTCACCTGAATCTAACGGAGTTGCTGACAGGAAAAATCACACTTTTAAAGAAATGATGAATGCTATGTTGCAGGAATCTGGGATAGCTCAGAACATGTGGGGGGGGGGGGAAGCTTTACTTACCTCGAATTATATCCTCAACAAAATTCCGCACAAAGTGACGGGAAAAATTCCATATGAATTATGGAAATGCACTATTCCTTCATACAAATACATGAAAGTGTGGGGGTACTTAGCAAAGGTAGTTGTACCACCTCCAAAAAAGTCACGGTTGGACCAAAAACCATTGATTGTATTTTTATTGGTTATGCACACAATAGTAGTGTTTATCCATTTTTGGTTCATAAATCAGATATTCCGGATATTCACATTAATACGGTGATGGAATCTCGGAATGCATAATTTTTTGAAAAATATTTTCCCGTTAAAAGATAGAGAATATCTAAAACGGACACGGGATCAAAGAGATGTAAGTTCCCCTAGGAATGAGGCAAACACTTTGGTACTTCATTTAATGAGCCGGAAGAAGTTGAAGATGAACCTAGACGGAGCAAAAGAGCTCGAAAGGAAAAAACCTTTGGTGATGATTTCCTAATGGGTTTTCTATTAGAAAATGAACCAAGAACTTACATAGAGGCTATGTATACGCCAGACGCACCTTCGTCGAAGGAAACTGTAAATAGTGAAATTGACTCCATTATGCAACACCATATATGGGAGATGGCTGATTTACCGAAAGGGTTTAAAGCTCTCAGGTGTAAATGGATTTTCAAAACAAAATTGAAAACTGATGGTACAATAGACAATTACAAGGCTAGACTCGTGGTGTAAGGGTTGGATTTCTTTGACACATATTCTCTAGTAACAAGAATAACTTCGACTAGAATGCTAGTTAGCATTGCTGATTTATGAGATATGGAAATCCATCACGTGGATGTAAAAACTGCTTTTCTAAATGGAGATTTAGAGGAAGAAATTTACATGAAACAATCAGAAGGGTTTGTTGTACATGGATAAGAACACAAAGTCTGTATACTTGTGAAGTCATTGTATGGACTTAAACAAGCTCCCAAACAATGGCATGAAAAGTTTGACAATGTAATGATGTCTAACGGTTTTCGCATAAATTAATGTAATAAATGCATTACTACAACTGGGTATATCATTATATGTTTATACGTAGATGACATGCTTATTATTAGGAGTAATAAAAATATCATCAATCAAACAAAAACCATGTTATCTGGACAGTTTGATATGAAAGATATAAGATTAGCAGATGTGATTCTAGGAGTTAAAATCACTAGACACTCTGACAGAATCATTTTATCCCAAGAACATTATGCTGACAAGATACTTGATAGATTCAAACTCTACTCAAGTGGGACTGCAAAAACACCTGTTAACACTCAACTTCATTTGACTAAAAATCAAGGTGAAGCGGTATCACAAGTGGAATATGCACGAGTTATCGGAAGTCTGATGTACTTAACTAATTGTACTCGACCCGATATAGCGCACGCCGTCAATGTATTAAGTCGCTATACAAGTAATCCAGAACACACACTAGAAAGCTATAACTAGAGTATTGAATTACTCGCGGTTTACGAAAAGCTATGAGTTACACTATGGTAAAGAACCAACAGTTTTGGAAGGATATACTGATACAAACTGGATATCTGACTCCAAGAACTCAAAATCCACAAGTGGATATATCTTTACAATAGGTGGTGCCACTGTGTCGTGGAAATCTTCCAAACAAACTCTGCTGGCCAGATCGATCATGGAATTTGAGTTCATTGCTTTAGACAAAGCCGCAGAGGAGGCTAAGTGGCTTCAGAATTTTTTGGAAGATATCCCTATGTGGGAAAAACCAGTGCCGACAATACGTTTGCATTGTGATAGTCAATCCGCTATCTTACGGGCACTGAATACTCAATATAATGGCAAGTCTCGTCATATACGAAGACGACATAAGACCATTAGACATTTGATCTCAACTGGTGTAGTCATGTTGGATTATATCAAATCAGCTGATAATTTATCAGATCCTTTTAAAAAGGTCTGACTCGAGATCAAGTATTAAAATCATCAAGAGGAATGAGTTTACAACCTATGAATTAAAGATGACGTTTGATGGACACCCAACCTCAATGACTGGAGATCCCAAGAATGAGGTTCAAAGGGACAACTATATTAAACTGATTCTGTTGAAAGCACTGTGAGATGAATGTCTCTACTCGATTCCTACGATGATTAGACAGTGCTAGTTTTATGAGGTTAAGCGTTGAGCTTTTAATGATTTCATACTTTCATTCTTATGAAGTAAAAAAATAATGCTTTCAACAAGACGGAAAAGCTTATGGAAAATCACCTATATGAATGTGAAATGGGGCCGTTTCTAGGAGAATGAACGATAAAGGCTATATTCTCCAAGTTCACTCATGAATCCAAGCATGTTCAAGGCCACAATGAACATAACAAGAGAACGTAGTTCTACGAGAAACCTAACTGGGTTATGCTTGTTGTCTAAGTTTACATAAAACTCCGGGTGGTTCAAGACATCATGTTCACCTCCTGGCCGAGTAAACTCGACAGATATTAACAATGATTGGTTCAAAGCTAAAAAATGCTACCACATCAGACACAGTTAGTTTTCGCATATACGCTGGAGACTTTTTTTTTTTAGCTTTTTCTATCCAAAGAGTCTTTTAAGTCATCCCTGTTTAGAGTCATTTTTATTCATGTGGGGGATTGTTGGGTCTAAATTATTATAAGCTTTAGGCTTATAAATATTTGAGAATGTGAATAAGAAATAACTTATGGAATGGTTTGGATTTTGGGCCAAGTGTCAAATATATCCATTTGAGTGTAAGTGAGTAAGTGGGATTTATAAAATGTCCCACATAGTTTGGCCGAACTTTTTCGCTCTAATATAAATGACTAGAAGGTGATACAAGTGTTCAAATTGGTTAAGACTTATGGTGCATATGAGAGAGGATGGATCGAACCACACCCGCGCACTACCACCACCGCCGCCAGGCCAGGCGCAGTCGTGGGTGTGGGCGTGGGCGTGGGCATGGGCGTGGGCATGGGCATGGGCATGGACGTGGGCTTGGGCTTGGGCTTGGGCTCGGGGCTCGGGGCTCGGGGCTCGGGGCTCGGGGCCATCTACACTTATTCGAAATACAAAACATCTCTCTCAAAGATCCTTCACTCTCTCGCTAAACGTTTCTCCATTCCTTCGGAAAACGGTACGTCTAGAGTATATCGTAGTTATCTATGTTCGTAGATTCCACACCGAGTGTAGCGGTCTGATCTCCTATCGGTTGTATCCTGGGACTCGAAAAGCTTTGTGTACCCGTCTCACTAACGAGAGCTTTATTGAGTTAAGGACATAAATCATATCTCGCCTCCAATTCTAATCGGTTTTTATACGCCTTTTCTCAAATCGTTTTACGCTTTAAATCATTCTTCTTTATATTTTTAATACGATTTATTTTCACATTTTTTAAATCCTTTCAGTCCTACACTCTGTCCAAATACAGATTGAGAGATCGAAACGTCAAGGGTATAGTAGCTATTCCAAATCCGACCACTAAAGAATGCCACGTGTCACGATCTTAAACACAATATCGAACGGTGGTGAGAGTGGTCAAGTTTCTTAGCGTTGTTCTTTTGGCTATTCAAATTTTGGTTTAGTTCGGTTCACCGATAATGAAAACATGTTATAATAATGTGAATTAAATTGTAAAATACTGTATTATACCCTGGATATATACAATTCCATCTACAAATTTCATGAAAATTTTACTTTGATCGTCCATTTGTGGGTCGGTTGGTAGATTATATAAACCAAATGGTTTAGTAGGTCGGTTTAGCTCGAGATATTTTTCAATTGATCATGGAAGTATTACTAGCGTGCATGATGGTGTACCGTATAAAGAAAAAAAGAAGAATCGGACCGGAGAGATAAGGGAGGGTGAAAAAGTGAGCACTCACCATATCCATCTGTTTTTTTTTTTTCATTTCCATTCTCTTTCTTCTTCGTTCTTCGCTTTTCATCTTTCGATCCTGTGTTACGCTACAATCGATTTCGGTGAGGTTTTGTTACTTAATTTCTGCTCAGAGCGATTCTTGGTTGTTTCTGATGTTTGTTCTTGAGGTTTTTTGAAGCTTATGGCTTCGTATTTGTTCAAAGCTAGGGTTTGTTTAGTGTTTACTTGTTTGTGTGTTTTAGTTAGAATTTGTGCGATTTAGGAAGCTTCAGATCGTGAATTTTGTGGAGATTCTCTTAGTTTTTTTTTTTTGTAAAAAGTCAATTTCATTTGTTCATTTCCGTTAGTGTCAAACTCGCTTTCTCTTATCTTCATTAGTAGCTGATTTTATTGCTTCTATTGATTTGAGCTAAATGGAATTGAACTTTCTGAGCTGACTTGTGTTTGGGACTTCACTTATCCAAAGTTCTTTCTCAGTATTCTCAGCTTTTGTAATTCAAAATCTAAGCTCATCTTCTCAGCTTTTTACAATTGATGGTTCTTTGTTTGAAATCTTGCTCACTCTTCTATTTGTAAATCCTTTATTATTTTTCTGAATCAGTTTTGGAAATCTTGAGCTTGATTTGGTAAATGTTTTATGCCTTTAAATGTTATAAATACTTGAGTGTGTTTCTTCAGGTAGAGTGATGGTTTGTTTACTAACTCTTTTTTTCTGTTGTTGAAATTGTAGGAAGTCATGGCTATGGCCACAAGGGTGTTGGCTCAATCTACTCCACCGTCTTTGGCATGCTACCAGAGGAATGTTCCTTCTCGTGGATCTGGTAGATCGAAAAGATCAGTGAAAATGATGTGTAGTCAGCTAAAAGTGTCTGGTTTAAGAATGCAAGGGTTTTGGGGATTACGTGGGAACAATGACTTAGACTCTTTAGGTAGAACCAACCGTCACGATTTCCTTTCGAAGGTGCAGCATGCAATGAATGTGCCCAAGGGGAGCGCCAGCCGGTGTACGGCGAAAGCAATGTTTGAAAGGTTTACTGAAAAAGCTATCAAAGTTATTATGCTTGCTCAGGAGGAAGCTAGAAGACTAGGCCACAATTTTGTGGGAACTGAACAAATCCTTCTAGGTCTCATTGGTGAGGGTACTGGAATTGCTGCTAAAGTTTTGAAATCCATGGGGATTAACCTAAAAGATGCACGGGTTGAGGTAGAGAAGATTATTGGAAGGGGCAGTGGATTTGTTGCTGTTGAGATCCCATTCACTCCTCGTGCGAAGCGTGTTCTTGAACTCTCACTTGAAGAAGCTCGCCAACTCGGTAACTCCCTTCTCTATAACAAGTCTTTTGCTTCTATATTTTGTCTCTGTATCTAGAATCTCTATGTTGATTGTGAAGTGTATTATCTACTTTGTTGATTGTTTATAAGTACTGTTGATCCAGATAATAATTTTGGGTATAAAATTTTTAATTCATACTTCAGATCCTCTGCTGTTAGCTGTTTGGCATGGACTGCTTATCTAATATACCACTCTACTTGCTACTAATCTACTCAAGCATATGTGCACTTTATTTGTATTATGTCCGGTACCTATTTCCTTGTGTTAACTAGTGTTAATTTCAGGTCACAATTACATTGGATCTGAGCACCTTCTTCTTGGGTTGCTACGTGAAGGTGAAGGTGTTGCAGCTCGAGTCCTTGAGAATTTAGGTGCAGATCCTAGTAATATTCGCACTCAGGTATAGTAGTCATTTCATGTGGTAAACTGATATATTCAATTTTCTTGATAGATTTTTGAAATTGATAATTCAAAATATCAGTAACTTAACTGAATTGGATGGCTAGGTGATACGCATGGTGGGTGAGAACAATGAGGTCACTGCTAATGTTGGGGGAGGAACGAGCAGCAATAAGATGCCAACTCTTGAAGAGTACGGGACAAACTTAACGAAACTAGCCGAGGAGGTACTTATTTGTTGACCTTGACACTGTATGAGATCCTCTTGCATAGATAATATCATCTAAGACTTATATGAATCTTTTCTTTTTGACTTTAGGGTAAACTGGACCCAGTTGTTGGAAGGCAGCCACAAATAGAACGTGTGGTGCAAATTCTTGGCAGGAGAACCAAGAACAACCCTTGTCTTATTGGAGAACCTGGTGTTGGTAAGACAGCTATTGCTGAAGGACTTGCACAGCGTATTGCCAGTGGAGATGTTCCAGAAACCATTGAAGGGAAGAAGGTAAGCATGATGTTTGTCTGTTTCTCAGTCTTGTTAAAAAGTTGGCAATTTGTATAAATCAATGGTCATAAATGAGTATGAGATCCAGTCTTATCTCGTTGACTTCAAATTTTCCATTCACTGCATACTTGCTCATAACATGTAGGCCACTAGGCATGCATGTATTTCATGAGTAATGGATTCCAATTCTATCGGATTCTAATTTACTGGGTTAATTGTGATTCCTTGCCAAAAGAATCTAAACAACATGATGATATTGCGTAAGATGTGTTGAGAACAAGAAAAGAATTGGATTACTGTAATAATATGGACAACGTACTTAACAGTTTAGACTTGGGTCACAGTTAACTTCCTATGATAATGTTGGGTTGTGTTTGTAGACGAGAGTGATCTGATGGTTCTTTTGTTTTCTTTTTCTGTAACTTCAGGTTATAACACTTGACATGGGTCTTCTTGTTGCTGGAACAAAATACCGTGGAGAGTTTGAAGAGAGATTGAAAAAGCTTATGGAGGAAATAAAACAGAGTGATGAGATCATCTTATTTATTGATGAAGTGCACACTCTAATTGGAGCTGGAGCAGCCGAAGGTGCAATTGATGCAGCTAACATATTGAAACCAGCCCTCGCTAGAGGTGAATTGCAGGTAATTATTCTGTTTGATCCGGTTTACATGACTATGCTCTGCATTTTTGTTTGTGTTATTTATTATCAAAAATATATCTTAATCATGATAGTGCATTGGGGCGACAACATTAGATGAATATCGAAAGCATATTGAGAAAGACCCTGCATTGGAAAGACGATTCCAGCCGGTGAAAGTACCTGAACCCACCGTGGATGAAACTATTCAGATCTTGAAGGGTCTGCGAGAGCGATATGAAATTCACCACAAGCTTCGTTACACTGACGATTCTTTAGTGGCAGCTGCACAATTGTCATACCAGTATATAAGGTAGCTTATCTCACAGATTACTTGTTAATAATTTTAGTTTTAGTTATAGATCTGAAGTTAAGTAAGGGTGTCATAAATGTTTCTTACACTTGATTGTCTTTGATTCCAGTGATCGTTTCCTTCCTGACAAGGCAATTGACTTGATCGATGAAGCTGGTTCTCGGGTTCGACTTCGCCATGCACAGGTGTGGTGGAATAACATGCCAGGTTCTGTTAGTTACCATTTTCAGATTTGATCATTATTGACTTGACCGGTTAATGCAGGTCCCTGAGGAAGCTAGGGAGCTTGAGAAAGAGCTTAGGCAGATAACAAAGGAGAAGAATGAAGCTGTCCGTGGCCAGGACTTTGAGAAGGTACATACCATTTATACTTATTCCTTTCAGAATTGTTTTCAACTATGGGAACAATAAGAAGTCTTATGAGATGTCAATTTCATTTCAGGCTGGAACACTTCGGGATAGAGAAATTGAACTCAGAGCTGAGGTATCTGCCATCCAAGTGAAAGGCAAGGAGATGAGCAAAGCAGAGAGTGAGACTGGTGAGGAAGGTCCTATGGTCACGGAGTCAGACATCCAACACATTGTATCTTCATGGACTGGTATTCCCGTAGAGAAAGTATCAACCGATGAGTCTGATCGCCTTCTGAAGATGGAAGAAACCCTCCACAAACGTGTCATAGGCCAAGACGAAGCTGTCAAAGCCATAAGCCGGGCCATTCGTCGTGCACGTGTTGGACTGAAGAACCCCAACCGTCCAATCGCTAGTTTCATATTCTCGGGTCCAACCGGTGTTGGGAAATCTGAGCTTGCCAAAGCTTTAGCAGCTTATTACTTCGGATCTGAAGAAGCCATGATTCGTCTAGATATGAGTGAGTTCATGGAGAGGCACACCGTCTCTAAACTCATTGGTTCACCACCTGGATACGTTGGTTACACTGAAGGAGGTCAGCTAACAGAAGCAGTTCGACGTCGCCCTTACACCGTCGTGCTATTCGACGAGATCGAAAAAGCCCATCCAGATGTTTTCAACATGATGCTTCAAATCCTTGAAGATGGTAGATTAACAGACAGCAAAGGAAGAACAGTCGACTTCAAAAACACACTTCTCATCATGACATCAAACGTCGGAAGCAGCGTAATCGAAAAAGGAGGAAGACGTATTGGATTCGACCTAGACTACGACGAGAAAGACAGCAGCTACAACAGAATCAAGAGCCTTGTAACCGAGGAGTTAAAACAGTACTTCAGACCAGAGTTCCTGAACAGACTTGACGAGATGATCGTCTTCAGACAGCTAACAAAGCTAGAAGTGAAAGAAATCGCAGACATACTATTGAAAGAAGTGTTCGAAAGGCTAAAGAAGAAAGAGATCGAGCTTCAAGTGACTGAAAGGTTCAGAGAGAGAGTAGTTGACGAAGGTTATAACCCGAGCTATGGAGCAAGACCGTTGAGAAGAGCAATCATGAGGCTTTTAGAAGATAGTATGGCAGAGAAAATGCTTGCAAGAGAGATCAAAGAAGGAGACTCGGTGATTGTGGACGTTGACTCGGAAGGTAAAGTCACAGTGCTGAATGGTGGAAGTGGCACTCCTACTTCTTCCTTAGAGGAGCAGGAAGATTCTCTCCCTGTTGCTTAAGGCAAGTTCGTTTCTTTTCTCTCTTCTTTTGCTTTGGCCCTTAAATGAATTATTGGCAAGAGAAGGGTTTTAATTAGATATTTGGGGGCTTTTCTTAATATACATTTTCTAAATAGATAAAAAAAAAGTGTAATGTATAGCTTCTCTTTTTCTCAATGCATTTTAAGGACTTTAGTTGGTGCCAGGATGGGTCAGAAGGTTTAGGATTTTGTTGGATGGTTTGCGTCTCTCGTTCCCGTGAAGATGAAAAAGTTTATGTGAAAAATACCTAAGCAAAAGCAAAAGATATATGGGTTATTTGGGCCCAAGACCGATTAATGAATGTAGCCGTCCAGAGTGCACTCACTACTGACCTGACTATTTTCCATTAACCACAGGAGAAAACGAATTAATTTTCTTATTTCTTGGAAACATGTAAGAATATAAAAAAAAAATCAATTAAAAGTTTTCATGTGCTTCAAGCAAATGGAACAGTTAAACTACTACCATCTTTTTTCACCTTTGCAAATGAAACAGACTAGACTAGTGTACTTTTTTTGTTTGTTAAACAATTAAACTAATCTAATATTGACACCACATTTTCTTCATAAATATATGTTCTCGAATGTTCACCAGATACTGTATTGTCCATATTTTTCTTTTACTTAATTTGTACATCATTTTAAGATAGTGGTTGCCTATCCGTGAATTAAACTACATGTCTTTTCCTTTAACTTAAAAATGCTAGAAAATGAAAACAAGCCTTAATGGTTTGATATCAGTTAACTAAAAAACATTATACATGGGATTTGCAAAACGTACCGAGACTTCAACACTTGAACATCATGGTTTCTGCCAACCGTTTTGGCGTTCTCTTGTAATTGGGCCACTGTGCTCATGAGTCATGTTATTTGGCGTCGAAAAAGGAACTCAAATTAATTAATTACGTTAAGTTCATTAATTAGATTATTACAACAACATGTATACACAATCTAAAAATTTTAAAGTCCCAATTCAATAGATTCCATGCTTATATATTCCATCCTAAAGGAAAACTAAAATTGATATAACATAGGATTAATATAAACGTCTCATGTTGAATTTGGTATTTGTGTAGAAGAAAGCGATGTCACATAGTGGAACCTAGCTAGTGCCAGTTGCACAAGTACTATTAAATCTTCCGAGATTTTGCATAGATTTTGAATGGACAAAAAACAAAGGAGAGTCGCACCACTACAAAACTCATCAATTTATAATTTGAATAAATTTTTGTCTTTAATATTTGCTTACATTGTAGGCGATGATATTAGATTGTACGAGTAAATGTTATCTCTCGTATCATACGGATAGAGACCTCTATGAATGTCTATATTGTAGATTGTACCGTAAGTGAGTTTATTTCTAGGTTGATTGATTTGTATTGTTCTTACTAGTGAAGATCAATACTTCACTAAACGAACTAGAAATACTAACAAAACCTTCAAATTAGTATTATTTATCGCAAAAGTTATGACAATGAAGAGAACATAGACATATTTCATTTTGTTATAATATATCACCAAACACTTCTGTTATAGAAGTTGAATTTGCTACTTGGTTATATATTATTGTATTATTCTAGAATAACAACATTACTTGAACGTTGACAGAAAAACAACATTAATATTTGAATAACAACTACGAGATCAATCTAACAATGATGAGATCAACCTAAATAAGAATTATATTTTAGATACTTCATAAAATGGAAGTTGACTCTATGCATTTGGAAGTGTAATTGTGTTGCGAAATCGGATGGTAGAAAAAGACTTTTTATGAGTCGGTTCCCTCAGAGAGAAGCAATCTTATACCTAATGCATCTCATAATTCAAGACTCATTTTCATATCATCCTTTAGTAGTTGGTCTCGGTACCTATTTCTTCTTTAAAATGTGATCTTAAATATTCAAAAGAGTAGTACAAATAGTAGACCAGCCGCTAAATAAATGCGTTAGATAGAGAAGAAAATTTTGTGAAGAAAAGTCTTTGATTAGAAAAGAAGCAAGCGAGAGATATTGGTGAAGAAAGTATGGTGCCATGAATGCTTAATGCCTCGTCTGGATGAAACATGCATAATGTCTACCATCTTCGGGTTATATATGATAATTAATTACAAATCTGTTGCGTACCTTTGATATGAAAAACATGTCAAATGCAAAGCATAATGTTTTGTAATTAGTTCCTAATTACCATGCTTTTTCTGCACTAAATTCTCAAAAATAATATCATAATATAAAGTCCATGAAACCTATAATTAATACCGCGCGTATCTATATTTATTCTATTTTCAAGAGCCCATCCTGTAAATAAATTTCAAGGGTTAAGTTTTCATCTAAAAGAAATTAATCCAAGGGTGAAGGATATGACATGCAGCATTAATATATGCTAACAACTAGATTTTAATATGCATTTGGTAGAAAAAAAATTACAATAAAAATGTTTTTGTGATGATTTTGCAAATTTAGATGAATGTACTGTTTTCGATTTAGCAATAACATACTGATGGAAAAAGAAGAAAAAATATTTGTTGGAACAAGCAGATCTCAAAAAATATTTGTAAAAAAAAAATATTGTCTTTTTATTTTATTGTTTTATTCGAATGTGGTTCACATGCACCACCTAAAATTTGAATAATAAAATAACGGTTTGTCGAAAAAAGAAAAAAAAAAAAGAAAGAAAAAAGCAATAGCTCGTTCCCTTTTTTTATCATTCTTTGTTATTATTGATTACTATCATTTGTATACGGGTTTTGTAAACTCTGTGTAATAGTAATAAATAGAAGAAGTTTTTTAAAAAGAATCTTAACTAATACTTAATAAACATAAAATTAAGAACATAATTGCCGATGAAATTTTGAGGATCAAGTACGTACCCGATATTTTTTTTACCGAAAAAGTGTTTGGTTTTTATTTCTGTGGAATGTAGCCCTTTATATCAATATAAAAAGGGTTGATTTATGATTCTTTGTCTTCTTTATATACCCAACGGTATCATAATATCTTGGGATTGGACTTCACACCTTATTCACATTTTTTTTTTCTTTCATTTTCTTCTGTCTTTTTCTGAATGGAAATTTCTTATGTCGATCCAAAGTGGGAAATGGACAAAAGTTTTTATTTCTTCTTACAAAAATGGACAAAGAGTTTTATTACGCGTATCCATCTACATACATATTATTAATGAGAAAATTAGGCGGCATTACATATTATTTTTAAAAGTTAAGCTAAATCTAAATATACAGTATTTTGGATGGTATCTATCTAGTCTGTCTGAAACTTAAATGTACATATATATTTTAAAGCTCTAAAAATTGAATTGTCGATACATTAACGTGTTCTTTTGTGAACTCTTTTGTCTTTACGGTATTTATCAACTTTTAGGCCTAATTAATAGCTTCTTTTGATCATTCGGAATCCACTATTTGCTTAAATTGACCATCATCATAAATTGTGGCTTATCTTTTTTGCCATCTCCAAGTCTCAAAATCTATTGTTATCCTTGGTCGATGACATGTACAAAATGGAACAAAAAGGAAAAAAAAAAACTAAAAGAATGTGCAATGCCAATGGAGTTCAAAAATCGAAACAACGATCATGCAGAAATTGGGTCTACAAACTCCACACCACCAAAGCAAACATGTTAATTAAAAACATCCTAAAAATGGCAACATATGCAAAATAAGGCAGCATATAAATCATAATGTACTTTCTAAGGAATAATACAATAAGTAAACTTTCAAAGACGAAAGTTAGGAAGGTCTTATATAAACAAACTACGCAGAAAAATAAATACGAGAAAAAATATATTCTTAATTTCCATTATACTAATGGTTATGCAGAAAACAGTAGGTGTCGCAAAAATGGCTGGTTTATAGATATAAGTCACAAACACAAGGTTTGACCAGAAATTATACCAAGAAAAAAGAACACTAAATTAGAAACAAAATACAGAAAACTACAGTTTTGGTTACGAGGTATCAAAAACGCAACACGAGACTGCATTCCTCTTTACTCGTCCCTATTAATACGTGATAAAGAGGTTTTGCAATCAGCTTTACCAAATATATTAATTTATTACAATTATAAGGATTCAAATTCAATCTAATGCAAACAAGTAGTTATGAGTTCAAAATCTAAGTCCAAATATATAAAATGAAAGCAAGAAAAGCAATAAAATTTCAAATAGAAAGGCGAACCCTCGGAATAAGGATGTGATACTAAAACACTATATTTTTCACTAATGGAGTTTCATTCTATTTCAATGAACTTATTCTCCAGTCTAAAGCCAATAAAATCAACCAGTCCACTCATAATATTAGTATCATTTTCTAATTCTAATCAACAATATACCTCTCACTAGCAATTAGGAAATCGAAAAGCATTAGCTACAAGCTTAACTAACCACAGTTCATCCTAATCATCTACTTTCATAGGGTAGGATCAAAAAACTCTTAATGATTTTCATTCTAACATTTTATCAAACACCATTCGGACATGAAACTAACTATGTTATAAATCATCAATCTTTTGACTAATGTAGCATTAAACATAATCATTAAGCAAAGGTAAATCATAATCTAAACCTAAACTCCACTAACCAACAACCTAACATCCTACATCTACCTAATCCCAAGAGTTCAAAGATGACTACTCACTAATAAACATGAAAACACAAAACCAAATGCTTGATCTATGATTAATAATGTTGAAGTAGAGAATAGGCAAAAGATTTAAAATAAAAACAAATTTGATAATCAAAAGATCATCAATCCATACAAGTTTTCTTAAGAACCTTTCAAAGAGGCTAAGAGTTCTCTAAAAACAAGAAAATATCCATTCTAATTAGGTTTTAAGCTATTTCTAGTCAAGCATAAAAAGGAAGATGTTTTCTAAAGAACCAATCAGACAAATCCAGTTTAGAGGCAAATCATAAATTTTGGTCTGGTTCCGCGACCTCACCAAGCCTCTGAGATCTGCCTGATGGAGGTCACTGGGGTCTTCATCCCATTAGGAGTTGCCCGCTAGAGGTCACCAGGATCTTCATCCTGCTGGAGCTAAACCGCTGAACTTGTCGGACTGATTTCTTCACTTCCCCGCGGGTACTCTATCCCGATGAAATTTGGCCACTGGAGGTCACCTGGATCTTCATCCCGCTAGGAGCTGTCCGCTGGAGTCTATTGGGTACACAATCCCACTGGTTCTCCCTGTGAGTTTTGCCACTTCTCCAGCGGTCTCATCATCCCGCTGGGTCATATCACTACTCACTAAATTGATTTTATCTTCTTAACCACTGACTCAAATAACTCGAGACCACCTCCATTGGAAATATAACTCAATTTCTTATAATTTTCATGAAGTGGTCTGAAGCTAAATAGCAAGGAAAGACATTCATCAGAATCGATATTTGAGACACATCGGATTGGTTATAGATCACCATTTCTCTTATTTGCTTTCAAATGAGTCTTCTTGATGCATAGCTCACTCCAATACCTATAAAACAAGAAATATTTGCCACAATGTACCTAAGTACCTAATTATGAAATGAAAATGTAAGAACTTCATGATGAATGCAATCAAAAACATGCTAGAAATGCAACATATCAATTCCCCCAAACTTATTCTTTTGCTTGTCTACAAGCAAACTGCCAAAGATAAGATGAGAGAAAGGTATGAAAACGGAGATTCATAACCACTAAAGATTACAAAACTATCAACACCATATTCCCAAGATAATATGTCAAGCAATACCGAACCAAATCTCTAATCAACAATCCTCTATACACTTATCGCAACTCCAATCTTTTACTCTAAGGCAATACTCAAAACATCCACAAATTGTCATAATTTCCAACTCTTTAACGTTCAATTAAGTGTAGTTGTGTGTGCTCTCGCTAAGGTCATGTTAATCGCTTTCAATCGGCTTGGTAAGATAGGTCAAAGAAATGAGGTGGTTCATCATAATCAATGAGTTTCTCTCAATAAAACAAAAAATGTTAGACATTAGGCAAAATCTATCTAAGAAAGGGAACAATTTATGCATACAAGTTTCACCCTCCATTGTTCTATCCAATCCTAATCTTTCGATATCTAAATTCTCTTATCCTCAACTTCACTTCTTGAGGATAAAAACCCATAAACATTTTCTTTGAATATCTATCAACCTCAACACAACCTTCATTACTTTTTAAAACTATCTCTAAGGTATTTTGTTCTTTTCAAATCTGTGACTTTCTTTTAACTTTTATTATCATCATTGGCTTCTCTATTCTTATTCATTTATTTTCTTTTCATCTTTTTTTTTTTTCTTTTTAGATGAAGCTTCAAGTCATATAAATTCATTTACTAGAGCCACAACCAAAATCATTTTAGATACCTAGAGACTTTCCCTTTCCATTCTTCACTATCTTTCTTTCTCATTATCTTTCTTTCTCCCAACACCCATTCCAAATCAATCCTCAAGACCACCTATTCTTTCTTCCATTCCCCTCCTAGATGTTAACTCTTAAGTTCCTAGAGTCTAACTCTTAATGGAGGCTAAACCTTGTCATTCCCGATACTCTCAAGATTTTTCCCATGTAAACATTGTGAAGAAGTTAAAAGGTCTCACTCAATCAAAGCAATGGGGGTTAGAAAAAATGGTTTAGGTAAAAGGGTGGGGAACCATCTTAATAGTGAAGATGGCCATCCGGTTTAACAAAAATGGCAAAAGGAATAAGAGAAACCAGATGAATCATTCAATGACCATGAAAGTAAATATCGAGCTCCTAACCAAGATAATTAAGTTCCACTTATATAGAGTTGAAAACAATCAAGAAAGCTTCAATCTAGAGTCCTAACTTTTGAGTAAAACGATCAAAGTGCAAAGATTAAAGTCTTTCAAAAACGATTGAGCACTACGAGAACATTATCAAGGTGATCACATTTCAAGCTAAGCATATATCTTTTCGTGGTAATTGTATCCCCTATGCATATGAAAATTCAAACCTATATGTTTCTAGAATCGATTCCAATGGAAATATGCAAATGCAAAGCTACGTGTTTCTTTTTGGGTTTTTCAAAATTTTCAAAAAAAATTTGATTTTTCTCGAAAACATATATATTTACAATGCATTACTCAAAGAAAGAAAATCAAAAGAGAAACTAGCATTAGATCCTAATGTCTCTCCCCCAAAATTATTTCACACTGTCTCGGTGCGATAATAAATCTGAGAAAGAGACCACCACAATCAAAAACAAGGAAGAAAAATGCTTAAAATATGAAAAATATATATAACTTATACAAGGGAGGTGTAGTGCACCTTAAGTCGAAGAGATGGACTCGGATGAGTCCATTGATGGGAAGGAGATTGGCGGGTGGTTTGGTGAATGAGGTCCATTCTTGGAGCTTGGTCCCCAATTGGTAAGCACAATCTCAAGCACCTTTGTCATAAACTCTTGGGGTCCCAAAAATGAGAGGAAGATTATCGTGTTTCCCTCTATCCACGACTATGAAGTCCGTTGGGATTAGGCACTCCCCAAATTTAAGAGGGTAGTCTTCAATCATCCCAAGTGAAGATTTCGAAGAGGCATCCACATATGTGATTGAGGAGGTGTAATGTATCATAGCTTTGATCTCAAGACTCTTGATCATGTCAAATGACATAAAATTCACATAGCTCCAGAGTCGCACAAAGCATTATCAACGTTCAAATCTCCAAGAGAGCAAGAGATGAGGAATGTACGGGGATCCTTAAACTTTGGAATGGTCTTAGGTCTATGCGGTTGTTCCTTTGGTGGTTTGAACACTCCTATCAACTTTTCCACTTCTTCATGATTTGCTAGTATTGTCTCAATGAATTCAATGTAGAGTGGAACTTATTGTAAGCTATTCATAGGAGGTAAAGACATTCCAATCTTTCTCATGTTAGACTTGAAGCTTGATAAAACTTTTTTCTTAGCGTTGGTGAGAACTCTTTCGGGAAATGGAAGTGGAGGTTCATAGAGTGGGAGTTCAACTTTTGGTGCTTCTTCCTTTTCAACCATCAGTGATATCACATCATCCCCATCATAGAGAATTCTAGAGAATTTCTCTACATATCTTGCATGCTCACTATTTATACCTTCCTCCCTTGATAGCTTGTAGCTTTCATTCTCAACCACATCTGAATTGGTTGTGAGGATAACGTTGCAAAAGTCTTTGGGATTGGTTTTGGTTTTACTCGGTAATGTTTCATTTGGACTCTTTGAACTTGAAGCGGCTTGAGCAACCTTGAGATCGATGGTCTTCATATGAGAAGCTAAGCTAATAATCTTACCATCAAGATCATTGTATATCCCTTCCATATTGTTATGCATCTCAACAAACTTTTTACCAAAATCTTCATAACCTTTAGTTTGTCCCTCACGAAACTTCTTCATCATTGTATTTATCTCATGTCTTGAGGAGGAGGTTGTATAGGAAGGTTGTCTTGGTTGGTGAATTGAGGCTTTGATTAAAACCCTTGATGGTTTTTGGCTTGAAAGTCTCCGTGTTGGTAGTTGATAAATGTCCTAGGTTGGTGTCCTTGAACTTGAGCTTGTAGTAGAGGATAGACTTGGTCTTGAGGATTCGCCACATTAGTGCTCCGATAAGAGATATTTGGTGGTTCTTATAGTTTTGGTTGAAATAATTCCCTTGGAACCCTCCTTGGTTACCCAAATAATGAACCTCTTGTTGAACCATTTCAATCCCATCAACATCAGCACTCATCTCTTGATGCCTTTGTGGATACCCATGTTGACACCCTTAAAATTTCTCCAACATTGTTCACTGGTTTTTGGCTTATAAGAAAATGTTTACTCATCTTATCAATCTTCTCATTAAGCTCTTTAAATCGGAGGTCATGATTTCTAGTAGTCCCTATCATTCTCCCTTCCATAGCAAGCATCGCTTTGAGCAAGGTTTTCTATCAATTTCTCTCCTTGGGTGACATTCAAGATGTCAAATCTCCCATAGCTAGCTGTGCCTAGAGCACGTTGATACTTTTCAATTGTGCCTCTATAGAAGATACCCAATAGATTTTTCTTTGAGATACTATAGTATGGACAAATTGTGTATATCCCTTTAGACGTTCCCAAGCTTTATACAAACTCTCTTGACATCTTTGCTTGAAGCTTGGCGGTATTTTGCTTAGGAAAGAATTTGGTAAGAAATTCTTTTTTGCATTGATTCTATGTAGAACTAGTTCGGAAGCGATTCTCCCATTGAGAGTCCTTGTTCTCGAGAGAGAAAGAAAACAATATAATTTTGATGGATTCCTTAGGAACACCATTCATCTTGATGGTCCTACAAAGCCGCTCCAAATTGGTCAAGATGATCGAGAGGATCGTCCATTGTAGCATTGGTTTTGCACTATGTTGATCAATCTCGACTTAATCTCAAAGTTATTGGTGGTAATGGTAGGCGTTGGAATCCTCGTACCTATCTCCCGAGTGTTAGGTGCATCAAAAGCTCATATCGTCGTAAGGTCGGCTTCTCCATCAATAACTTCTTGAGGGAAGCCTGGTGGTCAAATGTTTGCCATTCCTAAACTCTCCAAGTGAATATCATGTTCCCGTTCTCGACGTCCTCATACTTCCCATCGATTCTCATGCTCAACTTGTCCCAAATTCAAAACACGCTCAAGAACTTCTCCACTTTGACTTCTTCGTAGCATACACTTAAAGAGTCAAACAAATATGGTTAAAGTTAACAATAAATAAAAGTAAAGCTTTAGGATAAAATCGAATCTAAATCGTAATGGCTAATTGCTATTGTCCCCGGAAACGTCGCCAATTTGGTAAAAATGTTTTGCAACCGGAATTTACCAAATACCCAATGTACGTTGTAGTACTTATGGGATCGATCCAAAGAGACAATATATCAACACATTACGACTACAAGGATTCAAATTCATTCTAAGGCAAACAAGTAGTTATTAGTTCAAAATTTAAGTCTGAATATGTAAAATAAAAGCAAGAAAAGCAGTAAAATCGGTTTTAAAGATCAAATAGAAAGGCGAACCCTCGGGATAAAGATGTGATAAGAAAACACTAGATTTTCCACTAGTGGAGTCTCATTCTATTTCAATGAACTAATCTTTTGGTCTAAAGCTAATAAAACCAACCAATCCACTCTCGTAATATTAGTATCCTTTTCTAATCCCTAATCAACAGTACCTCTCACTACCAATTAGGAGATCAAAAAGCATTAGTTACAAGCTTAACTAACCACAATTTATCATCTACTCTCATAGGCTAGGATTAAAAAGCTCTTAATAATTTTTATTGCACCATTTCAACAAACACCTTTCAGGCATGAAACTACCTATGTTATAAATCATGAATCTCTTGACTAATCTAGCATTAAAAATAATCAATAAACAAGGATAAATCATAATCTAAACCTAAAATCCACTAATCAACAACCTAGCATCCTAGATTTACCTAATCCCAAGAGTTCAAAGATGACTACTCACTAATCAACATGAAAACACAAAACCAAATTCTTGATCTATGATTAATCATGTTTATATAGAGAATAGACAAAAGATTTAAAATAAAAAAAAACTTTGATAAACAAAAGATCATCAATCCATACAAGTTTTCTTCAGAACCTTTCAAAGAGGCTAAGAGTTCTCCAAAAACAAGAAAATATCCCTTCTAATTAGGTTTTAAGCTATTTATAGTCAAGCATAAAAATGAAGTTGGTTCCCAGCGGGTACTCTATCCCGCTAAACTTTGGCCGCTGGATATCACCTGGGTCTTCATCCCACTAAGTGCTGCCCCCTGAGTATATTGGGTACACAATCCTGCTGATTCTCCCGGTGAGTTTTGCCACTTTTCCAGCGGTCTTCTTATCCCGCTGGGTCATACCGCTACTCACTAAATTAATTTTATCTCCTTAACCACTGACTCAAATCACTCGAGATTACCTCCATTGGAAAGATAACTCAATTTTGTAAAACGTTCATGAAGTAGTCTAGAGCTAAATAGCAAGGAAAGACCTTCTTCTAAATCAATCTCTGAGACACTTTGGATTGGTTCTAGATAACTATTTCTCTTATTTGCTTTCAAATGACGGTTCTTGATACATATCTCACTCCAATACCTATAAAACAAGAAATATATGCAAACATGCACCTAAAGACCTAATTATGCAATGAAAATTTAAGAATTCCATGATGAATGTAGTCAAAAACATGCTAGAAATGCAACATATGAATATGTGTGTCACGTAAAGTATATTATGTGATTTACATTGACAAATATATATATTTTTGAACTCTGTATTCATCGTGACACGACTTGTGGGAATAAGAAGCAATATATCGGTTTTTGAACCACAGTATCAAATCAATTAGAAGATAACATGGACTGAAGCTAACATGGAATGGGTAAGCAATGATTAATGACGTGGATCATTCAACAACTAATAAAGACTCGAGATGATGAGGATCGAGCAATTACAAAAAAAATATTTATGGAATATATCTTGATGATTTAGAGGCTTCCAAATCAAGTCATGATAAGCTAGAATCAGAATTGATCCTTGAATATAAATAGGAGTTAAGGTCTGAATTTTGATGTTAGATGCACTGAGAAAAGAAAAAGTAGGGTTCTAGCTTTTTCTTGTTTGAAAGAGTATTGACTTGCACTATCACGAGTTAGAAATCGTATGTCTTATATTAAGAATTATAGTTCTTAAGTCTTTGTAAAACCATCAAGAGTGTGTAATCATCTTGAGAGATTTCTAATAAAGATTCAAAAAGAGTGTTTCATGTTTCAATAATTGTTCTCGTATTATTGAGGTTCCTAAGTAATTTCAATTGGTATCAGAGCGAGCATCTAAACCGAGTTATTTGTACTCAAAAACAAGTGAAGATCATGTGACATAGGATGGACACAACGCGAGAGCTTGTGGTGGTTTAAAAGCACATCATACTAGATGAAACAAACTATAGACACTAGAAGGTAAAAATGTGATATGTTATTCAGAATATTGACGAGGATGCTTTGACAGCTGTCAAAGATTGTTGGAATGAACCAGTCACCTTAAGTGAAGATGGTAAAGAGGTTCCAAAGAAGAAGGAGTTGTAGACTGATGATAAGAAGAGAATGTCCAAAATGAACTCTAGAGCTATATCTACAATTTTAAGGCAATGTGGGATACTTTGCAACTGTACTATGAAGGTACCACCAATGTCAGAAGAAGTCGATTGAATGCTCTTGCATCTAAGTTTGAGAATTTGGTTATGGAAGAAGATGAACCAGTGACTGTGTTTAGTGCAAAGATAAGTGTCATCGCAAGCGAAGCCAATGTTCTTGGAAATAAGTATAAAGAATTTTTTGGTGCGTAGAGGAGGGATTGACCATTCTAACGCATATTCAGTCGTACCGACATTATAAGAAGTTGGTGAAAACATTTATGAGTGTATTCCAATAAAATTTGAGTCACATCTGTATGCAATGAATGTGGCTCTAAACGCATATACCATAAGTTTTGGTGAATTTATAGGGATGATCAAGACACATAAGATGGAACTGGAACGAAAAACTCCTAGTGTTAAAAAAGGTTTTGCTCTAGTTGCTTCAGAAGACAAACTCAAAACTCGGGAACTAGAGAGTACCATGAGTTTGATGGTGAATAAATTTGACAGAACCATGAGAAATGTTGATCGTGGTGGTAGAAGATCCTTTGTGAAGAATTCATTGGTAAAACCAGATAAATCTACACGCATATTAGATCAGTAGTGCCATGAAAATTAATGTTTTGAGCATTTAAAAGTAGATTGTCTTACAGTTAAAAGAAAAGAAGCTAAATGTTTAGGAAGCAAAGGTTATGGACACACAATAGATGATTTTGTGACAAGACAAAATGGCAAGAGTAAGTCATACATTGGTTCTAATGACAGTGATTCTGAAAGTGATTCTGACCAAGGTGATGTTACTGGCTACAATGTTATTACATGTTATTGTGCTTTTCTTGCCATGGTTGTTACATATGATAACTCTTCTAAGAGTGAATTTGAATATGAAACCACTAATTTCTAGGAAGAGTTTAAGTCTCTATATAAGAACGGGAAGAGAGTAATGATGCTGAACAGTGGAACCAGGGACCTAAACAAGATTTTAACCACAAAAATAATTAAAAAGTTAAATTATGGTCTTGGATATCAAGGAGGCTCCTTTGCAGATAGAACCATATTCGCAAAGGGAACAACACAATCCAACAAATTTGCCGAAAATCAAAACTGAAAGAAGAAATCCACATAGGTGCTACTACTGCAGGAAATATAGGCACATCAAGAGGTACTACTACATATTTGAAGCCAAAGTGAAGAGATTGATGAACCAAAAAAGGTATTATCCATACTATAATGATTCTTCACGTGTTTGGGTGAGAAATTTATAGCTTTATCAAAAACATGTTGTTGCTTACACTTCAATAAGCTTGGTTGAGAGTCAATCATGGTATTTTTATAGTGGATATTCCAGGAATATGGCTGGTAATCAAAAATATTTGGGGAAATACACTAAAGTGAAGGAAAACAAAGTGATTTTTGGTGGAGGTGAAGAAGGAACTATCAAAGAGAAAGGAAACCTCAAAGGATTTAATGTACCAGACCTGATGAATGTGTACTATGTTTAGGACTTTCAGTGAATTTGATTAGTGCGAGCCAGCTTTGTGATGTGGGATTTTATGGTGAAGTTCAACAAATTAAAATGTTGGGCTATCAATGAACAAATTCAATGGGTTCTCTCAAGGATAAGAGCAGAAAAGGATTGCTATATATGGGATGAATCTCAAGCATGCCTGGAGGGTATAACAAATGAAGAAAAAATGTAGAATCAATATGTGAAAGGCATGAATGGCAACGATATAACAAGAATCATCAATCATGAAGTCTTTGAGGTTATTTCAAAACTAAAGCAAATTGGCAATATGAGTATGGGGAGAAACATCATAGATCTTATGGATCTTCAAGTAAAGTAGTTGAGTGATGAAATTTTTGTTCTTCAAAATTTATATGTCAGAAACCTATTGGAATAGGTTGGGACGTGTTTTAGCGAGTCTGCAATACCTGCAATAAGCACTACATTGAAGTTAGCGAATGATGATTCATGTTTATCTCTTGTTACCCCTAAGATTAATCATTTGGAAGCATTAAAACGAATGATCGAAAATGTACTCAACATACAAATATAATAATTTAGTTGGCCTTGGTAATACAAACTGGATGAGGAACATCAAGAACAAATATGGTGTGTCTCTGTCACTACCAGAATGAACTACTACTCTAAACATTGCAATTGCAAGTGTTTTTTTACTGAATTATGCCAATCAAGCTAGGAAAGATTATTGAAGAGGCATGGTTCGAGGATTTTGATCTGAAGACTTTGAGTTGAAGAGGAAAGTTTCAGATTATAGGGGGGAGAAGCATAGATTCATGTTGAAATATTTACCTTCCTACCTTCCTCGAGTATAAAAGGTGCACTTGTTATTTGTGAAGAAATTATGTCTCATTACAGAAAAACTTGACTTGTCAAACAAAGTTTCAAGACCTGGAACAACATGGAAATTGTTCCAACAAGTGACGATTTGGGTGACGTGACAATATTTAATGATTTGGACTGTACACCACATCTAAGAGCTACAGAGAATAATTGAAGAGAAGATTTAGAAGATTTGAAGGCTTCCAAATCTTGTGATTTTTCTAGATGATTCTTTGTAATCAAATAGTTATATCTTGAGTCCGAACTTGCAATAACTGCTATATGGGGGAAGAGCCGAGTCATTGTTTTTAGAGCTGCTAAAGATAACTCTAACTTATTGGATCAGGGACTTGGTCATATGAATGTTGGAAGCATGACTCAAGTTGTTGGTCAAGGAGCATCTGAGCTGAAGAAACTTGAGAATTCTGTGTGGAGCATACTGTCAAAGCAAACAGACTAACATATAATACAAATAGGTTTCAGGAGTTCAAACGATGGAATTTATTCATATGAATCTCATTGGTCCAATGTGAGTGAAAGCTACTCATGCAAAAGGAACAAATCGATAACCTTTGAGAGCTTCAAAATCCTTGCACTGTAACTTTATAACGTTAAAGCACCTATCAAGCATATGGCATCAGACTATAGTATAAGTTCTTATGACTTCATGCTTGTTAAATATGATAACAAAAGTGTCATTGATGCAACACGCAAAAAATAATCACTAGCTATTAGACATCATGCAGTTAGGGAACTGGTTGAAAAAAACAAGTGGTGATAGAATATTTACCTACAAAGTTACAACTTGCTGATATTTTAACAAAAGTCTTGGATCATAGCATGTGTATCAACTTGTAAAAATCATTGGGTGTGCGTGCTCTCTAATGTTCTTTGTCTATGAGTAACAACACATAGACAGGGGCTGGAACACAATGCAATTTTTTAAAAAATATGTGTTTTATCACTAAAAAGAATGAAAATATGAGTTTACTAAAACTTCTTGCTGTTAAGTTCACTCTGAGAAAGAGATACTCTCCATGCCCTCAAGCGGATTAGCAGTAAAATGTGTATTAGATCGGATGTGAAAGGAGATGAGGGAAGGGATAAGGTGCAAAAAGGAACAGTAAGACACATCTTATCTCACTAGAGGAAGCATGAGCTTATCTAAGGTCTAGACAAAGGATAAATCTTGTCAATGGGAGAATGATAATCAAAGAAAAAAACAACAAAAATCAATAATCAAAAGGGGTGCAAAACGTCAAACACCCTTTTCCTCCCTAATGTAGAAATAATCCAGTAAGAAGCATCTCATAAAGGAAAGTACACTTGCACATCAATCTCACATGTTCCAAAAGTGTAAGTGACATGTCCTTTCATGATCACAAAGCTTGAGTCTAGCTTTCATGTTCTAGTACATTCTCATCTACCGATTCGGACTCGCTGGCCCTTGAGGATATGTAGATGTGAAGACTACTCTTAGTGAATCAACACGTGTGAAATCTCCTCAAAGATGAAAAATAGCTATCGTGGTTAGAACGGCAAGTCGAGTGTTGTCCTTCACAAAAATTTGATCAGATAACTGTGCTTTCAGCTCTAGATTCAGTCTTTGTGTTGAACTCTGATGAAAAAAAGGTAAAAAGATTATGCACATATTCAAGGTGAAGTAGTTACAGACTGAAAAGAGGGTTCAGAAAATTTGAGTTGGATTCTAAGGTACATTGTGTGTAAATCTCATTGTTTTCTCTTAAATCACTCTTTTTCGAATGTCCTTGATGATATAGAAAAATGCATATCTAAATTATGTGATGAAGTTGAATGAATTGCATGAATGGATTAGATATTGTGTGCACTGATTTGTGGTTTTGAGTTTTTTTGTTGTATTAAAAATGGAGTATGCTTTTTGAACCTTCAAATTTGGGAAGCTTGTCTATGACATTGTTGAGAAGGCAACTGTAAATCCTGACTACATATAGAATCCTTCTATTCTCTAACCTGATCTATAGGTACCCATATTCCAAAGAGAGATTCAGCTGGAATCGTCTGAGATTTTCAAAAATAAGCCAAGAGAGTTTACTCTCATTGCAAGAGTATGACAAAGCGCTATAAAAAGAGGTATGAAGATCATGAGTTTGAAACCTCACTTGGCTCCGACATTAACTTTGATGTGTCTATGTTGCTAGACATTTTCACTCGGTTTGAAGGTAAGTGTGTTCTTCCTATTTTTCTTACACTGTATAGGTAAATATGCATTCTAGATAGTTTTTTTAATTGAATTGTGGCACTCAAGATAGGGGAGAGTATGGTCTTCCTAATGTTCAGCCTCATGAAAGGTTCAAGAGGAATTATGTTTATTGGGGAGTTTTATGTTGGTTTCTGACAGGACAATGATTTTGGTTTCATATTGGAATGTACTTGACTCATATTGCTTTGAGGATTGTGTTTATTTCTAGGCTCAAGTTTAGTTAATTAATGTTCAAGTAGTCTTTGAAATCATTTTGTCTAGTATTAAATCATTTACACTGTGCTGTGATAATTTATGCTTGTTTGGATTTTGGGTGTTTGTTGCTTTGATAGAGAATGCTTGAAGTGAAAAATTCAATAAAAAAGGGGGAGATTGAAAGTGTAAGATTCATCATGACACGACTTGTGGAAACAAGCAGCAATCTGTCTGTATCTGAAGCAATGCATCAAGTCAAGTAGAAGATGACATGGAATGAAGCTGACGTGGAATGCGCGAACAAGGATTAATGACATGGATCATTTAACAACTAATAAAGATTGGAAATGCTGAGGTTCGAGCAGTTTGGAAAAAAAAAGATATATGGAAGATATCTTGAAGAGTTGGAGGCTTCCGAATCAAGTCACGATAACATAGAATTAGAATTGATCCTTGAATATAAATAAGAGTCAGTGTCTGAGTTTTGAGGTTAATCGTTTTGATAAAAGAAAAAGTATGGTTCTATTTTTTTCTTGTTTGAAAGAGTATTGAGTTACTTTATTACAAATTAGAAATCGTAAGTATTAGATTAAAAAAATAATTTTTAAAATTTATAAAACCATCAAAAAATATAATCATTTTAAGAAATTTCTAATAAAAATTGAAACATAATATTTTGTGTTTGAACAATTATTCTCGTTTTATTGAAGTTCATATAGGTAGTTTCATACTCGAGTCTGAAATGCATTTCATCTTTACTTGTGACCGTGTGTTTGTGAAGTATGTTTTCATTTTATAAAATTTTACAATGATGACAATATATTTGCATGTGTATGATTGAGTATTAAAAAAAAATTGAGACTATAACTCCGCATGTGTTGTGTTTGTTAGAATTCATCAAGAAACAACTAGGAACAAAAAAAAATCCTTCTTCTCAATGCATAATACAGGTCTACTTCTAGTGATCAAGTATTCCATAAGTTTGCATGAAAAAGAACTCTCATCGATTCACCTAAGTTTTGAAAATCTATAGTCATTTTACTTAAATTCTAAGTTCTTCATTCCATCGTTACTCAATGCAGTTACTTAAGTACGTATATCCTTTAACAATTTTTTTTTTACTTTGGTAAGTATATAATCTCAATATTATATATTTTTAAAAAACATATATATAATTTCACAAAAATTACCCGCCGAAATTTGGTGACTTTTTTGTTAAATAAAAAGGTATCTTCAATATATGGGTGGTCCCCAAAATAATCTTTCTTATTCTTGTGTTTGTCCTTGTCTCTTTGAATACAAAAAAAAAAAACAATTGCTTATATAAACCATTTCGTGTCCTTAGTCGTTCTTCCCACAAACAAAGATAACAACACGCTATCTCTATCCATCTCAGTAAGATAAGAATTCAGAAGCTTCCACTCTTAAAATGGCAACTTTCTCTTATTTCCAACACTACCCTCATTCCCTTATTGACCCTATTTTCTTCCCCACACCTAACTCCTCCAATATGCTCTCTAGTTTCATCGACCAATATCCTTTTAATTCATTACCAAACACTTCTACAATCGAAGAGAGGTCATTGAACCCGTTTCTTGATGTTGACAAAATCAAAAGCTCTGCTTTCAAGAAACAGAATAATACCACCACAACCACAGCCACCGGTTCTTCTTCCTGCGACCAACTCAGCCACGGACCATCCATCACCACTTTAAAAAACCGTCGGAGGAAGGACGGAAACGTTTCTAACTCCAAGGTAAGTTAAATTAACTTGTAATGTGTCATGTATGGGACGGGGTTGAATAAACTTAATTGTTGGGGTGGTTTTGTAAATTAGGAAGGATTAGAGGAAAGAAAAGGCAAAAAACCGAGAAATGGTAGCCCAAGGGACGTCAAAGAGAAGAAAGGAAATGAAGAAGAACCTCCTAAAGATTACATTCACGTTAGAGCCAGAAGAGGCCAAGCTACTGATAGCCACAGCCTCGCCGAGAGGGTATTTTAGTCATTTTCCTTCTAATTTTATTTTTTCATTAATCATGTTTTCCTATTAAAAAATTAATTAATATTTTGTCATACTTATGTAAAGGTGAGAAGGGAAAAAATAAGTGAGCGGATGAATGTTCTGCAAAAGCTTGTTCCGGGCTGTGATAAGGTTTGCTAGAGACTATTTTATTTAGGAATTAATGATGTTTTATTTTATTTTATTTATAGTTTTTTTTAATTGTGACTTAAAAATGAATAGGTAACAGGGAAGGCCCTTATGTTGGATGAGATTATAAATTATGTCCAGTCCTTACAAAATCAAGTTGAGGTGCAATTTTTATAAATTTCTTTCTTATAACAATTTAAGTTAAAAATAATATTATATATATATAGTTTCTAATTTTTATTTTCAATAGTTTCTCTCAATGAAGCTAACTTCTATAAGTCCAGTAGTTTATGACTTCAGTTCGGACCTTGATGGCCTTATACTTAGACCTGAGGTATTTCATCGACACTCCATCTCTCAGTCACCTAATCAGGTTAACGATAGACTGGTTCATGTATTTCAAAAGCCGGTTATCGATCTAAAATTAATTAATCTTTTGATGAACAGATGGGATACCCCAAAGTAGGAACGTCTTTTACCAATGCAATGCCAACTACTACTACTCCTCTCTATCCTTCACTATTGGATAATTCAATAGTACCGACATATGCACAACTTCAGGTAAATGTGATTATTTTCAGATAATATATTAAATTAAAAACATAAAGATATACATAAGAATCAATCAAACATTAATAGATAATGATGTGTTGCTTATCATAGGGAGAGGGAGAAGAAAGAGAGAAGTTTGTAGACAGAAGTGGGTTCAACAACAACAGCTTCTGTTCTTTCCCTGATTTAAGCACATGTTGACACAAACACAAAAGCCTGCTTTCGTGAGTTTTCTTCTGGTCTTGTCTCTTCAACTACTTAATTATTATTAATAGTATCTCTTTTATGAATATTATTATTTTTAACATTTCTCATAAGCTGGTTGTGGATTCGTAACTACTGCTACTGTTATTGGACGTATAGGTTGATTTAATCTCCTCCCATATGCACGGAGGGAATAAAATCTACGTAAAACCAGGACCGGTAAAAAAGGATGTACTTAACTATTTTCTAGGGTTTAAAGAAAATAAAGTATTTTAGTGAATAAAAAGGCCATTGTTTCGTATTTGCCCCGAGAGTTTCAACATCATCTTACAACTTAATAGTTGATAAAAGCAATGGAAAAGAGAGAACGGTATCTGAGGAAAGAGCAGAGGCAAACTCGATGGAGGAAAGGGAGACATAAAAACGAAGAAGATCTATTAGTTTAATTAGTGTTATTTTTAATATAATTTAATTTTGATATGTTATTCACTCATTTAAGTGTACCCTTTGATTAGTTCTTGTATTTTTCACCATTTGTGTCTGATTTCTTGCACAAAAGTGTCCCTTTTCCCTCCGTTTTTTTAATGTAAACTTTTTTAAAAAAATGTAAACTGTTATCCACACATTCATGGTATATTTCTTCTATATATATATGCGGGAAAAATATTAATGAATCGTTTGGTGCGAAACAAACAAAATTAATGAATTCGTTATTTGCCAGTTTATTTTTTTATAAAATAATGTCAGAAGGAAAAAATAAATTTTCCTTCCTGAGAACACTTTAATTTAATGTACTGTTGAATAGTTTGTTCATAGCTTTTCTGCGCTCACTTGTCGCACATTGATAACTCCCATTCCTCTGTCAATTCACACTACATATATATGTCGTTATATACAGATGTATATGTAGCTTTATTTTCGTATAATAAATTACCAAAATTGTTAAAAGATATATTAATGTCAAAGAAGAAGTAAGATATAGATATAACAAATATGAATCCTTTCATTTTCAGAATAGTTAGTACTTCCTATTTTCAAGAGGTAGTAATGAATCCTTGAGTCTATTCAATGCTAAAAAGCAGGATTTATTTGCAAACACCTAATTAAAAATATGCAAGAACTATATATATATATATATATTTATATTTATATAATATATTTTTTGTTTGGTCAAATATATATTTAATATTTTACATATACATTGATAACCATTTTTTAATTAATGGACCTAGAAATTGCTCTTCAACTTTAATGCATGTCAAATTTAAGTATAGAGAAAATTTTGTATATATCCAGATTTAAATAGTTAATAGCAATATATATATATAGAATACTAAATATCATATATACATGATCAAACGACATAACATATATCAACATATTTTACTAAAATGGATAGAAAATTTGATACAATTGCATAATTTAGGAATACAAACCAGAAATGATATCTAACAAAAACAGCTTAATACTATTATTTATGTAAGTACATTTAAAAGGATAAACTTAAAAAGTATAAATTTTACATTAAATGTCATTAGAAATATAACTAAACTTTTAAATTCATTAAGGGTAAAATGACACCGACGGAATTCATCTAAAATATATCATTTATATAATATTCATTTAATTATAAAAAACTAAATCACCTATGAACCCGTAATCAATAAAAAAATGTAGACCAAAACTAAAAAGAAAACATTTATGAATCATTTAATTTATTACTAATAAAAATATAGTAGACATTTAATTAATACAAAAAAAAAGATTTATGATTTATGATTTGTTTTAATTAAACAGTCAAATTCCTTTTGTCCGTACCAGTTCTGAGCTGACTGTTCGACGCTCGGGAAAAACTTTCAAAGAAGCCGTTCCCAATCCATCCCCCGCCCGACACGCAGCGACCCGCTCTCGCCGCAGAAGCTCGAGCAGTCCGCCACCAGCCGACGGGTTCAGAACTGGGACCCTCGAGCCCAGCCCTCAAAGCCAATCCTTTTCCCGAAGTTACGAATTCATTTTGCCTACTTCCCTTGCCTACATTGTTCCAATGACCAGAGGCTATTCACCTTGGAGACCTGTGGTTATGAGTACGACCGGGCGTGGGCGGCACTCGGTCCTCTGGATTTTTAAGGGCCACCGGGGGCGCACCGGACACCACGCGACGTGCGGTGCTCTTCCAGCCGCTCGATTGCAAACATTTTCCTCCTATGCAAGCCCCAAAAAGAACACCAAACGATTGTATCATCGTCACCCGTGGTACTATACCATTAAAAACAGCATAGCCTCTGGAGACACGCAAGCTAACGCCCAGTTCCATTTTCAGCCTTTGGTATCCATAAAAAGAACAATTGCTACTGCAAGTCTAGTGCCATCCCTTCAAAGATACCAAATAACTTACTGCTTGAAACAATTCGAAAACCTACGTGAATGAATCAACCATCACGCTCAGATATCCCCCTAGAAACATACACCCTCGGAATTTGCATGCTCACTTTTAGGGCACCAAACTGATTGCGATCATTTGCCACTCCTGACCCACTGCTAGTCAATGAATTCTGGACTTTGCCATCGCGAAATGGCTAATAACCCATCATGAGATGGTTGACATGGAAAATCTTCGAAAAGAGCATGACAGCGAGAAAAAGCAACAAATCTTGTTCTTACGGCGACTACATCACAGCTTAATAGGAACATGCTCCAAAAGAGAAGACAATCATAATCGAGAACCCAAGACTTGCACCCGTTTTTCAGTATCACAACCCATTCCGCTTCAGCACCTACCCGCATGGTCAATCGAAGCCCATGGGCGACACAACGCCTTGCTACTCGTCGGGACAGGCAAAGCGACTCCGTGCTTTCCCATCAAAAGCACGCCCATCGGCTTGGCTATGCTTGGCAGGATCCGTGCCCAAGTCACGACCATCCTGCAGGCGATGTGGACGATGCCTGTGGGGACCTCTCGGATTATCCGAATGCTCAGCATGAACCGCCACTTGGGAAGGTCCTAGCAGGATTTGTGTTCCCACGCACACATCCATCCCCCTAGACCCCAAAACCACCATCTTTCGTTCAGTACATCCATCTTTCATTGAGCCATGCTGAAAAAATGCGAAAAAGCATCAAAACCGCTCACCTGAAAAGTCGCCAAAAATTTTTCCCAGCGATGGTTCCGGCGCACGGATGGTCGGTCCTCCCTCGGGTGTTTGTCGGTAATCATCCCTCGATCGCAACCCCATACGGAACCGAGTAAAGGGGTACCCTCGGTCTGTCGGAACATCCAACTACACCCACCCCCTTATATAGTTCTTATGACATTTACCGATCTGGCCCCAGGAGACATTGGGTGTGTATGAGAAGACATTGGGTGTGTCTGAGGAGTCACTGGTGCCAAAAAAAAAAATACTTGGAATTTGTATGAGATTTTTGCAGGCTTCATAAGGATAATGATACCGATTTTATGGTAAATTATCATAATAATTAGAGCACTCTACCTATTTATTTTGTATTTTACAAGAATCAGATAATTGTGGCCAAGGCAGAGCTCGGTGGACACTTTTGAGTCAAAATTTTCATCCTACACTCTTTGTTGATGTATTTGTGAAGTTTCCATCAAGAAACACTAGCTTCAGTACAGTCATTTTCGAAAATCAGTACGTGACCAAGGTTTCTATCGGTAATCCGACTGTCTGACGACCAGAACGATCAAACTCGGTTTGTGGCTCGAGGAAATCCTACCCAGTACAGGACCAAACAGGTTTTTCTCGATCATTATCGAGGATTCATCACCCGATACTCGATCAGACAGCTTTTTCTCGATCATTACCGAGGAATCACCCTCCGGTACTCGATCAGACAGGTTTTTCTCAATCAGAAAGGTTTTTTCTATCATTACCGAGGAATCACCCTCTGCTACTCGATCAGACAGGTTTTTCTCGATAATTGCCGAGGTGACACCCGCCGATACTCGGTCAGACATGTTTTTCTCGATCATTACTGAGGTATCACCCACCGATACTCGGTTAGACAAGTTTTTCTAGATCATTGCCAAGGTAACACCCACCGATACTCGGTCAGACATGTTTTTTTTATCATTGCGGAGGTAACACCTACCGATACTCGGTCAGACAGATTTTTCTCGATCATTGCCGAGGTAACACCCGTCGATACTCGGTCAGACAGGTTTTTCTCGACCACCACCGAGGAATCACAACCGATACTGGATCAGACAGGTTTTTCTCGATCATTGTCGATGTAACACCCACGAATACTAGGTCAGACAGGTTTTTCTCGATCATTGCCGAGGTAACACCCGCTGATACTTGGTCAGACAGGTTTTTCTCGATCATTACCGAGGCATCACCCACCGATACTCGGTCAGACAGATTTTTCTCGATCATTGCCGAGGTAACACCCACCGATACTCGGTCAGATATTTTTTTTCGATCATTGCCGAGGTAACACCCGCCGATACTCGGTCAGACAGGTTTTTCTTGATCATTACCTAAGTATCACCCACCGATACTCGGTCAGACAGGTTTTTCTCGACCACCACCGAGGAATCACCATCTGATACTCGATCATACAGGTTTTTCTCGATCATTGCTGAGGTAACACCCGCCGATACTCGGTCAGACAGGTTTTTATCGATCATTACTGAGGTATCACCCACCGATACTCGGTCAGACAAGTTTTTCTTGGTCATTGCCGAGGTAACACCCATCGATACTCTGTCAGACAGGTTTTTCTCGATCATTGCCGATGTAACACCCCCCCAAACTCGGTCAGACAGGTTTTTCTCCATCATTGCCGAGGTAACACCCGTCGATACTCGGTCAGACAGGTTTTTCTTGACCACCACCGAGGAATGACCATCCGATACTCGATCAGACAGGTTTTTCTTGATCATTGTCGAGGTAACACCCACTGATACTCAGTCAGACAGGTTTTTCTCGACCACTGCCAAGGTAACACCCGCCGATACTCGGTCAGACAGGTTTTACTCGAGCATTACCGAGGTATCACCCACCGATACTCGGTCAAACAGGTTTTTCTCGATCATTGCCGAGGTAACACCCACCGATACTCGGTCAAACAGATTTTTCTCGATCATTATCGAGGTAACACCTACCGATGCTCGGTCAGACAGGTTTTTCTCGATCATTGTCGAGGTAACACCCGCCGATACTCGGTCAGACAGGTTTTTCTCGATTATTAGCTAGGTATCACCCACTGATACTCGATCACTCAGCCGTTTCTCGACTTTGCCAAGTAATCACCACCGATACTCGATCATTCAGCTTTCTCTTGACCACCACTGAGGAATCACCATCTGATACTCGATCAGACAGATTTTTCTCGATCATATGCCGAGGTAACACCCGCCGATACTCGGTCAGACAAGTTTTTCTCGATCATTACCGAGGTATCACCCACCGATAGTCGATCACTCAGCCGTTTCTCGATCTTTACCCGTCCATCAAACTATTACGTGATGATGTATTGGAATATAGAAAATAGAGTTCATTTGAATGAGAAATGAGTGTCCAAAGTTGGTTGCTCGAAAATTACATATTAGAAACATGAAAATTAATCCTTTACTTTATAAGGGAGGATGTTTGTGTCTACGATCAAAGTCTTGACACCATTTATGGTGTAAAATAGAGAAAGCATACTTATATTAATTAGCCCATGTTTAGCTTTGAATAAATGGGTTGGAGGCTTAATAGCCTATATCTTTTGGCTCATATTTGTTTTGATATTTATGGTTGATTTAATCAAATATCTCTCTTTTCAACTATGAAACTGACAGATTAATGGTCATAAATCTGACATTAAATCCACGTTTCTATGAATGCTCATTTTAATGATGCAGTTTTGCTTTTGAAAATAAAAGAGAGAAGAAATAATTTCTTCTTCACCAATTTCATTCATTCACATCAAACACAACAAGAAACAATTTTCCTCATGTCTCTTTTTTATGTTTTTCTTAGTCTTGAGAGTATATATGTATTTAGCGTTCGTTGGGCTTCTAAGTTTGAGTTATGCAAATCAAAAGAAGGTATGGTTGTATCCTGAGATTCTGATTGTGTAATACTGTCACACTACGGGCAATTAAAGAAGTAACAAAAGATATCTTCATTTCAACTCTGCATAAACTATTCTTCGTTCATCAAGTTTTGGTATCAATTTGTGTATTTTAATTTTGTTTTATATTATAATCTATTGCAACTATTCAGTTTGTCATATTGTAAAAATCATAGTTTTACAGTAACAACAGTAGTTGGTGACTGTCGGTCGTGGTCACCGATAGTTGCAGGGATATCCTTAATTTTTTGTATATTTTTTCCATGTTTTAATCGCGATTGTCTCAATGAATCTGTAGGCGCTGTTAGATCAGAAGTATTAAGGGCTGGCTTTGGATCTCAGTGACTCGTGGCAACATCTCTAACTCTTTTGTTTGGAAGCTGCATCTGGTGTTCGAACCACCTAATTATTTGTAGTTTCTTTGTTTTTCTTTATTTGTAGCTTTTTGTTGTATTTTGTTTAGTTAGTAGATTTTGGTCATTCTAATTTCTTTGTATTATCAGTGTGTTCTGTCAAAAAGAAAAATGTATAAAACTTAACATTTAACCAAAAAATGGGATAAGATAGTATATGGTTGTTCTTACTTCTTAGATAGGTGTATATATATATATATATATGTTACTTTCTTGCATGGTAGTATATTATTTAGAGTAAGTGGCTCTCATAAAATCTATAGATCCGTTTTATGGGTGTCTAGTGAGGTACTTATAGACTTCATTCTAATTGTATTTGGATATTGAATCACCACTTCATTGAAAATATAAGTTTACTACAAGAAGACAGCCTTAAACAGGCGGCCAGATCCGTCGAAACAATGTTGAAAATGATTGTTTTTGGGGATTTTTGACAGATCTGGCCATCGGTCCTAAAGCGTTGGAAACATATCTGTCAGAAACCAGTCGAGAATTCTGACGAATTTCCGACAGGCCCTCCGATGAACATATGTCCTACGGGTTTTTGACATGTAGTTATGTCGGTAATATCATCGGAATACTGTAAAAATACTACATCAGAATTCCGTCGGTTATGAGTTCCAACAGATTTTGGGCGGTCTTCTGAGGACCTCGTAACCGACGAATTTCTGACAAAATTATGAGGTTAGTGTAAGCGACGAATTTTGAACAGAATTCCAAGGATGTCGTAACCAATAGACTTCCGACGGAAACGTATTCGAAACTTTTTTTAATTTAATTTATAAATACAATAAAATGAAATTAAATTGAAAATTAATATTTAAATTAAAATAAAATGTAAATTTAATATTAAAATTAGAATCAAATTATTCATAATCCAAAAAAACATAAAAAGTATTCAAAAACAAATAAAAGACAAACTAATAAAACAAACTAATTTTGCGGTGGCGGTGGCTCGTACTGTCCAAAGAATGCATCCATCCGCATTTCCATTGTTTTCATGCGTTCATTATCTGATAATCGCTCTTCTTCTATAGTTTGGATCTTCATCTTCAAACTTTTAAGTTCGGCTGTCTTTTCCCCGAGTTCTGCTTTAAGATAGGAATCGCCAAAAAACCATGAAAAAGCGGAAGATGAGAAATAATGATACTCTTGTGGAAGCTCAAAATAAGACCTTGGGTCTTTGGGCTTGCCTACAAAACAAATTAAATGAAAAATAGTATAAATAAAATTTAGAATTCGATAATAAGGTAAACAAAACTATAAACGTTACTTACTTCATAAACCAATTTGTTCAATTTCTCGTAAAGAACTTTAGTGCAGAGAGGAGTTCCTTCAACGAGGGGTTGGGATTGCAGAAACTTGTCACCAAACTTCATCACGTTTTCGGCGATATCTCAAGCAACTGCATCTTGCACTAGACCGATCTTTCTGCTGGTGTGTGAATCTTATAGCAATTCAATATGTGTGGGACGTACACCATCTTTCTGAAATTGTAAGATCAACAATTGATAAAAATGTTATTAAATTGAAATTAAAATTAAGGAAAACAATAAACTTACAAGTTGTTATTCTTGGGAAGTTTTGCTCATTGCTTCCAAATTATTCTTTGTTATTCCTTTACCCTTGCGCTTTCTCTTCCAGTTGGTAGAGTGGGTTATAGAGATTGAACGGGTTTCCTCCATCTTCTAATAATCAATGAACCATTTTTCATAGGTCTGGTTTCGCAAACATCTCCCTCGGCACCTCATTCTGGTTCCAATTATCCTTCCACTCGTTCAGCTTCATGAGTACATCAACGCAGCCTTACCGTCGAATTCTTGTCTAACCTTCAAAGTGAGATGTTTCTCCCAAGTGAAATCTTGCTACAAAAATAAAAATATATATTAAAATAAATTATTTAAATTAAAATTAAAATAAATAAATAAATTAAACTTACAGCAAATTACCAAAGTCACGTATCACGATCTTCCATCAGTATAGTCGAGTACGTCCTATACGAACGATGTATCAATTTGTTAAGCATCCGCTTGATGAATTTTGTTATCCTATTATATGAAAACTAAAACCTACAAATCAAAATAATTTATAATATTTGATTAGTACAAAAATAATTATTTAAAAGATTTAACAAATCTAAACATCATAAATAAAACTTACCACGTAATTCTTCCAATATAATCCGGATGATGTGGAGTCAAGCGCTCGCATCCCGGTTGAGAAACAAAATCCTCCACGCTCATCTGCGTGGACGCTAAAACCGTTGTATACCCAGAAGCCGGCGACTAGATATCCAAAATATGAGTCGAATGGTTTTGAGTACGACTTGCTCCTTTCTTCCGACACGAACCACCCGCCCTGGAAGTAGACCAATGAAATGCAACATTATCCCTGCAAAAAAAAATATAATACATTTAAAATTACAAAAAAATCTAACAATAAAAAAATTAGAAATTGAAAGCATTATAAAAACAATACTAAATTTTTTAAAAAACATTCTAAAATCTAGAAAATTCTAACAATATTTAATTTTAAAATTTTAAAAATTGACAATAATCCTAAAACTCAAAAAAATCGAATCAATTCCAAATCATTAAAAATTCCTTTCATCTTTATAAACTTAAAAATATCAAAAAATCATACATCTAACAAATCTAACATTCCAAATCAAAATCCAAAATCTAATAAAATTCTAAATCAAAATATCAAAAATCCACAACAATTACGAGATTTTATTATCCATTCAAATCAAATTTTAACAAATCTAACATTCCAAATCAAAATCCACAATCTAAATATCCAAATTGCAATCTAACAATCCAAATCCTAAATCTAACAATCACAATACTAAATCTAACCATCCAAATCCTAAATTCTAAATTTCAAATCCCTAAATCTAAAAATCTAGCTCATAGACCCATAAAATCTAGTATGAAAGTGTAGAAACTTGCAAGTTAGAATGATTGTTGGCCATTAGGGTGGAGATTCGACGAAAATCGAAAAGGGTGAAAGATTTGAGAGAATTTGAGAGATTTGAAGTTTTTTTTTTTCGTTTTTAACTCGTGAAGAAGATGAAGTGTTATAAAACAGAATTTCGGACGGACATGTCTATCAGAAATCTGTCGGTTTCTTAAAATAATTAATTTGACGCGGTCTTTGGAAAAACTCGGGATGGTTTGCGGCTAAATTTTCACAGATCTGTCAGAATTATCGACAGATAGCGAAATTTTAATAAACGCAGGAGACAAAAAGTAATTTCATGTCTTCTCGTTACTCGGTCAAACATTAAAACTAGACACATGTATTCCCAAAGGCAATGAATTTTGACGGTTTTGGAATTTTGAAGATATTTATGATCCGTTTTACTCGAAATATGTATGTAGTATGATATATTATTCATTTTAATGATAGATTTCAATCAAACATATTGTTTTATATTAAATTTACAAAACCAAAAATTTTAAATTACTACTTATGAGATTCCATCGAAAATTCGGTCAGGTTATCTATTTATAGTTTTTTCTATAGGAGCTATGCAGTCAGTAGATTCAGTGTAGCTAGTTCTCCTAGAACACACCAACAAGCGATATATATTGGTTTGATGGCGCAATATATGATGCCTTCTATACGACCTTCAGTGAAGCACATGGTATCTCCTATCATAGATTTGTAGTTCGTATAGTGGTGAAATGTGCTTAGTTTTGTTTTGTATTTGGGTGATTTTAAGTGTCTTACAGGCTAATACAAAAGTATTACCCTTTAAAAATTTTCTCATAAATCTGAAATATATGTTCATATTGTGACTGCCGAATATCTACTAACTTATATAAAAAAAAATTATCTCCCACGTAAATCAATAATATAATTACTAAACCACTAATTTTTTACCTCTGCCATCTTTTAAATTATTTGTCACCATAAATTTCAAATACTACATTGAATTTGGTAGGAGTGCAGATTCCAACCACCATCCTACGCCGAGATGGTTAGTAGGCCGTTAAAACGAACATCTATGTATATATGTACACCACAATTTTGTATGTATATATGCTGCTCTGTTAATAATTGAAAAGACATGGGTATACCAAGTAGTCAGTGTTTTGTTGGCTTCTGTCAAGGTATCTTTTGTGCTTTTCATTTTCCTTTTGAGTTTTTTCCCCATTTTCCACTCTAAAATTAATTATTTGAATAGTCTTTTCTAAAAATGTTCACAAAAAAAAAAGAATAGTCTTTTCTAAAAATTTCTTATCCAACTGGTTCTTTCTCCCAAAAAAATATCGTTAGAATGAAACATTCTACTCTAACATACAAATTTAGAATCGAAAGGCCCAAAGGGGATGTATTCCTCGTACTGGTTATCAAACTAACGTTAGCATTAAAATTCCACCTAGATCATTTTATTTTTCGGTTCTAATTTTATACTGATTTAAGATTTGAAATTTAATTTAATTTAATTGTAAAAAAATATTATATATGTATATATAACCATTCAAAGTTTTCAACAAACGCACAATAATAAATAAGAAAAAGTAAAAAGAACTTTGAGGTAATCCTCGATATTAGCTTCTAAATATCTCTTATTTTAAAAACAATATAACTCTAATTATCCAAAAAAAAAAAACTACTCACCAAAGGCATACCTTCCATTTAAATTGATGAACTTTTAGAATATTAAACGTTTTTAACACAAAAAAACTTTTAGAAATAAACGTATGTATCAGATTTTTGTTTTCTTTTGTTTCTTCTCATTTATGGGTCATTTCTTTAATTATTTTCCTATATTGGTTGATGGTTTATATATCGAGTGATTCATTTATGGGTTTAAAAAATAATTAATTAGTCAAGATGAAATTAGGAAATTTTATTTTATTTATTTTAATATTTCGATTTCTGATTTTTAATAGAAATTTTTTACAATATAACTTTTTGATAATTTTCTGTTTTAAAATCACCGAATCCACGTAGCCAACCCCTCAAAATGTCTCACAAATACACACTTCTAACTGTTATTATTATTATTATTATTATTATTATTATTATTATTATTATTATTATTATTATTATTATTATTATTATTATTATTATTATTATTATTATTATTATTATTATTATTATTATTATTATTATTATTATTATTATTATTATTATTATTATTATTATTATTATTATTATTATTATTATTATTATTATTATTATTATTATTATTATTATTATTATTATTATTATTATTATTATTATTATTATTATTATTATTATTATTATTATTATTATTATTGTGAAAACACTTCTAACTGTTATACTAGATATAAAACTCGTTCAATAACATTTATAACCAGGACCATGGGCTTCGATCTTCAAATATTTTCTATGTTCGCTCTGTTTAAACCAATCAAACCCTAAGTAGCTAATAGTATTGTTTATCAATAACCGAAGGGTCCTCGTTGAATTGATAACACGCAATGTTGTATATGACGCGCATGTCAATATCGTCACACACATAATAAAGCCAAACAAAAATGTAAATCTAAAAGCAACAATTCGAAGACATGATTAAATGAGCAGTCCGTTTGTCCACAGATTTTCATGTCTATGTCTAGTCCCATCTCTTTTTATTTGTTTGCATGCATGTATCTAACTTCCTTTTTTAACCAAAAAAAAAAATCTAACTTCCTTTCCAAGTGGACAGTAATTTGCTTTATACGAAACGATATAAAAAGCGATATGTAGATGACGACGGAGAGCTCTCAAAATCGGAAACTAGCAGCAACCCTAAAGTGATGACATGCAGACACTCCTACGCTACAGGATCCGCATAATACTCTCATCAATTTTGTTCGCCACGTACAAATACAAAAATATATAAAAACACAAAGACATGTACAGAATCTATAAGAGATTGATTGATGAAATTATTATTTATTTGTCTGTTATAAAAACTACCACTGCCCATGTCTCCCTTCTCGTCTTTTCTTTTACTAGAATTGAGTTCTTTTGTTCCCTACATTATTGTTGAACTAGTTGCAAACTAATATCTATAATGAGTAGGAAATTATTTGCCTTTTCTTCCCGTTACATATATAATTACTTGATTATATGTATGTTTAGAAGTATCAGCCGACAAAAAAAATACTAGAAGTATCATTCGTCATGAGCTTCTATATATGTTTTATATCAATATATTTGAGTTTTAGGGAAAACTAGCCAAAGCAAAAGATCACAATTGCATACGTTACTGTTCGAATAGTCTTTATATTAACATCATGTGTTTTAGATCAATTAGTTTCAATGCATTGCATTTCTATTGTAGAATAGTCAATGCGGATTTAGTATGGAGGGCTGGTACTGCAACCGTCCCGGAGCCTAACTCCGAATCCTATAATAATGGGAGTCTCAATTTTTTGATACTATAATATTATTATTTATTTAAGTTTTCGTAATAACACAATTTCAAATCAAATAATAAAGTGACTCCAACGTTTTGTCCTAGAATTTGAATTTGGGTATAAGATTTGAGGTATCTAAAAATTGAATTTGGGTATAAGATTTGAGGTATCTAAAAATTCTTGAAGTAAAGTATGGATAAAGAATATTAAAAGGTATGTTTAACCTGTCTCCTTGTATACAATTCTTGAAAGTCGGTTTTTTAGTAAGTCTTATTCACAACTCGAGTTTTCATTCAAATCTTTTGAAAAACATGTTCCCTAATCTTCTGAAAGCAAGTGTCTCGAGAGTATATGTAAAAATAAATTAATAATTTTTATTTTATTTTGAGTATTGCGCACAATAGAAAATTTAGAAATAGTTTTCTTCTAGAAATAGTTTTTACCTAAATCAAATAATAAAAAATTAAAAATAGAAATAAAAAAAAAAGATTTTTTGCTTTTAAAAAAACACAAATTAGATTCAGGTTTGTTTGTTTCCTCATTCAGATAATTTATCTCGAAGAATATGAAAATAGTTATTTGTTTAGTGCAAAAAATTGTTCATTCATATGTCACATTTGGATGAAGCATCTGGATGAGGATTTAAAATTTAGGCAAAATTTTCAAAACCATCTGGATGAACTGACTAGGACCATTTACAGGGAAATGATTCATCCAAAAATAACAAATGACAAATGTATTCCTAACTAATTTTATTTTTTTATTGGTTAAATTTTTAAAAAAATATCTACATCAACAACAATGTATAAAATAGAAGAGTAAATTTTTGAAACATGTAAATCAAAAATAAATTTATAATTCGAATTATATTTAAATATTGAGATAGTTATATTTATAAATATTAATATAATTATTTTTACCCATGTAAAAATAAATAAAAATAAATTTATTTTTGAATTATTTTTAATAAATATCGATATAACTATTTTCTTAAATACTTATATAATTATTTAATAAATATTGATATAATTATTTTTTATAAATATTGATATATATATATTTTATAAATATTGATATAAGTATTTTTATAAATATTTTTTATAAATATTGATATAATTATTTTCATAAATATTGACGATTTTAGCCGGAAATTCCATTTTGCAATTTTTGCCAAAATTGTGATTTTAAGGTTTTGGCAAAAAATACCATTTGTGATTTTCCGTTGAAATTGTGATTTCTTGGTTTTGGTAAAAAAACGCAATTCCAAGATTTTATGGTTTTATCGCAAAAATATTTTACACGATTTTAAATATTTAGAGGGAAACTTCATTTTAGGAATTTTTGCGAAAAGCTCAATTCACAATTTTGGCAAAATTCTAATTCCAAGATTTTTGCGGTTTTGGTAGGAAAACACCAATTTGCAATTTTTGGCCAAAATTGTGATTTTCACAATTTATCTTTATTTCCTATTTGGATTCTATAGGTATTTGCAGGCATTGTCATTTTTTGGAGAAAATTTTAGATATTGTCTCGGATATACCGTTAATATTCCAGTCATATACCGAGGAGGAGTTGAACCTAGATTATTCTATTGGTTGAATATATCCTAGATCAGAGACTGAGATTATTTGGCAATCTTTGTTGTTATTACAATCAAGACGATTTATTTTACGGGTTGGATCATGAAAATGATCCGAGATTTCACTATTATATGAATCTTGGGCTAGAGTATTTATTGGATTTTTGAAGTAGTAGTGTCAAGGATGTCAGAAGTTTGAAGCATACTATTATCCCCTATTTTGACTCTATTTAATTGGCTTTGGAGAGCACAAATGAATTATATGTTTGTATCTTGATAAGTTTTTATACTACAATTTGATATTTGAAAAGATTTAAACATTGGTGTTTTGATATTTTGAGTAGAAGGCTCTTTTGGAGAAACATTTTTCAATTTTATCAAGTTGTTTGCTTATTGTTCCAAGATTCTTCTTTGAACAATTATTTTGCGCAATGACGTTTTGATATTTGATTTATCATCATCATTTGCGCGTTCAAAAGGAATTGCTTCTATTGGTGTACCCAATAATTCAAAACTTATTCCTTGTGGAAGAGGATTGTTGGAACGGACAGTCTTACTATTGTCAAGTGTTTACCATTCAAGATTTTTATCACGATTTGTAAAAAGATTTGCGGTTTTAGAAAAAAAAAAGAAATTAATTTTATTATTGGTTGCATAATCTTCAAACCAATTGAAAAATAAGACTTGAATCATATGCTTTTGAAGGTATCCATAAAATTCTTCTTCAATTAAATTTCTATTTTGTGTAAAGTTTTAACAAAATTCTCTTATTAGTGTTATTTTTAGAATAGAAATCGTCTCGTATAAAACTTTTAACTTGTTCAAAAAAGTATATGTAATAGCCAAAAAAATGGACTAGTTGGCTCGGATTTTGAATAGCTATCGGTTTCTGTTGTATGAACCGGTTATGGCATTTGAGATTGATAATCAATATTTCTCATGATGGAGTTTGGGATGTCGGATTATGAAAATTTTGGCTGAAATTTTTGAAGAGTTTTCTATATTAGGAAACTTTCGTGCTATTGGGGAGACTATTCCTAAATCTATAGTCTTTTGATGAGACAGGGATCCACATGAATAATTATCCATGTAATCATTATGGTTATTTCGGAGGAAGGAAATTTTGACCTTTCCGTCTTGGAATTTTCCAATGTGTTTTAAACGTGTGTTTGGCTCTATAGGTTCTAGAGGCTTTAAAGGTTTTGGTTGAACCGCTCATTCGAGAACCCATTCATCAGGAAGATTAATATATTTCCATTGGATGGATTTTGGAGTCACAGAGTTGGATCTGGAAATATCAGGTTGAAGTAATACGGTTTTTCTTTTTTTACATGAAATTTTAACTTTCGAAGAAAAAGCAGTTGTCATTGCTTTATAATGAACTCTGAAAATTAAAGCAATTGGAATTGATCCTTCAATCATTTCATATTTGTGAGTTTTTACTTGTAAGACTAGAGATTTTAAGATATTTTGTCATTTAAAAAGACTGTAAAATTTGGGTAACAATAAAAAAAGATTGGTCCGGTGCAAAGACTCAATTCTGATAACAACGAATCTTCAAAAAATTTAAATCTTGTATCCCTTAAGATAGGTAGAATAGAAGTGTCTCATCCTTCTTTTGAGAGTGATTTAATACCTACTTGAATTAAACCAATATGTATATATTTTAAATTCTTTTCTATGTGCCTTTGCAAAGCATTTTCAAAAAACAAAGGAATTGTTTCAAAGTGTTTGGTAAGTTGAATATTTCGTCCTCGATTTTTCTTGAGAAATTAGTTCTTAAAAATTTTATTTTTGAAATTTGATAAATTTGATTTTTATGAACTTTTGAAATTTCTCAATTATCAATAGATCTTTGGAAATCATCTATAATTGTTTCATGACTAGTGACGAATCTTTTTGAACTTCTAAGCGACTTTTTCTGATCTAGAAGAAGAAGAGGCAGACTCTAACCTATTTGATGTAGATCTAAAATATGAACTCTTTTTTTAGGATTTAAGGTGTAAAATCTTGAGCTCTTTACAATCATGTCTAACTTTAGATATACAATGCTCAATACCAACGAAACTAACAATCTAGTTAAGACCGGCAAAACACTCAGGAAAACTTAAATCTCAAACCTTATAATTTTAAAAACAAAATTAATAAAAAATCACAAAAACTAAGATCTTATACACCTAAATTTTTAATATCGATGAAAATTTTATACGATAAATTAAGTTGTGATCAAAAAGTTGAACGATATATACATAAATGTCTTAGGTTCAATCATTTAGACGAAAGCTTTTGGTGCTAATACCATTGAGGTTCAATCACTTGGTGCAGTGTCTTATATTTATATATATATATATATATAAATATAATTTATATTATAGTTTATAACCGTTTATATTATATGTTGTCATTTTTTCTTGTTTAGTAATGTCTTGAAACCGTAGGCATAAAGTTAGATTTTTACCGAATACTTTATATTATAAAATAATACGTTAAGTTGCATGTAAATAATTTTAAAATCTTAGCAGGGTTTAGTCATTGGTCAACTCATACCAACTCTTCTTTAATTTAGCTTTTTGGCTTTGCATTATTAAGACATTTTCTTATTATGAAGCTTTTGGCAACTGTTTCCTCTCAAGCCAAATTAGCGTAGGCAAATATCTTTTATATATTATTTAAAATCGAACAAATTGTTTTTGTTCAACAAATCGGTTTTTGTGTTGCTATAATTTTATACACCAACAGAGTTTTAGTTAACCCATAAAAATGTAGAATAAGATTATAATATCTACTACTGTTTATTTATTTTAGTTGACATCAAGTGTGTCAAATACTCTAAGGTAAGAGACTAATCCAGGAAAACATTTGTTTCAAACTAGAAAAGCCTATTGGAGTTATCAAATAGTAGTTTGTTAGCGGAACTAGGATCTTAAGCCTATTAGTATTTTGTTGATTTCATAAGAAAATAAATTGAAAAGGTTTAAACATTTCTTTTGTTTTGATAAACGGGACCGAATCCATTGTAGTCGTATGTAAATTCTGCAATGCCGAATCAAAGAAAACGTTTAGTAAGAGCATCCCATTAATTAGATATACTTTAGAGTATCTCAGAAATATTATATTAATATTTGTATTAAAATATTTATTATACAATTAAATTTTAAATAACAATAAAATTGAACCAATTATTAAGACACATGTGTCTTACCGTCTAAAGTTGGTCCCAAATTTTAGCAGACTATAAAACAGAAAAATGCCCCTTTACACATTTTAAAGAAAATGTCTATAAAAATTGGTTCATTTGCACATTTAACTTTTTGCTAGAAACAAACCTATTACTTTTTTAATGAAAAAACGAAGTTATTGTAAAAATAACAGCGCTTAAGTTTTTAAAGACATCTCCAACTCATTTTTTCTATTATTTTATTTATTTTATTTTGAAGTTGAGTTTTTCCAACTCCATCCTATTTCCAACTTCAAAATAAAGATCTTCATTTTTTGTGTATTTTGAAAATGAAATCAAAACTAGAAATCTCTATTTTAAAATTAGAATACAGTTAGGTCGAAAAATATTTGACTCCAAAATAAACTTTGGAGATGAATAAAAGATAAGATTAGAAATTGTAATAAAAAAACATTCACCTTAGGTCTCCTAAATATTAAGCAAGTTTTAGGGTTGCAAATTTTTAATTTTTTAATATTTGGGTAAAATATGTATTTTACTACTATTTTCTTGAGTTTAAAATTCAATTTCACATATTAATAAAACATTATTAAATATTTCTAATATTATACAAAATATTTTAAATTTAAGTATTTATATATATTGAAAATAATGCTAATTAAGAATATCGATTATAAAAATAGCAGAAAATTAAAAATTTATAGATTAACAAAATAGTATATAATTATTTTCAAAAATTATGTAAATAGTGTTAATTATCTCTAATTTAGTACAAAATTAATATGTTAAATTTTAGTTATGTATCAAGTTATTTTTGATCTAACGATTTTCTTGAAAAATGATTAGATCACTCACAAAGAAGTCACGAGTTCGTGTTATTTGGGAGGAGGGATATTCCCAAAGAGAAGTTTAAAAACAGATCGAATCTACATAAAGTAGGATTTTGGTCTGAATTTCATGGTTATCAAAAAAAAAAAATATTTTGTCTTAGACCTCTAAAATTCTGGACAAGGCTCTGCACCTGAGATATTGTTTTCTACTTCAAGAGTTCACATAATCCCACAAAAGTTACAATAATCTAATGACAAAATTGAGAAGTTAGACTCCAAATCCAATCTTCATCAGTTTATGGTCAAAGCCAATTCCGTCTAAAACCACATAACAATTTTCAATTAAACTAATAGTATAACTTGGTTGAAATTCTCTACACTCTTGTCATTACATAATACTTTCCTATAAATTCGACTATATACGCAAAACACTTTACGCACAAGAAAGTTGTATATTGAAATCAACCTTTATTTTATTCCTAAAAGTCCAAATAAAAAAGGACTAACAAATAGAAAAAAATGAAAAATATCGATACTGGTTTGTCCACGTAACATGCATGAAGATTCTGATCATTGAAGTTGACGAAGTCTGATAAACAAACAATTAAAAAGAAAGAGCAAAACACACGCGCTTTCACAAAGCGCGTGAGATTTCTCTATTTTCCCTCCCTGTATGTCGCTCTTTCCCAACTGGCAACAAAATATTCACACCTCTCTCTCTCTCTCTCTTTCCGCTCAGTCAAACCCTAACTTTTCCGATGACGGTACTTAATTCCGACGACGGCGTTAAGAGTTTAACGGAGGTAATCTCAACTCTCCTCGATTCCATCCCCAACCTTCGTAGCTTCAAATCCAAATGGTCTTCAATTCGCGCCAAACTCACCGATCTCAAAACTCACCTCACTGATTTCTCCGATTTCGCCGCCTCTTCTTCAAGCAAACTCGCTATAGATCTCATTACTTCCGTTCGCGAGACGCTAAACGGCGCCGTCTCCGTCGCGGCGAGATGCCAAGGACCAGATTTAGCTGAAGGAAAGCTCAAAACACAAAGCGAAGTTGATTCAATCATGGCGAAACTCGATCGACATGTGAAAGACGCTGAGGTTCTAATTCGAAGCGGACTTCTACTTGATAATAACTTGGGATTCTCGAAGAAGGAAACGATTAGATTAGAAGCGAGGAATCTAGTTATACGATTACAGATAGGTGGAATCGAATCGAAGAATTCAGCGATTGATTCGTTGATTGAGTTACTTCAAGAAGATGATAAGAATGTTATGATCTCTGTAGCTCAAGGAATGATTCCTGTTTTGGTTAGGTTACTTGATTCGTCTTCTTTAGTGATGAAGGAGAAGATTATATCTGTGATTTCAAGAATCTCAATGGTTGAGAGTAGTAAACATGTTTTATTAGCTGAAGGCTTATCTTTGTTAAACCATCTTCTTCGTGTTCTTGAATCAGGAAGTGGTTTTGCTAAAGAGAAAGCTTGTATTGCTTTACAAAGTTTGAGTTTTTCTAAGGAGAATGGTAGAGCTATTGGTTGTAGAGGTGGAATCTCATCTTTACTTGAGATTTGTCAAAGTGGTAGTCCTGGTTCTCAAGCTTTTGCTGCTGGTGTTTTGAGGAATTTAGCTTTGTTTGGTGAGATTAAAGAGAATTTCGTAGAGGAGAACGCGGTTTTCGTTCTTGTTTCTATGGTTTCTTCAGGTACGAGTCTTGCTCAAGAGAATGCTGTTGGATGTTTAGCTAATTTAACAAATGCGAATGAGGATTTGATTATATCTGTGGTTAGAGAAGGTGGGATTCAGTGTTTAAAGAGTTTTTGGGATTCTGTTTCTAATATTAAGATTCTTGAAGTTGGTGTTGTGCTTTTGAAGAATTTAGCTTTGTGTCCTATTGTTAGAGAAGCTGTTATATCCGAAAGGTTTATTCCTCGTTTGGTTCCGGTTTTGAGTTGTGGGGTTTTAGGTGTGAGAATTGCAGCTGCTGAAGCTGTTTCTTCATTAGGTTTTAGCTCGAAAAGTCGAAAAGAAATGGGTGAAAGCGGATGCATTGGTCCATTGATTGATATGTTAGATGGTAAAGCTATTGAAGAGAAAGAAGCAGCTTCTAAAGCTCTATCGACGTTATTTGTGTCCACGAGTAACAGAAAGATTTTCAAGAAGACCGAGAAGGGTATAGTCAGTCTTGTGCAGCTTTTAGACCCGAGGATTAAGAAATTGGATCAGCGTTACACAGTCTCTGCGTTGGAACTGCTTGTTACTTCGAAGAAATGCAGGAAACAAGTCGTTGCTGCTGGTGCTTGCTCGCATTTACAAAAGATCGTGGAGATGGACGTCGAAGGAGCTAAGAAGTTAGCGGAGAATCTTGGCCTAAGTAAGATTTGGGGCGTCTTTACAAGGCCATAGGAGACTCCGCGAATACGCTATTAACCTTGTATGTATGAAACATCTAGGCGAGTATTTTTTTCTTTTTTTTTTTTCTCTCTATATGTTTGATGATTTGATTGTTCATAAGGCTTGGCTACTGATTGAAGTTAGGGAGAGTTAATTGCTGATTAGTCTGTAGGCAAACAAATAATTTCTCTGTAGAGTTTGTAATTTTCTTGGTGAGCTTATCATATCAGAGTTTGATTTTATCCTTTTACTTTTTTCTTGGCCTTTAAAATCTCAAGAACCTGATCCTATCTCAAATGTTTGATTGGTTTTATCTTAATCAAGGAACAGGTAATAATGACCCTTCAGTGTCTGGAATCTGAAACCTGTTTTTGTTACATAAATTTGAGTTGGATTCTGATAGTAAGTCCTGTCTGATAATGTTGGTCGAATGCACATGGCATTTTAATATATATTCACAAACTCTCAACTTGTGTTTATTTTGTGGTCCCATATGATTGTTACAGCCGTTAATTTCTTTGGCACAATCTTAATTAGGTAATCACCAATCTGAAATCTGCACATGGAAATGCTCCCTTTGCTTGTTCTCTAACGACTCTGTTTTGTAATTATGAAATTGTTCTTAATAACACTTCAATGATGGGGACACAACACAACATAACACTTATGGATTTGAGATCTTTTAAAAAAAAATCTTATATTTTTGTTGTTACATTTCATGGAAAAGTGTTCTTAGATCAAACCATAACGAAAGAAAAAGCAAATGTGTTTATTGAATTATGGAGATGTTTACTTGATACTGTATAATGACTTGAGTTGCTGACTGATCAATTTGCTACTATGAATAGCTGATTGAAGCTCTAGATTATCCGACCACCATTGTTCTAGCCCGTGTGCCTCGAGAAACTTCTGTTTCCCTTTCGACATCACGAAAAGCTTCGCTGCTGATTGAGAGTTCGCTTGTACAACAGGACTATTGTTCTCCTTGTTGCTATTCACTTCTCTCTTCTCAGATACTCCATCTTGGTCAGTGTAGTGGCAGCAGATATAGTCACTATCGTTCACATATAAATGCGGAACCCATTTTCTCAAATCCACTGAAGATTTCTGATTCTGCCCATAAAAACTCGGTACCCAGTTCCTAAACCCTGAAACATTATCAGCTGGAGAAATTTCTCCTTCGTTAACATTCGGTATCAAAGGCTCGTTTCTTGGAGGAAGAATTGACATGAGTCTTTTCCAAGCGAAACCAGCTTTTTCGCCTATGTTTCTTAAGCTCATAGCAAGAGATATCGAAGGCGGATTGAACAAATGAGCATCCACAAATAGTCCTTCTTTAGCCAATGCTTTACCAACTTGTAAAGCAAAACCAGCTCCTAACGAATGACCCACTACACAAACATTACTACTCCCATATCTCTTTGCTACTGATTGCAGCGCCTCGAGAGTAACATTAAACCTCACAGAACCTTTAAGGCTTTCCCAAGCTAAAAACCGTAGATCATCTTCGATATCACGCCTCATTGTATGACTCTTTAGTATCGTTCCTCGTAGCGCGAGTACTGCTTTTGGTGCTCCACTGGGTCTGATGACAACTAAATCAGACATTGCAGCTGCTCTATCCCATTCAAGAACAGCGCCAAATATAGATCCATCTCTTTTGTCAATCAGCGTTTGCGATAACTTGTACTTGAAAGGAATCCACCATTTTGGAGCGAGCGCATTTTGCTCGTTTCGATTCTCTTGTCTGTCGAGTTCAAGTAAGTAAGCTGCTTGAATAAAGCATGCCATTACTGTTCTCTTGTAATTAGGATCCTTCCTATATATAGAGAAAATCAACCAAAAGGTTGAAACTTGTTAAGACATTAGCAATTCATACTATACAAATTCTCCTTTAGAACAAAATCGATTAAGAAACCAGACTAGATCCTCTCACATTACATGATTAGCTTCAGACACAACATGTAAGGGTAATGAAGAACAATGCTATGCAAAGTTAAGCTTTTTTCCTGGTTTCAAAATGGTTCTTAATCAAGGAAGAATTTAAATGCAATCACCAGAGCAGAAAACTATGGAATACATAATATGACTAATTAGATCATGAATTAAAAGCAGAGTAGTGCAGCTATAACATGGGCCATTATAATAACGTATGGATTCCCAAGCTAAACAGAAGGAAAATATATTTTGTAACTTACATAAATGACTAAACAACAGATTAAGCTGAAAAAAATTTCAATTTTTCAGATCTAAAGAATAGAAACAGGGTTTTGCTGCAATGTTCGTTCTCAATCTTCAAGTTTATGTATGTTTCAAAATTTTAAGATTCACCCAACAACAATGGTCTTAAAAGAGACATTTTTCTTTTAAAAGTTGTCTTTAAATCAAACGAAGAAACTCAAAAATAGAAACTAATTTCATTATGAAAAATACAGAGCAATTACCAACTGGAGTTAATGAGATCTCTCCAGTTAGGAGAAGCTACGTTTCTCGGTCCCGAGACATGAAACGCGTAAGGATGATGAGCTTCTTCTTCCTTGACCACCACCGTCTTCGGAGTCGTCACTGAAGAAGCAACAGTAACAGCCATTAACGCCACAGATTCAGTAATATCTTCTTCCATCGCCACACGATTCGCCATAACCCTAGACTCTGTTTTCTTCTACGCAACTAGAGAAGAATCAGAGCACTCTCTCTTAGTGGGTTTTTATGGAATTTGCTTTTGGAGAAATGCAAGTTGGGTTTGTACTCGAATTCGATCGCATGAGAATCGGATTCAAGCGTTGGAAGTGGAAGAAAAAAGTTTTTTTTCTGAGATTGTAATTAACTTTGGAAAGAAATTTTAACTAAATGATTTGAAACGCCTGAGATTTGCGAATCTATCAAACGGTCATCTCCCCTTTGTTGTCGGTTTCTATTTAAATACCATATTTACCTCTTCTTTTAGGTATGGGAGAGTCATTGATTCAGGGGTAAAACTGGTAGATCGATTAATTAATAATTAGTCCACAGTTTAGATTTGGAGCCAGACTGCAAGCGCGTATGAGTCTTAACGCTTTCCCCTTTTTAGTATTCTTTATGTTCTTTGTGATATAAAACTCATTTATCTAATTTTATACTCATTAACTTGGTTTTATCTATACGGGTTTCTTATGGAAAAATATCAAAAAAACTGCAAAAATTAAAATTATAGATGTTAAAAACATGAAATTTTAAAATATCATTTAAATGCCTAAATTTTTCGTTAATTCGTAATTAAATAACAATTTTTTGTTAACTGATTCATTTAAGGCACAACGTTAAATCGATAGGCAGAACATGTTTACGGGGTTAAAGTTTCTGTTAGCAGTTTTCGTTTAGTCAAAACAACGTCGTTTTTCTCTTGCTAAAAAAGTTTTAACTTTCAAATTTTAGACGTTTAATTCATCAACTTTCAAATTTTGGACGTTTAAATCCTCAACTTTCAAATTATGGTCGTTTAATCCTCAACTTTCAAATTGTGGAGAAACGACGTCGTTTTGATTAAACTAAAACTTTAACTCCATAAACATGATCTATCTGTCGATTTAACGTTGTGTCTCAAATGTCTCAGTCAACGAAATTTTCTTATTTAATTACGACTCAACGAAAAATTTAGGCATTTAAATGATATTTTAAAAGTTCATGCTTTAAACGTCCACAATTTAAAACGGAAATTTTAACTCCATAAACGTGATCTATCTGTCGATATAGCAATTTTCGTTTAATCAAAACAACGTCGTTTTTCTCTTACTAAAAAAGTTTTAAATTTCAAATTTTGGACGCTTAAATCATCAACTTTTAAATTTTAGATGTTTAAATCCTTAGGAGTTAAATTCGCGGGTTTTTTTACATTTTTTCAGTTTTCATTTTGTCAAAACCTTGTTTTTAGTTTTAAACTCTATATATATATATATGTATATATATATAATTTGAATTAAAATCTACCAAACATAGGCCAAATAAAAAAATGGACTCGCTTTTTCTTTTAAACCAGGTTCAACCACTTCTAAAAATGTTTAAAAATAAAATGAGCAAGCTACACAAATGTACATGGCCAAAAAAAATATGTTAAAACTTTTTAAAGCTAAAATGATCTAACTAATCTAGGGTCAGCTCTAAGCATAATAAACGGAAGCGGATGCTTAAGGCCTCGCTTTGAAATCTTATGTTTGGTGTTATCATCAATGGTGGAGTTTCGGATACAGAAGTGAATTCTTAAGAAATGTAGTATTTGGAGAGTGTAAGACTTGATTTGGTGAAAAACATAAAGAGATTTATAAAGAAAATATTTTTTTTTTCAATTCCAGCCTTTTTTTTTGTTCGATTAAAACGAGTTTATTGTTGTTGGGAGTTTCAGGAGAATATCGGAAGTTATAATTGGTCGGAGGGAGAAGTTATAGACTTGAGATGGAGAATAACAAAAAGAGCAAGTTGAATTATGGTTAATGGTTTTCTTAGGATTTTATAATTGATTGGTCCGGCTTGAACATTTGTAGACCATTACAATAATAATTGGCGGTTTAAATAGAAAAAAGGTTTTTTGCAAAAAAATCATTAATTTTTTTTTGTAAGATTAATCATCAGCAGAAAATAAATTGTTTAAGTTAATTCTATAAAATCAAAAATCATTCGCTATATAACTTTTCTCTGTATCATTGATGTAACCCATTAAATGATGTTAGAAAAGTAACGATGGCCTCAAAATAATATCGTTTTAGATAAATTATAAAATATTTTTTGTTAGACAAAACAACATAAATTTATATTTGAATAATTTAAACTGGATTAGATTTAGAATTGTAGATCAACTCTTTTAATTCGCCAAATGAACTTGAGGTGTTTATAATCACGTTAAAATAAACAAAATTTCTAATAAAAATTTAACTTTAGTGTATATAATTGGATAAAAGATATACAAAGATGGAGAAGTAAATTCGGAGAAACTCAGTTTCGTTGGACGATTAAGACCATCTCCGTTAGAGGTTCTAAAGTAAAGGTTCTAAAACTATAAAAAGATAAAATATTGGAAAAGAAGTTCTTAAAATAGAGAAAAAAGTTCTCAAATAAGAACTTTTAGAACCCCTCTCTTCTCTTTTAATAACCTTTTATCATTATAAAATTTTTAGAACTCCTCCATTAGAACCTCTTGATGGAGGTGCTCTAAGAACTGCAATATTCTTGTAGATATTTTGATTAAAGCCAGAATTCCTAACGATTAATTCTTTATGTTTTATTCTTTAATCTCTCCTGAAATAAGTAGCTCCATTGTAATTACCGTTGGTTCTTTTATTTAGTAATGAAATTTATGTTTTGGGAAAAAAAACAAAATTTTGTTTAGCTAGTCACGTTTAAACAAAGATCTATTTGAACAAATCACAAAATTCACCAAATTAAATCTAAAACATTTGTTCATCAGATCTAAGGATCAATCTACAGTTTCTAAATTCTCTACTTCTTCTTTCAGATCTGTTTCGTCTTCCTCGTTTTCCTGCCCCGACTATAAACATTCCTCCGTCGTCGGTGACGGTGGCTCCGTCACGCCCACTAGCATCCCCTGGAAGTCTCCATCTTCCTTTAGATCTGCTACGTCTTCCTCGCATTGATTCCATCTTTTGCAACTGTTTCACCCGAAGCAAAATCATCACCTGAACATAAAATTTCTCAATAGAGTAATTAATCTATTCTCGTTGATCCATTTTGTTCCCACAAATTCGACAAATCAGATTTATAGATACCAAAAATTTGTAAATATGAGTCATTCTACAGAGCAAATATTAGGAAGCTTACTGTTCGAATCACAAGGAGATCCTGATTTTGTTCCTTGATTTGATTTTCTCCTTTGGTGTTAAATTCCCAGTCGCTGGAGATCGAATTCGAAGAGAAGAAGCGCCGCCTCGAGATATGTTTCCGGGTTGAGATACGATGAGTGCGATTCAGAACAATTGTATCCATGGATTTCATTTATTCTTCACGAGAGATGGCTATTTTGTTTGTTTATTATTGAAAACAACTTGTTAATTAAGTACCTTCACTATCTCAGAATTAAGAACAGCATCACGAATAATTAAAAACAGAGCCAAGTGAGTGGTCATGGTCAGACCAAGAAGCAAACGGCAGTATCAGCAAATGGGACGGTGTCAAGAACAAGGAAGCCCAGAAAAATCTAAAGTCCATGACTTTAAGCGATCTCTGTTTCTTCTACCATTCCGGAACCAAAGCGAGATGCGTCATGGGAGTGGTGGAGGTGTCACGTGAATGGTACACCGATGACGACGAAGGAGGAGATGGAGCGGTTGATGTTAAAGTTGTTGGAGAGATGAGGAAGTTTGTTGATTTGAAGGAGATGAAAAAGGATAAAAGGGATTAAGGATTTTGTGATGTTCAGACAGCCGAGGTTGTCTGTTGTTCCAGTGGAGGAGAATGTTTGGAAATGGATTTGTGAGTTGGGAGATGGGTTTTGTGGAGATGATTCGGAAGATTGTGAAAGTATTGATGAGTCGTGAATTGGATTTGTTTTTATGTAAATGCCATTGATGTTTTAATTTGATTAGGGTTTTGGTGTTATGCTCGAATAATTTAGAATTAGGGTTTTTTCTTAATTCTAAAACTAATTTATGATTTTCAATAATTATGTTGTTTTGATTGTAAGTAAATCCACTCACTTGCTGAGATGCTTGAAAAAATCATGGAGCCAACAAGTCATTATACAAGATTTTATTTTTTTAATTTATTAAAATGATGATATTGATATTGTTATTTTCATCTTGATTTCAGTAACAGCTAATTTAAAAGACATATCCGCCAAAGTAATGATCATGAAAATGATGAAGTGGGCGGCTGAATACATAAGGTATACAATGAACCAACAACAATAGTCGTCATAACCTCAGATATGGATTTTCGTGGTGTCATTAGACACTTGGCAGATATCACTCGTAATCTAAGAGCCGCACCAAAAAGATGTGTCAAACTTGTTAGTGGACTGATCATAAAACAAAGATGAGACTTAACCTTAAAACCATTACCTTAGCTTTAAACACTCGATTTTATAGAAAATGATTATTTTTTAAAAATTTAAATATAAACTTACGGTCTATAGAATCAACTTAATGGTTTTATAGTCAATACCAGACATGCTATTATTAATATAAAATTGTTGTGAAAAATTATAGTATTGGGCCAACCGCGCAGAAAACAAAAATCTCTTGCAAATAAGAGAACGAACATGTTAAAGCTTGGAAACATCGATGTTGTGTTGCATATTTTGTGTGATTCCCTATGGTAGAATCCTCTCCTTAATGAGGAGAATGATACTTTCTATCGTCTAACGTCGAGTTACAACAAAGTCGGATAAACCAAAAATCGATCCCAAAGGGTACCAAATTTCAATAGTTATAATAAACATGTGTCATCTAAATACACATCAAACACATGACAAAATCTCCAATTTATGATAACCCAGAGTGTTTGTATAACGTGAAACATATAATCAGGTTAATCTTTAGGCTAAAATCCACAAATCTGGCGTTTTAGACACTAAGAATATATTACTAATTTGAGGGCACTTTTTGCTAAAAATGTTTATAGTGCAGTGATTAGGCATGGTTTTAACATGCATCAGGTATTAAGTTCAAATACCATAGAACAATTTTATATTTTGGTTGGAGAAGGTTGAAGTAAGTAGGAGGACTACGCAATATTAGATTGTTTGAAGCCTACAACTATTGATCAAGATCATCTTATATCGGTCGATTCAATGTCATCTTGGAACGCCTGTAAATTTTCGAATTGATCGATCCATTTCGTCTTTATCTTGCCGTAAGTTTCAAGATCTATTCATCCATCCTCTAATCGATCCATCCGAAGTTATTAAAATCGATCCTAACTTTTGGGATCGATCGATCTGACCCATGGCGACCATAATTTATTTCTCCACCATTCTCTCTCCTCCATGCAAACTTTTATTGTTTTTCTATGCTATGCATGTAAGCTATGGATGTTTTTACATGCTTGTCATGCAGATCATTTGTAATGAATCTCTCATTCTCCTATACATATGTTGTACAATTGAATCAAAAGTAATAAGAAGTTTTCTTCTATCATTGTTCCGCAAATTATAACATGGTATCAAAGCGTTAGTACGATTCACTCATTCTCTTCAATCTTCTTGTCAGTATTCTTAATCAAACATTTGTCCTTACGGTATATACGGCTGGAAAATCAACACGAATACTGGAAGACCCTAAGATACTGTTCCTACGAGGAGAAAAATTTTTTTGTTTGTATCGTCCAATTCTTGGATCACAACGCCACATATCGTATAAACCCCTTTTTCAAATCTCTTCATCTATTTTGTGATAAACGATGGAAAACTCAAAAGGTATGGTGATTCCGGTTATTCTCAAAGAAGGAAACTATTTGTTGTGGTCGAGGACTATAAGGACCGCGCTGTGTGGCCACAGACTTTAGAATCATATTGAAACTACTCAAGTTCCAAAGGAAGCCACTAAAAGAAATGGAAAAGAAGCCATTGTTGTTGGAGAAGAAGAAGAGGTAGTCCTTGAAAAGGAAGCCAAATTGTTTCAAGAAGATCAAGCTGTCCTCGGAATCCTCCAAAATTCTCTTGAACCTTCCATCCTTGAAGCTTATTCATATTGTGAAACCGCAAAGGAACTTTAGGATAATCTCAAAAATGTGTATGGAAATGTTTTAAACCTCTCTCGAGTGTTTGAAGTAAAGAAGACCATCAACAATCTTAGTCAAGAAGACTTGGAGTTTACCAAATATTTCGGAAAGTTTCAGTCTCTATGGGCAGAACTCGAGATGTTAAGGCCGAACACCATGGACCAAACAGTTCTAAATGAAAGGTGTAAGCAAGAAAAAATCTTTGGACTTCTACTCACTTTGAATCCAATATTCAACTACCTCATCAAACATATTCTAAGAGCGGACAAGCTTCTAATTCTTGATGATGTTTGTTCTCAAATACAAAAGGAACAAGGATCTCTTGGGCTTTTCGGTGGAAAAAGAGGTCTTCCCATGGCAAACAAAAGAGTATACCGGCAAGAGGAAAATAATATATGGATTTGTGACCATTGCGAAAGGAAGGGTCATCTCAAGGATAAATGTTGGCTTCTTCATCCCCATCTCAAACCAAATTTAGCCGTAAGGACACCAAGTAAGTTCAACAAATACCCAAAGTCCAACCTCTCTTACGAAGCCACGGAAAATCAAGGACAAGATGGTTCATCAAAAAAAGAGAAAAAGTAGCCGATAAAATTGTGAGAAAGTCGAACCTCGAGGCCCTCATCCGGTCCATCACCTCTCTAAAAGAATTCGGTAACAGTTTTTTTGTTAGTAAACCAAGTAAAAATCTTGTCATAGATTCGGGGACTACTCATCATATGATTAGTATCCTGAATCTTATAGACAATATAAAACCAGCAACAAGAAATGTGACTATTGCTAATGGTGATATGGTTCTTATCAAAAGTGTAGGGAATTTAAAGCTATTTTATAAGAATTTTAAAGCACTCTATATGTCTAGTTTTACTCTAATCTTTTATCGGTTAAAAAGGTAACTTACGATCTCAACTATTGTACTATATTTATGTCTAATAGTGATCATTTTCAGGATATTGGGAACAGGAAAATTCTTGGCGAAGGAAATACCGAAGGGGAACTATATGTTTTTAAAGATTCTTCACCAATCACATCTACTTTGTTCTCTTTTAATTCTTGTTTTAATAATGCTATGTGGCATGCTAGATTGGACCATCTTCATTCTCGTGCTCTTGAGTTAATGTTGCCTAATATATTTGTTGACCATTCAAGTTGTGAGGCTTGTATTCTAGGAAAACAATGCAAGTCTGTTTTCCCAAATCATCTTCTATATTTACGAAAATTGCTTTGATCTTGTTCATTATGATGTTTGGACTTCTCCATCTCTTTCGAGAGATAACAACAAGTATTTTGTGACTTTCATCGAGGAAAAATCAAAATATACTTGTAACATTACTCCCATCTAAAAGATTGTGCGTTTGATGCCTCTCTTAATTTCCAAAACTTAAGGTACTAAGGACGAGCAATTGAGAAGAATATACGAGTCATAGATTTGAAGAGCATCTTGCAAAACATGGGATTATGCATCAAACAAGTTGTCCTTACACACACCAACAAAATGGAGTAGCAGAAAGGAAGAATCGACACCTTATGGAGGTAGCAAGATCAATGTTGTTCCATGCCAATGTACTAAGAAGATTTTGGGGAGATGCAGTTATGACAGCATGCTACCTTATCAATAGGACTCCAACCAAAGTCCTAAAGGATAATTCACCATTTGAGGTACTTTAAAAAGTCAAACCATCAATTGATCATATACGAGTGTTTTGGTGTATTTGTTTTGTGTTAGTTGTAGGTGAACAGAGAAATAAGCTAGATGCCAAGAGTACTAAGTGCATGTTCCTAGGCAACTCAACAACACAAAATGGATACAAATGCTATGACCTCATCAAAACCATCTTTTTGTATCTCGAGATGTGGAGTTTATTAAAAATAAAGGATATCACGACAAGAATGATTGAGAAGATGTGAAAGACCTATCTCATTCTCTATCATATCGGGCAACATGCCTAAGACATCTTCTAGATTATCTCGGAAATCAACCACCACAAACACATAGGGATACAACAGTCAACGATAGTATATCACCTTCCACATCACATCCACGGGTCGATGAAAATGATCGGAGGATTAAATTCAGTGATCAACATGACTCGAAAGAATAAGTAACTCAAGATGAGGAATCCACACCTCATGAAGAGGAAGCAGATGACGACAAAGATGATGAAGATACTCCTCTTCCACTTAGACGAAGCACAAGGATTCACCATCCTTTCAAATGGTTGAATACACATGTTTACTACAAAAATTAATATGTGGCTCACCCTATACAATTGGTATTTTCACTTGACATTTTTCCTACTAACCATCAAGTATTTCTTGGAAATATTGATCTCGACATGATACCTCAAAGCTATGAGGAGACCAAATATAAGAAAGCATGGATGGATGTTGTTGATAATGAAGTGGGAGCTATGAAACGTAACCACACATGGGATGAAACGGATCTTCCTCCAGGGAAAAGAATGGTAAGTTCCAATGGGTCTTCACAATCAAGTACTTCGGCAATGGAGGTATTGAACGGTAAAAAACACGTTTGGTGGCAAGAAGTTTTACACAAACTTATGGAGAAGACTACATAAATACCTTTGCTCCAGTCGCCAAACTCCACACGGTAAGAGTTGTCCTTGCTTTGACTACTAACTTTCTTGAGAGTTGTGACAAGTGGATGTCAAGAATGCATTCCTACAAGGAGAACTTGAGGAAGAAGTCTACATGACTCCTCCACCTTGACTTGAAAACTCAATTACCCTGGAAAGGTTCTACAGTTAAGAAAAGCTATCTATGGGCTAAAACAATCACCAAGAGCTTAGTATCACAAGTTGAGCTCCACACTCAAAGACCAAGATTTCGAGAAATGTGAAGCCGACCACACATTATTCACACTCAAAGCTCCTAAGGTATCAATATAGTTCTCATATATGTGGATGACCTTATCATCTCCGGTGATGATAAAGAAGGTATTCAATCTACTAAAAATATACCTTAAATCTGTGTTTGATATTAAAGACCTTGGTGAACTAAGTACTTCCTAGGCATTAAAGTTTGTCGTTCTCTGGAAGGCTTATTTATTTCGCAAAGAAAGTACACACTTGATCTTTTGGATGAGACATGTAAAATTGGAGCTAAACCTGCCAAGACTTCACTTATAGATAGCTACAAGGCCAAGCGAAAGGGGGAGCAAAGTGAAGAAGATAAACCATACGAGGATCCAACACAATATCGTTGGCTTGTTGGTAAGTTGATATATCTAACCATTACTAGACCTGATCTTTGTTTTGCTGTGAATCAGGTCAGTCAACACGTGCAATGTCCCATAATATTTCATTGGAGCATGATGGAGCGGATCCTTTGATATCTTCAAAGAAATTCGGGCCAAAAAATTTGGATGAGAAGAAATGCAAGCAACAAGATAGTAGAATACTGCGATGCGGATTATGTCGGGGATATATTGGATAGAAAATCGAAAAACTGGCCATTGTACCTTCATTGGAGGAAGCTTGGTCACTTGGAAATCAAAGAAGAAAAATGTGGTATCTTGTTCAAGTGCAGAAGCGTAATACCAAGAAATGAGGAAGTTAACAACTAAGCTCACCTGGCTTAAAGCTCTTCTTCAAGAATTTGGCATCGAGTCTTCTAGCCCGATCACCTTCCATTGTGACAATCAAGCTGTTATTCATATCGCAACCAATTCAGTGTTTCACGAAAGAACCAAGCACATCGAAGTGTATTGTCACAAGGTAAGAGAGAAGATTGAAGATGGCACAATCCAATCATGCTACACTCGGAGTGAGGATCAATTGACTAATATCTTCACCAAAGCAGCAAGCCTTAAAGTTTGTTCTCAAATCTACAACAAAATCGGATTTATCAACCTCTCCCGTCCATGATCGGTTATCCCCTTTCCATGGACATCATACTTTTTTTCCCTTATCAAAGTTTTGTCCCAATGGGTTTTCCTTAAGGTTTTTAACGAGGTGATGTGTCATGAGTTCCAAGCTTACCCTTTGGTACCTTTACGGCTAAGTTTGATGGGGAGTACTGATCAAGATCATCTTGGATCGATCGATCCAATATCGGATCGACCGATCTGATCTTTCTTGGAACGTCTGTGAGTTTTCGGATCGATCCATCCATCCTCTTATCGATTGATCCACCTCGCCTTCATCTTGCCGTAAGTTTCAGGATCGATCCATCCATCCTCTGATCGATCGATCCGAAGTTGTTAAGATCGACCGTAACTTTTGGGATCGATCGATCCGACCCATGGCAACCATAATTTATTTCTCCACCATTCTCTCTCCTTCATGCAAGGTTGTTTTGTTTTTCTATATTATGCATCAAGTTATGAATGTTTTTCTATGTTTGTCATGCATATCATTAGTAATTCATCTCTCCTTCTCCTTTCTTCATTCTATAATTTATTCTATTTTATTTTATAATTTTTGCAAATTCTAACAACAACAACATCTAAGTCTAAATGACGTGAAAGAAGAAACATGAGCACAGACATGCATCTAAAACCTCTAATTTTAATTGTTTGATTTTTGTTTGTTCTCTCTTAGTCTTGTGTTTTGGAATTCAACAAATCACACCTCAATGTTTAATTACTGTAACTCTCCTAATCTGCTAGATTCAAAACCTTGATTTGGTTTAGTGTCTATTTTCCCTAATTCGGAATAGTAAAGTGTTTATACTGTATATCAAATTAAGTTAAGTTTCAAAAGGGTTGAAGTAATTACTAAATGGAAAGCTAACTTGCGTTGGTTTATATGCCAATTGCGCTTATTAAATTTCTAATTAATTTTGATTTGACTCGTGCTCGGGTATTATTGGTCCGTAAACAAGCATCCTTAACCAAGTCAGATTCAAACCGATAACCACAATCAAAATTCAATTCAATTTTGGTTTATTCTGGTTTTACTATAATTTCTCTCAATTGAATGTAGGAGGAAAAAAGCACTGAAAAAGAAAAAATACAAATAAAGTGGCTGTTTGATAATCCCTTAGAATGCAAGAAAAGAAGCTCCATTTATTATCTGAATAATAATAAATAAACTCGTTAATAAAACCTTCTTATTAGGGTTTCTCAAAATTTTGGGAGATTTCAATCGGATCTCAAAGATGATAGATTTCGGTAGAGTCCAGAAAGAGCTCCTAGATTGCGAGAAAGATAAAGATGCTTCGGGTATCCGGGTCAGCCCAAAATCCGATAGTCTCACCCGACTAACCGGAACCATTCCTGGTCCTATCGGTACTCCTTACGAAGGCGGTACTTTTCAGATCGATATCACAATTCCAGGTTTAAACCCAAATTCGTCTACTACTTAAGTCTTTTGATTGTGAAATTCGAAAACCCAGAAGCTAGTTTGTGTAAAGTTAGGAGCTTTACTTGATTCTGCTTCGATTGGTTTGGGTTAATTGAAATTACGTGTTTGGGAAGTTAGAATTTTCTTGATTGTGGTTATATGAGTGTTAAAGTTCATATTTTTAGGGCTTATGAGTGTATGATTCGTGTTGTGCTGTTTAATTGCAGAAGGGTATCCATTTGAGCCACCAAAGATGCAATTCTCAACCAAAGTTTGGTAAGAAAGATGATGACTCTGAATCTTATATTCATCACTTGCAAATTTTGTATTTGTAATTTTCTTATTGAGATTGATAATGTGAAAGAACTTAAGTTTAGTATCACAGGACATTTTTAACTGGTTCTGAATCTGGTATGTAGCTTGAATCATTGTTTTGGTTGTAACATATACATTTGATCATCTCTTTTCTGCGGTCAGAAGTGTAATCTTTAGTTTAGTTGTTTTAACATGCTCTTTACATACATTTTACTATTACAAATTTGGTGTATATTAGTATATTGATGCATTGTGTGCTAATTAAGAGTCTATCTTGGTTGATTGATCTTAATGGAACCCAAAGGCACCCGAATATTAGTAGCCAAAGCGGAGCGATATGCTTGGATGTCTTGAAAGACCAGTGGAGTCCAGCTCTGACTTTGAAGACAGCTCTTGTTTCAATCCAAGCATTACTCTCTGCACCTGAACCTAAAGACCCTCAAGATGCTGTTGTAGCTGAACAGGTTCTTCTTCTGTATCACCTTTAAGCATCTTCGCCCCCTCTTTTTATTAGTCACTTTGAAGCAAATTCGTTAACTTTGATGTTTACAGTATATCAAGAACTATCAAGTGTTTGTGTCAACAGCTCGTTACTGGACCGAAACTTTCGCCAAGAACTCTTCTCTAGAGGAGAAAGTGAGTTGTTAATATGACTTTCTAATGTTTTGGCAAAATGCAGCATCTGGTTTGTTTATTAAAATGTCAAGTGTTGGATCGATTTGTCGCAGGTCAAGAAACTCGTGGAGATGGGTTTTGGAGAGGCTCAGGTTAGGAGTGCGATCGAATCAAGTGGTGGAGATGAGAATGTGGCATTGGAAAAGCTCTGTTCTGGGTAGGATCTATCAAACTGGTCTCATTGGCGCTAGATATGATATTAATCTGGTTCATAATTTTATGTGTTGCGTTTCTTCTTCAGTGCTTTATAAAACTTTACTAAATGCAATGCTATAATCCATAAAGGAGATCTTACCTAAGTTCATTGAGCATGGAGTGTCAGGTTCATTCATGATTCTTCAACTGTATTTTGGTTGATATAATTGTTGGTTTAGGTCGGTTTCGTGATAGAACCAGTGGTTCACTTAGGTATGTTCAATCCAGATAAATCAAACCGGTTCGATCTGAAGCCAAACCAAAATGACCAATCCAAAAATCGAGTCAGTTACCAAGATGAATTCAATTATATACCAAGATGGTTAAAATTGATTCACTTTTTTAAGAAGTCTAAATAAAAAAATAAAAAGAAAAATTTGGTTTCAAAATATAAATTTCTTAGTAATTTGATGAAATAGTTTATTCAAGTTGAAAAACAAACTTTATCAAACTATCTACTAGATTATATATATATATATATATATATGTATTACTCTAGTAACTAATTATAATCGAAACTAAAAATAATTCTTTTAAAATTTAGTAATCATTAGGAGAGGAAAAAGAATTTAATAAATCTATCTAACTACTTTTTAATATGCCCTTTTTATAAATAAAATTAAAAATTAACATCGTATTTAGAAATTAAAATTAAAATTTTTTTTTTCGTTTAGGTAATTTTTAAAGTAAAAAGTATAACTTTTTGTTTTTAAAAGAAACATTATGAAGTTTAAATTCATTATTAATTTTTAATTGAAAAATATCATGTTATTCTATTATATTATACTATATTATATTAATATCTATGTGTATATTAAACCTTTTAAACCGTCTAAAATTGTTAGATAGAGGATCACCGTCTGCTTAGTGCTTACCTCTTTCTTAAACTACATATAATAAAATAAGAATTTGAAGACAAAATTGTGATACTTTGAGATATGTTACATTTTAGAAATTAATTATCGCATGTAGTCTCCACAATTTCTAATGTAATTTGAGAAGACATTATCATCAATTTTGACGGAGTTGAAAGGTTAGAAATGAGTTATAACAAAAAAATGCAAATCTACATATAAACAAACAATATTAGAGTCATATTTCTTAAACTACATATAATAAAATAAGAATTTGAAGACAAAATTGTGATACTTTGAGATATGTTACATTTTAGAAATTAATTATCGCATGTAGTCTCCACAATTTCTAATGTAATTTGAGAAGACATTATCATCAATTTTGATGGAGTTGAAAGGTTAGAAATGAGTTATAACAAAAAAATGCAAATCTACGTATAAACAAACAATATTAGAGCCATATTTCACTAAATTATCTTAATTATATTTTATAAGTTTATATTTATTATTAATTTATGATATTGATGGGACCATATTTTTACATTAAATTTTCAAAAATATCAATATCTTATTATTTAATCGAATTAAATTAATTATTATACTCGTCCAAATTAGAACCAGATAAATATATGAATTTATAGTGATTATTAATTTATCTATAATTAATTTATAGAGGTTTTACTCTACTATAATCTGTTCGTTTTTGTTGTTTATCGTTTAATACATCAATACTATTAGAGATAGAGATATTAGATATAATCCTATTATGATGGTACTCGACTACATGTAAAAACAATGATTTTGCAGCACTACGAAGAATTGAAATAAAAATCATAAACGTTAAAGAAAAATGATGAATGGAGGCGAGACACAAATCTCTTTCCTTAACTCTTTGAATCAGCCTCGGTGTAACAGAAATATGAGATTCAAGAGTCGTATGATACAACCACAACAACTAGTTTTGCAAACACTTAAAACACATTTCTAAATGACATTTAACTCTACGATACTATTAAATAAACTTACTTGAACTGAGAGAGAATGCTGGAGGGGTTTTTTCAGTTTGTTTTTGTGTGCAAGCGTCTGTGTTTAAACAGAGGAAGAACTCTTGTTTATATCGAGGTTTTTGAGATTTCTTTGATTTGAATATGTTCAACAACTGATTACACCAAGTCAAAACACAAATGTAGGAGAGGTGGGTCACAAGATGATGCAACAGTCTCCATGAAGCCGATTCTCAGGGATTGTGGAACAACTTTGACTTTCATCCAATCGACCCATCCTCTTCTAGAGCTCCGACATGAGCTTTACCAACTATTATGGCCCATTTCATATTCGCACACATTGTTTTTAATAAGCCCAATTGGCTTAAGTAAACAATCAATCCAAAAATTGCCCACATGAATAGAAATGACACTAAACATATGAAGATTCGACAAATTTTAACAAACCAAATTTGACTTGACTAGAATAGACACGACTTGACTAAACTAGACACACGTTCGGAAGTATAAGAAAATGTTATTGTGTCTGAAAGTTAGAATTTTCAGCTTTGAATCAATCATTTTTAATATATGTCGGATTTACTCGGTCCGGAGGTGAACATGATATCTTGAACAACCCATACTTTAATATAATTTGAGATAACATATATCATGCAATGGCATTTTCTCGTATAGCTTAACTTCTCTATTGTGTTCATTTTGGTCTTGAACATTCCTGGTTATTCATGAGTGAACTTAGAGAATATAGCATTTCTTTCATTCTCCTAGAAAAAGTCTCATTTCACACTCACTAGGTGATCTCTCATTGGATTTGTTTTTAGAAGCATCATGTAATACTCCACGAACATCTCGAAGTTATGGTATCATTAAAAGCTAAAGCTTAGCCTCAACACCTACAAGTAGCACTATTTATTTTTATCTTTAGTAACTGGATATAGACATAGTCTTACAGTGCTCAGCTCGTAATCAACTTAATTTCGTTTTTCATTTGAACCTAGATTTTGGGATCTCCAATCACATATGTGGGCTATCCATCAAGTGTCATCTTTGTTTATAGGGTTTAAACTTATTCCTCTTGATAATTTAACAACTTGATCTTGTGACAGATTTATGGTAAATGGATATGTCAAGTTTTCAGCTGACTTGATGTATTCAAGTGGATATCTTCCAAAAAAATTAAGAAGTCGTTTTGCTGCTTTATCTAAAGTTATAAACTCTGATTCCATGGTTGATATAGCCAAGAGAGTTTGCTTGGAAGATTTACGGTATAACCCTGCACCACCTAACGTAAAGACATATCCACTTGTTGATTTGAGTTTCTGGAATCTGAAATCTAGTTGTCATCACTATAGCCCTTTAACACAATTGGTTCTTTACCGTAGTGCAGTTCATAACTTTTGGTGTATAAAATATAGTTCAACACTCTTAATTATGGCCTTCCAGTGTGTATGGCATGGATTACTCATATAACGACTTATTACGTTTACTTAATGTGTGAGATCAGATCTACTACAGTTTTTCAGGTATAAAATACTTCCAATCACTCTTGCATAATCCACTTGTGACACTGATTCACCTTAATGTTTTTTCAAGTGAAGATGAGGGTCGACAAGAGTTTTTGTAATCCCATTAAAGTAATTCTTAAACCGCTCAAGAAATTTTTTCTGTATAATGTTCTTGAGATACTATTAGACCACCAGAATGTAATAATTTTTATCCTTAAAATTACGTCTGCAAGTCCCATATCTTTCATATCAAACTTGCTACGTAGCATGTTCTTTGTTTGATTGATCACCTCTTTATTGCTACCAATAATGAGCATGTCATCAACGTATAAGCGGAGCAAGATGTATCTGTGTGGAGTGACTTTGCATGCACTTATCACATTCATTAATGCTAAAGCCATTTGAAATCATTACATTGTCAAAATTTTTATGCCATTTTTAGGAGCTTATTTAAGTTCATACAATAATTTCACTAATCGACAAACTTTGTGTTCTTGTCTTGGAACTACAAACCCTTTAGGTTGTTTCATATAAATTTACTCTTCTAAATTTCCATTTAAAAAAGCTGTTTTTACATCCATTTGATGTATTTCTAGGCCTATTAAAGCAGTGATGCCTACTAACAATTTTATTGAAGTTATTCTTGTCACTGAAGCATAGGTGTCAAAGAAATGCAAGCCTTCTTTTGCCGGAAACCTTGCACCACAAGCCTAATCTTGTACTTATCAATGAACCCATCAGTTAGCTTTGGTGACAACCACACACATGTCATCTTCGGTGAGATTAGCTTCATTTTCGTCATTTTTCTTTGGAGCCTTCTCACTACGTCATTCAAAGGATTTGTGGCCCATCTTGCTGCAATTGTGACAAGTTCATTTGAATTTCTGCGAGTTCTCACCGGTCTTCTTCTTGAACTTTTGCTAATTCTGTGGTGGAACTTTCCCTTTACATTTGTCTTGGTGTTCTTTGTTTAGCCACTTTCCTTGCTTATTATATTGGTGTTCCGCCATATTCGCGTTCAGTGATTTTGTACACCAACAACCATTTGTCTTTGGTTCGTTGACTCAATGTGGAGCCTCACGATCAAGTCTTCAAGACTCATCCACTTTCTCTTTAAGTTGAGATAGTTCTTGAAGTCAGTCCATCTAGGAGATTGGTTAGCTCTTCCACTTGCACCATCAATGGCCGTAAGTCTACCATTTTGTAGTCTTGAAAATTTGCCAACACGAATTTCTGAGAACCAGCATGTTCGGTGCGATATGTTTTATCAAGAGAGTCCCACAATCCCTTAGAAGTCTCAACATCGAAATACATGTTGTAACCCTGATCAAAGAAACGACTTTGGATGTAAATTTAAAAAAGAAGTTGCCATGTTCCCAAGCATGGATGCTCGCAAGCGAACATGGATCAGTGTTATCCGCTGAGAGAATAAACTTCTCTTCACGCGTGTACTGGCTCAACTTCACCATTGTCAAGTAGAAGAACATCTTCTTCTGCCACAGCTTAAATGCATACCCTTCCAACTTGTCAGGAAGGAGACCTGCTTAATTTGCACTTGGAATTTGCACAGCTTGAAACTGGTCTGGGACTGCTGTTTGCACAGGTTCAAAGACCGTCATCTTTACATGTGACAGAGTACCAAACCGAATTTTAGTTTCAGACCCATTGGTGGTGGTTTCGGTGACCTTAGCAACATTAGAGACATTTGCACTTTTGCTAGCCATGTTATGAAACAAACACAAAACTTGATCAGAGCCAAAGTAAAAATTTTGTTTTTAATTATTTCAGGGAAATCAAGTAAAATTGTAGGTTAACCGTTTTCCAATTCATTAATGATAGATCTTTTTTACTATATTTAATATATTAAGTTACGGTATATGAAAACAACTATATTAAATATGAGGAATTGTTTTATTTTCCTTATTTTCAAAAAATTAAAGCAACAAGAAACAGTGAGTTTAAGCACAACATCAACCACTGAAACTGCATGTTAGGTAATTATTTTTTTCCTTTCCCCAATTTGCAAACGAATGAATAATCAAACAACAGTTTCAAGTTAATCTTTTGATTTGCAGAAAGTTAAAACCAAGAGACAATGAGTTTCGATGTCCGAGTGTTAGATTTTCTAAACACAACAACAACCAATTCAGCAAAAACTACATGTTTCAATGGTATCTCATTGATGGTTCACTCCCCCCCCCTGAAGGGGGCCCTACAATTACCCTTTTGTTGAAGGTCGTTCCAGCTTTTCCTGGGAGTATAACATGAGTTACTTCAGCGCCGGTCTCCTTTCTTACTAAGAGCAGAGTTAGTTGATATCACTCAATTACTAGGTCAGGCACGTCACTTGGCTCCTTGGCTCACTTCGGTTTTCAAGACTTTCTCCTTAGACGGTTTTTTCATGTTGTCAAAGAGTTGAACAATGGTTTTTTCGTGTTGTCAAATAATTGAACTATGATAATAGATGGCGCTACTAGTCATATCATTTGATTATATTGACAATTTTAAAAAACTGATCATACTATGATCATAGTATGATGGCGGTTGAGTAAGTATGCCCTTTTTTTATTTAAGATTTTTTATATCTAGATAAATATGTATCTATAAAAAATAGTATATATAATAGATAAACTCGGCTCAATCCTTTTAGTAAAAAAAGGATTGAACTTATCTGGTTTCTGAGAGCACTGACAAGGCTAGGCCACCTTCCGTGGGGCCCGAGCCATCAGTGAGATGGTTTCCGAAATAGTGTAAAAATAAGTGCTTCGAATCATTGTTATTTGACCCAGATTTGTTTTAAAAAAGTCGACCACAACGACCGAATTGATTATCTTCATGCATAAGGATACTAGATTATCTAGTATAAAAGATTGAAACCTCCTTCTGGGGTCCGCTATGCCAAGCCAAAAGCGAAAGAACCTCCATCCCTCTTTTTTCTTTTTACGCCCCTACCGCCACATGAGAGGGTGTTTATGTAGGTATTGGTCAAAAAGCTTTTTCTGTGGCTCAGGTAGTGACTAGTTTACATGAACGAGGGGCAATGGAATACACTATTGTGGTAGCTGAAATGACCGATGCCCCAACTGCGTTACAATACCTCACGCCTAGCTCAAAACAAAAGAAACACTAGAGATCGTTTTTTTCTGAAAAACAGAATAATGTTCACTTTGGTTCTTTTGGGAGAAAAAAACTGAACACTACATGTTACATATACTTTTAACGTTTGTTTATCCTTTGTTGAAAAAACAAATGCAGGATACAAACTTCGAATCGCAATTCAGAGTCTAATATCAAAAACACTTGTGATTTTTGATTTTTCAAACAAACCATAAAAATTGCAGGTCTCGTCTCATGTTTTAGATCGAACCACAAAGCAATATTCACTCTAATGAGAGTTCGATTGAAGCAATTACTACACAGTTTTGAGACTCACAAGCTCTCGTCGTGATGTGTTAGAGGTTTAACCAACACAAATGGTAAAAAAAAATCCAAGACTTGTAAAAGCACACAAGCTCTCGTAACTATGTGTTTATGATTCTCAATTTCAATATATTAGATGCTTATATAAAAACAATGGATTCAAAGAGTTGAGAATGTAGGAGCAATGATTTTGCAGCACTACGGAGAATAGAAAAAACCCATAAACATTAAGGAATAATGATGAATGGAAGTGAGACACAAATCTTGTTCCTTAACTCTTTGAATCACCCATAGTGTGACAAAAATCTAAAATTCAAGAGTTCCAGAATACAACCACAACAACTAGTTTCACAAACACTCGAAACACAGTTTTAAATTACCTTTAACTCTATGATACTCTCAAATAAACTTATTTGAGCTGAGAGAGATTGCTGGAGGGTTGTTTTTAGTTTGTTTTTGTGTGGAATCATTTGTGTTTAAATAGAGGAAAAACTCTTGTTTATATAGAGGTTTTTGAGATTGTTTTGATTTGAATTTTTTCAACAACAAATTGCACTAAATCAAAACACTAATTTAAGAGAGGTAGGTGACGAGATGATGCAACAATCTCCAATTGATTTTCAGGGATTGTGGAACAGTTTTGACTCTCGTCCAACCCAACCCGTTCTCCTCTGGAGCTCCGACATGAGCTTGATCAACCATTATGGCCCATTTCATATTCACACACATTGTTTTATTAAGCCTAATTGGCTTATGTAAAAATTTGATCCAACACTACATACAATATATGCGATTACGATGAACAATTTCTTTAAGCAACGATTTTACGATGCAAATTCTCTCCAACATGCGATTCTGCATGTACGACATCCACATATTGGAAATACTCTCTTTGCAATACTCGCATATACGATAGATGATTATGCGTGTATGGTATTTTTTTTATGGACAGACTTTCTTTACAACATACGAAAACACGAAAAATAATCTATCTGCAATATTCTATAACCTCTGATAATGTTGCATCCACTAATTTACAAAAAAAAATTGCGTTCATTTGAAGTTAAACCCTTTATCTATTATATAAGTATCTAAACTTTTGACCAATAGAAAAAGTGTGTTTCCACACAAAATTTATTTTGAATAGAGAAATTTTTGTAACTATTATTTCTCGTAATTTTTTTAGTGAGAGTTGTTCATGTAATTCTTTTCTGCTCCTAAATATTTTATTCACTATTTTCTGTTTGACTGGTAAAGATTGAGCGAGATTTATTCCCTTCGAAATTTTTTTTAACTGTAAATGCTACTGTATACAGTTTGAATAAATAAATACAACATGAATGGAATAAAGTGTAAAAAAGATTTTTATGCTATTTTGACGTGGAAATAAATTGGCCAATTCTTCAAAAAATGATTGTGACTTGTAAGATGCTGAAGAATTTCATTTTATTTTCGCTCATTTAGTTATTTTTTTAAACTGGATATAATTTAACAACAGAAAACTCAAAACGCAATCGTTTTACCAAAATACGATTCCTCACTCTGAGTAGAGAAAAACAAAAAACAAAAAAACAAAAAAATCTCTTCGTCTCTCTCTCGGCGATAATGATAAGCTAAAAGAAAGCTTCGCCGATTCAAAATCATTACCCCAATGGGGTGCGTTTTATGCAAAGAATCCACCGGGGATAATAAACGGACGAATCCCGATGAAGCTCCTCCGGGAAACATCCTTAAGGTGGAGGATTTTCCTTCTTCTTCCACCGTCACCACCGCCGTATCTGTACCGGAGGTTGTTGAAATCGGAGAGAAGAAATACATAGGTTCGATTCAGATTCAAGCGGCGAGAACTTGGCACACTGGTGACTTCTCTGCTGGCTCTTCTCGTCGGCTGCCGTCACTTTTGGGTATGAGCCTCCGTGCTCCGGAAGGATGGCCGCCGTGGTTGATTGCTGCTTGTGGTGAATCGATCAAAGACTTGACTCCTCGACGAGCAACCACATATGAGAAGCTCGAGAAGGTAACAAAATATCGCAAATCCAAATTTTTAATTTATGTATTAATCAAAACACTAATCATTAAATTTAAGTATTAATCAAAAACACTAATCATCAAATCATGAACTGTAATCTAATTAATTTCTTTTTTATTAGTTTACTTTGCTTAATTAATGATGTAATTTTGATTTTAGATTGGCTAAGGAAATTATAGCAATTTGTATAATCATTAAATCAAAACACTAAATCATTACCAGGAAAATGATGAACTGTAATCCAATTAATTTCTTCTTGATTAGTTTATTTTGTTTAATTAATGATGTAATTTTGAACTTAGATTGGCCAAGGAACTTATATCAATGTGTATAATTAAAAACACTAATCATCATTACCACGAAATGATGAACTTTTAGTATACTTAGAAAGTTTTAAAAAAAAACTTTTTTGCTAATTAATGATGTAATTTTGATTTTTTAGATTGGACAAGGAACTTATAGCAATGTGTACAAGGCGAAAGATCTATTAACTGGGAAAATTGTAGCATTAAAGAAAGTTAGGTTTGATAATTTGGAAGCAGAGAGTGTTAAATTCATGGCTAGAGAGATTCTTGTGATTCGACGACTTGATCATCCTAATGTTATTAAGCTTGAAGGTTTAGTTACTTCAAGAGTTTCATGTAGTCTCTATCTTGTTTTTGAGTACATGGAACATGATCTCTCTGGTCTTGCTGGTACTCAAGGTCTCAAGTTCAATCTTCCTCAGGTGATTAATCAATCTTAATGTTATTAATTGCATTACCATAGACAATGGATTAATCTAATAGATAAGGAAGAAGCTTATTGTGCAATGTAAGATATGTTTCCAAATTTGTGATTTTAATGCTTTTAGGTTTCTTTTTTCTGATCTAGAACCACTTTGATTAATCTTTCTTTTTTATGTTTTTTTTTTCTTTTCTTGAGGTTCCTTTTTATTTTGTCACATATGGTATAATGTTTTCGTCTCATTGGTTTTGTTTCTAGTGTTGCATTTGGTGATGCTAGAATTATTGGTTTGTGGACCCATTTTTGCATTATGTTTTCTGATTTTTTGGTGAATTTTCAACGTCCTTTATGAATTGTCATTCATTGGATTGGTTCTTTTATTATCCTTTGTATATTTATATTTTCACTTTATGTTAAACTAAGGTGTAAAAAAAATAACTTGATCTTCTCTTTTTGTATATCATAAATTTTAGAGTTTGGTTATTAACTACATAATTATGTCTAGATCATTTTATTGGATTTTGTTTTTTGTTTTTTCAGATCAAATGCTTTATGAAGCAGTTACTATCTGGGTTAGAGCATTGTCATAGTCGAGGAGTTTTACATCGAGATATCAAAGGTTCTAATCTTCTTATAGATAATGATGGAATACTAAAGATTGCTGATTTTGGTTTGGCTACGTTTTATGACCCAAAGCAAAAGCAAACAATGACTAGTCGTGTTGTCACGCTTTGGTACCGCCCTCCCGAGCTTCTTCTTGGAGCTACCAACTATGGTACTGGTGTTGATCTTTGGAGTGCTGGTTGTATTATGGCAGAGTTACTTGCTGGCAAGCCCGTTATGCCAGGAAGAACCGAGGTAAAGAAAATCGTATTTATCTTAATCTAGTTGGTCTACTTAGGAATTTTTAGTTTCTTATCTGAGTTTCATTATAAAGAGCAATGAATGCTTCTTTTGTAGGTCGAACAACTTCATAAGATATTCAAATTATGTGGCTCCCCTTCAGATTCGTACTGGAAGAAGTACAAATTACCAAACGCTATTCTCTTTAAGCCGCAACATCCGTACAAATGTTGTGTGGCTGATGCCTTCAATGGTTTCACTCCATCCTCTGTGCATCTAGTCGAGACACTTCTTGCCATAGACCCTGATGATCGAGGAACTTCTACCTCGGCGTTGAATAGTGAAGTGAGTCATCCTTCCCCTCTGATCTTTCAATTTGTTTGATATATAGAACTTCAAATTTTGAAAATTTTCATTTGGTTTGTGTGTTCAGTTCTTTACTAGTGAACCGTTAGCTTGTGATCCATCAAGTTTACCAAAGTATCCACCTTCTAAAGAATTGAATGTAAAACTGAGGGACAAAGAGGCAAGAAGGTACTTATTTTTTTTACATCTTTTTCTATGCGTTTTCAGGATGAACCGTTAACTATTGACTTGTAGTTGGTCTCTTCTCATGGCTATTTTTGTTGTACTTCTAGGCAAAAGGGTCTTGCTGGAAAAGCTAGTGGTATTGATGGAGCCCGAAGAATAAGGTATCGTGGGGATCGCACTGGATGTGCTATTCCAGCTCCAGAAGCTAATGCCGAGAGTCAAGCAAACTTAGATGTAAGAAAACCCTCATCTTATCCCATGCAGAGTCTTCATATGAGCATATTTATTTTTCCTATCAATGCATTTACTAGTTTTAGTCACACTGCTTGCATCAAGTTGTTGCAAATACATGCATATGCATTAGGCTTTTAGATTAGCTATACATATAAACTTTTAAGCAAGGTGAAATTTTCATTTCAATGAAAGAATCTGCAAGACGGTTCTGTAAAAGAGTAGTAAAGATCTGTAAAAGAGTAGTAAAGATTGTGTATGTAACCCTTTGCTTTGCTAATGTGTGTTTGCAGAGATGGAGAGCAATATCACAAACAAATGGAAAGAGCAAGAGCGAGAAGTTTCCGCCTCCTCACCAAGACGGTGCAGCTGGGCATCCGTTGGAAGATCAGTCAAAGAAAAGCTCAGTATTTGGTGTAAAGCCTGAGACTTCTTTAGGGTTATCAAGATCATTCAAGTCTGGGGAAGGGACATCAATGAGAAAGATTTCGAACAAAGACAGAACTAGTGGATCGTCTTCTAGAAAATACATTTGGGGACTTAAACCTCCTCCGGCTCATGGGCTATCGATGGACTTACTTTTCAAGAGTAGATCAGAAGTTTTTGGGATCCGAAGATAGGATAAGAGATTGGAGTTACATTAGTGTATCAAAATAAGAGATTGGTTCTTTTTCTGTTCAGGGGAGAAAGATTGGTTGAAGAAGTTCAAATTCTTTGTAGTAGAATAGAGAGAGTGCAAATATGTGGTTTTGACTCTGATGTAAAAACATAATTCATGTAGTTTTAGAATCCCAGTTTTAAACTGTATAGTTGTTGAAATGGGTTTTGAGGCTTCAAATATTGAATATTTTGATCTCAGTTTTGTAAAGAATTGTCAAAATTAGGCATGCGACTAAGGGCTAAGGTAACCGAAATTAATCGAACAAAAATTTGGTTTGGATCGGTTCAATTATCGGTTATTTGGCTAAAATCCATACAACAATTCAGTTCCGTTAGATTCGATTTTTTGTTCGGTGCTGATTAAGGGAAATTATGGATTTTACTGAAATTTGGTTTATTTTGGCTTAAACTGGTTAGAAAAATTAGAAAAAATGGTTAACCGTTCACTTCATCGAACCAAACCACTAACCAAACTCATTTAAAAAGCTGTCGATCGGTTCACTTTAATTAACCGACCGGTTAACCAAACTCCCAAATCTGGATTTAGTTTGGTTCAGTTAATAATGTCAGGCTTAGTCAAAATTCTAGGATTTGGTGAACGGGACTTCCAGTTTAATACCATGACACGAGTACAAGATTCCAACAACATAATTATATATAGGTCTTTTTAGTGGAACTTTTTCATTTTTGTTCTTCAGATCTGGGCTGGAGCATTGCAATTGTCGAGGAATCTTACATCGAGATATCATTCAAGTCTGCTTTCTGTAAACCGAATTAACCAGCTCGGTTCGGTTTCAGTTAACCGAAATAGCAGGCCTACTCACGTTAATTAAAGTAAACCCATGCTTTAGGCCACCATTTATTTAAAATCTGAGGCCACAAATGCAAATAGTTGGTAGCCTAAGTGGCATATATGACTTTGGTAAAACCTAGTTATTGATTATTGTGCTTTGTTCCTCTTATGACCATTACAAATTTTTATATCGGAATAACCGAATTTGAAGTCGAACGGAAACAAAAACCGAATGGATATTCGAAATATCTAAAATATAATTAGATACCAAAGTATTAGTTATAGTTAGATCTAGTCACTCAAAATTACAATTATAAAATCAAAATGTCAATGATTTTAAGACCAAAATAAGTAAAATATCCAAAATAAATCGAAAGATCCCAAAAATTAGTTAAAAATTTTAGTTATATTTGTAAAAATTTATTCAAATTTAACTAAGTTTTTAGGTTTTCTAATATTTTGGATACCCAAACCCGGAAGGAACCGAATCAAAGGCAAAGTGAAATTATAAATATGTGAATGGGACTTAAGCCTCTAAACTCGAAAACCCAAAAATCCGAAAAATTCAAACTGAACCCGAACTGATACCTGAACGCTCAGACCTAATAAAAATGGTTATTCGTCAAAATAATATTATGACACAAACAACATATAAGAAATAGACGCAAACATAATAACTATTGTAGAAAATAATCTCATAGTTTCAAGATGAAACTAAATCAACTTATTTATTTTCATAAAGAACTGAAATTATTATTTTGTACAAGAAAAAAAAAACCAAAAATACTATTTTGTGTGGTAAGAGTCGGTCCGGAATCATAGACACCTAAAGCATGCCTTAGAAAAAGCATTCGTCGGGGTTTTGGTGGAGATTGACAGAAGAGAAGAAGAGAAAGTGTCAAAAGAGAAACGTAGAAGGAGAAGCATTGAAGGTTAGTTTTTTTTTGTTTTTGTTTCTAATTCAATAGTTTATCTTAGTTTTATATTAGTTAAAGAGTTACATAATAGAAGGAAATCTAAATAAATTATAATATTTTGAATTTAAAAATAGAAAGAAAATCGTTGAGAACAAAATGTGATGAAGGGGGGATTTGAACCAATTCTACTCATCTAAACTTAGTTTTCAATGCATAAATTGCATGGTCATCTCCTTGCAAGAGATTTCTTTCGTCCAAAAAATTATTTTCCACTCAATTAAGTGGAGTGGTCCGATTGTTTTATCCTATCTAAATTTTACATCTTTATATTTAGAATCACCACAAAAATGATGACGTTTAACTGATCGAATAACCGTTTGGTTGGGGGACAAGTCAACATTTTGTATCCTTTTTGGACTACTTTATAAGAGGTGATAACAAAATCGAATTTGCGCAAGTTTTCAACTTTGATCATCAAATACAAAACCTATAGCTTTTACAATTTTTGCAATCTCTGCAGTCCACTGACACATATAAAGGAAATGGGCTATGATTAAGGTCCCATAAAGTGGCTGATAATCAAGACAAAGCAGTACTGCTTGGATACTCTTCCCCATCTCGCCATAATCCGCTAGGATGCTACCTCCAAATTTCCCTTTTCTCTCTCTTTGGCGGACACAAGCCAGACAATTTCGAACTCTAGAAGCTCGATGTAATCATGTAATAAGACAACCATTAAAAAATGTGCAAATTGTTAGAGAAATGCCATTTGGAGGACTACCTCTCTCTGAGCACTAGCAATGTAGGCGCTTTCATCTAAGATATGAGTTTCATCGGGGACTAGCATTCTGTTCGAGGGGGATATGAGATTCTCTTCTGATATATCAATGTACCCAATCAACTGAAAACCAATAACCAAGAAAATTATCAAAATCAAACACATGCATTCTCTCAAAGACCATTTATTGGCTGCTTTGTATTTCATTAACATTAACTGTCCAAATTTGCTAGAATAAAAGACTACCAACGCAAGTTTAAAGAGTAAGTTTCAGATTTATATTCTCATAACAACTCTAATTCAAAAATAATTAGTATCTTACTTGATTTTTTTTTTGCTTTGAAAATCCCTAATGTGGGATCTACCATAGAGGTGGGGACATTCACAAATGATGATAGATCCGAAAAATTTTACAGGTTCTATTTGTTCTTATAAGTCCTCCGGGAGACATGGATTACATATTGTCAGCCAATAAAAGGACTTGATGGGTGTTTCGTGAAGAATTATGTCAAAGGACAACTCTTGGTAGTTGTAGGAAGAGATGCAAACAACCAAATATACCATATGGCTTACGCTGTTGTGCAGTCAGAAAACACGGATAGTTGGGTCTAGTTTCAAGAGACTTAAAGTTGATTTGAAGATTGAAGATGGAAATGGGTTTAGTCTAATTTCAGATAGGCCAAACGTAAGTTGATTTTCTCTAGTATTATTTTCTTTAGTATGTTATTAATTTATTTATAATTTATGGTCTTGTATTCTTATAACATGGTTTGCTAATTGATGTGGAGCAAAAGTTGCCTAAAGTTGAACACCGTATGTGCGCACACCACATCTTTGGGAATCTTAAGATGGTTTTTCCAGGGAAACAATTGCCTATATACTTGTTTTTGGCTGTTGTAAAGAGCTTTAGTGTTGCTGAATATAAGCAAGTTATCCAAGCATTAAAGAATTATGACACCTATGTGTATAAGGCAGTGATGAAGAATCCAAGGAACTGTAGTCGTGCCTTCTTCAGTTGAATCTTAATGTGTGAAGATGTTTCTAACAAATTTTTCGAGTCCTACAACAATGATATCAATAAAGCTCGAGAGATGTCATTAGTATATATGTTGGAAACAGTAAGAAGACAATGCAGGATTCATAATGATATGAGGCTAAAGAAGGCGATAAATCATGAAGGAAAATATAGTCTTAAAGTCGCAAACACCATTTCTCTATAAGAGAAGTACCAAAAATATTGTAGAGTTATTCCTAATGGTAATGGACAGTATGAAGTGACAAAACATAACCAAAAGGGTGATATGAATGCAAGGACTTGCGCATGTAAGAGACGAAATTAGATAGAGATTTCTTGTCGTCATGCCTTACGTGTCATATTAATGAAGAAGATTAAGGCATAGGATTTTGTCATCGAATGGTATTTGACAACAACTTGGGTGAAGAGATATAATGATCCAATCGAGACGGTTAATGAGATTAATTTTTGGAGAAGATGCGGTGAAAGTAGGATTGTACCACCACCAAGACAGATAACTCAAGGTGCCAAAAAGAAGCAAAAAAGAATGAAAGACGAAAATAAGTCTCTGGAAAAGAAGAATAAAGGAAAGGGAATGAAAGACAAAAATAAGTTCTCATAACAACTCTAATTCAGAATTAATGAGTAACTTACTTCAATTTTTTGGTTTGAAAAGCTCTAATTTGGGATCTACCATGGAGGTGGGGACAGTCACAAGTGATGATAGATTCGAGATATTTGACATGTTCTATTTGTGCTTAAAAGCCTACCGGAAAACATGGATTACTTATTGTCGAGAAATAATAGAAACCGATGGCTGTTTCATGAAGAACAATGTCAAAAGACAATTCTTGGTAGTTGTAGGAAGAGATGCAAACAACAAAATATACTAAGTGGCTTGGGCTGTTGTGCAATCAGAAAACACAGAGAGTTGAGTTTTAATGTTGTTGAGTATGAGCAAGTCATCCAACCATTGAAGAATTATGACACCAATATGTATGAGGCAGTGATGATGAAGAGTCCAAGGAACTTTAGTCATGTCTTTTTCAGTTGCATCAATGTGAGAAGATGTTTCCGAGTCAAATCAAAACAAATTTCTTAATTCGATAGCGAAATCAAGACAAATTTCTTAATTTCTTTATATGAGGCAGTGATGATGAAGAGTCCATGGAGATAAAAAATTCATGGACTTTGATGATCTTAATTCGGTAGCCGAATCAAAACAAATTTCTTCACTTCAATGGTGGATACTGGATACTGAAAGTGCAGACTTTGCTAAAACATTTTTCAATTGAAGATGGAGATTACTTTATCTTGTGTTTATTCTAGAAGAGATTATTTGGTCCAATGTGGAGGTCAAAGTCTGAAGGATAAGCTTGACTTGGAAATAATATAATTGATTGTGTCTTGAAGTATTAAGAGGCTGGAAATCAGTCTCTTTTGCTACTATTCTGAATTGAAGGGTTGGAAGAAATGAGGAGTTGGTTTTTCTTGTGACCAGATTTGTTTAACCAAGAGATAGCAGATTTGGTTAAAAATAATCTTGTTTTGGACTTTTGTTTTGGTGAAGGTTATTGGGTTGAAGTCGGTTCTCTCTATTTAAACCAAAGAGGAGTTTGTTTTAATTGTTGTTCCTAAATCATGGTTGTATCTCTATGCATGTTGCATTTTTCTCCTCTCCATATTTTTGTTTTATGTGGAAATTGATGGCATAATCACATGTGATTTTGGAAAATTAAAAAGAGAAATTTAATGTTTTCTTCTCTTACTTGATTCCTTGTCTTGGAAAGAAAATTTTGTGTTTCTCCAAAGGTAGAAGCTCTAATCTGAATCATCATCACAAAGAAAACCATGAGGATCCGGAAGACATGGCCTTAACAAGCACAAGAGTGGGTGCTTTCCTCTTGGTAAAGTCCTATAACCATTATAGTAAGCTTGTGAGACTGTTGTTAGAAGGGTAATTTCAGACTTGCGGTCCCAAGGTCCCAACAATGTCAATTAAAAGTTCCACATCAGTTCAGTCATCAAGCCAAAACAAACATATATTACTGGATCTAATCTGACAAGAAAGAAGGGTCTAGTAAGAGCTCTCCAAGGGGCCTTCTTCCTTGGAGATACATAAAAGAAAAAAGAAAATTTTGTGGATTTTGATGTTCTTACTTCGATAGCCAAATCAAAACAAATTTCTTCACTTCAATGACGGATACTAAAAGTGCATATGTCCAATCCTATGGAAAACGACGTAGGCTCGTCAATGGCAGATATGTAAGACGACATATGCTCGTCTCCGCTAGAATTCACTACCCTCACTCTACTCCTGAAGTAACTATCTCATTCACTAAAATTTCTGATTTCAGTAGCTCAGACAATTTTGGATTATTTTGTTGAAATTCTAATTTAGAAGAATTGGTATTTTCGAGTGCTAATGAAATTTTTGGGATCCAAAATCGGTGTTTCATATGGTCCGATCTTGTCACAAAGAATAAAAGAAGGTGGAGCTGGTGTAAATCAAACTTATGTGTTTGAATCAAACATCATTGTTTTGCATGTCTCATTAGCCGACACTGGCTTTCGATTCGGGGAAAAAAACTAAACTAATCCGTGTATGAGAAATTTAAGTGGAAGCAGTGGAGGCAGAAGGTCAAAAATCCCCACTCTCCATGAAAGTAGCTAATTCAAAGCAGAACGAGAACACATGGCTTGCACGCTCTACCTTCTCATCTCTTGCAACATCTCATCTGCAACTATCACTTATCGATTTCTTGCATCTCTAGCTAATGTTGGGTACAGAAAGGGATCAAGAATAGGGTGGATTTACCAAAAAGTATTAACACCCCAACGTTTAATTTTTCATGGGATTCTTTCGATATATCATCTATAGAAAGGTATGCAACTGTTCGAATAATTTATCTCACATCAAGATTTGGGAAGACTTATGATCTTGTATATAAGTGTGTGACAATTCTCAACTCTTGAACTAGCTTTTGGATGTGATTTAGGCCCACACTTACTAATATGATATTAGACCAGGTCCAATTTCTTAATTGTTTAGATGTTCAATCCTAATCGTGAGGAATGTGTCTCAGAATAATTCTGACATCCAAACTTGGGAAGGTTTGTAGACTTGAATATAAATGTGTCAATCCTAACTCTTGAGCTACCTTTTGAGTGTAAGTTAGGTCCACAATTACTTATAGCAACATTATTTCTTCAAAACTGAAATCAATATAGAAGGGAGTTCATTTTTTAGATCTAGGATGTGCGGGCTTGTGGAAAAAAGAGGTGGGATTCATGTCAATTTTATGGTCTCAAGAGGAAAACGGTTGACGTTTTTCTTTATAAGGGTTGTTCTTGTGTAACCATGTTTCCAAATCCAACGCAAAGAGCAAAAACTTTCCCATTAAGAAATGTTGTGAAGTCAGAGGTTTGTTAAGAAGAAGATGGGGTTTATAAGCGTTCGGTACATAATCATTTTAGAGGATTTCCAGCAAACTCTTAGTAAGTACAGTATCAAATACTTAAAACTCCACAAACTCTAATAGTGATATGACGATTACTTAAAAGTTATAATATACTGAATTTCATTCTATTTTATTTCCATTCTACACTCTTTAAACAACAAAACCAGAATATAAAACACAAGAATCAGACACCCCTCATTCATTTTTTGATGAAGAAAATAAAGAAACAGGTGTTGTGAACTCTTTTTACTAGCTTTCTCGATCAATTTATCAATTAACCCCAAAAGATTAGAATTTTCAAATTGGGAAAGACAAAGAAAAGCGAAACCGCAGTGAAGAATATTAGCAAAAAGATGAAAATAAAAATCACGAGAAATGGTGGAATTTTTTAGTAAAAGAGAGATCATTTTTCTCCTTTTTTTTTCTTATTTTCCTTTCCCTTTTAAAAGATCAAAGAAGAAATGTGTTGAGATGATGATTTTATTTGGATCTGTAACAAGCTCTCTTTGCTGCTCGAACGATATCCTCTACCTGCATTATCATTTAAATCTCAAATTTATTCTATTTGATTAAGTTTTTATGCAATTAAGGGATTTAAACAAACCTGAGGAAGAGCCAATCTCTCTAAGTTAGCTGCATAAGGCATTGGAACATCAGCTCCTGCAATCCTCTCGACCGGTGCATCCAAGTATGAAAAGCTTTCCTCTACGACCGACGCACTGTTCCATAACCAAAAATAGTAACCCGTATTTTAAATATATTATACTACAATCCAACTTAATGTAAGATCTATGTTGAGTAAAGGAAAATGAAGTTAACCAGATTTCTGCGCAGACTCCATGTTGAGGGAAACCTTCCTCAACTGTTACCAATCTACTTGTTTTTCTCACTGAAGCATTGATGGTCGCTCTGTCTAGCGGACGGATTGACCGAAGATTTATTACCTAAGCACATAAGAATTATAAAAACGTTTAGAGTTCACGTATTGGTTTTAACCAGAGTCCCAAGACATAAATATGAAATCTTCATACCTCAGCACTTATTCCCTCTTCTGCAAGCTTCTCAGCTGCCTAGAATCAGGTACATTAAATAATTCAGAGACGGAACAAAGAGATGCACTGATTTGTAAAACCGAAGCATGTAAGAATCATCAAAAGAAATATTTGAGCTACAGGCAGAATCATGCTCGTGAAAGTAGGGAAACAAACCTTGAGGGCAAAACCAACCATCTTGGAGAAAGTTGTTATCGTTACATCCTTTCCTTCTCGTTCAATCTGTTATAAGCTAAGACAACATTATAGCATCTAACTGCTAGATAGAAGAAAATGAAGGAGAAACACCAAAAAAAAAAAAGGCGACAAAAATATCACGTGAGAGTACCTTGGCTTTGCCTATGGGAAGACAGAAACTTGAATCAAGTGCTTCTTCTGAAATAGGGAATGATTCACCATATCTGCATGATGGAATCAATTTAAGGGGCTATTTATATGTGACTGTAGCCTCTAATTACATGCTCATAATTCAAATTAGGTATACTACTTACAGTAACTCGTTTTCAAGGAAGACAACAGGGTCGGGGTCTCTAATGGCAGCTTTAAGAAGACCACGGGCATCTTCAGCTGAATACGGAGCGAGGACTTTCAAACCAGGAACTGAGGCGTACCATGCTGCATAGCACTGCAAAATGTAGAACAGAATATCCTCATTTATCATCCAGAGATACAGATACAAGGTCACAAGCAGTCGTCAACACAGATAATTCCTGCACCCTTATATTAGTCATATAGTGAAAGTACCACTAGACGGGCACTGATAAATCCTAAATGCAGGTATCGATAATGTTAGTCATACAGTGAAACAGTCCTCGCCCTTCTCTGAGACAGTCAATTCCAAGTGTGTGTTACCACGCTTAGGAGGAAACACTTGCATGCCACTGTGCTAAGAACTATGATCTAAATCAGTCAGCTGAATGCCTCAGTTAATTTGGGAGACATTTGATCAATTTTAAAGCCAAAAGACAGTTCCTTGATCTTATTTGAATATCATTATCAGTTGCACAGAAGTTGAAGGTAATGTTTGAAAGGTATGTTGTACAGAATTTGTGTTTGCGTTTACCTGAGAATGCTGAGCCCCAACACCGGCAGCAGCACCATTGGGTCCTCTAAAGACGATGGGTACATTTATCTGTCCAGCAGACATGTAATTTGACTTTGCAGCTGAATTGATGATATGATCAATTGCCTGAAAGAAAACCAATGGATATAAGGATACACATAGGGATATAAAAATAGAAACTCTGTGCACTTTAATGTCAATGGTAATAAGATGCCAAAAGAAAAATAAACTCAATGATGCCTGGGATTATATTTGCACCACAGTGCATGATTCCCATAACGCAACAATGATGCATAATCAAGAGGCAAAATGTAGTATTAAAAAATAGGAAAAAAACCAACACTAACCTGCATAGAGAAGTTAAACGTCATAAATTCTACAACAGGCTTCAAGCCAGCGTAGGCGGCACCAACTCCAATTCCAGTAAATCCAGCCTAAAACGTGATTAAAAGAGAACTATTAGAAATATTCTCAATCTAAAAAACATGGACTAAGGATTGCAACTGAAATACAAGAAAATAGTATAAGAATTCCAAACCTCGGTAATAGGGGTATCGTAAACTCTCTCAGGACCATATTTCTCCAAAAGACCTTTAGTAATCTATGAGTACATGACAGACCTCCAGCATCAGATCAGGGTCAAAACAAGATAATTTTAACAGGAAAAATATCTATTTCCATCAGGTCAAATAATTCTAACCTTGTAGGCACCTTGATATTGGCCAACCTACAAAAAGAAGATAAAACTTAAAATATAGATATCAGATTAGAAATGCCAGATGAATAAATCAAACATGTCAACTGCAACTAACCTCTTCTCCCATGACAAAAACTTTAGGATCTGCAGACATTTCCTCATCAATTGCAGAATTTAGAGCATCTCTGACTGTCATCTAAACAAGGATTTGCATACAAAAACGTAAGCAATATTACAATATTTTGGGAAATTCTATATACAAGGAAAGATATGTTTCAAAATCTAAGTTAAGCTCCAGTTGCCGGGATTCTAAAATGTTACTACATTACTTATGCGAGTCCTCTAAAATCCACCGTTTTCAATGAAAGAACCTTAACATTTGTTCATTGATTATCAATCCTTACGTTTCTTGGATGCTCAGATTACGAAGCCAAAGACAACCAATATAGTTCACTAAACTCGATCTTTTCGTTGGAACATAAAAAAAGGTAAGCGACATAGCCCGAAGAAGACATCATCCAAAGGAAAAGTATATAGAAGAGGTCCTAAAGTAGTTTAGCAGCTCGTATCATCCTAAATTGACCAAACTTATCTTCCCTAGCTCATAAACACAGTTGAAAACATAACAAAACCTTCACAAGACACACGTAAAGCAACCGAAAATTCGATAAAGATATTTACCTCTTTCGCACCAGCTGCATAGCTCCTAGCAGAAATCAATGCAGATCGCGTCCTTCTGAGAGACTGATCAAAATCCATTTTCGAAAATCAGACAATTACTAAACCAAAATTAACAAATCCGATCACATAAACTCCAAGAAAAATCCCAAATCGTAATCCACTAAAGCAAAAGGAGTGAGAGCCTCATACCGAAGCAGCTAAGCCTCCATCGACGGCTCTTTGCCTCAAGATTCCCAACATTCTCTCTAATTGACAAAAAATCAAATAGGAAGAGATCAAAAGTTCCGTAGATCTAACAATCGTTCGAAATTGTAAAAAAAAAAACGAATAGATAAATCATAATTCAAAGAACAAAACGGGGAAAGCGAAGGATGAAGGAAGTAGAGTAGATCGATACCGGAGAAAGAAATGATTACCTAAGATTGTAACGATCTACCGCGCCGGCGAAAAGGTACAGAGACGGCGGATTAAGAGAAGAGCAGAGACGACTCAAAGGCCTGAGCGAAAGGGCACTGTTTTCTTTTTCTTTAAACAGGTCAAAAATGAATTCAATTAGTTGAATATAAGAGTTGGTCTTCATCATCAAATTTACATGGACCGTTCGATTGACCACTATTGGTCATCATCAATGGTTGACATTACGTATTATTCTTTTTCTCCTTTTCTTTCTCTAGACAACATTATTCCATTTGTTGAAGTTTATAAAAAAGGGGATGAATATTTATTCGGATTAATTTTTTTTTGGGAGATTTATCTGCAAAATTGATATTGTCACAAATTGATATTGTAAATTAAATCATGTATAATAATTTGTCATGGAATAAAAAGTATATTGTTTGTTTAAAACAAACTAAAAAATAATGCTACTTTAAAAGTAACACTTGAAATCAACATCACCAACATTTACTTATTTATGATTTTTCCATATTTATTTATAATTTTGTCGCCAACATTTACTTATTTATGATTTTGCCATATTTATTTATAATTTTCATCATCAATTTTACTTCTCTTTTTTGTGTGGAAAATAATGTAGACTTAGCTCATGACAAAGGGCATCTTTTGATGTTATTTGACTACATTTTTAAATGTCTTTGGGGTCTAATTGCAGTTTTTTAAATCTAAAGTATTAATTAGTTCAAAACTCTGACAAAAAAACAGGCAAAAACTAAATTCATAATCTATCTTTGCTTCATGGTTGAGCTGTAGAATCAGCACTGTTAGGTATCCTTTTGCTTTCTTTCAGCTTGAAGTGATCTGCAAAGCGATTCAAGCTTGTCGTTTTGTTTCTTTGTCTTCTCCAACTGTTTCTTCAATCTTTCACGCTGTTTCAATGTCAACCCAAAATAGTGAATTTACTGCTTCATAACCCTTAAAAAATGGTGAAAACATACAGTTTCGTTTTTACCTCTTCAAGGAGTTCTATGGAGTAATATCCGATTTCTCGGTTTTGCTTTTCAAGAATGTGTTTTCTTTCCTGAGTTCTTTGATTGCTTTTGACATCTATACTCAAAAACACCAATAGAGACATGATCCAGTTAATAATAAGATCACAGAAATGGCATTTCAAAGAACAATGAAGACATGAAAATGTTGTTGTTACCTTATCGATTTCTTGTTTGAATGTTTCAAACACCTCATTGCTCTTCACCAGTGCGTCCTGCATAACCATCAGTCTTTCATTTTTACGTTCTTTTCAAATAATTTCACCAAAAACAGATCTTTACAGAGTATTGCAACCCAAATCAAGCAATTTTATTCAGTCATCATATTGAATCGAGAAGACAATAAAAGGAGAAGAGAGCGGACCTGGAACTGCTGGAATTTCTCTCCATCAGATGTTAGCTGCAATTTTTTCTCAGTTGATAAAAGCTGGGAACTTAATCGGCGTAAACTTTCATCTGAGCTTGTTCATGGATGAGTTTCTCTTCGTGCTGTTTGATTTTTAAAGCAGAAATCTGTATGCTCGAGTGATTTCTGCTTCAACTGTTCATTCAAAAATGAAATGTTGTCAAGTATACATCACAGTGACGCCAAAATTTTTGGCTAGATGATGCCTCAGATACAGTTGAAAAATCGAATATGTAATTATTCTCTTTGCTCATGTTGTTGTTCTGAAAGCATATATTGATCAGCCAGGTGCTTCAACTTCATCCTCAACCTGGAGATTTAAGAAACAATTCTACTGAAATCAGAAAGAACCTCTAAAACATGTTACCGAGCTGATACAAGTAAATCTGATTTTTAAGTTATGCCAATGTAAGAATATAGTTTGCAGAATGCGAGCGAGCATATTCAAAACTGATTTTAACATAATCTGCAACAAAACTATTACGCATATAACACATATACTTAAATTTTCCTACTCTACAATTGAAAATGTTATAGTTGAGTTCTTTCGGCTTACATCTCATTTTCTTTTAGTTGTGTGAGGCTTTCGTCCTTTTGCTCGTCCAGCTTAATGCTCACATCCTATAGCTAAAGCGGATTAGTAAGGTCAAGTGTAACAAAAAAATGAAAAGGAAATTGCACAAATATTCTGATTTCATCTTTGTAAGCTCCTGATGTTGCAAAAAGCCTACAAGCAAAATTCATCAGCTAACTTTCTATCATCCTATTCAGAGTATCCTCTATCTCTACGAAAATACTACGGATTATATAAAGGGAGCTCTGATATTTTTCTAAGGTTTAACTAGGTCCGTAAGATTTTGATACTAACATGTGCCAATACTACTGCAGAGTTTCACAATATCAACGAAGAAAAGAGAGATTTCCGAGACTCTCCAAAGCATATAAAACAGAAGATTAAAGGAGATACTAAGGGAATGGAAAAGGATCAAGAACAAGGCGCATTAGGATTTGCCTACTTAGGAAGAAAAAACAAAGATATTACACAGTAACTTTTTTCTATTTGGAACTGGCAATAACAATGGCAAAATGACTCATCGAATAAATGTGTTCAACTACCTTTATCGCTTCCTGGAACTTTGTCGATAGATCTGATCTTAAAGTTTGCCACCCTCATTTGACACTCGCTTGCATTCTTCCTGTTATACAAAGTTACAGACATCCAGTTTACACGACAAAAGGTTAATTCCTCAAACGTAGGCAGTAGGTATGGCAAACCAAGTAGAGTAAGCAAGAAGAACAAAACAACATACCATCAACATTTTGTTTTGACGTTGTAACTCTCTACAAAGTGACTCAAGCTTGTCACGGACAGTAATAGCTACAGTACGAAAGGAGAAAAAAACGATGATGATGAGCATAGAACAATGAAGGTAACACGAAACTAGTTTTACTGATTTTCCTATATTATGAATGAGAATCGAAGAAGATAAGTTTTAAAGTTTGTTACAGAGATATTTTTCTCATTAGCTTCAATCAGTCAACTATACAATCTATTTATACAGTTACAGTTAGCTAAATAAACTGGTAATCAACTATACAATCTAACTAAACCGGTATGCATATATACATTTCAATAGTCCCTCTCAAGATGAGCAAAAGATGTTTTGAATACTCATCTTGGATTTCAAATGTTCAAATTGATTAGGAAACAAAAGTTTAGTAAGAATGTCTGCTACTTGATCTGCAATCCTAATATGGAGCATTTTAATGAGACCTTTATCAAGCTTTTCCCGAACGGTGTGACAATCCACCTCGATGTATTTTGTCCGCTCGTGGAAAACAGGGTTAGTGACAATATAGATTGCAGCAGTGCTATCAGAAAATAAAACTGGAATGGAAGTACTGAGGACAGAAAGATCCTTGAGCAAAGTACATAACCAAACCATCTCGCAGGAAGCAAGAGCCAAAGCTCATTCTGACTCTACATATGACCGAGAAACGGTGGGTTGTTTCTTTGAACGCCAAGATATTAAAGAAGGACCAAGAAACATTGCAAAACCCGTAGTGGAGCGACGACTATTAGGACAAGCAGTCCAATCTGCATCAGTTGCAGAATCAAACATGCCCTGACCAACTGTGCTTTTTATGTATTGGAGAAATTTGTGTACTGCTTGGAGATGAGAGGAACGAGGCACAAAAGAAAATTGACAAAGCTTGTTCACTATAAAAGTGATATCCCGTCTTGTTATAGTAAAGTATATCAATTTTCCAACCAGACGTCTGTACATTTCTCTGTCTTCCAACAGTTCACCATCCTCCTTTGACATCTTTAAATTGGGTACCATAGGACTAGAACATGGCTTGCATCCCATCATACTAGCAGAAGACAGAATTTCTAAAGCATACTTCCTTTGACATAAAGAAATGCATGTAGAAGTGCGAGCTACCTCCAGTCCAAGAAGGTCTTCAAAGTCCCTAACTCACGGAATTTAAAACAATGTTTTAAATCACTTATAAGCTGATAAGTCGTTGTATCATTTGTGCTTGCAATTATAATATCATTAACGTACACCAATATAGCCACAAAAGCAAAACTGTTGCGTCTGATAAACAAGGTATGATCGCCATGACCTTGAATGAAACCCAGCTTGAATAATGAAGCAGAAAATTTTCTGAACCATTGTCTAGATGCCTGTTTAAGACCATAAATGGATTTCTCAAGGTGTAAAACAACATTAGGTGGAAGAGAGTCCCACTGTCTAGCAGCATAGCCTTCTGGTAATTTTATTAATATTTCATCTTCCAAATATCCATTCAAAAATGCATTAGAAATATCCAGCTGAGTAAGAGACCATTTCTTTAAAGCTGAAACTTTCAATAACAGTTTCACAGTAGCCATTTTAGCTACAGGAGAAAAAGTCTCATTGTAATTCAATCCTTCTTTCTGAATGTGTCCCTTAGCAACCAACCGAGCCTTATGCCTCTCCAAACCACCATCAGCATAAAACTTCAAAGTGAATACCCATTTACATCCGACAGGTTTCTTACCTGGCGGTAAAGAAGTGATCTCCCAAGTCGAAGTAGACTCCATAGCATTAATCTCTTTGTCAACTGCTTTACACCATTCCATAGATTTCTGAGCCTCAGCATAAGAATGTGGAATAGGAATTTTGGTGATATTGTTAATATAACAAAGACGAGATGGAGAAAGTCTTGAATAAGAAAGAGTGGAAGAAATAGGATAATCAGAATATGTTGAAAAGAATAGCAATGATAATCCTGTAAATGAGATGGCCTTTTCTGCAACCGTTTTGAAGAAATTTCTGGTGGAGAGGTTGTGAAAGAAGGAAAAGATTTGCCAGAGGACTCAGAATCACTTGGTGTAAAGAAAATCCAAATCTTCTGTTGAACTGTGATCTTTAGCCATTGGGAAGATATTTTCATGAAAAATCACATTCCTTGATATGAATATCACATTACTCTCCAAATCCAACAGTTTGTAGCCTTTGACTCCTGAAGGATATCCTAAAAACAAACAGGCTCTTGATCTTGACTGGAACTTATGTCTATGTTTAGAAGATGTTGATCCATAGATTAAACATTCGAAAGTTTTCAGCTGATCATAAGTTGGAGGTTTCCCTATGAGAATCTCATAAGGAGTTTTATTTGATAAAGAAAACAGCCGTCAAAACACAATCACCCCAATAGGGAAGAAAAATCTGAGATTGAAACATGAGCGCTATTGCCACATTAAGGATATATTGATGTTTCCTTTCCACGACTGAGTTTTGTTTAGGCGTCTCCGGACAAGAATGATAAGCCATGATTCCCTTTTCTTAAAACAAAGTAGCAAACCTCAATTCATGTACATTATCAGATCGTACAGATTTAATCTTCACATTATATTGAGTTTCAACTTGTTTGATGAAGGCTGGGAAAACAGTGAGAACTTCAGATTTATTTCATAGCAAAAATATCCAAGTGGCTTGTGAATGATCATCAACCACAGTTAGAAAATATCGATATCCATAAACAATATCAATCGAAAAGGGTCCCCAAATATCAATATTAATAACTCGAAGATTGTTTTACAAATATTAATTGGAGAAAGAAATGACAGTTTCTTCTGCTTGGCCAAGCGACAAACATGGCAAAAAGCAAACCCTTTATTCTTGTGTTTTGAAGTTCCCAAAGCTTCAGAAATAGTATCTAATCTTTAAAAAGATGGATGACCAAGACATTTGTGCTATACTACCACATTGACTACTTCATTAACAGAGACAAATTCATCTTTAATATCCTGAGTATTCAGCATATACAGATTCACAACACGTCTACCTTGTCCAATCATCAATCCCTTGGTATGATCCTGAATTGCACAAGAAGAACTATCAAATATCACACGTGTACCAAGGTCAGTCGTCAAAGAGCTTATACTTATAAGATTTAATCTGAATTCTGGAATGAATAACACATTCTTGAGAGAAATGTGTTTATTTATCCGAATCATCCCCACTCCACTTATTTTGATACTCGATCCTGTTGGAAGATTTACAGAGCTCATAACAGAGGTGTCCAAATGTTGAAACAAAGATCTATCATGAGATACATGGTGTGTGGCTCTAGAGTCGATCACCCAAGTATCATTGACAAGAGTGTTTTGTGACACTGTCAATATACCAACAAAACAGAGAATGGAGGATGAGAAGGAAATACCAGAGCGATCAATAGACTTTGATGTATTTTCTTCATTAAGATTACCAGTTGGTTGACTTTGTAACTGGGAGCTAAGCAAAGCAATGAAACTCTGTATATGATTCTTTGACATATTTCTTATTAGCCCTTCAAGATTATCATTCGAATGCTTCATATCAATTGTGGGAGACAGAGCAACCTGAGCCGCTACATGTATTATTTTAGGCTTCTCAGTCGCTACATGTTGTATTTTAGGCTTCTCAGAAAGCTTTCCTTTGAATCCTGGTGGAAAACCATGCTTAATGTAACACCTTTCTGAGATATGACCAACTCTGTTGTAGTGTGAACAAATCGGACGACCTTTATTTGGTCCAGAATTCACATAGCAAACACCAAGCTGGCTATTATTATGATTAACATTCTCAGAGACTTGGAATGCGGCAGGAGGGGCAACTATATTAGAGAATCCCTTTTGACTGTCATCTTGATCTAAGATGTTGTATACTTCAACAAAAGTAGGAAGAACCTTTTTCATAATTATTTGTCTTCTCACAATAGCATAAGATTCATTAAGACCAGCCAAAAATTTTACAATCTTTGCTCTCTGCCTTCAATTGTAGACCATTAGCTTTACCACAAGTCAGGGTTCAATAGGCTCTTTAGAACTTTCCAGATTATCCCATAAGGTTTTCAGAGTGGTATACTAATCAGACAAAGTCATAGAACCTTGACGAAGATCTTGTATCTCTTGCGTAAGGTTGAAGGTTCGAGGCAAATTACTTATATGAAAACATCCATATAAGTCTTTCCAAATATCAGTAGCATCATTCAGTCACAATATACTACAATAAATCTGAGTAGAAACCGAGTTTAATAACCACGATTTCACCATACTATTATTGCATCTAGACCATATCCTAAAATCAGATTCAGATTCATCAGGACGAGGCAATGTTCCATCTATGAATCCTATCATATTCTTAGCATCTAGAGAAATTCGCATTGCAACGTTCCAATCATCGTAATTCGTTGCATCAAGTTTGAGAGAAATGATAGACAAACTTTGATGATCGGAACTATGCAAGAAAAGAGGGGAAGAATCCAGTGATTCAACATCAACGACGGCTCGTGAAGCTCCATATGCTCTATTCTTAGAAATCTAAGGAGAATCTGCTATTTCACCAGATCGAGACGATTTCCGAGTTGGAATTGCCTTAGAACTCGACGAAGCCTTCGAACGAGTTGATTTTCGTGGAATCTTCTTTATATACACCATCTTGAGTATCAATTGAACGAGATTAGAGCTCAAATGTAGTCAACAATGGTGAGAATGAAGAGAAATTGAGCTTGAAGGGTCTGATACCATATTATGAATGAGAATCGAAGAAGATGAGTTTGAAAGTTTGTTACAGAGATATTTTTCTCATTAGCTTCAATCAGTCAACTATACAATCTATTTATACAGTTACAGTTAGCTAAATAAACTGGTAATTAACTATACAATCTAACTAAACCGGTATGCATATATACATTCCAATATCCTATTAGCAGAATCTCTTTCAGAAAGGACATGCTGATACTTAAGCATGAATTCAAGAAACTCTTTTTCTGATTTGAACATATTCTTCTAACCCTTTCGCTTAGGCTCAGCTACCTCCTGATTTCAATATCAGCACAAATGAGATACATAAACTTCAACAGTATACAATCATTCTTCCCAAATCAATAATGAACAAAGAAAGCATTTTTTTTATCCAAGTCCTACTTATCATCTCACAACATAAATCAAAATGAAAATTCCAAGCAACATTTGATATCACAAAGATTATATTAGCTCATCAATTTTAAGCTAGAAACCAAAAACCTCATAAAAATACTAACTTGTTTTTTTGGGTTTGAGTGAATCAACACTCTGTCGTTAAATCAGATAACAGAACAACTAAAAGGCGTTAATATTTAGTTAACCACTCTCTGTTAATAACAAAACGATGTCGTTTTAAAAGACGGAAAATGTCAATAAAATCACAAATTTTCAAATTTAGGCCATTTAAAACATGAAATTGTTGTACGCCATTTAAATCATCAGTTTTTGTTGCATACGTTTTTTAAACATGAATTTTAGTTGATCCAACCAAACTATTCAATAGAACAAAAATTGCAAAAAGAGTGCATTTAATCATTATATCTATACAAAAATTGAATCTAATTAATTACGGTTAAAACTATTAAAACCATAAACCAAAGAAAATCAAACTGTACCAAACCGTACTTTAATCGGTTTCTAAATTGTTTAATTTTTTATAAAACCAAAAACTGTTAAATATGTAATGTTTTCTTTCTCAATATGTATTGTTTTTTTTTCTCAATATGTATTGTTTGTATTTTTATAAAAGAGTGTCTTTAATCATTATATCTATACAATTACAAAAATCAAATCCAATTAATTACTGTTAAAACCATAAACCAAAGAAAATCAAACCGTACCAAACCGTATTTCAATAAGTTTCTAAATGGTTTGATTTTATTTGGTTTATGGTTTTAATAGTTTTAACCGTAATTAATTGGGTTCGATTTTAGTAAATTATTTCATGATTGTATAGATATAAAGATTAAATGCACTCTTTTTATAATTTTTGTTCTATTGAATAGTTTGGCTGGGTCAACAGAAGTTCATGTTTAAAAAACGTAGGCAACAAAAATTGATGATTTAAATGGCTTACAACAAGTTCATGTTTTAAATGGCTTACAACAAGTTCATGGCCTAAACTTGAAAGTTTGTGATTTTATTGATATTTTTCCTTCTTTCAAAACTACCTCGTTTTGTTATTAACAGAGAGTGATTAACGACATATTAATGCATGTTAGTTGTTCTGTTATCTGATTTAATGACATGTTGCGTTTGGCTGGGTTAATGAAAATTCATGTATAAAAAACTTAGTCTACGAAAGTTGATGATTTAAATAGCATACAACAAGTTTCATGTTTTAAATGGCCTAAATATGTAAATTCGTAATTTTATTGACATTTTTCTCGTTAGAAATAGTCTCATATACATCGTTTCTAATTTCTATTTTCTAAAATTTAAATTGAGATTTACTAAATAACCTCATGTTTGAAAATTATTACATGCATTTGCCCAATTGATTTGAAATTGGACCAAACATATATTAAAATCCGACCAAACCCAATAACATGAATCCAAAAGAAATATCCAAATTTTTAGATCCAACCCGTTTCATTTACCCACATTCTCTTGTTTCCTTCATCCCGACAACCCCTCCCACCTCGTGTTTCGTGTGTTTTTTCTCCTGCAATCCAGAAATGATTTTTCACGGTAAGCTTCGTATCACCGTTGTCGGTCCACTAGAGCTCATCTTGCTTTTGGCTTCGTCTCTGCTACAGCTCTGCTTCATCAATGTTGTTATTCTCAACCGATGTGCCTCTTCTGCCGTTGCTCAGCCTCCGTTCATCAGTCAATTTTCGTCGTCGTTGCTCTTCTCAACCACCGTGCCTCTTCTGCCGTTGCTTTTCCACCATTGCTCAGCCTCTGTTCATCAGCCGGTTTTCGTCACAGCAGTTCATTAAGGTAAGTATCTAGAACCTAGTACAACTGATGCATAAGTAGTACAACTGGATTAATTGTAAGGAGTATTTATTTATCTTATAATTTAGGAAATTTGAAATATGGTACAACTAGTTGTGGTGCAACTTAGTAAACCTGGTACAACTTTGAATTAAAATATTCTTGTTTTAGGGTGGTGAGGAGGATAGTGATGAGCAGCCGGAGCAACATGGTAGGTTCTACCACAAGCCGAAGGATTACTAAAAATTTTACAAATTCATGAGAAGGTGTGTCATCGCCAAGGTTTTGGAGAACTTGGAGAAGTACATTTCTGACATGGAGATGGAGTGGTTTAAGGACAGCTAATTCAAGAATTTGTTCCACATGCCAAAGGAGAAAAACCGGAAGTTGATGGGCGTGTGGATGCTTATATTGCGGATTATGTGTCTTAATAAGCCCAAAGAGTGGTGGTTATAGTCAACGGAGTTCCTATCCGTTATTTGATAAGAGAGCATGCATTGATATCATGTCTAGACTGTCAAGAGTATCCGGAAGATCGTGAGAATATAGGGAGCTTCGACTTTGTACAGAGATAATTTAATCGAAAGGACAAGATATTCTTGTCTGATGTAAAACAGAAGATGATGACGATGGCAGCGTGTGAAGATCGCTTGCATATGGGTGTGTTTTACCTCCTCAGCTCCATCATTAAAATGAAGGCTAAGGTACCATCACCCATTGAGCCGTTTATTCTCTGAATTATTGATGATTTGGATGTATGCAAGAGCTTTCCGTGGGGAGATACACGTTTGAACATTGTTCAACTAAGATCAACCATTTGCTGAAGCATTTGAAGGGTCAAGTCAAAGAGAAACTGAACTTGACATTTCCTACTTTCATAATTCCTTTGGAGGTATGGCATTTTCTAATATTCCAACTTTTGTTTCATGTATTTGGTTTGTTTTTATTGTTTGTACCAATGCACTGAAACATTTGTTGTAGCTTTTGGCATTTGAGGTTGTCTTGTCTCTGAAGATAAAGTATCGTGAAGATGTCAGATCGAGTCATGGCTGTCTAAGAATGTGCCAAAGGAGGTTCAGAGACATGGGAAGGAAAGGATATCTGATAAGTGACATCAATGAGACGCTCGGTGAGACGAAGGTAATATTTTTGTTTTGGAAGATTTTATTCTTGTAAATATTTGAATGTTATTTAAGCTAATGATGGTTTCTTTGTAATGTAGTTGTAGCATTTTGGAACCTACGGCTGATGAAGAACGACGTTTGATGGCTCGTATTTGGGATGGAGACTTCCCTTAAGATTACCCGGATGAAGTTGTTGAAGCTATGACTGCCCATCTCAACACTGGGAAGAAGATATTTTGGGAAAACCTCTACGAATAAGATGTATCTTCTAGGGTAGTAGAGAAGGTAGTTGTGGAAGAAGAACATGTTGAAGAACAGCCTGAAAAGGCTCATCCTCCTCCACCACCAGATATGTTGAGAAAGTAGAAAGAGTTGATGGAGGCTGAGTTCAACCATAATTGCATAATGATGGAACATATTGAGGAGAAGGTTAGTATGAATGATGAGAGGGTTAAGGTTCTTGAAGTTGATGTGAAGATCCTACAGAAGAACCACAAGGGGAAAGAGAAGGTTGTGGATGATGATTCAACCTTCTTTGATGATTCAGCAATGAACTATGGTGATGCTGAGATAGGTGAAGCAGCTCAGCCTTCTATAGCCTAACCTTATGTGGAACAGCCTTTTGCGTGTCAGTCTTCTCCTGGTCAGCCTTTGATGGTTCAGCCGTATGCAGATCAGTCTTCTCCAGCTCATCCTTCATCAGTTCAGCCATCTGCAGATCAGTCTTCTCCATCTCAGTCTTCTCCATCTCAGTCTTCTCCGGCTAAGCCCCAATATCTGGATTGGCTATATCTAGTTTATACCATACTTACTTGTGGTTCGGTTAGTGGTCTTTTGCCCCATGGTACCACTGAGCCGTTGAGGCCAATGTTTAAACTCACAATCGAAATCTGCGAAGAAATGTACTAGAAAAGAGAAGAGGAAGATCAACCCGTTTAAGTTTAAAAAATCCCCATTCAAAAGGATAAGGTAGATGGGAAGAATGATAAAAGAAACAAAAGAAGGTTAAGTCTTTATTGATGTTGTTTGGAGTTTGTCTTGTGTTTTGTTTTTGTATTTCTGGATGTTATTCTCAGTTTGGAACTTGTGTTTTATTGTATGTTGAACTCGTAATTTTAAGTACAGTTATGGCACAACTATTTGTTTAAGTACAATTCGTACGACTAGTACAACTAATTGTTTAATATTAATATTTAATTATAAAATATTAATATTAATGTTTAAATATTTGTTATATAATTTAATTATAAATTTAAATATGTATAAAATACCTAGGATCAAACAAAAAGTACATAATATCCGACAAAAAGTACCTAAGATCAAACAAAAAATACCTAAGATCAAACAAAAAATACCTAGGATCAAACAAAAAGTATTTTTTGTCTGACAAAAATTTTTATCCCCTAATTGTACCAGAGTTGTACCAAAATTATTAGTTGTACTCAGGCCATAACATAGTTGTACTTTGGTGGTTTTACATTTAATTAGTTGTACCATACTACATTAAAATAATAAAATGATTGCACTATGGTTTCATAAACAAATAATTGTTAAATAACAATTTTTAATTTTGATCAATTCAAATGCTTTACATGTAAACAAACATTAATGTTATATGATATTTGTAAGTAAAATATGATATTATGTAACCAATAACCAAAAATCTTGATTTTTGCTTTTCTTATAATAGATGTTAATGATTTTAGACGAACAAATATTGACACGAACATGTCTTTCTTGAACAAATTACCAAACTTAAAATCAAATTCAACATAGTTGTACCACTTAGTTTTACCTAGTTGTACGTTGACAGAAATTAACACAAACTAGTATCATCCACAATTAACCAAACCAAACATAGAAATTAAGAGATATTTCTTCCACATTGCTACAATTAAACCAATTATACATGCCTCTACCACTTTGAGTCGATCCTCGGCCACTTTAAGTTGATCCTTGGCCACTTTAAGTTGATCCTTGGCCACTTTAAGTTGATCCTTGGCCACTTTAAGTCGATCCTCGGTCACTTTAAGTCGATCCTCGGCCACTTTAAGTCGATCCTCGGCCACTTTAAGTCGATCCTCGGCCACATTGAGTCGATCCTCGGCTACTTTGAGTCGATCCTCGGACACTTTGAGTCGATCCTCGGCCACTTTGAATCGATCCTCAGCCACTTTGAGTCGATCCTCGACCACTTTGACTCGATTTTCCCCCACTTTGAATCGTTTCTCCCTCAGTTTGAGTAGACCCTCGGCCATGTCCTTTTCTTTTTTCATGATGTTCTCCAGCTGATGGATACTTTTTTCTTTTCATAAACCGGAGGTAATGCTATCTTCTCTTGTATCTCGGCAGGAAAAACCCATTGCTTCTGATGGAGAACTGGATAAATTGTCTGGTAGTATGCCAAAGCCCAGAGCTCCAACCAATAATATTTGGAGCACAACTCATGTACATCGATATCTCCTTTCACGTTGACTAAATTTGCCGTCAATGCATGAATACATGGATACTTGTCTATGTCAAAACACTTGCAGCTACAAGTTTTCCTTGTCAAACCAACCAAATAAGCATTCCCATCAAGTTCAACGACAGAGTATTCAAGAAGATAGTTGTTTAGCTCGTACACCACCAATAGTTTTGCTTTCTATATTTGTTAAACCATTCACCCACTATTGCTATAATGACATCAAGCACCGGTAATAACGCATACTTCCTTGCATTTTTAAAACACCATTAATAGATTCCACACTATTGGTTATCAAGATGTTTTACTTTTCTCCTGGAAAATAACATCCTAACCATTTGTTCGCTTCAACACTTCTATCCAGATACTCTGCTGTAGCTGAGTACCTCATCTTAAAGGCAACATAAAGTTTTACAAACTCAGCCTCTTTATAAGCTTCTTCGCATTCCATGAACTTTGAACTAACTACGTCCTTGTTGACACCTGAAACGCTTGCTTTCACATTCTGAGACAAATGGTAACATGCAATATCCATGATGAGATAACGGGTAAACTTCACCCATACACTAGTGATACTCTGATTTCTATCAGAAAGAAACACAAGCTCAGAGAATCCAGCACAACTAATTTCAACATTTTCATAAACCAACCTCCTTCTCCGGTATGCTTAGAACAAGAAACTCTAATTTCCATCCTCCTTCTCCGGTAGAAGATGATGAGAATGGATCCAATGAGAGTGGATCCGATGAGAATGTCTCCTCATCAAGTGGAGAGGAAGAAAACTCTGTTTCACTTGAGCCATCGAATAAGCCTCCGCCTGAGGTATCGAATGAGGTATAATTGTTATATATGTATGATTTTTTAGGTAAAACCAGTACAACTAATGCATAAAAAGTGCAACTGGATTAATTATAAAGGAAGTTTTATTTTCCCGCATAATTTAGGAAATTTGAAATAGGTACAACTAGTTGTGGTGAAACTTAGTAAACTTGGTACAACTTCAAAATAAAATTTTTTTGTTGTAGAATGATGAGGAGGATAGTGACGAGCGACCGGAGTAACCTGCTAGGTTCTACCATAAGCCAGAGGATTACTCAAAGTCCTGCAAATTCATGAGAAGGTGTGACATCGCCAAGGTATTGGAGAACTTGGAGAAGCACCTTTTTGACATAGAGATGGAGTGGTTTAAGAACAATCAATTCAAGCATTTGTTCCACATGCCAAAGGAGAAAAACCAGAAGTTTGGCATGTGGATGCTTATATTGCAGACTGCGTGCCTTAATAGCGCAAAGAATGGTGGTTTATAGTTAACAGAGTTCCTATCCATTATTCGACAAGGGATCATGCATTGATATCCGGTCTGGACTGCTAAGAGTACCCGGAAGATTGTGAGAATATAGGGAGCTTCGACTTTGTCTAGAGACAGCTTAATCGAAAGGACAAGATATTCTTGTCTGAGGTAACATAAGATGATGACGATGGCAGCGTGTAAAGATCGCTTGCATATGGGTGTGTTTTACCTCCTCAGCTCCATCATTAAAATGAAGGCTAAGGTACCATCACCCATTGAGCCGTTTATTCTCTGAATTATTGATGATTTGGATGTATGCAAGAGCTTTCCGTGGGGAGATACACATTTGAACATTGTTCAACTAAGATCAACCATTTGCTGAAGCATTTGAAGGGTCAAGTCAAAGAGAAACTGAACTTGAAATATTCTGCTTTCATAATTCCTTTGAAGGTATGACATTTCCTAATAACTTTTTGTTTTATGTATTTGGTTTATTCTTACTGTGTGTACTAATGCATATTTGTTGTAGCTTTTGGCATTTGAGGTTGTCTCATTTGTATAAGCTTATGCGCATTCCATGAACTTTGAACCAACTATGTCCTTGTTGACACCTGAAACGTTTGCTTTCACATTCTGAGACAAATGGTACATGCAATATCCATGATGAGATAACATGTAAACTTCACTCATACACTTGATGATACTCTGATTTATATTAGAAAGAAACACAAGCTCAGGAGAATCCAGCACAACTAATTTCAACATTTTCAGAAACCAACCCCAACTTGCATCTTTCTCAACATCAACCACACCAAATGTAATGGGATAATGGTGATGATTGGGATCTTTAGCTGTCGCAACAATTAGGACTCCACCATATACAATCTTAAGATGGGTTTCATCCACGATGATCACTTTTTGCATCACTTTGAACCCTTTAATGCAAGCACCCAAAGCGAAGAATAAGTACTTAAACCTCTGATGTTCATATACTTCCACTCTTGTAACTGTTCTGAAATTCTCTTCCTATAACATGTACAAATATGAGCTCACTAACTTATAACTCTACTCTGGGTTACCCCGTACATCATTTGCAGCTTGATGTTTTTTTCTTAACGCAGTTTGGTACGACACATGAACACCAAGTCTTCGTTGATTCAGACCAATGAGAAATTTTGGAGTTGGCATCTCAAATTGATCTAGATAGTCGTCATGCAAAACAGATGTAACTTAACGTGGTGTTCCTTTCCTCCTACTTTGGCCAGTAATTATCATAGACCGAGAACATGTATGCATCTTCATGTCAGTTCTTATCGAGAAAAAATTTGAACTCTTGAGTTTTTCAACACGTAAAGCCCACTCGCAACCATTTATTGCTTCTAAACATTTTTACCACATATAACTTTGAATCCGAGTTGATTATAACAAACTGAAAACAATTCAGATGTGCAGGTTTTTCAACTATATCTTACACTTCCTTCTTACTTCTAAAATTTTGATGCAAAGATACATTAATACCATCTTACCATCCAAAATTTACACCATCGTCCACTATCTCATCATCTCCTTTTTCTACAACAGGTGCAAGCGGATTCTCTTCAAACATACATGAGTTACACAATTCTTCATATGAAGAATTTTCATCATTATTTAACATTTCATTATATTGTCATGGTTCATCACTCGATATATATGATGTTGTCGGAGGATCTAGGTTCAATGGAATGTAAGTAAGAATAAAATAACAATGTCACCCTCTAATTGATCAAGATAACATGTTTCAAAACCCAATGTGATAAGAAATGAAGCATTGTTTAAGAAATATTTTTAAATCTACAATATTCTTATTCAAATACCCATTTACATTTACTCATTATTCTTGTTTCTAAACCCCCAGAAATAAACGAACATCATTAATAAAAAAAATTAAAAGCATCGAAAATCACCTCAAATGAAGGTTTAATTTCGTCAAGAATAAAAAGAAAGAAGAAGATGAAAGTACATCACACTTGTCTTTTTTTATTGGTCACATTGAATCGATCTCATTTAATTTAAAATCTACCAAACTCTGTCTCTCTCTCTCTCTCTCTCTTCCACCTCATCGCTTCTCACCCGATTTTATGTTTTTTTTCCTTTTTCATTTAATTTGTAAAGAAAATCAGTTTTTAGGAGGATTTGTTAAGGATAAAATAGAAAATGCATAAGATGGGTTTATTGAGATTTATGGAGTGTATTGAGATTTTTATTTTACCTTGTAGTGTACGTCAGCATTTGGTCCGGTTTTAAGGGAAGAATAATAATTGTTGGATTTGGGCGATAAGTTTTTGATACAATTTTAATTTTATTAGCGAAAATGGTTTTAAAAACCGGTTTTTAATAGAATTTAATTAGTTATTTAAAGCATGATTTTAATACTATAATTTAATTTTATCTAAAATTTTATGTTATAATTGTTTTGGTTGGGGGGGTTGAATTATCTAATTTTAAAATTTTAATGCCTAGATAGTTTTTTTTAATTAAGTCAAAGTTTTTTTAATAAAAAATTGAAAGTAATAGTTATTGGTTGAAATTTTGTTTTATAAAGAGTTTAAAGAATTGAAAATAAGGAGTACACTGTCTTATTGAAAAATTTTGAAATCCAATATTATTAGACTAAATCCAATATTATGGATTTCAAGTTTGATAAATTCTTACAATTTTTTTTATTTGAAAGAATTTGAATGAATCCAAAATTAATTTTATGTATAAAATATAGTAATAAAAATTAACTTTTCATATTCATAATCATAATAATCGAAGTATTTATTCTTACTATTATATTATCACTAATTATTTTAAGAGATTATTAAGATATATGCCATTTTTAATTACTTATACCACGAACCAACACTCTCTTTAAATCTATTATTTATTTTTGATGATTTATCTTTCTTACCCGCAATCAATATTTTTGTTTACACTCATCTGACCAAACAACTAACATTTCATATTTTCATACCATATCATCAATAAATTAGTATTTATGGTTGTACATATCTGATTATTAACAAGACAATTTTACAAAAAAAATATATACATTAAAAGGAATTTTAGGAATTATGCCACAAATAAATTGGAACATTTGTTTTATGTCATTTTGTTGATGGGCCTTGTTAAAAACCTAAAATTTTCCTTGCATTAATAAACCAGAAAACAAATACGGATTTGACAGATTGTCTATCTAAAAAGTGAAAAGTATGATATCATTTATTGTGGTAAAAAAAAGTTGTTGATGGTAGACAAGCTGATTTCGTTCAAAAGAGACACTAATTTGACAGGTTGTCTGTCTAAAAAGTGAAAAGTACAATATCATTTATTATGGTCAAAAAGAGTTGCTGATAGTGGACAAATTGATTTTTCCACAAGAGACACGCTAATTTTATTCACAAGAGACACCCTAATTTCATCCACAAGATACACGATAATTTCATCTACAAGAGACAAATGATGGACAAATTAATTTCATAAATAGTAGACTTTGAAAGTTATGTCGTGGACAAACTAACCATACTCGTCCACAAAGAAAATATAGCTCTGGAAAAACCAATTCTACTTGATAACATGTGAAAATGGTGAACAAGATAAGTTATGTCGTGGAAAAACCAATCATACTTTTCCACGGAGAAAGTGATGTTGTGGACGGACAAACCAATCATATTTGATGATGAGAGAGAGGGAAAAGAGAGAGAGAGAGAGAAATGTGTGTATGTGTGTGAGGAAAAAGACAAAATAGAAGGACAATTAAGTTTTTTAATTATATAAAAATGGCATGGTTTAAAAAGATTTTAAAAAGTGGCATTAGGTGAGATAAAAGATAAAAGATGGCACTCTACTTAAAATTCCCTTAAAAATAAGAAAACCAAATCCAAAATTTTTTTTTCGAGAAAATCATCTCTCCCTCACTCTCGACTGTTCATCTTCTTTTCTCTCTAGTGTTTCTCATTCTCTCTAATTTTACCGATTCATTTTGCTTAGACAAACCGGAAATATACTCATAGGCGTCTCAACTACATAGTCGGCCCCTTTTGTCATTTTTTTCGATCTCGTTCTAATGTTTTCAAAACGATCAATACCCATAGACAAATTTGAAATCCTGTCCATATTATATTTTTGCATCCTAGGATTTTAGACCTCTCCTTCCAACTCTTTTATGAATTTTTTCAATTGTCGATCTCAGGTTGCATGTTGCAATTTTTTCCATCAAAATAAAATTTGGATTTGTCCATCGAAAATTCATCAATTTCTCCCAATGATCCTAGTTAGGGTTAGATCTTGTCTACCATTGAAGGATTTTTGAAGATTATTAACAATCAGGTTTAGATCTTGTCCATCAATTTTGATTAATCAAGATTTTTTAATGCATGTTGAGATTTTGTTCATCGAAATCAAATTTGGATTTGTCCATCGAAAACTCATTGAATGCATCCATCGCTTCGTTTTCAAGATTTTTAACCCTTTTTAGATACATGTTGCGGATTTCTCTATCGAAATTAGATTTAGTTTTGTCCATCGAAAACTCATCGATTTACTCCATTGCTTCATTTTAAAAGTTAGATTTTTTTCCGTCATTAAAGGATTTTGAAGCTTTAAACATTCGGGTTTAGATCTATAACTCTCCATCTGCAACTCGGATTTCGATGTCGATTTCAACTCAGTTTTAACTTTTTTTTTGAAACTATCTGGTTATTTTCAAGACGGTCTTCATTGTCTTTTTGGTCCACCATTATTCTTTTACGTCCATATGGGGTTATATTTACATGTTTTTTTTGTTATATATCACTTAAAATTTGATTTGCATTGATAGGACAATTCAACCAATTTATTTTTTTGTGTTAAAAAAAACCAACCAATAAAAAAATACAAATGATTACAAAATATCATATATATTTAAAATTTGCATAGAGATTTGTTAAAAAATCTTATATATTTACTAAAACAATATAAAATATGTAAAACACTATAATTTCGATGGAAAAAATAGCAACATGCATCGAAAAAGTTTTAAAAATCTTGAAAAACAAAGCGATTGGCGAAATCAATGAGTTTTCGATGGAAAGTTTTCAACATGTATCTAAAAACTTTGAAAAAATAAAATCGATGGACACTATCTAAACTCGAATGTAAAAAAGCTTCAAAATCCTTTAATGGTAGACAATATCTAACCCTAATTAGTTCGATGGACCAAATCGATGGGTTTTTGATGGACAAATCTGAAATTGATTTTGATGGAAAAAATTGTAAAATGCATCTAAAAGGGTTCAAAATGCTTGAAACCCAAGATCGACGATTGACAAAATTTGTAAAAAGAGTTAGATGGAGAGGATCTAAAAAGCCTATGATGCTGAAAATAGAATATGAACATGATTACAAATTCATTTATAGATAGAAATATTTTTGAAATGAGACGCCGACGAGTATGCATATTGATTTGCTTGATCAAAATGAATCGGTGATATTGGAAAAAATGAGAAACACTAGAGACAATAAGATGAACAGTCAAAAGTGAGAGATATATGGTTTTCTCGAAATGGCTTTTTGGATTTGTTTTATTTTATTTTAATGTTCTTAATTTTTTTGAAAAGTTTATTTTACCTCTTGTAAAATTTTCTCTTTAATAATCACATAAGTACAACAAGAAATACTACTTTATTGATGACATGAAGTGACATGTGTAAAATGTTAGTATAGTTAGAAGAGTGTAAATAAAGAGACTGATTGAGGGTAATAAAGACATATCATTTCAAAGAAAAGGTAGTTTTAGAGGAAGTGTTGGTTTGTGGCATTTGAAGTAATAATAGTAAAAAAATATTTCTATTGTAATAATCTCTTAAAATAATTAAAGATAATAGTGAGAATAAAAATTTCGATTAAAATTTATATAAACGTGAAAGGTAAAATTTTGATTGCTATAATTTATAAATAAAATTAATTTTGGATTCATTCAAAGTCTTTCGAGTAAAAAACAATTGTGAGAATTTATCAAAGTTGAAATCCATACATCAGTTCATCATTTCATCTTTTAATCTAATAATATTGGATTTCAAAAAATTTCAATAAGACATTGTACACCTTAATTTCAATTCTTTAAACCATTTATCAAGAAAAGAAGTCATCTATTGTAATAAATTAATAATCTCTTTCAATTGTTTCATGTATTCTACCTCAACTCACTCATCTTAACATCATTTTGATGGAATATACCCCTCACACCCACAGTCTCATGTTGACAAGTTTTATGGATTAAAAACTCTCCGTAGGAAATAAGCATCTTGTTCTTTCCACACAAAAGAAAAATTGTATCCACCAATGGTTTTTACTCCATACCCAATACATCATAACATATTTTTAACAACATTATTTCTCACCAAATATTAAATGCACATATACTTTTGTCAGGGGAAGGATGTCACATCCATCCAGCTACTTTCTTCCCTCACTTTTTCATCAAACCATTCGTCATACCTTTATTACACTGACAAAAAGGTAAAATCTAGTGTGATATCTGAAAGAGTATTTTTCAAAGAATTTAGGGTTTTTGTGGGATATTTTATAAAATTCTCTTATTTTAATTGGTGATTTGAAAATTCTGCTATAATAATCTAGAAAATATTAAAGATAGCCAAAATATTCTATAAATTATATTATTCTTAGACATACTCAGTCTCTCTCTCTCTTTTCATTATATATAATATATTTGAAAATCTTACATAAAACAATAAAAAATTCATATTTTAATTTTTAAAAGCAGAATTCTTTCTAAAAATAAATATTAAAAAAATAAATCTACTAGACATGGGCAAAAAAACTCAAAATCTGATCCAAAACCAACCCAAAAAACCAATTAGGATCGGATTTGATTATACCTTAAAACCCAATCAGTTTGTATCTTATTTAATTTTTGGTTTCGGTTCTGTTCTTACCCGAATCAAAATTAATTCGAAAAACCGAATAAACCAAAACTATATATACTTATTTTCCCCTAACTCTAACCTTACACTGCCTCTCTCCCTTCTCTCGATTATTCTTCATTTACTCTTTGACTTTCATCTGATTCCTCGTCTCCTCTGGCGGAAATCTGATCAAACTGGAATCCATAGCTCATTCAAAGTCAAATGAAGGCGATTCCAGATTTCGACAACTCCTTACAACTTCGTATCCTCTTGCAACTTCACCGAGAAACCAGTCACATGTAATTTCTAGGGTTAGTCTACTTTTTGAGTTTTAGTTTAGTTTCATCTTTTTTTTGTTTAATTTTGGCTATCGATTAGGGTTTATAACCGATATTTTTTGTCAATTTCCGATTAGGGTTTATAACTAAGAATCTGTTTTTTGTGAATTTTCTATTCAGATTTATATGTGTAAGTGATTTAGAAATTCCTACTAGTTAGGGCTGAGTTTGTTTTATAATTTTTAATTATATGAATGATTATCACTTCTGGATATTCTTTCATCATTTTATTTTGCAGATGGATTCTTCAAACCCGAATGTAGATGGTGAATTTGAAAATGAGATTAAGAATGGCTATGATAAGGGAGTAGAAACAGAAGAAATTCTAGAATGTGTAAGCAAAAGGTAAGAAATTCCTAAAAGTGCATATAGTTCCGCTCGAGCTACTAAGCTAAAGAGAAGAATCCAAGTACAAGGTATTGGGTATGGGAGCATTTTTAAAGAGAGCCGAATAATATGAACAAATGAAGATGTGATTATTGTGCTAAACCTATGGCATGTGCTACATCAAATGGCACTAGATGTCAGAAGAATCATCTAGACATCTATAAGGAGTGTCGGGCTTGGCATGAGAGCAATCATGGTTAGCAACATGTTATACATCGTGAAGGAAAAGGTGATGATGATACTGGTAATTTGAAGTTGTCAAAGTGTTCAAAAGTTTTTTTAAGGAAGCTTAAAATAAGATGATTGTCTTAGGTGAATTGCCTCTTTTATTCATAGAGAGTTTGACATGGAAACATTTTTGTAGCAGAGTGAAACTATACAAGTCTCATTCTCGGAGAACAACCACTAGAGACATAATGGAGATGTATGTTAGACAGAAAGCAGACATGATGAAGCTTCTTAGATCTAATAAGTAAAGGATTTCACTTACAACTGATATTTGGGTTCCTTCCACAACAAGAGCTAGCTACATGGTTATCACAATACACTTCATTGATGCAAGTTGGTAGCTAAGGAAGTTGATCATTGGTTTCAAGCAAGTCTCAAATCACACATGTACAACAATATGCTTTTTCCTTCTTGAATGTTTGGCTAAATGGGGAATCAAGAAGATATTTACAATCATAGTTGACATGAAACTGCCAACACTAATGCATTGAAGAAGTTTACAGATGTTTTTTGCTTACAAAGAAATGATGCATTGGTCTAGGAGGTGACCTTCTGTATTTGTGTTGTTGTGTTCATATCATTAACTTAGTTGTTAGAGATGAAATACAATAATTGGATATTAGTGCATCTGCAATTCAAAATAGTTTTCAATATGTGAGAGCTTCAGGTAAAAAAGTATAGGCATTTGAACACAAAGTGGACTCAGGGAAGATGACAAGGAGAAACTTATCTTTGGACTGCAAAACCAGATGGAACTTGACTTGCGTGATGTTGACAAGAGCTCTCAAGTTCAAAGTGGCTTTTGACAGAATGGAGATGGACGATAAGTTGTACAATGATCATTTTACCGAGAGAGTTGAAGGAAAAGCAAAAATGATTGGGATGAAGTAGAAAGGTTAGTTAAGTTCTGGATATCTTCTACAATTCTACTTTAGTTGTCTCAGCATCTTCTAATGTGAACTCTTACAAGTTTTTACAATGAGATAGTGACTATTCAGAAGAATCTCAATTCATTGTGCAATAATTATGATGCAACATTGAGGTTAAAGGCCAATGCTATGAGAGAAAAGTTTGATAAATATTGGGGAAACTTGAAGGAAATGAATATATTACTGATTATAGCTAGTGTATTTGATCCAAAGAACAAGATGAAGTTTGCATGATATTGTTTTGATGTGCATGATATTGTTTTGATGTGTTGTATGGGAAAGACAGTCAAGAATCTACAGAGTTTAATGATTCTGTGACTGATATAAAAGAATGGATATGGAATACGAAGAGATGGTGAAGAAGACATGATTTCAAGATTCAAGTATTGAGTTGGAGTTGTATTTGAAGGAGAAAGTGGAAATACCAAAGGCTAATCCTCTTGGAATACCATTTGATGTTTTGGGATGGTGGAGGATCAATGCTGCAAAGTATCATGTTTTAGCCTCAATAGTCAAAGATGTACGTGCAATGCAAGTGTCTTCTATTACATTCGAGTTGGCATTCTCTACTAGGACTGAGCATAATAACCGTAACCGAAAAAACTAAACCAAACCGAACCGTAAATGAGTGTTTTGGTTCGGTTTTGGTTTTGTTTAAAAATCCGTTTGGTTACTATTATAAAATTATTTTGGTTTCGGTTCGTTTTCGGTTTAAAACCGTAAAACCGTTCGCTTTTTTGGTTTTTTTATTTATATATACTTAGATATATAGTTAGCTAATTCGGTTAGTTAGATTTAAAGAAATTTGAAAAGATATCTTAGAAATGATTGCACAAAAAAAATTAAACAAAGATTTAAGAAAAACCTAAAAAGATATGTATCTTATATAAAGTTCAAGGTTTTGGGTTTTTTACTATTCATTCATATTTTACAAGTTTCATCAAATTGTTCTTATAAGCCACATCATAAGCTATATTGTTAAGTATTTAGAACTTATATGTTAATTTTTATTATTGATTTATTTTAATATATTGACAAGAGATTCATGAACAATGTGAATATGTGAATAATCATGATGATGATAGAAGTTTTTTACGTTTTTCGTTTTAGATTTACAATTTAGATTTATTATTTCTATCTTTTTAAACTTTCTAATTCGTCATATTGCTTTTTTATTGTCTTCATGTGGCTTTCTAAGATTCATATTTTTTTTTTAGTTTCTACATATGGTTTTTTATTTTTTTTCTTTAAATCATGGAACAATTTACAGAAACCGAAACCGAACCAAATCGAACCGAACTACTTATGGTTTTTATATGGTTTCAGTTTTAATGAAACTGTTAAACCGTAAACCAAAAATAACCGAACCGTACCAAACCGTATTTCAATCGGTTTCTAAATGGTTTCATTTTCTACCAAAGCGAAAAACCAAAAAACCAAATAAACCAAACCGTAACCAAACCGTAAACCGGAATGCCCACCCCTATTCTCTACTAGTAATCATTTACTTAACCCATTTAGGAGTTGTCTAACACATTACATGATTGAAGTGTTAATGTGCACAAAACAGTGGCTGAAGTGTGAGATACACTTAAATGAAAGAGGAGTGGTTACCAATCAACATATGCTTGCAGATATTGAGCTACAAGATGAACTTCAAAAAGGTATTTCCTTTGTTGTTCTTTGTCAATTTTGTATATTGTCCTTTGTCGGTTTTAATGTCTGACTTTCTGTGTTTTAATTTTCTTTAGAGTTTAGCTTTCAATGCAATTTGGAAGACTACTAAATCTTGATCACTAATCGGCTATAACATGAGAAAGGTATTTGCTTCACCTTCTTTTCATCTCTGTTAAGTTATATTTCAGTTCTTTTGCGATAAACTCATGTTCTTCAATGTGTTTGTGACCTTTTTGTAGGTAGTTAGGACTTGGTGAATGTTGAATGCTCAGAAGTTAGGTTCCATGTGTTGCAGGACAGGACTTTGGATTCTATGTGTTGCAAGTTTTTTGTAACTTTCACTTTGGACCTTTGGTTTTAGACGTTGCTGTCTTTCATTATGTGTTATGGTGTTTCAAGTTTGAACTTTTGGATTTTAGACTTTATATTTTGTAAGTTTGAAGTTTTGGTTTTAGTTTGGTCATGCTGTCTGTTTTGTACTTTGCACCTTTTTAACTTAATAATTTCAGTTTTTTGGTTAATCGGGTTTTATATTCGAACCGGATCAATCAATAACAATTTCGGTTTTTTCTCGGGTTACAAATAATTTTACATACCCAATTCAGACCCAAATAAATCCGAACCAAATCCGATCTAAATAACAGTCGGGTACTATTTGAATTCTAAACAACCTTATCCGAATAACCTGATTAACCCAACCCGAACGTCCAGACCTAAAATCTACTATGTAGATTTGTAAGCTTTTTCCTACTACTTACCTTTCTTTTGTAGGTTGTTTGCTTTAAAGCAATGGTAAAAGACAACATTATAACCTCATCTTTGCCCCCTTCTTATCATGAAAATTCTCACTAACCCACTCTCACATACTTCAATAAATTAAATCTCTTTTGGATACACATGTACACCAATTTTCTCCTCACCCAAGGTTGTTGTCGTTCATATTGTATATGACAATCATAAGCTCTAAATTCTACTGATAATTTTACTAATATACTAACGATGGAAATAAATATTACAAATAGAAAAAATATATATTACAAATAGACAACACTTCTTTATTGCACAATTTACTTACTTGTATATTTTGTTTTTGGTTTTCTCCTAAAAATCTATGAAACTTTTTTTTTAATTTGCAAGATTAACTTTCAGACTTGTCACCATTGGTTTCTATAAAAAAACTGACAGAAATAACAAAACAAAGCATTTTAAGTGAAAAACTACATGATGTATTTTTGTTAAGCAAAACAACATAATTTTAATTAAGCAAAATAAAAACATTAAATTAAAATAATAATTGGGAGAAAAATTAAAATTAGGGTTCATCATCATTTTGACACATCTATCATCTTTCTCCTCTCGTGTTTCTATCGAGTTCATAGTACAAAAATATCCAATTAATCATACACTGGCCAAAATAATCCTCATCGTCTAAACACTAACGAAGCATTACTCTTTTCGATAGGTTTCAACAACGACCTTATTCAAATCTGGGTTTGATCTAATCTTAAGAAAGTCACAAGTTTTAGTATTTATATAAGAAAATCTGGGTTTTTGTGTAAGAAAATCACAAGCTTTGATCTAATCTTAAGAAAGTTGTTACGAAAATCTGGGTTTTTGTTTCCTTAAATTTGATTCGAAGATCAAACAATGAGAACAAACTCTCAAATGTAAAAGATTGAAACGAGAATGTTCACAAATTGCATACAGATCAAAGGAGATCAGCGGTGGATCTTCGTGAATCTTTCCAGCGGTGAAAACGTGACGAAGACGGTGACAGAGCAGCAGCAACGGCCGAATCTGTGTACGACGTGTAGGAAACGGGTCGGGATGACTGGATTTGAGGAAAAAAACGAGTGATTAAAGAGCATCGAGCTGCCATTGAAGCAGGGACTTTTCCGTAGAATCATTAATTGGGGCGCCGAGATTTCGAGGTGAGGAAATCGCCGGAGCCAGTGTCACAGACACATGAGATGAAGAAAACGAAACCAAACAAAACTCAATGAGAAGAACCGTAACACGCATCACCTTGATGGAGTTTGGCCGCCACCGGAAACCTTACCGTAGATCCGCCACCGTCCTCAAGTAACCGCAACCTAGGTAAAGAATTCCCATGGTTTTGCCTCTGTAGTCTCCATCTCGGGAATCGAGCCGCTGGTTGGATTGAGAGGTTGAGATATAGAGAAGAGAGACGACGGCGGAGGAGACCAGACTCATCATCGGAGGCTCCCTGCTTGCTCTCCTATAGCCGACACTGATTTGGATCTTGGGAATCGAGCTGCTATCGCTGTTGGTTGGCTTGAGAGGTTGAGAGATAGAGAAGAGAGACCACGGCGAAGGAGATCAGGCTTATTGTCGGTGGATGCCGCAGAGGAATTAGGGCGTTGAGAAACGGGGAGAGAAATAGGTTCACGAATCTGGAGAGTTTCGATCATTGAGTTCATAGTTTTTGAGTTCTCTTTCTTCTACAGAGAGATTTGAGATGATAATCTAAAGATTTGTATTTGTGATTTTAGTTGATTTGATTAATTTATGATAACTTAAAAATTTTAGTTAATTTAAGATACCTTTGTTGGTTCGATTTATTTATTGTAATTCCAGTTTCCTATTGTATGTTGTTTAAATTTTGTTTCCATTAATTGGGTAGCGTAAATAATTTCGTTTGTTGAATAATCATTAGTTTCATATTTAGAAAACAGTTTTCTTCATTGCACAAATTTAATTACGTACATCTCTCCACATGAAAAAAGTAAATTTATCAAACACTAACTAATCCTGAAAAAAAAGAAGAGCAAAAGATGAAGAAGAGATTGCACAAATTTTGAAACAAGAATCTCTCGAAACAAATCAAAGGTCTAAAAAGCACTAGTAGTTGGTTACATACATGACATCATATCGTTCTTACTTCAACAAAACAGTGCAAACATGTTATTTATGATCGATCATTGCCTTGGTTTCTCTTGCACGAGACGAGAATGAGTGTTCCCCATGCATCCTCCACCGGCGTAACATGGCGCAGTCACATTGGATAAATACTTCCTCGGCAATGCAATTCCAAACCTCTTTCCTTTTCTTTCCCTTTTCTCCTTTTTCACAATGCTTTCGTCCTATTGGAATACAAACATATCATTATTAGAGAGCCTCATAGATCAAATTTTTAATGTAGCTAGATTAATGTGAGAATTCACCTCTTTTGGCTCTGTGATGACGCTCTCGGTCTCCATCGATTTTCTCGTGTCTTCTCCATCTTTTTCTGCAAAAGTGAATGGTTATAGAAATTTGTTTTGATATATTTTTGATAAAGTACATATATATATATATATATAGTATAGTTTCGATTAAAAAAAATTACCATTTCGTATCATAAATAGTAAATTATTCTTATTCTTGAAATTTTATTTGGTACGTATATTTGTATATATGATATATGAATAATAGTATACGAACGTATGATTTACCTTCATCATTATCAGAAGAAGGAACATCGATGCAATAAACCCTAAAGCTTGGAGATCCAGGACCAATCATTCTCTCATCAAAGTTACTCATCCTCCCTTCATTATCATCATAATTAACACCACTGATGGCCACATCATCAACATCATCACCATGATGATTTTCCTCCTCTTGTTTCTTCACAACTTCTTGATCATGATGATGATGATGATCTTCTTCTTGTTTCTTCACAACCTCTTCCTCCTCTTGTTTCTTCACCTCTCCACCATCATCTCTTGACGTTACCTTCTCAAAAATAACCTCTTTGTTCTCTTCCACGTTATGATCAGGCGGAGGAGCCACCTTAGCCGACGACTTCAAGCTACCATCGTTCTCCTCCGTCTCTTCTCCGTCTTCAGAAGAGCCATGCCGGAGAAGCTCCTTCTTTGACAACGTTTGGTTCCCTTTCAAGACGCTTGCATGGCTCCGTTTCTTCATCTCCTCTAACCTCCGCCTTAGAAGTGGACGTATTCCCGACGGAAGTGGCACAACACCGCCTTCATCGGCCCTTGCCGTCGTACCTCCTAGCCTTGAGCCACCGCAACCCATATTAAATAAACTAAAAAAAAAATGGTGTAATCGCCGCCACGGAGAGATCATAAGACGGCCGGTAGGTGGCGGGAGAAGATTCTAGAAAATAAGAGGCAAATCAGAGGAGAGAAGAGAAGAGAGCCAATTTAATTGGGTGGATGATGAATGAAAGATAATATTTAGGAATCGGAGAAGAAGAAGGGAGAGAGTGTGAGATTATGGTTTAAAAAAACTTAACATTTTACCAAAAAAATAAAAAGAATGAGAGATTATTAAAGGGTTGAGATTGTGTGATGGGTTGATTGGTTAGTTGCAATTTATTTGCTAAATTTGTTAAATAGTGATTTATTTAGGCAAATGGATGAGTTGGTTCTTATCTAAGTGACATCTTTGTTCTAAGTTGTCATTTTTGTCTTACAGTTTGCCCCTCCTGAATTTGCAGATAACTTTAATGTCTAAATTACTCATGTATCCGTCATAACTTCAACAGCTGTAGACTCTTTGTTCAATCATAAAAAAATTGTTAACCAATGTTTTCTAAACCTTACCGGAAAAGACAAACGGGAAAGTCTTTCGAGTCATTAGATTACATGTATATATCTATATATATTTGTTATATATTAAGCACGACCTTAAGACGAATATTTATGAAATTAAAACCAATTATATTTCATTTTTTCGTAGTTCAATGTTTACACTTTATTTAGATTTGATTTTATAATCAAATTTATATTCAACTCAAAAAAAATTCACACTACATATTTTATTTCAATATATCTAACTGGGAACCAAATAATAAGAACAAAAAATATGAGAATAAAAAGTAAATTATATGATGTGTTAAAATCTAATCGAGTAAGTGAGATATATTGCAGATTTTGATATATATCAGATATATTAAAATTTTGATATATGTCAAATTATTTTTATGATAGACATCAAGGTTTGTGTATAACATCCGTTACACATAAATAAAATTATCTTCTAGCTATCAACAATATTTAAAAGTTTTATGGGTGAAATAACAGAGCTTGAAATTTAAAATCGTTAATTTTTGTTTTCTTAGAACAACTCCATCATTTGTTTTAGTTTTAGGGGATTCTTGATTTTAGAAATATGTGATTCAAAACAAAAATTATTGATGAAGGGTGATAGAAAATTTATATATATATATATATATATAATTGGACAAGATTAAACAACACGGGAGAGTGAAAGCAACTTGTGGCATCTTCATCACCCCATCCTCTATTACATTTCAAAGGGCTAGGAAGACAATAAGACAAATCAAGCACCCTCGTTTTCATATAGTTGTTCCCTAATATCCTACCAATACTAAGTTACTAACTAAACTCAAATGATTTGCCACAAAACCTTTAAATAAATATGACATCAATTAACCTCGGTCGTCACCGGCTTTGAACAACCTCTTCGCCATCAGACTCGTCCGACTCGTGCTCATCCTCCTCCATCTCTTCCTCAATCTCTTCCTTCACCACCACCTTCACCGCCCTCCATTTCCCTAGATCACCCTGAAACCCCAAAACATTAACCCAACCAAACTAATCAAAACATAATTAGCCCGAACCTATATATTACAACAAACAAAATATATGCTGCAGAAAAGATAAAGGGAAAATGACACAAAATGTTAATAATTTAGGGTAATATTTAAGATTCCCTGTATTTTGGATATTTAATTAAGGATTATTTTACTTATTTTATTAATAGTATTTTTCAAAAAATTAAATCTAAATAACATGTTAGTAAGTACCTAAGTTTAAAATGGGTTAAATTTCTTTCAACGAAAATTTGCATTACTCTAGTTAAATTACTTTTAAGGTGTTTGTTAAGTAATTACAAGAAAATAGTATATACTAAGTAATTTCCACAAAGACTATAGTCTAATGTGTTAGAACTAACGAACAAAAGGGTGGCTCACCCGAGGTAAAGGAGACGATGACCACCTTGTAGCTCTAGAGGAAAGAAGTCGAAACTCATACATGATCCATGGAGTTATTGTTCCTCGAGGTCTTTTTCCAATATAGAAAGCAAATGTCTTTCTCCTTCCTTCTAAATGACTACATTCACGATCACCACCAGCCTCCATTACTTCTTCTTCTTCACACTCTTCCCAATAACCCGATAACGTCTCTCTTCCCTTCCTCTCTCGTTCTTCCTTCTTGACGAAGTAATACACTTCCTTGTTCTTCTCTCCTACAATCATGTGTACATACAAGACATCTATTAGACCACATTGACCAATACATTCGATATGATATATGATAGAGTAATTAGATAGAAGAGTTTGGACCAAACCTAGCAAATCCCAAGGATCAACATTGCAAGAACGAAGCTCAGGGAGGTCGAAGTCTATCGGACGGTGGAGGACTTTCTTGGCGAGATACTCGAACACAAGATCTTCGTCATCAGGATCGAATCGAAACCCTGGAGGAAGTCTCACACTTCTTCCGTTCATGGCAAATCTCTGTGCAGAAATGTCCATTAGTGTTTCCTTATCATGTATATACTTGTGTTTGGTTTAGGTTGTTTATATATATATATATATGAGTGTTGCCTTTAGTTTGGCAAAAGTGGATTCTATTTTTCCTTTAAAATACTTTTTACGTGCTACTATTAATCTCAAGAGATAAACAGATATACTATATAACTACAAATTTAGATATGGAGTTCGATTGGTTAATTTTTTGTTTAGTTAAATGCGAGGATCGTCCTAAAAATTGTGCATATACCCCAGGCAGTCAACGTCTTTATACCGATATATCTTTTATGTACATTCATTTTTCGAATACGTCATTCCGATGTTTTTATTTCACATTCGTTACTATATAAAAAACAGGTCGCATGGATTATTTTTACAATTTTGATATATTACTACTTCCTAAACACTTGTGTTTTTTTATATATATTAGAAAATGATATTTGATTTAGAGAGTTATAGATTTCGGATAAACATTCAAATGTTTAAACTAGTTCTGGGTCAATTGTTAGTATAATGGCTAATGTGCTGGTTTTTGTTATGACAATTAATGTTATGGTAATTAAACAGCGTAGATCTAGCAATTGCTGAAACTTAAACCTCGATTATTGTAGGAAGTAAAAAATAAGTACTTTGTCATTGTTTGGCTACCCGTAAACGTTTTCAGTGTGACAAAAAAATTCAAATCTCCGAATATCAAAAATAAAAAATAATTACCTTTGCCAGGAAACCGAAAAAAAGTAACTAATTACTTTTACCAAAAAATAAAGACATATATACTCCAGCAAAAAATGGAAAAAGGAGTAGTAATTATTTTTTAATAGAATAATAATACGTTGTATTCAAAACGAAAAGTTTTGGACATTCAACCTAAAAGTATAAATTTATACGTGGAAAAAGAAAACATAAACGAACAGACGTATATCATAAATGTAAAAGCGGCTAGTCAAAAAATAAATGTAAAAGCCTATATCATCGTGGAATCAGATATCTCTTTGTCTTAATAACTTCTTTTTCTTTTTTCTTTATCAGGTTTAGAGTCTGTAGTTTAATTTTTTTAAGACAAAACCCAAATCAAATTTAATTAATTTTTGTTCAGAGAACAAATCATTTCTAACACAAATCAAATTCGTAATTTATTCTTTGATTTACAAAAAAGTATTACTAACCTAACTACACGTTAGTTGTTTTAATAACTTCGCATATGAAATAATAATGTCGAGATAATATACATTTAAAAAACAAGAACCATGAGTAAAGAAGCATAAGCAATGATTAAGAAATAAGAAAAAAACTAAATAAAGTATATTCAGAAAACAAAAGTGAATTTGAAAGAGAGTCCAAGTCGATCCCAACTTAAAGATTTGAGAGGCTGACTTAACGAGTAAGTTATGAGATGTTGGTCTGACTCAAATTTCTACTCTCATGCACTTCTTTATTTTCAATTATTTAGTTATATTATTGTGTATATGTTTGTCTTTGGACTGTTGGTTTTGCCTTTTATCCTCCTTTTTTCCTTCGATCAATAAAGATCCCAAAGTCCGCCAAACCAAAGTTCTTCTAATTTTTTGCCTTCAACTTTCCAGCATCAGACTTCGAATTTTACAAATAGCATTTTAGGTTTCACTCCTTTTTATATAATGTTATCTTTTATACACATACATTGGAATTAAAGTTACACTAATTTGTTTTTTTGACAAAAATATGAAAAGCAAATGAAAAGAATATATAAAGATCATTGTTTCAAAGTTAAGGAAATGCGTTTAGTTTAATTGGTTGGAGCTAAGAGAGTATTTCAGATTCGAAATGCAATGTTATTTTGATAATAGTTTAACTTGTTAAAAACTCGGTCTAACTAAACCGAAAATTTGTATATATTAAATATTGATAGTTGTGGTGTTAAAACATAATGTCTTTAAACTCGACAAAAGCTTTATTTGTTATATATTAATAAAATAAATAGAAAAGCTTAGAATTTGAAATCAGACGTTTTACTTTTGGATTCGGTACTTTTCTTCCCCTCGAAGAAGTTGCCTTTCCATTTCCTTTATTTGTTTGTTTTGGATTATCTTTTTTCACTTTTAAATTTTAATGATTTAGCGACATGGCTTAAGCAACGACATATATACATCGATGAAAAGTTATATTTCTTTATAACTTAATGTTGTCAATTGATGGATGATGTTGATAGGGTTCAAGCATCATCGTCTTCGAGTTTATAGTGTTTTCATATAACTCTTGGAGAGACAGAAATTCAAGTAAAATCTTTGATTTGATGATTAGAGAAAATATTAGACAAGGGCAAGATAATGTGATTAATGGTAGACATGTAATTTTTCTTTTCTTTTTTAAATGAATGTAAAATTTATTCAAACAAAACATGTATTACATTATATACATTATACTTTAGAATGTTTTAGATGAAAAAATTTAAAAATAGTTTCAAAATTTAAAGAATAAAGTGCCAACTTTTATTTTTAATTGCGAGAGCTAAACCACACACGAAAACTGTCTTCTAGCTTTGACGAACCGAGCAGTTGGATGGAAGTGATACGATCATGGAAACGTCTAAAGAAAAGAAGTCATCGGTGGATCTTAGTGTACCGAGTACAAAAGCCAAGACCAAGTGGATCAAAGAAATATTCGGAGGATTCATGCAAGACGAGAAGAGAATACCTAAGGAAGTCATGCATCACCATAGAACGACTAGTATAGGATACTAGATGGATTATGAGGACTTGTCTAGTACTCTTTTTCATTAACTTGGTTTTATCGCAATAGGTTTTATGAGTAAGGTTTTAATGAGGTTGGACTTGTTTCTTTTCTCTTTAAATCCATCTATACCCTAAGCATAGTCCATAAGAAGGCCCAAATATTAAGAGACGAATTGAAGCCCATCCGCACTTGGAAAATGTCTCATCTAAAGCCAAGAAAAACAAGAGAATATTACATTTAACGAATCCAAGGGATATTTGGCGAGATATATCTTCTTATTTGAGATTCATCTCTTTTTAACTATCTTTAATTCCTAGTCAAACAATTAAATCTTATGTCTTTATTTTTAGATTCATGTTCACATTGTTAGATTCAAGTACCCTTGGTTATCTCGAGTCCTTTATAAACTCTGCCAAAAAGATCAATAAAATCATCCAACTTTTTAAGAAACAACTTTTTCTTGGATTTCACGCAAACTCTTTTGTTCCTTAGGCAACCTTTGGTTCGTATAGGTGTGTCATATCCTACGGGCCTCTGAAGTTTATCAAATGTAACCCATAACACTTGTGTGGTCTATCTACCGATCAAGCCGTTGAAGGGGTGAGTTAAGGGCATTGGTTGTAGGTTTGGTATACCTAGTGTTGGTATTCACTTTAACTTCTTTGTCAAGATCTACACCGCCTAATTTATTGAAGAGTTCAAGCGATGGGTTTGGGATTCGTTCTATATGATCGTCTAACTTGAGTCATACACATCTTCATCAAGTCGAGGATAATCCCCCGGGTTTGTTGAGTATAATTCTTGGGAGCATACGTATCTCAGATCGTATCATTTGGTATCAGAGCACACTCATCGACTCCACTTTTATCATCACCACCATCTCCATCATCATCGACATCGATCTATCTCCATCTACTTAAAAAGTATCATTTGGTATCACCACCACCGTTTCATCTCATCATCATCACCATCGTTCCACCACCGCTCCATCAACTGACTCGCCTCACCATCTTCATCATCAACATCAGATCATACCACCACCACCACCATCGATCCAATCCTCGCCTTCACCACACCACTTATGCACCCTTTCTACTTCATCATCACCAACTGTCACCACCGAGTCTGATCAATCACCGATCACCACCAACGATCGCTCACCTCCACCACCAATCATCACCACCTTACCGCCACCATCATCACACCTTTTGCGCATCACCATCACCGCTCGCTCACCACCACCACCGATCGTCACCACCCTACTATCACCACCATCACACCCCTTCATCGCAACCCTTTGTTTGATCCACCGATCAAACTCCCTTACTCCTACGAGGAGAAGAATCTTCGTGTTTGTGTCGTCCCATTCTTGGACCAACACCACTTACCGTAAACCCTTACCCTCACCCGCAAAACCTAGCCGCTACCAAGAACCGCTTGTCATCACCTAGGAATACTTGTCACTGCCAATAGTTCACTGTCATTACCAAGCGATATCTGTCATCGCCAAGCCACTCATGTCATCGCCGAGTGATTCTCGTCACCAACTAAGCAACTCTTGTCATCGCCAAAGAACGCTAAGCATTCTATCCTCGATCGCGCCTCTTCATTAGATGGTCATTGCCCGATCATTGCCGGACCAAAACTCGTCCAACACCCGAACGTTACTCGATCATCGTCGGTTCAACACTCGCACTTCTTCGAGAAAACAATACAACATGTATAACCATGATGATAACTATGAAGGAGAAGAAAAGAACACAATTCCTAACCTTCAAATGCAAGATTTATTAGGATAAATGCAACGCCTACTGAGAATATAGATGAATGGCGTTTACGAGAGGTTAGAAGAAATTTGAGCCGAAGCTCAACAAGGAAGACCCCAAGTTGTGGCACCACCGAAAGAAAGACAACAACCTAGACCACTCCGAGTTGAAGAAGATTTTGGGTACGATAGCCAAGATGGTAACTCATCTCGAGGAAGCTAACAAAGACCTAGATGTGCTAGGGAAGAAAGAGATTATCTCGGAGTCTTAAGTTGAAGATTCCTCTATTTCACGGTAAGAACGATTTGGATGCTTATCTTAAAGGGGAAAAAAAGATAGAGCTCGTGTTCAATTGTTAATACTACTCCGAGCACAAGAAGGTACAAGTTGTTGCCACTGAATTCTATGATTATGCTATAAGTTGGTGGGATCAATTATTTACAAGACGAAGAAGAAATGGAGAGTTTCCCGTCGATATTAGTCACTATTATCGAGACCTCCATCAAAGGCTCAGAAGACTAGTGCAAGGTAGTAAAAGAGTAGAGAATTACTACCAAGAAATGGAGTCCCTCATGATCAAGACCAACATCGATGAGGACTGTGAAGCAACAATGGCAAGGTTTTTAAGTGGTTTGAATCGTGATATTCGAGATCAACTAGAGTTAGAGCATTATATGGAACTAAAAGACATGTTGCGCAAAGCTATCTTAGTAGAGCAATAAATCAAAAGGAGGGGCGCTTCTACTCCCTAACCGTTTGTTTCTAGAAATCGCTTCACTAGAGAAGAGAAGCCTTCTTACCCTCGGCCAATCACGGAAACCAAGCCAAAAGAGGAATCTAAGGCCGCTGCAATAACTCAAGCATTCAAAAGGAAAGCCGAGACGATGTTAACTACAAGAAACCGTGACTTATAATGCTTCAAATTTGACGGATGAGGACACTATGCAAATAAGTGTCCTAACCAAAGGACTATAATCTTAAAAGCAAAAGGAGATATTGAAACCAAAGAGGAAGAGGTTTCAGATTCATCATCATCTAAGGATAATGTAGAAGCTTACGCGGCTCAAGGAGAACTCTTGGTTACTATAAAAGCTTTACAAGTACATGGTAAGGTTGAGGCTGAAGTTCAACGAGAGAACTTGTTCCACACTCGTTGCCAAGTTCAAGAGAAGTTGTGTAATTTCATTATAGATGGAGAAAGTTGCACCAATGTCGCTAGTACTACTATGGTCGACAAGCTCAGACTCAACACTACTCGGCATCCTCACCGTATAATCTATAATGGCTCAACAACATCGGCTACATCAAGGTAAATAGCCAAGTTCTAGTCCTTTTCTCCATAGGGAAATATGAAGACGAAGTGCTTTACAACATCTTGCCAATGGAGGATTGTCACATAGCTTTGGGAAAAACATGGAAATACGATCATTGAGTATCTCACAAAGGCTTTACCAACAAGTAGTACTAGAAACATGTAGTGACATGTAGCGACATGTAGTAAACATCGAGTAGACGCAACATGATTTTTCTTCCTTTGTACTCGAACGAAGGAAAAATCATGTTGTATCCTATGACGTCTCATGAGGTTTACTTGGATCAAAAGCAAATGAGAGTGATATGGTGTTCACTAGAGATGAAAGCTCGAATAAAGTGCTTACACCGGGAAGGAAACGTTCCACTCTACTTGTAAGTTTCAACTATACTAAGTCCTTTCCTCTCCAAGGCACTAGTGTGAAGCTCATGGTTGACACTCCACCTCCGAAAATGTCATTGAAAATTTTGTTAGTCTCTTGAAAGAGGAATATGATAAACCATGGAGTGCTTGTGTGTTGGAAAAAATAATCGGAGCAAAGGACAAGAACATGCATAAGGAGGTTTGTTTTGAAGCGAATGGACTTATAAGTCATTAGTTTAACTCCTACAACCTCTTCAGCCTTTTTAAGAACTTCTTCATTACACATGGTTTTCAAACTGTATGTAAGTAATTCTTTGGAAAAGAAGCATTTGGAACCACTCTTTGTTTCATCGGTGAAAATAGGTATTGGTTGGAGATTTTCAACTAAAGAGCTAGGAGAAGTGGCCTTAAACGATTTCACGGAACATAAGGAGCTTGATTTTTTCTCACGGCAAGATAAATTTCTAAACCTTACTTATTCGGCAAAAGAAGAAGACATTGTCCAAGACGTCCAACATGTGAAGAAGATTGTTAAAAAGTGACAAAATCAAAACGGGACAAGCCAAATATGTCGAGAAGAAGATACTAGATGTCAAGAAATTTTCTCTTGAAAATTGGTTCTACCTCTTTGGCACTAGTATTGGAATGGATAGTAGTGAAGAAAATTCTATCCAAAGAAGAGTCAACGGAGCTTATCTACATCGATCTTACAAGGTTGGGATTCTTGAAGACAACCCACTCTATCCTATGTCATCTGTGGGAGTGAAGGGGTTTGGAGAGTTTATCTTTCAAAAAATTAAGAAAGGCAAAAGAAGAATCGTCCTTGAAGCAAGTAACCGCTATTGAAACCACTACATCACAACCAATATATGTAATATGATGCTCCTAAACTTGTTAATATATGTTGGCGCCTAAAACCCTTACTTTATGTGATTTATCCCATGACTGGACCTGAAAATATATTTTAGTAGATTTGTATAAGTTAGAAAATTGACTAGATTGGTACCTCAACTTGTAAAAGATTTATTGCCATTTGGTTCTCCAATAATTTTTATCTCGATTAGGATACAAAATTTTGTGAGTATCCTGTGTAAGAATTTTCCAGTTTGTGTTTAGAGTGATAGAAGTCTAATAAAAAAAGTCCCAAAAAAATGGTATAAGAGTTCATAACTTGCAAGCTCTAATCTTCATATTCTCAATTTTCTCGAGTCGTTTTTTAAGTTTCGGTAACCTTAATATGTCAACATAATTTTCCTTAATGTGAATCTTTAACATCGTGACAAGTGCTAACAAAAAAAACTAGTTATGGAGAATCATTGGTTCTCTCCTCCTCTAGCTCCCGTCTTGAATCTTGTACATCCTGCCTCTAGTGGTATTCTCAACCGTCCTCCTACAAACCCATTTGATCCTCTTGGCCCTCCTCCAGCCTCCTCTCTTCTCCACTTCCCCTTTCTCTTTAGTTCCCCATTACTTGATTATCTTATTGTCTTATTGTCCCTGAAATAGTGTCCAATGAGTTCATTTCTCCTTCATAGGAGACAGTTAAAGAGGCCTTGTCTCCGAGTTCCTCAGATGCATCAAATGTTGGGTGCACTCTTACTATTGATGTTGTGATGACTCAGATAGAGGAAATCTCCTCTCTCACTACCATATCTACTTTACATGAAACTGGATCAGATACAATACTGAACAGTAATGTTCCTCCCTCTACTACTCAGAAGTTTATTATTCTTAGGCCTAAGAAGTCCTCTCCGCTCCTAACAAACCATACCCTAGCTCCTCAAATCGATCTTACCATCCTTCCCTCTAGCCATACAAAACCCCATAGCTCAGTAGCCACCCTTCTGAGTAACCCTTCTTCCTCTAACCTCTCCTCTCCTCCGTCTCCTCGTAAACCTTCCTCTACCCCAAGTCCCTTTAGTGTGAACCCGACTACCTCTACAATTAACTATGTGCCTAAGGAACCAATTACATGGGCTCAGAAAGCAAAGCGTGTGGAAGACGTATCCATACAAAGGTTAGCTCCCATTAAATATTCTCCTGAAGGCACTCCCAAGGGTCCTAGTGCCTGATGGGTGTTCCATAGAGGTTCAACCCTTCATAGGAAATATATTGTTGGTACCTTCCTTGGAATATCTGCCTGCATATGGTCCAATACAAAATGTTCTTAATTATTTATTGGAAAAAGTACCAAGCTTGAAATTCATCTCAACCCAAGAAAAAAGATATATCCTAATGAGGATACCTAATGACTACATAAGGAATAAAGTCCCGCAGAAAAAACTTTGGTATGTTGAGACATTAATGTTTATGTATCACAATGGATTGAAGAGTATTCAGAAACCTTACTTGAAATAGATTTTATCCCGATGTGGGCTCACATAACTGGTATACCTTTTGATATTTGATCGCGGGAAGCGTTGAGCCTAGCAGCAGAAAGCAGAACTAGTGGGAGAGCGAAAAGAAACACATGAGTATACTAAGAACTTCATTGACTTAAATGTTGCTCATGTTTTTGTTGAAGTGAATGTGAAGAAGCCATTAACTTTATCAGTTGAACTCATTCGGGAAAATGGGGATATCATCCCTTTCCAGGTTGAATATCTTTGGATTTCACCTTCATGTACACACTATAGAGAAATATGTCACATTATGAAGAATTATCTAAACCGAGCATATAAGAATCTGAGTATTGAAAAGGATTAGGATCTGACAAAACCTGGTCCTTCAACTGCTCTAAAAAAAACATCTTCACAAGGCTCTATGCTCCTAGTTCGCTTCTTGACCCTAAAAAGTACCCTGTTGATTCTTCTGCAATACCACAAGAAGCTGTAAAGACTGTAGTTGTTGCAACTAATTTGGAACTTAATGCTACAGAAGTCGCAATTAAAGTATCTGAAGAGGTACAAAAGTCCTATGAAGATTTAGTCCTTGTAACTAACAAGTCGGCTTCAGCTCCCAAGTCCCAAGAAGCTGATCCTAAACCCACCCATGTTGTCTCATATCCTATTAATAATGTTAACTCTCATATATCCTGTCCTATTTTTATTGTTAACCCTCCTTCAAACCAGCAAAAACCTATCGTAAATTCAGCCCTACATTCCCTCTCTATAGGTTCTAACCAACCATCTTCCCCACCTTCACCTAATACTACTAAGTATGTTTCGTCTCCTTGCCCTATCACATCAACCTACCCTCAGCCTTTTCACCCACCGTATTTTGGACCTTGACCCAATTACCTTTACTAGTTCTCCTTCTAAGGCTTATATACTCATTGCATTACCTGCTCTTTACCCAAGGCAACCTCTTGCCAAAACTCATTCCCAACTCTCTTCTTTTATTCCCCGTTATTCTCTGCCCTTAAAAGATCCTGCTCATTTGAATCCTTTTAGCAAACCTTTAGTCTCTAAAATCTCTAACCCTTTACCTTTTGACCCTACTTTTGTTTTTGGATCTACTTCTCTTAAAGGTCTCCTATCCTAAGGATATATTCCTAAGAGTTAAGTATGCATACATATATAATATTTTGGAATGTATGAGGACTTAATGACTTGGATAAGCACAAGGTTTTCTGTCAATGACTTGATAAGAATTAGTGGTTTTGTGCTATTTTGGAATCTCATATGCATATTAAAGAAACAAAGTTAAACCATGTAATGTCGAAAGTTTGTCAAGGTTAGAATTTTACTTCTAATCATTCTTCAGATGATGATGGTTGCATTATACTGATTTGGAAACATCCTTTGGTTGTCCATGTACTCAATCAGTCGCAATCAACCAGTGAAGTTACAATCCGTCACACTAAATTTTTTATTTGTACAATAATCCATGCTTCTAATCTATAACCAAGATTTTCGTACAAAATTTATTTGTATGACATATTCAATACTTGGACCAAAAAATAACCTGAAGAACCTAAAGCCAGGAAACAGGATAGCGTGTTGGCCAATTAGAGTTGGATCTCTAACTATCAAAACAGTTTCGCTACCTTCCACCCTCTTGAATTCCAGACCATTGCCCTAGTCTAGTTAGCATATCCTATAAAATCACCCAAGCTAGAAATAAGCCTTTTAAGTTCTTCAACTTCCTATTATCTCACTCTAACTTCTACCAGATGGTTGAGAGCGTGATTTTAACAAACGAGTTGCTCAAATATGTGTAGGCACAATGTCCTAATCTATACCATTAACAGAGAGACTTACACAAGAATTGGTTATTCCTAAGAAAAGGTATATGGAAAAAGCTTTCTAAAAGCAGAAATATAGAATAAACTAGCTAAAGGAGGGGGACAATAACTCTATTTTTCCATAGGATCTGCCAAGTGAGGATGTCTTTTAATGGTATTATCATGTCCTTCACTCTCCCCCAGGTTTGTTGATCCCAGACCCGGTAGCTATGAGCTTGCATATTGTAGGCCACTTTGAAAGAATCCTTGCACCCTCTTATATTCATACCTCTTCAGCCACTCTTCAATGGTTCCAAAAAACTGTCCATTTCGCTGCTCTTCCTCTCACATCCAATCCATGATCTTTGTGTCTACTACTGCAAATATATCACAAGCTCTGTCAAAGTTAAATCAGAATAAATTATAGTGTTTACTTCGGATTTCTTCAAGGCATCATGGGGGCTGTTGGAAGCAAAAGTTACAGACTCTATCCTAAACTTCTTCACCACTTCGAGCATATTTTTAATGAGCAGCAAAAGTTACTCATCTTTGTTTTACAGATGATTTGCTCATATTTTTAATGGTTCTTTTCAGCCAGTGCAAAGTGTCCTCTTTGTCCTTAGCCACTTCGAGCATCAATCATGCATAGCTATCAGTCTCCATAAGAATTTTTTCTTCTCATCTAGTTTGTCAGAAGAGGAAATAAATGCAATTATGATCTCTATAAATTTATCCTATGACACTCTACCTATTAGATACCTAGGTGTCCCACTATCCTCAAAAAAGATCTCTAGTGCCAATTGGGCTCCATCGATTCAACATGTTAAGGATAGAATAAATACATGGAGTGCTTGATCTCTCTCTTTTCAAGGTAGATTACTCCTCTTGAACATTACTATCGCTGGCTTGTCTAATTTTTGGTGCTCAACATTTGTTCTTCCGAAGGCCTTTGACAAAGCTATAAACTCATTTTGTGGACCATTTCTTTGAGAAGAACCTCGAAAAGTCACCACTCTACAAGAGTCTCTTGCTCTACATTAATAGTATTAAAACAAGAAAGGGGAATTAGTTGTTAATATTTTCTTACATGGAAAAAAGCTTGTACATTCAAACTTATATGGCTTCTATTCACGTCTTTTACTTCAATCTAGGTAGCCTGGTACAAGCAAGAAATGCTTAATGGCTCATTGAGAAACTTCTAGATATTAAAACTTAAACAGAAGCAAATTTGGTTAGCCAATAAGTTACTCAAAACTAGAGAAGAGGTTTATCAATGGATTCAACTAAGGCCAATGAACGGGAAGTTGACTAGATTATGGAAAAACAACTGGAGTCCTTATGGGAAACCACTGGACTATCTAAATGCAAATATTCTGGTCGAATGGGAATTGCTCTCAATGTTTCACTGCACTATATCTACCGGTAAGGCTGATGATCCTACCTCCTGCCAGATCTGACGAGCAAGTCCAATTAAAAATCCATTTATCTACTTTGTTCTTGAATGATTCTACTAACTACTATGATTGGGTTATTGATGACTTTACTTAGACTAAGTATCAAACATGAGTAATGTAGAACCTCATAATACTTTAGTTTCATGGTATAACTCTATCTACTCTATAACAATCACTACAAGGATCAGAATCATATAGTCTTTGACTGTCCATTTAGCTAGATAGTTTGGAAATCGGTCTCCTTGCGCTGCAACCTCCATCTGGTTCGTTCATGGCATCTCAATATCTCAAACCCAACAATTGTAAGGATCCAACACCTCAAAGAAGCTGAGTCAAATTCCTTGGCAGACGGCGATCTACTTCCTCTAGCAGGAACGTAATCATTGGCTCCATCGAAACCAGTTATGCTCAGCAGCTTCTATACTATCATTGATTGATGCTACTATCCAAATAGAGTGTCTAGTTTCTAGTCTATCAAATCTTGGCAAGCATCCCAACTCCTTCAACTTTGGCTCTCTACGGCATCTTAGTTCGCCCACTATCTCAACGTGAGTCTAATATAGGAAATGAAGGAGTGATATATCATTAAGATATGTGGTGGTAGATGAGTGAAAACAATAGTTGTGAGACATGGCTAGAGTGGATTGGTCGATGGAAATTGTTAGAAAGAATCGAGAAACAGAGATATATAATGATTGAAGATCATTTGTAGATTTTTAACCAAAAAATTGTTTGTTATCTTCTTCTTAGATTTTCTTTTGTTGTTAAAATGGTGGACTCATTGTTGGCTAGAGTTTAATTTGAACTTAGCAGATAAGATTTGGTTTGCGTTTTATGAACGTGTGTCAATTTGTTCTTGTGGTTTGTTGATTAATCGAAGGATTTGCAATTTTCTTTAACAAAGGTATTAGAGCAAAGACGATTCTTGGAATCTATGATGGAAACCAGGCTCAATTTCGTTGAAAAAGCGGTTTTTTGAAAAGCAGAAGAAGTGATGAGTTCGAAATTCGATTTAATTTTGGCAAAAACTAAGGAGCTCAAAGATAAAATGGACAAGAACGTCGCTAATATTAGGGAATCTATTCAATTAATGGCTCCGAACAATACTTCAAGTATCGGTAATTCAAATCAGAATCGATCGTCACCGACGATAGCTGTAACACTGGATCTTGCATTCAACAATCAAGAACATGTTCATAATGGTAGAAATGGAAATCAATCTAGTTACTCATGTCTTACACGACTGGGAAAAGTAGATTTTCCACGTTTTAATGGAGAAAGATTATAAGAATGGGTGCTTAAGGCAAAAGAATTATTTGTTATTGATTACACACCTTACGATATAAGAGTGAATATTGATGCACTTCATTTTGATGGTCATGCGACAACATTTCAATCTTTAACTCAATTTGCAATTGGTGGTAATCTTTCTATTGATTGGAAATCGTATTAAGGACTGATGAAAGAGAGGTTTGAAGATGTTTTGGATGATCCTATAGCAAAGTTGAAGTAGTTGCAAGAGACTGATGGTATTGTGGATTATCATGAAAAGTTTGAGTTGATTAAAACCAGAGTTAATCTCTTAGAAGATTGTTTGGTGAATATTTTTTTGGATGAGTTGAGAATGGACACTCAAATAAATGATAGGATGTTTCAGACTTATTCTATTGCGAAATGTTTGATGTTGGATAGATTGTATGAGAGGGTTCATCATAAGAAAAAATTTGAGAACAAGAGTGGATTTGATTCCGAAAATTTTACACAAAAGGATTCATGCGTTCAGCTAAAACAAAATCTGTCAAATGAAGAGATGATTGAAATAAAGGCTAAAATATTGTGTGGTGTTGGTATTGTATTTAACGAGGAAGTGTGTAATAAGGATGGAAATTTGATTCATGTTATAAAGTTGAATCCAGAGGCAGAATTGACTGAAGCATAGTCAATTCAGGAGAAAGAAAATGATAGGAAAAAATTGATGCCACAACATGCTGCGAATCAGATTGAAGTACTCAAAAACGAGGTACCAGTTTCTAAATTGGAACCAAGCCTTCAATTTCATAATGAATTACATGTTTGTAAGGATATTCACTCTAGTTCTAGCGTTGATGTTTTGTTGGTCAAGAAGAGAAATTAGAAGTTTTAGATGTCTCAGAAGTGACTGATTGTTGTGAGAAGTCGGCAGTTGTTAAGATCAAACTTGTTACACACCAAATATTTGAAGGAATGCTTTATAGGATGCACAGTGTACAACAGAAGAGGAAGAAGGGAAGAGGCACAAAATCCTGGAAATTCAAATACAAGGATGAGCGGGGAAGCATAAGGAAACAACACAATCAGGTTTCCTATGTCTCAGATTTTGGCATTGATATGTGGGTTGTTCATCATGAGGAAAAACTACATGATCAGATTAGAGAGGGGTTTAAAAGCTGGAGAAGAAGAATAGCATTGTATGTACTGTTTAGACCTGACTCACAAGTGATTTTAAGAGGTATAAACTTACAATGGAAGATGCAGAAACTGAAGTGTCCCAAATCCTGGAAATAAGTTTAAAAAACAGGAATTTGAGCGACTATAAATGGAATAAGGAGTAGTTAATGTTCTAAAATACTTTGGTAATCATTGGATCTTGGCGATGGTTGATGATGGTACAAAGAAACAGAGTAATATTGAATGAAACAGAAAAGATTAAATCACAGTAAGTTCTTCTCTTCAAAACTTTGAGGTCAAGGTTTTTTCAAACGGGGAGGATTTGATATAGGAAATGAGGGAGTGATATATCATTAAGATACATGGTATTAGATGAGTGGAAACAATAGTTGTGAGATGTGGCAAAAGTGGATTGGTCGATGGAAGTTGTTAGAGGAAGAATCGAGAAACAGAGTTATATAGCGATTGAAGATCATTTGTAGATTTTTAAACAGAAAAATTGTTTGTTATCTTTTTAAAAATTTTTTTTGTGTTATTACAATGATGGACTCATTGTTTGCTAGAATTTGATTTAAACTCAGCATATGAGATATGCAGTTTTCTTTAACAGATTCTCATCTTCCCTCTATTCACTTTGATTCTCGATACTGCCCTTCCTTGGAAAATATCTTTGAATTGGTTCTCTTCATGCTCGGTTCATCTCCTCTTCTCTCTATCGAGAGCTTTGCCACATTCACTATGTTTGGTTCAAAATTGTTGCTCATTGGGTTCTCTTAAACTTGGGCTGTAATGTCTTACAATGTTGGGCCTATGTTGGGCCTAACCAACAAAACAATACGGCCTTGCCAAGGTATATAGGTCTTTTCTTTTTTTTCTTTTAATTGAAAGCCTTTTAACCAAAAAAAACCACCGTGACAATTGCTTGAACTATCAAATCTTTGATGAGATGCGAACTCATTAATGTTTGGTCCTTTCATAGTGGACACGTATCCACGATATATTCATACACATATTGCACTCTGAGAATCAAAATGAAAATCCACGTATTATTATTTCACTATAATTGTTTTCGGTCGGTCACCAAAATTTGGAATCTTTTCGTCAACGATGCTCGTGTTATTCATCTTTTTACTTCAAAATAGTTTAGACATTTAATTTTGACAATGTAAATATAAAAAACCGATTTCTATTTTTTAGATCGTCAGATTTGAAATTGTTCAAAATATATGTTAAATAGTTATAATCTTACGGTTATTACGACATTAACAAATGATTAAAAAAAACTAAAAAGCCATAAGATGATTAAGTTAATAATAGTTTCAGTATCTTTTTATAAATGTCAAAAGTTTTCAACCAAAAACATTGTATAAACTTTAAAAAATTCCGTGAAAATTTTCTTATTTTTTAAAATATCTAATGTTCGTCTCAACAAAAACTATACACATGACATCGGATTCAATAATAACTAATAATTAACATGTTAGTTGGCACCATTTCAACTATTGTTGATTTTGGCTAACAATCGAAAATTGATATAGTTTGTTTAAAAATTATATGTTTAACAATTTAATCTAGAACCTCCTAATAATAATTAAAAAAAAAAAAGTTGACCATGCGTAACTATAATAGTCATAGATCACGAATACAGCGAGCCCTTATATCCTTATCCAGATTTGGCCCAAATAGACAGAAAGGCGAAGATCATGGTCAATATTTAATACTTGATCTGAATATGATCCATAATTAATAACTGGGGCCTTCATGGGCTGTACCCTAATAATCAAGCAAGAGGCAAATTGCTTTCGGGGGTTTCTGTTGACCATCAGGATGTTCTTTTTTTGTCATATCTGACTGAGACTATAAATCACTCCTGCTTTCTCGCAAGCTACAGAGAAGAAATTGACCGATGGTATCTAGTGCTTGTTGCTTCCACCACTTGCTTGTATCAAATTACATCTTGTGGACTTTCTTTTGTTTCGGAGGAATGTCTGATGGTATTCTCTTAAACCACTGCAGGCGAACTCCTGGTGCTTGCCTGTGTTATATTGGTCGGATTGTTTGCTTTGCAACACTATGGTACTCATAGGGTGGCTTTTATGTTTGCAGATCTTGGCCATTTCACCTCGGTCTCAATCAGAGTAAGTAGATGTTTCATGTCTAGTGGTGTACATCAGTTCTTTTATCCATGACTCCTCTAAAGCCTTGCTAGTATGTCCGTGCAGGTTCCGCAGCTTTGTTCGTTACATTCTACTTCTTTTTGTTCTGAGCAGCTTGCTTTCACCTTTCTTGTGTACCCCTGTCTGGTGGTACAATAATACATGGCCCAGTCAGCTTTCTTGTCAAAGAACCTCGGGTCTATTCCCAACAGTTTTTACAACTCTATCCCAGGTTTGTTTACTCTGACACCAGTCTTTAACATTCACTTGTTATATGATTCTGGTTCCTTGTGCAGATCCTGTTTTCTGGCCTGTCTTTGTCATTGCCATACTTGCAGCCATTGTTGGCAGTCAGGCTATGATAACTGCTACGTTCTCAATAATCAAACAATGCCATGCTCTTGGGTGCTTCCCACGAGTCAAAGTACTCCATACTTCGAAACATATATGTCGACAGATCTATATCCCGACAATCAACTGGATCCTGATGATCCTTACTCTTGCACTAGCTATAGGCTTTCGAGACAACTTTGATTGGAAATGCATACGGTAAATTTTCTATCATTGGAATATAATTTTCCCTCTTTAGGATCTGACTGTGTGATGGTTGTTTTCTCATTACTCACAGGACTCGCCTGCATATAGTAATGTTCGTCACAACGTTTCTCATGGCTCTTGTCATAGTCGTGGTTTGGCAGGAGAGTTATTTTCTGGTGGCTTTGTTCCTTTGGAACTCTATGGATAATTGAAGGTTTCTACCTCTCAGCAGCGCTCATGAAAGTTCCCCAGGGTGGTTTGGTGCCTTTGGTGCTCGCGTTCATATTTATGATCGCCATGTATGTGTGGCACTATGACACCCGCAGGAAATATAGCTTTGATCTTCATAACAAAGTTTCACTGAAGTGGTTGCTGGGATTAGGACCTGGTCTTGGTATTGTCCATGTCCTTGGAATAGGGCTCGTATACTCAGAACTTGCAACTAGAGTTCCTGCAATTTTCTCTCACTTTGTCACTAACCTCCCGGCATTCCATAAAGTTGTGGTGTTTGTTTGTGTGAAATCAGTTCCAGTGCCTCATGTTTCCCCTGAAGAACGCTTTCTCATTGGTCGTGTTTGCCCAAAGCCTTATCGTATGTACAGGTGCATAGTGAGGTATGGGTACAAGGACATTCAACAGGAGGATGGGGACTTTGAGAATCAGTTGGTACAGAGCATAGCAGAGTTCATCCAGATGGATTATCGGCTTCTGAGTCTCAATCTTATGATGGGAGAATGGCTCCTCCAACTCAATCCTGTTGGCTTCAGAGGTAGAGGAGTTTGATTTTGCTGACCCCACAATACAAAGCATAGTTTGCGTTCAGTGTACGAGGATGAGTATCCGCAAGGGCAAGTGAGGAGACGGCGTGTGAGGTTCTGGTTAACGCCGCCAAGTGGTGGGATGGAGTCCTCTGTGAGGGAAGAAGAGCTAATGGATCTGGTACAGGCGAAAGAGGCTGGTGTTGCATTTATAATGGGTCACTCGTATGTGAAATCGAGGAAATCATCATCGTGGTTGAAGAAACTGACAATTGATATCGGCAACTCATTTCTGAGGAAGAACTGCAGAGGGCCAGCAGTAGCACTGAACATTCCTCACATCAACCTCATTGAAGTTGGCATGATTTACTATGTTTAAGTCATAAAATCTCTCGTATGTGTAGCATTATATATATATATATATATATGAGTAGTTCAACCTGGTGTATGCTTATGTCATCAATGTTTCACACCTTGCGATATATGGAATTTTCTTTGCAACACATTACAGACTTCATACCTTTCAATACTGGTCAAACTTTGTGTTCCAACAACGTGGGACTTGTCTCAAGTGTACAAAGCTTTGGAGAGTTTGAAACTTTGTCCTCTTCTCCCTTCTTTTCAAATCTTTCGGGTTGAGACACATACACATTTTCTTTTAGCTCACCATGCAGAAAAGCAGTCTTAATATCAAGATGATGGATCTCCCACCCATGAGACGCTGCTAGAACTATAAGAAGCCTTATGGTTTCAATGCGAGCTACCAGTGAAAATACTTCATCAAAATTGATTCCCGATTTTTGTACATATTCTTTTGCAATGAGTCTAGCTTTGAACCATCCGCGTTTCTCTTGATCTTGAATATACATTTAAGACCAATAATCTTGTTTTCCGCCGGTTTATCAACTACCAACCATGTCTTGTTCTTGTTGATAAAATCAATCTCCTCTAGACACGTCTTTGTCCATTTGTTAGAATCTTTAGCTTCTTGATAGCTCAATGGTTCATCATTAATCGATAAAAGAAGCTTCTCACATTCTATATCAGCTAGAAGAATATAATCATCAAGGTATCTTGGTTGACTTACTTGACGATTTGATCTTTGTAGTGGAGGTTGATTGATTTCCTCTTGATGAACAACGTTTTGATGTGTATTGTTTGAATGGTTTTGTGATGCTTGATCGTTTGAACCTGTTTGAAACCTTCATCAGAGTTTGTATCATTCGCTTCGTCTTCTTGTTCTTGATGGTTTTGTTCGTGACTTCCATTTTTGGTTTTTTCGTTTCCGATAACAAACGGACCTTCTCCTGCATCCATGACTTCTCCCCAAGTCATTCTAAACATTCCCAGATCACCACCAATGTCTTCGTTAGCTCCCTTCCATTTCCAACTCGCCTTCTCGTTAAAGACTACATCTCGGCTTATAACAATTCTTCTTTTTGTTGGGTTATAGAGCTTATATGCCTTGGATCCCGACTCTGTTCCGAGATGTACCAACGTTTGAGAACGGTCATCTAACTTTTTTGGGCTTACGGATTCAACTTTGGCGTGAGCAAGACATCCAAAAATTCGAAGATGCTCTATGTTAGGTTTTTTGTTTCTCAAGCATTCGTAGGGAGTTTGATTTTTCAAAACTCTTGTGCGAACACGATTGATTAGGCACGTTAAATGTCATACCGTCTCTCCCCACAAGAAATTAGGAACCCCATTGCTTTGAGAATGCTTCTTGTCATCTCCATCAAAGTCCGGTGTCTCCTTTCTACAACACCATTTTGTTGTAGTGTGTAAGGAGTCGTCAAGTGTCTCTTGATTCCGTTTTTGTCACAAAAGTCTTGAAACTTTTTGAAGTAAATTCTCCACCTCTATCTGTCCGTAAAGTCGAGATCATCTTCCCATGATCCTTTTCTACTCAAGTCTTGAAGCCTTTGAACTTATCAAACGCCTCGCTCTTCTCCTTTAGTAAGATTATCCACATGTATCTTGTGTAATCATCAATGATTACAAAGATGTACATGTTACGGGCCAATGTAGCTGGTGATATAGGTCCACACAAGTCCACATGGAAAAGTTCTAGGACTCGTGAATCTCGATATATCGTTGCCTTCGAGTTTGTTTACCAAATAAGCATGACTCGCAAAGTTTTTTCTCATTTTCGATCTCGCGTAGACCATGAACCATCTCGAGTGTTGACATTTTCTTGATGGTTTTGAAGCTTATATGCCCAAGTCTTTCATGCCACCTCCATGTTTCATCATCGATTCTTGAGTGTAAACAAATTGGTTTTCCTATCTTAAGGTTGATCTTGTAAAGCCTATTAGTAGATCGCATTACTTTTATCAAGAGCCTTCTGCTAGGGTCATGTAGTGTTAGATAATCATGTTTCATTCTAACATCGCATCCATGCTCGGTTGTTTAACCCAAACTTAATATGTTGCTTCTTAGCTCCGAAATGTAATAGATGTCGGTTAATAGATTTTGTTCACCGGTTTTCCCTTGGAAGAGAATTGATCCTTTTCGACCAATGTCTACACAAGATCCATCTCCAACCTTCACTTTCCCTTTCACATTTTGATTTATCTCTAAGAAGAATAATTTTATTCCAGTCATGTGGTTACTTGCCCTGTTGTCTAGATACCAAATTCCTTCTTTTCCATTCTTCATCTCGTATTTCTTTGGCAATAGATTTTCTTCATTGAGAAACACAATCTCGTGCATGTAGAGAGCATCATCTGCTTCTTGTGTTTCGATCTTGTTTGCTTCTTGAACTCTTTGTCTTCTTTCAGGACAATTCAAAGCAAAGTGGTCAACCTTGTCACATCAATAACACTTCAAGTTTGATCTCTCTTTCTTCTCTTTATTTTGATCTTGAGTATTAAATCTTCCACGTCCTCTACCCCGAAAACCTCTCCCTTGGCCTCTTGAGCTTTTGTTGTTTGCTTGGTTACCACGCGACTCCATGCTTAAGAGGAACAACTTCCCTGGTGTCTCAACATGATTCTCATCATCAACTATACGCTCCTCATATGCTTTGAGCCGTCCTACTATATCTTTGAAATCGGTCTTGTTTAGATCTAGGAATTGCTCAAGTGATACTATGATGTGTATAAACTTATATCGTGGAAGGCTATTAAGAAACTTCTTCACTAGTTTCGGTTCTTCCATGATTTGTCCTAGGGCCGCTGACTTTGATGTTAGCTCTGATAGCTTTCCTGAGAAAGAGTCAATTGTGTCTGAATCTTTCATCTTGAGTCTTTTGAATTCGGATATGAGGGTTTAAAGTCTCGCTTCTTTGACACGATATGCTCCAAAATGTCTTGCTTTGATCGCTTCCCATATACCTTTTGGTGAATCAATATCACCAACTTGTAATATAAGTGTCTCGGGTATGGCTTGAAACAACAAGGTAATCGCCATGTCGTTCTTCTCGTCTATGGTCGATCCTGGCTTGATTGTCTCTCATACCTTATGAACACACAAGTTCACTTTCATTCTCATCGAGCAAACTGTATAGTTCGATGAGTTGAGCATTAGACATTGAATCAATGATGGCCCAAGCTCCTTCGACCTCGTCGTCAGGACGCTAGTATCTCTCATGGCTTAGGTATGCTTCTAGTGTTTGATTGAGTGATAACCAATAACTCTGATACCAATTCAAGAGTTAAATATATCAAATACAAAATTTAGCTTTTAATAAGAATCACTCTCTTATTATATATGTTTTGAAAATCTCTCAAAACCAAACATCCAAATCTTTCTAAAACTCTTATTCAATTGTCACAACTCAACAATTGTATTTATAGTGGTTTATTCAATACATATTCCTAATAAAATAGAAAATCTTATTAGGTAACTCATAATATAAATCCTATTCTTATCCTAATTTCTTAAATCCATACTCGGTTAGGATTAGTTTTACTTGTAGATCAAACTATCTTCAAGTTTAATCCAACAACTTGATGGAGCTATATCTTCATAGGCTTAGACAGAAGAGATATCCATATCCAGAAAACCCCATCATGACTGATTTTGCCACTCAATTTCCTTATAACGCTACACCTTACCAAAAGCAGGTGTTGCTGCTATCTCTTAGTCTTTGTTATCATCATTCATATTCCTTACTCAAGTTGAGTTCCTCTTGCAGGCTTTCCTTGATGTTGACAAGGATTTAACAGAGAGAGAAACACCTATGGACCGATTGATCTGTGGAGGCTTTGGGTTGTGGGTACTCACTTCTCGGAAGCTGGGTTGTGTACAGTAATCTAGGCCTCCTTGTGGTCAATGAGGAACAGGTTGTGCTTTAATTCGTTGAAAACAGTTGTTTATGCCATGGTCTCTGAATGATTTTTGGATTTATTGATGGAAATCTCTCTTTTGCTTTACAGAGATTTGGGGTCAATCAGAAAGAAAAGATTGCATCTTTCAAGACATCAATGGATATGATTACCCTATCTGCAACACCCATACCAAGGATGTAAGAGCATAACTCCTACGATATGGGCAAACTGATAATTGTGAAGAAATAATATAAAAATAAATATTACCGATAAAAGAATTAGGAAAAAATTTGCAGAGTCGAGATGAATCTTTTTCCTTAATTCTGTAAATGCCCCGTAGTGAGACGGTTTACATGATGTTTCAGAATCCCAGGATACAACTGCAATATCTTCGATTTGCATCATCCAAACTCGAAGTCCGAAGAACTTGATTTTGTGTTGTACTCTTAAAGAAAAAAAACAAGACAAAAACTAAAAGAAATTTTTACCATGGGTGGAAGAGAATAAGATCATATGTCCTCTATATATGTATAAAAAGTTTTTATTTTACAACATAAACCCAAATTTGTATACTAAATTGTATATAAATTCAATATAAAAGAATTTGTCAAATTAAATTCATTATTTTTTGCTGGAATATGCAATTAAACATAATAATTTATTTAAAATAAATCACAAAATATATTAATTATTTTTCAAATTTTATTAAAATAATCAACAAGTATCAGACCTATAATTAATAAATTGTATAATCCATTTATAAGATTTTATAGATCATGTTATAAGACCTTATAATTTTCTTTTATAAGTCTTCATAATTTCACTTTATAAGACTTTATAAAATACAATCGCTATTATTAGTATTTACAGCGTTTCACAAATTTACCTATAAAGCGTTCGTGGAAATCGCTCTATTCAAACACACATGCGTTTGCCAAAGCATTCGCGAAAACGTTTGAAACTAATGAAAATCTAGTTTCTAAAAGAACTCGTTTATTTTTGGCTATTTCATTACACACTCAATATCTCTTTTTGTACTAACTTAAATTATGCGATCTATATATCATTAGAAAGATAATTTTGATATCTACGCACAGACACCAAGATCGCTCAATTCCAATAACATATCAAAAACTTATGAGCTATACACTATTTGATCATAGAATATCACAATATTCGATCAAATATTGATATTTGGACATTATGATAAATATCATAATTCCAATGCATATCTCATATAGAAAAATATGTGGCAGACCCCTCCCAAACTGGGGCATCAACTCACATTAGATATTATGCACTTATTGGATTTAATTCATATGAATCCATCACAATAATATTTCAAAAATAACACAAAATCGGTTCACATCCGATAGCCTTAACAAGCATTTTTGTGTATTTATCTTTTATAGTATTTGAATTTCAACTTGGTAAAAATTAACCGAAGTAAACTCATATATGAGCATTTAATCTAAATAAATTCATAAGAATTATTAGATTAACTACTCAAATTAAACAAAAGAATTCGGAATCAATTAGCCGATGACCCAATAAATGTACTTTCTTTTGTCTTAACTTTTAATTGACAAACAAATTTAGAATTCAACTTGGTCATCTACCAGAGAATTCAGTTTTTGTTTTTTATTTTATCAAGTTTTAACTTTTTCTGATTTAAATCGCTATGAAGTATCTAAATCAAAAAAGTGATGTGCAGAAAATAAATTTCAGAATTTAAATGCATTAAACAGATAAAATTTAAAGACACAATTTGAATAAATAAATTAAACATGGTTAGTTTCCACCATTACGGATCTGCACAAAAATTGTTAGACTTCGGTAAAGTCCATAATGCTTGAACAACTCCTGTTCTTTTATCAAGACTCACAAAATATCAGTTTTTTCCGTTAGTGCATCAAATCAAAAACAAAAAATTTACAGAATTAAAAATGAAAGAGCATAACTCCTACGATATGGGCAAACTAATAATTGTGAAATATTACCGATAAAAGAATTAGGAAAAAATTTGCAGAGTCGAGACGAATCTCTTTCTTTAATTATGTAAATGCCTCGTAGTGAGACGGTTTACATGATATTTCAGAATCCCAGGATACAACTGCAATATCTTCGATTTGCATCATCCAAACTCGAAGTCCGAAGAACTTGATTTTGTGTTGTACTCTTAAAGAAAAAAAACAAGACAAAAACTAAAAGAAATTTTTACCATGGGTGGAAGAGAATAAGATCATATGTCCTCTATATATGTATAAAAAGTTTTTATTTTATAGCACAAAAAGTCATAGATAATAATGCACAAAATTAATCACCATTAATTTGTATCTTTACACTAAAAAATGGAGGTTACTCAATATATATTAATCATGATATTAACCATAGAATTAATCACAATATTAACAACTTGTTGACCAAGGTTAGTCATGTGTAGTGACTATTAGACAAACTAAAACTAAATAGGTCCAACAAGTGTTGGTTATTAGACATGCACGTCTATAAACCCGCATACGAGTCTCAGCCTAAACTTGACTCACAATCTCCACTTTTCCATTTCTCATTCAAACGAACTCCATATAACAACGAGTTCCAACAAAGAACACTCTACTTGGCTTTGACTGGATTCCGGGATGCCAGGTTGCGACAGCATGTGTTTCAGTTTATATGCTCACTGATCAATTTAATGAGACTGACGAACCTTTGTTTTCCCCTTGTTTTAGTTTAATCTCCACACCGCCTCCCGAGAGGATTCCAATAAAAACCCATCTTCCATCATTCCATAAGGAAAAGGTGATAGAAGCAATAAAAAATGAGCTGGATCTTGGTGGCCAAGTGTTCTATGTCTTGCCTCGGATTAAAGGTAGAATGCATTATAAGCTTCATCTTTCTCTACGTTATCTCTTAATATGACTTACCTTTGCGCTTGGTAGTAACTTAGAGACAAGTAGAACCAGAAAATTCTTGACCATAAGTTTTTTTTTTCTCATTGCCAACGTTTACATTATTTCCATTATCGATTTACCACTTTATCCTTCCTTATCAGGACTAGAGAAAGTGATGGATTTTCTTGAAGAAGCATTTCCAGATATTGATATTGCTATGGCAAATGGAAACGTATGTTGTGGCCTTTCTTAGCAGTACTAGACATTTGGATTTGGATGCTCATTCATAAGATATAGTACATTTCATGGGATCCTACTAAGCAATGCTGTTGCCCCATCGTTGAATATCCTGTTACATTGATGGATTCACAGCAATACTTGAAACAACTAGAGGAAACCATGGAGAGATTTGCGCAAGGAAAGATCCAAATTCTCATATGCACTAATATTGTTGAAAGCAAACTTGATATTCAGAATGCAAATACCATAATCATTCAGGATGTTCAACAATTTGGGCTCGCGCAGTTGTACCAGGTGCCAAGTTACTTGTTTACTTTATTTTTGCGTCATTACTATTGTAGTTAGCCCTTGCAAAGATAGGTGAGTAGCTTCTTAGATATATATACCTCTTGTTTCTGTCCACAGTCGCGTGGAAGGGTTGGCCGGGCTGTGAAAGAAGCTCATGCCTACCTATTTTATCCTGATAAATCGCTGCTGTCTGATCAATCACTGGTATTTGGGGTGACTTTATTCATTCTATTTCCTCAGCCGACTCTGGCATGTAAAGTATAAGCTAACTATGCAGGAAAGGCTTAGTGCTCTTGAAGAGTGCCGTGAACTTGGACAAGGTTTCCAACTTGCGGAGTTTTTGGTGAACAGCAGGACAGGGGATGTTGGAAACTTCGGAATCGGTCTCCTCTTTGAAATGCTTTTTGAGAGTCTGTCCAAGGTATTTTCTGCTTAAAGTTTCCTTCTACACTCTCTCTGTTTGTATGCACTAACGAGTCTTTTGTTTTTTCTCTTTAAAGTTGGGCTTGGTTATTGACTTGTCAGTCAATCTATTTGGTTTCTATAAGTGGACGAACTCCGTATTTTTTCGGTTCCATACAACCTGGTGAAGGTATTTTCCATTTTCAACTAGTAAGAGAGGTGTTGCTCTAGAATTAAAATATGACACAGGATCAGACTGTTTTCAAGTGTACGTACTGTGAAGGCTAGATATGATAGTTATTAGTTCTCTTGCTTGTGTAATGCAGTATAATGCCTTGAACTGTAGCAATTAACGCGGTTCTAATTCCTCTTTCTGCTATGAATCCCAGATTGACATAAATATACATCTTCGACTTCCCTCGGAGTATGTAAATTACTTGGAAAATCCGATGGAGATCCTCAATGAAGCTGAAAAAGCAGCTGAGAAAGATATGTAGAGTCTAATGCAATTTAGGCCTGGGCACGAGGCAAGTACTTGTTAATTTCAAGGTACTTGTCACCCGGCGGCTTGACTTGTACAAGTAATTGAATTTTTGGTTTGTTATTTGACCTGTCCAAAACGACTATTTGCTCGATTAAGTATCCGTCTAAAATTTAATTACTTGCAAGTTACTTGATCCGATTTGTTACTGGTCAAAATCAAATACATTTTACTTGAATTCAAAAGACTTGAAACAAAATAAAAAAATTATTTCATATATAATATCCAAAGTTGATGAGTTTTGTCGCAATGAAGAGTTTTTCAGTTTTGTCGCAAGAGGGAATTTTGACATTTTAGTCATGAACCAAATTAATATTATAAAATTCATAATAATTTAAAAATTATTAATCTATTATAATAATTTAAGCATTAGTATTTTAGTAACAAGTAATTATAAACAAATATTAAGTATTTTTTAGCGGGTAACAAATAACGAGGTAAGTAGTTTTATTTTTTTGCTTGTTCCTTGACTTGGACTTGCAAGTAATCTAATTTGCTAATCTAATTTGCTGACTTGTAATCCGACTTGCCCAGAGCATGTAACTTGCTTTTTCAAGCCGAGTACGAAGCAAGTAGCAGATACAAGGTGAGTAACGAGTAATTATGCCCAGCGTTAATGCAATTCACAGAGAACCTGCGTCGCCAATATGGGAAAGAACCTTAATCAATGGAGACTATTTTAAAAAAGCTGTATGTGAGACGCATGGCGTCTGATCTTGGAGTAAACAGAATTTTTGCATCAGGCAAGATGGTTGTCATGAAAACAAATATGAGTAAGAAGGTGTTCAAGCTGATAACAGATTCCAGGACTTGTGACGTTTACAGAAGCTCCTTGATATACAATGAAGATCAAATAATGGTACTTTTATGAGTAAATTAGTAGTGTTTGCATAATCTATTTCATGCCACGTTTAAGATGAACTTAAGGGCTTTACATGATATGTGCAGGCGGAACTCTGCTGGAGCACCAAGAGAACAGTTACTAAACTGGATGTTCCAGTGCTTGTCAGAACTTTATTAATCACATCCTGCTCTTATCAAATATTAGTCCCCCCCTTCACAGTTTCTCTTGCATGTAGGGTGCGTTAGAAGAAGAGGGACTCCTCAGCATGTGTGTTGCTATTGAGTTTTCTTCATAGAATAGAACAGAGATGAATATTATTGCATAAATATCTATCTCAAGAGCAGCATTTTAATCAGGTACGTACGTCTCAATCTGATTGCATCAACTTTCAAGTTTCAACAACGGTGTCCTTTTCTAATCCTTCCTATCTTCTCCTGTTCTCAGCAGCTACTCACACTCAAACCTTATTGACGAGGTTGTCTATGCGTCCTCTGACCACGTTTCAGATTCTCTACAAGCTACTTCGCTCTGATGATGAGAACATGAGGCATGACTGTGGCCCTAGTTCACGTTGAGATCATCAACCAATTAAGAGTTGGTAAAGTTTTGGAAATATATGCATACTGTGGGATTTATTTTTTTTATCAATTTTTCATTTAATTTCGTCTTCAACTGAATTTTATTAATAGAGAAGTAACTTCACACAAAAGATTTCTGACTGGGCTGCAGCATCACATCTAAATACCCATTACAGGGCAATACAACTATATCCTCATTAAGAGAGTACAACCCAACTGAAAAGAAGCTGGAAAATCCGATTATATGAATAAACAATCATATGATTATGAACCCGCAACTCTCTGGTTAGTCTCCTTGTCTGAAACGAGATCCATCCTCTGTTTGATACGGTTTTTATCGAGTTCACTTACTCATCCGCCATTTGTTCTATTCTCGTAGTTGTAGATGGTGTCAAACAAAAATCTATAGATCAAAGATCACCTCTTCCCGGGGAGCCTAAATGTGTTATTTGTGGTCGTTATGGTGAGTCCATTTGTGACGAGACCAATGATGACGTCTGCAGCCTCGAGTGTAAGCAAACACTCTTGACAAGGCCTGACGACAACACTAGATTTTTTCCTGCCACAGATGAGTGCTACTATGTTAGAGACCCAGGATCTTCTTTCACTGATGCTCAACTGCTTAGAAGCAAGCTCGAGATTCATGTCCAAGGATCAGCAGTCCCTCCACCTGTATTGACATTCAGTTCATGTGGGCTTCCTTCTAAGCTTCTTCTCAACTTACAAACTGTTGGCTATAAATTTCCCACTCCTATCTAGATGCAAGCAATTCCAGCTGATTTTGAGATTTATGCATGAGATTACTTACAGTTGAGAGTATTCATAATTTAAAAGATAATATATCAATGATCATTTGCAATCTTGAGAAGATATTTCTTCTGTCGTTCTTTGATGTTATAGAACATCTTCTAATCCACCTCCTAAAAAAAGCAGCACTAGGAGGTCATGTTCAATACTAGCGGATGTATCTGTTTGAGAGTTTCATGTTCCATATGAAGAAAAAAAATTAAAAATTTAAGCAGAGTTGAGAGATCTATTGTCGCATAGAACATCAACGAATAAACCTCTTACTTTGTTGAATATTACTTTCCATCGGAAGTTCGTACGAAGAGTCGACGACCAGCTCGCCATGATGATAGAGGCTAGAGACTGACTTATGCAGTGGTTGTCCCTTAGTTGTTTTCCCAAGTTGGTCGGCTTAGTGGAAAATGAAAGAAACAAAAACTTACATAGCAGGAGCATCCACACTTGCATATGTATATTCTCACAAATTGTGAGGGTATTATGAAATATGAAAAATTGAAATTTTTTATAGGATAAGTATTAAGATCTTACTTACCTATTTAACTCTCCCTTGTCTTTCTTACATGATTTACATGGCAATAATTCGTAGTTACCATCCGTATAAGACATAAGAGGAACTTGAAACTCTAAAAGATAATGATTTTGCGCATTGGTTGCTATATTATGTAAGTATGCTAATTTGGACTTCCAATATTTTTTTTTACTTTTACTTACTTGTTACTAATTGTTTTAGGTTACTGAAAAATAAACAATGGAAAAACATTTCTATCATGGTTAGTGGATTTCGTTAACGGTCCAAACTATATTGCAACTTCATACCCTAAGTATTGCATTATGAGACATGCGTTTAGGGTTTACAATGAGGGAAGTATGGTGACAACATCTGATTATGGGATTTATGCGAAATCTGGTGATATTGTTTACTATGCCATTTTTCAACAAATATTAGAATTCCGCTATCCCGAAATGTTGAACTTATGATGCATTGTATTTATGTGCGATTGGTACGATCCATTCGTTGGACGTGGTGTTCACTATTTTGTATGAACACTATTTTGTATCAAACTTATTTAGAATAATTTAAATATATAAAAACATATATTTCTTTTACACTTCACCTTTTTAGTTGTACACTTCAAGTTGGTGTGCATCTCTCTTTCTGTATATTTCACCCTAGTATACACTTTTCTCTTTGAACACTTTACTTTGATATACATCTCTCAAACTTTTTATACCCTCACATTGGTGTACACCTCTCTCTCTCTCTGTACACATTACTTCGATGTACACTTATGATTAGATATTTCTTGCCGATGTACATCTCTCTCTAGACACTTCATGTTGGTGCATCACTCTCTTTACATTCACTTTGTACATCTAACGTTGGTCTACACCAAAATAAAAAGGCATTTCAAATGAAAAAGTTCAGGTTTATAATTTTAATCTTTTTCTTTCACACTAAATGTCATTTTATAAAATCTTTTTCTTTTACACTAATTATCATTTTGTAAAATCTTTTTTTCCTATATCTTTTTCAATAAATGATCCATATTTTCTGATTTATAAGTATCTTGAATGATCTGCACTTTGTGTTGTCGTATAAGGCTGCACCTGATACTAAACCTGGACTGCCTTCGAGAGGCTGCAACTGCAAAAGAACCGAGTGCTTAAAGAAGTAATGTGAATGCTTTCAGGCTAACGGTCTGTGCTCAGACAATTGTAAATGCATCAACTGCAACAATGTTATAGTGAAACGTTCCAGCCTTCTGTTTTTGATTGGGGACTAAACAACATGAAGCATTACCAAGGACTTGATAGTCTCGAGGATAATATGCTTCTTTCTAATGAAACAAATGCCATTGTATTGAAGGACAATAACAATATCAATGCAGCTCTAGGGATCATATCTACTAACAGAGATAATGTCGGCTTTAACAGCCACAATATTGCTGGCTTTATGAATCACGCTCCTGGATTTTCTGCTCACAGTTCCCCACAAGTATACCGAGAGCTACTTGAGGTAAGTGATTACTTGAGAACGAATATGCACGTTTAGGTTTTATATCCACATACTCATTTCCTCTCTGTCTGGAATAGCAGTGGAATTCTTGTCCAGCTTCATTAAGTTCGATACCTGACCATTCCATGTTCAATGCTCATGTGTCAAGCTCTCCTAAGCCCCCTTACAGGTTCACTTACTGCTCGTAGAAGCATCTAAATCTGCTACATCCAGTGCAGGTATCAATTGTCTCTTACAAAAATCTTAACTTTATTAGATCTACCATTCTGTCTTTCTTGGCTTCATCAACATACTTGCTTCAAAATCGTAGAAGACCGTGATATGTATAAAGCCTGATGATAAGGAAGACAACATATGTATCGAGTCCGAGAGCCGTAATGTGGAAGAAGAAACACAATCCTATGGAAGATTGATCGAACATATAGATGCTCAATACAATGGAGAGGAGAATTCCGAATGTAAGACCAAGAAAAGGGTCCATGAAGCAAATATATACATGGAGAAGGAAAGAGAAGTGCTTGAAACTTTCAGAGATTACCTCAAGAAGTTGATCAACATTAGATTTAATTCATAAGAGGTAACTACTAATTCCTTCTCATTTCGATAATCTCAGTTATATATGCAATCACTCTCCATTCCTCCATACTACCCTTTTAATTAGTTGCTATTTTGTGACAGGTCTGTTTCATTCAACAAGCACAAAGACATACGAAGAAACCTTAAAACAGAAATTACAGATTAAACACACATCAATGGTGGATTTTTGATAACGAATTACCTAAATTTACTACGTCAGATTTATCTTGAATAACCAAATCAATAAAACGATGACTGATTAAGAGCTCACTAATGAGAAATACTAGGACGTTTTTGTTTTAAATACGTATCAATGTTAATGACACTAGCATTACTTGTCTACAAACAAAGACATGCACGATTTTGTACTATTGGTTGACTATATACACATTATTTTATAGCTATTATACTCTTTGAAAGCGAGTACATTTGTGGTTCAATTGCTAGCACCATTAGAATACTTCCGAAGAATACAAAACTGAGAATTTTAACGAATAGTATGTCAACAAACGAAAATATCCGTCTGATGTAAAAAGAGATTGCTAAAGTTCTCTTTTTTTTGCGGTTTTCAGTCTTCCATCTTCGATTTCTACAACGTCATTTTTTGTATGACACAGAGAAAGTCTTTGTAAAACTGTTCTATCAACCAAAATTTCAGTGAAACATATTTTTTATACAATAGTTTTTATACAAATGTAATATATTTAAGTGGCATAAGCGTACAATTGCAGAATGTGAATCGTGCTCGAAGCTATGCAAGTTCTAAAGATCTTACTTCTGTAGTTAAAGTAGAATTAAGATCTTTGGTACTCACGTAGCTTCGAGCAAGATTCACATTATGGATTGCATATCTATGTGTGTACAAAACCTTGCTTCCCTGTTTTGCATTGTATATAGATCATCTTCCGACTCGCTCCTACCTTGCAAATTGGGGATTGTTGATACCAAGATGTTGTTTTTCTCTGCAAAATCTTAGAAGAAACCCGTGATCATCTTTTTCTTAGATGCGAGATCAAAGACCAGCTTTGGATATCTCTCTTCTTCGAATTGGTGGTAATCCTTACAGATTTTATACCTGGTTTTCTTTCTCTATGTGGTTATCTTCCTCTTCGTTCCCCGTGCTTCCGTGAAGACTTCTAGATCATTCACTAATCTATATATGTAATTTGGCAAGAGAATATTAACAGGCTTCATAACGGGATACCCACTTCTCCGGATGTGATCGTTAGGAAATTAGACCGTTTAATATGCGACTCTATATTGGCAATATGAAATTGAAGAGCGTTTAGTAGCTTTATGCAAATTTGGCTTCCTAGTCCTAACCTGTTTTCCTTATTTCAAAGAATTTTCCCTTGTTTTTTTTTTAAATCTTTTTCTTGCAACGAAAAGCTTCATGGCTGGTTAAAATAATTTTTGTAATTAAATTATAAACCCTCTCATTCCTTAGTGAAATTTTCACTCTTATCAAAAAAAGATCATACTTTTTTTTTATGGGCGTCACAACATATAGAAGGTCCAAACAGAATTCTCTATGGACTCGACCCTCAGGTGATCCAACCAATAACAATCCATAAGCTAATCATTGTCAAAGTTGATAAGAAAAATATTTACGAATAATTGAGTAGTGAAAAATTACTAGCTTTGTGTGGTTAACCAAGAGTTCTTTATCAACATTTACTAGCTTTTGATTATAACCTTTTCTAACTCATCTCATCATCAACCGGTTATTAATCATATCGTAAAATGACGAGGTTTAACAGTTCAATTCTGTTGGGCCCTAATTTTTTAATGCAATAATATTAAAACTACATAACCAACCAAATATATTAAAGTTTACGAACAAAAAATTAAATCCATTTTATGTCCATGCATGCATGGCATGGGCTAACCACCTACTTATTATTATGTTTTTATTCGCTTTATTGTCGCTATAAATTTCTCATTATTGTTTAAGCATTTTTATGTATTTCAGAAAAACTTTAAAATTATTTTGTAAACATCTCGTCCTCCTCTTTGGGCAACCAATAAAGAGTCATATTCTAATTTAATGTGTGGTTAGGAAAAAAACTTTAAAATTCCAAACATATTATTTTGCTTAAATTAATATTCCTCTAAAAGATTTGCTCCTATAAATGGCAATACAATATAAAGAAATAAATTTGGTGTTATTATCTATTTCGTAAAAGAGGTAATATATATATTTTTAGTGAAAGATCTATTATAAAGAATAATAAGATAAGATGCGTGAATATTGTATGATACCATGTATTAAACAAATTAGATGTTTGTATTAGTTTTTTGCTATTTGTAATTTATCTTAACTATTTTTTTTTTCTTTTTTTTAATAGTATGGCATCATCTCTTTCATATGTCCTTCTCCTATAAATAGCTAAATATAACCATCACAATCACTTATCAAATAACTAACAATTCACAAGGAGAAGCGATGTTATACTCTCGTTTCTTGAACTATGTTTTAGTCTTTGTGACTATTGCCTCCATATTCTCCACATTTGCAGAGGCGAATAGGGGCTTTGGCAACAACTATTCAAGTGGTTCAGGTTCAACACCGTGGTCGGGATGGGGTTGGGGCTCTAGTGGAAATGGTACAGGCTGGGGTTGGGGTTGGAGTGGTCCTCCCATCCACTCTCGAGAATAATGATTATACAAACCCTAACTACGCATACTTGTCGAGAGCTCGTTTTGTATATTTCATTCTTCAGTACTTATCTGTAATTCCGATTCAATCAATAATATTCACTATGATACAAACAACTATTAAAAAGCTATAGTTTCATACGAGAGTTTACCTTATAGTTTTTCAAAACAATACCAAATCTCTGATTGCGAATTTTATTACTCACAATTTGACACCGTTTGTGGGAAAATATTTATAGAATCTGTAACACCAGAACAAATATTTTCTCTTTGATAAAATCGAAAAGGATCCAATCCAATCAGACAACATGAGAACAGACCGAGGGCGCAAGCTCAAAACGATTCAGCACGGCCAACTGGGGCCGTAATGACTAGCTCCAACACCGATGGAACATTGACCATCGCGTCAGTTCCACCATCATCGATCAGTGCTAGAATAACAATCATACCGGTATTCCCAACAACTCAAGTCGAGTATATTCCAACAAGAAAAAATGATGCCACACTAGGTACTGTTGATACGTTGATCACATTAACAGAGCCGCCGCAAACTGGCACCACCCGGGAAACCCTAATTCCGGGTATGCGACCTGGATCTGCCCCGACAAACTTGAGCACAGCTGGCACATGTTCCAACAAGACCGCGTAGGTGCAATTGGACTGGCCTCAACACCCGTCATAGTGGCAGCTCGACAAGAGTCCACCCCATTTGACGTCAGTGTAACACATCAAACATTGGACACAGAAGTCGGGCTACCACGTCAAATTCCTCTAGTAAAAGGAAGAGGACTAGGAGTCTAGCTTTGCGAAGACGCACAGAGAACTCCATGACTACCAAGTCAGAGCAACAGAACACCAACTAACCCTGTTGAAGTTGGCAGACGATCTACCGATGAGCTTGTGGAAATCCGCAGGATGCTCACATTCCTACTAGAAAAGGTTCACCTCTAAAAACATTGAATCGCACTCTCGCACAGTGCATCGAACACTAGGAGTGAGACCTCATCTATCACATCAACAAATCAGCCAAAATGGACTCACCATCTACTTCCACCCGACCTGTGAGTGGTTTAGGTGGCTCAAGACCAAACATCAGCCCACCACTACAAACTGTTCTTGACTTCTCGTCTATAGGTGTATCGAACACAACAACATCGCTCATAACTCTGACTGAGTCAGAACATTACCAGTACGCACTTCAACAGTAACACAAACACATCAGCTCGAAAGTCAATCCAGAGTAGTCAACAGAATGCCCTCCATTACGAGACTACCATCACTACCACCTCTGGATGTCAGCCACAAGTTGAGCAGATCATTATGGAACTAGATTCCAACAACCGATTCCTACGTTCCAGGTGGACCCGTTTATACACCGACAGGATCCGCTATGGGCTTACATAGCCAAGTTCAAGGAACTCAAATCTAAAATCTCAAACTTAAATGACATCGTAGCACTATCAGCTCTACAAAATGGGCTTCATATTGGCTCTAGATTTCACGAAGAAATATCGGTGTGATTGCCTGCATCAATAGATGATGCACTGCATCGTTCTAATTACTTTATCCAAATAGAGGAAGATCTAGCAGTTGCAAGCGGAAAAGGAAAAGAGCCCCAAACGTAAACCAAAACAACGATTACAAAAAAACATCTAAAAAGGAGCCGCAAAATCAAGGACAACATTCCTTCGGAATCGGAAGTCCCAAAAAACAAAAACATGAACTTCGATCCAAAAAGGTATTGCAAAATCCATGAGAAATGGGTTATTCTACGGAAGAGTGCAGGAAATACAGTCAAATCTTGGCTGAAAAACGTGAGGCAGAGCAATCCACAACCCTGAGTCAAAATAGGAGGACAAACTTATCAAAGAAAAACTAGCCAATAATTCTCAAAAAGAGAAATAATAGTGGAAGAGGGTGATGCGTCACCACCTCTCGTACCCAAGAACCGGGTGGAATGCATATTTAAAGAGCTAAGTTTTTGCGGGGGTATAGAGGATTCCATAACGTTGTCGGTGAAAACTCTCGTGTGTCATGATCGATACTGGGAGCTTGGTAGATATACTACTCTACAAAGCTTTTAAACAAACGGGGAACAAAGACTCTGACTTGAAAGACGAACAAAACCCGCTAATCAGCTTTGTCATAGAAACAAACTTATCAATGAGCTCTATCAGACTCCAAAAAAATGCTCGCAGAGTCTAAAGAACAAACAACTTTATAGTCATCGTTCAACCTGAGAGTGGTTATACACCAATGCGTAAATTCCTATCGGGAAGAGGCACCACAACAATCTACTCAAACCAGGTCGACCGACTCCTAAAGGTTGGTTCGATCCGTGAAGTATAATACCCTGATTGGCTCGCTCATCTTATGGTCGTTAAAAGGAAAAATGGGAAATAGAGAGTCAGCATAGATTTCCCGCTCCCGCACATCGATAAAAAGGTAAAGACAACAACCGAGCACCAGCTATAAAGTCATGACTTCATAACAAAGCGCGAAACCTATTGCTATAAAGTCATGCCGTTCAGCCAGAAATCATTGGAGAAACATACCAAAGACTGGTGAAAAAAAATGTTCGTTGGACTTCTATGGAAAACGATGGAAGTCAATATAAAAGACATGCTTGTGAAGTCAGCAAGACAGAGTGACCATGTTTCCTAGCTAAGTGAATGCTTTGCAATTTTGAACAAATTCATAATGAACTTTAATCTGGCTAAATTCTCGTTCGCGATCCTATTAGAAGATTTCTTCAGGAACTTGGTAACAGAAAACGACATAGCGGCCAACCCAAAACAGATCACTGTTGACATAGAAATGCCCTTACTCTAGACTACCTAGGAGGTGCAGCGGCTAACCGGAAGAATAGCCACATTAAATCGCTTCATGTCACATTAAACCAACAAATGCTTCCCGTTTTACCAACTCATAAAGGGGAACAAACACTTTGAATGGAACCCAGAATGCAAGAAAGCCTTCCAAGAGCTAAAACATACCTCTCCAAACATCTCGTACTTGCAAAGCCGGTCAAAAGGGAGCTCATGTACCTATACATCACAGTCTCGGCATCCGTAGTGAGCGGTGTCTTGGTCCAAGAAGAACGCAGCGAACAAAAAGCCGTCTACTATGTTAACAAAGCGTTGATATATGTTGAAACACGGTATCCTACCACCAAAAAATGGCTCTACAGTGATCATGTCAGCCTGAAAGCTCACTTTATATTTCCAATCACAAAGAATCGTGGTCATGTCATTACAAACAATATGTACTATACTTCACAGCCCAAACACGTCTAGTAGGCTTGCAGAATGTGTTATAGAGCTCAGCGAGTACGAAAGCACAAGTACTCATAGAATTTGTCATAGAGCTCTCCCCGAAGTATCATTATATAAACACCACTACGCAAAAATGGTTCATGCACGTGGATGGCTCATCATCTAAACAGGGATCAAGAGAAATAAATTTCCCTTTGGAGAAATCCACACAATTCTGCAGATTAAATGCGTATCCATTCAGGAATTTTACATCGTTTCGAATCCAATCAAAAAATGATTTTTCTTAGTTGTGTCTAACCGGTAGGCAGGCATATGACATCTACCATTACGCATAACATGAAGAAAATCCCGAGAACAAATCAGTAGCAAGTATAATATAGACTTCATATTTTCTTTCGTCTTCTCTTGCACACTGAAAACAGTGTTCATGATGTTGTCAATAAAGTTTTTCTCAACGTGCATAACATCTAGATTGTGCCTCACCAAATGATCTTTCCAATAAGACAAATCCCAGAATATACTCTTTTTATGCCAGTTATGAAGTTCACCAACACCGTCAATAGGATCATGCCCATTACCCACACAGTAAGGAGTTCTCTCAGCGCCAAAATCTCTTAATTGCTCCAATATACAACGTCCATCAATCTTCGGAGGTGCATACTCAAACACTTGTTTTTTCTTCGTAAACAATATTCTAGACCGATGATAAGGATGATCACTAGGTAAAAACCTTATGTGACAATCAAACCAACGCGTCTTTCTTCCGTGATGTAATTGTAATGCATTAGTGTTGTCTTGGCAATACGGGCATGATAATCTTTCATGCGTTATCCATCCAGATAACATACTGTATGCTGGAAAATTGCTTATGGTCCACATAAGAAGCGCACGCATCTTGAAATTCTGCTGCAATGAAACATCAAATGTTTCAACCCCATGCTTCCATACCATTTATAACTCATAGATCAATGGCTGGAGGAATACATCAAGTGACCTCCTTGGATGCTGCGGGCCGGGAACTAGCACAAAAAGAACAAAAACTCTCTACGCAAGCACAAAGATGGTGGCAAATTGTAAGGTGTTACAATTACTAGCCACAACGAATATTGTCTTCCATGTTTTTCAAATGGGTTAAAACCATGTGTACATAACCCGAGGTATACATTTTGTCACTTATACGCAAAATCTGGATACATTGATTGAAAATGTTTCCACGTTTCTGCATCCGACGGATGCGTAATCTCTCCATCTTGACGGATGCGTAATCTCTCCATCTTGACGATGCTCTGCATGTCATCTCATTGCCTCTGATGTGCGTTGATATTGATATAACCTCCTCAACCTCTCCGTTAATAGTAAATACCACATCCGTTTATAAAGAACTTGAACTCTCCCACTAGTTTCTTGAAACCTTAGTTTTTAACAAAATCTACATCTTTTACGGTTATCGTTATAAAACCTCCTTGGTGAAAACCATGTGTACATAACCCGAGGTATATATTTCGTCGCTTATATCCAATCTGGATACATTGATTGGAAATGTTTCCACGCTTCTGCGTCCGACGGATGCGTAATCTCTCCATCTTGACGGATGTTCTGCATGCCATCTCATTGCCTTTGTTGTGCGTTGAGATTGATATAACCTCCTTAACCTCACCGTTAATGGTAAATACCACATCCGTTTATAAGGAACTGAAACTCTCTCACTAGTTTCTTAAAACTTTGGTTTTTGACAAAATCTACATCTTTTACGGTTTCTGTTTTCTCTCCAATATATTATACAGTTGTCGATGCACATATATCATCTGATACGGAAAACCAAGACCAACAACTAGTTTTTGTACCTCATAGTATGATGATGGTGAAATATTATCTTCAAGCAAAATATCTTTCACAAAATCTGTTATCGCATCAACACATTCTTCCGCCAAATTGTAGTTCATCTTAATAGTCATCATTCTACTTGTAGATGATAACGGTGAATGACCTTCTCTACAACCACTATATAGTGGCTGTTTCGCTGCATCTAACATATCAAAAAAATTTTGCGCTTTTACATTTGGTTCGTCAACCCTATCTCCATCATAACCGGTCGACGTCATGTTTTCCCTAAACACATCATTCACCATCTCAACCGTACTGACACCTACATTTACTTCCCTTTTATCTCCTATGATCTCCGCAACATTTGGTTCACTAGTACTACCATATCATAATTTGTTTTTCTATGTAAATACCAAATCTATAACCGAACATAAACCCATTACTATACAAGTGATGTCAAACTAACTCAAACTTAACATTATGAGAATTCCATCATATATACTACATGGACATTTAATCTTACCATTTTTTTTCTCTTTGTTGATTTTTGGCCAATCCAATAAACTCGCAGATTCCCATGAACTCGTAGATTCCTTATGCATAATCATATTTTAGTAAGTTTGACTCCGGATCCATCATAGATTTGTCCATCCATGACCGAAAAATAATTAGCAGAAGACATATTTTAACTTTTCAATAAAGAGATTGAATGAGTAAGTGGGGTGAATGAATGAAGACATATTTTAACTTTTCAATAAAGAGATTGAATGAGTAAGTGGTGTGAATGAATGAAAAAATGTGGAAACATAGATATAGAATCGTGTCCATCGAAAATCCGTCGGAATACAACATTTTCAAACGGCTATACAACGGTCATATTAACGTTCTTATTAATCGACAATTTTCTGAAAATTTTTTGACCGATTTCCGATGAACATCGGTTGGAAATCCGTCGGAATATAACGTATACTATTTCCGATGGATTTCCGACGAAATTGTGCTTGTCCGTCGGAATTCCATCAAAAATAACCGACGGATTCTCTTTCTGTCAGAATCCCTTGGTTATTTCGTTGAAAATCCATCGAAATATACCAATCGTAAAATTATCGCAAAACCATCAGAATTTTCCGAATTTTGATTCCGTCAGCTTTACGACTGTTTTATTATAATGTTAGCCTTTTAATCTTTCCAAATAATATCAAATCTCTTATTGTAAGTTTTAGGACTCACAATCTCCATACCGTCATTGTAGCAACAGGAAGCACCAATCCATGGGGTTCAGTAATATACTCCCGGTGATGGCTAACAACACCACTTTCATCAATACTATGGATAGAGTTATCCATAGTACAATTATAATTATTCTGATAAACAATATTAGGATGATTGATATTGTTTGAATTATGAATATTCATATATGAGATATATGAGTGAATGAAATCATTCGAGGTGGTGTTCACACCGTGGTCAGTGGCATCGAAGATGGCTGGCTCGGCACTACGGAGGAGCCGGCCAATGGTTTCACCGTTAGTCTTGAAGCCGTGCTCTTTCGTCAGCTGAAATATTTGGGAAGCACAGCTCACCGGAAGCTGGATGCGACGGTCACGGCCTCCGACTTTCACATGCCGGTCCTTTGATGAAGATGCCGGTCCTCGTTGCCTTTTGCTCATGGCAATTTTGAGGAATTTATCTAAAACCTTCACTGACCATAAAAATATAAAGTAATAAGTATAATTAGTAACCAAAAGTAGCTTATATATTTTAATATATTGTATCACAAGGAAATTCATGCATCTTATCTTATTTTTTATTTTTTAGAAAATGTTAATTTTTATTAATTTTTAATTAATATAGATGATAAGTCCAAATTTATTTCTGTATTTATTAACATAAATAGTTATTATTTATTTCATAATAATAAAAATTAATCAAAATAATATGTTTATAATAATTTTTTTTCTTAAATACATAAATGTTTAAACAATAATAAACAAAGAGCGCAAAAATGATGACGATTCATATTATATACATAGTACAATATATAAAATATTATAATTTTTATATAATAAAATCATGATGGTTGTTTTTTCATTTCTCAAATCCATTTTTTGCTTTTGTAATTTAAGTGAGAAAATATATTTATTTTAATTGGTTTAGGGAATATTAAAGAGTATTTTCATTCCGTACTAACGAAAATTAAAAAAAAATAAGTCAAAAGATCGATGAAATTCCGTATTTTTTTGTTTTAGAACTAATTATTTGGTTTTTACTCTAAGTTTCTTTATTATTTATTTACCATGATGAAGGTTTACAAAAAATGTTTTATATGAAGTGATCCTTTCTTTCAAACATCGCCTCTGGTTATTGTATCATATTTTTAAACATCGCAACACATTGACTGATCTCATAGTTAAAAGACTACACAAGACCAAAACAACATCATCCGAGTACCGCAAATGGTGTATAGTGTATGCGATCCCTCATACCACATTGTTGTGATCTCATCCCTACGTTATATGGAAGTGTCCCTCAAGCTCTGGTTCCTGCTTCCGAAGTGGACGCGGAATCGAAATCGTTTGGAAGCACCCGGAAGCGTGAGGGAAGCGGTGATTCCGATTTGGAAACATAATGTTTTTGACGAATCCCATTTTGGAATAGTAAACATAGAAATAAATAGGAAACGGAATATTTTTTTATATATTGTTACTTTAATTGAAAATCCTAATTAGAAAACGGAAAAACTAGGATCTTGAATCGTCTTTATCATCTATTCTACACTTCATAGTGTGCTACTTGATTCTTCGTGTCCTAGAACTAGAAGATCAAGCAAGATAATTCCCGTTATATTGTTATTTGTTTGTTATGTTCTGTTGCATCACTGCTTTTTCTATTTTGTTTTTTATAATTAAAAAAAAACAATAATGGAATCTGATGGATGCTATTCTTCTTTTGGAATGATGAACCTACTATGACTTTAAATTTAACTTTTTACGAAGATATTTATCAATATTTTATATATATAATTTGTTACACTCAGTAAAATTCAAAGGTGAAAAACAATTTTATTTTTTAAAATATGATTCTACGTATGGTTTATATATATGTGCTTACAACACATTTCCTAAATTAAAAAAAAAAACTCCTTCTATGCTTCCAAACGCTTCCGCGTATGTGCTTCTAATTCCATGCAACTTAGGCTCATCCCTCAAGTCTTTGTACATTAATGACTAGGGACACAGACTACGGCACAGAAATTAGGAAGCATCGAATTGCCTACTCTCAACAATATGCTAAGGTCGTATGAGTTATATTCTGTGTTATCATGCATAAAAGCAAGCACACAAGTACAAATAAATTTTGTTAATTTTCGGTCTCGAATATAATTTGCAGTGAAAGTCTAATAACTATGTAAGTAGTCCATTTGATATCAAGTAGCACGGACCCATTTAAAGACCTTGTAGTTAAATAAATAACTTCAAAAGGTTACTTAAATCCTAAGATAACATTGACTCACATAGACAAAAGTTTTAAACTTACACTTGATCAAGCATGAAATGTTCAAAAAACTAGAGTAGTACATGTGTAAATGCTAGTTGCCATAATGTGTTTCCTTAAGAACAGCTTTTGCTCTGAACATGCTCTTTAGCATAAATGATCCAAGTTGAACACCAATCCACACCTGTTTGCTAAAAGTAGTTCAGAGCAAAATTTGTTCCGATTGTTGTATAAGAAACCCATTATGGAAATTAGCATTAAGCTAGAGATAAGAGAAAACAATAAAAATTGAGTCACACTAAGAGTAAAGAAGTGTGATGCCTTCTAAGATGTCACACGACTACTGCAATTTCTGCAACGACCCATAACATAAAGTTTGGAACTTTGGAGTATTCGGCTCGGCTAAATGTTTTCCTGTGATCATCATATAGACAAATTAAGCTAACTTGGATCATAAAACTAAAACCAAAGAACCTGATTTTGTTTTTTTGAATGAGGTAACTAACCTGTGACAACACAAAGATTTGTAGCCAAAGATTGAGTCACCAGAACCGCCGCACAAGAAGCCACCAATATGATCCAAAGTAACAGTTTTTGTTTACATAGAAATCAAGATTTTTTATATCAAAAGCTATAAGCTAAGACTTAACCTACAAGTTAATCGGGATTGGGAGGATTCGCTCAACCAGATAAAGAATATCCCCCATTAATTGGCATCGATTGATTATTATTGTTATGTATTGAGCTAAGCAAAATTAGGTTCTAAAGTATGTGATTTGGGCCTCTCTGAAAAAACTAACTGGGCCATAATAAGTAATATATATTAAGAGACAAGTATGGTTGCTGCTTGCTAAGTGATATTGGGATTGTGGTGAAATGGCACATCATTGGAGAAATTAGAATGAGACATAATAGTTGGCTAATAAATTCATAAGTTAAAGGCCTTATGAGATTGAGAGATCAAGGACTTAAGGCTTGGATTCGTCGGGTTTATCACTGTATTTGCAGTGAAGATAACCAAATATGTCGAACCAACTAAGTATATATGATTGAGTAGGGAATTATACATCTCTGACTAGACGAAAAAAAATGGTCATTGTTTACATGTTCTTACTTCTCATTTTAGTTAAGTTGCTAAATTTCTTACATTTCAATTTGTCTGTATATGATTGTTACGTTTCAATGTTACTCTGCCAAATATGTTAAGAAAATAATTAATTGGATGGCAAGACGGCCCATATATATCACGGCAAGATGGCCCGGAACAATAATAACGATGGCCCGGAACAATAATAACGATGTTAAGAAATTCAATTGGGTGTATTCTTCGAGAAAATAAAATGAGATGCTAAATAAAGGTCCTACACCATAGAACCTTTTATGTCAGCGCATACGTACTTTAAATACTTAACAATTCAGGATTTTGAAATTGACCTTTTAACCAGTAAAAAGTTAAGAGTATATTGATTGAGAATTTGATTTATTCTCTAGAAAAATAATCACCATGGTTTTCTACAACACAAAATATCATTACAACGTGTTTTGTTTTTTAAACTGATTTTACTATAAAGTTGTACAGATCTCGTATATTTGGTTATTTATATGCAGTTTAGATATGATTTTTTTTAATATTAATAAATCGTGGCTTATCTTTACAAAATTTAGTAGATAAATTAGCAAGAAAACTGCCATTTTTATTAAATAAAATGACAATTGGTAAGTTTTAAATTTCACTTCGACGTTCAATATTGGAAGGTTGTATTGCGGGGGTTTAATTTGTTGAGAGTTGCTTACTTGCTTTGCAATTTTTGTAGATGGAAAATATAATAAAAAAAAGTTGGTTATTTTGAGGATTTTTTTTTGTAAATTTTCCTTAATAGTTTACATTTTTTTGTGCAGAACTCCTACCGATATTAAAGATAAATAATTTGATTTTTTACATCTAAATAATCTAATATTACATAATATTAAGTAACGAACAATTTATATATGCGAAATAATTATGTAAATGTTTAATTGTTCTTCTGAAAGAGTATTTTTATGAAATTTTTTATATATTAAAAGAGAAACATTGACGTGGATGTGTCAATCTTATAATTTTCATACCACTTTTATCTAATTAATTCAGATTTTTTAAACATAGCTATTCTATTTGCCAAACATTCATATCCTTACTAATTTTCTTATTATAATAATTTTATTCCATATATCAAACACTAATAATTGCATTAATTAATTTTAACTATATTATTACATTTAAATAACTAAAACAGAAAACACGTATTTGTCGGCATGAGCTCTTACCTAGTATAATATAATGTGGATCCAACAAAAAAACAAAATTTCATGAAATATAACATAATAAGTGAATCTAACAAAAAGACAAAAAGACAAAAAGACAAAAAGAAGTATAGTTTCCAAAGTTCATTAATCGAAAAAGTATAACACCAAAATTGAAAAACGGGCTTATACTTTATAGCCCAAAGTGCCTACAAATGTGTTAAGAGGTTTTTTTAACTCATCTAAAGATCCAGAAGCTTTTCATATTCCTAGAGGATTATTGACGAATCCGACAGTGAATCTAGCGGCAAATCCAAAACCTGAAGAAAATGTAATGAAAAAGTACTAGTCGTCTTTGTCACTTCAAGAAATAGCTCGGTCAGATTTCTAGTATGGAGGAGAACTCTAGATCAAATGGAAAACAACTAAAGCAAGAGAGATGACGATGCTCAAAAGATGATTACCCCAAATGTAAAGAAAAGCTGGAAAGACTGCAAAAGGAGGCTAGAGAAGAATATGTGTATGGCAAATGCAATTTTTAGTTTATACAGTAATTCTTTAATTAAATTATATTTTTATTCATCAATAAATTATCTTCTATATATTAAAAATGAAACAATGGGAGAGATTAGTGAGGCTTTATATTGCTCAATTTTGTTGAAAATTTTTGATTCATTGTTACCCTTATTGAAAGGCTTTAACAAATTACCAACGTGGAGTTGAGTTAATGGTAACTCCTTGTAGGTCAAAGCCAATGAAATCACAAGTTCGATTCCCGTTGGAAGAGGTCTTTTCTCCGATAGGAAAGTTAATTTAACATTGGTCTTGGTCTTACCCTAAAGGGATTAGGGGCCCACAAACTCTGAATCTCCTAATTATTCAAAAAAGGCTTTAACAGATCCGTTAACATATCAACAAAATGGCAGGCTGCTTATAATGAGTATAGCTATCAATTGGTCAGTTGGTTTGTGAGCTAATTTCAAATTACTACGAACCGGTTATGGTCACATCCAAAAAACAAAGTGGTTTAAATGAGATAATGACCTATTTCGTTCGCGGTCAAAATGGGTTAGATATCACTGACCGGGGACAAACCCAAATGATTTGAAATTTAGGGTTCATTCAATTTGGAGAAATTGGATTTTCTGTTACGATTTATAATTCTCTTCTTCATTGAATGATGTTTGAGCTTAGATTCACTGAATGATGTTTCACGATTGTTTCCTCGGTGGTTTTGTTTTAGATTAAGTAGATTGTGTCTCAGATTAAGCACTGTAATAGCTTCTTTAACTTGACTGTATTGTGTTATTGTCTTTGTTATTTTCTATATCCGAAACTCTTTCATATTTGTGATGATTATGTGGTTTGTCTTTTATTGTTTCATATACTATGCTGACTGTTTATTAGCTTTGATGGATATGAACAAGCTTACCAAATCGTCACGTATTCAGTTTGCATACTCATATATTGTTCTATTTATACATGAATACGTGGATAAAGTTGGGTAGAATCTAAAAATGATAATACCAAGTTGGATCAATCAACTTCTGTTCAGGAACCATCCCATCTAAAATGTATTTAGAAACATAAAGGTATATTCAATTTAATTTGGAACAAACATTATTTAAAATGAAGTTCATGACAGCTAACATTTAGTAATTTTTTTTTCGAAAAAGAACATTAAGTAAATTTTGATCGGACGATACTTTTAGAATGCTGTGAACCAGAGAAATATTAGTGGAGTAAAAAGCTCACTCGGATAATTGAAATATAAAACGCTTAGAGGTCAGACTGCCTCTCCTCCTAGGACTTGACAAATTAATATTTGATATGAAACTTTGGAATATTCTTGAAGTGTACGAGTGATCATTTAAAGTGAAGTGAGTCAAAAACTTAAGCTGAACCATCAAAACGATCAGAGAAATTGAAAAGACAAAGACTTGACTAAAGCTTAGAGATTCAACCAGAACGGTATAGCAATTTCAACGGACAAAGAATTAAGGGGATTTTGTTATGATACACTAAACAAGTGCCAACATTAAATTCTTCTTTAGTTTCTTTATTTTCATCACCATTTGCGTCTTTTATGTGTGTTTCTTTTTTACAAATACTTTGAACTTTTGTACATAAAAGTGTAACCAAATAATTAGTAATCATTCCGTTTAAGTTTATTAGATGTTTTAGTTAAAAACGTAAAATTTAATAAACACACAAAAAGACGCAAATGATGTAATTTCTTTAAAAAATTTAATTCCTTCCTATTAAAAATTTTATGCTCAAAAAAATATTAAATATGATTTGACCAATGATAAGATAAAGTACAGAGTAAAAAGTAAAAACGGTCAGAAAAATCAAATACTTTCTAATTTTATACAGAAATATAGAAAATTAAATAAAATAAAACAAAAATCATTCCTAAAACAACTTACATATTGGAAGAGAGAGAGAGACAGTATCATTAATCGTTTCTCACAAAAAAGTAAAATTTAGAATGCATGGAAGACGAAACTATATATGTATAATATATGTGTTTATACAATATGAGTTTGTAGACTTATCTTGTGTAAATTTATATTTTTATTTTTTAAACAAAAGTTTATGAAGAAACGATGTTAATATTTCTGTTAATAGTAGTTGTTAGTGTTAAACGTATAAGCGATATACAAATTTAAGACATGTATACATACAGTTGTATATCAACATCATTGATTCTGTTAAAAGGCATAATGAAAAATCATAAAAACAATTTTTTTCCTTTTCTTTTCGCACAGATTCTGTTAAAAGGCATTTGCTTGGTTGGATGTATAGGAAGGAATTTTGACCGTCGAATAAAGTTTATGGATTTGACCAAAAAAACAAAAGGGATAAAAAATGAAGCTATAGGTACATTGACAAATTCACTGTTGCAATTCCCTTACAATAGCTGAAAATTTCAAAATATATATTAGAGTTTGTATTTTTAAATTTATCATATTATTTATTTAATGAAAAATAAAAAAGTAACCATCATTAAAACATTATAGAAGTAAATGCACATTCAAAAAAATATATGAAAACGATCAATGCGTAAGAATCAAAATATCAGAAATCGTAAGAATTTTATATCTTTAACTCATAAGTTTTTCGGTGCTCGAGACCACCTATTAATAATACCATATTTAATCGTAAATTATCTTTCTCAAGTGGAGTTAACTAGTGATCTTGAAAACTAATTTTAAGTATCAATACCATTAGGCCACCATCCATTTGGTAAAGACAAAAAAATCCAAAAACTTTTTTATCAACTTCGTATTATATCTTCCATTCTATCAAATTCTATCACGCAGCCATTTTATAAATAAATTTGTGCTAAAGCGGTTAAAACTTAAAAGTTAAAACATAGAAGCTGCTAAGTCATGAATGGCTCCAAACTCTTTGGGTTTACATACCTACCGTTAATTTTTCTTTTAAATTTAAGGTAGTTTAAAATAATAATAATGCATATGCTTTGACATGTCTGATTTCTTTTACAATAAAAAACTTATCCGAAGTAATTTATTGAATATATGTTATATTTATTTATGTTCGTAATTAGTAGCATTATTTTTATATAAGCATATGATTTAATATAAGGAGTTTTTGATGTCAAACAAAGGGAAAAAAAAGAACTTTCCAAAATTTTGGTTAGTTAAAATTACATCGAACTATCTTTAGCATTCACCATCTTTAATTAACTTATTATTGTTTGTTGGGATCAATCTACCCTAACACTAAAATATATATATTCCCACAAAATTGCGTAAAATTTTTATCCATGACACGATAAAACTGATAATAAAAGACACAAAAGCTCAAGGAGCAAATAAAAAGAGTAGAAAGTAAAGTAGAGTAATACAAACAAAAATTAGAGAAACATGTAAGAAATATTGCAAACTTGAGCGTTGGTACATGGTGACAAGTGGCATGGACACACAGGGCACAATATAATCGGCCTGCCTGTATGAGTAGATGAGTCATGTGATGTTTTAATCTGCACTTACCAAGAGACTGTCTTAGAATGGTAAACGCCAGTAAAAGCAATCGATGACTCATCATCCACAAATTTACACTGATTCTATTTCACGTTCACACACATCCAAGAAACTCTGACATTGACTGACGTTTTTTTTTTTTAATCATATTTAGAGACGGCGATCACGAGACAACATTGGAACTCTTGTGATCAATTTCAATTACATTTTCCACAAATTAAAGTATATTACTTTTTACATTTCATAATTGTCTTAACATTTCCACAAAGTAATTTTTCTTGTTAAGTGTCTAACAGTTCCCTAGTCTGGTGATTAACTATCTTGATGAACTTCAACGATTTGGGTTTCAATTTTTAACTCAGTTCTCTGGGTATATATATGTATAGCTTTAATAAGAAGTCGAAAAAGACTTTCTCAACATGATTTCAAAATTATATATATAATTAGAGAGTGAAATACAGTTATAATGTTAATTTGATAAAAGTAATTATTTAAATAATGCATCTTATTATGTGATAGCTATGCATAATCATATTTATTTTGGTTTTGATCATTTTTCTTTTACATTTCACACTATTTAGTGTTGTAAATATGCATTTAAATATTGAATTTACATGTTTCATATTTTAAGAATATTTAGTGTCATTTGTTACATTTTGCATGTTTTTTGAATCTTGTTTAAATAATGGTGAAACTTAAAACTTAAAAGAGGAAATTCGAACCGATCAAAAGGAGGAAAAGACTATTTTTGAGAGGGATTGTTGCTGCTAATGTCCCCTATCACCACCCTAGGATCGTCAGGATTAGGACGCGAAGTCTATAGCGGTCACCACTACTATAGTTGACCGCCATAATGAGTATAGAGTGTCCTGAAAATCAGCGTCTTTGATGTTGAAGCTAGCCGTCCTGAGACCGTCAAAGAGGCACCACAATGATCTTCACGTGTTGCCGATAGCGGTCTAGTCCGCCATGATGAGCATAAGATGTTTTGAAGATGCAACGTTCCATGAGTAATCTATGGCGGTCTTCTGACCGCTAGAAGAAGCACTGCAAAGAGCTGCAGGGAGACAAATGTAGCGGCCATACCACCAGAGTTGACCGCTGGGACATGCATCTTCTGTTATTTTTGGGATCCGACCCGGTTTATTCCGGGTCGACCCGCTTTGCATTTTCTTAGTATTTATACCAGTTTAGATCTAAATTAAGGAAAAAATTTTGTTTTAGAGAATTCCTTGGCCTCTTTTGGATATTTCTCAAAGAACATTGTATGCATTTTCATCTTTGAAGTATCGAATATTTATTTTCTTCTTAAACTTTTTATCTATTCACTAAAGAATCCTGATTAACAAAGGATCAACATTGATGTTTTGTGTTAACATGAAGATTGGTGAGTAGTCATTTAATAACTTTTACGATTGATAGATTTAGGGTGATTGCTTATAGATTAGTGGATTTTAACCTTGTAACAACTTAGATCCATGCTTGATAGGTGGTATTAATGTTAGATTAGCCTTGATCATGATAGTTTAGGATTTACGTATTTTCACACCCACAAAGCATTCGATAAAATGTTCGAACCAAAATATCAAGAGTTTTACATTTATTACCTATGAGAATAGTTGATTAGGATGTTTAGTGGTTAATTAAACTTAAAATTAATGTTCATTAATCATTTGATAGCTAACAAACGTTTATTGATTATTGAATAATTAGAAAGATATTAGTGCTACGAAAATGGATTAGTTGACACTAGTGAGATAAGACCAATGGATTAAATCTAAGAGATAGAATTAAACTCCACCAATAAGAATTTGATTATTCTATTCACCTATCTTATTCCTGAATGTTCGTTTTCCTTTATTTGAATTTTCAAAACTGATTTTAGTGTTTTCCCGCCTTGTTTACTTTTCAAATTTGGTTTCATAAACTCAAAACTCTTCTCAAAACTTTTCAAATTTGGTTTCATATGATTTGCATTCTTGGTGTGTTAATTGCTTACTAGATTGATCCTAAAGTAATCGACGTATTTAGGTTAATTGATAGACCTAAAAACATATTGTCAAGATGAACTAATAAAAAGACAAGAGTTAAATAAAAGTGTTGAAATGAGCCAACAAATTGAATGTCAAGAAAGTAGTGAGCAAATATAGTTAAATTTCTCCGAAAGATATTAGAAAAATCTACACCCATATTTTCTGGATTATATGATTTATATGATTATATATATATATATATATCTTAGTTTTAGATGTAATACAAAAAAATATAAAATCAATGACAATCTTAAAGTTATAATTTGAAAACGTTATAATCTTTGTATTTTAAGTAAAATATTTCAAAATTTTACATTAAAAATAATAAGTAAAGAATCGGTAAATACAAACTCAAATATTGCACAACAAATCACTCAATTGAAAGTGATACATAATATTTGTAGTGTATCATAAGTAAAAATGCGGTTTTATTTTTATATTTAAAAATATATGTTTGAATATATTTTTGAAACGAATGATTCTAACTTTAAGGTATACTAAGTTTATGGGCAATAATGAGTTGGTTTTATAATTATATTTTTAGTTAATGGTTTATATTAATATTTATAAATAATTTAATAAAATTTTAAAATATTTGAATATTGGAATCCAGCGCAATGCGCGAGAAACTAATATAGTATTGCAAATAACCATCTTTAACATGGCAATCATATATTTATTTTTTTGATAAAAAAAATATTTTTAATGATTTAAATGCCACCATCTTGTGCAATGGATTTGATAAATTAGTGACACATTCTTTTTTTTGTTACAAACTAAAGAATATGACAATTAAGTATTTTGAAATTATTCAGATGACACTAATATAATATAAATCCAAATATGATCCAATATTATTCAAATTTAAGTAAAAGGTTATATAATATATATATTTTTCTTTTTATATTGAAAAGATATGAAAAGAAAGGTGCCAAACTTGAAATGTCACTGAAATTTTATCTTCTCATTTCAAAATATTGAAAAAGATGCAAGAGACTTTGGTTATTTTATTTCACTGTATGCTATGATGATGGAGATGAAATGTAGAAAACTTTGTAAACGTGTTGTGTTCTATCAACTGATGTGATAACCTCTTTGTAACATTGTACGATTTCAAATTCATAAGAAAAAACAAACGACACGACAAAAACCTTTAGGATTATTGACAAAGTCGAATGCAAATATTAGTAAATGATTGGAAACTATGGAACCAAGTTGGAAATCATAGATTTATCCAAAGAATAAATAAGCCTTTTATTTTCTTATTCATTCATATAACAAGTATGAACAATAATATTATCACTACACATACTCCTCTGTCTTAATTAATTGATCAAACTATAGATTTTTCAAATGTCATTATAACCTCGATTTTTTTTTATTTAGTGCTTCTAGAAATAAGATTTTTGTTTAAGATGTGTTTGTTTCCAATCTCAGTTTTAGTTTTTTAGAGTTAAAACTTGGACTTACATTCAAATGCTTTAGTAAAATTAGAAAAATTAAAAATTCGATTGCAAAATTGTGATTCAAAACAATATTCTTTCACAAATCAGTTTTACTAACCAGGCCAGAAACATATATCTATTTTCGAGATTTTGTGAGACAAATATTTTTGATACTAAAAGTTGATAATTTATTGAATCTACTCGATATAAGCAACAGTCGGGATTGGTGTCCTGAGGTTTGGGAACTTCAATCTTTGCATGCTTTCAGATGTGACCAACACCTTGGACATCAACTCTCTTCGATTCCAACTGCTGAGGAAACCAAAATCACTGTGTTCTTATAGCCAAAGAACAAAGCTCCTGGACAAGATGAATTTCCTATGGAAGTCTTCACTACAGCTTGACATATTGTAGGGAGTTCCAGCGGTGAGAGAGTTTTTTTTTATATCCGTTTCTTTACCTATGTTGCACGGATACTTCAATATGGATTAAGAACCCGGCATGGGTACGGGGACACCATGGGGACACCGTCAAAACATTCCCACGACGTCTCGAGACAACGAGACATCCAATAGAACGGCATGGGTACAGAACACCGTCGCAATGTTTTGGTAATAATACCTCTGCGTAATCTACTGGGAATCCCATGGAAAGATAGGATTCTAGAGACACAGATTGACTCTGATTTCTTTTTTTTTTTGTTGGGTTAGTGAGGTTAAAAAAGTTAGTTTTTTTTAATAGAGGGAAATTTCTTTTAAAGAACAAAAGAGGAAGAAGATGAAAGAAGGTACAAGATTTGTCTCAACAACGTTGTGTCGTGTAAGATTGATTTTGATAGAGTTAACTGCAAATCTTAATCATGACAAATTATCCGGATTTTGAAAATGACAAACGCGTTACTTTGTTTGTTTTTGATGTTTTTGTTAAGATATTAAACTAAGTGTTTTTAAGTATTAAGATTTATGAGTGATATTTTTATATCTTAAATTATGGGTATTTTCTTATATCATTATTGTTGTACCTGTACGGTACCCGTCTCTCTAAATTTTAAAGTTACAATTTTCCATCCATGTTTCCGTTCCCGTTTCCTGACCCCATACCCATTTCAGTGCAACCTAATTCTTTACTCAAACAAATTAATGTAACAGCGGTATCTCTTGTTCCTAAAGTAACAAGTGCAAATTCTCTAAGAGATTACATGCCAATTTTTTGTTGTAATACTATCTAGAAAATCATCTCCCACAATCTTGCAAAACGAATAAAACTTTTTACTCATCTAGATAAGTAAGGAAATCAAACTAGATTTGTTAAGAGGCTTCTAATCTGTGGAAATTTTCTTTTAACTTCAGAATTAATTAGTCTTACATTTCCAAAAATCTAGACCTCCTACTAGAGGGTGTCTTAAGCAGGATCTTACTGAAGCTTTTGATAATCTTCAGTGGGACTTCATCTTAAAAGTCTTTGACTTCCTATGAACTCCCAATGGTATTTATCAACTGGATAAAGGAATGCATCACTTCTCCTTCATTCTTGATATCTATAAATGGCGATTTAAAGGCTACTTCACAGGATGTAAAGGCTTAGGCAAGGTAATTCTGTTTATTCTTATCTATTTGTGATGGCATTGAATGTTCTATCAACGAAAAAAGATTTGGAAACTCGTCAACACTAAAAACGTGACCAAAAATTTGCGAAGATACCAAAGATTCCCATCCAAACCTAGAGAAAAGAAAAGAAAAATACTGAATAGCGACCATCGATATATAATAACACAATTCTATTTTTATATAACTTCCATTCATACGCATAGAATTGACATCAATCATATAACATGCACTTTCATTACAAGCTATAACATGAAAATAATTCTTTTTGCTTCAAGCAAGACATTCCATTCTCATTCTAAGTTCAACTATTTTTACTTATGGTTGACCTTGTTCCCATTCTCATTCTCAATAATTTGCCCTGAGTACTAATCTAGTTTTATCAAAATTTTAAAATGTTTACTTCCAAAATATTTAGATTTTCAATGTAGAATTTATATCAAAAGACATTCAAATTATGATTCGAGTTTTCTAGAACAAACAACAATACATCATCAATGTTGAAATATCCAATAGATATCTAACCAAGAAATGTTTACTAATAAACCGCTTTTTTATTTATTTTGAAAACTACCACTAAGGAGTGTGCTTTAAGTAGTGTTCATTTTGAAAACTTCCCTGAACTCTTAAATACCTTTCTAAAACAAAAGTTTATGGTACTTTTAAATGTATATTTTCTTAAAATCCAGAAAACGAATCTGACAAAAACAATTTTAAGAATGCCTTTTAAAACTATATGAAAATTACAAGTATGGTATTGGATATATATATATATATATCTGTAGTTTCTGTTAGTTTTCATTTTTTCTAAATTGAAACAATTAAATAGTGTCCAATCAACTTCAGTCAGCTCAAACAGATTTAACATTCCCATAGGAATATTTTTATGAAAATATAACTTTATGTTTTCATTTGTCACAAACTAGTCGATAAAGTTTTGTGGCAGATGGATGCATAGATTAATAAGAGATTTTTACTAGAGATTTTTTTTAAAATATTCTGTTTATGTTTTATAATTTGAAAACTACACAATTTATTTTAAAAATATCTATTTTTAGATATATCATATGAAAATTTTACCATCGTTTTATTTACAAGTCATTTATATTTTTAATAAATAAAAACGAATTTTCTAAATAATTATAATTATTAATTTAATTTTAAAATTTTTTTGAGATAAAATTATTTATATATTTAAATTCACTCATAACTAAATCTCTAGAAATTTGAAAATAATATAAATATTATTAATTTATATATTAAAATATGTTTTTATCTTCAAAATATATTATCGATTGTTTTTAAAATTGATTATTTTAGTAAACAATATTTGTTTTTTTAAATAGAGGAAATTAATATATAAATTTATTAATATATAAATCAAGGACTTTTTAAGAGATTTTCTTAGAATTTTTTTTTCAAATAAAATTTTTATTTTTTTGCGTAAAGTAAAATATGGTTTTATCTTCAAAACACATTCTCGATTTTATTTATTTTTATTGATTTTTTCTAACAATTATTATTCAGCCTTTTAAAATTATTTTAGTAAAACAATATCAGTGTTTTTAAAATAAATAGAGAAAATAAGGAAAATGTAATTTTCAAATTACAAAAAATAAAGATGGCATTTTTCCAAAATTTATCTATTTAATATATAGAAAATAGTAGGTTAGCGTGAACACTTAGCTTTGATACGATATCATTTGTGTAAATATCGATATATTTAGATAACACGAAAAGTAGCCAAGTGTAAGATCGAGAAGTATGATGTTGAATCCTACCTATACCCACACGACAGTAACGTTAAGATAAAACGCAATACAACTCTATTGTTATTTTTATAATTTTTTAATTTTTAGTGGTTATACTTTATAACTATGAGATTGTTTCTGTTTGGAAAACAATCTTAGGGGTATTTGGTGAAAAGTGTAAAGAGATAAACACAAATGTGAGTATAAGAGTATTAATAAATTAGTTACGGACCTAATTTTGGCTGCCAAATCATGGATTACAATGGTGCTCATAGGCAACATAAAATATGGTACACGTGGCGCAGACTCAATGGGAAATGTTCATGTTGACTGGTATGATTAACAAAAGGAGCAATCACGGTTAGGATTTTTAAAGGTTGTACCTGCTGTTGGACTGCCTAATGCAACTTCGATGTGACTTTTTATTTTTAGATAAGTTTTGATGCTATAAAATTCTTTGCTGTTACAACATAAATCATAATCCTTATTAAGCAATTGATACAGCTAATGATTATTTCCAATACACATACAATTATATATGTATATATGTTTTTCAAGTCGTATTAACAAATCCAACACTCAAGTCGTTATATTCTTTTTAATTAAGTCCGATGACCTAAATTTCTTTTTTTTTTTCTTAATCAAAGTTCTCTGAAATTACTTAATATCACTCTGCGGTTATTTATATTTTGATTGGCTAGTGTCAGTAAAATTTAGAGCTATTTAGGGAATCATTTGGCTCGCAACTCTCTTCCGATCAAGTATGAGAGAATCATATACTTTAAAAGGTGATTTAAATTGAATGAAAAGGCGTATAATGATATCTATATTACTTTAATAGTTAAATGGAAAGCTAACAGCCAGGGGCTTATTGATTACCCCAAAATAATAAGTAACCACTCGTTCAATGGCTTTCTAAATAAAACTCCATCGACCGTTCTTTAAATTTTTCTTTTTGGTTTAAGATAAAGAAATTGGTAAAGCTCGTTCGTATGAGTGCGATATTAAAATATAAATCTAGGTTTCGCATAAAAAGTTGATGCTAATATATTAGACGCCAAGAGTGCATACCACATGAAAATGTCATATATATTCCATTTAAAAGATAATATCAATTAGAAGAAATATCTGAGAGCAATAATGTGACATGTCCTTCTCTCATTGTTTGGAACGATGTCGTCTTAAACGTACTAACATTGCACCCTTTCACATGTGAACCCTCTATATATATATCTCCTATCACTGGCATTGTAAAATCATAGCTGAAACTCATAAACCGGAGCTTGGCTTTCAAGAGTTAGAAGAGGCTTCAAAAACTCTATCTTTCTCTTTTGGTTTGGTATCCGATAGTTCTTTCCCGTTCATAATTTTTTTCGATAGTCGGACCAAAAAAGGAAGAGTAAAATAGTCAAGAAATGGCTCTCAGTCACAATGTATGGGCTTTTGTGTTTGGAATCATGGGTACGTATATATCTAAGCATTCACAAAAAAGATTCATCAAATATATTACCAAACACTTCGAATTACGTTTCACAACTCATAATGTTTTCTACTATGTAAATTTTCAGGTAACATCATATCATTCATTGTGTTCTTGGCCCCAGTGTAAGCATCAACATGTTCTTACAAAGTCTCAACATGTTCTTACAAAGTCTCTTCTCTTTTTGTTAATTGTTTTTTTTACAAATTAATTAAACGATATTTCAACATTATGCAGGCCAACTTTTGTAAGGATATGCAAGAAGAAATCTACAGAAGGATTTCAATCTCTTCCTTATGTTTCAGCTCTTTTTAGCGCAATGCTTTGGATTTACTACGCTATGCAAAAAGATGGCTCAGGCTTCCTTCTCATCACCATAAACGCTATTGGATGCTTCATCGAAACCATCTACATCATTCTCTTCGTAACCTATGCTAACAAGAAAACTAGAGTATGTTTTTGAAACACTTTTATTTTAGCTTTCACGTTGATCATAAACATGCACATATTTATACGCATATGTAAACGTTTTGTATCGAGTTTACTGATAACTAGATGGTTGATTAACGATGTTGTAGATATCCACTTTGAAAGTTCTTGGTCTCTTGAACTTTTTGGGGTTTGCCGCCATTGTTCTTGTCTGTGAGCTCTTAACCAAAGGTTCGACACGTGAGAAAGTTCTCGGAGGGATTTGCGTTGGATTTTCCGTTAGTGTTTTCGCAGCTCCTTTGAGTATCATGGTACGTTTTATGTATATTTTCTAACATGCATAATATAGGAAGATTTTATAAATGCGTAAGAGCCATGTTTTTATCGTATTTGAGCCATGAAGAACATAATAAATATCCATAATAATAGATAGTATGTTTGGTCTTCCCTTTCCTGGTTAAATGGAATATATTATATAGTTTAATTTGGGAATATTAAAATAAGAACTAATTTTGGTGCAGAGAGTGGTGGTACGAACAAGAAGTGTGGAATTTATGCCCTTCTCTTTATCGTTGTTTCTTACACTAAGCGCCGTCACGTGGCTCTTCTACGGTCTCGCTATTAAGGACTTCTACGTTGCGGTGAGTTTATTCATATTATATACTTAATTATTTTATTCAATTTGGATCATTTCTAAGCATATAATAAAGGACAGCACAACATTAATTAATATGATTATATTATTATGGGTGGTTCTTTAATAAAGTAAAAACAGTATAAGTTACCTTTGTCTCTTTTCCTCATTTCAAACTCTATATGTAAAGGCTTTGAGTCCAAATATGAATGTCGTGGCAACGAATATATGATTTTGAACCGTACATATAGTTCATTTTATTATTTGCATTATATAAATAATTGGGCCCCCACTAAATGTGCCGAGGAATTGAGAGTACAATAGGAATACTAGAAACAAAAAATCTAATTTGTTCTGTTGTGATGTCGGTAATTATTGTTCTTTACCAAATTCCTTTTCGACAATGAAGGGAATATTAATGTCCTTTACACATATATTTTTTACTATTGAAGCTTCCAAATGTATTGGGCGCGTTCTTAGGAGCTGTTCAAATGATTCTCTACATAATATACAAGTACTATAAAACTCCGGTGGTTGAGAAAACAGAGAAATCCAAAACGATGGCCGATCATTCCATCGACATAGCGAAGCTAACTACTGTTTTACCCGAGAATCAGATTCAAGTGACCGAGGTCAAGAGCCAGAACACGACTGATACTAAAGATGTGATCAACAAGGATGTTGAGAACCAAAGCCAAGTTTAAGTAGTGAATCTTATTTAGAGACTCATTAATAATGCATTGTTTGAGTTGTGCACTCTAGCTAACTTTTTTTATTTTATTTTATGGACTTCTCTTTATTAGTTCTCGTGTACTTTTGTTTTCTCATCATTTTCCTTCCAGGTGTCTGGAAGTGGTGCTATGATCAATAACAAAATAGTTTTAAAATAAATTTTAGACTATCTCTGCTTTACTAGTAGTCTTATTATTTGAATACTTTCTTGGTGGATCATAACAAAAATAAAATGCGTTTTTTATTTTTATTTTCGTTACGTTTGCGTCCGAGATTCTACCCCTATTTTTTTTGTCAATAACTCCTATTTTGTGTTTAATAACCTATACAAATCATACAATCAACTTTAACTTTAATTGTGAAATCCATAAAAATAAAAACAAATATCTTATCAAGAAAAACAAATCCTTTGACAAATTGGTCACGGCATGGATTAGGCTTCTTGAACAGGAGAGGCCCACCTTACAACAGCCTTGAAATATTTTCATAAGCGGTGGAACTGGAACATCTGCGAGGGTCACAGGTCTTAATTACCTAGAAGGCTTAATTAATTATCATCAAATTTAAATTTAAGATTATATCATGCAAAACAAATAATGGTAATGAATTATATTAGAGTAGAAACTGTTCGGGTATAAAATTTTCAGAACATGAATATCAAAGAGGAAAAATTATTCTGCACGTTAAAAGTTCTTAGCTTTAGAGAACAAACAAAATATTTATAAGGACCCGAAATAAGAATTTAAGTTTTATAAGTTCAGAATGAGTAAAAAAGTATTTTATTTTATTTGGAATATTGTTTTGGGATGATATGAGGAAACTACACAACTTTACTCATTTAAACCTTTTTATTACACAAACTTACAAATTGCATTTTACTATCCAAAATTTCCGAATCGTACTCGTTTCACCTATAATCATTTTTAAACTATACCTATATTTTTGTTACTCTGAACGTCAAATATTTAATTAAATAAGTTGTTTGGTAATTTAAACAATAGTTATATTAGGATATACACATATCTCATCTAGAAGCTTCTTGTAATTCTCTTAACTTAGATTATATCATATCTACTCAGCATATTCTCTCGTAGATACATCTTGTGATCCTATATATAGTCTGTAACGGATCAATAAACTCAATACATTACATCACAAAACTCTATATTATATAAAGCCTACAATAATAGTTTCACCGTTTTTCTACTCAAAATGGTAGCTTACATGTGAAAGCACTTTTAGTACACTGGTTAACGATTTAAATCTTCAACATTAAATATATGGTTCGATTCTCAGATACCAAAATTTATTTCAGATTAATGGATGCAAAGTTTTTTACAAGTTAAATAGTAATGCGGATAGAGTCATCCGTCGAAGATTCGAGTGCTGCGGGAAAGATTTTATCCATTATAGGTATATCATAGATATATAACTGTTTGTTAAAAAGAAGTTGCAGTATGGAAACATTGTTCGGAGAGGATGTGATAGCTTACACTAATTTTTTTTCTTTCATTTATTTTCTTACAAAATTTGGATATTATATTTTATGGAAATAGGAAAGATTTGAATTAGCATGTTATAGGAAGAAAAGAACATATATATATATATATATTTACATCCTTACTTAAGAAAATACACGTGCACTAGAATCATATAAGAGGCTCCAAAATTGAGGCTCACATGGGAACCCAAAGGGAAAGAGCAAATGGTCTACCACGCACAAAAGTCTTTTGTACCCATTTATACTTTCACAACGGTCTTCTTGGCGAGATTCCGAGTCCATTGTTTACTTATAGTACTAAAGATCTGATCATCAAGGATGTTTTTTATAAAACGGTGGCCGATCATTCCATCGACATAGCGAAGCTAACTACCGCTACTCCTAACACTCAGATTGAAGTGACCGAGGTCAAGAGATAGAACATGACCGGTACTAAAGATCTAATCAACAAGGATGTTTTTTAACAGCACAAAAAAACTATACATTGTTTTTTTTAACTATACATATTTTTCATTCTTTGTGCATCCATATATGAACTTTGTTAGCGCAAGTATATATTATTTAGCTCAAATATAAATTAAAATCAGTTAAAATATAAATCAAAATCAATTATTAAATTGTGGTTTGTTCAACCGGTTAGAACAAAACGATTTTTGTGATATCAAATATGAATTCAAGTACGATTTTATATTTGGAGAAGATACTTTATGGAATGCGGAATCAGTATATGTATTATATGCATGATCTCAACTATGAAAAAAATATTAACAAAAAAATAATCTAAAAATTGCTAGAGGTCAGTAATTCAACCGGTGAATCAACTAGCTATCCAGAAAATAGTGTTTTTCTGGTTCCAAGTTCGAGTGTTAACAACGAGAAAGAACTGATATATCCACTTTATCTGTTTTGCTCCCCGACCAAAAGAAATTACGAGTTTTGGTCTAAAATTAATTAGACATACATTATAAAAAAATTATCGCAAAACTGACCGAGTTTTCGACCGAATAAGATTCTGTCGAGAATTTGCGACAAATTTACGATAATAGCAATTTATTAGAAATTTGTTGAAAATTTCCGACGGTTTAGTGTCTGTCAGAAATTTACTGACGAATTTCCGACAGAAACATGTATATCCGTCGAAATATCCTAAATTCACACGGCTATATTAAAATTCATATTATCCAACGTATTTTTGACAGTTGTGCGTCAAAAATCCGTCAAAAACACGTCGGTAAATATGAACATTAATATAGCCATTGTAATAGCCATTTGAATTCAGAAATTCTGATAGATTTCTGACGGCAATGATCTTATATATATATATGTTTACACACTTTTTCATGCAATCACAACACAATTTGTTATTAAAACCAAAAAATTGAAAAGGTATATCTTCTGGTGAATATTTTTGGTCATGGATGGATGAACTTATGATGGATCCGGAGTCGAACGTACCGAAAGATGAATATGCACGAGGTATATGGGAGTTCATGGAATTTTCCGGAAATCAACAGGGAGCGAAAAAATTGGCAAGATGAAATGTCAATGTTGTATTTACTGGAATTCTCATAAAGGTTGAGTTAGTTTGACATCACTAATACATCAATAGGTTTATGCCGGGTTATAAAATTTGATATATACATGGAGAAACAAATTATGATTATAGTAGTACTAGTGAACCATATGTTGCGTATAGCTTAAGATGTAGATGTAGGTGTAGGTACGCTTGAGATGGTGAATGATGCGTTTAGAGCGAATATGGAGTCGACTAGTTATGATGGAGATAGGGTTGAAGAACCAAATTTAGAAGTGCAAAGGTTTTTTTATATGTTAGACGCAATGAAGCAGCAACTATATAGCGGTTGTAGAAAAGATCATTCACCGTTATCATATACTAGTAGAATGATGACCATTAAGACAAACTACAATTTGGTGGATGAATGTGTTGATGCAATAGCAGATTTTGTGAAAAAGTGCTTGAGGTACATAATCGTGTAGTTGGTCTTGGTTTTTTGTATCAGATGATAGATGTGTACAACGACAACTGTATGATATATTGGAGAGAAGATGAAAACAGTAAAAATGTCAATTCTGTCGTAAACCGCAGTGTCAGGAAACGAGTGGCAAAGTTTTAATTATATTTAAACGGATGAGGTATTTACCATTAACAGGGAGGTTGAAGAGGCTATATCAATTGTAGCGTACATCAGAGGCAATGAGATAACATGCAGAGCATCATCAAGATGGAGAGATTACGCATCCTTCAGATGCAGAAACTTAGAAAAACATTTTCAATCATTGTATCTACATTTTGCGTATGAGCGACAAATAAGTGTTTTGGCGTTTTGGGTCTCTTTGCAAATACGTGTAACACAATTTTATTTGAAACACAATTGTAATACTTATTTAAAAAAATGTGTGATAAAATAAAAATTTAAACGTTATATAGAAGTGTAAAAAATTAAGCATGATTAAAATTACATGTTAGATAATAAAACATACTCTTAAAGAAACATGTATAACCATAACAACTTAATTTTTTTTTGTATATTTGATATAGAATAAGGTTTTGTTAGTATTTTATCATTGAAATGATTAATATAGCATACCACAAACATATTTCAAGTGGAAATTTTAAATATTGTTGGAATTTTCTATACTTTAGAATTGTTTTTTAAATTGTAAGAATTTTTCTAATATTGAATTTAAATTTCTCATTTTTTATTTTATTAATTATTAGATTTTTTTTGGAAGTTTAAATGTATTATAGATTTAATTTTTTTTCTTCCAAGGATTGGTTCGTTTCATCGGTCTACTTTTAGGTGGGTGGTTCACGTCGGAGACAAGGGGCGAGTCATAGTCAAAACGGCTCGACTCGTATTCTGGAGACTTAATCACTAGCTTCTGCGCCTACAACGGTTTCAACTCACACGTAGGTGAGCATCGAGGACTTCGTTTCTCAACCTGGACGCGAACACTTGACCATTTCATCCGGATTGTATCAGAAGAGGTACGTGGTAAGTGTATTTTTATGATTTTTAACTTTATTATATTTTATAAATATTTATTTTTTGTAGGTTTCAAATTTTATAAAATATTTTCTTTTGTTGGTTTTAGTTTTCCCATAAAAAGATAATGAAATCCATCAACCGGATGCTTAACGGATTGGTACAGCTGGAACGTATTCGACCATGCGATGAAAGATCGTGATATGTGGTTTTGGTAATTTATGGTAAGTTTTTTTGTTTTATTTATTTTATTTTCAGTTTTAATAATTATCATGACATCTGACCGTTGGACATTTTTCGGAAATCCTTCAGAATAATCAACGGTTTACCGACGTATGTTTTATTTTTGACACTCTAGATTAGATGGTCAAATCCATCGAAAATAATCATTTTCGACGAATTTGGTCATCTGTTTGCGGTTGTCTTCTTATAGCGATAAAAAAAAAGGATAATGTAATACTTCTTGATAATTATCATAAAAGAAAAAAAAACTGAAATATCAATAAATATGATGTAATTTACGTGCAAAAACAAAAAAAAAATCATGTTATGTCGGTGTGTAGTACATCTTAATGCATCTTAAGAAATGGATTCCACATATGATTTTCGTTTCTAGCTCATCGAACCTTATATTAATATATCATTTACAACAATGTCAGTGTTTTGGGTTGCAATGTGTCCCAACTGAATTAATCACCTGATGAAAAGTACATAACCTCTTTTCTCCTTTCTTCTTTTTCGATAAATAAACTAATACGATAGTTTACGGTTGAAATGAAGTTTGGGTGGAGAAAGGTTTCATGATTCTTAATGTGTTATCTCATTCTCTGTGGTTCTATTCCCAATAACTAAGATGACTTGCTTACACTTGTAGCATACTGTAACTGGGATTTTAAAGCTTTCAACACATCAGTTTGTGTAAAATAAACATAACAAGCAGAAAAAATAGTGTGGAACGAGTGGATCAAAAGTTAAATGGTGACACAATAAATATGGTCCGGATATTATTTATGTAGATCCTCTGGAACAAAACTCTTTCTCGTAGATCCTCTGGCTTTTTAAAACAAATGAGAGATAATAAGATTTTCATGGAATCATTCGGCGCCATTCGAATATTCTAGAAAACATGTGATGAGTCATACTACAAGAAAACATGGCCAAATTCTTTGGAAAATCATCGGAAATGGTATTTCTGATAGATTTGGCCATCTGATATAGATGGTCGAAAGTGAAACAAACGTCAAAAATCTATTGGTAATTCTGATAAATTTTTGACGGCATTCCGACATCTATAATCCGTCGGAAAGAAATCCATCGGAAACTAGTTTGTCGGAAATACGTCCGATGGATAAACCAACAAATGTATGACGGACATGTATTCGATAGATTTAAGACGGATTTAAGACGGACTCGTTTCCGACGGATACATAATTTATTTATTTTAATTTTTTTTAGTTATAAATAGATATTTAATTAAATTTAAATCAAAAATAATATGAATATTAAATTTTGATTAAACATTCAATATTAAATTATTCAAATCAAAAGAAATATTATTGAAAATAAAATTTTAAAAAATACAAAATTCTAATTTTGCTCCATCTTCCAATACTCAATGGAATCCGTTCCATAGATCCGGGTTCGCAAGCAACTCCCTCGGCACCTCATTTCGCTTCCACTTGTCCTTCCACTCGTTCAGGTTCCTTAAGTACATCTTTGATGCCTTAGTATCGAATTCACATCTAACTGTACACGTGAGGTCACTTTTCCAAGTGAAATCTTGCTGCAAAAACAAATGTCAATGCAAATAAATTATTTAAATTAAAGTAAAATAAATGAATAAAAAAATTTACCACGAATTGCCGAAACCAGTTATCGCAGTCTGCCATCGACATGATCGAGTACGTCAGATACGGGCGCTGAATCATTTCGTTGAACATCCGGTTGATGGACTTTGTGATCAGATTATTGAATAAATGAAACCTAAAAAAAATTAGTTATAAATTTTTAACCATACAAAAAAAATCTAAATATCAGAAAAAATCATAAAAATGAACATACCACATGTATCGTCCGGATGAAGTGGATGCAAGCACTCACAGCCCGGTTGAGAAACAAAGTTCTTGATGCTAATCTGCGGTGGAGGTAAAGCCGCTGCAGACGTAGATGCCAGTGATTGGATCTCCGGGACATTTGTCGATCCACTCGCACTTTGTCCTCTTTGCGACCCACCCGCTCCGGAAGTAAAGCAACGATGAAAGCGCCATAGTTCCTGGAAAAAAAAACAAAATTCCAAATTCAATATCAGTAAATTACAAAATTCCTAAATTAAATTACCAAAATCTAACAAATTCTAAAATCTAATATCAATTCTAAAACAATAACAAATTTACAATCTAATATCAATTCAAAAATCTAAAATCCAAAAAAATAACAAATCTTAACAATTTACACAATTTAAAAAAAAATTTAGAATTTACAAAAAATTATAAAATTCAAAAAAAATTTATAAAATTATAAAATCAAATTATAATATTTTAAAAATTCTAAAAACAAATAGAAAAAAATCTGTATCATTCCAGATCCCTAAATCTATCAAGTTTAACATTCCAAAATCAAATTTTAAATCTATATACCAAATATCTAAAATCTAATTCCATAAAACCTAAATCTAAATCCATAAACCCTAAATTTAAGTCTATAAACCCTAAATCTAATTACATAGACCCTAATCTAATTCCATCAACCCTAAATCTAATTCTAATTCTCTAAAATTAAAACTGAAAAATCTAAATCAATCAAAATCAAGGGAAACTTACATGTTTGATGGATGTTCACCCATTGGAATGATTAGAGTTTGAGTTTGCAAGAGATTTTTGAAGAGATTTTAAAGGCGATTTTGATGTTTTGTAACGTTTTTGCGAATGAGTCTCGTGAAGAAGATGAAGTGTATCTAAAATATATTTTTCGACGGACACATCCATCGAAATGCCTTAAAATAATTAACATCCTGCGTCTTCGGCGGTTCTCGAGAAGATTTGCTCCTAATTTTTTCGCAAAATGTTGGATATTTATGATGGATTTCTGATTGTTTGTGAAATTTTAGGACGTGCGGGGGTCGTGAAAAATGTGAAACTCAATTTCCCGGTGAAATTTTGTGAATCCGTCAAAAAATTTCTGACTGATCACAAAAATGCATCTTTGGCGGTTGGTTAGTCCAGTATCCCTAAACCCATCATAAATTTGCAATAAACTTCCCTTCTCCGGAATCCAACCAATTATGCAGATTAGATACATATCCATCCGTGAATTTTACATAGTCGCGAATCTAATCAAAAAATGTTTTTTTTAGCAGCGTCTTATCGGTAGGCAGACATATGACATCTACCATTCGGCATAACATGAAAAAAATCCCGAGAATAAATCTATGGAAGTCTAGTCTAGACTTCATATTGTACTTTGTCTTCTTTGGATGTTTAAAGCAGTGTTCATAATGTTGTTAAAGAAGTTCTTCTCAATGTGCATAACACTTAGATTGTACCTCAATAAATGATCTTTCCAACAAAAAATCTCAACGTATGCACAAAGACGGTGGCAAATTGTAAGGTACTACAATTACTGACCACAACGAATATTGTCTTACATACTTTCCAAATGGGTTGAAACCATCTATACATAACTCGAGGTATACATATCGTCACTCATATTCAAAATTTGGATATAGTGATTGGAAATGTTTCCACGTTTCTGCGCTTGAAGGATGCGTAATCTCTCCATCTTGACGATGCTTTGCATGCCATCTCATTGTCTCTGTTGTACACTGAGATTGATATAACCTCTTCAACTTCTCTATTAATGATAAATACCACATTCGTTTAAATAGAACTAGGCTCCCCTGTCATCAGGTCACCAACTTCCTTGACCTTCCGGCACTAGGCAGGCGTCAGCCCCAAACTTTGCCACTCGTTTGCTGAAACCGCGGTTTACGACAGAATCGATATCTTTTGTTTTTTTTTCTTCTCTCCAATATATTATACAATTGTCGATGCACACATGTATTATATGATACAGCAAATCAAGACCAACTACAAGTTTTTGTGCCTCATAGTATGATGCTGGTGAAAGATTATCTCCAGACAAAATATTTTTCACAAAATCTGCTATCCCATCAACATATTCTTCCGCCAAATTGTAATCTGTCTTAATAGTCATCATCCTACTAACATATGATAATAGTGAATTACCTTCTCTACAACCGGTATATAGTGGCTGTTTCGATGCATCTAACATATCAAAAAAATTTTGCGCTTCTGTATTTGGTTCTTCAAACCATATCTCCATCATAACCGACCGACTGCATATTTTCCCTAAACACATCATTCACCATGTCAACTGTACATACACCTACATCTACTTTTTTTTTTTATCTCCGAAGCTATCAACAACATATGGTTCACTAGTACTACAATTATCATAATTTGTTTCTCCGTGTAAATACTAAATCTTATAACCGGCGTAAACTCATTATTGTACAAGTGACGTCAAACTAAATCAACCTTAACATTATGAAAATTCCAACAGATATTACAAGGACATTTCATTTTACCATTTTTTCAGCTCCTCGTTGATGTCTAGCCAATCCAATTAACTCACATATTCCTCGTACATACTCATCTTTCAGTAAGTTTGACTCCGGATCCATCATAGGTTCGTCCATCCATGACCAAATATATTTATTAGAAGACATATATTTTTAAATTTTACGGTTTTTATAATGTAATTAAATGAATAAGTAGTGTGAATGAGTAAAGAAATATGGAAACATATATATAAAAGTCGTAGCCATCGGAAATCCGCCGATATGTACAAAATTCAAACGGCTATATTAACGTTAGTATTTATCGACGGAGTTCTGATGCATACACATTGGAATTTAAGGTCCATAATTTCTGACGAATTTCCGATGGATTTATGTGCATTCGTCGGAAATCTATCGAGTTTTTTTCGACAGATTAAACAAGTCGCAAAACCGTCAAAAATTTTGGACGGAATAAAAATCTATCAGAAATTTCATCGATTTTACGGTTGATTTCTTGTAGTGTCAGACTCTAACATGGGAGGAGGTGCAAGCATAACCTTAACAACATGTTCCTGTTCAGACCTCCATTTTTTGGCGACTGGAGATATATCATTCCTTTTAGACAGATTGTATGAAGTTTTTGAAAATGAAAACAGAGCCAATAAACTAGCTAGCACTCTTGACTTCACTAGCAAAGTTTTCTAGCCTGAACGCCCGATTTCAGTGTTTTTTTTTTAAATCTCATATACCTTGTGTTTAGCAATTAGTACGTAGTGATGTTTTGTAAATTTTATTTTTACCCAAATCATTCAATTAATATAGTTATGCGTGGTGATAAAAAAAAACAATGTGAATTTAATAATTATCAAAGTTGAATTTTTTTTTCTAACATTCCGGATGATTAAATCAATATTTTGTTAGGAAATAAATTACTTGGTTGAAAAAATTAACTTTTATGATTGAAAAGAACCACTAGTATCAGCAAAAAGTCCTCTCATCGAAAGCACTAATGTCTTGTTTTTTTTGGAATATTCGTGGTTTCAACAAAGTTAGGAAGCATTCAGCCATTAAAAATTTAATTCAAGCTCACGCCCTGGATTTTGGAGGCTTGTTGGAAACAAGGATCTCAGAACCAAAGGCGGCATCTATAGCGAACTCTGTTTTCAGCGTTTGGAAAATGGTTTCTAACTACGAGCATAGCCTTCTAGGAAGGATCTGGGTAGTTTGGAGTCAGCGAATTGAACTCTCAGTGGTATCTAAATCAAGTCAGATGATCACATGTCTAATCAAGTTTAAGGGAACAGCAGAGGACTTCGTATGCTCCTTCGTTTATGCCTCAAATGACCTGGTCCATCGCCGCCTTCTGTGGTCTGAACTCAAAGGTTTACAAGATTCGCCTCAGCTTAGAGGAAAGAAGTGGTTGTGCATGGGGGACTTTAATGAAGTCCTATCCCGAGATGATCACTCCCTCTCTGCCATTTCTAACGTTCATCTTCCGGGTATGATAGAATTTCAAGAGGTCGTCCGACATTGCTCTTTTAGCGACATGGCTTACCATGGTCCTCGCTATACTTGGTGTAACAAGCGTGAGGAGGGTCTGCTCTGCAAAAAACTAGATCATGTGTTAATAAATAGACATTGGCTCCACCGTCCTACAAGATCTTTCTGCACGTTTGAGGCGAAGGGATGCTCAGACCACCTTTGTGCAATCCTTACTCTTAGCCCCGGGAGGTCTAAGCCGCGAAGACCTTTTAAAATCGTAAATGCCATTATATCTATGCCTGATTTCAAGCCAACGGTCCAGGCTTATTGGGACGATATGCATGCACTTTTCGAGTCAACATCGACTTTGTTCAGATTTGCAAAAAAAGCTTAAGCACCTCAAACCAATAATTCGGGAGCTCAGCCGCCATAGGCTCCACCACCTCTCGCAACGGACTGAGGATGCTCTTAAGACTCTATGTGATAAGCAGAATATCGTCCTAGCCACTCCGACTCCTCAAGCTATCCATGACGAGGCTGCAGCTCATGAGGCCTGGGATCACGTGGCTTCACTTGAGGAGAAATATCTTAGACAGAAAGCTAAACTTCATTGGATTGAAGTGGGTGACCGTAATAACCGTTTTTTCCATTGTGCAGTAAAAGAAAGGGAAATAAAGAATTCTATTGATATTATCAGCGCCCCGAATGGAGATATCCTTACTCACCCGAAGGATATTAAGCTGGAAGCTATCCGCTATTTTACCGAGCTGTTCACATCCCACCCACTCGATTACACAGGTCTGTCCATGCCTCATATTTCTGCTTATTTACCTAATGTTTGCTCTGATGAGGACAGGTCTTCCATGCTGGCTGACATCACGGAGACTGAAATTAAAAAGGTTCTCTTTTCGATGCCATCCAACAAATCACCGGGTCCGGACGGTTTCACGGTTGAATTCTATAAGGAGGTCTGGAGCATAGTCAAAGAGGATCTTTGTATAGCCATTCGATCTTTCTTCAAATTTGGCTTTCTGCCCAAAGGAATTAACACCACCATCTTAGCATTGATCCCCAAGAAGCCTGTTACCATAGGCATGAAGGATTATCGCCCTATCTCGTGCTGCAACGTCATCTATAAAATCATCTCCAAGCTTCTGGCGAACAGACTCAAGATCATTCTCCCTCGGTTTATTACTCCTAATCAGTCAACTTTCATCGAGGATAGATATATGATGGAGAACTTGCTTCTAGCCTCTGACTTAGTGAAGGATTATCACAAGCCACAAATAGCAGGTCGATCTACGATGAAGATTGACATCTCTAAAGCCTTTGATTCAGTTCATTGGGATTTTTTTAAGAACGTTTTATTGGCGATGAACCTTCCAGAAGTCTTTGTGGCATGGATAGAGCTATGTGTGACTACCCCCTCCTTTTCGGTCCAAATAAATGGCGAGCTTACCGGGTTTTTCAAAAGTGAGAAAGGGTTACGACAAGGTTGTTCTCTATCTCCCTATTTATTTGTCATATGCATGAATATACTATCTTTAATGTTGGACAAGGCAGCGAGGGAGGGTAAATTCGGGTTCCATCCCGGTTGCAGAACTCTCAGCCTCACCCATCTTTGTTTTGCGGATGACATAATGGTTTTTTCATATGGACGATCATGGTCTATCCAAGGTATCATTGATGTTTTTGATGACTTTGCTCGATATTCTAGACTTACTATTAGTCTGGAGAATACATCTCTGTTTGTTACAGGAATTCTACAGGAACTAGAGACACTCTTTCAAGCTTTCCTTTTACCATAGGTACACTGCCGGTGCGCTATCTAGGCTTGCCATTGCTCACTAAGAGAATGTCAAGTACAGATTACCAGCCGTTAATTGACAAAATCTGAGCTCGGATAGGCTCTTGGAAGAATCGTTTTTTCTCTTTTGCAGGTCGCCTCCAACTTCTCGCTTCTGTCATATCCAGCTTGATGAATTTTTGGATAGGAGCATTCCGGCTGCCACGAGCATGTATTAGTGAGATAGAGAAGATAAGTTCAGCCTTCCTTTGGTCTGGAGTTAATTTAAATCCAAGGAAGGCAAAGGTTGCTTAGAGTGATGTATGCAAGCCGAAAGCAGAAGGTGGTCTTGGGTTAAAACCGTTGTCCATTGCAAACACGGTATCATGCTACAAGTTGATTTGGCGCCTAGTTTCAGCGCGGTCTTCTCTTTGGGTTAATTGGATACAAAAGAATCTGATTTGCAAAGGATCATTCTGGTCCACTAATACAAGAACACAAGCTGGTTCATGGATGTGGCGGAAACTTCTCAAATATCGTGACCTTACAAAGCCATTCCACAAAGTCGAGGTAAGGAGTGGTTCGAATACTTCGTTTTGGTTTGATAACTGGTGTTCTCTTGGTAGGCTTTTCGAGATCCTAGGAGAACGAGGCTGCATTGATTTGGGGATTCATATCTCGAACACTCTAGGGGAAGTCTTTTCACGTCACCGACGAAGAAGACATCGCAGCCCTATCCTTACTCAGATTGAGGAAGAAATTCAGAAACTTAAGGATTGTCAATACGAAGGCCCCGACATAGCACTATGGATCACGATTGTGTCTTTTGTCAATTCCCGATGGAAACTAGGGATCACTTATTTTTCGACTGCCCATTCACCACCGGCTTATGGTTCCGCCTTGCATCCGGCCTCCTACAACACATGTATACTCCTCACTTCACCACTATTTTACTCACATTTTCAGTTTTAGGAGCGACACGAACGCATGACTTCTTGGTTAAATATGCGTTCCAAGTGGCAGTGTATTTTATATGGAGGGAAAGAAACTCACGACATCATGGAGAGCCTCCATCTTCTACGGACTGTCTACTTCGGGAAATGGACAAGGCTGTCAGGAATCGATTATCATCCTTGCAGCGCAAAGGAATCATGCCGCTGGGTCTTCAAGTTTGGTTTGACACAAGAATCTAATGTGATGTGGGCTCTTTTATCCTTTGTATTCCATTGTATTTTCTTCAGCTCTTTCGCCGGTTTTGGATGTACTCTTTTTCCCAACTTCTAGTTTTGTCCCACTCGGATTTTCTACTTGTTGGGTTTTAACGAGGCATCCATACCGGCTCTCCACCAATTCTGAGCTTTAGGATCATTTCTATTATAGGGTTCCATAAAACATTTTTTGTAAAAATTTTTTTTTCTTAAATATAATTTTACATATTATTAAAAAAAAAAAACCACCCTTATTCATAACTTATTTTACGGTGTGCAAAATTACCGCATGTAGATCCCTATTTTCTTCGTATTTTCACTTTTTCCATTAAAAAAAAAAAGCTAATACCACAATGTAGATAGATAATAATTCTAGTTAAATGGTGTAATAAAAAGCGGTTCAATAAAACGAGGACAAGCCATATGTCTCCATTCATGGCCTAAGAGTCGAGAGACTTGGATGATGAAGTTAGATAGGATCGAGTCGATTGATGTTGAATGGCTGAAGATGAAAAGTGTCATCGGACAAAACCGACAACAGTAATAGCATCAGATTCTTTGTCTTAACCACCACATGATTGCATTGCTCAGATACACAACGAAATCTATGCAGCCCCAAATTAAGCCCTTTGGATTTTCAAAAAACCCAGTGAAATAGAAAACCAACATTAACCAATTAAATTATACCCAGGAGCTGAACCATATTATGCAACCTATTATTACCTATGTCACTCACTATGTGGTGTCAGAAATCAAAGTGGCATCGAAAAGAGAGAGAATGCTTCGGAACCACATAAAAGATTTAGGTTCCACTATGTGCTGCATTTAATATCTTAATAATTAGCAAAATTATATCGGACTCCAAGCGATATTAAGATGAGTATTTGTAACCAATAAAAATTTTGGATGAGCGACTAATGAAATAGCTATAAATGATTGTTTGTCAACACATTTAATACGTTTAAATGATTTTACCTTTTTATTTAATGATTACGGAATTAATGATTTTTATCTGTATCATATTACTTTTGTATATGAGGATCTAATATATTAAATGGAAGTTTATGTTTAGGATTTCAGATTTAGATATGATAAATTAGAATTAGAAATTCACATATAAAGAGTAACATGTTACATGAATAAATAACATGTTATTTTTTTTTCTCCAAAATAACATGTTATTAAAAAATAGTGTTATCTTATTCACTCCCAAAATTATATGTCTCAGGATTTCGATAGATCTTTACAAAAAAATAAACTTGCACCTCAAGTTTATTATTTCTTTGAATTTGTCAGACCTTCTGCTTCATCTTTATCATGTTAGTTTTCGCGTTTATGTCAGCTTGGAACGTCCTGATATGATTTAATATAATTTTTTTGCATCTACGCAGTATTGTATGTTCAGAATCTGCATCATCAGAAACCACAAGTACCTTGATTAAAACTGAAAAGTGTATTCATGGAAAAAGAGAGTCAAGTATATTCCTTAATATGTCCATCGTGCGTAGATGTCAATGATGATCGAATATTCAAGAAGTTAAAAAGAAAATTAAAATATACTACCTTTATTAAGAATACAAAGATCTTATGTGAGGGCGGTACCATTACTCTGACGAGCAAAAAAAGAACAAGGGAATCTTTGTGTGACGTAAAACAAAACATTCTCTTACAATGGGGAAAATAACCAGATCGGCTCTAAGACATTGGATCTGTTCTCGTTTGCACTTTGTAAAGATTCTCAGTATCTTTCAATGCCATCAATTTCATACACATCATAAAGGTCACTCTAATTAAGTGGTAACTAATCGCCAAAATCATTTTACTGCCAACAATTATATATATATTAAAGTGGTCATAGTATGAGGGATGAACAGTTTGATTCCTTTTGTAACCTTTCGCTAATTGATATCTAAAAACCAAAAGAAAGCTTTATATGATAGTATCAGTTGTCGTTCCAAATGAAAACTAAGTTACCCTTTATTAGTGGTCTAACACTTGCCACTTTGTTTTCACAAAAAAAAAAAAAGAGAAACAGTTGCTACTTAATGTATATATGTTGTTGCATTAGCAAATCAAAGTGCTACCTATACGGAAAGAACATGCAACTATATATTTACGATTACATTGTTTCAAAAAATATTTTGTATTTGAAAGTATGTTTTTAACATATTAAAAAAATATTTAACTATGCAATGAAAATGCTAAAAGAAACAAATTTGGTGTTAAAGAAGTATCTTAAAAAGGACACTTGTCGGAAGAACTATATGTTAATATTATAATAAACATAAGATCAAAAGGTAAATGGCTATCACGCTAAAATGTTGGTTTCTTTTTAGACAACGACTGTCCAACGGAACTCTGTAACTTCTTTCTGGTTAGGCTCTGGTTGAGCATATATGTATTAAGCAAGTTAAATATAAAAGAATCGTATTATGGTTCAAAATTTTTAAGCGCATATATGGGGTAACATTCCAGAAATAACTATATTAGCTCTGCGAGAAAACAAAAAAACAATAAGCGTTCTTTTTTTTATAAGAATGTAAATATTTCATTAAAAATGAAAAGTAGTTAGGAATTACAATGAAGTAAATCCTAAAAATTGATCCCATGACAACAAAAAGGATAAAAAAATGGAAGACAATAGGCCTTACGAGCAGATTTTATTCCAAGAGTATCTAAAACAGTGGATGACAATGAACTATAGAAATTTACTATAAGTATATTATTTTCCGAGAAGATATAAATTTCGCTTTATTAGTTTGACGCCATATACAGCCAAAAGTCAACCAAACCAAAACAGAAAAATAAAAATAATGATAAGAACAATGGTTGAAAAACTTATGAGATATAAGTGAACTACTAAAGAGAGGATCGATTAGATGAGTTTTGCTTTACTAGTTTAATAAAACTGTACGTATATGGTTCACCTTAACACATACTAATCGAAAATATATGCCAATCTAGACAGAACTAATAAACCAAGCACTAAAAAAGAACTAAATTTATTACATCACAAAATTACGGAAAAGGGCGAGACATAATATATATATTTTTTTGAGACTTAATATCTTTGCACTCAAAATATGTTCAACCGAGCATCAAATCAACCTAAACCAACTTCTGAACACTATGATAATTTATTTCAATATGTTTAGTATGTCCATTACAAACGTGATTATTCGCGATGTAAATAGTAGCGGGATTATCTCAAAATAATAGAGTAGATCTTCGACTAGATTTAAAAGAGTGGAATCGGTTTTAGGTATTTTTCACTTTGATAATATATTATACAAAGAGAGAAAATCGTTCAAGTATATATTTCTTTGTTAATTTGATAAAGATGTACGTAGTTTGGTTTATATACAAAAAAAAAAAATCAAAATATTTTTACGTTATGTTTTGTTTGATAAAGAATCAAAATATTTTTTTTTACTTATTCTAATCTTTCTTTGATTCCCCGCTAGCTCAATTGTTGGACTGATTCGTTGGCTCGTAGAGCAAAGTATAAGGATTATTTGTTTTCGTTTGTAGGTTTTACTCTCCTAAACTGGTTCGAACGTTCAGGCAGTTAATATATTTTAAATAGGTGACATAACAAACATTATTTCATACCAATTTAGAATTGATAAACGACAGAATTCTATTAGAATTGTAGTGACTATTGGAGCTTGCATAATTTGTTTCAGAGAAATTACATACTTAAAATAAAATGTTGCGGGGAATAGTTATATATATTTTTTGTTAAATTGATGCATTAAATTAAATGATAATACAATCCATTAAAATGGACATCGATTTAGGGACGGCCGGTTTGATTTAACCAAATTACAAAAACCTGGATGCCCCATAAAGAAATCCAGTGATATTAAGTTGGAAAGAGAAACCATGCAGCCTCTGAGAAAACATTCCCTTTACAAACTCCACTTGATTCCGCGGATTCAAGCTTAGCCACAGACGACGATCCTATGCCGGAGGCAAAGCCAAAGCTGCGGGCCGGGGAATAGATTTCTTTTGTGTTTTTTTTTTTGTTAATATGTTCGGGGAAAGATATTTCAAAAGGGGATTTCCCTAAATGATCTATTGGAAAATGAACTGGGAGCATGACTATCCGGTTTAGGTAAAAGACCAACTTGCTCTCATTGCATTTTCAAAAACCCTAAGGAAGAGAGCTGTAAACAGTCAATGTCTTAACACCTACTTGGTTGGTGACACGTCAGAAAGGGCAAAAATTTGGTCCACTAGAATGTACCAAAATGGTACTTGCAAGATTTTTAAGGTTCTAGTGCTCATAAGTTGCTGAGCTGGATAGATACCCACCCATGTTAGGTTTTAGGGTTTGATTATTCCCACAAATTTTATGAGATAAGATTAGGTTAATTTCGCATGCCGACATGAATGTGCGCACAAACATCATTCGTTTGTTTTGTTTCATTAAATGAATAAACACAAGGTGAAAATTGCCCTACTCATCATAGATATTATAGAGTGGAAATTATGTGAATACTTTTGAAATGGAGATGATTCTATTCCTCATATGTTTTTAAAATATCTATATATATTTCATGGTGCGCCAACAACATTCGTTTGTTTGTGATTTCATTAGATAAATAAACAAAATAGTGAAATTACCCTACTCATCATAGTTACTATAGAGTGAAATTATGTGAAAAATTTTAAGTAGGAGGAAGATATTCCTCAAATGTTTAGACAATATATCTAGATTATACATTTCATGGTGAATTTACAAGAGACTTACTCCTTTATATTGGTCACCCAAAATTCATCAGATGTCCAATTCATAAACAATTACCACTACAAAAAAATAAAGAAGTATCAGGAAACAAACAACCAAATCCATCAGAAATCTGTTGAAAATACTTGTTTCCAACGAATTTCAAATGGATTTGGCCATTTAATCTAGATGGTAAAAAATGAAACACGCGTCGAAAATCCGTTGGTAAATTTCAATGGATTTCCAATGGGTTTATGATATTTGTAATTCGTCGGAAAATCTGTCGGTTCATGTCATCTTGGTAATCCATTGGAAATCTGTCAGAAATTCCTCCGTTAGATATTCGACCAAAATCCATCAGTACTTTTTTCGATGGGTGAACCGACGGATATACGACGGATGTGTTTCCGAAGGATAAGTAATTTATTTATTTTTAAAAAATTAAAATTATAAATAGAAATTAAATTAAAATTAAATTGAAAATAGTATGAAAATTAAAATTTTAATTAAACATTCAAAAAACGAAAATTATCCAAATAAAAATAAATATAATTAAAAAAAAACATAAAAAGTATTTATAAAATTACAAAATCCTAATTTTGTGGTGGAAGAGGCGGAAATTATTTGAAATATTCATACATCCGCGCTTGCATTGCTTTGATCTCTTCCTTATCAGCTCTTCGCTCCTTTTCTATTTGTTGGAGTCATTCCTTACAAATTTCTTTGATGGTGTCGATCTTCATCTTCAAAATTTCAACCTTGGCCGTGTTTTCTCAAGTTGCATCGTGAGGTCGGAATCGCAGTAAAAACTTGAAGTCCAAAGATGCGACCTTTGGACTTCGGAGTTGTCTGCGAAACAAATATATTAAAAAACAATTATATAAATTAGAAATCAAACTAGATAATAATAATAAGAAAAATTAGAAACATTACTTACTTCATAAACCATTTTGTTGATCTTCTCGAACGGAACTTCGGTGCACGGATGAGTTTCTTCCACAACCGGTTGGGATGGAAAAACTTGCACCAAGCCTCGTCATGGTCTTGATGATCTCCCAAGCAAGTGGATCTTGTATTTGACCCGTATACCGGTCGTGTGTGCATCTTGCAGCAACGTAAGATGTGTTGAACTCACACCATCTTTTAGAAACTATAAAAAATGAAAAATTCATAAAAATGTTACTGAATTAAAATAAAATTTAAGAAAAAATAAACTTACAAATTGTTGTTCCTGGAAAAAGCCTTACCCGTTGCTTCCAAGTTATGTGTAGCAATTCCTTTACCTTTCTAATTGCTCTTTCGGTTGGTAGATTGAGTTATCGAGACTGCCTGGATTTGCTCCATCCTTTAATACTCAATGAACCCGTTCAATAGGTCCGGGTTTGCAACCAACTCCCTCGGCACCTCATTCCGCTTCCACTTGTCCTTCCACTCGTTTAGATTCCTCGAGTACATCTTCGATGTCTTAGCATCAAACTCATGTCTAAACCGTAGACGTGAGGTCTCTCTCCCAAGCGAAATCTTGCTGCATAAAAAAAATGTAAATGCAACTAAAATTATTTAAATTAAGGTAAAATAAATAAATAATAAAACTTACTGCAAATTGCCGAAACCACATATCGCGGTCTTCCATCGACATGGTCGAGTACGTCGGATACAGATGGTGTACCAATCCGTTGAGTATCTAGTTGATGGATTTCGTGATCCCATTACTGGATAAATGAAACCTATAAAATAAATTAGTATAAAATTTTAAACCTACAAAACATATATCTAAAAATCATAAAAATGAACTTACCACGTGTTTCTCCCTCACAATCCGAATGAAATAGAGGCAAGCACTCGCGTCAGGTTGAAAAACGAAGTCCCAATGCTAATCTGCATAGGAGCTGAAGCCACTGCAGGCGTAGAAGTCCCGATGATTGGATCTCCAAGACATGAGTCGAGCAGTTTTGACTCACTTCTTGTCCCTTTTGCGATCCAGCCATTCTGGAAGTAGACCGACGATGAAAGCGACCAATGTCCATGGAAAAAAACAATGTTATAATTTTAATATAGTTGTTCTAAAATTTGAGAGAACAAATATAAATTCATTAGAAAATTCAAGAATAATATTATAATTTTTAATAAATTACGAAATTCCTATAGTAATTCCTACAAAAGTCCTAAACTAAATTATGAAATCATTAAGAAATTTTAAAAACAAGACAAAATTAATAACAAATTGCAAAATCTAGTATCAATTCTAAAATTCTAACAATATACAAAAATCTAACAAAATAAAATTTTAACTATTTACACAATTTACAAAACTTCTAATAATTTACAAAAATTAAAAATTTACAAAAAAAATCTAACAAAATAAAATTTACAAAATTTCTAAAAATTTACAAAAATTCTAACAATTAAAAAATGCTAAATTCCAAATAATAAAAATTTAAACAGAAATTTGAAATCTAACAAAATCAAATTTACAAAAATTCTTAATTTTTAACAATTTAAAGATATTCTAACCATTAACAAAATCAAATCTAACATGCATAAACCTAAATATGCATTCAAAATACCTAAATCTACATTGTAATTTTCTAAATATACATTCTAAATACCTAAATCTACATTGTAATTTTCTAAATATACATTCTAAATACCTAAATCTATATTCCAATTCTCTAAAACTAAAACTCAAAAATCTCAATCCATAAAAATCAAGAGAAACTTGAGAAACTTACATGTTTGATTGATGTGGATCCATTGTAATGATTGGATGATGAGTTTGGAAGAGAGTTTTGACGATTTGAGAGGTTTTAGGCGATTTTGAAGCTTTTGTAACGTTTTGCGAAAGAGTTTTGCGAAGAAGATGATATGTTTGTAAAACTGATTTCCAACTGACAGAACCATCGTAAATCCATCCGAATGCCTCAAAAATAATTAACATCCTGCATCTTTGGGGCTTCTCGAGAAAATTTACGCCTTAATTTTCTCGATCCGACGGATTTGCGAAAAATGAAGACACACTGGTTGTGAAAAATGTGAAAACTCTCCCAGGTATTTTTTATGCGAAATCATGGGAAATTTCTGACAGATCGAGAAAATGCATGTTCTATGATTGGTTTATCATATTTCACAAATTCGTCAAAAATTTGTCAAAAATTTCCGACAGATTCGCAAAACTTGCATATTACATCATTGGTCAGTCAAATATTAAACCAAACACGTGTATCCCCAAAGCCGTCGGAAAGCCATCGGAAATTTCTGACGGATTTCCTTTGGGTTTAGGGATTTGAGGGTTTTAACGATCCATTTCACTTAAAATATGTTTGTAGTATACTATATTTAGTATTTAAATGATGAAATACTAACAAATACATTGTTTGTATAACAAAGATACATAAACAAAAACTTTAAGTTGTTATACGTATGTGTCTAATATGTAATCTTAATTATGCAAAATTTTGTATACTTCTAATATTACTTTTTAAATGTTTCTTTTCTCAAACATGTTTTGAAATAAGTGTTAAAATGTGTATATAACACATTTCTAATATACTTAATTGAAAAGACCTAAAACCCCAAACCTGTCGGAAATCCGTCAAAAATTTCCAACAGTTTTGTATTTTTTTCATAAATAATATTTATTTTATTAATTGATGTTTATATTAGAAGTATAGCAAACATTCTACAAAATGGAATAACATAATTAGTATTCAAGAAATTGAAACAAAAAATTCACTAACTACTCTAATCTTCAGATGATCCTTCAGAACGAATTGAGTCTGAATCGTCATCGAATTTTCAACGTGATTCTTCTGAGTCTGAATGAACTCTATCATCACCGGTTTGTGTGAAATCAACAGCCAGTTCAATGTCAAACAAATGCTCAACATGAACCATTTGAACAATTCTTGTTGGCTGTAGAGCATCGTGTTCTAGAACTCCATATATTCTTCTTCTTGGGTTAATTGCGGTCACTTTAATCCAAGGGTCTGAATGATAAGTAAATCGAAAGTAACAAATGTAGAAAACCTATATAAAATAATGATAATTTTTTAACATATATAAATATTAGTAAGTACAAATACATTAATATTTAATATTGAACCAGGCATGCTCTGTTTGTGAAGCAAGGATGAAATGATCGTATTTAAGTAGTCTCTGTCTTGAATGTACCGATGTCACGCCGAAGTAGTCAATTTGAACACCATGAACAATGAATGGATCATACCAATTGCACTTAAACACAATGCACCTAAAATCCAACATTCTTGGGTAGTGGACTTCCAATATTTCATTCAAAATTCCATAGTAAACTACTCCACTTGATTGAGCCGAAATACTATAGTCTGAAGATGGTCTCGATCTTCACTCCTCATAAATCTGAAAATCATATCCCTAGTGCAATACCTAGGATATGAAGTTTTAATTTTGTTTGAACTGTAAACAAATTCCACTAACCATGTCAGAAATGTTTGATCACTTTGTATACCTTTAGTAACCTAAAAAAATAAGTAACAAATAATAAAAAATACAATAAATATTTTTATTCCAAATTTTAATGGTATTGAAACATCTAGGTAAAATTGCAACAAAGTCGCAAATTCATTCATAAACCAAGTTTGTGTTTCTTTCTTTTTTCACTTACTCGACTAACTTGGACAAACAACTCAAGGACAAACACGAGATAAATCACTCTTTCACCTCTATCATCATGGCGTGCCAGACGTTACTCTTAGTACAAAATTTCAATGGAAAGTAATATTTAACAAAATGTGAGACTTCTACGTTGAGGCTTTGTGCGACTATAGATCCCTCAACTTTGCTCAATTTTTTTGACATTTTTCTTGAGGTGGAACATGTAACGCTCAAAAAGATACATCCAACGGTATTGAACATGTCTTCCAGGTGCTACTTCTCGTGGGAGGTATATTGGAAAATGTTCCATAACATCAAAGAAAGACATCGGATATATCTTCTCAAGATTACAAAGGATAACCGGTATTATTATCTTCTAAATTGTGGATATCCTCAATTGTAAGTGTTTTTGTGCATAAATCTCGAAAAAGCACCAACTCCTACAAATAAACAATAAACATATTAATATATATATGCTACATAAATGGTTAACATTTTGGAAATAACGAGATATACCTACAATTTCTTAATGCACGTCTTTTTGAAGAAGATGGGCAAAGGAAAATAGAAGAAGCATCACAACATGACAATCATGACTTTTCGTTCCAATAAACTTATCTTCTGTGGAATCCACACATTTACGAAAATTAGATGCGTATCCATCAGTGAATTTTACATCGTCGTGAATCTAATCAAAAAATGTTTTTTTTCTTAGTTGCGTCTAACCGGTAGGTAAGCATAAAACACTACCATTAGGCAAAACTTCATGAAATTTCCGAGAACAAATCAGTGGCAAGTATAATCTAGACTTCATATTGTCTTTCGTCTTTCCTTGGACGTTTAAAACAGTGTTCATGATGTTGTCAAAGAAGTTTTTCTCAACGTGCATAACATCTAGATTGTGCCTCAATAAATAATTTTTCCAATAAGGTAAATCCCAAAAAATACTCTTTTTGTGCCAATAATGAATTTTACGGACACTATCAACAGGATCGTACCCATTACCCCACAGTAATGGGTTCTTTCAGCACCAAAATCCCTTAACTGCTCCAGTATACAAATTACATCAATTTCAAGAGGTGCACAGTCAAATACTTGCTTGTTCTTTGTAAACAATGTTCTACACCGACAATAAGGATGATCACTTGGTAGAAACCTCCTGTAGTAATCAAACCAACATGTATTTCTTCCATGATTTAATTGGAATGCATCAGTGTTGTCTTGGACATAAGAACACGATAATCTTCCATAAGTTGTCCACCCAATTAACATATTATATGCTGGGAATTGCTTATGGTCCACATAAGAACCGCACACATCTTAAAATTATGTTACAATGAAACATCAAATGCTTCAACACTATGTTTTCATAGCATTTGTAACTCATAGATCAATGGGTAAAAGAATACATTGAGTGACCTCCTTGGATGCTTTGGGACGAGAACTAGAACGGAGAAGAACAAAAACTCTGTACGCATGCACAAAGATGGAGGCAAGTTGTAAGATGTTACAATTACCAGCCACAACGAATATTATCTTGCATGCTTTCAAATGGATTGAAGCCATATGTGCATAACCCGAGGTATATATTTTGTCGCTCATATGCAAAATATGGATACAGTGATTAGAAATGTTTCTACGCTTCTGCATCTGAATCTCTCCATCTTAACAATGCTCAGCATGTCATCTCATTGACTTTGTTGTGCGCTGAGATTGATTAGCCTCTTCAACCTCTTCATAAATGGTAAATATCACATCCGTTTAATTGGAACTGAAACTCTGCCACTTGTTTCCTGAAAATGCGGTTTACGATAGAGTCAACATCTTTTGCAGTTTTTGTATTCTCTCCAATATATCATACATTTGTCGATGCACACATATGTTATTTGATACAGCAAATCAAGACCAGCTACAAGAGTCTGTACTCCGTAGTATGATGTTGGTGAAAGATTATTTTCAAACAAGATATCTTTCACAATGGTGAATGACCTTCTTTACAACAGCTATATAGTGGCTGTTTCGCTGCATATAACATATCCAAAAACCTTTGGGCTTCTGTATTTGGTTCTTCAACCTATCTCCATCATAATCGGTTGACTGCATATTCTCTCTAAACGCATCATTCACCATCTCAACTGTACCTACATCTACATCTACTTTAGTTCTATCTGCTAAACTATCCGCAACATATGGTTTACTAGTACTACCAATCATATTTTTTCTCTATGTATATACCAAATCTTATAACCCGGCATAAACTCAATGTTCTACAAATGATGTCAAACTAACTCAATCATAACATTATGAGAATTTCGGTAAATATAACAAGGATATTTTATCTTACCACTTTTTTTAGCTCCCCGTTGATTTCCGGTCAATCTCATGAACTCGCATATTCCTCGTGCATACTCATCTTTCAGTAAGTTTGAGTCCGGATCCATGATAGGTTACGTCCATCCATAACAGAAAATATTTACCAAAAGACATATTTTAACCTTTTGCGATTTTTATAATGTGATTGTATGAATAAGTGGTGTGAATGAATGAATAAGTGTGAATATATATATAAGCCATCACCGTCGAAAATCCGTCTATATGTACGAATTCAAACCTCTATAACAACGGTTATATTAACGTTCGTATTTACCGACGTGTTTCCGACGGATTTCTAAAACATTCTCGTTGGAAATCTATCGAAATTTTATATTCATAATTTCCTATGTATGTTTGTGTTTCCATCATAAATCCGTCGATATAGTTATCGTTCTAAATCCATCGCAGAACCGTCAAAATTTCAGATCAGTTTTACGGTTGATTTTTGTAATGTATACTTTTATTTGTTAAAAATTCATACACGATTACTGTTAATAGAAAGTTATATACGCATCATATTATGCTATAGTGAGCAATATACATTCTTTTAAGGAAACGAGTAAATTTAAATAGCAAATCTAAATAACAGTTTAACTGATTTGACATAAAACACAGAAACTATAGCGCATATTAAGTAGATGAATCATAAAATCAATAGAAGGGTAAGATTAGGCTTATAGTGAAACAAAAAGAATAAAGAAAGAAGGAAACTTCCGAGGCAATGGGGCAAGAGGTAAACAACTGTAAAGTAGAGATAATGCTCTTTGATTCTTTTTTCCCACTATACATATCCCATTGAGTTAAAACTCTTTCTTTATCTCTTTCTCACTCATACGCATTTTGCAAGTTGATACACTTTTCTCCTCCCTATATAAATCACTACACTTGTCAATCAACAATTGCATCATCCATTGAAACATAATCTCATTAGTGTTTATCCGTTCGTTCACTTGCATTCTCTTTTATAGAGGAAGAGAGAGGGAGAGTTTCTAATTAGGAGATTTTTCTTCTTTATTTTTATTTTTTCCTACTCTGAATCATGGCAGTTTCACTAGCGGTCTTGGCTACTGTCTTTGGCATTCTAGGTATCCATTTTGTTCTTAATTATGTCTAATATGTTTGTGTATATGCTCTCATGTTTACATATTCCAACATTCAAAATGCATGCATACGTCAATTTAACCTAATTAATGATAATTAACTTGTAGGGAATGTCATCTCCTTCTTCGTCTGTCTTGCCCCAATGTAAGTACTCTATTAACTCTTTGTACTTTCCCCTTATATGAATAGCGTTTTAAATCAAGTTATATACAAACATACGTGTTGTTTAAATGTTATAGACCGACGTTCGTTCGTATATACAAGAGGAAATCATCTGAAGGGTATCAGTCGATCCCTTACGTGATTGCCCTGTTCAGTGCGATGCTATGGATCTACTACGCAATGATCAAGGGAGATGCAATGATTCTGATTACCATCAACACCTTTTCCTTTTTCATACAGATCTTCTATATCTCCGTATACCTCTTCTACGCTCCTAAGAAGGAAAAGGTCAATATAACTAATTATCTAGAATAGACACAAGAATTACTACATCATTAACGCTACGGTGTTTCGATATGGCAGATTCTAGCGGTGAAGTTCGTCCTCTTTGTGAATGTCTTTGCGTTCGGTTTAATCTTCTTGTTGACATACTTTCTTACTCATGGACATAAACGTGTTCAAGTTCTTGGATACATTTGTATGGTCTTTGCTCTATCTGTTTTCGTTGCACCACTTGGTATCATTGTAAGTCTCTCTTTCTTATTTACGATTTAATATCTCCTTCTTATGTATCGATCGAAATCTTGAATATTATAAACATCGCAGAGGAAAGTGATCAAAACAAAGAGTGCAGAGTTCATGCCGTTTGGTCTCTCCTTCTTCCTCACGTTATCAGCTGTCATGTGGTTCTTCTACGGGCTTCTCCTTAAAGACATGAACGTCGCCGTAAGTCTTTATATATTAATTTCTTATTATCTTCGAGCTAACACTAACAACTAATATTTTTTTGTAATCTTGACATATTTTTCCAGCTGCCAAACGTTTTGGGTTTCATCTTTGGAGTGCTTCAGATGATACTTTACATGATCTACAAGAAACCAGGAACAAAAGTTTTGGAGCCGCCAGGGATTAAGCTTCAGGATATATCAGAGCATGTCGTCGATGTCGTGAGGCTTAGTTCGATGGTTTGTTCATCACAGATGAGAACTTTGGTGCCACAGGATAGTGCTGACATGGAAGCAACCATTGACATAGATGAGAAAATCAAAGGAGACATTCAGAAGGTTAAGGATAACGAAGAAGTATTTCTTGTTTCTAAGAATTAATTAGCTCTTAACTATTAAGTGTTTATATGCATGTGTGTGTGTGTCTCAGTTTGCTTGCATGTTAAGTTAGGGTTTGATCTTTTATTTGGGTCTAATCAGCGTCATCGTGCAGTCTCCTATGTGATCTCCCTCTCTCTTTCTCCATCTCGATTGTAAAATATGTCTTATTAAGTTTATATAAATGAATATCTCGTTGTCTTTTATATTGCGTATGGGTTTCCTTTGTCACAAAGAAAAAGATCTGTGTCCATAGTGGCGTACCTAAGGAATTTTTAATAGGTCGTATATTAAATATTATATAATGTATAATATATATATATATATATATATCGTTTTCTACAAATAAATATTACATAATTAATTTTAGATTTTTTTAGTTGTAAAACCTAAAATCAGACTATGCTAAAAAAAAAAAATCATCGTATAGTATTTAAAATAAATGTACATGTTAGCAGCGTTCATTCAATGTATACTATTTTAAATAAATGTACACGTTAGCAACGATTCAATAGTTTTCTGTTGGTTTAGTATATACTAGATTGATAACCGGGTGGAATATTCTTTAATTATAAATTTGTTGTTTTTATGTTAATTAAAGTATAAATTTTGTTTAGGTGTTTGAGAAGAGTGTAATTGATAGTAAATTGACTGATTTAAGTTATATATGTGTTTTAGGTAGTTTTTATCTTCTTTAAATCGAAAACATTTTTTTTCACTATAAAATTATAAATAGAAATTAAGGTGCGTGCGAACCGAGGTAAAATAGTATACAATAATATATAATAAGAAAGAAAAGATCGAAAGAGAGATAAAAAGAAGCTTTACTGGCTATAAAATAATGAATTCGCATTGTAATTATAAGAGTCAAATGCAGTTCAATAGACATGATAATCGGAAAATCTCAGAAGATTAACGACATACATTATTGACATTACTTGAAACTAATATTTCATCTAAAAGAAACAAATAAAAGACATGTTAAACAGGGTTAAGTATAAACAATTAAATAATTATTTCATACAATTGATTGATAAATTTTGTTAAAACTAAATATTCAGCTATTAAATACTGAATGATAAATCTCATATTTTATATAGCTGTGTAGAAGTTATCAAGACAAATTCTCCCATTATTTATAAATACATCCCTTTATGGATAACAATGTTTGATTGTTCAAAAAAGTAATCTCCGATCATCAAGTCTTCTTCTCCTCAGCCACCAAGGTCATATTTTTTAATATCTAACGTAATTCCTTTAATTTTGACCCGAATATAAGAGACCAAACCATTATTCTTGGATCCTAAGCAATGACGCGTGAATGCAACGGGTCTGTGATTCTTATCGGTTATATGACGACTTAGAGGACTCTCTCCAAAACATCAATGATGTGTCCAGGAAGATTATGTGTTTGTTGGAATTTGCAACAATCATTTTTCTAACAACTTGAATATTGTTCACAGGGGCCTGCAAGAAAAAGTTTGAAAAGCAATAAAAGGGTAATTAAAATTTTATTTTCTATAATTAAAACTCAAGTAGAAGAAAATGCTAACATATATATACGTGATTATAGGCAGGTAACTGCTTTGCTGTTGAGACAAAAATTATTGAGTCTAGAAATTTACTAGATAGATAGATAGACATGTTAGGCATTTAACCTTTCAAAACTTTTCATGTGGGGCCATGTCAGCAGCAAGGGAGAAAAAAGGCGATTAGGGTTTTCAAAGTTTTGACAGCACGAAAGGGCATCCCAGAAGGATGTCGACGTTGGAGAAGGCTGCTCCACCTCCTATGGTGACTGAATTACCACCGCAATTTGCAACAAAATCATTTTGGGTAAATGTAGTCAATAATAAGTCATCGTTATTTGAACATATCGTCGAAATAGCTCTGTTTGAAGGTTTTGAAACAGTCAAAATTGCTAATGAAGTGATTTAAAATATTGTTATGTTGTGGGAGGATTTTCTTGAGGGTAAAATTTTCGGTACAACACTTCACATCGCGAAGATCCATGTCATTTTAAATAAAATCTGGCCGCTTGGAAACAAAAGTATTCGTGTGTTTGAAGTCAATAAAAACACAATTAAATTATGTATCAAAGATGCAGCAACACGAGTGAGGATTCTAAAAAGGTGTATGTGGAATATTGTTGATACCCCTGTGGTGTTATCTAAATGGTTTCCGATAGTTGAAGAAGAAGAACTGGAAATTAAAGTAATGCTAATGTGGGTTATTCTAAAGAAAGTTCCTCATAAGATGTTCTCGTGGTAAGGGTTTAATTTCCTGTGAGGCTCCATCCAACTATGTTCAAGTTTTGATGAGGCTATATTTTTTGTTGAAGTTGACATGACGAAGGAATTACCAAACAAATACCACTTTACATCAACAAAAATGGGAGTTTATGCAATTGTAGAGTTTTATTACCCGTGGCTTCCTCCATGATGTAATATTTGCTCTAAATGGGGTCATCTAGAGAAGAAGTGTATTGCGAAAGAAGGGGATAGATAAGTAAAAATTATGTTGAGGGAGGTTGAGTCTAAAGAGGCTCCATCTCAACATGATATTTCAGAGATGGAAAAACAGTGAATGATCCAATTGTGGTGACCGGTGATAAGGAAAAAGGTAAAGAAGTGTCTCTAGATAGAGATAGTTTAGCAGTTGTTTCTTGTTCATATATGGTTTTGACCAAAGTGTCGAATGGGGATTAAACTGCAGATAATTCTGAAATTATAAGTAACGACACAAAGGTTTTAATGGAGACAAGACTTATGTCAGACAAGGATGGCTGGTCTTTAGTCTCTCTGGGAAAAGCAAGTCGCTCTGGAGAAAAATCTCTACCAGAAAAAATTCTAGTTGGATCACCATCTTGCTTCTCAGTTCTCATAGTTTATGAAGAGAATTCCGAGAAACAGAATGCGGAATCAAAAGAAGGAGATGTGTGTTGGAGGCTAAAGTAAAGGAAGGAAAAACTAGTAGATATTTGGCTAATCATGATTATTAAGTAGATATTTGAAAGATTTTAAATAATAAAAGATTTGAAATTTAAATATTCAAAATCATACAATTTTCTTGAGAATTCTCCAAAAGAGGCAAAAGAAATCTATCAAAGCAAAGCACAATCCTTTTCTTTAGGGTAAGATCTATTTGTAGAAAGCAATAAAACGAAGTGGTCAACCTAAAAAATATCGGGTCAACTCAAAATAAACTGCTAAAAATCAGCGTCATCCTCCCGGTGCATCATCGCGGTGTAGGTTGATACACGAGTTTTAAACCCAAAGATAAGACTGCAAGTGTATAGACAAGTGTAGTAGTATATAAATGATCGAATCCTCAGAAACCAATTTGCACTATGATTCTTGAAAACTGAAACTTAAGGTAAGACAAAAAAAGAGAAATTGTTTGTTGATATGAAACTAAAGAAAGCAATGAAAATTAAATAACGATGTAAATCAATGGACTCAAAGCCCTAAGCCTTAGGGAATTCTCTGGAAATTAGAGATCATGAACCAGACAACTATTTAGGGCATTGATCAAGAACTATCTCGAATTCGAATAGAAACGTCTAATCAATCCACTGTCGTAGCATCAATTACTATGTCTAACCACCTAAGTCTCTAAACTGTCATTTGAACTTAAATTCCTAGACAAGCATTAACTAATGGGTTCGATATGTTCATGTATCGCAGTAGCATTGATTTTTGTTGGCTGAGGACAATACGTTCATCTATGTTCTATCCGATAACCTATAAGCTTTTGGAGAATAGATTCAATCTAACATCATAGACTAAGTGGTTAATCATGTCTAAGCATTAACAACAACAATAGATGAAGATGACATAAGATAAAAGCCTTATTTGTGTCTGATTCAATGGTTTTTCATTCCTTTGAAACCCTAAACCCTAACTAGAGGACTACTCAGCCATGGAAACTGAGAAACAACCAAGGTTTGATGAAGAACTCATGAATAAATCTAATAAAACACCAAAAGATATCTCTTCAAAAGGTCTCAATAGTCTAGAAATAAAAGAAAGCATAGCCTAAACAATGTCTTAAAATAAGTATTTATAGGTACAAAATCTTCTAGGTCGAAATCCTAAACCATTTAGGAAAGGGAGCAAACTTTTCATTTTTTCCGCAGCAGGTCGATCTGAGTTGATACTGCACAAGTGTCAATCTGGACTACACAGGTTGATCTGGCAGGTCGATCTGGTGTGGATCGGTCGATTTGGTGTGGACAGGTCGATCTAGTTTCTCACGGCACTTTGGGATCTATCGATCTGATTCCATATCAATTTATATGGTTCCTCACGTCATCTTGGCTCTGCACATGCTTTATCTACTAGCCAAAAATCATCATATCCTTTGATCACACTATTGGATCGACTTCAAACTACTTCCGAATGAAAGCTAAATCAAATATATATCTTGTGTCAGAAATTTAGCTCAATCCATTTGTAGGAAGTGTCTCAACGAACGATGAACTTCAGACGTCTCTGCATAATTCTGCATCTTTTACTCCAAATCTTGCTCCCAAATCCCTTAGAACACTTATTTTCATGATTTGACCTGATAAGACTCTAAAAACCTAAAACAACACTAAAACACATAATAAAATGCGTAAAATATGCAACCAAATCCCCCAGACTTGAATCCTTGCTTGTCCTCAAGTAAGAACAATCAAATAAAGACAAGTTAGAAGAAAGGTTTGAAGACGGGAACTTACGCACTTCTTTAGACTCCACCGCACTAAACTTCCAATCCTTTAGAAGTTGGAACAGATAAAAGAACTAGTTAGTACTACATGTACTTTACCATAAGCATAGCAACAATATCTTAAGGTTTTGATGATGTAAACATATGCATATCATGGTAGAAAATCACAGTGAGATGAAAACCAAATGTTGATACACAACCCCCTGAACCTTGGAATCTCTGTAAAGCTCTGTAAATGTCCTAAACAAGTTGCAATGATGCTCAAGATAAAACATTAAACTCATACAAGACTTTATTCTGGTTCCTTCTTTGTCTTCTTTCCCTTCTCGTATTTTCTTTCTTTTCTTATTGGTTTTTTTTCTCTTTTTTATTCGCTTTTCTTTTTTTTTTGTTAGAGAAGGGAAAGTCGTAACCAGTCCTATTGATACATTACATGCATCAAAGACAACTCAACCAGTATCATTCTAAGTAAAAGAGAACATAAGACTTACTAGAGATCCTTGGAACAAAGAGGTGTATTGGTCCGCATACTCTGTAGTTTTTGCACTTGATTGCATTGATAGTGATGAAATAGAAGGCATGTGGTTTGAACAAAAGGATTAGGTTAAGGTATGTTACCAAACTAAAGATGAGTTTGGCCATTCGAAGTTCTAAAGAGAGTGGTAGAAAAGATGGAATAGAACTTGAATGTTATGATCCTTGTGTAATATCAAGCTCCTAACTAAGAAGTTAAGTCATGTTAAAGGTCCTGTAAGATAGAATTAATGTTAGATCATTCAGACTTCCAAAGGATAGGGAAGTTTAGGTAAGTTGATCTACTGATGGTGTTTTTAATCTTCTTATGCTGAGAACAATCACTGCTAAAAGTCTGCGGAAAGTTAGTCAACGCTAGATGAAATCCAAGAAGAACATAATAATATTCCCAAGTTTGACTCAATAAAAAATGACAAATAGACTAAAAATAAAATCAAAACAAAAAAGGCGTTAGTCCCAGCAAGTACCCTCCCCCATACTTACTTCACACCGTCTCGGTGTGATAATAGAACTTAAGAAGGACACGACAAACGCAAAAATAGCATAATGATAAAACTATAGTAAAATAACCATAAAAAAAAACTTACCAGTGGGTTGCCTCCCACCAAGCGCTTGTTTAACGTCACGAACTTAACTGATGTAATGCCTAGGCATTAGGAGAATCCTTAGAAGGATTTGGGTGTGGTGGCAGTGGGTTAAGATGTGATCCGCGTGATTGCTTGTCATGTAGATCCAGCTTCAGAACCTTACTCATCATATCATCTACAACTGCTTGTCTTTTGTCTTTAAACTCTGGAGTGATGATCACTTTGACTTTGGAAAAAGGCCTAGACATACCTTTGCATTTCAGTCGATACTCAATGGTATCATCAAAACATCGATGTGGTGTCAAAGTGATTTGAGAACTTTTCAGCACTCCCCCAGACTTAGACTTATCTCTCTTATCAATCTTTTCCTCAATGCCAACATAAGAAGCATAATCCTTGCTAGGCTGTGTGGAGACTGTATTATAGAAGAATATTTTGTCTATGTTTGAGAAACATATCCTACTTGTTAGGTAAGTCAATTACAACTCCTGTGGTAACAAGGAAAGGCCTTCCTAGAATCAAGGGCATGTGTTCATTCTTGCTCATCTTGATAACCTGAAAGTCAGTAGGAATCAAGCAGTTCCCAATTTGGACTTGAAGATCTGTGATGCAGCTTTGCGGATTTGATTCTATGGCATCCGCAAAAAAGAAAATCATGTGCAAAGGTTGTATAGAATCAATCCCCAAAGACTCAACAAGTTTTGCTGACATGACGTTCACAACAGACCTTGAATCGCAGAGAGAATCGTCAAACTTGATGCCAAAGAGGGAGCATGGCACAACAAACTCTCATGGATCCGTTAGTTTGGGTAAGATCTTAAGTGATGGGGCTGGGGCTGACGTTTCGGATAGGAACCTTAGGAACATAAGCAAGTGTCATGGATGAATAGATTGTTGGAGTGGTGGAAGAGATAGTTGTCTAGTGATCAGATCGATCGATCTCGGAGTGGATCAATTGATCTGGATTATTACGAGGATCTTCGGCCTGTGTGGATCGATCGATCTGAGATTGGATCAATCAGTATGAAATATTACGGCTGGACGGGGCTGGTGGAGATAGATCAATCTACGAAGGTATGGATCAATCTAGAGACTGGATCGATTGATCATGTGGTTGGATCGACCAATCTGACTTAGTACGTGGATGGTCATGGTTGGATGAATCAATTGTTGAGTAGATCGATCAATCTGGTTGGTTACGCAGATTAGTGAATGCATTAGATCGATCGATCTGATTGGTTACGCAGATGCATTGGATCGATCGATCTTTGAGTAGATTGATCGATCTAAATTGTTACGGTTGTCGTTGGCTTTAGGGGATCGATCGATCGGGTAGGGGATTGATCGGTGTGACTTCTGGATCGATCAATCAGGTGAGTTGATCGACTTGGCTAGAGATAAGATCAATCGATCCGGTGAGTAGATCGATCGATCTGAGGCTGTTGTATAGATTGAATACTCAAGCTTCCATTCAAGATCGGTCATTCTATCATGTAACTCTTGCGCATTATTTTTCTGACCGTCCAAGATCTTTTTCAGCATGATTTCAAGTCTAATTTCCTGAGAAGATGGTGTTTGTTCTTTAACCATGTGCACATTTGCTCTTGAACCACTAGAACCTTCTCTGTCCCTCAGGTTTTGCTCAACCTCTACTGGAAGAAAATCGTGCTAACGTTTCATTACTTCTGCAGTATGGGGAACCTGATTATCAAGTTGTTTTAGATGTGTGTAGACGCCCTTAAACTAACCATTCAGCTCGGTATACATAACATCCACTTTTGCGTTGATCTCACTTGAAAACTTCTGCTGAGAAACAAGGAATTTTTGCATGAGAGCCTTGAGTTCTCCTTGAGATTCACTAATGGAGGTTGAAGGTTGCTGGGATTGTTGTCCTTACTACGGATAAACCTGATGATGAGGATTCTCGACATTCATGCTTTGGTAAGAGAGATTGGTGTGATTCTTGTAGTTCTGATTGAAACTTCTGCTCTGCACATACCCTTGTCCTTGCACATAGTAAACATCCTAGACTCATCATTATGTCCCTCAACAATGCCCTGGAAGCAAACCATATTTGATCTGTCTTCACATTGATGCACACCATGTTGATTAGCCTTAAGTAATAGGTTTACCTTAGTAGTCAGCTCATCAATCTTCTGAGAATCCATGTTGTTTATCTTTCTAGTTTGTCATACTCAGGACAACGATTGTTGGAACTTGCAGCCAAGTTTTCTATGAGCTTGTAAGCATCCATAAAATCCCCGTTACTCACACTGTTAAGATCATTCTTGTAATCCTAGTCAAGACCATCATAGAAGATGCTAATAATCTGCTCCTCTAAATACCCGTGATGATGACACTCTCTGCAATACTCTTTGAACCTTTCCCAAGCCTCACATAATGACTCTCCGGAAATCTGTCAGAAGGTTATGATCTTATTCTGCAAAGCGGATGACTTAGACTTGGTGTAAAAGTGGTTAAGAAAAGTAGCTCTACATTCATCCCAAGACCTCTAAGAACCAGCTGGTAAAGACTTAAGCCACCTCAAAGCCTTGTCCGCCAAAGAGAAAGAGAACAACTTACATCTAAGGTAATCAGCGGATACCCCATTAGACTTGGTTGTGCTGCAGATTTCCTCTAGGTTATCGATATGATCCATTGGGTTTTCAGCCGGTAACCCATGGAAGACATGTTGCTTCACTATTGCAATTAGCTGAGACTTGATCTCATAGTCTTGCCGTGCAATCTCTGGTGGAAATATAGTAGCCATGTTCTTATAGAACGTGTGAGGGGTGTCAACGTCCCCAATAGTACGCTCCTGAGCTTGCTGATATTGTTGTTGTTGACGCAAATATTGTTGTAAATCTTGGAGTTGAGCATCAGCGAGTGCGTTGTTGTCGATGTTATCGCCCATGTCGACTAGTTTTAACTTTTCTTTCCTTGCTTTGTTGTTAACTCGCTCTGTTCTTGCTAGCTCTTGATTAGTTAGATGCAGGAGATCTTCAAAACCGTTACTTTTCCTTTGTGTGCACCTGAAATTCACATATAAGCAAAGCTACAACGTATTAATACATCTTAGACTAAGTTTCAGTCTTAGATTCGAAGGCAACAATTGGTCTCCGGAAATGGCACCAAAAACTTGATACACGAGTTTTAAACCCAAAGATAAAACTGCAAGTGTACAGACAAGTATAGTAGTATAGAAGGGATCTAATCCTCAGAGACCAAGTTGCAGTATGATTCTTGAAAACTGAAACTAAGGTAAGACGAAAAAGAGAAATTGTTTGTTGAAACTAAAGAAAGCAATGAAAATTTAATAACGATGTAAATCAATGAATTAAAAGTGCTAGGTTTTAGGGAATTATCCAGAAATCAGAGATTACGAAACAAAAAACTATTCAGGGCATTCATTAAGAACTATCTCGAACTCAAACAAAAATGTCTAATCAATCCACTGTTGTGGTATCAATTACTATGTCTAACCACCTAAGTGTCTAAACTGTCGTTTGAACTTAAATTCCTAGACAAGCATTAACTAATGGGTTCGATATGCTCACGTCTCGCAGTAGCATTGATTTTGGTTGGCTACAGACAATGCGTCCATCTATGTTCTATCTGATAACCTATAAGCTTTTGGAGCATAGATTCAATCTAACATCATAGACTAAGTGATTCATCATGTCTAACCATTAACAACAAGAATAGATGAAGATGACATAATATAAAAGCCCTATTGGTGTCTGATTCAATGGTTATTCATTCCTTTGAAATCCTAAACCTTAACTAGAGGACTACTCAGCCATGGAAACTGAGAAACAACCAAGGTTTGATGAAGAACTCATGAATTATTCTAAAAAAACACCAAAAGATATCTCTTTAAAAGGTCTAAATTTTCTAGAAATAAAAGAAAGCATAACCTAAACAATGAGTTAAAACAAGTATTTATGGGTACAAATTTTCTAGGTCAAAATCCTAAACCAATTAGGAAAAAGAGCAAAATTTCCATTTTTTGGCTGCAGGTCGATCTGGTCTGGACATATCAATCTGGTTTCTCACGATACTTCGGGGTCGATCGATCTGGTTCCTCACTCCATCTTGGCTCTATGCATGTATCATCTGCTCGTCAGATTGCACTGTTTTCACGAAAATCATCATAACTTTTGATTGCACAGTTGAGTCGACTTCAAACCACTTCCAAATGAAAACTAACTCAAAATCTATCTTGAGTGCGAAAGTTAGCTCAATTCTTTGTTGGGAAGTGCCTTAACGAACGATGAATTTCAAACATCTATGCATAATTGTGCATCTTTTGCTCCAAATCTTGCTCCCAAATGTATTAGAACTCTTCCTTTCTATGATTTGACCTGATAAGACTCAAAAAACACATAAAACGACACTAAAACACATGCTAAAATGCGTAAAATACGCAACCTATTATGGGTCAACGGTAGTCATCATCTCGGTATGGCTTAGTGGTGATCATCATCCCGGGGCACCATCCGCCATACTTTCAGCCAATCTCATCAAGTTCTCCATCAGTGTCTTTATGCTGGTGAACGATCTCAGTGGAAGCTACCGATATCACGATACCGGTTCACGATCCCGGTGGAAGCTATATACATCATGATCTCAGTGCACTTTGTACGAGCATAACTCCTACGATATGGGCAAAGTGATAATTGTGAAGAAATAATATAAAAATAAATATTACTGATAAAAGAATTACGAAAAAATTTGCAGAGTCGACACAAATCTCTTTCCTTAATTCTGTAAATGTCCCGTAGTGAGACGGTTTACATAACATTTTAGAATCCCATGACACAACTGCAATATCTTCGATTTGCATCACCCAAACTCGAAACCCGGCGAACTTTGTTTTGTGTTGTACTCTCAAAGAAAAAATAAGACAAGAACTAAGAGAAATTTCTACCATGAGTGGAAGAGAATGAGATTCTTCTATCATATGTTTATGTGTATAAAGAGTCTTTCTTTTATAGCACAAAAATTCTTAGATAATAATGCACAAAATTAATCCCTATTAATTTTTCTTTACACCAAAAAATGGAAGTTACTCAATATGTATTAATCATGGTATTAACCATAGAATTAATCACAATATTGACAACTTGTTGACCAAGGTTAGTCATGTGTAGTGACTATTAGACAAACTAAAAATAAATAGGTCCAATAAGTGTTGGTTATTAGACTTGCACGTCTATAAACCCGCACACGAGTCTCAGCCTAAGCTTGACTCACAATCTCCACTTTTCTATTTCTCATTCAAACAAACTCCATATGACAACGAGTTCCAACAATCCCCCACATGAATAGAAATGTCTTTATACATTTGATGACTCGATAAACTTGACTCGATAGACACGATTCGACAAGACTCGACAGGACTCAAAAAACAACTTTTGAGGGTACAAATAAAAAATCACTGCATTTGAGATGGTAGCGTTGACAACCTTGAACCATTCATAGTGAATAACTATCGGATTTACTCGACCAGGAGGTGACTTGATGTCTTGAACCACCCGGAATTTTATGTAAACCTAGACAACAATTATCACACAATTTCATTTTCTCACAAAACTAGGTTCTCTATTGTGTTCATTTTGGCCTTGAACATGTCTGGTTTCATGAGTGAACTTGGAGAATATAGCCTTTATCGTTCATTCTCCTAGAAACGGCTCTATTTCACACTCATATAGGCGATTTCCCATATGCTTATCCGTTTTGTTGAAAGCATTATGTTGTACTTCATGAGAATGAAAGTATGAAATCATTAAAAGCTCAACGCTTTCAACAGAATCAGTTCAATTTAGTTATCTCTTTGAACCTCATTCTTGGGATCTCCAGTCATTGAGGTTGGGTTTCCATCAAACTTCATCATTAATTCATAGGCTGTAAACCCATTCCTCTTGATGATTTCACAACTTGATCTTGTGACCAACCTTTAATAAAAGGATCCTAGGTTGTCAACCAAACTAGTATAATTTATTGAGATTATACTATTTGAGATCAATTGTTTTATGGTTTTATGTCACCTCTTTAGAAGATATGTTTTACCATTACAAAGAAAAACTTAGCACCCATAGTATAATCAATTGAATATCAGAACGTACTTACAATGTTGACATAAATTTTTCACATCAAATATCTTTCGAGCATTTATGAAAGTCGTTCAACTTAGTTTAACTCTTCTTCAAGCTATTTACCCAGATTCCATTTTGGATCTTGTCTTTATAAGTTGTTTGAAAGATTTTGATTGATATTTGTATGACGTGGTACTGTGATATTCATCAGCTACCCCCACACTTTAAGTATTTAGTATTTACATAAGAGTACTAAATTTTCATAGTTCATTGACATATTATCAACAACTTTATGTGGTATTTTGTTGAGAATTTATTTGTGGTAAGCAACGCTTTCCTCCACATTACCTGAGATTACTCAGTTTTTTCACAACAAATCATGCAAAGTCTCAATAAAGTTTTCAATTTTCTTTCTATAACTTTATGAGATTCAAGTGACTAGAGAATTTGTATTTAAAATACTATCATCCTCTATCACTTAAAGCAAATATGATTAGTTTCACCAAAATCATATTACCACTATAGAAAATACATTATACATGTATATTTCATTTTATTTACTCTAAGACTTATCATTGTCTCTGCTTGAGTCAAACTTGTTACCAAATTCGTTATCTTTGTGATTCAACTTATACATGATCTTTATGCAAGTAATGATTCTTTTACAAGTCATGATCTTTTTACAAGGTCATAAGTACATTTTGCATATTGAGTCAGGATGTCGGCTCACCACACTCGTTGCAAATATTAGAAACCTCCGTTTCATATATAACAAATTTAGTCACACTTCACAATTCGAGTTACAACATGTAAATCCAAATTTGTATACTAAATTGTATATAAATTCAATGTAAAAGAATTTGTCAAATTAAATTCATTATTTTTTCTGGAATATACAATTAAGCATAGTAATTTATTCAAAATGAATCACAAAATATATTAATTATTTCTGAAATTTTGTTGAAATAATCAATAAGTATCAGACCTAATAATTAATAAATTACATAATCCATTTATAAAATTTTATAGATCATGTTATAAGACCTTATAATTTTCTTTTATAAGTATTCATAAATTCAATTTATAAGACCTTATAAAATACAATCGCTATTATTAGCGTTTACAGCATTTCACAAATTTGCCTATTTAGCATTCGTGGAAATCGCTCTACTCAAACACAAATGCGTTTTGCAAACTTGCTTACAAATCATTAGAAAAAACCATTATTTTTGTGTTTTACACCATTTAAACCATTTCGCAAACTTGTTTACAAAGCATTCGCGAAAACGTTTGAAACTAATGGAAATCTAGTTTCCAAAAGAACTCGTTTATTTTTGGCTGTTTCATTACAGACTTAAATTATAAAATTTATATATCATTAGAAAGATAATTTTGATATCTACGCACATACACCAAGATCGCTCAATTCCAATAACATATCGGAAAGTTGTGAGCTATATACTATTTGATCATATAATATCATAATATTCGATCAAATATTGGTATTTGGACATTATAATAAACATTATAATTCCAGTGCATATCTCATATAATAAAACATGTGGCAGACCTCTCTCAAGCTGGGGTATCAACTCACATGATTTGTTATGCATTTATTGGATTTAATTCATATGAATCCATCACAATAATATTTCAAAAATAACACAAAATCGGTTCACATCCGATAGCTTAAACAAGCATTTTTGTGTATTTATCTTTTATAGTATTTGAATTTCAACTTGGTAAAAATTAACCGAAGTAAACTCATATATTAGCATTTTAATCTGAATAAATTCATAAGAATTATTAGATTAACTACTCAAGTTAAACAAAAGAATTCGGAATCAATTAGCCAATGACCCAATAAAGATAGTTTCTTTTGTCTTAACTTTTAATTGACAAACAAATTTAGAATTCAACTTGGTCATCTACCAGATAATTCATTTTTGTTTTTTTTTTGTCAACTTTCAACTTTTTCCGATTTAAATCACTATGAAGTATCTAAATCGAAAAAGTGATGTGCAAAAATAAATTTCAGAATTTAAATGCATTAAACGACTGAAATTTAAAGACACAATTTGAATAAATAAATTAAGGCAAACATGATTAGTTTCCACCATTCCAGATCTACACAAAATTATTAGACTTCGGTAAAATCCATAACTCTTGAACAACTCCTGTTCTTTTATCAAGACTCACAAGATATCAGCTTTTTCCGTTAGTGCATCAAAGCAAAAACAAAAATATTATAGAATTAAGAATGTAAGAGCATAACTCCTACGATATGGGCAAAGTGATAATTGTGAAGAAATAATATAAAAATAAATATTACTGATAAAAGAATTACGAAAAAATTTGCAGAGTCGACACAAATCTCTTTCCTTAATTCTGTAAATGTCCCGTAGTGAGACGGTTTACATAACATTTTAGAATCCCATGATACAACTGCAATATCTTCGATTTGCATCACCCAAACTCGAAACCCGGCGAACTTTGTTTTGTGTTGTACTCTCAAAGAAAAAACAAGACAAGAACTAAGAGAAATTTCTACCATGAGTGGAAGAGAATGAGATTCTTCTATCATATGTTTCTGTGTATAAAGAGTCTTTCTTTTATAGCACAAAAATTCTTAGATAATAATGCACAAAATTAATCCCTATTAATTTTTCTTTACACCAAAAAATGGAAGTTACTCAATATGTATTAATCATGGTATTAACCATAGAATTAATCACAATATTGACAACTTGTTGACCAAGGTTAGTCATGTGTAGTGACTATTAGACAAGCTAAAAATAAATAGGTCCAACAAGTGTTGGTTATTAGACTTGCACGTCTATAAACCCGCACACGAGTCTCAGCCTAAGCTTGACTCACAATCTCCACTTTTCTATTTCTCATTCAAACAAACTCCATATGACAACGAGTTCCAACATACTTGCCCTCCAAACACTCTGATCTTTCATCAAATCTCCAACTTTGATCCATTCTTCTCTCCATTTGATCCACTTCACTCCAAGATCGTATGAAACAAGAATGGTATGCAAATGATGCATTTAGATTCTAAATATGATAAGCAAATGCAATAAATCCATGAAAAATGCAAACAAAATTCCATAAAAACTCAATGTATCAGAGGATTCCCCTTCTCAGGCCACTTTTTGTTTCGGTTTCCCCCTTTGTGGAAAAAAAGGGAAACTGAGACAAACAAAAAGGGGAAACCAAAATGAGTTATATTTAATTGATTGATTGAATACACATACCGTAGAGTTCGTATTGTTTGTTGACTTTACATGATACATCCCCTTTTTTGGCATAATCGATAGTGTATTTCAACTTGTTTGAAAACCGAGCCCTTTGTTCAATTAGGAAGCCAAAAATCCATACAACTAAAAAAACATTTACATACGGACAAGGCAGTTTTCTTGTTATCGTGCTCACCCACTCTTCAATATCTATCATGTCCGTGTATAGGAGCTACGCATACTCGTTTCTGTTCTGGTCCGTGCCTTCCGTGACCTCTGCTTCCATCTCATACTTTTCTTTGATTTTCTACAAACCCTTTCGTAAGGAGTTATCTCCAGATAGAAGTTTGTGTCTTCCTTCCTCTACGAATGTTGAAGCTTTGTGCTTTTTGATCTAAACTTGCATTTTTTTCAAATTCTGATCGTCACTGAGTGTGGGAAGAGTCTTGTACATTTGACCAGCTTCGTAAATGATTCTTTGCCGCTTTCTCTCTGCATCAGACTAGCATTCTGGGGTAAAAGTAAATGGTTTTTTAGTTGTATGGATTTTTGGCTTCCTAATTGAAACTTAAATCGTTTTTTTAGTCTTCATCATTTACTCCCCTTTATTTTAGTAGGCGAAAAGGGATTGTTTGTCAAAAAAATTTTGACCATTTTCATTTGGGTAAGAACAGGGATAGGTGGTTTAACCACAAAACTGAACGACAAAGATGAGGCAAACATATTTTTCAAAGAAAATAATAGAGATCAGAGAGTGTGTGCGGTTTGAGGAGAGGCACTGAGAGATGGTAAACAAAGTATGTTGAGTCATTGTTAAACTTTTTAGATAATTTTCTTCTTTATTTTTCTCCAATGATGAATCAGTCACTCAGAGAGAGAATAAGGACACTTATCCATGGCTTTTAACCTTTGTTTTCAATACTTTAGTCTCATCTTGTATTGTGTAGAAGTTGCATATGTGCATTTAGGGGTGGACAATCGGGTATCGGGTTCGGGTTCGGGTAAAACTCTATCGGGTACGGGTATTCGGGTATAGAAATTTCATACCCAATGGAATAATTTTATGGGTTCGGGTTCGGTTCGAGTAAAAAGTTTCGGGTTCGGGTATGAGAGTTGATATCCGGAAAAAACCCGAAAAATTTGGGTATTGATTCGGTTTGGGTTCGGGTTTTTTTCGTGTTTTCGGATCGGGTTCGGGTCGGGTTTTTTCACGGTTTTTAAGGGTGTTCGGGTTATCGGATCAGGTACGGGTTGGGTTTTCATGTTTTTCGGGGTTTTTTTTTGTTTTTGGGTCTGGTTTTCAGGTCGGGTTCTAGGGTTTTTTGGGGTTTCTTCGGGCTTTTAGGTTTTTAGATTTTTCGGTTTGCATTAGGCTCGATTTATGATATTATACATAAAAAATTCCACATTTATAGGATCGAGTCCTCGAGTTAGGGTATTTTCTTATGGGTAGTTATGTATTTTCTTATGGATAATTACGTATTTTGGGTACACTTTCCGGTTCCGGGTTTTCGGGTTCGAAACGGGTTCGGATTCGGGTTTTCGGATTTAGAGATCTCGTACCCAATGGAATAATTTGGTCGGGTACAGAACGGATTCAGGTACGTCTTATCGATTCCGGTTCGGTTTGGGTATGCGGGTACGGGTTTTTTGCCCAGCCCTATGTGCATTTTACTCTCACATTTTCATTATCTTGTATTATAGAGTTCTAGGTTATATATTATGCATTTTTTATAGTTTTGAGTTTTTTTAGGTGAATGAAAAACTTTGAAGGATTTTGGAATCGAAGAAATATGCAAACAAGAGAGACGAATATGTAAAGACAGTCCAAAATGACTTAAAGATTGTGTCAGTCGGAGACAGTTCCGTAGTCGGATATAGTTCATATTTGGACACAAGATAGAAATTTGAGTTAGCTTTTCAATGGAATCGGTTTCAAGTCATCTAAAGGTGTATTCTAAGAGTTATGGTCGAATTAATGGCATATATCATCTATACCGCGAAGAAGGAATCATAATTTTGTGTTGACCAAAATGTTTAGCGTTGACCCGAATATTTTTGTTGTTTCCATATCAATACTTGTCTAAATGCATATAAACCTAAGTTTTTCTTCTTTCTAGAGTTAGTTTTAGATCCAAAATCTCTTCTTGATGTTTTGGATTGCTCTTCAACATATAATGCCACTCTATTTAAAGATTCTTCATTTCTATCTTTGTATATCTATGTTTTTTTATCTTTTCTTCTTTCTCTTTCTATGCTTATTAGCTATTCTTTTGTTGGATCACAAATAATGGTAGATTATGATGAATTTATGGTTAGATAATGATTATTTAGTTTTATATCCTTCATTTAGGTTGATCTTAATGTTAGATTTGACCTGATCACTTGAATTTAGAGTCTAGACTCGGAAAGTGTTTGATAAAATGGTTGAACCAAAACTTTGATGAGTTTTACATACATACCCAATGAGAATTGATGATTCGGGTGTTTAGTGAATTTATTGGAATTAATTCTTAATGCTCATTGGTTATGTGACTATGAAGGAAAGTTTTGTTAATTACTTAATTAATAAAGTGATTAGTACCACAAAAGTGGATTAGTCATAATAATAAATTTTATGTTCTAGGATAGTGTTTAATTCAATCTTTTGCATCATTGTTTAATTGTTAGTTCATTATTATGATAGTAAAACCCATGATCTAATACTTTCTCTTGTTTTTCTTTTTTTATTTTATTTCTTTTCATTTTTTATTCTTTATTTTAAACAAAAACCCAAATCATTTGCTCTACGTTAATTTGTATCTCGTGTCTCTAGTATATAATGTTTATGGTCATATGGATTCGATTTTAAAGTGATACATTGACATACCATTTCATTTGTGATAGTGTGCATATTAAAGTAATTGATGTGGTGTCGTTGTCCGAACTAAACAATTGTCATTAGAGTTACTATTCAAATTGACAATAGAGTCTTTTAATTTTCTTTTGTTGTTGATTTTTTTCTTTGGTTTTCTTGTGATCTTGATCTCTTAAGATGTACTTACAACCAAGAGCAAAGAAAACATGAAAGGAAGGAGTGAATAAGAGGACGCAACTGTCAATATTTTTGAAGTATCGGCTTTTCAGACTCTAACGGCGAAGTTCGTCCTCTTTGTGGATGCGTTTGCCTTCGGCTTAATCTTCATCTTGACATACTTTCTAACTCATAGCCATAAACGTGTTCAATTTCTTGTATACGTTTGTATGGTCTTTGCTCTAAGTGTTTTTGTTGCAGCAGTTGGTATCATTGTAAGTCACTCTTTCATTTTTTACGATTTAATATCTTCTTCTTATATATCGATCTAAATCTTGAATGATATACATCACAGAGGAAAGTGATCAAAACGAAGAGCGCAGAGCTCATGCCGTTTGGTCTCTCCTTCTTCCTCACGTTATCAGCTTCTCCTTAAAGACATGAACGTCGCCGTCAGTCTTCATATATTCAAGTCTCGATGAATATGTGTCTCACTTTGGACATTTGCTTAGTTTGCTTACACGTGCATTCCTCCAAACTTTTGGTGGAGAAAAAAAAACAGTCAAGGTAGGCAAATAAAAATATTGAATGGGGATATAACGTTTACTTTGATCTGATAAAATTTAAATTTCGTAAAACAGAAAGCAAATTTCCATCTACTCTTGATTTTGAGCCTATTATCTATTAAGGGTTTTTAGTTTGATCTGATAAAAATTAAATCCAATTTTTAATAGCTCTCGTTGCTGTAAATCAAATAAATCCAATGTTTACAGCAACGAAAGCTATTTGTCCGTTTGATTTTATACATTTTCGGGTCTATAAAACGAAAAACTAAAACATATTTGATTTTATTTTATTATATCTTCTGTCCGTTTATTTTATTGTTTGTTAATCATATATCATGCATTAGTTTAGTTAGTGAATAGTGATGATACATACAACTTGAGAAAAGAGGAGCCTTACTTGCACGATAAGTTTCAGTGCTGTTTCGTTTTCTCTAATCGTTCATTTCTTTCAATTGTTTCCTTTATTTTATTCACTTTTGCGCTTTGTGTTTTTTTTTTCCATTAATTATTACAACAAAGTGATTACACATTTTTTTATTGATTATTACAAACAAGTGTTTTTCCTTATTGCTTTTAATTCTATTTTTTTTCCTCTCGTTGTTCATTCTCTCTTTAAAGAGAATCCCCATGTTGTCTTACGGCAGTTCTTAATGTTATTATATTCACCCCCGAAAGAAGCATTAATTATCACGGCAAAAACGATTTTCTAAAATATAGGAAATTTTGTTGGAGAACAAGTGTGGAACTGTTTGACAAAAAAAGAGAGAAAGGAATAAGTATGGAACTACATTAATAGTGTTTCTTCTTTGGGACTAGTTACACCAACTTGGTTTTCTTTGTTAAAAGTTTGAATGTATTATATAACGTTTTGAACCGTGCTCATGTCTCTAAAAATGGGGATGCTAATGCGCGTATAAAATTGTAAGAAAAATGAAAAAATGGACGTTGATAAAACTAGGGGTGGGCAATCGGATAATCCGATCGGGTTTGGGTAAAATTCTACTGGGTTTCGGTTTTTGGGTTTAGGAATTTAATACCCAATGGAATAATTTTTCAAGTTCGGTTCAGGTAAAAATTTTTGGGTACGAGAATTGAAACTCAGAAAATTCGGGTATTGATCCGGTTCGGGTTCGAATTTGATTTTTTTCGGGGTTTTTGGTTTTTTTTGGGTTTTCGGATTTTTTGGATTTTTCAGTTTGGAGTCGGATCGGTTTGTGTATCTTACACAAAAATTTTCACATTTATAAAATAGGATTCTTGAATTAGGGTATTTTTTATAGGTAATTATGTATTTTCGGGTTTTCATTTCGGATTTTAAGTTTCGGATACGGGTTTTCGGGTTTAGAAATTTTATATTCAATAAAATAATTTGCTCGGTTATAGAACGGTTTCAAATACGACTTTTCGAATCGAGTTCAGTTTAGATACATGGATACGTTTTTTTTGCCCATGCCTAGATAAAACATAGAAACCATACAAGAAAACGATGATAGGCCATGATCTTTGCTCTAGTTTACATTAAGAATAGTAAAAAGTGAAATCTGTATATATGTTTTTAATCTTAGTAGTGATTAGTAGACATTGAAATTAAAAATGATATTATAAAGTAGTGTTTAAAATTAAAAATTGCATCTAACTAATAAGATGTCGATCTTCAACTTTAACAAAGAAGTTTTTAATTAAGTGACACGAGTCAGAATCATGTATGCTAATATAAAGTTTATATTTAAGATTGGCTATTGGTACATACATACTTAACAATATTTTTTCATTTATCTCTCTATATCCAAAAAAAGAGATGACATCGCATTAAATATTATCTGAATTACAATTTCGCAAGTTAATAGGGCCACTTAATTATTAGGCCCAGTTGATGATCAATTATATAATATTCTCAGTCTCACTAAGCTTCTTGTTCGTTTTTTATTTCTCAAAGCACATTACAAATCCGAAACAAAAAAAAATGTTTAAGACTCTTTCCATCGCTTCAAAGAGGATGACAGCGGTCACATCCTGCATCTCTGGCGGTGTTGCCTGATCGGTGGTAACATGGGCGACAATGACGACTAGGGCTGAACGATTCATTGCAAGAGAGAAAGCAGAAGCTAAAACCAAAGAGAAGAGTAGGCAGATTCAGGCAGAGAAAGAGCATAAAGAGCAAGCAGACCCAGTCCATAACCCAAGCAAGTGAGACAATGATTTAGGGCATAAAAATTTTAAAAGCATATTTTAAGCAAAACTCTTTTTAGGTCTATAGGCTTTTTCTATAAAGTAAAATTTTGTTGGATAATTTATTAATTATGATTATGAGTTTTAAGTTCAAAAAACATTAATTGAATGTGTTATTAACGATTGTTTGTTTGTTAAATTCTCATTCAGAAAAAGAAAAGAAAAACCGAAAGACACAAAACCTTTCTTCTAATTGACTCCAACCAACTCTTTCCTCTTAAGTAAATTCTTTTGAGGTATTTAAATTAGTTATAATTGTAGATTTTGCCTTTGATCATGTAAGTATAAGTTTATATTATTATTTAGTATTAACATTTAGTATTAGTACTTACAAAAATAATTTTGAGGTATGTAAATTAGTTATAATTGTATATTTTTGCCTTGATCATGTAACTATCAATTTATATTATTATTTAGTACTAACATTTAGGAAAAAAATAGTATTGATTCCACTTTGTTTTGTTTGAACTTGGATCGATTAATATTCATAACTTCATAAAAATTAGAATCATATTGGGATTGTTTATAATATTGTTGAAAAGCTTTAGTACGCGAATTGATGGATGATTTTGCCGACAAAAATGCAAAGAGAGCTATATTTCAATAAAATAAATATTCTTTTATATTTATTCTTCTTTTTTAATAAACTGTTTATGGAATTAGAAAGAATTTTATGTAATTTTAGTATCATTTTATTTTATTAGTTAGTACTAACATTTAGGAACAAAATTATTATTGATTCCACTTTGCTTTGTACTAAGTTGGATCGATTAATATTCATAGCTTCATAAAAATTAGAATCATAGTGGGATTGTTTATAATATGGTTTCAACAAAATAAATTTTCTTTCATGCTTTTTTTTAATAAACAGTTTATGAAATTAGAAAAAGTTTTATGGAATTTTAGTATCATTTTATTTATATTATTGTTATTTATAATTTTGCATAAAAATAGAAAGGGCATAATTTTTCTGTTTGTCTAGAGCATCGAAAAACGTCAGACCGGCCCTCAGAGAAAGCCATGTTGGCATTGAAGGAGTCAAGCAAAAACAAGAGGCCAAAGAAGACTAAAGCCTTCAATAAAGCAAAGAAATTAGCAGCGGCCGTGGCAAGACTCTGGCACCGGCAACAAAGGCGGCACCAGCATCGACACCGACAGCATCACCGGAAACAGCAGCTGTTGAAGAAAGCCCGAAACTTTGAGGTTCTCTTGCTTAAACAAAAAAAAATGAAGCTTTGCGGTTCTCTTGTTAAAAATGAGTATTTTTCGTTTTTTCTTTTCATTATGGAGTTCTCTTTTGGTCATTTTGATGTTATCTTGGATTATTATGGATTAGTTTGTTTATCATTTTGAGGTTTGATTACGAAGTTGTCTCTTTTCTTTTCTTTCTTTCATCATGCAGTTTTCTAAAAGAATTGATCTCTTGTGATCATTTTGATGTTATCTGGGATTAATATGGAATAGTATGTTTATCATTTTGAGGTTTGATTATGAAGTTTTTTCTTTTCTTTTATTTTTCATCATGCAGTTGTCTCGGATGTTATTTTTGATTATTATTGATTTAGTATGTTTCCATGAGCATGTTTATCATTGAAAACGTTAATATTATCTTAATCCTAATATTAAGATTCAGATATGTACACGAATGAAATGGTTGAAAAATGCTTTTATTTGATGCAACAGAGATAAATTAAAAGTTAGGGGAAAAGTGTGTTTTTAAAAGTTAATAAAGTTGAGGGAAAGAAAAACATATAGTAGAAAACCTAATTATTTGAATGTTATATTACTTTTTATTGTTAAAATGTAATTCATTTAGAAGTGGAGAAAAGGTGTAACGTTACTTATAGCATGTGGAAAAGGGATATTAACAATTAACGCAATCCAGAGGATGTCAACATTAAAGAAAAGAAAAAAAAGCATCGAAAGTGTGTACCATATATAATATTAATATACACGAAAATGATACTGGAAGTCCGCCGTTTGCACTGACTCAGTTATGTGATTGGAAAACCCATAGACAACGATTTGACGATTTGACGACAAAAAAAAAGACGACGATTTGACGATTTAGCTTCTCTACTATCTGATGTGCTTAGCATTCCAATAACTACACTAACATCAGAGTCAGCGTTTAGTGTTGGAGATCGTAGGTTGACTCCATATAGAAATTGCCTTTTCCCTAAAAATGTTCGATTTTTACTTTGCACTCGTAATTGGTTGTGTTCTTTTGCAGAATATAAAGATATAAAAATAATTTTTATGTCTGTTTCAATTTTATTTATTGTTTTCAATTTTCAATGTACATTAATTATTTTTTATTTGTTTTAACCATTTTTATTCGTATTGGTGGAACAGTTTTTAGTTAGATAAAAAATAATGTTTTAAATTAGAAAAACAAGAAATTAAATAACTTTTTAAACTATGTGCCAAAACCTTAAATAACAAATAAATTGAACCATATGGAGTATTTAAGTTAGTTTGCTTGACTACTTCATATAAATCATATCTTTATAGTTTAGGTGATATTGAAGATAACTTTGATGATGGAAATGAGGACGCTACGATGGAAAATAGCTAAAGAGTATGTGATTGTATTGGTGATACAATGAGGTAAGAAACTTAAGTTTTTTTGTTAATTTTTACGAAAAGGTTTGTTAACAATATGTGAAAATTTGTTTTACATGTTTGATGGTGTATCGAAGATTTATGTTTGAAAATTTATAGAGATAAAATAACTGTTTTGAGTTTTTAGTTTTCAGAAATTGGCCTTGTTAAAGAATTGTTTCAAACTTTAAAGTTGAATCAAACAGTTCTATTTTATCTCAAAGATATTACTCCATGGAAACTGAGTTGAGTTACCCATGAATTGTGAGTTTCTTATTGAGAGGTTTGGTCTGTTTAGAGTTTGCAGTAGAAACAGAAAAGTGTCTAAAAAGAAGTAAAATACAAGTTATGGTTAGCTTATGGTATAATGATGTTTGATATACGTATGTGGTGTTGGTTTTGAATTGTGATATCAGGCAAGGCAATTTTAAAACAATAATAAATCCAAATATTGGATTTCTAAAATAAATATACTCACGTTAAGACTACTTATTCTAATCTTTTCCACTACAAACATGAACTTTTTATGAAACAATATTACGTTGTTTTATTATGGAATAATAATACTAAAGTTTAAAACAATAAGTACAGTCACTAAGCTCATATTTTTAGAAAAACATGAATTGTAAAATTAAACGACTCTTACAAAAAATTAAAATTAAACAATGTAAACACAAACTAAATTTTAATTTTTAAATGAGATAAATTAAATCTGCTTATCTTATAGATTTAACTTCCAAATTTCTAATTTTAAAAACAAATTAAGATAAAACACTAAAAAAAAAATCAATTCGGGTAACCACGAGTATACACAACCCACGGAATTTTTGGGTTACACTTTTCAAGTATCGAATTTTCAGGTTTTTATAAAAACGAACTCAACACAGACAGACTCAAAACGGACTTAGCTCGGAGCAGGTTTTTTACCCGCCGTAACATCCCTAAACAAGAGCCATAAAGATGACCCTATCTTAGCGGATCCAAGAAAATATGGCTTTTGATTTAAAGACTTACGATCCATTTGGAATTTCACTGATTCATCGATAAATCAAGAGAAACATGTCCCTCAAGAAATAGACAGGTCTATACGCTCATGTAAGATGATGATTTGTAAAAAGTTAATTTGGTGATTCTAATCATGTTGAAAGTAAAAAATACGATATATCACCACAAAAACGTTAAGATGACTATCACTACTATCCTCAATGCCACCTCTCCCGTCTCTGCTTTAACCTTTGGATTGTGTTCGATGCCTCCTGCAACCACAAAAGTTATAAGTCAATTCATTACCCTGAATCTAAGAGAATATTTCGAGAAAGGTGGTTTCAACGGATTCTAACCTCTAGCTTATTTTTGAGTCTTTCTTCTTCCTCTGCGAATATCTTGATTAAACTCTCTTGCTCTTTCATCTCTTCTACTAACTTGTCCTTTGTTATTTGAACCTTCAATGAATAGAGAATGTTATAAGTTTGCAGGAAGACACAGTAAATATCAGAATATAGAAGTTACCTCAGCTTCAAGTGCCTTGCGAAGCTCTTTCTCACGTCGTAGCTCCTCTTGCAGTAACAAGAAAACATCTTCTTTCTTATTGAGCCTGAAAATATATAAATAAAACCACAGCTTACAATGTTAACACAAGTGAGAAACACAAAATCCTATGCGCATATTCACACGGTACGTAAGGTAACAAATCTCTCTTTTAACTCTTCATTTTCTTGTTCCAATTCACTGACCGTACGTGAACCAGAGTGAGGTTTGCGTAGTATGATACTCTGAGAGAAGACATAAAAAAGGTTATGTTCTTGATAATATTTATCAGAAAAAGCGTACCGATAGGGGATAAAAAAGAGTAAGGGACCTCTACCTTCTCAGGAAACTCAATGACAATTCTTTCAGAAGAAGAATCATCATCACTATTGATGACCTCGATGTCCTCGACAGCACGAGCTCCTTGATGTTTAGCTCGTTTGTTAGATTTGGAAGAGTTTCTAAGTTCAGCAAATTTCTCTGATGATACATAACCACCCACTTTAGAATTTTTAACAGATCCTTCTCCTCCTCCATTCACATTTGATCTTGGGTTGAACTTTTCTGCGGTTGGAGTTTTAAAGCTCGGAGCGGCGGTTAGAGTTTGAAACCTCGAAGCAGCGGTTCTTTTAGGATTATAGTCCGGTGAAGTATCCACAATGTGCAAAACATTTCCAAGAGATTGTTCGGCAAAATTTTAAATTTCCAAAGTAAAAAACCAGTACAAAAAGATAATGTACCTCTGTCTTTAGAATCCTTTACTGTTGCGGATTTTTTGCCTTGTCTCGGCGCATATCCAATTTTGTGACAGTTAGATATCCTGAGTAGAAAAACAAAACGAAAACATCAACACAAATAGTCCAATGAAGCAGCCAAGCTTTAGGAAGCGTAGCAAAAGAAGAGAATCACACCAATAATCCTTCTGCATTTGAAGAAGCCGTGCTTCGAGTTTAGCATAAACTGTTGTGCGCTCAAACCCTTGCTTATCGTGGGCAGGCTCGACGAAGTCAGCTTCCAAGACACCTTAATAGCAGAATGAAACTAGCATTAGACTTCAAGTTAAAAAGGCTAATTATATATTATTAGACCTTATAGTTAAAAACAATACCTATAACTTCACGACCATCACTACCTGCTGCATTCCATTCCTCCAAAATGGCTGATAAAAAAAGTTGGACGATATTAAACAAAAGCATTAATTCGATCTAATTTTCGTCACATTTCAAGGCATAGTGTGGAACCTTAATAAGGCGATTTTTGTGGTAAACATTGAAGCCTTGAACATCCACATGATCTTTTGCATCCTTCACAAATCCAATGATCACATTCGCAGAAAACTGAATAAAAAACTCTTGACGTCACTAATTAAATAACAGGAAGAATTCTAAGTATGCTAAGTTATGAATAAAACAGACATTTGAGTTCTTAGCAAATCCATCGGGGACTTCTTTCGGCCGATAAGTTTTTCTTTCTATGTGCATCATGTCATTCACTATGTTGTGATGCTCAACATCTTTTCCCCGGAGAATGATACGAAAATCCTAGATGCGTAACTCTGGGAACACAACAAATGGTAACAAAATAAAAATTCTAGAGCAAAAAAACAAACTTTTAAGAGCCATCACAGTGATTGAACCAAACTAACTTAGAAAATAACCAAAATTAAAGAAAAATTGAAATAATATTTATACCCTGAGTGAGTGTTTGTATGTAAGGAAGTGTCTAGAGTTGGGGTATTGAGAAGCCATATCGATATTTTTCTCGTCCCGATTGACCCCTCTAAGCTGAATATCCTGCAACAAACCATATGTCAAATTATATGGATACAGAAGCTTCTGCATCATTGCAGAACATAATTTATATAAAACAGCAACAAAAACACATACATAAGGATCAGTGTCAAAATCAAGTTCAAGCATTCCTTCGTCATCTTCCCAGAGGTTATATATGATTATCTTTGTGCCATGAGCCCTCATTAGATTAAACTACAACAGCCACATCAATATATTAGTAGAAATATTCACAAAATGAATGAAACATTGCAACAGAGTATTCTGAACAGATCAATAGAACCAACTCCTTTGTTTTTCTATAGCTTCTCCTGGAACCAAGGGAAACGTGTTACCTGACGAAGAAGATCTTCTTGAGAAGTGTACGGCCACCATTGAACTACTGTTTCCACATTTTTCTCCCAATCACCAACCGAAGACCGCATTATTGGACACCATTCAGAATCTATTCTCTCATAGTCAAGCTTACATTTAAATCATCATCAGAAGAAGATTAGAAGATATAAACTGGCTACAAAGCCTACCAAACTTGAAAAAAATAACAATACGAAGCTACTTCAATCGCCTAAGAACAGTATTTCAAACAAAGATGGTCTAAAACGTTGTCTATGTAACTTAATTAATGCTTGAAGTAGATTACCATGGGTACAACAATGTCCTCTTTGCCTGTACTTGTCAGAAATGTATAAGATAACAATCCAATGCTCTGTGTAGAGCTAAAACCAATACAAACAAATAGTAGTAAATGGTCAAGAAAAAATAACTTCAAGCACAACCATTAAAGATACAATAGCTCAAAGGCGTCACGGGCATGGTAATAGACAACAAACCTCTTTCCATCTTTTCCACTACAACGAGAGAATACAATCACATCAGCTCCTAGTCTCATAGTACTCGTCTTGAATCCATTTCCATCTAAATAAAAGAAACATATGAATTAAGAGTCTTGATGTAAACATTTGCTATATAACTTGCTGGTAGAAGAATACTTACATTGTCCAATGGTGTTTGCAAGTTTGTTCTTAGCAGAGTATCCAAGAGACATACAATGTCGCATCTTATCAGGATTCATCCCTCCCCCATTATCTGTAATTTCAACATTTTTAGAAACTTGATACAACAGAAGAAAAAAAAAAACTAAAAAATCAAATGTAGATAGTAAAAAACCTTCGATCAAGACCATCTTGTTTCCATATTTCTTGGTTCATATGTAGCTCCACTATGAACCTAACGATAACAAAAACCATTACTAAAAAAAACGTCAATATCAAACCTCTGTACTGGTTAAAAATAAAAACATTAGTTTAAAATTCAAAAACATATATATACACCTCCAAGTGACCATTTATGACTTGTTGCATTAGAATGCAAAAACTTGGGATGTACTCTTACATGATCAAATCCACCTAAAACCACAATTTTCACAAGACTTCATCAAAATTAACAATCCTAAAACTCAATTAAAATACAATTAAAATATATAAATTAACCTGCAGAAACTCCCCAATCACCACCAGATGATCCTTCATAATCACCAGCTTTCCAAAATTGCTTATAAGGCGGAGTAGGATCAACGAAGTTACAAGGTGTCGCCGGAATAGCCACAATCCTTTCTTCCTCGGCTACCACAATTGCTAGTTTCTTCACCGGAGAATCAACAGAATCACTTCGTGCTCTTTTCGTACCAACGACGACGGAAACATCTTCAAAATCGCCACCACTTTCAATATCAACGATTCCGTTATTGTTTTCGTCTATTTCAGAACCGTCGCCGCCTTCGTCGTTGCTGCTATTGACATCGATAACAACAATTTCGGATTCTCGCTGCGGAATTGTTTTGTTACAGGCGGAGGGAGTAGTAGAAGAAGTTGTTGTGAGTTTCTCTTGTTTTATTTGAGTATCCATTGGAAAAGAAACAAACTGAGGAAGTGAAAAAAGGAAGTTTCTGAATTTAAAGAAGAAGAAGCGGAATCGTTTTTTTCCCTGAAAATTAGAAAAGGGAAAAAGAGGTTATTTGCATTTACGATAATGAAACATTGTCGTTTACGTCCCTTTCCCAACCTTGATTTTGGTTTAAAAAGACAATTATGATATTTTAAGATTTTTGCAAAAAACGTCATTTCGCGATTTTTTGCCAAAAAGCAAAATTTCAAGATTTTGGCAAAAAAAGTTATTCCGAGATTTTGTTGGTTTGGCAAAAAATATTATTTCCGTGATTTTGCGGGTTTGGTAGGAAAACGTAGATCCGAGATTTTGCAGTTGTGTCAGGAAAACGTAGATCCAAGATTTTTGCAGTTTTGGCGAAAAAATATTATTCCGTGATTTTTCAGTTTTGGCGGGAAAACATTATTCCGTGATTTTGCAGTTTTGGTGGAAAACGTTATTCTGTGATTTTTGCCGTTTCAGCGGGAAAACGTTATTCCAAGATTTTGCTGTTTTTAGCGGGAAATATTATTCCGTGATTTTGCTGTTTTGGCAAGAAAATATAAATCCAAGATTTTGCGATTTTGGCGGAAAAAATGTTATCCCGTGATTTTGCGGTTTTGGCGAAAAAACGTAGATCCGAGATTTTTTGCTTTTGACAAAAAAAAAAGTAAATCCGAGATTTTGTGATTTTGGCAGAAAAACGTAGATCCAAAATTTTGCAGTTTTGGCGAAAAATGTTATTCCGTGATTTTTGCTGTTTTGTAAGGAAAATTTAATTCTGTGATTTTTCGGTTTATGACGTAAAAACATAGATTCGAGATTTTTACGGTTTTAGCAAGAAACTATAAATCCGAGATTTTGCAGTTTTGGCAGAAAAATGTTACTCCGTGATTTTGCGGTTTTTGACAAGAAAATATAGATTTGAGATTTTCCGATTTTGGTAAAAAAAATATAAAGATTTTGCGGTTTTGCTCAAAGAAAAAAATAACGACGTTGTTAAAGGCTAAAAAAAAATTAGGGCCAATCCTATTAAACCTTAATCCTTCAAAACTCACACCTAAATGAATCTTGAAATATCAACTACAGAAAATCAGAATTTAGAACCAACATAAATTAAAAGGGTTAAAGCTAACCCTGAAAGTCTCACCCTTATTAACATCCCTAGTCAACCCTATGAAAAATGCAACCATGAAAAAGATTGAAGAGTGGCGATGTTGGGCTGTCTTTTTCTTGGGCTGATAGTATGTATTCTTATGTACGTTTATTCAAAATCAACTTGCATGCTATTAAATGAATAGAATGATTCAATTAGTGTTAGAAATTGGTTTGTATACTAATTTGTGTCTATCCAATAACCAAAAATCTTCCAAAACTTCTTATCCGTCGGAAATCCGTCGAAAAATCCGTCAAGAATCCGTCGGATTTTTAAAGATTTTTGACAGATTTCCAAGAGAATATATATTATTTATTTTAAAACCACGAATCCCTCAGAAATCTGTCAAAATTTTAAGAATATTCCGATAGAATTCCGATGGAATATTGATTATTAATCTTAAACCACAAATCCGTTGGAAATTCGTTGGAATTTTAAGAACATTCCGACGGATTACCGACGGAATCATTAATTATATTTAATTCATGTATCCGTCAGAATTTTTTAAAATTCCGTCGGATTTCCGACGGATTAGTGGAATTTTGGGAAAAAATTACAAATTCATTCATTTCAAAACTATCAAATACAAATATTAACATAATGTCAAATTCACCGAACAAAATGCAAAAAAACTTTATTAATTGTCATAAATAATATTACAACACTTATTTATACTGAACAATAAATTGAAAGCGTAGTTTTATTTTATTCCAACATTATTAAAATCAAAGTTATTGAACATAGCATACATATTGCCTAACTAATTCATCTCGCCTTTTGAGTCGTGAATAACCATCGGTCCAATCATTTGATGTTTTCCAATCACGTTAGCAATATTGTTTTTTATTATGTTTAGGATGTTTTCACCATGGGGTGAGACACACACCGCCACATTTCGGAGTAAAACCACCGCACCAACTTTCAAAACTTCTTTAACACCATCAATCTGGAATTTTTTTTTTTTGAAATGACGCACCCATTGTGCTTGTCGGGTATTTGACAGTAGCCAATCCATCCCCAGAAGGATTTTTCTCTAACTCTTTAATCATGACCAACACCTACGATGTTATAAATATGTTAACATTTGTCGTACTGTTAATCAAATATATTAATTAGAATTTAATGCTTACGTTATTAATTTTTCTCTAATAAGTGCGGTTGACGCGTATTTCATTCAACTTTGTTCATTTTTTCCTAGACTCAGTTATGTACTGAATTGCTGAAGTCCAACTTTGTCCATTCTTTCCTAGACTCATTGAAATCTGTGTCTCCTTCGGTAACCAAGTCGTTGTAAAACATTTGAGTTGTCATTAGAGGCTGCTCTGGTGAAAAACTTGAACTGCCTTCGTGGTATAGCTTGCGTCTGTGCGCACGTTGAAGATTCTCGAAATGATCTGTACCTGGAATTAAAGGTTGTTCCCTTGGCAATTGAGTAGGTAGTAGACATTCTTGTGGTGCATCAATAACATTAATGAAAGGGACGAGTAGTGGAGGTGGGGTGGCCTTGGCCAAACGAAAATAGGCTCATCATTTTGCTTTTTTGAAATATCAGGATTAAAAGAAGAGTTCGCCATTTTAGAGAAATTAAGTTAGATAATGGTTTTACGTTTGATGTTGTAAGGAACAAACATGAACCCAATATAAAAAGAGAGGTCCGTAGGAATGTTGTAAGAAATATTAAAAGAGTTAGGTGTATCTAACTCGGACAAAAAAAATGTGTGTACCTAACTCATATTAAATTGTTAATAATCTTGCCGACATACTTTTTAACACATACTATAAATATAGGTGTAACCAACAATAAAATATCTTTATAATTAGTTATACTAATTATTAAATAATAATTTTAACCATTCAGTACTAAAATGTTGACAATAAGATACAAACCCATTAAAGCAGTCATCGATGGATTTCGACATGTAAAACATTTATTATAAATAACTCAAATTATAAACCACTTAATTATCCTTCTCAAATTCTGCCATATGGAACTGACAACAATTTGGATACTCGTCTGTAAGACAAGCATAGTCGATCTCATGTTCTTCTATTACGCCACTATAAGACGCGTTAGCATACCCTGAGTCAAGAGTTTGTTTGGTTAATTTTTCAATTGCATCAAAATCAAGTTCCTCTAGTGAAGATTCAACCGGTTGGGCATACTCACTGAGCTGGTATTGATCATTGGTTAGAGACTCCACCATTCTTCCTCTGAATCATCAAGGGTATGGGGGTTAGCTGACAGTTGATCATACCTATGAGAGTCGGGATGTTTGTTTGTTACGAAATCAGCTTCTGGTTGTGATTCCTGGGACTCTCATCCCCATTTTACCTCCAACTTTGTGTGCTCCCTATCCCATTCTGCCACCTTCCCTATAAGTTGTGAGTCTGTAATACCCGAAAAATATTCAATTTCTCGATTTGAATCAGAATCATATGATATTTTGATAACTTTGTATGGATGGTTCTTAATATATTTATAATATCATATAGATAGATAAATTGGAATATAAACTATAAGTACACATATTAGGTTCCAATTAAATCAAATATTTAAAACGTGTTCAAAATGTGTTCAAGTAGGTATACGTAACATTACATTATCTTCGAAATAAAACCAACCTAAGGTTCAAATATTATAATGAATAACTAATCTGACTCTGAAGATGTTCCATTTGAATCGATTGAATCTGTATCATCATCAAACCCTCGAGGCGCTTCTTCATAATCAGAATGTACAACAACATCTTCAGTTGATGTAAAATCAACTATTAGCTCAACAACTTCCGATGTTTCCACTTCACCCATGACCCCATATATTTTTCCTCTTGGCGTTATTGATGTCACAGTAAGCCAAGGGTCAATTCGATTAGTTACTCGAGGGTATGGTATGTAAAAAATTACGAATTCATTTCTTTCAAAACTATCAAATACAAATCTTAACATAGTGTCATTACATTAACAGTATCAAATATAAAATACAAAAGCCATTACTCAGCATCTTTAGATGATCCGTCCAAAGGAATTGAGTCTTAATCATCTTCGAATTCACCACATGATTCATCCGAGTCTGAATAAACCATATCATCACCAGTTTGTTTTAAATCAACCACAAGCTCAATGTCAAACGAATGATGAACATAATCCATATGACAAACTCTAGTTGGCTGCAGGGCATCATGTTCTGAAACTCCATCAATTCTTCCTCGTGGGTTAATTGCAGTAACTGTGATCCAAGTATATGACCGATAAGAAATTCGAGGGTACCGAATGTAGCAAACTTATATAAATGAAGATAATTTGTAAAAATCAAATGTCATATTAGGAATATATTAGTAATAATCAAATATATTAATTTAGTCATACCTGGTTTGCTTGTGATGCTAGAATAAATGGATCATACTTAATGGATCAATTTGAACACCACGACCAATAAATAGATCATACCAATCGCACTTAAACACAATGCACCTCAAATCCAACATTCCAGGATATCAAACTTCTAAGATTTCATTCAATATGTCGTAGTAAACTACATCACCGGATCGTGCTGAAACACCATAGTCTGAAGTTGGTCTTGTTCTTCCCTCCTCAAGAATCCTAAACGCATATCCCCTTGTGAAATACCTTGGATATGAAGTTGCAATGTTATTTGGACCATTAACAAAGTCCATTAACCACGACGGAAATTCTTGACTATTTTCGATGCTCTCTGAAACCTATAAAAATATAAATAAAGAATATAAATTACTGTGAGATAAATATTACAATAGAACAATAAATTAGTTAAATTATTTAAAAACTTACATAAAATCGCAACCAAGAAGCAAATTCTTGTTCTTTTATGATATCAAGTTCGGGTTCAGTCTTATCTAGATAATAGTCTCATACTAGCGCCATGTAAATGTTGTAATGTAACACATTACATTGTTAATAATCAAATATCAATTAATACCAAATGATTAGTAATTAACATAAACAAAGTAATTATTAATTACTTTTTGTACTCCCGAATATCCTCACAATTTGTGAGAATATACGTATGCAAGTGCGCAAACTCCTGCTCTGATAGTTTCCGTTTCTTTCCTTTTCCACTTACTCGATTAATTTGAGCAAACAACTCAAGGACATACACCGGATAAACGGATGCCTTCTGTGGCAGTCAAACCAACACGTTTTTCTTCCGTGATGTAATTGGAATGCATCAGTGTTATCTTGGTAATACGGGCAAGATAATCTTCCATGCTTTGTCCATCCAGATAACATACCATATGCTGAAAAATTGCTTATTGTCCACATAAAAACCGCACGCATCTTGAAATTCTGCTGCAATGAAACATCAAATGTTTCAACACCATACTGTCATAGCATTTGTAACTCATAGATCAATGGCTGGAGAAATACATCAAGTGACATTTGTGGATGCTCTGGACCGGGAACTAGCACGGAAAAGAAACAAAAACTCTCTATGCATGCACAAAGATGGTGGTAAATTGTACGGTGTTACAATTACCGGCCACAACGAATATTGCCTTCCATGTTTCCCAAATGGGTTAAATCCATTTGTACATAACCCGATGTATACATTTCTACGCTCATACACAAAATCTAGATACATTGATTGGAAATATTTCCACGCTTCTGTGTCTGACGGATGTGTAATCTCTCCATCTTGACGATGCTCTGCATGCTATCTCATTGCCTCTGCTGTGCGTTGAGATTGATATAATTTTTTCAACCTCTCTGTTAATGGTAAAAACCACATCCGTTTATCAGGAACTGGAACTCTCCCACTAGTTTCTTGAAACCTCGGTTTTCGACAAAATCTACATCTTTTACAGTTTTTGTTTTTTCTCCAAAATATCATACAGTTGTCGATGCACACATTTATAATCTGATACGGCAAACCAAAAACAACAACTAGTTTCTGTACCTCATAATATGATGCTGGTGAAAGATTATCTTTAAGCAGAATATCTTTAACGAAATCTACTATTGCATCAACACATTCTTCCGCCAAATTGTAGTCCGTCTTAATAATCATCATTCTACTTGCAGATGATAATAGTGAATGACTTTCTCTACAACCACTATATAGTGGCTGTTTCACTGCATCTAACATATCAAAAAAATTTTGCGCTTCTGCATTTGGTTCTTCAACCCTATATCCATCAGAACCGGCCGACGGCATGTTCTCCTTAAACAAATCATTCACCATCTCAACCGTACCGATATCTACATCTACTTCCCTTCTATTTCCTATGTTATCTGCAACATTTGGTTCACTAGTACTACCATAATCATAATTTGTTTCTCCATGTAAATACCAAATCTTATACCCACGCAAAAACCCATTGATATACAAGTGATGCTAAACTAACTCAACCTTAACATTATGAAAATTCTGGCATATACTACAGGGACATTTAATCTTACCATTTTTTTGCTTCCCGTTGATTTTTGGCCAACTCTATGAACTTGCAGATTCCTCGTGCATAATCATCTTTCAGTAGGTTTGAATCCAGATCTATCAAAGGTTCGTCCATCCACGACCGAAAGTAATTAGCAGAAGACATATTGTAATTATATAGAGATTGAATTGAGTAAGAGGTGTGAATGAATGAAGAAATGTGGAAACATATATATATAATTTCCGTCCGTCAGAAACCGTCGGAATATAACGTTTTAAAACGGCTATACAACAGATATATTAACGTTCTTATCACTCGACAACTATCCGACGAATTTCTGACAGATTTGCGATGGATTTTCGACGGATATCCGTCGAAAACTCGTCGGATTATAACGTATACAATTTCTGATGGATTTGGGTTTATTCGTCGGAAATCCGTCAAAAAATAACCAACGAATACATTTCCGTCGGAATATCCATCAGAATTATGTCGGAAATCCGTCGGAAATATCAGTCGTAAAACCACCGAAAATTTCCGACAGATTTTGAATCTGTCAAAAAATTCGTCGGTTTTGCGCCTGCTTTCTTGTAGTGAATTAACAAGATCATCAACTTTGTGTTTCCTCCCTTAGGCATGTATGGACTTTTCATGTTCTATCTAACTTACCATAGGCTGAAGTCTACCATCTCCATCTGCCGGAATTTGTTCTCGGGAAATGTCGCTGGAAAGTGGTTGTCATAACCGGAGCAGCTTCTGGCATTGCGAGGTAAGTTTACAAACAAAAAAAAATTAAAAAGAAAACATAATGGTTGAAGATTAGAGTTAAGTAAATGTGAGTGTAGGCTTTAGCGTATGAGTACGGGAAGAAAGGAGCGTATTTAGCAATTGTTGATAGGCATGGGCATTTTGGGAATCGGAACAAAAAATACGGGGAAGGGATAGGAATAGATAATTCGAAAATTTAAATATACTATATAAAGTATTCCCATAAAATAACGGGACAGAAAATATACTTCCAATATATATCCAAAATGAAATTAAGTACGAGACGAATAAGGATTCGACTATTATTAATAATGAACCAATTGTATGGTTAACCTGGAGATTGTTATAATAATGACATAACTATGTGAAATATGTCATTATCTAAAAAAACGAGTTAAATATAAAAATTAGTTAAGTCAAATCGTAAGCATAGTTAAATAACCTAAAACTCATAAAATTTTATTTTTTTTAATTATTCAATGGGAAGTTCGGATAATTCCGATTTCTTTCTGAATTTTTTTATCCATTTGAATATTATTTTCGGATCCAAATGAGAAATTATATTTTTTTTTTTAAAAAAATTTAGGAAAATCTGGACGAGTTATATTTCCCAAAATGTGTTGACGTAAGACCATAACCTCTCTTCAACGTGGCGGCTCTTGCTGAGCTCTATGGTTCCCCTGAAGTCATGCCCATCGTCGCCGATGTTTCCAAATTTCAAGATTGCGAGAGTTTTATACGAGACACGGTTCTTCATTTTAGCCGATGTAAGTCGGGAAACAATTATATCTAGATGGTTTGCTACCTTTTACATTTTATGACATAATTTTTCTTTTCAAATGAAATTATAACTTATATTATTTAACTTATAAAATTCATTTAAAGTATATAGTATAAACGTTAATGTAAAAGGAAGAAAATGTTTTTGCTTTCGGAGATTGCATTTACACTTTAAATAATTACACTGAAAATATTTTTGTCTACGATTTAAAATCGACTCTTCATAAATCATCGCAAATATAGAAATGCATTTGAAACAATTACAACACAATTTAGTCGGACAATATTCCAAAAAACTAATCTTTTAGCATTTTTTAATTTATTTTTTCAAAACTAAAATTTTAGTACTAGTTGTGGATTTTAACTTCTTTTTTTTCTTCCATGTTTTAATTTATGCAGTGGACCATCTAGTGACAAATGCAGGAGTTGCTCCAATCTATTTGTTTGAAGGCATCGACGATCTCTCTAAGGCTTCACCTGCTATGGTCAATTTAATTATTCCAACCAAAGATTTCCCTAAGTCAATATATTTTCTATTAACCGATTGTAATCATTTTATTTTTTTCCTTTACATAGGACATTAACTTTTGGGGATCTGTGTATTGCACCTTCTTTGCTTCTCCATACCTAAAGATGTCTAGAGGAAGGATTGTGGTGATTGCTTCTGGATATGGGTACATTGCTTTACCTAGATTGAGCTTATATTGTGTAACATTTTTGCATTCCATTTGCCTCTCATAATTTACTAACCATTTGATGTCAAATATTCATTTAATACCTTAACTTTCTATGGATGAATTCAGGCTAGTAAAGCCGCAGTGATCGCTTTTTATGAAACACTAAGAACTGAGTTTGGGTCAGAGATCGGGATTACAATAGTAGCACCGGGGATCATCGAGTCGAAATTGAGCCGAGGCAAGTTGATGACAAAGGATGGCAAACTCATAGTCGATAAAGAGCTCAGAGATGTAAGCATTCTTGGTTGAATCTCTAATGTTCTTGAATTGTTAAAACAAATATGAAAAAGTTATAGTTTGATTAATAGTGTTAGATATAGATTTACACAACTAGTTATTCACCATTTGTTGTTACTATGAATTGTTCTGTAAATTTGAGAAAATGAATATATGTATATGAAGCAGGTGCAAATATGGCGTATTTCTAGTGGAATCAGCAGAGAGGTGTGCCAAAGCGTAAGAGATAGATACTTGTTGGAACCTGGCTGGATCGGTTGTGTAATATTGTGGAAGGTGTTTTGTTCATTAGGTAACAGAGTTGGTGAGCGGCTGCTTATGGCCGGACCAACATTGCCAATGACGGAGGCTCCTGGTAAGAAGATCTTTGATGTAACCAATGCCTTTAGATCCTTGTTCTCTTTACCATAATATTAGTAAATAATAATAATGTTATTTCAGTCTTTTCTTTTACCAAAACAATATAACTATGGACTACTATAGTGGATTGGCCCAATTGAAATGTTTGATACAAGGTATCTTAATTGGGTTACATATCCGGCCCTAAGTACAAAGACATGAAGTTTGTATTTATGTTTGGGATTCAAAATATATTAGTTACGGCGGCCAGTTTGATGTAAGATCTTTTTGGCCTCTAGTGGTATGAATTAAGTACAAGGTATTGTGATAGCAACCAGTTTTCCAAAACCAAGAAGCACATTTTTTTTTCTTAAATCATGATAAAAAGAATGTGACAAAACTATTTGGGTTGAGGGCCGGATATGGTTACATTTTTATTTTATATTCTATTTTTGACAAACGACTATTATTTTACTCAAGTTTAAAGTGGTGTGGCGAATTCATACCGGAATATAATAACCTATATAAGAAACTATTTTAGTGGAAGATCTAGCAAGACGACCAAGAGATATGCTAGATGATTTGATACAAATGGAACATGCAAAATAGAAAAAAGAACTAAATCATATGTGGAGTTGGGAGACTTTTTTAAACTCTGTGAAAAAGCTTGGACAATCCTCCGGTCTTTCAATTATTGTGATCAGGTCCCAACAATCCGTCCCAAAATTTTAGTGTGATGTGTATTGTAGAAGACTTCACATTGCCCAAATGAGAGTTTCAAGCTCCGAATGGAGCGACGATCATTTTCTAAGTTGGTTCTGCCACTCCTATGCGTCATTGCTCTCGATATGCGTCTTTCCAACACAACCCACAGACGCTATATGGAGCAACATATATCTCTTTGTTTTACTGCTTGAGTTCAAATCGGCCTCCCAAAGTATGACAATGGTACACTTCCAGAATTTGCCACTACTAGGCATGGCACTCTGCTATGGCATAACACATTATATATGGGGAGCTTTCGAGTGATGCTTTGAAAGAGTTTCTAGTTTTAATTTTTCCATAGAAACCACAAAATCCAAGGATAAGGGTCCTTGTCCCTTTCAGGAGATTAATTCAAAGGTTTTCTCCATAAGAGGATAAGCGGTTACAATTTTAATTGAACACAAATAATAGATTGAAAATATAGATGGACCTAATGATTCCGTGCATTTAAATTGTTGCGTCTAAATAGTTAATCTAGATCCAACATTTAAATGGTTTATTAAGTTTTTTTTTTTAATTTAAAAAATGGTTAATTAAGTTACAATATCTAAATATATAAACGAACTACTAGTCTATTATACACATACGTTTTTTTCAAAGCCTAGATTATGAGCCGCACGTATGCATGATTTCATCACAAGTCGGAAAAAAAATTAAGATAACAAATAATACAGTTACATACTTAAATACACACTTTGGTATGAGCGACACCTAATTCTTATTACATCATTTTCAAGTTTTATAGGAGCCACAATTCTTTCTCTACCGCCTCTCTGACGGAAGATAATAATATTTTCAATCGGATACAAACCAAAATTTAAGTTGTCAGATAAATAATAAATTATTATATATGATGCCTGTAAAATATAACCAAATAGGAAGGCTTACCATTTCGCCCATTTGAATAATTCAAAAATACTATTAGAAGGACGATTGAGCGTTCCTCTTAGAAATCATGCAAGGAAAATAACACTCGTATGTAAGTCTCAGTTATCTTTTATTTTTAAATTAATAATATCCGATTTACAAAGATCAAATTAAATCTTTTATTTATGATTAATATTAAAAGTATAAAACGACATTTTTATATGAAACTGGTAAAATGAATCTTATTATTAAACAGAGCGATTCTTTTGTAGAGTGGAGTAGAGCTTAGAGCGTTGATATTCTGGATTGTTGTATTTGATGTCGTTAAATCCATTTTTTTTCCTAATATATTTTAGTACATTTACCGCTTTAGTTATCTCTTTAACTCAAGTCTCGCTCATCCAAAATATCTAACAAGTAACTGTATATTAAAAAATTTAAGATACAAAATCAGATATCTATAATAACAGTGTCTCAAATATAATACAAATTAACCAACATAAAAAATAGGTATTCAAGCTAGCTAATTGTTACAAATTCGGAGAAGTGAGAGGATTTTCTTTCACATTTCCACTCATGCCAAGAAAAAAGAAAAAGTATATGGTAATGTTATGAACAAGAACTTAGGTATATAAGAAAAGAAAGAAGAGAAAGATTCAAAATATATTTAACTTGAACACAGACGGTGATTGAAGAAGCTTGTATGAGCCGCTCCGTCCCATGGCCATGGAATCGGCACCACCACCACCACAGGATCTATACGGAGTACCTAACCCGCAAATCGGAGGATTAATCAAACCATCATCATCATCATCATCATAATCATCATTACGACCTTCATTAGACTTCATATCAGCCAAAACTTTGAAGAAGAAGTCAACCTCACAAGGAAGAACAATGGGTCCTTCGCTTCTATAACCATATTCATTCTCTGCTTCTTCTAACAAGTTCTTGAACAAAGGATGGTTCACTAGTTTCGTCTTCACCACGACTCTTTGTTTCGTGGGACCCACGTAAACCGTGAAAAAACCATGTTGGGGCGTCACTTTCTTGATTTTCCCTTTTGATTCGTCGCTCTTAACATCCTCGAGAGAAACAGATCCATTCCAAGACTTGCTTTTTGCGATGGAGGCCGGAGCCGAAGAGCTCATATGCCCAAAAGACTTCATTTTTTTCCATGTCTTCATTATCGGATTCTTCATAAATGGTTTCTTCCTATTAGAATCGTATTTAATTGGTTTGATATGTTCTTTTCAAGAACAGAATCAAGAAGTGTTTGTAAGTCATACAACTTTTCGTTGACCTTTTTATTATTTTTTGGGTTTACGAGTTTATCGACTTCTTCAATCTCTCATATATATAGAGGATCTTGATTGGGAAAGAAGAGAAGGGTTTACTTTGAGGACGTTGACAACTAGAAGAGGGCAAGCTTAACTTTTACATATACTCACCATATAAGCACCCATGGGTCAAATAATTGAGTTTATATTTTATAGATAGTATTAGATTCTGATAATTTTAGTTAACTCCAAAAATATTCCTTAATTAACAAATTATCTTTTTGACATCACTTAGTTAACAAATATATCTTTCAAACATATTACTGGTGATTTGGTATGTTTGTTTTATTCAATTTGGTCAACGGATATGGTTTACTCGCCTTTGCAAGACGAATACCACCTGGTTTAGCCTTTCGAATATACTTATTTAACTTCTATTTATTTTTAATTAAAAACACACACATTCTCTGTTCTCTAGTTATTAATTTAAAATGTTCTATACATTTCATAAATGGTTTTGAATGATTCCAAAAGAATCTGAAGACCATTGTGCGAATTTAAAAGGATTATAATGCAATGGATTTGGATAGACTAATATATATAGCATATTTTCTTTAAAATCTGTTAAATTTTATGGTCAAAGTATTTACCCTATTCATTTCTTTTCGCCAGATGATTAACCGTTGTTTTTGTTGCCGTTAATATTCGACATTGCTTGTAGTTCAATAACAAAATATCATAGTTAAATAGGGAGAAGAGAGGATATTTTCCACATTTTCCTTGAAGTTTATCTATACACCGAAAAAGTCAATATGTGACAAATAATAGCTTTTAAATGATTTGTTTGTTGACAGGTAAAATCATAAGGAAACGACACTTGCTGCTGTGAAAAGCCTTCCTCATATTTCAGCTACCCGAGGTAAACACTCCCGGGGCGGCATTATCGAAAATTTATAGTTGAGATAACTTTTTATTTATCATTTTAACCATAAGGATTTTTACTAATAATGTATTTAATCAAAGATTTGAAGTAATTTCTATTAAAATGACCACTTTTATATTATTTAGACATGATTTAAAAAAAAAAACCTAAAATCGAATATTATTAGATTAGTGATTTGAATATACAATCAAATATACTTTTATTAGAAATATTAGATAATATATTATAAGTGATTTTAGTTGATTTGAATGTGTTTAAATGAATTTTTTAGTTAAATTCATCAAAATCATCTTAAACTCATTAAAACTCAAATTCTTACAATATTTAGTTTAATACACACCTTAGAATTGATCACTAATTAGAATTCGACTAATTAAAAGCAGTGACTACTAGATTTTGTGAAAGCGAACGGTAAAAATTGTAAACGTTATTAATTGGTTTATACGATCGATATCTTGAGGAATGATGATATTAATCAGAGCGGAGGTGTTTGTAGGACTTTTTTGCGGATTAATAACTTGTCAACTCACCAGAAAAACATATTATAATACGAATCTACTGAACCATCCACATTATAATACGAAACTAGAGAACCATCCGTATTAATAACTACTTAAAAGCACCAAAAACCATATTATAATAATTAAAACCAAAATCCTTACACTGGAATAGTTTTGTTGGGAAAACTTGATCGTCATTTCATACCTGCTTCCACAAAGACACTCGCGATTTTATTTATGGGTTCATAGATGGTTACGTCCTAATTTGTATCTAATGCTCTTTTTTCTAACGTCAAATTGTTCAAGTTGGATTTGTTTTTCCGTAGATGGATGTTTTTTTTTTTAATTTAACTAGAGGCCAAACTCATGAGATGACGTGGAGCTTTTTGAAGCATCATCGACGTGAGACTTATCCGTGGGGAGAGATTTGAAAACATGAGTTATGTGATTCCTCATTGAAGGGTTAGAATGCACGTCATAAAAACTGATTTGTACTCGGTTGTGATTCTATAAAAACTTGTTTGAGTTAAATCTTAAAAGAAATATGAGGAGGGTGTCTTTTTATTTTTCTTTTTGGTTAAACGAGGAGGAAGTCTATAGCAATAAAATATGTAAAATGATATAGTCCCTTTATTACTTTAATGTTACATTTTAAGGTTATGCACATATATTAAAAATATATTTATATATTTTAATATATATTTTTTAATTAATTATCACTTATTTCAGTTATATTAACTCTAAAAACAATTTCGGCATTTTCTCGAAGTTTTTACTAACTCTAGTTAATAAGGATAAAAATAGAAAATATTATCTGCATAGAAAACACAAATTATATATTTTTGTGAAAAAATATTTTCCAAAACATATATTATTCACGAACGAAGGGAATATATATGTTTTATTTTTCTTCCAATACGCTTAATACATGTCACACAAATTATTACATTATTGTATGGAGCACACTTCCAAAACGGAGAACAATAAATAAAAGATCATAAAATAAACTCACATCATACTTAGTCATGCATGTAGCAACAACATTAATTATTAATCATAATCATTATTACTTGGCCTTGACATCTTTTTCATTGCTCTTCTTCTTGTTATCAACAACCGGCGGGTTAAGCTCCTCCCACGCCTCAATCCAAACTACCATTGCATCAGCCAACTTCACAAAGTAAGGATCAACTTTACCTAGCGTCTCCTTAGTCATCTTGGACAACTCCATATAACATTTAGTGGCAGTATCAGATTCTTTGGAAAGACGAAGGTACTTAAAGAATGGAATCATCTCCTCTTGCCAGTGGATTCCACTATGCTCTTTCTTCAAGTTCACGAAAGGGTTACTAGCTTTGCTATGCCACACATACGGCAGACCCGTCTTGATCCCAAAGCCCAAGTGGTCACATACCACCTTGGTTGCCCAACCAGCCCACATGTCATCGTACCGAGAAATGGGCTGGCCTTCACCCATAAGACTAAAGTACATGGCAGGTCCAATAAGCTCTCTATTGAAAGCAAGATTCATGCCACACATTGGGTATAATATTCCTTTTGGGATTGTCATCACTGCATCAACATACCTGCAAAGACTATTGTAGCGTTTATATGCATATTGTAAGAGATTACGGGAGGACAGAAAACCGAACTAAATTTTATTTTAATTCGAAAGTTATAAAACGAACCAAAACTAAATTGAATGGAACCGAACTAAACAGATCGAATAAGCAGAGATCCTCTGATGATTAAAATAACAAATCCATTTAATTCTTTTAAAACTATTATATGTAAAAACCAAACCGAAAATATTTCTGTTTCTAGGTCGTTTATACTCTTTAATACATTTTTTTTGTTCGTCAAACGTGTATGTATTTCTTAAAACACGAAAAATAGAAAACCTAACCAAACCAAAACGGAATAAAAAATGCTCAAGACTAAAGCTGGCAAGGATGTAAAAATTTAAATTTTGACCTGGTGTTACGCTCACGAGGCTTCACGAGTTGGGTTGGTGCATCGTAGTCAGGGATGTTGAGCCAAAGACCATGAGATATGGCTGTTGGGACACCTTCCCTTAGACTGAAAGGATATCCTCTTACGAAGTCAGTTCCATCTCTAAAAGGGTCATAGAGAGTGTTGAAGTAGTATGGTGTTGAAGGTGTCTCAAGATTCTTTATGTGCTGAGCTATTACATTGATCTCTTTCCCACTTGGATCCTTTGCCACCTTTTTTTTTATAAGAAGAAAAAATGCAAAGAGTTGAATGAATATATTATAAATGAAAACGTATTAAGAAGATGAAAGCAAAATTAGAGATCTACTAACAAAGCAATCATCATCAATGGTGTAGATGTACTTCTTCTTGGAAACCATGAAACCGAAGCAACGACATCCACCATCCTTGTAGGAGATACAACTAGCTCTAGGACCAAGGATCCTGTTGATATCATTACGGTTGTAGAGCTCATAGTCATAACCATCGGGGACTCCGATCTTGATTGAAGGGTCACCATCTTGGACAATGATCAAGTGGTAAGGCTTCAAAAATGGTCTCCATTGTTCTAGAAAGTCGAGGCTTCTGATGGTTGGGATCACAATATCCAGATCGTCTTTTAAAGGTGCCGCTTCGATAGCTTCGAGATTGTAGCCCGCCATTTTTTGTACTTAGAGTAGAGAGAGTTAGATAGCTCGTTGTGAGATGATTGTTTTTTCTGAAGGGAGTGAGTTAGGGTTTATATAATGGTTTTAAAAGTAAATTATTTCATTAATTCTCAAACTTTTAATCTTCTACGAGAGTATTTACACAAAACCAGCTTCTACTAAAAGAAGTGAAAGGATCAACTAGTACTCTTTCTATATGTTTTCAAATATTGTAGTTGGTTAAATCTTGCGATCACTAAGAATTATATAGGCCAAATGTGGTTATCGAGAAGATAAAAACGCTCATTCTATAGTGCTTATCAATTATAGTTTATTTAAAAAAAATCCCCAACTTTTGTCCTATTGCTTAAAAAGCATAGATGATACACAAACATCTAATATATATATTATTGGGTATACAAATTAACCATTAACCAAACCAAAAGAAACATACGTACAATTCCTAACTTGTTAATCAGTAACTTATACGAAATCAACTACTTTCAATCAACTAACAGAATAAATTTTCCTTTATTGTACCACCTTTACTGATTGACAAAAAAACGATAAAGATATTTAGTTTCGGAATTGCTTAAGTTAGTGGAATAACAATAGTTTGAAATTGGAGGAATGTGGAGTACATGATGGACCATTAAGTTAAATTGTTGAACGACTGTTGAACCACTGGTTTATCATATCATGTATCATGTATGCGCAAAGTATACTTCTGACACCAGGAAGAAGAAATCTTGTATTGATCTGTCGTCATCTCAGATTATTTGATAATTCACGTGTGATATCGTTTGTTACGCTCATTCACTATAAGAGGATGAAACTGAATGTTATTTAGGCAAAGTTTATGTTTTAAAAAAAAAATTGTTTTTCAAAACTTGGATGCATCACTTCATTATTGTTAGAAAATGCTAATACTTGGACCCAATATCGTAGGAAAGAAGATTACCATTGTCGAGCCATTGAATCCGTAACCTGGTTAACATCTCTTCTTACATAATGAGATATCTGAATTATTCAAAAATATGTGGTTTTAAGAAGATTAAATGTTTACTTAAAAATCTAAATATATATACCACGACAGTTTACTAGTCTGAATATCTGAATATATGGTTTTAAAGAAGATTAATACATTAAAGCTGTGTACCACGACACTCCACCAGATGCAATAAATTTTTGATAGCATCAACAAGAACCTAAGGACAAAAAAAAGTAATTGGCGAGTCATATTCCTTATTCTACCTTACCACCTCCACAAGATGGATTCCTGAAGTAGAAGAGTTTCGAACCAAGAAGTCAATTTCTTCTGTATTATGTGAAGAAGAAATTGTCTCAGTTAAGAAACATTCACTGATGGACTCATCTTGATGAAATGTATTTATTGTATACTGTATTTTTGTATGTTCTGGGGATGAGCGTAATTAATATACTATCCACACAAAAATAATTGGCGACAGAATGTAAACTAATTTATCATATAACAATTAGATGATTATTCATGTTGTACGCGGGTATAAATTACCTATTACATGTGTTTGATGAAATTTTATTGTGGATTCTCTATGCAAAATAGATTTAACTATATATAAAATTAAGAAATAATAATTTATGGTATTTTTAAATTTTATTACTATGTATTTAACTGTTAGTTTTTTTGTACTCCGGATTCAAGTCTCCGAAAAGTTATTCTTTAAATCGAATTTCCAAGTTTGTCTTTAGGATCAGGGGAGATGAAGACCCGAAGACTCAGAACTCTCACGGTATAACAAAAAAAAACTACTATATATTTATTTACATTTTTAAATCTACTACTATATTATTTAAGCAATTTTGTAAACATTTTAACCAGTTTTCATGTGTTATATTACATAAAATATCACTGTATTTTTATAAAATTAAGACTAAATTAAACAACATATAGAAGGTTAAAATAGTAAAAAATTTATGCAACCAAAATCCAATAAAAAATCCAAACAGAATCTTTTAAATACTTATTAGTTTTAAAAAAATAAAACTTATTTCTCTCTCTTAATAAATATGAATAAAATTTTAAATTAATTTTAAAAAAGTTCAATAAAAATCCAAACAGAATCTTTTAAATAATTTTTAGTTTCAAAAAAATAAAACTTATTTTTTCTCTCTCCTAATAAATATAAACGAAAAATATAAAATTAAATTTTATATTTTGATTATATTCTTACTTTATAAGTAATATGGTACATTTAAATAATAGTTTCTAAATTAGAATTATTTATCAAAAATTAATATTTATCATTCTATTCATGTACAGTTATATATTTTGTTAAAGTAGAAAATATTTATATGTCAAACTTTAATTAAAATTTTTGATCATAATTTAAATTCACTATTTTTTTTAATTTTAGCAAATGTTAACTTAGATTAGAATATTTACTAAGATAATATGTCTACTATAAATTTATATAATAAATATGAATAATAAGTATTTTTAATTTTGTAATTAATAAATTAGATTTTTATCCGATTTTGTAAACTACTTAATATCTCTATAATCATATTAAAATATTAAAATATTAATATTAAAATAAAAATATTAACATATTAAAATATTAATATTAAAATATTAAAATATTAAAATATTTGATACGTTTTGATTTTAAATTAAAATTAAAAAATCAAATCTATTCAAAATAAATAAATTTTGATCAGTGGAATAAATTCAAATTAAATTATGGACGAAAATTAAAATTTTTTTCTTTTAAATTGTTAACCAATTGCAAAATTAAGATTTGAGATCTATAATATACTATTTAATTCGTTATTATAAATGGAAGATTTGGTTAAATTTTATAAGAAATTATGGACGAAAATTAAAATTAATTTTTTAAAATTGTTAACCAAATGCAAATAAAGATTTGAGATCTATAGCATATTATTTATTTATTTATTATAATTTCAAAATATATTTGTTTGAAAAGTTTCATGTTTTTTAATTTATTTAGTTATTAATCATAATTATAATGTTAGATTTCCTAAAATATCTCTACACAATTTAAACCAATATATTTTAGATTTATAGTAACTGAATCTATTCAAAATAAATAAATTTATATCAATAGAATAATGGACGAAAATTATTTTACTAAATTTAATTTCAAATTTTGGATTTTGTGTGTAACCATAAAATTTAATAGATTTCAATTTTAGTTCCTTTAATTGTGATAAAATATATTTTAAACTAGACACACAGATTTTCTGAAAATAAAAATATATATATCAGTTGCGGATTTGATGTTAGTATCTTTGCGGATTTGATTTTATTTTTTTAAAATTAAAAATGTATTTATCAATTGTTACGATATTCCAAATCTTTTAAACTCCATGTATAATATTATTTTGAAAATTTGAAAAGTATTTATTTGTTATTAATTTAAATCTTTTCAAATAAAATCATAACAATCAACTTAATATTTGCTAATTAAATTATTTTCAAAATGATTTTAAAAGTTTGCCTTGATCCCTAAGTTTATATTTTCCTATAAATAGAATGGAGATTTTCATCTTCAACCTCTCATCACATTTTTTTTTCGTTTCTAACTTTTTTATTTCTTAAATTTTTCATGCATATTCATAATAATTTTTTTAGATATTTACTGTTGATAATAACTATACTAACTAATTTTATATGTATAATTATATATAATAGACGATGATGATGGATGGATTTTTGGAGAATAACCAAAGATACGTGAAGAAGGCACATGCGAACTGGTCAATGGAGTATAGCCGGCTTAAGCCTAAGATTGAGCTTCTGGAGAGGAACCAAAGGCATGTAATATTTTTAAATTTAATATATAAATTAGTCAATTAGAATTTACCACCAAACAAATAAACATTTTTCCGCGCTCCAGAGCGCATGATACAATCTAGTATATATGTATTTACTTTGTAATTCTTCAATTTTCTATGTATGTAATTGAAAAAATATCATTAGTAACAATTATTTTTAATTAAACAAGAAAACAATCATTGAAAAAAATTTAATACACAAAAAATCTAATAATTTATTGTTTAGCAAGAAAATAAAAATATATCAATAATAAAAATAACTAAATTATTAGAAAACATGGAAAATAAAAAATTTCAATTTTTTTGCTAAAGGATTTTCAATAATTAAAAAAATAATTGAAATACAAAGGGAATCGAAATAGAACCATCCTACAAAGAAACAAGATAAGGAGAAAGGAATTTTACATCCAATAGCAAACCAAAACAGCAGGTAAAAAAAAGGGAGATAATCAATCTCTAGACCATAAGAGTTCAAAGCTTCACCATGCTTTGAACCCAAATTTACTAGAATAGTGGTTTTGTTACTCAAGAACTTTTAAAACTTCGTCACAACAGTGTGAGATAGGACTGACAGTCCAAGATGGAAACGACGATTATGTTCCTTCCAAATTTCATACAAAAAGGCTTGCCAAACTTTTCGAAAGGCAAGAGTACGGGGTCAATGTCACACCACACCACAATTTGATCCGGTGTGGGGTTATAGTTGAAAATAAATAACCAAGCTGTAGTGGAGTGTATGAATTGCATCCTTGTGCTATATAAGAGGAGACCAAAGGCTGAAAGACCCTAATGGAATTCCAAATGTCTATAGAACATAATTTATTCATGATCCTATCTCCAATAGACCATATGGCTTGATCACTAATTGGAGAGAGGTGGACGGTGGTGATGAAGAAGTATAGCGAAAGAAGGTACTTAGAGTGAATAACAGGGAGACGCCAGTAATCTGCAAACATGTAATCCTTAACAAGAACATTGAGAGGGGTACCTAGAATTTCTGGTCTATGAGGACCAATGAAGTGAATGAGCGATCCGAATAGGGTCCAAGGATCCCACCAGAAAAACGTGTCATCTTACGTTTCCAATCCTTATCCGTAGAAAAAGAGGGATTTGGGGCGCAACTTGAGGAGTTTCCTGAAAGTATGGGAGTTAATCGGGTTGTCCTCATTTAAAGACTAAAATATATCCTTTACTTATCACACATTCAAGCAACCCAACTGGAATTAGCTCGAAAGAAGAGCATCCAAATGAGTTTGAGACTGCATGTTTCATTCCCGCTGCCAAGTGGTCTAATACCTAACCTACCTTCAAGCTTTGGGTAAGGTAGATTATTTCATGAGACCTTTACGTATTTGTGTTTCTCCAAAGTGCCATTCCAAAGAAAAGAGATCGACATACTATTTATCTTCTTGATAACCTTTTTTGGAAAAAAGAAGGCTTACCTCCAGAAATCCACCAGCCCTGAGAAGAATGTGGAGATTAGCCTTAGGCGTCCAGATAAACGTAAGTACCTATGCATCCCACTGTGGAAATTTACTCATATATTTGTAATTAGGGGGTCTCAATTCGAGACCGAGAGTTTCTTGGAACAAAGTGGGAGGCCTAAGTACCTCAACGACATGGCTTCAAGAGATAAACTAAACATGTGCTTGATGTTTTCAAGAGAGTCAACTATTACGCCAGAGCAGAATATAGAGGTTTTCATAATGTTAACCGCCAAACCTGACATCTTCTCAAACTACGATAACATTATAAAAGCACTCGAAAAACAGGATTCAGAACCATCCAAAAATATGAGTAGGTTGTCTGCAAACGAAAGATGAGTGAGGTGAAGGTTCTCACACCCTGGATGGTAACCAAAAATATTATCTTAAGCAACTTTATTGAGCATAAGAGAGAGAACATTCATACCCAACATGAAAAGAATTGGAGATAAAGGGTCTCCTTGTCTGAGACCAGTGCGGGATTTGAAGTATCTTGAAGTAACTCCATTGATGCTTAGGGAGAGGTGTTAGATAACATATACAAGCCTTAACCCAGTCATTATATCTATGTGGAAAGTGATAAGCTTGTAGAGAGGTGAAGATAAATTCCCATCAAATGGATTCAAAATCCTTTGAGATGTCAAGTTTCAAGGTGATCCTAGGAGACATACAATCCTTGTCGTATCCTTGCAAGACCTCTGTAGCTAACATAAAAGTTTCTAGGAAAACTCTATATTTGATGAACTTTATTTGATTGGGGACAAAAAGAGATCGGCCGAAAGTCTTTCAAATCTTCAGCCCCTAGGTGCTTTGTATTAAAAACTAGCGAGATCTTGTTGAGGGACTTTGGTAAAAAAGCAGACTGAAAAAAACTTTAATCGAGTCGTTAACCTTTGGACCTAAAAGCTCTCAAGTACCTCTGAAGAATTCAGCTAGTAAGCCATAAGGACCTAGCTTTTACTAAGAGGTAGGCTCCAAAAATGTTACTTGATCAGGTTTGAGGAGATAGGACTTGTAAGGATCAGCTCCTAAACTGAAGAGACCTGCGCATATATCATCAATATTTCAAGATACTCAGGCAGGAAAGAGCAGTAGTCACCTTTTATAGACGATAGAATGTTGGCATAATAAGCTTCTGGTACCTCGTGAACCTCCTGCAGAGATTATGTTCTTATTTCGTGTTCTTTGATGAGGTATTTGATGGCATTGATTGTCTTTCTAAATTTGGTAATCCAATGAAAAAAATATTGTTAGAATCTCCTTCCTACAACTAGCGGATACACGTATTTTCCTATAGAAACTCTCCTCACCAAGGCACAGAAAAAAGCCAAGAATCCTGAGCAAGGGTCTCTTGAAGGATGTGAGCATGGGTAAGATCATTTAAAGCCAACACCCGCAAAGATTTAAGTAGATTGTTATCTTCTAAAACTATCCTATCAATCTCACTAAAGGTATCTCTTGCAAGAATTTTAATTGGCCTCTTTAGCCTTTTTAGTTTAAAACACAGATCTCAAAGTGTTGAAACCCGATTGCCCGCTGAATGAAAGAGAGAGGTTGAGAAGATTGCCCGCTGAATGAAAGAGAGAGGTTGAGAAGATGATTGAAGAATTTGAAGGGTTATCTCTCGAAGGAAGGATGAGTCGTGAAAAGCTTTATTTGACACGATGTATTGTGAGAAAATTTAGGGGGTTCAAAAGTAGAGTGGCTAGAAAGGAAATATAGAATCCACTGATCATTTATGCGGCAATGATCCAACTGTTTTGCTATTAGGTCCGAAGGCCTCTTATTTGACCACGTGGACATAGGGCTTTGGAAAGCCATGTCAAACAAACCAAGGGTAGAAAGGCAGCTGCTGAAAGCTCTCATACCACCAAAGGTTGAGATGATGGCTGGGTTAGAGGTTTCATCTAGGGATAAAATCTCATTGTAATCTCCATAAACTAACCAGGGTCTTGAGCTGAGGTTGAAGGAGACTTGTGTGTCTTTAAGGGACTGTCACAAGATTTGTATATCATCCTCCTCATTAGAAGCATAGACTAAAGGTCCGAGAAGATATGAGTAACTACTGTTGGTTGCTTAAATAACACCCATATTTTCCCCAAAACCGAGTGTTGATATTTTGAAAAAACGGTCCATCCTTGACCAAGTAAAGACAAAATGTGGTTCTTATTCGATTTCCTAACATGGGTCTCCAAAACAGCTCAAAAAGACACATGCTTCAAATTCATCGACATAGAAAAACAACGATATTTTGATATATCATTAAGACTGCACATGTTCCAAAAAGGTTTCCGACATATATACAAATTCTTAGTCGTGGTGACGCTCCTCTGAACCTAGAGGATTACCACCAGAGACCAGGGAGTTCTGAACTAACTTTTTGCGCATCTTCCTTTTCTGTTAGAATTTGAGGATGATGGAGATGTTCTATAATACACAGTAGAATCTGATTGGATAGTGAGGGCCACATAATGTCTTGAAGATATGAATCTTGTGATGCAATGTCTAAATCCTGTTGGAGTAAACCAAAGGGATTCAAGGTCGAGATGGCCACTTGATTGGCAGCTTTCAGAGATAAATGCTTAGAAAGGAAAGTTTTCCTTTTCGGTATAAAGGCATCATAGGTACTGATAACTCCCTGGAGAGAGATGGCAGCCTTAGGCGTGACTAGGGAAGCTTTAGGGGCATCATTCAAGACTGAGATAACTTAGAGGGATGAGTTGTTCTGTTCAGCAGGGATAGTAAAAGGTTGAGCTAACCTCTCCGAATCACTCTGAGCAACCACTGAGACTGATTGAGACGACTGAGTAGATGTCAGAACTGACATAGAAGGATATGTTATCTTTTTTTGCAGGAATTGTGACCTGAGCAACTACCACTGGCACTAAGATTAGATCTTGGTCAACCCCAGAGGCATTGGATTAGTAGCAGGAGTAACAAATGTGTTGGGCAAATTACTCTCAACTGAAATTGGCGCATCAGCTGCAGAGTGAACCATACAATCAGCCGTTACTGACTGAGCATCGGTCTGGGTTAGAGGACCCATGATGTCTAGATTAGCTGGCCGAGTGACTAGAGTAGCTGGCTGATTGGATGGAGTAGCAGGCTGTTTAGGAATATACTTATGCTGTGGAACCTTTTTTGTCGGCTTAGATGTGCTTGAAGGGCAAAGACCCGCTTTGTGACCTATCTCGTTACAGACTGAGAAGAGAGGAGGGAGCCACAGATAAACGACCGAGAGGAGAACCACCTCCCTATTGTCCTTTTCCACTTCAAAGGTAATTTCAACTAAGCTAATACTACTGAAGGGTTTGGCATCAACAACCTCACCAATGGTTTCTACATGAAGCTAACGCCTTTTTTAGTCACCAAATCAAAATGCACTTGATTGATAGGGGCCTAAATCGGAGCTTTTTGCAACGATGGATGATCAAAAGAGAAGGAAAATTTCCATTCAGTGACAAATAATAGTGAATTACCCACTCTCCATAGCTCATGATAAAGGACATTTTCCTTAGAGAGGCCGCAGGGAGTGGAAGAGGAAGACATTATTTGTGAAGTTGTGAATCGTGACTTTGTGATCCTTTCCCCATATAAATTTTAGAATTGCCCACACCTTGCCATAATAGGGAGCATTGCCATACAGATTCAACGATGAAGTATGAGTGGAGTCAAACTTCTCTTTCGAAGACTGCATTTGGGACCTTAACTCCAGTTGACCCAATTTTGAGACTGATACTGAAGGCATAACCTTCTGGAATTTTGAGGACAGATTGAGTAGCCTAACTTAAAACAGTGGCGGATTTCACCTCTGATATAGAACCTTTCTTTATCACTGAAATTAGGTTCGGTGTCAAAATAATTGGAGCCAACTCCTTCTGATTAAGAAGGGGAATGGTAGTTTTCAAAGAAGATGAGGTAATTGGGAGGGTGGGGATAGTGTCAAGCCTAGAGGTCTCATCATGGAGGTCGAGATATGAAGAGACAAAGTGGTGGCACCAGATCAGGGTTAGGGGGAAGGGAGGCGGAAAAAGGAAGGGGAATAATGGATTTAGCAGGGAGAAGGAATAGATTATTTCTGAATCTATGGGGGCAAGAGGAAGAGGAGATATGGAAGAATGGGTGAAAGCGGAGAAACGAAAGGTCTGATGCCGTGAACTTCCACCACAACCCCAATACCTTCGGTTTTACTGACGGCTTTACCATATAAAGCTAATTAAAGACAAACAAGGGAGCAAGGAAAATATCTACAACCCTCTTACAGTTCTCACGAGAAGTCGGGCCGCTGGAGAGGCCAACCAGAAATCATATAGTTAGTAGTGTTTATGTATTAGGATTTTAACTTTTTTAGGAAAAATTACTAGAATAATATTACAATTAGATTTAATTATTAGACTAACCTACGAAAAGTAATTCCACATTAGATTAGATTTAATTATTTAAATCACAAAAGTGTCCTTAAAGCCATGCGTTTTAAAAAATAATAATTACAATACTGTCATTACTAATTAATTTTACATCACCATTATTTCTATTTTTTAAAAGAAAAATAGTAAATATTTACGACTTTTCCACCGTTGACAGATAAATCTGTGGCTTTATGTTATGGCATATCTTAGTGGCTGTAAATTTTCTAATTCATCGCAGAATTTTTTCTTTCGTAGATGAATTTTTTTGAAGATCATGATAGAGGCAGCAGATTTTTTCATTTCTCCAAAATGGTATAATTTTTACAACAGATTTAGTTTTTGCTCGCAGATTTTTGTCGCATACTTATTTTTCCACCAGATTTTTTCACCAGAGATTTTTTTAAGTTGTAGCTTAGTTTTTTCCCTCTACTAGTAGCCACAGATTTGATTACAAAAAATTAATTGCTAGATTAACATCGTCGTTACCGCAAATTTATTTTACGTTATCACAGAGTATTTTTTCAAACATTAGTTATCGCAGATTTGTCATAGAATGTGTAATTCCCTTTACGGCAGATCTTAAAAATATTTTTATTGTCTGCAGACTTACTATCAAATTTTTTTTTGCGGATATGTTACATCATATTTTATACCGCAGATTTTTTTAACTAATTAATGATGAAAAATTGGAATTTAAAAAAAACATAAGTCCATCGACGAAATATTTTCAGTTTTTCACGAGTGTAGTGAGAGAGTCTTGCTCGTGGATTGAGTTTTCAAATCTTTTTAGAAGGAAACATTTTGGATGCTATGGATCCGAATATAAACATCCTGAAATTAGGGTTGTTGTGCTCCCACTCTGACCCACATGTTATTATCAACTATGGGAAAAGTGCTGCACTATCTAAATTCAACATGAAGTAGACAGAAATGTCAAGATCTATGGTTGGTCCAAATATTTATTTAAACGAGTGTTTTAAGTAATTCATGTTCACAAACTGTGAGTTCAAAAATACTCAACCTCTATTTAAGACGAATCAAGAAAATTATCATTATCTTGTTTACTGATATTGTACTCTCATTAGCTTTTTACAAGTCGGTAACTGTCCCAATTCCTTTATCACACAGATTGCAATAAAAATGGTTTGATTAGATTTTATCTCTTTTCTTTATTGGGACTTCACTCACTATCTCGCTTTCTATAACAAAAGTCAAAATTAGCATCTTTCAAGTTAAAGATTAGGTTTTTTAGTTTCTGTAAATATTTTATCTCTTTGGATTTTTTTGTTCATAAGATGAATAAAACATTAAATAATGATTTCGATTCTTTTTACAACATAACGTTTAAGACTAGTGTATCATATTCACACATGATCATTTACATCAGCTTGGTTTGTCACCTTTAAACACACCTGAACAATATTTACCGATCAAGCACTGCTTAAACCCAATGATTCAGCATTTTCGTTTGGTTATCTTGTTACAAACACTACGAAAGCAAGTCAAAGGATGCTTCTTAGTCTGTAATATTACAATACATGTCATGTTCTCCATCATCTTCTTTAACTTTTGTCTCTGCATTTCCGCAGCAGTTAAGTGACGGTTTTGGGGCATCTTTCCTTTTGATGATCCTTCCCCATTCTGAATTGGGGTTTTGCTTGCTGGTTCTAATGGCAGTTTGGACTTTTTAACTTTGACTTTGAATCATCTTTAGATGAATCCGATGGAGACGAAGGAGGTATAGTATTCAGTAAGGCAACTCCAACATGGGCCTTAAAATGTGAACCAAAAATTATTGAATCAGAAGAAAGAAAATAAAGCATGTGCAAATGCTTAGAATCTGGAATGCTAAAGCTCAATCTGCCCAGTAAAATTCATATATGTGTTACCTGCTTCAATGCTCCAACTTCATTTGTCCCGTCTCCACACATCAGAGTCTCCCTTCCTGTAGTTTTGAAGGTCGTTAAGATCAGCTCCTTCTGCTGTGGAGCAACTCTAGCAAAAACCTGAAAAAGAAAAATGATTAAAGCTTCAGACTCTATTATTCATCAGGTGACACCCATTTGTATACATCATCAGTCCTTGATGGACCAAGAATATGCACTTTACTTGCAACAAGAAAAGCTGTCAAAGCTTGATCACCTGTTATCATCACATGGAATTATGAAAGCAGGATAAGACATCACATGTATCTGATTATATAAGAAAGAATGAGCATCCAGTAAAGCAAAGATACAAAGACTAAAAAAAGCAATCAAATTTGACCCAAATCTATAATCTATACACAATTATATTTTCTTAATTGAATAATAAAAGAGGTGCGTTGCAGGTAATTTTTACTGAGTGGAAAAGAACTGAATAAACCACTGGTAGTGATAATAGGTCCACTAATTTGTGTGAATTACCAAGTCATGGGATGAATTCTTCAAATCCAACAGGACGGTGGCAGAATCTGATCTAATGGCGCAATTGAAGACCTGTGATGCGAGATTAAGCCATTTTGAACCAACGTTGATACCGGACCATCGGTTAGAGTTTAAACATATGAAGAAAATAAAGTTGTGTAAGCGCATAAAGCACTATTCCATTACCCAAACCCAGCAAAAGTAAGGTCACTCTCAACGGCATCTCTGTCTATGTCTCTAGCTTCACTGAACTGGTTATAATATTATAGAATGTGTGACGTAAAACTCAAAGCATGTGAGTAGAAGCATGCATAATACTAACAAAATGATGCTGGCTATTTTATATTGTTAACTAGAAAAAGAAGTTATTGAAAGGTGCAGACATCAGTACATTAACAATAGCAAGTCAACAAAATTAGAAACATTGTATCAGAGAAGGAAACATACTTGCAACCACCTTTTGAGGTCGAGCAAACAAAATAATCACCACCAGTATGCACTGAAACTGTCACATGATCACCATCACTCTCTTTAAACTTGTGTGTTGCCTATGAAAATCAAACAAGAAGAAAAAAGTTGTTTTGCTTTCATTAGTTGATAGTAGTAAATAGCTTAAAAATAAGGGTTTTTGTCCTGTTTTGTTAGACTCAGAAGAAAAACCCTAGATTGATTCAAAAGAACCCAAATTTCTTAATTCATAGCGATTTCACCCAAAACCCAATAAAATTTGAAATTTTTTGATTCGTTCCAAATACATGACAGGTTTCAAAAATAAATGGTGAAAGAAGAATTACCAAAAGAGAGGAAGATAGCGAAGCAGTAATAGGGTCGAAAGAAAGATGTTAAGGTGAGCGGGAACAGAGATAAATGAGCCACGACGGCAATTTTAGCGATAATGACCCAATGAGTTTTAGGGTTTGGATGCGTTGAGGGTTACGGAGACGAGTCACAGCAGTGACGGCAACAACTACACGACAAGAAGACGGCGGCATGACGGTTTGATGGCTACGCGAGTGAGAAAATTATGTTTTTCTTTCTTCGAATGATTTTTGACATTAATAATTTTTGATATTTCTATTTATTTGTACTTTATTTTTTTAAGTTTTATTATTTTTAATTCATAATGGCATTTCTTTGAATAGTTTAATTATTTATGGTTTAAATGTATTTTCACAAAAAAAGCTTAGTAAACTTTTTTTGGGAATTAGTATAGTAATTAAATCAAATTGTAGTATTATTCTGAACAAATAGCACTTTTTTAATATATAAACCACATAAGTTAAAAAATTTATAATTATGTTTTTTTTTTTAATTCTAGGGTAATAAGATTATGTTTTGCAAAATCCAAGGTTAGCTGCACATATCATATCAGCCTTGCAAATTTGAAATCGGACATATGAGTAAAGATATTTAAAACTTGAATGTCTTCATAAATATTAAGATATTTAAGAACCGAATTTAATTTTAAAGTTTTCGAATATGTATTATCTAGTTCTTTTCTCTCTCTATATATATAGTTTAATATAAATATTATTTCATTAAATAGTTATAAAACCACTAAAAACTATAAATATTAAAGTACGTCTTTTATTTTAGTACCTATAAATATAAGATATTTTATGAAATAGAAAACTCAATTGAAAATTGTGCTATCACTGAGGTTTTTCAAACCACATCAATACATAACAAGTCTAAGCCTCGAGCAAAGCGGGTATGACCCACTAATCCTATATATAATGGTTAAAGGGAGACATGTAAAATTACACATTATTTCTCTTTTATTGCAATGTAAGCATGTTTAAAATATTACATGAATTTTTATTTTATTTTTTGATTTTTAAAAAAAAATACATAAATGGCTATATGTTAAATATAATGTACTGTCCAAAAATCTGGTTCAAATAAATTCAAATCAAATTATTTACTATTACATTGATCTTAGAAGAACCATTTAAAAAATAAAACATAAGATTAGATATGTGTGGGATTCAAAAAATTTAAAAATTACTGTTACACCAAAACTATTAAAATTTTACAATCAGTATCAAAAAGGAAAAAACTACTATTATCAAATTTGGCAAAAAAACAACCACATAACAAGATTAAAAAACAATCATCATAATTCTAAATTATTATCAGTTTGTTTATTGTAAAAGTTGTCGTTCAACTCAACTAAAAGGAAACAAATTTTTATAACAAATCAAACTAGCATAAAAATCAAATAAAATTTATGTATCATATAATTAATATATTTAACTAACATGTTTAAAGCAAAATATAATATAAAAAATTCCGAGTGTGGCAACTATCCACATCCAAATAATATGATACATACATTTCCGTTTGAGTATGTATGTGCATATGCGCTAAATTTATATCCATAGTTTCGTTTGGTTATACTATTTAATTTGATTTCATTAATACTTTTTAAAATTAATAATGAACAATTAATTATGTTTTATATTTAAGCAAAAATATAAGCAAAAAATTGGTATGCCTTCTTTGTATATGATTTTGTTTCACTTATGGCTTAAATGGTGCAACTCTCAGTTATGACCTTATATAGTTCAACCCTCAGTTGTATATTTTTATGCGAACATTTTCTAATTTTGGTCAAATTAGAAAATTAGATGACAATGAATTGGAGACCTGGTTTGGAAAGAGAGGAACAATATGAAAGACAAAGACCCATTTAATAGTTTCTTATTTTACTGTTGGAAATTGTGCTAAACGTTAAACTTGATCAATGTTACGATTGAAACAGCGATTAACGTTAAACTTGATTAATAGAGTATATATAGTAGTTGCATAGTGTAAAGTTACCACTATTCTTCCATAGTGTAAAAAATATCCTTTATATCTGATTACTCCTGGAATATATTAATTTTGTTGTGAATTTGGGCAAAGAGAATTTCTTGCACAAATTGTAATTTTGACTAAATGCATAGCCTTTTAACCGAAAAAAAAAACTTTGATCAAATGCAAAACTGTAGTCAGATTTATTTTTGTTCACCAAAAACTTACACAGATTTTTTAACTTGAAAGAAACAATTTTTAATATCACATTTGACTAAAAATCTACCCAATTTGTTTTTTAGAAAAGTGCATTGTGTAATAATTTATATAGTTGATATATGGACTAATTTTTTTTAATTCTAAATATGATAAAATATAAACATACATCGTCAATATTGTCTTATAAAATTTTGCTTTGATATCTGTTAAAAATTTATTTAAAATGCGAGAATCACTTGCATAATAAGAGAGTTTTCTGCTCTTATAATATGTCCACCTTAGAAAAGCTACTTTTTTATTCAAAATCAAAACGTGGTACACATCTTCTTAATATACACTTGACAAAAGAATCAAAGCTATTGCATGAAATCCAAAATTAGAATAACAAAGATCAAAACTTATTTGTAGGCATTTGAAGAACAATGCAAAAGCTCCATTGATTCTCTTGATGAATTTAAGAATGTCGTTTTAAAATCAATAAAATTCATAGTTAATTTCAAAATGCAAATTATATATATCATAGAGTTAAAAAAATATTATATTTAACAAAAGAGAAAAAAATATAGAACTACCTTTACACTATAACCATTAAGTAAAGTTATTTTTTACTTCTGACCTGTGGTACTCTACATCTTCTGACATGTGGTTTTGTACATATTGGTGAGCTCTCCCCCTTGACCTTCTATTAGTTAGAAGTAGCTCAACTCCAACGTTAACCTTCTGTCCGACTTTTGTACACTGGATTGAAATAATTATAGAATGACTTATTTCGTTAGGAAATTTTAACTATCTGAAAATCTCATCTTGTCTTTAATAGAAGAAAGCTTTAATGCGCTTTGACTTTACTTTTGACCCCTTTTCTTCCCTGTCCACAACATTCAAACCCTGAACCAACAAAGGCGTCTGACCAGCCAATCAAATAAGAAATTCGTTGACCAAGCAAAAATTAAGGTGATGACAAGTTTGCAACCACCAAATTCGGTAAAAAGTATTCGAAACTTTTTTAAAAAGTAAATTAATTTCATCAACATAATTTTACATTAACGTAATATATGATTAAGTGTTTTTAATATGAAAAAAAAAAATTGACCCATTTATATATATATATATAATCAAATATTATATTTATTTATGTTTTGCTTTTATATATAAGTAAAATATAAATAAAATATGATTATATATAAATAAATGTATGCGCATAAGTAAAATATAAGTAAAATATTCCATTATAAAGAAAAAGTATGTGTTATATGTTTAGATGAATATAACATATGATTCTATATAAATGAATATAAATAAAACATAAGTAAAATATAACATATGATTATATGTAAATGAATGTATATAAATAAATAAAATATAAGTAAAACATAAGTAAACTATTCCATTATTAAAAGAAGTTTGTGTCATATGCTTAGATGAATGTACCGTAGATATGCCACTAGCTGGTATGACACACATTTCATATCATTTGTATAATTAGATGGACATCTTATAATTTGATATTTTGGATGTTTAACGAAATTTTTACTTAGATTTAATATGTTTTTAGATTTTTAGGTATTTTTAGAGTCTTATCGGTCAAATCATGATAGAAAAAGTTCTGATGTATTTGCGAGCAAGATTTGGAGCAAAAGATGAAGAATTATGCAAAAATGTCTGAAGTTCATCAGTAGTTGAAGCACTTTTCACCGATGGATTGAGCTAAATTTTGGACAAAAGATAAATATTTGAGTTAGCTTTCACTTGGAAGTAGTTTTAAGTTGATGCAACGGTGTGATTAAAAGTTATGACAATTTTCGTAAAAATGGTTCAGTCTGGACGTGAGAAACCAGATTAACCTGTCCAGACCAGATCGACCGATTCATACCAGATGGACCGACCAGACCAGATCGACCTTCTACGGAAAAAATGGAAATTTTGCTCTTTTTCCTAATTGGTTTATATAAGATTTCAACCTAGAAGAATTTGTACCTATAAATACTTGTTTTAAGCCATTGTTTAGGATATGCTTATTTTATTCCAAGAGCTTTTGAAGACCTATTGTGAAGAAACTTCTTTGGTATTTTTATTGGATTTATTTTATGAGTTCTTCATCTATCATGTTTTGTTTAACCACAACCATGAGTGAGTAGTTCTCTAGTTAGGTTTAGGGTCTTTCAAAAGGAATCATGAATCATTGAATTAGACACAAATAGAGAATTATCCTAGAATATCTTCATCTATTGTTGTTCTGAATGCTTAGAGTAGATTAGCTACCAAGTTTATAATCTTAAGTTGAACATATTTTCCATAAGCTTATAGGTTACCGGTAGAACATAGATGAGTGTATCGTTTTTAGCCAACGAAAATTGATGCTATTGCGATACATTAACATATTGAACCTAATCGATAATGCCTGTTTAGAATTTGAAGTTCAACGACAGTTAGATACTTAGATTACTAGATAAAGTAATTGGTGTCACGAAAGTAGATTAGTTAACATTTATGTTTGAGTTCGAGATATGTGGTTAATCATTTCCTGAATACTTGTCTGGTTTATGATCTCTGATTCTCGAAAAATTTCCGAAACTTAGCGTTTTTATCCATATATTTACTTCTTTTTAATTTTCAATTGCTTTCTTTTAGTTATTTGCATCATAATACAATCTCTTGTTTTCGTCTGACCTTAATTTCAGTTTTAAAAAGTCGTAGTGCAGATTGGTCCCTAAATATTTGATCCCTAACATACTATTGTGTATCTATACACTTACAATGTTATACTTGGGTTTAAAACTCTTATACTATAATTCTACTTAGTCCTTGTAGGGTAAGTCTAAACGTTGTACTGAATCTACTATATGAGAAAACTCATCATGAGATAATGGGAACCAAAGTTTGAGTATTCTCACTATGATTTTAATCGTGGTGTAATATCCGGTGTTCAACATATTTTCCCACATGTTTTAGAGAATTTTTTGGTCTGTCAAGATCTATCGGTTGTCAAAAATATATTAATACGAAAATATTGATACATTTTTCAAACAAACATTTTAATAATTTTCAAATCTCTGATTTTTTTCATGAATTTTGAAATTATATTACACCGTTGCATCCAAGATTGTATGGTGACAATTGTATTATACAGGTGCATCCGTGAGAATTTAAATATTTTCTTAATTATGTTTCTTTATACATAGCAAACCCATAAAACTTTTGGAATTTCATTTTTTTATTATATAACAAATAGTTTGTAATTATAACTTTAAAGTTGGACCATTGTTTTTCCATTACCCTTTCTTCTTGCATAATATTATACCTTTTATTTTTTAATTTATTAGGCCGATGACTATAAAAAACTTGGATTCTAATACATAATGTCCTTGCTTTGTTATTGTTACTCGAAATCCCTGGCTTGGAGTAATTTTTGATAGATCCTCAATTAATGGTGGTATAGAAACCGCTTTTTTCAGACCGCAAGTTTTTCACGTAAAATTTTCTCTACTTTATCTCTGATATTAATTTATTTGATAAGAATGTTGGGAATTTTTTTTATTTTTTTAAGAGAGGTATTCGTTTCAAATTGTTGTTTTAGGCTTCAAAGTACTCGAATCCATCCTCTGTAACATTTCTTGAAGTTTTCTAATATAATTTATTCCAACGTTTCTTATTCAAAATCATATATATACTTATAAATTTAAGAGATTTTGTAAAATAGTTTATTTTTTCTGTTTCAATATTTATTAGGATGTCTTTAGTGGAAACTGGGCACTAAAACTATTTGACGAAGTAAATTGGATACTGGCACAAAGTTATTTACACATTTTAATAAATGAGCTTCTTTGATACGTTTTGGAGGAAACACATTTACATCTCCTGATGGATATTTCCCTGTTATCGACTATAACAAAAGTTCACATTTTTTTTTTGTCAAAGTTAAGAATTCGAACTATCAAAATGTCGAAGTTGAAGATAAGAAAATAAGACGTTATGCAGATTCTATCATATATATGCAGTGTTACATACTAGCATATTGGGGTTACAACAAGGGGAATGGAGTATTCTTTTCCTTTGGAGGCCAAGGTGGAGATTGTGGTATTTGATGGTAAATGAATCATATATATATATGTATCCAACAAATTTATATCAAATTTGCAAAAGAAATAAAAGTTGATTGACCTATTTTCATCTGGTGACCGAGAAAGAATTAAGGTCTTGAGGAAACCATCTAAAGATGTTTGATCAATTCTGCTAGTGCTCGTTGATAGACATGTCTTATCATGGTCTCCATTATACTTGGTATAACAAGCGCGAGAATAGACTAGTATACAAAAAACTTGATCAAGTTCTTATCAATAATCATTGGCTATAGCGTTCATATCGATCTTACTGCTTGTTTGAGGCGAAGGGATGCTCTGATCACTTCTGTGGTATTATCTCCCTAGCCGATATTCCGTATAAACCAGAAGGTCCTTTTAAGATTGCTAATGCTATTGTGAAAATGGACGAGTTTAAACCAGAAGTGGAGGCGTACTGGAACACTACTTCGGCTCTTTTTGAATCAACTTCTGCATCGCTTCGTTTTTCTAAGAAGTTAAAGCTTCTCAAGCCTGTGATTAGGAAGCTTAGCCGTGACAACTTATTCCACCTTTCTAATCGAACTGAAGCTGCATATGATGATCTTTGTGAGAAGCAAAGGATTAATCTAACCAGACCTGATGGTATGTCTATTTTAGAGGAATCAAGGGCCTATATAGCATGGGAGAAAGTGGTGACCTTAGAGGAAAGTTATTTAAGACAAAAGGCGAAGGTTCATTGGATTGAAGTGGAAGATAAGAATAACCGGTTTTTTCATAATGCAGTGAAAGAAAAGAAAGCAAGGAACACTATCAGCATGGTTAAGTCCCCGAATGGGGAGGTTCTCACCAACCGAGAGGAGATTAAATCAGAGGCCATTTGTTATTTCTCCGAGTTGTTTGGTATGAAATCGCAAGGCTATTCCGGTATATCAGAAAAACAGATCTCTTCTTTATTGCAATATAGTTGTACCGAAGAGGAGAAAGAGAATTTTTGAAGGCGGTAACTGATTTGGAAATTACAAAGGTCATTTTTTCTATGTCCTCTAATAAATATCCAGGACCAGATGGTTGTATGGTGAAAATTTTCAAGGGGGGTTGGCACATTGTAGGGAAAGGTTTTATTGTGACGGTTAAATCTTTCTTCACCTATGGTTTTTTACCAAATGGACTCAACACCACAATCCTTGCTTTAATTCCAAAGAAGAATGGCACCATTGGTATGAATGAATATAGACCCATATCTAGCTGCAATGTGATTTATAAGGTCATTTCGAAGTGTTGGCAAACCGTCTCAGGTTGATACTCCCTGGTCTTATTTCGCCAAATCAAACAGCTTTAATCTAAGATCGTTATATGTTGGAAAACCTTCGCCTCGCATTTGAACTCATAAAGGATTATCATAAGCCTAATGTTGCATATCGTTGTGCTATGATGATAGATATATCCAAATCTTTCGACTCAGTTCAGTGGGATTTCTTATTAAATATTTTAAAGGCTATGCAGCTTCCAGCTCAGTTTGTTAGGTGGATCAAATTGTGCGTCACTAATCCATCTTTCTCAGTTCAGATCAACGGTGAGCTCACGGGTTTTTTTCAGAAGTGCGAGGGGATTACGCCAACGTTGCTCTCCTTCCCCCTATTTGTATATCATTTGTATGAATATTTTATCTTGCATGTTGGACAAGGCAGCGATTAATGGCCACTATGGATTTCATCCGAGCAAAAGATTAAATCTTATTCAGTTGTGCTTTGTGAATGATATAATGGTGTTTGCTGATGGAAGGATCCGTTCTATCAAAGGTATCCTTGATGTTTTTAAAGAATATGCCTGTATTTTTGGTTTGACTATTAGCTTGGAGAAGACTTTTTTGTTCATAGCAGGTATATATTTGGTTATTCGGGATTCCCTCTCGAGTTTTCCTTTTACCATTGGATCTTTACCGGTTAGATACCTTGGTTTACCATTGCTTACCAAGAGAATGACTAATACAGATTTTTAGCCTCTACTAGAGAAAATCCGTCTCCGTATCGGATCTTGGAAAAATTGTTTCTTATCTTTTGCAAGAAGACTTCAATTACACTCTTCTGTGATCGCCAGTTTCACAAACTTCTGGATAGCTGTGTTTCAGCTTCCACAGACCTGTGTCAAAGAGATTGAGAAGATAGTTTGGCTTTCCTTTGGTTAGGAACTGAATTAAATCCTCGAAAGTCAAAAGTAGTCTGCGTTGATGTCTGTAAGCCTAAATCTGAAGGGGGTCTCGGTCTTAAACCTTTGGAGGTAGCCAACAAAGTGAGTTGTTATAAGTTGATATGGAGATTACTTTGTCTAAGACTTCCTTGTGGGTGAACTGGGTTCATAAAAACCTGATTCATAAGGGCTCCTTTTGGTCAATAGCGCAGAAAACAAATGCTGGTTCTTGGATGTTCAGGTGAGAAATGGTTCCTATACATCTTTTTGGTATAAAGTTCAGGTGAGAAATGGTTCCCATACATATTTTTGGTATGACAATTAGTGTTCTCTTGATCGTCTGGTTGAAGTGTTGGGGGAAAGAGGATGTATTGATATGGGTATTAAAGCCTCAGATACTTTGGGTGACGTTTTTGCTCATCATCGTCGTCGACACCATCAGAATTCTATCCTTTTACAGATTTGAGGACGAAATTCATAACCTAAAGGATTGTGCTCATGCTGACTTGGATATAGCTTTGTGGAGAGGAAAAGATGGTAAATTCAAGCCAAAGTTTTCTTCAAAAGATACTTGGAATCAAATACGAGAAGTCTATCCGGAGAAGACTTGGTTCATAGGTGTTTGGTTTTCTCATGCTACTTCGAAGTTCTCCTTTTTTGTCTAGTTAGCTGTGCTCAATCGTTTGTCAACAGCAGATAGGATGATCTTGTGGACTTCTAATGTCGCTCATGGCTGCATTTTTTGTTCTACCATGATGGAAACTAGAGATCATCTCTTTTTCTCTTTTCCTTTCTCCTCGTAGATATGGCATCAGCTCACTTCAAAGCTGCTCCAACACATGTACTTTAACAATTTTCAAGATACCTTTTTATCTGTGGTGAATACAGGTACAAGGGGGACTCGAGACTTTATTGCTAAGTACGTATATCAAGCTGATGTTTATTTTCTATGGCAAGAAAGGAACCGAAGGAGACACGGAGAAGATCATTAACCTATAAATAATCTGGTTAGAGATATTGGGAGGACTGTTCGTAATCGTCTCTCCACATTGCAAGCTCAGAGAATTATGAAGACAGGATTACAAGAATGGTTTGACACAAGACCTTGATGTTTCTCGATGTTTTGCATTATTTTTGTCCGTTTCAGCTTAATTTTTTTCAACTCAATCGAAAGTGGGTGTACTATTTTTTTCCAAAAACTGGTTTTGTTCCAATTGAGTTTTCCAGTCTTGCTTTTTAATGAGACAACCACTTTCGATATTTCAATCTTAGAGTTCCTTTATTTTTTTTTCTCTTTTTAGAAGTTTCAATCAAACAATTTTGTATAAAGGTTTTTTTAATATAATTTTACATAATATTCAAAAAAAGAAAAATATATTAATATAGAAAAAACGAACATGATTTGTAACATAATAGATTATTAGAACATGTTTTAACCCTTGCACATCAAACATAATAGTATAATATGTGTATCGAATCCACAAATATCAACCGACTACGATATGAATTGTTATGGTTTAAATTAAGCTATATATGATGAAAAGAGTATCGGAAAATTCGGTATAAATACAAATTAAATTTAATAAAATAAATTATTGGATGAAAAAATATTTTAAGAAATCATAAGAATAAATACAACAATCAATAAAAATGCATTAAAAACCGTTTTAGAACTCAAATTATGATTGTAAAGTCCTATCTATCTGTAATTCATAACAACTAAGTTGTCATTTGTATGCATTACCCCATCACTCCGTTAGCTCTTCGGTATTCGAAATGTCGGCTATGTATGCGAAAATGAAGTAGCTTCGTGTATTTTAATAGTGTTTTAACGGGAACTCATGGACTTTCTAATGATTTAAACGGGAAATTGAGGCTTAATTCTGACAGGGAAAGAAGAATATTATTTGTCATGGAGTGCAACTTCGTGTCTCGTTATATAATTCCACTTCTTTGTACCATATTGTTTCCCCAAAGACACCTGCATGTGAATTATTATCTATTTTTCTGCCATTTGCAATACATTTAGTGGTTAATTTAAATTTTAGGTTGTGACAAATAGTACATGCAATTAACTGTCGAGGAGTTTAACTACTTTTTGGCAGATTTTTTTTTAGTTATATGCATTAATTAAGCCTTTAACAAAAAAAAAGGAAAGTAAAAGAGTAAATCGTTATCATCAATAGTGTGGTGCACTTTGACTAGATCTCAATAATCAAGTATTTGTTCCCTCTTTCACGAGATTTTCGTGCTCAACTATAAGACTTTTCGAAAATGACACAACGTCTATAATTATGCACTGTTCATCCCATTTTTTGTGTTTCAAATTTCCTAAAAATAACGTTTTTACTAAAATATTTAGTTCAAAATTTTCCAAATGTGTATGTGTATATATATATATATATGTATATACATGCACCATTGTGGCATTGTATACAATTAAAATTTTTATGACTAAAAAACTTCTGTATTAAAAAAATTCTTAAAAAATCTTTTAACTTTGAAAACCAACCAACTCTATTTAAATATAGAGTCCAACTTCCAAACAACCCCCACAACAATAGCGAGACAAAAAAAACCCCATAAAACTATTTGAATTACAAAATATCCTTTCCGTTTATAATTAACGATTATTTTTTGTTTCAGATTAATTGTCGTTTTAGAATTTCAATACAACTGTTTGATAAACTTTCTAGTTTTATTCCTACTGTTGTAATATATTGACCAATAATTTTTTTATAATATATTAATTAGGGGTAAACAAAAATTTGAATCATTTTCTTCATATGTATGAAAAGATCTAAAACAACACTTATTTATAAATAGAGAGTACAAAAAGAGACGCAAAGAGATAAAAAGACAAGTGTTCCTCTGCTTCTCTCTTTGTGCGTTCGCCCTAACCACCTCGTCTTAGATCTAGTTTCTCTGGTTCCGTTCTGGTTCTTCATCGTGTTAGGGTCGGTGTGAGGAGATCAAGGAGTGGCTCCATTACTTTTCTCTGGCAAGGTTCTCACGAAGATTTGAGGTTGTGATTCCATCGGTGTGGAGCTGCTAGAGAACAACGGTTCATGGTGGGTCCAGTCAGGATCAGGTTGAGGGGTCTTCCATTTGCGGTTATCGAGCAGCAGCTCCTACAACTGAGGGTGGTTCACGATGGTTACATCGTCTAATTAGAACTCACCGGCTCCATCTTTGGCCGGATTAATGAAGATCTTGCGGTTCTCCGACAGTTTTGTCAGGGTCTTTTGGGATTTTTGGAAAGCGAGTGTGTGGTGGCCGGTGGAGGCTATTCGAGCTCACCTTCCTCGAGCCGGAATTTTCAGATGCATCAAGGCTCACAATTGGAGTTGGTATCATGGAGGAATCGGTTTCTCCGACCATGGGTTTGGCTCCGGCTTTAGCTCTTTGGCAGCAGTTGATATTGATCCGCCGGAAAGAGTACGGTTTGAAGAGGGATTGTGATGCGATCATGGATAGCACACCAAGGACACTAACGGTGTTGAGAGATTTCCAGCATAAGCAGTAGTTGAACCAGCATAATGAAAAAGCTAGAAAAAGGGGCAAGTAGGTCGACTTCAGCTAGAAGAGCTTAACCGAATTTTCCAATACATGAGCTTGTAGATTGCTTGAACCAAAGCTTGAAACAGAGGACGACTTAGTTGTACCAGTTAGATCTATGACTAGAGTGAAAGGTAAGAAATTCAAGGAGAGAATTAGAGGACTACCTAACCAAATATTCACTCAACAATATCATTTGAGCTGGATTGGATAAGACGTACCTCAAACCACAATGGTTGTGATACATGCCCGAGAAGATCACTAAATGGGTTGAGACCATTTTGTACTTTTTTTCCTTATCCTTAGTTTTGTCCCAATGAATTTTCCAAGATATGTTTTAATGAGACAAAATTGGATTTCAAATCTATTTAACCCATTATGAATCTCATACAAGCGCAAGAAAGCCCAAAATAATTACTTTATTTGGTGGTCCAAGAGAAGTGACAAAAATGGTAGTCAAGAGTCACATTGGGAGTTCAAGAATTAATTTCTCATTCAACTCTCTCTTTTATTTCTTTTTCTTTTAAGTTTCCAAGACAATATATTACTTTTTTTTCTTTTCAAGTTTCTTTTCCCTTTTGTTCATGTAATCTCATTTGAGAAAACAACATCTTCTTTTTATCAGATAATTTTGAAAATGATTCTCTTTTGTTCTTCATAGACATTTACGATCCTTGATGTGTAATATCCATTGATCAAAATTTGATCCGTCTTGGTGCGCCATATCCAAGAGGTCTTGTCGATTGTTTGGTGCGTCATATCCATTCAATCAAACTTCAATTTGTCTTAGTAGATCATATCTAAGGGATTCAAGTTAGGATAAATGAGTAGTCATTCCGCAACTTCTGTGCGATTAGTAGTCATCTCTTCACCTTCTCATCGATCATCCTTAAATCTATTCGCCTTCTTTTCTATCTTGTTATCTTCTTTCTTTTATTCTTCTAAAATTCCGTTTTATTTCATCTATTTACGTTTCCAGTAAAAAATTGTTATTTTAAAAAAATATAATTCACCAGTTATTTATTCACATCTCTCTCGATTTTATTCATCCATTTCAATTGGAAAACTTTATGTGCTTCATCAAGTTCTTATCATCTTTTCAAAAAAATTCATTTGGGTCACTATTTTGCTTACTTTGGAGACTACACCTTGAGTTGTATTGAATTTTCTCTATTAGAACTCTTGAGAGTCATTGAGGGATATTTAAGTGAGTGAAACACTTGAGTGAAACACCTTTGAGAGAAACACTTGTGAGGGCTTTTCCCTTCTAATCTGTTTGCTAATATGCAGGAAACAATCATGTCAACCAATGGTGGACACAATAGCAATGTAGAAGAAAAACCGGCGATTCCAAATCTCCAAGTTCAAGCTTTAATGGGAGATGCGACGCTTGATGAGAATTGAGATGAATGGGTCTATGAAAGGCTGGAGGAAGTGCGAAGAAGCACAACAGAGGCAACCCTAAAATCTGCCTAATGGAAGAGATAGAGATCAACCTAGACAAATAAGGAGTAATAATAAAATCAACTACTATAGTCGTGATGATCACTCATCTCAAGGGAGCCAAAGGAAACATAGACATGCTAGAAAAAAAGGGTTCAACATGATAAAAAATTGGGGTGGTCTTAAGCTTAAAATTCTATCATTTCATGGGAAAATGATATGGATGCCTACTTGGAATGGGAGAAGAAGATTGAGGTAGTCTTTGACTGTCAAAACTACTCAGAAATGAAGAAAGTACAAGTTGGAACCATTGAATTATGTGATTATGCTATTAATTGGTGGGATCAGTTGGTGAAAAACATGAGTTGTAATAGAGAGCATCCCATTGAGACATGGAATAAGATGAAATCAATAATGAGGAAGCGGTTTGTACCTAGTCACTACCACAGAGAGTTGCACCAAAAACTAAGGAGGCTTACATAAGGCAGCCGAAATGTGAAGGACTACTTTCAAGAGATGGAGACTCTTATGGTAAGAACAGATATTGATGAAGATCAAGAAGTCATCATAACAATGTTCTTAAGTGGGCTGAACAGAGACATTCAAGACCGATGAGATGCAACAATATGTAGACTTGGAGGAAATGTTGCACAAAGTTATTTTGATGGAGCAGTAACTCAAGAAAGGGTACAACTCGTTCATCTTATGAAGCTATATCGTCTAGCATAAGACCAATTTACCAAAGGGAAGAGAAATTTAGAGTCATCCCAAAAGTAGACCCTAAACCTAACATCGCAAGTCAAGTCATCAAAGGAAAAAACCGAGGTCACTACTACTAGCTCGAGATGTGAAATGCTTCAAGTTACATGGAGTAGGACACTACACCAATGAATGCTCAAACAAGAAGGTCATGATCCTTATGGAGAATAGAGATATATAATCAGAGAAGGAGAAGATGGATTCAGACTCTCTATCATTGAAAGAAGAGCATAAAGTCATTATGGCAAAAGAGATCTTTTAGTAGCAAGGAGATCACTAAGTGTGCAATTCAAACCAAAATAATAGGAGCAGAGGGAGAACTTGTTTCACACAAGGTGCCATGTTCAAGACAAAGTATGCAGTGTCATCATTAATGGAGAGATTTTTACCAATGTGGTGAGTGAAACCATGGTGTAGAAGCTTGGTTTGAAGCTAATGAAACATCTGAAACCACACAATCTTCAATGGCTCAATGATAGTAGAGAAATGAAAGTGAGAAGCCAAGTATTGGTTCCCATAACCATATGCAGATACGACGATGAGGTATTATGTGATTTGTTACCCATGGAAGTCGGTCATATTCTCCTAGGCAGGCCGTGGTAGTTTGATCGCTAAGCAACACATGATGGTTACACCAATCGGCACTCATTTGAGATCAAATGAAAAAAGATCATTCTTATACCGATGACACCGTTGAAAATTTATGAAGATCAAGAATACTTGAGCAAAAAGGAAAAAACAAACACTCAGAGCAACCCCCTAAACACTTTACACCAAAACAGGAGTGAGAATTTGAGAAAAAGCAATACAAAGGCATGTAGAGTACATCCGTGAGGAAACACCAAAACTTTTATGTGAGGAATAGTGAGGTTAAGAGAGCGTATTTTATAATCAAGCTATGATTGTACTTTTGTACAAAGAAGATTCTAAGTCTTATTGATCCTGAACCAGTGCTACTGAGTTGTATCAACTCTCTTTTTCAAGACGTGTTCCCTGAAGATAACTCAAAAGGATTACCCCCGATCCACGACATTGACCACCATATAGACTTTTTTCTAAGAGCGTTACTTCTGAATCGACCAGCTTATAGGAGTAATCTTGTAGAGAAAAAGGAGCTTCAAACACAAGTGAGTGAACTCATGGAGAAGGGACATATCAGAGAAAATGTGAACCTATGTGCGGTACCAATATAACTTGTTCAAAAGAAAGATGAAAGCTGACACATGTGTGTTGATTACAAAGCCATTAACAACAACATGGTAAATTATCGCCATCCTATACCTAGGCTTGATGACATGCTTGATGAACTACATGGTTCTTGTGTATTTTCTAAGATAGATCTTAAAAGTGGTTATCAGCAAATATGCATGAAAGAGGGTGATGAATAAAAAAACTTTCAAAACTAAGCATGGTTTATATGAGTGATTAGTAATGTCTTTTCAACTAGCTAATGCACCTAGTAATTTCATGAGATTAATGAATCATTTCTTGAGATCGTTTATCGAAATAATTGTTGTACTTCACTTTGATGATATCTTAGTCTATAGTAAGAGTCTGGAAGAGCATGTTAAACATCTAGAAGAGGTTCTAAGAGTCCTTAGAAATGAACAATTATTTGAGAATCTTAAGAAATGCATTTTTTGTACGGATAACTTTGTATTTTTGGTTTTGTTGTAAGTGCAAATGGTATTAAGGTTAATGAGGAGAAGGTTAAAGCTATTAGAGAATGGCCAATTCCAAAAACGGTTGGGAAGTGAGGACCTTCCTTGGACTGGAAGGTTTCTATAGACGCTTTGTGAAAGACTTTAGCACCATAGCTACACTATTTACTGAAGTGATAAAAAAAATGTTGGTTTCAAATGGGAAGAATCACAAGAAGAGGCATTCCAGCTCTTGAAAGGGAAGCTTACTAACACACCTTTCTTGTATTTACCTGATTTCCTTAAGATCTTTGAAATTGAGTGTGATGCTTTGAGTGTAGGTATTGGAGCTGTTTTAATGCAAGAAAAGAATCTCATTGCTTATTTCAGTGAGAAGTTAGAAGGAGCAACTCTGAATTATCCAACATATGACAAAGATCTCTATGGCTTAATCTGAGCTTCACAAACATGACACCACTACTTATGGCCTAAGGAGTTTGTGATTCATATTGATCACGAATCACTCAAACACTTGAAAGGACAACAAAAGCTCAACAAGAGGCATGTTTGGTGGGTTGAATTCATTGAAACTTTTCTTTATGTTATCAAGTAAAATCAAGGTAAGGAAAATATTGTTGTTGGCGCGTTGTCACAAAAATATGTCTTAATATATACTCTTTATGCTAAGTTGTTAGATTTTGAACAACTTAAGGACTTATATGAGACAGATTTAGAGTTCAGAAAGGTATACAAAGCTAGTGAAAAGTTTTCTTTTGAAAAATACTATAGGCATGAAGGTTTTTTGTTTTATGATCATCACTTGTGAGTGTCTACCTATTCCATTCGATATTTGTTAGTCTGGGAAGCCCATGGAGGAGGTTTAATGGGGAACTTTGGAGTTGCTAAAACATTTCAAGTAATGAAAGATCACTTTCACTGGCCACACATGAAGCGAGATGTGGAAATTATTTGTGGTAGGTGTGTCACATGAAAATAGACTAAGTCCAAAATACAAACCAAACATTTTGTATATTCCTAGGGGTGGGCATTCGGGTTTTGGGTTCGAGTTCGGATAAAATCCGATTAGGTTCGGGATTTTGGGGCTAGGGATTTATACTTCAATGTAATAATTTTTTCGGGTTTGGGTTAGGTTTGGGTTATAAAGTTAAAACCCGATAAAACCTGAAAAAATCGGGTTTAAATTGGGTTTGGGTTCAGATTTGGGTTTTTCGGGTTTTTTTTTGGATTTTTTGATTCGGATCGGGTTTGTGTATATTACACATACAAAACCTACATTTAGAAGATAAGGTCCTCGAATTAGGGTATTTCCCATGGATAGTTATGTATTTGAAGGTTTTCGGGTTTGGATCGGGTTCAGCTATGGGTTTTCAGGTTTTGGGTTTGGATCGGGTTCGGGTACAGGTTTTCGGGTTTAGAGATTTACACTCCAATGGAATAATTTTTGGGTTTGGGTTCGATTTTGGGTACAAGTTTTCGGGTTGGGTGCTCAAGTACGGTTTTTTTGCCCACCCCTAAATTATTCTTTTACCCATTCTTACTCAACTGTGGAATGATATTTCTCTGGATTTTGTGTTTGGCTTGCCTAGGATTAGAACTTGCAAAGATTATATCTTTGTTGTTGTTGATAGATTCTCAAAAATGGCACACTTGATTGTTTCTCACAAAATTGATGATGCATCACATATAGCGGATTTGTTTTTCAAAGAGATAGTTTGTTTGCATGGTATGCCTAAAACTATTGTTTCTTATAGAGATACAAAATTTGTAAGTTACTTCTGGAAAATGCTTTGGTCATAACTTGGAACTAGGTTGTTGTTTTCAACTATTTTCACCTTCAGACAGATGGCCAAAGTAAAATACTTAATAAAACTTTGTCAACTCTATTGCATGCATTTATCAAACAAATTTGAGAACTTGAAAAGCATGTTAAACGCATGGAGAGTTTGCATATAATCACTCCATTCATTCTACTACTAAGTTTTCTTCATTTCAAATCGTTTGTGGCTTTAATCCTTTATCACCTTTCAATCTAAGCCCATTGCATTTGAGTGGTAGAACTAGTATGGACGAATGTCGGTGTACCAACGGATTTCTGACGCATGTTTTATTTTCGACCATTTAGAATAGACGGTCAAATCTATCAGAAACCCGTCAAAAATGGTTACATGTTTCGCCGTAAAAAATGGCTATATGTTTGACCGTCCGACAATTTAGGACACACGGTCAAATCAATCAGAAATCTGTCAGAAACATAGACATCGAATATTTGTTGGAAATTCGTCGTTGTGGTTTCTGACATCCGACGGGTGAACTGACGGATGTACGATGGATGATTTCCGACAAACTTATTTCCGGATGAGTACCAACGGACGAGTTTCGACGAACGCATTTCTGAAGGATTTCCGATGGATGTATTTTTGACAGATTTCCAACGGATTCGTAAAATATTTATTTTTAAATTAAAAATTTTAACTATAATTAAACTAATTGAAATATGAAAAATTAAATTCAAATTCAAAATAAAAATAAAAAATCATAAAAAGTATTAAAAACATAAAATCCTAGTTATGTGGTGATGGTGGCAAAAACGATCGGAAGAAATCATCCATACGCACTTTCATCGCATGGAGTGCTTCCTCATCTGCTCGTCGCTTGGCTTATATTCGGGTTTTCAATGCTTCAATCTCAGACGTCTTTTCTTCGAGTTGCGTCCTAAGCGTGGGATCACCGTAAAACTTTGAAATGGTCGAAGATGGCGTCGAATGATACTCCTCTGGAAGTCCAAAACTGCGACCTTTGAAATTTGAAGTTGCCTGCGAAACCATTTAAAAGAAACAATTATATAGATTGAAAACCGATTCAATAATAAGTAAAAAAACATTAAATGTTATTTACTTCAAATACAAATTCGTTGATCTTCCCAAACGGAAATTCGGTGCACGAAGGAGTTCATTTAACAATCTATTGGAATTGGAGAAACTCGTCACCTAGTCTCATCATGTTCTCGACAGTCTCCCGACCAATTGGATCTGGTATTAGATCCGTCTTTAGGTTGGTGTGTGCATCTTGTAACAATACAAGATGTGAAGGCCGCACACCATCTTTTAGGAACTGAAAAAGAAATGAAAAAGTCATAAACTGTTAATGAATTGAAATAGAAATTAAGGAAAAAAAGTACTTACTAGTTGTTGTTCCCGGGTATTCTTGCTTGTTGCTCCTAAATTATGTGTAGCAACACCTTTTTCCTTCTGGTCGCTCCTCCGGTTGCTAAATTGTATTGCAGAGGTAGCCCAGATTTCCTCCATCCTCCAATACTCAACTAACATGTTCAATATTTCTGGGTTCGCAAGTAACTCCCTAGGAACATCATTCCGAGTCCATTTTTCCTTACACTCATTCAGGTTCCTAGAGTACACATTTGATGCCTTAGCATCGAACTCACGACTAACCGTAGACGTGAGATCTCTATTCCAAGTAAAATCTTGATGCAGAAGAAAATGCGTATGAAAATAAGTAATTACAAATAAAATAAAATAAAATAAATTATAACTTAAAACTTAAAGCTTACTGCAAATTGGCGAAACCACATATCACACGGTCTACCATCATCATGGTTGAATACGTTGCATACGGACGCTGTAACATTTCGTTAATCATATGGTTAATCGATTTTGTGATCCCATTATAGGATAAATGAAAACTACAAAATTCATATAAAAACCAAATAAATCATTAAAATCATAAAACCTACCACGTGTTTCTTTCCTCACACTCCGGATGATGTGGAGGTAAGCACTCTTGTCCCGACTGAAAAACGAAATCCTCGATGTACATATGCATCGGAGTTGAACCCGCTGCATGAGTAGAAACCGAAGATTAGATTTCCAAAACATGCGACAAGCGGTTATGACTCGCTCCTTGTCTCTATCGCGATCCACCTGCCATGGAAGAAGTCTCATGAAAGCAACCATAATCTCTATAAAAATAAATAATCATCAGTGAAATAAAATTGCAAAACTAAATTTAAATAAATTAAAAAATTTAAGAAAAATGTTATTATAAATTAAATAAATTATAAAATCTAAAGTTACATAAATTCTAAAATTCTAAAAGAAAATACAAATTCATTTAAGGATTGGTGACAAAACAATAACAATTTAATAACAAATTATAAAATCTAATATCAATTCTAAAATTCTAACAACTTACCCAAAAAATTAAAATCACATTATAACGATTAAAAAAATTCTAATAATTTTTTTAAAAATCTAACATTTGGTAAAAAAAATTAAAAAATTCTAATAAGTAAAAAAATTCTAATTACTTTAAAAGTTATAAAAATTCTAAATATTCATTCCAAACACCTAAATTATAGTAATTAAAAAAATTCTAACATTTGTGAAAATTCTAAAAATTCTAATTATTTAAAAGAATTACAAAAATTCTAAATTCTAAATACTTTAATTAATATAAAAAATCTAAACTTAATCAAATTTACAAAAATTCTAACCATTAACAAAATCAAATCTAACATTCATAAACCTATATCTACATTCAAAATACCTAAATCTATATTCAAAATCTCTAAATATACGCTTCAAATACCTAAATCTATATTCCAATTCTCTAAAACTAAAAGTCAAAAACATATATCCATGAAAATCAGTAGAAACATAAAAAATTTACATGTTTGTTTGATGTGGATCCATTGGAAAGATTGGCTGATAAGTTTGGAAGAGAGTTTGGATGAGTTGAGAGGTTTTAGGCGTTTAGTAATTGTTTTTAAGTTTTGCGAATGAGATCCGCGAAGAACACGATATGTATATAAAATAGAATTTCTGTTGGAATGCCTTAAAATAATTAATACCCCGCGTGTTTGATGGATCGCAAAGATATAGGTTTTACGGGATGTGAAATTTATGTTCCCAGGTCACGTGTATCTCCAAATCCACATGTACAGTTATTGGCCAGTCGGATTCACGTGCATGTCATCTCATTAGTCAGCCAAACCTTAAAACCTAACACATATTTCTCCAAATCCGTTAGAAATTTCTACGGATATCTAATTGTTTTAGGGATTCAATGGTTTTTCGATCCGTTTCGGTTGGAATATGATTGTAGTATGCTATATTAAGAATTTCAATGATTAAATATGTAAAAATACCTTGTTATAATTACAAATTTACGAAAACAACAATTTGTTCCATTAAGTATATGTACCATTAACTAAAATGTAATCTTAATCATCATGAAATTTAAAAAATTCTAATATAGCTTGTTTAAATATTTATTTTGTCACCCTTGTCTTCAAATAAGTCTTTTAAAGGTGTCTATTACACTTTTCTAATATACTTTTTTCTATAAAAAAAAAACCAAAACCCCAAATCCGTCATTAGACCTCACGCATCTTGAAATTATGCTGCAACATGGTGTAATTCCAATTTTTTGCACCATGCATAAGACCGTACGCATCTTGAAATTATGCTGTAATTCCAATGTTTTGTTTACATTTCCTGTGATTAAAAAAAAACCCAAAAACTCAAAACCCCAAAACCTCATAAGACTGCACGCATCTTGAAATTATACTGCAATGAAACATCAAATGCTTCCATAGCATTTGTAACTAATAGATCAATGGCTGGAAGAATACATCAAGTGACCTCCTTGGATGCTTTGGGCCAGGAACTAGAACGAAGAGAAACAAAAACTCTCTATGCATGCACAAAGATGGTGGCAAATTGTAAGATGTTACAATTACCGCCCATAATGAATATTGTCTTCTATGCTTTTGAAATGGGTTAAAACCATCTATACATAATTCGAGGTATACATTTTGTCACTTATACAGAAAATCTGGATACAGTGATTGGAAATGTTTCCACACTTCTGCGTCCGAATGATGTGTAATTTGTTGTGCACTGAGATTGATATAACCTCTTCAACCTCTCCGTTAATGGTAAATACCATATTTGTTTAAAGGGAACTGAAACTATATCACCCGTTTCTTGAAACCGCGGTTTACGACAGAATCGACATCTTTTGCAGGTTTTGTCTTCTCTCCAATATTTTAATTAGTTGTCGATGCATACATCTGTCATCTGATACAGCAAACAAAGACCAGCTACAAGTTTTTTTTACCTTACAGTATGATGCTGGTGAAAGATTATCTTCAAGCAAAATTATTTCACAAAATTTGCTATCGCATTAACACATTCTTCCACCAAATTGTAATCTGTCTTAATAGTCATCATTTTAGTTGCAGATGATAAAGGTAAATGACCTTCTCTACAGCCGATATATAGTAGTTGTTTCGTTGCATCTAACATATAAAAAAACTTTTGCGCTTCTGTATTTGGTTCTTCAACCATATCTCTATCATAGCTGGCCGACTCCATATTCTCCCTAAACACATCATTCACCATCTCAACCATACGTACACCTACGTCTACTTCCTGTTATATCTCCTAGGTTATCCGCAACATATAGTTCACTACTACTACTATAATCATAATTTATTTCTCCGTTTAAATATCAAATTTTATAACCCGACATAAACCCATTGCTATACAAGCGATGTCAAACTAACTCAAGTTTAACATTATGAGAATTCCGGAAAATACTACATAGAAATTTCATCTTACCACTTTTTTTTAACTTACTGTTGATTTCGAGCCAATTCCATGAACCCGCATATTTCCGTGCATAGTCATCTTTCAGTAAGTTCAAGTCCGGATCCATCATAGGGTCGTCCATTCATGACCGGAAAGATTTACTAGAAGACATATCTTTTCAACTTCTGCGGTTTTTATAATGTGATTGAATAAAAAAAAGTTGTGTGAATGAATGAAAAAATGTGGAAACGTATATATAGAAGTCATAACCGTCAGAAATCCGTCAGAAATCTGTCGGTATGTACGAAATTCAAACGGTTATAACAATTAGTATATTAATGTTCGTATTTATCGATGAATTTTCGACGGATTTATGTGTGTCTGTCGAAAATTCATCAGTTTTTCAGACAGATTTAACCAGTCGCAAAACCGTCAGAAATTTCTGACGGATTAAGAGTCTGGGTGAAATTTCGTCGGGTTTTGCGGTTGATTTTTTTATAGTGTTGGTTTTGTCCCAATAAATTTTTCAAAAACTATTTTAATGAGGTAAAATTAGATTTTGAAATCTACTTAGTTTATTCTGAATTTTATACAAGCCCAATAAATTTTAAAATAATCACTTTATTTGATGGTTTAAGAGAAGGAACGAAAATGGAAGTGAATTAATTTCTTGTTCAAATTTTTTTATATATATTTTTAAAACAAATTTTTAAGACAATTTATTATTTGGCAGTCGGTTTTTTGTAAGACAGTCGGTTTTTTGTAACTTACTCATATCGGGGTTTCCCTAACCAGTGCCCAATTTGGGTTGTATTTTAATTTTCTGCATCCTATAAATGAAAAAAAAGAGAGAGACGTAAATCAATAACAGCAAAGACAAAATCTTTGAATATCATCGCTGGTACATTTGTCGAGCCCATAGTTACTCTGCTACTTGACTCTATTTTTTTTTCCATTTCTTCCACTACAGCTAATTGTAATTATCTTTCATTTTTCAATAAATTTACATTAAAAAGAAAATAAATAAATGGGATATGTGTGTGTATATAAACAGATTTTAAAACACCAAATCTGACGGTCCATAGAAAGAAAAGCTTTATTATCTGTGCCACACAAAAACCCCCACTTAAGTCTCAACACTGACACTAAAATCAATGGGAGATGTATATTTTTCAAAAAAAATTCAAATTCACATAGCCAAACACTTTTCCTAGCCTCTCAATTTATTTCTCCTTATTTTTTTGTCCATTTGCAGGAAGATAAGAAAATGGAGGAGAAGAAAACTGAAGATCCAAAAGTGAAATCATCAGATGATAAGAAAACAAAAGATGAAGAAAAGAAGAAAGAGCCTCAAGAGATTGTTCTTAAGATTTTTATGCATTGTGAAGGTTGTGCTAAAAAGATCCATAAATGTCTTAAAGGCTTTGAAGGTACCACCACTAATTACACTCCTTTAGTTTAACCATAGTCAGAAATATTTAGCTAATTTTTTGGCTAATTGAAAATGTTATAGGTGTGGAGAATGTAACGACTGATTGTAAAACTAGTAAAGTTGTGGTGAAAGGAGATAAGGCAGATCCATTAAAAGTGTTGCAAAGATTACAAAGGAAGAGTCATCGTCAAGTAGAGCTTCTCTCACCGATTCCAGAGCCTAAACCGGTTTCAGTTGAACCGGAGAAAAAGGATAAAGAGAAGGAGAAACCTAAACCTGAGGAGAAAAAAGAAGAGGTATTGTAATATTTGTAAAATTTTGGGGTTAGATTTGTAGTTTTAAGAAAGTTAAATTGGTTTTAGTGTAATTAACAATAAAATTTTGTGGGCATTGAGAAAAAAACAGGTAGTGACAGTAGTGCTGAGAGTTCACATGCATTGTGAAGCATGTGCTATGGAGATCCAAAAGAGAACCATGAGAATGAAAGGTCTGTTTTTTTCTGTCTTCTTCTCATTCAAAATTTTATTTTATTAAAATATTCTGAATTGGGTACGATTCCTATGGATCTGAATTTTAATTCAGAAATTGTGGGACTACACTTAATTGGGACATCAGGTTTTGAATTCTTGTGTATGTCATAAATTGATTCCGTCTATTTTTAAATTGAAACTGTAAGTATGTACTATGTAGGCCCTTTTAAAAAATTAGCAATTTGAAAGAGCATGTGTTTAGTGAATCCTTCATTAAAACAAAAAACAAATCATTGTTATTATAATCATAGAGCTACAAGTCTTTCTTCTTCTCAAATATTTTTGTTTATTTTGAGTATTTCAAGATTACATAATACGAGTCTGGGTTGAATCGAGTCTAACTTAAGTCAAATACTTTGGTTTTACTTCACCTATTTCCCAAGAATCCCAAAGTTCTAAAAACTTATTTTTATTTTTGGTTAGACTCTTATATTCGGATTTTACATTTCTTAGTTAGATTCTTTAAGTGTATATACGCGGATTTCCTATACTGCAGTTCACATTTGTGAAAATGCAATATGTATGCCACCTAAAAGTTGTTACAAGTTTTGGTTCCTACCAATTAATTGACTTCTAAGAGCCAAAAAGTTCCATTGGTAGATAGATCTTTGAAATTAGTTTAAGACAAAGATCTCATTTGATAGTTGACTTGACTTTTTGTAATGTAATTTGGATGTTTCTGGATTAATTAATTCTTTGAATATAGTATATAGTCAGTTTACAACTTACATTTTCTTATGGAAAATAAATTCATAATATGTTTATTTATAGGAGTGGAGTCTGTGGAACCAGATTTTAAAGCATCACAAGTTAGTGTGAAAGGAGTTTTTACAGCGGAAAAGCTAGTTGAATTTGTTTACAAGAGTCTCGGGAAGCACGCCGCCGTTGTCAAGCAAGATCCGCCGCCAAAACCGCCGGAGAAAGAAAAAGAAACAAGAGACAAAGACGAGAAGAAAAAGGGAGAGGAGAAACCCAAAGGTAAAAAGGGCAAAGAAGACGGTGGTGGAGCGGCCAAAACGGTGGCCGGAGGAGACGGTGGTGCGGCGGAGGTGGATCTGAAGAAGAACGAATATCAATATCAGCCACCGAGGTATCCGGTGGAGATGTTTGCTTATCCACCACAAATATTCAGTGATGAGAACCCCAACGCTTGTACTATTATGTAATAAATCGTCGGGTTAAGGAATCGTAGGATTTTTTTTTTACTTTATTTGTATGACGTATTTAATTTGACGTACTTTTTTGGTAAAATTTGGTTTTAATCGAATTATATGATATTTTTTTAATATTGTAGAATAAAAAATATTTATCCTCCATATCATATGCAAGTATTTTTCTTTATTGTAAGTTAAAAGCATTATAATCCACATAGAGATTTGAACTTATGAATCGATCACCAAGAAAACAAAATTGAGCCTTTGAGCGGCATCGAGAGAAAATCTCTCGCAACCCTAGCTGTCGACTACCATAAAATCGATTTTTCTTTCCGGCGAGCGGTGCCTCTCACCGCCATCGGAAAAAATTCCACGTTGTCGTCTTCTCTCTTCCCCATTTTTGGTTCTTAGAGGATGCAAGATGGCGACCTAGATTAGGCTTTAGATATGTTTGTGGTTGTTCGAAGGAATTGGGCTCGGATATAGCGAGGTTCAGGGTACCCAATTGCCTCTCCCCTTTCATAGACTTTGGAGGATGGGTCATTGATTTGTGTTAGGTTCGGTTCTTTGCTTCGATCTAAAGCTCTCGGCGGCTCTTCTTGTTGCTCGTTTTGGTGAGTTCCTGTTCGGGATTACAGGTACTCAAGGACTATCACGAGTGCAACTTCTGGCTCTTATCCTTGGAAATGTTTTGAATTCAAGTTATGTAAAATGTTTTTTTTTGGCAACAGTTATGTAAAATGTTCTAGTCAACATATAAGCATCAATAAACAACACAATCATGTTTACTACAGTTTTGACTTTTGAGCAACCAGTCTATGAATTGGAGTCTAACATCTATATGTTTGTTTTTTTCATGGTAAGTATTCTTCTACTAAGATAACTAGAAATCATAAAAGACTTCAACACACTCATGTGAACAACCAAACTCTTTCATGATCTTTTAAAGCCAAACCTCTTCTTTAAGGTACTATTCAAGTCCATACATTCAATATACTATATGCTGTAAAGAAGACCTTCAGCCCACAACATCCCCCAACACTAAAATCATAGCAAAAAGATGATCTTAGTCCTTGAACGTCTGATCAATAAACTTTCGGCAATTTCTCTTCCAAGATTTTCACTACTATAACTTTCATCATCTTCCAATACGCATTCATTCACTTCTCGATATTTTTCACGTTCTCTTCACTCAAATGTAACTAATAGAATTGTAAATTGATTCTCAATCTAGATGAGAATTATATCTTTAATTTCATATCTTTCTACTCTGTTTTATCTGATTAGTTGCATGATTTTTTTTTTTGATAACTTGAGCGAAAGTCAAAGAATTTTAGGAGAAATACCCGGTTGTTGTCGCGAGATTTCTTTGAACATGTTATGGTGTATGTTATATTTGCTTCCTACATATCTCATCTTATCTTTGAACATATTCGTAGGTATCTTCATTTTTCTTTAGATCACGATCTATTAACACTCACTACGCCGATATCATCGCAAAGGCGCGGGATTTTCTTTCTTAAGTTATTTTATGTTCTAATTTAAATATTGTTTAAGACTATTATTTTTGTTTCACATAAATATTTCTTATGATTTAATTAAAATATTGATATGAATTTGTCTATTTTGATCCTATTGATATAAATAAATTGTTTTAGACTAATTTCTATTTCAAAATAAACATTATTTTATAATTTCAATATAAATTTTGATATGATTTTATTTTCATTTTTTCAATTTTGATATGAATTTATCTAATTTCTTCACATTGATATTAAATAAACAATGTAAAATGTAATAGAAGTTCAAGAGTCTAGTATCTTTCTATCTTAATATAACATTTCATTTGCTTCTGATTCCAACGACAATTAAATGGAGGGTGTACTTTATTTTGTCCTGAATTTGTGTGTTTTAGCAATTTTACAAGAAGACTATAATTGAAAAATTGTTAAAAAATAATAGAAACCAGTAAACAGAAAACATGTATACACAAGAACATCAATGGAGCTGACACCATGAATCCAAAGCTACATAGGGACATATTAAATATAACAGAGAGGAAAATGCAAACCATACAAGAACATATATTATACTTGTGAAGATTTGGAGCTTATGTTAGATGTTATTAGATTTGGAATAATTTTAAGGAAAGGAGATTCAAGAAAATACACTTCAAAGTGAAAATGAAGAAGATTTGAACTAAATAAGCTTAAAATCATGAAAATAAGTTTCATGATACTGTAATATTTGAATATGGAAAGTGGGAGAGAGAAAGAGAGAAGAAATAAATTAAAAAAAAAACAAATTCAACAAGACGAAAACGCTAGGTTTTCTAACAAGCGAATAGGGCGATTTCGAGGCGATTAGGTCTTCTCTTTTCGTCCGTTGCACACGATGCGAGCCTCCGCCTTCTCCATGACCATGGCTTCTCAGGAGGAGGTTCCCCTCGTCCGGAGCAAGTTCCTCTAATCGACAGTCAGCCTCCAGTGGTTTCTCTGATTAAGAAATCTTGGGCTCAAGTTGCAAGTCGACCAAGTTTGTCTAAGTTTAGTTATGAACTTTTATCGGTTGATGGAAGAGAAATATTCTTGGTTCCGAAGGAGATTCTGGTGGATGCTCCACTCCCTCTGGGATGAGTTTCTTATTGGTCGGGTCATGTCAAAGGTTCCACATATTGGGAAAGTTCATGTTATCATCAATAAGATTTGAAATCTGGGAGATAAGTCTATTAAGATTGTCGCTTTTGAGGTTAATGAAACTACGATCAAGTTTTGAATCCGTAACTCTGATGCGAGGCGTCCTGTTCTTCACCGAGATGTGTGGAACATATGTAACAGTCCAATGATTGTCTTAAAGTGGACTCCTATTAAGGAGGAAGCTCAGCCAGAGATAACATTGATGTCGATGTGGGTTATGATGAAGAATGTCCCACACTCCATAATTCCGTGGAAAGGCCTCAACTTTCTTGCGAGGCCTCTAGGTAATCATATTCGATTACATCGTGAAATAGAGCTTGTCACCAGTTTCGAAGAAAAAAAAATCTTTGTTGATGCGAATCTTACAAAGAAGCTACCAGAGCACTACTTATTTGATGTTAAATGGGAGGAGTTTAGGGTCTCTTTTGAATTTGCCTAGCTGCCACTGAGATGTAATATATGCTGAAAGTGGGGGCACATTGATGAGAGATGTTTGGCAAACATCAAGCAAGGTTCAAAAATTTGACTATTTCAAACCAGCCGGATGTTATAGAGGTACCAGTTGAACCTTCTGGAAAAATCTCAAACATTGTCGGGAATGAGTTAGTTGACAAGAATGCGGTATCAAATTTTGTTGTTGTGGAGAATTTCAAGGAGATGGTGATGCAGTAGTTAACAACCTGAAAGTTAGGGGAAGTGAAGTTTTGGAGGTTGAGGAAGGAGAGATCAGTCTGCATTCGCCTGGTACTTTAAATGCAAATGAATGGTCTAAGGTTGCTCACTCAGGAAGTAAAAAGTCGGCAAAGCAATCCACTAGTCTAGTTTATGGAAAAGTTGTGATTGCATCGCCATCAAGGTATGCGGTCTTGAGTGATCATGATGAGGAGTCTGCAGAGGTATTTAAGGAGGGGGTTTCAGCAGTGGAATACCCCAAGTCAGACTCTATTTCGAGAGAAAATTTAGTTTTTTTGGAGGATGTTCGAGAGTCGACTACACTTTCTGCGGGCTCTGCTCCTGAGACCTCTGTTTCAGTTCACTTAAATGCTGCAATTAGTAAGGAGGAGACTGTGATTAGGGCTCCCTTAGCACATTAATCAAAGATTGCGCATAAACATTTCTCAAAGCCAAATCAGAAAGTAGGAGAGCCACTCCCAAGCAATATTGGAAAACAGAACCAGCAGAAAAAATATTAATGTCGTGTTTCTCTCGGAACGTTCATGGACTAAATAAATCTAAGAAACATTAAGTGGTTGGGAACTTGATCCGTTCAAATTCAATGGTTTTTGTTAATGGAAACACGAGTAAAGGAAAACAAGGCAGGCTATATTACTAATTCTATATTCGGTGATTGGTCGATGGTTTCAAATTATGAGTATAATCCTTTCGGGAGGATTTGGGTGGTGTGGAGTAAAAAGGTGGAGCTAACTGTAGTTTTCAAGACATGTCAGCTCATTTCGTGTTTGATTAAATTAGAGGAATCATCGGTGTTCTTATGCACATTTATTTATGCCTCAAACCTTATGGAAGAACATCGTGAGTTATGGGAGAGATCTTAAAAATCATCAAGACTTAACTCAATTTCGGGGAAAACAATGGATATGTGTTGGAGACTTTAACGAAATCTTGGACTTCGATGAGCACTCATGGTCTTCAACATCTCATGTTTCGATGCCGGGTATGATTGATTTCCAGAATGTTGTGCGATATTGTTCTTTTGTTGATATGGCTTATCATGGTCTTAGGTTTACTTGGTGTAACAAGCAAGAAGAAGGGTTGGTGTGTAAGAAACTAGACTGCGTCATTGTTAACAATATTTGGCTGCAGAATAATCGTAACTCTTATTGTGTGTTTGAGGCTAAGGGATGCTCTGATCAATTGTGTGGACTCATCTCTATTGCTGGCACTCCACACAAGCAAAAGTGTCGGTTGAAGATTGTTAATGCAGTTGTTAAGATGGAGGAGTTTACGCCTGCTGTTGAGACTTATTGGAATATTATAGTGCATTTGTTTTCTTCTACATCTGCATTGTTCCGGTTTCTAACAAACTCAAGTTTTTCAATCATGTTATTCGCTCTTTAGGTCGCCAAAAGATGCACCATTTATCTCGGTGAACAGAGAAAGCATTTGTTGATCTCTGTGAGAGCAAAATGCCACTTTGAGTAGTCCAGATGCTCAATCTATGATGGTAGAATCAATTGCATATGAAAAGTGGGAAAAAGTGGCGTGGTTAGAAGAAGATTTTATAAGACAAAAAGCCAAGGTACATTGGATTGATGTTGGTGATAAAAATAATCAGTTTTTTTATAATGCAGTAAAAGAGAGAGAAGCTCGAAACTCGATTAATGTGGTGAAGTCTCCCGATGGGATGTTGCTTACCAATAAGGAGGATATTAAATCAGAGGCGGTAAAATTTTATTCTTACATGCAGCCTCAAGACGACTCTGGTTTGACATCGAAGAGGATTAGTCATTTGCTAGATTACCAGTGCACTGAGCAAGATAGGGCAAGCTTAAAGATGGATGTTTCTGCGTCGGAGATTAAACTGGTGTTGTTTTCGATGCCTTCGATTAAATCTCCATGCCTGGATGGCTATAAAGTGGAGTTTTTTAAAGAGGGTTGGACCATTGTCGAGAAGGATTTCATCGTCAATATCAAAGCATTTTTTACGTACTGGTTTCTACCAAAAGGTGTTAACACAATGATACTTGATTTGATACCAAAGAAGACTGGTACCATCAGAATAAAGGATTACTAACCAATATCCTGCTGCAACGTGCTCTATAAGGTTATTTCTAAGATTTTAGCCAACCGCCTAAAGGTTATGCTCCCTTGTTTTACAACACCAAATCAGTCTGCATTTATTAAGGATCGCTATTTAATGAAAAATCTTCTCCTCTCGTCTGAGCTGGTAAAGGATTATCATAAGCCCAATATAACTTCTCGATCTGCTATGGAGATAGACATCTCTAAAGCTTTTGGCTTCGTAAAGGGGGAGTTTCTTTTCACGGTCTTGAAGGCTATGCAGCTACCAGTCCAATTTATAAGTTGGATTGAGTTGTGTGTTACCACCCCCGTCTTTCTCAGTTCAGTTCAATGGAGAACTCGCTGGGTTCTTTAGAAGTAAGTGGGGGCTGCGTCAAGGTTGTTCTCTTTCTCCCTATCTATTTGTTATTTGCATGAACCTCTTATCTTGAATGTTGGACATGACAGCTAAAGAGGGTAGATTCAGATATCATTTGGGGCACAAAAGTTTGAACATTACTCATTTATGTTTTGTAGACGACACTATGGTCTTTGCGGATGGAAGGACTTGCTCCATTGAAGGTATTCTTGATGTCTTTGATGATTTTGCTCGTATCTCTGGTTTGCAAATTAGGTTGGAGAAAACCTCTTTATTCAAAACTAGGATATTCTCTGTTACGCGGGCATCTCTTTCTGAGTTTCCTTTTAATATTGGAACTTTGCCGGTTAAATATTTGGGGTTGTCTTTGTTGACAAGAAGAATGTCTAGCTTTGACTTTCAACCTCTTATAGCTTTGAATTCGCACTCGAATTGGATCTTGGAAGAATCAATTTTAACGATTGCAGGTCGACTTCAATTACTTTCTTTGGTGATTGCTAGTTTGACAAATTTTTGGATAGCTGCCTTTAGACTTCCACGAGCCTGCATTCAAGAGATATAGGGGGTAACACGGCTTTTTTTGGTCCAGTTCAGGTTTAAATCCAAGGAAAGCTAAAGTGGCTTAGATAGATATTTGTAAACCGAAATAAAAGGGGTTTTTGGCCTTAAAGTTTTAGCTGCTATAAGTTGATATGGAGATCGGTTTTGTCTAACGGCTCTCTATGAGTTAATTGGGTTAAAAAGAATTTGATAAATCGATGTTCTTTAGGGTCGGTAAAGTCAAATACGAGTGTTGGTTTGTGGATGTGGAGAAAACTTATCAAGTATCGTGACTCAGCAAAAGAGTTTCATAAAGTTGAGGTGATGTGTGGTTCTTAAACGTCTTTTTTGTTTATTAATAGGAGTTCGCTAGGAAGACTGTTTGATGTGACATTTGTAGCTCTCAGACTTGGATGCTCCAAAACATAAACTAATTATAAATTTGAGAAATCGCACGAAATCAGCAAAGGTGAAACCTTTGCAAGTCTGATGATCTCTTTATGAGAAAACAAGAAATTAAAGGAGAAGCAATGTGAGTTAAGAGGAAGTCCTCAAGTATCTTGGATGCTTAATAGGAAAATAGATTTGTTTAGAGCCTTAAATATTATCTTTTGTTGTCATGATAATTCTCAATAATTTGTCATTTTTTGTGAAGGTGGAATATACGTCAGCTTAGGATCATAACGTGCGTAGACAACAAACACACAATAATACAACGCAATTTAATTATAGATAGTTTACTAAACAATCTCAATTCGTCTTTCTTTAGTTGATCGATTACAAACCTGACTCATGATCAAAGTGACTTAGTGAACTGCAGAAGACACATAACAATCTGATTTGAGATTTCATAAAGACATAACAATATTGCATTGAGTGTGTTAACAACATTCTTACAAAATTTCTCACTTGAGAGATCTTAAGCTGAAGCTCGTTCCACACTAAAGATGGATTGCTTCATGAAACTATTCCTGTGCCAGCATGGACCAATGCTCAAAGACCCTAGGAAACATAAAAACGATCAGGTACATGCAATGACTTAACAGTAAATAACCAGATCAAATAAGTTAAAAATAAACTCACCTTTCGACTAAAGCAGATCTTAGACCTACAGAAAATTCACTCTTTCGACCACCAAAGAACCCAACAGGTCCAGCATAAATTCTCTACCAAAAGACTCTGGAAAAAGAAGAAGAATATGTATCAAATCTCTGTATAAGCATACTTATCAAAATCTTATCAAGTATAAGCATCAATTAGGAGATAGCTTCTTCAGTAGAGAAATTATTTTTCATCAGCAATATAAAATTGAAAAGCGCAGAAGAATCAAAGCATAGTTTACCAATTTGCTTAATCAAAAGCCTTGCTTCCTCTACTGGACTTCCACAAGCAGGTGGTGTTGGATGCAAAGCAGTTAAGATGTCAAACTGAAAATAGACTAACAAGTTTTGTGGTAAGATAAAATGTATGTAGCTTTCTTTACTCAGTTGCAAGATGCATTTAAGGGGAAACAACATATTATGAGTTAAAAGAAACGAATGTCTTTTTCAAATAACTTTCGCAACAAATCAAGTGATTAAGATGATTATGAGATATTATATATGTTGGATTGTAATCTCAATTGAAGAAGTCAAGACTATTTTTAGAAGTTTGAATAAGTCGCACACCACGTGCTCTGTTTTTCCGTTTCTTCTATGTTTTTCCGTTTCGTCGTTTCCATTAGCTGAGATGTAGGAGTTGTTAGCTAAGATGTAGGAGTTCAGTTTTTGCTATCTTTAGCTGTAACTCACTATTATAAATAAAGAAGAAGACTCCAAGTGAGTCATTAGTTTTTGCAGCAAATACTTTTCTTTGTTTGCATTTCTCAGAAACAGAGCATTCACTAAGAAAAGTATCAGTTTTGAAACCAACATTTGGTATCAGAGCCACCCCATTAACCGGAAAATCTTAAACATGTCAGGAACCGAGTCTGCTTCAAGCAATAGAGGAGATCAAACGGAGTCAGCCGCAACACACCAAACACCAATGCGTGAAGGAAATGTCTCTCTGCACTATCCAATTCTCACCAAGACTAACTACTCGGCATGGTCGATCAAGATGGAGGTTTATATGGAAGCACAAGGAGTGTGGGAGGCTGTCGAAAGTAATGTACCTGTGGATACGCGAAAGGATAAGATGGCTTTGGCCGCCATTTATCAAGGGATCAGTGAAGATATCCTACTGCAACTCGGAGCCAAGAAGACCGCAAAAGAAGCTTGGAACGCTTTAAAAACAATGCATCTCGGTGCGGCAAGGGTGAAGGAAGTAAGGGCACAAGCCCTGAAGTGGGATCTCGAGAGTCTCAAAATGAAGGATAGTGAGACAATAGATGACTTTTCGGGAAAGATCTCTGTAATTGTAAGTCGTCTCAGAAGCCTGGGAGAAGATGTGGATGAGTCCTATGTGGTGAAGAAAATTCTTAGGGCTGTGTCTCCAAAGTTTCTTCAAATTGCGTCCACCATCGAAGAATTTGGGGATGTATCAAACAAGACAATCAAGGAAGTAACAGGGTCGCTGAAAGCTCATGAAGAACGAATGAGAGGACATGAAACATATCAGGAGGAACATGTTCTCTTGACGAGAGCAGAGTGGAGATCACAGGAAATGTCTCGATCGAACGAAAATTCACCGAAATACTATGAATCAAATCGAGGCAGAGGATACTAGAGAGGTGGAAACTCCAGTCGAGGCTTGAATCGTTCCTATGGAAATAGAGGAAGAGAAGAGCACAATCGACAAAAAGTTGACATCAGCAAAATAAGATGTTTTGCGTGCAACGAATATGGGCATTTCGCAGCTGATTGTACGGTGAAAGATAAGAAGGAAGAGGAAGAAGTTCACCTTGCTGAAGAAGATGACGAACCCTTTCTTCTGGTAGCAGAACAAGAAATGGTGAAAACTTTTGATGAACAAGCTCTACTCGGCGAAACAAAAGAATGCACTTCAGAGACGATCTGGTACTATGATACAGGAGCAAGCAACCATATGACCGGAGACAAGAACCTACTGTCTCATCTCGATGAAACAACCACTGGAAATGTAAGACTGGGAGATGGTTCATTCGTCAGCATCCAAGGACAAGGGGCAGTGTTGTTCAAAAGCAAAGATGGTGAACATATGACCTTGACAAACGTGTACTATCTACCTCAGTTAAAGAGCAATATCATCAGCCTTGGTCAGCTCGATGAAAACGGAGCAAAAATCGTTGTAGCAGGAGGGTTTCTTCGTGTTTTTGATATGGTGGGAAGGTTGATCGCAAAGATTCCCAGGGCGCGAAAACAGGCTGTACACGATGAAAATGACTCAGGCAAAACCCATTTGTCTCATGACAAAAATGAGCGAAGAGCCTTGGTTATGGCACGCACGTTTCGGCCACCTACATTTCCAAGCGTTGAGGAAGCTGGCTCGTGAAGGACTCGTCGAAGGTCTCCCGTTGCTGGATCATGTAAATCAAATATGTGACTGCTGTTTGACCAGTAAACAGCACCGAGTCTCGTTCCCAAAAACCAGTGAATTCCGAGCAGAGAAGCCATTGCAGCTGGTCCACGGAGACTTATGTGGTCTGATATCTCCAACCACGCGAGGAGGAAAGAAGTATTTCTTTCTGCTGGTTGATGATTTTAGTAGGTACATGTGGGTCAAATTTCTGGACAAGAAATCAGGTGCGATTGATGGTTTCAGGAGGATGAAGTCCCTCATAGAATCTGAAGTTGATTTCAAGATAAAAATGTTCAGAACAGACAGGGGAGGAGAGTTCTGTTCGAAAGAATTCAGGGATTATTGTGAGATATCTGGGATAAGGAGGCAGTTCACAACACCTTATTCTCCATAGCAGAACGGAGTGGTTGAGAGAAGAAATCAGACAGTCATTGAGATGACAAGGAGCTTGTTAAAAGGAAAGAACATGCCATCGATATTCTGGGCAGAGGCTGTCAACACCTCTGTCTATATTCTAAATCTCTCACCTACCAAAGGAGTACACGATTCCACTCCTTATCAAGCATGGTGTGGAAAAATCCCAAAGGTGCATCACCTGCGCACTTTTGGGTCAGTGGCTCATGTGAAAGATGTGCGACCACATTTAAAAAAATTGGAGGATCGAAGTTCAAAAGCAGTGTTCCTGGGGTATGAAACAGGAACAAAAGGATACCGTTTTGTCGACCCAACGACAAACAAGATCATTGTAAGTCGTGATGCAGTCTTTCATGAAAAGGAGAAATGGAATTGGGAGGCACATGAGGCATACACAAGAACGAATGAAGGTGGAATGTTCTCGGTAAGGTTCACAGATGATACTGGTGTGAATCAACCTGTAACATCACCAATGGAAGAAAGTCATGAAGGGAATGCACAACAGGTTGTTCCTTCACCGGATATCAATACAAACCAAGAAGAAAGCTCTCAGCATGTTGAACTAGAACCACTCACTCCAATCACAATCACATCACACACACCTGAAACTGATGAAACAGATGATGGAAGGACCAGGAGATTCAGATCACTCATAGATATATATGAGAATTCACTGCTGGAAGAATGTGAGGTAAACATGTGCTTATTATCCATTGAGGAACCTAACACATTTGATGAGGCTGTGTGTAATAAGAACTGGAAAAAGGCGATGACAGAGGAAATGGTTTCAATAAAGAAAAACGAAACATGGGAACTTGCTGATCTGCCTAGAGGTCACAAAGAAATTGGTTTGAAGTGGGTTTACAAAATAAAGAAGAATCCAGAGGGTGAGATTGTGAAGTATAAAGCAAGGATCGTGGCAAAGGGGTACGTGCAAAGATATGGTATTGACTTTGAGGAAGTCTTTGCACCAGTAGCAAGATTAGAAACAGTGCGTTTACTTCTAGCTATGGAAGCACATCAAGGCTGGGAGGTTCATCACATGGATGTGAAGTCAGCCTTCTTGAATGGCGAACTCGAAGAAGAAGTGTACGTCTCGCAACCTGTTGGTTTCGAGGAAAAAGGAAATGAACACAAGGTGTTAAGATTAAAAAAGGCTCTGTACGGATTGAAGCAGGCCCCCAGAGCTTGGAACTCGAAGTTAGATAACAGTTTGAGAGGTTTTGGTTTTGAAAGATGTTCAGTTGAACATGCTGTTTACAAGAAGAGAAGGGACGGGCATATTCAATTTGTGGGCGTCTATGTGGATGATCTCATAATCTTGGGATCCAGTTCGGATGACATGGAAGATTTCAAGAGGAAGATGAAGGACCTGTTTGAAATGAGTGATCTCAGTTTGCTCAGTTATTATCTCGGCATCGAAGTCAGGCAAAAACCAGGTATTCCCGAACGAAGCTGTCAAAATCAGATGGAAGTCCTCCTGTGGATTCGACGATGTATCGAAGCACAATTGGGAGTCTTCAGTATTTGCTTAATACCCGACCAGATCTCACATTCTCAGTTGGTCTGGTGAGTAGATATATGGAAAATCCGACAGAAAATCATTTCGGAGCAGTCAAGCAAATCCTGAGGTATGTCAAAGGAACGCTGGATTATGGATGTCGTTTCTACAGGAAACAGGGGGAGAAGTTGAGCCTTATTGGCTATACAGATAGTGATCTAGCTGGAGATGTAGACGACAGAAAAAGCACAACGGGAGTCATCTTCTTCCTTGGGGACAGTCCGGTTTCGTGGCTATCTCAAAAACAGAGAATCGTGGCTCTGTCCTCCTGTGAAGCAAAATACATTGCAGCCACTGCTGGAGCTTGTCAGGGAATTTGGTTACAGACTTTGCTTGATGAGTTGACTGGTATCAAGAATGAGAAGACAGTGTTGAGGTTAGACAATCGCTCAGCTATTGCTCTTGCTAAAAACCCAGTTCACCATGATAGAAGTAAACACATCGATGTTAGATATCATTTTGTGAGAGACTGTGTTCAGAGAAAGGATATTGTTATCGAGTTCGTTAATACTGAAGATCAGCTCGCAGATGTTCTGATAAAACCGCTGCCAAAGGGAAGGTTTGAGCTCTTAAAAGCTAAGGTGGGAGTTCAGAGTTTAAAGGTTCATTGAGATTAAGGGGGAGTGTTGGATTGTAATCTCAATTGAAGAAGTCAAGACTATTTTTAGAAGTTTGAATAAGTCGCACACCACGTGCTCTGTTTTTCCGTTTCGTCGTTTCCATTAGCTGAGATGTAGGAGTTGTTAGCTAAGATGTAGGAGTTCAGTTTTTGCTATCTTTAGCTGTAACTCACTATTATAAATAAAGAAGAAGACTCCAAGCGAGTCATTAGTTTTTGCAGCAAATACTTTTCCCTGTTTGCATTTCTCAGAAACAGAGCATTCAATAAGAAAAGTATCAGTTTTGAAACCAACAATATAATGGAAAAAACGTCATTTAACCTCTTCATCTTCTCTTCTTAGTTGTCCTGCCAATTGAAACTATAGATGATGCATTCACTCACCTTGTCAGTCAACATTTTTCTCAAAGAACATCTTCCATAAGAAAGACCGGAAAGGAGAAATTCTTGTCCCTGTGGCAAGCTGTTGTGTTCATCAAGAAGAAGGAATTCTATTAATGATTAATGATGCTTCAAGAAACAGAACCTATAGAGGTTTAATTCATAAGCAAGTCAAGATATTAAAGGTTTAGAGGAGAGACCATAATAACAGTGGCGCTTGGATCCTTTGGCACAAGCTGTTGTGTTCATCAAGAAGAAGGAATTCTATTAATGATTAATGATGCTTCAAGAAACAGAACCTATAGAGGTTTAATTCATAAGCAAGTCAAGATATTAAAGGTTTAGAGGAGAGACCATAATAACAGTGGCGCTTGGATCCTTTGGCACAAGCCTTTCTTTGCCTACACGACCAGTGAGCTTAATCTCACTTCCAGGTTTCAAGTCACCTGAAAAAACAAAATCCGAAAGTCGAATAACAGGTGAAGAAGTTTAAATAAAACAAAAGCTTTTTTCATTGGTACTTACACAAGAAATTTGAGCAAACTCCTTTTACAATCTCTGCTTGATCATTAGTATAAACAAGCCTTTTCACACAATGAAACCTGGAACAACTTGTTCATTCAGCTAAGCAGACAAAATAAACCGTATTCTTTTCGGATATTTTATTAAGAAAATGGTCTATTACGGTTTCGAGATCTCCAAGAGCCAGCAATCGAGTAAAGTCTAACCTTGTGAGGCCTTCCATTTTTATCAACTCCTTCTGCAATCACACCAACAGATTGCCCTTCTCTGTACGGGATTTCACCTATAAAAGACGCATTCAAATTACCATGAAGAAGGGAATCATACATAGAACTATAAAGTTAATAAGTTAATGGGATCAAGTAATGCAGAATCCTTTCCTTCATGGCTGAAAACCATGTGCCAGGTCTCTCCAAGAGCATTATCAGCTGTGATTTTGGTGTTGAGAAGGCATTTTCCGGTTTCACAGGAGTAGGAGTATCTGTTTCTGTTGTGATTTGAGCTTTTATGGAAACCACTCTTTTACCTGTCACTGCATTGTTGCTTTTGTAGTAAAAGCACTCTTTACAACACAACAGCAAAACCAGAGAGACCTAATCAAGATCCCATCAAATACTATATGAATTGAAACACAGTAAATTGATTTTCCAAAAAAGCTTATGGGCATGTTTGAGACAGTAGATTATAAGTAAAAACGTAGAAGCTACTTATCCAAAGTTCAACCTTTACTGAACAACAAAACAGAGAGCTAACGTAGTAGCTTGATCTTCCAAAAGTAGTCATTTTATGGGGTATAAAAGGTGAATCAAGAATCAACCAACATTAAAAGAAATCCAAAACCAAAAACAACTGATGTTCGTTGCGGCTTACGGCCTGACATTGCGGTTCTTGTTCGTTTAACAACCATTCATCTTGTCGCAGCATCTGGCCGCAAGTTTGTTCGTTTAATAGTCGCGCATCTGCTTTCATTTAATCCAAAATTTAATTTTTATAAATTTGGTATATATTTTTTATAAATTATTATATAGTTTAAATATAATAATACATTGATTATAATTTTTTGTTTAGTTAACAATCACAGTAGTAATTTTTTAAATTAACTATAAATATAATATAATATTTTTTTAATAAATCATAAACGAAATTAAAAAATAAATAATAAACAAAATTATTTAAGTACAAGAAAGTAGTACATTAAGTCATAAAATATAACAAAAAAATAATAATAAATCAAGTCATAAAATATAACAAAACAAAAATAATAAAGCAAGTCATAAACTAAAATAATAAAACAAGTTAAATATCTAATAAGATAATCAACGTCTTATACCATATTCATTTGTGATGGTGTCACGCAAAGGTTCCATCAATGTATTATATACTTTACCTGGTACACCAACATATGCGTATATGAACTTCATATCGAAGTTACATAGAGCAAGAACATTCAGTATAGGCTCCCGCTTTCTACCTCTTATCTTCTTGCATTTAAGATTTGTAAGGTGTATCGTCTATTTGTTTGCCCCCAAAAAAACATAGAACTAGATCCAAAAAGTTTTTAAACTGCACCAAATCATTTAGAATTAACATTATTAAGTCTTTATAAAAGCATATATATATATATATTTTTTTTTTCTTTTTTTCTAGTAAGTGTTAATGTGATATCTCTTCTTATTTTCTCTTTTAATTTTCTTGATAACTTTAATGTAAACATATACAACAAAGTTAAGATGGAACGAAAATCACTTCATTCATTCAGATGATGTGAAAGGTCTAAAAAGGATTACAAAACTAAACCTCTAAAAACAAAACTAAAAGTTGTAAGCCAACAACAGGGCAAAATTGTTAAAATAACACTTATTTCACTACCGCTTAAAACGGCATCATTTTTAGAAAACCTTTTGAGTTATATATATGTGCCACTATGCCCTGAAACTTCACTTAGTGATCTCTTTAGTCACCGGAGGAATATCAACACCTCCGTCACAGTTTCCACCGTCAAGAAGTGGTGTCTCCGGCATCTCTTTCTTCTCTTCAGATATATCCTTAGAGCCCAAGAAACTTGGCTGGTTCGTAGAAGACAATAGCCTCGCCCACATTCTATCTGTAATCATTACATTGTTCTGTTTCTCTATTATCCTTTGTAATACAAAAGACTAAATGACCAAAAGATCCGAGTTGATTTAGAACAGTCCCACAAGACCACTGGCTCAGACAGGTCAGATCAGATTAGCCCAATGCAATGTCTTTAATCACAATTCAGATCATTCCCACAAGTCAAACGAAACTCTTTGTATCAGTAACTTACATAGTAAGGGATGTATGTTTGTCTTCCATTGACAAGACCACTGGTGTGTCCAGTGTAACTGGCCATTGCACCATGAAATGCGCTCTGAGCAAGAAGTGTACAGTAAACATTGTTTGATGCATTGCTTGGAACAGCCCGGATCATGTATGTAAGATCTAGAAGCGAGATATTTGTTGAGAACACTGTTTAAGAAGAAACACAAATCAAAACTACTAAATCAGACCAAATCACATAAACTAAACAAGATAAAATAACGAACTTTAACAATCACAAGTAAGAAAGTCACAAAACCCACTTCTCATATCAAATAGTCAAACTAACCAAAAAGAGTTTAGAAGTTTCTTTATTTTGGATTGATCTTCCAAAGAATCATAAAACATATAAAATAAAGCAAAAAAAAGAGAAAGAGGATCTAGTTACCACTACTGAACGGCGAAAGAATAGATTAGGAATTTGATTTAAAAGAAATTTAGGGAGAAAAAATTACCAGATCGAACACGAACACATTCATCTTTAAATCAGAAACACGAATCAAAGCATCAAGATTTTAACTTTCAATCAAAGTCGAACTAAACCCAGATCAACATTTAGCACCAAAGGAGAAAAAGAAATTCAAAACTTGAATGCATAGAACCTTGCCAGCACAAGAACATGAAACTTCAGTTCACCTTGCACCTGAGGAAACATAGAGATAAACATAAAATCAATCATACGTTACTAACCCTAATCGTGCTTGTTTAGCAAAATTCCAAGCTACAATCGATGCTACTAAGCCTCTAAAGTTCTCTAAGAAGGCACATTGCCCTGATGCTGATGAAGTGGTGGTCGAATTGATCTATGAAACAACACAAACATTACAACGCACAACGAAAGAGAAGGTTTTGGCCGAGTACCTTCTCGGCGATTCTCCGATGACGTGAACCAACGATTCTAGCGGCGATGATGGCAGCTCGGTGATGGAGGATCTAAGCTACAAATTTTGACATAGGCATGAGATAAGAGAGTTGGATTGTGAGAGAGATAGATAATTTTTTTTTGTAAAATTTGCAGATAAATTAAGGCAGTTTTGACTTTTACTAGTTTTAGACGCAACAAAACGAGACACGCCGCCAGATTTTTTTGCGGCTAAAAATTTCTGACACAACGATATGCGTTTGACCGCAGCGTTTGATTGCAGGAACCTGCGGCTGACAAACAAACATTGTTTGGACGCATGCTGCAACTGCAGCCTCTAACTTTACCACATCTTTTTCATTAAACCACAGAAAAGATTCATCATAATAAAATCTGGAAATTTAAACATAGCTGGTAACCACAGAAAATAGAAAATAGGAAGAAAAAAACCCTGATTTGAATTACCATTTAGCAGGCTTAAACTTTGATGAAGCACCCTACAAAACTTATCATGAAGATGTGTTTAACATGGTTACGCAATATGAGAGACATAATCTATCACGCATTCTTCCAAGTTAGAGATTGTTGTATTTCAAACTGGACATGAAACAAATTCTAGTTTGTATAATGGATCTGAGAATGAAAACATGGGATATTATATTGGACCAGCAGAGAATACAACTTATGATTTCAGGACCAATCAAAGACCTTATTGTACTCACTGTGGTCGATCTGAGCATACTATACATAAATGTTACAAGTTTATTGTATATCCTCAAGGGCACAAGTTGTTTCAGAAGAATTCTCAATTGGGTCATCAAAGCTTATCAACCTCGTGAATCATCTCAACAAGGACCATGATTTCAGTTTTCTTCATTTCCTCAGTTTCCACAACAACCTCAGATTTCACAACAGTCTCAGTTTCCAAGACATAATCAACCATCTCATTTTCTGATAGCTAATTTAGTTACAGAAACTGTTCCATATACGTCATCACCAGCTTTAAGTGTAGAGAATCTTGATCTGAGTCAATTCTCTCCAGACCAAGTTTAATCTCTGCTTCATCAACTTAACGTTCATGCTCGGGTTCCAGAAAAGTCATCTACCTTTCCTATAGCATCAATTACAGAAATGGGGTCATGGCTTCTACTTCTACAACTGGTAATATTTCAATTGATTTTCCTTCAACCAGTTTTCGAATTGAAAACCATTCTTTTACATGTCAACATCATCGCCTCACTTCTTTATACTCTGTTTTGCCTAATAGTGCTTGGATAAGTAATAGTGGTGTTACTAGCTATGTTTGTTCTGAATTAGAAATGTTTAGTGAAACCTTTGATGTAACAGGTGTAACAGTCTCACTTCCAAATAACACTAGAGTACCCATTAATTACACAAACATAATTCATATTTTTGAGCATCTAGTTCTTTATAATGTGTTACATGTTCCCACATTAAAGTTTAATTTGATTAGTGTTAGTGCTTTATTGAAAAATCAAAAATGTTTAGCTAATTTTTATCATGATTCTTGCTTCCTTCAAGACCATATTCAGGACTTGACAATTGGTAGAAGCACACTCATATACAGTCTTTACATTCTAAAGACTGATGTCATTTCTTTCTCTGCCAATTTCTAGGGATTCTTGATGGTAGATGGTCATTTTGGCATCAATTCCTTGAACATCCATCTACTGTCAAGTTACAGCATATTTGGGGTACTATACCTATGTCTAAGTCTAGTTCATTTCATTGTCAAGTCTGTCCTTTAGCTAAGCAAAAGAAATTATCATTGGTATTGAGTTTATCCTTTAGCGAAGCAAAAGAAATTGTCAATTTGCTTCACCATTTGATATAGTTCATTAAGACATATGAGGTCCTTTTTCTACTGAGTTTGTTGAATGGTATAAATACTTTCTCACTATAATTGATGATTGTACTTGGATTACATGGGTTTATATGTTGAGAAATAAAAGTGATGTTGCAACAGTTTTTCTAGATTTTATTCGTCATGTTCATACTTAATATAACTATGTCATTAAAGCCATTCGTATTGATAATGCTCCTGAACTTGCATTTACTCAAATTGTTAGAGAACATGGCATGATACATCATTTTTCATGTACATATACACCACAACAGAACACTGTTGTTGAAAGAAAACATCAGCATTTGCTAAATGTGGCTCGTTTATTGTTATTTCAATCAAATGTACCATTAGCATATTGAAGTGATTATGTTCTTACAACAGTTTTCTTATTCAATCGAAAACATTCTTTGGTTTTAAACAAATTGTCTCCTTATGAAATGTTTTTCAAGAAGAAACTTGATTATGATTTTTGAGATCAGTTGGTTGTTTGTACTATGTTTCAACTCTTCTAAGGATATCTATAAATTCAGTCCAAGAGCTAAGCCATGCATTTTTCTAGGTTATCTATTTGGTTAAAAAGGATATAAGGTTCTAGACATTAAAACAAATATAGTCTATACTTCTCAAAATGTCACATTTCATGAGACTACTTTTCCTTTTCAGAATGCATCATCATCTGTTGTTTTTCCTGATTCATTGTTTTCTTAATCTATTCTTCATTTACCTACTTCTATTCCCATAGATAATGATGTTCTCATGCCCATTGTTTTGTTACATGATTCTCCTAACCATGTCTCATCATCATTATGTGCATCACACTCTAGTGCCTCATCTATTCCACTATAGAATGATGTTGCTAGTACATGACAGGTTAGCTTGCACAATTCTCGCGCTAAAACGACAAGCTAAAGCACCAAGTTACTTATCTTACTATAATTGCAATCTTATCCTTTCATCCTTTGATCAACCACATAATTTTTCTTCTAATTGCGAACTTGTTCTTTCTTCTTCCCTTATACAAATTCCACCATCGGTTTCTCCTTATATACCTTTTTCCCCTTTCTTCAGTCCTTACATATATTAAATTGAAACTATCAAATATAACCCGGATGGATCAATTGAGAGATACAAAGCAAAGATAGTTGCCAAAGGATACACTCAGCAATTGGGAATTGGTTATATTGATATGTTTTCTCTTGTAGCCAAACTTACTATTGTGAAGCTTGTTTAAGGATTGACATCTATTCATGGTTGGACCTTAACTCAAATGGATGTCACCAATGTATTTCTACATGGAGACTTAGATGAGAGATTTTCATTACTTTGCCTTTGGTATTCTACCTCCTAATCCGGTTTGTAGACTTCACAACTCTCTATATAGCTTGAAATAAGCGTCAAGACAGTGATATCGTTGTTTTTCTAGAGTTGTTCTCAAAGCAGGTTTATTCTATGTATAAGATTCAGATTTATGTCTTAATGCATCTACAGATGCTGACTGGGTTACTTGTCTTGATTTTCGATGGTCTATCACTGGTTTTTGTGTATATCTTGGCAAATCCTTGATCTCCTGAAAATTAAAGAAGCAACAGACAATTAGCAGAAGCAACACTGAAGCTAAATATCGAAACATGGCTCGTGCAACTTGTCAACTTTTGTGGTTGCATCAGCTTCTCAAAGACTTGAAGATCACCGTAACAAAATCTGCTAAAATGTTCTGTGATAACAAGTCTGCAATTCACATAGTCTCGAATCTTGTCTTCCATGAAAAGACTAAAAAAATTGAAATCGATTGTCATACTGTCAGAGATCAAGTCAAGAATGGTTTTATGAAGCTCTTTCATGTTCATTCAACAAATAAACATGTTAATATCTTGACTAAAGCTCTGCATCCAGGTCCTTTTCACTTTTTTCTTGACAGGATGTCAATTTCAAGCCTCTTCTTACCTGATCCGGATCATCATTCAGAGGCTTAAAGGGGGAGGGGGGTATTAGAGTAGTGGTATACTTGTAAATAAGCTGACTTAGTTGTGTAATACTTAGCTTAGTTTACTTGTATATAAACTACATTGTACAATAGAGGACTTGGTTATTACCATTCCAATCCCTTGGAAAGCGTACACAGCGACTCTCAATCCGTAGAAAAAAACAAAGACGCCTGCACCATAACCACCATGGTGTTCGCTACATCGATGATATAGGCAAATATACTCAACGGGGCGAGATGGGTAAGCGATGGGATGGAGTTGAGACCCAGCTGAAAGGGAAAACACCCTCAGAAGTAAATGGAGCGAGAATCGGCTCGTATAATGTGATCGGTGCCACAGCGAGAGTGAAAGCGAACGATTACATAAACGTCCTATGATTTTTTCCTGTTATTCATACCTAATTTTGATGTCCGCTTATAGGTTCTTATTGGTAAATAAATCGTCAGAGCTAAGATGAGGTGGTGTCCTTTTTGTCTCTTTGCATAAACGTTTTTTCTAAAACTAATTATTAAAAAAAAAGAGTGTAGGTTTTGGAGCAGCCACGTGGCAACCTCTAGAAAATTCCCTTGCTCTTTTATATAGTAGATTTGTAAAATATTTATGAAATATGTAAAAATTAATAAATCGATACAATTATACTATTAAGATAATAACTGAATAAGCTATAAATTTCAACAAAATAAATATTTCTCTTTCTACTTGTCAATTATCTTTATATATATGTGTGCGTGTGTGTTTGATAAAAATACAAGACATGTTTGTAAATTTTTATTTTTTTGGGCAACAGATATGTTCGTTATTATGTTTTTTAAGATGATTGATTAATTACACTGTTTATATAAATAACTAATGATAATAAAGGAAAGCATGGCAAATCACAATAAAGAGAATTCTAACTGACATCTGTCCTATTGGTCGGTGCCATGTCAGACACGCTCAAGTTAGAATCTGATACTTTCTGTCTCTTCCTGCCCACGTGTCCGGTTTACTCATGGAAACTAACCCCACTCAATCCTAACTACAAACCTTAAACCGGGCTAAAACTCGCCGTATCGAACCGTCTTACCATGCAGAATGGGTAATAGTTATATGATCTACCCAAGAAAAGGACTAATTTCATTAGTTTGATATCTAAATTAACAAAATCTAAAATAACAAAATCAATTGTCCCGGTTAGAACCAAACTGTGGAAGCTTTATGTTTTTTCTCTGTTCTCATTCCACCCTCGTTCTTTTTTTTCCTTCATTGTTGATTCGGCTTTATGTCAATACCCTGTCTCGTCGGCAACGATTTAGAATATATGTCTGATGCTCTATCTTTCGGTGGTGATTCTGCCGGTTAGTTTGGTCTTTTCTTTTCTCATTTTGGGTATGGAAACTACCATGGGAGTTTCTAAGTTTTCTAACCGTTGCGAAAGTTCCGACTTCAACCTCCATGATAACCGCTTCTAACTGCAATTCAATTCCTTGGAATGGCCTATTTAGATGTCATTCAACCTTCTTGTTATCTCACCATTGCCCTATGTCGCATCTATACATCGACTACAATCTTCTAAATATAGCAAGAGTGAATCTCCATGAAACAGAGTACTTTGTTCCAGAGGTTCTGCTTTCGCAAACAAAGTACTCTGTTCCGGTGCTTCCAAATTCAGTCTACTTATGCGTCCCACAAATCCTAAACGTCAAAATCTCCGGGCAATGGCGCGTTTCTTTCCGCGTTTATGGGGTTTGGATACAATTGTTTCGAGTCGAATCGTTGATCAAGACATAATTCAGTTTTTGTTTCCATCAAACAAAGCCCTTCAATTGGTTCTACGAAGAGGACCATGGAGCTTCAACATTGGATGGTTGCGATGAAAGCCTGGTCCCCTAATGTTCATCCAGATGAACCTACTTGAATTCAATTCTGGGTTCAAGTCTGCAACATACCTCTTCAGTTCTTGTCTGCTCCCATGGTTAATTACATAGCCGGTACTCTTGGTCTCATTATCGAACCAGAGTGTGAACATGCGATTGGTGAAAATGCTGGCTTTGGTCGAGTCTGTATGCAATGGCCGTTGGACAGACCAGTAATTTTTGAGAGACGTCTCAAGTTTGGTAATGAGTTCTCAATGGTGATGCTCCGATTTGAAAGGCTTTGAAACTATTTTTTCCGGTGTCATTCTTTACGGAATGATATTGTGGATTGCACGGTGGCAGAGGAAGATGTGGCCACTGGGTTTCAAGAACATAAACCGGATATCGATCAACATTTAGTGTCTTCTTTATTTGCTCTTCTGGATTCTTCATCACGAGCCATTCAAGTAGCCCCCATCAATACCGTTGATATTTTTGGGCCTATCTCCTCGGTTCCTTCTACACTTCATCTGTCTGTTTTTCCAAACACTAAAAGCCTGATCATCATTGATGGACGTCAATTCTCCTTGGGTGATCTACGGAATTTTTACCAAAACTATACAGCCATTAACGACTGCACTGAGGCTGAAGCACGTGGATGTTGGGTTCTTCTCACTCTTGAACACGTTGGAAATGACATCATTCACGAGATTTACGAGACCGGTTGGATCCCCATCACTCTACCCTTATAAATGACGCAGAACTGAGGCGTCTAAGGCCAGTTCAACCCCTTATTTAAGTGACGAGGTGGGCCTGATACCACCATCATCTTCAAACAGTGGCAAGGCGGGGCCGGAACCGCCAAGGGATGAATGAGAATAGCGAGCTGGAACTGCCAGGGCATTGGGAAACGTCTTGTAATTCATCGACTCAAAGAGATTTTGCGTCTTTATCATCTTGATGCAATCTTTCTTATCGAGTCAAAACAATCATTTAGTTATATGAGTGATTTGGCTGTCTCTATGCATTTTCTGAACTACTTCATAGTTCTTGTTGTTGGTTTAAGTGGTGGTCTTGCGCTCTTTTGGAAAAACTCTATCGATATTAATATATTATATCATGACGCAAGACTCTTAGATTGTTAGATTAATGACAAATCTTCTCCCTTCTACTTGTCTTGCATTTATGGTCATCCCATTGCACAATATCGAAATGAGTTATGGGAACGACTTCAAAGGAAGGCTATAAATAGAAACAAACCTTGGATGATGTTGGGTGACTTTAACCAAATACAAAGTAATGATGAGAAAATAAGAGTTCATCCGCGAGATCCGGCTTCGTTTTCAGACTTCAATACTACTTTGGACATTTATGATATAACGGAGTTGAATCATCAAGAGAATAAGTTTAGTTGAAGTGGCAGTCGTAGTATATTTCAAAATGGAGTAAGATCTAAATAATTAATCCAATGCTGCCTTGATAGAGCTCTCGTGAATACGGAATGGATAGCTAATTATCCAGCATCTTTTTGATAGCTAATTAAGCCACTTGTTGTTAACATTATGTCGGATTTTTGCATTAAGAGGGGACAATTTCGATATGGTAAAAGATTTTTTGACAAAGAAGGTTTTAAGGAAACCATCAAAGATGAATGGCTCAGGTTACTGTCTATTGACAATCTTCATTCCAAGCTTCAGAAAATCTGTAAGAAGATCTCATGTTGGAAACAGAGTAACTCGACGAATATAGGATTGGAAATCCAGATGCTCAAAACAACTCTCTAGTCGTCTTTTCTACAATCAACTCCTGACCCAAATCTTATTTGCGATATCAAGTACAAGCTAAACACAACATAATATAATGAGGAAGTGTTTTGGAAAATCAAAAGTCGCATCCACTAGCTTAAAGAAGGAGATCGAAATACGAAGTATTTTCATGGCTGTGCTCAGGCTCGGAAAGCTCGCTCACGGATTACTTCTATTAAGGATGATAATGGTATTGAGTATACAAGTGAGTTTCAAATTTCAAAGGTGGCGGTCGATTATTTTCAGAATTTATTTTCTACTTCCGCTAGTACAAGATGGGATGGCTTCTTTGACAAAATTTATGTGCCGGTTACTAATGATATGAATACAATGCTTATAGCTGAAATTTCTACTATCGAGATCATTCAGGCGATTAAAGCCATAGAAGCAGATAGAGCACCGGGTCCATATGGTTTAAGTGGGGCTTTCTACCATCAATTTTAACATCTATTGGAGATAGTGTCATAAAGGAGATTAAGGAGTTCTTCAATACTGGTTACATTTCTCCGGGACTTAACGACACCCACATATATCTTATACCGAAGATTTCTCAACCTAATTGTATGAGTGACTACCGTCCTATCAGCTTATGCAATGTTGCATACAAGATCATCTAAAAAATATTGATAAGTCGCCTTAAACCTATCATTTCATCCATCATATCCGTTCAGCAAAGTGCTTTTGTTGCGAGAAGACACATTACTGATAATGTTCTTATCGCCCATGAATTACTGTATTCATTCAAGGCCAAAACTTATATCGCGGTTAAAACGAATATCTCAAAGGCCTATGATCGTATGGAGTGGGCTTTCATTGAAGAGTCAATGTCAAGGTTGGGTTTCCATGGAAGATGGATTAGTTGGAAATGTCTTGTGTCAGATCGGTTTCCTACTCGCTTCTTATCAACAGGAGTCCATATGGTACGATCAAACCAACTCGTGGTATTCGACAAGGTGATCTTCTTTCACCATATTTGTTCCTTTTATGTGCTGAAATGCTTACACAGAAAATTAACGGAGAAGAACGGAAAAGCAATATACAGGGGATTTCAATAAGTAATAATGGTCCAAGATTTAGTCATTTACTCTTTGTGGATGACTTTTTTTTCTTCTATAAGGCCAAGAATCAGAATTCAGCTATGCTTGCTAAAGTTTTGAGAAACTAAGGTGAGTTTTCTGGCCAACAAGTTAACTCCGAAAAATCTTCCATCATCTCCGGATCTAGAGTTTATGAGTCGAAGAAATCAACGGTTCTTCTTATTCTCTATATTCAAAATACCAGAGGATGTAGTAAATATCTGGGACTCCGTAAAGAATTCTCAAGAAAGAAGTGTGACGTTTTTGATTATCTTGTTTCAAGAGTTAAGGAGCGTACTAAGAATTGGAACCATAAGTTTTTATCAGAGGGAGGAAAAGAGATTCTCCTAAAGTCTATCGCTTTAGCATTACCTACATATGATATGACATGTTTAAACTTCCTCGAACTACTTGTTTAGAGATAGATTCTACACTTTCACAATTTTAGTGGAGATCAAATGATTCAAAAATACGAATGGCTTGGGTCAGTTGGAAAAAGATGAGTTTACCAAAAAAAGAAAGCGGATTGGGATTTCAAGATATTGAGAAGTTTAACGATGCTTTACTTCCAAAACAAGTTTGACGCATTCTACAAGATCCTCAATGTCTTCTTGCTAGAATTTTGAAGAGTAGGTGTTTCCCTAATACTTCCTCGGTGAAGCAACAATATCAAGGAACTCTTCTCATGGTTGGTGGTCTATCATCAGTGGTTGTGATCTTCTATTTAAAGGGTTGCACTTTCGCATAGGAGATGGCCAAACAATCAATCCTTTTTTAGACCCTTGGCTTCCTACTCATCCACCAAGGCCAGCGGTAACACATAGATGTCTCAATCAAGTCGACTTAAGGATTATTGGCGCTCAAATGGGAGATAATGGGACAAAAATAAACTTCGCCAATTTTTTACTACCGAAGATGCTGCTTATGCTCGACGCATCTATATCCCTCATCACCAGACCAATGATAGTCTCTTATGGCATTGTACGAAGAACGTAATGTATTCAGTGAAGTCGGTTATTAGCTATCAACCCATAACCCGGACTCCTCGATTCCTTCTCTGACTTCTCCACCGGGTGATACAAATATCAAATCACGGGTATGGAAAACAAAAACATCCCCAAAGATTAAACACTTTATCTGGAGATTACTATCTTCAGCCCTAGGTACAAGAACATAATTAAACCGTAGGGGAATACCTATGTATAGTACGTGTAACAATGCTGCCAACACGCTGAGACGATATCCCATCTATTCTTCCAATGTGACTATGCTACAACAATTTGGCGAACTTCCAACTTACCTACATCTTCATTACCTTCAACGAAAAATACTACCGAGGAAAACATTGTCAAGCTTCTTGATATATTTGATTCAAACATGGCTATGAACCTTCGTCATGGGGTATTCTGGATTTTATGGCAGAATTGAAAATCACGGAATCACCTTGTTTTCAATAAGATTAATCATGAACCACTTCATGTTATTCAACGAGCTATGGACAACGCTTCCAAATGGTTAACGGCTAATCCACATTAATCGCTCCCACCATCACAGATTCCTACACCGGTGCCATCCACAACCCATTGGACTCCTCCTCCACCAGAAATCTACAAATGTAATATAGATGCAAGTTTTCTTCTAGATCAATCAAACATTGGTGTTGGTTAGATTATACGAGATGGGATCATTTAAATTAGCAGCTTCATCATGGTTAAAACAAGGTTCTACCCTGCTAGAAGCTGAAGGTATTGCTCTCTTACATGCCCTACAATCATTATGGTATTGAGGCTTCTGTCATATCATCATAGAAGGTGATTGCAAATCATTCAATGACCTCATACATTGTCATACTACAAATACAAATCTCGATCCTTTATTAGGTGATATCCGCAATTGGTGGATAAATTTACAAATATATCTTTTTCTTTGGTGTTACATCAATGTAACTAAACGACCGATAAATTAGCAAAAATAGTTTATTTTCAAAGCGTTACTACTAATGTTTTACTATATCCTCCTTAACTCTTGCTTATGGATCTTAAGAAGGTTTTTGCTTATGGATCTTGTAAACACAACTTAATTTATTTCTAATAAACCCGAGACGTTTCAGAAAAAAATGGTGGAAAACCGTTTTAATGTCAAAGACAGTTTTCTTTTTGTTAAAAAAAAACCATTTCTTTACTTATAAATAAGAAGGATCTTTGTTGATCTCATTCATCTCCCTCGTCGTGTTGCTTCAGAACAAAACAAAAGTGCTTCGAAACTTCTCTTTACTTCTTCCTTTGATTGGTTTTGATTTGTTGTGTTCCTCTTAAAATAACTAAATTATGGACTTTGATCTCTGCTCTTTATTCCTTCGATTGGTACTTATTGGTTCTTCTCCTCTTCGATTTGATTTTATAATATTATTCTATATTTTATTTAGTTTCCTTCAATTTATGTATTGATGAAATTATTTGAGGATTACGTTTCAATATTAAAAATATTAGTGTAATTTCGTTTTTTTATTTACTGGGAAGTATTATATGCAGACCTGTCGTGATGCTGCTCTATCCCTTGTAAGTAAAAAAAAAAGGAGTAACTTCTAATCGTTTCTCTATATTTTGTTTGGTTTTATTTGAAAATTTTAACTTTAGTTTTAATTTTTATGATATTGGTTAGATAGCATCAATGATAGCAGTAGGGAGCTCATCAAAAAGTAGACGATGAGCAATGGCTTGCTTATTGGATTTTCTACTCTTTCCTTACTCTCTCGGAACTCATCCTCCAATCTCTACTAGAGTGGTAACAATCATATCTATGTTTTTTGTGATATTTGTTTGTTATGGTAATAGTAATATAATGGAAAAGTTTGTGAAAATATGAATAGGATACCAATATGGTACACGGCGAAGCTAGTGTTGGTGGCATGGTTGGTTCTGCCACAACTTAGTGATAGGTTACATATTTTATGTATTTTAGTATGTATTTTAGAGTTATTTTAGGTGTATTTAGAGTCTTATCAAGTCAAAAGTTTTAATGCATTTGAGAGCAAAATTTGGAGTAAAATATGCAGAATAATGAAGATACATCTGAAATTTGTCTTTATTTGAGGAACTTCCTACCGATGGATTAAACTCAATATTGGATACAAGTTATATATTTGAGTTAGATTTCATTTGGAAATGGTTTGAAGTCGATCCAACGGTGTGATTAAAAGTTATGCCGATTTCATTGTCTGACTCCAGATCAATCGATCCCAAAATGCCATGAGAATCCAGATCGACTGATCCAGACAAAATCGACTTGTGCAGACCAGATCTATCGATCCAAACCTTAAAACCTGTCCGAGAAAAATAGAAAAATTATTTTTTTTTCCTAATTTGTTTAGGATTTCGACCTAAAAGTTTTGTACTTATAAATACTTGGTTTTAAGCCATTTTTAGGCTATGCTTATTTTATTCTAAGAATTTTTGAAGACCTATCTTCTTTGGTATTTTTATTGGATTTATTATATGAGTTCTTCATCTATCATGTTTTGTTAAATCACAACCATGAATGAGTAGTTCTCTAGTTAGGTTTAGGGTCTTTCAAAAGAATCATGAATCATTGAATTAGACAAAAATAAGGAATAATCTTAGAAGATCGTTATCTATAATTGTCGGATTTCTTAGACTAGATTAGCTACCTAGTTTATGATCTTATGTTGAACCTATTCTCCAAAATCTTACAGGTTGCTTGATAGAACATAAATGAGTGTAACGTCTAGTCTAAGACAGCCGCTTTGCGGAATAAGATCACAAAGTTAGGACAGCTTTCCGGAGAGTTCTTCTATGAGGCTTGGGAAAGATTCAAGGAATATTATCGAGAGTGTCCTCATCATAGGTTTTCAGATGAGCCAATGCTTAGCATCTTTTATGTTGGAGTTGATTGGGACTACAAGAATGTGTGGAATGCTGTTAGCAATGAGGACTTCATGACTCAGAGTATCACAGGTGCGTACACGCTAATAGAGAACTTGGCTGCAAGTTCCAACAACCGATGTCCTGAGTATGATCGCTCTCGTAAGGTAAATAGTGTAGAGTTTCAAAAGATAGACAAGCTGACCACTAAGGTGAATTTGTTGTTGAAGGTAAATCAGAGAGGAGTGAATCAGTGTGAAGACGGTTCATATGTGGCTTGCTTTCAGGGTATTGCAGAGGGGCAGAATGAAGAAGTAAACTATGTGCAAGGCCAAGGCTATGTGCAGAACGTAGGGTTCAATCAAAACTATAGAAGTCACGCCAATCTCTCCTACCACAACAACAATGTCGAGAATCCTCAACATCAAGTCTATCCGCCTCAAGGTCAACAATTCCAGCAATCCTCTACTCCTACCAATGATTCTCACGGTGAACTCAAGGTTATGATGCAACAACTCCTTGCTTCTTAGCAGAAATCCTCCAATGAGATCAAAATGCCAAAGTGAATGCCATGTATACGGATCTGAATGGTAAGTTTGAAGGTTTCTACATTCATCTTAAGTTGCTTGATACTCAAGTTGCACAAACCGCATAAGTAGTTCAGCGTCAACAAGGAATCCTTCCGAGGAATGGAGAGGGTTCAAGGGAAAATGTGCATATGGTTAAAGAGCAAGCACAACCTTCTCAAGGGATTAGATTTGAAGACATGATGAAGAAGATCTTGGATGGTTAGAAAAAGAGGGCAAAAGAGCTGAATGATAGAATGAATGATCTAGAGTGGAAGCTTGTGTACTCAATCTCTGCAACAGCCTCAAATCGACCGATCCACTCACCGGATCGATCGATCCCATCTCCAACTAGGTCGATCAACTCACTGGATAGATCGATCCTACCTTCAGCCACATCAATCGACTTACCGGACCGATCGATCCATTACCCAGACTGGTCGATCCACTCATCAATCGATCGGTCCCCTGAAGCCACTCCAGACTGTAAGAAACCAGATCGATTGATCCCGTCAACGATCGATCGATCCGATGAAACTCCCATTCTCTGTAACCTACCAGATCGATCAATCGCATCAAAGTCCCATTTTCTGTAACCTACCAGATCGATCCCTTCAATCAAAGATCAATCCAATCATGACACTTTCATCTGTAAGTCTCTAGATTGATCGATCCCACCAACGATCGATCGATCCCACCAATGATCGATCGATCCAACCATGAACACTCCAGCCTTAACATTTCAAATCGATCGATCCAACATCTGATTTGATCGATCCAATCTGAGGATCGATCTCCACCTATCTAGACCGATTGATCCCAACTAACTAAGTCTAGCTGTAACATTTCGGATCGATCGATCCAATCTCAGGATCGATCTCCACCTACCCAGACCGATCGATCCAATCTGACCAAGGATCTCCGTAAGAATCCAGATCAATTTATCCACTCCGGGATCGATCGATTTGATCACCAGACGTCGATCCCTTCCACAAACACATGACTATGTTCCTAAGATACCTTATCTGAAGCGTCCACAACCTGCTCCAGCCCCCACACTTAAAGTCTTGCCCAAATTACCGGATCCAAGAGAGTTCAATGTGCCATGTTCCATCATCGGTATTGATTTTGAAGACTCCCTCTGCGATATTGGGGCATGTGTGAATGTCATGTCAGCCAAACTCGCGGAGTCTTTGGGTATTGCTTCTATAAAGCCTCAAGACATGACCTTCTTTTTCGTGGATGCCACATCATCAAGTTTCCAAGGCTGCATCACCGACCTTCAAGTACGAGTTGGAGACTACTTGATATCTACTGACTTTCAGGTTGTCAAGATGAGCAAGGATACCTTTATGCCCTTAGTTCTATGAAGGCATGTCCTTGCCACCACAATAGATGTAGTTTACCTACATAACAAGAGGATTTGTCTCTCAAACATAGACAAAATGATCTTCTACAATGCTATATCCATAAAACCCAACAAGGATTATGTTTCCTATGTTGGCATTGAGCATAGAGTTGATAAGTGTGACAAGTCCAAGTCTGGGAGAGTACGAGTAATTTCTAGAATGACTTTGGCACCATCACACGGACCACGTCTCAACCCACCGCCACCACACCTAAATCCTTCTAAGGATTCTCCTAGTGCCTAGGCGTTACAGCAGTGGAGCTAATGACGTTAACCAAGCGTTTGGTGGGAGGCAACCCATTGGTACACATTTATCTTATGGTTATTTTACTTATTTTTATCATTATACTATTTTTACGTTTCTCATACCCTTCTTAAGGCTTATTTTCACACCGAGACAGTGTAAAGTAAGTCTGGGGGAGGGTTTGCTCGACTAACGCTATTTTTTATTTTTGTTTTATTTTGAGTCTTTGTGTTGTTTTATCGAGTCAAACATGGGAATTTTATTATGTTGTTCTTGGTTTTCATCTGGTTTTGACTAACTTTCCGTAAACTTCTAGCAATGATTGTTCTCAGAATAGGAAGATTGGAAACACCATCAGTGGATCAACTTACTTGAAGTTCCCTATCTTTTGGAAGTCTGAATGATCTAACGTTGACTCTATCTTACAGTACCTTTAACTTAACATAATTTTCTCACTTAGGGGCTTGATATCGCACAAGGATAACATCATTCGAGTTTTATTCCATCTTTTCTACCACTCTCTTCAGAACTTCGAATGGCCAATCTCACCTTTAGTTTGGTACCACACCTTATCTTTATCTTTTCATTCAAACCACATGCTTTCTATTTCATCACTATTATGTGCAATCAAGTGCAAAAACTACGGAGTATGCGGACCGATACACTTCTTCGTTCCAAGGATCTCTTGTAAGTCTTATTCTCTTTTACTTAGAATAATATTGGTTGAGTTGTCTTTGGTGCATGTAATGTACGACTAAAATTGGTTCTGCGTTTCCCTTCTCGAGAAAAATATATATATATATATATATAAAAGAGAAAAACGAAAAAAAAATAAAAGAAAAAGAAAAAAATAAAAGAAATTATTGTATGTGATTAATGTTTTATTTTAAGCATCTTTGCAACTCGTTTAGGATATTTACAGAGTTTTTACAGAGATTCCAAGGTTTAGGGGGTTGTGTATCAACATTTGGTCTTCGTCTCACTGTGATTTTGTGCCATAATTTGCATCCATCTTCATCATCAGAGAACCTAAAACCTTCAAACACCATCAAACTAGCCCTCCTTTCCAAACCCTTATTGTGATTGATAATCCTTTTGTGAGACTGCACATTACAAAGAAATCAATGAATGTTAAAAGGTCGACAATGAAGATTTCAGAGATTCGTTAGGATTCCAGGGATTAGAGTAAGGTATTGTTGCTATGCTTATGGTAAAGTACATGTAGTACTAACTAGTTATTTGATCTGTTCTAAGTTCTTGTGGAATGGAAGTTCAGCATGGTGGAATCTAAAGGAGTGCGTAAGTTCCCGTTCTTAAACCTTTTTCTAACTTGTATTTATTTGTTTGGACTTACTTGAGGACAAGCAAGGATTCAAATCTGGAAGAATTGATAGGTTGCGTATTTTACGTATGTTAGTAGGTGTTTAAGAGTTATTTTAGGTGTTTTAGAGTAGGAAGAGTTATAATGCCTATGGGAGCAAGATTTGGAGCAAAAGATGCAAAATAATGAAGATACGCCTGAAGTTTATCTATATTTGAGTAATTTTTCTTTTTTGACACACGATATATAGTTGAGTTAGCTTTCATTTGGAAGTGGTTTGAAGTCGATCCAACGGTGCGATCAAATGTCATGAAAATTTACATGAAGACGGTCCAGTCTGGCGAGCAGATGAAGCATGTGCAGAGCCAAAATACCGTGAGGAACCAGATCGATCGATCTCACTCCAGATCGATCGATCCTGAAATGCCGTGAGAATCTAGATCGACCGATCCAGACACGATCGACCGACCAGATTGACATGTCCAGACCAGATCGATCGATCCAACCCTTAAAACCTGCCCGAGAAAAATGGAAAAATTAATTTTCTTTCCTAATTTGTTTAGGATTTTGACCTAAATGTTTTGTACCTATAAATACTTGTTTTAACCAATTTTTAGGCTATGCTCAATAAAATACCTATTGTGAAGAAATTTCTTAGGTATTTTATTGGATTTATTTTATGAGTTCTTCATCTATCATGTTTTGTTTGACCAGACCATGAGTGAGTAGTTCTCTAGTTAGGTTTATGATCTTTCAAAGGAATCATGAATCATTGAATTAGACACAAATAGGGAATAATCTTAGAAGATCTTCATTTATAGTTGTTCGGAATGCTTAGACTAGATTAGTTACCTAGTTTATGATCTTAGGTTGAACCTATTCTCCAAAAGCTTATAGGTTGATGGATAAAACATAGACAAGTGTATTGTTTTAAGCCAACGAAAATTGATGCTATTGCGATACATGAACATATTAAACATAATCGATAATGCTTGTTTATTATTCAAAATTCAACGAAAATTAGATACTTAGATTGCTAGATAAAGTTATTGGTACCACGAAAATGGATTAGTTATATATTTATGTTTGAGTTCGAGATAGATGCTTAATAATTCCCTGAATAGTTGTCTGGTTCATGATTTCTAATTTCCGAGAAATTCCCAAGACCTAGCGTTTTTATCCATAGATTTACTTCGCTTTTACTTTCAATTGCCCTTTTTAGTTATTTGCATCAATATAAATCTCTTTTTTCCATCTTAACTTAGTTATACTTTCCAAGATTTGTAGTGCAAGTTGGTCCTTGAGGATTTGATCCCTATTATACTATTGTATGTATTTGTGCACTTGTAGTTATATACTTGGGTTTAAAACTCGTGTATCACTCATAGAAGCTGCTTTTGCACAACAGAGTTGTGAAGGAACAGTTTAGGAAGTACGACATCCTCAAGCCCAAGGTCAACTAATTCATCTTTTCCATTTTCCCCTTTAGTTTTCTTATAACCAAGTGTATATTCTCAATCATAAAGCATGACCACTTGATTGAAATTTGTTATGGTGGGATAAAATTCCTAGTAGGGGCCAAACTTATTCTGAACATGTTAGGTTGGTCCGTATGGATAATCGGTTTCTCATATTGCAAATAGTTTTATTTCGGATTTAAACTTCTTCCATACAAGCATAACTATTTGTAAGAAGTTTAGACCCGAAATAAATGAAAAGAGTTTATATCATGATAGATTTAAAATTTATTGGCATCAAATGGTGCAGATTAATTCAACACAAATATCTTTATGCAATATTTTTTACTCAAATTCATATTGAAAAAATGTAAAGTAAAAAGATTGTTGAGAACTTGATAATTTTATTGAATAACTTATGTACAACATATATACTGATTTAGAGATAAGGATTAATGACTTTTATCTTCATTCTAAATAGATACACATATATCTCTAAATATATATTGAATATAATTAGGACGGTTTTAAAATGCTCTAAAATCTAACACTCCTCTTCAAGTTGGCAAGTGTAAATTTGAAACGTTCAACTTGGACAATAAGTGGTTAAACTTGAACTCCCCAAAGCTTTAGTTAACACATTCACAAGTTGTTCAGTCGTCTAACATGCTTTGTTGTAATGAGACCACTCTGAACCGCGTCTCTCACATTGTGGCAATTCTTTTCGATATATTTTGTTCTCTCGTGAAAAAATATATTTGCGGCAATGTGGATCGCGGCTTTACTATCACAAAACAACTTCATTGGTTCTAAATTCACAACACCAAAATCTGCAAGTAACTCGTGTAACCATCGTAACTCGCGCAATGCTGCTGATATAGCACGATACTCTGATTTGGTTGAGGAGTGTGACATGGTATCCTACTTCTTCGTCTTCCAAGATATCGGAGAACCTACTAAGAGCATTACAAATGAGGACAAAGATCGTCAGGACATTGGACACGATGCATAGTCTGAGTCACAATAAGCATCAAGATGAAGATCGGTGTTGTTTGTTAACATTATACATTGGCTCGAACATCCTTTAATGTACCTTACAATACTAATTGTCGCTTCTCAATGAACCTGGTGTGGCTCATGCATGACTTGGGAAATAACATGGATGACATAATTGAGTTTTGGTTGTGTATTTCTCAAATACACAAGCCGCCCGACGAGTCGACGAAATTGCACCGAATCCGTATACAAAGGACCATCATCCGATAACAACTTGTGATTCTGTTCTATAGGTGTTGAAACTGATTTACTATCCCCATTTCCTCAATAGTATCTAGGTCATGCTTCCTTTGCGAGAAAGAAGCCTTCTTCTCCACGCGCGACTTTGATCCCAAGGAAGTACTTAACTTTCCCTAGATCTTTCATGTGAAAACACTCACACAAATATGCCTTGAACTTTGATAATAATTCATCGTCACTACAACTGATTACAAGATCATCAACATAAACAAGAACTTAGTAAATTTTTTGTTCATGTGTCAAGGATCACTTTACCCGTTTTGCTCTTACCCTTTAGCCGTTCCAGAAGTGTGGTTGGACGTTGTTGATCAAGCAAACTCGACAACTGAGCCCATTGCTCATCGGTGAAATTAGGAAGCGTCGTACCTTGAGCAACATTTTCTTGGAACTGCCCCTTGCCACGGCCGGAACTGTTACCACGACCACTTTCTTCAGTACACTCAGACCACCATTCAGAAACCCAATGATTTTCCAGCATTCAGGCTTTTTGTGTCCTGTTCGGCCACAATGACTACACACGACACACTCTTCCTCTGGCAACAACCACAATTGCTCCTTCCACACCCAACTCTTCAGATGTGGCTGCTCTATTTTGGCCACAAACCCCACAACATCTTGCTTCAATTATGTGTGGAGAGTGCTGATCTGGCGTTCTTCTCTAACCACACGTTGGTAAGCACTATTTAGATCGAGTAAAGGATCCATCTCGATGATGTTAGTGCACACATTACCAAAACATGATTCATCAAGTCCCATAAAGAATTGATGAACACACTCCTCTTCATAATTTTTGACAAACTTATCGCTTGCACCGCAAATACAAACTAGAACTGGTTCATAATTCAAGAGCTCCTCCCACTTGGATGAGAGCCTCCCGAAGTAGTCCATGACACTCTGACCTTGTTGTCTACACGAGACAAGCTTTGAATTTAGTTGATAAACTTGTCCACTCTACATAATTCACCCCCGTGAGATTTACAATCACTGAACCTTGATTATCCAAAAGATGGAGGTAGTAAAGATCGTGCGACTCGTTCACACTAGTTGCAACGATAACACCACTCATGATTTAGGTTTTGAAAAACTGATTTGAAGAACACGATTGATTTTTTTTATTTGGATTGTTACTCAAGCTCTTATCCATGTAAAGTAAAGTGATTGTTGAGAACTTGATAATCTTATTGAATAGCTTTTGTATAACATATATACTGACTTAGAGATAAAGACTAATAACTTCTATCTTTATCCTAAATAGATACACATATATCTCTAAATATATATGGAATATACTCAGGAATGTTATAGAACTCTCTAGAACCTAACAAAAACACCATAAACTAGAAAATAATAAACCAACAAACTATTACTTTCAGGTCCGGGATGAAGAAATCCGTGTTTTGTATACTTTTCCATGGCTTCCATCATGATGTTCTAGTTGTCTGAAATGGGGACACACATTTGAAGGCTGCTCGTTGAAATTTCAGAAATCAAACCAATCAGAAACTGCTTCTGTTTCACCGACACGGAGACCTCGAACACTCAATGCAGCTCAAGCTGAGACTGAGAAACAGACCGTGCGCCATAAATCAAAGGTCAGACATCAATCAGCAAACACTGAGCTAGAAGGCGATACAAGTACAACACCGCAACAGGGGTGATATCGGAGAGTGGGGAGGGAGAGATTAGCCTTTTGTCCCTAGTTTTAAAATCTTCGGAAAACGGATGGGCAACAGTGTCACATTCAGGAAGCAGGCGGCAGGGGAACACTACGAAGTCAGTGGAAACATCTCCCAAGTCTGCACATTTCCTCTATGGCCAGGTAACAATAGCTTCCCCTTCGAGGTTTGCTGTTTTGCAAGAACATGAAGAAGAATTGTCAACAATTGCAGACCCAAACTCTTTCGCTAACAGTTGATCGGACAGAAAGTGTAGCAGGGTGTATTGATCTAGTTGCAGGTTCTTCTCTTATAATAGACAAGATGAATGTCTCTCTGGTTTTGGAAAAATAGATTGTCGTAAAATGTGACAACCCTCTAGGGAGGATTTGAGTGGTTTGGAGTAAAATGTGGAGCTTAAGGTGGTATCCAAGTCGGAGCAGATGATTATGTGTTTGATAAAGCTTTCGGGTACTATAGAGGACGTTATTTGTATTTTTTTTTTATGCTTCGAATGACCTAGCTGATTGTCACGCCCTGTGGCGCGATATTAAATCTATTCAAGAGGTTACTCAGTTTAGAGGGAAACCTCGGTTTTGCTTAGGATATTTCAGTGAGGTTTTATCTTGGGATGATCATTCTATCGCTGCTACTTCTAATGTCCATCTCCCAGGTATGTCGGATTTTCAAGACATAGCTCGTTATTGCTCGCTAATGGACATGGCTTATCACGGTCCTCGCTACACCTGGTGCAATAAAAGGGCTAAGGGTTAGTTTGTAAGAAATTAGACCATGTTCTTATCAACAATCACTGGTTGCAACGTTCTCATAGGTCTTATTGTGTGTTCGAGGCGAAGGGTTGTTCAGATCACCTTTGCAGAATTATTTCTCTTGGCCCCATTCCTTACAACCCGCGATGTCCTTTCAAGATCGTCAATGCTATCATCCGTATGGCTGATTTCAGACCTATGGTAGAAGATTATTGGAATAGCACCTCAGCTGTTTTTGTCTCAACCTCCGCTTTATTCAGATTCTCTAAAAAACTTAAATTCCTCAAGCCAACGATACGGGAGTAAAGCCATCATAAGCTTAACCATCTTTTAAGGTTCTTTGTGAAAAGCAAAAAATAAGTCAAACCAACCCATATTCTCAGTCTATCTTAGCTGAGTCTGCTGCCTATAAAACTTGGGAGAAAGTGGCTTCATTGGAGGAAAGTTACCTATGACAAAAGGCAAAGCTTCATTGGATGGAAGTGTGACAAAAATAATCGGTTTTTTCATTATGCAATCAAGGAAAGGGAAACAAGAAATTCAATTGATGTGGTCACGGCCCATAACGGAGATTTGCTAACAGATCGATAGGATATTAAAAGGGAAGTAATTCGTTATTTTACAGAGTTATTTGGATCACATTATCAGGATTTTACGGGTCTATTGGTTGATCATGCTTCAAGACTACTTACGTGCAGTTTTTTGGAGGAGGACAGGGCTAGTGTCTTGTCAGAGATTACCGATGCAGAAATTAAAATAGTTTTATTCTCTATGTCTTCTAACAAGTCTGTAGGTCCAGATGGTTTTCCGGGTTGTAAAACTTTGAACCTAACTCATCTTTGCTTTTCGGATAGTCGGACGCTCTGTAAATGGTATCTTTGATGTCTTTCGCGAGTTCGCTCGTTTTTCTGGATTGACTATTAGCTTGGAAAGAACTCTTTGTTTATCGCAGGAATTTCTACAAAAGCCCTAGCATCCCTCTCAAATTCCCGTTCTCTATTGGCACTTTGTTGGTCCGCTATATGGGTCTGCCTTTGCTCACAAAGCGAATGACCACCTCGGATTATCAGCCTCTAATTGATAAGATAAGAACTCACATTAGCTCTTGGAAAAAATGTTTTCTGTCTTTTGCAGGTCGTCTTCAACTTCTGTCTTCTATGATTGCAAGTCTAATGAACTTTTGGATAGGAGCTTTTAGACTCCCACGGGCATGCATAACCAAGATCAAAAAGATCAGCTCAACTTTTTTATCATATACGGTTGAGTTAAATTCAAGAAAAACGAAGGTGGCCTGGAGTGATATTTGTAAACCTAAGGATAAATGAGGTCTTGGTCTTAAACCTTTGGCGACAGCAAATACGGTCTCTTGCTACAAACTAATATGGAGACTAGTCTCGTCTAGCACTTCTTTATGGGTGAACTGGATTAAAAAAACTTGATTTATAAGGGCTCATTATGGTCGACAAGTTCGAGCTCACATGCGGGTTCTTGGATGTGGCGTAAGTTTCTAAAACTTTGCGACAATGCTAAGGCGTTCCACAAGGTCGAGGTAAAGAATTGTTTCAATATTTTTTTTTTGTTCGATGACTAGTGTTCTCTTGGCAAGCTGTTTGAAATCCTAGGAGAACGTGGTTGCATAGACCTAGAAATCAAGATGTCTGCCACTCTAGGGGAAGTGTTTGCTGCTCACCGGACTCGGAGACATCGACTTCTCATTCTCTCTCAAATCGAGGTGGAGATTCAAGAGCTCAAGGACTGTTCTTAATAAGGTTTAGATATGGCTGTTTGGAAAGGTAAGGAAGGAAAGTTTAAGACAAGTTTTTCCGCGAAGAAGATGTGGAATCAGGTCAGACAAGTCCATCAGACACAAAACCATCTCGTATTTGAATGCCCTTTCACCTCACAAATATGGCATCAGATCACATCTGGGCTTCTACAACAAAGGTATACTCATCACTTCCCAACCATTTTACTAACCACTTTGGGCTCAGGTAGCAGGGGGACACGAGACTTTCTGCTTAAGTATGTCTTCCAAGTGGTTGTTTACTTCTTATGGAGGGAGCGCAATTTGAAAAGGCATGAAGAGATCCCTTCCACCATTGATCGGCTGGTTCGGGAGATAGACAAGACAGTCCGGAATCGACTAACCACTTTGCAACAGTAAAGAATCATGATGACGGATTTACAAGATTAGTTCAATACATGACTCTAGCTGATTTAAGCTGGTTTCTCACACTTCTTTTGTTTTTATTTTTTTTGTTTTTTCATCTTTCGATTTTTCAGCTCTCTCTCTAAGCCGGATGTGGGTGTACCTTTTTTTCCAATTATTGGTTTTCTCCCAAATGGATTTTCCACTTCTTGGGTTTTAACGAGCCAACCACTCCGATAATCCCTTTGGGTTAAGAGCTTTTTTTTTTATTTTTCCGTTGATCTTTTTTGTATAGTAAAGCTTACTAAGCTTTCAGAAACAGAAATGAAAAAAAAAATTCTTGAATATAATTTTACATATTATTAAAAATAATAAATAAATAACTTACGAAAAATGAATACAAATTTATAATTTATTAAAAATCGTATAACCGAATATAAACAACAGAAAAATTAAAATAAAATTTTGTAAAACTTCGAAGCACTACGATGTAAAAATGCTTTGTTATTAAGTACATATTAGCTGTGTTATAAAATACAATATATACGACCATACATATGATATATATACGCTGTATAGTGAAAAACCGTAATACAGTAACAATTATATGGCCGTATATACAGTGTTTATATGGTGTATATACCATAAATTTCGTATATTCAGCGTTTGTTAAAGGTTCAATTTTTTTTTGAATCATTTTGTTATTGTTTTGAAAAAAGCTTAACAAAAATATATTTTTTTCCAATAAAAATAAATCATAAAATAAAAATGAGATGATTATATCGTTAATTTTTTATTATTTAAATTCTTATTAATTATTTGATAATTTTTTTTTTGTTTGCTCAAATGAGAATTTCAAACATCTAATATTCTTGTACATAAATATTTTATAGTTTCATTATAATTATTATTTTTATAATTTTTATTTATTGTAACATTATAAATATATATACATATATCAACTATCTTTTATGTTTTTATATATTTTTATTAAAAATATTTCTTCTGTATCCTCCCTGCGTAAACGACCATCTATACAATTATACCTTATAAAATGTCCTGCCGTATATCTAGCGTATATCATATTTTAAAACATTACATATTAGTAATCCATTAGTGAAAAGCATCCCATATATGTTGTTTGATTTCTTTTCGTATCAGTTCCTTAACGTCATTTGCACGTTAAGTTACCATCACTGCCTTGAATTTTGCATTAACTTTCAGCGTCCAAACTCCGATTTTGAAAAACCAAATTTTGTGATATTCTTGTACTCAAATTTTGTCGCTGTTGAGAATGACAAAGGGGAACTAACAGCAATTTCATCGAGAGTTTTTCAGCAAGTTCTTCAACAATAAAAAAAAATAGTAAAATAAAAAGAGAGAGAGAGAATGAGAATATGTTCTTATTCGAGAACTCATGAAAGACTCAATACCATATATTTCCCCTTAATTGGTTTATTTTCCTTTTATATTTAAAATTTTATTTTTTCAATAACTATATTAAAAATATTACTATTATTTTTATGAGAAATTTTAGAGTTAGAGAGTTTCTCACTAAGAACAACTTCATCAAAAAAATCCTCTACAGTATGATAAAAATCCAAAATATTAATAATAAACAATTGTGAAGTTGTCAAATAATATGAGAAATTCTAATTTACATGTATCTTCTGTGAAGATTTCTCACTATTTGAGAACCTCACAATTATTTATTATTATTTTGCTTTTTTTAATTATATTGTATAACCATTATGAAATATCTTCAATGAAAATGCACTATCATTGAGGATATCTCATAAATGTGCTCTAAGAGAAATTACCAGCAAATTTCTCTTTAATAAAAATAGAAAATGTACTCAATCTGTTTATAAATAAATATCGTTTAAGGTTTTTGCACACATATTAAAAATATAATTAAATTTTTATTATATTTATATTAATAAATTATATGTAATTTTCATTGGTTAATACATTAAAAATGATAGGGATATAACTATAAATTATGTCAAAACTGCATTGAAAAACAACACTTATTTGTTAATAGAGAGAGTAATAGAGAGTGAGAACCAATTTTCATTTGAGAACCCTATGAGAGACTCCAATGCCACATTTCTTTCCTTAATTGTTTTTTATACTTTAAATTTTAATTATTAAATTAAACTATATTAAATATTCCTATTATATTTTTAGAGACTTTTCTCAGTAATGACTAATGAATTTGCTCTAAGAGCATGGAATAGTAGTGTTTCATTGAAATTTCTCAAATATAGTAGTAGTATTAAATATAGTAGCATTATATTTGAGAGTTTATTAATGGAGTTCTCAGTCGATAAATTTTTTTACACCTCTCTACTTTTCGAGAAATTTATCCAAAATTTTTTTTCTTTTATCCTAGAACCCTATTAAAAATCTTCAAAGGATGATCTAAAGCCACTAGGCTAGGAACTTCAATAATTTTTTTTTGAAATTTTAACAACGCTTCTATGGTAAAAACTATAAAATAATATAAGTAGTTTATGTGCACGTTTCTTTTGACCGTTCTCCATGACTATTAATTATTTAACGGAAATTTGCGTATTTTAAATACTAGTTAATGCGTTCTCAGCACATTTGGCAATGTATTAATATGATATACGGCTATGGCCTATGTGTCTATGTAACAACCCAATTTCAAGCCTCCTCTGTCTGTTAACACGAGCGATCAGATCATCAGCCCTCTGGTTTAGTGAATAAAACTGCAACGGACTAAGCTTGCTTCTCTTATCCTCTCGAGTCTCGGTAGATCAATATTCTCTTTTGGAAAGCGTTGATACCCCACTTCTATCTTCACATTTCCATGAGAACACGAGCCACAAGAATGGCTTCTCACAGTGTACTCTTTGCATAACTCATTAGCTAGAAGAGATGGTCTTGATCTAGAAAACCTTGATTCTCCGATGAGGGTGATCACTATGACATTTGTGAGAACAAATAAAACCTTAGGGTTTAATTTGTAAGTAATAACTCTAGGGATGGTGAAAAAGAAAAAAATTGTTAGAAGCTTGTAGCCAAAAGTAGCAAAAAAACTACTATAACACAAAAAAAAACAACTACGATAAATGACAAGGAAACGCGGTCGAGAAAATTAAGAAGTGGCTTCTTGTAAGTTCTTGGTCGATTGTTGTAGTATCCATATCCCGGAAAAATGGGGCCGATATGTTTGGTGGGTAAACGCATTGGTAATGAAATGACTATGGAAATTCGTCTAAGTCATGAATGGTAGAAAAACTAGATAAATGGTTTTATTAACCTAAGGTTTTGGTGAAAAGTTCAACGAAAGGTTAAGAACGGTTTAGTTATGGCTGAGAAACAGACCGAATGACTGAGCTGAGTAAAATGAAAGGTAAATATTCGAGCTAATCAGCTAGGTAAGGACGAGGTGGAGCACTAGCTAGCTAGCTAGAAGTACTAGCTAGCTGAGCTTACCAATACCTCAACCAGTTCGGTGGACTGATCGAGTATTGATCAAACTGGGTGGACTGATCAGCTAGCTACTGATCAATGTGAGGTATGGCAGCTGGGATGTGAATGGTTGGTCGAAGAACCATGTAACCGCCTGGTAACTGTCCAAGGCGGTTACCACCCGAAACGGTGCGATCCCAACCAATCATAAAATGAATGGCCGAGATCGCACGATCAAGGGGTGCGAGATGGGAGAAGTTACATGATCAATTCTCCTATATAAGAAAGCATAATTCGCGTATAACAACCATTCAGAGGAATGAGGCGAGATCGCAGAACATGATCAAGGGAAGAACCGCAAGTTCGATAAGGGAAATGATGGGTAAAAGAACAAAGAAATTTCGTGAAAACCATAGGACATTAGAGAAGATGACGATCCTTGGATGTTCCGGTGGAATTGACTATCCTGCAGCACGGACCATCGATCGTGACTCAGAAACGTGACTACCCGAGTAGTCAGCCAAAGGAGAAGGATCGACTTGTCCTTAAGAAAAGGAATGAACGATCAGTGAACGATGAAGTGCTGTCATCGTTCACACCGAAGGGGTGTAAGGCTCTCGCCTTACGTGAAATATCCTAAATCACCAATGAAAGTAGAAAGGAAGGAAAACGTCAAGTCTATTATGACCGTGGTTCGCCAAGGATAATATCGATGAACGGTCGTGAGTATAACCAAATGGAGAATCGGTATATTGACCGGTGACTCGATGGCTTAAACGACCGGTAAGTCCATGGTAGAACCAATGGACGGTTAAAGGATTCATGGTTGAATATATGGTTAAACCCACGAGCAAACCAATCGGCCAAACATCGTATCATATATCAGTGAACCAATATTTAGTATACAGTAAACCCCAACTTCTTCGGTGGGTAAAGAACCATCATCCTATCGTATACTTAGCCAATGAAGATTGTTGGTTTTATGGTTAAGTAACGAAGGATAAGATTAAACAAAGAAAAGAATTCGCTACGTTTAAAAAAAAGATTAAAGAAACAATCCTAAGAAAAAAAATTCAGAAAAAAAATTAAATTTTTGGTAGGTTCAACCGTGACAAGGCACGAAGTCATACTCATTGTACCCGGACGCCGGAATTGTTATATTGGATTTCTTGCATGGCGATAACAGGATCCGTTTTTTGTTATTATTAAACAAGGTTTGTTGAAATAAGAAGGGATATCTTGAAGAAGCAGCAAAGGAAATTTAGGGGTAAGGAATGTGACTGGACATGAAATGAGTCGACTAATTTGGGATAATATTTATAGGGCATGCTTGCATGCATCATGACATTTGATATAGTTTAAGGGTTCTTCATCGTTAAGATTAAACTAGTTACATGCTTGAGCCGTTTATTTTATTAAATTTGCTTTTTAACCAACCATGTGGGCGTGCGAATACTTTTGAATTATTAACCGCTTTTCTACTCTCTTTTAGTGTTTTGTAATATTTCACCAAATCCATTTTCGAATGCGTAATTAAATTAGATGTCGAGGACCAACACTTAAAGCTGAATTAAAGCATATTGATGACCATATGCAATTCTCAAGATGGTATACTTTTTTCGTGCACACGTTCAAAGTAAAAGTGTTGTGCTTGTCTTTTGTTCTCAACTATCAAATGTGTATAAATATCTAAATACCAGTGGAACCGAAAGTCTACAGTATATATACAAGACATGACTGGCCCTTCCTATGAAATTTCTTCCATGTTAGGAATTCAGATAAAATTTGCTAACATCAACATAGAGACTATCCCTATAACAAAAGATAGGATCTGTGGCATACAAATGATAGATATAGATACGCGCACCACGTTCACACCTAAGTTCAATCTAAGTTGTTCTCATGGATTTCAAACTTTATTTAAAACAATTACCATAACGAAAGCACTAATTAAATAAACTAAAACCAAAAACCCAATAAAAGAAACAAATCACTGGAATTACAACTTACGTATATTATACTTAATACAATATTAAAAAATTCTCGCATATCGTGAGTAACTCACTTTAAACACGTCATTCTTGCCCCGACTGCACACAGTCTTTTTATTATTCAAAAGCACTTAAGATATTTTACTAATACATAATTAGAGATCACGTAATCCGATACACCTTTAAGTTCATATACTCTCGATGCTGCTAAATTTTCCACTACTTCTCGTGATTTTGTCCGTTAACGCTCATATGCAACCTCACAGTTTTTGTAGCCACAAAGGCTAGATGAACATCTAGTCTCTTTCATTACCTTTTAGTACTATTAACTATTCGTCGGGAATACATGTAATACCATTTTTACTTGTTTTCGTACCCCATGGACGGCTGAGTCACTGAACAAAATTACATCATAGATATTCTATCCAAGTTTCCTACAATGGCTTAATTAAACCCAAGAGACCATTCTTTCACATAAGAATTTACACCATAGGATATTTACGCATCCTCAACTTAACTATATATAGGTCTTTATTGACTTCACTATATAGCCACTTACAAAGTTTCTAAACTTGGGTTTAACATGATTATAGTTCATTACGTGTTACAGAACATCATGTCATTTAAATAAAACTCAAACTATAAACTGACAAAAACATTCTTTGAGTTGCTTTCTTTTTGCTCTAGTTTAACTTTCAAAAGAATTTTGATAGTTAAGAAGCCAAAACAGTTAGTGTGTTTAGTTTTTAGAATGAGTGTGAAAGATTCCTTTGTGACTAATGGGAGTATTTTAAGTGTTGGCTTCAAAATTAATTATTGTTAATAATAGTTAAATAGATAATAATACGCTTTTTTGCAAGAGTAAATAAGTTAGTACATAAAGTAATTGTATTATAATTTAAAATATATTTTAAATTTAGTAAAAAAGATATATTATTTTTGAAAATGTATATTTAATGTATAAAATAAAATTTATAGTGAATTGAAATCTACTTTATTTGTTAGTTATCTTTTCTTTATAGTATATTGAGATTCAGCTACGACTTGTAAACTTTTTAGACCAATTTTTTTTCTAAGATTAAAATTAAAGTTTGTATAAAATGTGAGAATAATAAAAAACGAGAGAATAAAAAGATTATAAAACATCTTAGGAAAATAAATCAGAATAGTACTATAAAGTGAATGTTATTGTTGATCTTGATCTTATCCCACTCTTTTACAGCTATTAGAACATGATTGACTTATAATGAACTGAGCTAATCTAGAAATCAAGAAACTAAAAATCAAATACAACTTGTAGATGTCAATATTGTATTTAATAACTAAAATATTTCGGAAACGACGAAAACTTATAAGTAAATGATGATTGATCTTATCTACCAAAGATTTTGAGAGGATAAAAAAAGAAAACAAGAAGAAGTCGACATGCGTTTTTCCACATCTTGAGTCAACGTGTCGTTTCGTTGCCATGCAATGTTGCCACACTACCACACACCTGATCTTCGTGTCTTGTCTCTTCGTCTCAACACCGTTTTCTCTAAATCCAATTTAATATTTGTGTTGTACTTATATAACACGTATAAAAAAGAAGGATGGATCATAGCCAAATAATCATTTATGAGTATTGTGTTTTGATCGCAAAATGGAATTGATCAACGATTTCCTCAATCTAACTGCGCCTTTCTTCACCTTCTTTGGTCTCTGCTTTTTCTTGCCCCCTTTTTATTTCTTCAAGTTCTTGCAGTCTATTTTCTCGACCATTTTCTCGGAAAATCTCTACGGGAAAGTGGTTCTCATCACTGGGGCTTCCTCCGGCATAGGCGAGGTTTAGTTTTTTCTTTGATATATTATTGTAGTTAGACGTAAATTGGCATTCTGTTAGTATATGTTAGGAATATTATTTAAAAATTTCTGGTAAAATAATATTATTAAATTTTCTGAGTATATATTGTGTATATGTTAATTGTCAGCAATTGGCATATGAGTACGCATGTAAAGGTGCACGTTTGGCCCTTACCGCGCGAAGGAAGAAGCATCTAGAGGATGTGGCAGAGATTGCTCATGAGCTTGGATCTCCCGATGTTATCACCGTTCATGCTGATGTCTCCAAACCTGATGATTGTCGACGAATCGTCGATGAGACCATCTCCCATTTTGGCAGATGTAAGTCACCAAAACTCGATCGTTCACTTCAAAAGCGCCCCTTTTTTAATCATCATTAACAAGTTTTGGTATGAAATACTTTAAACAAACAATGATATATTTGTTATGGTCTTGCAGTGGATCATCTTGTAAACAATGCTGGGATGACACAAATTTCAATGTTTGAGAACATTGAAGATATAACCAGAACAAAAACAGTTTTGGTAATGAAATAACCTATTAGAATGTATCGTTTTCATTTTAGAATATCAAAATTCATGTCATTTTCAGTTAAAACGAATCGTTTTCATTTTAGAATATCAAAATTCATGTCATTTTCAGTTAAAACGAATCGTTTTCTATTAGAATATGTTCTAAAATGAAAATTTATTTTTGGATATGTCAAAAGTCAATTTAAAAATTCATGTCATTTTTATTTTAGAATATGTCGTTTTCATTTTAGACAATTTTAGACACGACACTTGTAATAACAAAAAAAAAAGCGTTGCGTTTTTAAATTTAGCCTAATTTTAACGGTAATGTAGACGGATGGGGTTTTTCATTAAACTTTATGGGTTTTTTACAATTCATCTTTAGTTGAGAGGTTTTAGTCTACCCCACGGCAATGTAGACGGGAGAGTTTTTTCTTTAACTGATTTAAAGTTAAGAGGGATTTTTTCGTTAAATATATATTACTAAAAACCCATGAAATACTATAAGATGAGCCAACCCTTTAATTTATTCGTGAACCTATATTTAATGAGTTTTTTAACCCTTTAATTTATTCGTGAACCTATATTTAATGAGTTTCTTTTAACTCTCGAGTTCAATTTCCGGGTTTTTGGCTCATAATTTTATTTTATTTTTGATTTATTAGGATACTAACTTCTGGGGATCAGTATATACAACTCGTGCTGCGCTTCCGTACCTTCGACAAAGTTGTGGTAAGATTGTGGCTATGTCGTCTTCTGCAGCGTGGCTAACCGCTCCAAGGATGAGTTTTTACAATGTAAGTCAAAATCTATAGAAATTAGTTAAAAAATATCTATTCACTGGTTTACTTAGTAAAGTACCCTTTAATTAGGACCAAAGTATACTGTTATACACATAATATGTTAATTAGGCAAGCAAAGCAGCTGTGTTAAACTTCTTTGAGACGTTGAGAATTGAGCTTGGTAGCGATGTACATATTACAATCGTCACACCTGGTTATATCGAATCCGAACTCACACAAGGCAAGTACTTCTCCGGTGAAGGCGAGTTGGTAGTCAACCAAGACATGCGAGATGTAAGTTAAAAACTTAAAATTAATCTAGCTCTTTTAAAACAATTGATATTGAGCTCATTGTTGAATTGTATGTTCGTATGCGAAATTTAAGGTTCAAATAGGAGCATTTCCGGTAGCATCAGCATCAGGATGTGCCAAGGCAATAGTGAACGGCGTCTGCCGGAAACAAAGATATGTGACGGAGCCATCATGGTTTAAGGTGACGTACCTTTGGAAAGTGTTATGTCCGGAGTTGATTGAATGGGGTTGTCGGTTACTGTTCATGACCGGAACTGGTATGTCCGAGGATACTGCACTCAATAAGAGGATCATGGACATTCCTGGTGTGCGTAATGTTATGTATCCCGAGTCTATCAGGACGGGAGAAATCAAGTCGGAGTAAGAGTAGATAGATAGATCATAGATAAATCAAGAATCTGTGCAATGGGAATAATAATAATGGGCAACCATAGAGGTTTGTTTATGTGAATGTACTTTTGACTTTATATATGTTTACTCTGTTTCTTTGTTTATAAGAATAAGCGAATCGCCTAATACCAAACATGTATAAACAGAACATCGAACCAAACTGAAATAGTTAACTAAAATTAAAAAATAGTTTAAATTAAATCCAACTGTGAGGATCGATGGTGCTAAAGAAAATTTTAATTGTGACAAAAAATAGAAATAATAAGTGAATGTATTATTACGTTTTGGTTTACTGCATTTAAAATTTTTTCGGTTTGTTAAATTTTTTACTTAAAAACTAACCAAATGTATAAAAAAAATTTGGTTATACATTTCCTAAAACTGAAAGAAAAAAAAAGATGTCCATTCCTTGTAATTTCAGATTTTTTTTATTAAAACATATTTTTTTATTAAGATCTAATTATGTTTTCAATATTCTGCAATTGTTGAACAATACAAGTGATCAGTTCTTCTTAGGCTTAGAGGTCAAAAGTTCAGGGCAGAAAGCACTAAGCCAGAAAAGGACACGAACCCACGACGGCTCTACCACAAAAGTTTTCCCCCGGCAGATTCCGTTAACAACCGCCTTGGCGCATTTCGCCGTTGACTCAATGGGTACAACTTGCGACCACTCTTCTTTCTACAAAAGAGACCCAAGTCATAAAACTCGAACATACTCAACTGAAATATATATGATGATAGTAGAATACCTCGGCCATAAGGTTCGGATTAGTATTTCCATTTTCAATAAGACCCGGAAACACGATTGTCACACCAATGTCTGGACTAAGCTCGATCCTAAGAGTCTCGTAGAAGTTTATCATAGCTGCTTTGCTTGCCTGAATCAAATGTTACATTAATTATATCCAAATTAATAACTTAATATAGAGAAAAAAGTAGAAGAAGCATTTACAGCATATATGCTCATTCTTGGTACTCCAGACCATCCTGTAGGCGATGCAACCGCTACTATCTTTCCTTTGGTTTTCTTGAGATGTGGTATAGCGAAATGCGTCGCGTAGACTGATCCCCAAAAGTTAGTATTCTGTAGATTTTTATTCACAATGAAGATATTGACATCAATGATTCTCTTGTCAATAATAGATTACTTTCAGGTATTGAGGTTACACCGGAGAATGAGGGGACCATTCTAAGTGTTTCAATGGACATTCCGAGAAATAAAGAGGCTAACTCAAATGCCCCAGCAAGTCAGCAAATAAGAGAGGTCGTGCAAGCAGCCTTACCGTCTCTGAATGTTTTGAGTAATGGAGTTCTATCTCAAGCAGTAGCACATCTTACATATCAAGATGTAGATGTGGGTGTTACTGAAGAGAATGTCGATGTCTCTCCCCAAGAGAGATGGAGGCAAATGTCCCCCAAGAATGGTTCGAATGGTTCAAAAGGAAATACTAAAGTGCATAACACACGTCAGAAAACAAGATCAACATCTAAGTTGTCGCATGAGGAAGGGAGTAAGGAAACTATTTCTAATCTCCTAGGCAGGAAGAATACCAAAAAAAAATAATTATGTCTTGTTTCTTTTGGAATATTAGAGGTTTAAATAAATGTTCTAAGCACCTTGTTATTCAAAACTGGGTTCGTCAACGAAAGTTTCGTTTTGGCTGTTTGCTGGAGACTAGAGTCAAAGAGGAGAATTCAATGGAAGTAGCGACTAAGATTTTTGGAAATTGGTCTTTCTTATCGAATTAAGAGCATGGTAGGCTGGGACGTATCTGGGTTGTCTGGGACAGCACAGTGATGATTATGTCGTTTTTAAGTCAGCTCAGCTAGTTACTTGTTCAATAAAGCTTGAGGAGTTTGACGAGACATTCTTATGTTCTTTTATCTACGCATCGAATTTCCAAGATGAGAGAAGGAGACTTTGGGCTGATTTAAAAGACCATTTTGAGTCACAATTGTTTAGGGGGAAACCATGGATATGTATGGGAGATTTTAACGAGATTCTTGATGGAAGTGAGCACTCAGATTTTAACTCATCTTCAGTTATGTCGCCAGGAATAAGGGATTTTCAAGAAGTGGTTCGCTCCTATTCTCTTGAGGATTTATCTTATCATAGCCTTTTGTATACATGGTGTAATAAGCGCTCAGAGGGTCTGATCTCGAAAAAGATTGACAGAGTTCTCAAAAACGAATATTGGAGTCAAGTCTTCCCTAGCTCCTATGGGTTGTTTGAAGCAGGGGGCTGCTCGGACCATCTGAGAGGTATAATTCAACTTGAAGCAGCTACAACTAACCAGTCCCCTCGAAAACCTTTTAAGTTCAACAATTCTTTATTGGACTTAGAGGAGTTTAAACTTTTGGTTGCCGATTTTTGGGCTTCTACATCACCATTATTCATGTCAACCTCTGCTCTATATAGATTTTCGAAAAATTTAAAGCAGCTAAAGTCCTTATTGAGAGGTTTATCGAAGCAAAAGTTAGGTGATTTGTCAAGGAAAAAACGTCTGAAGCGTATAAGGTCCTCTGTGAATGTCAGGAAAAAAAGCTAACTAATCTGAATCCACACCATATTAGCCAAGAGGCTGACGCTTACTCAAAGTGGGATTTTGTCCCAACTCTTGAGGAGAAATTTTTAAAGCAGCGATCAAAGTTGCACTGGCTGCAGCTTGGGGATAGGAACAACAAGTTGTTTCATAAATCAGTTGAGGCTAGGAAAAATCAAAATACAATCAGGGAAATTAGATGTCGAGATGGGAGACAAGTAAAGGAGATTGGAGACATTAAGTGTGAGGCTGTAGGATTTTTTGAGGAAGTTTTACAGCACGAACCGGCAAATTTGGAGGAAGTTTCGGTGGATATGTTGCGGAATTTTCTGCCAAACAAATGTGCTGATGCTGATCATTTAGCCCTCACTTTGTTGCCTTCGTCTGAGGAAATTAAACAGGTTCTATTCTCCATGCCTCTCAATAAATCGCCAGGTCCTGATGGTTTTAATGTGGAGTTCTTTAAATCAGCTTGGGCTACGGTGGGCGATGATTTTGTAATAGTAATTCAGTCCTTTTTCGAAAAGTCTTTCCTGCCTAAGGGAATAAACTCAACGATTATAGCTCTGATCTCCAAGAAAGTCTCTTCAATGGAAATGAAGGACTATAGGCCGATTTCATGTTGCAATGTTCTATACAAAGTGATTTCGAAAATCTTGGCTAACAGGATGAAGGATATTCTCCCTCAGATTATTTCCCTAAGTCAGTCTGCTTTTGTTAAGGATCGGCTTTTGATTGAGAACTTGTTGCTTGCTACAGAGCTGGTTAGGGATTATCACAAAGATTTTATTGCGTCCCGTTGTGCTATGAAAATTGATATTTCAAAAGCTTTTGATTCAGTCCAATGGTCATTCCTATTGGCGACACTACAAGCAATGAACTTCCCATCCAAATTCATCCAATGGATATCACTTTGTGTTACAACTCCATCCTTCTCGGTGCAAGTAAATGGTGAGCTTGAAGGTTTTTTCTAGAGTAAGAGGGGGCTGCAACAAGGCTGTTCGTTGTCACCTTTCTTGTTTGTCATTGTCATAAATGTGCTTTCACTGCTTCTAGACAAGTCTGCAGCTGAGAGGCTGGTGGGATATCACCCAAAATGTAAGCTTATTGGACTAACTCATTTAAGTTTCGCAGATCTATAGAAGGGATTGTGAAGGTTTTTGATGATTTTGCTAAGCTTTCGGGGGTGAAAATGAGTCTTGAGAAATCTACAATATATTTAGCTGGGGTTGCGGATACAGTGAGAAATGAAGTTCTTTCGAGGTTTTCTTTTTCGTCAGGACGTTTGCCTATCAAATACCTGGGGTTACCACTCCTATCTCGTCGCATGAGAACAGCAGATTTTCAGCCACTTCTTGAAAAAATAAGAGCTCGCATCAGTTCTTGGACGACTAGATTTCTCTCAATGGCCGGCAGGCTTCAACTTATTCGATCAGTCCTAATGAGCCTCTCAAATTTTTGGCTATCCGCGTTCCGCCTTCCAAATTCATGCATACACGAGGTGAATAAGCTCCTTTCATCATTTCTATGGTCTGGACCTGCTCTAAATCCCAAGAAAGCTAAGATATCATGGGAAATGGTAGCAAAACCATTCCAGGAAGGTGGTCTAGGAGTTCGATCCCTCTCGGGGACAAACTCTCTTTGTTGTTTAAGACTGGTTTGGCGTATAGTGTCCAATAAGTCATCGTTGTGGGTGAAATGGGTTAAATCAACTCTGATTAAGCAGGCTAGCTTCTGGTCAATCAGCAACAATACTACGACGGGTTCATGGATGTGGAAAAGAATTCTCAAATCAAGGCATTTGGCTCGATCTTTTCAGCGTTTTGAAGTTAACAATGGGGAATCTGTCTCTTTTTGGTTTGATTTGTGGTCAAAGCAAGGCTGTCTCTTTGATAAATTTGGAACAAGGGGAATTGTGGATTTTGGAATCCCAAAGGACTCTACGGTAGAAAGAGCATGGAGTGATAGTCGTCGTATACATCATCGATCTCCCATTCTACAACAAGCAGAGCTAGAACTTCAATCATATCGTGATAAAGGACATACATGGCTGGATAAATGCCTTTGGAGAGTAGGGGAGGATAGGTTCAAGGCTGAGTTTATATCAGCTACTACTTGATAGCTTATACATTTGAAAAAGCCGCTAGTGACTTGGCATGGATGCGTGTGGTTTAAACATGCCACTCTGAAATTTTTGGTAATCTTGTGGTTAACGATTAATAATCGTTTAACAACGGGAGAATGTATGGCAAGTTGGAATGTTGGGGCTGATGTCTCTTGTGGGATTTGTCGGAACCATTTGGAAACTCGACAGCACCTATTCTTTGCTTGCGACTACTCAGCGGAAGTCTGGACTGGCCTATCCCAAAGACTTCTTCGAAATCATTTCACTTTGGACTGGTTCACTCTAATAGGCCTCCTCTCAACAAATAGGTTTGAAAAACTATCCCTCTTCCTTTTGCGTTATGTTTTTCAATCTACAGTGTATTGCCTTTGGAGAGAACGAAATAACCGGAGGCACAATCAAAGGATGGTTCCGCCAGCTCAAATGATCAAGCTAATCGATAGAGAAGTAAGGAATCGCTGCTCCACAATAAGGGATCCACAGCTCCATGGTGTTCTCCAGAAATGGTTTTCAAGAACTTGAGGATGGATATTCAAGTGCATTTGCAAGCTTCTCGTTTAAATCTCACATGATATTATGCTCCTATTTTATATGTATCCACTATGCAATCTGAGCTTGATAGATATTTGTACTCTTTTTCCCATCTTCGGTTTTGTCCCAAAAGGGTTTTCCGATTATGGGTTTTAACGAGGCAAAGACCTATCACCAAAATTTAAAACTCTTTCTAAACTCTATCAGATCTTTTTCAGCTACATGATACACTAGATGTAAAAAGTTTATTCTTAAATATATTTTAACATTATATTCAAAAAAAATAGATTACTTTCAGATAATAATAGATTACTATTTGTTGGATATTTATACTAACTGTTTATACTGTCAGAAATCTGATTCAGAGTTGTGATTCTTTACGGTTGCCTGTTCACATGTAGAGGTTAGGAACACTGGATATGGTTATTGAATTTTCTCTGTTTCAGGGAGCAAACATAAAGACAGGCAGAACTAATCTATAAAAGTGATGCTAAATATTTTTAGCTTCTCTCAATTTAGCACCATTTTAAAAGTTGATTCTATAATTCTAGCATCATTTTAAAAGTGACATTAAATTAAAAAATAATTGACGTTAGACAAGGACTTTTTTTTTATAGTGTATATTGTTAGTGACTTAGATGAGTAGATCTTAACTTTTGACCTAGATGACTTACGGTGACCCGATTTCTCCAACTTTCTAATTGTGGTTTCTGTTTCAAGATTTGTTTTCAAAATTTTCTTTTTCTTTCATTGATTGTAAATTTAATTTTACGGCCGACTATTTAATTCGGACCTCTGAAAATAATTTTCTTACGTAAACATTTATTTTAAGATTAATTAACAACCAATCAAAGAGTTATATTCTAATTAATGTGTAATTGGAAATAAAAAATGACTAATCAAAGAGTTATATACAAACGTTTCTAGTTTCGACCAACATACATGATGATCAACGCCTCTAAAGTACTATCAATTGGTCCATAGTTTGTGAATTTTACCATAATAGGAAGAACATCTGAAATTTGTGAGTAGTCCTCGAAAGATTTGGCCTCCGCAATTCCCGCATTGTTCACCAAGTGATCCACTGATACAAAAAATTTAAGTTATGTTCTTTAAGAACGAAGCAAATATTTACTTATTTGAATCGCGCCTAACTCACATCTTCCAAAACGAGAGATGGTTTCTTGAACGAAACGTTTACAGTCTTCAATGACTGAGACATCACCACATACCACGGCAACTTCCGGTGATCCAGACCTCCGGCATCGGTCAGCCACCACCCGGAGATGATCCTCTCTTCGAGCTACCAATGTTAAGTATGCTCCTCTACGCGCATACTCATATGCGAGATGCTACACCATTAAATAAAAACATGAAAATTTAATAAAAAAATAAATTGGTAACTTTGTACAAACCATGAAGAATTCACTAACCTCACCAATTCCTGAGGAAGAACCGGTGATTATGACGACTTTTCCGTTGACTTTTTCAGACTCTTTGTATCTTCTTATGAAACTGATGAGCTTGACGAATATTGAAAATGGCATGAACACTAAAAGAAACGAAAATGTGGTAATAGGAAGAAGAATGTTAAAGATCTTGTTGATCAAAGCCATATCCTTAATTGACTTTGTGATTCTCCTTCACCAGAGACGACTACTTACAATTTATAAACTCTTAATGAGTTTCTTCTGTTTAAATGTCACTTTCTTAGACCTTGATATTTAAGAGTTAAGTGTAAAAGAATCTCCAAAATCATAATTTGGTATCTTTTCTATGTTTATTGTTTGTCCTCATCCAACTTATGTTTTTATAAAATATTTTCCTCAAATCTATTCTTTCTAATCTATTGGGCCTATGATTGTGGATTTCAGATTTTTCTTTTGGACAGAACCAAGTTAGTAGATACAAAAGACAAGGAACCAAGTTTTACGCACTCTTAAGTCCAACTCCAATACAATCTTCAACTACTAAGAACAACATTTCACAATAACTCAAAGCTTGTTTGGTATGTCCTCGATTACACCTTTCCCATCCTCTGCATCAAAGTAGAAGAAGTTCTTCAACGGCTCTCCTTTGCCCGATATAACTTTTATCACCTCCTGTACATGTAATCAAGTTTTCTTTAAGTCACATATAGCTCTGCTAAGTGCTTATCTATATACTTAACAAATTCATCAAGAAGCAAGATAAAGAACCTGTCCAAGAATCCCTCCAATGATGGCGCAAGCTGGTGGGAATTCTGAGTTACAAGATACGAGTCTCTCTAAGAGGCTATCTGGGATATGATTCTTACTAACCGACTGTTGCAAAATCCGGTATCAAAGTTGAATGATTGAGTGAGAAAGTTTGTTCTTTGTTATTAAGTTACTACAGAGGCTAAAGAGACTTACATTTCCTTCACAGAGTTCTTTTTGGAGTTGCAAGACTCTTGGGAGATCAGAGAGCGAACATTCTCCAGGTTTACGCCCTTCAGTTTCCTCAAATAGTTCTATCACTACAAGAATGTCATGAAAAAACACGGATTAGTCACATTGGAAGTCACGAATCAATAAATAGCTATTGTAGCAGACCTCTCATTGCAAAGTAGAGCTTTGCTGTTCTCCTTGGAAATGGTTTCCATGGTACTGAAACTGCCTCCTGGAGGAAAAAGAACCAGCCAATAGATTACTTTACTTCCCATGTATGTGTATGTTCTGGTTAAAGCATGAGTTTGTGTTTATTTGTACCTCAAAACTCGGAAATGTTAGTTCACATTCCACTGTTTCATCAAGCTTTTTCTGTGGCAAGAAAATTTACCATTAAGCCAACCGTAAAAGCATGAGATATACAACAGTGGGGAAAGTATAATGCGATAAGTACCTTCGTGTACTTATGATTCTGCAGGTCAACAAATATTTCGCCACATGAACCTCTACAATCGACTGTATAGAACGCCACACGTTTTGTTAGCTTCCTACATTTATCATTTACTGCTTTCTGCATAACATAAGCACGTTACATTAAGCGATGCACATATCAACCAAAGACAAAAACATTTAGTTAATCAGTACCTTAGTAGCACGGGAACTACAGCCGATAACCACAACATCAAACTTGTTGAAAAACTCAGTGCCAAGTGTTGACAAATCACCTGAGATTTTGAGGAAAAAATCATTTATTTTTACTTTCCTCTCGGAAATCGGAGAGAAATGAAGAAAGGGTTACAATGGAACTAAACCTTTTTCTATAGAAACATGGACCATAGGGTTAAATTCCTTAAGTGAATCACAACAAATCTCAGCAACAGTTTTGCCTACATAAGCATTTTCATCAGGAAGAATCAAGAAGTTTGCGTTGAAAGCTTCCGCTGCAACTATCCGATCATCCAATAGAGTCACACTACCAACTCCTGCCAACACAATGTTCTTGCAAAACTAACCAACCAAATAATAACCAAGTAAGATTCTACATACACTCTACTTCAGAGCATAACTAATAGAGAATTTGTAAAAAGTATTAGCTACCTCAGCAACAGTCCCCTTTATTCCAGATACCAATACATGAGATTTACTCAATCTGCAAGTTAAAACACCAACCTTACACTACATCAAACGGAATATATGCTTCAGACAAAATAAAAAATCTCAATATGAACACAAAACAAGATAAGAAGCAACAAATCAACTATATTGATGCATTGATATCCAATTCTAATAAAATGTTAAATCTTTGCTTTAACTCTTTGCTGAACAACAAAACCAAAGATTTAATTCAGAGAAGCTTGTTACTTAGCAATTCATGATACCAATACATGAACACAAGAATCAAAAATCTTTGATACCCAATTGTAATAAAAATGGTTAACTCTTTGATACTTCTTACTTTCTTAGGCTATTTTGCTGAACAACCAAACCATAGATTTAAAATTTCAGAGAAAGCTTGTTACTTTGTAATTCAATTTTTTTAGAATTAGAAACCCTAATCAAATTTATACTTTAAAAACCTAGAAAGAGATGGAATATGAGTGTAAAGGTACCTTCTTTGAGCACAAGCGCCCCAAACCCTAATTTGACGATCGTACAGAGCAGTTTCTTGCACGGTGAGCTCTTCTCCGTCCATTCTCAAAATTTCAAGGTAATCTGTGAAGCTAGAGCTTTGAGAAACCTTAGTAGCGATTAGCGAGCTAAGATATTATCAATTTCAATCCCGCGCATCTACAAGTGATGTCTCGGTGACTCTCGCTGAGTTACGAGGTCTTTGTTAACCGTACCTTTTCGGGAAATTATACCATACATGGTTTGGTCCGGTTTGTTAACTAAAATTTACTAATTTTTTTATTTATGGAACAAATTTATATTAAAAATTCATGATTATAAATTCATTGATCGTGAGAGTGTTCTTGTTCAGATTCAGTTTTAGGTCTTATCTTTCTGTTTGTTAATTTATCCGATTAGGAGTTTTTATTTATATTTCTAGATGGGTTTTCTTCGTATTACTCTAAGTTTAAGTTATTAAGGAAATCTATAGACGACTCAACAAATTTTATACACTTTAACTAAAAAACAAGTTTTTATACACATAAAATTGAGGGAAAATCAAAATAGCTCAAACAGAGTACAAGACGATGTACATTGATTTTTTTTTTTCAACACTTTATTTTTTTTTTAACATTCCATATCATCTTTTTTTTACCTAATAATTCAACACATTCAATTTTTACACTTTACAATAGTGTGTTTAATAAAATTTAATATCCTATCCTACCATTTTTTTATTTTATACTTTTTTATGTTTTTTTTTTATGATTACATATTAATATCAATTAAAATTAAATCAAAATAACTAAAACATAAAAAAAAATTTCAAATAATTTTTGTTATATATATATATAATTTAAAAATTAGCAAGCAATAAAGATGAAAATTAGAAATCGTCAGAAAATTACGAAAAATTTAAAATCCAATACAATATAATAATCACACGACATAACTAATAAAACAGACATAATTTAACTAGTATAATAAATTTAAATCATAAATTTAAAAATTTTGTTAACCACGAAACATTCCAAATTTTGTCCATATATGTTTGAGTAGATCTGCTTGCAATTAATGATGTACATTTGAATCATGCACCTTGGATCTAGCATGCACATGATTTGCAAATGCAGTTGGCACTTTGGTCAAGAATGATAAGGGTGTACTAGATCCACTTACCTCAGACTGATCAGAATCGGTCCATTGTTGAACATATTTATCTAGTTCATCCTCAACGATTATATTATGCAATATGATACATGACCTCATGATGATAGTCAAATCGGCTATGTCCCACATGCGAGATGGTTCGCGAATGACTTTAAATATAGCATGCAACAGTCCAAATGCATGTTACTTGTCCTTATATCCCTCATGATATTTTGAAAATAACTTGTCTGGTTCACTATGAAGAAGTCTAATCGAATTGAAAAAGTCGGATAAGGAGAAATACCCTCAGCTAGATAGTATACCATAATATACGGACGGTTTGTTCACGAAGAAATTCACTTTTGGAGTATTTCCCTGTTTAACATCATCAAAAACTGGTGAACGATCTAGAACGTTTATATCGTTCAATGTGCCCGAACATAAAAAAATGCATGTCAGATCCATAAATCATGATATACAATTGCTTCAAGAATAACAGTGATGGTTCCCTTATCTTCTCAAGTAAATTGACATTCCCACATCGTAGGACAATTTTTCCATTCACAGTGCATGCAGTCAATACTCCCAATCATCCTCAGGAACCCCCATATTTCACTAACATTCTTTGCAGTTCATCTAGAGTTAAAGCTCTGATATATACTTGTTCATACAGTTGTATGATTCCTGTACAAAATCTTCGCAAGCACTCAAATGTTGTAGTACCTCCTATTTTGATGTATTCATCGACCGTGTCAGCCGCTACATCATATGCTAACATTCTAATGGTTGTGTTATATTTTACTAATTGAGCCATGTCAACTCTTTGGACGAAGTAGTTGTCATTTCTTGATAGGTCCCCGACGATCCGAAGAAAAACATGTTTCGCATCCGGGATCGCGGATGAAACATTGCATCGTCATACGTAGATTGATATGCAAATTAGTCATCAATCATTCTTTGGTTTGCTGCTACATGATCTCTCTTGAAGTAATTTCTCTTGCTACGAGATGTATAGTCTTCCTCTACTTTGTCGTGAGGCTCCGTAAATCGGTTGACGATATACTTTTCTTCAATTTCAGACTGCTTTTTGTAAGCTTTGATATCAAAAGAAATTTATGATGGATCCACTGATATTTTTTAGTAAGATAAGATTTGTGGTATTTGTACATCAATGAAAGAATGATTCCTTATTTTTAAGATAATGGAACCAACAGACTGAGTGGTTGGAGATTGAGTGGTTGGAGGTTTAGATTCAAATTGAGTGGTTGAAACCAACGGATTCCAAATAAATAATAGAATATAGTATAAGGATTGAGTTGTTGGAGGCTTGGATTTAAATTGAGTGATTGAAACCAACAGATTACAAAAAAATGGAGTATAGTTAACTAGTAGATAAGGATTGAATTCTCTCATTAAAAGCCGAAGATTACAGATTACATTGACAGAAAACTCACAAACACTTAACATTATCAAAGAAGAAAGTGACAAACAAACATTATTAAAACATAAAATGATAAAACACATTATTAAAGCATAAAATGACAAAAAACATGATTAAAGCATAAATTGATAAAATAAAATCTATACAAACACTTGATAAAATAAAAAACATTAATTGTTCTGCCCTGTCTTGCCTCATGACTATTTTTTTCTAATCTTTCTACTCATACTCTTTGAATTATTTAAATTCATTCTACTATTTGTTTACCACTTCCAAGGCCGCTTCCTTGCTTTTTTTACCTTTCTTTTAGTTTTTTCCCTTCCCATTGTGTGAGCATTGGATCCTACAGAGTTTGAGACTTTTGCATCACTCTCGTGGGCTCTCTTAGATCAACTGCTTTCACCGCCAATATTTCCTCCTATTTAACTACCATAACATGGTTGATCACAAACAATATGGCATTCTGACATTAAATTGAAATGGTTATTCATACCACTTGATTATCATTCATTAGATTTTTCCAAGACATTATTCTCCGACCATCTGCTTTGTTGTATACACTTAGCGTTATCATAAGCGCCAATCCATTTGCCCAGTATTTTATTCATGTAGTTAAAATGATTTCTCCACAAAATTCTATCGCGTGGAGGATGAAATGAGCAACGCTCAATACAATAATCATCAATTTTACCCCAATATGCCTCACACTTCTGGTTTCTTCCAACAACACTGTATGTTTCATATTTAATCCACCCACGAAGTACCACCAAATTTTAATCAGTGGTTCATTTGATATTTTTCTTGCACGCAGGAGTTGAATATGAAACTCTTCATGCCACCAAGAGCCATTTGTGTTGAAAATTCTGGAAATTATATTGCTTGAGATGAATATGGCATCATCGATCCATAATATGGATGATAATTTTGATCAGCTGATGGTATGGTGAAAATTGATGCAAACTCATAATTTAGTATATTTTGGGGACGTGGTTGGTTGGAATATTGATTTTGAAATTGATAATTGTTAGATTTTGAGTAGTGAAAAAGGTAAGAATTAGTAGAATGTTACTAAAATTATGTTTAAAACTTTTAAAGAAGAGTTTATGGAAGGGTAATAAGAAAATTATAGGAAAATACATTTTTGTGTCCAAATTAAATGAAACAAGCAGTACAAAAAAATTACTGCAAAACCGATGAAATTTTCGACGGACTCTCATTCCGTCAGAAATTTTCAAAGGACTCTCATTTCGTCAGAAATTTCCGATGGTTATGCAATAGATTTGTGAGAACTTCAAATCGGTGGAAATTTACCTACGGATTTCCGACAAAAAACGTATATTCGATGGAAATATGTTGAATATCCTAAATTCAAAAGGATATATTAACATTCATATTATCTGACATATTTCTGAGAGCTATGCGTCAAAAATCCGTCGGAAATCTATCAAAAACACGTCGGTAAATACGAACGTTAATATAGGCGTTGTTATAATCGTTTGAATTTTGGCTTATAAACAGATTTCAGACAGCAACGATTTCATATATATATATATATATATGTGTGTGTGTGTATGTTTTCACACTTCTGCAATCAATCGTAACACAATTCATTATTAAAACAATTTTTTTTGAAAAGATATGTCTTCTGGTAGATATTTTCGGTCATGGATGGACGAACTTATGATTGATCTGTAGTTGAACTTACTGAAAGATGATTATGCACGAGGTATATGCGAGTTCATGGAATTGGATGGAAATCAACGGAGAGCTAAAATAAATGGTAAGATGAAATGTCCACATTGCATTTACCGGAATTCTCATAATGTTAAGGTTGAGTTAGTTTGACATCACTCGTACAACAATGGGTTTATGCCGGGTGATAAAATTTGATATTTACATGGAAAAACAAATTATGATTATGGTAATAGTAGTAAACCATATGTTGCATATAACTGAGGAGATATAACGGAAGTATATTTAGGTGTAGGTGCGGATGAGAAGATGAATAATATGTTTAGAGAGAATATGCAGTCGGCCGGTTATGATGGAGATAGGGTTGAAGAACCAAATATAGAAGCATAAAGGTTTTTAATATGGTATATGCAGCGAAGCAGCCACTATGTACTGGTTGTAGAGAAGGTCATTCACCGTTATTATCTGCTCGTAGAATGATGACCATTAAGACTGACTACAATTTGGCGGAGGAATGTGTTGATGCGATAGTATATTTTGTGAAAAATATTTTGTTTGAAGATAACATCTCACCACCATCATACTACGAGGTACATAAATTTGTAAATGGTCTTGGTTTGCCGTATCAGATAATAGATGTGTGCATCAACAACTGTATGATATATTAGAGAGAAGATTAAAATCGCAAAAAATGTTGACTCTGTCGCAAATCACGTTTTCAGAAAACGAATGGTAGAGTTTAATCCAATTTCAACGGATATGGTATTTACTATTAACGAAGATATTGAACATTGTTTAGATGTTTACGAATGTTTAGAACATTTTTTACGAAGAATAAACACGTGTTTGACTGTGCATCTCCTAAGATAGATGGAAGTTGTATATTGGAGTAGTTAAGAGATTTTGATTCTGAGATGACTCCTTACTATGGGGGTAATGGACATGATCTTTTTAACTGTGTCGGTGAAGTTCATAATTGGCACAAAAAGAGTATTGTTTTGGGATTTACCTTATTGAAAAAACCATTTATTGAGACACAATCTAGATGTTATGCATGTTGAAAATAACTTTTTTGACAACATCATGAACATTGTTTTAAACGTCCAAGAGAAGACGAAATACAATATGAAGTCTAGATTAGACTTGTCATTTATTTGTTCTCGAGATTTTTTGAAGTATTGTTGAATGTTATATGTCATATGTCTGCCTACTCGTTAGAAACAACTAAGAAAGAAACATTTTTATTAGATTTTCTAAGATGTAAAATTTATTGATGGATATGCATCTAATCTGCGTAATTGCGTGGATCCGTAGAATGGAAATTTATTGAAATGAAGAATAATGATTGTCATATTGTGATGCAGTGGCTTCTTCCATTTGCATTTTCCCATCTTCTTCAAAAAGATGTTCACCAAGCAATTACAAGTATATATTGTTACTTCCATAATGTTAACTATTTTTTACGTATATATATATGTTAATTTTTTATTTTTGTATGAGCTGGTGCTTTCTTTTGAGATTTATACATGAGATCAGTTATAATTGAAGGTATCCGCAATTTAGAAGACAGTATACATATTATCTTTGTAATCTTGAGAAGATATTTCCGCGTCTTTCTTTGATGTTATGGAACGTCTTCCAATCCACCTCCCACGAGATACAGCACTTGGAGGTCATGTTCAATACCATTAGATATATCATTTTGAGCATTACTTGTTCCACCTCAAGAAAAAGGTAAAAAAAAAAGCAAAATTGAGAGATGTATTGTCGCACAAAACCTCAACGAAGAAGCCTCACACTTTACTAAAAAATATTATTTTCCATCAGAAGTTCACACTAAGAGTAGAAGTTCATCGCGCCATGATGATAGAGGTGAGAGAGCGATTTATCTCATGTTTGTCCCTGAGTCGTTTGTCCAAGTTGGTTGAGTAATTTGTTGTAATTATGTAAAATACACACACACACACATATATATATATATATAAACATATATTGTAAAATACACATATATTTTTATATAAATATAAATTTATAAATTAAATTTAATTATATATAAAAACCCCAAAAGCGTCAGAAATCTGACAGATGTATTATATCAGTCAAAAATAGCGACGAATATTTGACAGTTTGGGGTTTTTGGGTCTTTTTCAAATAAATATAACACAATGTTATTTGAAACAAAATTGTAACACTTATTTTAAAAGATGTGTGACAAAATAAAAATTTAAAGAAGTTATATTAGAAATATAAAAAAATTTAGCATGATTAAGATTACATATTAGATAATGATATATATACTTAAGGGAAGACTATAACCATAACAACTTAATTTTTTTGTTTTGTATATTTGATATAGAACAAGGCTTTTGTTAATATTTTTATCATTGATATGATTAATATAGCATACTAATAAATATTCCAAGTGAAACAGATCGTAAAGAACCTTGAATCTCTAATTCTAGAGAAAATCCATCGAAATTTTTTGACGGATTTCTGACGACTTCGGGGATACATGTGTCAAATTTTAAGGTTTGACTGACCAGTAAGAGGACTGCATAATTTTACCCAGAAAATAAATTTTGGCCTCCCACATGTCCTTAATTTCTGATGGAACGCAAAAATGTAGGTCCCAACCTTATTGAGAACCGCCAGAGACACAGTGAATTAATTATTATAAAGATTTCTGATGGCTGTGTCTGTTGAAAATTCTGTTTTATTATCATTTCCTCTTTTTCATGAAACTATTCACATAATACTCATAAAAACCTCAAAACCTCCAAACCATTCGCAAATCGTCATAAATTTCTTTGATACTCAAAACCCATACATTTTAATGGATCAAAATCAATCAAACTTGTAAGTTTCTAAATATCCGACGGACATTCTAATGGAAATATCCAACGGATTTCCGACGGCTTCATGGATACACGTGTCGAGTTTTAAAGTTTGATTGACTAGTAAAAATATATGGATAATTTCATCCAGAAAATAAATTTCAACGGAACGTGAAAATTTAGGCGCCAATCCTCTTGAAAACCGCCGAAGACGTGGTGAATTAATTATTTTAAGAATTTTTATGGATATCCGACGGTTGTGTCCGTTGAAAATTCTGTTTTATAATCACTTCGTCTTCTTCGCGAAACCATTAGCATAAAACTCATAAAAAACCTCAAACCCATTCACAAATCTCTTTGATAAGCAAAACCCATACATTCTAATGGATCAAAATCAATCAAAATTGTAAGTTTCTAAACTTTTACTTGGTTTTTTTGGGTTTTTAAGTTAGAGCTTTATATTTAGGGATTTAAAATATAGATTTATGGATTTGGAATTTATATTTAGGGATTTGGATAGGAGTAGCTGTGAAGTACTATTTTTCTACATCTTCTGTTTTTTCAAGGTTTTACGTCGATCCTGATCTTAGGACGGAAGTCGTAGAAAATGACCGAATTTGAAGGTTTGAAGACGAAAATTCAAACCATAAAAGAAGAGAGAATATTGGAGGAACTACTCAAAGCAATAAATCAGACGGCTATATCTGACAGAAAGCTGTTAGAAATCAGTCAGAAAGCTGTTAGAAATCAGTCAGAATCACTAACAACTTTCCGATGCATGTTTTATTTTTTCTAGATCAGACAGTCAAATCTGTCAGAAATCCGTCGAAAATGACCGTCTGATTCCAGTTATCTTTTTATAGTGAAATTTTTATTTATAGAATACAAAATGATAAATTTTGGTAAAAAAATTTTAAAAATAACTATTATGAAATAATTAATCTTAAATATTTAAGATGAGAAAAAATCTAAAAAACAAAGCAGCGTGTCAGAACGAACATGTGGCGAATTTATTTACCTCACGAGCTGGCCCAAATGGCTCGAGCTCTTTTCCATTTATATTTTTCAACTTGTTGAATTCTTTCAACTATGAAAACTCCACGTCATTTTTCAACATCTCAGTTCAACTGCTGAATAAAGAATTAACATTGGCCATTATAAGTGGTCTAAAATACACAGGACAAATTTTTAGCAAATAAAAAGAAAACACGTAGAGTACGTAAAAGCTTTGGAATAACATTGTAATGCTTTTTTTATTTTCTATTGACTTTTACGTTCAAGTTAGTATTTTTCTTAGGAGATTTGGTCATGATTATAAATATATTCAGAAATTAGAACTAGCAGAATGTTTTTGAAAAATTCGGTCAAATCAATGTGTGGGAGTTTTCAGGAACGAAACAAGTGTAATTAGATCCCTTAATCGTGTAAAATAAAATTTTAGCCAAAGATACATAGTTTAAGGTCGATAGCAGTTAGAGCGATATTTGAATCTCTTGGTGAAGTTGTAATAATGGGTTTTCAAGCATCAACATCAACTCAAATTATTTTTTTTGGAGTTAGAATCTTGAGATCAATAACATCAGATTCTTTAAGAGTGTTTGATTTCAGTCTGGAGAGACTGTGATGATTGGTTTTCGTTATAAAGATGTGGAGTTGGGTTAGTGGTAACTTCTTGTGGGTCAAGGCCAAGAAAGTCACGAGTTTGATTTTCGTTGGGAAGGGTCTGCTCTCCGAAAAAAAAATCAATTTAACATGATTTGGGCTCTGTTCTAGAAGGATTAGAAGCCCACGGACTCTGAACGTCTTCGTTATCCAAAAAAAAAAAATTACGCAGCAACTGTTTTAGATTTGCTTAAATATCTAAATCTTAAATATCCAAATCTTCCAGACTTTATCATCAATTATCTTTGAGTTCTTAATTATGACTAAATTCTTAATATAATTTGATTAATATGTTAAAGAAACATGAAAAAGTAGTAATAAATTTGGAAATAATTCGTATTGCAAAAATAAATAAATGAAGAGGTCAGATATATGATTACTTAAAAAAATAAAAATCAGTCAGATATAGGATTAGACAAGGTGAAAATAGCATATGTTTCATATTTCTTTTCTCAAAATATGAATTTGGTTTGAGTTGTTAGTTTGTTACATAGTAAGAAAAATAAAAGATAATTTAAAAGTTATTTTTTAAATACAAAACCAGAAATTGAAAATCTAATTAACTGTTGCAAAAAGGCATGGTTAGGAGCTCTAAACCCGGGATAATTTGGTTACAAAATCGGAGTTAAACCGACTGCAAAAACTTAATTTGAAAGCAGAGCAAGAAAAGAAAGAAGATGCTCCGCCGCGAAAAGCTTGACACCACCAGCCCGATTCCCCGTCCCATCTACTATTCTGGCGGGGGGAGACCTATAACTCACCTAGAACAAACCAGCCATCAAGTGGCGAAAAGATCTCACTATGCCTCAATCGCCGATAACGAGACTGCCATGAAACTTCTCTGCCACCGTGAGGGATCTAGGCAGACGAGGAGATAAAGATCCCAAGCAAGAGAAACCATTGGGAAAACTCAGTCCATTGTGCAGAACCACCATCCTTTAGCAGATCCACTGTCCTTTCACACATTCGCGTTTCCTGGGGAGAGATATCTGTGAAGAATATCCCACATCGGATATGGGAAGGGACCTTGAGTAACATATAAGGAATATGCGCCAATCCACTCATTGCCAATTAGTTTTGAGTTGGAAGCCCATAGACCTTAACAATATCCAATGGTTTTCCCACCGTGAGACCACTCACTAGCACACTATCTTCTCGCTTTCAGATCTGCCACACCTTCGCCACGCTTCATCGAGTAATATAGATCTCCTTAAGCACTGTGACCCCGTGAGATCTCTGATAAGAACCATTCTTTGCTAAATTCGTCCTCACATATCCAGAACGCCAGACACACCTTCGAAAAACCACCACATATCCATCTTACACCACCGTCGAAGAGCTCAGACTGACCGTCAAATCTCGCCTAAATATACAAGTATTTGTAACGCTTAGGATTTGGTTACTAACATTCTTAAGCTCTAATTAAGGAACTAAACTTGATTTCCGTAGCTATGGAAAAAATAGCAACGAATTAGCAACACAGCTTGAAAATAGATAAAAAGAAAAGAATTGTATTAATATGTATCCAATTGGTAGCTAAACAACTCAAAAGGATTTGTTATTAGATATAAGATTTGTAAATATCTTTTAAAATTATGTGTTATTGAATAAGTAATTAAAAAAAAAATTCAAATCTACTGATATTGAAAATATTTTAAGTATTGAGATTTTAATAATTTTTAAGATTTTAGAGAAAATTCTTACTTAAAAATAGAAAAAACCAAATCTCATGGTTATAAGAGAGATTGTAGAGAATTTTAATATCGGTTTATAACGATTTATTTAATTCACCCAAAATCATCTAATCATCTAAAATTTTGATTAAAATTCAAATCCTTTCAAATGTTGGACACTCCCTCAAATTTACATTGTACACATATATGTATTATATGGATATTAATTTTAGGCTTTTAAATATATTAGGGTCTTATAAAAATTTTAAAATTTGGAAAGAGATTTCTCAGTTGTATGGGAATTTTCCTAATAAATAAAAAATAGTTTCCAGTCTTTTGAAGATAGAAAATTTGACATGTGACTTGTGACTTGTGACTTGTGACCCGTGAATGTGAAGTCAAAGAAATAGCGCTTATCGGGGAAAGAGGAAGGAAAAAACATATGAAGATGTTGTGTAATGCGAAGCACAACATTCACATGCTATGTTTTGCCGTAAGCAATTAAGCATCATATACCTCTTGATGCTCTTACTTTTCAATCTCGTCATCATCGTCATCGTCATCATCATCATTGACCATTTATAACACTAAAAACTCGAATCTATTTTTTAATCCCAGAGAAAAATGCCAATTGGAAACTATAAAATTTGGATAGATTGGTATTTACTATATTATAAATTTCATCAAAATTTTGGATAGTTAACATAAACAAAAAAACTTGGATTATTACATGCTTTATACAGTGACTGTTTATGTTGATTATGGATCAGTTGGGGATATCACAATTTATTTAGTATTTCATCTGTTAATTTTTTCTATTATTTTACTCAGTTATTCAAAATATGTAGTATAAACATATAAACACTTTATTATGATGGTTGGATGAACTTAGAGCTAATTAATTAAACAAAAAAAAACTTAGAGCTAATTAGATTGTGGACAATTAGAAAGTTTGAAATTAAGTAAATGACAATAAAATGACTTATTGCTATTAAAAAGCATGAAGTATAAGTATACCACACTATTTTATTAAATGTACTTTTTAATATATATACATCTAGGGCTGGTAAACTTGTAGAATAAATGAAAAGAAACTGGATCCTCCATATTAGAGTATATATCGTTTTGTTATCAAAATTTTTATTTTTAGCATAAACTTTTACTCCACATAAAAAATGGAAAAAATTACGTTCAATTTAATGGACCATATAATTTCCAGCACAAATTTTTAGGTTAATATAATTTACCAATCACCCAATATTCATGTGAATAGAACTACCAGTATTTAAAATATTAAACCATAATATGAAATTTTAAAATAGTACCCGCTTATATGACATAAATATATACATTTATTGAATAAATTGGATGCTCGAAAAAATAAATAAATAATATAATACCAGAACAGTTAAATTACAACTTCAAAACTATTTATGTTAACTTATTTAATTTTATAAATTTCTGATTGTTTTATGAAGTACAAACACTTTAAAAATTTTAGATAAGGTTTCAATATAACGTTGAAGGATTCCTTAAGAAAGATATTCGTATTCCGTATTTGAAAATTCTCAAAGCATTTAAACTACTATGTCTATCCTTACTCTGTTCATCCATAAATAATCGGATGTTCAGAGTTTCAGAGATTTGTTGGATGGCAGAAAAAAATAAATAAATAAAAAAGTAAAAAACACTAAAAAGTTAGCAAAAGAACAAACAACAACAGCTGTCCCTTTCCTCGAACAGTTCTTCAAACCTTTTATTTCTCTCTCTGACTCAAAAGTAAAAAATGATATCAATAAACCCTAAATCAGGAAAGCAAATGAACAATTAAAGTAAGTAAATCATTCCTCAACTTAGTAATATAACAATTATCATATATATCTCTGTCTCTCTTATTGCATTATTGTCGCAGCCACACTTGTTGTCTCCCTCCACTTTCTCTGGCTAAACCCATCTTCTTCTACTTCTTTTTTTATAATATATATTTCATCTTTTTTTCTTTCTTTTGGAGTTTATCTTCTACTTACTACTGGCTAGGTGTATGGATTTGGTAAGATTTCTCAAACCTTCAAACACCAAACCTTTTTTTTTCTTATCCTTTAATTTTTATGAATAACATGTTTCATCTTTTTTTTATTGCATTTTTTAATTCTTGCTTAGAATTAAGTAGACCGAAAAAAAAGAACTTTTATGATGAAGTGAAACTCAAACTGCAAGTTTATATATTTCTTTTTTTTTTGCTTTCTTCCCATTTCATGGGATCTGTTCTAGTTCTATATCTCTGCACTTCTCATTTCGTTTTTCAGTACAATAAGTTTGCCCTTTTTGGGGAATTTTTAATTTTATTGTTTTTGTTTTATAATTAAATATATATAATTGGAAAATAGATAATTGTGTTAGCTTCAACTGTAAAAAACACGCCTTTGAGTTTGCGCAAAAAAAAAAAAGTTTCTGAGTATCAATTTTTTTTTTCTTTCTTCATATGTATTCAAATTGAAGTTTAATTAAGTTGAAATTTTATGGGTTCTGAGTTTGATTTCTGAAATTTTGAGTAACAATACCAAAAAGATGAAATCTTGAGATTGTGGTTTGTGTTGTGTTTTTGTAGTGAGTGAAGACCAAAGAAAAAACACAATCTTTGAATGGATTGGAACTTCAAACTCAGTTCTGGGTTTTTATCCGAACTCAATCAAGAATCTGTACCGGATTTAACCCAAAACGATGGTTCAATCTCGTTTGGTGGGTCATCATCATCACAGCCAAAAGGGGAATTTTCATTTGATTTGAAACTTCGAAGAAACATTGGAAACTCCTCTTCCTCCTCTGCTTTTGGTGATTCAGAGAGTTCAAGAGGCTTGAGTTCAAAGAGAACAAGAGGAAATGGTGTTGGAATCAATCAGATTCCGATTTGTCTTGTGGATGGATGTGATTCTGATTTTAGTAATTGTCGAGAGTATCATAAGAGACATAAAGTTTGTGATGTTCATTCAAAAACTCCTGTCGTTACTATTAATGGTCATAAGCAGAGGTTTTGTCAACAATGTAGCAGGTAAAGATTTAAGCTTTTTGTTGTGTTAGTGATACATTGAGACATATTTAGTGATTTGGATAATGATTTAAGATTGTGCTTAATTACGTAAAATTGATCCACGTGTTAAAGGTTTAAGCTTTTTGTTGTGAATTAGTGATACAGTGAACATTATTATGTTAACATTTGTGTATAATTAGGTTTCATTCTTTGGAAGAATTTGATGAAGGGAAGAGAAGCTGTAGGAAACGTCTTGATGGACATAATCGAAGAAGACGGAAACCTCAACCCGATCCTATTGCTCGTCCTTCGAACGTCTTTACCGGTTTCCAAGGTTATTGTTTTAAGAAAAGTTAGTTTCTTGGACCCAATAGACCTATTCTTGTTGATGAAGAAGCATGATTTGTATTTTTCAGGTAGCAAATTGTTGGAGTTTTCGGGCGGTTCACATGTGTTTCCAAATACATCTGTGGCGAGCTGGGGAAACGGTCTTGAAAGCGTAGCTGTGGCTGCGACTGGTTCGAGTTACGGGCAGAACCCAAGCTATGCTTCTGGTTCTTCTCCTGCAAAGACAGGGATAATGTTCCCAATCTCTTCTTCTCATAGCACAGGGAAACAATTCCCATTCTTGCAAGAAGAAGAGAGCTCGAGAACCGCATCGTTGTGTGAGAGAATGACGAGTTGTATCCATGACTCTAATTGTGCTCTCTCTCTTCTGTCATCCTCTTCCTCATCTGCCCCGCATTTGCTTCAGCCGCCACTTTCTTTGTCTCAAGAAGCAGTTGAGACAGTTTTTTACGGTTCGGGATTGTTAGAGAATGCGAGTGCAGTCTCTGATGGATCGGTTATATCCGGTAATGAGGCTGTTGCTCTTCCACAAACGTTCCCTTTTCACTGGTAGTAAAAGACGAAGAAGTAGTTAGATCTGTGTGTGGCTCTTTCTCTTCTATTTATCTTCTTTTCTTCCTCATTTTCAATGTTTCTATCTCATTGTTTCTTTTTAAATGCTGAATTTGTAGGTGTTTTATGACATTTGATTAGTTGATGTGTAGGTTTTATTGGTTATCTGTAGTCCCTAATTAGTATAAACTTAACAGTTAAGAGTACATAACTCTTTATGCATTTTAAAACATTTTCAAATCTGTGTAAAACGATTAATTTTGAATTTGTCAAAATTTTGTTAAGGATTTCCAAACTTGTTTACTTATGAATTTGTCAAAGATTTTGTTATGGATTTCCAAACTGGTTTAGATTTGGATCCACGCTACATCGCGGATCCATGGTTTAATTTATTTTTGGTTGAGAAAAATAATGTGACGATTTTATATATGTTTTTGTAAAATATGTTGTTTGTTTAAAGTATTTAGAATTAATTTATATGATTAGTGTTAAATATGATTATGGTATTCATTTTAATATTGTATTTATTTTTAGTTGTATAAATAGTTATAATACTGTTATTTATTTAAAGTATATATAGTAGTGGAGATATACAAAGGATTATAATTTATGATTTGGTTAAGGGACGATGACCAGTTTGACTCAAAATTGTAATTTAACTGTTAGAATGACTTGTGTATATTTCGAGTTCAAAGTGGGGTCTAAATCCTAAGCATACCCTTATAATGCTGTGTAAAAAATAAAATAATTACGATAGTGCCATTAATGATTAATTCCAACGGGACAAAAAATTACAAAAATGCCATTCAGTTAACATTGTCGCAGATTTATTTTATCGCATACTTATTTCACGTTACCGCAGAGTTATTGAGTTATCTTAGTTACCGCAGACTTATTTTAGTTACCGCAGACTTATTTTAGTTACCACAGACTTATTTTAGTTACCACAGACTTATTTAGTTACCACAGACTTATTTTACTTACCGCAAACTTATTTTACTTACCGCAGACTTATTTCGTTATCGCAGATTTATTGAACATTGTCGCAGACTTATTTAGTTACCGCAGACTTATTGTAGTTATCGCAGACTTATTGAAACGTTGTCGCAAACTTATTGAGTTATGTAGTTACTACAGACTTACTGAGTAGTTACGGCAGACTTATTGAGTAGTTACGGCAGACTTATTGAAACGTTGTCACAGACTTATTGAGTTATGTAGTTATCGCAGACTTATTGGGTAGTTATCGCAGACTTATTGAGTAGTTACGGCAGACTTATTGAGTTATGTAGTTACGACAGATTTATTAAGTAGTTATCGCAGACTTATTGAGTAGTGACGGTAGACTTATTGAGTTATGTAGTTACGGCAGACTTATTGAGTACTTACCATAGACTTATTGAGTATTTACCACAGACTTATTGAGTATTTACCACAGACTTATTGAGTTATATAGTTACGACAGACTTATTGGGTAGTTACCGCAGACTTATTGGGTAGTTACCGCAGACTTATTGGAGTTATCGCAGACTTATTGAGTTATGTAGTTACGGCAAACTTATTGGGTAGTTATCGCAGACTTATTGAGTAGTTCGACAGACTTATTGAGTTATGTAGTTACAGTAGACTTATTGGATAGTTACCGCATACTTATTGTAGTTATCGGAGATTTTTTGAAACGTTGTCGCAGATTTATTGAGTTATATAGTTACGGTAAACTTATTGAGTTATGTAGTTATGGCAGACTTATTGAGTAGTTACCGCAGACTTATTGAGTAGTTACCGCAGACTTATTGAGTTATATAGTTACGACAGACTTATTGAGTTATATAGTTACGACAGACTTATTGAGTAGTTACTGCAGACTTATTGGAGTTATCGCAGACTTATTGAAACGTTGTCGCAAACTTATTGAGTTATGTAGTTACCGCAGACTTATTGAGTAGTTACCGCAGACTTATTGAGTAGTTACCGCAAACTTATTGGAATATATTAACTCCATAATTACAATTAGATGATAATTATATTAAATAAAATTCTAATAATTTTAAAAATACATTTTTAACCCGTGACATCGAAGAATGTTCACTATATATTTTTAGATAAATATATAAACAAATAAAACTGAGAGATAAATATAGTGAAGAGAATGATGAATCCAGAAAAACATGTTTCGATCTAATGTACAATTTGTGTATACCTAAATTAATTGGTTCTCTATAAAATTTTAAAACCGATAGGACTCCTCGAAGAAGTTGATTTCTTAGTCTCTATTTTTTTCTTTTTTCTCAGTGTACGTTTTGTAGCTTCATTTTTATATGTGGATCAATAAAATCTCTTGTTAGAGAAAATCGAAAAGATAAATTATAAATGATATTTGATTGATCTAATCAAAAAATAGATAATGTGCAGAAGAAAGTAGTGATCATAATCTATCAACCAGAATTAAAAGAGTCTTTAAGGTCCTTTCTATATTTATTTTTCCCAAGATTCTGTTTGAGTCAACTCTAATTAGATTATGATCACTCGTTTATCAATTTAGAATCGGAATATCTAAGGTGGCTAAGTGCCATCTTCGCTTAAAGCCTTCTCCAAAAGTAGAGCTTCGCCAAAGGAAACTCGTAATTATAGAAAGTTTAATCTACATAAACAGTCAAGAGATTTTTTTTTATAATAAATATAAAAATATATTCAAAGAAAATCTTTTGTACACATGTGTTGATAACGTTTAGAAAAGATTTGAATGTCTAAGCTTTTATAGATGATCGAAAGCGGTGGTTTCGTTAAAACCCAAGATTGGAAAATCCATTTGGGACAAAACCAGTTCCTGGGAAAAAAAGTACCTCCACCCTCGATCGAGCTGAATTCTAGATAACCCAACAAACTGAAAATTACAATAGAAAGTTAAACTCGTGACGCAAACCAGTGCTGCAATCCCTCCTGCCATATTCTTTGATTCTGTAGTGTTGAAAGTCAAAGCCGAACTGTCCTTTCCACTCTTCTAATTACGCCTGCTATGCTCGATGGAACTTCTCCATGTATGCGCTGATTCCTTTTTCTCCATAAGAAGTAAATACGAGTTTGGAATACGTACCTCTTTAGAAACATCTTGTGGTCTCCTCGTTTTGACGTTGATAGATACGCTAGAATAGAAGTAAAACTGTCCATGAAGTCCTGATGGAATAACCGAGAAGCTAAATTATTCCAGACCTATATAGTGATAGGACAAGAAAAAAACAAGTGGTCCCTTGTTTCCATATGATTTGAACAGAATATGTATCCCACAGCGGCATTAGAGTTCCAGTCTAGCATTCTATTGCCCGTTGATAAGTGATCCTGAGCCGCTAACGAAACAATAAACGAGTGCTTCGGGGTATTATGCGAAAACCAGACTTCTTTTGACCATGTCTTTCTGAGGTGTTTTATCTGATATGATTCCATGTATCCTTTGATGAGAACCGGAGTATATACTTATCCGCCCTGTTACGCCACAATGCAATGTCATCATCCAAAGATCTCTCATCCCATACTCTTTTGATTTCCTCTTCAATCTGGGATAAGATCTGAAATTGTCTACATATCGGCCTATGATTTTTTAAGACATCCTCCAACGTGGCTGGTCATGGGATACCCATGTCTATACTCCCATGACTGCCTAAAATTTCAAATAGTCTACCAAGAGGAGTCCAATCATCATGCCAGAACGACGTTTGAGCTCCTCCTCGGACTCTCACTTTATGAAAATATTTTCGTGAATCCTTATATTTAAGCAGTCTTCTCCACATCCATGAACCCGCATTTGTGTTTGGATTTACTGACCAAAAGGAACCTCGTCGTATCAAATTCTTCTGAACCCAGTTTACCCAAAGACTATGTTTTGCTGAAACCACCTGCCATATCAATTTGTAGCAGCTCATCTTATTTTCTTCCACTAAGGATTTTAAACCAAGATCTCCTTCTGCTTTCGGTTTGCATACGTCCGTCCAAGCCACTTTCACTTTCTTTCAATTTAGAGTTGGTCTTGACGACAAGAAAGTTGAGCTTATTTTCTCTATTTATTGGATACAAGCTCACGGGAGCCGAAATGCAGCCATCCAGACATTCGTTATACTAGCTATCACCAAGGAGAGTAATTGAAGGCGCTCTGCAAAAGAGAGACAACGATTCTTCCAAGAGCCAATTCTTCCTCGGATCTTTTCTATATGCGGCTGATAGTCTGAGATAGTCATCTTTTTTGTCAACAACGGCAGCCCCAAGTATCTTACGGGAGTTCTCCAAGATTAAATGGAAACTCTGAAAGAGCTTGTCTCCCTGTAGTCGATATCCTCGCCACGAATAGTGTTGTCTTTTCTAGACTTATTCTCAATCCTGAAACTCTCGCAATATCATCAAAAACATCAAGAATACATTTTATAGATCGAGCTCTTCCATCAACAAATACCATTATATCGTCCGCGAAACATAAATGTTCGATATTTAAACTTCTGCATCCCGGGTGATATCCAAATCTCTCTTCCCTAGCTGCATTATCAAGCATTGAAGATAAAACATTCATTGATATGACAAATAAATAAGGAGATAAGGAGCAGCCTTGACGCAGTCCACGCTCTCTCCTAAAAATCCCCTGCAAGCTCTCCATTTACCTGGACCGAGAACGATGGTGTCGTAACACACAATTCAATCCAACGAATAAATTCAGCCGGTAGTTCCATTACCCTCAAAACCATTATGAGAAACTGCCAATCTACTGAATCAAAAGCTTTCGATATATCTATCTTCATAGCACTTCAGGAAGCTACATTTGGCTTATGATAGTCCTTCACAAGTTCAGATGCTAACAACAAGTTTTCCATCATAGAATGGTCCTTAACAAATGTTGACTGATTCGGCTTTATAAATTCAGGGAGGATCAACTTTAGATGATTAGCCAAGAGTTTCGAAATTACCTTGTAGATAACATTGCAGCAAGATATTGGTCTGTAACCCTTGATGCCTATTGTTCCTGTTTTCTTCGGTATCAAAGCTAGTATTGTTGTATTTATTCCTTTCGGGAGGAAACCATATCTGAAAAAGCTTGGATTACCACTATAAATTCTTTCTCAACGATAGACCAAACCTCCTTGAAGAACTCCATAGTGTATCCATCCGGATTTGGGGCCTTATTTACCGGCATTAAAAACAAAACTCCCTTTATTTCTTCCGCCAAGACAGCCCTCATCAAACTCCCTTTGACCTGCTCCAAACATCAATAATCTAGCAAACAACTTATTTCTTCCCACATAGCATGTTCCGGCATTGAGTCTCCCATCGACCTAGCTGAAAAAAAATCTAAAAAAACCTTACTGCCTCAGATTTGATTGCCTCTCTTCCGGTGAGAAGACCCCCCTCCGCATCTCTAATCATGTGAATAGAGTTTCACATTTGTCTCGCCTTTATAGCATTGTAAAAAACCTGTTGTTTCTGTCCTCGACTTTCATCCAATGGAGTTTTGACCTTTGATTTTGGAACTCTTCTTCCAAACCAGATAATTTATCCCATCTATCATAAGCCTCCGCTTCACTCAACATATTATTTGAAACTGGGTTCAACAAAGTTTCTTCTTGCTTTTTACAGAGCTCCGCAAAAGCCTCTTCCGTTCTTCGTGACAGTTGATATATTTTTCCCTGACTTAGGTTCCGAATGTCGGGTTTTAACAGCTTTAACTTCTTTGACAATCTGAACAATGTTGTAGTTGAAGAAAAAATTCCCTCCGTAGTTTACCAATAAGCCTCAACCGCCAGCTTAAATTCCTCCATCTTAATCACTACATTCCCCACCTTGAAGGGGCATTTTGGTTTGTAGAGAGAGCCCAACATAGAGACAACACAACAGAGATGGTTTGAGAATCATTTAGCCTCGAAAACACAATAAGAGTTATCAATTTGCTGCAGCCAAATATCATTTATCAAAACACGATCCAACTTCTTGCAAATTAACCCAGCCTCCCGCTTATTACACAATGTAAAATTCAGACCATGGTGTGCCATGTCGATTAAAGAGCAGCATCTCACCGCCTCCTGGAATTCAGCCATACCCGATGACGCTCCATGTAAAGCGGACGACACTGAATGTTCCGATATCTGCAAGATTTCGTTGAAATCTCCTAGACAGATCCACTTCTTTCCCCGATAATGAGTTGTAGCTCGGTGATGTTTTAATCCCCCCAGAGCTCATGACGTTCTTCCAATGAATTGGATGCATATACAAAAGTACATAGAAATTCCTTTGCTATACCATCCATCTTAATAAGGCATGAAATGAGTTGTCTTGTCTTGTACTCAACTTTTAGAGTCACTATGTTGCTCCACACTACCCAAATTCTTCCTAGTGGATCATATTCATAATTCGAGATCATTGACCAACCCCCTAAGATCATTTTTGCAACTTGATCAGACTTGTACTCTTTGACTATCGTTTCTAACAGCCCTCCAAAGCACATTGCATTTGAACTAATCTTTGACTATCGAATGTTTTTCTTTTTATTTAGTCCCCTAACATTCCAAGAAAAGCTCGTCATTAATGTTTTTTCTTTTGGCTCCTTTTACCGATGGCACTTGTTTGGCTTCCCGCTGAAAAATATTTGTGTGCTACCTTCGACGAACAGGGTAGAGGGGCACGAGTTCCCACCTCATTTCTACTTAACCCCGGTATACTCGTTTTCCCGAGATCCCTTTCCTCCGGACCAGACTTTACCTCCTCTTCTATATTTTTCCCCAACACTGAAATTACTCCTACCTCATCTTTTTTACATAATCCACCGCCTACCTGGTCTGAAGCCACTGTTCTCCTCATTACTAAATTCGCAGCCTCCTCTAACAGCCTTGCTTCCTCTTCTTGGACATTCAAGACTGCATATCTAGATGGAGACGCAATAATCACTTCCCCGTGACTAGAGATTTAGGTTTCTTTACCTGTTTTTTCCCCCCGAGTGTGATACCAATGACCATTCCGTGGCTTTTCCCTGATTTTCAAGAGGAAGTTGGGCTGACTCCCCCGCCGGCGAACCCGGCAAACCTGAGCCTAACCTCTCATCCGAGACAGCCCTCTCCAAACCAACTAAATTTTGATCTGGTGAACCTGAGCCTAACCTCTCACCCTCCGGAACAGCCTTCCCAACTGAGTTCTCTATTACCACCGCATCTTTCCCCTTCTACAGCTCGCTGCTCTCCCCCGTATCCTAAGATGAAACCTTTTCCAGCTCAACTGAGACCTCTTTGGTCATCGGCGGTGCACAGCTCTCCCCTTTATCCTGCGACGAAGTCTTTTCCAACTCAACTAAGGCCTCTCCTGAGCTCCCATCTTTCTCGACTGACACCACAGCCTTTCTCAACTCACCTCCCGCCTCCAAAGAGCTAGGCACCAGCGGCTTGTTCTTTGTTGACCTGAACTTTAAAAGACATCCATCCTCCAAATGACCCCAATTTCCACATGTGGTGCACCTAGGTGGTAGCCAAGAAAATTCAAAGCTCACTTTAACCTTTTCTCCTTTCACTTCATAGTGATAGAAAGCTGGTAGTTTTTGTGAAAGATCAATATCAAGCAGCACCTTCGCTTCATCAGAATTATTAACCAGCTCTGTCTCTCGATGTAAACGAATAGGACTTCCTAGAGGGTATGCTAAGAAGCTTAGCCCTTTCCACGAAAACATAGACTGCGGGACATTCTTCTTCACAACCCACATAGGCATAAATGTAATATCCGGTTGAGCTTCCTCTGCATAGGAGTCCAATTTGAAACCAACAACGGAATGTCACATATGTTCCACATACCCCGGCTAGCCCTTGCATTTCAAATTTGGAAATATATCGTCATTTCATCAATCTCATACGCATCAATTTTTATCGACTTATCCCCTAAGTTCCAAATTTTGTTTATGATGAAATGCACTTTCGTATATGGAGAGCCTTGGATGCAAACCGTCCTACAAGAAACTCCTCCCATAGTGGAGGTGCATCATGCAAAATTTCATCCAGGACCGGGATCACTTATTTCCCTTCTATCAGAGAAATATCGCAAGTATATTGAGATAATCCATGTATTCTCGCCACCTGAGCCCACGTCTTCTTCAAAGGCACCCTCTCCGCTTCTCTGACCCTTGGAATCTGATCCTGCGACAAAAATCCTGCCACTACCACACCCCATGCGCCTTCTTCATCCGCAAGCACCAGACCCTCCGATACTGAACATGCAATTGATGACATAACCCCATCTCCAGCCCGCAAAGAGTCTTTCACCCCTTCAATAACTACCCTTGAAACCCTTTCTGTGACTTCTCCATCAGTTGCCTTTACTTGAGAACCCGAGGCCCCCTTGATGCAGAGCCTCCATCGTTTAATACTTGACTCTGTCCCAAGCGATCTGTAGCAGAGGTGACTTTATTCAAATCCTCCTCTGAGCCAATATCCGTGCCCTTCGACCCTGGACCCCGTCGTGAAACCTCCTTCGCCTTCTCTGATCCACTGACCCGAGCCCTTACCATCACCGAAACTCCTTCGGATGATACTCTGTTCTGGCTCTGGCTCCCGCAACCTGTTCTCGCAACTCCATTAACTTCCGCCACTACCTCTTAATGGACAACTCTTCCTCCTAAATCCAACCCAGACCTTGAACCCTCCTCTGCTTTCCATGTATTACCACCCTGAGCCACCTCCAAACCTGGCGGCTGAATCATCGTGATCCCCAAGAAAGAAGACCGAAATCACCGTCAAAATCACCCTAAATCGCCCAGCTTACCAAAACGGTGAGTTTGTTCCAACAGTCAAGAGATTCTCAAACAGACTTGATAATATAGCTTACAAAAATAAAATGAATACGATGATAATATCATAATACCAATGATAAATGCTTCTTCTCACGTAATTGTTGTAAATTTTTATTTATCTTGGTCAACTTTATATAAGTTTAAGAATCACAAGTTATAGCTTTTGCCTTTATAAATCCTCTATAATCATAATCGCTGGTTACTGCACGCATCAAATTGTCTGGCATTTACTAAGTTTCAAAACCTGAAAAGACATTACTCGATGAACCATGTAAATCGCATGTAGATGGTAACTGGTAAAAACATATACCAATACAACAGCTTTTAATGAATCATATCTCTACCATACAGTAACGTAACTACACAGAGATCGGCAGAGCATATATAGAATCTTCGATGGCAATAAAATACTAAAAGCTCAATCATACGGTAGTAAAAAATACCCATTTAGACCTGATTTCCAATAAGAAACATGCCTGAGAAAGTCACAAAGAACTCTTAGGCGAAGGAGTTCCAGAGAATGAGGTATTCCTCAATAGTTTAGTCCTTGTCATTTTTGGTTTCTTAGTCTTTTTCTTTGTATCGTTGTTAAGATCAAGTCTTCTTCATTCTTTTTGAAACTTTTATGAGAGGGTAAAACCTAAACCTAATTTTTGGGCCAAAACATCTTCATTATTCATGCAAGGATTTTCAAAACTAATAACTTCATCATCAACAAAATTAAAAACTGTGTTGCAGCAAAGAAGTTTTACCATGGATTTTCAAACTGAAAAGACTTTAGAAAGAAATGCATCGTCTATTAAATGTTACTTGGATTTTCCTTGGGTTAAAGAAGTTGTTTCAAGCTGGTTTTTATACCAAAAGGAAAATTTCATTAATAGAATCAAAATTTAATAGCTCGACTTTATATTATAAAAGATTCTGAAATAATTAGTAGACATAAATCTTACACAAGTTTGGAGAATTATTGGATTGCTATATTCAACCCTTTAATTATCAAGAAAATATAAAACGGTGGCGACCGAGGCGTTACAATAGGTGTGAATCATTAAATCGTGTAGGAATTGTACCATGTATATGATATATTATTCATAGCATTAAGAAAATACAATAAATAAACACAAGCATGTTAAAGAAAAAATGATAATTTGTGTTTGGTAAAACATCACCAAACACGTAATACTCAGCTTCTATAATAATGTAGAACTAAACATAAGATATACACAAACTGAATGACTTTAAAGAACAAAAACTTAAGTGAAAATACTGAAAACATGAAATAGAAACAAACACAACATAGTATTTGTCTTTAAAAAAATCTAAACATAAGGAAAGGTTTCAAATACTTAAAAGAAAATAAAAAGAATAACATAGTTGTCTTAAACAGAAGTAAAAACAGGGAATTAAACACACGATTAGGAGTTCAATTTTCCGGATCAGAATTCGACATGGTTCTCTCATTACAGCCTGTTTTGTCACCATCACTATGTTCACTTGAATTTTTCAAATTGTCCAAAGTGATCCTAAAAAATATTTAGTAACAAATCTCAACCAATTTGAAAGAAATATTGTTAGTTAGTAGGGAATAACTTGTAAGGGTTTAGACTTGAAACTCAATGCAACCTTAGTTCTTTAATTTCATTGAATGGAGGATCAAAAATCATCTGAGAAATTTTATTGTCATAAGAGATATGTGGAATTCCTGAAGAAAAAAGCAATATCATGTTAGTAGTGATGACGAAATGATGTCTTAGTGACATCATTATAAATTTGTTTAGAAATTAGATACTTATCAAACACATTTCAGTATCTCCAAAACTTTAAGACTGTGATAAGTACATTATTTATTTGAGAATGCCACTTTGAATTCAATTTATCAACAATTTTATCAATAACAACACAGTCAAGTTGTGAACCACTATAAATTGAAACCATAGGTTAAACAACGAATAGTAAAAATACTCATGAAAATATTAGGAGTTTGAATTTCATGATCCACTCTTTCACCAAAAAGTTGTTCGTATAGATCATCATGGTAAGTTATGAAAAGTCTCATACTCTCAATTCTTTCATACAAATCTGAATCAAAACCAAAAACCATAGTCTTGTTGTCATGACAAAATATTCTTAAAATAAGATATGTATGTACTATATATATATATCTAAAATTTGTATAAATACTCAAATATAGTACCTATTGAATGACGGGTAGAGATGAACATGTGGTAAAACATTTGGAGATTGTTGTTTGTTATATAATTCGGACGAACCTCTGCTTCATAATTGAAAAAAATACGAGAAGAATGATTCGTTCATACTTTTGATATTTGAAAAACGTTTTAAAGACGTATGATGAGATTGTTGGAAAAAGACATTTTTCCTGAGAAGAACTCTTAGGCGATGCGAGACACAAAACAATCATGACGAACTGTCTCTTGACGATCGAGACGAGATGTATAATATCTATCCTGCCACACAGGCCAAGACAGCGTATTAACATTATATCTCACCAAAACATTTTTTCTTGCTAAAACATTCACCAACAAACAATTTCAAATTGTAACTCTTGGAACTAACTATCTAGGAGAAAAAGGGAAAAATTGGTGAGTAATAAATTACTCAATGAAGAGATCCTTTGTTCCCACTTGACATACAATAACACATTCCAAACATATTCTACAATCATTACTTAACATAGAATCATAATGTCATAAACTCAAACAAAACAATACACTACCATCATAACCAACATAAAATATTAACTTTCCATGCACATGCTCACCTATCTATCTAGTTTACTATCTTAAAATTCACGCATCTCAATATCAAAATCATGGCTCGAAAGCCTATCAATATCATGCGGTCCTACTATCCTGCTGTGAACCCATAGAATCCGGCCATCCTGCCTTAAAACTCTAAACATATGCTCTAGCCATCATGGCTCAGAACCCCAGCCATCCTGGCTCTTTACTCTAGTTTTGAATTGTTGCAGTTGGTTTTATAAATGTCTTATTATATTGTGACAGAGTCGATATGAAATCCTTTAATTTAAAATCTCATCCAAATCATATCTTAATATGTCAAAATTTTAAATTATAATCGTTGTTAAGTTCCATAGTAGAAAAATAAAAATAATTATAGCATCAAAATAATTGAATAACTGGCCTTTTACATTGCTTATCATTTTGAAAGTACATGGAAAGAAAGATTGTAGGGAAATTATGTTTGAGGTTGTTTCATGTTTTGTAGACCTTCATGGAAATGCGATGAAAACATTATTTCTAAAGATCTTAATTTGGAAGCATGACGGAAATGTATTCTAAAAATGCGATACTTTTTTCTTCTTTTCTTTTAAATTTAGAATTTAATGAGTAAATAATTTTGAAACATAGGAATATATATGGTATTTTGGTAGAAAAATCCTAATTAATTTGAAAATATAAATCACTCATATTTTTGTTAATAATTAAACCTAATCTAAAAAGACTGAGGAAGATACTAGAGTCGAGACAATAATCAAGATAATTTTCTTCTAATTAAATTTGACTCATATTTTGAAATCTTAGCGATATGTTGATTTTATTCTCCTTTCAATTAGAGTTCACTCATAGATTTATGTATTGGGTTTGTGTTTTCGTAATTTTTTTTTTAAATATAGTTTTATTTTTCATTATAGACTTTTAGTTATATAAAAAAATATATATATATATATACATATATATATTTCATAACATATTTGTTTTCTACTTTTAAAAAAATGTTTATGAATTTCCAAAAATTTTGGTTCCACGTACATGTTTCCGTTTCTATGCAACATAGGTTAAATGGAGGTATGATTCTTATAGATTTTCCTAGAACTAACAACTTTCCATAAGCATTTCTGCAAAAAAAAAAACAGAAGATAAAACCTTAACAATCAAATAAGCAATAACAATCCAACAAAAAAGAATCCAATAAATCAGACGAACTAATTTTCTCAAGAGTTATTTTTTTTATCATAATTCATTCAATTAGCTCATAAAAATCAGATTCATATTTCTAACCCAACATTCAATTCATGACTCACTTCAACAAAGAGGGGGCATTATGGGTTTTTGAGTAAATTACTTGAGAAAAACTAGTTTTCTCATACCTTTAAATGTGTCTTCCAAGAATCAATATTAGATATTTAACCAAGGACATAATTTCACTTAGAGAGGATATATGGCTTTAAATTTAGAAAATTGGACTCTTAACTTAGAGAAGTGGATGGTCATTTGGGAGAGAGTTTTAGTTAGTTGTAATGTTGATGAGTTAAAGAAGATTTCATATCATGTCTCTTCTGTTGGTTTCATTAGTATTAGACATTACCATATGGAATAATTGTAACATACCATTCCTAACATAGAGAAAACTAACCTTTCAAAGATATGAAATATATGCAGTTGGTGTCATAAATAGAGAACTCGGAAAAGTCTTCTTGAAGGAAATAAAAGTTTAATTATATCAAAACTTAGAAACTTTACAACTCATTTTTGGATTCCTCTTTATTTTCGGATTGGTAAATATATGATCATTATCAGTCCAAAGAAATAAGAATAACAGAAACGTAAAATACAATTAACCGAGCCACCATCTACGTACCCAAGCTAAGTAACAAGATGAATATATAATTCTATTATATGTCATGTTTATAATCGTAGATCAAGAAAAATAATTATAGCATCAAAGTATTTGAATAACTTGATTTTAATATTGCTTCTCACTTTGAAATTACATGCAAAGCAAGGTTATGGGAAAATTATGTTCGAGGTATATTTCTTTTTGGAGACGTTTATGGAAATGCGGCGAACACATTATTCTTATCTTTGGTATTTGGAAACATAACGGAAATGTGTTCTAGAAACGTGATGAATTTTTTTTCATTTGGAAACTTAAGGATTAAATCATTTGGACACGTAGGAGTATATATTGGTAATTTTGGAGAAAAATCCTAATTAATTTGAGGAATATAGTTTTTGTGTTTCATTATACACTTTTAATGATAGAATTTTAATTTTATTTTTTTAATTAAAAAAAAATATATTCTCGTTTCTACACATTTCGCTTCTACGTATCTGTTAATATTTACATGCAACATAGCTTCAAAGAAGGTCTGATTCTTATAGTTTTTTCCAAGAACTAACAACTTTCCAAAAGCATTTATGAAAAAACAAATGACAAAACCTTCAAAATAGTGTCAACAATAACAATCCAACAAATCAGAAGAACTAATTTTGCTCAAGAGTTATATTAAAATTCATTCAATTAGCTCATAAAAGTCTAACAGTAACTTGTATAAAAAAAACATAATGAACAAGAGAAAGATATATGACTTTAAATTTAGCTAAAGGGAATCTTAATTTAGAGAAGTGCATGGTCATTTGGAAAAGAGATTTAGTTAGTTATATTGTTGATGAGTTCAATAAGATGCCATATGTCCATTATATTGGTTTTGTTAATGAAAGAGAACTATTAAATATTCATTAAATTATATATATATATATATATATATGATACTTGTACATTATTATTGATCACATCAGATCTAAACAAAGTCTCATACCAAAATTAGTATAGACCTGATTCATAATCATATTGTATACCAGTACCGTTCGGTATCACATCAATCATTGGTTATTCATTCCGGTAAGTAAAACTTTAATTCTGGTGGTTAACTTGTAAACTCGGAAGCTTCGAGAGTCCAATCATATAGAGCTTTTTCATACCAATTTGTGGACCCAACAAAGAGAAAGGTATTATATTAGGAGATGTCAATGATGGAGGCCTACTTAACTTACTGGTGGTTTGATGAATCTGATTCTGAGACATTAATGAACCAGACCGATTCATGGAATGGGAATCCGTGCCCCTTTTGTGTACAGGTGGTGTATGATGATCATGAATCTCATCATATGTAGTAATGACTAACCTATCATCTTCTGCTCCTCTCTCGATATGCTTCTTCACTTTGTATCAATTGGATTTGCATTTGTAGTAACTCATGCAATTAACATATATACAAAAAGGTTTATAAATTTATGTTTTAGATTTGGCACTATGTATCTCACTAATTCAAGACTAACCCAAACTGGTCACATCTTTCGTAAATAGTTTTGAACAAAAACACACCATAGACCTAGCATTAGGATTTCATTTGACAACTTTTTCACTGTACTTTATCGAGTGAAAACCATCATTAGGATAGTCTTCTTCGCTTTCCATCTGAAGTATTGTGTTTTGGTTTTTTGTGGCACCAATCATGTTTGTTCCCTCAAACTTCCTGAAAGAGTTTATGTACTGGTTATTTTTTGTTTTAACATCAATTAAAATGTGGGTTAGTAATATTGATTGTGATTGTGATGTTAAATTTTGTTGGCACTTTTTATTTGAAGATGAAGATCCAACGTTTAATTCATCAACATGAATAAATTTGTGATCCTCAACCTTTTCTTCATAATTTTCCCTTCGTCCTCTCCCTTGCTCTCCTCCTCCATGGAGAAGATATTGACTTTGTCAACAACATCATATTCTATAGAAGCAAATAAAGAAGCAACAAATAGCTCTGAATGAGATAAAAATGGAGTATTCCATTGGAATATCATAAAGCATGTGTCAGATGTATAAAAATCTGATAAAAGATTCTAAAAATAGAGAACAAACTTAAACTTAATTCAAACTTGATCACACAAGCGAATCTATTTTATTACCTTCTTGAGGAGACAAATCAAAGTTCATAGGCAGATTAACGTTCAGAGACTGATGAGGAAGATTTTTATTGACTTCGTCAACAACATTAGAATCAAAAGAAGAAACCAAATGACTAAACTTGAGATTCATGGGATGGGATATAAAAGGAGTTTTTTGTTGGAATTTCATAGAAGCATGTTTCACATATAAGAGAAATCTGATAAAAGATTTTGAAAATAGAAAACAGATTTAAACTTGAGACGCAAGCAACTTTATTCTAATACCTTATTGAAGAGGTATATCAACTTTCATCGGCTGATGAGCAAGATGGTTGTTGACTTCTCAATGGTGTCAAATTCAAAAAAGCGACAACATGATCAACAAATGGCTCAAAATCAGCATCCGAAGATGGAATATAATAGAACCTTATTTCACATATAAGAAAAATATGATAAAATAATAGGAAAAATAGAGAACAAATTTAAACTTGAGATGCAAAAAAAATTATTACCTTCTTGAGGAGGCATATCAACATTCATCAGCTAAGGAGGCAGATCTTTGTTTGCCTTGTCAACGGTGTCAGATTTAACAGAAGCGACTAAAGGAGCACCCAATGGCTCAACATTAGATTCCAGAGATGGTATATAATAGAATTCATTTTTTTCACGTGTAAGACATATGATAATAGATTCAGAAAAATAGAAAACGGATTAAAACTTGAGACGCAAGAAACTCTATGACCTTCATGAGGAGGAAGATAACCATTCATCGGCTGATGAGCAAAAACATTGTGGGCTTCGTCAATGGAGTCAGGTTCAAAATAAGCGACTAAAGGAGCACTGTTTTGCTCTACATTTGATTCTGGAGATGAGATATAATAGAAGCTTGTTTTACTTGTAAGAAAAATCTGATAAAAGATTCGGGGACATATAGAACAAAAAACTTTTGATGCAAACAACTTTAATTACCTTCTTTGAAGGCAAATCAACATTCAATGGCTGATGGAGAAGATTGTTTTTGAATTCATCTACATGATACGATTCAAAAGAAGCGACGACAGGAGCACCAAATGGCTCAACATGAAATTCATGAGATGGGGTATAAACGGAATCTTCTATTGGAATTTCATAGTATTCTGCTTCACATGTAAGAAAAATCATACAAAATTTTCAAAATAAATGGAGAACAAATTTAAACTTGAGATGCAATGAACTATATTACCTTCTTTGGGAGGCAGATTAAAATTTAATGGTTGATGAGGAAGATCGTTGCTGAATATCAGCGACGCTGCATTGCCTTCATCGGAACTTTCCACCACCTCCAGACACGGAGGGATTATCTGGAAAAAGTCATCAAAGACAATAACAATTAGAGTTTAGGATGGAGATATTATTGTTTATATTCAAAAAAAGACTGGGGCCTAAGATCCATTGGTTTTAAACGTAATTTATATGTTTATATTTGGGTTTTGTTAAAAGTGCTAAAGTTCCTAGGTTTATTTGGATAACATAAATATAATACATGAAAACGTAAGCAAAAAGAAAAGAAAAAAACAATCAAAACCTTATGATATATCAAATGCTATAAAAATTTACATGTGAAAAATTGGAAAACATGGGATACTGCAACATTGCTGATGGACTGAATCCTTGAGAGATTAATCCACATGAGATGGAACATAATGGTTCCTGAAAAGTCACAAAAAGGACTGACGTTTTCTGTGAAATCCTATACTTGAATCCAATTTCTCGCCGAAACCAGGTCTTTGTTCTTTTCTTTGAATAATATGTAAAATTATATTTAAAGAAATCCCTTTTCACATCAAATGCAACCATTGTTAAAAGAAAAACTTTAAAATATGGAAATAAAGCTCTAGAAAGAATCGATAATTAGTGGCCTCATTAAAACTCGAAGAGTAGAAAACCCATTTGGGATAAAACTACTTTCCAAGAAAAAAAGTACACACTATTATCGAACTGATCTTTGTACAAACTGATCATTATGATATTTTGATAAGTTGGCTTGAGGGAAGATCTCATTCATCTTAGTTAGGCCATTGTCTGTTTAATTCAGCATGGTCAATATCATTTTTGGGGTAGGATTGAACGGTGGAGCCCACATAAAGTTTCCATTAAAATCACTTATTTTTGCGAAATTCATGAGATGTCAAGATAGAAAAAAAACTGAATCTATGTTTTGAAATAAAAATTATTTAGTGTCAAAAGGATAATTGTGAGATTTAGAATAAAAAATGCGAAACTAATGAAATAACTTATAGATGTAAAGGGACAAACCTTTTTCTTGAGACGAAACTAGCAGAAAATAAAGAAAAAGACAAAAGAGATGTTCTTAAATTTTCTTTATGGTAAAATTTGAAATCATTTCATTTACGAGAAGATGATGTTCATAGAAGGAATATGATGTTTTTAAATAGTAAAGTTCATAAAATAGTATTTATAACAATATTAACAGAATTTTAGATTAATTTTTCATAAATAATGTCTGGAGAGAAAATTTTCATTTTATAGATTACACATTAATTAATATTAATACCATTTTATCAATCATATTTATATTCTTAACTAAAATTTTGACTGGGGTTGGAAGATAGATACGAAAAGATGATTTCTAATTTTAAAATATACATTTTTATCTTAATGAAATAGTAGAAATAAATTGAATGTTTTACCATCAATGAATTGATTAAAACTGGTTTTTGTAGTCTTATTATTTTCTTTGAAATAATTTGCACTTTTAATATCATTCTTTTGTTTATGTTTCCTAGATAATATAATACAACGAATTGGACCAAAAATATTAAAAATCAAAACTCTTTAGTTATTGTTTTTTATACCGGTAATACGGAATTTTTGGGCCAAGATCCATATATCTCCTAGAGCCGGGATCGACCTTTAATAAATTATCCCTCCCATAAGAATCGAACTCGTGTCCTCCTAGATGCATACTGATAACACCATATTTTTACCCATTTTAGCTATGATTTTAAGATGATTAACAAGTGTTTTGGTATGATTTAAGTGCTTTTAACCCACATTTCTAGTATTTTCAGTTTCAAAGATTCAATATAGGTTTCTAGACAAAAAGATCAAAAAGAGAGAAAAACACGTTTAAGACAGTTTCTAAAATTCATATTTAACACTACTTATTAAGACCTTCCCATGGACAAAATCCTAGAAGGGTATGACCTAGTAGGTCTAAGCATCCATCAACAAGGAACTCGTGGAGAACCTAGAGATCTGACTTTGAAGCCCTTGAAGATCCAAGAACTTAGTTTATCATCTCTTTCATCGCTTTCATAGTTTTCCACATATATGTTTTAGAGAGAAGATCCTAAAACCCTCTTAATAATTATATTTGATTATGGTTTTCATTACATCTATTGCTATGTTTTGTTTCATCATGTTTGAGTAGTCTATTTGTTAGGTTTACTGGGGGTTAATTGAAGGGGATCTATGGTTCGATTTTCTAGAGAAGAGATAAGAAACATACTCAATATTATGTGATTGAATAGTTGACCCATCTCCTTGTTTTTTTTGTAGGATGTTAGATTCCCTTTTCTCACTTTCATATGATTAGGATTCTTCATATAGGCTTATTCTTAATTCTTATTGCTTGATAAATCACTTGTAACTGAATCCAGGGGAAGGAACCGTCAAAAGCGCATGCTCTTTTCCCCTAACTAGCTAGATAGAGCATATTTTTCCATGGCCTGCCAACTAGTTGAGTCATGGAGTGTTGTGAATTAAGAACACTAAGATATATTGCATGCCTTGGCCTGCATTGTGTGCCTGCCAATTGGCTGAGTCTCGGAGTAGGTTAAGTATAGTTAACTTGATTATCACAAGTTATCATTTTATACAACATTGTTCGGAGTTCTAGAATCCACCTTAGAGAAATTCGTATGAAGATTGCTGATACTATTGAGAATCATGATCCCTTAAGATATCCCCAATGCCCAATGCTTATAATCTTTTATTTTATATCATCTTTACTTGCTTTATTTCTTATTTTCGTCCATCATAATAACCAAAACACAAACCTTATTTTTTAGCTCGATTTATCCATTTCGAATTTGTCGTATGGTTGAAAAGTCCATGTGGATTCGATAGCCCAAGTACTAAAATGGGTTATTTGTGCACTTGCAGCATTTATGTGTGTTTATTTAAGGATTAAAACATGACACTTTGATGTGTCATGGTTTCAGTGATTTTTATCCATTAATTTCATATGTTTTTAGTGTATTTTATTAAGTTTATTATAAGTTTTATGTCCTTTTGGTTTTGTTATTAGCTTTTCCAGGTCTTACAAGTCTATGGAGGTAAAGGAAGATTTGGACCTGCCTTGGAAGTTTTAAAGCTTCAAAGATAAAAGGAGATGCATCAAAGATCGACCAGATCAAGAATGGATCGAACAAAAAAAGGAAGGATCGACCAAACTAATCAAGATCAACCAGCTTGACGTTTAAATGAAGCTACACGTTTTGAAGCATGGATTCGATCGATTCTAAAGGAGATCAATCGATCCTAAGCACAAATTTTCCCGAATTCCAGCTGACTTAGGAACTGATTTTAGGACTTAGGTTTCTCATATAAATAGTGTTGCTTGACCCCATAGCAGTTACTCATTGTCTTTTTACACATTATTACACATTGTCTTTTTAAAACTTGTCTTTATTGGTTTTTGCATTTTGTTTTCATAGTTTAAGGGAGAAGAAATCTCATCTCTTCAAGAAGTCTTTCCGAAGCCTTGTTAAAACCATTATCTTTAGTTTGGAATAATTTTATGCTATCATTCTATTCATATATTATGATTTCATCATCTATGTCTGAGTGATCCACCAGTTGGGTTTAGAGTTTGTTAAGGGATTCAATGATCAAATAAGCTTAAGTTTAAACTAGGGATTTATCTTTAGTGTTCTTCATATTTGTGGTCTCAATGCTTAAATTAGTTTGATTGCCTAGCTTATGATCTATAGGTTTAATATATGGGCCAAAAGTGAATGTTAGGTTACCAGAATCAACAATAGATGAACTTAGGGGAGAATAGCTAACGAGAGTTGAAGTTATGTTTTTAGTGAACTTATCGGACTTGTTTCAATTGCTGGCATGTTTATTTAGGATTCACATATAATTACTACTAGAGATTCCTGATTATTGATGTTTAGATAGCTAGCGCTGCAAAAATAGATTGGCTTTACAATATTGCATCGAGTTCTAGAATAGTCTGTTAACAAATCCCTAGTTAGTTAGATAGCTTATTTGATCATTGATATATGCGATATTCCATGTGTCCAGCGTCTTTCTCCATATAGTTTTCATACTTTTAAATTACTGTTATTTACTTTATGCAAATCAAGATAACAAACAACCATATTTCATTCAGCTCTACTTGTTGCATCAGAGCTTTTAGTGTGACATTGGTCTCTGTGGGATTCAACCATAATCTTTCGTACAACACACAACTGTGCACATGCAGTGATTGAGAAGGTTAAAACCTGAGACATCAAGTTTTTGGCTTAGTTTCCGGTAATCAAACGTTGCCTACAAGTTGTTGTCTAGAGTCTAGTGTAGGATATTTTTTATTTTCCGCGCAGATATTGACCGATCCATACAAGGAAAGATTGATCCTCTTCCTCTTTCACTTGCATGAAACTCACAAGAACATATTACATCATTATGGTGCAGTCCACAACTCTGGACTAATAGCCACACTCAAATCAAGGCCTCAAGGGCTCAACTACTCACACACTCAGAACAAAGACTTTAGTGGCTTAAATACTCCCATACTAGGAACAGGGCCCTTAGTGGCTCAACTACTCTCACACTCATAGCAAGGCTGTTAGTGGTTCAACTACTCCCACACTTAGAGCAAGGGTCTTAGTGGCTCAAGTACTCCCACACTTAGGCTCGTCAACCTTTTTATCCATTCTAGCTTTCTCATACTACTTAATCATTCTCATCTTATCATGCTTATAATCAAATTGTATAACATTATAACTTATCATCTTAATATATCATGTCATCTTATGTCCTATCCTACCATGTTCGAACTTATCATATCATGAAATGTCATATCATCATGTAATCAAACATAAAATAATCATACCATAAAAATAATGAGTCATGGTTTTAATGGTTTTCATTCATTTATTTCATATGTTTTAGTGTCATTAATTAAGTTTAGGATAGGTTTTATGTCATATTGGATTTTTATAGTTTTTTACAAATTTTACATGTCATTGGAGCTAAATGGATCACTTGTACATGCTCTGGACGTTTCAAGACTGCAAGAATCAAAAGGAGATCCATCATGATGGATCAGACCCAGAGAGGATCGACTAGATTGATGTTTTAATTAAGTGATGCGTTTTGGAGTAGGGACCGATTGATCTCCTTAACGATTAATCAATCCGCAGTGCATGATTTTGAAGAATCCAATTCCAATCGATTTTAGGACTTGGGTTTTCCTTATAAATAGTGTTGCACGAGTTTTCTGCAGTTAGACCTTGTTCTTATTGCTTTTTGCCTATTTTTGTAGATAAGGGAGAAGAAATCTCGTCTCTTCTAGAAGTGATTTTTGAACCCTTTTTAACTGATATCATTACTTTAGATTTATTTTATGCAATCATTCTGTTCATCTATTATGATTTCATCATCTATGTCTGAGTAATCCACCAGTTGGATTTGTGGTTTTTTCAAAGAGAATCGATGATCGAATAGGTTTAAGTTTAAATTAGGGATTTATCATTATAGTTCTTCATCTTTGTGTTCACAATGTTTATGTTATCTTAATCACCTAGCTTATGATCTGTAGGTTTCATCTATACGCCAAAAGTAATAGTTAGGTTACCAGAACTAACATTTGATGAGGTTAGTATCCATGGCCAATGGGAGTTGAAGTTGTGTCACCTAAGTGAACTTATCCAACTTATTTAGATTGTTGGAATGAATATCTAAGGCTCATTTATAAGTCTAGTATTCTAGAACTTCATGGTTAGATAGTTAATATTGTGGGAGTATACTACCTTTACAATAACGTTTTCATTTCTAGAAACAGTTCATTAACAAATGCATAGTTAGTTATATAGCTTAGTCGATCATTAATACATACAACATTCCCTGAACCCAGCATCTTTCTCCAATAGATTTACATTCTTTTATTTACTGCTATTTACTTTCCGTAATCGTGACAACAAACAACCCTTTTATTTTGTTCTAGCTCTACTCGTTGCATCACAATTCTTAGTGTAAGATTGTTCTCTGTAGGATTTGATCCTAGTATTTATTACAATGCACAAATCTGCATTTTCAGTGATAGAGAAAGTTAAAACCTGAGATATCAAGTTTTTGGCACCATTGTCGGGGATCAAACATTGTCTACGATTTTTTGTTTTGAGTCTAGTCGAGGACAATTTTTTTTAGTTTTCTGCATAGGATAGTGATCGATCCTTCATCAGATCGATCCACCCCATTTATTTTTTCTTATCATTTTGTTTCATTCTTTCTTGGTTCTCAGGTGCATGCAATTAAGAATTCAAGGCTCTCAAAATTTTCATAACTTAGAGCCGACGAGTTTTCAAGAACAATCCAAGCGAACATCAAAGCAGCCAGAGATCCTATAGAAGCTAGAATGGCAGAAGATCAACTGGTCTAGGAGGGATACGAAATCCCAATGAAGGTCCTTTGGCTGCTGCTGTAGAACTTCAAGATGCTACAATATTAAAAAGCAGTGCAGCACTACAAAACAATGTAGTTGCGCAACAACACGCAGAAGATGATGATGTGTGTCAAAGGGATTATGGTGCACATATGCCTTCAATTTTGCCACCTCGCGGCCCCATACTATGCACTACAACCAGCCCTAGGGAAGGGTAACACTTGGTGAGCAAGATACGGCACAAGAAAATTACAGGAACCGCACAACAATCACTCCACCCGCCATTTAGAGGCAAGATTACGAGATCAAGCCTCAGAGCATCGCTCTAGTCAAGCAGAACCAGTTCCATGAATTATCTACCAAGAACCCTTTTGATCACATTGACATATTCGAGGAAATCTACAGCACGACTAGCTCGAATGTTGTACCACATGACTGTTTACGCTATAAGCTATTCCCATTCTCTCTGAGTGACAAAGCCCACTGTTGGCTAAAATCCAGTCTTCAACGACTTTAGCTAACTATGCGATTTGTCACTGAAAGAGAACGAAAATAGCTTACAACAAAAGTAGTCTTGTAGTACGCCATTGGAGCTAGTCGTGCTGCAGATTTCCTCAAAAATGTCAATGTGATCAAATAAGGTTCTCGGTAGATAGCCCATATAACTGATTCTTCTTGACTAGCGCGATGAATTGAGGCTTGATCTAATAATATTTTCTCTGAATGGCGGGTGGAGTGATTGCTACACTGTTTGTGTAACTTGTGTGAGGTGCGTATTGCTCACCAAGGGTTACCCGTCTTCGGGGCTGGTTTCAGGCACCCAAGGTGGAAGAGCAGGAGGCATACATGGGGAAAACTCCCATTGGCGCCCATCATCAGCTTCTATGTGTTGCTGCTCAACTGCAGGTTGCTGAAGGTTTGTAGCAACATCTTCGAGATCATCATTGGGATTGTGTATCCCTCCAGCAAGACCTATTTGGTCGTATTATCTAGCTATCTTATCATTTTTCTTGGATTTGATGTAGCTCGAATCATTGTCGAAAGCTTCTCATTACTTAGGTTACACAAGTTTCAAGAGCATTTGCTTTGTAGTTGCATGCACCTGAGAACAAAGAAGAAAAGAAAACGATCAGAGTAGTACTGGAAATAAAAATCTTAGACAAGACTCAAAAAAAAGTTTGTATGAACTTAATTGGTCTCCGACAACGGCACCAAAAACTTGATGTCTCAGGTTTTAAACCTTCACTATCATTGCAAGTGCAAAGAGCACGCAGTAGTTTAGATAGGATATCAAATCCACAGAGACAAAAGTCACACAACTAAATGTGATGAATCAATTAGAGGCCAGAAAGAATATAGAGTTTTTTGTATCAACAAGTAATTAAATGCAGTAAATAAAATGATGTGAACTCTATGGAGATAAGCATTGGGCGCAGTGAATATCGCATTTATCAATGATCGATAAATTATCTAACTATTTAGGGACTTGTTAACAAACCGTTTTTAAACTCGAAACACTATGGTAAAACTAGCCTACTCTCATAATACTAGCTATCTAAACATGTACCTTAAGACATTAAACTCCTGAATGAGCCTTAGAAGATATATCAGCAATCTAAACAAGTTTGATGTGTTCACTTAGACGACTTAACTAATTCCCGTTGGGTAAGGATAATAAGCTCATCAATTGTTTATTTGAGTAACATAACTATTGCTTTTGGCGCATGAATTAAACCTAGAGATATGATGCTAGTTTATCAAGCTAACATAAGCATATAGAACACAAAAGATGAAGAACCATAATAATAAATCTCTAATCTAATAACCTAAACATAATAGATCATCGATTCCCTTTGATTAATCCCTAAACCAAACTGATGGATTACTCAGACATAGATGAAATCATCAAAAACAAATTCAATATTTGCATAAATACTCAAAATAATGTGAATGCGGATTCGGAAAGCATTCCTAAAATGAAATTTTGTTTCCCTTATCTACAAAAAAAGAAGCAAATAGTTGTAAAGAATAGAATAACAACTTGGAACAACAAGAACTTTGCAGCCTTATTTATCTTAAATCCTTAGTCCTATTATCGGTTGGAATTGGATTTGGCTGTCTCATGGATCAGTTGATCCTTACTCCAAAACACTTCACTTCATTTAAACAAGTTAGTCGATCTGAAGTTGGATCGGTCAATCACTTTCCTTCTTCTTTTGATTTTTGAAATCTTGAAACGTCTAGAGCATGTCCATATCATCCATTTAGCTCCAACGACTTGTAAAACCTGTAAATGTTATATACAAGACCAAAAAAACATAAAAACTATCCTAGACTCGATTAAGGAAACTAAAATCATATGGAATCAAAAGTTAAAACCATTAAAACCATGACACATCACCCAACTGCAGGAGAAGACATTATTCTATAGGAAATTTAGAGTTAATATTTCAAGAGTAAGTACTCTTCTAAAGAAACCTGGTAGAAAATACGCAACGTCGCACCTCGGGGTACATGGTCTAAAGTGATATAGTTTTGCCATTCAATATCGAGATATGTGTTTATTACTTAGTTCACTATTTGCGACAAGTTCTCAACACGAATTAGAACTCGTCAATGGGGTATCTTACAAGCACGTTTGTTTTGTGGTGAACCATTAGAGTGGAGGGACCACTTATTCTTTGCATGATCTTACACCTATACGATTTGGACATTTCTTGGCTCTCAGTTAATCAAACGTACAATCACATTCGACTAGAACTACACTCGCCAATCACTCATATGTATCCGCAAGCCAGGTCAGGACCAGACCCTGCTTCCTCTTGTCTTTCAAGCCTCTATCTATGTATATGAAGAGAAAGAAACGATAGGCCTCCTGAATAGTCTGCTCACCCGTTTTTCTTCCTCGCCCATTCTATACACGAGATCATTTGTTATCACCTTTTCTTGATCTATCCAAGAACTGAAGGTCATGTTCTATAGCTACTGTACACAATGTATGTTTTATCGTCTCAGTGATTTTCAAACCACCAAAATGATCTGTTTTTCTATTCTACTTGTTTCTTGTACAGGATTTTTAACCAACAAATTTTGTTTCTTTACAGAAACTTGATGAACTAAAAAGAGAAATTGAAACTATGAAGCAGTGTGTGAGAGACATGCTCATGTCTACTAACATAAGCGACAAGGAGAAGACTCATCGTATCCATTTGCATATCGGCCTTGGGATCTCTTATCATTTTGATAAAGAGAATCAAGAAATTCTTAACAAGAGTTTCACTAAGTTGGATCACATGATAGTCGGAGAAGATGATCTGGAAACATTTTCCATCATGTTTGAGGTGTTTAGACTACATGGTCACAAGATATCTTGAGGTAAGAATATATATCAGCCTTGACATGACATTTATTGACATAATAATTTTAACTATGTGCTTTCATTGTAGATGCCTTTGATAGGTTTAGAGGTGAAGATAGGAGGTTCAAGGAGAGTCTAGCGAGAGATGTTAGAGGAATGCTATACTTGTTTGAAGTAGCGCAACTATAAACACCATGTGAAGATATAATGAACAAAGCATTGAGTTTCATGCGGAATCACTTGGAGTCTTTGGTCTGTGGTAACGTATCTAGTCCTGCTCTCTATCTCTTCAAGCATATAATGGAACCAAAGATAAAGACGTAGAATGTGATACTTGTTTCTTAACAAGTGCCTGGTCAACGTGTTAACTTTCCGGTCCGACCAAAACTTTCTTTAATTTCAAATCCGCCAACTCAGAAATGAAATAAACTTATTTCTTAACTAACGTGCAAGAAAAAAAAGAGGTGAGTAATCATGAGACTACTCAGCCAGGTATGGGGTGCTAGGAGCAACACACAAGTCTGCATATCCGGCTTAACACCACAACCATGAGACTATAAACCTAAAAAATGTACCAACCACGATACCTAAAGCACCCAAAAAATACAAACTACGGATCATATGCGAATTAAGTGATCGCATACACCTTGCGTAGTGGCTTCAAGTATGGGATAATGCCCGATCACACCGTCCCGATCATGGACGCTTACCAATCTCAGGCTATGGCTCAACAGTCCCACTGCCGCTGCACCTTCCGTACACAGGACTCCAATAATACAACAGTCTCACTATGTACCCCACGCCCAAATCTTTACATATACATATATATATATATATATATATGTGTGTGTATATATCACATCATTAATACTCAGTCTGTGAATCAATCAATTAGTGATATCATATAAATCACCAATATCCAGTTTATTCACAAAGAAGACATACTCGGTCATAGAGACAATACATATTTTGGTTCTAAACTATCAATGGAAGAATTTAAGCCAAAATAAGAGGAAAATTACGTGGTTAGCCTTCACCTTAGCCACTAGATGACACAAAAAACTCATGCTTTTTTGAACCTTACATGTCTGGACTTTTCTTTGAAATGTAGACCGTCTTCTAACTCCTTACGGTTTACCCGGAAGCTTTTCTTTTCGGGAAAATTTTCTTTTTATGTAACCTTCTTTTTTGAACACTACATGTCTGGACTTTTCTTTTCTAAATCTTCTTTCTCCCGGATCTCAATTAGGATTTCTGGAACTATGGTTTTCAAAAACTAGGTCTGTCACAGTCAACTTCAAACCTTTATTTCGGCCGTAGTTTACATTGGAATCTGGATTGGAAAGTGGCTCTGGAAAGCTGACATATGGGGGTTTTCATTGACATGTATACCGTCTTTTAAATTCTTATGTTTCATTGAGATACTTCTCTTAAAGTTGAGCTGCAGCGGTGGAATCCGATCTGCAAAAGTCTGCCTCAGTACAACGGCCATAACTTTCCGACTAGAGCTACGAATTAGGATCCTCTTGCAGATGTGGATAGCACTTTATGTTGTGCATATTTTCAGAAAAAAATCGTAGAAAAGGAAATCGTTTTTATTATCTGTTTGTTTGTTCTCTTAGAACTGGTCAGATATGTCTTCGCAATGATTATCTTTGTTGTTTCTCTTTTCTCTCTTCTTCTTATTATCTCTCTTTCTCTGATTTGAAGGCACAAAATTGATGAATATAAAACCCTAAGAGTTCCTTATATATTTATTCTTATTATTTTAACATTTGGCTTTATTGTGCTTTTAACAGGCTTCGACTCTGCGATCCGAAACTGCAGATTCAGGATGTTACAATTCTCTCCCACTTTAACGGAACTCGTCCTCAAATTCTTTCTCATGCTTCATATGTCATCATAACTCTTTTCCTTCTTGTTGACAATATCCTAGCTGAACTACTCGTTCTTGCATTGGGTTAGTAATAGGCTTGCTGTCTTTTCATTTTTATGTGCTTTCTTCCCACTTATGAAAAACTAACCCTTCAAAATAAATAAATATCTGAATTCTTTTTGAGTCTTCAATTTTCCTTAGATCATCAAATCCTTGGGTTCCGTAGTACCACTGCCATATTTGTGGATCTTGGTTTCCATTCCCATGATCATGAGCTCTTGATTCAAGGCTGACATTTTCCTTGAAGATACTTCGGGTGCTAGTTTTCCATACTCTCTGGAACATTACCATTCCTTCAAGATCCCCTCTCACAGCTAACTAGCATTCCTGTGTTTAAAATGTCTCTCTAGACTACATGATATTTTCGGATTGTTGTTCTACCTTAATTGTCTTTCTTTTGTGCACTCCTTCCTCTATTTCAATCATGGTGTCCTCTCATTATGTGTGTTGTGGCTCCGTTTCTGGGAAAATGACCTCGAAACATTTCTCGCTTTCGAAAATGACCTCTTTCTAAAACTCTTTACTAGTTGCTTCTTGTCTTTCCTTCTAGGTTTCTCTTTCTTACTAGGATAACGTTTCTCTTTTGAGCTTACTTTCCATTTGTGGAACTAGTCACCTTTCCTTTACATGTCATTGAATTTTCATATCATACTACGGACCGCTACATCTTTCATATGAGGAACTACATATCTAAAACACTTATGTATCTTAAGGTCATCTTCCTCAATATTGTCTCATTCCCAACATATCTTGACTAACCTTACCATCTTTCCTCAGATTTTTGTTTTTTACGGTCTAAGATATCTATGAATTTACTTAATGCAGATCAATTCCGGTTCCAGTCTGCTTGATGTTTTGGTAAAATCAATTTTGGTTCTCTGAAAACCTTTCGCAAATTGGACGTGTAAAAAGCACTGTAAAAGCTAGATAACTCCTACGATAAAGCCATACGATAAGCTACTGCACCAATCCTTAAAGCTCTTTTCACTCCCAATTTTTATCATCTCCTCTGAATATCCATATAAAGGTTTTCAACTTGTAAAGTTGTCATAGTGTTTTCCTAAAACTCTCTTTAGGGTCCCCGTTCCTATTAGGGTTCGCTTCTCCATACATTTTTCTCTTTTTCTTTCCAGAAAAAACCGTTTTAGAAAAAGTCATAGAAAAATAAATCATTTTAATTATTTGTGTTTTTGTTCTCTCAGAACTTGTCAGCTCCGAGATGATTATCTTTGTTGCTTCTTTTTTCTCCCTTCTTCTCATTATTTTTCTTTCTCTGATAAGGAGGCACAAAATTGATGAGGATAAAACCGTAAGAGTCACTTATACTTTTATCCTTATTAGTTTAACATTTTGCTTTATCGAGCTTTTAATAGGCCTCAACTTTGTGATCCAAAACTGTAGAATCGTTTGCTACATACTGGTTCAACAAACATCAAACCGAAAATGAGCGCCAAACCGGAAGTATCTCACGTAATCAGCATTGTGTGGTTTTTTTAACTCCTGCATTTTTTTTTCTTGCTAAATACTGAGAGAATCAGTCTTCCTTGTCTTAAGTAAGGAAACCATCTCTTACATTTCCCCATTTCCTTTCTTGTAGGAGTTGTTAATCCATGTTATGTTTCCACTTTCAATTGTTTTGTTTCTTGTTCTCTATTTAAGTAAATGAAAAGCCAAAAATAGGCTATTCAAATTGCCAAAAGAAAAGTATCATCTTATTATTCTTCAATTAGAGTTTTAAATCTGAGACCCATCATCATATAAAAAACTCGTTATACATACCTCGATACAATAAAAGAGAAGTTATAGTGGCAAAAGATTAACCTTATAGTGGGAGAACATACCAATCCATTCGCGCCCCCTAACCATCGACACGTGAAACTCGAGTTTCCTCGGTTTCAAGGAGGAGACCCAACCACATGGCTAGGCAAGGCTAAGAAATACATTGGCTACAAAGACTTACCAATAGATCAGAGAGTAAACTTTGCTTCTTATCATCTGGAGGAAGAAGTAAACAAGTGGTGGTAAGCCACTGTGAAATCCTTGGGATAGGAGAGGATAAAATGACATTGGATATCTTTAAAGAAGAGTTTTTGTGAGGGTAGAGGATTTCGATGAGGCACTTTCCAAGATCAATCAACAAGGGTTTTTACGAGATTACCATCGAGAATTTGAGAGATTACAAAACAAGTTCACCGGATGGACCCAGAAAGTACTTATCGGAACTTACATCGGCGGGCTCAAAAACTCAATTTCGAACAACATCAAAATGTTTCATCCTATAACACTCAAGGCGACCAGTTCGTGTGGATGTGGGACGATCAATTACAATGTAGCCAAAGATTTACGGTTTCACATCTGGTGCAGCTTGAAATGCGTTAAGACCACGAAACTAGAATAACCGAGAATCAGCAGTGGGTAACACGAAGATGTTGATTTGGGATGACTTAAAACGAAAAAGAGCTTAGGATTATGTTTCAGCTGCGATGAAAGATACAACCCTGAACATATGTGTAAGTCATCACAGCTTCTAGTTATGGTCGGGTAAGATGCAGAGGACAAAGAAGAAGATGAGTTATTTGTTGACACTCAGGAAACGGTGGAACTTAAAATCTTGTTACAATCATTAACGGGTTGGGGTTTACCATCCCTTCCGATGTCGGGGAGCATACTGAAAGGTCGCAATGAAGCTTCATGTTGAGACCTTCACCATCGATTTCTACAGCCTCCCCCTGTTGGGCCTTGATGTGATGTTAGGAGTAAGTTGGCTGGAGCAGCTTAGGCCGATAACATGTGGCTAGAAAATCAAAACCATGAAGTTTGAGTGGGCCGAGAAGCCCATGGTGATTCAAGGGCTCACCAATCTGGAGAAATGGAGCGTGAAGCAAGGCTAGGCCAGGCGATCTTTGCACTCTCGGTACAAGAAGTAGAAGGCTATCAACAAATTTGAAGTTGTGTTTCAGACACCATCTAAACTACCACCAAGCCGCGATATTGAACATCGCATAATACTAAAAGAAGGATCAAACCAAGTCAACATAAAGCCATATCACTATGCATATTTTTAAAAAGAGGAGATCGAACGTCAAGTGCAGACGATGCTCAACGCCGGGTTAGTAAAGCCGAGCTCAAATCATTTTTCATGACCAGCTTTATTGGTGAAGAAAAAAGATGAATCGTTGAGGTTTTGTACTAACTATCGAGAGCTTAATGCATCAAAGGTGAAGAATAGGTTTTTTATTCCCATGGAGGAGGATATGCTCGATGAGCTGCACAAAGCCGTATTCTTTACCAAACTCAACTTGACTGTGGAATACCATCAGGTCTGAGTTCATGCTCCTGACATTCCAAACACGGTATTTCATACTCACGATGGGCATTAACACTATTTGGTAATGTCATTCGGCTTATGCAATGCTCCTTCAACGTTTCATGCATTGATGAACTCAATCTTCTGAACTTGCTTAGGAAAATTCGTCCTAGTTTTCTTTGATGATATACTAGTATATAGCCGATCAGAGGAAGAGCACTTAAAGCACGTAGAAATTGTTTTGATGATCCTATACACCAATGAGCTTTTCATCAACGAATATAACGGAGTTATGAGGTTTCTTGGGTCTTATCGAGTACTATCGCAAGTTTATACAAGATTATGTGATCCTCGCATGACCTCTCACCAACCTACTTAAAAGGAAAATTCGAATGGACTAAAGATGATGATGTGTTCCTATGAAAATATCGATGCCATGCCGACAACATTGACGCTAGCATTATTAGACTTCACAAAGCTCTTTTCATTCAAACATATGCTTTAAGACATGGCATTGGCACTATCTTAACTTAAAACGGTAAACCCATTACTTTTATGAGTCGTTCGTTGGGTGTCATCAAACAAAACTGGTCTACATATGCGAGGGAGATGTTTGCTATCGTTGTTGTGGTATGCACATGGCGACCATATCTTCTTGGCCGCCAGTTCACCGTTCAGACCGATCAAAGAAGTTTGCGTTTCTTGCTGGAGCAACGCGTACTAACTCTGGAGCAACAAAAGTGGATGGGCAAGCTAGTTGGCTATGATTACGAAATCACTTACAAGCCAAGAACCACCAATGTTGCAGTCGATGCTCTTTCTTGTCGTGCCAACAGCCCATGCATCTATACGATGTGTAGTAAACAAGCAGCTCATACACGTGGGAAAACTGGCAGGACAACACTAGGCCAATCATATGCTCGTAAAAATGGGTTAGTGTATTTTAATAACAGAGTAGTCCTTCCACCTAATTCTAGTTGTGTTCAATATTTGTTATGGGAGTATCACGATACACCATCGGGTGGCCATTTGGGTGTGTTGAGAACATTTAAGTGCCTTGCACAAATGTTTTATTGGCCAGCAATGCACACAACTGCCCGCGATTATGTAGCCGCATGCGACGTGTGCCAATGAGCCAAATCCATGAATCTATCCCGAGTCGGCGGCCTCCTTCAGCCGCTACCAGTGCCTAATCAGGTATGGGAAGATTTGTCAATATATTTCATAGATGGATTGCCACCATCAACCACACGTCAATCATGGTGGTGATCGACCTCTTAACGAAGTCAGCTCATTTGGTTCCCTGTCTCACCCATATATGGCCAACTCTGTGGCATCTAAGTTTGTTGAGTTTGTGGTTAAGCTTCATGTTATTCCTAAAACCATTGTAAGTGACTGTGATCCCATATTTGTTAGTGCATTTTGGCGATATTTGTGGAAACTATCGGGTACGAAGCTTTGTATGTTGTCTGCATATCACCCTCAATCCAACGGGCAAATAGAAATGACCAATCAATGCATTGACCAATTCTTGCATTGTTTTTTCCATGATCGTCCTAAGCAATGGAGTTTCATGCTGCCTTGGACCTAATTTTGGTTCAATACCACCTTCCACTCTTTCATACACATGCCTCCATTCAAGCTCTCTACGGTCGAGATCCACCACCACTTGTGGGTATACATGAGCTACACCGATTCATGAGTTAGATGAGAAATTAGCAGAGCAATTAGCAGAGCAAGATGAGCAATTACAGGATCTTAAGAAACAATTAACTGCAGCATTAAATCGTATGAAGCAGGTCGCATATGCTAAATGAAAAAATGTTCAATTTAAGGTTGGGGATAGGGATTTTCTCCGGTTACAGCCATATCTCCAACACACAACTTTTCGAAGAACATCACATAAGATTTCTACACGGTATTATGGCCTGTTTCAGGTTTAAGCTCGTGTCAGACTTGTTTCTTACCGTCTCAAGTTACGAGAAGGCACAAAGGTCCACTATGTTTTCCATGTCTCGCTGCTAAAACAAAGAATGGATGACGACACGCCGAGTTTGGGGATTTTACCACCACTTCGTATCAATGGTCTCTTACATCATAGTCCGGAGAAAGTATTGCATGTTTGCACAGTGTTTGAGGAAGGTATGCCACATTAGGAGGCGTTAGTCCTTTGGCGAGGTTTGCCGACAGAGGATGCAGCGTGGGAGAACTTGGAGCAGCTGAAACAGAGCTTTCCGGGTTTGAATCTTGAGGACATGATTCATTTTGGGGAGGGTAGTAATGATGAAACCAAAGATGACGACGTACCGTTTCAACGAACATCAAGCCGGCGACGAGTGCCAAACCGGAAGTATCTCACATAATCAGCTATGTCTAGTTTATTTAATTTCTGCATTTGTTTTCTCTTGGTAAATAAAGAGGGAATCGGTCTTCCTTGTGTTAAGGAACCATCTCTTCCATTTCTTGATTTCCCCATTTCCTTGCTTGTAGGCATTGTTACTCCACGTTCTGTTTCCACTTACACATGTTTTGTTTCTTATTCTCTATTAAGTAAATGAAAAAGGCAAAAATAAGCAATTCAAATTGCCAAAAGAAAAAGATCGTCTTATTATTATTCTTCAATTAGAGTAGTAAATCTGAGACCCATCATCATATAAAAAACTCGTTATACACACCTTGATACAATAAAATAGAAGTTCTAATGGCAAAAGAATATCAATCGTACTACAAACAAGAAGGAGGTGACGACGAGATCCTTCTCAAGTTTGCAAAGCTTAACTTCAACTTTTGCCAGCTTCATTACATCAAGAACTCAAAACTCTCACCAAGTGCCGTACTTATCTTCAATCTTAAGTTGATAACATCGGTCTCTATATCAATTATTTCCCAATTCATTTACTTTTATTCTTGTATATGGTGGAAGGATGTAGATATTGTATCGAAGCTACCTTACGTCAGGGATAGACTTGTGGAGTGCCATTTTGGGTCTCTAGGACCATACATATGATACATATGAAACTCTTCCCGAAGTTATAGCTCTTACGGAGTGTTTGCAAAGGTATTATATATTTATTTATAAGTGTGTCTATCCATAAATATTGCTCTTTTTAGATTTGTTCTGGCACGGGAAAAATCTTGGTATGACCCAGGTGGACTATTGGTACCAATGACAAACTACCAGCCTATGCAAATCGTTCTCGGAAGTTTTATCTTCTTGTTTGTTTGTCAACCCAATACCCCTTTCATAATGACGTCGAACACACCACTTTTAAATTTTATCCTTGCCTTGTTTTCCAATATTTTGTTTTTCAAAATAATATTTCAAAACTGTTTTTTAACATCTAGGTCTAGTCGGGGATGTTGTGTTAATTTTATGCTTCGATTTGAACAAAACTTTCGTGCATCTTGGCTATGCAAGTGCAGATTTAGATAAATATTCAATATTAGTATTTTTATTTATCTATCTTCTCATCTTTGTCTTCTAATCAGGGTTGTGCTTGTTTTAACGTTTTTTGTGTTTTCTTCTAAATAATCCCATTATTTAGAGGTAGTTTCTATTTTTTCCTTGCTTTTGGTATGTCCATAAAGACGAAAACATTTCAAATGGTAATAGCTCGAGCAAGTCAATCTTTGGTCCACTCAAGGGGTGGACATTCCGGTTTACGGTTTGGTTTTTTCTGTTTTATATTTTTACGGTTCTATAGAAAATGAAACTATTTAAAATCCGATTAAAATACGGTTTGGTACGATTCAGTTTTTTTCGGTTTACAGTTTTAACGGTTTTAACCGTAATTAATTTGTTTCGGTTTGGTTTGGTTTCGATTTTGGTTTTTGTAGAGGATTTCATGATTTTATAAAAAATAATAATTAAAAACTCAAAATCAAAATATTAAATTTTTAATTTTATTTTTATTTGTAAAAAAGTCAAAACTCAAAATCGAACAATTGATATGTTAAAACTCAAAATTGATTTTATTAGAAAACTTAAAGAGAATGGAAGTCAAACTTAGTGATGCGCCTTGCGAAAGTAACTTGACGAAACTCTAGTAAAAATAAATAAATAATCCAAAACCTTAAATTATATATAAGATGTTTATATATCTAGAGTTTTATATCTTTGTTTTATTAATCTTTTTTGCAACCGTTTTAAGGTATTTTTATTAAAATAAAATAAAAGTAGGTAACACAAGTATCTATATAAGCATATATAAAAAATAAATTTATTTTAAAAAAACTGCAATTTTTACGGTTTTAAAGCGAATCGAAGAGAAACCAAAATAACTTTTATAATGGTAACCGAATAGCTTTTTTCGGTTACGGTTATTTTGACAAATACTATTAGAGCGATTAAAACATCGCCTGAAGTGAAGTGAGCCAGTTTCTGAAATGTAAATATACAGATTCTGGAGTCCAAATTTAATGCTGCATCAAGAGATATACCAAAGAACCATTAAAGTGACATGATTCGGAAAAGCTTGTAAAGAACAACAAGAGTTCGACCTGGATCAAAAATCAACACATGGGCCTTCACTCTCATCAACAGATAAAGCCCACAAAACCTTCAGATCAGTCAAACCAAGCAATGGCACTGTTAACTGAAAACAGAACAGAGAGAGAGGAGCGTCGTCGTCCTTACCGTACGGCTGCACCACCTCATCAAATCCAGCTAACAAATAGATTTGAGATTCTATCTGATCAACAATGATGAATTGTATTATGCCAGCTGTAATAGCTCTAGATCCTTCTTCATCCTCTTATAAAATCTCTGTGCTTGTAAAACGTTGAATGTATCTGAGTTAATAAGAACTTGAATATTCATATTTTCTTTCAAGCTCTCTGCTCCCTTTAAGCTTTCATGGTATCAGAGCCATTTTGAGGGTCTTGAGAGGTTGTGGCAGCAGCTGTTACCATTGGCTCATCAGTGTCAAAATGTTGACGTTCTTCTTCAGAGACAGTCTGCTTCTGTTCATTCTGCCACGCTGTAAGCAGAGTTGTGTCAGGTGGAGGTAAGAACTCTCTGTATTTACCAGTAAATGGAAACAAAGTCTCATCAAATAATGCATGTCTTGTGATATAGACTCGACCGGATGGAGGATGAAGGTATCTATATCCTTTATATTTTTCATTGTATCCCAGGAATACACACAGCAGAGACTTTGGATCAAACTTATGGTGTTGATAAGGTCGGAGACAGGGATAGTATGCACAACCAAATACTCGAAGAGCTGAATATTCAGGAGCGTATTCATGTAGTTTTTGATACGGACTTAGCCATTGCTCATTCACTAATGATGGAAGTAAGTTGATGAGGAAGTTGGCAGTAAAGAGCGCTTCAACCCACAACATTTGAGGTGTGTGGCTTTGAAATAACATCGTTAGGCCCAGTTCTGTAAGGTGCCTGTGTTTTCTCTCAGCAATTCCATTTTGCTGAAGGGTATAGGGGCATGAGATATAGTGCTTGATTCCACAGTGGGATAAGTGTTGTTGTAACTGAGTGTTGATGTATTCTCCACCTCCATCAGTTTGTAGAATACAGATTTTCTGATTGTATTGATTTTTTGCCATTTGTTGAAATCTTTTGAATATAACACAAACATCTGATTTATTCTTAAGAGGGTAAAACCAACTGAACCGAGAAAAAATGTCAACAAATACAATATAATATCTGAATCCTTGACCTGACATAACATGAGCAGGTCCCCAAACATCAGTATGTATCCTTTCAAGGGGTCTACTAGCTTGATACTCATAACTATGAAAAGGCAGCTTGCAGCTTTTACCCAACTGACATGTCTCACACATCGAATGTGTGGTTTTATTGAATGAAATTGCTTTGATAGATGATAGATGGCGAAGGACTTGATGATGAGGATGTCCCAGTCTTCTGTGCCAGATTTCATCACTCTGTTGTTGTGTTCTTGATGCATAAAAGGCAAGAAACTGAGCATTCTCCAATCTATACAATCCATCACGCTTGCTTCCCTGACTAAGAAGCATGTTTGTCTTTTTGTCCTTAATATTCACAGTGTGAGAATCAAAGGTGAATGAGCATGGATAATCATCAGTTAGCTTAGACACAGAGAGCAGAGACTTAGTAATATCTGGACATACCAACACATCATATAGTGTAATGTTACATGTAACAGTAGGAAGAGAAACTGACCCAACGTGTGAGATAGGCAGGAAGTCTCCATTCCCTACCATTACCATGTCTGAACCGTCATAGTCTTGAATTGTCTGTAGGTGTTGTGTGGAGTTGGTGACATGATGTGTGGCGCCTGTGTCAGGAAACCATTCAGCTCCAGACTGTTCATTGTTATCAGAAATCCTCATGGCTGCCATAGCTTGTGGTCCTTCTTCCAGAAAGAAAGCATGATCAAAGCATTTGTAACACTTGTATGCTGCATGGCCATATTTTCCACAAATCTGGCAAGTTGGTCTTGATTCGTTGTTAGAGAGCGATCCTCTGCCTGAGCTACTTCCTATATGTTGGTGGAAACCTCGGCCTTGAGTTGAATATGAGCCTCTACCTCTGTAACCTCCTCTGGTCTGTCCTCTACCACGACCAGAGTAGCCACCTCTTTTTGTATAAAAGGCCTGATGAGGAGTAACTTCAGATGCTGTCTCATATGCTTGAAGTTTGTCATCAAAGCCGGTGAGTTTGAATATTGCATCTTCAAGACACAGTCCAGGATATGAGTCCATGGAGTTTTCAATCACTGTGCTAATAGACTCATACTCTCTTCCTAACCCGTTTAAGACCCCATATATCTTTTCTTGTTCTGTGATGGGAGTTTCAATAGAGTCAAGTTGATCACACAATGTTTTGATTTCTGAGATATATTCTGCCAATGACTTATTCCCCTTCAGACTGGTTTGTATTCTTCTCTGCAAATCTAGCCTTCTAGTAGCTGAAACTCTATTGTATTTTTGGCCAGGGAGAATCATACCTCATGAGATGATTTGAGACCATATACTATTTTGAGGGCATTTTCTGACAAAGATCTGAATAACCAGGCCATCACCAACTGATCAGACTTCTTCCACTTAACATATTCTGGATTGCTGGACTCAGTGATTTGATCTCCATTACGGACTGAAATGGTAAGAGAAGGTTGTGCGGTGGCTCCAGTGATAAATCCCAAAAGGGATTGACTTGAAAGAAATTGTTCAAACTGTAGTTTCCAAAGAAGGTAATTTTTATCATTTAGTTTCAGAGTAACGCATTGAGAAATGGTAACAGTGGGAGGTGGATCTGTGTTACTTTCCATGGCTCTGATACCATGAAAGCTTAAAGGGAGCATAGAGCTTGAAAGAAAATATGAATATTCAAGTTCTTATTAACTCATATACATTCAACGTTTTACAAGCACTGAGATTTTATAAGAGGATGAAGAAGGATCTAGAGCTATTACAGCTGGCATAATACAACTCATCATTGTTGATCAGATAGAATCTCAAATCTATTTGTTAGCTGGATTTGATGAGGTGATGCAGCCGTACGGTAAGGACGACGACGCTTCTCTCTCTCTGTTCTGTTTTCAGTCAACAGTGTCGTTGCTCGGTTTGACTGATCTGAAGGTTTCGTGGGCTTCATCTGTTGATGAGAGTGAAGGCCCATGTGTTGATTTTTGATCCAGGTTGAACTCTTGTTGTTCTTTACAAAGCTGAGGTGGTACTTAGATTAACCGATATGGAATACATATTTTAAGGACTCAAACATAAGCTTTATGTCTGGTCTCAGGACCAGACCTGGCTATTACCGATGTTTCTCATTCCGCCATACAGAGAAGAGGTTGATTTTTTTTTTGTAAGGTGATCAAATGGAGAACTATTGAAACGGACTGACCATAACTCATAAGTAATGTTTATTAGAAGTGATATTTTAATTGAATTGAATGCACAGCCATAAAGCAAACAGCGAACATATTTTTTTATGTTAATGATCAAAATAATAATAAATCATTTATTAATAGTAAACACAATTTAAAAATTAGTAGTTTTGCATGGAAATTTTGAAGGGCACCGTACTTGAAACTTTTTTTTTGGGGCTAAAACATATTTTAACATAAAACAGATAAAATATTCATTATAGATGCCTACGTTTGTTCGCCTGTCATTTTTGGCTAAAATATTTTTGTAACAGTTGAAATATATATATACTCTAGTTTACCAATTTCGTAATAAAATATGTAATTGGTCAAATCTCCATTTTGTCGTCACACAAAATTTTGAAACAAGTTGATTGTCCATGTATCGCAAAATTTTGTTCTTCTTTTTGGTTCATCTTTAGTGAAGTACTTCTGATATGATAATTAGAATGTAAAATACAAAACATTATTATAAATACACATATAATAGTATAATACTCACATGAACAAAGAAAATATGGTAAAGCTGATAATATAAAAAAGGTAAAAAGCATATATATGTGTATTTATAATAATACACATATAATATGTAATATGTGTATGATAATAAAAGGAAGAAATGTTTATGTAAGTAAATAATAGAAATTAAATTCCAGGAACGTGTATGACGATGGTGAAGACAACTACGAGGCCGAAGTAAATTAAGGCGTGGATAACAATTGAGTATCCGCTCGTCTCCATCGTCGCGAATTCTACAAACTTGCTGTTAGGGGAAACCTGAAACAGCAATCCTGGCGTCAGAAACACGAACAGCACCGTCGCCACCACCGCTGTAATCCACTCCGCATTCGAAAGATAGAGAGTAAGAGAAGTTAATATTAATAGAAAGAGATAGAGAAGTTTATATTACATACAATGATTATGTTGAATCCTCGAGGTACGGTTGGTGAAATCGCATAATATATTTGTGATGATGTGTAACGACAAGTCAGCTCTGTCGTGGTCAAATTGTGGGTTACTGACTATTGGTAATAATATTCCGAGAGATTCGTTAATTAGACGATCATTCATTGTTGGGTGGTCTCCCTCATTTTCTAATATTTGTTAATCATTGGCTCTCGTTGACTAAAAGAAGATGAACCTTCGTCAAGGGTAAATAGATAGGAAATTAGGAATGAAATACAAACATATTAAAGAACGAGATATGTATTTTCTGCACGTTTTTAAGATATAGATTGTGTATATATTTTAAATTGTTATGTGTGTTTGATTTTTTTGGAAGCGTTTAATTTTTATCAAGTCATACGCATGGTTCTAATTTAAGATAACTACGAAATAATATATGAACATTTATATTGATTTTTGGAGATGTAAAGCAGAAGCATAAAACTTTTATAGTTAATATTGATAAAAGATTGAATTAGTTGTTGCTCTAATTAGCGTGTTTTGAAATTAAATTTGATTTTTGGTTAAACTTAATTATGGGTTCATAATCTAGTTATTCATTATGGGTTCATAATCCAGTTATCCATTATTAATTAAAACCAAAATTAAATTCAAATTTTAGATTTTTTAAAAAAACATCTTAAAGACCATCACTTTTTTAAGTGTTTTAGAGAATTTTATAAGATAAAATATCTAGAAATTAGTGTGGAATAATCTAGATAATTGTAAAATAAAATCTAGATATTATGTTTTTAGAGAGTTCTAGAGATTAGAAGAAGGTTTGTAAGATATTATATAGTTTTGGAGCCTACAAATAGCTTTCTCCTCTCCCAATTGTAATTAAGTTGAACAAATGAAATAAAAATAAATTCAAAGACAAGTGTTCTTCTTAAATTCTCAAATTCTCTTTAAAAGTCTTTCAAGTATTCTCTAGTATTCTTCCATATTTTTCTTCATACTTAGATAGATTTTCTGTTGGTATCTTTCGGGTTTCTTAGGTATTACGGTCTTGGGATAGTACTAAATACTATTATTTTTTTGCATGGTATCAAAACCATTCTAATCTTGTGCTCATCAAGATCGGAGTTATAGAGAGCTCATGTTTATTCTAAGTATGGAATCAACATGTCATGAGGTTGGATTGGGAATGAAGATCTTAAACCAATCTAACTACCACTTATGGAACTCATGTATGGAGTCATACTTGGTGAGTGAGGAATTATGGGATGTCCTCAGTGGTAGCAGCACTAAACCACCAACTGGAATGCTGCATCTACGGAAGCGACAAAAGAGTGGACACGGAAGAATGATAAGGTGAAGTTTTCCCTAAAGAGGTCAATATCCGCACGAGTTTAAGATCTTTATTTTTATCGGCCTCAAACATTTATGTGGAGAACATGAGTGCCAATGACAATGCTTTTATATGACATGTTAGACTCGGTCATATAAATATGACCAAGTTTAAGGTCATAGTGAATAAACACTTAGTTAACAAGCTTTCAAAGTTGAAAATTCAAGATGAAGGAAGACTTTGTGAAAGATGTCAATATGGCAAGTCACATAGAATTCCATTTGATTATTCCACCTCACGATGCAACCATCCATTAGAGAGGGTTCACAGTGATTTAATGGGTCCGACAAGAACACCTTCAAATTCCAGGTTTTGCTACATGTTGTTGTTTGTTGATGACTTTTCACAGTACACTTGGGTATATTTTGTGAAGAAAAATACAGAAGTCTTCTCCAACTTCCAAGAGTTCAAGATCATTATGGAAAGGGAGTTGGGTCGGAAGATCAAGACCCTAAGGATGAATAATGGTGGGGAGTTTATGCCTAATGAGTTTCTCTCCTTTTGCCGAGATCATGGTATCAAGAGAGAATTTACATGCCCATATATACCTCAACAAAATGGAGTAGCGAAAAGAAAGATCAAACATCTAAGCGAGACATGTAGAACTTGGCTACATGGTAAGGATTTACCTAAGCCTTATGGGCAAAAGGTATGAAATGTGCAGCTTATGTCATCAACCGAATGCCATTTAGTCCAAAAAATATGAAGTCTCCTAGTGAGATGGTTCATGGAAAGAAACCAATGGTAAAACATCTCAGAATATTTGGATGAATATGCTATGTCCATGTGTTTGAACCAAGTTAGAGGTAAAGGCAAAGAAATGCATCTTTGTCGGCTATGATGAACAAAGGAAGGGTTGGAGGTGTATGGATCCTGAGACAAATAAGTATGTTATGTCTCGTGACGTTATCTTTGATGAAGTTTCTTCGTACTATGGGCCACCTCAAGTCTTGGTTGAGAAAGATAGTGCAAGTTCCTCCAAGGTCAATGAATCAACTTTTCAAGTACCACTTGAGAATGGAAGTCATGGAAAAGAGTACAAGTTGAAAGGGGGAGCACTAACCAAGAGTAAGAAGAGGAAAGAGTTCATGGTTCCATTGCAAGTCACCGACCAAAAAGAAATATTATTAGGCATGCTCGGTTCAAAGATGAAGAGTTTGCCTCTATCTTCTCATGCTTCTTTTCAGCTCTTTTAGATGAGGATGAGCCAACATCATATGGAAAAGCAAAAGGATTTCAAGAATGGGAGACCGCAATGAATGAGAAGATGAACGCTCTCATGAAAAAGCTTCTACGGATCAAGTTTGCTAACAATCCAGTGTTTCATGCAAGAACAACGCACATTGAGTTACATCATCACTTTATAAGGGAGAAAGTGCTTGATGGAACAATTGAAACTTTGGAGGTTCGAAGCAAACAAAACGTTGTAAATATCTTCACCAAGGCATTATCAAAAGGTCAGTTCGAGGTACTTCGCTCAAAGCTCGGGTGGTTGACAAAATCATGTTTGAAGGGGAATATTGAAATTAAATTTGCTTTTGGGGTAGGCTTAATTATGGATTTATAATCTAATTATCTATTATTGGACCAAACTCAAAATTATGCCCAAGTTTTAGAATTTTTGTAGAAACATCTTAAAGATCATCGCATCTTTTAAGTGTTTTACAGAATTCTATTAGATAAAATATCTAGAGATTAGTGTGGAATATCTATAGATATTATGTAAAAGAGTTTAAAAGCTTATAATAGTTATTTCCTCTTCCATTTGTAAAAAATTAAATAAGAAAAATAAAAATAAGTTTTAAAGACAAGTATTCTTCTTAAATTCTCAAATTCTCTTTAAAAATCTTTTAAATATTCTCTAAATGTTATTCTATATTTTTCTTCATACTTAAATAATTATTCTCTTGGTATCGTTTTGGTTTTTTGGGTATTATGGTTTTGCACTAGTGGTAAACATGTTTCCTTACTCCGTGGATAATGCTTGGTTGGCGAACTCTATTGTAAACCATGTAAAATGCGATGGGAAGATTTGTTGTTTAAGAAACAAAGCCACTCCCAAAGTTACACAAAAGTAACGATTTTTTAATGGGCCGTGGATTATATTTGAAATTTGATGAAAAATATTTTTATGTCTCTAATCAATCTTGCACAAAAATATTCAGTGACAATTATCTTGAACCTTTAGTCTCGACATTTTAACATATGTGTTGATTATTTGTATAAGTTTATTGTAGATATTATCATACTTAATTGCCTACAGTAACTTGTTGTAAGTAGTTTCAAATTAATCTAGAAAACCCCCTTGAGCTATTAAAATGGTTATTTTTTAAAACAGACACATTTAACCACACAAAAATGGTCACTAATGTTTCTTTTAGGGGTAGACAAAAAACTCGTACCCGCGTATCCAAACCGAATTCGACCCGATAACACATACCCGAACCCGTTCCGTACCGACCAAATTATGCCATTGGGTACGAGATCTCTAAACCCGAAAATCCGAACCCGAATCCGTTCCAAACCCGAAAACCCGAAACCTAAAAGCGTACTCGAAAATACATAACTATCCATAAGAAAATACATAACTACCCATAAGAAAATAACCTAACTCAAGGACTCTATCCTATAAATGTGAAAATTTTTATGTGTAATATACACAAATCGAGCCGAATGCGAACCGAAAAATCTAAAAAACTCAAAACCCCGAAAAAACTCCGAAAAACCCTGAACCCGATCCAAAAACATGAAAACCCGATCCGTACCCGTATCCGTACCCGAACCGTACCGGCCCAAAAACTCCGAAAACTTCTAAAAACCCGACCCGAACCGAAAACACGAAAAAACCCAAAAAAACCCGAACCCGAACCGATCAATACCCAAAATTTTTTACCCGAATACCCATACCCGATCAGATTTTACCCGTATTCGAACCCGATACCCGATTGTCCACCCCTAGTTTCTTTCTGCACATCGGTCTTCCATTTGATATTTTTTTTGTTTTACCATTCAATATATTTATGTGTAGGTCAAAATTGCAAATATTGTTTGACTAAAAGATTATCTAAACACAAATACTCAAAACAAATTGTCACTTGTCCTTGTCCCTCTTTCTTTTCGAGACTTTCTCACTCATATCCTGATCAAAATCACAATCGAATATTTTTATATTTTTATTTTTCTCTGATACTTTTTTTGTTTCCGATTTAGATAACTCTTTTGATGGAGTGCAGCTGACGAACCATTGAAGTTCTAAACCAAGGTCTAGTTTTTTTCTGTCCAACAAAGTAGCAACATATTTTATATTATAAATGTAGATTCACATTTTATTTTTAATTTTGTTACCTTATTTAATTTTTAAAATTTGTAATATTTTATTGATATTGTATAAATAAAAGGTCCATTTTTTGTATTTTGCTTAAGGTTGTCGAAGTACTTAAGACGGTCTGCATATATAAACAATATTTAATATTTCCCCAATTATTGTTAGAAATACGAAACTAAGAAACTTTGGCAAAAATGGATTATCTGAATTATAAAAAATATTTTTAAAAATAAATATTTGTATTCACTTTCCATACTCTTATTCTTACTAGGGCCAGTCGAATATTATCAAAGGTCCTAAAGAAGATTATTTTTTTTTTCCGGTATAATATTAACATTATTTTTTTCTAAACGAAAGAAAGAAATTACATTTTTAAATCATGTTTTAAACGTACTTAGACATTATAGAAGTAATTTTATATGTAAACATCTATTTATACATATATATATATCATATATATTATTTAAACAATTATAAAAACAGTTTAATCAGCTATTACATGTTATATTACACTTATTACCATTATATTTTTATAAAATTAAGACTAAATTAAACAAGTTATAGAAGGTTAAAATTGTAACAAATTTATGCAACCAAAATCTAATAAAAATCTAAACAGAATCTTTTAAATAATTATTAGTTTCTAAAAAATAAAACTTATTTTCTCTCTCCTAATAAATATAAACGAAAATTTTAAATTAATTTTAAAAAATTCAATAAAAAATCCAAACAGAATTTTTTAAATAATTATTAGTTTCGAAAAAATAAAACTTATTTTCTCTCTCTCCTAATAAATATAAACGAAAATATAAAAATAAATTTTAAAAATTGTTATCCAATCAAAAAAGTAAAATTTGAAATTATATTATACGATATTATGTTAACCAATCAAAATTATAATAAAAATAAAAATTAAAAGTGTGATTCATTTTGAACTTGATATTAATATAAGAATTAAAAATAAAATTAACTTTCATATTAAAATTAACATAAAAAAATCTTTAAATAATTTTAAATTAATATAAATATAAACGAAAATTTTAAAATAATTTTAAAAAATTCAATAAAAATCCAAATTGAATCTTTTAAATAATTATTAGTTTCAAAAATAAAACTAATTTTATCTCTCTCCTAATAAATATAAAATTAAATTTTAAAAATTATTATCCAATCAGAAAAGTAAGATTTAAAAATATATTATACGATATTATGTTAACCAATTAAAATTATAATAAAAACAAAAATTAAAAGTCTGATTCATATAACCAGTTATTAAGTGTTAAACTTAAAGTGAGATTTGAGCAAAACAATACACAACATAGCAAGTAAGATCATGAGAACTAACTCCGTTTTTGATGAGAAAAAGAAATATAATTTGAGGAGAACTTAATTAACACAACACAAACAATATATAATAATAATAAATAAGATAAATAAGATGAAAAACATAAAATAAATCTAAAATAAAATACTAATAATAATCTATAATTATATAAACTAGGTATGAAGCAGATATTTTCCCGCGCTGCAAAGCGTGAGTTACTATCTAGTTAAATATGTATTTGTAAAAAGAAGTTAGTTTGATGGTCTTAGTTTTTATATTAAACTCATAGGTTATGTATTCGAGTAATGACTATGCTATTTTTGCTTGTTTAGATATAATTTATGGGGCTAAACTCTTTTAAAAAGAAAAAGAAAATTAAGGTCCTAAATTTGAGCGAGAGAAAAAAAAATTGAGTGAGAGCACAATCTAAAACAAACGGTTGAGATAAGAAAAGAACAATGAGACAGCGTTGTCGCGTGGCTGATGTAAAGGGCAAATATGTAATTTAATCGTTAACAGATTGGCTGATACAAGAAAAGTTCCACCACGGATTTAAAAAAAAACATTTTTTGTTTCCATTATTTTTATTTCCTCTGGTTCTCTCTTTCCCTCTCCTTCCAAATTTTCCTTGATTGATTCCCGAGAAAATCCAATCCCCTGAACAAACATTCATCACTAATCATCTTGTTTCTTGTAGCTCAAAGATACGAATATTCCAAATTCTCAATCGAATCCTTGTCGCTCAATTAGCATCCGTACGATTCTGTAAGCAATTCGAAAATTATGGATCATTATTTGGAGTTGATTGAAGATTCTCGCCATTCTGAATTTGAATTCTCTGTGAATAGATAGAACATTTTTGTGTTTTGCTTTGAAGTTTAATTTGTGGAAAAGTCAAAATCTGCGTCCTACTTGATGATGATGATTGTCTAATTTATTTTCCAGAATTTGAGGAAGGAGATTGGAATTTTGAGAAATGACAAATCAAGGTGGTTCGTCGAGGAAAAGTCTATCGTTCTCTGGTCATTCATTTCAAGCAAGGAAGAAAGCTTCTGAAAACGAAGGTGGTGGTGGCTCTGATCTCCCACGAAGATCTCTCACATCTTCTCGTTCTTCATTGTAATCAGTCTTTAATCGTTACTTATTTATCTTTATAGATGCTAAAGTCATTAGTTGATCTTGATGGTTAACGTGTTAGGCTACTTGGTATTATTTTGTGTTGCTTGTTAATTTTGTAGGAATATGATTAAGTATGTTTAAAAGTAGGTTTTTGGAGATTGAAAATGGTACTAATTCTTCATTAGAGCTGAATCATTAGTTATTAATTAGCTTTGGTGATTGATCATCACTATACATAATTACTTGGCTTAAGTATTGCTAATTGGATACTTGGTTTGTTGGTTGTTAAAGCTGCAATTGATAGTTTCTTTTCCGGTGTAACGACTCTAGCCATTTTTGGTTTATAATAAGCAATGTGAAGAAGATTCATAAACTGTGAGAGAGCTGTATGTATAGAAATTGTCTCTGATGCTTCCAATTTGGTGTTATGGCCTGATTCGCAAAACTGTAAAAAAATTTCAAAGAGATGTATTAAGCGCAAGCTTTGGTGTTTGCTTACTTTTGCTGGTGATTTTTTCATGTATTACTCATTTGCATCATGTTGTAGAAGCTTGAGTGGTGAAAGGAGTGGAGAGAGAACTGTAAAGAGACTAAGGCTGTGTAAGGCCCTTACTGTACCTGATAGCACAACTTTATATGAAGCTTGCCGAAGGATGGCTGCGCGTCGTGTTGATGCATTATTGTTGACTGATTCTAATGCATTACTTTGTGGGATCCTTACAGACAGGGTAAAATTTTTCATGACCAATTTCACTACAAAATGTTTCTTGATCCTGAAAGATCTATTCTTGTCTTTTTGGTTGAAAAGGACATAGCTACAAAAGTGATTGCTAAAGAACTCAACCTTGAAGAAACACCTGTATCTAAAGTTATGACTAAAAACCCAGTCTTTGTTTTGTCTGACACTATTGCTGTAGAAGCTCTTCAAAAGATGGTTCAAGGTTTGTAACAACACAGTTTTTTCTTGCTTGTTTCATAAATTCTTTGCTTTATATATTTTCTCATGATATTTGAACCTGACAAGTGGATCTGCAGGCAAATTTAGACATTTGCCAGTTGTAGAGAATGGAGAAGTTATTGCACTTCTTGATATAGCAAAGTGTTTGTATGATGCAATTGCTCGTTTGGAAAGATCAGTTGAGAAGGGTAAAGCCATTGCTGCAGCTGTTGAAGGCGTTGAAAAGAACTGGGGATCATCTATAGCTGGTATGGTAAATAATTATGGAACTAAGCATCTGCATTTGATTATATCTCTGATGGTGTTTGGTTGTTGGAGACAGGACCAAACAAATTTATGGAGACACTTAGAGAACAAATATTCAAGCCTTCACTTTCAACTATAATTCCAGAGAATACAAAGTAGGTAATATCTTCTTTTATATCATATTTTATAAATCACTTTGATCTTATTCTTGTTTTATTAAGAGCAATGTAAAGCTTAATGAGTAAATTTGAAAATGAAAACGTACAGGGTTTTAAAGGTTGGATTGGATGAGACGGTGTTAGGAGTAACCATGAAGATGGTTGAATATCAGTCTAGCTCAGCCATGGTGATGCTTGAAAACAAATTAGTAGGGATTCTCACGTAAGTCTCATATTCGGCTTTCGTTTATCTGCAGAATAAGCATGTTCTGCAACTATTGTTTTGAATTTTTTCTCAAGATTAATTAACACATCATGTTTCGAACTTTTCTAATGGAACTTTGATTTTAAATTGGGTTTTTTTTTAGCTCAAAGGACATCTTAATGCGAGTGATAGCCCAAAAACTTCCTCCAGAGACTACTACTGTGGAGAAGGTAATATTTTCCTTAAGTCAGGTTTTGGTAGCTGATATATATATATATATATATATATCAATAGTAGGATTTATATCAATAGTCGTTTCTTGTCTTTGTTGTTTCTTTTCAATTATTCTATAGGTTATGACACAGAACCCAGAATCTGCAACAGTTGATATGGCAATTGTTGACGCCTTACATATCATGCATAATGGAAATTTTCTGCATCTTCCTGTATTAGATAAAGGTAACCAAAACTGACTCTAAGAAATAAGTATGAAGCATTTGTTATTTCATCACTTGTCTAGTGTTTATGATATCACGCAGATGGAGATGTTGTAGCTGTTATTGATGTAATCCACATAACTCATGCTGCTGTTACTATGGTACACTTTGTTTTTGTAGTAAAAATGAGATAAGATTGATATATTTTGTTATCATTCTTGTTTAAGATTATATTCTAAATTGCTTATGGACTAGGCTGGAAGTACGGCTGGAATAAATAATGAGACAGCAAACTCAATGATGCAAAAGTTCTGGGATTCTGCTATGGCTTTGTCTCCTAACGAAGATGGAGATGAAATGAGGAGGTTTTTTTCTTTTTCTCGTCATGTTCTTTAAACTATATTTAGTTTTTTGATTAAAAGCTTGAGTTCTTTAAACTAATTTTGCAGTGAAGAAGAATCATTGAAATTATCTTCAGAGATAGAAGGAACAAAATCTTTCTCATATCCTAACACATTTGCTTTTAAGCTTAAAGATAAAAAGGGACGGATGCATAGATTTGTGTGTGGTACGATTGTCAATCATAACTTTTTGGAAATAAAAACACCATTTTATGTTCATTAACTCTTTTATTTTCTAATTATAGAAACACAGAGTTTGACAACTCTGATTACAGCAATTCTACAAAGAATGGGAGATGACATTGATCCTGATATTTTGCCTCAGATAATGGTATGTATCTTTTCGAAATTCGAAATCTTTTCACACGATAATTTTGCTTGACATATTCTGTGCTTTGTAGTACGAAGATGAAGACAATGATAAAGTCGTTTTAGCATCAGATGGTGATCTTGGAGCTGCTGTAGAACACGCAAAATCAATAGGCTGGAAGGTAATTAAATTATACCTCCATTCTTAATGTCAATTCAAAGATCTAAGGATGAAAGTGAAACCGGTACGGTTTTAGAAAAATAGTATCCAAAGTAAAACTGAATCTAGCATGGAGCGGTTTGGTTCGGTTTTCAATCAAACATATCCTTATTGTCAAAGAAAATAAAGTCTCGCTACGGGTTTTTTCCCTTCTTCCGTTTGGTTGGAATTCGGTTTTGAATTTTCGGTCATAGAAAACATAAAACCATAATAAGGTCTAATTTGGTTTTAAGATCTGTGTATTTTCGGTTTGGTTTATGTGGATTTTTGAGCTAATGAAAATATATATGGGTTTGGGGATTCCAAAATTGGTGCAGGGTTTGAAATTGCATTTGGACTACACAGAAAACAGAGGGCACAAGAGACGTTTAAGCTCAGAGAATATGGACTATGAACAGTCAAGCTCATGGGCAGCCGCTTACAAAACGGTTGCAGCCGGGGCAGCTCTTGCCGCTGGACTTGGAGTTTTGGTGTACCTTAAACGCCACTCAAACTAATAGATTCTTTTTGGGGTATATACAAAACGTGAATGCTTTTGCAAACCAAATTTTTTAAACCTACGCTTGCGAAGTATATAACTCTACGTTTATCCGTGTTTGTTGTTTTTGATCTTGTTGCTTGCTCATCATGCTTATTCGTTTGTCAACTTTACACATGAATTGTATATAAATAAGTAAATATTTATTTGTATTGACGATGATTTTTTTTGTTTGGGTTGATTTGAGTGATGTTTGGACATTTCAAGACCTAGTTCTTGATCTTTGTTGGGTTCTTTTCAAAGATGTAAGGTTGTTTGAAACATCAGCAGCACGAAAGAAAAAAAAAATCAATGAAGAGAGCAAATAGAAACAGAGGATTGTGATAAAGAATTGAGACATAAAAAAGAAACAAATAAACAGAGGATTAAAAAACAGTTTACACCATCAAACTAAGAAATAGAACCGTTAATACTTATAACCATAACTTTCACTGACAATATGACAGGGACCATTATTGAACATGTTTCAAGAAATGGTTAACACGCTCAAAGGGACAGGTTAATTGAAACAAAAAAATAATAAACTAAACTCTATTCATAAAATAAACGGAAAAATGTTGTTGGAGGAATGAAATTTGAAAAAATGGACGTTTTAATCACGAATTTTTAAAATTTTATTTCAGTGTCAAATTTTATTTTGAATTCAAATTAAATAGCAAACAGAACACGATGGCGGGGTTAACTTGTTGTTAACGGTAAGTTAACGTCAAAATTTTTATGACCGAGTCAACGAAAGTTTTTTATTTAATTTAAAAATCAACAAAAAGTTTGGCATTTAAATGGTATTTTGTATAAGTCATTTTTTTATTTGTCAAAATTATTTATTATCTTTTCGAGATAACATAAATGAAAATAGTTATATTTTTATTCCAGTAGTAAATATTAAATATCTTTACACAATCCAATATGTGATAAATCTATGTCAAATATTTTTTTCTAAGTTAATAACAAAAATCTTCTTTCAAGCTTTTTAATTCTGTCACTAAAAAATATTTTTCCAATACATGTTAAATAAAATTTAAATTTTTATAGGTGTCACTAACATTTGGTAAAAATATCAATTTTATTTTATTTTTTCCAGTTAAATTCTTTTTTCTAAATAATGCATTTGATTTTTTTGAAGTCTACAATTTTTTCCATCTATTATTTTATTTTAAAAACTTTTTACAATTGTTTATAATTGTTTACAAAGTTTACAATTGTTTTCATCTGATTCGTCTTTAACATTCACCGATTAAGCTCTATGCAGATTCAGATAGTTCCAGCTTAATCTCTACATCGATCAAGATTTATCTTTTGTTCTTTTCTGTTAAAAAGATTTTGAAGATTAGTTGGTGAAATCTAAAATTTTATACATTCGATTGGTTAGAAATAGTAATTTCATAATTATGATAAGTTTTTTAGCTTAGACAATCCTAAGATCAAAATTAAAAATTTGATCTTTCCATCTCACTTGTTAAATCAGTTCAAAATTAAAGTTTACAATTTTTCCATCTTTAATTTTATTTTAAAAACTTTTTTAGTAAAACTTCAATAAAATTTGTAATATCTTTTTTAGTAAAAACAAAAAAAAAGAAAATGGTAATGGAAATTAGAAACATATTTTTGTATTTATATGATTTAATTACAATCTCGATAACATATTAAATTAACTATATTGAAGAGCAACTAAATATTTAATTTTAAAACAGTGAAAAATTCACACTTAACAACATGTTCTTATGCTATTTTTTTACTTATTAGAAATGTTGTAAATTTAATATAATTTCACTAACACTTAAGTTTATGATAAAAAAGGGAAAATATAAAAAAAAGCATGAACTTTCAAAAAGTTGACGTTTTAATCATGAACTTACAAAATATCATTTAAATACCAATTTTTTGTTGATTTTCTAATTAAATAGCAATCTTTTTGATGACTCTGCCAAAAAAACATGATGTTAACTTACTGTTAACAACAAGTTAACCCCGTTATCGTGTAACGACATGCATTTTTTGGCTGAGTCAACGAAACTTCAATATTTAATTTGATTACTTTGAATGTCAAGAAAAACTTTGATATTTAAATGGCATTTCGAAAGTTCGTGATTAAAACATCCACTTTTTGACAGTTCATGCCTCAAACGACATTTTTCCAAAAATAAACACAGAGAAGAATTGGCAAATCAATTAGAATTGTTATGCATCTTTGAAGATGTTACTAGGATTGTGATTTGGAATCCGTATTGGAGACAAACAAGGTGAATAGAACTCAGATATTCTGACCGTCCACACCGATGTGACATGTTCAATTATTCAATCAGATACAAAGATAGAGAATCTTTTTGTAGCCTTAAACTTTGAGGTTTGTAGATTATTTCTACAACGAATCCAAATGCAATTTTATTGGTATGAAATCTATGATTTTGACTCTGGTTTATGGAGAACTTTCCATGTCTTTTTTTAAATACCAGGAGGTTTTGTGCCGAAACCCGTAATGCCCTAATCCCGAAACCACATCAGGAGGTCAACTTTTGAAGTCACTCCATATTGGGGTATATATTGTTCTTCCTGTAGTGTTTCTCTCCAGGGAAACAGTTACTGGTGTGCTAAAGAAAGGAACTCATAACGTGGTTTTATCGATCGCATAATCAGCTTTGATTTTACAAGACATAGATTTGGGTCGCTTCTGCCTCTGCCTTATGGCGTTAGGGATACAAGATACAAATACGTGTCTTTCTCTTGTGTTAAAGAAGTGAAACTTGCAGCTTTATTTCAGCACCACTATCAACGTGAGCTTGAGGTATAGATTACGACTAAGATTAAGGTTGACATGGTGTCATGGAGCAAGTTCTTGAGGTTGGATACAAGACCTAAGATAGGATTTCAAATGATTTTTGCATTGATGAGGAGAAGAAAGTCTTTATGGGGTTTGAAAGAGATAATCCCAAAACATTTGTTAACATCATTGGAGAGGCTGGATATTTTAAAAAAATGATTTTGAAGTACCAGCGGACCAATACTTTTGGTCACATATGTGCTCTTATGTTCCAAGTTTGGTCCAAATCAAGAAACCTGCACGAGGCAAAAGGATAAAACAAATTCATGAAATGCGTCGAGTTAATCAAAACAAGTTGAGATTTGACGCAATTGAAAAGATGTTCTAGAAGCAATATATATATATATATATATATGTAGGAGGAGGATGCGCAAAAGGATAAAACGGGATGATTGAGTAATATGGATGCAAGTTCAGGGATCTTTCGTTAAATGAAGAAAGGTTGACAAAGAGAATTGTTCCGAGCTTGATTGATTGATTATAGAGTGGATCGTACAACGATGGGAACCAAACCGAGCAAGGTATAATGACGACGAAGCTTGCAAAGCGGGAAATATGAACGAGTTTTGAAAGAGAAAGGATACAAGAGAAACAAGGTCTAACGAGATGTGTTTAGAGTGAGCTTCGGTGTGGACGTTACCTATGAGGTTCTATGCATAGAGCCGAGGCCTTGGTTTTCTCTGAGATTCTATGCGTAGAGCTGAGGTCGCAGAAGAGGGGACATGATTGTTCAGACGTGTGGTCTTATACTCAATTTTCTCTCTTTTTGGATCTCTTATTATATAAGGTGACCTCTCTATTTATAGTGCCGAGTGGTTTCTCTAATCCTTCTTTAGTTGGTGTGTCAGCTGCCCTAATCATTCTTTAATTGGTGAGTCAGCTGCCCAAATCCTTCTTCAGTTTATGGGCTTTTGGGCTTTGAAGATGTAGAATTGGCAATTTCCAAATTTGGGCCGAGCGAGGGTTATGCTCGTCCCACATACAAAAATGGTCCCCCCCCCCAAGTTCGGCGATCAAAGCCTGAAGTTGACGAACTTTATGCGAAAAGCTTTGAATTCAGCATAGAACATTCTATATTCTCCTTAGGTGGAAAAAACGGGGAAAGCTGTCCGAAACTCGTGTAAAGATACAGAAGGGTCGCAATGGTGATGCCCTATATTCTCGCACCTCTTTTCTATATAATCCTTTGTCACATATCTTCTTCTTTTCGACTTCTTATAAAAAGGTAACTTCTCTCCCGTTCTCTCCACTTTTCGGGTTTGGAGTGGGTGTTTTTTGGCTATCAATTCATCTATCTTTTTGGCGTAGTATTACGAGATCCGCCGTCTTTTGTTGATTTTATCGACCGATATTTTTGGATTTGTTGGGTTTTCCGGCAGGATTGTTAGGTTTATGGGTTGATTCTTTGATTTCAATGGGGATCTTTTTGATTTATGGATTCATACTCTTTGATCTTTGATGGGGTATTAATGCATAGAGTCGATCTTGGAATCCACTTTTTTGAGCTTATGTCTCGTCGCGATCCTTCTTCCGAGCCAGGTTTGAATATGGCAAAATCATCTATTCCTCGAGGCAAGGTGTCACCGATGGGGGTCGAGGAATCTGATCGCAAGAAAAATGATCACTCTGAAGGCGACAATGAAAATGAAGAGGAGGATGTCAATGATGGTGATGGAAAGGCAAAGAGGAAGAAGAAAAACAAGGGGACATGGAAGGGTAGTGAGATCCGTCTTTGGATCCCTACGAGGTCCACACTCAATTCGCTCGAGACGATGCAAAGCCTCTGTGGTATATCAGAACATCTCGAGTTCCTTATCCTGACTGCCGACCAACATTAAGGGATGATCCCAAAGGCTATTTTTGCATTGTAAGAGGCGAGTTTTGTAATGTGTGAGTTATGGTTTCTGATCCCTAACCTTCTCACACATTATTGCGTTTTTAAAAACATTGTGATCGCTCAGATTTGACTCCTTCACTTCACAATTTATTTTTGTGGTTTTGGCTGGCGATGAGTGTGGGTTCAAGGTGAATCGTCTCTTCTTGGAGGTGGTGATGCAGATTTCAACTAACTGAACTCTGGATGGGATGTTTAATCTTTCCTTCAGGGCATATCGTAGGGGTTTTTTTGTCTTTGATCTTCCCAACAAGACCGGGAATAAGGAACAATTTTACTTATTTGTTAAAAAAAAACGAGCGCTCTCTATCTATCAAACATGTGTATACAAATTTCAAGTATACGAGTACAGTTACCAAGTCATATTTGATTTATTGAACCTCAATTTATTCCAGTTATGTCACTAGTAGAAAATAAATTTTCCTCCTTAGAAATGTCAGAGCCAAAAAAAAACCAGAGGTCTACACTCCAACGGCTTACTTTTACGTTATTGTCCATGTTTTGTCCCGACATTGCCTATCATTGTCTTCCCTTCAATCCTAACACCTAAATTAAATCAAACGAGACTTCCCCAGAGCATTGCAATATTATACAATCTCATAAAAAATCATAAATATATATCTTCAAGTTTACACAATATAAGAAAGCAAACTATAATTGACGGAAAAATCCGTCGGAACACAGTCGAAAATGGCCATTTCCGACAGATATTTAACCATCTGTTATAGCTTGTCGGAAATTCCGATGGATTTTCGATGGTCACTATTCCGATAACATCGTCAGGAAAATCCATCGGAATAGTAGCCATCAGAAATCTGTCAGAATCGTGGCTGTCGCAAATCCGTCGGAATAGTGGCCGTAAGAAATCCGTCGGAATAGTTGCCGTAGGAAATCCGTCGGAATAGTTGCCGTAGGAAATCCGTCGGCATAGTTGCCGTAAGAAATCCGTCGGAAAATATTTTCGACGAATTTCCGACATAAATTATATCTATATTTTTAAATAAAATTAGTATATTAATATAATTTATATTTAATAATTTATAAATTTTAATAAAGAAATAAATTTATAATGTAATTTAAATATTTTAAATAGAAAATAAATAATTAAAATCAAAATGTTAAACAATATTCATAAAACTTTTAGAAAACATAAAACAAAAAATATTAATAGATCAATCTCGCCGACCTCGCATCTCGGCCATGAAAGCTTCCATCAAAGCTTTTGTTGCTTCCATCTCTGCTTTATTTGCTTCCATCTCGGCCTTTGTTGCTGCGTTAGTGGCCCCTAATTCTTCATAACGTTGATCATTTTGCATCGATGCTTTTTTGATGGTGTGGATCTCATCCTTCAAATCCGCAATCTCTGAAGTCCTCTCTGCAAGTAAGGCCCGAAGCTTGACTTCTTCTGAAAACCATGAAGCACTTGAGAAGAGTAGTGGTACGTCTTTGGAATCCCAAAAACACAACATTTGCTTTTTGAAATTGCCTACAATTGAATGAATTTGTCATTTATTAGATTTAATGATATAAACATCAAAATTTGAAATAAAATAGATAACTAACCTCAATGACGATTTCATTCCACTTCTCGATTGGAATGTCATTGGAAGAGCCTCCTTCTCCTTGAGGCTGAGGCTGAAACTGAAGATACTCATCTCCGAGTGACTTCACGGTCTTGACGAGCTCCCGAGTGACTTGATCTTGAATTTTCTTTGTTTTTTCGTTGGTGTGAACATCCTCCACCAAGCGAAGATGCGATGGATGAACACCGTCAATCTGGAATGGGAAAAAAACAAAACAAAAAGTTATAGGTTAATAATAATAAAAGATAAAGAAAGAAAAGATTTTAAAATGTACCAATTGCTCTTCCCGAGACAACAAAGTCATCTCTCCATCATTGTGTGTTGCAATGCCTTTACCTCCACGATTGCTAAGCCGGTTGGCGGAGTTTGTCTTAGACGTTTTATCCGTCTCATCTTACTTCTAGTAGTCGAAAAACCCATTCCACAGCTCGGGTTTGTGGATGAACTCTCTGGACACGTGATTGTGTCTCCACTTGTCTTTCCACTCGTTCAACTTCTTGGAGTACATACGTGCAGCTTTCGACTCAAACTCTAATTCTTATCCGCCTATGATGCTCCAAGTCCCAGTTAAACTTTTGCTGCAAAAAATAAAATGTTAGAGTAAAAATTCAAACAAAATAATATAAAATAAAGTATTGAAAATGAAAAGACTAACCGCGAATTGCCGAAACCATAATTCGCATTTTTGCAGAGGCATTCCCGTGAAAGTCAGGTAAGGATGTTTGATCTTCCCGTTCAGCATTCTGTTGATGGCACTGTTTTTTAAATTTACACTGTTAGCATATCCTGAAAGTGTATACTCAAATTTTTATGTCTATGATGGTTCATATCAGATTGTAAAGTTTTGGTATGCTTTGGGGAAGTTTGGTATCATAGTGTTTAAGTATAAGTTAATTATAATCAAATGGCAACCAATAATAGGTACACTACAAAAAAAACTATCATGATTCCGACGGATTCTAATAACGTCGGAAATTTCTGACGGTAACCCAACAATTCCGACAGAACATATCCATCGGAAATCCGCCATAAAATTTTGACGGAACACTGTCCGTCGGAATTCCGATGAACTTTCAACAAGTCCGTCGGAATATAAATTACGTTAATATAGTTGTTGTATATATGAACATGTTAGTTGGAAATCCGTCAAAAATTAATGATGGTTTAATGTCCGTTAGAAATTTCTGATGGCATATCGGCAAGTCCGTTGGAATATATGAATATTAATATAGTCATTGTATATAGCTGTTTAGAATGCAAAAGTTCCGATGAATTCTTAAGGATTCCAACTGCTGACGAGCTTATATATATGTTTTCTTACTCCTATATTTATTCACAACACAATATCTTACTTAAACAAAAAAGAATTAAAATGGATATCATCTTCTAATAGTTTTCGATCATGGATGGACGAATCAATAATAGATCCAGAGTCAAACATATTGAAAGACAAGTATGCTCAAGGTATATGTGAATTTATGGAATTGGCTGTAAATCAATCGGGAGCAAAAAAAATCCTAAATTGAAAGTCTATGTTCTATTTTTGTGAATTCACATAATATTAGGATAAAGATTGTTGTAGACATTTGTATTACAATGGGTCTATGTCGGGTTACAAGATTTGGTATCTACACGGAGAAAAATTATGATTATTGTAGTACTAGTGAACAATATGTTGCAGATAACTTGAAATAACATAGAACGGAAGTAGATTTTTGTGTAGGTACCGTTGATATGGTGAATGATACTTTTAGAGAGAATATGCAGTCGACCGTTGTAGATAGAGATAGGGTTGAAGAACCAAATTTAGAAACACAAAAGTTTTTGATATGTTAGATGCAGCAAAACAGCCGCTATATAGTGGTTGTAGAAAAGACCATTTGCCTTTTTCATCTTCTACTAGACTAATGACCATTAAGACAAATCACAATTTGGCAGAAAAATATGTTGATGCGATAGCCGATTTTGTGAAAGATATATTGCCCAAAGATAATCTTTCACCATCATAATACTACGAGGTTCATAAACTTGTAGCTAGTCTTGGTCTGTTGTATCAGACAATAGATGTGTTATCAGAAACCTAGTGGCAGAGTTCAAATTTCATATAAACGGATATGGTATTTACCATTAACGGAGTGCTTAAAGAGGTTATATTAATATCACCGCACGACAGAGGAAATGAGATGACATGGAGAGCATGGACAAGAAGGAGAGATTACACATCCTTCAGACGCAGAAGTGTGGAAACATTTTCAATCAATGTATCCCAATTTTGTGTTCGAGCAAAGAAATATATACCTCGGATTATGTACAAATTGTTTCAACCCATTTGAAAATCATGGAAGGCAGCATTCGTCGTGGCACATAATCGTTACACTGTACAACTTGCCTCCATCTTTGTGTTTGCGTAGAGAGTTTTATTCCTCTATGTGCTTGTTCCCTGCCCAGAGCATCCAAAGATATCACTTGATTTATTCCTTCAGCCATTGATGTATGAGTTACAAATGCTATGAAATAATGGTGTTGAAGTGTGTGATGTGTCATGCCAGAAGAATTTTCAGATGTGTGCACTTCTTATGTGGACCATAATCGACTTCCTAGCAAATGGTATGTTATATGGATGGACAACTCATGGATGATTATCGTGTCCATATTTCCAAGATAACACTGATGCATTCAATCAATGTATCCGGATTTTGTGTTTAAGCAAAGGAATGTATACCTCGGATTATGTACAAATTGTTTCAACCCGTTTGAAAATCATGGAAGGCAGCATTCGTTGTGTTACATAATCGTTACACCATACAACTTGCCTCCATCTTTGTGTATGCGTAAAGAGTTTTTGTTCCTCTATGTGTTTGTTCCCTGCCCAGAGTATCCATAGAGATCACTTGATTTATTCCTCCAGTCATTGATGTATGAGTTGCAAATGCTATGAAATCATGGTGTTGAAGCCTGTGATGTGTGCGCTTCTTATGTAGACTATAATCGAATTCTTGATATGTTATATGGATGGACAACTCATGGATGATTATCGTGTCCGTATTTCCAAGATAACACTGAGGCATTCCAATTGAAGCATTGAAGATATACGTTCTGATTTGATTGTCATAGAAGGTTTCTACCAAGTGATCATCCTTTTGTCGGTCTAGAGTTATGTTTACGAAAGATAAACAAGTGTTTGATGGTCCACCTCCTGAGATAGATGACAGTAGTATATTGAAGCAGTTAAGAGATTTTGACAGTGAGAGAATTCCTTATTATGGAGAAAATGGGCATGCTCCTATATACGGTGTCAATGAACATCATAACTGGCACAAAAGAGTATTTTTGGGGATTTGCGTTACTGAAAATACTATTTATTGAGGCACAATCTCGATGTTATGCACATTGAGAATAACTTATTTGACAACATCATAAACACTGTTTTAAATGTATAAGGGAAGACAAAATACAATCTGAAATCTATACTACACTTGCCATTGATTTGTTCTCAGGATATACTTGAAGTTTTACCGAATGGTAAATGTGTTATCTCTGCATTCCTGTTGTACCCAGATATGAAAAACTTTTTTTGGTTGGATTCTTAAATTCACTGATGGATACGCATCAAATCTGCGTAATTGTATTGATTATGGAGATTGAACGTTTATTGGAATGGATAGTTACGTGGGATTTCTTGAAGAAAACACCGATCTAGCTAAATCGGTGTAAATTTGGGTGTACGAACTCGAAAATAATACAAAAATTTCGGTTATGAAATGGAAAGTCCTTACATGGTGAAGCATCTTCTTTGTTAAGAAAGTTAGATTCTTAATGTTGAACTACGAAGATAGATATTTTTAGGTACTTCTACTAAAGAATGGGTTCTTGATCATCGTCATTAAATAGATAAACTGGGACATTCTCCTTCTTCATAGAAATGTCAGAGCAAAAAAATCCAAGAGGCATACCCTCAAATGGCTCACTTCTACATTATTGTCCAAGCTTTATCCTCGCATTTTCCATCATTGATTGTCTTAGATTCAGACTAACCTAAACTTAATAATTTTGAAACCAGACTTCCCCAGTACATTCCAACATTCTAGAATCTTATATAAACAATCATAGAGATAAACCTTCAAATTTACACTGTTACTATACCATAATAGTGTAAACTCAAAGGTTTATGTATGTGATGGTTTATATAAGATCGTAGAGTGCTAGTATAATCTGGGGAATTATTGTTTCAAATTGTTTAAGTTTAGTTTAATTAGAATTAAAGGGCAACCAATGATGGGTGGGGCAAAGATAAATCTTGTGCAATTACGTAAAGTAAACCGTTGGATGGTAGGCCTCTTTGGGTTTTTTTTCTCCAACATATCTAAGGAGGAAAATGTCCCGGTTTATCTATTTAGTGACTTAAATGATAATCGAGAATCTGTTTTTAAGAATAAATGCTTACCAAAATCTAGCAATGTAAATTCAAAGATTTTTCGAACTATAACGGTACACTTCTACTGGAAGAAGCAGATAGTATTGCTAGAAGAGAACACCAATCTAACAAAATCGGAGTGATTTTTGGTGTAGGAATCCGACATTACTAGAAAAAGTTGGGTTATGAATTGGAAGTTCCTTACATGGTAAAGAATCTTCTTTGAAATTCTTTTGTTTACTTAAAGAAAAAATCTAGTTTCATAGTGTTGAACTCGGAAGATAGATTTTTGTAGGTACTTCAACTTAAGAATGGGTTCTCGATCCTCTTATAAGTAATTGAATTGATAAACTGGCACATTCTCCTCCTTATAAATATCAAAGCAAAAAGAAAACCAAAGAGGCATACCCTCCAACAGGTTACTTATACGTTAGTTCCCAAGCAGTATCAAAGCATTGCCCATAATTGGTTGCCCTTCTATTCTGATTAACCTAAACTTAAAACATTTTGAAACCAGACTCCCCAGAGAATTCACACATTCTTCAATTTTATATTGATGGTCGTGGGAAACCATCATCATCAGCAAATGCCTAATCATCTTATAATGATAGTTCAAGCAGCAACTAATTTAGGCCAAGGGGTACATATCAATATTCAAAATATCTCAACAACATGAAAGCAAAAAGACTATGTTTTCGTTGCAAAAAACCATACTCTCTCCCCCTACAAATCTATTAGAGCTTTGATGTTGGAAGAGGATGAAGCAATTGTGGATGATGAGATAATTTCTACGGAAGCGCATATCACTGTTAGAATCCAGCCTTGGGGACAAGGTTTATCTTAAAGCAGTCGACAGTAATACAAAGAATTCTATTAGGATAGTTTCTTTTTATTTAGGATTTATATTTAGCTATTTAGAAATTTATTTATTGTTTCTATTTCTCTATTTCCTTTTCCTAGAGTGTTTAATTTTAAGTTTTATTATATATTAAAATGAAGTCTTGGTTGTGAGACTAATCCAAGTTAGAGAAAACGTAGGAAGTTTCTAACGATTAAGGTGTGGGTTTTCTTGGAAGGTTTTACTCTATTATTACTATTTTCTATTATTAGTATAAAGGATTTGGTTTTGAATTCGAATCTATCTTTAACCAATGGTTAACGCCAAAGTTGGTTAAATATCAAGCTTGAAATTTAATATCTGAAGATAACGTTTCTTTAAAGTAAAGACAAATAACTCATGCCAAATCTAGAAAAATCTGCAATAATATGGTTTGTGCAACAAAAATTTGCTAAAACTTAGTATATTGCTTACTAAATCCGAATATAATTTACGTTGCTTTCTCTATTTTAGTTTAGTACTCATATTATATTCCTTTCTCAAAAATGTAAAGGATTAACATTCCTACCTTAACCAGAACTGAGAGCGTTCCCTCTTCCAAGTTTTCCCTACTCTCTTGAAATACTATTTCCTTCTAATGATGATCCGATGAAGATCTGCGATAAAGTCACATTTGGGCTTATCTCCCATAGGCTAGTAATAATACTCGTCCCTAGTAAAGAAGACCTGTAAGACATAAAATCTCAACATCACTCATCGGTAATAACATCAAACAAGGGCAAAACATTGAGAGAAATTATATTCCCACTATTTCTCCCTAAAATAGGCCGTCGTATATAAAATCATAAAATTAACTTCATCCTACAAATATTTCAACAAACTAGAACAATAAAAAGACAGGAGATAAAAGTTATCAAAAAACAAACAAAGACGGGAGAAAACTGTAGAATGCAAGAAAATTCGTCATTTTAAAAATTTAATTCATGGACACAGTTACATATCTTATGTTTCAAATGCCACTTTTAGATGTTGAACTGCTCAATCCCACAATTAAAAAAAATCACAACACAACAGTTAATTTACGGTTTATAAATATAAAGTTTACACAGAAAGTGCAGCACGATAACATATTTAAGGGCCCTAGGAGGAAAAAATTAACTATACCTAATGAAAACACTAAACCTAAAAAAGAGGATTAACAACTGTTTGTTTTTAGGGTTTTTACTAAAGACTTTTATGTCTCCTAAGGCAAAAAAAATTATGAACCCTTAAATTATTTTTAAAGGTTATTTACTTAATTATTTTGTTTTAAATTTTATGATTATTTTTTTGTAAATTTTGTAATAAAAATAAAAATAAAAATATATTCATAAAATATTTTTTGGGGCCTAATATTTAAATATTTTTATAATAAAAATATAAAAAAATCAAGATCCTTAATTGTTAGGACACCGGGACACGGGATCACACGGGATTGGACCTCAGGCCGTCGTAGTGTTGTTCCTCCCTTATGAGCTGGCCAGACTTCAACAAGGAAATGAGTACATGAGAAGTATATATCCAAAAATGAAAACACTGAACCTAATTCCCTCCCAAGTGAGGTCTAATGCACATACATAGAAGAGAAAACCCTAAAAAAAAGGATTACAAAACTCAAGATTATAAAACAATATCTTCCAGCATCAAGAAGCATATTCAAAAGTGAGGATCCAATGTGGTACGGAAGTTATCATGAAATGAAGTGCATCGCTATAAAGAAAGATCATTAAGATCTCCATTGCCTATAAACATTCAAAGTTAAAATCAAAGAGAAGCATTTGACAAACATGACAATGCAGAATAGCTGGTTTCACGGGTCTAAAATTGTTTATGAACATATAGAAATAGCTGATCCTTTCTTATAATTTGTGTGTCCAATGACAAAGTGAGAAAAGATATCAATACAAGTTTTATATTGATCGATAAACATGAAATCTTAAGTACATGCTGGAAAAAAACAGTACATGGTGTAAAGAGATATTTGAATAGATGGGTTGCGAGAACCAAAATTCTTTGAATATCAAGCTAGAAATTAAGGATCCAAAGATATTGTACTTCTAAACAATATGTTTCCCTTAAGATCTATCTCAACCTTAGATGCTCTGATCTTGAAATTTTAGATAAAGCATCCATCTAACTTGTTAAAAAAATAACTACTCATGCCAAATCATGCCAAATCAAGGGAAACTGCAATAATTGATTAATGGATATGCGCGAAAGTTCGTTGCAAAAATTAAATCCAAACAGTTTGCTCCCGAAATTTCATTGCATAGTAAAATCGGAATTAGATTCTTTTTGCATGATAAAACTAGAAAACTTAAGTAACTGAGATTCAATTAAAAAGGAAAATATTTATATAAATATCATACTCAAATTAAACTAATATCTGGAAGCTCAAAGACATCAGAATAAAAAAAATACCAAAACAAGGGAAATAGGGATATTAATTATGCCATTTTGAAATAACTGCAGTAAAAACAGCAATAATTGAATTGAAGGTTTGCACACCAAATTTCTTAGAAAACTAAGCTCGAATAGACAGTACTTTACCAGCGAAAATCCGTCGAATAAAAACAAAAGAAACAGCTAGATATTTATGAAAACAGATTAAGGTTTCAAAAGAAAGTTTATTGCTAAATCATACCTATGCTTTGAGAATTAGGAAGAACTGCTTCAGATTGACGGTGACTTTGTGTTTCCCTCTTCTTTTTCGTCTAAATTAACAATTATCATTCCTTTTTTTCTATTCAATATAAAAAATAAAAACCCATCAAATGATAAATTTATAGAATCTCATAAGTCATAACCATAAGACGATAAATAAGTGAAAAAGATTAGTATATGGTAGAATGCATTCAGAAATTATTTGCAAGTTATGTTTCTTCCTATGTTCAAAAATGCATTTAAAAATTAATAATTTCTCATTTAGACGTTTTATTTCTTTATTTTTCATAAAACATCATTTCGAACCAAAATTTGGCAACTAGAGTATTTTTTTGAATTTTGTTTTCTCTTTTTCTTATTATTAAGATAATAATAAAATAATAATCAAGGTCAAAGAAAAATGAATTGAGTGTAACTCTTCTTATATAACTTTTTTTTCTTTCTAAATTGTGATAATACTTTTCCTACAATGTGATAGCACATTTCCTAAAATGTGATCAGCAAGATGATATTCTCTTTTATTTGTATATTTATATATATTATCTTCTCTTTCTAGCTATTGTAAGTAAAACCATTTGTTTCTTTTTTAAATCTCGTTCCACACTTTGTTTTCCACAACGATTTTCAGGGAGTCTAAATAATGTGGCCACTAAATTCTAAACAGAATTAGCTCAAGTGAAATAGATTAAACACATTATACACACTAAATTAATTTGACTTTAACACAAAAAAAACAATACACTCTAAATTAATGTGGATCAATAAACCTAATTTATCGGTTAAACCTGAAATCAAACATTCTAATGTGGATCTGGTCAGTTAAACCTGAAATCTCCGCCAATAACTAGTGATCCAAACAGGCAATGATTCAGGAAAATACACTAGTTTATTTAGAATTTTTGATTTTTTTTTTAAAATGTACTTCTATGCAACTTTTTGATAATTTAATATTAAATAATAAGCTTTCTCTTAACTCTATAACTTTCTCTTGTTTTTCAAATAATTTGCAGCCACCTCTCTTAGAAAAAAGAAAGAAAAATCTATAACGAACCGAACTAATATAATTTATATAAATATTTGTATATTTAGAATAGATATTTATTATCAAACTATTTAGAATAGCTAGGTATACATATATATATATATATATTTACATATTAAACTATTTAGAACTGAACTAATATACATATATATATATATATATATATGTATATATATATTTATTGAAAAACATTTTAGTCTATTGACTTACGATCGGATAGGATAAACCGATGACCCAGTGATCCTAGAGATTTTCCGGTTTCCTTTTCGGCTTAAGTTAAAAACATTAGTTTACTTAGAATGTTTATTTAGAATGTTTGATTTTTTTTTAAATGTACTTCTATGCAACTTTTTGATAATTTAATATTAAATAATAAGCTTTCTCTTAACGCTATAACTTTCTCTTGTTTTTCAAATAATTTGCAGCCACTTCTCTTAGAAAAAAGAAAGAAAAATCTATAACGAACCGAACTAATATAATTTATATAAATATTTGTATAGTTAGAATAGATATTTTTTATCAAACTATTTAAAATAGCTAGGTATACATATATATATATATATTTACATATCAAACTATTTAGAACTGAACTAATATACATATATATATATATGTATATATATATTTATTGAAAAATATTTTAGTCTATTGACTTAGGATCGGACCGGATAAACCGATGACCCAGTGATCCTAGAGATTTTCCGGTTTCCTTTTCGGCTTAAGTTAAAAATATTAGTTTATTTAGAATGTGTATTTAGAATGTTTGATTTTTTTAAAATGTACTTCTATGCAACTTTTTGATAATTTAATATTAAATAATAAGCTTTCTCTTAACTTTATAACTTTCTCTTGTTTTCCAAATAATTTGCAGCCACCTCTCTTAGAAAAAAGAAAGAAAAATCTATAACGAACCGAACTAATATAATTTATATAAATATTTGTATATTTAGAATCGATATTTTTTTATCAAACTATTTAGAATAGCTAGGTATACATATATATATATATATTTACATATCAAACTATTTAGAACTGAACTAATATATATATATATATGTTTATATATATTTATTGAAAAACATTTTAGTCTATTGACTTACGATCGGACCGGATAAACCGATGACCCAATGATCCTAGAGATTTTCCGGTTTCCTTTTCGGCTTAAATATATCCTAGAGATATATTTAAATGTTTATTTAGAATGTTTGATTTTTTTAAAATGTACTTCTATGCAACTTTTTGATAATTTAATATTAAATAATAAGCTTTCTCTTAACGCTATAACTTTCTCTTGTTTTTCAAATAATTTGCAGCCACTTCTCTTAGAAAAAAGAAAGAAAAATCTATAACGAACCGAACTAATATAATTTATATAAATATTTGTATATTTAGAATAGATATTTTTTATCAAACTCTTTAGAATAGCTAGGTATACATATATATATATATATATATTTACATATTAAACTATTTAGAACTGAACTAATATACATATATATATGTATATATATATATATATATTTATTGAAAAACATTTTAGTCTATTGACTTACGATCGGACCGGATAAACCGATGATCCAGTGATCCTAGAGATTTTCCGGTTTCCTTTTCGGTTTAAGTTAAAAACATTACTTTTAACAATACAATCAATATATTTGAGCTTTACCACTCTATAGATGCTTGCTAGAATTTAAACCTAATTGTGCATATTTCTTAACCCTTTAACAAAAATGGTACATATTGATTTAACTATTAGGTAGTGGTACGTCGAAAAGGCTCACACTATCTTCAAGTCTTGGAAACTCGGTGAAGCCTTAAGTAAAACTTCCTCATCCTATAAACCACACTGAGACTAAACATCATAGCCACTAGACACACCACGAACATGAGACCGCACGTGACTGTATAACACACTGAGCCCGTGCAGACGAGCGACTCAGTCTGTGTGGTGAATCCTGCTTGTTTTTTGGCGAAGTAGACATAGATGTTACTTGCGATCACACCTGAGAACACAAAAGACCCAATAGGCAAAGCTGTAATCTGGCTTATATTTATGTCTCTGGTTCTAGGTGTAGGTTCGGGGATAATGGTTATCGACAATCTTGGTCAGATTTGTTATTGTCTCGGATACCAAAGTATTTGTCTCAATGATAAGCATCTATAATTTTCTCGGCCGTGTTGCACACCACATCAAACCACATCTCTAGTTTTCTCTGAAATTTTTGGCTTAAAGAGCTTCTGTTCTCTCTACAATTTCCAGATTACAGCTTTGCCTATTGGCCCGTTTGTGTTCTCAGGTGTGATTGCAAGTAATATCTATGACTACTACGCCAAAAAAAAGCAGGATTCACCACAGAGACTGAATCGCTCGTCTGTATGGCCTCAATGTGTTATTCAGTCACGTGCGGTCTCATGTCCATGGTGTGTCTAATGGCTATAGTATTTAGTTTTTGTGTGGTTTTTAGGACGGAAGTTTTACTAAAGTCTTTCACCGAATCTCCAAGACTTGAAGATAGTGTGTACCTTTTGTACCACTACCGAATAGGTAACTAAGCAATATGTAAGAAATATGTACAATTAGGTTTAAATTATACTAAACATCATACAAGGTGATAAAGCTCAAATATATTTTATTTGTATTAGTAAAAATAATATCTTTAACTTGAGCCGGAAAGCAAACCAGAATGTCTCCAGCGAACCACTAGGTCATTGGTTTATCCGGTTCGATAGTAGGCCAATAGATTAAAATGTTTTTTTGATATATATATATATATTAATTATATAAGTTCTAAGTTCTGTTATGGCTTCTTTTTCTCAGAAATTGTTTTGGCCGCAAATTCTATGAAAACAAGTGAAAATTGTAGAATTATGATAAACCTTAATATTTAATATCAAAACCAAAATGCATAGAATTTAATATTTTTATTGGCGGTTTTTTTTTACTTTAAAAAAAAATCAAACAGTCTAAATTAAGTATAGTATTTTCTTGAATCATTGTCTCGTTGGATCACTGGTTATATTGGTGGGTTTTTCAGGTTGTATTAAGTTTTAGCAGTGGATCTTGACTAGCATACTGAGCAGATATTGGGTTTTAGCAAATAAGAAGAGAAAATAATCTTGATTATCACATTTTAAGAAACGTATTTTCACATTTTAGAAAAAGTATTATCATAATTTTAAAATATTTTTTTATATGAGAAGGGTTACACTCGGATTCATTCTTCATTGAACTGTATTGTTAATATTACCTTAATAAAAATATCCAACAATAGTCAATATTTACGTTAAGAATAACCAAAAAGAGAAAAATCAAAATTAAAAAACAATACTCTAGTTACCAAATTTTGGTTCAAAATATTGATTTTATGAAATAAATAAAGATATAATACATGGATATGAGAATCATTTTTATTTCATCAATGTCAAAGAATCATGAGCAATCTTGAGAAAACGATTGTTGATGATTCTGAGGCTGCAAAAGAAATTTCTCATCAAACTAGTGAAGGTGCTGAATTGTCTGATCCACAGGCAGAACAAAACACTGCTGTTGTTCTTGTTACTGCTGGAGGAGAAAGCGGCGGTGGTTTTGCTGCCGGCAGTGCTATTGCTTCAAGAGATAAAGGTGGGAGAAGTTTAGAGATTGATCTAAACGTCAAACCAGCGGAAGAAAATGAAGAGGAGATGACTGAAGCAAAATCTGTTGCGAGGTTTGATCTTAATAAATCTCCTCCAAAAAATGATGAAGAAGATAATAAAATTCTTTAGTTTACTTATTTTCAACATCAACACAATATTAAATTGTTACTCCTGTGGTAATGCTTGTGTTTTGAAGTATTTTAATATTTATTGTTTTTCTCTTTAATAAAAATAATAATAATTTGGTTGCCTATGTGGGAATGCTTGCGTTGAACTATTTAGTAGTTATTGTTGTTTTTCTTTTTAAAAAAGTAAAAATCCGTCTAAATGAAAAATGATTAATTTCTGAATGCATAAGTGTTAGGAAAAAACATAATTTTCAAACAAAACATAATAACTAATCTTTGTCAAATATTCTGATAATCATCATCTTATGGTTATGAGGTTCTGTAAATTTATCAATTAATATTGAATGGAAAAAGAAAACACAAAAACAAAGACATAACTGTAAATGTAGACGAAGAAGAAGAAAGAACCACAAAATTATCTTCAGATCTGAAGCTGTTTTTCCAAACTCTCAAAGCATAAGCATTACGATAAGATTTGAAGCTGTTTTTCCAGATCTGAAGCTATTTTTCCTAACTCTCAGATCTGAAGCTGTTTTTCCAAACTTTCTTTTGAAAAGTTGTTATTTGATAAGATTTTGCTTTGTTTCAGCATTGTTCAACAATTGAAACATCTTTACCTACTTCTTCACATTCTACTCCGCTTATATGCACATTCTTATGGTCGAAGGAGTTTAATAAACATGACAAGGAATCCATAGACTGGAGGTTTGTTATAAGACTACTGCACCATACACTTGCAACGTGGGATATGAGTGATTTCTTGGACTCAAGGTTGTTAATAGTTTATCCGTTATAAAAAGATTCTAAGTTGATAAGATGACCTGAATTAGAAACTTGTTTCATTATTGGTGCAGTATAATTAAGGCAACTCATGAGCTATTCATGATTTCTTATCGATTATCAAATATCTCAGTACTCTAATATTGATTACTGAACCGAGAGAGTATCTGGAATCAGTGAGAACAGAATTCCCCTTAATGCTCTTGCCCTTGTGTTCTACTATTACTGATGACTAATGTTGAGTTTCTGTGTGTTACATGTTGTTTAATCGCGACGAATATTACAACAGCTGTGGGAGATCAATCGTGACATCATTGCAGATCCTGATCGGTTCATTAGAAGGAAAGAATATTACAAGAGAGTAGGGAAATATTAAAAGAGGGAACACTCGAACTTGGTTAGGGTAAGAATGTTGTTCATTTACATTCTAGTGAAGGGAATAATCTAATAGAGAAAGTAAAGCAAATTAAACCAATGTTATGTACATGATCACAAAGATGTCGAGGAAATAAGTACGTAAAAGAAATAAGACACTCTAATATAGCCACAAAAGTTGTTGTCATGGCCATCAAATTAGATCTACTATGGTAACTTAATTACCAAAAATACTGGCAATTCTTAGTTGAATAACCCAATAAATTAACTTAATTGTGAAAAGGAAATTTCCATAAAAATACACCGAACTAATTATCGATTTCCACTAAAATACATAAATATTTTGGATATTCAGAAAAATATATGAATTCTTTTTCTTCCATTATAATACAATTTTTTTTATATTGTATCTATTTAACACCCACAAACTAATTAAAAGTAATATCCATTAAAGTTTAAATTTTTTGATCAAATAAGTTTTTTAAAAAAAAATTAAAAAAAAGAAATTCCTGAAATTCTTTTATAGTCTTTAAAATATTATTTAAAGTTCCAAAATTAAAATAAGAAATTTTTAGATTCAGAATAAACCAAAAAACATTGTTATTAAAATTCTAAATAATTCTAAAATCACAATTTTATATTATAGATGAAACTTATATTTCACATGTTTTTTTACGAACATCCTAATTTATTAAATATTAAAATTTCTTAAATAAATAATAATATATTACGAATATTTTATATTAACATGTTAATATTACAAAAAGTTTTTTTTTGTAGATTTCAATATTTAATAAAATTAACATGTTCATAAAATAATTCAGAATAATAAGTTTTAGAACATGTTAATTTATTACTTTAACTTTTGGAACTTTAAAGATTTTTTTTAGACTTTAAGTATATTTTGATATGTAAAGGCATTTATTCTTGTTCATTTTTGGATCTTACTTGCTTCAAATAAAGGAGAAATGGATAATGGATTAGGATTTAGGATTTTGTTTTTGTAGAAATAGATTGTTCTGTGTTTACTCTCTATGTATCTGGAAGAATATTTAGTGGTGCAATGTGTGTGTATCTATCTCTTTATCTGGTTAGGATTGTCTCTAGACTAAATTTGAGTTTAATCACTGCCCTTTTGTTTGTAGATATAATCCATTTCATATGACACCCATCAGCACTCTCTGAGCTCCAATTTATGTCTTTCAAATGATCCTTTTTTTTTGGTGGTGTAGCCAATTTGAATGCATATTGATTTGCATTACCATCAAGCTTTAGTTAAGAAAATAATGATTTGACTGTAAAATGCGGCAGGTTCGATTCAAAGCAACTACTAACTGATTTATTGTATTGAAATAGTAACGAAATGATGAATAGCTAAATGATTCATTGTTTTTTTTTTAATGTTAATTAAATGGTTCATTGTTGATGTAACTAACTGCAGAGTTGTGAAAATAAGTGTTACTAAATTCAAGAGTAACAGTTTATTTTGTCACACATATTTAAAATAAGTGTTACAATTGTGTATATTACACATTATTGATATATTTATATGAAAATGAATCAAAAACACATATAAGTGAAAATTTAGGCGGTAATGAATTTATTTTAATTCTTTCCGACGGATTTCTAATGGCTATGTCCATCGGAAATTCTGTTTTATAAACATGTCGTCTTCCTCGCGAAACCATTTGAAAAAACAAAAAAAAAAAATTTTAAACACCAAATCCTCTCAAATCATCACAATATTTTTTGGAACTCAATATCCAAATATTATAATGGATCAAAACCAATCACACATGTAAGTTTCTCAAGTTTCTTTGATTTTTATGAATTTTTAAGTTAGATTTTTAGATTTAGGATTTTGAATGTAAATTTTTGGATTTGGAATTTAGATTGAGGGTTATGTTTGTTAGATTTTGGATTAAGCTTTTTAGAATTTAGATTTTTAGATTTAAAATTTTGTTTAGGAATATTTAAATTGATAAATTTTTAATATGGAATGTTATTAGATTTTTGTATTTTTATTTTTTTTCATTAATGGAATGTTTTATATTGTTTTTAAGTTAGTTGATTGTTTTGTAATTTGTTATTATTTTTAGTTGTTATTAAATTTTTTTAAATTTTAGATTGAATTTTGTAATCTTTTAATTGTTTATAAATTGTTATTAATTATTTTTAAATTGTTAGATTAAATTTGATTATTTTTCTAATTGTTTAAATTGATTTTAAATTCTTTGAAAATTTTTAGATTGAAATTTGTTATTTTTTGAAATTATTATAAATTTTTATTCAAATATTTTCATTTTTATTTAGATAATTTTATTTTCTGAAATTTTAATTTACTTTAAATTTAAATTTTCATATTAATATCATATTAATATAAATTTTTTTGTATTTAAATATTAAATGTTTTTAAAATTAATTTTTTCAAAAAAAATTTTGAAAGTATTTGTCGAAAATTATCCGTCGGAAATTTGTCCATCGAAAATCTGTCGGAAACACGTCCGTTAGGAATCCGTCGGATTAGCCTCGTCAGAACTCCGTCGGTCCTAATCCGATGGATTTCCGACGGATATCTTGATGTCAGAAATCCGTCAGAAATCCGTCAGAAATCCATCGGAAATAATAACAGAATTCCAACGATTACTTCTTTTCCGACCATTTATAATAGACAGATTTATCCGTCGGATTTCCGACAGATATGGCCGTCAGTTTTACGCTATTTTCTTGTAGTGAAACCAGACTTCCCCAAAGCATTTCAACATTCTAAAAACTGATATAAACCATCTTATAGATAAACCTCCGAGTTTACACCGTTCTTCAAAGGTTTAAAATGCTTTATATAAGATTGTAGAGTTCTAGTATGTTTTGGGGAAGTTTTGTTTGAAAGTGTTAAACTTTAGGTTAGTTAGGATCAAAGGGCAACCAATGATGGGCAATGCAAGGATAAAGCTTGTGTTTTTTTTTTAGTGACTTGGATTATGGAAGTAAGCCCTTGGATGGTGGGACTTTTGGTTTTTTTTTTTTTGCTTTTGACATTTCTAAGGAGGAGAAGGTCCTGGTTTATCTATTTAGTGACTTGGATTATGATCGAAAATATGTTCTTAAGTAAATATGCAAACAAACATCATAAATTGAAGATAGAAATGAGACTCAACATAAGTAAGGTGTGACAGCAAATTAGTAGCCACAAAGGGTATGAAGAAGCAAAGGCGTGATCACTCTTATTTTCCCATAGCCATCAAGAACTCTCCCTCACATACCACATAGTTCCCTACATATGTTTTCCCTTCCATTTTGGCTAATCCCAAACCGTTTATGCAACTTCACAAGCGTCATCACTATACCTCCCACCTGAGCCATGGCCTATGGAAACAAAACAAATATTTTACCACTTTAAGTGATGAAACTCTATGGACAAACTATATGTAGCTCATCTTAACTGCAACAATACATAATCAACTAACTCATTCTTCTAACCAAGCAAGAATCAGAGCAAACCTGAATGTCTAAGCTCTAACAGCTTCTCTTGAACTATAAATGTATGCAAAAAGACTGAAGCTTTGGAGTATGAAGAGACAAGAGAGCAATGCGATTACCTCAACCAATACTGCGCAGTGCTCTCATTCCCTATTTCTATAGTGACCATGAATCTCTTTAATACAGTCATTCAAAATTGTAGTTCATATAGTAACCATGAAATTCTGTAATACATCAAATTTTCTTGGTTAATGTCTGATTTATTTCACATGATCGAATCAGGCTATCTCTTTAAGAAACTCTGATATGCAACACAGAAAGAAGCTATTACCTCATAACTGAGTGCAAAAGATACAAATGATACAACTTGAGCAAACCTATCTTCAAAAGATACTAAAGCGAAAAGACCATACAGTTGAGATTGATCTTTAATATTCTACTTGAATTTGACTACCCTAAATAACATCCAACACGCCTTAGATCAAACGAGCTGCTGGTATTTTTCTCTGTTTTATGGCTCTCCTTTCTTTCAACCATGCCACATTTCTTTCTGTCTTATTAATACGCTCCTCTAGCGACAACGCCAGAACCTTCAGATCTTGAAATCTCTTTTCACGAGAAGCATTACCAACATTCCCCTCACCCAAATCATTGTTTCTCTTTTTAAAATTCTCTAGCTGCTCATTGGATTTCATAGTTTCTTCACTTCCAAGGGCATTATCATGAAGCAAACAATCTTGTCCTTGACTTCCATCCCATACAGGGAAGTGAATGTTTGACTCATCAAATGGACTCGCACTCTTATAAGCTTGGCTTGTTTCATGTCCATTAGCGCCTCCAGAAGCAAGGTTTTCACGAGGGTTTGATTCATTGTTGTCTGCCTTTAATGCTAGCTCGTCTAACGTAAGCTTTTCTTGGATCAAACTGTTGTCATCAACAACATCATCTTCCTTCACAACTTCACTACAAAACTTCTCATCTGATCTCTGATTTTCTCTAGCTATGACACCATCTTCTGTGAGCAAACACTTTGGTTCCTTGCTGCCATCATCGATCATATCTGTATAGCTTCCACATGCATTGAGCTCATCATCACAGGTTTGCCTTGTCTCTGGTGGTGACACAACAATTGACACAACCATGTCAACTGCTCCTTGATAAGCACCAAAAGAAGAATCTGAAGAGTTGTTTTCATCAGATGGAATCAAAACCATATTACTCTTCTCTGCTTTGCTTCCAGCTTCTTCTTTCTCATTCTCTTCTCTCATTTGCTCTACTTCTAGTGGTGCTACAGTTTCATCATCTCCAAAAGCAAACCTTCGAAAAGTTCTTGAATCATTGTTATCTTCCTCAAGTCTACTTCTCTTTCCAAGTGTTTCAGATGCATCTCCTCCAATATTCTCTCTAGATTCGTTCCTCTGATCAATGGCAATGTTATCATTACAATTCTCATCATCCTCCCGATCTAGCTTGCATCTCTTGTTTCTCAAACGCTCAGTTTTCCTCTTCACTAACTCCTTCGCAAACAATTGACCAAGTGGCAGTTCTGTTGAAGCTGATCCATCACCGTTACCATCACCAATTTTGTGACTCAGATTTTTTGCTGTTCTACGAGTCCTACATCTTCTGAGTTTTGCAGGAAACCCCTCTCCCAACTTCTGAAGCACTTGACTCTTGTCTTTCTTAATTGCGCGTCTCAGATTTTTTGCTGTTCTATGCGTCCTATATCTTCTGAGTTTTGCAGGAAACCCCTCTCCCAACCTCTGAAGCACCTGGCTCAATGGAATTACCTTAGGGGGTACATTATCGTCATCATCAACTGTATTACTTAAATTAAAAGTTTCATTTGACTCTGAAGAACCACGAAACTCTGAAACTGATTTCAGCCACCAGTCTCGGTATCTTGCAGTAACAGAAGTTGTAGCGAGACGAGAAGGCATGTACAACTTTAAACCATCAAGACACTTATTATAATCATTCCATGCATCCGCTTCTGTGAATTTTCTGTGATAAGTAACCAAACCAGGAAGATTTTGATCCACCCCGAATTGCATGGCCACTCGATTCGGATAGTAATCCTCTACAAAACCAATCCCAACAAGCTTAGAACTCCTCACACATCGAGCAAACGAAACAAACTCATCTTCCAGATCGTCATCACCAGTCACCCACATAGCTTCTTCAACATAAAACCTAAGAGGATTCCAATTCTGTAAAGGTTTGGTATAAGGACGCCACTCAAAATCATCAAAACTCAAACTCACATTCTCAGTTCTCTGTAGCACACTGTCCCACCGAGAAAGCCTTGGTTCTCCTCTAGGTATCTCTTTAGCTTCTGGTCTTAAATTCTTAAACCTCTCCCATGTCCAAACTTGAACTAACTTAAACAGAGACTGAAGACCAATATGTTTAGCGGACTCACCTCTTGAAATTTCACCCAAATCTTTGTATAGGCTAGCGAGAACAGGAGTGGCAAGAGCAATCCTTTCACCTCTAGCTAAACGAACAGCAATTGCGAGATTCTTTATAGACATAGAACGACGAAACTTATCTGGAAAAACGAAATGCGAGAGCCACAATGCAAGAAAAGCTTCATGCTCCATCTGATCACCTCTGCCTAAGAATCTCGAAATCCATAATCCTAACCTCAAGCGAGACTTGCCCACATTCTCTAGTCTTGCTTTCTTCAGTTTCTTCACGGAATCTCTCATCTCTGAGCTTTCTAAAGGAGCAAAAACTGAAGAACCCAAAACAGAAAACCCTAGAAGCACCATAACATCCTCAAGCGTTATTGTTGCTTCACCCCAAGGAAAGACGAAAGATTTGGTTTCAGGATACCATTTCTTAGCAATAGAGAAAATCAAAGACGGGTTTTTGTTGATATCGTAAGTCGCGGCCTTGATTGCTTCATAAATTCCAGCTTTCTTCCAAGTTGCTGCGTGTAAAGCTTCCATTTTTCCAAGCCAAGATATGAAACGACCGTGAGCAATCCAAAACCCAGAGAAGAAAATCCGAGAAGACAAGTCCTTTAGTTCCGAAGAAGAAACAGAGAGACGTCGATCACCACGGGGAATCTCAGCTACAGAGCTGTCATCGATGGAGGTAACAGAGGGATTTAAAAAATGGGTTTTGCTCCAGCAATGGCCTTCATCAGAAACCATGACTTCTTCTCTCTCTTCAATGAGAAGATTGTCATTCTCAGAGAGTGATGATGAAGATGTTTTCTCCATCTCTCAAGACGATGGAGAAGAAGCAAAGGATTGAAGCAAAACTAGGGATTTTAAAAGTCAAAAATTGAGACTAAACGGATTAGTTGCCTGCTATGAATGGAAAAGAAATTTGTGTTGAAGATGGGCAGATGGAGAAATGGTACACTGAACGAATCAGTGCTTTATATGGCAAACAAGGAATTCACATATTTTTATTTAAAGAATTTTTTTTTAACAATATTTCTTCTTTTTTTTTTTCTTAACTTATTTGACGCGTGTATAAAAGTTATATATTTAGATGCATGCATGAAGATGATATGTTTGAAATCTTAACATATCAAGTTAGATTTTCTTACAAATATGGACTTATACATTAGTACTTATCTACAGTGTCTAATTTCTAAAAGAATTTGAAGAATGGTAAAAAACAAATGAAATCATACTATCTTATCTAAAATAACAACGAAAACGTATATATACATAAGAGTAAATTTGGGAAAATACCCTATTCATGTTTAAAAATTTGAAAACTATCCTCTTTCTGTAAAAAAATATAAAACTATTATTTTGAAGTATTAATTTTTCTAAAATACTCTAACGAAAAGATAAACTGGGACATTCTCCTACTTCTTATAAATGCCAGAGCAAAAAATCCAAGAGGCCTACCCTCAAATGACTCACTTCTACGAATTTTCCATCATTGATTGCCTTCGATTCAGACTAATCTAAACTTAATCATTTTGAAACCAGACTTCCCTATTACATTCCAACATTGTTATTATACCATAATAGTGTAAACTCAATGGTGTATGTATGCGATGGTTTATATAAGATTGTAGAGTGCTAGTATAATCTGGGGAATTCTTGTTTCAATTTTTTAAAGTTTAGTTTTGTTAGAATCAAAGGGCAATCAATGATGGCTGGTGCAAGGACAAATCTTGTGCAATCACATAAAGTAAATCGTTGGATGGTAGGCCTCTTTGGTTTTTGCTCTAACATATCTAAGGAGGAAAATATCCAGGTTTATCTATTTAGTGACTTAGATGATGATCGAGAATCTGTTTTTAAGAATAAGTACTTACCAAAATCTAGCAATGTAAATTCAAAGGTTTACTGAAATATAACGGTACATTTCTTGTGGAAGAAGCATATAGTATTTCTAGAAGAGAACACCACTCTAACACTACAAGAAAAATGGGGTATTTCCGACGGGTTGGTAACCGTCGATAATAATCGACGGTAAAACGATGGTACATCGGTAAAATAACTCCGTCGGTTTACCGTTAGAAATTTTTTATAGAATTACAGACTGTCGGTTTTCCGTCGGTAATTTATCAACAGAAAACCGACGGGTTATGCAAATTTATAAATCTCGTCGGAATGTCGTCGGTAATGCGACTGTCGGTAGTGCCGTCGGTATATTACCGACGGGATTCTGACAAATGTTCATTTTTCATAGTTTCAAAGTTATCCTTATCAGCACGTGGTAAATTGTTGGAGTGTTGGCAACAATATAAGAAGGATATCCAACGGCATACCGACGATATTCATAAATATAATATCGAAATTTCACTGTGTCACCCATTAGAACCTGAAATCAATATCAAATCTCTCTATACTTTGCGTAATGGCTTCTTCAAGTACTTTTTGTTCATGGATGGATGAACCGATGAAAGATTCAGAGTCTGGATTGTTGAAAGATGATTACGCCCGAGGTATAATGAAGTTCATGGCATTTGCAGGGAATCAACTAACCGCTCAAAGACGTGGTAAGATGAAATATCCTTGTTCAAATTGTTTGAATTTGTGTAATGTAAAGATCGAGTTAATATGGAATCACTTGTACAAGAAAGGGTTTATGAAGGGTTACAAGATTTAGTATCTCCATGGAGAAACCCAAACAGAGTTAGGTAGTAGTAGCGAACCAACTGTTGGAGGAAACATTACGGAAGAGAGACCGGAGGTTAATTTCGGAATAGGAAGTGTTAGAATGGTCAATGATGCATTTAGGGAGACAATGGTCAATGATGTTGAGTTTGACAGATATATGGTTCACGAAGCTAATGGAGAGGCACACCGGTTTTTTTACATCTTAGATGGAGCTAAGCAGCCTCTGTATAAGGGTTGTCGAGATGGGCATTCTCCATTATCATCTGCTAGTAGAATGATGAGCATTAAGACAAATTTTAATTTATCAGAAGCGTGTGTTGATGCGTTTGCAGAATTTGTAAAAGATCTATTGCCTGAAGATAATATGTCACCAGCTTCATACTACGAGATTCAAAAGCTTGTAGCGGGTATATGTTTACCGTATCGTATGATAGATGTATACATATACAATTGTATGATCTTTTGGAGAGAAGATGAAGATCTACGAAGCAGTAAATGGTGTCGAAAACCACGGTTTCAGGAGGGTAGTGGACGTGTTCCAATTCCTTATAAAAGGATGTGGTATTTGCTGCTTACAGAGAGGTTGAAGAGGTTATATCAGTTAGAACGCACGGCAGCGGCAATGAGATGCCATGCGGAGCATAGGCAAGATGGAGAGATTACACATCCTTCAAATGCAAAAACATGGAAACATTTCCAGTCAATATATCATGATTTTGCCTTCGAGCGTAGGAACGTGTACCTAGGATTATGTACTGATGGTTTTAACCCTTTCGGAAGGCATGGTAGACAGTATTCACTATGGCCCGTTATAGTAACACCGTACAATTTGCCTCCTTCTATGTGCATGCGTAGAGAGTTTTTGTTTCTCTCTATACTTGTGCCAGGACCAGAGCATCCTAAGAGATCACTAGATGTCTTCCTTCAGCCGTTAATCCATGAGTTACAAATGTTATGGGATCATGGAACAGAAGTGTACGATGTTTCATTGCAGCAAAATTTCAACATGCGTGTTGTGCTTATGTGGACCATAAGTGATTTTCCAGCATATGGAATGTTATCAGGCTGGACTACACATGATAGATTATCATGTCCATATTGCCAAGACAACATAGATGCATTCTAGTTACGTCACGACCGAAAGTGTTGTTGGTTTGATTGTCATAGACGACTCCTACCATAACGACATCCCTATCGTTGCTCGTGGACTTTGTTTATTGCAAATAAAAGAGTTGTAGACGGATCTCCCCCAGAAGTAGATGGACGTTCTATTTTAGATCAACTACGAGATTTTGGAGCTCAAAGGACGACAGAGAGTAGGGGTAACGGACATGTTCCAGTTGACGGTGTTGGGGTTAACCATAATTGGCACAAGAAGAGTATTTTTGGGATTTACCTTACTGGAAAGACCATTTACTGAGGCATAATCTAGATGTTATGCACATTGAGAAGAAATTTTTTGATAATATCATGAACACAGTATTAAATGTCCAAGGTAAGACGAAAGACAACATGAAGTCTAGATTAGACTTGGCAATGATTAGTTCTCGTGATGATTTTCGAGTAATGCTGAATAGAAAATGTCCCATGCTAGTCTACCGGTTAAGTGCAAACAAGATAACAACATTTTTTGATTGGATTCGTGATGAAGTCAAATTTCCAGATGGATATGCAGCAAATCTACGAAATTGTGTCAATTATGTGGAGAGAAAGTTCACTGGAATGAAGAGCCATGATTGTCATGTAGTTATGCAACAACTACTACCATTTGTGTTTTCCCAACTTCTTGACAAGAATGTCCACGAAGCAATTGTGGGTAAATATTACTTATTATATGTTTAAAATTTTTCCATTAGATAAAAAAATTGAAATCTTTCTTTGTTACCTACAGGAACAGGGGCATTTTTCCGGGATTTGTGTTCTCGAACTCTTACAGCCGAAGGTATTAACAATTTACAAGACAACATACCGAAGGTAATATGCAATTTGGAGAAGATATTTCCACCTTTCTTTTTTGATGTTATGGAACATCTACCTATCCACCTACCACGTGAAGCATTGCTAGGAGGTTCCAGTTCAATACCGTTGGATGTATCCTTTTGAATGCTATATGTTTCATCTGAAGAAAGATGTTAAAATTTTAAGTAAAGTGGAAGGATCCATTGTTGCACAGAGCCTGAATGAAGAAGCGTCACACTTTGGTGAGTATTACTTTCTATCTCAAGTTCGTACTAAGAGTCGACGCCCTCCTCGTCATGACGATAGAGGTGAGAGAGCATTATATCAAATGTATGTCCCTGAATTTTTTTCTCAAGTTGGTCGTGCAAGCGGGAAGGGAAAAAGTAGATAACTAACTGAACAAGAGCTCAACCACTTGCATATGTACATCCTCGAAAATTGTGATGATATACAACAATATGAAAGGTATTTGTTTTGTGTCAAATTATAGTATATTTATGTTACATATAGTATATCTAAAACATATTTGGATACAGTATGTACATGTCTTATGCACGGTCATACTATCTTGATTGCACTAAGGAAGAATTTGAGACTATAAAGTAGAACAAATTTTCCGACTGGTTGAAATTTTATGTAAGTATAACCGACAGGTTACCGGAGGGATTGACCGTCACTAACTCATTGACCATCTCGTCGGTTACCGTCGGTTATCCTACCGTTGATTTAGTCTCCTGTCGGTTTACCGTCGGTACCCTATTCCTTCGGTTTTCTGTCGGTTAGACGTCTGGTCGTACTCCCGTCGGTCAACAGTCACAAATTCTTTGTTGTTAACCCGTCAGTTTTTTTTTATTGTAAACCGACGGGTTTCCAGTTTCCGATACCCTACATAAGACACACCATCCCGTCGTAAAATCTGTCGGTTATGACTATAACCGACGGGTTACCAAAGGGATTAACCGTCACTAACTCATTGACAGTCCCGTCGGTTACTATCGATTTACCTACCTGTCGGTTATCCTATTATCGGTTTAGTCTCCTGTCGGTTTACCGTCGGTATCCTATTCCTTCGGTTTTCCATCGGTTAAATGTCCCGTCGTACTCTCGTCGTTAACCTTTTCCGACCGGATACCGACGATGCTCGCGGTTATCTTTTACGATGGATAACTCGTCGGTCAACTGTCACAAACTCTTTGTCGTTAACCCGTTGGTTTTTTTTATTGTAAAACGACGGGTTTCAAGTTTCTGATACCCTAGATATGACACACCATCCTGTCGAAAAATCCATCGGTTATGACTATAACCGACAGGTTACAGAAGGGATTGACCATCACTAACTCATTGACCGTCCCATCGGTTACCGTTGGTTTACCTACCTGTTGGTTTAGTCTCCTGTCGGTTTACCAGCGGTACCCTATTCCTTTGGTTTTACGTCGGTTAGACGTCCCGTCGTTAACCTTTTCTGACTGGATACCGACAATGCTCGAAGTTATCTTTTACGATGGATAACCCGTCGGTCAACTGTCACAAATTATTTGTCAGTAACCCGTCGGTATTTTTTTATTGTAAACCAACAGGTTTCCAGTTTCCGATCCCCTATATACGACACATAGTCCCGTCGTAAAATCCGTCGGTTATGACTATAACCGATAGGTTACCGAAGGGATGGACCGTCACTAACTCATTGACAGTCTTGTCAGTTACCGTCTGTTTACCTACCTGTCTGTTATCCTACTGTCGGTTTAGTCTCCTGTCGGTTTACCGTTGGTACCCTATTCCTTTGGTTTTCCGTGAGCTTAGACGTCTCGTCGTACTCACGTCGTTAACCTTTTCCGACTAGATACCAACGATACTCGCAGTTATCTTTTACGATGGATAACCCGTCGGTAAACTGTCACAAATGCTTTGTCGGTAACCCGTCAGTTTTTTTTATTGTAAACCGACGGGTTTCCAGTTTCTGATACCTTAGATACGACACACCGTCCTGTTGTAAAATCCGTCGATTATGACTATAACAGACGGGTTACCGAAGACATTAACCGTCACTAACTCATTGACCGTCCCGTTGATCACCGTCTGTTTACCTACCTGTCGGTTATCCTACTGTCGGTTATCCTACTGTCAGTTTACCATCGGTATTCTATTCCTTCGGTTTTCCGTCGGTTAGACGTCTCGTCGTACTCTCGTCGTTAACCATTTTCGACTGGATACCGACGATGCTCGCGGTTGTCTTTTACGATGGATAACCCGTCGGTTAACTGTCACAAATTCTTTGTCGGTAACCCGTCTATTTTTTTATTGTAAACCGACAGGTTTCCAGTTTCCGATACCCTAGATACGACACACCGTCTCGTCGTAAAATCTGTCGGTTATGACTATAACTGACGGGTTACCGAAAGGATAGACCGTCACTAACTCATTGACCGTCCCGTCGGTTACTGTCGGTTTACCTACCCGTCGGTTATCCTACTGTCAGTTTAGTCTCTTGTTGGTTTACCGTCGGTACCCTATTCCTTCGATTTTCCGTCGGTTAGACGTCCCGTCGTACTCCCGTCGTTAACCTTTTCCGACTAGATACCGACGATGCTCGCGGTTATCTTGTACGATGGATAACCCGTCGGTTAACTGTCACAAATTCTTTGTCAGTAACCTGTCGGTTTTTTTATTGTAAACCGACGGATTTCTAGTTTCCGATACCCTAGATACGACACACCGTCCCATCGTAAAATCTGTCGGTTATGACTATAACCGACGGGTTACCGAAGGGATTGACCGTCACTAACTCATTGACTGTCCCGTCGGTTACTGTCGGTTTAGTCTCCTGTCGGTTTACCGTCGGTACCCTATTCCTACGGTTTTCTGTTGGTTAGACGTCCCGTCGTACTCTCGTCGTTAACCTTTTCTGACCGGATACCGACGATGCTCGCGGTTATCTTTTACGATGGATAACCCGTCGGTCAACTGTCACAAATTCTTTGTTGTTAACCTGTTGGTTTTTTTTATTGTAAACCGACGGATTTCTAGTTTTCGATACCCTAGATACGACACACCGCCCCGTCGTAAAATCTGTCGGTTATGACTATAACCGACGGATTACCGAAGGGATTGACTGTCACTAACTCATTGACTGTCCCGTCGGTTACTGTCGGTTTAGTCTCCTGTCGGTTTACCGTCGGTACCCTATTCCTTTGGTTTTCCGTTGGTTAGACGTTCCGTCGTACTCTCGTCGTTAACCTTTTCCGACCGGATACCGACGATGCTCGCGGTTATCTTTTACGATGGATAACCCGTCGGTCAACTATCACAAATTCTTTGTTGTTAACCCGTCGGTTTTTTTTATTGTTAAACGACGGGTTTCCAGTTTCTGATACCCTAGATACGACACACTGTCCCGTCGTAAAATCTGTCAGTTATGACTATAACCGACGGGTTACCGAAGGGATTGACCGTCACTAACTCATTGACCGTCCTATCGGTTACCAACGGTTTACCTACCCGTCGATTTAGTCTCCTGTCGGTTTTGCATCGGTACCCTATTTCTTCAGTTTTCCGTCGGTTAGACGTCCCGTCGTACTCCCGTCGTTAACCTTTTTCGACTGGATACCGACAATGCTCGAGGTTATCTTTTACGATGGATAACCCGTCGGTCAACTGTTACAAATTCTTTATCGGTAACCTGTCGGTTTTTTTTTATTGTAAACCGACGAGTTTCTAGTTTCTGATACCCTAGATACGAGACGCCGTCCCGTCGTAAAATCCGTCGGTTTTGACTATAACCGACGGGTTACCGAAGGGATTGACCGTCACTAAGTCATCGTTTTCTTGTAGTGTAACAAAATCAGAGTGATTTTTGGTGTAGGAATCCGGCTATACTAGAAAAAGTTAGGGTTATGAATTGGAGGCATTGTTGTGTATTTTTTTGGAGATTTTGAATGGACTGTTTCCTCTTGGCGCTACTTTATCTTTCCTATGGCGTGAAAACCTCTATGGTGAAGAATGTTCTTTGAAAATCTTTTGTTTATATGGTGAAAAATCTTCTTTGAAATTCTGATTGAGCTAAACTTAAACATTTTGAAACCAGACTCCCCAGAGCATTCGCACATTCTACAATTTTATATAAACAATCGTAGACATAATTTATCGAATTTACACTGTTAGTATACCATAATAGTGTAAGCTCAAGGTTTATGTCTATGATGGTTTATATAAGATTGAAGAATAATGGTATGCACTAGGGAAATATTGTTTCAGGTATTTAAGTTTAGGTTAGTTATAATCAAAGGGCAACCAATGATGGGCAATGCAAGGATAAAGCTTGGGCAATCACGTAAAAGTAAGCCGTTTGAGGGTAAGACTTAGTTTTTTTATTATTATCAAATTTCTAAGGAGGAGAATTTCACTATTTATCTATTTAGTGACTTGGATGATATTTTCTTCAAGTATAAGTACCCACCAAAATAGAACAATGTAAATTCTTAGATTTATTGAAAGGAAACTGGATTTTTACAATGCGGACAAGGGCAAACCCCCTATTAGGGCATTCAGGGGATTTAAGGACAAATGTGGTTCATGATGTTTAAGGACTACTGTGAGAAAAAAACCTACCATATATGAAGGGCTTAGGGACTCAAAATATTCCCTACGAACCCTTGGTCGTGGGAAACCATTAGCATCAGCAAATGCATCATCTTGTATTGATAGTTCAAGCAACAACTAATTTAGGCCAAGGGGTACATATCAATATTCAGAATATTTCAACAACATGAAAGCAAAAAAGGACTATGTTTTCGTTGCAAGAAACCATACTCAGCTCTCCCTACAAATCTATTAGAGCTTTGATGTTGTGTATGATGAGATAATTTCTACAGCAGAGCATATCACTGTTGAAATCCATCCTTGGGGACAAGGCTTATCTTAAAGCAGTCGACAATAATAAAAAGAATTCTATTAGGATAGTTTATTATTCATGAGTGTTTGATTTTTAAGTGTTATTATATATTGAAATGGAGTCTTTGTTGTGAGACTAATCCAAGCTAGAGAAACCTTAGGAGGTTTCTAACAATTAGGCTGAGGATTCTCTTGGGAGGTTTTACTATATTATTATTATTATTTTCTATTATTAGTGTAAAAGATTTGGTTTCGAATTCGAATCAATCTTTAACCAATGGTTTGCACGCCAAAGTTGGTTAAATATAAAGCTTGATATGTAATATCCGAAGATATCGTTTCTTTAAAGTAAAGACAAAGAATTCATGCCAAATCTGGAAAAATCAGCAATAATATGGTTTCGCAACAAAATTTTGCTGAAAGTAAATACTTATAGAATTTTCTCGTGAAGATTATTGCATATTAAATCCGAATAAAATTTAGGCGCGAAAATCTTTGTGATCATGTCCTTATATTATATTCATTTCTCTAAAATGTAAAGGATTAACATTATTACCTAAACCAGAACTGAGAGCGTTCCCTCTTCCAATTTTTCCCTACTCTCCTGAAATACTATTTCCTTCTAATGATGATCCGATGAAGATCTGCGATAAAGTCACATTTGGGCTTATCTCCCATAGGCTAGTAATAATACTCGTCTCTAGTACAGAAGACCTGTAAGACATAAAATCTCAACATCACTCATCGGTAATAACATCAAACAAGGGCAAGAACATTGAGAGAAATTATGTTCCCACTATTTCTCCCTAAAATAGGCCGTCGTATATAAAATCATGTGCGTACAGATGAATGTTGAATGTTGAATGTCGAACTTTCAATATGTGAGATGTAAATGACATCTAATATAAAATTAACTTCATCCTACAAATATTTCAACAAACTAGCACAATAAAAAGACAGGAGGAGATACAAAGTTATCAAAAAACAAAAAAAAAAGACGGGAGAAAACTGTAGAATGCACGAAAATTCGGCATCTTTAAAATTTAATTCATGGACAGTTACACATCTTACGTTTCAAATGCCACTTTTAGATGTTGAAATTCTCAATCCCACAATAATTAAAAAAAAAAAACAAAAAACCAACAGTTAATTTATGTTTTATAAATATAAAGTTCACACAGAAAGTGAAGCACTTAACATATTTATGGGCACTAGGAGGAAAAAATTAACTATACCTAATGAAAACACTAACCCTAATTCCATTCCTAGTGAGATCTAGTGCACATACAGAGAAGAGAAAACCCAAAAAAAAAGAGGATTAAAAACTGTTTGTTTTTAGGTTTTTTACTAAACACTTTTATGGGTCCTAAGTAAAAAAAATTATGAATCCTTAAATTATTTTTAAAGGGTTTTTACTAAATTATTTTGATTAATGTTTTGTAAATTTTGTAATAATAATAAAAATTTATTCATATAAATATTTTTTGGGCCCTATCAATCTAATATTTTTATATTTTTATATTAAAAAATAAAAAATCAAGATCCTTAATTGTTAGGACACGGAACACGGGATTGGGCCTCGGGCTGTCGTAGCGCTGTTCCTCCCTTATGAGCTGGCCGTGACTTCAACAAGGATATGAGTACATGAGAAGTATATATCCAAAAATGAAAACACTAAACCTAATTCCCTCCCAAGTGAGGTCTAGTGCACATACAGAGAAGAGAAAACTCTAAAAAAAAGATTACAAAACTCGAGATTAGAAACACAATATTTTCCAGCATCAAGAAGCATATTCAAAATTGAGGATCCAATGTCGTACGGAAGATATCATGAAATGAAGTGCACCGCTATAAAGAAAGATCATTAAGATCGCTATTGCCTATAAACATTCAAACTCAAAAGCAAAGAGAAGCATTTGAGAAACATGACTATGCAAAATAGCTGGTTTGACGGATCTAAAATTGTTTATGAACATATAGAAATAGCTGATCCTTTCTCATAATTTGTTCAGTCTTGTGTGTCCAATGACAAAGTGAGAAAATATATCAATACAACTTTCATCATTCAAATTTCAAGTACATGCCGGAAATCTCGTACATGTTTCATCATTCAAATTTCAAAAATATCATAATCTACATTAATACCAACTTTATCCACAAATCTCAGTAAATACATAAATTCAAAATCAATGAAAATGTAGGTGTGTAAAGAGATATTTGAATAGATGGGTTGCGAGAGCCAAGGTTCTTTGAATATCTAGCTAGATATTAAGGATCCAAAGATATTGTACTTCTAAACAATATTTTTCCCTTAAGATCTATCTCAACCTTAGATGCTCTGATCTTGAAATCTTAGATAAAGCATCCATCTAACTTGTTAAAAAAATAACTACTCCTGACAAATCAAGGGAAACTGCAATAATTGATTAATGGTTTGTGCGCAAAAGTTCGTTGCAAAAATTAAATCCAAATAGTTTGCTCGCGAAATTTCATTGCATAATAAAATCGGAATAGATTTTTTGCATGATAAAACTAGAAAACTTAAATAACAAGATTCAGTTAAAAGGAAAATATTTATATAAATATCATACTCTAATCAAACAAATATCTGAAAGCTCAAAGACATCAGAATAAAAAAAATGCCTAAACAAGGGAAATAGGGATATTAATTATGTCATTTTGAAATAACAGCAGTAAAAACATGAATAATTGAATTGAATGTTTGCGCACCAAATTCTTAAATGACTAAGCTCAAATAGACAATACTTTACCAGCGAAAATCCGTTGAATAAAAACAAAATAAACATGCTAGAAAAATTATGAAAACAGATTCAAGTTTCAAAAGAAAGTTTATTGCGAGATTATACCTATGCTTTGAGAATTATGAACAACTTCAGATTGAAGGTGACTTTGTGTTTTCCTCTTCTTCTTCGTCTAGATTAACAATTATCATTCTTTTTTTCCATTCGATATAAAGATAAAAACCCCCTCAAATGATAAATTTATAGTATCTCATAAGTCATAACCATAAGATGATAAATAAGTGAAAAAGATTAGTATATGGTAGAATGCATTCGGAAATTATTTGTAAGTTATGTTTCTTCCTATTTTCAAAAATGCATTTAGAAATTAATAATTTCTCATTTAGACGTTTTATTTCTCTTTTTTTTTTTCATAAAACATCACTTCGAACCAAAATTTGGAAATTATAGTATTGTTTGTTGAATTTGTTTTTCACTTTTTCTTATTCTTAAATGTAAACATTGACTACAATTGGATATTTTTATTTTAAAGTAATAATATAATAATAATAAAGGTCAAAAAAAAAATCTGACTGTGACTTGTCATATATAATTTTTGTTCTTTCTAAATTATGATAATACATTTCCTACAATGTGATAGCACATTTCCTAAAATGTGATCGGCAAGATTATATTCTCTTTTATTTATATATATATATATATATATATAGTATCTTCTCTTTCTATCTATTGTTAAGTAAAACCATTTGTTTCTTTTTTAACTCTCGTTCTACACTTTGTTTTCCACAACGATTTTCAGGGATTCTACACTAAATAATATGACCACTAAATTCTAAACAGAATTAGCTCAAGTGAAACGGATTAAACACATTGCACACTCTAAATTAATTTGACTTTAACACAAAAAAAAAATACACTCTAAATTAATGTGGATCAATAAACCTAATTTATCGGTTAAACCTGAAATCAAACATTCTAATGTGGATCTGGTCAGTTAAACTTGAAATCTCCGCCAATAATCAGTGATCCAAACAGGCAATGATTCAGGAAAATAGACTAGTTTATTTAGAATGTTTGATTTTAAAAAAAAATTATACTTCTATACAACTTTTTGACAATTTGATATTATATTCAAATATAAAAAATCAAGATCCTTATTGTTAGGACACGGGGACACGGGGACACGGGATTGGGGATCAGGCCGTCGCAGCGCTATTCCTCCCCTATGAGCTGGCCCTGACTTCAACAAGGAAATGAGCACATGAGATGTATATATCCAAATATGAAAACACTAAACCTAATTCCCTCCCAAGTGAGGTCTAGTGCACATACAGAGAAGAGAAAACCCTAAAAAAAGAGGATAACAAAACTCAAGATTAGAAAACAATATCTTCCAGCATTCAAAAGTGAGGATCCAATGTCGTATGGAAGATATCATAAAATAAAGTGCATCTCTATAAAGAAAGATCATTAAGAACTCCATTGCCTATAAACATTCAAACTCATAAGCAAAGAGAAGCATTTGACAAACCTGACTATGCAAAATATCTGGTTTGACGGATCTAAAATTTTTTATGAACATATAGAAATAGCTGATCCTTTCTCATAATTTATGCAGTCTTGTGTGTCCAATGCCAAAGTGATAAAAGATCTCAATACAAGTTTTATATTGATCGATGAAGATGAAATCTTAAGTACATGTTGGAAAAAAATAGTACATGATTCATCATTTAAAATTCAAAAAATATCATAATCTACATTAATACCAACTTTATCCACAGATCTCAGTGTAAATATAAATTCAAAATCATTGAAAATATAAGTTGTGTAAAGATATATTTGAATAGATGGTTTGCGAGAGCCAAAGTTCTTTGAATATCAAGTTAAAAATTAAGGATCCAAAGATATTATATTTCTAAACAATATGTTTCTTTTAAGATCTATCTCAACCTTAGATGCTCTGATCTTGAAATCTTAGATAAAGCATCCATCTAACTTGTTAAAAGAAATAAATACTCATGCCAAATCAGGAGAAACTGCAATAATGAATTAACGGTTTGTGCGCGAAAGTTCGTTGCAAAAATTAAATCCAAATAGTTTGCTCACAAAATTTCAGTGCATAATAAAACGGAATAGAGTTTTTGCATGATAAACCTAGAAAACTTAAGCAACAAGATTCAATTAAATAGGAAATATTTATATAAATATCATACTCGAATCAAACAAATATCTGAAAGCTCAAAGACAGAATAAAAAAAATGCCAAAACAAGGGAAATAGGGATATTGATTATGCCATTTTGAAATAACCTCTGTAAAAACATGAATAATTGAATTGAAGGTTTGCGCACAAAATTTCTTAAAATACTAAGCTCGAATAGACAGTACTTTACCAGCAAAAATCCGTCGAAGAAAAACAAAAAAAACATGATAGAAAACTTATGAAAACAGATTCAGGTTTTAAAAGAAATTTTGTTGCTTTGAGAATTAGGAAGAACAGCTTCAGATTGACGGTGACTTTTTGTTTTCCTCTTCTTCTTCTTAGTCTAGATTAACAATATCTTTCCTTTTTTCCATTCAATGAAAAAATAAAAACCCCTCAAATGAGAGATTTATAGAACCTCATAAGTCATAACCATGAGATGATAAATAAGTGAAAAGATTAGTATATGGTAGAATGCATTCAAAAATTATTTGCAAGTTATGTTTCTTCCAATGTTCAAAGATGCATTCAGAAATTAATCATTTCTCATTTAGACATTTTATTTCTCTATGTTTTCATAAAACTTCATTTTGAACCAAAAATTTGGCAATTAGAGTATTGTTTTGAATTTGTTTTCTCTTTTTGTTATTCTTATGTAAACATTGACTACAGTTGGATATTTTTATTTTAAGGTAATAATAAAAATAATAATAAATGCCAAAGAAAAATGTATCCGAGTATGACTCTTCTCATATAAAAATTTTGTTTTTTTCTAAATTGTGAAAATATGTTTCCTACAATGTGATAGTATCCTAAAATGTGATCAGAAAGATTATTTTCTCTTTTATTTGTGTGGATATATATATATATATATATATATATATATATAATTTTGTCAATTTTTCTTTCTATCTGTTGTTAAGTAAAACCATTTGTTTCTGTTTTAACTCTCGTTCCACACTTTGTTTTCCACAATGATTTTCAGGGAGTCTAGACTAAATAATGTGGCCACTAAATTCTAAAAAGAATTAGCTCAAGTGAAACGGATTAAACACATTATACTCTAAATTAATATGACTTTAACCCAAAATAAAACAATACACTCTAAATTACTGTGAATCAATAAACCTAATTTATCGGTTAAACCTGAAATCAAACATTCTAATGTGGATCTGGTCGGTTAAACCTGAAATCTCCGCCAATAACCAGTGATCCAACACATGCAATGATTCAGGAAAATACACTAATTTATTTAGAATGTTTAATTTTTTAAAAAATGTACTTCTGTGCAAAATTTTGATAATATTATATTAAATAATAAGCTTTCTCTTAACTCTATAACTTTCTCTTGTGTTCTCAGGTGTGATTTCAAGTAACATCTATGACTAGTACGCCAAAAACAAGCAGGATTCACCACAGAGACTGAATCGCTCGTCTGCATGGGCTCAGTGTGTTATTCAGTCACGTGCGGTCTCATGTCTATGGTGTGGCTAATGGCTATGGTGTTTAGTTTGAGTGTGGTGTATAGGACGAGGAAGTTTTACTTAAGGCTTTCACCGAGTCGCCAAGACTTGAAGATAGTGTGGACCTTTTGTACCACTACCAAATAGGTAATTAAGAAATACGTAAGAAATATGTACAATTAGGTTTAAATTCAAGTAAACATCCTACAAGGTGATAAAGCTCAAATATAAAAATAATGTCTTTAACTTGAGCCGGAAAGCGAACATGAATGTCTCCAGCAGACCATTGGGTCATTGGTATGTCCGGTTCGATAGTAGATCAATAGATTAAAATGCTTTTTTAATATATATATATATATATATATATATATATTTATTTATTTGTATAAGTTCTAAGTTCTAAGTTCTGTTATGGCTTTTTTTCTCGGAAATTTTTTTGGCTTCAAATTCTATGAAAAGCAAGTGAAAATTATAGAGTTATGATAAACCTAATTATTTAATATCAAAAACAAAATGCATAGAATTAAAAATTTTGTATTGGCGGGGTTTTTACTTTAAAACAAAGAATCAAACACTCTAAATAAAGTATAGTATTTTCTTGAATCATTGCCTTGTTGGATCACCGGTTTTGGTGGGGGTTTAAAGTTGTATCAAGTTTTAGCAGCTTGACCAGATATTGGGTTTTAGCAAATAAGAAAAGAAAATCATCTTAATTATCACATTTTAGGAAACGTATTTTCACATTTTAGGAAAAGTATTATCACAATATTTAAAATATTTTTATATTAGAAAGGTCACACTCAGATTCATTCTTCATTGACCTATATTGTTAATATTACCTTAATAAAAATTTCCAACAATAGTCAATGTTTATGTTAAAGAATAACCAAAAAAGAGAAAAATCAAAATTCAAAAAAAAATACTCTAGTTACCAAATTTTGGTTCAAAGTATTGGTTATATGAGATAAATAGAGATATAAAATGTGGACATGAGAATCATTTTTACTTCATCAGTGCCAAAGAATCATGAGCAATTTTGAGAAAACAATTGTTGAAAATTCCGAGGCCGCAAAAGAAATTTCTCATCAAAGCAGGGAAGCTGCTGAATTGATTGATCCAGCGGCAGGACAAAACACTGATGTTGTTTTTGTTACTGCCGCAAAAGAAAGCGACGATGATTTTGCTGCCAGCAGTGTTATTGCTTCAGGAGAAGAAGGTGGGAGACGTTTAGATATTGATCTAAACGTCAAACCAGCAGAAGAAGATGAAGAAGAAGTGATTGAAACAAAATATGTTGCGAGGTTTGATCTTAATAAATCTCCTCCAAAAGATGATGAAGAAGATAATAAAATTCTTTAGTTTACTTATATTCAACTTCAACACAATATTAAATTGTTACTCGAGTGGGAATGCTTTTGTTGAAGTATTTTAATAGTTATTGTTGTTTTTCTTTAATAAAAAAATAATAATTTGGTTACTCATGTGGGAACGATTGTGTTGAACAACTTAAGAGTTATTGTTGTTTCTCTTACAAAAAAAAAAAAAAACCTGTCTAAATGAGAAATGATTAATTTCTGAATGCATGTGTTAGAAAGAAACATAACTTTCAAACAAAATATAATAATTCCACCATATACTAATTCCTTGTCACATATTCAGATAATCATCATCCTATGGTAATGAGGTTTTGTAAATTTATCATATGGGTGGGTTTTTACTTTAATATTGAATGGAAAAAGAAAACAAAAAATCAAAGAGATAACTGTAAATGTAGATGAAGAAGAAGAAGAGAGAAACACAAAATTATCTTCAGATCTGAAGCTGTTTTTCCAAATTCTGAAATCATAAGTATTATGATCTAGCAGCAAACTTTCTTTTGAAAAATTGTTCTTTGATCAGATTTTGCTTTGTTTCAGTATTGTTCAACAATTGAAACATCTTTATTTACTTATGTCGCATTCTACTCCGCTTATATGCACATTCTTATGATCAAAGGAGTTTAATACACAAGACAAGAATCCATAGACCGGAGGTTTGTTATAAGAGTAGTGCACCAGACACTTGCAACATGGGACATGAGTGATTCCTTGCACTCAAGGTTTGTAATAGAATTAGCGACAACATAATTCCCCTTAATGTTCTTGCTCTTGTTTTCTAATATTTTTTTTTTGAATATTATGTTAAATTATATTTAAAGTGAACTTTTTACAACATGTGCAACTTTTTTTTTGAAAAAACTAGAAAAAAAGAAATTAGAGTGGTTAACTTGTTAAAATCCAAAACTGGAAAATCCAATTGAGACAGAACCAATTTTTGGAAGAAATAGTACATGTCACTTTCTAAAGAGCTAAAAGGATTTGAAAAAATTGATAGAAGATGGATGAAATGATTTGTGACCACTGTGAAGATCCGTTGATAACATGCTATCTTGTTGCAAACCATAACTCCATTCCTTGTGTTCTACTATTACTGATGAGTAATGATGAGATTTTGTGTGTTACATCTTGTTTAATCGAGACGAATATTACAATAGCCTGTGGGAAAAGAACTCAATTGTGACGTCATCGCAGATCCTGATCGGGTCATTAGAAAGAAAGAGTATTGCAAGAGAGTAGGGAAAGCTTAAAAGAGGGAACACTCAGAACTTGGTTAAGGTAAGAATGTTGTTCATTTACATTATAGTGAAGGGAATCATCTAAGTACTAAACTAGAATAGAGAAAGTAAGCAAATTATACCAATGTTATGTACATGATCATAAAGATGTCGAGGAAACAAGTACATATAATAAATGAGTCATTATAATATTTCCACAAAAGTTGTTTTCATGGCCATTAAATTAGATCTACCATGGTAACTTAATTACGAAAATAGTGGTAATTCTTAGTTGAATAACCCAACAAACTAACTTAATTATGAAAAAGAAAATTTCCATAAAAATATACTAACTAATTATCGATTTCCACTAAAATAAATAATTTTTTTGGGTATCCAGGAAGATATATTAATTTTTTTCTTTTATTATAATACATAAAATTTTATATTGTATCCATTTAACACCCACAAACTGATTAAAAGTAACATCCATTAAATTTTTAATCTTTTGATCAAATAATTTTTAAAAATATTTTTGAAAAACCAAAAGAAATTACTGAAATTCTTTTAAAGTCTTTAAAATTTTATTTAACGTTCCAAAATTAAAATATTATATTTTAGATTCAGAATAAACCAAAAAATTCTAAAAATTGTTTAAAATTTTACATAATTCTAAAAATTACTATTTTATATCATAGATGAAATTTATATTTGACATCTATTATATTTTTTACGAACATGCTAATTTATTAAATATTAAAAATTTCTTAACCAAATAGGAATATTTTAAGAATAATTTATGTTAACATGTTAATATTACGAAATATTTATTTTTTGTACATTTTAATATTTAATAAATTAACATGTTCATAAAATAATATGTGAAATATAATTTTCATCTATAATGTAAAATAATAAGTTTTAGAATTTTTTAGAACTTTAAATAATATTAAGAATTTTCTGGTTTATTCTCAATCAAAAAATTAGACTTTAAGTATTTTCAGGATTTTTTTTTCGAGTTTTATTTTTTTTTATTAAAAATAAAGAAAAATTAACTTATACTACTTTTAATCAATATTTGGGTGTTAAATAGATACGATTTAAAAGTTTGTCTATTATAATGAAAGAAAAAATTAGTTCATGTAGCCAAATGTGTATGTATTTTACTGAAAATCAATAAATAGTTAGTGTATTTTTATGAAATATTTCCTTATGAAAATAATCATAATTTTTAGTTGAATTGACAAAATTTAAGGATGAACCTGAACCATAACGTATATCATTAATTTGTTGTAGATTCAACAAAGAGTTATGACTAGTTTCTCGTAGTTAATTAAGTTACTATATTAAATCATTCCACTAAGAATTATGTCTTTTCTGTAATTAATAAGTTACCATGGTAGATCTAATTTGATGGCATTGATAACAAACTACACTTTGTGTCTCCTATGTTTAAAAACAGTTCTTGATGTGCGGATAGGTTTTGAGAAAGAAATCAATAGTGAAGTTGATTGGTATGCAGTTTTATCAGTTGACCCAACCACAAATCTTATAAAATCCCAAAAATGTTAATGATGAAAGTGACTTTGGTTGTGACAATGATAACTCTGTTGGTGACATTGATGAAACAAAGAAGATATTGGCTGATGCCTGAAAATATTTGTACAATTCAAAAAAGAAGCAATTTTTGGATATGAGACACGAAGTTCTCCAGTGAATGGGGAATTAGCATATGAGGAAGCAAATGAAAGGAACTTCCATCAATAGATCAGTTTCTTGTTAAGCAGTTAAGAAGAATCGGTGATGATGTAGGGAGACATGATAGACTGGAGGTTACTCCAAATATGATTCCAAGTGCTGATGATGATGATGTAGGGAGACATGATAGAATCGGTGATGATGTAGGGAGACATGATAGAACTTTGTTTTGTTTTGTTTTTTCCTTTTTCGCTTTCTATATTTCATTACAAAAACTGTGAAGCTGATTCAGTGACAATCTGTTATTTTTATTTTTGTTTTTGAAAGTTGTTTGATATTCCTAGGATATAATTTTGTATCTTAAAGCAGGATTATGTTATTGGAATTAGTTATGTTCATTCATTTTGAAACTCCGATATCCATTTATGTATGTCAAATTTTTAATGTGATTTGCAGTGAGAATATATCTTTTCAAAGAGTCCTCCGTATTTTGTTTTGAGATGGAAAGCCAGTTATTCTTGTTCATTGTTGGATCTTACTTGCTTCAAATAAAGGAGAAATGGATAATGAATTAGGATTTAGGATTTTGTTTTAGTAGAAATGGATTGCTCTGTGTTTACTCTCTATGTATCTGGAAAAATATTGATTTGCATTATCATCGAGCTTTAGTTCAAAAAAATAATGATTTGACTGTACAATGCGGCATGTTCGATCCATAGCAACTACTAACTGATTCATTGTAATGAAATAGTAACGAAATGATGATAGCTAAATGCTTCATTGTTTTTTAATGTTAATTAAATGGTTCATTGTTGATGTAACTAACTGCAGAATTGTGAAAAAAAGAAAAGCTAGCCTACCACCAAAATCTAATAGGATTTTTAATATGATTTCTCTTACTAGGAAGCTTTATTATCAGTTTAACCTTTAGACTTTAGTATATTTTGTCTTCCCCAAGAAGCATAAAAGATATAAACTTATTTGTTTTTTTAATCTCATATTCCATTGATAAATTAATTATATACTCTTTAGCATATTTTCGGTATTAGATGGAATATGGATTTATTACTTCTGATTTTTTTATTCTCATCACAGAGGTATCATCTTCATAACTTTGTGTTATGTTGCATTAGTCTTTTGTTTTGTTCTCATTTGCTCACAAGTGTTTAGATACATCATTATTCTTAGATCATAAGATCTAGCACAGAATTCTTTTTGAAATCTGAACCTGTTTTCATATTTTCCCAAGTTGTTTCTATTGGTTTCCAACGAATTTTCGCGCACAAACTGTATATGGGCTTAGGTCTAAAATGAATTTCAGTGTGCAAATTTTTTATTCAATTGTATCACGTTTTTCTTGCACTTTTCTCAAATTGGTATAATATCTTTCAATTTTTTTGGCATTTTTAATTTGTTAGATTCAATTTTGAGTTAATTACAAATATGCTAAAAATTTGGGAATGATATTTGAAAACGCCACTCAGAAAACAAAATCGGAAAATGCCACTTTTCAGAGACTATTTTGCTTTCATGTTCAGCTGAAATTGTTTTTTATTTGTTTTTATTTTGTCCACTAGTTTTCGTAGAAAAATTTATTTTATGTGTTTTATCCACAAGACAATTATGTTTGGATAACTAAAATTTATGTTTGAGTTTTCTATTTGTAATTTAGGGTTTAGTTTTTTTAGGGTATAGATTTTGATAATTGATTCTAACCTAATGATATCAACATTTTTGCTTATTACAAGACTTCGATTTTGTTTTCGTGGACAAATTCATTCAATGTGTTTTTTCATGGAATGTTATGTTTAGGTATTTAAAAGATTTTTTTTTCTATATTTATAATTTAAGGTTTAATCTTCTATTTATAATATAAGATTTATTTTCATGTTTGAGTTTTCTATTTATAATTTAGGGTTTATTTTTCATGTTTGAATTCTCTATATATAATTTAGGGTTTAGTTTTCATGTTTCAGTTTTTTATTTGTACTTTAGGATTTAGTTTCATGTTTGGATTTTCTATTTGTAATTTAAGGTTTACTTTTCATTTTTGAATTCTCTGTTTGTAATTTAGAGTTTATTTTTCATGTTTGGGTTCTCTATTTGTAATTTAGGATATACTCTCATGTTTGGGTTCTCTAGATGTAATTTAAAGTTTACCTATCATGTTTGGATTTTCTATTTGGAATTTGTCCATCCATGTACATATATGCAATATGTTTTGTCCACTAAACGATCATGTTTAACTAGTTAAGAATTTTTTTTTGAGTTCTATATTTATAATTTAGGGTTTAGTTTTCCGTTTGTAATTTAGGGTTTAGTTTTCTATTTGTAATTTAGGTTTTAGTTTACTTATCATGTTTGGTTTTTTATTTGTAATTTGCCATCTGTTTCCGTAGATAAACATAAGCAATGTGTTTTGTCCACAAAACAATTATGTTTAAGTAGTTAAGAGATTTTGTTTGTGTTATATATTTATAATTTAGGATTTACTTATCATGTTTGGGTTCTCTATTTATAATATAGGGTTTAGTTTTCATGTTTAAGTTGAATTTTTATTTGTAATTTTATTCCTCTATATACATAGATAAACACATGTAATTTAACTAGTCCACGAAAAATTTATGTTAATTGCATCTAACGATAGATGTTTTCGTGTGACAAATTATGTATCCGTTTACCAACATTTTTTTCACCCAGTAAGGATAAATTCGTCAATAATTGTCACTATACCTGCACTGTTCACATTTTACTGTAGCATATGGCATATCTCGAATCTCTCTCATGTAATGTGGCAGTTTTAGTAAATTTTCCTTCAATTTTAGAGGCATAATATTCTTAGGATATAGATAAAAATTTCTACTTAATCGTGTGCATAAATTCTATTCCAATTTTGTTATGCAATAAACTTCAGCGTGAAAAATCTTTACTGATTTGATTGGAAAGCAAAATTTATGCAAAGATTCTATATCGATGTAATTTTGTAACGAACTTTCTCGTCCAAAATGTATTATTGCAATATTCTAGATTTGGCATGAGTCCTTTGGTCTGAAGTACAATAGTGTTTTTTTCTTAAGATATGAAAATCTAAGGTTGAAATAGTGATATATTGCGTATTTGATGCATTCTAACTATGATTTTAGAGTATTTTCAAGTTTAAATACGTTTGGGGGAGGTCTAATGCATATGAAGCAAGATTTGGAGAAAAAGAGCAATAAGTAGATGTTTTTGAAGCAAAGTCTAACGCTTTTAATCCATAAGTTTACATCGTTTATCTATTTTCTTATTTAAATTATTGCATCACAAACTACAAACTCCATATTTTGTTCTTAGCTTAGTTTCATTCATTAAGATTTGAAGTGTGATACTTGGTTTCTATGGATTCGATCCCTAGAGTTCGACAACATTTGATGTGCAATTTCAGTAGTTATATTAGGGTTAAAACTCTGTGTATCAAATAGATCTTAACGAAAAATAATACTTTCAATTTTCAAACTAGTATGTATTTGTAGCTCCCTCCAAAGTTTTAATTAAGTTTGTGTTCCCATGAACTTATTTGTAGTCACGAGTTGTAATCGTCTTCGAATTCACCACTTGATTCCTCCGAGTCTGAATGAACCATATGATCACCGGTTTGTGTGAAATCAACCACAAGTTCAATGTCAAACGAATAATGAACATGATCCATTTGACAAATTCCAGTTGGCTGCAGGACATCATGTTCTGAAACTCCATTAATTCTTCCTCGTGGGTTAATTGCAGTAACTGTGATCCAAGGATCTGACCGATAAGATACCCGAGGGTAACGAATGTAGCAAACCTATATGAAATGAAGATAATTTGTTAAAAATAAAATATATTAGTAATTTAATAATCAAATATAGTAATTTAAGCATACCTGGTATGCTTGTGATGCTAGAATAAATGGATCGTATTTAAGAAGTCTTCGTCTTGAATGTATCGATGTCACGCCGAATTGATCAATTTGAACACCACGACCAATGAATGGATCATACCAATCACACTTAAACAAAATGCACCTCAAGTTCAATATTCCTGGATATCGGACTTCTAAGATTTCATTCAATATGTCATAGTAAACAACATTACCTAATTGCGCTGAAACACCAAAGTCTGAAGTTGGTCTTGTTCTTCACTCCTCAAGAATCATAAACGCATATCCCCTTGTGCAATACCTTGGATATGAAGTTGCAATGTTGTTTGGACCATTAACAAAGTCCATTAACTACGACGGAAATTTTTGACCATTTTCTGTACCCTCAGAAACCTATAAAATATAAATAAAAAATATAAATTACTGTGAGATAAATATTACAATACAATTATAAATTAGTTAAATTGTTTAAAAACTTACGTAAAATCGCAACCAAGAAGAAAATTGTTGTTCTTTTAAGATATCAAGTTCGGATCCAGTCTTATCTGGATAATAGTCTCGTACTAGCGCCATGTAAATGCTGTAACATAACACAAAATTTTAATAATCACATATTAATCATTACTTCTCATACTCCTGAATATCCTCACAATTTGTGAGAATATACTTATGCAAGTGTGCAATCCTGCTCAGATAATTACTAGAAGACATATTGTGACTTTTCTATATAGAGATTGAATGAGTAAGTGGTGTGAATGAATAAAGAAATGTGGAAATATATATATAGAACTCGCATCTGTTGGAATATAACATTTTCAAACGGCTATACAACGGTAATATTAACGTCTTATTACTTGACAACTTTCCGACGGATGATACCGTATACGATTTCCGACGATTTGTGCTTGTCCGTTGGAAATCCTTCAGAAAATAACCGACAGATTGTATATCCGCCGAAAATCCATCGGTTATTTCATCAAAAATCCGTTGGAATTTAGTAGTCGCAAAACTGTCGGAAATTCTGTCGGTTTTGCGGTTACTTTCTTGTAGTGTATGCTCTTCGTAGAAATTATCTCATCATCCACAATTGCTTCATCCTCCTACAACATCAAAGCTCTAATAGATTTGTAGGGAGAGCAGAGTATAATTTCTTGCAACAAAAACATACTTCTTTTTCTTTCATGTTGTTGAGATATTCTGAATATTGATATGTGCCCCTTGGCCTAAATTAGTTGTTGCTTGAACTATCATTACAAGATGATTAGGCATTTGCTGGTGATCATGGTTTCCCACGACCAATGGTTTTTTTGATAAACTTATATAGGTTCGTAGGGAATGATTTTGAGTCCGTACGCCTTTATTATATGGTAGGTTTTTGCTCATAGTAGTTCTTAAACATCCTGAACCACCTTTGTCCATAAATCCCCTGAATGCCCTATTAGCGGGTTTGCCCTTGTGCCCGCAGTAAAAGTCCAGCTCCCTTTCAATAAATCTTAGAATTTATATTGTTAGATTTTGGTGGGTACTTATACTTCAGAAAATATTTTTGATCATCATCCAAGTTACTAAATAGATAAACCGTGAAATTCTCCTCCTTCTCAGAAACGTGAGAGTAAAAAAACACACGAGAGTCCTACCCTCAAACCGCTTTCTTCGACGGATATTGACATCAAAATTCCGACAGATTTTCGACGGATATTAAATTAATTAATTTTAAAAAAAATTAATTTTAATTAAATTATAATTATAATTAATAAATATAAATAATTCAAATAAATTAAAATTCATAAACAAAAATAACAAATAGTTCAAAAGAAAATAACAAATACTTAAAAATAAAATAAAAAGTATTGAAAATAAAAAGATAAATTCCTGAAATTATAAAAACAAGAAATTTAAAAGTTGCTTGGAGGCGGTTGGAAGGAACGGAAGAAAGTGTCCATCTGATCTTGCATTGCCTTGAGCTGTGCAACTGTGTTTTCTTCGATTGTCTCAATCTTGTTGTTGAGAGCTTCGATCTCAACCGACTTCTCTTCCATAAAACCTCGAAATTGTCGAGGAGTACTCTTCTAGAAGTCCAAAAACATGGCCTCTGGACTTCGGAGTGACCTACAAAAAAAAAAATATAAATCATTATAAATGAATAAAATAAAATAAAACTAAAATTAAAATTAAAAAAAAATTAATATTATTTACCTCGTAAACAAACTCGTTGATCTGATCAATGAGAACTTCGCAACAAAGAGGAGTTCTTTCAACAATCGGCTGTGATTGCAGGAACTCATCTCCCAATCTGGTCACGTTCTCTACGATCTCCTGAGCAACCGGCTCTTGGATTTGTTCCATGCTGCGATTCGTGTGCGCATCTTGTAGCAAAACAAGATGCGATGGACGGACACCTTCTTGAAAATATTTTATTAAAAACTATAAGTAAATAAAACAAGTTAAATAAAAGTATAAATTTATATAAACTTACCAGTTGTTATTCCCAGGAAGCCTTGCTCGTTGCTCCCAAATTGTGAGTGGCAATTCCTTTGCCCTCATGGTCACTCTTCCGGTTTGTTGATTGTGTTGCCGATGTTGCCTGGGTTTCATTCATCTTCCAGTAATCAACCAAATCGTTCCAGAGGGCTGGGTTTGTAAGCAGCTCCCTCAGAATATCATTCCAGTTCCACTTGTCCTTCCACTCGTTTAGCTTCCGTTCAGCGAAAGAACAAGTGGAACCGGAATGACATTACGAGGGAGCTGCTTGCAAACCTAGACTTCTAGAACGGGTTGGTTGATTATTGGAAGATGAATGAAATCCAGACAACATCAACTACTTAATCAACCAACCGGAAGAGTGACCGAAAGGGCAAAAGAATTGCCACTCACAATTTGGGAGCAACGAGCAAAGCTTCCCGGGAACAACAACTGGTAAGTTTATTTAAATTTATACTTTTACTTTACTTTATTTACTTATTTAAAGTTTTAATAAAATATTTCAGTTTCGTCAAGAAGGTGTCTGTCTATCCCATCTTGTTTTGCTACAAAATGCACACACGAACCGCAAGACGGGACAAATCCAAGATTTGGTTGCTCGGGAGATCGTGGAGAACGTGACGAGATTAGGAGAGGATTTTCTGCAATCAGAGCCGATTGTTGAAGGAACTCCTCCTTGTTCTGAAGTTCTCGTTGATAAGCTCAACGAATTTGTTTATGAAGTAAGTATAATTTGTTTTATTTATTTTTATTTTAGTTTTTTCTTTATCTTATTCATTTCTAATGATTTCTATATTTTGTTTTCTAGGTCACTCCAAAGTCCAAAACCCGTATTTTTGGACTTCCAGAAGAGTACTCGTCGCCATCTTTGACAACTTCGAGGCTCAATGGAGATCCTCAGCTTAGAGGCAACTGGAAGAAAAGTCAGCTGAGATCGAAGCTCTCAACAACAGATTGAGACTATCAAAGAAAACTCGGTTGCACAGCTCAGAGCAATGCAGGATCAGATTGTTGCATTCTTCCGTTCATTCCAACCGCCTCCAAGCAATTTTTAGATTTCTTATTTTTTTTTAATTTCAGTAATTATGGTTTTTCCTTTGAATACTTTTTATTTTCTTTCAAACTATTTGTTATTTTCGTTTCTGAATTTTAATTTAATATTTTAATTTAATTGAATTATTTAAATTTATAAAATTTAATTTAATTTAATTTAATTATTTAAATTTATATTTTAATAATATAATTTAATATTCGTCGTAAATCCATCGGAAACGGACCCGTCGAAAATGAGTCCGTCAGAATCCGTTGGAAAGCTGGTATCGGTTATCCTTCGGAAATCCGTCAAAAAATGTTATTGGAAATTCGTCGGATTGTAAACCATCTTAAATCCGTCAGTTTTTCGTTGGAATTACGATGATTTTTTCATTTCAGACCATTTAAAATAGACATAAATATCCGTCGAAAATCTGCTCGATTCAGCTGAATCCGACGGAATCCGACGGATTTCCAACGAATCCAACCGTCAGTTTTGCACTGTTTTCTTGTAGTGATACTGCTGGAATCCAGCCTTGGGGACATGGCTTATCTTAAAGCAATCAAAAATAATTCAAAGAATTCTATTAGGATAGTTTTCTTTTTATTTAGGATTTCTATGTAGCTAATTTAGAAAATTGTTTATTGTTTCCATTTCTCTAATTTAGCTAATTTAGAAAAATGTTTATTGTGACACAGGTACAAGATAGGCAAGAAGAGGGGCTTAAGGAGACACAAACACCGCAGAAGGGATGCTTGGGGAGTGATCTGAATGCCGGAGAGGAACAGGAGGGAGTTATAGCTTCAAGCACTCTGTTAGGTTACTCTCAAGAATCGATCAAGGAAGGTAGGGATCTCGGATCCTTGCTGAAGCCTGGTGTGGAGAAAGAGAAGGGGTGTTCTGACGAGGGACTCTGTGGGGTTGGAAAAAAAATCTTGGGCCACGGTAGTCCGCAAACCATCTCTCTCGCATTATGACTACGCAGTCTCGGAAGTGGAAGGAAGATTTGTAGTGAATGTGCCGGTAGATGTTTTTAAAAACGCCCCACCGCTATGGGAAGATTTTGTAGTGGGTCGGTTTTCTTCAGTAGCTCCGCATGTGGCGAAAGTACACGTCATTGTCAACAAAATTTGGAACCTAGGAGACAAGAGCATAAAAATCGACGCATACATGGTAAATGAAACGACTATCAAATTCAGAATTCGAAACTCAAATGCTAGACATCGATTCCTACGTCGTGGAATGTGGAATATCTGTGAATTCCCAATGATAGTCACCAAATGGACTCCGATACCTGAGGAAGAGTAACCCGCCTTATCATCATTACCGATGTGGTTAACCCTGAAAAATATCCCCCCCATCTCTGTTTCATGGAAGGGGCTAAGCTTTGTAGCAAGCCCTGTAGGTATCCCGTTGAGAATTCATCAAGATACCGAGCTTGTAACAAGTTTTGACGAAGCAAAAGTCTTTATCGATGTGAACCTTAAAAGAGAAATACCCAAAAGTTACTGCTACAGAGTGAATGAGGAGGAAGTAGAGGTGAAGGTTGAGTACCCATGGCTCCCTATGCGCTGCAGTAGTTGTCACAAATGGGGTCACACTGAAGCGGGTTGCCTTAGAAAATTTGGAAAAGAAGCACTAGGGACACTGGGAAAAAGATTGGAACCGGTGGAACAGGCTACTCAGAGTCCAACTGCAACAAATAACACGAATAAGGAGAGAGTTGAGGGTGTCTCAGAAGTGGGGAAAGAGAATAGAGAATCATCAAACACGAATGCAGGGCATGAATGGAAATCTATTCCTCAGAGAAATAGTGGTAGACTGGGAAAGCGAAGCCTGGTCTATGGAGAGGTACAAATAGCTTCTCCATCATGTTTTGAAGTTCTGAGATCATCGAATATGGAAAATAACGAAGCAGTTGGAGTTGAAAGTATAAAGTTGAAGCATGTTAACGATCGGGCTGGTTTAGACTCAGGGAGCTTAAGATCAGGAGAAAATAAGTCGACAGATGCTGAAGTAACATGAAGCTTAGTGGTCTCAAGAACAGAGTCTAAAAAAACAGTTTTAGTGTAGAGAAATGTTGTAAAAGATTTAGGAAAAAAAACAGGGAGCCCCAAATCAGCAAACATGAAGCAGAAATCGGATGTTGAGATTTCATTGTCGCAAAGCGAGCTAGGACAGTCTGTTGGAGAGCCCACAACATCGTCTCCAGCGGTAAGGGACCTTGAAAAAGAGGGTGCCACTAGTCAAGTGGTCTCTATTAAAGAAGTCTTAGAAAACAGAGCTGAAATGCAAAGTTTCGAAATAGAGGCTTTTGGAACATAGGGCTTATTGGAAGCGATAGAAAAGTCTGGTGCAAGAGAGGAGAAATTTATGAGTCAGTGGAAGGAGTTAGACACAGGGTTTCGAGAATCTGTTTCAGGTACAGAGAAGGCGAAGAAAGTCGACCCAGGGTTGATTACAGAGTTAGTGGAAGAGGAAAATAGTACAAGAGTTGAGACAGTGTAAGAGAAGGAAGCTAGGTTAAAGACATTGGGCAAGCAGTCTGAACCGTTGAAACTAAATGAAAACAATCTGAATAAAGCAGAGACCACACTAAGAATCCCACTTCATCGATCAGCTAAAGTACCAGCAAAAATTCAAGATCTGGAAAGTTCAAACCCGAATGTCTCAGGACGTCGGAACCAACGAAAAAAGCATTAATGTCGTATTTTTCTGGAACATTCGTGGAGTGAACAAGACTAGAAAGCAATCAGTCATAAGGAATATGATCTATCAAAAATCTTTTGACTTTGGAGCATTGTTGGAAACAAGAGTTGCTGGAAACAAAGCAGAATCTATAGTCAAGTCGATGTTTAAAGGCTGGTCCATGGCATCAAACTACGACTCTTCACCGTCAGGAAGAATTTGGGTAGTCTGGAACAAGTCCGTGTCTTTGACAGTAATTTGCGCAATAAGTCAACTAGTCTCATGTAAAGTAAGAATACAGAGCACTATGGAGGACTTATTGTGTACGTTCATCTATGCTTCAAACTCAATAGAAGAGAGGCGGGAACTCTGGAGAGACTTAAAAAATCATCAAACGGATCCACGGGTTCGGAAGCTACCTTGGCTATGTGCGGGGGGCTTTAACGAGATCCTGGACATATCGGAACACTCTTTAGCGGCCTCAAGTCAAGTATATTTCCCAGGAATGTATGACTTCAGAGAAATTTATGACTATGCGGCACTATGCGAAAAATAGTCAGCAAACCTTATTACCCCAACAGCTCTCAATGTGCAGGATGAAGCGAGAGCATACGATGCTTGGGAACGTGTAGCGGGTCTAGAGGAAAGCTTCGTAAGACAGAAAGCAAAGCTGCACTAGATAAAAGAGGGAGATCAAAATAATAGATTCTTCTATAATGCAATAAAGGACAGGGAAGTGAGAAATTCAGTTTATGAGGTTAAATCCCTGGAAGGAGAAACTATAACATCGAGAGAAGGCATTTAGATAGAAGCAGTCCAACACTTCTCTGAATTTTTTAAGGCACCCCAACCGGTTGAAGCTGACACTACGACAGAGCTGTCCCAAGTAATAAATTTTCGATGCTCAGAGGAGGTAAGCCAAGGGCTTCTAAAGGAAGTCTCAGATGACGAGGTTAAGCAGGTCATATTCTCTATGCCGTCAAACAAATCCCCAAGTCCAGATGGATATACAGTTGAATTCTACAAAGAAATGTGGCCAACCATCAGGAAAGACATCATAACCGTGGTAAAATCCTTTTTCATATTTGATTTCTTGCCAAAGGGAGTTAATTCAACCATCCTCGCTTTGATTCCTAAAAAGCCTGGGACTATTGGGATGAAGGATTATAAACCAATATCATGTTGCAATGTGATATACAAGGTAATCTCAAAGATCCTAGCAAACAGTCTAAAAACTATTCTCCCGGACCTCATAACAAAAAATCAAACGGCGTTCATAAAGGACATATATCTCATGGAGAACATCCTTCTAGCATCGGAATTGGTTAGGGACTATCACAAGCATGAGGTCTCCTCTAGATGTACCATGAAGATTGATATAACAAAAGCTTTTGACTCGGTATGCTGGACATTTCTCAGAAATCTTCTAAGAACAATGCAGCTGCCGGAAAGGTTTGTTAAGTGGATTGAGTTATGTGTCACTACCCCATCTTTCTCGGTACAAGTAAATGAGGAGTTAGCGGGATATTTCCAAAGTGAGAGGGGGTTGCGTCAAGGCTGTTCTCTCTCACCATACCTATTTGTGATCTGCATGAATGTCTTATCATTAATGCTAGACAAAAGGGCTCGAAATGGAGAATTTGGATACCACCCGAGATGTAGATCTTTGAGTGTCACTCACCTATGCTTTGCAGATGACATCATGGTCTTCTCAGATGGTAATAGACGCTCCATCACGGGAATTCTTGAGGTTTTTGAAAGGTTTGCTTGAATCTCGGGGTTAGGAATAAGCCTCGAGAAAACAACGCTGTTTGTAACCGGGTTTTGGCCTCAAACAAGAGAGATGCTGAATGGGTTCCCATTTGAGATTGGTAGCTTACCGGTGAGGTATCTTGGTCTGCCACTGTTAACAAAGAAAATGTCAAGCTCGGACTACAGACCTCTAATAGAAAAAATCAGAACACGCATCAGTTCATGGAAGAACTGGTTTCTATCCTTCGCAGGAAGATTACAACTACTATCATCGGTAATAACAAGTGTGAAGATTTTTTGGATTGCAGCTTTTAGGCTACCAAGAGCGTGTATAAGGGAGATAGAGAAAATAAGCTCAGCCTTCTTATGGTCTGGACCAGCATTGAACTCGAAGAAAGCCAAGGTAGCTTGGTGTGATGTGTGTCGCCCAAAGCCAGAGGGGGGGATGGGCTTGATATCATTGGTGGAAGCAAACAAGGTGAGCTGCTACAAGCTAATTTGGAGGCTGGTTTCCTCAAGAGCTTCGCTATGGGTCAATTGGGTGAAGAAGAATCTAATCTGCAAGGGTTCTTTCTAGTCCGAAAAAGCCACTAAGTCAGGAGGATCATGGATGTGGAGAAAGCTTCTCAAGTATCAAAGCACCGCAAAAGATTTCACAAGATAGAGGTACGTAATGGAATGAATACATCCTTTTGGTTTGATGTGTAGTGCCCTTTTGGCAGATTAATAGACATACTGGAAGAGAGAGGTTTCATTGACATGGGGGTAAAGGCTGAAGACACCCTAGTAGAGGTCATGACAAGCAGCAGACCGCGATGAAGAAGACCCCAAGTTCTAGCGCAGATTGAATATGAGATAAATAAGGTAAGGAACACAGCTTATCAAGAAGAAGATGTAGCCCTATGGAGATCCAAGAATGATAAGTTCAAAGACCACTTCTCAACCAAAGAAACATGGAACCATGTAAGAGAGATTCGCCAAACAACCACTTGGCACAAAGCCGTATGGTTTCCACACTCTACTCCGAAGCATGCGTTCACTATGTGGCTAACTATACTAAACCGCTTATTGACTGGAGATAGAATGATCACATGGTCAGCGAATACATTGACAAAGTGTGTTTTTTGTCCAGAACCCTTAGAGACACGAAACCATATATTTTTCGGATGCCCCTATACTTCACAGGTCTGGTATAAACTAATGCATAGTTCACAGACCATTTCAGTGATCTGATCTCGCTTCTCCAGGCCAAAGGAAACAAGACGACATCAGACTTTGTGATCAAGTATACCTTTCAAGCTGCAACATACTCTATATGGAGAGAAAGAAATCTAAGAAGACATGGAGGTGTTCCGCAAAATATAAACAATCTGATAAGAGAAGTAGAGAGGATGGTAAAGAACAGGCTGGTAGTTGTTCAAAAAAGAGGGGAAAATGACGGACGGACGGACTACAAGTATGGTTTGCATCGAGAGTATGATTTCATTTTCTAATCTTTTCAGCTCTATAGTAAATGGTGAGTATTCTTTTTCCCGAGAGTGGTTTTGTCCCAATTGAGTTTTCCACTCTCGAGTTTTAACGAGGCTACCATTTAGTAATTTCAATCGAACTTCCTTTAGCATAAATGTTATATAGAACCAAATTCTGTAGACGGTTTTTTCTTTGAATATAATTTCACATATTATTCAAAAAAAAATCTTACCTTAACCAGAACTGAGAGCGTTCCCTCTTCCAAGCTTTCCCTACTCTCTTGAAATACTATTTCCTTCTAATGATGATACGATGAAGATCTGCGATAAAGTTACATTTGAGCTCATCTCCCATTGGCTAGTAATAATACTCGTCCCTAGTAAAGAAGACCTGTAACACACAAAATCTCAACATTACTCATCGGTAATAACATCAAACAAGGGAAATAACATTGAGAAAAATTATGTTCCCACTGATTACTCGTCGTACAGATGAATGTTGAATATCGAACTTTCAATATGTGAGATGTAAATGACATCAAATATTTAATTAACTTCATCCTATTCAGCAAACTAGCACATTAAAGACAAAAATAAAAAGTTATAAAAAAAAAAAACCGACGGTAGAAAACTGTAGAATGCAAGAAACGTCGTCATTTTTAAATTTTAATTCATGGACACATTTATATATCTTACGTTTCAAATGCCACTTTTAGATGTTGAACTGCTCAATCCCACAATAAAAAAAACACCAACAGTTAATTTAGGGTTTATACATATAAAGTTTAAAGTGAAGCACGATAACATATTTTATGCAGTTACGCAATGTTGTTCCTCCCTTATGAGCTGGCCCTGAATTCAACAAGGAAATGAGTACATGAGAAGTATATATCAAAAAATGAAAACACTAAACCTAATTCCCTCCCATACAGAGAAGAGAAAACACTAAAAAAAGATGATTACAAAAGTCATGATTAGAAAACAATATCTTCCAGCATCAAGAAGCATATTGAAAAGTGAGGATCGAATGTCGTACGGAAGATATCATGAAATGAAATGCACTGCTATAAAAAAGATCATTAAGAACTCCATTGTCTATAAACATTCAAACTCATAAGCAAAGAGAAGCATTTGACAAACCTGACTATGCAGAATAGCTGGTTTGACGGATCTAAATTGTTTATGAACATATAGAAATAGCTGTTCCTTTCTCACAATTTGTGCAGTCTTGTGTGTCCAATGCCAAAGTGAGAATAGATCTCAATACAAGTTTTATATTGATACTGTTTTTCTTTTTTAACCAGAGGGATACTCTCAAGTAAACAAAACAGGTATGAAAGCTATAATTGTCGATAAACATGAAATCTTAAGTACATGTTGGAAAAAACAGTACATGTTTCATCATTCAAATTTCAAAAATATCATAATCTCCATTAATACAAACTTTATCCACAAATCTCAGTGCAGATATAAATTCAAAACCAATGAAAATATAAGTGGTGTAAAGAGATATTTGAAAAGATGTTTTACGAGAGCCAAAGTTCTTTGAATATCGAGCTAGAAATTAAGGATCCCAAGATATTGTATTTCTAAACAATATGTTTCCCTTAAGATCTATCTCAACCTTATATGCTATGATCTTAAAATCTTAGATAAAGCATCCATCTAACTTGTTAAAAGAAATAACTACTCATGCCAAATCAAAGGAAACTTCAATAATGAATTAATGGTTTGTGCACGAAAGTTCATTGCAAAAATTAAATCCAAATAGTTTGCTCTCAAATTTTCATTGCATAATAAAATCGGAATAGAGTTTTTGCATGATAAACCTAGAAAAAATAAGTAACGAGATTCAATTAAAAAGGAAAATTCTTTATATAAATATCATACTCGAATCAAAAAAATATCTGAAAGTTCAAAGACATCAAAATAAAAAAATGCCAAAACAAGGGAAACATGGATATTGATTATGCCATTTTGAAATAACCGCAGTAAAAACATGAATAAATGAATTGAAGGTTTGTGCACCAAAATTACTTTAAAAACTAAGCTCGAATAGACAGTACTTTACCAGCGAATATCATTTGAATAAAAACAAAAGAAACATGAAAGAAAACTTATGAAAACATCTTCAGGTTAATTTGCAGCTTCAAGGAATGTCGTGACTTTGTCTCGGAGACTTTAATGACATTTTGCCTACTGTCAAGCACTCAGAGAATATTTTGGCTCCAGCTCTAAACAGTATGTTGGATTTTCAGGAGACGGTTAGAAAGTATTACCTTATGGATATGGCGTTTAACGGCCCACTATTTACTTTGTGTAATAAGAGAGAAACCGAGCTGATTTGTAAATTTGAGACAGGGGACTGTTCCGACCATCTTCGAGGTCATGTCTTCATGTTTGGTACTTTCCGCAAGCCTCAGAGCCCTTTTGGTTTAGCTTCATGGTAAGTTGATGGTGTTTTCTTTCACCTTTTCTATATCTGTTTTCAGTTTTTTTTGTCTATTTTTCAGCTCAATTGGAAATGGTGGTACTGTTTTTCCCAAATCCGGTTTTGTTCCAATTGGATTTCTGGATTTTGAGTTTTAACGAAGCCACTATTTCCAATTCCATTAAGAGCACTTTCTTTTTCTTTGTTTCTTTTATTATGTATTTTGCCTTCAGATTAAAATTGTTGTAAAAACGATTTTTCATAAATATAATTTTACATACTATTAAAAAAAACAGATTCATGTTTCAAAAGAAAGTTTGTTGCTCGATCATATCTATGCTTTGAGAATTAGGAAGAACAGCTTCAGATTGAAGGTGGCTTTGTGTTTCGCTCTTCTTCTTCGTCTAGATTAACAATTATCTTTCCTTTTTTTCCATTCCATATAAAAATAAAAACCTCAAACAAATGATAAATTTATAGAACCTCACAAGTCATAACCATAAGATGATAAATAAGTGAAAAGATTAGTATATGTAGAATTTATTCAGAAATTATTTGCAAGTTATGTTTCTTCTCCTATGTTCAAAGATACATTCAGAAAATTAATCATTTCTCATTTAGATGTTTTATTTCTGTATTTGTATTATTAAAAATAATGTTTAACTTGAGCCGGAAAGAGAACTGGAATGTCTCCAGCAGACCACTGGGTCAGACCACTGGGTCATTGGTTTATCCGGTTCGATAGTAGGTCAATAGATTAAAATGGTTTATATATATATATATATATATATATATATATATATAAATTCTAAGTTCTGTTATGGCTTTTTTCTCAAATTTATTTTTGGCTGCAAATTCTGTGAAAATTATAGAGTTATGATATACCTTATTATTTAATATCAAAGCCAAATGCATAGAATTAAAAATTTGTATTGGCGGGTTTTTTTATTTTAAAAAAATCAAACACTCTAAATAAAGTATAGAATTTTCTTGAATCATTGCCACGTTGGATCACCGGTTATAGGTGGATTTTTCAGGTTGTATTAAGTTTTAGAAGTGGATCTTGACTAGAATACTGACTAGATATTGGGTTTTAGCAGATAAGAAGAGAAGATAATCTTGATTATCATATTTTTGGAAATGTATTTTCATATTTTAGGAAAAGTAATATCATAATTTTTAAGTATTTTTATATGAGAAGGGTCACACTCACATTCATTCTTCATTGACATGTATTGTTAATATTACCTTATTAATATTACCAACAATATTCAATGTTAACGTTAAAGAATAACCAAAAAAGAGAAATATCAAAATTCAAAAACAATACTCTAGCTACCAATTTTGGTTCAAAGTATTGGTTTTATTAAATAAATAGAGATATAAAACATGAACATGCGAAACATTTTTATGTCATCAGTGCTAAAGAATCATGAGAAATCTTGAGAAAATGATTGTTGATGATTCCGAGGCGAAAGAAATTTCTCATCAAAGTAGCAAAGCTGCTGAATTGACTGATCCATCAGCAAGACAAAACACTGCTGTTAGAGATTTTGCTGCCGGTGGTGCTATTGCTTCAGGAGATAAAGGTTGGAGACGTTTAGAGATTAATCTAAACATCAAACCAGTGGAAGAAAATGAAGAGGAGGTGAATGAAGCAGAATCTATTGCGAAGTTTGATCTTAATAAATCTCCTCCAAAAGATGATGAAGAAGATAATAAAATTCTTTAGTTTACTTATTTTCAACTTCAACACAATATTAAATTGTTTCTCCTGTGGGAATGCTTGTGTTGAAGTACTTTGATAGTTATTGTTGTTTCTCTTTAATAAAAATAATAATTTGGCTACTCATGTGGGAATACTTGTGTTGAAGTACTTAATAGTTATTGTTGTTTCTATTTTTTAATAAATAAAAATCCGAGTAAATGAGAAACGATTAATTTATGAATGCATCTGTGTTAGGAAGAAACATAACTTTCAAACAAAACATAATAATTCCACCATATACTAATCTTTATCACATATTTTGATAATCATCATCATATGGTTACGAGGTTCTGTAAATTTATCATTTGGATGAGTTTATACTTTAATAATATTGAATGGAGAAAGAAAACACAAAAACAAAGAGATAACTGTAAACGAAGAAGAAGAAGAGAGAAACACAAAATTATCTTCAGATCTGAAGCTGTTTTTCCAAATTCTCAAACCATAAGTTTTATGATTTACCAACAAACTTTCTTTTGAAAAGTTGTTATTTGATCAGATTTTGCTTTGTTTCAGCATTGTTCAACAATTGAACATATTTACCTACTTCTGCCACATTCTACTCCGCTTTTATGCACATTCTTATGGTCGAAGGAATTTAATAAACATTACAAAGAATCCATAGGTTTGTTATAAGACTAGTGCACCATATACTTGCAACGTGGGATATGAGTGATTCCTTGGACTCAAGGTTTGTAATAGTTTATCCGTTATAAAAAGATTCTAAGTTGATAAGATGACCTGAATCAGAAACTTGTTTCATTATTGGTGCATTATAATTAAGGCAATTCATGAGCTATTCATGATTTCTTATCGATAATCAAATATTTCAGTACTCTAATCTTCATTACTGAACCCAAGAGAGTATCTGGAATCAGTGAGAACATAATTCCCCTTAATGCTCTTGCCCTTGTGTTTTACTATTACTGATGAGAAATGTTGAGTTGTTGTGTGTTACATCTTGTTTAATCGCTACGAGTATTACAACAGCCTGTGGGAGAAGAACTCAATTTTGACGTCAACGCAGATCATGATCGGGTCATTAGAAGGAAAGAGTATTGCAAGAGAGTAGGGAAAGCTTAAAAGAGGGAACACTCGAACTTGGTCAAGATAAGAATGTTGTTCATTAACATTCTAGTGAAGGGAATAATCTAAACAACAAACTAATGATTTTCCTGAACCATAACGTATATCATTATTTTGTTGTCGATGCAACAAAGAGTTATGACTATTTTCTCGTAGTTAATCAATTTATTATGTTAGATCATTCAACTAAGAATTATATATTTTCTGTAATTAAGTTACCTTGGTAGATCTAATTTGATGGCATTGATAACAATTTACACTTTGTGTCTTCTCTGTCTCAAAACAGTTTTTGATGTGAGAATAGGTTTTGAGAAAAACTCAATGGTGAAGTTAATTGGTATGCAGTTTTATCAGTTGACCCAACCACAAATCATGTAAAATCCCAAAAATGTTAATGATGAAAGTGACTTTGGCTGTGACAGTGATAACTCTGTTGGTGACATTGATGAAACAAAGAAGATGGCTAATGCCTGAAAATATTTGTACAATTAAAAAAAGAAGCAATTTTTGGATATGAGACACGAAGTTCTCCAGTGAATGGGAATTAGCATATGAGGAAGCAAATGAAAGGAACTTCCATCAATAGATCAGTTTCGTGTTAAGTAGTTAAGAAGAATTGGTGATGATTCAGGGAGACATGATAGACTCGAGGTTACTCCAAATATGCTTCCAAGTGCTGTTGTTGATGATGAAGCTTGAAACCCTGTCTTTTTCCTTTCTATTTTTGATTCCAAAAACTCTGAAGCTGATTCAGTGACAATCTGTTATTTTTATTTTTGTTTTTTGAAAGTTGTTTGATATTCCAAAGATATGATTTTGTATCTTAAAGCAGGATTATGTTATTGGAATGAGTTATGTTCATTCATTTTGAAACTCGATCCTATCTCCATTTATGTATGTCAAAGTTTTAATGTGATTTGCAGTGAGAATATCCTTTCAAAGAGTCCTCCGTATTTTGTTTTGAGATGTAAAGGCAGTTATTCTTGTTCATTGTTGGATCTTACTTGCTTCAAGTAAAGGAGAAATGGAGAAATGAAGAATGGAGAATGGATTAGGATTTAGGATTTTGTTTTTGTAGAATAGACTAAATTTTAGTTTAATCACTGCCCTTTTGTTTGTAGATATAATCCATTTCACATGACACCCATCATCACTCTCCGAGCTCCAATTTATGTCTTTCAATGATTCTTTTTTTTCGTGATGTAGACAATTTGAATGCATATTTATTTGCATTATCATCGAGCTTTAGTTCAAAAAATAATGACTTGACTGTACAATGCTGCAGGTTCGATCCAAAGCAACTATTAACTCATTCATTGTAACGAAATGATGAATAGCTAAATGATTCATTGTTTTTTTAATGTTAATTAAATGGTTCATTGTTGATGTAACTAACTGCAGAACTGTGAAGAACTAGCCTATCACCAAAATCTAATAGGATTTTTAATATGATTTCTCTTACTAGGAAGCTTTATTATCAGTTTAACCTTTAGAATTTAGTTGTATTTTGTCTTAGCCAAGAAGCATATAAGATATAAACTTTTTTTTTTTTAATCTAATATTCCATTGATAAATTAATTATATACTCTTTAGCATACTTTCGGTTTTAGATGGAATATGGATTTATTACTTCTTATTGTTTTTGATTCTCATCACATAGGTATCACATGACTTTGTGTTATGTTGCATTAGTCTTTTTGTTGTTCTCATTTGCTCACAAGTGTTTAGATACATCATTATTCTTAGATCATATGATCTAGCAACAAACTTTCTTTTGAAATCTGAATTTGTTTTCATAGTTTCCCAAGTTGTTTCTTTTGGTTTCCAACGAACTTTCGCGCACAAACTGTATATGAGCTTTTTTAAAAAAAGAAATTTAGTGTGCAAATTGTTTATTCAATTGTATCACATTTTTATTGCAGTTTTCCCAAATTGACATTATCTCTTTCACTTGTTTTGGCATTTTTATTTTGTTAGATTCAATTTTAGAGGCATCATATTCTTAGGATATAGATAAAAAAAATCAACAGAATCTTGGGTGTAAATTCTATTACAATTTTGTTATGCAATAAACTTCAGTGCGAAAAATCTTTACTGATTTAATTGCATAGCAAAATTTTACACGAAAATTCTATATTAATGTAATTTTGTAACGAACTTGCTCGCCGAAAATGTATTATTGCAATTTTCTAGATTTGGCATGAGTACTTTGGTAAGTACAATAGTATTTTTTAAAAGATGTGAAAATCTAAGGTTGAAATAGATCATAAGAGAAACAAATACTTTAAATTTACAAATAGTATGTAACTGTAGCCCTTCCAAAGTTTCAATTAAGTTTGTGTTCCCATGAACCTTTAGTCACGAGTTGTAACTACACCAAGAAAATTTGAAGGTTGTAAATTCCCACCAATCTTTAAATTGTGATTACAGCTCTATTATCGTTTTATCAAATCTGACACTAAACTGGATTAAAATCACAATTAATGAAAAATCGATCTTAATAGATAAGTTCCAAACCCCAATTGTTTATATCAAACCAAACCTTCTTAAGGTTTAAAGAGAAGAAAAAGAAACAAAACACGACAACGAAGAAAGAAAAGACGATAGAGGAAGGAGAAGAACACAAGTGAAAAGAAGATGAGAAGGAAATAGATGTACTTCTGATCGAATTGGATAAGATCTAGACGATTCACTCAAAATTGCTGATTCTGATCGAATTAGAGCAGAGAAGACTCACTCGAATTAGCTGATCCTGATTGAAATTTTAAGAGTGAGAAAATAGAGAAGAAAGAAAGAAAGATGAGAGATGGTGGAGACTATGAACGCAGTTTCTACTGCTATTGCTTCCTCTGACAATCGTGTTCACCACATTTCGCTGATTCAAGTGAGCCTTCTCTGTTCCAATTTGATCAGCATCAGCTAATTCGAGTTAGTCTTCTTTGTTCCAATTTGATTAGAATCAGCAAATTCGAGTTTGTCTTCTCCGTTCCAATTCGATTAGAATCACATTTTTGTTCTTCTCGTGTTCTTCTCCTTCATCTATCGTCTTTTCTTTCTTCGTATGTCGTGTTTATTTTTGTTTTTTTTTCTCTTGAAACCTTCGAAGTAAAGAGAAAGTTTGGTTTGGTATAAGCAACTGGGTTTTGGGTCTTATTTCTTAAGATCAGTTTTTTGGTTAATTGTGATTTTAATCAGATTTAGTGTCAGATTATACGGAAATCGTTGTATTTAACGACAATGGAGCTATAACCATTATTTAAAGTTTGGTGGTGATTTACACTGTCAAAATGTCTGGGTGTAGTTACAGGCCGATGCTAAAGTTTCATGAGGACACATACTTAATTGAAACTTTTTGAGGAGGATACAACTCCTCGATTTTTGGATATTAAATTTCAAACATGATATTTAACTAACTTTGGCATGCAAATCATCTTTTCAAATATATATTTCCAACATTTGTGTTTTCATAGATTTTGAAATTGCTATATATTATCAAGGCCATGGAATAAGATCTACCATGGTAACTTAATTACAATATATAGTCTTAATTCTTAGCTAGAAGACCCAGCATAATGAATTCATTACGAAAAATAGTTGTAATTATTAATTGAATAGATAACAAATCAATTATATACATTCTGGTTCAGGTAAATCATTAATGTCTATCATTAATTTGCTGTCGATTCAACTAAGATATGACTATATTTTTGTAATTAAATTACCCTCCATCTCAATACAATGTGCAGACGGGTTTCCAGAAGAAAATTAATGGTGACGTTGAATGGTATGCAGTTTTATCGGTTGACCCAACAACAGATCTTAGAAAAATCCCAACGCTTCTCAGTTAAATTAAGGGATCGTCTTACTTGTCTTCAACTGTCAAAGTGTAAAGGATTTTTCTACTCTTTGACAATGGAAGACTAGTAAGAGGATCCTTCAATCCAGTTTCTAAACACTTCACAGCTTTCTCCATGGGGTTAGACAGTTTCTTAGTGCCCTTAAGAAGCTTCTGAGACAAGAAAAGACGACAAAAAAATTCATACACTTTTATGGTTTTCTTTGCGATAATTAATTGCTTATTCCAAATTTTCTCCCGGCAAGAAGTCAAGGATGATTGCTCTTCTGCTTTGAGACTTTTTGATGGTCTTCCAGTGCATTCTAAGACGCAAGGTAAGCTCAACAAACATTAATGATCAAGTGCTTTGTTTTTCTTCTTCACAACTTGATTTAGTGGCAACGAAGGTGTTCATGCGACTTCACTCACGGTTATTGGTTCCGAAGAATCTTCCTCAGCTGGAGACATCATTCATTACAGTTTAGGGCAACATAAGGATCGTTATATGATTTTATGATTACAAACCAACTATATGACTTATGTTATATATGTCGAAGTTTTTATATGATTTGTAATTAAATTTGGAGCTTTTAAGGCATTCTTTTTAAGTGTTCTTTAATGTAAGACTTACTACCTCTGTCCCAAAGTTTTCGACAGTTCATGGCTTTTCGGTAAGTTTCTTTCAATGGATCTTCAGGATTAATTAAGGGAAATTTTGTAAGTTTGGTACGAGTCACCAGTTTCAGTGTTGGAAGCTCTTTATGGTTGTTTCCGTTAAATCAATTTTTGTTATGTTATAGTTGTGGGTTTTAATCTCTAATAGTGTCTGATTTTCAATTTCATGTGTTTCTCTTTCATAAGGTTTCATTTCCAAAGAAATGTTTTTTTCCGCCAGCTTTGTATTCGAGAATGTTTCTGTTTTCCACCGGCTTTGCATCCGGTTATATTTATGTTTTTCGCTGGCTTTGTATCTTCTAAGATTCTAATAAATTTTCAGATGACAAAAAAAAAATTGACTAACAAAAAAGTAAAATGGCTATCTAATTAATTTTCTTTTGTACTATAGAGTATTTAATTCTAATAAAAGAGTGGTATAAATACAATAGTGTTACACTACCTATAAGCCATGGTATAGCCACACATGCAAACTAAGTTAATGTTCTGATAACTACCCTAAGTATTGATTTCGCTTAGTAAAATTCACAAAATGTAAATGGCTAACAAATTAATTTTCTTTTGTACTAGAGAGCATTTAATGCTTATAAAAGAGTGGCATAAATACAGTAGTGTTAAGGAAAATTGATTGTAAGGTACACCAACTATAAGTCACGATATAGCCACACATACAAATTAGTTTAACGTTCTGATAACTACACTAAGTATTGATTTTGCATAGTGACATTGACAAAGTATCATAAGTAATGTGTGTAACATCCCAACAATCAATATTTACTGTTTCGGTGTAACGGTCTACCGAATGCGACGATGTCCGATGATTTTTTATAGTTTACTTTGTTATTTATTAGGTTTGGAATAGAGCAAAAATACTCATTACTTAAAAAGTCATGAAATGGCCATTAGGTTGGCCTCTCGGTGGCTATATTGGTCCTCATATAAACTGAAACTTATGAGTACTGGAATATCACTCGATGCTGTCGCATGATGTCTTTTTTTATGGTTGGCATGTTGCGCACATGACTTATGATACTTCGTAAATGTTACTATATGAAATCAATAATACTTATGGTACTTAGAACGTAAAATTAGTTTGCATGTGTGGCTAAGCCATGGCTTATAATTAGCGTAATTAGGAATCAGTTTTCTCTCAATTCTCTCTCGGTTTCTATCTCTCTCTCTGATTTCTCTTGCGACTCTTTTATGTTTCTTATGTTAGGTTATTTACTTTGTTTCCTTTATAACCAAGAAATTCTTAGTCAATAGACTTGTATAACATGTACATAAATTGGGCCACCATTAAAGACTAAGATATGGGCCATAGAGAAGAATATGATTGAGGTCTATATCTCATATTTTTTAAAATATTGGTGACTTCGTATGAATTAGAATGGGTAATATGCCACAATAACCCATTTTATTTTTAAAATAGTCAAAATAACCTATTAATACTTTAAATTTTTGAAGACTTTTTTTCAAAAATACCCTTGGCCAGTATTTGGCAGACTCTTTAGATGTTAGACAGACTATGAATGAATCTGACAGACTTTGTACATATTTAACAGAGTCTGTAGAATAATTGGCAGATTCTACGAAGTAACTGGCAGAGTCTGCGAGGATCTGATAGACTTAACGGCTATTTGGCAAATTTTACACGAATACCTGCCATACTTTTCAAATGTTTGGCAGACTATGCGAAATAGTTGGCAAATGTGTGCGAGAAGTTCCTCATCGATCTCACTATGCGTTCGTTGCACAACGCCGATGAGAACAAAAGCTACACGCTCTAGAGATCATATATCTTTGCAGCGGAAGCTCGCACCTGCCCCTTTGACTTCGTTCTTGATGGTCTTCAGAAGGATGATTCCCTCACTGCTCATACAAGCTTTGTGGCTATGCCAAATCCCTCAGTGGCGGCGAGACTAGGGAAAATGAAGATAATGACGGAGAGAATGAAGTGTGATTTGGGGTTACTATTGTCTGTTTATGGGTTTAATTGTTTGTTGTGTTTTTTGTCTTGTCTCTTTTGTTTGTGTGTATTTTTGTCTCTTTTTTGCGTTTAAATTTTATGTAATTTTCCAAAAACCTCTTGTTACAAAAAGTTTGTTAATAAAAATTTGTATCTTTCGTTGGAAACTTAACTTTTGTTAGCTTTCTAAATTGGTGATTGGGTCTATCAGTTATCTTCATTTCCGTGGCAATTTGGATACTTCTTACATTCCCTTTGTTTATTACTGTAAACTTTTCTATATTTGACATGAATTGATGACTGGTTCTGAACTAACCCTGTTGAGATAAGGCAAAGAGGATGAAAGCTAGCCTTCCTTTTTTCCAGATTATATAACCATGAAATGATTTTACTTGTAGGAGGATTTTGATGAGTATTTTTTTGATACATTGGGAGAAGCCGGAGCTGCTCTGATCTCAGGGCTGTAATGATATGCAAAAAAAAGCAAATTGTCCCGAGTCTGGTTTGCTTGATTGCATAGTCTCATTTGCTTTGGAAAATTGTTTGATTTCTATCATTTGATGTGAATATGTATGTTGAAGAAGAAAAAAATTTCAAAGGCATATGCATTTACATTACAATCTTGGGCAAAAGAATTAGCAAAATCTTTTTGCTTCCTATATTACATACATGAAAACACAAGGAATATGAATCAAAAGAATCAATTGAATATATTTTACCAAATTTTCCAGATATTTTCGTGTGCAAGTTATCTTATTGATTTAATTTTATAAGAAAACTTTTGCGCGCAAAATGTCTATTTATTATTGCCAAGAAAGTCAAGATTTGGTATGATATATTTTTGTTCAGGTAGTAGTTATTCCTTTTAAAATATGAACATTTAAAGCTAAAATAAGTCGGTCAATTATTGAAATGGACATTTTAACAATTTTATTGTTAAACAAGACCCCTATGGTGTAAAATTAGAATATAAGGGTATGCCAATAAAAATTTTCATAAGGTAAAATATCAAGAATTTTCCCTAAATCTTATAAGGGAAATATTTACTTGAAGAATATTTTTGGATTTTAAATTTTAAATTTTAAACTTGATATTTGAAAAAATTTCGCCGGCAAACTCTGTAGTCAATATTTTGTTTTCTTCTTTTGTTTGGTTTTGTAATTGATAATTTTATCAAAGAAGAAGGAGAAAAAACAAAGAAAATTAAGATACATAATCGTACAAACATGTTTTCAATATTTTTTTTTAGGTTATTGCTTGTTTGTGTTCTATGACTTAGTAGTAATCATGATTGAAATATATAGTCGTTAGTTTCTCTTCTTCATGATGAATTGAAGAAGTAAGTAATGCTTAGCACAATCAAAAATGATAATTCCTTAATCCTGGATGAAATGAATTCTAAAATTTTCCTTGATAAAATGTGAAAATATATACCATTGGAACGATTTTTACATCAGCTTGGTGTGCTAAGTTTTTCTCAAGGCCCAAAAAAAAGAATTAAAAAAGTCTAATCAAAACAGGGTGAGAAAAGCATGATTGATTGTCTTCTCTTCTGCAACAACTGGGATACTAAAAATCATATTCCTCTATGCCTTAGCTTTGAGTTCATCGTTAAACATTCGGTAATAAGTTGCCACATGAAATATCTTAACTTTGGAGAAAATTTTACTTCCCATAATTTTGCCGGGAGTAGCCGAACATATGGTCCACATACATTTATTGGAACTATAGCTAATTGTTCATTTCGCTTTGTCCGATATCTTGTTTTAATTGTATACCTTTCTGATTTTTTGAAGAATCAATCTAAAGTATCCGCTTTATCGATGTTAGTAACAATAATACCTCATATAAGTTGAAAATATTCAGGCTTAGTAAGTTTTTCACTAATTTCATATTCTACGTCCTTGTCACAGTTAGTAGAAAATCACTTCCTCTTATTTACTATACAATTTGAGTTAAAAATCCTTTTTTCCTAAATATATATCAACAACTCATATACATAATACTAATATTATCATTAAATACATAAAATATGTGTTTAATTTTCTATTTCAGAAATCATTGAGTGCTTTATAGATTATTATATCAATCTACACTTTAGTTATTCTCTTAATTAGTGAGAATTCTTTTATAAATATCTTCAAATCCCTAGAAACTAAAAAAAAAACATAAAACAAAAGATAGAGAACAACAGCAATATCATGGGCAATAAATATTGTCCGCTGCGGATCGGGCCAGATGGTGGCGTGCCGACCCGTTTGACACCTCTAAGCAAATCAAGAGGAGAGTCTAAATACACAAACATTATGGTAACATATTAATTAATATTATATGTCTTTAAAGAGTCCAAATATAAAGTTTGGAAAGTACTAAATTCGGTGTTGACTATTTTCTAACCCATGGTATCCATCTAAGCTTAGTTATCCTTTTCAATATGTTAAACCTCAAACGAAAATCTCCAAATCCCTAAGAAATTAAGGAAGAAGAAAATAAAAATGTAGCACTAAAGATGGAGAACAACGGCAATAACCAGAGTCAGTCAACGTACCCGCAACAAATGGAAAATCAACAGATGGAATTTGTGTCGGAGTTATATGGAAACAAGTTTCCGCTGAGGAAGATGAATGAGATTATGAAATTGGACCCTGACGTGGGGATAGTCTCCGCTGAAGCTCAAATCTTATTATCCAAGGCTTGTGAGAAGTTCCTCACCGATCTCACAATGCGCTAGTGGCTCCACACTGATAAGAACAAAAGCTACACGCTCTAGAGAACAGATATCTTCACAAGGCTCGCACCTGCACCTTTGAATTCCTTGTCGATGTTCTTCACTAGGCTGAGTCCCTCGCTACTAATCCACGCTTTGTGGCTATGTCAAATCCCACGGAGGTGTCTGGTGACTGAGAGAATGAGATTAGGGAAAATGAAGGTAACGACGGACAGACTGAAGTGTGAATTGGGGTTGCGATTGTCTGTTTAGGGTTTTAAATGTTTGTTGTGATTTTTTCTTGTCTTTTTTGAGTGTCTTTTTGTCTATTTTATTTTTCGTTTAAAGTTTATGTAATTGTCCAAAAACCGCCTTTTACAAAAAGTTTTTTTAATAAAAATCTGTAACTTTCATTGGAAAATTAACTTTTGTTAGCTTTCTAAATTGGTGATTGGGTCTATCAGTTATCTTCATTTCTGTGGCAATTTGGTTATTGATTACATGTCCTTTGTTCTTTATTTCAAACTTTTCTAGATTTGACATGAATCTGTAACTTTGTTCTTTCACTAATTCCATATTCCACGTCCTTGTCACCGGGTTGATCAATTTAGTAAAAAATCACATCCTCTTATTTACTATTCAATTTGAGTGAAAATTACCTTTTCACTTCTTTTTCCTCAATAGATATCAACAACTCACATACATTATGCTAATATTATCATCAAATATAGCCCTGTCAAGCGGACACCAGGCCCGCTGGCATCGCCCGTATAGTACCTCAGCGGGGTGGGTATGGACAAGCTATGGAGTCCCCATTGATTTGCGGGCGTCGCAAGATCTGGCCAGGCGGGAAAGCGGATTCAGCAGGGAGGGCATTGCGGTTCTATGGGCATGCGGGCTTCTTTGCTTCTACAAGCTTAGTTTTAGCAGTTGCCACTTTCCGGTACTCCGTAGCTCCTTATCCTGCAATGGGATTCATATTTGATGAGTACTAAACAGGTTAAAAACCATAACGTGATTTAAGATAGAAACATAAAAAAGCTAGCTCATTCCAACTAAGATCCATGTAGCAGCAAAAAGAAGCACAAACTCATTCACAACATCGGAAAGAGAATTATTGTATTAAGCAAAATCATTATATAAACTCCTTATATAAACTCATGTTAAGGTATTCTAACACACGAGCCTAATGACAAGTGATGTAAACAAACGTAACAATCTACAACAAAGAAAAATAGCAAGACCAATCAGTAATAAGTAAACGAAGCAAAAATAAAGCAAAGAGAAATTCTAGAATCAGTTTTTGTGTCGTTGAAACCTCTGTTTGCAATAGAGTCTTTGTGTTGTTGAAACCTCTAAGAACTTGCTTCTTAAAGAATACCGTTAAGACAACTTTAGCGTCTTCTTTCTCTGCTGCAATCAAGTTTGGAGGCAAAGGTCTGCTGCTATGTCCAATGTCAAGCTGACCTGCATGACATGTAAAACGCTTAGCATTTAGAATTTAAGAAACAAGGAATAGAGACAATAGAGTTATGTTTAGATAAACCACTAAACAACAATCTCAGAATACTCCTATGAACTACCATAACCTGTGAGTTATGTTAATGACATTAGAAAGCTTTGAGAGATATGAATTGCTACACATGGAGAAGAAAGCTTTATTTCAAAAGTAGCAAGCTCTCTTGATTTCTCTGCTTGGTAAGCTCTAATGGCTTCCACCACGGCATGTGCTTGGTTGTAGATGTTACTGAAAATGGTTGAAGTCATGTTGGAAATTTCTTGTGCAGATCTCATTCTTCTCATCAGGCCCTGGATAAGTTGAAAATAGTTTAATTTTTAAGAAAAACTAATGAAACTAACAAGAAACTAGCAAAATGATTTTACAACACATGTTCTTGTTGTCTTGCAGCAAGAGCTAAGAGCTTCTTCTGATCATTAAGTGAATTATGGATGTCCTGGGCTACTTCAGAAGGCTCTCTTTTTGGTTGTCATGGATGTTTTTGGTTCAGAATTCTAGATGTCTTGGATGTTTTTGGTTGCCATGTGGTTGCAAATACTAAACATCAACCAGTTTCCCGAGAAAAACTACAATCGATGAAGAGATCAACTTGAACACATCAAGAGCTTTTATAGTTATGACTGAGAAACTCTGATTTTTAACAAACATGATTAAAATCATCGATTGATGATTGAAGCTTTTCAATTTCAGAAAATCAAAATCGAATCGATCTAGGGATTCAGGGATTCAAACCTTACAGACTTTTGAAGACGGTGGTGGGTGGTGGCTGCCTTAAAGATGAGAAGCATTGCCGATGAAGAGCTTGGCCAGGATCCTTGAAGATGCGAAGCATCGCCGATGAAGATCCTTGAAGACAACGCCTGCGGGCCTACCCGCAAACCTGCTGGTCTTTGTGGGTGCGGGTATGGATATGCATGACGATGCCCGTGGTCAGAAACGGCCGACCCGCACGGTCGGAGAAAATGGCAGTTGCAGCGGCCAATGTCCAGGCGGCCGGCGGGCTATCCCGTTTGACAGATCTATATATTATAACGTTTACATTTTATATTTCAGAAATTATTTTCTTAATAGATTATTATATCAATCTACGATTTAGTTATCTTCTAAATATTTGAGAACCCTTCTATGAATATCCACAAATCCCTATAAAATTTAAAAAAGAACATAAAACAAAAGATAGAGAAGAATTGCAATATCATGGGCAACAAATATTGTCCAACGTGGATCAGGCAAGATGGGCGCGAGCCGACCCGTTTGACACTTCTAGAGCAAACCAAGAGGAGAGTCTAAGTACAGACATTATGGTAATAACATTAATTAAGATTATATGTTTTTAAAGAGTCAAAATTTATAGTTTGAAAAGTACTAAATTGGGTGTTGACTGTTTCTAACCCATGGTATCCATCTAAGCTTAGTTATCCCTACAAATATGTTAAACCTCCAACGCAAATCTCCAAATCCCTAAGAAATCAAGGAAGAAGAAAATAAAACGTAGCACTAGAGATGGAGAACAACAAATGGAGAATCAACAGAAGGAATCTGTGTCGGAGATCAACCAACACAAGTTTCCGTGTAGGAGGATGAATGAGATTATGAATTTGGACAGTGACATGGGGATTGTCTCCACTGAAGCTCAAATCCTATTATCCAAGTCTTGCGAGAAGTTCCTCATCGATCTCATAATGTGCTTGTGGCTCCACACCGATGAGAACAAAAGCTACTTGCTCCAGAGATCATATATCTTCGCAGCGGTGGCTCACACCTGCACCTTTGACTTCCTTGTAGATTTTCTTCACAAGGATGAGTCCCTCACTGCTAATCCGGCTATGCCAAATCCCACAGGGGCGTCCAGTTACCGAGAGAATGAGACTAGCGAAAATGAAGGTAACGACAGAGAGATTGAAGTATGAATTGGGGTTGCTATTGTCTGTTTAGGGTTTTAATTGTTTGTTGTGTTTTTTTTCTTGTCTTTTTCTTGTGTGTCTTTTTGTCTTTTCTTTGCTTTTAATGTTTATGTAATTGTCCAAAAACCGCCTTTTACAAAATAAGTTTGTTTCATAAAAATCTGTAACTTTTGTTTGAAACTTAAATTTTGCTAGCTTTCTAAATTGGTGATTGGGTCTATAGTTATCTTCATTTCGGTGGCAATTCGTTACTTCTTACATGTCCTTTGTTCTTTAATGTAAACTTTTCAAGATATGAGACGAATTGATGATTGGGTCTGAACTAACCTTGTTGAGATAAGACAAAGAGGGTGAAAACTAGTCTTCCTTTATTTGCAGATTATATAACCATGAAATGATTTAACTGTTAGGAGGAATTTGATAATTATTTTGTTGGTACATTGGGAGAAGGCGGAGCTGCTCTGATCTCAGCGCTGTAATGATATGAAAAACAAAAACAAATGGTCTCGAGTCTTGTTTTCTTGATTGCATCATCTCATTTGCTGTGTCAAATTGTTTGTTTTCTTTCATTTGATGTGAATATGAATGTTGAAGACAAAAACAATGTGGAAGTCATATGCATCTTCATTACCTTCTTGACCAAAAGAACTAGCAAAATCTTTTCACTTCCTATATTACATACATGAAAACACAAGGAATATGAATCAAAAATATCAATTAAATCTGTCTTAATAACTTTTCCAGCTTCTAGATTGTCAACGGATTTTCGCACGCAAAGTATATATGGTTTTAATTTTGTAAAAAAACTTTCATGCGCAAAATTTCTATTTATTATTGCCAAAAATTAAAAATTTCAAGATTTGGCATGAATTTTTTTGTTCAAGTAGTAGTTATTTCTCTTAAAATATGAACATTTAAAGATGAAATAAATGAGCCAATTGTTGAAATGAACTTTTTGACAATTTAACTGTCAAAGAGAGATACCCTAGGATGTAAAATTAGAACATAAGGAATCCATAGGGTCTATTTTCGAGAATTTTCCCTAAATCTTATAAGGGAAACATATACTTGAGGAACAGTTTTTTTGCATTTTAAATTTTAAACTTGATATTGGACAAAAATTCGTCCACAAAATATGTAGTCAATATTTTGTCTTCTTTTGGGTTTTGTAATTGATATTTTTATCAAACAAGAAGGAGATAACAAAAAAAGAAAATTAGGATACGTAATCATACAAACATGTATACAATATGTTTTTCAGGTTATGACTTGTTTGTGTTCTATGAATTGGTAGTAATCATGATTGAAAATATATATTTGTGATAAAATGTGAAAATATATGCCAAAGGAACAATTGTTACATCAGCTTGACGAGCAAAGTGTTTCTCAAGGCCCAAAAAAGGATAAAAAAAGTCTAATCGAAATAGGGTGAGAAAATCATGATTGATTTTCTACTCTGCTCCACAACTCGGATACTAAAAATCCCAATATAATCTTCGATGCCTTAGCTTTTCGTTCACTGTTAAACATTCAGTAATAATTTTTCGCATGAAATATCTTAACTTTGGAGAACATTATAATTTCCAGAATTTTTCCTAGTGTAGCCGAACATCTGGTCCACATGCATGTATTGGAAGTGTAGCTGCTTGAACATTTGGACACGGGCCGACCCGTTTTACACTTGTAGAGAAAACCAATAGGAGAATCTAAATACACATACATTATGGTAATAGCATTAATTAAGATTATATATCTTTAAAGAGTCAAACTTTGGGTGTTGATTGTTTTCTAACCCATGGTATCCATCTAAACTTAATTATCCCTTTAACTATGTTAAACCTCCAACAAAAAGTTCCAAATCCCTAAGAAATCAAGGAAGAAAAAAATAAAATGTAGCACTAAATATAGAGAACAATGGAAATCACCAGATTCAGCCAACGTACCCGCAGCAAATGGAGAGTAAACAGATGAAATTTGTGTCGGAGTTCAACAGACACAAGTTTCCGCTGAGGAGGATCAAGGGGATTATGAAGTTGGACCCTGACTTGGGGACCCTGACGAGAAGTTCCTCATCACAATGCGCTCGGGGCTCCACGCCGATGAAAACAAAAACTACACGCTCAAGAGATTAGATATCTCGCAGCGGTTGCTCACACCTGCACCTTTGACTTCCTTGTCGTTGGTGTTCACAAGGATGAATCCCTCACTTCTAATCCATGTTTTGTGGCTATGCCAAAACCCATGGCAGCGGCTGCTGACGAAAATAATGATACTAGGGAAAATGAAGGTAACGGCGGAGAGACTAAAGTGTGAATTGGGATTGCCTTTTTCTGTCTAGGGTTTTAATTGTTTTTTGTGTTTTTTTGTCTTATATTTTTATTTTTGTCTTTTTGTCTATTTTTTGTGTGTTTAGAATTTATGTAATTTTCCAGAAACTGGCTTTTACAAAAAGTTTGTTTAATAAAAATCTGAAAGTTTCGTTGGAAACTTAATATTTGTTAGCTCCCTAAATTGATGATTGGGTCTATCAGTTATCTTATTTTCCGTGGCAATTCGGTTACTTCTTACATGTCCTTTGTTCATTACTGTAAACTTTTCTAGATTTGACACGAATGGATGATTGGGTATGAACTAACCATGTTGAGATAAGGCAAAGAGTGTGAAAACTAGCCTCATTTGCTTGGAAAATTGTTTGATTATCATTTGATGTGAATATGAATTTTGAAGATGAAAACAATGTCGAGGCATTTGCACTTCATTACCTTCTTAGCCAAAAGAATTAGCAAAATGTTTCCACTTCCTATATTACATACATGAAAACACAAGGAATATGAATCAAAAGAATCTATTGAATCTATTTTATTACTTTTCCAGCTTCTTGATTTTCAACTGATTTTCGCGCGTAAGGTATATGATTTTAATTTTGTAACAAAACTTTCACGCGCAAAAAGTCTATACATTATTGCCAAAATTTCAAGATTTGGCATAAATTTTTTTGTTCAGGTAGTAGTTATTTTTTTAAAAAATATGAACATTTAAAGCTGAAATAAATAGTCCAATTCTTGAAATTGACCTTTTGAAAAATTTACTATCAAACAGGGAGTCTTAGGGGGGAGTCTTAGGGTGTAAAATTAGAATATAATGGATTCATGTTTAACCATAAATTTTTTCATAAGGAAAATTTTCAAGAAATTTCCTTAAATCTTATAAGGGAAACATATACTTGAGGAACTATAGTTTTGGATTTTAAAATTTAAACTTGATATTTGACCAAATTTCACCTACAAACTATGTAGTCAATATATATATATATATATATATTTTGGTTTTGTAATTGATATTTTTATCTATGAAGAAGGAGAAAAAATAGAAAATTAAGATACATAATCCTACAAACATGTATTCAATATATATATATATATATATATATAGATTATGGCTTGTTTGTGTTCTATGACTTAGTAGTAATTATGATTGAAAATATCTCTTTGTTAGTTTATTTCTTCATGATGAATTGAAGAAGTAAATAATGCTAAGAACAGTCAAAAAAGATAATTCTGTGACTCTTGGAAGAAATGAATTATAAATTTTTCCTTGATAAAATGTGAAAATATATACCAAAGGAACGATTGTTACATTAGATTGGCGAGCAAAGTGTTTCTCAAGGCCCAAAAAAGAATGGAAAAAGCTAAATCGAAACAGAGTGAGAAAAGCATGATTGATTGTCTTCTCCTCTGCTCCACATCTCGGATACTAAAAATCCCAATATATTCCTCTATGTCTTAGCTCTGAGTTCACCGTTAAGCATTCGGTAATAACTTGCCACATGAAATATCTTAACTTTGGAGAATATTTTACTTTTCAGAATGTTTTTTGGAGTAGCCGAACATCTTGTCCACATACACGCATTGGGACTGTAGCGGATTGTTCATTCGATTTTTCTAATATCTTTATTTAATTGTATACCGTCCTGATTTTGTGAAGTATCAACCTAAAGTATCCACTTTATCGATACAACTAGCGAGAATACCTCATATAAGTTGGAAAATTCAGGCTTCATAAGTTCTTTCACTAATTCCATATCCACGTCTTGTCACCGGATTGATCAATTTAATAAAATATCATTTCCTCTTATTAGTTATACAATTTGAATTAAAATTTCCTTTTTGTTATAAATAATAATATAAACTAATAAAATGAAATGTAATGAAAATGGAAGTACTACAAGAAAACAGCGTGGAACAGATGGAAAAATTTATCGAAAATCCGTCAGAAACAGCTGTTTCTGACGGATTTTCGATAAATTTTTCCGTCTGTTATAAATGGTCGAAAATAAAACAATTGTCGGAAACCCGTTAGAAAATGACCGTCAGAAGTCCGTCGGAAAACCGTCGGATAGTCTTCCGATGGATTAACCGACGGATTTAAGACGGTTTACAATCTGACGAATAACCGACGAATTTCTGATGGTCATTTCCGACGGATTTCCGACAGATATCGGCCATTAGAATTTCGACGGATTTCCGACGGTATCATTTCCGACAAAGTTGTCGAGGATGGCGAGGAGTACTCTTCTGGAAGTCCAAAAACACGGCTTTTGGACTTCGGAGTGACCTATGAAACAAAATATATAAATCATTATAAATGAATAAAATAAAAGAAAACTAAAATAAAAAAAATAAAATAAATAAATATTATTTACCTTGTAAAATAAGCTCGTTGATCTTATCAACGGAAACTTCGGAACAAAGAGGAGTTCCTTCAATAATCAGCTGTGATTGCAGGAACTCCTCTCCCAATCTGGTCACGTTCTCCACGATCTCCCGAGCAACCGGATCTTGGATTTTCCCGTGATGCGGTTTATGTGCGCATCTTGTAGCAAAACAAGATGCGGATACCTTCTTGACGAAACTGAAATATTTTATTAAAACAAGTTAAATAAAAGTCTAAATTTATATAAACCTACCAATTGTTTTTCCGGGAAGCCTTGCTCGTTGCTCCCAAATTGTGAGTGGCAATTCTTTTGCCCTTCCGGTCACTCTTCTGGTTGGTTGATTGAGTTGCCGATGATTGTCTGGGTTTCGTTCATCTTCCAGTAATCAACCAAACCGTTCCAGAGGTCTGGATTTGCAAGCAGCTCCCTCAGAATATCATTCTGGTTCCACTTGTCCTTCCACTCGTTCAGCTTCCGTGAGTACACTTTTGATGCCTTAGCATCAAAATCACGTCTAACACGAGACATCATGTCTCGATCCCAAGTGAAATCTTGCTACAAAAAGAAAATGATTAAAATATTAAAAAATTATAAAAAAATGTATTATCATAAAAAAAATGTAAAATTTTAAAGTTAAAAAGTAAAGAAATTCATACCGCAAATTGCTAAAACCACCATGACAACACATGAATACTATATTTTGCGATAATCTTTTTTGTTTTAAATCAAAGAATTGAAAAGAAATGAAATGCAAGAAGACAAACAACGAAAATGAAGTTAAAATTAAAATGAAATTGAAAATCAACCTACGCAACCATCATTTAGTCATCAATTAATCCTAATCTAGTATTACCCATGTTCCAGCTAAAAGACAAACAACTAAAATGAAGTTGAAATTGAAGTGAAATTGAAAATCAACCTACACAACCATCATTTAGTCATCAATTCATCCTAATCTAGTATTACCTATGTTCCAACTAAAAGACAAACAACTAGAATGAAGAAAAGAGAAAGGAAAAGATATAACATGAATTTACAAAGATAAATGTGAAGAAATCTTTCAATAGAGTGGCATAATATGATGAAGATCAATCCAAAACATTTCAAAAGAGTTTGGATCTAGAACCAACTCTAGAGAGAAAAATATTTAGATTTAGAGTTGTTAGACAAATATTTATATGGACGCAACAAAAATATTCGGGTCAACCCTAAACATTTTGGTCAACACATAATTATGCTTCATTCTTCATTGCAGAATAGATGATATGTGCCCAGTAATTTGACCATAACTCTTGTAATACAACTCCAAATGACTCGAGACCACTTCCATTGGAAATCTAACTAAATTTCCTATCTTGAAACGGGAAGAAGTTTATCTGATGCGATCTTTTAGCCACTTCAGATTCTGAGCGGTTTGGATGACTGCTACAAGTTTCTCTTCATTTTCTTTCTTTCATCTCTTCTTTCTCCTCTCGTAATTTATAGGGCTCTTGTAATCAATAGCATACCCATCTTAGGTCATGTACTTTATTTTGGATCCTTTTAACTTTTGATGTGGGACCCTTAATACTCCATTACAAGATGATGGTTTTTCTTATCCATTCATCTTGGACCGATTCTTATTTGTAGATTGGTTATATTTGGGAGTATGATTTGGAGATTGAACTTGTTCAACCAAAAATGGTGATTTAGGCAAAAGTCATATGATTCATGAGGCATAACCTACTATACAATCAAGGAGGAGGCATAACCTTGCTCTCCTTAAATAATATATAAATTCAAATGAAATATAACATAAATTAAAATAATTTAACGTAAATGAAATTTTACCTTCGATTTATGAACGGTAAGAATGTGAGGCTTAAAAGAGAAATTTATGTTTATTCAGCATACTTTTCAATGCTCTTTGATAACATTGCTTAATCGGGATGGCATAACCGGTTATGCTCTGCTCCAATCAATTAGTAAACCTTATGTTTACTATCATTTCTACCATTTTTATTTTTGCATGACATAATATATACATGCATGTCTCCATTGTGGTCGAACATTCGATATCACAATTTTTTCGGCATTATATTAAACACTCAGACATACCAATTTGAACAAGAAAAATTAGATGTTCAACATCGATTCTCATTGATATACAATTTTCAAGGCTTGTGAGGTGAATTCATCAGCATTATCAAGCCAGAATTTCTTTATGACATAATCAGGAAAATTTATCTTAACCTAATTATTTGGACAATGAATCTTGCAAAAGCCGTATTTTGTGTGCTCAACATACAGACATGTGACCATCTATGTATTCTCTCTAAGAATACTATCAATTCGTTCCCAACTTTTTGCTGGTGATTGCCGAATTATGAGTTTTCATTAAGAGCATGCATCACATGAAAACTCATCAGATTAAAAACCCTTCTGGTTTTCCAATGAATGGTTATTATAATTTTTCACAATTTTTTGCATCATGACTGAACCAAGAGGTTCAAGTCTTTTATTCAAAATTTCAAATGTACAAGTAAACTTCGAGTTTATTGTAACATATGATGCAATCATATTTATCTTTGTGCAATATACTACGGAAGATAACATTGTGAAGTTCTTCCAATTTATGTTTCCTCTCTTACGTGATGCAAAGATATACAAAGTTCTTCCAATTTGCTGGTGATTGCCGAATTATGAGTTTTCATTAAGAGCATGCATCACATGAAAACTCATCAGATTAAAAACCCTTCTGGTTTTCCAATGAATGGTTATTATAATTTTTCACAATTTTTTGCATCATGACTGAACCAAGAGGTTCAAGTCTTTTATTCAAAATTTCAAATGTATAAGTAAACTTCGAGTTTATTGTAACATATGATGCAATCATATTTACCTTTGTGCAATATATTACGGAAGATAACATTGTGAAGTTCTTCCAATTTATGTTTCCTCTCTTACGTGATGCAAAGATATACAAAGACATTCTTATTCATACTCTCTATGTGATTATCAATAAGAAAAAATATCTTTGAAACTTCAACTTTATTCAAGACTTTTGGAGAACATAAGACATCATTGATTATGAAATTTATGCCTTGGGAAATCGAGAGACTAGTTCATCTAAACTTTCCAATTACTTTTACATTGTCTAATATTATATTGACATGTGCATTATAAATTCTCAATATAAGATTTTTTTTGATTTTAAAGACATATTTTAATGTCTTTAAACTTGATATAACACATATAAATATTCTTTAAAATAAATTAAATACTTAAACAAATAAATTCATAAAAATAATTTAAGAGTCATAGCTTTTTCTGTAAAAATTCAGGAGGCATAGCATTGCATATAGGAATTCAAAAAGCATGAATTCATATAATCAAAGAGACATAATTTTCTATTTGACCGAGGAGGAGGCAGAGTTTACTATATATAATGATCAATTTGGAAAGAATATATAGTTTTCCATTTTATCATAAATGAAGCATAGCCTACTATATATTACGATCATTTCGGGAAAAGACAAAGGTTTATATTTTATCGTAAAAGAGACAGAGTTTACCATATATTAGGATTAATCCGGAAAAATTATTGTCTCACGATGTCTATATATTATGTTTGATAAACATAAATTTGTGAACTGAAACAATAAAATGTGTACCTTATTTCGTTAGATTTCAAACGGTAAAAATATCGTGATTTGAAAAATTGATCAAGAACTTATTTGTGCCAATAACGTGTTATAAATATAGTTAAAACTAGGAAAATGAATTGTAAAGGAATTGGAAGTGAGAGTGAAGGACGTAAAGATCTCTTTTTCGTCTTGTGTTAGTGATGTTAACATTGTAGAATGAAGTAACATATATATATATATATATATATATATAGAGTAGTGAAAATTGCTTGCTCTCCAAGTAGTTTAGTCTCCAAGTAGCTAGTGGGTAATTTTAATATTATCTCAAATCCTAAGTAGATACTACTAATGGATAATCATTTGATCTTGATATTATCCATAACACTTTTTCTTTTATTTTTCCTAAATATATATCAACAACTCACATACATAATGCTAATATTAACAAAATAATAAATGTGTTAAAAAAAAAATTTCATAAATTATTAAGTACTTTATAGATTATTATATCAATATACGCTTTATTTATCCTCTAAATATTTGAGAACCTTCTATTAATATCTTCAAATCTCTAAAAAATTTAAAACGTAAAACAAAAGATAGAGAAAACTGCAATATCATGGGCAACAAATAGTGTCGGCTGTCGATCGGGTCAGATGAAAGTGGACCAATCCGTTTGGCACCTCTAGAAAAAACCAAGAGGAGAGTCTAATAGCATTAATTAATAGTTAATAGCATTAATTAATATTATATAGGGTTATAAAGAGTCAAAATTAATAGTTAGGAAAGTACTAAATTGGGTGTTGATTGTTTTCTAACCCATCGTATCCATCTAAGCTTAGTTATCCCTTTAAGTATATTAAACCTCCAACGAAAATCTCCAAATCCCTAAGAAATAAAGGAAGAATAAGATAAAATGTAGCACTAAATATGGAGAATAAAGGCATTCACCATAGTCAGCCAACGTACCCGCAGCAAATGGAGAATCAATAGATGGAATCTGTGTCGGAGTTCAACATACACAATTTTCCTCACCGATCTCACAATGCGCTCATGGCTCCACGCCGATGAGAACAAAAGCTACACGCTCCAGAGATCAGATATCTTCGTTGCTCACACCTACACCTTTGACTCCCTTGTCGTTGGTCTTCACAAGGATGATGAGTCTGTCACTGCTAATCCATGCTTTGTGTCTATGCCAAAACCCACGGCGACGAATGGTGATTGAAAGAGTATGACTAGGGAAAATGAAGTAACGACGGAGAGACTAAAGTGTGAATTGGGTTTGCTTTTTCTATTTAGGGTTTTAATTGTTTGTTGTGTTTTTTGTGTTGTCTTTTTATCTATTTTTTTGTGTTTAGAGTTCATGTAATTGTCTAAAAACTGCCTTTTACAAAACGATTGTTTAATAAAAATCTGAAACTTTCGTTGGACACTAAAAATTTGTTAGCTTTCTGAATTGATGATTGGGTCTATCAGTTATCTTATTTTCCATGCCAATTCGGTTACTTCTTACATGTCATTTTTTCATTACTGTAAACTTTTCTAGATTTGTCACGAATTGATGATTATGTCTAAACTAACCATGTTGAGATAAGGCAAAGAGTGTGAAAACTAGCTTTCCTTTGTTTCCAGATTACATAACCATGAAATGATTTTACTTGTAGGAGGATTTTGATGAGTATTTTGTTGATACATTGGGAGAGGCCGGAGCTGCTCTGATCTCAGCGTTGTAATGATATGCAAAAATAAAAAAATGGTCTCAAGTCTTGTTTGCTTGATTGCATAGTCTCATTTGCTTGGCAAATTGTTTGATTTCTATCATTTGATGTGTATATGAATGTTGAAGACGAAATCAATGTCGAAGGCATATTCATCTTCATTACTTTCTTGGCCAAAAGAATTAGTAAAATCTTTTGACTTCCTATATTACATACATGAAAAAACAAGAAATGTGAATCAAAAGAATCAATTGAATCTATTGTATTAACTTTTCTAGCTTCTTGATTTTCAACGGATTTTTTAGCGTAAATGGTTTTAGTTTTGTAACAAAACTTTCGCATGCAAAAACTCTATTCATTATTCCCAAAAAGTTTAAGATTTGGCATGAACTGTCTAGTTCAGGTAGTAGTTATTTATTTTAAAATATAAACATTTAAAGCGGAAATAAATGGGCCAATTCTTGAAATGAACATTTTGACAATTTTTGTCAAACAGGGATCTCTAGGATATAAAACTTAGAACACAAGGGATCAATGTTTGACAATAAATTTGTTCATAGGGTTTATTTTCAAGATTTTTTCTTAAATCTTATAAGGGAAACATATAAGTGAGGAACAATATTTTTAGATTTTAAATTTGATATTTTAAAAAATTTCGCTTGAAAACTATGTAGTCAATATTTTGTTTTCTTTTTTAGGTTTTGTAATTGATAATTTTATCAAAGAAGAAGAAGAAAAAAAAACAAAGAAAATTAAGATACATAATCCTACAAACATGTATTTAATATTTTTGTTTAATTTTGAGGTTATGACTTGTTTGTGTTCTATGACTTAATAGTAATTATGATTGAAAATATATATTTGTTAGTTTCTCTTCTTCATGATGAATTGAAGAAGTAAGTAATGCTAAGAACATTCGAAAATGATAATTCTGTGAATCCTCGATTAAATGAATTGTAACTTTTTCCTTGATAAAATATGAAAATATATACCAAAGGAACGATTGTTACATCAACTTGGCGAGCTAAGTGTTTCTCAAAACCCAAAAAAATAATAAATCATAATCGAAACAAATTGAGAAAAACATGATTGATTGTCTTCTTCTCTGCTCCACAACTCGGATACTAAAAACCCAATACATTCCTCTCTGCCTTAGCTTTGAGTTCACCGTTAAACATTTGACAATACCTTGCCACATGAAATATCTTAACTTTGGAAAACATTTTACTTTCTAGATTTTTTCCTGGAATAGCCAAACATCTTGTCCACATACATATATTGGAAGTCTAGCTGATGGTTCATTTCACTTTGTCCAATATCTTGATTTAATTGTATACCTTCCTGATTTTGTGAAGTATCAGCCTAAAGTATTCGCTTTATCGATGCTACTAACAGGAATACCTCAAATAAGTTGAAAACATTCCGTCAATCCTTGTCACCGGGTTGATCAATTTAGTAAAAAATCACTTCCTCTTATTTACTATACAATTTGAGTTAAAAAGTCCTTTTTCTTTTCTTTTTCCTAAATATATATAACCAACTCACATACATAATGCTAATATTATAATTAAATACATCAAAAATAGATTGTTATATATCAATCTATGTTTTAGTTATCCTCTAACTATGTGAGAACATAACTCCTACAATATGGATAAACTGATCATTGTGAAGAAATAATATAAAAATAAATATTACCGATAAAAAAATTAGGAAAAGATTTGCAGAATTGAAACGAATCTCTTTCTTTAATTATGTAAATGCCCCGTAATGAGACGATTTATATGACATTTCAGAATCGCAGGATACAACTGCAATATCTTCGATTTGCATCACCCAAACTCGAAGTCCGGCGAACTTTGTTTTGTGTTGTAATCTTAAAGAAAAAAACAAAATAAAAAACTAAGAGAGATTTCTATCATGGGTGGAAGAGATTGAGATTCTTCTATCATATTTTTATGTGTATAAAAAGTTTTTTTATAGCACAAAAATTCATATATAATAATGCATAAAATTAATCACCATTAATTTGTGTCTTTACACAAAAAGATGGAGGTTACTCAATATGTATTAATCATGGTATTAACCATAGAATTAATCACAATATTGACAACTTGTTGACCACGATTAGTTATGTGTAGTGACTATTACACAAAATAAAAATAAATAGGTCCAACAAGTATTGGTTATTAGACATACACGTCTATAAACCCGCACACGAGTCTCAGTTTAACCTTGACTCACAATCTCCACTTTTCCATTTGACGTGTTTCATTTCTATTATTTGAAGTCTTTGTTACAGATATTTGTTTAGGTTCAGTTTAAAGGCATCATGATCTTAAGATTTATTAAACTTTAAATATGTTTAAATAAAATTTTGACTTTCTTGATTTGCATGTTTAAATAAATTTGCTACTTTCTGATTTGTAACGAATTTTCGTATGTAAACTCAATTTAAGTCTAATTTTATACAAAAAAAATTTGTGCACCATAAAAGATTTTATAAATTTAATCTGAGATTTTTCTTTGAAAACCTAAACATATAAGACCGAAATAGTCTTAAGGGAAACATAGAATTTAGAGGAAAATATCCTTGGATCTTAAAATTTAAACTTGATGTTTAACGGATTTTGGCGCTCTTTGGATGATAAAACATGTAACTAGGGCCAGTGCTATCCCATTTTCTGTTTGAGCACTGTTCAAAAATTCAAGATAATATTTGGAAAAGTTATTTCTATATTATATAACATCATTTTGTATAAAACTTTATTGATGTGTCTATTTATTAGCATTATGATATATATCATTCACAATTTTCATGTTATCCTACAAGATAACTCTATATTTTGCTTGAAATTTTTTAAAAAGAAAAAGTCACTTTAGTTTTTTTTTTCTTTTTTAGAGTATTTAAAAGTAAAAAAAAATTCCTCTCAATTAGTATACAATTTAAGTAAAAAAAAACATTTCTCTTTTTCTTTTTCCAAATAATATATACAACTCACACACATTATGGTAATACGGTAAGCATTAAATACGTCTAAACAAAAGACTAAATACGAGTCGATTTTTATTTATTTTTAAATGAGTCAAATATTATATTTGGGAAAGTACGTATTAGGTGTATGTAGGGACTACGCTTTAGTTATCCTATATATGTGGGAGAACCCTTCAACGAAAATCTCCAAACAAGAACTTAAAGAAGAAAATATTTAAAGAAAAAACTTAAAACTGAGGAATCAGCAGCCATCATCGTATTCCGCCACCGCAAATGGAGAATCATCAGCTACGGAATTACTTGCGAGAGGAAATGAAATCTGTGTCAAATTTCAAAACACACATGTTCCCGGTGAAGAGGATCAAAACGATTATGAAGTCGGACCCTGACGTAGTGATGGTCTCCAGCGATGCTGTGATCCTCCTGTCGAAGGCTTGCGAGTTCTTCACCCTCGATCTCACAATGCGCTCGGAGGAGAGAAAACAAACCGTGGTCCGGAGATCAAATATCTCCATGGCAGTGGCTCACACCATCAACTTTGACTTCCTTCTCGACATTGTCCCTAAGGACGAGTCGGTGTCCGTCGATGCTACTGCTGATCCAGGCTTCGTGCCTATACCAACTCCCGATGGTGGATTACCACAATTTTATCATCCGGTGCCGGAAACAGTGATGGGAACTCCGGTGGTGTACACGCCGGCGCCGACACAGGAGGAGACGCGGGCGTGGGCGGACGCTCTGATGGCGGCGGCTAGTGATGGAGAGAATGAGGCTGAGGAAAATGAAGGTAACAATGGCGGCGAAGATTGAAATGTGAATTGAGGATTTTCTTTAATCTGTGTTTAGGGTTTCGATTGTTTGTGTAAAAGGTTTTTTTAATAAAAATCTGTAACTTTCGTTGCAACCTTAACTTTTGTTAGCTTAGTGAATCGTTGATTGGGTGTATCAGTTATCTTCTTTTCCATGGCAATCCGGTTACTTCTTACATGTCTTGTGTTTGTTACTGTAATTTTCTAGAATTGATGATTGGGTCTGAACTAACCATGGTGAGACTAGGCAAAGAGGGTGAAGACTAGCGTTCCTTGTAAGAGTTTGATGAGCATTTTGTGTACATTGGGAGAGGCCGAAGGTACTCTGATTTGAGCGCTCCAATGATATGCAAAAAAAACAAATGGTCTTGAGTCTTGCTTGCTTGATTGCATAGTCTCGTTTGCTTTGGCTAATTGTTTGCTTTCTTTCATCTGAGGTGAACATTAGGTCTGGGGTTTGATCACCAAAAAGCGCAATTTCTTGTACATTAGTCGATTCAAAGTTTTTCAAAGGTTCCAATATGCTGCAGATAGAGCCGTCCATCGTGGTCTCGTGTATTGTGGGGTGAGTTTGTCCATCATAGGAATATCGTACATGCAGAACCGTTCGTCATAGATCCAAATGCTATAGAGAAAGCATGTCCATCATAAATATGTTGTATATGCAGAACTGCTTGTTAAAAAGAATTTACGTCGTAAAATTATTGTTGAAAAAAATTATTTATCGTAATCACATATACTACATGTAGTCAAGCATCATATTAGAATTATATCAAATATCTCTAATTATTATGATGTAATATACGACAAAAAAAATATGAAAAAATTCTTTATTTTGTGTTGAGAGAAAACAAAGAAAATTTTGTGCCTAATCATCTTAACCTAATTTATTGGTTTGTTTATTTAATAAGCTAGATAAATATCCACGCCACGCTGCATTGTTATCAGTATCAAAATTGTATAACTGACGAAATTTTAAAAGTATTCCTTCAGGTGGTAGTAGTGATCCTAATATGTGATGAAGTTGGCCTTGAATTCTGAATGTTTAGGGACAGTAACCTGACATGACTGATTACTTCAACTCCAATAGAAGTGAAGGCTAACACTTAGTTGTGAACTTTTATAGTCTCTTTAAAGAGTGGTGATCCCAATAACTCGGTACCATTGATTCCAATAAATGTGCAACTGTTAAGTTATTTTTTTTAACCTTGATTGAATACTGAAATTTGTAAACTGAGAATAGATGACTTACTGATGGAATGCATTTTCTCAGAATCGAGTTTTTGTATTTTAAACCTTGTGAATTTCAGTGATTATGTCTTTGAGCTGATATGGTTTTGATTCGAGCTCTTCTAATAGAGTACTCTCTGATTCTTCGAGAATGGTGCACAATCCTCATGTTCTTGGTTATGTTTTCAATTTTCTATCACATCATTGTATTCAAGGCATCATCATCTAAATCTTAATCATCATCAAAAGCATATAACTCTTCTTGTTCATCAAAATCCATATTCAACTCTGCATCAAAAGTATACATTCTTCTTGTTTTTCTCCATAAGCAGCAAAGCAAAGTTAGAAATATGTAAAATTGGTTTTGGTTTTATAACCCAATCATCGTCATCAAACAAGTTTTCTTCACTACCAACAAATTTCTCGTGATCTAATAATTATTTCAAAACACCAGATCTCATGAACTCATAAGCCAACATTTCTTCCTTAACGTGTTCCTTTATAAACACTTTTGATTTTAATTTCTCTAAAACGATGGAAGTCATTGATTCCACTTCCTTAACGTGGAATCCAATTGGCTTTTGATCTCCATATGCAGAGGAATTACTTGGGTTGTTTTGCTCAGGTACCATCAAGCTTGTCTCTTTATCTGAAGTAATTAACTCTCAAAGAATATAAAAATCAGATATCATTAACCAAGAAGAAATAAAAAAATAGGGAAGGCAGCAAAAGAAATCTAGAGAGATAAAGAGATAAAGAGATTACACAGAAACCTTAGAAAACATCGAAAACTATGAAAGTGCATAAATTGTTTCCAACCACCAAAACCTTTATGAGAGAAATCCAAGTCTTCGTCATAACAATTCAGAGGATGACTGATTATAAAAATATACATATATGTATTGATTTTCTTTGTTTTGATTGGTTGTACAATTTAAATGAGGTTTGGCCATCTCATAACATAAAAATTGTTGAGAAATAATCTTTGATAATGTTTAGCAGTAATTCAAGACCGTAATATCCAAGGGATCCGAAATATCCAAGGGATCCGAAAGAACAAAAAAAATTCTAAATATGAGAAGAAAATGGAGTGGCACTTTAAAGAACTTGGAAACTCTTAGAATAATAAAGAATTTACGAAGAAGAATTTTTTTTAAAAACTTATCCTTTATTTCACTTTCTCAACTTGTTTTACAAATAGGAGATGAGAGAGCTATTTATATGTTGTAATACTACAAAATATCTTACAACCCTTCTTCTAATTTCTAGAACTCTCTAACATAATATATAGATTTTTGTGTTAAAATTATCTGGATTATTCTACACTAATCGTTAGATATTTTATCTAACATAATTGTTTAGAACACTTAAAAGAGATGATGATCTTTAAGATATTTATAGAGAAATTGTATAACTTGGGCTAAATTTTGCAGTTTAATCCAATAATGGATAATTGGATTATAAATCCATGATCAAGCTTAACCCAAATTCAGGTTTAATTTCAATACTCCCCTTTAAACTTGAATTTGTTAGCCGTCCCAAGTTTTGAATGAAGTACCGACTTTTTGGTAATGCCTTAGTGGATATTTCTGCAACGTTTTCCTCACTTCGAACCTCCAAAGTTTCAATTTTTCCATCAAGCATCTTCTTCCTTATAAAGTGATGCTCTAACACAATATGATTTGTCCTTACATGAAACATCAGATTGTTAGCCAATTTGATAGCACTTTGATTATCTCCATAGATTATTACCGGCTTGTTTGTAGGCTCGAACAAATCTTCAAGGAGTCTTCAAAGTCATATACAATTTTGACCTGCGAGTGTAGAAGCTTTATACTTCGCTTCAGTGGTAGACAATGACACCATTGCTTGCTTCTTGCTGCACCATGAAAGACTTGTGTTTCCACATAAGAACACATAGCCACAAGTAGATTTTTGGTCATCTAAATCTCCACCAAAGTCAGCATCTGTAAAAGCATGAAGAGTGATCTTTGTATTGTACTTGTACAGCAAGCCCATCCCAAGAATTGTCTTAACATACTTCAAAATCTTCTTTGATGCTTGTAAGTGTGACTTTCTTGGTGCTTGCATAAACCGACTTATGAGACCTACCGCAACAGCGATGTCAGGTCTTGTAATGTTTAAGTATAGAAGACTTCCCACAAGAGCGCGATAAGATCAAAGATCAGGTAGTAAAGATCCTTCATCACGTCTAAGTTTGATATTCACATCCATCAGAGTAGTGCATATCTTTCCTTCGTGTACTCCAAATCTCTCAAGAATTCTTCTTGCATAACTTTATTGGCCAATGAATATTCCATACTTCACTCTTTCAACCTCCAAGCCAAGAAAGTTATTTAACTCACCCAACTTTTTCATCTCAAACCTTATCGACATATTTTCTTGTAGACAAGCAATTTCAGCTTCATCATTCCCAATAATTATCGTATCATCCATGTAAATAAGAACTACTATGTGAACTCCTCCCTTTTTCTTGAAGAAATAAACTTGGATCAGAATTTGATGCCCCATAACTGCAAAACTGAAGATACTGAGCAACCTTACCATACCAAAATCTTGAAGCTTGTTTTAACCCATATAAAGCCTTCTTAATACCAAGCTCTTGGAACTCCTCTTCTTCTTTTTGGTCATTGCTTCCCATTTCACCATGCGTCTCATTTCTAAAACTTCTACTCTCACTTGGTACTTGGAGAACTGGTTTATCAAACCTGGAGGAACTAACACCATCTTGCTCAACCAGGACATGAGGTGGCCCATAAAATGAGGAAACTTCATCAAATACAATATCACGAGACACGATGTATCGATGTGTCTCAGGGTCTATACACCTCCATCATTTCCTTTGTTCATCATAACCAACAAAGATACATTTCTTCGCCTTTGCCTCTAACTTTGTCCTTTGAGAGTCAAAAACATGAATGTAGTAAATTGATCCAAACATCTTGAGATGTTTTACCGTTGGCTTCTTCCCATGAACCATATCATAAGGAGACTTCATATTGTTTGGACTTATTGGCATTTGACTGATGACATATGTTGCACATTTCATTCCTTCCGCCCATAAAGTTTTAGGTAAATTCTTGTCATGTAGCCAACTTCTACACTTCTCGCTTATGTGTTAGATCTTCTTTTCCGCTACTCTATTTTGTTGAAGTGTATATGGGCATGTAAATTCCCTCGTATCTTGCTCTCGACAAAAAGAGAGAAACTCCTTTGACATGAACTCCCCTCCATTATCCGTCCTTAGGGTCTTGATTTTTCCACCCAACTCGTTTTCCACAGTAACCTTGAATTCTTGAAATCTTGAAAATATTTCTGATTTTTCTTTTACAAAGTATACCCAGGCGTACCGTGAGAAATCATCAACAAATAATAACATGTATCGAAACCCGGAGTATGAGGGTGTTCTCTCCAAAGGAGCACCACATCGTGAGGTGGAATTGTCAATTGGAAGCCTATGTAATTTTTCATATTGACAACCTTCACAAAGTTTTCCGTCATCTTGAATCTTCCACCTTGGGAGCCCATTAACAAAATTCTTATTCACCATAACTTGAGCTTAGTCATATTTATATGAACAAGTCTAGAATGCCATATAACGGCATTATCATTGGTGCTCATCTTCTAAACATACGAGTTGGAGGCCGATAAAACATATAAGTTTTTAACTCGTGCTCTAGTGTGAACCACATTCGATTTTAATTCTTTAATATTTTTCAAGAATTTAATATCTCTTAGGCCAAACAAAATATAGTTACCTTAGTCCACCGCATTTACCACGGAGAGAAGATTCTTCTTTACTCCAGGGACATGGTATACGTTCTTGAGAGTAATTGGGCTTCCGTTATCTCCTTCAATGACAATTGTCCCTTCCTTCTCAACGTGTTGGATTGAATTGTCTATGGTAATGATGGCTTCTTTCCCGTCATGATGTTGAATACTAGAAAATAATTTTTCGTTTCCAGTAATATGATGGCTACAACCAGAATCCACAATCCAATCATTTTCAAGATTTTTAATTTTGGATGTACCTGAAGATGTAGCCTCCACCGTGAAACATTTTCTCCATTTTTTGTCTTCAGTATAACCTTTTGATTTCACCATATTTATTTCCTTCAGCTTGACTTGATAATCGTTTTTGAAATGCCCAAGTTTTCCATACCGGTAGCACTTGAACTGCTTCTTTTATCCCATAGAAGACTCTTTTCGTCCATCATTATTTTTTGCACCACCATCTATGGGTTTGTTTCTAAAACTTTGTTGCCTCGGAGCTAAAAAAGTGCTTCCCTAATCATCGTGAATTTTAACTTATGCCATTTGCATGACTAGCAATTCTTGTGAAGCTAGCAAATTTTCAAACTCTTCCAAGGAAGGTTGTGTAACCCATCCTTGAACTAAAGTCACAAATGGTGTATACTCGGGCCATAGACCTCGAATAATAGACCGTTTCAACCGAACTTCTGAAATGGACTCATCCGGATTAAGAGTATTAATCTCAGAGCAAAGATTTTTTACCGTAACAAAAACCTCTGAGATAGAAAACTCTCCTACTTCGCATTCACCAACTCATTCTCTAATAGTTGTAAACAAGTTTCATTCTTCTTGTTAAACAATTGGTCTAGCGCCTACCATATAGAACTAGTATGTACACCTTGAGACATGCTCAAATACTCCCAAGGATATTGACCTTTTTAAAGCAAACTCCGTCTTGGCATTCTTCCGTATCCACTCCTTTGTCACTTCCACAGTTGCAGCATCTCCGGTAGGTGGTGTAGTGCTGCTACCACCGACGACATCCTATAAGTCTTCATTCACCAAGTATGACTCCATGCATGACTTCCATAACCGGTAATTAGATTGGTTTAAGATCTCCATTCCCAATCCAATAACACAACCCATTGATTCCATACTTAGAATAAACTCGAGCTCTTTATGACCTTGATCTTGATGAGAACAAAACTAGATAGTTCTGATACCATGTAGAGAAATAATCTTTGATAGTGCTTAGCACTACCCCAAGACCGTAATACCCAAGAGACTCGAAAGAAGCAAAAGACCTTCTAAGTATGAGAGAAAAATGGAAGGACACTTTGAAAAACTTGGAAGACTCTTAGAGAAATTAAGAACTTATGAATGATACTCTTTCTTTGAACTTAACTTTTATTTCACTTTCTCAACTTATTTTACAAATAGAAAAAAAGGAAGCAATTTATAAGCTCCAAAACTACAAAATATCTTTACAAACCTTTTTTCCAATCTCTAGAACTTTCTAACATAATACTTAGATTTTTATGTTAAAATTATTTAGATTATTCTACACTAATCCTTAGATACTTTATCTAATATAATTCTCTAAAACACTTAAAAGGAGATGATAATCTTTAAGATAATTTTAAAAATTCTAAAATTTGGATTTTAATTTTGAGTTTAGGCTAATAATAGATAATTAGATTATAATCCCATATTTAAACTTAACCCAAATTCAAGTTCATTTCAATAAAAATGCTGATGTATCACACTGCTGGAGAGACTTACAGTATTTTAGTTCTACTGTATCCAAAGATTTGTCTATTCGAATAATCATATCTTACTTTTTTCCACTTTCTCACTTTGTTCATCTTCTTCCATAATATTTTATTTTCTTTCTATAAACTTTAGTATTGTTGCTTATATACTTGGACCTACATAATATTGTTAATTTGGTACTAAATAATTGGAAAATAGGCTCTTTCTGCAAAAAAACTATAATATTTGTTTATCTAAGATGACAACAAATTAACATTTTATAGCTTAAATGAATCATATAACTAAAAATTACTAATATATATATATATATATACCTAATATATTTTATAAACTGAGATTATAAAGGTATCTTCACATTTTTTCTTTCTTTTTTCTTGACATCGAAATCTCCTTATTTATTAAGGTTGTTCGAAAAAACTAGCTCCATGAGGCAGCCACTCCAGAACTTTGTAGCTAACATGGAAAAGCAAAGCCCCTCGTGCAAGAGCCCCTTACCTGAGGAAATCGGCACATTCATTATTCAATATAGGAATCGAAATGATCGAAAAATCAAGGAATTACAATCATAATAAATTAATAACTTCTGAATCCATGGCAAAAACATGTCAGTCCTTCGCATCTTCAAGGAGCTTCAATATTTCCACGCATTCTGTTTCAAAACGGACATATATAATATATCATGTGTTGTATCGCTCTCCATAGCTCAAGATAAAGCTTCAAGTTCTGCATGGATAGACGTTAAAGTACGAGGACGAGATTTCCAACCCATCAATGGGGCTTGCAAGTCATCTTCACGCCAAGATGCATCCAGTTGGCATCTGATGACTGACTTGATTTCGCTTTCTGGGATCGGGATCAGATGTTGGGATATTGCCTGCACTCCTTCTTCTTCCAGCTCTGCAAATTGTTCCACCACTTGAGCCATGTTCCAGCTCGAGCTTTCCAACGAAGCTATGTTCACTGTATCTACGGCTAAGACCTCCTTCTCATCGAATGCTTTGTCGTTTCTAGCCTTCCAACCAGGCCCAGCTCTGGAGTAAACCCTATAAAGCAAGGGTTTTAGGAGTTAAAAGATATTAATAAGTTTAGGGGCATCATTATGTGAAATGTTGGTTGTGGTGTAATTGTTTCAGCGATATTTATTCTATGACACGAGTTCGAAACCTCGAAATGCAATTATTGTTGTGTTTTTTCAATATGTGTTTGTTAATGAATCAAATTTTTTTTTGCTTTAGCCCCATAAATACTACGGGCCAGCCCTGCTTCCAACTATACGATAGGATCCACGACATTGATTCTAGCTGCTCCTCTGTTGCTCCATAATCCTTTGCTCTCCTAAAAAGATAATCGATGTTTGTATATAAGGCATTACACGGGAACACACCGAGAACTGTTGGAACAATAGATAGTGCCCATGATTGGATTGCCGGCGGACATTTGAACAGAAGATGATTGATAGATTCATCTTCAACTCCACAGCTAGGATAGATTCATGCGGTGTGGACTTCCATATTGCACACTGCATGACAAAATCGGATAGCTTCCAAAAATTTTGATACCAAAGGTTCTGCATTATAGTCATTTAAAAAAAATATTTGACTTTGTTTTCCTCCCACTTTTAATCTAAAAAATATCTTATTTCTTCGGGTATAATGACTATACCAATGATTCTGATATCGAAAACCCAAATAACTTCTCACTACAGTAGAATATGAGATGTTATAGAAATCAACTTTATACGCACGGTTTCTAAAAACACGTCAATGAAGTTCAATAGCCAGATTTGAAATACAACCATATTCTTCCGTAAACCCACATTTCTGGGATCTCATATGCGTCGACCGAATCGAATTTTATTCTAAATTTTGATAGGACTAAAATTTGTAACCATTTGTAACTTTATAGTTTGTTCTATATTATCAAAAACATTAACCAACCATTCGTAGTAGTTAGGCTAAACCCAAACCAGAACCAACCCAGACCGACCCAAAAAAAACTCAAACCGGAACCGATCCGAAAAAATTTGGTTCGGATCAAGTTCGGTTTTGCTTATTTTATCCGATGGATCTTGCATTCATATATCCGTGGATATCAGTTCGGTTCTGAGTATTACCCGAAAACCGATCGGATACCTAAAAATCCGAACAAAATACGCTAAACTTTTGGTATTTTTTGGGCATTTAAATATTTTGTGAGTATTTTGATATTAAAAACTTTTACGGATTTGAGTATTTTTGCTATTTTGGGGGTATTTTTGCATATTTTTGATAAAAATACTAAATTCGAATCCAATATACCCGTTAATACCCAAACCGAAATGGTACTCGATTTTGGATAAAATTACTAAATTCGGATCCAATATACCCATTAATACCTAAACTAAAATTCGGTTATGCTCATTTTACCCGATGGATCTTGCACTCATATATCTGTGGATATCAGTTCCGTTCTGGGTATTACCCAAGAACCGATCGGATACCCAAAAACCCGAACCAAATACACTAAATTTTTGGTATTTTGGTATTTTTCGAGTATTTTAGTTTTAAAAACTTTTACGGATTTGAATATTTTTGTTATTTTTGAGGTATTTTTGCATATTTTGGATAAATTACTTAATTCGGATCCAATATACTCGTTAATACCCAAACCAAAATATATTCGATTTGTTTGGGTTTTTATACGGGCCAATTTTTTGGAACCAATCTGACCAAAACCCGATAGATCCTATACTAACCTAATTTGAAATTCTATGAAATTTCAAAACTTCTATACCTAAACCTGATCAATTCCTATTAGAATCCGACCTGAATATCTGAATGCCCATGCATAATACATAAATATGCTTCTGTTTAGAAGATAAGTAGCTTGGGTGTGTAATGGATCTGGGCCCTAAAATGATTACGAGCCGAACACCAATATCAGAATTTATGCTGACGTGGTAACTTAGTCCACGTGTTATCAAACCTCGCTTTGTGATTGGTCTTTGTGACGTTCTTTCATCGTTTCCTCTGATTTAAAGAAAAACAAACAAACCAAAAATAACACAAAACTCTGAGAATCAATTTCAATTCCGATCATCAAACCAATAAAATCGTCATGGACGCCATTGATTCCGTCGTTGATCCTCTCAGAGACTTCGCTAAAGATAGCGTTCGTCTTGTTAAGCGTTGCCACAAACCAGATCGCAAAGGTATCATTACGATTCGAATTAGTATTCAATTTCATGAATCTGCTGGATCTATGGTTTCAGTTATCCTAATTAGAAGAAGATAGATCTGTGTATTGGTAACGATGATTGTGATTTTTCGTTGTAGAATTCACGAAAGTGGCTGTTCGTACTGCGATTGGGTTTGTAGTGATGGGATTCGTTGGGTTCTTTGTTAAGCTCATCTTTATTCCGATCAACAACATCATCGTCGGTGCTACTTAGGTAATTCTTTGATGTTTTGTTTTTAATGATGTTAATGATGATTAGCGTATTGATTATAATGGTTAAGTTACTTTGTGTACATTTCATTGTATTATAAAGTTGATTAGATCCATCTTAAGAGAACCTATTTGTATTGCTTACTTTGTGGTTTATGTATTTTTCATACATAGCAGAAAATTTTAAACATTTTTGTTTGTGTCAATTTTATGGTGATCTGAGTTAGGTGTGTGTTTGGGAAGCTTTTATGTTAGTGAAATCAAGATTTGAGTATATCACATTCTGTTCTGTGATATTTGAGAATCACCGTCAATACCTCGGTGTAGGTCGAAGCACTTCAATTTCAATGATAAATGTTCCAATAGATAAAAACCGTAGTTGTTTTTGTTGCAGACATATCCGTTATGTTAATGAGTTGATGATGATTTGTGTAATGATTATAATGGTTAAATTAATTTGTGTAGATGTTATTGTATGATAAATTTGATTAGATTCTTGTGTTTCGTTGTTGTAAGAATCTATATTGAGACTAATAAAGTGAATTTTACACTATGCATACCAAGTTTATGCCTCTGTTGTTTATGTTTTTTTTATACATAGCAGAAATTTTAAACATTTATGTTTATATCAATATAAAATCAAGATTTGAGTGTAAAGCACTTCAACTTCAATGAGAAGTTAGTAACTAGATAGAAACTGCAGTTGTTTGGTTGCGAACATACGAGTCTAAAATCTGATAATGACATAATGTTAAGAGATTTGTGCTGAGCATATGGTTTTGAGGAAGAAATTTACTTTCTTCTACCATATGATGTGAAAACTATTGTTTGCTTATGCTTTTGAGAACTATTCTTCTAAGCCTTTGTTTTGGCATTTTTGCAGAAAGCAATTGAAAGGAGGAAAAAAAAAAGAGTTTTGAGGAAGCTGAAGAGAAGGGCATAAGTCAGTTCTATGTTTTTGTGTAATCGGATTCCATTTGTTTCAATGTCTGTTTTTTTTTTCTGTCACAACTGAAAAATCCGACTTCCCTTGAATGTAGAGCAAACTAAGCTTTGGCCGAGGAATTTATGTCTACCAGTTTTTCGCTCTTTTGCACCCAAATCTCGAATCCTAGTCTCCCAATGTTGGATAAAAAGTTTTGATAAGTAAATCGGGATCTAATTTTAAAAATTTAAGATCATTTTGGTATCTTCCTCTCTTTTCCTATAACAATAAAATGAAATTCCGGTTAAACAATGAATGGATTGTGTATTACAAAGGCTGCAGCATCGAATGCTTTTGGGCAGATGTTTGAATCAACCTGAACAAGCGATACAATAGCTCTTTTGGAAATGACTCACGATTAGCTAGAGACGTTTATGAGTTCATGTACGTTGGTTCGCTTCATATACTCTACATAGCTGCAGACAAATACAAGATTCCATACCTCCAAGAACTCTGTAGAAACCGTCTCATTGACCAAGTTCACGTTGTCGTGGTGAAAAATTCATTTCTGACTAAGGAAGATAAATATTAGGAAACGAAAATTGCTTGATATGCTATTTTTAGAAACCAACTTTTTCTTTAGATAATTTGGCATATTTATGGTTTTGTTTTTCTTTTTTAGTTCTTTTGAATTCTAATAACGTTTTATATTTATGTTACTTTGCTACATACTATGGACCTATGGTCATTGATGGTTGCTTGTAACCATTGTTATGGTATGTGATTTATCGGTTTGACTGTTTTTGCTTGCTAGTAACCTCTTGGGCCCTAATCCTCTTTTGTTTTGTTATTTTATCCGGATTTTAATTTTTTTTTATCAGATAAGCAAAAAATGTTGAAGTGAAGTGAAGCAATAGCAAAACAAGAAAATAATAAAAACATCCATCAAACGACGTGTTTGTCGTTGGCTTGTATTACTTTGATGTGCATATGGCATCGTTTCAGGTGGGTTTTGAGGCTCCTGCCCTTGTACAAGCTCAATCTATTCATGTTATTCTACGCTAGTGGCAGCTTTGGTGGCCTCTTACGTTTCCTATTTGGGTCATTAGCCTTTACCTTTGAGAGTGACTTCATCACATTTGCACTGAAATGACACATAATAATATCATGATACGTCGCATTTAGTTATAAAAAAAAAAGTCACGAATGAAATGGACCACTTTCCACCCTTAGGTTATTACCCTCACGCTATTGGATTTAAACCAAAGCCCTCAATTACTCTGGCTTAATAAAACGGGTCAATGCTAAGAAACAACCATTTAAAAAAAGCTTATTTGTGGTTTTTAACCTATCCATATGAGCATATATAAATATTAATAGTAAATCTACCAAAAATATCATTTTAGCAAAGAAGATTTTTTTGTCATTACTTGAATCGACAGAACTCAATCCATAGCATAAATATTATTCTGGAGGGCAAAATAATTTATTGCAATCGAATTCTAATGAAAAATACCGCCCATTTACACTCAGCTTTCTCCTATCTTCTACTGCCACTATTTTTAAACAAGTGGATTCTACTTTACAGCCCGATTTACTTGCTATTTCAAGATCCATGAAGTTATATGTATAACCCGAATCAATCATGATAAACATAAACTTCTTACCGTGTACTCACTTTACTCTAGGTCTATAGTATGATATTCATGCCACTGCATTAACAGATATTTGTGGCATTACTTCGAATTAATCATCCTCTTGACTCTCAGCATCACACCACATTTCCTCTTATTCATTTGCTTTTATCATAAACAACTGATTTTCTTGTGTTTAAGATAATGACCTGGAGTAAACTTCTCGTCGCAGTAATAGCATAAATCTTTAGTTCTACGATCACTCATCTCCTTATTTGTTAAAAATTTCTTAGGCACTACAACATTCTCCTTTTCTCCATGCTTCAACATTTGAGTTTCATTCATGTGATCTCTTTCTTTTCTGTATGGTGCGATACCTTTTTTTGGATAGATGATATTACCACTCTCCATGCCTGACCAACTCGAACTAGAATTTGTCTTGGGATGAGCTTTTTCGTATAATCTTCCCAATAACAAACATTGTCTGATCGATCGAGGCTGAAACATTCGTATGTGCAATTGTGTGTCTATCCTCAACCCTGCTATATAAGCACTCACCAGATATTCTCCTAACAGGTTCACTCGCGTTTTAATCAGTTCAAACTTTTCGTGATAGTCCAAAATTCCATTCGTTTCTTGCAACTGTTTGAGTTCTGCAATCGGATCATCTAACATATCCTCAAATCTTTCTTTCAACAATGTTTTATATCATTCCCAATCAAACGAAATCACAGTACCGTATGCAGATTGAGCTAACGATTGATGAAAAGTCAATGCGTAATTATCAAAATGTAATGTTGCAATCTATAGTGTTATATCATACGGTGTACCATCTACCACAAATAACTCCTCAGCCTTAAACAACCATCTTTATAGTTTTCACCATTAAATCTTGGAAATCAATCTTACCAAGACATGTATGACTTGACTAAGTCGATTGATTGCTCGATCTTCTATTTCGCATTTGGTCCATTTCGCATTTGGTCTGTATTGTTGAAAGCCAAATCCGGTGTTGCAAAAACGTTTGCTGGACTTCGATTTTGATTTTGGTTTCCTAATATGCTTTTTTTTTTTTTTTTTTTAATTGTCTTTATTGGTAAATCTCTTGAACATGTAGCAATTCTTCCCTTAAATAATTTTATTGACTCCTTTTGGTGAAACTCCCAAAATTCATGATGAAGCATGTGGCCACATCTCTTTGGAATCTCATCATGTCATCCTATAATTTCTCAATCGCTCCAACATCTCTTTTTTTTTTCCTTTTTTTTTTCTGTTTTTGAGACTTGAATGTAACATCTGATAAGTAAAATAAAAATGTAAGATCCAATATTTAAGGGAATATATACAAAATGACATTTAACTGAAAAAGAATTGAGAAAATAGGGATGAGTGTACATTGACTTTCTCTCTCTTTAATCACAATTACGTTTACCCCTGATTACTTTCGACAAAAGATCAATTTATATGTAATAGTGACATATCTATTTTTGCCATATTTTCCATTGTTTAATTTAACATGCTGTTGTTATAAAACACACGGTATTATTTCTGTTAACATGTTAATATTGCAAGTTTCTATTAACATGTTAATATTGTAAGTGAAACACTAGTATTTGTTTATATCATTTTTCATAATTCACGATATCAGTTCAGTTAATTTGATTTATCTCTTTCATCTCATCAAATTTACTTTCTTTTTTTAGAAAGTTTGTTCCGATATACCCAAAATTTCATGTGTTTATGTATTGTGAGGCTAAAATTTTCTTTACCATATTTTATATATTTGTATATTGTGATATTTTAACATAGTATGTGTTATTTGTTTTAATCACCCGATTTTTTTTTTTCTCTTTCATCAATTCTCTGAAGGTATTTTTGAATTTTCCAACCCTCTGAAAACGTTTATTTACCAAACTTTTCGAACACATTGTTATTTTCCTAATTGAACTCCAGAATTAGGTCTCTACGCAAGAAGCGAAATATTTAATTGTTGCTGGAACACTAGATGCGGAGTAGTAATTGTTTTTTTTTTTTTTGTTAAAAGGAGTAGTAGTAGTAGATTTTTGGATTTTGTTCATCTTTTATCCAAACCAACATGTAGTAATACTAGAAGGCATGTCCAGGGAGTCTAGAAAATTATATTATTTATTTTTTAAAAAGCAGTAGATGTTTATCTTTGTATCTTTGATATTAAATTTATGTTATTTTTTGCATCCTAATTACTAATCATTATTTGTCTTTTGATGTTTAATTAAAAATAATGTGAAATTGTAAATCGGAATTCGAATAATGTGAAACATCTTTGTAAGTTATTTATTTATTTTCTATATTCATCTATATTTAAGATTTCAGTAGTCAGTTTTCTGTATTTTTTCACGAAAAAAACAAATCTAATTTAGTAGTGCGAAAGTTTTGTAATTATAAGTTGATAAAATGGTGGCTAGGAAAGTTAGAATTGATGATTAACTGGAATAAGTCTTATATTATCTCCATATAATAATATTATAAAGTAATACCAGTAAACCATCGGCATATATCATCAAATGTATTTAATAAAAGACATAGTCATTGTTATTTCATGTGCTGGGTATTAATGCTCATATGTGACTCTTCTTGCATTTCTTAACGGTGTTTAATGGAAGTGATCAAAAGAAACTTCTCTACCATTTTGACCTCCTCATTATATTCCCTCTCCCTCTATCTATGAATGATTGAATATATTAATATATACTATTCGAATTATTGTACTACGAAACTAATGGTTTAGAAGCTCAGCTCTAACAAAAAATGGTTTAAATGCTCACCAATACGGTAGTTTGGGCTCCAAGTTAGCGAATTGAGAGACCATATCAAAATAAAATATGAGACCCTAAGGTAAAGCATGCAGCAATTTATTCACCACTAATAGGTTTTAAGTTAAAAATTCATATAATTTATCAAATGAGGCTAGTTTGTATTTGGCTAGATGCTTGGTAGACTGAAAACTTACGACAAATCAAGTGTCATTAGTTTTACTAGAAAAAAAAACTAAAAGCAAAGGTTAGAGATCACATATTCGAATGATATTTGAAAAAAAATATATTACACGCTCTTATCCCTAGTTTGAGGAAATGTAGGATCTAAACCAAAAACCTCTTAATTATAAAAAAAAACAATTACCACACAATGTGTCTAGACACAGGCTTCACAAAATTTGGAACATATTTTACTTGAAAATCATGTATATACATTTGACTGGTGGCAGTTTTTAAGTGTTGTTTAAGTTGTGTTTATGTTTCTATCTTATAATAAAGATGAAAATGATGGGAAAAGAAACAATTCTGGTCAAAGTACTAACTATGTCTCGGACTATTTCAAATATGTAAGACATTTTGTAGTACGGCCGGTTATACACTATTTTAATTATAATATTTTTGGTGCTAAACCTGCCAAACTCCTGAAAGATTTTCACTATTAAGAAAATATATATGTCAATTCAGAAAACGGCATTTGATGATGGAACTTAAGTTTGCTTGTGTACGCCAAATGTCTCCAAATAGCGTCATGATTATAATAACAATATTTAATATCTATAATACCTATAATTTCAAAACTTGAGACTTAAAATAACACATGTTGGTCTGTGACAGAAGTACAAATACAAAGCATCGCCAAGACATACTAATTGTTATGTACTAATTTGAAGTCCAAAAATAAAATAATTATGATCGTCACGTTTTGGTTGAACTGCGTTGCATTTTAAATTATTACATTCATTTCTACTTTAACTATTAATATTAATAGAAATAAAGTTAATATGTAATGTTCGTGATACGGAGCGCTTACTGCTTAGATATTCCATATTTATGTATACATATAGACACACATATTGACGCTTGGTGGTCACCCGGAGACAGGACTACATTGTGTGCGAAATCATGTATCATTAAGAGTGTATGAATGAAATTATGCAAACGACAATCACAAATTATGGTAATTAATTCAAGTTATTAATTTGGTTCCATGCACACGAATTTTAGGTATTGACCAATATTCGTAATACCAAAATTTTAGTAGATTAATCCATTACCCATTTAATTTGATGGATTAATGATTAAATAGATCAGTCCATTTAATTAATCAATCAATAAATTAATTAAGATAAAATTGACTAATAAATAATTATCTTAAAACATCCTTATCATCATTCATCACCATCATCATCATTAATCAGCATTATTATTATCATCATCAGCAACACCATCACCATCACCATCACCATCACCATCACCATCACCATCACCATCACCATCACCGTCACCGTCATTATAATCATCATTATCACCATCATCCTATTTTGGTGAAAAAATCAGAATCAAAATTTTGACGGAAATAACAAAACCGTTTTATGGCGGAAAAATTGTGGATTTCTTATTTTACGGATTTACATTTTGGTGTGAAAAATACAAAATCAAGTATTTGGCGTGAAAATGATGGGACTGTTTTTGGTGTGAAAATGACGAGATTGCTTTCGCTGGGAAAATTTGGAATTACTCATTTTGATGGAAATGTACGGATTTACATTTTGTTTGGAAAATTACGCAATCAAGTTTTTAACAGGAAAATTGCGGATCCATTTTTACCGAATTTTTTTCGGATTTCTCATATTGTCGGAAAAATTATATATTTGCATTTTGGTGAAAAAATTACATAATCAAGTTTTTTGGGGGGGGGGAAATTGTGGATTTGCCTTTTTGCTAAAAATTGTGGATTTCTCAGTTTTGACAAAAAATTGTAAATCTTGTTTTGGGCGGGAAAATGAGGATTCACATGTTGGCGGAAAAATTGTATATTTACATTTTGGTGAAAAAATTACATAATCAAGTTTTTTTTGGGGGGAAATTGTGGATTTGCCTTTCTGCGAAAAATTGCGGATTTCTTAGTTTTTGCAAAAAATTGTAAATCTTGTTTTGGGCGAGAAAATTAAGGATACACATGTTGGCGGAAAAATTGAGAGATGGTGAACATTGGTTAAGTTGGTTTGATTCAATTTAAAAAATTAATGTGTCAAATGGTTAACCATCAACCCATTAAAATCTAACTTATTTGATCCATTAACCCATTAAGATCAAAATTTTCAACCCATAAAGGTTCATGGGTTGGGTTGGGTTGGATCATATCCATGACCCATTTTGGCATCCCTATCTATGGGTGGGCATAATTCCCATCCCGTCCCATCTCTTCTCGTTCCATCTCATTTCCGGTCAAAAATTCATGTCCCATTCTGATTCCTATTTAGGAACGGGACGAGACGGAACAGGAACAAGAATTTCTAAAATCCCGTTTGGGACAAATTATATATAAGGAATAATATATTATATATATCCCATAAAATATTATAATAAAAATTAGAAATATTGAATTCCATAAATATAATTTTTATACTTTTAATATTAATATTTTGATATTTTGTATGTTTAAAGATGTTTTTTCTTAACTAACTACTATTCTTGTTGACTTTGTATGGATAGAACTCGTTAAACGAGAAATGACGAGGGAATATGAAAATTAGTTACTTAGTTTATTAAAAAAAAAATTTGTTACTTGATTTATTAGGATTTTAGATTGATAGAATTTATTTTCCTTTATTTGAGTTTGATGATTTAAAATTATGAAATTTATGTTGGGTTATTTTTGAATTTTAAGTTTTTGATTATTAAACAAACACATTTGTGATAGTTTATTTGTTTATCATGGTTATTTTTTGAGAATTTCCGTTCCCATCCCAAATTTAATATACAAAATATATAGAACATCTTTTTTCTTCCTGAATTCCTATTCCATTCCTGTTTCCGTCAAAATCCGGTCCCGACCTATCCCTATCAGCAGTGATTAGGTACAAACCTTACTAAAAATATATAGACCGTAGGTAACAAAAATTTCTCACCACATATATATATATATATACATATAATTTTATATCTTATATAATTATTTTGGTAAATGGATAAGTAATAAAAATCTTAATACTGTAATTATAGAAGAACATTTTTAAAATTAACATTAACTTTGTTGAATGTTTTATTATATGTCATTGGTATAATAATGAACAAAAAGAATTCATTAAGGATAAAAATGTCTAAACAATTAGATCTACTATGATTTTAGCAAGGAGAGGTTTGGCGTGTACCTCACACACACTGATAGTTTTTTTATGTTTTTTCTCCCAATTTGTGTCTCTCGTGTTTGCCGGTCTTCGTCCGTGCCGAGGTTGGAGCGCTGTGGCTCATCCAACATCAGCTCTTACCTCCATCTTCTTGTCTTTAGCTTTTCGGCAGCGCCTGGAGTGAGAGCTCTAGTGAAGCTGGTGCGATGGGATCTAGGAGTTTGACGGCCTTTTGGCTCCTTCGAGGATGTCGAGCCTTCCCATAGTCGTCTCTGTTCTCTTGAGCTCCGGGGATTTTACTTGCTGGTCCTCTAGCTCTTTGTATTCACGATGTTTTCTGTTCTTCGGGAGGAAGGTCTTTTCAACTGATGGTCAAGATCTTCAATGGTGTGGCTCGTGCGGCGGTCCCTAGAGCGTCTCCGGTGTGTGAGGATGGCGTCAGAGCTCATGAGCCTCTAGTTGATGGAAGCTTGCTCATCGGGTTTTGTGGCTTCAATGGCTGTGCATGGTCAGTGAGAGTGGCTACAATGACTGTGCATCATCGGCGGTGGCTTAGTATCACTGGACTTGTGGTGGTATTATTGAGGGGGGAGGTATGTGCTGTGGATCCGTTTACTTAAGACACGGTGGTTGCGTGGTTTTTTTGTTGGTTGGTTCTCTGGTGGCTACGTATATTTTCCTCTATTGCGTTGTTTGGTTTGTTCTCCGGTGGTTCTATTCGGGGTTTCAACGATTGCTCTTGTCAGACTCGATTCCCTTGTGTTAGGCAAAATTTGAAGAGTTGGGTTCTGTCTCGAGGCTTCTTCAACTCTGAAAGCTTCGTAATGTTTCTCGTTCTCGCCAGGAAAGTTGATGTGTGTTGTTTGTTGGGACCGTTCACTTGTTAGTTAGAGGCGGCTTCTTTGGCTTTTGGTCCCGAGTAGGGCTTCAATCTTCAGATCATCTCTTAGAAGTCATTGTCTGGAATAAAGGTTTTTGAGAAGCTGTAGGTTTAAGGGCTGGTCTATTTCGTGCCTTTACTTGTGGCTAGGGCTTGGGAATTCGGGTTCGGTTTCGGTTAAAGTCTAATCAGGTTCGGATTTTTGGATTTAGGTATTTACTCTCCAATGTAATAATTTTAAAATCTGATCAGGTTCGGTTTGGGTGTTGTCGGGTTTGAGTTTCATATTTAAAATCCTATAAAAACCCAAAAAAATTTGGGTTTCATTCGGGTTCGGATTCGGATTTTTTGGGTTTTCAGGTTTTGTTTGAGTTTTTTCAGGTTTTCCGATTTGGTATTCAAATCGGATTTGTGTATATTACGCATACAAAATTTACATTTATCGGATAAGATCCTCGAATTACGATATTTTTCTATAGATAGTTATGTATATTCGATTTTTTGGATACTCTAACAGATTTCAGATTTGGATTTGGATTTTGAGTTTAAAAATTTATTCTCCATTTAAATAATTTGTCAATTCAAATTTGGATTTGGATATAAATTTTTGGATTATATGTTTAGATTCAGGTTTTTGTCCAACCCTACTCGTGGTAGGGAAGAGTTTTGAAGTTTGGAGATGCGCTAGATCCATAGAATTTGTTGGGTCTTCGAGTTTGAGTGGCTTTTTCTGTCTTTCGTTTTTCTGTTGGGTCTTGTTCAGTCTGTGTTGATGTTGACTTTTGTTAGATTTTAGGTATTTTTGTTATCTTTGTTTAATCTCTGTATTTCTATCAAAAATTTAAAATTGTATAAATACTTCACAATTTTACCAAAAGAAAAATTAGATCTACTATCGTTGAATAATTGCACAAAAAGTCATAGCAAATTTCAGTTTCACCTAAAAGAACTTACAAAAGTTAATGTATAAACTAAAACACCTAACATATTTTAATGTAACAAATAAAAATCCAACATGTTTCAACGAAACAAATAAAATCTTAATACGACAAAAGAAAACAAATAAAATCCTAATTTATTTTATAAAAAAGAAATCCAAGTTATTTTTTCAAAATAAAGGTTCAAACTAAAGAAAAACCCATAGAATATAGTGACATTAAATTTTAAAAAGAAAAGAAAACAAAATTATCATGAATTTGGATGCACATCCTTATGAAAAAACAGATAGGGCCTAAGTTTTGATGAATATAGACAAGAATGCTTAGAAAAATTATTGTAATTGATTTACATTATTCAACTTTTGATGTTATATAAAATTATAACTTAAAATTGAAAATCATGTTAATAAGACATCATCAAATCATATAATCATAGGCATGTGCATAGATCTTATAAAGAATAAGCGAAGAAAGTATAATCAATTTGAGTTTTTTTTTGTAACATCCCGATTTTTATTATATAGTGGTGGCTGATAAGCATTTAAGAGATTTGATTTGGTTACATATATCACCAAAATGCACATATTTTTTTGTCACTTTTCTAGAGAGGATTTTAGTGTTAAGTGTGCTTGGACATGAGTAGTAGTAGGATGGGTGACTTATCGAAAAGTCATTTCTGCTACTGTGTGAGTGAGACCAAAACACGGAAAAGATCCTGTCGTGATTTGTAGGGATATTAATAAGTCTTTCGAGGGTGGGGCTCACGGGCTGAGAGAGGGTGTAGAGGCCCACAGATTGTGGTGGCCAGGGCATTAAAATTTGGTAACAAAACCAAACCCAGATGAGTGCGGAGACATGTGGGCTCACATTATTGGCGGAGACGGTCTTTGTGCGCAACGAGGACGTTAAGCTCTGTTAGTGGGGTGATTATAACATCACGATTTCTGGTATATGGTGGTGCATGAGGAGCGTTTAAGAGATTTTATTTGGCTACGTATGATACCAAAATGCACTTATCTTTTTGTCACTTATCTAGAGAGAAATCCAGAGTTAAGCGTGCTTGGAGTGAGTAGTATTAGGATGAGTGACCTATCGGAAATTCATTTCCGGTACCTTACGAGTGAGGCCAAAACACGGAGAAAGATCATATGGTAAATTTGTAGAGACAGTAACAAGTTTTTCGGACCTCCCAAAATAATGCATTGTTTGTCGGACGAGGATAGAACCCATGAGCCAAGAGAAGGTATGGGACCCACATATGGTGGCGGTCGGGGTATTATACTTCTATTTTGAATGAACCACTGCCGCCGGTGGAGCAGCAGCTGTAACTACAGGTGGAGGTGAAGGTGAAGGTGAAAGTGAAGGTGAAGGCATGTTTTCGAGGTGTGAACCCTAGTGTGCATAACAAAAAGATTGGATTTAATATATTCATGACAAAGGTTATTTTACAAACAAATTTTATTTTAGTTACCATCTTTATATTATCTATTATCATTTTATTTTATTCTAATGAGTTTGCAGTTATGTTACCTTAACATAAATCTAGTTTATATTAACATATTAAATTCTGATTTACGAAACCTCTCTATAGTAATATTAAATAAAAATATATTAATTATATTAATTTTGATCAATTAGAACTATTATAGATATTATAAATATTGTTAAAAGGCTTTCAAAATAGGAACTTATGTCAAAAATTAGTTGGAGGAGATCAATGGAAAATATATATTTGCCGGTTGCCTGAAACTTACGTGATGAGAATAGTGGGAAAACCAAAAGGTGAAAAATCGGAGGAGTTGGAACTGCCATAGTATTGGCAAAAGCCTTGCAGTTCGAAGGCTCAAGGAGATCTGTCTCGTTATCTTCTTGACGCAATATTTCTCATTGAGACGAAGCAATCATTCAACTATGTTTGTGATCTGTCTGTTTTCTTAGGTTTTCCAAATTATTTTATCGTTCCTCATGTTGGTTTGAGTGATGATCTACCCTCTTGTGGAAAAAATTTATCGATATTAATGTTTTATATCATAACACAAGAGTTGTTAGACTATTTTATCAATGACAAATCTTTTCCATTCTATTTGTCTTGGTTTAATCGTGATCCTAATCCACAATATCGACGTGAGTTATGGGAGAGACTTCAACGAGCCGCCATAACTCAGAATGAACCTTGGTTGATGGTTGGAGACTTTAACCAAATTTGTAATAATAATGAGAAGATTGGTGGGGATCCAAGAGATGAGGATTCATTCAAAGACTTCAACACTCTGCTTGATATTTGTGATATGTTGGAGCTTAACCACCAAGGAAATAAATTCAGTTGGAGTGGTCATCGCAGTCTAGTTCGTCATAGAGTGAAGACGAAGGAGCTGATACAATGTTGTCTTGACAAAGTAGTTAGTTCATTACGCGACTTCCTTTTCTAAATATTTGGAACCCATCGAGTCCAACCACCGTCCCCTAGTCGTTAATATACTTTTGGAATCAAGATGAAAAAGGGGTCAGCTCAGATATGATAAACGGTTGTTTGATCGAGATGGGTTTAAAGAAACAATAGCAGCCAAATGGACTAATTTACCGAGCCAAGCAGATCTCCCGACCAAACTACAACGTATCCGGAAGGACATTTCCCATTGGAAACAAAACAATTCTACAAATTCCAATATGGAAATTCAGACACTCAAAGCAGAGCTCGAAGCGACATTCTTTCAAGTAGTTCTAAACCCATATCTTATCTGAGGAAATTAATAGAAACTCAACAGAGCATATTATAAGGAAGAGGGTTTTTGGAAACTTAAGAGTCGTAACAAATGGTTAAAAGAAGGAGATCAAAATACAAAAAAATTTCACGGTTGGCAAAAGCCTGGAAAGCAAGGAATTGTTTTACTTCTATCATGGATGACAATGGTGTTGAGTATACTCATAAAGATGATATTTCTAGAGTTTCTATTTAATAATTTCTAAATCTCTTTACTAGTAATGCTACAAATAACTAGGGAGATTTTTTTACGGCTTCTATTCACTAGTGACAGTAGAGATGAATAACGTGCTCAAGGGTGAGGTTTCTAACACCGAGATCATAAAGGCAATTAAATCAGTTGGGGAGATCATGTGCCTGGTCCGGATGGATTAAGTGGAGCTTTCTATCATCAGTTTCTTATAGGCGTGGGCGTTTGGTTCGGTATTTTTGGTTTACCAAAAACCGAACCGATTAAATCACAATTCGGCTTAGTTAATGAGAGATGATGGATCCCAAGGGACAGATCCAAGGATTTGTCGCGGATACTCGGTGGCGACCAGGGTAAGACTTAGTACCGAACGGTTGCGGAACAGTAATAGAACGAGATAACAGGATGGAGTGAAGAATCCAGGATGACTCGACCTGGTTCTTCACGAAAGAGAGGTAAATGGAATGAAATACGACACAAGAGGTGTGGATCGTCTCTCGATATGGCAAGCTGGTCACGAGTCCGAGCCCGGCTCAAGGAAACGTTACCGGAAAAAGGTTCAAGAGCGAAGGCTCTATTGGACCGAATAGAGAAAACTCTAAGTAGTTTGCAAAAATAAATCTAAAAATTACAAGAGAGAATGAGGCACTTTTTAAAGGGGATGAACTCGTGTCCCTAATAAGGCTGTAAAGAAAACGCTCTTTAACGGGCCGCATAAAGACAAAACAAAACAAAAGGAAGCTAAAAGAAGAAGTCCAAAATGCCGGTGGGCCTCTCATATAGGATTACGCCTTTGCCTATCCTTGCTTGGCCCGGACGTTTCCAAGAAGGTTGGCAATGGTGAGGCGTGATGCGTCAAGTCTCCTCGCGTCATTAAAAACCTATTCGCCTAACCACTTAGGGAAAATCTAAATAGGAAAAAAGAGTGTGGGTCTCTTGACATCTTGGGAGTGTCTTCACCTAGTGATGGTGAAGACGCTGAATTCTCGAGCGTCCTTGGTGGTGGCGCGGGTCGTTTCGGTGACTAGGCTAGGTCTGGTCCTTGTCGCCTCTTGGTCCATGAGTATTTGTACAACTCGGACGAACTTGTCCAGGTAGATCTTGGTCTTGCTCCTCTTGATGGGTCCGGGTGGTACGGTGGGAACCTCCAAGGCCAAATCTTGATCGGGCAACAACAAGTCCGTGTGCTCAAAAATACTCGGGTAGGACCTGTTTGCGGACTCGGCAGCACTCGGGTGAGACTTGCCTGTGGACTTGGCAGTACTCGGGTAGGACTTATCTACGGACTCGGCAGCACTCGGGTTAGAATTGTCTGCGAACTTGTCTACAGACTTGGCAGCACTCGGGTAGGACTTGTCTGCGGACTTGGTAGCCGGCTGTCCAGAACGTGGGTTCCCATCATCCCCTCCATCTTGTTTAGGTTTTGTTCTCAAAACTGGTTTATCCTCTGCATGAAAAGGAGCTAGGTCAACTATATTGAACGTGGACGACACATTTTATTTACCCAGGAGTTCGATGCGGTAGGCGTTGTCATTGATCCTCTCTAATACTCTGAATGGTCTGTCGCCTCAAGGGTTGAGCTTGTTTTCCCTTTGCTGGGGAAACCTCTCTCGTCTGAAATGGAGCCATACCCAATCGCCAGGTTAGAACACCGTTCTCTTTCGGTTCTTGTTGGCTTGTCGGGTGTAATGCTCGGTTCGTTTCTCGATATTGGCCCGGACTGTCTTGTGGAGCTTCTTGATGTTAAGGGATTAAACCCATAGACCACCTCGAAGGGTTATTTCCTTGTTGTCGAATGGGTGTCCCAGTTGTAGGAGAACTCGACCAATGGTAGCACATCGAGCCACGACATCTTGTTGTCGCCTAGGGTAGCTCGTAGGAGGGCTCCGAGTGTTTGGTTTACGACTTTCGTTTATCCGTCGGTCTGTGGGTGGCAAGTGGTGGAGTAGAGGAGTTGGTGCCGAGTTGTCGCCAAAGGGTTTGCCAAAAGTATCCGAAGAACTTGGGTTCTCGGTCCGGGACTATGGTTCGAGGTATTCCGTGTATTCGCACGACCTCTCGGAGGAAGAACTTGGCAATCTTGGTGGCGTCGTGGGACTTGGAGCAAGGGATAAAGTGCACCATCTTTGAGAAGCGGTCCACAACCACCACGATGGTGTCCTTGCGATTGATGACACGCAGCCCGAGTATGAAGTCCATGGATAGATCAACTCATGGTGCATCCATTATGGGCAAGGACGTGTATAACCCTTGTGCTTGGCTTCGGGACTTGGCTTTCTTGCATGCCAAGCATTTAGAGCATAAATCTTTGACTTGTCGCTTCATTCTCGGCCAATATAAGTGGCTTCGGAGAATGGAGAGGGTCTTGTTGGAACCAAAATGACTCATCAATCCTCCACCATGCGCTTCACGAGTTAAGAGTTCCCAGATTGATCCTTCGAGGATGCAAAGCTTCCGTCCCTTGAAGAGGATTCATGTAGGTAGATCTTTTGATAGGGTCCGGTTCCATGGCCTCGGAAGCATTTTCCTAGGTTCAGGTCTTGATCATATTGGTCCTTGATGCCTTCAAACCCCAACAGCGTCCAATGTTGTGATCAACGCGTAACGTCGGGATAAAGCATCGGCAATGACATTGTCTTTGCCTTTCTTGTACTTGATCACGTAGGGGAAGATCTCGATGAACTTGAGCCATTTGGCGTGTTGTTTCTTTAGGTTGGTCTGGACCCAGAGATGTTTTAAAGTTTCATGATCTGTGTGGATCACACATTCCTTGGAAAGGAGGTAGTGTTGCTAAGTCTCGAGCGAACAGACTAGAGAATACAACTCTTTTCGTAGGTCAGGTAGTTGAGGAAGGCGCCGCTGAATTTCTCGCTGAAATAGGCGACCGGTCTGCCTCTTTGAGTGAGGACCGCGCTGATGCCAATTCCGGAGGCATCGTATTCAACCTTGAAGGTTTTGTTGAAGTCCGGTAGCGTGAGCAAGGGGGCCTGGGTGAGACGTTGCTCGGGTCCCCAATGAAACTCCGAGTTCTTCTTAATAATGGCCGTCAAGGGAGCCGCTACAATGCTGAAGTCTTGGACGAATCACCGTTAAAAGCTCGCCAATCCGTGAAAGCTCTAGACTTGGTTGATGCTCGTGTGGAAAGGCATAGAGGCCTTCCTTTCGAAGTGTTCTTAAGACCGTTTTTTCAAGGTGGTCAAGGTGTTCATTCCAATTCCGACTATAAACAAGAATATCATCGAAATAAACAACTATGAAACGATTAATGAATGCGGTCTTCCACTCATCACCTTCTTTCATTCGGACATGGTGGTAGCCACTCTTTGAGAAGATCGTTGAACCGCATAGTTCGTCGAGCATGTCATCCAAGCGTGGGATCGGGTGCCGGTACTTGATGGTGATGTTGTTGATGGTTCGACAGTCCACGCACATCCTCCATGATCCGTCCTTCTTGGGAACAAGCAGAACGGGCACGGTGCAGGGAACGGGAACGGGAACAGACTCGCATCCCTAATAAGGCTGTAAAGTACACGCTCTTTAACGAGCCGCATAAAGATAAAACAAAACAAAAGGAAGCTAGAAGAAGAAGTCCAAAACGCAGGTGGGCCTCTCTGATAGGATCACGCCTTTGCCTATCTTTGCTTGGCCCAGACATTTCCAAGAAGGTTGGCAATGGTGAAGCGTGATGCGTCAAGTCTCCTTGCCTCATTAAAAACCTATTCGGTAAACCAATTAGGGAAAATCCGAATAGAAAAAAAGAGTGCGGTTCTCTTGATGTCTTGGGAGCGTCTTCACCTAGTGATGGTGGAAACGCTGAATTCTTGAGCGTCCTCGGTGGTGGCGCGGGTCATTCCGGTGACTAGGCTAGGTCCGGTCCTTGTCGCCTCTTGGTCTATGAGTCTTTGTACGACTCTGACGAACTTGTCCCAGTAGAGTTTTGGTCTTGCTCCTCTTGATGGGTCCGGGTGGTACGGTGGGAACCTCCAAGGCCAAGTCTTGATCAGGCAGCAACAAGTTCGTATGCTCAGCAATACTTGGGTAGAACCTGTGTACGGACTCGGCAGCACTCGGGTGAGACTTGTCTGCGGACTTATCTACGGACTTGGCAGTACTCGGGTAGGACTTGTCTGTGGACTCGACAGCACTCGGATGAGACTTGTGTGCAGACTTGATAGCACTCAGGTAGGACTTGTCTGCGGACTTGGTAGCCGGCTGTCCAGAACGTGGGTTCACATCAGGACATAACTGATCGAAAAGAAATTAATTGGAAATCGGTTTTCAGTTCGGAATGAGTGGAACCGATTGATAACCGAAATTTTTTAACTTAAGTCATTCATTTATTTTCTCATTTTCACATTTCTTTCTTAATCTCTTTGATGGAACACATTACACAAGGTGACAAAGAGAATTTCAATTTCTTCTTGAATCTTCATCCTTTGAATCGGGTTGAAAGGCTTTGAGCTCGTTTCGAAACAGCAAGGGGAAGAACTTGATCAGCTTGGCTCAAGTATCTCGAAATCTCATCGGGTAAGCGACGAAGAACCCTAATTGCTATTTTTTTAGGTCATAAAATTTGGGGTTTTTTTTATTCTAATTAGTTTTAGGGGTTGTAGTTAGGTCAATTTACTGGGATTTAATGTTAATTTACATTTTCAATGGTTAGATTTTTGTGATTTTGGAGTTGAATTTCAAACCTAAATCGCAATATTTTAGGGGGTTTTGATTCTGATTAGTTTTAGGGATTCTAGTCAGCTTAATTTACGGGGATTTGATGTTAATTTATATTTTCAATCGTTAGATTTTCATGATTTTGGAGTTGAATTTCAAACCTAAATCGCGAATTGTTTGAGTTTATAAATTTTGGGGGTTTTCAATTCTGATTAGTTTTAGGGATTGTAGTTAGGTTAATTTATGGGGATTTGATGTTAATTTACATTTAAAATTATTAGATTTTCGTGATTTTGGAGATGAGATTCAAATCCTAATTGGCAAATTTTGAGTTTTTAAAATTTGGGGTTTTTCGATTGTAATTAGTTTTACGGGTTTTAGTTATGTTTATAGGAATTTTATGTTAGGTTAATTTATGGGAATTGGATTGTAATTTGACTGTTGGTTTTAAGATTTATAAGATGGGCGAGGAATTGGTTGAATGGGTTGAGGTTGTCTTTGGGAGATAAGGCTTTCATTATGGTAACGGATAGTTTTCTTTTTGGTCTTGGCTAGAGAGTATTATATGGATGTTTGGAGAGTTCCATCTAATTTGTAGATGAGGAAGATACAAAAAATATTAAGGTGTTATTTGCTAGTAATTTTGAATCCTTTTGTACTGAATTTTCTGATTTAATTTGTGTTTCTTAATTATTAATATTTTTTTGTTTTGCTTAATTACTTGATGAGTAAATTGAGAACTTCCAAGAAAAATGTATGGTTTGACAGCTGCAATTAAACTTTGACTTATGATCTTAGACTCTTGACTGTGATATTGTTTAGCTATTTAACATATGGTTTGACTTGTTTTCTTGACTCTTGACTGTGTTTAGCTACTTAAGTTATGGTTTGATATTGATTTAGCTAATGGTTTCAGTTTCAGTCTTACATTGTAGATGTCTTCAGAAGATGGAGGTGAAGCGGTAGAACCACCAAGTGCTCCTGGAAAGAAGAGGAAGACACCATCTAGCAGCTCTTCTACTCTGCCACCAAAACCCAAAAAGGTATATCCTAAACAAGCTGCTTGTTGGACGCACTTTATTCAAAGAGTAGATAACTCTAGTAAATGCAAATGTAGGTATTATGGCTTAAAGGTAGGTTGTGACTCTAAGTTAGCAGGAACTAGTTCAATGAATGGGCATATAGCTAGATGTAAGTTGTTTAAGGATTTTGATGAAAGGAAGAAGCAGCAAATGTTGAGTGGCAATGATAGTGGTAATATGAGTATGGTTAGGTATGACTCCAAGTTGTTTAAAAGGGCAGTTAACAAGCTAGTTGTAGGAATGAGCTCTCATTCTCTTTTGCGGAATCAGAGGGGTGGAAAAGGTTTTGCTTTGATATCTTTCCTCTTTGCAAGACATTCTCTAGGAGGACTTATGCTAGAGATATTGCAGCTATGTATTTGGAAGAGAAGGCAGCTTTGAAGGAGTTGTTTGGAGTTGAAAAGAAGAGTGTGTCTCTCACAACAGATATTTGGGTGTCGTCTACAACCTCCTACAACTATATGGTTGTCACAGCTCATTGAATTGATGAATATTGGCAAATGCAGAAAAGAATTATCTCCTTTAAGGTCATCACAGACCATAAAGGAGAGACAATTAGTTCAAGATGGAGATTATCTACATATGCGTTGTTGTGCGCACATTCTGAACTTGATAGTGAAAGATGGTCTCAAAAGTGCTTAGGCAAGCATAGTTGCTATTAGGAATGCCTTTATTTATGTTCGATCATCTTTCAATAGGTTAATGGCATTTCAACTTAGGTGTGAGACAAGTAAGAAGATTAGTAGAGGCAGCTTGCCTTTAGATTGTAAGACTAGGTGGAATACTACTTACCTTATGCTAATAGCTGCAATTAAGCTTAGGATTCCATTTGAGAGGATGTTGGTGGAAGACAAATTATATTGTGATTACTTCTTGGAAGGGATGAGAAGAGAAAGGTTAAAAGAATAAGACCAACATCAAATGAAAATTGGGATGAAGTTCAAATTTTGGTGAAGTTTCTGAAAATCTTCTACCACTGTATTTTGACATTCTCTGCTTCTCAGTCAGTTAGTTCCAGCTTTTCTTACAATGAGATCGTCAACATAAAGAGGAACCTGATTACCAAGTGTGGTAACAGTGACAAACAAGTAAGAGGTGAAGCTCATGTGATGCGAGATAAGTTTGATAAGTATTGGGATGGATTTTCAAATATGAATCCACTAGTAGTTGTTGCTAGTGTCTTTGATCCGAGGAACAAGATTTAGTTTGCAAATTTGTGCTTTGATCAACTATATGGGAAAGGTACTATAGAATCTAGGCAGCTCCATAATTCCCTTACTACTATGATGAAGAAGATGTATGATCAATATATTCTTAGACTTAGCAAACCTATTGAGATTTATCCTTCTATGGAATCTGAGCCTGAGTGTCCTAGTGGAGTAGGATTAGATATCTCAGATGATGATGAAGGTTGTGAGCGGATGGATTCAATCTACAGCAAGATGGTTAGCTTAGGGAGAAATGAGGATATCTCTACTGAGTTAGATATATACTTGGCAGAAAAAAACATAGAATCGGGTAGAGAACAGGTTGGGATTACCATTTGATGTTTTGTCATGGTGGAAGAGTAACAATAACAAGTTCCCTATCTTATCAGAAATGGTTAATGATGTTTTAGTTGTTCAAATATCTCAATTTGCTTCCGAGTCTGTCTTTAGTACTAGTAGTCGAGTCTTGGATCCTTATAGGAGTTCTCTAACTCTATATATGGTTGAAGTATTGTTATGCACACAACAATGGTTGAGATGTTCTTATAAATCTCAAGCACAAGTTGCTAACTTAGTGCAAATGTTGGAAGAAGTGGAGTGCCTAGAATCACTAGGTAATTACTAACTAGTAACTACTCTTACTTTATTATTGGTATAACAAACTAAACTAACTAATTGTGATGTTTTGTGTAGATCCTCGGAATTCAAATGCATCTCTTTCGTGATAATCTCTTGCTTACTTCCACAGGTTTTTCTAAAATTTAGATGGTTAAGTTTATTCGGTTATTCTTATCTCTCTCTCTCTCTCTTGTTTACTTCATAGGTTGATCAATGCATTTTTTGTGGATTCAGCCTTCATGGAAGAGCTCATCAAGCTGATCTTTTGTCTTTTTTGGTGCGGATAATAGCTTGTATTAGATTAGGTGACTTAGGTCTATTAACATGTAAGTGTAGGTAAGGTTTCCAAACTATTAACGACTTACCATACTTGATGTTTTGTAATGAATACTTGTGGTAAGGCTTACAAACTACAAGTATTCATTACAAGAAGTATTCAATTCCTTTTTGACCCTTTTGTGTATTTGATCACTTTAGTGTATCAATAGGTTAGATTAGATCATTAGAAGATCTGTAATAGATGTTCGTGAAAAAATGTTTTGTAAGTTAAAAGTGTAGTCGGTTTACTCGGATTATTCAGGTATTCGGTTTTAAAATTTCTCGGTTATGTTATATTCGGTGTATTCGGTTTCAATGAATTTTAATGACTTTTTTTGGTTTAAACAAGTTATTCGGATTTCATTTTGCGGGTCAAAACCAAACTGATTAAATGTAGAACCGAACCGATTAAGCCATTTTTTGTTTCAGTTTATTTTGGTGAAAAATTAAAATTTCGATTAAACCAAAATTCGGAATAATCCGCACCGATTAAACCGTAAAAACCGAACGCCCAGACCTAGTTCTTTACAATAATTGGTGATTCTATTTTTACAGAGATTAAAAGTTCTTTTACCGATGGCGTTATTCCTCCTGGTCTTAACAAGACACATATTTGTCTCATACCCAAGATTGATCCGCTATCCTCCATGAGTGATTTTTGACCTATTAGTCTTTGTAACGTGGCATACAAGATCATTTCAAAAATCCTTATTTCACGCCTAAAACCCTTCATGTCGGCCCTTATCTCTGATCAACACACTGCCTTTGTCCCCGATAGACACATCACAGATAATGGGTTAATTGCACATGAACTTCTTCACTCATTAGGATCAAGGAAACATCAAGCGAATACTTATATGGCTATTAGAACAGACATCTCCAAAGTGTATGACCAAGTGGAATGGACTTTCTTGGAAGAGACTATGTTGAGATTGGGCAACAGAAAATAGGTTAGTTGGATCATTTCTTGTGTAAAATCATTTACATACTCCGTTCGTATTACCATATGGTGAATTATTACCATCTTTTGGTATTCGACAAGGCGATCTTCTTTCTCCATATCTTTTCCTGTTTTGCACAGAAATCCTTACCCAACGACTAAATAGAGAAGAACTTCAAGGAAACATTTAAGGAATTGCTATAAGTAACAACGGTCCTCGGGTTAGTCATCTTCTTTTTGTGGACGATTCATTTTTCTTCTCTAAAGCAAATCACAAGAACAGTGTCACTCTCCCCAAGGTACTCAATCATTATGGGAAACTCTTCGGGCAACAATTTAACTTCAATACGTCTTCTATCACGTTTGGTTCACGTGTTTACGCAGAGAAAAAAATCAGAGGTTCAATAAGTAATCAAAAGTCAAAGAACAGGCGGTTGTAGTAAATACTTGGGCATACCGGAAGAATTTTGTCATAAGAAGTGTGAGTTATTTGATTATCTTGTCAAAATAGTCAAAGATCGTACTAAGAGTTAGAATTATAAGTATTTATCAGAAGGGGGACAAGAGGTACTTCTCAAGTATATTGCCTTAGCAATGCCTACCTATGTTATGAGTTGTTTTAAGTGACATCGTACCACTTGTCAAGAAATAGACTCCACATTATGTCAATTTTGGTGGAGTTCTAATGACTCTAAAAGGCGTATAGCGTGGATCAGTTGGAAGAAAATGAACTTGCCTAAAAAATGAAAAGGGTTTGGTTGCAGGGACATAGAGAAATTCAATGACACATTACTAGCAAAACAGGCATGGTGTATCCTACAAGACCCCAACTTTCTATTGGCGAGAATTTTGAAAATTCGGTATTTTCTTGATACCGACCTACATAATGCAATAATTCCAAGGAAAACTTCCCATGGATGGCACTCTATTTTATGTGAACGTGACTTGCTTTTTAAAGGTCTTCGGTTTCAAATAGGGGATGGTCAGACAATTAATCCATCGACTGATTCGTGGCTGCCTACTCACCCTCCACGATCTTCGGCTAATATTAATCTACCCCAGTCTTTTCTGATCAAAGATTTGTGGCAATCCAATGGTAAGCAATGGGACGATAACAAAATTCAATATCACCTAAACACAGAAGATGCACAACATGCTCAAAGAATCTATATACCACTCCATCAAACCATGGATAGACTCCTTTGGCATTACACAAAGAACGATATATATTCAATCAAATCGGGATATTGATTATCAATTTACTACCCGAATTCAATGATTCCGCCTCTTACTCCTCCTCCGGGTAATACCAGTTTAAAATACCATATATGGAAAATAAAGACCTCATCTAAGATTAAACATTTTGTCTGGCGTATGTTTTCTTCGGTCCACGGTACAAGAGCAGAATTAAACCGCAAAGGAATACCCATCGATCCTACATGTACTCGTTGTTGTCAACACGCATAAAATACATAGCATTTATTTTTTTAGTGTGACTATGCTTTATCTATTTGGAGAACATCTAATATTCCGGCGTCTATGTTACTTTCTCCTATGAACTCTTTGGAGGAAAATATTCAACGCCTCCTAAATATGTATGATTCTACCATGACATCTGAATTTCGATATGGAGTTTTTTGGATTTTTTGGCAAATTTGGAAATCAAGAAACAACCTAATCTTCAATAGAACTAACTATGATCCTTTTACAGTTATTCACCTGGCAATGGACAACGCTAGGAAATGGTTGGAGGCCAACCCTTACTCTTCATCCTTAACACGGTAAGCCTTACATTCACCAGATTCTATGACTCCTCTTCTCACTATTCACCTCTGTCTCCTAATGTCTATAAATGCAATGTAGACGCAAGTTATCGTTATAATCATGATATGATAGGTGTGGGATGGATTTTATGTGATATTCACGGTTCTTTTAAACTTGAGGCTTTCTCAAAACTATGACAAGGTTCTAATCTCCTCGAGGCAGATGGTTTAGTTTTGTTACATGCTTTACAATCACTTTGGTGCATGGGATTTTGTAATGTTATTATGGAAGGTGACTGCAAAGGATTGGATGATCTTCTACACTATCGCACAGAAAACGCGATTATGGATCATTTACTTGTTGATATCCGCAGTTGGGCGGATCGTTTTACCAATATTTTGTTTACTTTGGTACCAAAAAATTGCAACCAAGTAGCCGATAAATTGACTAAGGTAACACACAATCAGAGTGTTACATCTTGTATTTATTTGTATCCTCCTAGAATGTTACAGAGGTTTTTATTTACCGATTCTGTAAACAATTCATAATTGTTTTAATAAAACCAGACGTTCAAAATAAAACGGAGAAGTTAATTTTAAGGAGGATAGAGATTTTGTTTTTGTCAAAAGGGTTTTCTCCTCTTGCCGTCCAGATCTATACATCCTCGCCCCACCACCACTGTGCTTTGCCAATGAACCACGGTTTCTAGCCCTGAAACTCAAGAAGGAGCCACGACGGATATCCACAGAGAATTAGATTGTCGTTCTCTAACAATCCCTGCCTCAGGGATGGAGATCCGGTTGCCGGAGGATGCTGACTCGTAGCACCACCACCAATGGAACATACTTAAGGGAAGGATTCTCGCCGGAGGAGCTGATGGTTTCGTCACCAAAACTTCCAAAATCACCACATGCAAGACTCAATTGGAGTGTAGATCCAGCCATAGGGAAAGGAGAGGATCCTTCTCTGGTCACCGACGAAGAACACCGTGAACCAGAGAGGGAGATCGAGATTCTTGATTTTTGTCCCCGAGAGAAGTTGAGAGAGAAAGAAAAAAAAGTGTGAGGTTTTTTCCTTCTAAAAAATTATATAAAACATATGTCACTGGCAAGTCATTGAAGAATAGAGATGATATCATCTGGCAAGTCATTGAAGAATATAGATGATATCATCTGGCAAGTCATCGAAGAACTTGTTGTAATATTTTATAATTTTACTAATTCAGTCACTAAAACCCACCAGTAACATTATAATACACATATTTTATAAATGATAAGAATAATGTACTATAGTTATAATATATTGATTTAAAAATCACACTAGTAAGCGCATGGGAAAACCAGATCCAAGCTTCGGTCTGGGCCAAACCGCGGTGGCTCCGGCAGCATCGGCTTCAGCCCCAGTTGTTATCTCTTTTCTTTTTGTTTGTATTTTTGGAGTGGCTAACCGGCGGTCAAGGTGGCTTAGATTTCTTCGAGGAAGTGGCACTGTGGGTAGCTCAACGAGGCTCTTCACGTTGTCAGGAGTCGCTTGACGGGGTGCTTCATGTCCTCTCCTCCCTTACCCTTACAATTGTCAGCAGTCCTTCTTTCATTTCTCTAGCGAGTGGCTTTGCTTTTGGTTGGCTTCATACCAGGTCTTCATGCGTGTTTCGGTGGCTCTGTTAGATCTCCGGTGTTCGAGGACCACGTTGGAGGCTTTCTCAGTGGCGTGGCGCTCGCTTTCTGTCAGGACTGGCGAGTTTGCCGGCTAGGTCTTCCGATCAAGTACGTCTCTCTCGCATGATCGCCTTCGCATGCTTCTCTTCAGATTGGGAGGCTTCTCTCGGCGATAGAGCTTCAGTGGGAGTGAAGCTTCAATGATGGAAGGTTTGGTTGTCGTGAAGTTTCTATCTAGCCCACTGTTTGTTGCAGCAGCTCCGGTCTCTTCGAGAGTTGAGCGGTTAGGAGGAAAATTTTGGACTTTGGCCTTGCTCATGGCTTGGCCTAAGTGTGAGGCAGTTATTTTTCTTTTGGCATTGTCGTTGCACCCTTTCTTTTTGTGCGGTTAGTTTTGGATGGAGCGAGATGCGGTTCATTGCTTGGTACATGAAGGTTTTGGGCAGTTGGGGTTCTTTTTTCCGGCGGCTATGGTGGGGTGATAGCATAGATGTGGTAGCCTTGTTGGTGGTGACTACATGGATGTGATCTCATCTTCGGCTAAGGCTCCATGTAGTGAGTAGACTCAGTTTTTGGTTACTTATGTGGTTGATCCGGGCAATGGGACTGTATTTTCTGGTGGGGTGGTGGCTGTCGCTTCGGAGTCTGCAGTCACCGTAGATGCGGTGGCTCGTTGGTGGTGGCTTCTTCACTGTGATCTCAGCTTCGGCCAAAACTCATTTATTGAGCAGGTTCGACTTTTGTTTGTGTGTGTGGTTGATTCACGCAGTTGGGGCTGAAGTTTCCGCAGCCATGGTGAAGGTTTAGTGTGGCTACGCTAGTTTGTTGGTGGTCTCGCCTTCGACTAAGGCTCACTGCTATGAGCAAGCTAGGTTTTCGGTGTTTAGGATGGTTGCTTTTTGTATTTTTTGGTCCGTCAGCTTTTTGTATTTTTTGGTCCGTCAGCTTTTTGTTCTGTTGTTGCTCAGTTAATTCTGTAGTTTTGGGTTTTTCCCTCTTCGGGTTCTCTGTAAATTTTGTCAAAAAATTTAAAATAATATAAAATATAATATTTAACTCAAAAATATTAATTTACGAATTTGACAAAACATGAGTACATGCTAACATGCATAATACCAATAAAATGACAATAGAAAAAGATATTTATTCTTTGTGTAAAAAGGGTGCATTATTGTTTCCCTATCATTTTTAATGTGTGTATCTAATTTATTAAATTAGTGTCAAAGTTTGTAAATTTTTTTTGTGAGAATCCATTTGATAAACTAGATACCATGATTGCTCAAATATATTGAAAGTTTATTTGAATATTTATATTAATAATTTAATATTACAGTCCATCATTGTGCAAAATTTGCGATTTTTTATGCTGCAAATTTTATCCAACAACATAATTTTTGTATGTTATTTTGTGCTTATGTAGAGTTACCAATCATAACCGTTTTGTCACCACTTAAATTCAAACTCGGCATAATGCATATTCTTGACAAACAAAATCTTTCCAAAAATTAAATAAATAAATTTTAAAATCTTAATTTCTAGAAATACATATCAAAACGATAAGTAAATACATACTGTGATAGATCCATGTAGACTGATACTTTTGATAACAATAATACTAGTCAAGCGTTTTGCCATTTATTAAATATTAAATAGAATGCGTATCGTTGATACTCACCGAACTAAACTGAAGTTGATACCACATGAGATTATGAAATTATGTTCATTGCAATTCTTGCAAGCAAACCTTTTTATTTATAATAAAATGATTCTGCTTAATAAAGAGTTTGAACAAAAGATGATGATGGCATGCAAATGGTACAGTGTGGGAACAAAATGCGCCACTCATTATCAACCAAACCCGTCGACCCCCCCCCCCCCAAAGAAATAAAGAGAAATATTCATCTATTAAAAAAAATCATTTAATTAATTTTATTTTTGGGTTTGTCTGTTTTTTTGGTGGTAGTGAAAAGGAAGAGTCTCCCACCTACTCCAAACTTCATCCTTCAAAATCTTATCCACATGCAATCCATAAATCTGCTCATTCCATCTAGTTTCATCTTTTTTTCTGTCAAGAAATAAATATCTTTTTTTCTGGCAAATAAATATCTTTATAATGATAATAATAATTATTATTATTGATATTAAAAAAAGTAATAGAATATTTTGTAATTTGTTGCTTATCAATGGCCCTACAAAAATTAAAGTATATTACTTAATTGATTGGTAACTTGTATTGCAAAACTCTTTTTCCCCCTGTTGTCTCTCAACTTGGACTATGCGTGTTCTTATTGTGGATGCATGCTTGCTGCATCTAGATAAGGATGGTGTTCCATTAAATACACACCAAGAAAAATCAAAGCTGTGTCATTATTTATCGATATTACTACATGTTGCTTCCGGACTAACATAACTAACAAGTGTATTTGAAATCTTATTAAAAAAAGTATATCAATTCCTCTTATTTGAGAGTCAAATATCAAATTGTAAGTATGCTATATTTACCATTATAAACATGAGGTTTCTGTCCTAATATATAAATCCAAAAAAAAAAAAACAGAGACTAATATAGATATATATTATTAGATTCCCATATTCTTATCTGAAGAGATAACCTTAGTGAAAGGTTTGTATGATTTTAAGGTGCCCTTTTCTATAAGTTCACTCCAAAAAAAAAGACAATTGTAGAAAAATAATAAAGGAAAACGTGGTTAGTAACTTTGCTTACAATTAAACGATCGCCAACCATGTGTTCGTATGTGACGGCCACATGATTTTATTTTCTTCCGTACTAATGTGTCCCTCTTCACCATTGCTTATTGATATTTTCTCTAAAAGGCAATTGGGGTTGTATAGTTTTTGACCAAAGTCAACCAAATTTAACACACTATCTCTATACATATCTGCATTTTAAATAAACCGTTATTAGGATGGTCGCGTCTACTTAATCGTTTAGTTCTAAATGGCTTTGCGATTTGGTAGTGGTAAGATGAACTTACTCATGGTTACACAACGGAATGATCTTTAATTTTTATAATTTTCTTCGGAAAAATTGTCAAAAACTTTCTCAACTTTCAAAAAGCGTTAAAAAATCTTCAATTTTGTTTGCGATGACATATATAATCAGTTTTTGTTAACTTTTATTTTTAATGGAAATTATTGATTATTTTGTCAAATTAATCATGTCGTTAATCGTATAACAGAAAAATTAACAGTCTATATGTTCCATCAAACGAAATAATTGTTCAGTTACACGATTAACGATATGACTAATTTGACAAAATTAACAAAAATTTAGTAATTAAAATAAAAAGTCAACAAAAGTTGAACATTTTTTTAACGAGATAAAATTGATAAAAAAATTTACCATTTTAAAAACTTGAGCATTTATATATATTTTCTTTTTATTTTTAAAGTAAGACAAAAATATAAAATTTTGAGAAGTATCTATGTGGTTAATAAGCTTAATATTAGATAAGTTTTAATACTAAAAACTTATCACTACATAAATTGTATATAGTTTTCATTATCTCAGGTTCTATCTAATTTTCATTTTCTTAAACTGAATTGCTCATCATTAACGTTTTAAAAGTTATTTTATAGGAAGACATAAATTATTATTTTTTAATTTGTTAAATATTTTAATTCATTTAAATATTACGACAACATAATTTATTAAAAAAATTATTAAACATTTTACTTCATTTAAATATTACGATAACATAACTTATTTAAATACTTTATATTAGAGAAGACGAGATAATGAAAACCATATATAGTTTAGGTAATGTAAAAACAAAGAACATCCTTTCGGGCGAAGCATATGTTACAAACTAAAATTCCTGTTTATCTATTTATTATCATATAATATTACTTTATCTATTTTTAAATCATCTTTAATGGTTAAAATCTAAAAAATTTAGAATTTAGCTTTTAATTTAGAAATTTGAAAAGGTGATTCTTGTATAAACATTTCGTCGGATAATAAGTAATTTCAACAAATTTATCTTTATCTTTGTATAAAATTACCTTCCATCCTTAGTTTTAATTAGTCATTTCTTTACTATATTGTTTAACTTCTTTTTTGTTGATAAAATTTGGATATTATTTAAAAAAATTTCAATGTATATTCTTAATTTGTGGTAACTCAAAACTTACATTTGTCAATAATATTTAATATGGTTATTATCTAGATGATGACTTTAGTAACATCACTAATACAAACCGGTAAAACTATAAATCTTGTACGTGTTTACTCAAATTTATTTGTAGTGAATCATAAGGAAGTAGATACACTTTATTCAAAAAAAAAAAAAAAGGAAGTAGATACACATAACGAAAATGTTATAGAGGAAAAAAACGTATTTGAATACGTTTAGATGTTTTATTAAAATATCATATTATTTTCTTGCTCGTTGAGGTTTTGACCCTAATGTTTAAAATGAAAAAAAAATGGAACGAGAAATAAAGAGCCACGAGTGTGGCTAGGCTGGGCAAAGAAAAACGAACACAACCATCCGATTTCAAATTCGATCCTAAATATTTTATCCAAATCTGAATCCGAATTTGTAAATTATTTAATTAGAGTGTAAATCTATAAATTCAAAAACATAAATTTGATATAAAACTAAAACCCGTTAGGATATTCGAAAACCCAAAAATATATAAATATCCATAAAAAAATACGTTAATTCGAGTATTCTACTTTATAAATGTGAGTTTTGTATGTGTAATATACATAAACACGATACAAATCCGAACTGAAAAATCCGAAAAATCCCAAAAAACCAAAAAAACCAAAAAAACCAGAAAAACCCGAAACTAAACCAGAACAAAATCCGAAATTTTCAAGTTTTTATAGGATTTTAAATCTGAAACTCGATCCGACTCAAACCCAACAATATCCAAACCGAATCCGAACTAAAATTTCACAATTATTCTATTAGAGTAAATTTGTAAACCCAAAAACACGAATCCGAATCCAAAAGTAGAATGTCTAATCCTAAATGTGCCTATAAATGTATTCTCATCTCCTTTCTCTAGATTCCGCTGCCTTCTCTCCACTCTCATCGGTTAAACCACAAACCAACAAAATTCAATTTTCTTCTTCTTTCTCCGATGATGCATCTCAACAAGAAACCAAGGTTAGAGAAGAAGAACCAAAACAACACAGTCAACAACTTCTTTGATGATTTACATGATGATCTCATCATCTCTATCCTCCGTAAACTCAGTTCTTCCGCTTCTTCTCCTTCCGATTTCATCACCGTTCTCCTCACGTAAGTCTCCGGGAACCGGCAAATGCATCTTCTCCATCAATCTCCTCCAACTAATTTTGACAACAGTTCTCTTTCTCAAATTTCTCAGATGTAAACGATTGACTCGGTTAGGATTACATCCTCTGGTTTTATCAAAAGCCGGAGCTCGTACTTTAGCCGTTACACCGGAGAAATGGTCAGATTCATCTCACAAATTTCTCAAACTCTGTGTTAATGCCGGAAACATCAATGCTTGTTACGCTCTTGGAATGGTTCGAAAACTTCGTAATCTTTCAAAAATCTAAAAAAAAATTTCGTTTTAAATCTAATTTTTCTTTTTCTGTTTTTCTTCAGATCCGATTTTATTGTCTCCAAAATCAAGTGAGTGGCGCGTCATTAATGGCTAAAGCAGCGATCAAATCTCACGCGCCGGCACTTTATGCCTTGTCGGTGATTCAGTTTAACGGAAGCGGTGGTTCAAAATCCGATAGGAATCTACGCGCCGGTGTTGCGCTTTGTGCACGTTCTGCTTATTTAGGCAACGTCGATGCGCTTAGAGAGCTTGGTCACTGTCTTCAAGACGGTTACGGCGTTCCTCGTGACGTTTCTGAAGGTCGTCGGCTTTTGATTCAAGCCAACGCCCGTGAGCTCGCGAGTTCTTTACGCTCTTACCTTTCTCTTAAAGGTGGAAATGAAATCTTAACTGATCTTAGTGTACCGGTTCAGGAGATTCATCCAGTAAACCGGTTTTTGAAAGATTGGTTTGGTTGGGGTCGGGTTGAATTAGCGGAAGGGTTGGGGATGTGTTCACATGGCGGTTGTGGTAGGCCGGAGACTCGGCCACACGAGTTCCGACGATGTTCTATTTGTGGGAAGGTGAATTATTGCTCACGTGGATGTCAAGCGTTAGATTGGAGAGCGAAGCATAAGGTGGAATGTACACCGTTGGATCTATGGGTTGCGGTGGTGGAAGAGATTGGCAACGGCGAGGCAGTGCAGATTGATGATAATCATGGTGAACGGTAGCGGTTCGCATGTTTTTATATATATTTTTATACTGAAATGTCTTAATATGCCAAGTCTCTTTGACCATGTTTTTTGGGTTATAATTATCTCTTTGACCTTATACTTTATTCATATGTTTTTTTTTTCTCTTAATTTACTAAAATGGGTAAATGACGTTTATGATACTACCTGACATGTTATTCTAAACAATATGATCTTGATAACTTCTATTATATTCGATTCGATCTTGAATTTAGGTTGTAAAGGTATATTATGTACGAGTAAATATTAATAAAGTGTGATAAAATACGGATAGAAGTATCTGAATAAAGGCAATAGAAATGACGTTAAAGCAAAAGGAAAATTCTGTATAAAGAGCATAAAGCTGAACATGGATATATTTAACGGAGAATTGCAACATATGTTAAGGTTTATGATGAATTGCTGATAGGTCTACGAGAATATGTAAATTTCGTAAGGACTTTTGAGGCTTTGAATTTGTAACTTATTAAGTACAAATACACTTGTAGGACAACATATTTCCAAGGAACAAGTATGTAACTAATTTCCTAATGCCGTTTGACCCAAGTATTGACAAAAAACTTTCACAATTACTTTTGTCAAACAAAAAAGGTGTAAAACAATTTATTAAAATCTTCAGATTTGATATCGAGACATTAACTCCAAAAGAAAGCTCAAATTTTGATATTTTCGTCGATTTTCGTTCACCCAAAAAGTATTAAATAAGACCGAGTTTTAAGGCTTTTGAAATGGAATCTTTTAGAGAATGGTACGAGAAAGCAATGGAGCAAAGGATAGAAACTTATTACGAAAATAAGTGAAAACTAAATGGAACGTTGTGTGTTCAAGCGACAACGATGGTAACAATCTCTTTTTCTTTTTCTTTTTTATGATTCTGTCCAATAGGAGTCAAAACCGGTTTACACCCAAGTAAATCCGCTTCCGCAACAATATCCATGACATATTTTTTATTGACTTAGAAACATACCCGATGGTTCTCTCGCAATCTCAATACCAAGAGAATATGTTATTTCCCTTAGTGCGAAAACATTCACTCAAATATGCCTTAAACTTCACCATAAAGATCATTTCTTGCAACAACTAAATTATAAACATAGAATAATACACGCAAAATCTTCATGTCATTGATGTACATGAAGAGAGAGTAGTCCGAGTAGGTTGCTTAAATTCCCATTTCTTAAACGCATTTGTAAGCTTAACAAACCAACATCGCATAACTTATTTCAGACAATACAACGATTGGCGCAAACTACAAACCTTTGTTGTGTCATTCGTATGAAAGCTTGGAGGCAACTTCTTTTAATTTCCATGAAAGAATGCATTATTAACATTCATTTTGATACATTTCTCAATCCTTTGCTACTGTAACTTCAAGTAAAGTTTGTACCGTAATCATTTTGGTAACATGAGAAAATACCTCATCATGATCTTCACTAGGTCTGGGAGTTTAAATCGAACTGGATTTTCCGAACCAAACCACTATGGAATTTGGGAAATCAGGTTACTTGATGTAAGCCGATCGGCAACTATTAAAGTTAGATTCGATTTTTGGTTTGCTTCATTTGAGCCGACGGTTAAACAAAATATTAATAAAAAAACCTTAATTTTTTCTATATCTTCACGTGCATCCTTGCCGCCAAAGGTGAAAAGCTCTGCGACGCTTCAAAGATCTGGTTCGGCAGGCTTCAGATATCCTCCATATCTCCTCTGATTATTAGCTTTGCCTCCGCTGCCACCATGTCCATCCTTTCTGAAGCACTTTCTTTCTAGTTTTAGTGAAGAGAAAAGATGAAATCGTCACCAAATTTACTAGATTGTGGAGAATACACGCAGGAATATGTTACTAGAGATGCAATGAAGGAGATAACAACTCAGATACGAGTTGGACTTGCCGAAATTGGATGGTGATTCGATCAAAGCAAGCTTGATTTGGTTTAAATCAGTTTACATTTTTTAAACCCAAAAACCGAGACCCGACCAGACCCGAACCAAGATTCTGTTTTGGTTAATTTGTCGCTAATTCTCCAACCCGAAAGCCCGACTACCCAAAAATAACCGATCAGATCAATGTCGTATGCCTAGTCTTTACCTTCAACTTGGTGATTTCCTAGACACATAAGTCTCACCTTGTATCTCTTAACAGTCCCATCTGCATTAAACTTCAAGTTAGGGGTGGACAAAAAAACCATACCCGAGCGCCCTATCCAAAAATTCGAACCTGGAAAATTATTCTATTGGAGTGTAAATCTCTAAACTCGAAAACCCATACCCGAACCCGATCCGAACCCAAAACCCGAACACCCGATCTGAAAACCCAAAAATACATAACTACCTAGGGAAATACCCTAATTCGAGGACCCTCTTTTCTCAATGTGAGTTTTGTATGTGTAATATACACAAATCCGATCTGAATCCAAATCGAAAAATCCAAAAACCCGAATCCGATCAAAATCTGAGTTTTTCGAGTTTTGATCGGGTTTTAACTCTGAAACCCAAACCCGAAAAATTCTACCCGAAACCGAACCCAAACCCGACAAATTATTACATTGGAGTGTAAATCCCTAAAGTCGAAAACTAGAATCCGATCCGGTTTTACCCGAAACCCGAATGCCCACCCCTATTTCAGCTTGTATCCACTTTCAACATATTTTTATTTGCCCGGAGGCAAGGTTTCAAAGTCCCATGTTTTGTTGAGTTCAAGTGCTCCTATTTCTCCTGACAATACTTTTTGCCATCTTTCATCGAACTACCTCACTATAACTTCATGGTTCCTTATCCTCGAACACATCTGCTAAGAAAATTTGATGTTTTTTTGAAAAAATCGCATCATTCACATAGCTCTCAATAGGGTAAGATAGTTTACCTTGGAATGTTGACAAGGCTGATATGGAAGGAGGAACGGAATATGTGGTGATGTTACTTTTATCCGGGTGAGCTTGTGAGTAATACATGACATAGTCTCGAAAGTCTCACATTGAAATGGGGTTGCCTTTTACCCAAAGGCGCTGGAACTGGAGTGTCAGGAACAACTAGAGCTTACTCTGCTTCAGCCGGAACTGGTTCTACTCACATGAGAACAGGGGCGGGAGCAGCATCAGTTTCAATAGCGTTTGCGAGCACCACATCGGAGCTAGCTTCCTCTTCAGCTCCTCTGACATCTGTCACATGTTCTTCTGCATCACTCAGCTCTACTACTTCAGCCGTAACAGGTACAACTGTTAACTCTCCTTGTTTGCGACTCCCGATGTTTTCAACATCGTCGAGAACCGGTTCAAACGGAGCAAAGTCTAGTACTTCAACAAAAAATGGAATTGTTTTTGCCACTTCTGCATCCTTTGTAGTATACAAATAAATGTTTTTATCAAATATAACATCACGGGCGACGTAAAACTCAATTTTCTCCAAGTCATATAATTTCCAACCCTTTTATCTAAAAGGATGTCCAACAAAGACACATTATTTACTACGTTCTCCAAATTTTCTTTCTCTCTAGAAGCCTTGTGTAAAAAACTCAGGCAATCAAATATCTTGATATTGTTGTAAGATAGAGACTCCCCATATAACAAATCATACTAGGTTTTCTCGTTCAACACACACATAGGTGTCTGATTAATAATATGTGCAGCTGCGAATATACATTCTCCCCAAAACTTGATCGGAAGACTGGCTCGAAACATTAATGAACATGAATCATTGAGTACATGTGGTGATGTTTTCGTTCAACTCTAATATTTTGCTAAGGCGTACCCACACAAGAAGTTTGATGCAAAATCCCATTCTCAGCAAAATATTTCGACAAGGAGACAAAATTTCGACAAGGAGACAAACTTTCTCCCATTGTCACTCTGAATTGTCTTCTTTTGTTTTCCAAATTTTTGTTGGACCATCTTTCAAAAGTTAGGCAAAATCGTTTTCACCTCACTCTTCTCAAGAAGCTAATTGATCCAAACCGTATGTGAAAACATCCACTATCGTAAGAAAATAACTTGTACCACAAGAAGATGGAACACAATATGACCCCCATAAATCACAGTGAATAAAATGAACAGAAGAAGAAACTTTATTAACACTATCCGTGAAAACCTTATGGGTCTGTGTTGACTTGAAACAAATTCCACAACCACCAAATTTCTCTGAGATATTTTTAAAACCAGCAGAAAAAGGTAAATATCCTAAAACACCAAACCACAGATGTCCCAAATTCCATAGACTCTCATCTTGAACAGCCTGAACTTTATGTCCTCTTGTCACTGTCACGTCTTGATAAAAGTAAAATTTCATCATGTTCTTCACTTGCTCCAGTCAAGATCCTTGTAAAATGGTCATGCAACATACAAATGTTTCAGTAAACACATCATAACACTTTTTATGTTTCAGCAACTTCGATACAAACAACAATGTATAATTGAGATTAGGCACAAATAACATATTCAACAATATCAACTTCTGCGATAAACGTAATTCTCGCCTTTGCATAGCCATCACTTAATTTCCATCTGAAAATCTTACAAGGGAAGAAAAATGTCTCAAACATTCGAGAGTAACTTCACATCACCCGTCATGTGATGTGATGCTCATATGTCAAGTATAACCTCTCTTTTTTGCATCTTATCATTCAACTTATCTAGAATCGGAGTGGGTTAATCAAAGCCAAAAGAGAATTCCATTGTTGCGATGTTATAAACGGAATGGGCGTTGTTGTAGCAGTGTATGCAGCATAGGTACGTGGCTGAGATGATTGACCATGACATCTTTGTTTTTCTGCACCTCCACACCCACGCTCTCCACCACTTGAACCCCTCTCGTTGAACCACTCCGGGAACCCTATGATATGCCAGCAATCTCATTTCTCATACCCACTCTTACCACAATGGGAGGAAACGGTTGAACCACGAGCTCGTGTTGCTGCAACAATAACCCTTTATTTCTTACACTTCCACCGTTTGGCTCCATCTTTGTCAAAAATCCCAATGCGTCTTGTTTTTGTCGCAAGAAGAAGAAACCTTAAACACATTTCTTCTCTAATAACATGCTAATACACCGTGTTTAGGTCTGCAAGAGGCTCAAGTCCTATTATGTTTGTGGAAACATTACCAAACCGAGAATCTTCTATGCCCATAAAAAACTGGTGTACCTTTTCTTCTTCAATATTCTTCACGATCTACTCCGACGCACCACATGTGCACTTTGGGAACGGTTCATAGTCGATTAGTTCTTCCCACTTCCTCAAAAACTTGTCGAAATAATCATGAACATTGGACCCTTCTTTCTTAAACGAACCAAGCTCAGCCTTCAATTCCATATTAAAATCTTTTCTGCTAATATGTCCATAACTTATATATATTTACAATGAACGTGAAGGTCGAACAAATAGGACCAGAGATTTATGTCCTGATCCATCCGACGATCATGAAATCATACATTTTCCATAGCTCAGCTTCATCAGGTTTCTCTGTTTTATCCAGCATCGGAAAAATTCCATTGATAAACTCTATCTTTGTTAGAATATAATTAAGTTTCGTGGGTTTATGTAAATTACTATGTAAATCATGTAACTGTTAGTTGGTTACATGAATCACAACCGTTAGTCGGTTACGTCTTAGAGACACCATTTCACTTATGTCTCTTCATCTTGTATATATACTTTTATCACGTATGAATAAAATATCCATCCATATCCAGTGTGTTTTTTCATAAACAAAAGAAGTGTGAGATTCGATCAGAAGAAGTTACGTAAAGTAAAAAGAGGGAAACAGAGGTCGAGCGGAACAGATAACTCTGTTCGTGTTCCCACAAACTTTTGAGTATATGGTATCAGAGCTATGGATACATTATCACAACAAGTGATTCCGATCTTCAATGGAGAGGCCTACGGGTTTTGGCGCATCAAAATGAAGACAATCCTAAAGACAAGGAAGATTTGGGATGTGGTTGAGAATGGAGTGACATCGATCGTTTCTTCAAGTGAAAACACACCAGAGATAAAAGAAGGATAAGGAGGATCAAGTCATGCGGGATTTAGGGGCACTGCAAATACTCTAGACGGCGGTTTCAGATGCCATCTTTCCACGCATAGCACAAGCAACGAGTGCAAAAGGTGCATGGGATGCATTGGAAATGGAATTCCAAGGAAGTCCTCAAGTGAGGATGATAAAACTTCAATCTCTACGAAGAGAGTATGAGAATTTGAAGATGGAGGAGAGTGACAACGTTCACATTTTCACAACGAAGTTGATTGAGATAGGCAATCAACTTAGGATTCATGGAGAAGAAAAATCGGACTATCAAACGGTCTAGAAGATTTTGATTTCTCTTCCCGAGCGGTTTTACAGCATTGTAATGGTGCTGGAACAAACAAAAGACCTATCGGAGCTATCAATAACAGAATTGATAGGCACACTAAAGGCGCATGAGAAGAGGGTGGAACTCCGAGAAGAACGAAAAACGGAAGGAGCATTCTATGTTCGATCGAATGGAGAAAGGTTTGTTTGAAAGAACCAAAACAAACGTGATGACAAACGTCAAAGTAATGCTAAGAGATGGTGTGGCGTTTGTAAGAGAGATACTCACAATGTGAGTGAGTGTTGGAACAACAAAGATGTTGTTTTGCAGAGGAAATGTTTCGTGTGTGAAAAACCGGGACATTTAGCAAAGGACTGCAAACTTAGAAAGGCCGAGAGAGAGAACCTAATCCTAGAAGAAACAGACGAAGAGAGTGACGATGAGGGTCATGTGTTGTTCATTGCAGTTGAAGAAGGTTCATAATCAAACGTGAATGATGAACGAGACAATCAAAAAGAGGGTGATTGTTGGAACAACAAAGATGTTGTTTTGCCTAAGGGTGTGAAAAGCTGCCAGCTTAGGAAGGCCGAGGGAGTTAACCTAATTCTAGAAGAGATAGATGACGACCAAGAGAGTCATATGCTGTTCTGTGCAGTGGAAGAAGGTTCATCGTCAAACATGAATAAGAACAAGACAATCACAAAGAGGGTGATTGTTGGAATAACAAAGGTGTTGTTTTGCCCAAGGGTGTGAAGAACTGCAAGGATAGGAAAGCTGAGAGAGTGAACCTAAGTCTATAAGAAATAGATGATGACGAAGAGAGTCACATGCTGTGTAGTGCGGTCAAAGAAGAATCATCATCAAACGTGAATGATGAAACATGGTTAGTTGATAGGAGATGCACTAACCAAATGACCAAGGAAGTGAAGTACTTCATCACTCTTGATCAGAGTGTAACGGTTCCGATCAAAGTGGGGAATGGTCAGAATGTAAGGACGGCTAGAAAAGGAAGCACTCAGGTGATGACAAGCCAAGGAGAGCTGATCATCGAAGAGGAGTTCCTAGTGCCGAACTTAGACGAAGAAAAGGTGGAGATATCACAAGATGTGATATTCGATGAGGAGAAGAGTTGGGATTGGGAGAAGAAATAAGAGAAGAAAGATATTCTCTTGCCAATTGAAACCAAGTCTCAAGAGGATGATCAAAATCGAGGAACAAGTGTCATCGTGTTCCCTCAGGTTGAAGATGAAGAAAAATCTCCAATGAGATCAAGAGGATCACGAGGAGATGGATCAAACACATGAGATGTGTCTGATGATGGCTGAAGAACCTTAAGTGTTTGATGAAGCCGTGAAGATAAAGCATGGAGAGAAGCCATGGAAGAAAAGATATGAAGACTTAAGGAAAAGTTAGGTTTGAAAACGAAACTCAATTAAGGTGGAGTGTTAGAATATAATTAAGTTTCATGGGTTTATGTAAATTACTATGTAAATCATGTAACTGTTAGTTGGTTACATGAATCACAACCGTTAGTCGGTTACGTCTTAGAGACACCATTTCACTTATGTCTCTTCATCTTGTATATATACTCTTATCACATATGAATAAAATATCCATCCAGATCCAGTGTGTTTTTCATAAACAAAAGAACTGTGAGATTTGATCAGAAGAAGTTACGTAAAGTAACAAGAGAGAAACAAAGGTCGAGCAGAACAGACAACTCTATTCGTGTTCCCACAGACTTTTGAGTAAAGTTTAATATCTTGCGCTTGGCGCTTAGGGCGTTTTCGAGCTCTGAAGCCCATTCAGCATAATTCTCCCCCGTTAGGAGAACATAGGTGATCATCGTAACTGGGTTGTTGGACGGCGAGAGATAGTACAACGACTTCATTTATTTTTCTTCACTCGACATCTTTTTTTGCTTCATACGATCGAGCTTCAATTGTGTTTTGTTGTTTTGATTTTTCTGAATTTATTTCTTTCCCTTTCTTTTGATCAAATCTGATCTTACACGTAACATGTAAATCAAGAAAATAGTTATGGGAAAGCTACATATTATTGATAATGTGCGTTCTGTACTTATACGCACTTTAGAGATAAGCTCAATCAAGCCTTGTCATTATCTAAATCTCCTAAGTATTTATCTATATATACTTATATTAATACAAATACTTAATCCTTGGAAGCTTTTAGAACCCTCTAGAGAGGCCTAACATCTCTAGATGGTTGCACGAGTGATCAGATTGAGAACGCACAAGACATCATTGTCCAATCAGCTATGCCTTACGAACAGAGTTGTCCTCACATTCGTTCAATAAATTGGTGATAACGTCATTGTTGGAAGGCACACTCCTTAAGCGAACCCATGCTTCTTATTCTCATTAATCAGAGAACGGACCACCAGGTTTGATCAAATTCCTTTTCTTTGAGTCTTACTTAGAACTTGCTTTGGTAAATATTCCCACTATTACTTTTTGTGACACTGACATTGGGATCCCTACCAAAAACAGAGGAAACACACAACATTAGCTGTCTTTTATGGATTCGGGTTCGCTGCATCGCATGGTCCTTCAGATATGTGGAACCATTAGTAAATATTCTGGCTTCTGGTTCACTGCGTTACATGAACCTTTTCTTTGAGTCTTAGAAACTTCTTTGGTAAATATTCCCACTATTAGTTTTGGTAACAGTGACATTGGGATCCCTGCCAAAAAATAAAAGAAACACACAACATTAACTGTCTTTTCTGGCTTTTGGTTCGCTGCATTGCATTGTCCTTCAAATGTGTGGAACCATTAGTCGTGTTCACAAATGTGATGTCATGGTAAGGTAAATATTTAAGAGTTTGATGATATGGTTACATAAGTTTGTATTGATCATATGGTATGTTATTGTATAGGTTTGACCTAGCTCTTCTTTTACATGGAGCTTAAAGAGATTAAGCTGGAATGATGGTGAAGCTGCTCTACAACGTGATTTGGGATTGTGATATGTCATGGTTTTATGAGTTTTTAACCTATAATTCCGTTATTTATTTTATCGAAACTTTTATCGAGTGTAGTCTGTTTTTTTTTGTGTTCTTTTGGTTTGGTTTTATTAGGTTTTAACCTTTAAGTCTTTTATAGACTCTAGTCTATCTTTTGTGTTTTGTTTTTGTTTTTTTGAGTAATTTCTAGGTTTAAGAGATTCATTAAAGATAAAGGAGCATTTGGACTAGTTTTGGATGTTTAAAAGCTTCAAGAATCAAATAAAAAAAACATGAGATCGATCGATCCTCGAAGAAAAAATGAAGTTGTGTGTGTTTGAAGTTGGATCGATCGATCCACGACCCATATTATTATTTTTTCTAGTTTGATTAGGTTTTGGTTTTGTTTTAATATAAATGGGGTTTTCGATCCCATAGCAGTTCCACCTTGTTATTTTGAGATTTAGCTTTTATTTTTGTAATTTTGGAAAACAAGATCTCTTGCTCTTTTAGAAGTGATTTTCGAACCCCGTTATAGTTATTTTGATATTTATGCAATCATTAGATTCATCTATTATGATTTTATCTATTTCTGAGTAATCCACATTTGGGTTTAGGATCTGTTCAAGGGGATTCAATGGTCATTTAGGTTTAGGTTGTTAGATTGGGGATTTATCTTTAGATTTTTTTCTTTTCTTATCTTAATGGGTATACATGATTAGCTACCTTGTATAAGATCTCAAAGTGAACCTATGCGCTGAAAATGATACTTAGGTTGATGGAATCAACAATTGATGAGTTTAGTATTCTTAACCAACGAAAGTTTAATGTCTTAGGATTTATGTTTAAATAGTTAGTACTGAAGGAGTAAGCTAGCTTTACATTAGTGATTTAATTTCTAGAACGGTTTATAATTAAGATCCTTGTTTAGCAATTAGATTATCGATCATTGATCTATGCGAACATCCCTACACCTAATACTTGTCTCGTAAGTTTATTTCGTCTTTATTTACTGTTTTATTTATTTTTACAGCAGTCATTACAAAACCAAACCATATTTTTATCCTTGTGGATTTGATACCATATCTATACTAATTTCTATCTTCTGCACTTGTAGTCATAGTTAAAGTTAAAACCTAAGACATCAGATTGCATTGGAGAGCAATGAACCACTGCTCAAATTCCTGATGTTCCTTGACTAGGTGAAGTCCAATAGGCATTTGCAGATGCTCGCAAGTGGTAAGTTTGGATAAAAATTCTTAGACCCTACTTTTATTTTCGTCTTTTTGAAATGTTAGTGTTTTTGTAAAATCATTTATTGTAGTACTATTTTGTAGTTTTTGTGGCTCCAGCAGCAGATGGATGGGACACAATAACACAGTTGTGCCACCTCTCTAGCTTAAGCACCTTTTCGTGAAATTTCTACTAAACGTTATGCAATCCAACACTATTTACTCAATAATAAATTTCTACTAGACGTTAAAGCCATCTTATGTTTTTGAAGATATTGTGATGCCCTGACAGTCACTGTCAGTAGATCCCCACACTCTCTTTTGGTCGTGTATTCTATCCTCGTCCAACGGCTAGTGCACTATTCTGGAAAACTCAAAATATTTGTTACCATCCTTAAAAATCTATCACATAATTTTTTTTCGTGTTTTGTACTTACTCACAAAGTTCCAAAAATCAGTTCTTGATATATCACCCATCATTGAACTGGTTTGGTTCAAGCACGCTGAACTATGAAGTTTTCTCTGAACAAATGATAAAAAATAAGTGTAGTTTGGCGACATACGTAGTCAATTCAAATCTCTTAAATTGTTCTTATGCATCACCATATATACCAAAAATCGGGTGTTAAATAGTTTATGATTGATATGACAAAGCAACCCCTTGTTTCCTAGATTGTAAGTTTGGTTTCATGTTTCAACTTTATAGACAGTTTGAGAAGAAGTAACAGCAACACCAGACTATCCAAGCTATGAAACTCTTAAATACTTTATAATTCTCAAAGTATCCTTCTTGGAATTCAATTATTCTTGTAGTTTCTATAAGATTTGAACATAAGGCAAAAACAAAAGTGAGAAATAAAGTACCCCTTTACAAACCCACAAAAATTTTTAGATAGTTAAATGTACAAGGGAGAACTGAAGCATCTTCGAGTCGATGATCGCAATATCTTATGTTGCTGTCCATGCTGTGGTTTGGAGTTTTAAGTTTCTTTACTATTTTTAATTGCAATTTTACAAGTAGTTCCTAAAAGCTTGTATACAGAAATGTTCAATCAAAGTTTCCTAGGATTCTTTTTTTTATCGGTATACAAATTTGATATTTTATAACTGATGAGCACGTAAACTTGTTTCAGGATTCTCTTCATACTTTCAATTGACTTTTCTTTCTAGTGAGATTATTCACTCAAAATGAATTCGAAAATTTAAAGGTTAGGATGAACACTCTTAACATTTTAATCTCTGTTTCACTTTTTATTTCTTTACTTATGAAGAATTTTTCATATAGTTGAAGCCCCTGCAAACTAGATTAATTTTTGCAAGAATGATTATGAAATTTTATATTCCTAAAAGATTCTCAAAGATTTTATAGTAAAGAAAAGATAAAGATCTTGGGTATTTTGAAATTCATGTTACAATCAAGTAAATCTATATAAACTTGAAGATGTTTAAAAATCTACAAAATCCAATAAACACTCCTTAGGGGTCTAAACAATGAGCCCTGACTCAATAGAACAATGTCATAGTAAGACTTCCCAGTAAGAAAAAAACCATTCTAGAACAGTAACAGTATCAAACTCTACATTGCAGCATTCACAAACAAGTCTAGGCAATACTATTCTACCATCCAACAAAACAAAAAACAGAAGATCTAAGTGAAAAGATTGGTGAAGAAATCTATGGTTTTCTTGATGATGTGATCTGATGTTTCCTACTTGGACCTCTCCTGATACAAAAAAAAAATACAATCTTAATGTCAAGTTACCACAAAAATCGATTAGGGTTTGTGTAAAGATTGGATATTTGATTGTATAGTGTTTCACTTACCGGTTCTGTATAGGGCTAGAGCGACTCTTTGGGATTCTTCCTAAGCTATCTTGTTCACCTCCATAAAACTTCTCCTTCATCTCCTTGCTTATCTGCAAATCTCTCAAATTCCTTTGTCCCTCTATCTGAAACTTGCTGCTAAAGAAAGCTAACAAAACTAGAAGCAAAGCTATTGAGATCGATCTTGATGGTTGCAATGTCTTCATTGTTGAATTCTCTTTTTGGTGAGAAAGCTTTTGGGGTAGAGATGTGTTGAGTTAAAGAGAGAAAGATAGAGAAAGACAAGTTGTAAAGCTTGTTTGCTTTGTAGATTATGTATTGTTTTTGTGACTTTTTGAGATCTGATCACGTGAACTTAATTAGTTTTTTTTTTTTCTCCGAATCATTTACTTCAGATGCTGAGATATTTTATCTTAATCAACTAATTTGTGGAACATTCACTGATGTTGAGAGTCCTCACATTCACACATAAGCACATGTATACACGTTTATTTATGTGTTTACTAATATTAGTAAGTCCAAACTTCATGAGAGGTAAAGTTGCAGGTAACATTAACAGCTGTCTTTGTCTCCATGCTAATTGGTAAGGCATCATGAACATTATATTATTTCATTTTTTGTTCTCTTACATAGCTTTGCAGAGAGAAAAAAATATAGTCAATTAGGACTTTAGTCACTTGCATGGGAAATTTGGAAAACAAAAGTATCATATAGAGTTTAAGTACCTAAATTATTTTAGTTAAATTTAAGGTGTAATTCTAAATCTAACATGTTTTAACGATATATATACATATGTAATAACCTTCAAAAACTAACAATATTAAATTGTCAAATATATTAAACATTTAACTAAATGACTGGATCTTTTACCTTTAGATATTAAAAATCCAAATAAAAAAGGAAAGACAATATATTGGAGATCAGGAGATGTCAAATGCAATCTTTTTTTTGGCAATTTTTAAATCTAAAAATATGAAACATATTCATTTACCTCCAAATATTGTTTTTGTCAAATTGTTTTAGGTGAAAGTGCTATATCTTGGAATTTTTTTTTTCTCACTGTTTTTTTGTAAGTTTCTCCATGTGCATAGCATTTTTTTTTTACAACTGGCAAATTTTTGAGGAAAATCTCTTGATTTTTTTTATTTTATTTATATCACTTTTAAGTGAACATTATGTTATTACCAAAACAAACTTTAAAATGTGTAGGCCTTAAAAAAATCGTTTTTAAGCTAAATCTTTGCTGGATTTCAAAAGAGTAAATCTGAATAACATGGCAACACATTTTCTTTAGAAAAGCATATCTTAAATTAAATCGAATCCAAGTTTATTATATTGACAATTTGTTTTGTCAATGATAGCATCTCTATTTTACATATTTTACCTATGATTTTGAGATGATTAACAAGTGTTTTGGTATAATTTAAGTGATTTTAAACCATATTTCGAATATTTTTTGGTTTAAAGAGTCAATACAGGTTTTTAGACATAAAAGATAAAAAAGGAGCAACACGTTTTTTTTACTGTTTCTAAACGTCAGATTGAAGATTATCCATGAAAACATCCCTGTGGACCAAATTCTACATAAGATATGTAATTAGATAGATAGAAGAGTTATATTTAACCTCCAGTTATAATCAAACCAATCCATTCAGTCAATAGAAAATTATGATGAAAACATTGAAAAATATCCTAGAGAGAAACCCAGAAACAAGCACCAGCGCAGCCACATAAGTAGCCCGTAACCGCGCCAGTTCATACCTGAAGTCCCCTTTGGTCCTAAATGATAGAACTTCATTTATTTGACCTAAAACCGATTTTAGAAGCCTCAAGCTAACCCTAAACCGACTCAAACCCTATACATAATCATTCTAAAACCCTAGAAGAGGGGAGAGAGACATTAGTATCCATAGAATAAGACTCAAAACCTCCATCACGAAGCTCCTCCACCTTGTCGCCTCTCACATCCTTATTCTCGTGTTCACTATATTTCATCGTTTATCATACTGGTTAAGGGAGAAGATCTCCTCTGTACCTTTTAGAGAAGATTCCTAAAACTCTCCTAATACTTATATTTAATTATGTTTTCCATTATATATATTGCTATGATTTTTTTCATTTTTTCTGAGTAGATTTCTTGTTAGGATTAAGGGTTTTGAAAAGGAGATTCATGGATGCTAAACTAGGTTGTTAGATTTGGGTTTATTCATTTGTAGTTCATCATCCATGTTTATATGTGGTGGTTATACCTTGAACGACATGCTATCTACTGTTATTAAGAGGATTAACTCTATGAAAGCTTGATAATTACCTATCTAATCTATATGAGCATCATGATACAATCTACATGAGTGAGTTGTAAACTTTGTGAGAAATTGAATTTGATATAATTGTGTGTAACTGCATAACTGCTCATGGGAGTGAGTAGTTAGGTTGTTGAAATACGTTTTTGGTTCTATAGTAGTAGGTCAAGGACTCCATAGAGATTTGAGTTCTAGAACATCACTAATCGGAAATTCTTTATTTCGATTCATTTGCATGAAGAAATCCATGGTACCATAAGAACTCCATGAAGCCCAACACTTCGTTTATTGATACTTACATCGTTTTATTTCTTATTTTCTCTCTATTTTTGTTACCATAAAATCCAAAAAAAACCGTTTATTTTTCTTAGTTGTATTCTCTTCTAACAAACTCGTAACGTAGCTCACTAGTCTTTTTGGGATTGATCCTTAAGTACTACACACGTTCTAGTTGTGCACTTGCAGCCTCTTTGTTGTGTCTACTCTAGGTAGAACCTGACATACATCAATTTTTTGGCGATTTTGTCAAGGACTTCTAAGCTTCTTGAGATTTTAAGACTATGATATAGTCTAAGACCTTTTTCTCTCTTTTATATGCTTTTAATTTTTTCAATTTTTCAATTTTTTCAGTTTTACTTTGGTATTTTTTTTATTTTTTTTTGCTTTTCAAGGACTTTGGAGTTAAACACCAATGGAAAACCAAAACCGAAATCCAGGGGAGCTTGATGATCCACCGCCTGAAAGAGATCAAGAGCCTCACATTACAGTGGGGGATTTTTAATTCTCCATCTACTTTATATGAGAACTATTATGCGATACGTCCACCAACTATAGACGTTCAAGACTATGAGATTAGTACAATGTTGATCATACTGATCTAGGAAAACCAGCTTCATGGTGATGCATATGAAAATCCAATGGATGACATTGAGGACTTTGAAGAAATTTGTGGTCTCAAATACTCGATCAGAGTTCCTGTAGATTATGTGAAGTGAAAAATGTTCTCTTTCTCATTGTGTGATAAAGCGCGTCGATGGCTATTAAACTTGTACATAAAGTCTTCAACTATTTCTATTAAACTTGGAGACGCTTTCAACACTACTCCACGCGGTTTTGAGGAAAATCTAATAGTGCACGTGGGAGGCTGTTTTGTTCAAGTTGAATTTTACATTATAGAGATGAGTGAGAACTCGTATATTCCATTGGTATTTTGGAGAACCTTTCTTGATACTGTGGGAATAGTGGTCAATTATCTCAAAAGACAAATTGTTTCTCTGAAATCAAAAAGATAGTATTCTACCCTGCAAGCCTACTGGTAGCTCTCATCATGAAACCATATCTAATGGAGAAAAGCTGATTTTAGATACTGAATATGACATAGAGAAACCCTAAAATGTTCCAAGAGAAGCTCGAATCATCGAGGTAAAAGAAGTTGTCAAACCGACAAAATCTGATTACAAAAGAGTTTTATGCAACAAGGATTCGATTATGGTTTCTAAAAAGTGTGATAAAAAAGTGATTAAGGAGGTCTTACACATTGATACGTCCTAGGGCACCCCTCAAACCAGCCCCATCAGATTCTCCTTGGTACATGCATATTGCGGACTATTTAGTAGCAGATGTCGAGCCTCCCCACCTCTTTGGTTACAAAACAAAAGTTTTTGCATTAGGTTAAAAGGTACTTTTGGGATGAGCTTTATCTATACAAGAATTTTTATGATTCATTGTTTAGGAAATGTGTTTCAGAAGAAGATGTTCCAGGAATTCTTTTTGCTTGTCATAGATCAGACTATGGTGGACCTTGTGCTACTTTCAAAACAGTCTATAATCATTACAAGCTAGTTTTTGGTGGTGAACCATGTTTAAGGACGCCCACGCATTTGTATCTAAGTGTGATGCTTTCCAAAGACAAGAGAACATCAGCAAACAAAATGAGATATCACAAAACTTTATACAAAAAGATAATTTTTTTTATGTTTGGGGTATCGACTTTATAGGTCCTTTTCCTTCATCATATGGAAAAAAATACATTCTTGTTGTTGTAGACTACGTGTATAAGTGGATGGAAAATATAGCTAGCCCCACAAATGATGCAAAAGTAGTAATGAAAATGTTAAAGTCGATCATCTTTCCAAGATTTGGCATTCCACGGGATGTGATTAGTGATGGAGGTTCCCACTTCATCAACAAGGTTTTTGAAAATCTTTTGAAGAAAAATAGAGTGAGACACAAAGTTGCTACACCTTATCACCCTCGGACCAGTGGAAAAGTGGAAGTCTCCAACAGAGAAATCAAAATGATCTTGGAGAAAACAGTAGGAAAAACAAGGATTGGTCAGTTAGATTTGATGATACATTGTGGCATATATGACTGCAGTCAAAACTCTTCTTGGTACCACTCCTTTTCACCTTGTATACAGAAAGGCATGTTATCTTCCATCAGAGATCGAATTCAAAGATGAATGGGCGGTAAAGAAGTTAAACTACGACATCAAACCAGCAGCTGAGAGATGTTTGATTCAATTGAATGAGTTAGAGGAAATTCGTTTTAATGCCAGCGAGAATGCAAGGAAAATACTAAGGCATATCATGACAAAAGATTGTTCCAAAGTCGTTTACACAAAATGACCAGATTCTACTCTTCAACTCACGCTTGAAATTATTTCCTGAGAATCTTAGATCGCGATGGTCGGGACCGTTCAAAATCAAAGAAGTTAAACCATACAGTGTTGTGGTACTTTGGAACCATAATGAAGGTGACTTTACTGTCAACAACCAACATCTTAAGCCATATCTTGCAAACATTAAAGAAAATGAGAGAGAAACTTTCCCTTTAGCTGATCATCCTAACACCTTTTTGAAAACCAAGTCGAGCTAACAACTTAAACCAAAAGTACTCAATGGGAGGCAAACCATTGGTAAAATTTTATATTAGGTTTATTTCATTTCAATTTGATAATTTTTCATGTTTTAATTTCAGGTTTTGTATAAGAAAATAGAAAACAAAAGAAAAAGGGAGGAAGAAGGTCAACCCGGAGCTGAAACTGGAGAAATGGCTCTGGAGTTGCAAGAAGAGTCTGTGTAGCGCCAGAAAACCTTCCCAGCGATGGTGTGGGGCTTCTACCAGCGCCAGCAGCTACTTTCGTCCCAGCCAGCTCTAACCTGCATCAAAACATCATACATTGAATTAGGTAAGTTTTATTTAGGTTTATTTTTATTTATTACTAATATGTTTAGATTATTACTTCAGAAAAAAACACAAAAACACACAAAAAGCAAAAATAGAAAAACAAGAAAAGCAAAATAGAGAAGGAAGACGAGTATCGATGGTTAGGAGAACCATGATTGAAGGAAAAAACACTATGAGTAGGGAAATAAGTCTAAAACACCAATAACTTGACCCATTCAAGAAGAACAATCAAGGAAAAAAAGTATTATAAACTGGAGAAGTCGAGAAAACAAAAAGAGGAACCAGAACAGCCCTTTGGCGCTGCTGCGGGAGCCGACACTGCTGCGGGAGCCGGTGCTGCACCAAAAACACCTCGGGTCAGCTCCGAGTTTTCACTTCCTCATTCCTCCCGTACCATTCCCTTACCACTTAAAACTATAACAAGGTTCACTTTCGGACACAACATAAACCAAAACTGTGTAGGCCAAGGTACGTTTACTAAATATCTTTGCATAGTTTTCATTCAATTTTCGTGGAGATTCCAAATCCACCACTATCATCTATCAATTCCAAAGGTAAACATGGAAGCAAGAAACAAATCAAAGAAATCATCAAGCTAAGGAGCATTCGGTACGAATACATGGAAGATGACGAGTTTTATAAGAGTCGAACAAAGAGATTGAATGATCAAGCAAAGAACTTATTGAACATTCATCACTCACCACTACCATTGCATCATCATCACCACCATCCACCACCATTGCAGCATCACTACAAATGATTCTATGTATGTTTTATTTGGTTTTATTTAATTTTAATATTAATGTTTTAGGTTTTCATCTCAAGAAGGATGCAATTAGAAATTTAAACATTATAATTCAATTAGAACTAGTCTAATCCAATCGATGTCAAGCAATAACAAGAAATAACTAAGGCTAGATCACCTTGTCTCTACCATACCACCATCCATCACCTACTATCATCCACCTCAACATTACCTACCACCATCCATCCTACCCTCATCACCATCGTCGCATCTCATTCCAAAGCAAGGTCACATTGTTCTTAAACTAAAACTTTCTTTTTCATCTATCTATTTCATTCTTTTCTTTTTCTTTTTTCCCATCGAGGACGGTGTGATTTAAGTCTTGGGGGAAGAATGTTCCATCTTTTACTAATGTTACTTTCTATTTTGTTGACTTGAGACTTTTTTCCACTTCTTACATCAATATGGTTTTTATCAAGTCAAAATTTTTTATTGAGTCAAAACTAATAGGGAATAAATACTTTTCATATGATGATATTTGACCATTATGTGTTGAAAATTATTTTTTGTAGGATAACTTACAGAATTAGCTAAGTGTAGACAATACCTAGAAGCTCAAAACCGTATTTAATTTTTCTCATTGAAGGTGTTTGATTTGGAAAACGAGCATAAACATTCAAGATCATCTTTACCCTTTTTACCACCCTCTTGTTGATCTTGAATGGCCATTCACTTTTAGTGGTTTCCTACCTTTTACCATAACCCTTTCTTTCAAACTCCATTGTGTCTTTTTCATCACTATCACTTGCATGTATGTGCAAAATTTTCTGAGAGAAAGAGGCCACATAGCCCTCCGACCACTTAAAAGAAAAGTTTCAGAAAGATGAGGTGGAGTATGAAGATCCAATTTTATTATATATTCTACCTATGAGATTCACAAAATAAGGTATTAATTTAGTGCTTATGAAAAATTATTTCATGTAAGGTATTGTTTCCCCTTTCGAGAAAAAATGTGAAAACAGCAAGGAAAAGAAACTGATACCATTTGTATGAGTCTCATAGCACTAGAAATCCCAAGGAAAGACATGGATCAATTCTCTAGAAGAAAGGAGTTAGTTACAAAGTAATCCCCACAAAAATCTAAGTCTGAGATAAACCAAAGTGAAAAGATGAAGCAAGAAGATGACGAAGTGGTTGGAGACTGTGGACATCATCAAGTCTATTTTCTCTTACGGTTTTTCATAATACCTAGCACCCACCTTACCATCCATTACCCTAAACACCATAAACTCCACCAACAAACACCAAAAAATCTTCCATTACACTAAGCTCTGTCCACCCTGATGACATCATTTCATTGAGAAACTCACACAATATTTTAATGAATGTAGGGAGTTGACTGACGTGAATACTGAGTTTTTGTAGGTTTGTGATCGATGGATCAGAATAGGGAAATCGATAAGACTATAGTGAGAAAGTTATAATGCTATACTCTATTTAATTTGGTTTGCAGATAATAATTCGAGATATGGTCTTTGATGAGAAAAGAGTTCCTCTGATTTTCAAACCTCTTTCCCATGACTTTACCTTGGACAAGCAAAGTTTAAGTTTGGGGGAGTTGATAACATCGTTATTTTACCTATTTTAACTATGATTTTGAAATGATTATTAAGTGTTTTAGTATGATTTAAGTGCTTTTAAGCCACATTTCGAGTATTTTTGGTTTCAAGAAATCATTATAGGTTTTTAGACATGAAGGATAAAAAAGCAAAACATATTGTTTTATAGTTTATGAACTTCAGATTGAAGGAAACCTTTGAAGACCTTACCGTTGACCAAATTCAACATACAATATGTCACTGGATGCTATAAGAGTCAGCTTTCCTCTCCAATTAGAATAAAACCAATCCATTCAGCCAATCAAACATTAAGATGAAAACATTGAAAACATATTATACAGAGAAATCTAGAAACAAGCACCAGCGCGGCAACAGAAGCAGTGGAGCGGTGGGAGGCCTCATTCGCTCGACACCAAGGCATGTACATGCGCCAGTTCATACTGAAATCCCCTTTGTTCCAAAACAAGATAACTTTATTTATTTGACCTAAAACCGACTTTAGAAGCCACAAGCTAACCCTAAACCAACTCAAACCCTATAAATACTCATTCTAAAACCCTAGGAGAGTGGAGAGAGACATTAGCAGCCAGAGAAGAAGACTCAAAACCTCCCATCAAGAAGCTCTTCCACCTCATCGCCTGTCACCTACTCATTCACTTGTTCATTATTTCATCGCTTACCATATTGTTTAAAGGAGAAGATCTCCTCTATACCTTTTAGAAAAGATCCCTAAAACCTTCTTAGTGCGTATATTTGATTATGTTTTCCATTACATATATTGCTATGGTTTTTTCATCATATCTAAGTAGTTTTCTTGTTGGGTGAACATACAGGTCTAGAACATCATTAATATGAAATTTCTTAATTCGATTTATTTGCTTGAACAATCCATGATACCCTGAAACCCAATATTTCGTTTATTGATATGTACATCGTTTTATTTCTTATTTGCTTTATATTTTCGTTATCACAAAACCCAAAACAAACTTCATTTTTTTGTTTTAACTTTATTCTTTTTTAACAAATTCGTAATGTAGGTCATTAATCTATATGGGATTGATTTTTAAGTACTACGTATAATCTGATTATGCATTTGCAATTTTTTCGTGGTATTTACTCTAGGTAAAACCTGGCACATATAAGTTAATCATTAACCATGATGGCCAGGGGTCAGTAAGTAATTAATTAGCATTTTTTTTTTGCTTTTATTCCTCTGGATTATAATTGTTTTGCTTGAACTGGAATTAGAAGTTTAGAACTCATATTTATTTTCACAAATACGATATTTTAGTAACTAATGTCCATTGCGAACTTTTTTTCGTTAAAAGTCCATCGTAATAAGTACAGAGTTTTTTTCCTGTGAAAAGAGAAAATTAAAAAATGGGTTTTGTTGTCTTCTCTAATTACAAACACTGAACCGGTATAGACTACCTATACTGTACAGAACCGAGAAAGCGCGTTGCCAATTGCTTTTTTCCCCCGGTTCAAGTAAACCAGCTCCTTGCAACTTCGTCTATAATAAATCAATGAGAAACCTTATGACTACGAGAGAGAGAGGTCATCTCCGCTCGCCTAAATTCGTTCCAGGTGGTCATCAGTTCCGATTTTCACAAATGTTGATGATTTTCTTTGGCTTTTCTTAGATCTTGCTCAATGCGATTTCTCTTCATTTTGATGGTTTCGTCATTTCATTTAAGTCGATTGAATCATATGAATCTCCGAGGTATTGCTTAGGGAATATTATTTGAATTTCTATGATTTTATCGAATTGCTAATTCCGTTTCGTGTTATTTATCTGGATGTGTAATTTTGCATTTTAATGTTTTCCACAATCTTATGGCTTGAGGCAATTAAGTTAAGGAGCTGCCCCTTTTTGTTTTCATGAGATTATAGGTAAATTATAGGTCATTAGCGTGTAGATTACATTTTAGAATTGTAATTTTTCATTTGCATACTTAAATTCTTGATAATTGTTCTGATTTATAGAAAATAAACTGACTTTTTAATATATGTTGTTACATTTTATTGGATAGGAAGAGAAGATTCTGGGGTTTCTTGGTGTTCTTGTGGTTGAATAAAGTGAAAATATAACATTTTCCTGACTCTGAAACAAAACATTCATTCATTTTATCCCAAAAAAAAACGTTTAAATCCTCGATCAGATTCTATAAAAGGTTCTAAACATATTGCTGTAGAACTAAATCATGAATCAAAAGATTGGAAACTAGATAAAGGGTAATTGCTTTATCAGCAGTTTGATAATATTCTCTTGGCATGAAATCCAATATGAAGCTTGTAAAATCCATAGCCAAGGAGAAGATGTTTGTGTTGCAGTGTGGGCTATTGTTAAAAGCCTTCTAGAGATTCTCCAGGACTCTACTTATATGCATTACTCAATACAATCAATTATATGCATCTATCTATGAAACTATATCTATAGGTTTCTTGTTCTCTGAACCTATCAATATCCCCGCCGCTGAGAACAAGCTTGTCCTCAAGTTTGAAAGAAAACATTGCTGCTCTACCTCTCGTAGTAATACAGATGAAAGCTTCAGACGGTATGCAGTAGCACCCACACGGTCCACCACTCCAATTGAGCCATAAGATTTAGCTGCAAGTTTATCAATTCTTGGTGTAACATTAGTTCTGCCCCATTGTAAATTGTCCTCATCAACTTTGTAAGCAAGACTTCCTCATCTTTGATTACAAACAGAGGTTCCTCATTAAGCCCTTTTGTTTGACCACACATCATAACATCAAAACCTTTTTGCTTGACCACTCATCATAACGTCAAAGCATTTTTTGTTGATTGACAGTTATGTGTTTTGATTGTTTTGGTAAAACCAACCAATTCATGAAAAAACAATATGGCCTGAAGCACTGAGTATCCAGAGGACATGTTTTCCCATGAGCGTAAACTGCTTTGTAGATGCCTTATCGCTCACTTTTGCATTGTGTTTTGTATTTGAAGTGCCAATCTATGCAAAAATTATACTTCTTCACCCACAGTTGCAGAATCAGAAAATTGTTTAGAAACAACAACTCTCCATTCTTCTGTATATAACTTTCCCAAACCATGAATCTGGCTTATCAAATATTGTTGAGTGGGGAACATATTTGCACGACAAAGATGTGGTAATTTGCAATCAAGAACTTAAAAGGCAAAATTTTATAGTGATCAATGCCACCCTATTTTTCACAAACAGTCTCCACTATTGTGGGATTCAGAAGTGACAACACAGAAGATCAAGAAAAAAGCCATTAACCAGTGGTTGTTACAAGTTTTTCTACAGCAGATTACTTATGGCATTTGGTTTGGGAAAGTTCTCAATTTCTCGAGGTAAATGATGAATCTGAGTAGGAGATAGAGCTAAGAGAACAACTAATATTTTTGAAACATCACCATCTTGTGAACCCTTCACCAATCCTAATAATCTAGACTTGTTGCTAAACTGAGGAGTGATCAAGTCAAATAACGTTTGTTCTGAAACTTGATGCAATATCTCCCATATTCTTTCCACACCCTCAATAACTCCATATTCCAGCAGCTAATCATCTTCATCAAGAACCACACGCTACCCCTCCGATAGAGTTAAGACTCGCTTGTTCAGCAGCACAAAGATACAAATTTGTCCATTCTGTAAGCACTTGGCCTTTGAACGTGAATCTTCAAGATTCCAACCACCTCCTCTTGGTCTGTAAGGAAAAGTTCGTATCATCATATTGGAATGGCTGCAGCAACATCAAAACGTAACCACTATGTACCACCAGAATATCTGCATTGACAAAATCTACAACAATTTCTGTTGCAACATCATCATCTCCAAAATCAGAGTGCAAGTGTGCCAAGTCGTTAATCATGAACTCAAAAACGAAAATCACATACCACGATGACAGAATCGCTAACATCAGTTTGTTGCTGTAATCTGAAAACATCTACTGTTCCATTTTCTTGCATGAAACTCATTATTGTTCTCTTCTCTGTTTTTGGGTCCGGACAACTGGGTTCCAAAAACTGGTACCCATTAAACGTAGCAGCTTAACAATCTCGCATTCTTCAATGATTTTCTAAATTTGAACAACGAACTCGCATTCTTAGTATCTTCTAACTTGATTTACTCTCTGTTATTGAATTTATTCTGCTTCATTTCTATATTGTCTCTCTTTAAGGCCTTTTTTTGAATTTGAATGTCCAGCACTTAGAGCATTTGCTTTTCTTTTGTATTCTCATCCTAACAAAGGACAAGCGGTTCATGGGTTCCCAAGTGTCTTGAAATGCTGATAGTCCTTTCCAATGCACCAGAACCGGTTCCTCTCTTTTCACCGATCGACAAAAAATGTCCAAGATGGTTTCTAGTTTAGCATTTCACTCTATTTCAGTAAAACCTACACTTGTAACGCCTCGTTAGTTGGCACTACTTGTTTCAGCTAAGACACATGAAAAACCGGGTGTCTGTTGATGTGTTGTGGTAGCTTCAGCTTGTTTGCAACCTTTCTTTGCAACCCTTCATAAGGACCAAAATAACAAGGAGCAAGCTTCTCATTCCTTATTTTTGCAACTGTAAGGTCTGAGCTTAAGATAGACCTTATCTCCCACTATAAACCCAACATCTCTTCTATTTTTCGGTTTGAATTTTTGGATTTATGGGTTTAAAATTGACTTCTTATGGGTTGATATATTATTGTCTTGTGGTTTGAAACATTTAACTGGTGTGATTCTATTGTTTTGATTGAATTTCATAAAGTGATAATGTCGTGTTTAGATTTTTTGGGTTTTTAGTGTGTTTTGACTCACTGTCGAGTTATCTTTGATTTACAGTGACGATAACGATATCACGGTGAACGTTAATTGACATAATTTTGGGTGATTTAAAACGGAACAATGCGAGCTTGATTATGTACATGGAGTTGTTGATGTCGTAGAGGTGGATTCGGTGACAATCTTCAAAATTGTGGTATTTTTGACTACTTTTCTGTTCACCAACGTGGGGTTGGTCTAGTGGTAACTTCTTGTGGGTCGAAGCCAAGGAGGTCATGAGTTCGATTCCCGTTGGGAGGGGTCTACTCTCCGAAAGAGAGTTAATTTAACATTGGTCTGGGCTCTGCCCTAGGAGGATTAGGGGCCACTGACTCTGAACCTCCTGATTATTCAAAAAAAAAAATGGTTAAAAAAATGATTGACATTGGGAAAATATGGTATAACCTACCATATGAGGAAATAGAAGATATGAAGCCTTTGTGGGAAAATACTGATGTGAATAAGAAGAAAATGTGTGTAGCAGGGCGTTATATGAAAGAGCTGGACATATATATTGAGAAAGCAGTTACCGATGAGAATTTGAATAAGGAAAATGATGATGAACCGTATGAACCGTATGAACCCAATGGTGATGGTTCTGATAATGATAGTAAGGAATCAAAAGCAGATTTGTCTTATGTTGTAGAATCAGATGATGAGGTTGAGGTAGTTGAGGAAGACATAAAAGTGTTTAATAATGATAATTACGAGAGGAAGTTATAGAGGTTGAGAACTTCATCTCAGACTACTATTTGATAGACAAAAGGAAAGAGACTGAAGAGGTTTAGAACCTATCAATGGACCTAAGTCTTGGAGCAATTCCGGAGGAGATCGCATTGATGCTCTGCCTTATAAGCGTCCTCTAGGGAGACCTAAGGGAAAAGTAAGGATCAAAGATCTTCATGAATCAACATCTATGAAGAAGGTTGGTCGGGTTAGAAGAGAATGACATTGTAGTTTTTGTGGTGAAAAGTGACATAATTCATGAATATCTCCTCATGAGGTATTCTCTAAATTTGTTTTTAGTGTAATCTTTGGTACATGAGCATATTTAACTATGTATTTTTACAAGTCTTCCGAGAGCAGAGAAAAAAGAAAACCTTAATGAGGATGCTCCAGTGGAAGCTCAAATGGCACATCAAGTGCAAGCTCAAGATGAAGCTGAAATGGAAACCGAAATAAGGGATCAAGAGGAAGCTGAAGTGGAACCTCAAGTAGAAGTGCAAGATGTGTCTTCAACTGCACCATCGAAACAGCAAATAGAATGATTACTTTTTGGATGATAAGTGGAAGCTCAAATGTTTCATTAGTTAGATAATTATCTTTTGGTTAGATTACTTTTAAGATGATAAGTAGAAGCTAGGTTTTTTTTTTTTGATGCTTAATTGGGTTCAGCCTTCTTTTATGCATAGAGATGCATAATCTGGTATCATTTTGGCACAATTACAATGTTCTTTGGATACATTTATTTTAAGCGGGAATCATTTTGACACAATAACAATGCTCTTTGGTAGTTATAAAATGAAAATTTGATTTTGAGCTAAATTACTATTTTATGGAGATTTTTTGTTGTCTTTGACCTTATCGTTTCAAAAACAAGTTTCTCAGAGTATTATAGTACATTATTCCTACGTATTTTCCTCTTTAATTATACATTTCATCGAACAGAAGCAAATGAGCCCAATAGAAATAAAAAGAGACTGAATAGAAGTAAAGACCAAATTAGCTGATAAAATCCGACAAATGAAGATTTCCAATAATACAAAAGCACACATTGGTAGTTAGAAGTTCAAGACAGAATTAGAAAAGGAGAAGCCATTATCAGAACATTAAACATAGATCAACCAAAGAAAATGGCTCCAATGGCACATACTAGCAATCTCGATAATCCAATGATGATAACACGTTGCCGATACACATTGTTTTCCACATTAGCAATCTTCATCCTCACTTCAAGCTCAGTAGAGTGTTCACTTTTCACACAATTCTTTTCTTCATCCTCACTATCTATTGATGATATCTCTAAGTGATGCTTCTCCAACTGAGAATGAAGTTCCATGATTGTCATGGATAGTTGATCGATCACTTTATCATTCTCACGAATTTCATCTAAAGCTTCAATCAATACAATTTTTGTCATCCTTTAACATCTCCTTCATCGAAACAACCAAGGTATTTGCAGTGATCACTACCACCATCCTAAAAACACATCAAACAGAAAAATTACAAAAGCATAAATTACAATTTCATCATCTCATAAGAAAATTTACCTTATACAATTGACAACCGAAAAACTTTCGAACCGGATCCTTTTGGTCCTTTATTTGAAAAGTTTTGCTGGCAATCCACAATCACATTTTTTGACCTCCTAAATATCTGGTCTTACTAGTTTTAGACTATCCCGAGCTTAAATCCATCTATCAAATTTTTCTCTTTAATTAGACATTTCATCGAACAACTTATATGCATAACTTTCTAAGGATTTCCCAAACACCATAAACATACATATCACTCCATATACTCTTGTCATATATCTTATCTAAGTAATTGTACAAGACTGAAACCCATAAGAAGTCAATTTTAGATCCACAAAACCAACACGAAGAGAGAAATATTTATCTCAATTCAATTTCAGAAGCTGATGATCGATTGGTGAAATTTTCCCTTTATTCTCACAACCCTAAATGACCGAGGGAAATTTTTGTTATCGTGAATCGATTTGGATTTTTTTTGTAATGTTTGGTTTTGGTGGATTAATTTAGTTTTCAATTGGATTGGACCGGTTTAATTGTTAAATTGGGTTGATTTCTGGATCCAATTAAAATGTGTATTTGAGTAATCCGGGTTAGATTTGTTCGGGTCACCGGAATGTCACCAGACACCATCGGTTATTACAATGGAAAAGTAAAAAAGTGATTTTGGGATGTTGTGCACAAAAATTATGATAATTCGTGAATGTCATTAAGCAAAGTCAATATTTCGTGTAGTTATAAAAATATTAAATTAGTTTGCATGTGTAGTTATGTCGTAACATGTAGTTCATGTAGCTAGAAATCAATTTTTTTATTCGCGATACTCACCATACTTTCTAAGTAGTTTTCTTGTTGCCTATAAATCTAGTTATCAAATCATCTCTCTTAACAATCATCTCTTCAATACGGGCCTTTATAAAAGGTATATCTCCGTACCTTAACATTCTTCGCATCTTTCTTCCATAGACTGCCTGAAAATAGGACATCTTAATGGTTGAATGGATGAGGTCTTATACGAATATTCAGTCTGTGGAAGTAGTTGTACCCAACTAGTCGGTTTTCCATTCACTAAACAGTGCAAATCCCCTTCAACACAACGATTAAGTACCTCGGTCTCCCCATCCATTTGTGGATGATAAACTGAACTCTTGTTTAAGGTTGTTCCCTGCGTTTTGAATAGTTCAGACCATAAGTTATTGATGAATACCTTATCTTGATCTTAAAAATCGTCTCTAGAAATCCATGGAGTTTCACCACTTCCTTGATAAACACCTTTGCCATTTTCCTTGCTATGAAAGGATGCTTAATGCCTGTATTTTCTCAGACGATCCACCACTACTAAAATCACACCATACCCCTTTGATAAAAGTAGTCCTTCCACGAATTCCAAACTCACATCAGAAAAAATTTGAGTAGGAATAGGCAATGGTGACAGCATCCTTCATGCCCTCTTACTAGACTAATATGAAATAGTTGAGTACTTGTTAGTTTGACAGATTTAACAGTTCATAATGAACTCTTCAATATTCTTACTCATTCATTTCCAATACACTTTTCTATTCATCCCCTTATACGTATTAAGAACTCCTTCATGCCCTCTTACTAGACTAGTATGAAATTGATCAAGCAACATTAGAATTAAAGGAAAACCTTAAGACACCACTAATATCTCGTCCTTACATAAAAACCCTTTCTTCCATTGGTATCCATCCAATTCTTTTGTTCCTTCCATAATCCGAGAAATGATTGATGCACACTCGGAATTAGCCTCTACATGTTTGGCTAATTCTTCAATATCGATTGCAACATATGTTCAAGATGTCTTCTTGATAAGGCATCCACCACACGGTTTCCAGCCCCTGTTTTATACTCATTGATGTAGTCTAACCCCAAGAAATTTGAAGTCCGTCTAAGTTGATCTCCAACACGTGCTTAAGGATTATCTGATATGTTCTGATGATGAAAGTTTTCCCTTTTATATAGTGTTTCTATTTTGAAACAACAAAAACAAGTTTAATCATGCATGTTGCTAAAAAAATTTTACTTATGTAGGGTATAGACCTATTACATTGAGAAACAATTGTTCATATTCCTGACCCTAAAGTAGTTATTTCAATAATAAAATATCGTGAGAAATCATGTACGACCAATGCTGAAATATTTTTAATTGCTTCCTTCAACTTCTCAAAAGCTTTTGTAACTTCCAAAGTCCATTCAAACACTTTTGTTTAAGTAACGACGTGAGCGATATTGCTATTTTCCCAGAGTCCTTTTAAAAATGTTTGTAATAATTTGTTAGTCCAAGAAACTCTTTGTGCTCCATGACACTCTTGGACTTAAACTATTGAATCATTACTTTAACCTTCTCGGAATCAGCAGCTACCCCTTCTTTTGATATTACATGCCTTAGATTTGCCACTTCTGATCTTCTTTTCATTAGCATAAAACTTATGCTTTCTCAACACTTGAAAAATAATCTTCAACTGTTTAATGTACTCCTCACTAGTTTGAACTGTACACCAAAATGTCGTAAAATCCCATCATTTATGTCTTCTCCACCGGTGATGTGTTACTTGTCGTCGAATGAATCATATTTCTTTGAAGCAAAGATTGTTCCACAACAGTTTCGTCTCCTTGTTTTCGACTCCTATAAACCAGCTCTAAGTAACTGATTCATTTGGTTTATCGTGTCTTTCATCCATTGCATATCTTATTCCAAGCTTTTAAACTTATGTTCATTAAGGATCGCAGCATTCTGTAGCTCCACCTCAAGCTTCTCCACATGATTTCTGAACGTCTTCTCTTGTGGTTTCATTGTTATTTTGCTATCGATTGTTGGAGCCATTTGTAGTTTTGATACTAATGATAAACACCAAGGTTTTTAATTTTAAGAGAATCAAAGATACATGAATAAGGAAGAAAATATAAATAAGAAGAGAGAAATAAGAGATGAACTGTTAATTTGATGATTTGTTGATAACCCCAAACCCTACATTCTGGATCCTTTTAAGTATTGCTCACAATTATTAAAACAACAATACATAAGCATAAAACGTAATAGTCCAAACCCTTCTTCATAATCAAAGACTCTCAACCACTTAATCTCATTCTTCCAATTTTCTCACTTCTTCCCATCATCCTACCAGACCTTATCCATTTCCTCACAAACGCCAAAGACACATATAGCTTGTCAAAAGTTACACAACGCTGGTGGAAAAGAAGAAAATAATTAGAATTTGAACTTAAAATTCCATGAATTAGAAGATAACCTCATCTTCTGCCTATGATGTAGTCTCTGTTTTCTAAAGGCCCTTATGTCAAAAAGATTGTATACATCTTGTTTTCCTTTCATATATTCATAACCAAATTGTGACTGAGATCGATGTGTCCTCACAATTGCTTAAAGAGAATCCTCGAAATCCTCTACTAATTCATTGTGACATCAACAACAAGGTACTTGACATTGTGGAATCTATTTATGTGGCTTAACATAATCAAAATCCGAGATTGAATTTATAGGCTCATTAAATTCATGGTCTTGAGTCAAATCAGTCTCCAAAATTGTTTTTGGGTAGTGAATCAACTCTTTTTGTTGAATTGCCTCTTGAGCAGCTTTTTTTCTTTTGAATACCTGTTGGAAAAATCGTACATTCTCCATCTTTATTCTTGTAAGAATTATCTCTTTTGCCAAACCTCAACAATAAATCATTCTTCATCTCTTCCCAGATTTTAATATACAAGAACGATAATCGCCATTGAGCATGAGGTTCTGCTTTTACTTTGATGAAGATTTGTGCAAGATTCAATTTCTGTAACTCATAAATTCATCCCAAAAAATCGATTTTCCATCCATGAAATCCATGGTTTTAAATCAATTCCCCTGAAAACTAGTATCTCCATAGATTCCATCGCTTTGTTCGATCTTTGCTCACAAGCGCACCAATTTGTTAAGAACAGAATTTCAAAACCCTAGTCCTTATTGATTACAAAGCGTATTGGTTAAAGAGCCAGACTCTTTCTACAACCTCCAAAACTTGAGTTATTTAACTGTCTTCAAGAGACCCTCGAGGACTATGCATTACACAATACAATAAATTTATATATCTATCTATAAACCTATATTTATATGATTCTTGTTGACTTGTTGACCTTCTACGTCAACTTCTTCTGAACCTATCAGTTATATTAAGGGCTAATAAGTTCTTTAATAACATATTTAACATCAAATTTTAAAATAACCTCTCAACAACATACAAGTTCAGGCTCCGCACCAGAAAAAACAAAGTCACTGCTAAGAGATAAAGTCTGATCTGCTTTATTGATGTTCAAAAGAAGTATGTATCATAGAAAGGCTCTTCATACAACATGAAAGCTTAATCTCACAATCGCACATCATAATTCCATACATCATTCAACACAATCTCTAAAAAATTGGAGGATTCTATTTATACTCAGCTACATCGAAAGTTTACAACAAAAATAACAACTAACAAACTTACCTCGCCTCTACCTCATCTTTCTTAGCTCTGATTCGCTTCTCTTCCTTCAAGCTCTGAAACTCTCCGAAACCCAAACTTCACTTTACTCTTCTTCAATTTCCATGTGGCACTCTATCCTTACATGATTGTTCTTCATTTAACTTCACACATGTGTCATCTTTTATTTCTTTGTATTTACCTCACGTGCTTGACGCTTCACATAAACATTTATCGGCTTATCAATACCCCCGCCATTAAACTAAGCTTGTCCTCAAGCTTAACAACTGGAAATTGGTGCTTAAAAACACGAACACTCTCCAAAGAAAATCCTCATAATCCGGTAGACCTTTCCAATGCACCAATGCCTCTAATACCCTCTTTTTGTTGTATTTGGTGTCTAAGATTGATTCCGGAAGTAGCACAAATCCATCAGCATCTGAATCAAATACAGGTAAGGGATTAACCTGATGATGAAACCCCAAAACCGGTTTAAGCTAAGAGACATGGAACACATTATGGATCTTTGTATCTGCAGGCAAAGCTAAACAATAAGCCACATTGCTTATTCGAAATTAATACTTCGGTCCGACCATCTATTTGTGGATGGTAGGTGGTGTTATACTTCAGTTGAGAACCTTTTTGTTTGAAACAGGCCACCAAAAAAGAACTCTGAAAAATCTTGGCTCTATTCGAAATGATTGAAGCATGATATCCATGAAGTCTAACCACTTCCCTCTTGAAAGCATTGGCCACATCAACTACATGAAAATTATGTTTTAGCCCAATAAAATTTTCTTACTTACTCAACTAGTCAACCATAATCACACTGAATCCTTGAGAAGAGGGTAATCATTCCATAGAATTGATATTGACATCCTCCCAAATACGATTAGGGATAGGCAATGGCTGCAATAATCATGCAGGTGAAAGTGTAGAATATATTTGAGTTTGGAAAACTGCACATTTTGCCACATACTCTTGAATATCTTTAAGCATGCCAGCCCAATAGAAAGACTGATGAATTCATTTTACTGTCTTGAGCAACCATGAATGTCCTCCTAACAGCCCTGAGTGATACTAGTAGGATAAGAGATTTAAACCAGATATCCTTAGGCAAGACCAATCTATCTTTATACCAAAGAAACCCTGATTTAATGTTGTACCTGACATTTTTTATGGATGTTGTAGCACTCGGTTCTTTAAGTCTTGAAGCTGTGAATTATCATTGATTTCTTGATACAGATTATGTAATTGTAGCATGGAAGGTATGGTCAAGACAAACAAGACTTTCTTGGTGACTGTCAAACTAGAGTATTGATACGAGATAACCCATTTGCAACTTTATTATCCACCCTTGGTTTATACTAAGGTGGGGTTCTGGATTGTTGTATTTTAGTGGAATTTGATGTATTTAAAATTCAAGAAAGAATCCACTATTATTCAATTTTGTATTTGAAAAAATACAATAAAATCCCTTATTATTGGATAAAGCATTTGTTTGTTGTATTTTAAAATACATTGAAAACAACTATTGTTCAACGTCAACACGATTTTATTGGACTTTAATAAGAATAGATTCTGATGTATTTTTTTTTAATCAAAAATATGAATAAACAATATACCACCTCGTCCTCTAGTATTTTTAATACCTCTCATATCTCCTCTTTCTCGAAATCCTTGTATCACATCTGGAGACTCACAACAGAGACTGAGACGATCACCACCACCATTTTCCCACCGTGTCACTGACTAAAAGAGAAAGAATCTCCAATCAAATCAGAAAACACCGAAGTTGTATTACAGTCTGATCGAAACACTATCCTCTCTCAGAAATATGGAGCACTTCTCGACCAAAAAGGATTGGCACGTTCATGTTCTTCCAAATACATCCTCTAAGTCTTCGATCAAGGGGTTTATTCATAATCAAGGTAAGCTTTTGCAATTTGCATTAACATTAGAATGTAGATCTGGATTTTACCTCCAAAATTTGCCTATGTATCCTTTAAATATCATTGTTATTGTGAGATTATTTTAATGCTTATGTCAATGTCGAAAGCATACACAAAAATTTTAACGTACCCACTATCATAACTCTGTGTTATATCTCTTACCTTTGTGTTTCCCATTTGTCTAGAAGTAGACATTATATTTTCTTCCTGAGCTTGATCTTTTGTCTTAACTCAAAACCATGTTTTGAGTTAAATACTTAAAGGGTTACAGTTTGATGGGATCCTTTATTATATTTGAGACTTAAGAAGCCTCCTCTTTGTCTTTGGTAGAACCTTTGTCTTTGAAAAATGTTATTATATATATGAATTTGAAACTTTATCATTAAATTATTTTGTGACTGATGTTGCTAACAATAAACTTTGATTTCATCTTATTCTTACGGTGAGACAGTGATTTTATCCTCCATGATTATCCTCCATGATTTTCATGCGAAGTGAATTTCATCTTATTCTTCGCATGAGTTTCAAATTCACTTTGCATGAGTTTAATAAACGTTTGAAACTCATGCACAATTATTCTAGGGAGCAAAAAACGTGTGCGAAGTTTAATAAACGTGTAGAGGCAGTGATTTTATCCTCCATGATTTTCAAATACAAGAGAATCCATAGAAATTATTTTGGTAATGGAATTTAAAAAGCCCACGTATGTGTCTTGAATTCATCTAAATCCACTAGAATAATTGTAAATTTAAGCCCATTAAAATCAGTTAAAAACCAAATCCAATAACACCTCCTAAATCTCAAACTCATAAGGAAGAACCTTGTGCAACCATCTTTGATAATCCATTTTAACCTCTCTTTGTTCCAACAGAAACTTGAGGGTTTTCTGATCTGAATGCACAACAAAGCGATGACCCATCAAGTAGTGTTTCCACTGTACTGTCAGTACTATAGCCATAAGTTCCCTTTCATATACAGTATTCATTTCTTCCTTTGGAGTAAGAGCATGCCTGAAAAAAGAAAGTGGTTTCTTGTCCTGCATCAACACTGCTCCTAACCGAAAACCTGATGCAACTGTTTCAACCACAAAAACCTTTGAAAATTTTGGTTTAGCCAATACAGGAGCAGTAGTTATAGCAGTTTTAAGTACATCAAAAGCCTTATCTGCTTGTATACTCCAAGTAAAACTGTCTTTCTTCAATAACTCGGTCAAAGGTCGAGCTATCATCCCATAGCCTCGAATGAACTTCATGTAATAACTAGTCAATCCCAGAAATCTCCTAACCTCCTTAACATTTTGAAGAGTTGGCCATTTTTTCATCACTGCAGTCTTCTCAGGATCAGTTGACACACCTTGTGCTGAAATGATAATCAATTTGATCCCTAGCAAATAAGAATTTCTTCTTATTCCAAATAATTGGTGTTTTTCAAAAAGCTTTAACACAACCAATAAATGATGCAAATGATCCTCCAGATTAGCACTATAGATTAATATATCATCAAAGAAGACAAGGATGAATGTGCGGAGAAATGGCCTAAAAATCTTGTTCATAAGGGACTAAAATGTGGGTGGAGTATTTGTTAACCCAAATAGCATAACTAGAAACTCATAATGGCCATCATGTATGTGAAAAGTCATTTTCTCAATGTCTGTCTCCTTTATCCTTATTTGATGATAACCAGATCATAAATCCAATTTCAAAAAAACTCGGGCACCCTCAATCTCATCCAGCAGTTGATCGATCATAGGAATTGAAAATTTATCTGGTATGATAGCTCTATTTAAAGTTCTGTAGTCGACACAAAAGCGCCATGATTGGTCCTACTTCTTCACCAATAACACTGGACTAGAGTATGGACTATGGCTCTGACGAATAGTTCTTGCTACCATCATATCTTTTACCATCTTCTCCATCACCTCTTTCTGAGCATGAGGATAACAATATGGTCTCACTGATACATCGCCAACACATGGTAAAATATTAATGGCATGTTCTCGTCCCCTTATCAGAGGAAGACCTGTTGGCTCATTAAACACACTATAGTGATAGTACCTTCTCTACCTCTCCCGGTAATGACACTGAATCATCATAATGTAATGTTTGCACAGCAGTTTCCAAATCCATATCATCATCAAACAGAGGTGAAATATCCAGTAAAGAAAGACTAGAAAAATGCTGGTATGGATCTCCAAGTAATGTCACCTCCTAACCTTGATAACTGAAAGACTATTATTGAGTCTCCCAGTTTACTATACATTCTCCCAATGTCCTCATTTATTGCAGTCAAAGGATGACATCAACTTGACCAAGATCTAAAGTGATAAAATCTCTAGTAAAGGTCCATCCTTGTATTGTGAAACGGACATTCGGATAAACTTTTGTTCCTTTAACTATGATACTCGTGCCTAAAAGAATGTTGAGATTGGCATTTGCAGATTTAAGGAGCTTCAATCGTTTTGCCTAGAGTAATGAAGTTGTATGTGGCACCACTATCCATCATGATCCAAACCTTTGTTCTGGGAATAATAGTGGGAGTTGAAATGCCCATAAAGGAACTAAAGGATAAGGACATCCAGTGAGCATTATGATCACCCTCATAACCCTCAACATACTCTTCATCTTGTAACACCTCCACCACAAAATCATCAACCACAATTAAGACTCTTAAATCCTTATAAGGACAGTCATGATCCTTTCTCCATTGACAATAACATCTGAAACAGATGCGATGTTTCCTCACATAAACATTCATCGGCTGACTCTCGGCCTAGTCTGAGTTTCAATCCATTTTACTAGCCCCTACCTATCTCTAAGAACTCATCCCATTGTTGTTCGCAATCTAGTCCTCCATTTATTGGTTTGCTTTTGATAAGCTTTATGGGCAGAGTAGTGACTTCCTCCAACAAACATATCATTAAGCCTTTTTTACAACTGTCACCTTATCCAAGAGAAAATGTGTATCAAAATCAAAATCCCGTCTCGGAGGAAAGCAAGCCAAATATGTGTCTGCGACTTTCTGTTGAATAAGTAATATTTCGGTCAATTTTTGAGAGAATGTCCCTTAGCTCAGTTTGTTGTGGGAAATAATTTGGTTACAAGAAGTGAAAATTTTGTTTTTTTTTAAATTTATCGTCATAGACTCAAAAACTTCCAGCTTGCGATCTATATATTTTAGGATCAACTCTGAGTATATCATATCAACATTTTTGTGTATGAGATTGTGGAGTGGAAAACAGACAGTATTGAAAACGTAGACGATAAGGGGATATATAATTTTGCCGTTATATCCCCACATATATTAAGAAAATGTTCCAATAGAAAGAAAAAAAATGATTGTTAACGACACAAAATATATTATAATGCATGACTATCGGGCTTGGGAGAGATTTCATATCCGCGCGTGAGTCTCCAACCTTTTTTCTTGAAAACTATCGTGTTTAAGTTTGAGTGACGTATAAGAGATAATATATATTTCGTGTTTAAGCTATATTTTAGTGGAGTGTTCTCCTACGAGATGAACTGTTTTAAGGTGTCATATTCAGAATGTTTGTATTAAAAAAAGTGTAAATCAGAAAATCCTTGACAACGCATTTTGCCATTTTATTTAGGAAATGCATATATTAATCAAATCCAATACTATGTGGACCAACTTGTTAGGGTAAAATCTTTGACCATCATGGTCCAATTAGCACATGTCCATTTTAATTTTGTTTGTCTTCTTGTGTTTACAAAATACCGAACCGGAATAAAATGATTATAAATAACCGACTAAGCGCGTGAGCTTGAATTGGACTATATTTTCTTCGGTTAAAGTAAAACCAAGCCACCTGCCTATTTCGTCTCTCTTTCATCTCTTTTCTCTATGCCGCGTCGAAATTGAGAGAAACAAATGATTCTAAACGAGAAACCCAGAGACCAATAATCATCTCAAATTTGCTGATCTCCTCCGATTTTTCACAATTTCTACCTTGGATCTGATCTTACATAGTCACGAATCCACTCACTTTGCTGCATTTTCGTTTGATGTGATTTACTAATCATCCAAAGCCAAGCTTTGATCATAATTTCACAACTGGTACGCTGATGAGTTTCTTTGTATTTTATTTGATATCTGTTGATTTTTATGGTTTCTTTATTCATTTAGTTGATTGAATCAACTGGAATTTCAGAGTCGAATGTATTTCTTAGGAATATTCTTTGAATTTCTTGGATTTTTGATCAAATTTTCTGGATGTGTCTTTGAGGTAGTAGTAATAGGTCAATGGCACGTTGATTACAGTTTAGACTTTTTTTTATTTTGTATTGCATTCTTAAATCGTTGCACTTGACTTATAAAACATCAAAGTTTCATTTTATGTATATTAAAGATAGGAATACAAGTTGACATATATAATTCAGATGGGTTTCTGATTCCTTGTTTACCAAATGTTGTTGCAATACAATTCATTCTTTTTTATTAACAGGAACTACGTGTAATTGGAACTTCCTTGATGGCTGAAAAAGCTTGTATAAAGCGTCTTCAGAAGGAATACAGAGCACTTTGCAAGGTATTGGATCATTGTATATTTATATTCATCAATATTCGATTAAACTTATCAAATGTGGTTTCTTTGGTTGTGAAAGTTTTCATGGTTTTTTGGTCTCGGGATTGAGTTTTATCTAGTGAGAGTATATTTGACTTGTTCTTTTCTGGGATGATAGGAACCAGTCTCGCATGTCGTTGCTCGTCCTTCCCCAAATGACATTCTCGAGTGGCGTATGTCTCTTATCTTGCTTTTTTTATCGTCTGCTTTCTAGTTATTGTATTGCAGGTTTGGTAATAGGATGCTTACATTAGGTATATATATGTCGAATATATGTTTCTTTCGTTTGGCATATACAAAAAATTATGAAATAGGGCGTTAATGTGGTGATAGAGATGGTATTGGTATCATGTTTTCATGATTACCAGTAATATGTAATGGTGAAGACTTGTTTTGAGAAGGGTCATGCTATTCTATTAGCAGTTAGTTACTAAAATATTTATTTAAATGTTGTTAATTAAGTTGACCTATTGGCTTTTAATCTACAGATTATGTGTTGGAAGGCAGTGATGGAACACCTTTTGCAGGTTCAAATCTTCTTCTTTAATTTACATGATAAGTATGATCTTCTACATTCCAAAGTAGTATCTAATTCTGATATTCGGATGACTCTCTTGGATAGGTGGATTTTACTATGGGAAGATCAAGTTCCCTTCAGAATATCCTTACAAGCCACCTGGAATTACGTACACTCTTTGGTTCTTAGAAATTCTGCCGTAAAATATCTCTCCTATGTTCTAATGAACCAAATTTCTTTTTGTTGATGCAGAATGACAACACCAAATGGGCGATTCGTGACACAAAAGAAAATATGCTTGTCTATGAGTGACTGTAAGCACAATCGGTTTTATTCGTTCTTTTTTTAAAAGATTTCAGTGAACTTGTCTGTTATCTGATTAGCTTTACCATGGCATCTACAGTTCATCCAGAAAGCTGGAATCCTATGTGGTCAGTGTCAAGGTATAAGATTTGATGTACATTCAAAATTTTTTCATGAAGATACTTATTTGACTAATTTATTTTCCTGAACGCAGCATACTTACAGGACTTCTCTCATTTATGGTAAGTTCATTGTAGCTGCAGAGTTTTTGAAGAACCTCTCCGTTATCCGTTGTTGATCTAATGGTTTAACATGGCAATGTCTTTTGTTTGTGTCTTGAAGCTTTCTCCAATCAATTCTTTCGTTCACTAACATTATTTCGACACAGATGGATAACAGTCCCACAACCGGAAGTGTGAACACTAGTGTAGCCGAGAAAGAACAATTAGCAAAGTCATCTCTTGCTTTCAATTGTAAAAAGTAAGTTTCATTCCCACCAAAAACTGCTAGTATCTGATTAGAGAACAATATAGCTATTACATGTTTTCTCACTTTTTCAAACTGTTGTGGTAGTGCAACATTCCGGAAACTATTTCCAGAGTATGTAGAGAAGTACAGCCAGCAACAAGTAGCTGAAGAAGAAGCAGCCACGCAACAGACAACACCTGAGGAATCTCCTCCTCAGAAGGAAAACGCAAAAGGCGAGTCAGATAATAGCGTTGGTCTTAGAAAGGAAGGAGTGGGATTGAAAGAGAGGAAAAGGAACAAGAAAGACGCGTTACCTGGTTGGATAATAGTGTTGCTAGTATCGGTTGTCGGGATTGTAATGGCCTTACCTTTGCTTCAACTATGATTTAGATGCAACACAACATGACTGCAAAATCAATCTGGTAGAAATCTGTTTTTCTTGCTCTTTCACTCTCAGTCCTATAAGTAGTGTCTTTTGTTCTTCCACATTCTCTTAAGAAAAACAGATACATTGAGTTTGGTAATGGCATTTGAAATTACAATATAAATGTAGCTTAATTCGAATTACTCTGTAAAGCAGCTGAAGGCTAAGTGATTGTGTTTCTTCAATCTTTGTTCTTTTCCTCAGTTTCAACTTTCAATCGATGTTTTGAAATCGAAACGGATATCGTTGTCGGAAAGTTGGTTAGACCGGGTTTTTAATTTTTTTTATTATATATATAGGTAAACATTGAAAATAAAAATGAAAAACTTATTACGAAATATATATTTTTTAAATTTAGTATCGTTTTATCTAGCAACAAAATACAAAAGAAACAAAAAAAAAATTATTTTTCAAAAAAAACATATATTTGATCACTTAAACAGTAAAATAGTGAAAGTGATATTCTTTCCAAAACATAACATGAAACATTAATCATTTAGTACATTAAAATACACATGATAAACTAATTATCACGAAGTAGAAAACAAAACAAAAATGTAGATAACAAGATTATTATAAGTTATTTGAGATGACGATAACCTATACTATAAAAGTTTACTCTTTTATTCGTATTTATACAGAGTACACTTTTATGGCAGATGTAATTTTAATCTCAAACTAGGATGGGACCAGCATGTAATGGGATTATGTTTGTAAACAAATATATATATTTTGGTAAACAAATTTAAGTCTATCCATTTTGAGATGGCAAACTTGTTTAGTCTCGGACTCGTCAAAATTTTTTCTGTCTCATTAATATTTTTTTTAAATAATTATTCATTTGAGAATTTTATTTTAAAACAAAAGATAACGATTGTGTAAGTGATTAGAACAGGATACACGTATGTCTTATTTATTTTATTTTTGTTTGATGTAAAAAAAGTTTTAAATTCTTACAAAACTATTGGAAATTATCTAAATTTTTTCATATTTTTAAAAAATTCTCTAAATTTGTTTCATATTTTAAAAAAATTCTCTAAATTTTTATTAATATATCCAAAATATCCATTCCAAAGTTGACCCTTGCCAAATTATTGAGAGTTTTGAGAATTGAATTTAGTTATCCAAATTTCCAGATCCCGTCCTACTATCCAAATTTCTCGATCCCGTCCTACTACCTAAAATTATCATTTAGTATTTATCGGAAATAGTTCGGATAAGTTTTTCATTAGGCAAATTTCTCGTTCATGTCTTTTATCCGATATTCAAAATGAACAAGACTAGACAAATATAATTGATATTTTAACTTAGTACATAATTTGATTGTAAAAGTTAAGGAGTGTTACATATATTTTTTCTAAACTATTCAAAAAACTTGTAACGGTTATATTAGGAGTGTCAAATATGTTTTGATATTGTTTTTAGTTTAGCTTATAATATGTAAAATAGCAATAAATTGGAAAAACTCCAAATATAAAATAAAAATTGGATATCTCCACTTTAAAGTTAGAAATTGAGTAGGGTTGGGAAGATTTTACTATAAAATGGTGTATGAAAGTTATGAAGTAATGTTGGAGATACCCTTAGTCGAGTCGAGTAACCATAATTAGATGGTTTCTTCAATTAAATATATTTACTAAAAATAATTACTTGAAAGACTGATAAATTTAGGTACAACAAATTATAAACAAATGAAAATTTATTTTTCTTTTAAACATATTTATATAAACGCATAACATGTAGATAATGTTTGTAAGCATTTATGTGATATTTAATCTAAAAATATTTTAGTTGTAGAAGTGAAGTAGTATTAAAATCTAATATATAATGTATGGTTTAATTCTTTATATACTATTTTACAATTTTTTGTATACGAATGTGATTCAATTCTAGACGAATTTTTCCTCCCGATCCTTAAGTATACTTTAATAGCTTTTATACTTGATATTTTAAATTACTTGTTTATCAAGATTTTCTATAATATATATTACTAGGCCAGTTAGATTTGTAAGAAGAAAGTGTTACTTCAAAAAATAAAAAATAAAAATCAGTAAATTTCCAAAATTTAAATTATTCAGTATTAAATGTTAATTTTGAAATTTGTATTAATTGTGAGTTAAAATTTTAAGAAATCTATACCCACAATCTTACAATATTAATCTGGAATACAATATTATAATGTATATATGAAAGCAAACATTATAGTTAAAATATCCTACAAATGAATTCTACGTTTTTCCATGTTTTGAAATCTTTTTATCACTACTTCATTCGTTACTTTATCAAATTATTCTTTTTTAATAAAATAAAACTAGAGAATCGTGTAGAAACTGATCACCTATTCAGTTGTGTAATGTAGTTTTCACAATATTCATCGCAAAGAAACATCTTTTAGTTGTAGCGGTAGCCGCATATAAAGTCAAAACTAGTTTCAAAACTTGATAAATCTGAGGATGAGAAAAATATATAAAGATTATTGTCTCTATCACTACACGTGCAAGTTCTCCAAGACTCTTCAAATTTCAATTCTTTCATCTTCCCGGATATTATCGATGTAGAGACCAAGTTGATGCTCAAGAGATTCCCGCTCAATATGACTAAAATTTTCTGGATAAAACTCAGATAATCTCACAATTTTCATTTGATCAAACTCACGAAATGAATCAATTGGGCTCAAAGATGCAATGCAACCAAGTAGTTCAGTGTTTACCTCATCCAATCATTAAACTCCTGAATTTGCATATCCAAAACAGTGTAAAAGCAATCCACTTGATGCTGATGCAAGTTGATAATGTTGCTTCTTTTTCTTGGCTTCTTTGAATCAACAAATTCTTCTTCCATAGTGACCAACTCAGTGTTATGTTTCTCACAAAAAGAAGAAACTTTACTAATTAGGAATCCCATCCATTATCTATTAGCTTGCACAATTGTTGGTAGGGGGATTTCACAAGGGACATAGCATTCAAAATGTCTTGGTTTTTCCTTTGTAGAGCTTTTGATAAGTTATTCGTGAGCCCAAGAAGGAAGAACATCAATTATAAGTAGAACCCAAAGTCAAAGATGTAAAAGTACTTGAGAAGCCAATTAGCTTGGCGCCTTTTGGTACTATCAGTTCCTTCACTTTCAATATACTCAAGCACTTTGATTACATAAGCAAATAAATCAACCAATTGTAATGATATTAAGTAATGAGAACTCCAACAAGTATTACCGAGTCATTGAAGTGCAAGCTCCTGATTCATTATTTTTTTCTGTCTTTATTTCACCTTGATTTATCCCTTCTTTGATTCTTGTCAGATGGTCTTCTCGAATACTATTCTTTCTTTTACAAAAAACTCCAACCTTATTTAGTAAGACATAAATCATATCAAATAAATTTCTCACTTCAAAGTGTTTTTAACAACTGGCAGAACAACTAATTAAAGCTGATGAGCGAAAAAATGGACATAATATGCATAATTATTTTCTATCAAAATCAGAGATCTCAACCCATTGAATTCACCCTTCATATTACTTGCTCCATTGTAACCATATCCTCTTAATTTTTTCATACTCAATCCATTTTTAGCAAACAATTAATCAACAACACATTTAGAGACAAAAAATATGTTTCTTGAACATGAAAAAGACCAATGAATATTTCTTTGATTATCCCATCTTTGTCAACAAAACAAAAAACCACTGTCATTTGCTCTTTATCAGAAACATCTACACATTCATCCACCAATAAGCAAAACACACCATGATCAACTTCTTGAATAATAGATTTAATAGCTTCCTCTGCAAAGTAATGCACGAAATCTTTATGAATTTTGGGAGACACCATTTGGTTATTTTTTGGAGCATTCTCCAACACAACATTATTTACAAGCTCATTTTGCTCTGCAGTATATTTCAAAAACTCCAAAAATTCCTCTATTAGTTGATCCCACCGATTCATCATGATCTCGAAAAGGCAATCCTTGTCGTTGTAAATATCTACAGGAACTATTGAAACATTCAATGTGATCTTGTATTCAGTTTTTGCTGCATCATCTTGCTTATAAAAAGCATGAACGATTGATTGGCCTTGTCTCATCAGACAGTCAACTCTCTTCTATATATTGTTGTGAAAGTAATTCACCTCTCCCACATATTCACCGATTCTCCTAGGAATTTTCCAAGTAACAAAGTCTGTTGTCACAAATGCATCACTTCCACCTTTATTTTCAGTGTAATTTCTAAACAAGTTGCAAAACAAACAAAAAATCTTGACTTTTTCACACTGTATGTCAACTAACTACCATAGATATCAAACCAAACTGAATTAAATCTCTTCATTTTATCTCCTGATGGTGTTTAAACATGACCGCGAGGTTGACAAGGACCTTTAGTCAGATACTTGCGTTTTATCTGATTTCTTTCGTTAGGATGATATTCCAATATGTTTTTTCCTATCTGCAGGATCCTAAGGCAAATCCTCCAAATCAATTTCATACGTCGATACAAATATTCTTTTAAAGATTCTGTCTTTTGGTACCTAGTAAAAATAAAAGTTATATTAACATATTAAAATCAGTTTTAAATTAATACATAATTAAAATCTTAGACCACAACTCTTAAGCTAAATGAGTAATTCTATACAATTGTCGGAATTGATTAAAAGAACTTATTTAGCAATAATCAAAGTTAACAATAATACAAATTAATTTTAAATAGTTAACTTACAGTTTATATGTCTACAATTTTGGGATGGCTGAATGAGAGAAAATTAGAGAAAACAAAATTCTACTATTTAAATTAAAGGTTTCACTAAGCACATAAATGTCGTAAAAAACGTGGATATATGGATCGTTTGTTTCTAATTTTATTAACTACATCTAACATTATATTAGATTTGAATTTTTTTTATTTTATTTTAAATGGGTCATACAACTAAAAGGCAATTTGGATTTAAAACCTGATGCACTTCCTTAAAAAAAATATTAGAGTGAGACACTTTTTTTTTTTCTCAACTGGACTGAAAGAGAAAGTTTTAATTAAGGAAAAAAAATAGTGTGAGACACGTGTCTTCCGTCCTTTGTGAATGGGTTTGTCCCTGGTGCCAATGTCAATTAGTTCAAAAAGTCATCATAATCTATTGTGGTCCGCGCAGGACGGGTATAGACTTTTTTTTAATCTATATTTTGTGAGTTTCATAGGGCGGGTTGAGATTTCTATTGGATTTAGCGGGTAAACTCCGTAGGTACGCGCATAAAAACAGAATGTTGACTTTTTTTTAAAACAACATGATGTTTGAAACAAAAATGTTTGAACACCGTGACTTTTTAAATTAAACAAACAATATGATGTTTTATGCGGGTTTTATGCAGCTTTTATGTGGGTTTTTTTGCGGATTTTATATAGATTTTGATTTTATGTGAAGCGGACGGGTTATGTGAACTTATTTTTTGCGCATAAACCGCAGAACATGTGGTTAACTACAGATTGATTACAGAGTTCGTTTTAAAATCTGGTTTTTCACAAAATGGATTCGAATTTTATAAATTTTAGCTAATATTTGTGAATTTTTTACAGAACAGGACGGGGTCGGCCTGCCATGCCAACCCAAGACTACCTGCAATAGAGTTTGTTATTCGCGTCCGTTGGCACTAGGAACAAAACCATCTCTTTTTTTTGTGGACAACCTCCACTCCAACTTTAATTATTTTCATTTTCTTTAGTAAGATCGCAAATTCTTTTAATAATGACTGTTCAAAAAAATAAATAAATAAACCCGGTATGACTCGTACCGAGTCATTCTCCTCCACCCACACTGTCACCGTCTTCACTGACTCGTTAGGTACAAAGAAATTATTCTTCTTCTTCTTCACGCTTTATCTCTCTACTCTATCATTTACTCAATGTAGTTTAAATTTTCCCAGAAATATCGTTTTATTTTCTAAATTAATCTTCGAATTTCTCACTCGAAATTTCCAAATCTAACAAACTCTGAAGAAGAATCTTACTCGTGGCGATGGAGCATAACTCATCGGACGACGAAGAAGACCACCACCATTTAATCCCTCAAAACGACACTCGTAACCGCCACCGTGAAGATCGACCTACCTCGACCACCACATCACCGAGGTCGGCGTTTCAGATCGAGAACATTCTCCACCGAGTTCAACACCGTTGGGAGATCTCGCTCAATAACCGTTACGTCATCGTCACCTTCTCTTTAACTCTCTTAATCGGTCTTCTCTTCTTACTCACTGATCCTCGTGAACTATTCTCAGCGAATTTCTCCAGTTTTAAACTCAATCCATTATCGAATCGTGTTAAGGAATCTGAGCTTCGTGCTCTTTATCTTCTCCGGCAACAACAGCTATCGCTTCTCTCTCTTTGGAATGGTACGTTGGTGAATCCTTCTCTTAATCAATCGAATTCGATTGAAGATGTGAAATCTGCTGTATCGAAGCAAATTTCATTGAATAAAGAGATCCAAGAGGTTCTTCTATCACCACACAGAACTGGAAATTACTCCGGCGACGTTGAAGCTGATTCTGCGATTTACTCGTACGACAGATGTAGAAAAGTTGATCAGAAGTTATCAGATCGGAAAACAGTAGAGTGGAAGCCGAGATCTGATAAATTTCTATTCGCTATATGTCTCTCAGGTCAAATGAGTAACCATTTGATTTGTTTAGAGAAACATATGTTCTTTGCTGCATTGCTTGATCGAGTTTTGGTGATTCCAAGCTCTAAATTTGATTACCAGTACGATAAAGTGATCGATATAGAAAAGATTAATACTTGTTTGGGAAGAAATGTCGTTGTTTCTTTTGATCAGTTTAAAGAAAAGGTGAAAAAGAATCATCCTCGGATCAATCGGTTTATTTGTTACTTCTCGTTACCACAGCTTTGTTATGTGGATGAAGAACATATTAAGAAATTGAAAGGCTTGGGAATTTCTATTGATGAGAAGCTTGAAGCTCCTTGGAGTGAAGATATAAAGAAGCCGAGTAAGAGAACTGTTGAAGAAGTACAGAGAAGTTTTAAGTCTGATGATGATGTGATTGCGATTGGAGATGTGTTTTATGCTGATATGGAGCAAGATTGGGTGATGCAGCCTGGTGGACCTATTAACCACACATGTAAGACATTGGTTGAACCGAGTAAGCTGATTTTTTTGACGGCACAGCGTTTTATCCAGACCTTCTTGGGAAAGAATTTCATTGCGCTTCATTTCCGTAGACATGGGTTCCTCAAATTCTGGTATGGCTTCCTCATCTTGTTTTATAGGGTTCATTATGGTGTAGCTCATATTGTACTGAGATTGATGTTCTAAAGACTAGACTAGGGACGAGGTTAGATGTATATTTTTCTGAAATTAGGTACTTTTTATTTCATTCCAGCAACGCGAAGTCCCCCAGTTGCTTCTATCCAGTTCCACAAGCTGCAGAGTGCATTGCTAGGATAGTGGAAAGATCAGATGGTGCAGTCGTCTATCTTTCAACAGATGCTGCAGAAAGTGAAACAAGTCTACTTCAGTCACTTGTTGTGGTAAATGGAAAAATCGTGCCTCTTATCAAACGTCCACCACGTAATTCAGCTGAAAAGTGGGACGCATTGTTATATCGACATGGTATAGAGGATGATTCTCAGGTAAGAATCTCACTGCTTAGGCTTTTTACGCTTTCTTTTTGGTTCTGGGCGGTTTGCATTTGGTTGCTCTTGAACAGAAATAAAAAGCTTATGGATTTATGAATCTTGTATCAGAATAGAAATCGTAATTGCATTGAATCGCTATTAATCTTCATGAGTCAAAGTGTAGGTGGATGCAATGCTGGATAAAACGATATGTGCCATGTCCAGCGTCTTCATTGGAGCATCTGGATCGACTTTCACAGAGGATATATTGAGGCTAAGGAAAGATTGGGGAACATCCTCGATGTGCGACGAGTATCTCTGTCGAGGGGAAGAGCCAAACTTTATAGCAGAAGATGAATAAGCACATTTTTTTCTTACAAACTTGAATTGTTTCTCAGATCCATGGTTCTCTTATTCTAGTTGAAATATGTATAGTGTGTAATTATAGAATCCAATTTTGGATACTTTTCCAATTCAATTTTTTTTACACTCATGGACTCTGATGGACAGAGTGTGAATCAATACAAGAGTCTCTGTTTCTTACAACAATATAGATCAGTCTTTAGTTTGTTGCACATTGAAATTTTGTAGACTGGCTTCTATCATCGTTATTTTAAGAATTTGGGTGTGTACTTAATAGTAAAAGAGTAAAAGAGTTTTTTTTTTTTTTTTTTTTTTTTTTTTTTGAGAGTTTATGAGTAAACTAAGTTTTTTCTAAGTCCCTTTTTGGTTCGAAAATGATCTTCATGAACTGAGCCCAAAAGAGGGTCGCCAAATGGGCGTTTCTTTAACAGATTTTAAAATGCAATTTGGTATTTCCTTAAATTTTAATCATGTGTTGTGTAATCTCATTATCCATATCTGAAATCTTAAGCCAAGCAAAATCCCATCACATACCATTAAGGTGACATATCTCCATTAGGTGTGTTTCATTGTATCACTGAAAGCCCATATGCACATATTAGAGAGAAACAACAAATATCATAGATAGAGAAGTCATCTATTAATATTTACATAATATTCTCAATCATGTCAATAAAAATTAACATCATACAACATTGGGAAATCCTGTGAGCTTTACACAATCAAAATGACATTTTTTATATTTGAAAGTAAATTAGGTTATATATATATATATACATATATATTATGTGCATCTATTTAAGTTTTTCTTACATATTAACTCATATCTTCACTACTTTATTCTTAAATTTTTCATGAGTATGAACTCCTCATTACTTAGAATATCCAAATTATATGTTCTCAAAAAAAAAATCAAACTATATAGTTTAAAATAATTGATAAGAAAAGACAACAATTTCTGTTATAGTCGCAAACTTTTTGAACAATAAAGCTTCTACCAAATTCTTAAGATCATGTTTGAGATCTTGAGTATAAGGGAAAAAAAACATAATAGGAAACTTTAGATTTTTCCTTATATAACAGATTTTAGGTTTAATCTTGTGCTTAGATACATATCGGATGAAATACGTACGAGTTTTAAATAAAAAAAAAAGGAAAATATTTAAATATTGTTCCATTTTTTTTGTAGGCAATCTTCTTTCTATTTTTTTTTGTCATCTTAGATATATGGTACTTCAAAAACGAAGCACGGTACAAAGAAAACAGACCAAACCTCTTTCTATTTATGATTAGAATCAATTTAAATTGTATTGGAAAAAAAAAACAGCAAGGAGTAGGGACATAAAGAAAATTAATACGGGGGCATTAGTTTCAGCTTTAAGATATTACTATTGAACAAAATATTTTATGCCCTTAGTCTTAATCTCACCGTTGTCTTTACCCGCCGAGAGCTTCGGTGGCTCCAACGGCGATCGCAAGAAACTTCTCCATCATCGATGTCATTTGCATGATAGTCTTCGAATCGTTATCTGTAGTTTTCCCGACCAAATTCTTCACTGTGGTTGTGCTGTCGGTACACTGCATGACGTCATATTTCGCAGTGTCTGGGATTCCTAAAGAGAAAGAAACAACTCAACGATGAAAGAAATAGAGAACAAAGGTATGAGTTTTCTCTTGAACTGATACCTTTCTTTCACAAATTTACCAGATAGAAATTCAGATGAATTTATACAAAGAGACATTCCAAGCCCTAACTTATCTCAGCCACATACAGCTGGACAACTCAGGTTAGATTGAACTTGAGTATAATCTATGATAGCTCTGCAATCTCTAGTTTCGCATACCACATCTGCAAATTGTACTTCTTCATGCGCTGTCATCTGTTCACACTTTTCTTCTTTACTTGGTGACAAAGATCTTTTACTTGAGCCTGCATTTAGGCTTTGATAACTCCCTTCTTTTGGGTCTTCCTTATTTGATTTAGATGTGCTTGACTCTTCACAATTCATTACCACAAGTGTGCTTTGTTCTTCAATTTTGATTTTAGAAACTTCAGGAACTGATGATATACTTTCATCCCACCCCCTCAAACTGATGTTTGGTGCCACAAAAATATCTTGTTTGGATCGAAGATCAATAAATGACAACCGAGGAAGAGATTTGGTAAATATGTCTGCTATTTGATGAACATTGGAGATGTGACAAGTCTCTATAACACCAAGAGCAACCTTTTCTCTGATAAAATGATAATCAGTGTCAATGTGTTTTAACCGACTATGAAACTTGGGATTTGCGGACAAGTGAACGACAGATAGATTGTCACAAAGTAGCAAGGCTGGCTTGATTTAATAGATATGTAAATCGCGCAAAACATAGGATATCTAAGTGAGTTCTGCAGCCGTGGAAGCAAGAGCTCTATACTCGGCTTCCACTGATGAACGAGACACTAAGCTGTTTCTTTGCAGACCACAAGATCAAATGAGAACCAAGCATTGTACAAGAACCTGTTGTGGATCGCTGTGTGATGCGACATCCTGCCCAATCACTTTACCTGAAAGCGAGAAAAGAGAGATCATTGGGTTTTTTAAGATTCAAACCAAGAGTTGTACCACATATATATCTCAGAACACGCTTCAGAGTAAAATCACCAACAGTAGGAGCGTGCATTCGTTGACACACGTAATTCATTGCAAATTTATTATCAGAGTGAGTTAAGGTAAGATATTGCAACTGCTTGACAATACTATGAAAGTGACTTGGTTCACTAAAAAACTGATCACCATTGGGAATGGAATCCAATTGGAGAGCAAGCGGAGTATGCACATGATTGCATAAGTCCATGCTTGCAGCATGAAGTATTTCTTCAACATACTTGAACTGATGCAAAAACAATCCTTACTCATGAAATTCAGCCTAAATGCCAAGAAAATAATGAAGTTTCCCCATATCCTTTATTGAGAATTTTGTACTCAAAAGACCAAGAACTCTTGAAGCAAGATTGAGCAACTTCTTGTGAGTATAATATCGTTGACATAGAGTAGTAAGAATATTGTTTTTCCATCATGATAATAAATGATAGGTTGCATATTTAACGCATTTTAGCTTAGTTTTAGTAAGTTATATTAAATATTTTCTATATTTTTGAGTCTTTTCAAGTCAATATATGTTTAGGAGAAGTTTATGACATTTGGAACAAATTTTTGAGCAAAATAGCAAAAAAGAGGCATTTGGAGTACCCAAATCGATCGATCCTCATTTGGATCGATCAATCCGTCGATCTAAGAAGTTTGCCTAGCATCTCCAGATCAATCAATCCCTAAGATCGATCGATCCATCATCAAGAATGATCGATACAGTTTACTATAAGAAAACAGATCGATCCATCCATCCCTGGATCGAACGATCAATTCCATATCGACATGCTCGAGAAAAATGGGAACTTTTCCCTTTTTTCTTTTGTGATTAGGATTTCGACCAAAACATTTTTAGGAGTATAAATACTTATTTTTAGCTAGTTTTTAGGCTACACACATCTTATTATCAGACTTATTGCCTTGGAATTTGTAAACTTTGGGAGAAGAAATCTCTGACTCTACATCTCTTGAGAAGATTTTTGAATCCTTTTGAAATTCTTATTGATTTGATTTGATTATGAGTTTACTTTCCTCTATCTGTTGTTTATCTTTCTTAATATTTGAGTAATCCATTAGTTAGGGTTTAGGGTTTCAAAAGAATGAAGAATAATTAAATCATACACAAATATGGTTTTATCTTCTATAATCTTTATCTATAGTTTTTCTTATTGATTAGGTTGAACTGGTCACTTATTCTATGATCTAGGGTTTAATCTATTCGCCAAAAATGTTATAAGTTGCTAGATAGAACATAGGTGAGTGGATTGTCCTTACCCAATGAAACATGATGCTAAGACGATCTGTGAACATATCAAACACTCTTGTTAATGTTTTTCTAGTATTTTTAGTTCAAACGATGGTTTAGATACTTAAGTGGTTAGACAAAATAATTAATTCCACGACAGTGAATTGGTTAGACTATTATATTTGAGTTCTAGACAATTCTTATTACTGCCCTGAATAGTTGTCTTGTTCGTGATCTATGATTTCCGGAGAATATCCCTAAAACCTAACATTTTTAATCCATTAGTTTACATCTCTTATTTACTTTTGTCATTTACTTATTGCATTTTACAAACAACCAAACTTCATATTTTGTCTTATCTTAACATTCATTCATTGGAATTGAAGTGTGACACTTGGTCTCTATAGATTCAATCCCTAGGATATTATAACAATTGTTGTGCACTTGCGGTAGTTTTGATAGGATTAAAACCATTGTATAAAGGTTTTGACGCCGTTGTCAGGGACCAATTGCGTTACCTTTGAATCTAAGACTAAAACTTAGTCTAAGATTTACTAAATTAATTTTATTTTTGCTTGGTCATGTGTTTCAGGTGTATGCATATAAGAAGTTAAGGCTCTGATAACGTACTGCATCTCACCAACTTTGAGCTAACCACAAGGCTACAAACGCAAAGTCGAAGTTAGCCGAAATGGATAATAATTTTGCCAACCATAACCATGCACTTATTGATGCTCAAGCCGCTGCAGCTGTTCAGCTCCAGGAATTACAACGAAAGTTGCAATAGTTGCGTCAACAACAACAAGTGCATCAAACACAATAACAAAGCGTGTTATTGGGGACACTAACACACCCACACGTTATATCAGAACAGATTTTTCATTTTCCCGCTAGAGATCGCGAAGTAAGACTATGAGATCAAGCCGCAAATGATCGCATTAGTGAAGCATCACACTTTCCATGGGTTGCCTACCGAGAACCCAATGGATCACATTGAGAAATTTGAAGATATTTGCAGCACCACTAAGTCAAATGGGGTACCAACTGATTACTCAAGTGCAAGCTTTTTTCCTTTCTCTTTGGTAGACAAGGCTCTGAGGTAGCTTAAGCCACTACCTGCTAGATCATTGAAAACTTGGGTTGAATGCAGAACTGCCTTCCTCGATCACTTTTACACTAAGTCTAAGACAAATTCTCCGAGGAACAACATCACTACCTTTGGACAACATTCAAGGGAGTCTTTTTGTGAAGTTTGGGTACGGTTCAAGAAATACTGCAGAGAGTTCCCTCATAATAGGTATCCTGAGGAGCAGATTCTTAGCATCTTCTATGATGGTGTTGATTGGGATTACAAGAATGATCTTAATGATGCGCGTAATGGTAACTTTATGAATAAGAATGTAACATGAGCTTATCAATCTGCAAGTTCCCACGGCAGATGTGCAGAGTATGATCGGTCCAAGAGGGTTAACAATGTTGAATATCAAAAGATCTGTGAGTTGATTGCGAAAGTGAGTTTATTGATGAAGGCAAATGAGAGAGGAGTTCAGCTTTGTGAACATGTTTAGAGGCTATTTACTGCCAAGAGATTGCTGAGGCTGAGACTGAGGAGTATCAAGAAGTGAATTATGTGAATGGACAGGGGTTCATGCAAAACAGAGGATTCAATCCAAATTACAGAAATCATCCTAACTTATCCTACATGAGCACTAATGTTGAGAATCCGTAGGATCATGTCTATCCATAGCAGGTAGTCGCTCAGGATTAACAATTTTATGGACAAACATTTATGCAAAATTCGAGCGTCACTGGTATTTCTCAGGAGAAACAGTTCGTGCAAAATCTGGGCGTGCAAAATCAGGGCTTCCAAAAGAACTTTGCTCAGGGTTTTCAGGAAAAGCAGTTCGTGCAAAATCCGGGCGTACAAAATTTGGGTTCTTAGAACAACTTCCAAGGTGGTTACTAGCAGAAGCAACCCATCAACAATTTTCAAGCACCACCTTCTCATGAACCTGAGGACGAATTCAAGGTCCTTATGTAGAAACCCCTTCACCAACAACAAAAATCTGCTTCTGACCTAAACGTAAAAGTCGACAGCATGTATACCAATTTAAATGGTAAGTTTGAGGCTGTCTCAACACTTTTGAAGCTGTTAGATACTCAGGTTGCTATGACCGCAGAAGCAGTTAAGAGACAACAAGGGGTCCTTCCTGCGAAAGGTTAACAGAATTCGTTGAAAGCATTTGTTCAAGCTATTACACTGATGAGTGGGAAAACGATCGAATCTACAGCAAGAACAACCAATAATGCTGAAGTGGTAGTCGATCTTAATGACACAGATAAGGTTGTGCATGGAAAGTTGAAAATCCCACAGAGAAGTCGGATCCATCACCGCCTGTGTGTGTGTACACTCCATAGATCATGTACCCTACTCGTCCTAAGAAGTCACATAAGGACTTTGTAGAAGCAAAGTGAAAGAAGAAATTGAATGATCTTACAGTGAAGCTGCCTCTTGTTAATGCAATTCACATGATGCCTGGTATGAAATGGTACATGAAAGGGATGTTGACAAGTAAGGTATCCGCTGAAAAAGACTTTGTGAAGGTTACCAAAGACTGCAGTGTTGTTCTCCAAAACAAGAGTCTCAAGAAGCTTGGAGATCTGGGGTGCTTTGTTCTTTATGTGCATATTAGAGCAATGAATTTTGCTTTCTCTTTGTGTGATCGAGGTTCCAGCGTTAACTTGATGTCTTGTTATGTGGCTAAGCGACTTGGACTCACAAAATTAAAGCCAACCAAAATATCTTGGGTGTTCACTAATCGTCTATGATTGGAATTCTAGAGAATCTTCATGTGAAGATTGGGAATGTACTTGTGCCTACAGATTTTGTGGTTCTAGAGTTAGAAGAAGAGCCAAAGGATCCTTTCATTTTGGGGAGACCGTTCTTATGCACTGCAGGGGCCATGATAGATGTTCGACATGGACGTATTGATCTCCACTTGGGAGATATTATCATGAAATTTGAGATGGACAAGCTGTCGAAGAAACCAATGGACATTCTTGGTCGACGACTCGCTAGAAGTCTCTGACAAAGTAGCAGGCAAGATCTTGATGGATGACCCGCTAGAGATTGCTTTGACGAAAGCTCAAGGTGAATTTGGTTTTATGAGTAAGAATATAAATGGGTATGCTGAGATGTTGAAAACGAGCAAGGTAATGGGGAAAATGGTAGCTTACATAATCTTGGAAGAAATAGTTGAGAAACTGCCAAAGCCAGCCTCCTCTGCACTATCTCGCACATCCAGCAGTAACCATTAGTCTAAGGTTGAACTCAAGATAGTCCCAACTGGGCTAAAGTACACATTTCTTGGTTCTAACTCTACTTACCCTGTCATCATCATTGCTGAGTTGAACAATGCTGATACTGCCTTACTCTTTTGTGAACTTAGAAAGTATCGTAGGACCTTAGGTTATTCGTTTAATGATATCACTGGAGTTTTACCTAACTTTGCATGCATTATATACATCTATAGGATGAATCAATGACCTCTATAGAACATCAGAGGAGGTTAAACCCGAATCTAAAGGATGTTGTAAAGAAAGAGGAAAGAGGGCTCAAGGAGGTCCTAGGGCTTTCTATGGGTTCAAGGAATTGAGGGCTCTTTTCACTTCTTCATCTGTAATGTTCCTGGTCAATTCTTTATTCATTCCTTGAGTAACCATCCTAGGTATATCCCATATTATCAAGGTTTGATCTCTCGATGTCGAGGAATCAAATAGGTTGTCAAAGTACTCCACTGTAATTTTCTCAATACATTCCTCGTTATCTATCTATGATCTAGTATGGTCTAGAAGCACTATAATCCTATTCCTCGCTCTTCTTTGCTTTGTGGCTGCATGGAAAAATTTGGTAGTCTTATCTCATTCCTCTAACCATTGCTCTGTACTCTTTAATTTCCAATATACTTCTTCCTTCTTTCAGGTATCACACAATCTCCACTTTAGCCCTAGAAGGTCTTCAAGGGAAACATGATCATCCTCATGTGCTTCAAAAATCTTGTCTTGGAGTTCTTTAATATGCTTTAGTTCATTGTCTCGGAGTTCATTACTCTCTACTCTTTAATTTCCAATATAATTTTTCCTTCTTTCAGGCATCACACAATCTCCACTTTAGTCCTAGAAGGTCTTCAAGGGAAACATGATCATCCTCATGTGCTTCAAAAATCTTGTCTCAGAGTTTTTTAATACGCTTTTCCGATTTTGATTGAGTGGTCCTCTTCCATGTAGAGATGAATCAATTTACTGCAATTTTGGATTTTCTTTGTAAAATGGCGACTTCCTTGAGATTTTAAGGCGCCTCAACCTTCTTCCACTGGTTCTTGAATCCATGGTTTTCTATACATATTTTATCAAACATAAGCTTCTCTTATACTTTTGCGGTTTAGATCGAATGGACGCAATGAGGGGTCTATGATCCGTCTTCCACATCTTAAGGTACTCCACATTGGTGTGGAAAAAATGTCATGTCATTCTTCATTACCCACAATCTTATCCAAATGACATTTTATCTTACCATTTGTTTGTTGTATGATGCATGAGAATCGATTCCCTTGATAAGGGAAATCTATAAATCCAGAAGCATTAATCATAACGTGGAAAGATAAAAAGATGGTTTCCGATCTTTTCTTACCATCACGTTTTATGGTTCTCTGTAATCTCATTAAAACCTCTAATAATGAACCATGGCTCAGAGCGAGAAATTTCAATACGAGTAAGTCTCTCACACATATAATCACGATTTTTAACCATGGGTCACGATAAAAAAGGTCATGAAAAATCTATTGCCATCAATGCTAGTTTCGATGTCAATAAGATGATCATCCAACAATAAAAACACAACCAATAAATCCTTAGGATAAAATAAAGGTAAACCTCTACTAGTATCAACCGGCTCAAGAGTGTGGAGGTTATCAAATCCTTGATTAACTTGCACATTTTGCATATACAACCTATAATTATTAGTTTCTGATAAATACAAAAAAACCAGGAAAATAAACATGACACATTTCTTTTAGTCGACGAGATGTGAGTTTTGCTCCAGCACCTTGAAAATTCCACACTAGGGTCCACATTTGAGTGGATCGAGGGAAACCTGGGACTCCATTGATCTTTCTTTAGGTGTTGGTGCTTTCATATCCTTCTTTTTTACCGTGTTCTCCTCGTTCTTAGGGAAATTGTTGGAACTAGTAATGTTGACTGACTACTTTTTTGGCGAAAACTTTACTTGGAATGGTTTAAGCTTCTTTCCTCACTTTTGGGCTTCTTGGAATCATCTTTTTTAAGGTCCATATTTTTGGGCTCCGAGGTCTTAGACAACCTAGATGGGATTTTTAAGTGGCCATTTAACTATCCATGCTTCCTAAGCTTTTGTCCTTGTTGTTTGTCGGTGATCTCTTTTTTTTGCTTGTTGGGGCTTGTGATGATGCCGATTTTGAAATTAGAGCATGTACGATTGAAACACCTTGCTCCGAGATTATTCTTTCTTGGCTCTCATCGTGAATCGGAAGCTCCACGTGTTCCTCATGATCTATAACAATCAAATCTTCACCGAGAATATCGTCTTCTATCAACAAGCTATCGAGGATCATCTCCTTCTCCAAATCTTCGATCATCCTCGAGTCTTCCTCTGTTATTTCTGTGTCCAACGCTAAATCATCATTAACTAGCTTCTCCTAATCTGACATAATTCTTTTGTGATTGTCTCCTTGTACATCTTTAATCTCAGCAAAAACCCTAAACGCTTGATCCTCAGCTCTCGAGTCATCCAAGTCATCTTCATAGTTCTCTAATGGATCTTCCAACATCGGATCTATTGCTTCCTCATTCTCTTCTCCTGAACCCAATCCATGTTCATTTGGGTTACTCGACGGTGGGAAATGGTCTTTAATAGGGGAGATAACAACACTAAAACCAGAACCAAACTCAAAACTTCTACTGGTTCTTTGAATCTACAAATCTCACCGGCATGTTTGTCCTTACTAAATACCAAAACTTTTTATTAATGTTTAACGTGCAGAAGAGAGGTGTCAAATCCACATGTCCACATTAAATGTACAAGTGCTTCACTGGGCAGAAAGTTTATTGCGAAAAATGTAAAAAAAAACCACGAACTTGTCAATTTAGGCCATTTAAAACACGAACTTTGTTGTACACCATTTAAAATTATGAAGTTTTGTTGAGTAATGTTTTGAGATATGAATTTTTGTTGACCAAGCCGAAGAAGACACAACGTTAAATCCGATAACAGACTAAATGACAGATGTTAACCAATCCGTTAGTAACAAAACGATGATGTTTTGATTCAACTCGAATATTAAAAACCCAAATCCCAAAATCAATTTTGATTTAAACCCTAAAATCAATCCCTAATCCAAAATCTCCAATTCGAAATTCCCAAAATCCCCAATTCAAAATCCCTAATTCAAATTCCCAAAATCCCCAATTCGAAGATAACTAACCTTTGAAGCTGAGTTTGCAACATATTCACGTATGCTAAAAGCTCTTGCTTCTCTGTCCAAGCAGTTGCCTCTCTGAGAAGCCTCTTTTGCTTTTGCTTCGCCACTTGATTCTACAACCCTCGCTTTCTCTTCGGCTCTCAGAACAACTCCTTTAAGTATGACGGCACACTCTCTGGCTTTTTCAAGCTCAGTCCGCCACATATGTGCCTCTTGGAGAGCAGAGTCTCTTGGAGAGCAGAGTCTCTTGGAGAGCAAAATCGATAGGGATTTCGAATTGGGGGGTTTTAGGAATTTTGAATTAGGGATTTTGAATTGGAGATTTTTGATTAGGGATTGATTTTAGGGTTTGAATCAAAATTGTTTAGGGGATTTGGTTTTTAATTTTCGAGTTGAATCAAAACATCGTCGTTTTGTTACTAACGTATTGGTTAATATCTGTCAATTGGTCTGTTATGTTTTCTTCGGCTTGGTCAACAAAAATTCATATCTCAAAACATTAGTCAACGAAATTTCATAATTTAAATGGCCTGCAACAAAATTTGTGTTTTAAATAGCATAAATTGGTAAGTTAGTGAATTTTTGACATTGTTTCTAAAGTTTATTACGGTACCAATTATTTTCTACCGTTACGTATGTACATTTTGTCAAATAAATTTATCGTACCATAAAAGAAGAGCATAATGTGAAAGACTGTTTCGAGAAAAAAAATATTTTTGAAAAGTTTTTTCTGTGGCAATATTATAATTTTGTGTAATAACTAAAGAGTGTAACCAGTAAAACCCAAAAGAAGAAATGTCGAATTCGAGTGACGAAACCCTAGAAGACGAAAAGGGGCAACAGCAACATCAATCAGGTGACAAAATCTCAAACCTGAACCAACGAACAGAGCCATCTCAAGAATGGGAGACAATGGCTCAAGCATGGGTCACCTCTTTCCCAGACGCCAAAGCCGTAGTAAGCGTCAGCGAAGTCGAAACTTGGATTGGCTCAAACTTTGACTCCTTACCAACAGATCTCAGGCACATGCCTCGTTCTGAGCTCGTAGATCGTCTCCTCTCAATTCAACATTACATGAGACCAACACCATCATCAGATCAAAACGAGGTAACAACATCTCAATTGATACTTAAAAATCGAATCTATATTGATTGTGTTGTGAATGATACAGCAAAATGTGGAAATAGATCAACAACATCCAGCTAGATTTCAGAGGACTGATCAATGGTTACCAGTTTATTCATGGTTAGAATCATTGGATAATGGAGAGTTAGTGAAATCTAAAGATATTTCTGAATGGCTTGATGCAAATCCTGAGGTTAAACAAGAGCTTTCTTCTAGACATTCTCGTTATCATTTGACTCATTATGTTAAAAAATGTCATCTCAAGATACTTAAAAGAAAGGAGAAAAAGGTTAGCTTTTTATTTCTTGTAAAGTCTATTGCTTTGCAGTGTCAAAGTCATTTATTAGGTTTATTTTAAATTCTTTTTGTCATTTCAATTTCAGGGTTTGATCCGGTTGAGTAAAGCAACTGCAATGGAAGTTCATAAAGAATTTGGCGAGAAACATCATGCTATTCTTCCCGGTAACACGCGATTTCCTCTTGATATGAGTTCCTTAGTACCAAAATCAGAATATTTTTCTGTTGAAAATGTGTTAGTTGGAGTTCGTTCCGTAGTGTAATTTACGTTTGGTGACACTCTTTGGATACAAAAAGTGTATCTAATGAAATTTTTAGATAACACTCTTGTGTATTTCCATCTATGGGTCCTTATGTTAGTTTGAGTTCGTTCCATAGTGTAATCGACATTTAGTGACATTCTTTGGATACTATCTAATGATAATATGCATGTGTATTTCCGTGTAATGGATCCTTTTGTTAGTTTGAGTTCGTTCCATAGTGTAATCTACATTTAGTGATGCTCTTCGTTCCATAGTGTAATCTACATTTAGTGACGCTCTTTGGATACAAAAAGTTTTATCTAATGATAGGTTTAGATAATACCCATGTGTATTTCCGTGTAATGGGTCCTTATGTTAGTTTGTGTTCGTTCCATAGTGTAATCGACATTTAGTGACACCCTTTGGATACAAAAAAGTTTATTTAATGAAAGTATTATAGATAACATTCATGTGTATTTCTGTAATGGGTCCTTTTGTTTCCTTTATGACTCTGTCTACATTCAAATGGATTTGTTAGTGATGTAATTTTGTTCTTAATCTTGTGTACAAAATGTTATAGCTGACCCAATGAGCAACATACCAAAAGACAGTGACCTTTACCGAATAAAAGAGAAAGAAGCTAAACGCAGATTTCAGATGTAAGTCAGAATTCCCTAAAACTCACTTATGAGATAACAGAAACTTCTATATAATTCTCATTTAATCATGTTCCTTTACATAATTTTCAGATTGGTTGAGCTTGAGAAGAGACTGGCTCCGCATTTTTCAAAGCCTCGTATAGCAAACAGATGAACAGAGCTTATCTACCAGAACCTGAACTTCAATTATCTCTGCAAGTATGTCCTCTGCTTTGGTGCTGTAGAAGTGTTTGTGAAAAATTATAAGGTCATGTAGTAGCTGTATCCAATATAAATGGAGTCTAGTTTGGTGATGTAACTTGTAATCTTAATGAGAACTAAAACAATGTTTGCCTTGCCTTCCCACAATATTCAGTAGAGAGATTTAAGTGGCTGTGTTTGTTTTCTTTGAATATTTCACAGCCTAATAATATTCGGTTTAAAGAAAAGGGAAAACAAAAACAGAGAGAGCAATTCCTTCACTAAAGAAAAATATGTTATCATATGTATTTTTCATATTTATATCATCATATCCTTTATGTGCTCACTCGCTTACAATTGTATCTACAAGTAACAATCGAACAAAGTTCTATTTGTTCTGCATAGTGGTTTTTAGCATATGATAAAGGAGAAAACGGTAGAACTCGCGATGATGGGTATGGATTTGTTGTTTGCGCTTCCGTGTTTCATCATACAGGTGGCTTCGAGCTTCTTGTGTAGATCAAGCTCTGTCTCAGATTGAAATATACAGCATAAGTTTTGCTCTTCATCACTCTGCTTCCATTCACGCTTCCCCTCTGTTTTTGGCCATGTAACAACTTAGCATCAGTTCAAGCGGGATATGTTTGTTCCATGATCTTTGCTGTAAACTGGTTTTTTGTGTAATCAAGAAGTCGGATTCTAAAAATTGATTTAATTTTTCATGATCGCTGCTGCTTCAGGGTGAGGGCACTGAATGGGTAAATGTTGATACTTCAAACCCAGAGCCTTCTTTAGACGACTGAGTTGGAGTTTTCCACCAGCAAAATTCTGAGTATTTTTGCATTCATCAACCTCTCTTTATGAAATCATGTTTGATTGTGCTTAATGTGTTAACATTTAATGTCTTAGTGTTTTCTCTTCTTCTAGCTCCTCTTCTTGTGCTCCAAGTGATGGTAAAGAGATAGTTCCTTTTGCCATCAGCTCCAGTCAAGGTTTCTATTACATTTTGACTCTTGATTCCTCAACTTTGACAAGGCAGTTTCGCTTTACCTAATTTAGTTTTCATAATTTGATAGTACATGTATGCCAAGTCCAATCAGGATTTGAATTTGGTTTCTTACATTGCGGTTTAACGCAGGTGCTCCTGCTCGTACTGTTGGTTGGTGCGATCCTGGTTACATCTCACAGTGGGATCAGTTCATAGCTCAAGTTGAACCTATTGCTTCTACTGTTCCATACATGATTGCAAGGTTAGCCTGCCCAGCCATATCAGTCTTTGCCATAATGGTTTTCGGATTCTTGTCCTTAAATTGTGTTACCCTTCAGTAACAACCAAAAGCTACTGATTGGCCAGACTCTGGATCATTCTATGGCAGTAAAGACTCAGAAGGGGAATGTGGTGTTCCTGCGAAAACCATGTTCTACCTTCCTACTGAGAAAAAAGCTAAGTTTTGGTACTCTGCAGAGTATGGAATGTTTCGATTCTGTGTAGCCGACACTGAACAAGATTGGATAAAGGGTCAAAGCAAAACCAATTCATAGAGTGTTGCTTCTGTTGACAGAAAGACTCAACCTTTATTGATTTTTATTGCTCATCGTGTCCTCGGTTATTCGACAAATAATTGGTACGACCATGAAGGTTCCTTTGAAGAGCCATGGGAAGAGAGAGCTTGCAGAAGTTGTGGCAGAAGTATAAAGTAGACGGCCATGTCCGTAACTATGAGAGAACCTGCCCCATTTACCAGAACCAGTGTGTGGAGAATGAGAAGACTCATTACTCAGGAGCCTTCAAAGAAACTAACTATATTGTGAATCTATATTCTCTGAAAATTTTAAAAACATAAATAAATAAAAATAAATAAATAAAAAATCTACATTCTCAAATTTTTAGATATTCTAATTTTATGTAGTATTTATGAAATTATAAATGTTGACTTATCTAAATATTTTTCAAAACAACTAACAAAATAATAAAATAAAGACTTTTAACTTTCCAGTTTTTCCAAATATATTAAAATCTTTTTTTTTTGGTAAAAGGTATTCTTTTTTTCTTTCATTTATAAATGCAGAAATTAAAAAGCAACACAACCCAGAATAAACCAGGCATCATAATAAGATGGTTTGAATAAACCAAGTCACAAAAGACCAATGAACAAATTGGAAAACCGGTGATGTTAAACCAGAGACTAAACCACCGCAACCAAGCCGAAGACCAACCCCTCTACAAACTTAATTCGCTCTGGCGGGTTCGAGCACAACCCCCGCGAAACGCCCAAAGCTGGAACCAATCACAACGAACTGGAGGAACCGTCTCCCATCGCCAGACCATTCCTGTCGTTGGACCGTCAAAGTTGAAGACTCTCAAAAGAAGCCAAGCGAGAACGAGTCGATTTCACTGCAGCCGCAACGTTCATTCTCCAATCTAACTCGTACGGCCCAACCCAACCACCTGAAGCCGCCAGGATCGACTAGGCGGCCGAAGGTGAAGCTAAGGCAGTGGAATTGAAAACTTAGCCGACACAAACTTCAAATCTGGAGGCGTCGTGAACGACTCTCGACTGCGGAGATCCGCCGCTTTATTTATGCCACAGAGAGGAACAGGATCCCAATCTCGATCTCAGTTGAGCTCCACCCGAGAGGGGTCAAACAATCCGGCCCGCTTCCATCTGGCCCGATTTGTTGCAGACAATTTTGTTTGGACCGCGATGGGCCGTTCTGTTAGGACCTTGATCTATATACCCAAGGCCGCCCGCTATGTTTAGCGGACTGATTTAATAATTTATATTAAAAATTAAAATTAATAACTTTTAAATATAAAATAACTTTAATATAAACTTTTTTAAAACATAATAATTTTAATACCTTAAAATTTCTTATATTATAATTTATTTCATGTATTATATTTAGCAACAATGAAATTTTTTTTTTATATATAATTTATTTTTTTATTTAAAAATTATAATTCGTGGACTAACTCGCCAATTCACAGATAAAATGTAATACAACCCAGAATAAACTGGGCATTGGAATAAACCAAGCTACAAAAGACTTAAATATATTATTTGGTTTCTTTAAATTAGTTTTTTTTTTTTTAATTTGGATGAGAAAAAAATGTTAAAATATTTCCCATAGGTGCTAACAACTAATTGATTGACTAACACATCACAATTCTATTAACTTTCTATCCAAAATTAAAATATTGTTAAATAACTTATATTATTATTTTGAACTTCAACACTCATTTTAATTGTTAAAATCCATGCTAAATGAATTAAACAGAATTCATAATCATTCATGTGTTTCTTTCATGAATAGTATACTTGATTTTCGTGTTTTCTTTATTGATTCTATTAACATTATTCGCTGCTATAATAAACACTTTTTTTTAACAATTTGCTGCTTCTATAATCTTTGTTGCTGAATAATTTATTCCAACAACATGAAAAAGTCACATGATGTTGTTCCAAAAGCACTATTTCGAGTGTTTTCTTTCGACATTTGATGTTGAACTTCTACCAAATAAACATTTAAATAATATATAAGCAACATTTAATTTTGTTAATTTTTTCATCAAAATTTTTATTTTTCACTAAGGCCAAGTTTTATTTTATTTTTCTAAAATCTATAGCAAAAACCAAAATCTCAGAACTCAAAAACCAATAATTTTAAATCAAATAGCAAATGCCAAAAAAATATATTGTCATGCATATCGTTTATCAAAAAAAAAGTTATTGCCATACATAACCTTAAGTTTTTTTAAGACACATTCACGAGTAATTATTCTGTAACTATATTCAAGTTTTAAAGCTGTCAAAAAATATTAACTCTAATTTCAAAATAAATTATTTTAGGACTCAGTATGTTGTATAATCGAAATCAATTTCTAATACTTCCAAATCATGTAAATAGCGATGCAAACTTTGTGCATAAAATACTATTTTGAATATTTTAAAGTAATATATATATATATATATATATATATGAATATTTGAATATTTTTGAATATGAGAGGCGTCTCCTATCTTTGATATATATCAGAAATAGGTGATAACTCTCATAATTTTGCATTTTTCCAATTTTATTTATCACTAATACATTAGTGTCCGTTGTTGCGCACACCAATTTGATTCATGTTTTTTCTCACATATCATCTTTCAAAAAATATCATCATATGCATGCTTCTAGGAAGATCATCAACTTTTCTATTTCTTTTACTATATTATAGAATCATGCCTAATGGATAGAGGTGTCAAAATGATTGGTCTGTCCATGGTCTGCCAATGTCCAATACATAATGCATAATCTATGGACAAACTCACTTACGGAGCGGATTAAGATTGTGTAGGTCAGACACTGTTGGACAATGCACAACCTATGGTCTCTAAAAATCTAAGAACTTTATTTTCTAATTTTGCATTTCCCTCCATTAATCTTGCTCCTAATTCAAAGAATTATTTATTTTTTGACCCTAATGAAACAAAAATTCTCATTCTTTTTTTCAACTCAATAGCACTAGATTTGTATTCTCTAATTTCCTGTTGTGCCCAAAATCTCAATTGTTTAAACAAATTGAATAACTATTTTTACTACATTGGTGATAACCACATAAGATGATAAACACATATATGTAGGAACTCTAAGTACCTTATCCAATTCTCTCTCTCTCTCAGTCCATAATTCTAGGAAGGCGAATGTTAGCTTCAACTCCTTTGATAGTAGTTTTGGCATACACTATTTCAAAAAAAAAAAATCATAGGGAGTTGTAGAGTTTTTGGACAATGGGTTCCCCACTTGGAACTCCCTATGAAAAAGAACTTGAAATAGTGTTTGCCACAACTACTATCGAATGAGTTGAACCTAACATTCACCTTCCTGGAATTATGGACTCATAGAAAGTCAGATAAGGTACTTGAAGTTTCTATATATATGTGTATTTATCATCTTTATGTGTTTATCACTAACGCAGTACAAATAGCTTTTCAATTTGTTTAAACAATTGAGATTTTGGGCATGGCAGAAAAGTAGACATAAGGATCCAGCACTATTGAGTTGCAAAAAAGAATGATAATTTCTGTTTTATCAGAGCCAGAATATGAAGAATTCTTTGAATTAGGAGAAAGATTAATTGAGGGGGATGCAGTTGAAGATAAATCCATCATGAACCAGGTGACAATTCCTGTCTCTGTCTATTTTAGGGTGTGTGATTGTTCTATCATGTACTGAAATGCTTCCCAATGAACAGAACGCAGCTCAAGTACTTCGTCAACATTGCAAAAAGGATGCTCGAGTAGATCTTAATTAGAAGGACAATGGGCTCCCACCTCTGGAGGATAAGCATCCACTTTTATAGTGGAAAGGTCCCTTTTCCATGATAGATTGCAGTAGGGGCTGTAAGATATTAATGTCTAAAGCAAAAGAAAATCTTGAGCCCATTAGAAAAAACACTTAAAGGTTTGAACCATATACCCCAAGTAGGATTAATGTACCAACCAAACCACTACACCATAGACTTTTTTATTAAAAATGATGCACTTAAACTCAAAATATTGTTGTGATGCCTAAATCACCAGCTTTATGGGCTTTACCTCAGGGTCAGGCCTGAATTGCATATTTGTTTCCGTTTAGCAGCAAAACATGAAACATTTCAGTCCAAATCTCGGCCGGTCACTACACGAAAACAATTAATTAGCTACTGCACATTTAGTCGCAACACACTCGCTAATATTAAATAGGAGACAAAAATGTGACTGACAATATGTGTCGAAAATCGCGCGTCGCTAAATCAGATAGTCACTTTTTAGTAGCTAAAAATACTTCAATTTAGCGACTAAAATTAAATGTCAGAAATATTGCGACATCGACTTGCTACACTTTGGCAACTTCATCTCAGCGACAAAATGCAACAAAAATTTTTGGAGTAGAAAATTTAATCATCGACCACACTCTGTAGTAGCAAATATCTTTCATCTAATTGGTGACAGTACAATTCTTAGTCGCAAAAGTTTAAACTAATACGCACCAATAGTAATAAATAGTTTATAATTAAATACAGTAAGCAACAAAAAAGCGACGGTATTGGATTTGATAGTTACTGAAAAGTGACTGTGGATGAATATGTCTGTTTAAATTAATTACAACAAAACTAATAAAAACAATTACGAAAAAATTAAATAAAAAAACCTGGAATCAAAACTAAAAAAAATTCAAATTGCAATAAATAAATATGTTTAAATTCACAAAGTATAAATTCAAAACAAAGTAAAATTAACTATTTAATTGTAATTAAAAATGAAAACTTAGTACTCTTCGGTTGATTGGTTGGGTTCACAGGAGGATTTTGTTCCGGAGGGTTTGCTGTGTTCTGGTTCTGCGAGCGTGTTTCCACAAACCGTGCATATCCGGGATCTTCTCGCATACAAATCGCAAGCAAAATTATCACAAACCAAGCTGATTCGTCAAGCCTTATGAATTATTATATCAAAGCAAAAGCATATTTGCTTTTTAGCTCAAATATAAACAGGTTCTAAACTTTTGAATATTATCAAAGAATTTTTAAGTTACCGAAAAACAAATTAATCAAGTTTACATACCATTTCATGCTGAATTTGTTCGAAGCTCTTAGGTCCACCAACATGCTTGTGAATTCCAAGACCACCCCGGTCTGAGTTCCGCTAGTTGGACGCCACACTACTCCTAGACTGTGCTTTTTCGGTTGCCCAATATGCTTGCATTTGGATCCACAATGCCTCTCCTATCCACCGTCTCTGTTTTTTCTTAACTCTACAAACCATATCCCTCATATAGTTTATACAAATGTCATTAAATTTACACCTTACATGTGGAGTAATCAAAGGACTCCAAGTAAATTCTTGCTGCGGAAAAAGATCAATTAGTGGTTTGGAAGTTTCAAAATAAAATATAATGTAAATAATTTAAATATTTGTTTTCATACCGTGAAATCTATAAAATATCGATCTTGACGTCTAGGAGGAACTTTGGACCAATTGTAATACGGTCCATCAAATTTGTGCTTCAACAGATTTGACACTTTCCTTGTAATAGTCTCTTTGTCTCGCCCAAACCTATAGAAATTATAGCATTACATTAATAACATTTCCTACCAATTAGTTAACTTAAACTACAAAATTTCACTATTATCCTTACCATGTAGTATTAGCTTCCTCTTCTAGACTTAAAGTGGGCAAATACACATCTCTTCTCAGAGTTCGCAAGAGTTCATCTAGAGTCATTTGCTCTGCCTCCCCTATAGGTTCAGCCTCTGCCTCCCCTATAGGTTCAGCCTCTGCCTCCTTAGTTGTATATTCATGCACTGTCTCTTTAGTAGGATGGTCTTCTACATGAGCTGGTGTACTAGGTGTTTGAGCAATAGGTGGTTGTTGCCTCACTTGTTCATTGACCTGCGATAAGCTACTCATAATGACATCGGGTGCTTGTTGGGGAGGTATAAATGCAACTGATGGTCTAGAAGTTGATCCTTGCTGGTTTGTGGAATGAAAAGACCCTGTTCTTTCTCCTCCACCATGTCCTCGGGCGCTTTTAGGCCGTGATGCCATACCTAGAGAAAAAAAAACTCTTACGAAGATTCGAAATCAATTGGAATCGAAACTTTAGGAAATCGTCTAAATCAATTGGAATCAAAAAAGCTTAGGGCTTTATCAAATTGATGGGTCTAGAATTCCAATAAGCAGCCGAAAATAGGAAAATCAAAGAGGAGACGCAAAATCATTTACCTTATCGGTGAAGAACGTCGTTAATGGCATGATTTTCACGGTGAAGACGAAATCACTGGGAAGACGAAATCGCTTCTACACTCGAAATCAAAGACGAAATGGAATCAATTCACAACAAGTTGGATTTGGGAAGACGAAGGAAGGCGATTAAGGGATTTGATGAAGGAACGCGATTATGTTTTGTTTTTGATTGAAAGAAAGGAGAAGTTAAGGGTTTGGCCAAAAAAATGTAAGTATGTTTAATATTTAGTCCCAAAAGAGTAGCACTGTTTGCTACGAATTTGCTACTACCGTATAAGCATTTTGATTAATTAACAAAAAACCTTATAAATTATAATGTTACAAAAGATCATATTTATATAACCGGTAATTTACTTCACATTTATATAACCGGTAAATTACTTTACCGACATGAATTTAGTTTACCGATTTCTAAACCCAGTAGTCGCAAAAATGTCACATTTAAATGTAGCAGTCGCTAAAGAGTAGCGAGTTTTGCAACAAATATGCTACAATCATATGAATAAATTTATCTCAGACATATGAGACTATAATGTAAGGTTGAATAATGAAACATTAAAAACTTGGTTCTAACCAATTCAAAGTGTTTGGGCCTAAGAAGTTGCATATTTTTAATTTCTAACGTAATTAACAAAGCCAATACATTACATAAGTAAGACAATAACACCATAATATTAAATATTATGTTGATTCTACTGAGTTTTAAGGATAACCAAATTGTTCTTAAAAGATAAGTACATACTTATTTACTCTCCACTATCAGCTTTCTCATCTTCAGATGTCGAAACTAGTGTAAAAAATTCATCGTCTATATCAAGCAAAGTAGTTGAGTTTGAGGCATCTGCTAAGCTTTTGACAACAATACGCATCATTCTCTTCTTACATTAATACCACATATTTTTCATTTAACTTCCCAATTAAGTTTGCCCTTGGGTTGACTTTCACGACTGTAAGCCATACTTCTCTTCGGTGTCTTACAGACGGATACGGTATATAACATACTTGATCCGCCTAAGATGTTGTAGTATACATGCGAGAATATTAATTTTGCTCCCTCACTTATGTTAATTTGAATAGCTTAACAAGCAATACACATCAAACTAATTTACTACTTACCAAGGATAAAAGGCTTGTATTTGCTATATTTGCCTGTTGCAAGCACATCAACTACGCCACCATTGCTCTTTCTCGTGCCCTTTCCAACTGTAGGATCGAGCATACTTGATCCGCCTGACGGATACGGTATATAACATACTTGATCTGCCTGAGATGTTGTAGTATACATGCGAGGATATTAATTTTGCTCCCTCAGTTATGTTAATTTGAATAGCTTAACAAGCAATACACATCAAACTAATTTACTACTTACCAAGGATAAAAGGCTCGTATTTGCTATATTTTCCTGTTGCAAGCACATGAACTACGCCGTCATTGCTCTTTCTCGTGCCCTTTCCAACTGTAGGATCGAACCATTCACATTTAAAAAAAGTTAATTTAAGGAAACTAATCCTACATAATCAAACTGTATGATATCAGTCAAAATTCCATAGAAATCGGCTTCGTCTGATGAATCCGAGTAATTTTCGCCTCGAACACAAACACCATAGTTACTAATTGAACTTCGTTGTCCGTGCCTATGTGTGTGAAATAAAAACCCTCTTATAAAAAATATGGGCCACGATGTAACCTTGTAGTTAGGACCCTCAACTAACTCTTGCACCCAAATAGGAAAAGGGTTTTTTTCGTATAACAAACCTGATTTCACCTACAATCAGTATCTTAACACCTTAGTACTTTGAACATAATATAGCTTAAATATTATAATATTTGGCATTGACTACAACATAATTTTAGCATACATATTCTTTAATCCATATAGGAAAATCTGTATCCTTTTTACTATAAACATCGGTATCTAATAGATGTGGATAAGTACAACGTATCTCATTCTTGAACAAGCTGAAAAATAGACATGTTAATGATTAATAAGTTACTAATTTTTATCCTTGAACATGGCAGACATTATTATATACTTTACCTTTCAAAAGGGCGAAAAAATCACAATTGCGCAGTATATATGCATGTGCACACTGATAGTCTTGGTCAGACAACCAAATCTCCTTTGCCTTACCTTTTGAACGTCCACTATGAGTGAACATATCAGGTACCCCAACTACTGGATATATAGGCACTTCACCTTCCTCAAAGCGAGTATTCCTTCGCATATACCAATAAATACACATTAATATGATATTAATTTCTATTTAAAAATTTAATTTAGATATATTATACCTTTTGTTTGTTCTTATACTTGCGGCAAAGTAATGCTCCGAAAAATACGATATCTCGTCATTTAAGTAACATTGCCCTATTGATCCGGCTGCATAGCGTTTATTATTTTCCTTGATTTTTAAGTCTTTGAAAAACCTCTCAAAAGGATACATCCACCTGTACTGCACAGGTCCTCCTAGTTCAGCTTCATGGGGGAGGATTATAGGAAGGTGTTCCATAACGTTGAAGAAAGATGGTGGAAAGATCTTCTCTAAGTTGCATAATATTATAGCAATGTTTTCTTTCATTAACTGAACTCGTTGTACGTTCAAAGATCTTGAACATAAGTCTCGGAAAAACAAGTTTATCCTTGCAATACTTGGTAATGTCAGAAAAATGAAATATGCTTAAATTACTTATCCAAAATTTTTTTGACATATGATGTGATACCTGAAATTGCTTGGTGGACATTCCGTGGGAGAAGTTCCTCCATTATGAAAAGAAACAGTCTCTCCATGAATACATGACAGTCGTGGCTTTCATACCTGAAAACTTACCTCCTTCTATATTCACACATGTTGCTAAGCTTGCGGAGTAACCATCAAGAAATTTGACGTTATGTTTAACACAATTTAACAACTCATCTTTCGCTTCCCGAGTAAGTCTAAATATTGGGAAAGGAGCACTTCCATTGCTGTCCAGATGTAATTCTTTGCGAGAACAAAATAACTCTATATCCAAGCGCGACTTAACATTGTCTTTCGACCTGTCTTTCAGATTCATCAAAGTGAACATGATGTTGTCAAAAAAATTCTTCTCTGTATGCATTACGTCAAGATTATGACTCAAGTTAAGATCCTTCCAATATGGCAACTCCACATAATGCTTTTTTGTGCTAGTTATGCAATCTCCCATATCCGGCCTTTTTAGGATCATGACCATTACCTCCACAAGTTGACCTTTTTGTAGGATTAATTTCTCTGATTTGATCATATATGTCTAAACCTGTTGGATAGCTTGATGCATATTCATTTACTGCGTGTTTCCCTTTCAGAAATTTAGTTTTACTCTTCCTTAACGGATGATCAGGAGGAAGAAATCTTCCCTGACAATCAAATCATGAAGACTTTCTACCATTTGGGAGCCAAAACGCCTTCGTCTGATCCATACATATTGGACATGATAATCTACCATGTGTTGTCCAACCTGACACAATACCATACGCAGGAAAATCGCTGATCGTCCATAGGAGAACTGCCTTCATGATAAAATTTTGGTTTGTTGACACATCATATGCCTCAACTTCATTAAACCATAGTTCCTTTAACTCTTCAATTAAAGGTTTCATGAATACATCTATACTAGAACGTGGATGATTCGGGCCAGAGTTCAAAATTGTAAAGAAAAGATACTCTTTCTTCATACAAATACATGGGGGTAAGTTATAGAGTGTCAAAACCGGCCATAATGAATGGTTTCTAGACATACTGAATGGATTAAAACCATCTGTGCATAAACCTAGGTAAACATTCCTAGGTTCTGCGGAAAATCTCGGATGTTGTTGTTAAAAATTATTCTACTCCGCTCCATCTGATGGGTGACACATTTGACCATCGAGAGTTTGGTGATCAAAATGCCATCTCATTGAAGCTGAAGTCAGCTCGCTTTATGTCATTTATGTCAAATTTCAATATAAATTTAAAACATCTTTTTATTCATATGAAAAGCATAATGACATGGTATTAATACCAAATGTCATCCTTATTTCAGCATACATAGCTATAATAAACCATTATTAAGCTACTAATAATTGTCAATGGTCCATCTCGAACTCTTCAATATGGTACTGACAACAACCATAGTCATCACCATTACATTTGTTAACATCTTCACCAGGCTCCTCAAACTAAGGACTTAGAGGAGGGTTAGCTTCACTTTCAACGTTTTCACCTACTAGCTTTGCGATGGCATCAACATCTACATAACTTGGAGGAGATTCAACAGGTTGAACATAACCACCGACATTATAACTGTCATACGATGATACTGTTGAACCGGGGGTGAAACTTAGTTCAACTTGTGTGAATGGAATCTCTGATTCCCAAGACATCTCAACTGTTTTGTGCTCCTCCTCCCACTCCGCCAACCTATCAGGCAATTGGGAATCTGTTAAATCAGAAAAATTAAAAAGTGATGCATCATATTCATTAAACGTGTTAGAGGGAATGTATGACATTTTAATTATTTTGTATTACTATGAAACAATCAAACCAATGTGTCATTTTATAACATATTTTTCTTCTACAATTTCAATTAAAAGTAGGTACACCTACTTTCAAAGCAATAAACATGTGCAAATATATTTGACTGATATGTGATGATATCATATTTTTACCTATTGTCGCTACCTTGTCGCTTATTTATGTGACAACCATAAACAGTCTCTTAATGATGTCGCATCAATGGTAGCAAGTTACTACTGAATTGCGACGACCTTAAATTTAGTAAAAAAATCTATGGATCTCGCATATTTGTTGCACTTTCGTAGCATATGTTTCCAACGTATTTGCGACAGTGTATGTTGTCACATTTTTTAGCGATTAATGTGCGACAATATTGTAAAGTCGCATGTGAATTATAAATACGTAGTAAATTTGTTTTTTTTATTTGTTATAGTGTAATGTAGTCGTTTTATGTTGTCGCTTTTTAAATGTTTTCATGTAGTGGGTTACTCGACTTACAAGATTCTAGTACTGCAGGAGTGCAGGAGGAAGTCTACGACTGCACGTGCTTGCTGGATAGAAGGATTTGTTACGTATCTTATAAGTGTGAGATTGTTAGCTTCGATGAGGTTAGAGTTGTGGCTTGCAGGGATACATACTGGCGACCAAATAGTATACTTGTTCGACCCAGCTACCCGTTTACTTTTTTCTTCACGTGAGTAACGGGGAGCCATTTGAGGAAGCAGGAGTAGAAAGAGTTGAGAAGACTGGGTCGTAGTCGATGAGACAAGGCTTGTTGAAGAAGAAACTTAGAGATGAAGTAGAGACGTCACTAAACCCCTAAAATGGACCTCAGCGGCTGAGGTCAGCAATTGATAAAAATGATTATGACAGGTATAAACAAACCGAACGTTATATTTTTGTAATTTCTTTTGAATCTTTACTTGTACCTACTCTAAGGAATCTTTGAGTCTTACAATTCTCTGATTCAGGCAAAACTTAGACAAAATTATTATGCAAGAGTCTAAGATTGTCTAGAGTAGGTATAAGTAGAGATTCAAAAGAATATACCAAATATGATGTTCGGTTTGTTTACAACATTTAAAATATTTGAAAAATCACCAACTTAAAATAAAATAAAATAATGAGATCATAAACCTCATTTAATCATATGATCACAGAAAAAGCATAAAAAGAAGCACACGTGATACTCACATGGATCTGGCCACACTCGATAATTTTTCAAGAACTTAATTGAACTGCTTCCACTTTATGTATCTGCGTCGTCCCTCTTCTTCTCCATCACTCATTCAGCAATTGCCAGGCATAACCTTAAGTTATTTTCAGACTCATTCAACAACAATAATTATTTTATATTTTACGTTAAATTTTAACACGTTCCTTAAACACATGTTAATGTTCGAACCCAATTTTACACAGATGGATCCAACCAACTTTCTTTTGACTTTTCCGGCGAGATAGACCGTCGAATTAATCGGAAAATAAATGTGTTGGATTCTTTGCAATAAGCACTATAAATTAATGTATTCATTTGTCAAAATTGTTATCAATTTGAATAAAAAATGAAAATCCAATGTGGGTAATTTGAAAAGCTTATAATGTCAAAATATGCATTTTGTTTCACATTAGATCTAGGAAAAATAAAACTTCAAGTATATATATATATATAAGAGGTGTTTTAACAAGGTCTAAAAGCTTTGGGGATAAAATGTGTTATGCAAAACCACATATATGCGCACGCCACCGCTACCGTGTCAAGCCATGCTTGGGTCTTGGTCCTACACAATTTTTTTATCGAACCAAATTTTGGTTACCATTTTGTCAACATTCCTAACAGATTTCTTTGAGATATTTTGCATAAAATATAAAATGATTTTAAATTAAATTTAAATTAAAACTGAATCAATAACAGACCACGATTTATGCCCTGATTTTACGCAACTAAAGATCATGCAGATCGTGCCATATCTGCAGATTGAAACCGCTGCACCTCCTCTGCCTATATATTATGTTGTCCTTTCTTCATTCTGAACACGTTTTTCCGCAAAAAAAAAATCAACCAACTCCTTTCTTTCTTTTCTCCCACAAAACATAACTCTCGAAATTATAACGTAGTTTTTAAGTTCGTAGATTTTATATTTCAAGTGTATCGAATACGATCTCACGTGAGTGTATCTTGGGATTTTAAATTGTACAATACCGCCACAGTCAGCAGATTTTAAGAATTAAAGAAATGTTTTCTTCTGTTATTCGTTTTTATTTGCAATTTTCATATCCAATTTTTTGCGGTCCTATGATCTTAATTCTTAAAATTTTGCTTTATGCTTATCGCTTTTACGGGATTGAGAAAGCAAACAGTTTCATTAAAAGGATTTATTTATAGTTTTCGAAACGTTTCTTGGATCGCTTTTTGTGATTGATTTAAATGCTCCAGCGAACGATTTTTAGGGATTATGCGGAAAATTTATGTCAATCATAAACGTATTAAAAAATTTTGACGAAACAGTTTCCGCATAATTCTTTGGTGTGTTTTGCGAAACGAATTCTTAAAATAAGTTATTGACGATATGAAAAAGAAAACGTTTCTGAAAACGCTCAAATAACGATATACAGATGTTTGAGGAAAAACGTTTTGCATACTCTTAATAGAGATTTTCGCATATGTTTAATATAGCGATTTCTGGAAATGCTTATTATAGCGATTTGGAAACATCTTTTGACAGTATTCTCAAACCCTTTCAGCGATTTATGAGAACGTTTAATAACGATTTCTGTAGAATGCTATAATTTTAACAATTTATTAAAAATGCTATTTTATATTTATATTCTCCATATATGACACTTGTTTGTTATTTTTGAAACAAAAACAAATGATGACTACCAGTATTGTTGATCCGCCTAACGGAGGCTCTCATGATGGAAACAAAACCGGTGAGACGACCTCCCAAACTTTGGAAGGTCATCCACAATGTCCATCTGATGTCCTGAATTTTTTTAGTGCTATTCTAGCACAAGAAAAATTTGATGACTCCAATTCAACTCGTGGTAGCAAAATATATATCTCACCAAAATTTCAATTTCAATCTTTCTAATTACATTGAAATTGGAGAGGTATCTCACCGAGGTAAGATCTAGTATGTCTCCATAGGAATATTGATCCACGCACATTGGGTAGTTTCGAGGCGTGGAAACATGGGGACTATCTGTGCAAAGGCTACATTCAAGCTCGCCTGGTGAACCAGTGGTTCAATGTGTATAGTGAGATCAAAAGTCCTAAGGACCTTTGGAATTCTCTGGAAAGGAAGTACAAATGGTGGACTCTAAATCCATCATGGAACAAGTGCACAAGCTGAAGATGATAACTCAAGAGATAGCGGATGAGAGAATGAAGATTTGTGAAATATTCATAGTGAATTGCTTCATCAAAAAGCTACCTCTGAGTTGGGTTGATTTGAAGAATTATTTCAACCACAAGTAAAATGCTTTAAATTTGGCAAATCACATGCTTCAGAATGAATCGTTTAAACGTAGGTTTGAAACGACTTTTAGTCACAATACGTATGAAGTTGAGTACAAGAATAAGGGCAAAAAAATTTTTGTGCCTAATTCAAAAAAGAGTGCGCCTAACAAGGTTGCAACCCAAGCCTCCACGAGTTTCAAGAACCAATGTGCGCCAAGTTTACTAGGAAATGTTCCAATTGAGACAATAAGGATCACAAGGCTGAAGATTGTTGCACCAAGGCCAAGACAAAACATCAAGCCATTTTGACGAAAACTGACCTATGTGCGATGGTCATGGAAGCAAATATGGTTGAAGAAAAAACCCAAAGACTGATTATATGACACGGGTGCAACCACTCACATCTGCATTGATAGGAGATGTTTAGTACCTATCAAAATAGCAAATATAATGCCCAGTTGAAAATGGATAACGATGCTATCACTCCAAGATGAAGGGCACGAAATGTTAGTGTTGAAGTTCACTTCTGGACATGTAATAACTCTCACAAAGTGAAGCACGTGCCCAACATGCGAAAATATCATATCTCCGGATCTCTTATGAGAAATCATGGTTTTTCCGATAAGCTGGTTCTAAGGAGGAAGAATGGTGTGTTTTTGGGTAAAAGGTATGTTAAGAGAGGATTTGTGAAAATGACATGTAACACATTCCTCAAAAACTCTGATGTATCTGTTTAAGCTAGCTTGTGTCTCCTTTAGATAGTAAGGTCTACAGAAGGGTCTCTATATTTCCAACAACTTTGGAACAATTAATAGGAGTTGGGCCAAATGCAATCCACAAAACTAGTGGTTTAGGTGATTTTTTTTCTTGTAAGACTTTGATTTTTTCTTATTTGATCAAATGTGGGATGTTTTAACACCCACATTTCTAATCAAGATTTCAAACGTGTAGTAGATTGTACATTTTCCAGTCAAACAAGCAATACTTATTTTTTTAAGAATAAAACTCTAAAGAAACTCATATTCATTATGAATAAAAAAAGAAAAATCAAAGAAAATGAGGTGGTGACCGTTCCTCACTCATCTCTTCGACAACTAAATCGCATACATACAAACAATGAATAAAAGCGGCTATGGAACATAACACACAAAGTAGACCCAAATAAAGAACCACACCGGAAGAAATAGAATAGAAGAAGTGTGTGAGGATAACAAAACTATAGATGTTACTAAAACATCCAAAGATGTTTCCCATTACGATCAAGTAATGAAATAGGTCATCGTCCTTATAAGTTTTGCAGAATATCATTGCTGCGGTCCATGTGGCGACGCTACATAGACTGAAGAAGAAATAGTAATACACGAATCCCATGAAAGGTTCGACAAATCTCGTGCTTATTGGAATCTTGTGGCGTTTTATATACAAAAAAGTTGCAATGTTACATCCTAAGATGAACACTTGAATCACGGCTTGGTATACTAATTTCCACTTCTTCCTGCATCAACCAAAGTATTTTCTAATGAGAATTAATCAATCAAGTATAATTAATGTATATATATGATACTAAGTCATATGTTTATGAAAATTGACAACAGCTACAAGAAAATTAAAGTCATTGATAATGAGTCTTATCACTATGAAGATTGAGTTTGAGATTTATTGACGAAAGCAGCAATATTCATGGCTCCAAAATCTTAATTGGTAATGATGTAAACCTAGATACAACAATTAGCGTCGTCTATGGGGACAAAACAAAACCTTTTCTGCAGACAACTTTCTGATCGCCAAAAGGATGACAGACAATGAAGCTCGAGATCCACGAAATCCACCTCCCGTTGAAAGAACTCAAGATGGCGACAGCGCCGGTACTAACACCGGCACCATGGTGATCACCGAACAAACCCCACCATCGGTTCAATCCCTCACACCAGCACAACAAGCCGACCATATGCCAGAGAAGATTCAGCAGCAACTACCACAGAACAAAGAAAAGCCATGGTTACTAGAAGGCAAGCCTCATAATGCACAATTGACGACTTTCGAACGCCTGTTTTGCAAGGTCCTTTACGAAGAAATTTGTTGGATGCCTTGCAACAGCCACGCCGCTAACTCTGTAAGCTCTGTACAGAGAACTCGCCAACACTAGAGATCGGGATTCAAAACTAATCAAAACCATCAAAGATATGAAATCACAGATGCATCACGCGATCAGTTCCGCACCAAAAATAGATAAAGTCTTTGAAGAAGCTCAACATACCCCTTTTACGGCCAGAATATCAGGAGCCCACTTGCAGCACATTGGCAAACTCAAGCTATCGACCTATGATATAAAAACATATCCACACAGCCATATGATCGCTTTTATGATTGCCACGGAGCAAACAAGATTGTCCAATGAAGAAAGGGATGTAGTTAGAGCAGCTCTTCAGTGGTTCTCTAAGATGAAGTCATTCTCGATTGACTCTTTCGCAAGCCTTTATGAAGCAGTACATCATATTTATTCCTCAGGGAGAATCAAGCGCCGACCTTTGGAAGATCACTCAGAAGAAGGGTTAGAGCTTAAGAAACTATGTAGGTCGTTTTAAAGCAGTCACATCTCACGTAACAATAGATGACACTGTAGCTATTGAAGCTCTCTGGAAAAGATTATGGTTCAAATGCCGCTACCACGAAACCCTATTGGAACACACGCCAACAACACTGGAAGAAGCCCTTCATCTTGCAACGATGTACATCAACATCGAAGAAGAGTTAGGCATTACAAAACTACATGCTCTCCCAAAAATGCCGACCTCCTCTAAAGAAAAGCCAAAAGAATCATACTACGAACCTCGACAATATTATGATAGCTACAAATATGACAAAGGCAAGAAGACAATAGCTACATACTATATCAATGACGAACAATGCCCATCACTACCATGGAATAAGTAAATCCGACCTGAGGCCCAATTTGAAGGATATGTTCGACATGAAGCCCGATATGAGGCTACGTTCGATCTGAAGGATACGTTCGACCTGAAGCCCAATCTGACGGATATATCCAATCTGAGGGTTACATCTGACATGATACCAAAGGATACGTTCGATCCGAGAGATACGATAGAAAAAAAGCAACCTCTCCTTACTGTGAATTCTACAAACGACCAGGACATTCCACATCCGAATGCCGACAACTTCAAGATTTTCTACTCAAAAGTACAAAAGAGGAAAGTTTCGGACGCCGTACATAGACCATAGATGGGACGCAGACTCGCATATGGAGACAATAGAGCCTAGAGATTGGTTGAAGCACCTAGAGATGATCGCCAACGACGACCTGAAATTATTGCTAGACCAACAGGTCGACCAGATCATAGGAACGAATCGCCTAAAAGGGGTTGAGAAGACCAACCAGCAAACGATACAACCCTAGATGTCAGGTTTTAGTAATCATGGGCAGATTAGAAGCATGTAACGGTTCTGTCAGATCATTAAAACAGCACCAGAGGAATGCAGAGACATTAGAAAAATTGAGCCAACCGGCCAGAGTTAATCTCATCGAAGACGATCTCCCAATTTTCTTTTCAGAGGCCAATACAGAGGGCTTGGATATGCCACACAACAACCCACTCATTATCTATCTTGATATAGGCGAATGTTACATAGCTAAAGTTCTAATTTACACAAGAAGCTCTGTTAACTTGATCTACAAGGAAACATTGAATAAAACTTGAATTGCCAACCTTGAGATAAAATCTCTTACACGTCCACTCATTGGTTTCGATAGCAAGCAAGTCATGTTCATCGGTACTATCAAACTTCCTATAAGGGCCGACAACATGGTCAATATCATCAAATTTGTTATCATCGACCAACCTATTGTGTACAACGTAATGATGGGAACTTCATGTTTCCACGCAATGAAGGCAGTAACATCAAGTTATCATCAATGCATGCGCTTTCCTTTTGGACGAAGGGTCTACACTATTAAAGGGAGTCAAAAAATTCTTGGACCTGTTTCATAGCAAAAAAGAAGCTAAGGGCAACGCCCAACACTGTACATTCGATAATCGGCAATAAAATTAAGAAGGACCCCACCTTTTCCCAAGCAGTAGGTTCAAACAAAAAGCTCGTCGAAATGGTGAGCAATTACCCTACAAATTATGATCGATTAATTGGTATCGAAGCCCAGCTAGAATTCAACATACAGAAGAAACTCGAGGAATTCCTACCTGATAATGTGTCTACATTCGCATGGTCAATAGAAGATTTAATTGGGATAGACCATAAGGTCACAACGCACGAGGTCAACGTCGATCCAACATTCAAACCGATACGAGAAAAGCGATGGAAAATTAGAATTGAGCACGCCAGAGCAATTAATGAAGAGGTCAACAAACTCCATAAGACAGAATCAATAGAAGAAGTTAATTACCCCGAGTGGCTAGCAAATCATGTAGTAGTGAATAAAAAGAATGGGAAATGGAGCGTTTGCGTTGATTTTACCTACATCAACAAAGCATGTCCCAAGGATTGTTACCCGCTTCCACACATAAATAGACTTGTCAAAGCTACCACACATGGACGCTTTTTCCAGCTACAGATTAAATTTCGCGAGGAAACTGCATCTATCACAGATCGCAAAACATTTTCTTATAAAGTAATGCCTTTCCGCCTGGAGAACACAGGGGCAACATATCAAAGATTGGTCAATAAGATGTTCTCCAATCATATCGGAAAATATATGGAAGTTTACATCGACGATATGCTAGTAAAATCCCTCCGAATAAAGAAACATGTCAGCCATTTACAAACATGTTTTGAAATACTTAACAAATACGGGATGAAGCTAAACCTAGCTAAATGCACGTTCAGAGTCACTTCTGGGGAGTTCCTAGGCTACATTATAACCGAAAGAGGAATCAAAGCAAATCCCAAGCAAATTTTGGCTATTCTCAAACTTTCGCCACCAAGGAACAAACAGGAAGTCCAACGACTCACAGGTGGGATTGCAACTTTCAACCGATTTATATCTAGGTCGGCCGATAAATGTCTCCCATTTTATCAGCTCTTTCGGGGAAACAAACAATATGAATGGGAAGAGAAATGTGAAAAGGCCTTTCAAGATCTGGAAACATATATGTCAACACCTCTGATATTAGTGAAACCCAACGAATGCGAAACATTGTACTTATACATCACCATTTTAGAAACAACTATAAGTGGAGTATTGGTCAAAGATGAGCTAGGCGAAAAAAGACCGATTTTCTATATCAGTAAGACAATGGAGAAGGCCGAGACTTGATACTCGAGTTCAGAAAAAATTGCCCTTGATATCGTCACATTGGCACGGAAATTTTGGTAGTATTTCTAGTCTCACCCAGTCGTCATATTGTCCAACTTAAATATCAGAACGGTGTTACATTCACCAAGCCAATCTTGTCGACTAATGAAATGGGCGGTAAAACTTAGCAAATATAACATCAAATATCAACCCAAGAAAACTAACAATCTCCAGTAAGCCAACTTTCTGATTGAAGTACCCCGTGAAATTTGGAACAATGATGAGGTCCTACAAGCCTGGGAGTTGTACGTGGACAGTTCTGCTTCTCTGCATGGATCCAGAGTAAGTATACGACTCAGGTTGCCTACATGAGAAATTTTCGAGCAAACATTCTGACTTAACTTCAAAACTACCAATAACAAAGTACAATACAAAGCATTATTGTCGGCCTTTGCCTTAAAAATCCATTGGGGCTGAATATATTAAAGCACATGGTGATTCCTAGCTAATCGCTAGACAGTTTAGTGGAGCTTTTGAAACAAGAAACAAACGGACGGATACGTACCTTCACTTGGTCCAGAAGCTTTCCAAAGAATTCACAATATTTGAACTCGTCAAATTCCAAGGAACAAAAAAAGATCGACAAATGCACTGGCATCACTCGCAATAGCAATAAACCCATGTCTCCATCGATCCATACCCGTTGAAGCAATCAACCAGCCAAGCATCGAGCTACCCCGTGGAGTCTGGATGGGTTAAGAACAAGAAGAGCACATTGAAATTGACGACAACCCAATAAATCCAGCCGATCTAATGGATATGTTGCCTTTGGTCTGCTGGAGAGATCTTATTAAGTTGTACATTTCGAATGGCAAGGAGCCAGAAGATAAGTGGCAATCCCGTCAGCTACTAACCTAAACAACACATTATACAATGATACGAGATGGGCTTTATCATTAAATTTCCTCTGATCTACTCCATTATTACATTAACAACAAAGAAATCGAACAAGAAATGGCAGAACCACACAAAGGAACAGGAGGAAATCATTATTATGGTGGGCGAGCTCTAGGATTAAAGATTCGGAACCACGGACATTACTGGCCAACCATGGTCACTGATTATTAAAGGTTCGCAACTCAATGCGAGAAGTTCCAACAAAACGCGTGAATAAATAATTCCCCAATAAAACTATTAACAGTTGGATCAGCTCTATACCTAATTATGCGCTAGGCTATGGAAGTCATCAAACCTTTGTCGCCCTCTAACCAGAAGAGATATATACTCGTCCTTACTGACTATTTTACAAAGTGGGTTGAAGCAAAAGCATACAAGTCCATAACTGATGAAGAGATCAGAAATTTTTTGAGAAGAATATCATATGCAGACATGGCCTAGCATACGAGATCGTCACTAACAATGGAACCAACCTAACATCTACGAAGATTTAAGGGTTTTGTGATAAATGTAAGTTCAAACTATGCAATCCACCCTTCGCTATCCTCAAGGCAACGGTCAAGCCGAAACAACTAACAAAACCATCTTGGACGACCTCAAGAAATGACTCGGTCAAAAGAAGAGAAATTGGGCAAACAAATTAGAAGGAATATTATGGTCAAACTGAACCACACCTTGACGAGATACAAATAAATCAAATTTCTCCTTAGCTCATGGAGTGGAAGTACTTGCGCCCACCGAGGACTTGCGCCCACCGAGGCAAATGTCTACACATTACGCTGATCTAAAATGTCCAAAAACACCAACTTTAATGATGAGATGCTCCTTAGCAGCTTGGATGAAATTGAAGAATTACGCGAACAAACATTACTTCGCATAAAAAAATATCAACAGTCAGCAGCTTGGTATTACAATAAGAAGTTTTGAAGCATATATTTTGAAAAGGGCGAGTCTAGTCTTGTACCGTTAAACAATAAAACCGACCTAGTTTTGAACCCATATAAGTCGTCCAAAAAAAAAAGTCAATATCTCACATAATCGGAGCCTGACTTTGACATATTAAAGTCAAAGTCGGGCCTAGTTCCGCAAGAAGTCGAGCTCCACGCTCAAAATTCCATCAAAGCTAAGTCGAGAGAAGTCCTGCACTTGGCCAATTTTAGTTCGCAAAAACGAGCTACACCTCATATCAAGGCAAAACCAAATCAATCTGAAAAACAAAACAAGGAAAATAATATTCGTCGTAAATTAATTTGAGCAATATCACTAAAAGAGTAAAAACCCCTCAGGCCAATGTCATTACAACAAGAAAAATAAAAACAAGTAGAAAACGCATTTAGCTAAGGTTGCTAACTATCCCATCATTCGATCAGTATGGGTCGACCTCAGCTTGAGCCTCTAAAGGCACTCCATCAACCACAACAGAAACAACCAACTGAGCTTCTGCAAGCTCGGTCATATCAATATTCACGGCTTGTGTTTTGTACTTCAGCTCATGATCTTCTTCTCGTCTCTTAACAGCTCCAAAGTCTCTCTAATACCTTGATCTTGACATACAAAGATTTTACCGATTCAGCCTTCTTCTAATCCCGTAGAAATGACTTAACCTTGTTAAAGACAGATCGACTATTGTTTCATCAGGTATAACAATCTTCTTCTCGTCTCTTAGCAGCTCCAAAGTCTCCCTAGTACCTCGATCTTGACCGTACAAAGATTTAATCGATTCGGCCTTCTTCTGATCCTGTAGAAATGACTTAACCTTGTCAAAGACGTATTGACAGCCTTTTCGGATCCGTTTTGGATCTTTCACTCCTGAGAAAAATAAACCCCTTGGGATTCCCTGAGACGTTTACATTCTTCCCCAAAATTCTTTTTCAGAGTTTCATGTTTGGATTCTGGGCGATGATACTTAAGGCTCATCTTGCTATATTTTTCAAAATTTTCAGGATTTTTACTGGAAAGTAATTGACAAGACAGTAAAAAAAATTACTCAAGATCGGAGCAAAATGTTTACCTTTTCTTTCGGATGAAGAATTGAGAAATGGACAATGCGAGTATACTATTTATAAAAAGGAAACTTTTCGACTTCCAAACTGATGCGACTTTTCGACTTCTAACCTAAAGGTGCTTCTAGAAGATTCGTTTTTTCAAAAATCACGGTAAAACAATACTAGAATATTATTTAAATATTTTCTAGAATATTCCATGTCACCCGCAGAATAAGCCAAACTCAGTTTCGAATCATAAGCCGATCTTAGTTGCTTGGTTTAAGCTAAACCCATTTTTGCATCCTAAGCTAATATCTGCAAATTAAGTCGAACTCAGTTTCATATCATAAGTCGATCTAAGCTATGGAAAGTAAGTCGAACTCAGCTTCACATCGTAAACCAATCTGTCACTCCCAGAAGCATAAGGTCGCCGAACTCAAGTAAACAATCATTCGACGAACTAGGGGGACTAATTGTTGGTACTGGATTTAACAGTCTCACCATAAAATTGATCCAAATCAATAATTGACATGTTAAATCCCAATTAGCTTGGTCTATGAAGATCAGCGCCGACGTAACTGCAAAAAAAAGAAAATCAACTCGGAAAAGAAAAGATTGGACGAAAAAGCAACCTCGATTCAGAAAGGAAAAAAGAATGCAAAAGACCTAAGAAGGGGTAGCCCACTATAAATAAAGTGTTACCCCTTCTTCACAAATGATCCAGAAATCTCTGCAGAATATCTAATATGTCAGATTCATTACTCTCTAAAGTCTTTTGTTAAGAGAAACCTAAATTTTTCTCTTGTAATCGCCAATCTTAAACATTAATAAAACAATAGTTCTCAAAATCCTAGTTTTTTGTTTGATCTAAACCTAGATACACATGTTAATTGTCCATTTGTTAATTTACAGGATTGTGAGCGTCGAGAATAACTAATCTCTTCCAACATCACCAACAGTCATCTGTCATCCCTTCCACTGACTACTTTATCTACCAAGTAAAAAATAAGAACTATTTGCTAGGAATAACACTACTCTTTGAAATAATTGCTAGAATAATGTTCCAAAAAAATTCTAATTAGACTAACCTTAATATTTTTCAAAATAAAATTAAACCAATAGTAATCATATTATTCACAAAAATACCATTGTAATTTTTTTTCTTTTCGAAAAGAGTAAAAAACTGTTTATTCACTACACTCCCGGTTTCCCTTTTGGACTTAGGGCTTAGGACTCTCCCTCTGAAAAATATTATTTGCTCTTTGCACTGAGAATTTCCCATTTTTCTTAGATTTTTGTAAAATTTTGTGGGTTTCTTGCCATAGTTTGGCTGTAATTTCCTTTTCTCATAAGTTAGACCCTAGGGTTCTTGTGATTATAGTGAGTAGCCGTCAAGGTTGGAGGTCACACAATTTTTCTTTGCTTGGTTATCTGATAGCAAGGGCCCTGTTTTGGTGTCTGGTTTACGTGTATTATGACAGAAAGCTTTGTCTTGAGGTGTGACAGTGTTAAGAATGATGTACGAGTTGGATATATCGCTTCAAAAGATGTCTATTGAAGAGGAGAAACCAGTGAAACTCAAAATTGTTCCTAAAGTGAGTGTTTCGGAGAGGAACAATTGTAGTATCATGGGATGATTATTAAACCCCGAGAATCAGAAGATGTCTAGCCTTATTCATGATATGTCGTGGCTATGGCGTACGTATGAACGTTCTCGCGGGATTGCGTTGTCCAATGACCGGTTTCAGTTTCTGTTTGAATCGGAAAATGAGCTGAACACAGTTCTTGGGGCTGGTGCTTGGACTTATGATGATTGGAGTTTTTTTTAGAGAGATGGGTGGAGAAGCCACCAGAGGATTTCCTTCAACTATTACCTGTTTGGATCAGGATAAGAAACTTATCGTTGGAGTGTTATGATATGGATTCCATTATAGAGATAGCAGAGTATTGTGGGTCAGGTTTTAACGGTTGCCTTTCGCCCCACAAAACCACAAACCAGAGGCTTTGTACGAGCCAGAATTCTTCTGGATGTCTCGAAAGAATTTAAGCTTCATTCTGGAGAGATTGCTAAGTTGGGATTCGAGTATAAAATAATTTGGAAACGATGTTACCAGTGTCAACGACTTACTCATGATAAATCGAGGTGTCCTTTTAACACTGCAAACCGGCATTTAGTTGTTATGGGAGGGATTAAAATGATTTCAAGTGTCAGGGTGCCTAAGATAAGTAAGGATGAGCCTCTGTATGGGGTGTTGATGGACGAAGATGTAGGGATAAATGCTTCAACAGGGAGACCTAAAATTGCTAAAGATGTTCTAGATGAGATGCGGAATTACCTCTTGATACAAAAACCTTCAGAGAAGAAAGCGCGCATTGCTAGGGTTAGGAGATCGGTTTGGGATTTGGAGGAGGATTCACAAGGTCAAAAAAATTTGTTAAGGCTAGAGCCGGCTACCACATTTACTGCAGACCTTAACAAAGGTAAGGGATTGGTTTATGATTTCGAAGAACAAAGCATATATGTTCCGAATGGAGAAAATCTGGTAGCTGTTTTGAGGAAGGCGAGTGGTGGGGGACCTGAACAGTTTCAAATAGGTCACAACGATGAGTCTGGCAAGTTTGGACAGGTGGTTCATGGTACTCACATGGAGAACCCTACGGTTTTCAAAGAGGGCTCTTATGGGGTCAGTTTTTCCAAGGTTAAATCCTTGATTAAGTCGCAGGCCAAATAAGTGGAGAAGGCAAGCTCAGAAAAATGCTAAATCTAACATGGTGTACAAGGCGAAGCAAAAATATAACAGGGAAGAAGAGACAACACCGAAAAGAAAAGATGATGATGGTGAGGTGATAAATTCATCCAAGGTTGCTAAGCGTTGCGATAATGAGGTGGTTCCGGATGAGCAACCGCTAATGCAATTATGAGCATAATCAGTTGGAATTTTCAAGGGGTGGGGAGCGACTTGACAATTCATCTTTTGAAGGAGATGCGACGTGAGTATTTCCCGGATTTCTTGTTCCTCCTGGAAACTAAAAATTCCAGAAATCACGTATTAAGTTTGAAAGGTTGGTTAGGATATGAGGAGATTTATATTGTGGATCATGAAGGTTTGAGTGGGGGTTTGTCGTTGTTTTGGAAAAAGTCTTATGATGTTGTAGTGTTACATTCAAATAAATGGATTATTGATATACAAGTTACCTTGGGGGCTATTAAGTTTTAATTTCTTTTATTTATGGTGACCTAGTAAGAACCTACGAGAAGTGGTTTGGGACTTGTTAACGCAGATTGGGAGTAATAGAGACGAAGCATGGTTTGTATTTGGGGACTTGAATGAGATTATGAATAACTCGGAAAAGTTAGGTGGAGCTCGTAGAGCTGAAGCTTCATTTTACCCGTTTCGAAATATGATCCATGGATGTCGTCTTAGAGAAATTCGAAGTTCAGGAAATATGTTCTCTTAGGTAGAAGAACGTAAAAAGGAATTGGTTCAATGACGCTTAGATGGGGCGTTAGGAAACTCAGCCTGGTTTCAATTGTTTCCGTGAGTGCAGGAGGGGTATTTGGAGAGAATTGGATCAGACCATAGACCTGTTTCACTCAGTTTACCAATGAGAATGTATCAAAGCAAGGCAGATTCATGTTTGATAAGACATGGGTCTCAAAACAGGTTGTAGCGGAGTTGATACGGGAGTGTGGGGTGAAGAGACTCATGCTAACTCGGTCCCAGTGATGGATCGCATAGCTTTGTGTAGGAAAGCTCTATCGAAATGGAAGAGAAACTTGGGGGTCTCTCTTTCGTGCATTAAACAGATTAAATTTCAGATCGAAAGGGAAAATACAAAGCTAGGGCCTGATCGAAAAGTGATTAAGAAACTAACATGGGAGCTGGCGATATCATTTAGAGAGGAGGAGATAGAATGGAAGCAAAAAAGCCAGGAAGTCTGGTTAAAGGAGGGAGACAAAAATACCAAGTTCTTTCAAGGTAGTGTCAAGCAGAGGAGGGCATAAAATCTGATCCTGGTATTGATAAACAAGAATGGTATTGAACAGTTAGCTGAAGGATCAAAAGGAGAAGTGGTTGTTGAATACTTTTGAAACCTTTTTACTTTTACGCATCCTACTTCAGTGTCAGAACTGTTAGCAATACTATCTCCTCGGGTTACTTAGGTATGAACATGGAGCTCATCAAACCGGTAACAGAGGAGGAAGTGAGGACTGTGGCTTTTGGGATTAAAAGTAACAAGACACCGAGAGTATATGATATGAAGGGGCAGTTTTTCTAGTCCTATTGGGACATAGTCAGAGCTAAGGCCGTAACAAAAGTTAAGAGTTTTTTCGAAACGGGAGTTCTGCCTCGAGACTAGAATTTCACTTAGTTATGTTTACTGCCAAAGATACCAAATCAAAACAAGATGACAGACCTCCAGCCTATAAGCTTGTGCTCGCTGATGTATAAGATCATGTCTAGGGTCATGTATACTAGACTAAAGAACTTTCTCTCGGAAATCATATCGGATACACAGGGGGCATTTGTATCAGGGCGACTCATATCAGATAACATTCTTTTGGCACATGAGATGATACATGCGTTGAGGATCAACTCTAGATGTAATGAAGACTTTATGGTTGTAAAGACGGACATGTCAAAAGCGTATGATCGAGTTGAATTGTCGTTCCTTAAGGAAATTTTCTTGTGCTTAGGCTTCGATGAGAAGTGGGTTAACTGGACAATTGAGTGTGTGTGTTCAGCATCCTACTCGGTTCTATTAAATGGTCAGTCTCACGGGTTCATAACACCGGCTAGAGGTTTGAGGCAAGGAGATCCTCTGTCTCCTTTCCTTTTAATTTTATGCACGGAAGCATTAGTCCATACCATGAACATGGCTGAATGTGAGGGTAGAATATCTGGCATTCGACTAACGCGAGCATGTCCTTCAATACAACATTTGTTGTTTACGGATGACAAGCTCTTTATGTGTAGGGCGAATTTCAAAGAAGGAAGGCATATACTTTGGTTTTTAAAGTTATATGGTGATGCCTCGGGGCAAGAGATCAATTTTTAGAACTCTTCTATAAATTTTGGAAGGAAAATGGATGATATCATGCGGCATACTTTGGGTTTATTTATGGGCATGAAGCAAGAAGGTGGCACCGGAAAGTATCTTGGTTTGCCGGAATGTTTTAGTGGGGGTAAGAGTAAGATGCTTGCTTATATTACGGACAGATTGAAGAATCGTCTAAGCGGCTGGTACGAGAATACTCTCTCGTTGGGAGGAAAAGATGTGCTATTAAAATCCGTGGCTATGTCTATGCCGGTTTGTGCAATGTCTTGTTTTCGCCTTACTAAACATCAACGCTAAAAGATAACAAGCACTATGTCTAGTTTTTGGTGGAACATTTTTGAGAATAAGAAGAAGATCCATTGGGTGGCTTGGGATAAGATGTGTAGATCAAAAAACGAAGGTGGAATAGGTTTTCGGGATATAGATAACTTCAATCAACCTCTCTTAGCTAAGAAAGCCTGGAGACTTTTACATGTACCGACGTCGCTTCTGGCTCGAGTGTACAAAGCACGTTACTTTCCTGGTAAGGAGTTTCTGGAGGCGTCCTTGGGTCAAAGTCCCTCTTATGCATGGAGAAGTATTACCTATGGCAGAGATATTCTCAAACAAAGCTTGATAAAGTCGATTGGTAGTGGGAAAACAACTAGTGTTTGGATAGATAATTGGGTTTTCGATGGAGTCCCAAGAAAACCTTGCAATAAACTAGTGAACATGAATTTAAATCTTAAGGTGGCTGATCTAATAACTCAGGCAGGTGTTTGGGATGTTGAGACGATGAAAGTCTTATTCCTCCAAGAAAATATAATGAGGATTCTGTCTTTTCCTCCGGCTATTAACTCTCTAGATGAATGGATATGGGCATACACAAATGATGGGAGTTATACGGTTAAGAGTGGATGTTGGTTACAATCTAAGTTTCTTCAAGGTGGAGCGGTTTTCTCAAAGAATCAAAGGAGAGTGATTAACATAAAATCTCATATTTGGAAGATAAGAACAGTCCTGAAAATTAGAATGTTTTTCTGGAGAGCTACGTCAGGAACATTAGAGGTAGCAGAGTGTGTCTCGTCCCATGGTATGATTATGGATCCACTATGTAAAATTTTGCAAGGAAGGGATGGAAACTGTGAGCCATGTGCTGTTTGAATATTGTGTAGCTCGAATGGTGTGGACTAAGGTTGGTATTCATTTCTCCAGAGCTCCATGTTTAGAACTCTTGGACCATATGGAACGATGGCTTCAATTCCTAGAGCTGAGATCATTCACAAAAAAGTTTAGATTAGCGCTACCTTGGCTGACTTGGGAGGTATGGAAACAACAGAATGCTAGTATTTATGCTGCAAAGAAAAGGAATATTGATATTTTGGTAGCAAAGACACTGGAAGATTCAGAGGAATGGTTTCGAACTGATAATGAACCATTGGTTTTGGCCCCTAAACTTTCTTCTGAAGGTTTTGGAGGTGAGAAAAGATGGTTTAAGCCAGCTACAGGGATCTTAAAGTGCAACATACATTCTACATGAGCAAATGCGGAAAACATGTGTGGTGGAGCTTGGATAATACGGAACTGGAATAGGGATGTTGTGTTTCATGCTAGAGATGCATTCCTTCCTATATCCAACCAAATTATTGCAAGTTTGAGATGCATCATGTGGTTGATGCGTAGCTGTTTGGATTTAAGGGTTACCGAGGTTGAGTTCTGGTTGGATAATACTTTGGCTCTGGAGGCTATACAAAAGCCAATTAATTGGCCAAGGTTCCGCTCATTCCTAACCAGAATTAGCGGACTCCAAGGGCTGTTTCGCAGCTGCAGTTTCAAGCTCTCTTCACCTAAAGCTAATGTGGTGGCGACACGCATAGCTCAGAGAGTGACACAAGAGGGTCATCTTCAATCCTACTTAGCCACTGGAGGTCCTTTAACAAAAGGCACCTCGAAGATATTGCATGCAAATGCATAATTAACCACATTTAAGGCAAAGGAGCGGTCAAATAGGTACTGCACCACCTCAAACAGAAAAATCTATTTCGGTGAGGTTTGGAAGGTCTGAAATCGAAGGAGTAGCTCACGTCTCACGTGGGAATGCACATGAACAGGTCAAGAAGTGAAGCGAAGCGGAGGAACCCCTGTTCATATAAGGGATGTGCTTAAATGGGACGAGAGAACTTCCACCAAGAAATATTTGAGTTGGCTAACCCAATGATTGAGCTAGCTTCTAATCCATTTCAATCTCATCTTACACAACAGAAGTTGTGGATTCATCCCTGGAAGCAGACAGAAATTTAGGTCTCTGCCCGCTTGAAAGATTCTTCTTTCCTCTTCGGTGAAAGAGGGCAAAGGTGTGTAGGAGAAAGAATTCTAAAAACGTTGACGCTTAATTCGCCCCCTCCATCCTTCAAAAGTAAAAAAAAGATGTGCTCTGAATCCTTGGACTCTAGAACTGAATTCAACTACACTGGAATGGATGGTACAAAATTCTCCTGCTTTTCATACTTTTGGAGAACTTCAAGCTATCAAGGAGAGATGGGAATTGACCCGCGCATGATGGATTCACAATCCACTGCCGTGATCCACTTGGTTACATTCGCCTCTACGTGGTTGATGAAAAACATTAATGAGGAGAGGTTCCCTTAATTCTTTTCGTTTAGGCTTTGTTGTTTGAGGGCGGTTAAGCTCTGTTTTTAGTCTCATTGTACTCTGTTTTTCCTCTCTGGTGTTTTACATCTAGATGTTATAAAAATCAGTAATACCATTGTAATTTAAAATTAATTTAGAAAAAAAAACTATTTTGAAATTTTAAAAAATAAATCATATATTATTAGAAACAAACCAACAACATAAGTCCAATTAACGACATAAATCAGATCTTCTTCCACATTCAAAACCATAACACCGCTGTTTTTCTCCTTGGACTCTCCGTGCCCTCGCCGCTTCTCTCCTCTCGTCGCGGACTTCGCCGGTCGCCGTTCATCTACTTCTCCGGTAAGAGCACCGTCATAAATAGTTTAATTTTGGTAGTTTTGTTAAGCCTCGCTTTTCTTTTTGGCTTCTACAACTCTAATGTTGGGTTGTTTCTAATTGATCAGTTAGTTAATCTAAAATTTTGTTGGTTTGGTTCAGATCTTCAAATATACCTCTCAAAATTGGATCTACTTGCTAGAAGATGGAGAATTACTTGCGAAACCGTTGGGAACAACCATAGAATTTTTCCGGCGAAGAGATGAGTGGAGGAAGCATCCGATGATATCAAATCAAATGAAACACGCACTTCCAGGTCTCGGAATCGGTGTTACCGCCTTCTGTGTTTACCTCGTCGGTGAACAGATCTATAGCAAACTCATGGTTCCTTCTTCTCGATCATCGCATCAGAAACAACCCGCTACATCTCACTGAATTTTCAAATTTTCATTTTGAATCCCATTTTGTGAAGGATAATTCTGTAAGAATATTGATATTGAAGTTTATAAGATCTTTTTATAGAACTCTATGAATTGTAAATTGTACGATGAATACGAATAGTTATCAGGCAAAACTCGAATTTATGAAGAAGAATTCAAAGGAACATAACTAAAACATGTTATAGCAAATGTACAATGGTAATTATTGCTGTGTTTATTTAAGCTTAGTCCTCGATGCTAAGATGAAAACAGTCTTCAAGAACACCTCTAGGTTTCCTACCAAACCCCTTAACTATTTCTCCCATTTCTCTAAGCTTTGCGACTTCTTTTCTAATCTGATCCAATCTCTTCAACACATTCGACATAAAGCTATTTGCATCAGTACCTGATACATGCCTCGATAGCTCTGATTTCTCCTTCTCAAGTATAGTTCCGATACAACATTTGAGCTCATTAACAAGCTTCCATTCGATCACTCTTCATATATATTTGTTATCTAACATCTGGCTTATGAATGTGTTACTAAACAAAGCTCACAATATCTATATACTTAATGAAAATTTCTATATATCATTATCTAACTAACATGTCTCATGAAATATATCTCAATAGAGATCTCAATACATGAGTGTTATTCCTCACGCTCATACAAAGAACATAGAGTGGTTTGGTGTTGACTTTTTCTTAGTTTTTTTATTTCGTCATTAATTAGTGAAAATATTTAGAAACTCTATGATGTTATTGAAAAAAATATGTGGTATAAAATCTGATGAGAATGCATCATCTGTAACAAAATGAACACCAATATACAATGATATAAATGACTATTAGTCTATTATCAATTACCCGTAGAGATAGACAAGAGACAAGCCTTAATAGGTTGCTTTAGATTCTTATACCACACTGGAAATGTGTTCCCTTGTATCTCCAAATTTAATATTTTCCTTTTCTGGTGTGCCTCCAATTGGCTTTGACTGATAGCTAACTCCCTCAAGATGTCGTGTTGGGTGATTAAGATCTCATTGTAGAAACCATCTTCATGCTCATTTTTCCTGGTAAGAAGAATATAAATAAGTTCCTCTACACTAAGAAATGGTAGTTAATAGTTATAAACAATTTGTTATGAACTCATGACCATGATGTAACCATGAACATACCTAAGAGGAACAAGTTTAAGCAGATTTTGGGAGGCAATATCTTCAAGGTAATGCATGCATCTGATACTATTTATAAGGTATAATTCTGCCCAAATGTCAACTATGGCCGAACCACCTATGTTTTGGTCCTCAAGAAACTAACCCATATCCAAGAAACACTCTTTAAGATTGGGGGCTAGAGCATCAACACTAGATTGCAGACATAATCTTTCACAGTAGGATGTGCATGATCAAGAATTGTATCTCCGCTAGACCACCCAAGAACTTCGTCTCTCCATGTAGTTAGAGATTTGATTTTAAGTGAACTTCCGATTACTTAAATTACCCAGAGAATCCCATTGCAACTTTTTAATAGCTGCATTCATGCAATGCGAAAAGTAAGTTAAAACTATTATATCTAGAATTATTAAAATTTTAAAATAAAATCTAGCTTAAGGGAAGAATTTAGAATCAAAAATCTAAAACTATTCATTTAAACCCATTAGATTTGATTTCCTTAACTCTTGTAGCAAGGAATATCCTGAACTTGAATCACCAATGTATATAGGTAGCACAGAGAAAACTAATAACTTTTGGAGAAGAATGTTGTACTAATCAATAGATACATTAATAGGCTTCGATGTCCACTTTATAAGCAGGGTTCTGGCATCATAATCTTTCAAGGGTTCCAATTGGTTCGTGGAACCAAAACTAGAGAATGTAAACCGTGACGTCACCAAAATCTTATAATTTGGTATGTCGATCTTGAAACCTTGAAGAATATGAAGTTGGGCGGCGCAGAAACATTCATATTCTTCAAGGTTTCAACTGAACCAAGAATATGCAACTGGATCCCTCGGTCACTAAGTGGTAGAACAGTCTTAAAGAATTTAGATACAACTTGATTGATTTGATCAATTCTTTTGGAAAATGTACGTTTCTTACGCCACCCGACAACGTTAGGAGCCTCATGAACCAACTTTTGAGCTTTATCGATCAAATCCTTCAAACCTTGCGGGTCCCCACACCAACGTTCAGCTCATTTTGCATCGAATCGATCTTCTGGGTCCACGGAAGCAATATTCTCCATTGTGGATGCAAGATCCTTGAATTTGGCTTTGAATCTCTTGGCCTTCTTTATCTCCTCAATCACAAATTTTAGGGCCTCAGAGACACCAGCTCCGAGAAGAGTACCACCGATCAATTCAGCCGCCTTCGTTTAAGAGAGAACAATGGTTTTTTTTCCGCCTAAGGTTTTTTTTTTGTTTTGATTTTTGACTTTTTTTAGTTGGATACTACTTTAAAGAAAAATTATTATGAGCTCCAAGAAGTTTATCTTGGCACGTCTACCACTCAAGGGCCCAATCATTACGATTTTATTTTGTTTCGATTTTATTTTGTATCCCTGATCGAGTAATATTTGGATTTGTTGATATTATAACACTTCTTTCTGATCCTAGTTCGCAAACAACCAGTAAAAATTCCTAACATTTCAAAAAGAACAGGTGCCAATTTAGCTATTACGAAAATTCAATTTTTTATATAAAGCATAAAAGAAGTTTTTTAGCAATCGCAATAATCGGGTTCATTGATATTTTTAATATAGTAGATGCTTTCACACATAAAATTATATTCAATTCAATGTTTGATTTTAAAAAAGATGTTATATAATTTCGCATTATGTCAATAAAAAAAACTCAAAAGTTTCTAAATAAAAAAGACCTAAGTTTTAAAATGAAAAATGATGTCATAACCATTAAAACGGTGCCTTTCATGACTGTTAAAACGAGACGTTTCATAACTAACCTGCTTCTCTCCTCAAAGTCTAAACGATCTCAACTACCATTAGCGGAGATCCCGATGCTGTGATGATCTTCTCTCTATTTTTAAAAGTCTTTTCTTTTTCCTTTTTCATTTCACCAAACAAACCCTTTTGCTTCAGACATTGACACAGATACATCCTTTCACGGAGCGTTCGTGGGCGATTCCTAGTCCTATCACAATGGTGTGGATCCTCTGGTTCCTTCAGTTCTCTTATTGACCTCATTCCCTTTCAATCATGGAGATTCCACTCGCGTTTTATCAGAGCATAAGGTTAGACGAGAATCAAACTAGTTCTCACTCTTATTCCAATCTAAAGGTTTTCAATTTCCCGCGAAAATCTCTGTTTTCTGGATACAATTTCTCTCTCTGTCAAAGAAGATGGAAGAACCCATTTGGGAAAATCACATGTTCTTCTCTAGTAAAAGGGCTGAAACCAAAACCAAAGCTAAAACCAGAACCAATAAGAATCGACGGTGGTGAATCGAAAGTTTCCGTATTAGATGATACACAGATCAGGAAATCTGGTGTGAGGATATGTAGTCAGATAGAGAAGTTAGTTTTGTGTAATCGGTTCAGAGAAGCGTTTGAATTGTTTGAGATTTTGGAGATTCGAAGTAGTTTTAAAGTTGGTGTTAGCACATATGATGCTTTGGTTGAAGCTTGTATTGGTTTGAGATCGATTCGGTGTGTGAAAAGGATTTTTGGGTATATGATGAGTAATGGGTTTGAGCCGGAGCAGTATATGATGAATAGAATCTTGATGATGCATGTGAAATGTGGGATGGTTATAGATGCACGTAGGTTGTTCGATGAAATGCCTGACAGAAACTTGTTTTCTTATAACTTGATGATTTCTGGGTTTGTTAACTTTGGTAATTATTTAGAGGCGTTTCATCTGTTTAAGATGATGTGGAAGGAGCTTTCTGATTGTGAGACTCATACGTTTGCGGTGATGCTTCGTGCTTCGGCTGGGTTAGGGTCTATTTATGTGGGGAAACAGTTGCATGTTTGTGCGTTGAAATTAGGAGTTGTTGATAATACTTTTGTCTCTTGCGGATTGATCGATATGTATAGCAAGTGCGGTGACATTGAAGATGCTCGATGCGTTTTTGATAGTATGCCTGAGAAAACTACAGTTGCTTGGAACAACATCATAGCAGGTTATGCACTCCATGGTTACAGCGAGGAAGCTCTGTGTTTGTTGTATGAGATGCGAGACGCAGGTGTGTCTATTGATCAGTTTACACTTTCGATAATGATAAGAATTTCTACTAGGCTTGCAAAGCTTGAGCTTACTAAGCAGGCACACGCTAGTTTAATTCGGACCGGTTTTGAATCAGAAATCGTTGCAAACACTGCTCTTGTGGATTTTTATAGCAAATGGGGTAGAGTAGATACTGCTAGATATGTGTTTGATAAATTGCCGAGGAAAAATATAATCTCATGGAATGCTTTGATGGGCGGATATGCAAATCATGGTAGAGGAGGTGATGCTGTAAACTTGTTTGAGAAAATGATTACTGCAAAAGTCGCTCCAAACCACGTTACATTTCTTGCAGTTCTATCAGCTTGTGCCTATTCAGGTTTATCTGAACGAGGATGGGAGATTTTTCTATCGATGAGTGAGGTTCACGGGATCAAACCAAGGGCAATGCATTACGCATGCATGATTGAGCTGTTGGGTAGAGACGGTTTATTAGATGAAGCCATTGCTTTCATCAGAAGAACTCCTTTAAAACCCACAGTTAATATGTGGTCAGCACTCTTGAATGCTTGTAGGATGCACGGAAACTTAGAGCTCGGAAGAGTGGTTGCTGAAAAACTCTATGAAATGGGACCCGAGAAGCTCGGAAACTACGTTGTGCTGTATAATATGTACAATAGTATGGGAAAAACTGCAGAAGCTGCAGGAGTTTTGGATACATTGGAGAGCAAAGGTTTGAGAATGATGCCCGCTTGTACTTGGGTTGAGGTTGGAGATCAGACTCACAGTTTTCTTTCAGGAGACGAATGTGATTCTTACGATGAGACGGTGAAAAGGTAACTTATGTGACAATACTATAATCTTTCTTTGCCTTCTATGTCTTTATTTCACTCTCATTACCTTAAAACGTAATGAAACAGGGAAATATACCAAAAAGTTGATGAGCTAATGGAAGAAATATCCGAGTACGGGTACTCAGCGGAGGAGAAAAACCTTTTACCAGACGTAGATGAGAAGGAAGAAGAATGGGTAGCGAGATATCACAGCGAAAAGCTTGCGATAGCATATGGATTGGTGAATACGCCCGAATGGAATACATTGCAGATTACTCAAAACCATAGGATATGCAAAGATTGTCACAAAGTGGTTGAGTTTATATCTTTGGTTACAGGAAGAGAGATGGTTGTGAGAGACGCGAGCCGGTTCCATCATTTTAAAGAAGGGAAGTGTTCTTGTGGAGGTTATTGGTGAATCAAAGTAAAAGTAGACTCCATTTTCTTTGTTCTTGTATCTTTTTAGTATACGTATAACACATTGAAATAGTGTTATCTTGTAACGGTTTATATTCTTGTTTCTGATTCTTTATCAATAAAGGTGAAAGCTTTATTATCACTTTTTATGAGAACATCAACAAGATATTGAGAAAGTCTTTTCAGACCATAATCAGTATTTGATATCGAAATATATTTAATTGGGAATATTCCAGTATGTTAATCACAGGTTTTTGATAGAGTTTTGCGTATTCCAGTGTGAAACGCAAAACCATTTTATATTCAGCTGCGGAGGGTTTGCTTTGGAGAAATTTGGACACATAAGCATATATTTTGATTTTTATTGTAAGGATTTTGTCAAACATGACGGTCCTATCTAGTATTATTTTTTTTTCCTTCAATAATTCTCTTTAAATTTTAAAAGTTGACACATTACACTATTTTATAAAACATGATGCAATAATTTATTAGAATATTGAGTTAGAGACTATCAACACTGATTTGTTTTATGTACAAATGTCATGTTAAGTTTGCAAAATGACTGCAACAGAAATTCTGATTCAGAATAAGAACATATCCATCAAAAATAACACCAATAAAAAATAATCAATGTGTTCGAAAAATAATAAAATTATAACGGATGTATGTGTCGAAAATATTGAATGACAAGTAGATGTATGCAGATGATGTGAAGTGTGAACACCTATATTTGTCGTTTAGCTACAACTATAATTTGAGAGATTAGATCATCTGAGATCGTTGGATATGCTCGGCGGAGGACCGTGTAAAATCGCCGGACTCCACCCAGTAATGCTGTCATCAAAACTAATCATGGGCGTTCGGTTTGTTCGGGTTAAACGGGTCGGATTATTCGGTTTATTAGAAAGTCGGTTTATTGGAAATTTGGTTTATGAAAAATTTTACCAAACTGAACCGAATATTGTAAAAATTTGGGTCGATTTGGTAGTAGGGTTTCGAGTCAGTTTCTTAGATTTATTTGTTTTCCGAGAACAATAGAAATTTTTCATATTTCAGTTTATTTAAATCGAACTAGACCTATTTAATGAGAAAACAATGGACAACAAACACAAATATTTGACAATTTGGTTAACTTACGTCTACTAACCATTATAGACCATTATAGATGTTGCTATCCTAGCATTACACCAAGTTTAAACTAGCATTATATCAAGTAATCATTACAGAAACATCAAGTAATCATTACATAGTTACTAACTTTTGAACAAATAATTAAAAAATGGTAAGATGTTAGTAATTCTTACCTAGTTGTTTGTATTTACACAAAAGCATGCTAATCCGCATAAAAATAGTCAAAATAGTAGCTTCAAAATCAGTACTTACTTATTCAATCCATTGTTAAGGCTGCTTATCCACATTAAAAAGGACAAAAAAGCAGTTTCCTACCTACATGTGCACGATGAAAATCATAACAAAGACTTAACATTGTTAAAAATGTAAATCAAAAACAGAATCACAAACAAGAACAGAGAGTTAAGTAGTTACTCACAATCTAAACCTAAACAATCTAAATCTTAACAAGGCACAAGTAAATAGAAACACAAACTTAACAATCTAAACCCTAAGTACTTAAATCTTTAGTAGTTAAAAATCTAAATGACATAAATATGAAAACAAGAACATATCCAGAAATACCTGCCATACTATGAAGAATCATAGAGGAGCTGCTGTTGAATTCCGAGAATCTACATAAAAAAACATAGTCAAAGTACAAAAGAGATTTAAAAACTAAAAAATAAAATAAAAAACTTAGTTATCTTTACCAAAAGATTCAAGAAATTCAACTTCTTCCAACATTTGCACCAAGTTTGCTACTAGTGCTTCTGATTTATGTTTACACCTTAACCACTGTTTGGTGCATAGCAAAACCTCAACCTATAAGGAGTTAAAGAACTCCTATAAAGGTCCAACACTCGACCACTTGTACTAAAAGCCAACTCTGAAGCAACTGATGGGACTTGAATTGCTAGAACATCTCTAACAAGTTCTGACAAGATTGGGAACTTTGAGCCATTGCATCTTCACCAACTAAGAACATCATAAGCCAACCCCAAACTATTTTCAACTCTTACCTCAGTCTTTGATGTCAAATTGATTTACAACTCACTACAGTCATCTTCATTACTCCTTGAGTAAACCATCTTACTATAAATTGACTTCATCCTTTCACAATCATATTCATCATCTGAAAACCACATCAAAGCCTGCTCATAATCTATAGGAGCTTCATTGTCTACTGGTTTGTTCAGCCTAGAATTATAATACTCATATAGCACTTGAAACTGAAGCATAAATATGTTGAATCTCTATAGTATCCTTACCATAGAGTTATTCAAAGCAGAGGGAAGCAAACTTCATCTTATTAAGGATTGAAGACACTAGCGAGAATCACTAGATGATTCATGTTATTTAGTCCATCCCAGTACTTCTCGACTTATCCCTCATGACATGAACTTGCTTTCTGATCATCTCTTCAAGACTGCCATATTTATTGATGAGATTCCTCTCAATGTCCATAATTTCATTGTAACACAAGTAGAAGTTATTGACTTAGAAGCTTAGAATGTCAAAGTACACTTATAGAATAATTTCAGAATCTTCACTAACCTTGAAACTTCCTGCCAATCAGAATAAGGAAGTAGCCATAATACAGCTTTTCCTCAGTTATCATCTTCTCAAAAGCCACTCTCAGCTTCAAAGCAGAAATCAACATCAGATAAGTCGAGTTCCATCGTGTGACAACATCTAATGGCAAACTGCCTCTACATAACTATCACGTCTATCTCTTACGAATGCTTATTCTCCTCTCAGCCTTAACTCATCCTTAAAAATATTCAACGCCTTGTCATTATTCTTTGCATTATCAACTGTAAAAACCCTCTCAATTCCCCACTCTTCTAAGCAATCCATCAGCTGTCCTGCAATGGTGTCTCCCTTATGATCAATGATTACCTTAAAGTTAAGGATTCTCTTTTGCATTTGTAGGAGACGTCCATATATGTAGTCAGAGAAACCCTTTGTTTCTCAACACTAAACAGGTTCTTCAAAGCTGCTTTCTCTTGCAAATTCCCAACAATTTCTATACTACATGTCCTTCTAGAAAAGTCTTGCACAAAGGCAAGACATTGAAACAGAAGCGCTTCCAATCCTCATATTCTAAAAATGAGAATGATAACTCATTGACTTATATCATCTTATTAACTAATCTCCTAAATATTTTTGGATCATACTTGATAACCTTCAAATTCCCTACTATCACCACTAAGAACCTTCTGTTTTTCCTTATCATCAAAATCCTTAAATTGTTTGCATCTACCTATGTGGCCTCCATCAAACTAGTGCCTAATTTTTTTGAATCACAAACCATCTCTTTACCACAATACTTACAAATGCTGAAACTAGGATCCTCATCCTTTTGCAGAAAATGTTCCCACACATATGCTCTTTTAGAATACTTCTTATGTGATCTCGGTGGCTTAACAGAAGGAGAGGCAAATGTTTTATACTTCTTCCCAGCGTTAATCTCTCCGGAATCAGGTTGAAGCGGAGGTTCCCTCTCGATGTACTTTTCAGACATCTGCAAAACTTACACAATTTCGGATTAGCACAAGTACAATACACAGACACAACAAAAGTACCATAAACAAAGTAAAAAACCCAGAAGAACAATCGATAATCTCTGATTTGAAGCTTAAAATAAAACGGTAACCGTAAAATGCTCCAAATCGAAACACAGACTGATAAACAAAGTACAAACCCAGAAGAACAATGAATGACTGAATGATTTTAAATTTTAAACCCTAATCGATTTGGAGAATTTGAGGGTTAGGGTTTAAACTTCAAAATAAAAGATTATCTATTATTGACAGAGCTTAGAGAGCCAAAAATCAAACGAGGTAGCAATTGGGAGAAAGAAGAAGAGCTTACCCTAACAGAGTTACAATTATAGATTGAATCCTTGAGAAAGAAGAAGAGTTTAACCACGATTGAGATTTGAGAGAATGAAAAAAGATTGTAGAATGAAAAATTAATGAAGAGGATGAAGTTTGGTCGAACAAGAAGATGAAGTTTGGTCAGAGAAGATGAAGTTTCGTCGGTCTCGCAAATCGCAAGAGGCAGAGACCCAAAGGAGAAATCAAAACCAAATTAGGGTTAATGACTTATTAACCTTGTAGGTGGTTTAAGTAAAATTGATCGGAGACCGATTACCAAACTGACCCGAAACACAATCTGAAAGCCCAATTTAACTTTGCTGATCAGTTTAGGTGTCTCACCATTCTTGGACATCGATAACCAAAAATTTTGGTTTTCTCGGTTTGGTTTGCTCGGATCAAATCATATGTCCATGACTAATCAAAACAATGAGATTGGTCGGGATCATTTATCTGCTAGTATTAGAATTTGATTTTGTGTAATTCATTTCTTTCAAATCTCTAAGAAGATTCAGAATTTGAAACTCGAATAAAACTGAATTTAAGACGACTGAAACATAAATACAGTAAAATCAAACAAATGTTCGTGACATTTGTTAACTGAATGATGTATTTATCAAATTATATATATAAAACTGAGTATAAATTGTATCAGTCCATGGGTTTGATTGATAACCTTCAACTGTCTCGTTTGCAAACGAATCGACTTGAAGGTTACCAATCAATATAATGATTAAAATAAACAATTGAAAAAAATGGTTGGAGAAGATGATTAAAGAGAGCGGTTTACGGAGAAAAATAGGCGGTTGCCAATCACCTAAAAATAAGACGGTTGAATTTTTATTATATATTTTTAACTTTTTTTAGTTTTTTAAAAATTGTATTCATATATATTATTTTTTAAAAAAAATTTAGAAAATAAAAATAATTATTTTAATTATTTTATATTTTATTTTATATTTTATTTTATTTTATGTTATTTTTATATCAATTTTTTACTATTCAATTGTTTGTTACTAGTAGTAACCATAATTTAACCACTTTTTCTTTAGCACTATTTTTAACCATCTTTTCTTTGACCTTTTTGTACAGCCGCTAAAAAACTTTTAACTATTATGTTTAATGATGTTACCAATCAAATTTGTTACCAATCAAACCCTATGTAAAAATCTTAAGGAAAAAGGAAGTGACAAGTCGTATAAAAGATGATTTCAATTCGACTGATACTTCAAATTATTTAAAAATCGATGTTTTTAAAAAGATATAAAAAAGAGTCAAGAAAAGATATTATGGAAAGCTTACTAAAATATAATAACTAAAATAAATCTGAAACCTACCAAATGGGCAAGAGCAACAAAACGGATCAAAGTCTAAGTGACACTTATTTAAAAATTAGATTGAGATACATCCCTTCTAATATTTATTTTTTTATTATTATTTTTTATTTTTATAAAATAAAAAATAACAAAATTACGATTTTATTTTTAATGATATGTGATTATCGGTTAAATCAGATTATAGAGTTTAAATTATAAGTAATACCAACAAAAACACGATATCTCAGTGGTTTAAACTTTCGACATAACTAGTATATTTAGTTTTTTAATTAGTGCAACTACGATATAACTGTTACAATTAGTACAATTTGTTACACTTGTATCACTATCAGACAAATGATCTTATATAATTTGATCAAAAGTTGAGATATAACTTGGTACAACTTTGTACAATTATTTGAAAAATTTAAGTACATATAGTTGTAATTATAAATGATACCAAAAAAAAACTGATTGCTTATATGGTAAAAATCCTTATTTTAGATATTGAGGGTTGAATATTATCTTCATATTAATACAACTGAGTATTATTTGGTATAATTATATTTTAATTTAAAAAAAAAGAAAAATGAAAATATTTTGAGATTTTTATAAAAAAAATATAGAATAAAATCTATTTAGATTAGAGAAATGTATTGAAAATTTTCGCAACTAACAGATGCATCTATCCCAAACCCTAGCCAAAACCAAAATTCAGATATAACTTAAACAAATATAAGCTAAAATCGCATAATTAGTTTTTTTATTGGTTAAAAATACATAATAACCCTGGAAAAAAAAGAGAAATCAATTGAAAAAACGAAGCACTAAACCGGAAATAACCGTATAATTTTTTTTCTTTTTTTCTTTTTGTTTTGTCAATTACCGGTATTAAAAACATTACTGTCATTTTGTCCATTTCTGTAGTAAACCGGAAATGGCTGGTACAAAAAAAACGTATGGGTCAACGAAAACGTTTTGATTTTTCTATGGAAAAAAAGACCAAAAATCCCTCGTCTTCCATGTCGCTGTCTCTTGTTCCACTCAAACCCTAGAAAAAAAAACTCTTCTTCAATTTCCACAAAGTTTGATCCCTAAATCTCGCATAAGAGTATCATCCATGTCCTCATCTTCTTCTTAATTCTCCACCTTCCTCTCAATTTCGTCTTCCTCTTTTCAATTCCTCCCTAAGATGGCCGCAACAACAACCACAGCGGCGAGTATCAACGCCGGAGCAGGAACCGGAAGTGAAGACCGTGTTCTCTCGACGGCGCAACAGATCGTGAAAAGTCTCAACACACCAAAAGAGGTTCGTGAAGATATGCTACTTATCTTCTCAAGCTTCGATAACCGTTTATCAAACATCAAAACAACGATGACTAACCAAGAAGAAGAGCAAAACGATGCTCTTATCGCGCGTTTAGAGTCTGCTGAATCTGTTATTCATCGTTGGGACGGTGGTAACGTTTCATCTCGTCACTCATCTTCTTCTTCTGGTAATCATCATCGTTGTTCTTCATTTTCTCTTTCGTTCGATGAATCTCCTGAAGAAGCTACAGAGTTTTTATCAGCTGTTGATGAGATTATCACTCTGCTTGAAGATCTTTCATCTGAGAATAAACCTGATTTGGTAGATAGAGCTGATAGTGTTTTGCAGATGGCTATGTCTCAGCTTGAAGATGAATTTAGAAGGATTTTGATTCGTAACACTGTTCCTTTAGACGCTGAGAGGCTTTACGGCTCGATGCGTCGTGTTTCGTTGTCGTTTGCTGATGGTGATGTGGTTGAGGATTTTGAGAATTTTGGTTTGGTTGCTGATGGAGATAGTAGTGAAAGTAGAAGAAGGTTGTTTCATGAGAGAGGAGGAAGTATTGGATGTAATCTTTGGGTTGATTTGATTAATCCGACTGCGGTTGAAGATTTGAAAGAGATTGCGGAACGGATGATTCGTACTGGTTATGAGAAGGAATGTGTTCAGGTTTATAGTACAGTGCGGCGTGATGCTTTGGATGAGTGTTTGATGATTCTTGGTGTTGAGAAGCTGAGTATTGAAGAAGTTCAGAAGATTGATTGGAAATCTATGGATGAGAAGATGAAGAAATGGGTTCAAGCTGTGAAGATTACTGTTAGGGTTCTTTTAGCTGGTGAGAAAAAGTTATGTGATGAGATCTTTAGCGGTTCGGAATCGAGTAAAGAAGTTTGCTTTAACGAGACAACTAAAAGCTGTGTGATGCAGTTGTTGAATTTTGGAGAAGCTGTGGCGATTGGTAGAAGATCTTCTGAGAAGCTGTTTAGGATTCTGGATATGTATGATGCATTGGCTAATGTGTTGCAGGATCTAGAAGTGATGGTTACTGATTGTTTTGTGTGTAATGAGACCAAGGGTGTGTTGGAAGCACTTGGTGATGCTGCGAGGGGGACTTTTGTTGAGTTTGAGAATAATGTTCGGAATGAGACTTCGAAGAGACCGACTACAAATGGTGAGGTTCATCCGATGATACGTTATGTGATGAACTATATGAAATTGATTGTGGATTACGCGGTTACATTGAATTCGCTTCTGGAGAATGATGAATCAGATGGCTTATCTGGGGATGATGGTGAAGAGGAAATGTCTCGTCTTGCTAAACGATTGCTGAGGTTGATTACATCCTTAGAATCAAATCTTGAAGAGAAATCAAAGTTATACGAGGATGGTGGGTTGCAATATGTGTTCAAGATGAACAATATTTACTATGTAGTTCAGAAGGTGAAAGATTCAGAGCTGGGCAAACTCTTGGGTGATGATTGGGTTAGAAAACGAAGAGGGCTGATACGTCAATATGCTACCGGTTACCTCAGAGCGTCTTGGAGTAGTGTGCTATCTGCTTTGAGGGAAGAAAGCTCAACTGGTAGCCCGAGTTACGCACAAAGAAGCAACAATTCCTCCAAGATGGCTTTAAAGGAAAGATTCAGAGGTTTTAATGCAAGTTTCGAAGAGTTATACAGGCTTCAAACGGCTTGGAAAGTCCCGGATCCTCAACTTCGTGAAGAATTGAGAATATCTATATCAGAGAAAGTAATTCCGGCTTATCGAGCTTTCTATGGAAGGAATAAGAGTCAACTAGAAGGTGGTAGGCATGCTGGAAAATACATAAAGTACTCACCAGATGACTTGGAGAGTTACTTACCAGACCTATTCGAAGGAACTCAATTGGTTATTCACCACCCAAGAAGGAAAAGTTCTTGAGAGACGGAGGACGAATCTCGTTGTGGGAAGGACAATCTTACATCTGTTTGAAAGATGACAGTGGCCAGGTAATTTATAAGCTGAGGGGTTTAAGTTTATATATGTGAAAGTTCGGACTTGTCCCTTTTTTATATGTACTGTGTCAAAATTCTTATGTACATGTCTTAATACTTATCATGTTATATAATGACTATGCTCTTGTTACAAATGGTCTTTTGCTCTGTTGTTGGTTTAGTCACAGTTGATTTTGAGATTACAGAGCAAAACTATTGTTAGATTAGTTGATTGATAGTAGATTGCTTTCTTGTTGTAATTTGAGTCTGTACTTTGATTTTATAGTAAAACGTGTTTGTTGCATGCAAACGAGACTTCAAAAATTTAGCGTAGACTTGAGTGTTGTGTGAATGTTAATTCTCGTAGCTGGTTGATTGCCGTGTTCATCGTTGTCATCATAACGATTAATCATCGACAAGATGCAAGGATCGAAGGAAATCTGGATGACCATTTGACACCTTTTCATGCGAATATAATAAATACGTATATGCTATGAAATGAAGAAATAAGATCTTCATCAGGATTAAGGATGAATCCTCTTGTGCTCTGCCATTTTTGTCGAATTTTGTCCTTACAAGACTTGTAGAATTCGTTAGTTGATAAGAGATGTTGCCATTGTCTTTCTCATGAAAAGGGTCTCCTGGCATTTTCTTAATAGTGTCCGTTGGATTCTCAATGGTATTTGAAATGTTCCCTTCCATAAGAAGGCAACACATGATTGATCCGTCAACTTAAATCCATTTCTTATGAAGGATAAAAATCCTGAGTTTTACTGTTAGACCACTAAGGCTTTGTTCTTTCACTTGTTGCTGCGACTGTCTCCGCCACAGAGTAAAACGACAGTGATGTCAGTGAGTAATAAAGAAAAACGACAACAATGGAAGCAAAGTGAAAGCAAAACTGTCGCTGAAAAGGAACGCCCGTATCCTTAGCAAGGTCCCTCATGGTCGCCGATTATTCCAGCGACTCCCTCTCTTGTGTAACATGATATTTCTCTCTTGTTAGCGACACTAAAAGCTCCACCACCGTCGCTTTGTTTCATTGTGGTTTTGCTCTGTCGTTGTCGCAGTCGCAGTGTTAAAGAACAAAGCCTAATTCTAAGAGACCAATCTCTGAGTGATGTCTCAGCCATTTTACCAAGAGTTTGGAGTTTAGCTTCAAGAGTTTTTTTTTTTGATAAAAGTTTAGCTTCAAGAGTTTATGGACATGTTTTGGATACTAGGTTTATTCAGTTTATGTTTTCAATTCGAAATTGGTATTATGTTTTAAATAGAGAACCTTGGTTATTTAACAACTGGTTTGTGGCTATGTAAAGATTGAGAAGATTTTCAGATGATAACTTTCTCACAACAATTGACTTATGAGTTCAAATTCGAGGTATATTTCTTCCTTATGTGTCTGAAGTAGCATTAGATTGATAGCTCGAGCGCTTGGAAAAATAGATTGCTTTTGAATATGAATGCAGGCGTTGAATATGTAGTAATTGTTGTCATCTTCTTCACCATCACAGACTGCCCATTTTGGCCTCCGTCGCTCGATGGCTGCTCCTAATGATATTGAGAATCCAATCAGGGAAGAAGAAGAGAGTTATGTTTTTAACATAGATCAGTTTCCTCTACGACAAAAGAGATTATTTTCCAGCTCCGATTTCTCAACCTCCTTAACCTGAATCACCATCACTTAATCCGGAAGAGTTAATTGCAGCTACTCCAATTCAACATTTTTTGCCTTTCCCGAATTTTGTTTTGACTGAAAGACAAAAATCATTTGGTTCAAATAATTCTCCATGTTATGAACCTGAAATCACCATCACAATTTGATATTGGAGAGTGTTTTAAATTCAAACATGGATCTAATCCAAAGAATGAGTCATCAAGAAACTTACGACAAAAGAGTGGGGGTTATTCAGCATATGTTATTACGACACAAAAGACTAAACTTACGTAATCTTTGACGTAAAATCCATTATTATAAATAAGTTGCATGTGTTATTAACATTTGTATCCTTTATTGTTGGTATAATAATTCTATTTATTTTCATCATCTTTTTAAAGAATACACATTTGTGGCAAAAGCACTTTTAGACTTGACTGTTGTGTGAATGCCATGCTTCGTGGGTTAACTCTTGATGCTTGATTGTTTTTTCTTTCTTTTTGAATTGAATATTCAATTCATAAAAATCATTTTCACAATAAAGTGCTATACGATTTTTAGAGTTTTGATATACATGACAAATAACAGAAGTAACTTTTGTCGATTTATCTTGTGGCAAACTAGGTTTCATTTTTTTTCATATTGCTGATCTCCTGAGTTTAAGTAGAAGATAACTTATTTCGAATTTGTTTGTCAATGATTTAGACGATTTGTGGTGCGAGCTTTTGTAGCTTTACTATGTCTTTGATTGTTTTTTTTTCGCCAAATTATGTGTAATGCGGCTTGGAAAGTATACTGCAAGAGAAAGAGATGAACGTTATCATATGATGTATCCACAAGCAACATCGTGATTTGATCTTAATCTTTTGTATATCTCACCTCAAGTAAGCTCTTAACCAGTTTGACCCATATCTCCTCAAAGAATCTGCATGAGAAAAAAAGATGGTTTCAAATTTTCATGTTATTTTGGCAGAGCACACATGATCCATTCACTTCTATGTTCCAATGCAGCATACGATCTTCTGTCGATAATCGTTTGAGAACAACCAGCCATGCATGAGAAACACAAATTTAAACGTGGCAAAAGAGAACCATATTCTTTTCCACCATATTTTCGTTGGAATTACTTGTCGTACTAGGTTCCATGTTTTCTTCAAAACTAATTTTGAGGTGAATTTGTCTCTTTTACTTCTCTACAAGACCACATCCTCACTGACCATTAATCCCTTACTCCTCTGAGTTTCAATTAATTCTTCAATTTTATTAAAAACAAAGATAAGTCTCACGTGTTGCGCTAGTTTGATATATATTTGTTTATTTATTACACTTTCTAGTTATATTTATCGTTTTAAGGTTGTTTTTATTGTTTCGTTTTTTTCATATTTTTGTTAACTGTTTTAGTATTCTTTAAGTTTTATTATTCTTATTTTGATTAGTCTATTTTTTCTTTGCAATCCAACTATTTTATTAATAATATTTTCTATAAATATTTAAATAGTATAACACATTTGTCATTACCTTTGATATTTTAAATCATGCATTATTTGAATTTTTATAGTTGTTTCTTAAAAATTGATATTATTATCTCTAAAATTGATATAATATCAAAATGATTATCTTCTACAATAAAGACAACTTATTATATAGTATTCCGGATGAAATTAATGATTGCAAAGTAAAATGTTCATATTTTTTGTCCCTTTTAATTTTCTAAATATATTGAGCAATCATCTTCTTCCAACGTAGCTGATGTTTAAGAACTTTCTAGATCTCTAATTAACAATTCCACATCTAAATTTGTTGAAACATTTGAGTTGAAATCTTTAATTTCGAAAAACACTTTAAGGCTATGTGTGTGGTGTTCTTGAACTGGGAATATTGTTATATGAATACAGTTTAATAAACCATTGATTAAGGTATCTAATGTTTGTTGTTCATCAATGTCATGAAATGTGAGGTTGAAGTTTATCAAATCTTTGAAGTTGTTGTCATGTTTTGAAGCATATTTTTGCTGGCAAAAGGAATTGGTGTACTTGATGTTGTTTTCTCCACATGATCTAGATATCTTATTGTATCATACTTAATTAATTTAGTTTTTACTCTCAATTATCCTTGATTATTAGTCTTAATTCTCTCTAATTAGAAATGTTATTTGTGTTCTCCAATTTTTTTGTTTGTTATGGTTGACGATTGTTTGTGGTACTGAGTTATTTAGGCAGTGTTTTATAATTGCTATATATTGTTAATATGTTTATGACCACTAATTACGTCAGTAATTGTGTTGTTATGGTTTTAAAACTTAAAATATATGGGCTTTATCTAAAGTTTTTTATTATATGTTTTCTTCATAAATTGACCATATAATAATTAAAATTAAAAGGGTTGTTTACGGGGATTATAGTAATTGAATGTTGTAGAATTGTAGTAATTATTTTAAAAAATTATGAAATTAAAAAATATTTTTTAGAATTTATGGTTGACAATTAAAAACATGTGGACAATTTTTTTATTTGTTACGGTTGACAATGCAAGAGTCGAAGGCAATCAAGATGACCCTTACAAGCTTTAACACCTTTTGATGCGATTATAACAAATCTTTAGATTTTATGAAATTAAGAAGTAAGATCCAAAAGGTTGAGTCGCATAATGTCCATGTAAACTAATATTAGTATTATAGTTGAATTTGTTGTATTTGGGCATTGAGGCTTTGTAAGGCAGGTGCATCTTGAAAATCTTGGTAAAACTAACAGAGGTTCCATCTTCCTTTATAACCCATTTACATAAACTACTATTTTGTCAAAACTTGTCCGTAGAAGACTTATAGAAATTGGTTATTTGGTGAGGAGATGTCGCCATCGTCTTTGTTGTGAATCACGAGATATGATCAAAACCTTAAGAAAAAACGAAAGAGAATAACAACAAGAGTTTCTTTTGAAGCGAGGGCCATTTGTCTCTAGGGTTTCTTTTGTTAATCTGATGATTCTATTACAAACTCTTAGAATCCTTCATATAAGTCTCAAAATCCGACAAAATCCTAATAGAAAGGGGAAATCTCTTAAAACCTATTGTACCGTACCATCTCATCTGATTATTCTAGTTTAGGCCCCTAAAAGTCCATCTGATTTTAAGTCACTTTGAATAACAGTATTTCTCACGGAAAAGTCTTGGCATTTTCTTAATAATATCCGTTAGGATTCTTACATTTTGAAATATTCTCTTTCCTTAAGAAGGCAACACACATGATGATTGATCCATCTACTTAATCCATGTTAATTTGCTTTACCTTTGCTGAAAACTAGGTTTTAATCCACGTTGATATTTATAAAAAATTTACTATTTTTTTTAGTTTTTTCCTTAAAAAATTAATATTTAAATATTATCGGTTTCAGTTATAATATTTTTTCGTTTTTAATCATGTGAAGTTTCTATATAATATGTCTCAAAAATTGGCAAAGAAAACCAGTGTACTTCTGTAATTTTATTATGTAACCCAACTAAGTTAAAAATTTTATGTCTCCCAACATCAAACAATAGTTTTTCTACGAATAATCGATAAAACCTGTGTGTTTTCACAAAATAATCATGATTTTATCTCAAACATTTCTAAATTGATAGTACTACCCAAGCAGTTGGAAGGTACCTAATATTTAAACCAAAATTATAAATCATCTTGATTTTGTGTGGTTTTAGTAATGTAAATTGATAATGATTTTTTTTGTCTTACAAAATCATAAAAATGCATAAATATTTATTAAGAAAATTACACTTGCTATGAAAAAGAACAAAAAGAGTAAAAGTAATCCCTTAATAATCATATTCGTATTTTTTGCAAAATTACATAGAATATTTAAACCAAATGACATTAACCATGAAAATCGAATATGATTATTGTTAGTTTTCAAAATTCCTTTTTTAAGAAAAGATTCAAATATATTACATAAATTGACCTAAAAACATAAACAAGAATAGAACAAACCAATTTAATTACTTTAGACTTGTGGAGTTTTGATCCAAGTCGTTCATACTTAAAATTCAACTTTTCCACGGAGGATTAGTTTCATAGAAATTTTACGGCTTATCTTCTTATCTAATATATTAGGGTTACTTTCCTGTGGTGTTCTGAAATGCTGTCATATGTTACTTCTAACCAAAAAATCAAACCATTTCAAATTAAAAATTATTTTAATAATAAAAAACCAACCCAAATATAAAACCCAAATTAAAAATAAAAGCTTTATAAACACATTAATAAACACAAATTTATAAAAATAGTTTCAATCAACCAACAAAAATGCAAATCAACCCGAGAAAACGAAAGTTATGTTTACCACACAAAAACCAAGAACTACACAAATTTTTACCCACCCTCCAGATTTCCAGAAATTGACAAGGTTCAAGCAAAGTAATACACAATAAACAATTATGGTTAAATATAAACTCAAATATTTACCAAGGTAAAATGTAAACAATTATATAGAATTGTTTTTAATGTTCAATATCAAAAATCCAAACATGAAAATAAATCAAACTTTGTTTCAGTAAACCTAGAATTGCATTCGACATCAACAACAAATATTTACAAGGAAGATGAACTCTCTCTAATTAAAAAATACTCAAAAAGAAGAGGCATATTTAAATTGGGGTTGAATTTTTTTGTTACTTTCCAAGGAACTAAATCACAAAAAAATCTCACTAATATGCTATATATAATCTATTAAAATATATATAATAACAACTACAAATAAAGCCTATACAATTTAACCAAAGTTAAAACCAAAACAACACATTTAGTGGCTTAATTAGTGGCCATAAATTTTTAGTAAAAATGTATGGGGGCAATATATAACATCAATCATAAAACACCAATTAAATAACTCATTATCACAAAATCTCCAATGATAAAAAATAAAACAATTGGTCAACACAAATAGCACTACTAATCAAAGAGAATTAAGAATAATAATCAATGGCAATAAAGATTAAAAATTAAAATCAATTAAATATGATATAATAAATCAGAAAAACTGAAATCAACATCTATTTTACACTAATATATAAATAGCAACCATACATACAAGATCAATGTATTAAAAATTCCAAAAACAATACTTCAAAAAAGGTAGATAAAATATTATACACATTTTACTATGAAATGATTCCTTCACCAACCGTAAGCATGAATCATCTCCAAGTCAAAATCACAAGACCACTACGTGGAGAAAACAACATCAACTACACGATTCTTTTTACTAACGAACAACTACAAAGATTTGATCAACTTCTACCTCACATTACATGACATTGATGAAAAAACATCATGTACGTTAACCAATGGTTTATTAAAGTTCCTTCATACAACGATATTTCCAGCTTAAAACCACCACACACATACGCTCGAAGTGTTTTTCGAAATCAAAGATCTCACACAAATGCTTCACCAAGATTAAGAAATGCTAATCGGAGATGTAGAATGTTCTTAAATATCAACTACATAAGAAGAAGAAAATGATGATTGCTCAATATGTCTAAAAATTTTTTAGGGGCCAAAAAATATCGACACATTATTTTGCAACCATAAATTTTGATCATGATTATATTTCAAAATGATTACACTAAAAATAAGTTTTTCTTACTAGATGAAAAAATTATTTTGATATTTATATCAACTTTTGAGTAATAATAAAATTAATTTTTGTTTAAATAACTATAAATTTTAAAATTTTGTGTGACTTGAAATATCAAAAGTAGTGACGAAAGTATTATACTATTTTTAGTATTAATATTATTACTTCTGAGAGTGGAGTCCGTTTCTATTTAAGGTTGGTTTGGGGGAGAGAGAGTTCTTAACCTGCTTCGTTTCCACTCTCCTTAAGAAAACATATAATAAACATATAACCATATTCCCAATAGAGAGAAAAAAAAACCATATAATAAACAAGAAATTAAATAATAAGGCAATTTTCAAAAGATAAAACAAAAAATATAGATTTGAAAAAAACAATGTATAACAATAAAAGAGTAACTAATATATACATATATGTATATTGAATATAATTAAATGATAAAGTGAGAAAATACAATTTAAAACAATAAAATCAAAATGATAAGACAAAACCTTAACAAAATATGATACGCTAAATACAAAAAATTAATTTTAAATAATGAAGAAATCTAAATCATGGGAATAAACCAACGTTTAGAAAAAAAAAATGTAATAGGAAAAAAATAAGGCCCAACAAAATAAACAAAAAAAATTAAATAAATCAAACAACCAAAATTTAAATCTTATAATCGATAAGAAGATTTCTAAAACCATGGAAAATAAAATAATGTAAATGTCTAATAGTGAAAATACATTCATACTAATTGCATTGATTACAAATGATTCTCAAATAATGTGAATTCAATCTCGTCCGTTTTGATCCTTTACATTAACTGCTCCGAGTTCCCTTCTAGCTCGCCGAAATGTTGTATAGATCGCTTAGTCGTAGCTTTGCCGAGTTAACAAATAGCTTGTTGAAGTTCCCTGATGGATCATATACCTCATTATGGGGCCTTATCTTATGTTCATTTTCCTTTCACCTTGGCCCGACTATGCATAAACTGGATTTGAATTCGAGGTCGGAAAAACTAGGCCGGGTGAGGTGGCTATCGAAACTTTCAACACCTCGCTGGTTTCTGTGATTGAGACCTCACTTAAGATTATATGAGATAGTGATTCCTTCTCGCTAGTAGTTCTGACAGTTCGCCAACTTCCACAATTGGAGTTTTCCGTTTAGGGAGTGCGGGAGCATACCGAAATCCAGACTTTGTCATGACCAAAACTGTTGCATTTTCATGAATACTAGATTGTAGAATACACTCTATTTGGAATAATTCTCCGAAGATCCGAGTCTGAAGTTGAAGCAAGTGCAACAAGTGTGTCAGACATAGTATTTTTCCCGTGAGGTACCCATGTAGGAGTCAATATTGAAAACTCTGAGCGAGATCCTTAACTATGGCGAGATACTTTTCCAACCGCTCATTATGAGCTTCAGATTTCCCATTATACTGATTTAAGACTGTTGTGAGTCGCAAAAAATCATTGAGCTAGGTAGCCCCAATTTCGATTGCCAAACGTAACCCCACAGTTAAAGTTTTGTATTCGGCTTCATTATTGGACACTTTAAAAGCTAATCTGAAAGACTGATCGATCACCTTGGAAGTCAGAGCCTTTAAAGTGATTTCAACCCCATCACCTTGTTTAGAAGATGGACCAGCTACATAAAGTGTCCATTATGAAGTCTCACACTGTTCCTCGACGGTTCCCATGGGCATCTCGATGAGGAAATCAACCAACACTTGGACCTTTGCACATGTTCTGCTGCGATACTCGATGTCATATTGCTTAGCTAGATAGCCCATTTCGCTAGTTGTCTAGACTGACTAGGACTGTGTAGGATAGTTCGCAACGGCTGAGTCGTGAAAACAATATTCGTGTGAGATTGGAAGTAAGGCTGTAGCTTTCTCGCCGAAACAATGACCACAAGAGCGAGTTTCTCCATTACGGGATACAGGTCTCAAGTTCGGTCAAAGACGTGCTTATGTAAATAATCAGTCGATGATCACCTCGCTCTTCATGAATCAACACCTGCTTGAGAGATAGCGATATACAAATACAATGGCTCACCGACTTGCGGTTTCTCCAGAATTGGTGGTTCGGCAAGATACGACCTCAATTGTTTGAAAGTTTCCTCACACTTTTTGTCCCAAACTAGTTTCTTGTTTCTCTTAAGGTTTTGATAAAATGGAAGACATTTTCTGGTAGAGCGCGAGGTAAACCTATTTAAAGCCTCAAATCGACCTTTTTGGTGACGACCAATGTTTCTGTGTCCGGACCGACCTGGCCAGTCGGATCGGTTAAACCAGGACCCGGTTGCTATTCTGTTTTGAGCTTGATGTTAATAACCGCTAATTTAATAAACGATCAAATCTGGGAAAACTCGCTATTAGCCTAGGACCCGGTTGGTCGAACCAACCGGTTACCGGTTAAAAGAAAATCTATCAAATTTTGAGAATTTGAATTCAAAACCCCTTTATATCATTAAAATATAGGTTTATAATAATTTTAGAAGTTTTACAATTAGTCTCCCCTGAGTCCTCTCATCACCGAATCTGATTCGTCTCCTTCTCTGAGTCCAACTGTTCGGCTTGTCTCTAGTTTCCTCTATATTATGTTTATTAAAGACGATCAATATTAGATTGGCATAAAGAATTGTTATTAACTTATTTATTGTTAGATTGCTTTGTCTGTGAGCATCATAACTTGATATCCGTAGCAATTGTTATTAATAAAATATTTCTTGTAGCTTGTTTTTGTGTTGTTCTGTATCGAATAGAATTATAATTGATCTTTTGTGCTCTGTATTTGTATTGAAATAATTACTTTTCAGTGTGTATATTTTCTTTCCCTTTAAAAAATCGATTGTCTCATTGAGTTTTTTTATTTTTATTTTCAATAGGTAATGGAAACTGAACATGAAGAAAACTATGAAGAAGTATCTGCTGCAAACCGTTCAATCCGGGGAAAGAGTGATGTTGCCTGGTCCTATGTGATTCTGTCAAAGGATTCAAGAGGGACATTGAAGATAGAATGTGGATTTTGTCATAAGAAAAAATTAGGAGGTGGCATTAATAGAATGAAACATCATCTTGCTGATGTGAAAGGGGATACAAATGCATGTTCGAAGGTTCCTCCAGATGTGCGATTTAAGATATTACATGCATTGAAAGAAATCAAGGGCAAGAAGAAGAAGAATATTCATTTGGATGATTCGAACTTGGACGGTTCCTTAAATTCAAGATGTTGATAGAGATGATATCAGACTTGATGTTCGCACAAGTCAAAAGAGAAAACAAGGTATTGATCTACATGAATACTTTAAAAGAGGTGTCCATGATCATATCCAACCTACTATAAAGGCATGTATGCAAACTAAAGAGAGAATACGTGACGTGGACATGTCTGTTGCATTGTGGTTTTATGCCACGTATTCTAATGAATGCTGTGAATTCTCCGTTGTTCCAGCCTACGATGAGTAAAGTAGCAAGTATGGATCATAGATATGTAGGCCCTTCATACCATGCTTTGTCTGTTGGATTGTTACGTGATGCTAAGTTACATGTTTCTTTGATCATTGATAAGATTAGAAGTACTTGGGCTACGACTGGTTGTACTCTTATGGTAGATGGATGGAAAGACATAAGACAAAGACCGCTGATTAATTTCTTAGTTTATTGTCCTAAAGGACATTTCTCAAGTTAGTTGATGCTTCTGATATCTATGCAAGTGCTAAGAATTTATACAACTTGTTTGCTGATTTTGTGGGTATGATCGGTCCAGATAATGTGGTTCATTTTTTGACTGATAGTGCACCCAACTATAAAGCTGCTGGAAAGCTCCTCGTTGAAAAGTTTCCCACTATTTCTTGGAGTGCAGCTCATTGTATCAATCTTATTTTGGAAGATGTGGCGAAACTACGTTGGGTTTCCCATTTAGTGAAGTGCATGTCTACGGTAACCATTTTTGTTTACAACCATAAGTCGACGTTTTGCTACAGTTTTCATTGATCTAAAGAGTTTTCATTGATCCATTTAGTGAAGTGTGATGTTACCCCACTATCTTCATGCTGCATCATACTATTTGAATCCGGCTTTCCTATATGATAAAGATAAATTTTGTGAGAAGCCTAAGGTTATGAGAGGGTTGATGAACTTGTTTGAAAAGCAAAATGGGAGTAGCAAAACAAATCTCGTTCAAGGGCTTAGGATTTATAGAGAAAGAGATGGCACCTTTTCTCGAGAGATGGCTCTAACTTGCATCAAAAACCTCTCAGCCAGGTACCTTATTAAATATTAATTTGGCATGCATTCTTATATGGGAAAATGTCGTTTAAGGCATAAACTTTAAAATATGGACGTTTTAATCACGAATTTTCGAAATACCAAAATTTTTGTTGACTTTCAAATTAAATAGAAAAGTTTCGTTGACTCGGCCAAAAAGACATGCCGTTACAGAACACGATGACGGAGTTAACGACATGCTTTTTTTTTGCCGAGTCAACGAAAGTTTTCTATTTAATTTGAAAGTCAACAAAAAATTAGTATTTAAATGACATTTTGTAAGTTCATGATCAAAACGTCAATTTTTTTTAAAGTTCATGCTTTTTTGACATTTTCCTTTTTGTTTATATCATAAACTTAAGTATTAGTGAAAGCATATTGAATTTACAACATTTCTAACAAATAAAAAAATAACTTGAGAATATGTTGTTAACTGTGGTTTATTTTAACTGTTTTGAATTCACCGTTTTAAAATTAAACACGTAATTGCTCTTCAATATAGTTACAATATAGTTAATTTAATATATTATCGAGATTCTAATTAAATCATATAAATACAAAATATTTTTAAAATATTTTTCTAATTTTCATTACCGTTTTTTTGTTTTTAGTAAAAAAATATTACAAAACAATTATAAATTTTAATTTTGAACTGATTCAAAAAGTGAGAAGGAAACATCAAATTTTTAGTTTTGATCTTAGGATTGTTTAAATTAAAAATTTTCTCATAAATTATAAAATTACTGTTTCAAACCACTCGAATGTATAAAATTTTAGATTTCACCAATTAATCTTCAAAAGATTTTTAACATAAAGGAACAAATGAATCTTGATCAATGTAGAGATTGAGGTAGAACTATCTGAATTTGCAGACACTTTAACCGATGAGTGTTAAGGACGAATTAGATGGAAACAATTGTAAACTTTGTAAACAATTGTAAAAAGTGTTTAAAATAAAACTAAAGATGGAAACAATTGTAAATTTCAAAATATAAAACGCATTATTTAGAAAAAAAATTTAATTGGAAAAAATAGAAATTAAATTGATATTTTTACCAAATATTAGTAACACCTATAAAATTTTAAATTTTATTTAACATGTATTTCTTTATGAAAAATATATTTTAATGACAGAATTAAAAAAAACTATTTGAAAGAAGATTTTTGTTATTAACTTAGAAAAAATTTTATTTGACATAGATTTATCACATATTGGTTTGTGTAAAAATAATTAATATCTACTATTTGAGTAAAAATATAATTATTTTTATTTATATTATCTAAAAAAGATCAAAAATAATTTTGATAAATAAGAAAAAATGACTTATACAAAATGTCATTTTAATACCAAACTTTTTGTTGACTTTCAAATTAAATAGCAAAATTTCGTTGACTCGGCCAAAAAAGACATGATGTTAACTTACCGTTAACAGCAAGTTAACCCCGTCATCGTGTTCTGTAACAGCATCCCTTTTTTGGCCGAGTCAACAAAACTTCGCTATTTAATTTGAATGTCAACAAAATTTTTATCATTTAAATGACATTTCGAAAATTCATGATTAAAACGTCCATTTTCTGAAAGTTCATGCCTCAAATGACATTTTTTCCATTCTTATATATATATATATATATATATTATATGTATGTTTGATATAGTTCTATCGATATTTAGATGAATGGTGGAAATATTTTGGTTGTGATGCTTCTACTTTGCAATAGTTAGCGATACGAATTCTTAGTCAAACCCCTTCATCAGGATGTGAACGTAATTGGAGTATACTTAACCGGATTCATATCAAGAAGAGGAATAGATTAGAGGATCAACAACTTATGATGAATTAGAGAATACCCTTTCTAAAGAATATCCCAAAGATAATGAAGACATAAACACCAACAAATTTAGTAGTGGTTTATGTTTATTGAACCTTCAGATTTTTGTTTTAATTGTATATAAATATATTGACTAAGCTATATGACTTTTGATTTTTTTAGATTTTGATGATGACTTCACTATGCCACCTGAAGAAAGTGAGGAGAATGGTGATAAAGATAACTCAGATTGGTTGTTTTGATTTTTAATTATTTTATTTTATCATTGGCTATTTTCAACTATTTTAATGTTTTCTTCACTTTTGGTTTAATTTTTATTTAATTACTTTATTACTATTGTTAGATTTTTATTTATTTATTAAACGTATGACCATTTGATTGTTTTAGTATCTTTAATCTTTTATTAATACTTTTATAAAACTATACATAGAGATATGTATAAATACATAATGATATTTCCTTATTCTATTGATCCGGTGGTTGACCTGGGTGCACCGGTGACCTGGTGACCGGAAGGTCATTCGTTTTCTTGTCTAGATCGGGTATAAAAACATTGGTGACGACATGGTTAAAAGGCCTTGATCTGATTTGGATTTTCCTTAATCTCTCTCTCGGTTACCAAGTAACCTAAGAATTCTTCAGATTGTACCGGAAAATGACAGTTTGTCAGGTTGAGTTTCATTTCGTAGACATTCAACATTTTAAAAACACTCAGATAGGTGCCCGATATGATTTTTTGCTTGCAGCGATTTCACAAACATATCATTGATGTAGCCATCGGTAAGTCCCTCCAACATTCTTCAAGGCAAAATGCATCACTTTTTAGCAATAAATCCTCTTATTCATAATGAATGATGTCTTTTCCTGATCATCCAAGTGCATTAAGATTTGATTGTACCCTAAAAAGACATCTATAAATGTTAAGAGCTTGTGGCCAGCAGTTGCCTCGACTAGACGATCGATATGAGAAAGAGGAGAACTATCCTTTGGACAAGCCTTGTTTAGATTGGTGAAATCTACATAAACTCTACACTTTCCATTCTTCTTTTTAACAACTATTGGATTCCCCAACCAGTCCGGATTCTTAATTTCCTGAACTGAACCTCCTTCTCACAACCGATCAACTTCATCATTTACTGCATGAGCTCGGTCAACTTCATTGATGAGTTTGAATAAAATATTAATCAGATACGATTCTCTCTCTTTCCACTACCCCCACTTGTCTTGTTACGTGAGACTATTACACAAAAGGATATATTAGAGTAATAATGGACATACACTCAAATTGTCAATTATAAATAGTGTTTGTCCCATTTTCCTAATATCTTTAAAAATGTCCCATTTATCCAATGATCTCATATGATTTTTCACCATGAGACCCTTTTTCGTGGTTTCATTTGGTTTTGCATATGTGATAACTCATACTACCAATGCGTCATGCTGAAAATGTTAAGGGAGTTTTATTTTGTAAACTTTTACATAGTTGTTTTTATAATCATGTATAAACTCCCTACAAATTTATATTATTGTTTTTTTGTGAGGGCATACATCAGGATCTCATGCCCAACTTATAAGAAAAAAAGTTCTGCAAAAACATTAACACTGTCTGAAATATAAAAAATATAAGATTTTTTCTCATACTTCTTATTATGATTTAAAATTACTAGATGCCTTGCAAAATTACTAAATTGAATTGCTAAGTGATTTGTAAAACTTAAACATGATGATAACCGCTCTATTTGATTATCGCTGATTGCAGCCATCCCATCTTCCATAACTAGTCCATAATTATTAACATCTACCAACATATCACATCTACCAATATCTTTTAAAGCCAAACTAGTCCATAACTTTCACATCGACCAACATATAACTACTCACACTTTAAGTTAAAAAGTTATTTTTGTATGTTTAACTGGATAAAACTGGTATAATAAATGTGTATATATTATAGGGGTAGAAGATAAAAAAAATAGTGTCAAATAATTAAATAAGGATCAATTTTTCAAATATGATGTATTTTTAAAGTAATAGTAAATATGTGCCATTCACTATTTATATTTAAAGAAATAAAAAAATCAGACATTGTTCACGTATTTCTCTCTCCACCCCGTATTTTTCATCTTCTCTTTTATTTATGTTATTTTGCTACCTATTCTCTCTCTCTCTCTCTCTCTCTTTTTTTCCTTAATTTTTTGTTTCTCTCTCTCTCTTCCTTTTTGTTTCCAATTACTTTTTCTCTTTCCTTAATTTTTTCTTTATTTTGATGATTATAACACAAAAAATTTAGCAAAACAATTAAAAATATTTTTTTATTATTAGAAATCTTTTTGTGAATTTAACGACCTATTTTAGGTTTGTGCAAAAAACACCGCAAAAAATATTCTCGTATACCATTATAAAGACCATCTCATACACAATCAAACATATATTTCACATACATTATCATAACCACTATCACGCACACCATATATATTCACTATCAATCATCGCCTACCACAATCCACCGTCTTTTCTTGTACACAATTTTATATATGAGATAATTGGGTGAAGAGCAATGAAAGATTACGTATCTGTGAAATCGACATTGGGTTTTCAACAAAATATTTCGCCACATTTATGGACGATAATATCCTCACGCACACATCCATTTCTTATTTGACAATTTCATTAAACAGATGGAACCAATACATAATGGATGTTGATGTTGCAACCCACAATAAAATCTTATTTCTCTCTCAAATGTTCATCTTCCCTAAGTGATTTGTGTTGTCTTTTTCTCCATTTCATCGTCTTTCTCTCAGTCGTCTACTGTAAAAATTTCTACCACACATCTACCACATGTACAGTCTCCTTCATATGTTTGGTCGGTGGTTTCTCATCCATCCCTTCTTTTATTTTCAGATCTATCTTTTTATTGGAGTAGATCTTCTCCACTTTTCGATTTTTTATTTTCTAGTTCTACAAAAATCCGATTTCATTTTCATATATGCATATATATTCCTTGTTAGTCTTCCAAGTTATCCTACTGTAATTGGATATCTATTTTTTGTTGATTATATTCCATTTCAAACCAGTTTATTTTTGTTTGTAGGTCTACACAAATTGAGTTCTATTTTTACTTAGATCGACATGCATGGGAATTGTTTTTCGAAGAAATAAGTGGGACACATCATTTTTTGTACTCTTTTGTCGATTAGCTAAATATTTTATCTCCTTGCTTATCACAAATTCTCCTTTTATATATCATCGTAACCACCATCTCGTATACCGTTTATAACTATCACCACATATATTTTCATAATGAATTTTTCATACATCATCACAACCACCTTGTACACCGTCATAACCATCATCTCATACACCACGATGTATATTGTCTCACTTGTACATCGTCAAATATTTATTTTTACACCATTTGATACACCATCATAGTCTCATCTTTATCTACCATCACATCTATCCACCATCAGTACCATCGTCCACCATCTTATTTTGTACACCATTTGATACACTTTTTGTACACCATTTGATACACTATGTGACTAACATCTCGTACACCATCGTAACTAATGTCTCGTACACCGTCATAACCAATGTCTCGTACACCATAATAGTTATTGCCTTATACACCATTATAACCATCCATCGTAACCACCGCCTCATACACTGTCATAGCTACCATCTTGTACACCATCATTAATACTACCTTGTGCACCGTCATAACTATCATTATGTACGTCCACATGTGATGGTGATGTGGTGTACGAGATGGTTTTTATAACGTTGTATGAGACGGTGATTATGATGGTGTACAAAAAAAAAAATTGGTTCGATTTCTTTTGCGCAACCTTACAAAATGAATCTTGTTAGATTCGCAAAAAAGTATTTTAAAATTGAATTTTAAAAATTTTGGATAAGAAAAGAAATTGAGGAAAGAGATTAAAAATTAGAAAAGAAAATAAAAGACTAGAGAGAAAAAGGAATAAACAAAAGAAAGAAGGAGAATAAAAAATAAACATATTTTTAAATGTTAATTTAAAACATTTTAACCTTTCCTTTCATGGTGGCAAAAACTTGTTTTTCTCTCTTTTTTTGCGACAAAGAGTGCTCTTCACCATATCTAGTTTTGTCTTGATTTTCCGGTTGAATCCGGTGGTTGGTGTACCTTCGATGCCTCTGCCAGATTCCTTCTCGTGTCTTAAGATTTCCCTTCCTTTCGGCATTGTGTGCAGTCATCAAAGATTCTTGATCGAGCCTTGGAGGATAGATCTTTTTGTTAGGTGTTTGAATCTTTTCAGATCTGAGATTGGAGGCTCATGTCCCGTCGTTTGTGAATCGATGGTGATATGTGGAAGTTCTATGGTTGTTCCCGTTAAGTATCTGAGGTTTATGATGTCGTGGCTTTGACATCTTGGTGCTCCTTGATTCTGGTAGGATCTGCAGCTTGGTTCTTTTGATGGTGTCGTTTTCTCAGTTTGTTATCCTCTTTTGCTATCGGTGTTATGCTCTTTGTTTGGATAATTTCTCTATTAGGATGTGCTAGTGTTTGTGAGGCTTGAATCATTGAAATATGCTTGCTCAGAGTTTTTGTGATGTGCATTTTTTTGCGCAAGTCTTCATTTCTAAATTCTTCTACTTTGAATTTGGATATTGGCTCTTCTTCTCTTTTGGTTCATGTGGCTTGTTCGTTGGTGCGATTTGGGATAGGTTTTGTCTTGTTGCTCGTCATTTGGATGCTAATTCGTTGTGAAGTAATCTACAAGGCTTCCTATGAGTTTTCTTCAATCTTGGACTTTGGTTTTAGGCATCGAAGTGGGTTCGTCCTTTAGTTCTTCTCTTGCGAGGAGGTTACAACATTTATGTCTGTAGGTGGTTGAACTGGGTTGACGAGGGTCCGCGTGAAAGAACTGTTGGTCTTATATGGCTTGTCTCCAGTTGGATATCAAGATTCTCCCTTGTCCCTAATCCCTTTTCATCTCTGTGGCTGGTTAGTGTGGCATGGTAGTATTTGCTTTTGATCTTCAGTTTAGTTTGTTCATGTTTATATTCATGTAGGTGTTGTTAACCGGTTTGACTACGATGTCAATTACTGGTTTGATTGCGGTTTATTGACAATTCCAGTCTCTTTGGTGTTCTCCAACATCTAAAGGTTCTATGGGAAGCTTGGTGGGAGTCTCTCTGGTTCGGATACTCAGTTTTAGAGCTTAGATCACATTTTTCTTTCCTTTGGAGCTATATTTCTATAGAATTAATCCTCACCTGTTGTTTTCCTTTTACTAGGACTATGTCTCCCTTCTCTTAGGGTTTTAGTTTTCTTGAAGATGTGATCTTGCCAGCTTGTTGGCTGGTATTGATGATATTTTTAGTATGCACTTATTTCATCAATTTTATACCCAAGATAAATGTTGAATTAAATCAGATCGGATTCTCTCTCTTTCCGCTACCTCTACTTGTCTTTTTACGTGAGACTATTACAAAAAAACCTTATTAGTGTAATAGTGGACATACATTCGAATTGGCAATTAAAAATAATGTTTGTCCTATTTTTCTAATATTTTTAAAAATGTCTCATTTAGCCAATTGTCTTAAGAATGTGTTACATTATGAGACATTTTTTAAAGTTAATATCACAAAGAGCCACATTGCCTTCTCAGCACACTTTTTGTGGGCGAAAAGACAAAATGACCCTCAAACTAGATCCAACTAAACTCTAACTATCATTTCTCACATTTTTAACCAGTAAAACTTTTAGATCTAATGGATGAGATAAAATGACATTAAATTTTATATTCTCTCTCATCTCCTTCCTTACATATTCTCATCATTTCTCTTTTCATAGTCTCTCGCTTCTTTATCTTCTATTTTTGTGAATGTTTTATGTTCTACAAACCAAATTTAGATTTGAATTCTCATACTTGAGATCGGAAAGAAGAATCACGCAAAAATTCTATTGATATCTAGTATCAATTTCCTGTGAACCGTCTATTTTTCGTTGACCATTTGTTCATTTTTATGTGAACACACATATCTATAATGCACAATCTATTATGTTGTGAACAGTTTCATTTCACATATTAAACTTTGATTCGAGTATAAATATAAATGCATAATTATTCTTATTATAAGATAGAGTTAACATGGACGACTAGTCGACTACATATTCTCATGATTTACTATTCGGTTTGATTACCCAAAAATCGGCAGTCATGGGATTTGAAGTTTCCGGTATATAGTTTAGGCTTTATAATTTAGGGTTTATTATTTTAGGATAGAAAATGTTAATGTAAAAGTGTGATGTTACATAAAGAACAATTATGCATATTATTAATTTTTTATTCGAGTTATTAAAAAAGTATATACGATACAAATTTGGTGATTATTTAGAGCATTAAACACATAAAATTATTATTTTATTCAATATATGCATAATAATTATCATATTCTCATTATAAGCATAAACATATGAACACATGGACAACAAATATACCAGAGTTGATCATGGATAACCATATTGTTCTCATTATTTTTTATTTGGTTTGATTACCCAAAATCTAGTCATCTTGGGGGGGGGGGGAGGGAATTTTCCGGTATATGGTTAAGGGTTTAGGGGGGTTGAAGTTACCGATATATGGTTTAGAGATTAGTGTTTAGGGTTTTAGGATATGATCTTGTTAATGTAACAAGTGTGTGTTACATCAAGAGCACTCAATAGAAAATAAAAAAGTCATCAAGATTATTAAATTTTAATTCAAATATAAGCATAAATGCATTATAATTCTTATTATTTTCATTATTCTCATTATAAGAATAAAAATATGGACGTAATGACAAAGAAAGTTCCAATGGACATGGTCACATGACAACAAACACAATAAATATACCAGAATAGACCATAAACAACTACATTATTCTCATTATTCACTATTCAGTTTGATTATCCAAAAACCGGTGGTCTTGGAGGTTTAGAGGTATTGGTAAATGGTTTAGGATTTAGGAGGTTGGAGTTGCCGGTATATATTTTGGGGTTTAGGATTTTATGACATGATCATGTTAATGTAATAAGTGTGATGTTACATCAAAATCACTCATTAGAAAATAAAAAGCATATCAAGGTTATTAATTTTTGATTCGAATCCAAGCATAAATGCATAATAATTCTTATCATTTTTATTATAAGCGTAAACATATGGGTACAAGAACAAGGAGAGACCCAGTGAACATGATCACATGGACAATAAAATAAAATAAATAAACCAGAATTGATCATGGATAACCATATTATTCTCATTATTCACAATTCAGCTTGATAACCCAAAAACCGGCCGTATATGGTTTAGCGTTTAGGGTTTACGATTTTAGGAGATGATCATGTTAATATAACAAATGTGATGTTACATCAAGTGCACTTGATGTAAAAATAAAAAGTGATAAAATCATTGGCCGATATTTACGGAGGCTCAGCTTTGGCGATTCTAGGGCGATCATGCTAGGGTTTTTTTCGAGCTTTGTTGAATGACGACAACGCCAGGGATGGCCGTCGATGCAGGTGTTAACGTCATGGTGCAACAAAAACCTTCACTTACAAAGCATGACTTGATTGTCTCTATGGAAGAGGGTGACCCTATCACTCAGGTACCAGATGAGATTATAAATGACATAGTTCCACTTTGGGAAGATTTCATAATTGGAAAATTTCCAGAGGTTGCACCACATGTTGCCAAGATCCATGTTATTGTCAAAAAAATTTGGACCTATGGAAACAAATCGATTAAAATTGATGCGTATGTGATGAACTCAACCACAATAAAATTTTGAATTCGGGATCGTATTATCAGAAATTGAGTGTTGCATCGCGGTATGTGGAATATTGCGGACAAGTCTATGATGGTATCAAACTATGGCCCAATCATAGAGGAGGATCAACCGGCTATTCGTAGTATGCCATTGTGGGTGGAGATTAAGCAAATAACAATTTTTTCTTCTTGTGGAAAGGTATAAGCTTTCTATCAGATGCTGTAGGGGACCAAAGCGTCTTCACCCAAAGACTGAAATTTGTAAGTATTTTTACGAGGCAAAAGTTTTTGTGGAAGTTAATCTCACTAAATCACTTTCCCGGTCCTTTCGGTTCAAGACTAAACAAGGGGTGATCTCTGAAGTACTCTATTCGTACCCTTGGCTGCCTCCTAGATGCTCGACCTGTTCCAAATGGGGGATTTTAAAGGAGGCATGTCGCATAAAACCAGGAACAGAACCCGTGGCACCGAGTTGCCTTCTAGTTTTGGTTGGGCTACAGAATTGAGCTTGGTTTCCCGGGTTACTGCTGATGTTTCAAACATAAATTCAGATGTTTCTCAGATTTTGATTCAACCACAACAAGATCCGTCACATCCTGTATATGAAGTTACGGATGTGGGTGATAAATACACTGCAGTTTTCAATGCACCATTGGAAGTTTGGCTACGGTTGCTCAGTCAATTAATACTGGTATAGCAGAAGATTTGATTAACCAAATCCAAATACAAGTTACGGAAAGTAAGAAAAAAGCTGTTGGAAAAAACCCAGACTAAGCTTAATCAGAACAACCAATTGTTGTCTATCACGGAGGTTAGTGGAATAAGTGAGGGGTAGGTAGATAAAGAAGGACTCCTAGCTACAACAAAACATGTATATAAGGATACAGACAAGGGTCTTGTAGGAGAGTATGCTGTTGGCAATGTAAAATCAAAAGAAACATGGGAGAAAATTTCTCCAACAAAATCAAGTAAAGATGGGTTCCAAGGTGAGAAGGATTCAGATTTAGAGGTATCACCATCTCGTTTTGATGTCTTAGCAGATCATGCTAGCTGTGATGCCACAGTGGAGATGCAGCCTCAAGAAATACCAGCAAAAGGCCTTGAAAGTCAAGAAAAAGGGGTTGGAATAGACACAACAAAGGTAGACCACAAAGCTTCACGTCTAGTCTTGCTGAGAACAACCATATCAGTTTACAAGACAGCTCAAAACACTCTTTCTAGTGTGGCGAGTAAGAAGTCCGCAAAAAATAAAAATTTATGTCAACTTTCTTTTGGAATATTTGTGGGTTTAACAAATCGACAAAGCATTCAGTTGTTCGAAATTGGATTAATTATGGTAAGATGCAGTTTGGAGCCTTATTAGAAACTCGGATTAAAGAAAGCAAGGCGAAACACGTAGTGCCAAAGGTATTTAAATATTGGTCAGTTATGTCAAATTATGAGTTTAGTCGACTAAGAAGAATTTGGGTCATATGGAGTCCACATGTGCGGATCACTCCATGCTTTACAAGTGGGCAAATGATAACGGTTTCAGTTTTATTAAATGATGATGATGAGGAATTCTTTTGTTCGTTCATCTATGTTTCTTAATATTGTTGAAGAAAGGATGTTGCTTTGGGATGATTTGAAAAATCACCAACAATCGCCATTATTAAGGAATAAAACTTCGATGATAGTTGGTGATTTCAACAAAATATTAGACATAGAGGAGCATTCAAACTATGCGACATCTCCAATGGCCTCTCCGGGTATGAGGGATTTTCAAGATGTCATTCGGTTCTGCTCGCTTACAGACCTGGCTGCGCATGGTCCACGTTTTACATGGTGCAACAAAAGAGAAGATGTTAATTTGTAAGAAACTGGATCACGGTATGGGAAATACTTCATGGTATCTTAAATTTCCTCAATCGCACTGTACTTTTGAGGCTGGTAGTTGCTCAGACCATCTGAGGTGTGGCATCAGAATTAAAGCACCGAAAATGAAGGCAAGAAAACCGTTTAAGTTCTCAAATGTGTTAGCTTCGTTGTCTGAATTTTTGTCGATAGTTCAAAGGTTCTGGAATGACTCTGAGGAGCTTAGGCATTCTACCTCAGCTCTGTTCTGTTTATCAAAGAAGCTGAAAGGTTTGAAGCCAAAAATCAGAGAAATGAGTAGCCATAAGCTAAGAGATTTGGAAAACAGAGCAAAAAAAGCTTATGAAGCGTTGTGTGACTATCAAACTCAAACGTTACTGAATTCGACACAAAGTCTAATGGAATTGGAGTTTCATGCCTATAATAAGTGGAAATTCATATCATATTTGGAGGAGAGATATCTTAGTCAAAATAAAAAAAATGCATTGGCTGCGTGTGGGAGATGGTAATAACCGTTACTTTCATCAAGCTGTGAAGAAAAAAGAGTACCAAAACTCAATCAAATCAGTAAAGAGAGCTGATGGAACAAGGACTGCAACGCAGGATGCCAGGAAGGTAGAAGCAGAAGCTTATTTCCATTCTTTTTTGAATTTACATGTTCCGGAATGCAGGGGTATGGCAGTGGAGGAGTTGCAGGATTTATTGGGTTTTTTTTGTAATGAGGAGGACAATATTATGTTGATGAATGAGGTGACAGAGGAAGAGGTAAGAAAAGTGTTGTTTAACATGCAAGCAAATAAGTCCCCGGGTCAGATGGGATTACTTTCGATTTTTTCGAGGCTTGGGCAATTGTGGGAAAAGACGTGGTAGTAGCGATACAATCTTTTTTTTTTATAACTGGTTTTCTTCCTAAGGATTTTAAAATCAACAATTCTGGCCCTTATCCCGAAGAAAGTACAAGCGGATGAGATGAAGTATTATAAACCAATTTCATGCTGCAGTGTAATTTACAAAGTCATTTCAAAGATCTTAGCAAATTGTTTGAAGCTGGTCCTACCCAAGTTTATTTCGCCAAGCCAATCAACATTTGTTAAAGGTCGGTTGTTGATGGAGAATGTCTTGTTAGCCTTAGAACTTGTTAAGAATTATCATAAAGATTCGATTTCGACCCGTTGTGCAGTTAAATTGACATCTCAAAGGCTTTCGACTCAATTCAATGGCCATGTCTCCTATCCACGTTAAAATCTTTGGAAATTCCAAACAGGTTTGTGCATTGGCTAAAACTATGTATTACCACGACTTCTTTCTCCGTTTAGGTAAATGGTGAATTGGCAGGTTACTATACAAGTTCGAGAGGGCTACGTCAAGGATACTCTATATCACCATACCTTTTCGTAATTTGTATGCATGTTTTATCAAAACTTCTGGATAAAGAAGGTAAGCAGAGAATGTTTGGATACCACCCTTACTATCAGAATCTATCACTAATGCACTTATGTTTTGCGGATGATTTGTTAGTTTTTTCAGATGGGAGAAAACAATCTATCGCAGGTATCCTCAGTTTGTTTAAAGATTTTAAAGCCGCTTCAGGATTAAAAATAAGTCTTGAAAAATCAACTTTGTTCATGGCGGAAGTGTCAGAGGGAATAAGAGATGAAAAGTTTCAGCACTTCCAGTTTGAAAACGGAACATTGCCTGTAAAGTATTTGGGACTGCCTCTTTTAACTAAGCAAAGATCTAGATGACTATACTCCTCTGATAGGAAAATCCGGTCAATAATAAGTTGTTGGTCTTTGAGGTACCTCTCTTTTGCAGGCCGATTACAGCTCATTGGTTCGGTAAACCATAGCCTTAAAAATTTCTACATTTCTGCATTTCGATTACCTAAAGCATGTATTGAAGAAATAGATAAATTGTGCGCTGCATTTTTATGCTCTGGTCTGGAATTGAATCATAAGAAGGCTAAGGTTGCTTGGCAAGATGTGTGCCAGCCAAAAGAAGAAGGAGGTTTGGGTCCAAGATCAATAACGGAAGCGAACACATGGAGCTATTTGAAGTTAATTTGGGAAATTCAATCATCACATTCATCGCTTTGGGTTTATTGGGTTCTTGGCTCATGGACATGGAGAAAGATTCTGAAGTATAGGCAATTAGCGGCTTCTTTAATCAAGGTAGATGTAAACAATGGAGTCTCAACATCTTTTTGGTTTAATAAATGGTCTTCGCTTGGTAGAATTTTTTATTTCACAGGAGTTCGAGGTAGCATTGATTTGGGGATTCATATTCATTCAACAGTAGGGCAGGTCTTGACAAACCCATAGAACAAGACGCCATAGAATAGAATCGCTTCAAGAGATTAAAGAAGTAATGAGCTCAAAGCATCAACAAGGTATATCAAATGATCCAGATGTCGTTTTGTGGAGGTATAAAGCAGATAAGTACAAATAAATATTCAGCTCTAAAGCTACGTGGAATTTGATCAGAGAACATAAGCCAAATTTGGAGTGGTCTAAAGACATATGGTTTACCTACAACACACCGAAATACTCTTTTATTACTTGGCTGGCAGTTAAAAACAGATTGCCTACAAGAGATCGAATGCAGAGCTAGAACAATGGAACTCCAACAGCTTGTTCTTTCTGTTTGGAACCAATGGAGACGCAAAATCATCTTTTTCACGTGCCCATTCACACCAGCTATCTAGGATAATCTTACACAAAATCTTCTCAACTCAAGGTACTCGAATCAATGGAACATAATACTTACTCTTCTTGGCGACACAACTCAAGATAGGACGCGGATGTTTTTGTTGAGATATGTTCTCCAAGTTTTGATACATACTATATGGAGGGAGCGTAATGGAAGAAGACATGGGGAAAAATTTACAAGTTACACTCACCTAGCAAGGTTTATAGATAAACAAGTGTGCAACAGACTATCACGTATTCGGGCCATGGGGGACTCGAGATACCAGAAAGGAATGGAGATATGGTTTGCAACAAAATAGCATGTTATCAACAGATCTTCACAGTGGTCACTAATCACTTCAGCCATCTTCTCTATCAGTTTTTTCAAATCTTTTCAGCTCTTTCGAAAGTGGTATGTACTCTTTTTCTCAAAAAAACACAACAAGATTATTAATTTTTGATTCGAATATAAGCATAATGCATAATAATTCTCATTATAAACGTAAACATATGGACACATGGACAAGCGAAGTCCCATAGAGGACTCTTAGTATTGGCATACCCAAAAGGAGGCGCTAATTGAAAAGGATAAGTTGTGTTAGAATCGAGAAAGTTCGGTGGAGTTCATAATTGCATAAAAGGAGTCAAAGTAGTTGTTGCGGCGCGTCAAGGCACCTCTTTGACGGTCTTCGTCTCGCATGTCTGCCATCAGTAATAGGAAAGGACAACAAACACGCAATAAATATACTGGATTTGATCATGGACGACCATATTATTTTTATTATTCACACTATTTACTATTTGGTTTGTTTATGTAACAAGTGTGATGGTACATCAAGAGTACTTACATCGAAAGCACTTAAAAGTACATCAAGATTATTAAATTTTTATTTATGTATAAGTATACATGCATAATAACTCTCATTATTAAATTTTTATTTATGTATAAGTATACATGCATAATAACTCTCATTATTTCATTATTAAATTTTTAAAATTATATAATTTAACATAATGGATTGAGCATATTTGATAAGTGGCCATATAAGAATGGAAAAATGGTCAAAATAATATTGGGTATCTATAGAATTCGTGTGTGATTCTATTTTTTTTTCAGTAGAGCATAAAATATACACAAAAGTAGAAGATAAAAGGAGAGAGAAGAAAAGAAGAGAAAAATAAAATATGTAAAGAAAGATAAAAGAGAATATGATATTTAATTTTATCCACTAGATTTAAAATTTTTTACTTTTAATCCGATGACCATAATTAAAAAGGAAACTAACTAATTTAATCTGAACTTTTCATTATTAACTAATCTACTTTAATCCGACGTCAGAAATCAAAAAGAAGCTCACTATAAAATTATCTTCCAATTGATTAGTTGAGGACAAAATTGTATTGATAAAATATGAACAATGAAAAATGTATTGCTAAAGAGGAAAGTGTGTCTTTTGTGTGGGAAAAGTAGAAAAGTGAGTCATAGTGTAATTATCTCTTATCTTAATATTCTTTGTCTCTAGTCATTTTTTATTAATCTGATAAAAGAACTTTAAAAACAATTATACTCGTTATATAGACCTCAAAAAACCAGATAAAATAGGAGAATAAAAATTTTTAAATCTTCTAAATCTTATCGTATTGCACCGTGCAGGTTGTGCTCCCGTAACCTCCAAAACTAAAGGGGATGTATTGAATGAATAATTTGAAGTCATTTGAGTTTTAACATGATTTGGTTAAATTTTGGTGAATTAGAAAATTTGTTATTAAATTCCTTGAAATCTCACATAAAACTTTCAAATCCATTTCTTAAATTATTTTCAATAACAATAAATTTGATTATATATTTTAAAATTTTTAATTCAATATTTGATTTTAGAAGATATTTCAAAATTTATGTTTAAATAACATAGAATTTGTCATTTTAATACAAATCTCTCCAAATCTCTAGTTCAACACACACCCTAATTCTAACCACCTTAGAGCCGATCATTCTCGTTGAACCCTATTCTAATGAGTCAAAGAATGCCACATGTCTTAAAATTCCATTTGATTTCAAGTCACCTTATATTAACAATTGTTTATAAATGTTATTAGACGAAAACTCGGCCATAGTGAAAATTTTTAAAATGCTATGTGAGTTCTAATATGTTTTTTAGAAAATATTTTGATGCACCAAATTACTAAAATGCATAATCTTATATACCTTATATCCAAATTATTTAAAATAATGTACAGTATAGTGTATGAGATGGTGGTTATAACGGGTGTATGAAACGGTGGTTATGATAGTGCACGAGAAAACATTTTGGTTGTAATTTGTACAATTTTTCAAAATGAAAAATTTTAAATTCACAAAAATATGAATTTTAAAATTTTATTTTAAATTTGTTTGATAAGTTATTTGTATTATAATCAAAATGAAGAAAAATTGAAGAAACAGATTAAAATTGTAAAAAAAAAAAAAAGAGAGCGAAAAAAAGAAGAAACGAAAGAAATAAAGAAGGAGAATACAAACTATAAACATATTTTAAAAACTTATGTTAAATCAAATCAGATTCTCTGTCTTTCCAGTACCCCTACTTGTCTTTTTATGTGAGGCTATTACAGAAAGTCTTTATTAGTGTAACAATGGACAGACCCTCAAATTGGTAATTATGAATAGTGTTTGTCTCATTTTTTCTAATATTTTTACAAAATATCACATTTAGCCAATTATCTTAATATTCTTTGTCTCTACCGGGTTTTTTTTTATTAATATGTTAAATAACTTTACAAACCCTTATACTTGTTATATAAATCTCTAAGAACCCGATAAAATAGGAGAAATAAAAATTTTAAAATCTTCTAAATCTTATTGTATTGTACCGTGCAGGCTGCACTCTCGCAACCTCCAAAAACTAATTCTAACTGCCTTTGACCCACTCATTCCCATTGGGTCCTATTCTAATGAGCCAAACAATGCCACATGACTTAAAATTCCATTTGATTTTATGTCACCTTACATTAACAATTGCTTATGGATATCATTACAAGAAAACTCGACGATAGTGAAATTTTTTAAAACGTTGTGTGGTTTCTAATATAGTTTCTTGAGAATATATTTTGATGCACCAAATTACTAAAATGCATATTCTAAGCTTTTGACTCAATCATTCGCGTTGGACGTTATTCTAATGAGTAGAAGAATGCCACGGACCTTAAACTTTCATTTGATTTTAAGTCTTTTAGATTAAAAATTATTTACAGATGTTATTAGATGTAAACTAGACGATAATGAAAAAAATTAATACAATTTTTGAATTAAATAAATTAGGTGTTAAAAAGTAATAAGCCGTCTACATACTTTTAAATTTTCATTGATCAGTTTGAATAAAAGATTAATCTTGATTGATAATTTCCAAATTGTCAAGTTTACAAATGAATAACAGATTAATTGTATGGTTCTATTAACAACTGTTTAGGGATGTTATTAGAAAAAACTCGACGATAATAAAAAGAATTTAATATAATTTTTGAAGCAAATAAATTAGGTGTAAAAATAATAATCAGACGTTTATAATTATAAATCTTCATTGATGATTTTGAATAACAGATTAATCTTCATTGATAATTTTCAAATTGTCAAGTTTATAAATGAATATAAGATTAAATGTATGGCTATATTAGTTTAAATTGGATTACATATGAAAAATGGATCTTAAATGAACTTTAATGGATCACAAGTTTTAAAAATGAATTGATGATGTATCACAATTTTAAACTATGTGTTGACGATGTGGAATATGAGAACATTTTAATATATATATATATATATATATATTACTCTTTATAAAAATTAAACAAATTAATATAACTTTTGACTATTGGTACATTATTAAGGAAAGAAAACATGTGAGCCATTAAGCTAATCATTTGGATTAGTCTACGATCTCCAATAAGAAAGTATGATTAGGTTTGAATTCTTTTAAGAAGAGTTGGCAATATCTTGCGAACTAGGGGTTAACCTCTTTAGTCACCTCTTTTAAGTTTACCCAATGAAATTTACCAGTAATATTACATTTAAACAGAAGTAATAAATTAAAATTAAACAAATAAATTTATTTTTTGAATGTGATTTTATTAGAAATGTTGCGAAACGTTTACATAATCAATGAATAAAAACCTCTTTAACAATCTATGAGGATAACAGTAAATATTAGTTGTAACACCTTGGTAAAGTGCTGCTTTAGCCAACTCATCGGATACTTGGTTGTAATATCTTGGCACCAAAGAAAATGATATATTGGTAAAACGATTCGTCATACTGTGGATATCAATGGAGTCCATGTTTGCATTTGTAATACGCGAGTGGAGGAGATCATACATGACCTTGCAATCACATTCCATAACTATATTACAATAACCCCTACACCATAGTGATTGGAGAGCGTGTAATAGAGCTATATCTTCAGTCTCAAGAGGATTGGATCCTTGTTGTAGTCTTGTAGACGCTGTAAGTTTAAAAGTTCCATAAATATCTCGGAGAACCCATCCTACTCTTATCAACCATGCCTATGGAGTCATACCATGACAAGACTCCATAGGCATGGTTGAATTATAAACAGCAAGAAGACCTTCAATATTTTCCTTCACTGTGTTTGATGGACTAGGAATCATAGAGGCTGGTAGATTAGAAACCCGTCATATCGCTGTAGCATAGTCACATTAAAAAACAAGTGGGATGTAATTTCTATGCATTAGCAATATTGTTTACAAGTGGCATCGATGGGTATACCCCTATGGTTTAATTCTGCGCCATTACCAAGAGACGAAGAAAGCATCCGCCAAAGAAAGTGTTTTATAGGTGCAAACTTTGATTTCCAGATTTGGGTCTTAAGGCTTATATTACCTCACGGCGAGGTGAGAGGTTGAACTAATGGGTCTGGATAATGCGTTGAAAGCCGGTAACTTGATTTGACTGAATAAATTTCATTCATTGTGTAATGCCAAAGAATGTGATCCTCTAATTGATGTTGCGATATATAGATACGCCGAGCATATTGCGCATCTTCAATGCTTCGAAAGTGCTGAAGTTTCTTTCATCATACCATCTTCCATTGGGTTGCCATAAATCTTCAAGCCGAAAAGATTGGGGAAGATTAAGGTCAGCCGCTGATCTTGGTGGGTGAGAAGGCAGCCATAGATCCGACGATGAATTTATCATTTGGTCATCCCCAATTTGAAATCGGATACCTTTGTACAGAGAATCATAACCACTAATAATCGAAAGCCACCCATGAGAGGTCTTCTTTGGAATCTTTGCATCACAAAGAGTCGTATCAGGAAAATATCGACTTTTCATTATTCTCGCTAAAAGACATTGAGAGTTTTGTAGAATACACCATGTTTTTTTAGCTAGCAGACCATCATTAAATTTTCAATGTCTCTGAAACCAAGTCCTTCTTCTTTTTTAGACAGACTCATTTTTTTCCAGCTAACCCACACCATACGTCTTTTGGACTCATCAGATCCCCACTAGAATTGAGATGGAGTCTATTTCATGACAGGTAGTGCGAGATAACCTAAAAAAACTCATCGCATATGTAGGCATGGCTAAAGCGTTGGATTTTAAGAGCACATATTTCCCTCCTTCATATAAGAACTTCTGATTCCAATTCCTAGTACGGGCTTTGACTTTCTTGATGAAATAATCAAACAATTCACACTTTTTTGTTGTAATATTCTCAGGGAGCCCTAAATACTTGCTAAAACTGCCCGATCTTTGTATGTTGATGACTTGACGAACCACTGACTTAATAGCTTCATAAAACCGTGACCTATAAATGTAGTAGAAGACTTATTGACATTGACTTGTTGGCCAGAAATCTCAATACTGTTGGAGAACAGTTGTTAGAGTAACACTATTATGCCAGTTTGCTTTGCAGAAGAAAAAAAGAATCATCCGCAAAAAGAAGATGGCTAACATGTGGGCCATTATGACCTATCGTGCTCCTGATTAAGTTTTTGGGTAAGCATCTCCGCGCAAAAGAGGAAGAGATATGATGAAAGGGGGTCACCTTGACGAATACCACGTGATGGAAGTATTTCACCATAGGGCTGCCATTTATAAGAATAGAATATGACACATATCGAACACATGACATAATTCAATTTATCCATCTTTCATTAAAACCTAATCTCGACATAGCTTCTTCAAGAAAGTTCCACTCCATATGGTCATAAGCTTTCGAGATATCTGTTTTCATAGCGATATAAGTCTTAGCTTGGCATTTCCTTGATTTTAGGGAATGAAGAAGCTCATGAGCGATTAGGAAGTTATCTGTAATATGTTTGCCCGGTACAAATGCAGTTTGCTGATCTGATATAATCGATGGCAAAAAAAATTTAAGACACGAAATGAAGATTTTTGAGATGATCTTGTATGCAACATTGCATAAACTTATTGTACGGTAATTAATCATGGTACTCGGCTGATCGATATTCGGAATGAGACATGTGTGAGTTTTGTTAAGATCCAGGGGAATAACTCCACTAGAAAAGAACTCCTTTATCTCCTTAAAAATACTATGACCAATAGTTGTCAGAAATTGGTGATAAAAGGATCCATTTAACCAATCCAGACCAGACGCTCTATCCCCTCCAATAGCTTTGATAGCCTGAATGAGATACGTATTATCATCATCAGCCGTTAGCACCATATTCATGTTATTCGTAACCGTTTCCTGGAACTCATCAAAAAGGTCTCCCCAGTTTGTGGTTCCACTGCTCTCGAATATATGCTGAAAATAATCAATCGCAACTCAACAAGTATTAGTGATTTAGCATCGATGATGGAAGTGATTCGATTCCTTGCTTTCCATGATTTACTACAGCTGTGAAAATGTTGTATTACGATCACCTTCCTTTAGCCATTGATTATGATTCTTAACTTTCCAATAAATCTCTTCCTGATAATAAGATTTGTTGAGTTTCTTCTTTATTTCTCGAATCAAGGCTGGATCACATGTTGGAGAAATGCCGAGTCAAGTTCCTCCTTAAGTGCATGAATCTCTGTTTCTGAATTAATGGTATTAGATCGCTTTCAACGTGAGATTTTTTGGCAAATAGTTTGAAGCTTAGATTGAAGATCCACACTGTCAAGGATCCTTAACCATTCCTCTGTGATTTTATCTCTAAACCCTTCGCGATCATATAATCTTTTATCGTATTTGAACTGGCCTCGCTTTATTCTTGTCGATAATCCGATTCAATAGGTTCTACCTACTCTGAGTAAGAGGATGGATAATTTACAAACCACTATGTATTCGCAAAAGTTTTATCCAAATATCATTGTATCAATTCTGTAGTTTGTACTCCATTACGAATCAAACTTCGCGGACCACTCCAACTGAATTTATTTATTTTATGGTTTAGTTCAGCCATATCACAAATATCAATAATGGTAATGAAGTCTATAAAAGGTTATTCATCATGGAGATGACCGCCTAGCTTCTCACTATTTATTCTGATTTGATTAAAGTCGCCAACCATAAACCATGGATCATTACGAGTTATGCCAGTTCGTTGAATTCTCTCCAATAACTCATTTCAATATTGTGGATTAGGATCACCATATAGGCAAGACAAATAGAATGGAAAATATTTGTCATTAATAAAGCAATATACAAGTTTTGCGTTATGATAGAAAACAATGATATCGATTGAGTTTCTCCAAAAGAAAGCTAAACCACCTCTTAAACCAACTAAAGGAACAACATGAGAATTCCGAAATCCTAAAAAAATAGATAAGTCACACACGTAGTTGAATGATTGCTTTGTCTCGATTATAAACACAACATCAAGGAGACAATAACGACACACCTCCTTGAGGTGACAAACTGCAGGGCTTTTGCCAATGCCTTGGCAGTTCCAACTAATTATTCTCATTCGGCCCTTGGCGGTATCAGATCCATTCTCATTCGGCCCTTGGTGGTATTGGCCCCGCCTCACCTCTGGTTGAAGTTTTTTGGGTTAAACTGGCCTCAGATGCCACACTCTATGCCGTTTCTTTGAGTAACTAGATTGAGAACCAACCGTGTAGGTGATCTCGTGGATAATGTCATTGCTAACATGTTTAAGGGAGAGAAGGATTTGTCGTCTCCTTGCTTCTGATTCGGTGGGGTCTGAAACGGATGTGTAATTCTGGTAGAAGTTGCGAAGATCGGCAAAAGAGAAATGACGACCATCAATCAAGATCATAGGTTGTCTGTGCTCTGGTTTTCGGAATGAGGATGCAAGGGAGAACTGGTACAATGGACCCTGAAATATCAATCATATTAAGGGTGTTGTTGGAATAGCTTAGGATGGAGACTCAGATAGTGCAAAGAGTGAAGAAACTCTGTTGGATTCATGATCAGGTTCCGGTTCCTGGTGTCCCAAAGTAACATCTTCTTCAGGCACAATGCACTCTGAAATATCGTGTTGAAGAGAGTAACACCGGAAGCACTCAAAACGGAAGGTCACCATTGTAAAGTCATCACCAAACTTAAACCGACATTCAAAAATCAATGCTCTGTCCAACGGCCACTACAAACAGACCCTTCCAAATGTTGGATTCTCACCAAGGGTGTCCTCTTGCTCTGGTTCAACAATGAGGCCAAGTATCCCAGCAATGTAGTTCACCATTGGGGTAGATAGAAACTGAAGAGGTATGTTACGAACCTAGAAGTTTGGAGACAAAGATTTCATCGCCACCATCCACTGACTAAAACTCCATGGACCACGCCTTGGTACATGTTGCAGAGCCTCATGGGAAGGGAACAATAATTGAACTCTGCCATGGTCAACAACTTGACCAGAGGCCGTTGTGTCCATACCCCAAAACCTCAAAAAACCGTGATAGGGCCCTTAGATTTTGTCTTCTCGGATTGGTACACCTGATGAGAAAGCTAAACTGAGAATCCCTTGTTGCTTGAGAGATTAGATCCTCGGTAACAAGATTTTTTCTTCGTCGATATTCATATTTGTGAGATTATGAATGTTGAATTCAAGACAGAGGCGAGACATGAATCTTAAGTCTGATAACGAAGAGAATACCGGGTAATTGTGTATAAATAGAAGGCTCCGGAAAACCGAAAGACAGTTTTGATCGACAGTTAAGGAAGCGGTTATCTCCGAAATGTTTGCGACGGTTAAGAGAAAAGGTGGTTCCCACAACAGGTTCCAAAGCAAAGATATTGACCAAGAAGGACATATTAACCGGCAGGACCATCGAAATGAGGAACACCGGACGATACTTCTATATTAGAGACGACGCGATAGAAGATGGGCACAAGGCAGAAATATCGAAGATAGAAGAAGAAGGAATAGGGAGGAGAGAGAACAGAGTGTTTCTCTCAACATATTTTTATTAAAAAAATAATTTTATGTTCAATTAAAAAATTAATTTTATGTTCAATACAAATCCAGTGGAATCCTACGCTATGAGTGAGTCTTTGGACAAGGGTTCGTGAGCACTGGTGGAGTTTGTATAATCCCAATTCGCTTGTGTTGTGTCCACGATGTTCAGTGTTTTAATTTATTTGTACTTATGTGTGTTTGTGTAGTGTTTCTTGAATCAGAGACAACCAAAGAATTTGTGGAGAAAATGGATCTGAAACGAGGACAAAAAGTGTTAGATGTTGGATGTGGCATTGGTGGAAGTGATTTCTATATGGTTGAGAAATTTGATGTCCATGTTATTGGTATCGATCTCTCTGTCAACATGATGTCTTTCGCATTGGAACATGCAATTGGACTCAACTGCTCCGTTGAGTTTGAGGTTGCGGATTGCACCACAAAATTCGTTTGATGCCATTTACAGCCGCGACACTATTCTGCACATCCAAGTATCTCTCATTATATCTCTCAGTTGCAGGACAAACCAGCTTTGTTCAGGACTTTGTTCAAGTGGCTTAAATTCGGAGGAAAAGTTCTCATCAGCGACTATTGTAGAAGCCCAAAAACTCCATCTCCCGAGTTTTTTGGGTACATCAAACAAAGAGGATATGATCTCCATGACGTTCAAGTTTATGGACAGGTTTGTTTTGTTTGTCAAAGATTGATTCTTTTATGCTCTAAACTCTTTCTTTAGTCCCTTTAACACTAATCTTCAATGTAGATGCTAAAAGATGCTGGCTTTAACGATGTGATTACTGATAAGGTAAATGAATCGAAATATTTCTTTTTGTCAAAAAGATATGAACAAAGAATTGACACTATCTTTTAAAAAGTTGACACTATTCTTTGTTTCTAATTAATTCCCTTGCACCTTGCAGTCGTGTATCTCAGGTCAATTTGTTAATTCCTTTTTTGGAAAGTAATTTAAGCTCTATAGAGTTTGGTCTCGCTTAAATATTTGTGGATCAGTAACTAGTTGCATAACTAGAGTATTTGTCTAAACCGATTCTAGGCCTATAAGAAACATATAAGCCCAATATTTAGGCCCAATAATAATGCTAGGCCTGTTATTTGTTTATGCATTTATCTGTCCACTTAATAAAATCCTCCATAGCTTTGTTACTCCTACACGGACCGATCTATGTTGATGAACAAAACCGGTGGTTCCGGTGGCGATATGGCCGGGTCTGGTGGCGGTGTGATCGGATATAGTGGAGGAAGCGAACCGACGGCCTCCGCAGCCGCTGCTATCTTAGAGAAGCAAAATGCTTTGTTACAGAGGGTAGATCCTGACATTACAGCTGTCATCGATAACTTCACGCAAATCGTCAATGTAGCTAGGGTAAGCGATTTCTTTCTCTGTAAGATTTATCAGAAATTCGATCTCTGTAGCATATATTTAGATTGAAGATCACTGTTCTTCGAAATCTATTTGCAGAATTTTCGAATTTTGTTCACAGTTTATTGAGTTGAACATCATTTTGGTTTGTATAAGTGAATGATCCACCGATACATGATCGAATCGAATGATTTGTCTTAGATGGTTTAGATGATGCGAAATGTTTTGAATCTCTGAAACATGTCACTCGTGAATCACTGAAATATATTTAGCTTTTGTTTTCAACTTTGTTGTGTGCATATTGTGAGATCTGATTTTACCTTTTCTTCGAGATTTGTTTTGTTTGCTTATGACCTCATTGAATGATTTATTTTAGGTATACGATTTAGGGACATGGATATTATGGCACCGTATGTGGATCTAAGGCGTATATGTTTGAGTTGGTTAGATCTCTGAAACATAATATGGATCCAAAGCTCATTAGTAATGAATTTCTGAAATCTAATTTTACTTTTGTTCCAACTGGGTTTGTTTTGTAGCTTTATGCCCTCATTGCGTTTGTTAAATTAGTTCGTAACTAATGGTGGCAGGTGCAAGCAGCTGATTTTGTTGAAACCAGTGAGGTGCGATCAGAAATTGGAGCTGTTGATGTCTCTGTGTCTGATGGAAGTATGGACATTCATCCAGAATCTCAAGATGGAAAACAACACATAGCATCTGAAGTTACAGATGTTCTTGATGCCCCTGCTTCAGAAGAAACAAGTGATTCTGTTATTGTTGCCGAAAAGAGTGTTTCAGAAGCTGCTATTTCTGATGGCTTACCTTGTACCAACCAGCAGGAATCAGAAATTGGAGCTGTTGATGTCTCTGTGTCTGATGGAAGTATGAACATTCATCCAGAATATGAAGATGCCAGTGAACCTGCTTGTGATGAAAATGGAAAACAACACATAGCATCTCAAGTTACGGATGTTCTTGATGCCCCTGCTTCAGAAGAAACAAGTGATGTTGTTATTGTTGCTGAAGAGAGTGTTTCAGAAGCTGCTATTTCTGATGGCTTACCTTGTACCAACCAGTGGGAATCAGAACGTGATGAGATATCTGGGCGTGTTGAAAACCTTCCATCCCATGCGCTACCTGAGGATGCACCTTCTGGGAATGACACAACTGTAAATCTAACCGATGACACAAAAATTCAAGGTTTCTCAGAGGATCGCGGAGTTGACACAAACCAGAAGACTCAAGATGATTGGAGTGCTCAGTTGGAAGAAGTTACTGACCTGAATGAAAATCATGCTCCAATTGAGAAAGTTCAAGAAAACAAGAGCGGGGGGAACTTAAATATTGGTGCTGATGTTTGCATAAACTCTGCTGAGGAAGCAAATGATTCATCTACAGGGGATCTTTCTGGGAATGTATATCATGAAAATGTGGAGACTCTCTCTACTAACATTAATGGACCATTGAGCTTGTTGGATTCTAAAATCCCTGCCTCTGAATTGGCAGAAAGCTCAGCAGAAGGAGCAGCTGGTGACACGGGTGTTGTTGCCACAAAATCTGAAGCTGTGCAATCAGTTAAAGAATGCACTGAACCACATCTTGTTTCAATCATTACTGAAGATAGTGAAAAAAACAAAGAAGTTAATTGTGGTTTAGAAATGAATGCGATGAAGACCACTCCTGTTAATGTTTGTGAGGACATACCACCCGAAGAAGTTTCTGAGATGCAAGGATTGGATATCAAAGAAAGATCTGTGATAAATTCAGATGTAGAAGTCGATTCCGATACTAAGAGCTTTGACAGCAGAAAATCTCCGCTTGTCAACAATGATTCAGTAAAGGTAGGCAAAGAAGAGGATTCTAGGGATGAAAAAAATGAGACAAGTGGGGCTACTGCCTCAGTTGCATCTGAAAGCAAGACCTTTACTCAGGATCTTGAATCTGATGTGGTTACGTCTATTGACACCATACAAACAGGAGGTGAAGACGGCCAGCCTGCTGACAACAAAGAAGGTAATAAGTTATTTGACAATGAACTTAAGTTATGTACTTCTCCTCTTGAGTATGAGAAGGATGGAGTTGACAATATACTTGAATTGTGGTGTTCATGAGATGCTTCTGATAGAACAGATATAGTAGCTTCGACCTGTGAGATTGGAGAAACTCAGAATCATTTACCATCGGCATCGTCCATAGAAGGTCCTACGATTGATGCTTCTGAATGCCACACTGTAGCGGCAGAGATAGAGAGAAGACCGTTTTACTTTCTTCCTAGAGTTCCAAGATATGATAATGAAAAGTTATCTGAGCAACTCAAGTATGCTGAAGATCAAGTTGATCAGAAAACACAGAGTCGGGATGCTCTTAGAGCGGACATCCAAAAGATAAGAGTAGGAAACACTTTTGAGGTTTCGTTAGGCAAAGCATCTTGTTCTAAATTTGACTTTTGACATATGTTGAAATGGTTATTTCTAGGCAACATTTAAAGACTATGATATCAGTTACAAGGCGGCCATGGCAGAAGAGAGATCTGCAAGAAAAGCAATGCATTCAAAACGGCAGGAAATTGAGGCCCTTCAGTCTGTGATTAGTCGGGTTAAGAGTGCTGCATCTGTTGATGATATTGATTCGAGGGTAAGATTCCCAGTGATCACAATTCCAGCTAAGTCTTGTTCAAGTTTTTAGCTTGTCAAACTTGATTATGCTAATCTATCTCATTTCTCTGCCTCCAATCAGGTGCATAATATGGAACACATAATACAACATGAAACTATATCTTTGAGAGAAGAAAAAGGATTTATTCGTGAAATAAAGCAATTGAAGCAACTCCGTAAGCAGATATCTTCGAGTATGGGTACCAAGGATGAAGTTAAGCAAGCATTAGAGGAGCAAGAGAAAACAGAAGAGCGTTTGAAGGTACAATATAGTCTACACATTCCAGCAGTCTCTTTCAATCCCATCTGGATTTTTTTAGTTGATACCCGTTCTTGTCTCTTGACATTGATTCAACCTATTTTTTTCGGTTCAAAGGCCTTTATTTTCATTAGGTTAATTTGGTTATCTCATCTTTTCTTTGTGGATAATCATTTACACAGTTTGAATATGACATTTACGGTGATAACAGGTGTTGAGGAAGGAACTAGAAACATTCAGAAACGATCTCTCAAAAGCCGAAGCAGTCACAAAAGCTGCTAAAAAAAAGTGTGATGAGGAATGGGAAGTACAGAGTAAACTGCAAGAACAGTTCAGAGCTGCTGATGCTATTCGCCAGGAAGCATTTGCGCATCTACAGGATTTGAAGAAGCAACAGCGAGAAAAGGTACCAAAAGAGCATCTGATATTAGACATAAACTTACAAATGCTTGCATCCATCCGTGTTTGGATTAATTCTTCACCTTTACTAATTTTCATTTTGCAGAACAAATATTTCTTCAAGTACAGAGATGATTCAAGGGCAGCAAGTGAAATGGCTTTGAGGAAAGACAGAGCAGCCCTGCAAAGCCTTTGTTCTGACCTGGTATATGGAAAACTCCAAATTTCTACAATGGTTTTATTCCATGTATGTTGGTTTTGCACTCATTAGTCTTTAAACAGGTGGAGAATTTCATGAACATGTGGAACAATGACGAGGAGTTCCGTAACTACTATTTAAGATGCAACACTAGGAGTACCTATAGAAGACTAGGAACCCTAGATGGACGATCTCTTGGCCCTGATGAGGAACCACCCCGGATCACTTATGCTACAAGAACGGACAAACTTAGAACTACAAGTGACAGAGTAGAGAAACTTGAGACCGTTCCACCAGTTTCAGCACAACAAGAAAAAGTTGTTAAATATGAAGGTTCAAAAGTTGTTAAATATGAAGGTTCAAAAGTTGAAAACAACGGTAAGGCTGTTGCAAAACCCGCTGAGCAGAAGAGTCAGACCACTAAAACTAAAAAGACCATAAAGCCAGACCAGCCTGCACCAATTGTAACGGAATTGGTTTCTGGAAAGGAGGAGATGGAGAAGTCTGCAACAAAGGAAGAAGAAGAGCCACCTAAGTTAACCAAAGAGGAAGAGGAGTTAATTAAGAAAGAAGAGGAGAAGAGAAAACAAAAGGAAGCTGCAAAGATGAAGGAACAGCATAGGTTGGAGGATATAGCAAAAACGAAAGAGGCAATGGAGAGGAAGAAGAAAAGCGAGGAGAAGGCAAAAGCAAGAGCTGTTCTTAAAGCTCAGAAGGAAGCAGAAGAACGGGAGAGGGTACTTTTCCTTTTTTCCTTTCCACAGATATGAAGCATATTTTTATGTTTTCAACTCTGATGAGCAACTTCTCTATTGTGTAGGAACGAGAAAAGAAGCTAAGGAAGAAGGAGAGAAGAAAGGGGAGTTTTACATCAGAAGAGACAGCAACAGAAAACCCAATCCAGAAGTCAGAAACCGTAATCGAAACCTCAACGGAAATCGAAATTCCAAAGAAACATACAGTGGAGGAGGGTCCACAAATCAAGAAATCCCACAAACTATCATCACAGTTTCTCAAGTCAAAATCAGTTCCTCTGCCTTTGAGGAACCGAGGAAGCAAGAGAAAACTGCGGCGATGGATGTGGATCGGACTCATAATTGTTGTAATTCTCGCATTGTTCCTTCTCGGTAATGCCAATCTCTCCTCTCCTGCAAATCTCTGGTTTATATAAGAAAAAGAAGAAATGGCAGCACACTCTCACACACTTTCCCTTGTGCTTGTTTTTTGGCTCATCTTATTAGTTTGAATTTGTTTTTTTTTTCTGTAAGTGGAAGCTTTGATTCATTGATTTCACACAGACGCAAACATAGATTGGTTTTGCTTGCTCTGGGTAATATATGTCTAAGAAACACAATACAATTTTTTGATTTACCATAATATATTATTTTTAAAGCAACAACGTCTCTCTTCTTTTATATTGAAATGTAGACCTTTTACGGTTCAGGATATTCGGTTTTTTGGGATATCTAGATCTGTATCTGTATCCAAAATATCCTTTAACTTACTATCCGTATCTAGATCCGAAATTTGCGGATATCATGATTTAAGATATTTGCAAAAAAATCGGATATCCGGATCTAAATCCGTAGTTAATTAAAAAAATCCCAAGTTCATTAATTGTCCATACAATCATTTTAAAAAGCTGATAAAAGCAGTAGAAAGTAGATCAAACAACATAAGTTTAGTAACAAAACATCACAATTACAGGGTAAATTATCAAACAAGTAGAAGATTTAAGGGATGCATCTTCATGTCCAAGCCCTTCATTCCTCTACATATTCTCCTTACAATCTAAAAAGATTAAGATTAAATCAAATATTTGCAGAACAATGAAATAGAAACAAATCAATAAAGTAAATCCATAAACCAGACTACAAGAGCAATGAACAACTTATAGTTATGGAACTAACACAAAGAAAAACGAAATCTTAACTATGAAATTCAAATAACCATATGTAGGACTTAGGAGAATTAAAGTGACAATACTCAGAGTCATAGTATCATGAATGTATGCTTAGAGTTTTCACTTCTGTATCAGAAAACAACCATAAATTAGTATTAGAAAAGCTATTTAAAAATTTTTATAAGAGGAAAACTGAACTTGATTCGATATTCTCAAGCTCCACAAGCATTTTCTCTACGTGTAAATTTACATCATCATCACGATACCAATCTTGAGTGCATATAGGAGCTTCCACGGTTCTTGGTGTTAGTGAACTACGAAAAAGATCAAGTACTTGACCTCTTTTGCTAAACACAGATTCTGATGCAACAGTTAAAATAAGTATAGCCAACAAGTCTCTTGCCATCAGAGACTAAACCTTATACTTAGAACATGTTGTCTTCCACCAATCTAATATTTTAAAAATTAGATTCTTTCGATTCTCCCGAGTATCATCTAAATATAAATCTAGCTCTGATTTTATAACCTCAGTCCCTTCACTTTCTTCAGCATTATCAAACATTGCGTCCATGAGTGAATGTCTCTTCTTTTTGTCCTTAGCATCTGACTCTGAATATCATTTTCTTTGGAAAGATACTACTGGATCTTCTGATTGCAAAAATGCATAATATGCAAATAATCTGTCCAAAGTATTTGTGATCTTGTCAGTCAAACACTAAGCCTCATAAGGTGGATATGTACCCTCAATTATCCACTTTACCCATCTCATTTTGTATCGAGGATCAAGAACTGCAGCAACATAGATCATCATATTTGTGTTGTCAAAATTTCCCCAATACTTGTAAAACTTCAGCTTCATTTTTGCAGCCATAGCTTGCTTGTGTCCATCCTCCACTGTGTCCATCTTCACTATCATCCAGCCCACTCCGAATATTTCTTTCATATATGTATTTCCAGTAACATATTTAGACCCAGAAATATTCACAGTTGTATCATAAAAATACTGCAAAAATATCAGACAATGCATTAGTATATAACCCAATCACTTTCACTTGGTACAACTTCACAGATTCTGTTAATATCAGCAACATACTTTTCATCTTAAGCTCTAGCATATCAAACCCCTTCTTTAGACTCACAGCAGCTTGTAACATCAGGAAAATTGAATTCCATCTTGTTTCAACATCTAAACAAAGACCAACCTTTGATTCAACCTTTTCAATCTCCAAACACTCCTTAAACCTTTTCAATATTCCAGGTGAAATTCGAACATATCTAACAACAGCTCTAATCCTAAAGATTGAACTATGTGCTTACTGAAGGCCATCTTTCACAATCAGACCTAAAATATGTGCTCCACAACGTATGTGCAGAAACTCTCCACCCAAAATAATTGTTCCCCAACTTTTTCTTCAACTACTTTAATGCAAGATCATTAGAAACTTGCATTACCTACTGTAATGGTAAACACCTTTGTAATTCCCGGAAAATGCAACACTTCTGAACCAATTTACCAACTGTTTCACCAACATGATTATCAACAATGCAGAAATTGATGATTATTTTGTGTAGCCTCCAATTCTCATCTACATAGTGAGCTGTTATACACATGTAACTTAGATTTTGTATGGATGTCCAACAATCCGTAGTCAGAGAAATACTACCTTTGTAGTTTCTAAAAAACTTCCTAAGCTTGCTCCTTTCATCCTCTAAAGCTCTAAACAATCTCTAGCCACAGGGGATATCAAACTGTGGTACAACAACACTCATGAATCTTCTAAATCCCCTATGTTCAACAAATCTAAAAGGTAACTCATCCATAATGATCATTTCAACTAATGCCTTACGAGTTGCTAATTGACTAAACGCTACATAAGATGGTACTTTACTCCCTACAATCCCATCCATTTCATTCTCATGCAATAATGTTGATTGCTTCAGGTTTTTACTAGGATTTCCACTATCACCTTCTTCTCTAATCATCTCTTTCCATCTAGGAATATGTTTTAACATTTCACTAGTTGTAGAACCATGCTTATTTCTACATGTAATCATTTCTCCACAATGAATACACTTAGCTTTGTCAAGAATATTGGTCTTCACAAAAGTCTACCATACCTTTGATCTCTTCTTTGATTCCTCATTATTAATGACGACTCTGTCTTTTGATGTCTTCATGTGAATCTGGATTGGAGCTTCCATCCTCAGTACGAAAATTTGCTGTTGATTTTGTAGGATCATCCGTAGAATCCATCTACACAAACTCATGTTCAACTCAAGCTTGTAAGAGTATAATAAGTCTATTCGATCCGGTGGTGTTTAGGGTTTAATCAGATGGTGGTTAGGGTTTATGGTATGTGGCATTGTGATCCAAGAATGGGACGATACAGACACGAAGGTCTTTCTCCTCGTATGAGTAGTATCTTAGGGTCCCCGCCTATACCCATGTTGGTTTTCCAGCCAATATACCATAAGGTCCAAGGTTTAGGTTAAAAAATGGATCGAATGACAAGGAATTGGTTCGGTTTTGAGGGTTTAATCGGATGGTGGTTAGGGTTTATGGTACGTGGTATTGTGATCAGAATGGGACGATACAGACACAAAGGTTTTTCTCCTCGTAGGAGTAGTATCTTAGGATCCTCCCATATCCGTGTTGGTTTTCCAGCCAATATACCATAAGATTCAAGGTTTAGGTTAAAAAAAATGGATCGAATGATAAAGAATTGGCTCAGTTTTTAGGGTTTAAAACGAAAAAGTGTGAAGTGAACATTTACAAACATAACAGGGATATCCTTATGAAAACCGAAAACCAAATTTGTATATAGCCAAACACAATGACACATTAATTCAGAAAAAACTCATCCAAAAATTCTTTATTAGCTTAACTATAATACACTGACACAAAGAATTAACACAGATTAAACGAGTTTATTATCACAATGAAACGAATCAAAGTCTCTATTAGTCACAATGTAACTTTATGTATCGATCTAAAGATGGCAGCTGAATAATGCACGATTCAAATCTTAGGCTGCATCATCTAATATTATTAGAGAAACATTTTTAAGAAAAATCTTTGGCTTGGCGTGGTATTTACACCTTTGTCATTACTGATGTGTCAATACATCATTTCTCAGAAGAGTTTTGAAACAACGCAACCATTATTAGAGTAATTACACAATATGTTATTGGATTAAAATTTTAGTGTAATCATATTTATTTTTATAATTAATGTAAAGGTCAAACAAGATCTCCGAAGATTCAGTCTATTATAGTTACGAAATCCAAAATGTGATCAAATATGGAAACATAATTGATATCGTTAGAATCTATTAGATTTGGAGCCAAAATAATTTAAGCATTTATTGTATCAATTTTGGATTTTGGAAACTATGGATTTGTTATAGTTAAAATCTTACCATATTATTAGCATCATAACAAACTGAATATTTTCAAATTTAAAATTTTTCAATATGGAGCCAAAATTCATTTCAAAATTTTAAGATTGATCCCTAAGTTACATTTTTCTATAAATAGAATTCAGATTCGAGATCTTTATCCATCGTCAACACCAGTAGTGAGCGCAATTTTTGTTTTCAGACTATCTATCTTTGATTTTTCATGGCTTTTTCAAAATTTTATGTTCTGAATGTTTTAAGAATATGTGGAAGATCAAATTTAAGATCATTCGATTGTAAAAACAATAATATGCTGGTGAAACGAGATCTTTAGCTATCATCGCCACCCGACACATTCTTTGTTTCCAAACTACATTTTTTAATCCCAGAAATTAATATGTCTCTTAATTACATTTAAATCTTAATTTACATGTCCTCAAAGAAGAATAAAGAATTAGAATATTCGATAAATTAATTCTTATCTTTGTTCCAAATCGAAAAATTTAGTTTGTTGAGTCTTATCTTTTGATGTGTTATGTTCTTGCAATCTATTAAACAAGATGAAAACTTTACATTTCCGCAATGTATCTTTGTCCTGTAGTAAAGGTAACGTTCTCCTGATAGTGCTCTGTTTCTCTATGTTGATAGAAACTCAATGAGGAAACGATATAGAGTGTAGGTTTTTAACCCAAAAAAAAAAATCTTGACTTATAAGACTTCTTAATAAATGAAATTCATTATCAATTAATAGTAAGTTTCCTTTGTAATACTTATCACAAGATTTCCGATCCAAATTTTTCTAAATTTTGCAGTATTCTTATCTTATTTGCTGATCCTTTTAGTTACCCATTATTGCAATCTCAAAGGTAATATCTTCATATCTCATACGAATGATCATAAAGTAATTTATTGTATTGTGAGTTACGAACTCACAACGGATAAAGAGGGAGCTACGTTCTTTAACAAAAACAAATGGAGCTATGTTTTAAAATTTTAACAATTTACAAGATAATAATCAAAAACAGTGAGGGCAAGGCTGAAACAGTTCACGTTCATGAACAAGCTCAACTGAGCTCTCGAGGATGATTTACAAATTCTGATGGACGCTGTAAGCTTTTTATTCATCATTACTTACAATACTAGTTTTGTGAAGTTATAATATGCAATCGACTGAGCTCTCGAGGACTTTTTTTTTTCTTTTGCATGGAGATGTTGATGAAGATGGATATTTGGACTGTGATGAGTTCATTGTCATATCGGAACATCTGAGGAAAATGGGCAATGACGAGCATCTCAATAAAGCGTTTGCGTTCTTCGATCAAGACAATGACGGGTATATTGAAATAGAGAAGTTAAGGGAAGCTTTGTCTGATGAAGTTGATGCCATTATTCGGGATGTTGATACCAATTTCTAAGAAACAACTAATCATCATCAAAAAAAAATTTGCAGGATGGAAGAATAAGTTACGAAGAGTTTACGACGTTTATGAAAACGGGAAGAGATTGGAGAAAAGCTTCGAGGCAGTACTCGAGGGAACGGTTTAACAGTATCAGTCTCAAACTGATGAAAGATGCATCGTTGCAGATCAATGGTGACACAAGATTAGAGATGCTGAATCTGTTGTCACTCAGGCATTGGAAGATTGAATCAAAGGGATGCAAATCTTTCTTCATTTCTTTATTTTTCTCTTTTTGTTTTTTTATAACACCAAGATAAAAGCTTTATTAGGTATATAAAGTTGTACGATTTGTGTGTTTGATTTTCTGGCTGGAGAGCGAGCGAGCATGGGATCAAGAGAGGAAACAAGTTTTGGCCTTTGGATGTGTATAGATATTTTGTATAATTGTAAGTGGATAAAGATATCATTAATTTTTCTTGTGATAATCTGTATTTTTCTATATACATTCAAGATTGGATTTGTTGCAGAGCCTTTTATTTTATATGTAAAAGTAACAAAGGTATAAAAATGTACAATCAACAAGTACTTAACAATCCTTAACGATCTCCTCAAAAATCATTAAATAAATGAGTTATGGAAATTTTGATAATAGGTTCACACTTAAACTAACATAAAAAAAACTAACGAATCAACTTATCATGTAACATTTTGTATTTAATTCGGTCCAAGTATACCTGATCATTAACGAATCAAGACGCCGGAGAGGCAACCAGATCTAAAAAGGGTGACTAGAATGAAAGAGAGTTTAGAGAAGGGCTTTTAGTTACCTTTTGTACAAATTAGGGCTGGATAAAAAAGCTAAATCCGACCACTCGACCCAAAAATTTTTATCCGAATTTGAAACCGAACCCAACAAATTATTTCATTAGAGAGTAAATGTCTAAACCCGAAAATTCGAAACCGAAATCGATCAGAACCCGATACCCATTAGGGTATCCGAAAATCTAAAAACACAACTACGCATGAAAAAATACCGTAATTCGAGGACCATATCCTATAAACGTGAGTTTTGTATGTGTAACATACACAAAGCTGATCAGAATCCGAACCGAAAACCCCAAAAAAAACTAAAAAACTCGAAAACTCCAAATTCGAAACCGAATCCGATCGAAACCCAACTTTTTCATGTTTTTATAGGGGTTTAATTCTGAAACTCGAACCAACTTGAACCCGACAACACCCGAACTGAACACAACTCAAAAGTTTAAAATTATTTTATTGGAGAGTAAATACCTAAATCCGAAAACTCGAATTCGATCGGATTTTATCCGAAATCTGAATGCCTAACCCTAACTCAAATCATAATACTTTAGGTTTTAAAACTAGTTTCAACATTATCTAAAGTGCTTAATGCATTTGAATTGTTACGCTGATGTGGGGTTTTGTTGGAATTTATTTAATTAATATTATTTAATTGAATAATAATTCACAAAAGATTGGCAGTTGAAAACACGTCTTCTAAAAGATGGGTCTATTGGAAGACACTTCTTCTATCAATATATGTCTGTTGGAAAAATATACCTTTTAGCCGGCATGTGTTTACTGGGAAGATACACCTATTGAGTGAAAATACCTTTGACCTATTATATAAAGAGATAGATGTGTGTAGTGAAGCAGAAAAAAATTCCAAAGTTTCATATCTTTGCATCTTTCTAAAAAATTGTTGAGAAACATAAAGTAAATTTTAGTAAAGTTTCCGTTTGGTGTATAATACAAAGTTCGATAGTTGTATCCTAAAAGATAGGCATTTTTATTTTTAGTTAAACAAAGGATGAATTCAAAATAAACAAGCAACCTCTGATTGAGCCCGCGGAGTCGCCTTACTGCTTGAGTGAGTAAGCCATTCAAGATTGTTGAGATTGGTTCACTTCAGCATCAGCCAACCATACTTCTAAGCCATTGTAAACTAGAGACTGTTGTCATTTTTCAACTGAATCTATGACATGAGTGGAGGAGAAAATGCTCTACTGAGCAAGTCTCTTTTTCTTTGCAAGAATAGGTCTGAGCCTGATGACATTCCTGCTTTCTTTGCCATGTCTAACTAAAGTGAAAGTTAATCAATTGCAAGGAGGAATCGACCTTTCCCACAAATGGAATGAGAAGTGGGTCCATGTAAATGATCGAGACCTCGCAAACAACAACACTCCTTCCCCATATGGAGTTTGGAACCCAAAGGCAATCGTTGAGTGAACTATATCTTCTTTGTGTTAGTTGACCTAAGCCGCACTTCGAAAAGAATTGGAGGCTCAAAAAGAATGGTCAAAGGAATTGATGATTCGTGTTTAGTCTCCGATCTTCGCCTAGTTTGGGCTTCTGGTGAAAGCTTTCAGAGCTGTAGTAAGAAAGACAAGAGAAAGTGAAGATGGTTCATAAGGAGGGATTTAGAATACCGAGCTGGGGTTTTGGTGCTATAACGGCCATCGACATCATACACTCTACTGAAATAGAAATTCGCAGAAAACCAGCTATATTCGATCTTGGTTGGCCTTTCACCCCTAACCACAAGTCATCCCCGTATTTTGCCACATACTTGGGTTCAGTTCTCCAAGGCCTGTTAAAGCTCTCTTCAACATTCTCATGGCTAGATCGAGACGATAGATGCAGATTTAGTAAGTGGTTAGCTTACTCCTAGACAGGCTCACTTCCCTCGTTCGAAAGGGAAGAGAGATTAACCAAACCCTTGTATTTGTGCTTTTTGCTCCCTCCTAAGGTCTTTTCGCTACCCGGCTACTGATATGCTGCCTCTTCCCCTCACTCTCCTTTTCCTAATATGAACCTTGAGTCATCAAAGCCTTAGCTGGAACACTTTCTAACTAACTGTTAGCCAGTGAAGTGATTGCTGGCAGTGATCACGAACGAAGGACTAATAGAGGCGTAGTCTAGCCGAGCTGTAACAGGAGTTTGAGTTTGAGTTACTCCAAGTTCTACAGGGAGTGCCCCAAAGAAGAACTACGTTCTTTTGTCTAGTTTAGTGATAGCAGTAGGTCGGTTCGTTATGGCTCACTGTAATTGATTTTTTTTTTCATCTGCCTCCCAACTACAAACAAGAAAGAGATTCTAAGTCCAACCCACATCGTGGGCAAGGAGAGATAGGCAGGCAGCTAACACAGCGGAAGTCTTTTTGCGTTCAGTCAATCTACGTAGAGTGAATCGGTCCCTAAGGGACCCCCAAAAGGGCTGCCGTCCTACAAATGCCACTTCTTCCGTTGCACCTGTTTTTAGGACGATCTAGTCACAAAGTTTTACACGGCTCGTGCACAAACTCTCCTCTCTCTGATCCGTACTCTTACAGAGTAACTGTACTGGTCTATAAACCTTAAAATTGGATTTGGCTTGATTGGTCATTCCCTTCTGAATATTTCTCCTCGAGCTTTCTCTACCAGCGGCTTATGTAGTGATCGGCCAGCTCGCTAAGCTTCAGAGCACACCCATCTGGTTTGTACCATCATTGGCTTGTTCATCCTCTCTATATTCTACAAGTTATTGCTACGTAATGAAAGAAAAACGCGTCAAACATGAGGAACTTTTGCTGATCCATATACAAGGTATTTGTTCAAAGTATTGTTTTCATAAAACAAACAGAAAAAACACCTACGTAAAAAGTGGTTGTTTCTACCAAAGCCAATTTTTTCTCTTAGTTCTTGGACTTGGAAAAATTGCTGAAGTATAGACATTTGGCAGCTTCTTTGAGTAAAATTGAGGTAAAGAATGGTGCTTTGACTGTTTTTTGGTTTGACAACTAGTCTCCATTGGGTAGAGTAAATGATGTCACGGGTTTTCGAGGCAGCAAAGATTTGGGGATTCCTCTAAATTCAACATTGGAAGCTATGCTATAAACTTATATAAGTCGGCAGTATCGAGCTGATATCTTAAATGGAATTGATCCTGTAATAAGTTTATAGAGGCAAAAAAGGCAAACAGAGGAGGCAGATGTTGTCTTGTGGAAATTCAATGAAACAGAGTTTAGAGCGACGTTTAATTTTAAACCAACATGGAAGTTGATTCGAGATGAGCAGCTGAAAAACAGTGGTTCAAGGGTATATGGTTTACTCATAATACACTAAAATATTTTTTAATGGCTTGGCTTGCGGTAAATAATCGTCTATCAACAGGTGATCGAATGTCTAGCTGGAATAATGGTGCTTCAATAACATGTTCACTGTGTGGGGAGGCAATAGAGACACGAAATCACATCTTCTTCTCTTGCCCATATTCAGCAAAGATTTGGCATTGTCTAACTAGCAAGCTTCTTCAAAATCAGTACACAACTCAATGGGACGCAATTCTTGTTCTCCTCATCGACAAACGTCTATGTAAGCTAAAATTGTTCTTACTGCGATATGCTTTTTAGGCAGATTTACATTCAATTTTGAGGAAACAAAACAGCAGAAAACATGATGAACAGCTACTCCTCACGCTTCTCTAAGCAAATTTATAGATAAGCAAGTCTGAAACAAACTATCAACCTTTTGGGCCATGGAGGACTCGAGATACCAGATAGGAATAGAGACATGGTTCACATCAACATATCATGTATTCAAGGAGCACAAGGGGTTTTCATTTCATCAACTTTTTCAGCCTTTTAGTTCCGTTTTTCTAATTTTTTCATCTATTTTGAAAATGTTTGTACTCTTTTACAAAACTGGTTTTGTCCCAATCGGGATTTCCAGTTCTGCGTTTTAATGAGCAAACATTTTTCGACATTCAAAAAATAGATCTTTAGTTTCTTCTTTCGATTAAATTTCAAAACAGTTGCACATGTTGTAAAAAGTTAACTTTGAATATAATTTAACATAATATTAAAAAAATGGTAACTTCATGGTGTCCAATACATTTGTGAATATAAGAAAGAACATAACTAGCAAACTAAACATGATAATTTTACAATTCTTGTCATATGTTTACAAATCTAACGTCTTTAGGTTTTGTAGTCTTATTATTTGCATGCTTCTTTACTTTTAACTCTAAATGAAAAACAAAAACACAAAATGATAAAGATGGGACAAAACCTTTCACACTTTCTGCTTTTAACATTTTTCAAGAACTTAAATTAATGCAATTTTGGATAGTTTCATTATCAATCTCTATGTTTCTTGCAGATATAAAATAGGAGACATAAAGGGATCTCGTGGCACTATTTTGACGAGAAATGTTGCAAATGGATGGATTAATAGCAGAACGCTTTAGAGAAGAAGTTAGAACAGTGAAACTGATTATTCTGAAGAAATACACAGATTTTGCTAGAGCCAAAGAATTTGATGTTACGGCACAAATTCTTAATCCTGAACTTTGTGGTCTTCTTCTTCTAAATGCAGTTTTTGATGTGAGGAATGAGTCTTGAGAAGAAAATCAATGGTGAAGTTGATTGATATGTTGTTCTATCGGGTTACCCAACTATGGATCTTGGAACAATCCAAGAACGTTAGAGAAATTTATCTTTAGATATTGTCCTTGACAATGACCACACTATCGGTAGCATTGAGAAAGCAAACAAGACAATGGCTGACTCCTGAAAATATCACTACAATGCACATCACCGGTGTAGAGCATAGGTGGGTGAAACATTGGTGTAGCCCCCCCCCCCCATTTTTGTGGGGACCCTGTTTTTAACTTTTTTAATTATATATAATTTTTTTCCTTCTTATATGTATATTGAATATTATGAAATTAATTATTAAGCTAAAGAAGGAAACCATTAGATAATGATGTGGAATATTATTTATTTATTTAAATAAAATATTTTCCTGTCTCGGCATTTCTATTTCTTCTCCTTTTTTCTATTTCGACGTTTGCTTTTCTCTGTTTTCTTTTCATCAATTTTGCTATCTCTTCAGTATTCTCTTATGTTTGATTAATTTGTAAGGGCTCATATTTTTTTAATTAAGGGCCTCAAAATTTTGGAACTGGCCCAGGCAATGTAGAAGGGAATCAACGTTATGAAAGAGATATGAAATCAAGTTACGACTACAGAATGTTAATTCATCATTTGGTATCAGTTTTTGGAAACTAACAAATTTGCCTCATGTTCCTAACATTTTTTTGCTAAACCGCAAGACCACGTAATATTATCTTCCTGCCAAAATTGTAAAATTGCATAAAATTGCGCTTTTGGTGAAAAAATTGCAAAATGACATTTATTCCGAAAAAATCGCAAAAATGTAGAAGTATATTTTATGCCTCAACTGCAAAAATACATATTTTAATTTTTACCAAAATCATAAAATATAATTTTTTTACCAAAAAATCGTAAAATGACGCTAAACCAAAAAAATCTCATAATTGCGTTTTTTGCCAAAACCGTAAAATCATAAATTCGATGGAAAAATCACTAAATGATGTTTTTTCGTTAAAACCGTAAAATCTCATAATTACATTTTTTACCAAAATTATGAAATCGAGATTTTTGCGAAAAATTATTAAAATGATGTTTTCCGCCAAAAAAAAATCGTGGTCGGCTAAAACCATAAAATCTCAGAGTTGAATGGTTCTGCCAAAACTGTAAAATCATAATTTTTACAAAAAATCGCAAAATAATATTTTTTGCCAAAATCATAAAATTTTGAAATTACATTTTTTGCATAAAACATGAAATCTAGGTTTTTGCAAAAATCATAAAAAATCGTAAATGACTTTTCTGCCAAAAATGTTAAATCGCGTAAATACATTTTTAAGTTAAAACCATAATATCTAGGAATTTAATTTTCCGCCAAGAGTCCAAGACTGTGATATTGACATTTAGGGGGGAACATCGTGAACATGATATTCTGGCAAAACGCTTTAGAGAAGAAGCTAGAAGAGTGAAACTGAACATTGTGGAGAAATACAAAGCGGGTGATTTTACTGGAGCCAAAAAGTTTGATGTTAAGGCACAAAGTCTTAATCCTGAACTTTGTGGTCTTCTTCTTCTAAATGCAGTTTTTGATGTGAGGATGGGTCTTGAGAAGAAAATCAATGGTGAAGTTGATTGGTAGGTTGTTATATCGGTTGATCTAGCTGCGGATCTTGGAACAATCCAAGAACGTTAGAGAAAATTATCTTTGGATATTGTCCTTGACAATGAAAATATTGTCGGTATCATTGAGGAAGGAAACAGACATTGGCTGACTCCTGAAAATATCAATACAATTCACATGACCGGTGTAGAGGATAAGAGAGTGAAACATTGGTTTAGGGCCCCATTTTTGTTATTTTAATTTTTTTGTTAGTTTAAATATTTTCCTTCTTATATATATATATATCCAAATATAATTTACTATCCTCTACACCGGCCATGTGAATTGTAGTGATATAAATATATTGGATATTATGAAATTAATTATTAAGATAAAGAAAGAAACAAATAGAAAATGATGTGGAAATTTTTTTATTTATTTAAATAAAATATTTTATTGTATCGACATTTCCCTTTCTTCTTCTTTTTTTCTATTTCAACTTTGTCTCTTCTCCTTTTTTTCTCATCCATTCTACTCTTCTCTTCAATCTTCTCCTATGTTTAATTACGTTTGCAAGGGCTCATTTTTTTTTGTTTAGAGCCCCTAAATTTTCTGAACCGGCCTTGGCAATGTAGAAGGAAATCAACTTTATGAAAGAGATGTGAAGTCAAGCTACAACCACATAATGTGAATTCATCATTTGGTAGAAGTTTTTGGAAACTGACAAATCTATTTAATGTTCCTAAGTTAAGATTAATCAATGAGGATGCAAGGATCATATGTCATAAACTCGTGCTTCCTCCAAACATGGTTTGAACTGCATTACTTGAAAAGTGTAGGAGTATGATCAGACTGACTCTTGAAAGGTTTGTAGGATAGGTGGATCTAAAAAATCTCGATTAAATATCTTGAGACCCCATCTTACATTAAAACTAACTGGGTATCCAAAATCTATGTAAAATATTCAACCAGTACTCTATTTTTGGAAATAAAAAAGAACATCAGGCTTAAAATAGATGGGTACCCATGTTTACAGGGTTGAATAAGGGTTTATCGTATTGGATTCTCGATACCCACTATTTTTTTCAAATCTCTTATGCAAACACAATATTGTTTAATAATATTAAAAAAGAATATCTAATACTACAAATTATATAATATTTTTTAAACCGTAATAACATTTTTTTTCAAACCGCAAGACCTCGTGATATTATATTCCTGCAACAATTTTAAAATTGCATGAAATTGGGCTTTTGGTGGAAAAATTGTGAAATGATATTTTTCTACAAAAATCGCAAAAATGTCAAAGTATATTTTTTGCCTAAACTGCAAAACCTCATAATTTTATTTTTTACCAAAAAATAAAAAATCGTAAAATGACACTAAACCACAAAATTTCAGAATTGCGTTTTTGCAAAAACCATGAAATCATAATTTTGACAAAAAAAAATCGGTAAATGATTATTTTCTGTCAAAACCGTAAAATCTCAGAATTATAGTTTTTGCCAAAATCATGAAATCGAGCTTTTGGCGGAAAATTATTTAAATGACGTTTTCCAACAAAAAAGCAAAATCGTAGTAGGCTAAAACCATAAAATCTTAGAAATGATTAGTTCCGCCAAAACGGTGAAATCACGATTTTGACGGAAAATCGCATAATAATTTTTTCCAGCCAAAATCGTAAAATTTTGAAATTACATCTTTTGCAAAAATCATGGAATCTAGCTTTTTGCAGATTAATCGTAAAATGGGTTTATCCGCAAAAGACGAAAAAATTGCAGAAAAACGTTTTCAAGTTAAAACCATAATATCGATGTATTTAATTTTTCCACCGAGTGTCCAAGACTGTGAAATCGATATTTGGGGGGGGGGGGGGGGAAGACATCGTGAACAAGATATTTTGGCAAAACGCTTTAGAGAAGAAGCTAGAAGAGTGAAAACATTGTGGAAAAATACAAAGCATGTGATTTTGCTGGAGCCAAAAATGTTAAGGTACAAAGTCTTAATCCTACACTTTGTGGTTTTTTTCGTTTCAATGCACTTTTTGATGTGAGGATGGGTCTTGAAAAGAAAATCAATGGTGAAGTTGATTGGTATGTTGTTCTATCGGTTGATCCTGCAGCTATTAGAACAATCCAAGAACATTAGAGAAATTTATCTTTATAGATGTTGTCTTTTACGATAACAACACTATCAGTAGCATTGAAGAAGCAAATAAAACAGTGGCGGACTCCTAAAATTATAACTGCAATGCACATATTCGGTGTAAAGCATAGGAGATATATACTTTTATTGTTTCAAAAGAATTTATGTTATAATTATTTATGTATTAATTAGAAAAAGTAAAACTGGTAGATAACCAAAATTTTATATTGAAAATACAAAACTTTCAATATTTATGAAACAAAAAAAACCCTAAACACATTCATCTTTGTGAAACGAAAAGAAAAGATAGTTTATTCGATGGTCCACCGATCAATTAGCCTAAAAATTCCCAACCTCTTTCGCTAGAAGTTGTTGTTAGAAGAATATTTGAACCGAGTTTCGAGATGGGTTTGGCCTAGTCAAGTCGGACTTGGTCTCCTAGTTGTAGAGTCAAGAGGTCGAGTGCAGAGTACTTTCTACAGATGCGATCACTAGTGCAACCTGTTTGACCTTTAGTTAATGTCTAATCGATCCATGATCAAGCTTGACCAATTTTAGCGTCCGACCTGGACAATAGTCATCGGTTAACTCATCGTGTCACAAACGTACCTTAGCTAAACGGTCCAACATTTAAAACGAGATAGATTTTTTGTTTGACAAGCCAATAATCAAAGCCAAAAAAATTTTTTTTTTTACGTACGCTCAACAATCACATTCTTTTTCTAGACCAGTCAAGATCAATTGCTTATCAGAATATCAACCATGAACCGGTAAGTGACAAGTCGATGGTTAAGCTTCCTTTTCGCCAAGATTAAAGTTGGGCTTTTTCTTGTAAAGATCACAAATAAATCTCCAACAGCTATCTTCCCATTTTGGACACACTGAAATCACCTTAAGAGTTAAGACCATCGAATTAGTCTTTATCAGACCAGATCGCAGACATAATCAAATCCCAACTTTTACTTGCCATATTTTATCCTTGATCGACTCAATAGTCTCATTAATTGGTCTGATCAATTTCCTTAATATTTTGTTTTTCCGTTTAAGATACTTTCCTTTGTACCAAAAAAGAGTTAATTATTTAAAGCCATGATATGTACGTTTCAAGCACCAATCTGATTTCGAATAAGAATTTATCCTAGAGCAATTTTACTTCTCTTTGAATCTTGTATTAGAATTGTCAATTGTGTTCAAGATTAAATCTTTCATGGAGTCGAATGAATGCTCATTCATGTGAAGACTTTCTCGCATTTAGGTTTTTCGGATGCTCAGCTTCACCAACCATGTCAATCATTCCCTAAGCCTTACCAGCCCTTGGGCTTATACCATCATATATATATAAGAGCACTATGTACTCTATAAAAAATACAAGTGAAGGTTTAAAATCATGGAATCAGCGGAACCGTAGAAGTATGGTTCCAACTCCTTGGTGGTGCTTAAAAGTAAACCAGTGCGTGACAGAATAAAGACCACGTGAAAATTCAACCACGTATCTTTATTTAAATGGCTAGTGTCACTGTGTCAGATGTCATATTTTTGACCAAAAGATAGAAAGCAAAACCGAAAGATTCGGTTAAAGACTCAACCATACCGGTTTGGTACACAAACCTAGAGGCTGACTGCAACAATGTAAGCATTCCAAGCATCACATTGTTGAAAGTTCTTGACTTCTTGGTACTTGATATCACGTCCTGCACCAAACCCATCTGTTCTACGCATTTCAGAAGCTTCTGGCATTTCTCTGAGCCAAAAATGGACTGATCTAAACCCGGCTTCCTCCATACAGTCCTTTATCTCCGGCAAAGACCACCTACAAACACACATGAACAGAAAACTCAGGAATTTAATGTGAATTATATAGATCCAAGTACAATAAATTTATAGACAATAAGGAAAGCAGGAATATTTTCTTGCCCAAATGGCCATATATAACATTAAATACCGCTGCTACTTATCCGCCAGCACAAGGACAACTCACTAACATGAGAACATAGATATCACCTAGCTCCTGCACTACAGGATATCTAAATCACCCCAACCAAAAAACCAATAGTCAGGGGATGCGGGAACCTAACATGACAGATGAAACATCATATTACACTTATCAAGTTATCTAAAAAGCTTAGCGATCCTCCTATGATTATATAAATATGATTTTCTTAAGGCTTGTGGGAAATGGTAGGTAATGACTGTCCCACTTTTGAGAAAGAATGGATGTGGAAGCAGACTACAAGACACTGTACACTTACAGTCTCCAGCTATAGGAAAAAGCATGGCGAATCTTTCTGTTCTGCTTCTGGAGGTGATAGTGCAGACTGATCCTTGTCTTGCGACTTACAATATCAAACTCCGCTTGCTCCCATGTGTACTGCCAAATGATATAGACAAACGTTAGTACGGTTATTCCTTGCAAGTTTCATATTTATGGCTCTTACACCCGTTTTTTACCAGATGAAGTACAAGAATGAAATTTTACAGTGAAATTTTGGAATTTCCTTTGAAGCTTCAATTGTCCCTCAGCAGAAGCACCTCCATATAAATCCATCACGAAAATTCCACCTTTCTTGGACAAAGCCTCACGAGCATTCTTGAAGTAAGAAACCAATTCCGAGCGTTTATGTAGACAACAACAACTAAAATTAAAAGCACAGACAATATCCCTCTTCGGTAACGAATCAGGTCCATCTTTCTCTAATGATTCAACACTAGAATCAACCAAATCTTCAGTATCACCATCATCCAAACTGATATTTTGTATCAACTCCTGGGATTTGGATTTCACTTGCTTAGCCTCAAGAGGAGTCAAAACATTCCCATGGAAAAGCGACATTCTTGAATACACATCAGATCCAAGTTTACTAATGTTGTTATCCATACACCATTCCAACGCCTCAAGATCCAAATCTAAACCTATAGCAGTCCTCCTTGTATCAGTCTTCAGCCACTCCGCACTATTCAAAAACGATCAAATTATGAGCTATTTTCTGTATCATTTAGTGAAACAAAATATGAATTTACCTTAAAAGAGCAGTGCCACAGAAATCTTCTTGAAAATGAAGAGGTTGTCTTCCACCAACATACATTAAAAAGAACTTTTGCAAATAGCTTATGTCTCCTTTTGGTGACTGAACCAAAACAGAGAACACAAATGTGTTAGTTAATAAAGCTTAGTGCTTTTTTCTATAAGAGATATAAGAAAACGAAAGATCAGAACTTTTTTAATTTTATATACTAAAGAACTAATCACATCCCTAAATTAAGTCTGAATTCATAAAACCAGTAAGAACCACTGAATGAAACCTAAAAGGCTAAGCACAGAGTTGCAAGGCTCCTTTTGGGGACTGAACCAAAACAGAGATTACAAATGTGTTAATAAAGCTTAGTACTTTTTTCCTATAAGAGATACAAGAAAACGAAAGATCAAAACTTTTCAAATTCTATAAACTAAAGAACCAATCACATCCCTAATTAGTCTGAATTCATAAAACCAACAAGAACCAATAAATGGAATCTAAAAGGCTAAGCATAGAGTTTACAATTACCTGTACTGATTGTTGGTAAAGAAGAAACTTTGAAGGAAAATCAGATGATTCGTTTCTTTCGTTTTCGTTTTCTTCTTCTTCTTCCTCAGAGTTTTCTTCATCTTTGTCGTCAACGGAGGCAACGACCGGTGGGGGTTGATCGTAGAAATCTTCAGCATCATTTGAAAACGTTCCTTTTTGACGACGGTGATTAGGTTTTTTATCTCGTTTCCCCATTTTCGCGCAATTCAAGTACAGTATCCACAGACAATAGAGAGTAGTCGAGGCGGAAGAGAAAAGCGTTGACGATTTTGACTATTTCTTTTTCCGGGTGTTGAAGAAAAGTGCCCTAAACTATGCCACGTAAGCCCTACGCTTTTGCGTTGCGTAAACCGGTTTGGCGGTTTAAATGGTATTGAAGTGGTTTTGGTGGTTAAGACGCAGGGTAAAAGTACATTTGATTGATATATTCAATATGATTGTACCGTAATTAAATACAATCAGATTTGGGATTTGAAAGTTCTCTGTGTTGAAGATGGATTTGTCCCTTAGAAAAAAAAATAACTAACCGCGAAACGTCATCTGATAAACTAAAGTTAGCAAAAGAAAACATCGAGGATTTTTCCCACACTCAGACCATTACACTTAACAAACTCAATAGATTTTTCGTTCTTGGCGTCTTTTGATTCTAGGAAATCTGAGAAATTAACTTCTCAAGTACCACCGATTCTGCCTTTACCGTTGAATATTGTGAAACCAAATTGAATTAGTTTTGTTTATCGACGTTAAATCGCATGTCTCCGAATCGAGTTTACACGCTAGCTTCCATGGGCATTTCTTTCAAGAATCCCGAAAGCTTCATATCTATGGTGATGTAACGACAATTTCTTAGAAAATGGCGTATGGATTTCATCTCTTCTTTCTTATTTCAACTCCATGTTTCACCACTATTTTGCTTCATCTCTCTGATTTTTTTAAAGATTCAATACTATAGTTTGAGGGTAAACTGTTTATTTTTTAAAAAGAGAAAAGCGAATAATAAACAGTGGAACCTGAATTATCTTTGGTTAAGTATTATATAGAGATATTGTGTAGACGTAGAAACAATTTCCTTGTTTCTTTCCAAGACACAAAGTTTCCAATTTCCCCCCAGTCAAAAAGTTTATGTTGGCCTTTTATGACTCATAATTCCCCCTTTTTTGATAGTTAGACGCGAATTTTCCATTTTGTTTTTCAATAAATTAAAAGGCAAAAAACCTACAACAAGGCAGTGCAAACATAAGTGTCAGCAATATATAAATTTCCAAAAGGTTTCAATACAAGGTTTCGATTAGATAAACTTACAGTAGATCTTAAGAAGATACTTAATTTGTATAGATTTCTTTTTATTTTGATATTTGGTGATGAAACAATTCGCATCATATACATATACATGTTCGTCTTTTATCACCTGCAAGTAAATCACTCACTTCGATTTTTTAAAATCTTTTAAATATGTATATGAGGTCTATGATCTTAAATCTTATCTATCTATATATATATATATATATATATAAATAAATAGGCTTATAACTTTTAAAAAAAAGATTCTACCATATAAAATAACCTTAAATAAATTAGTTGAACGTGATCTCTAAATAGTTTGAGACGGTCGTAGATATAATTTGATCTGATCGTCGTCGGTTTTAAGCCATTGATTTAATTTGATTTGATCTATTGTTCTATTTCATCAGAGAGAATACTGATCAAAATGGTTAATAATTCGGAAGATGGACCAATTTTTATTTCATCAGAGAGAATACTTGAAGACACTTTGAAACACATTCTCGAAGTTTGATCTTACTTACCAACTTTAAAATGGATCTTCTAGAGATAACTTAGGAGAAAAAATAACATTTTTCTTTTCGGTCTAAATGGTGACATTAATTTGGTGGAATTTTGGAATGGAATTGACTGAAAATTTTAAAAACATATATTGTCTCTATGGTAACACATCATCTGTGGAATGATGACTTGGGTCCAAATGGTGACATTAGTTTGGTGGAATTTGGGGAACAGATTAACCTTTGTGATTGCTGAATGTTACCATTTGGACTATTTGATAAAGGTTTTTTTTTTCTTTTTATCGCACCCTATATTAACATTTTTGTTCCTTATTGGTTGATGGATTACAAGTATTCAACATTTGTACTTATATTAAAATGATGTACGTTAGTGACCAAAATATATATATATGTATATATATATATATATATATATTTGAATGGTGGATTTTGATATGTATCTTACTGTTTTCCTTAAAGTACGTAGTTATTTTATACATCACGATACAATTGATACTCAATGGCCTTAAAAGATCAACCAAAAAACAACACTCCTTATTTGGTTCAAAATATACATCAAAGAGAGTCATTAGAACAAAATATATATTTATACACAAAAGGTTTTAGATACTGCATATTCAAGCCATTGTGTTACTTCAAAAGATCCACTTTAAACATCTTTAAAAAGTGAATCCTGCTTACCTTTTATCTAAACGCTTCTTACTATTCAAAACATTTAAGAATAAACATAGTGAAATTATACTAGAAAAACCCAAAAAGTGATTTAATTGCAAGATTAACTCTCTAGAAATGAGTTTATTAGAATGACTCTAATTTTTTTTGTCAAAATACAAATCAAGCAAAGTGAATCCTAATATTACAGTAGTACCATTATGATTTAAAATTAGAAAAATTAAATAAAAAAATTAAAATTTTGAAAACTTACAAAAATAAAACTGAAAATTTAAAGAAATAAAATATAATCACCCATGATTTTCTCACATTACACACACTTTTCTCCAAAAATCTTCATCTTTCTTCCAAACCCTACAATCGACCACTTTGATTTGCGGTCTTGGCTACACGAAATCTACTACAACGTAGACAAAAATTTCTTCGCGAAATCTACGACAACGAAGACAAAAATCTGGAAAAGGGATTTTCAACAAATCCCAAACTGAAATAATGAAGGTACAATGTTAAGAAATATTTTACAAAATTTCTACCGTGTAACGTTTAGTACTTACCAACCGCATCCTTCCAATTTCCTACTGTATTTTCTACGAACAAATGTGTTGTAGGATTTTTTCCTACAAATTATGTTTTGTAGGAAAATGGTAATAAATTTTCCTACAAAATTACTATCGTTCTAACGGTTAGTATTTTTCAACCTAATTCGTTCTAATTTCTTACCATATTTCCTACGAACAAATGTGTCGAAAATTTCACACCATTTTTTCCCGATAATTTTGCTTAGAAGACAAATTTCCTACTTCAGTTTTCAATAAAAATTGTGTAGGATTAAGGTATGAGAATATTCCTACGAAATTTTCCGTATAACATTACGTAGGAATTTATAATGTTTTCTTATATAGTAATTATTTGCTAATAGGCCATACATTTTTTTCCACTTGCTAATACATCAGACATTATTATTTGCATGTAGAGTTTAAAGGGAAGAGGAGAATCTCACGTCAGTGGGGTAAAGGAAGGAGACACAAACACGTCTTACTTCCACATGAAAATGGTGACTGCAAGGTGATCCACAAACCATCTTCATTTCCTTAAAAAATGATTTGGGGGTAGACAATTTAATTTTTAAGCAATCTTGGGGTTAAATACTTCACTGTCCTTTTCAAAGGGCATGAAGATTATATGCTCCTATGATATCTGCTGATGGTAGTGTCGAAATCTTGAGATTCAGATACTCTACAAGTGTATGATGGTAAAGTAATTCTGTAAATCCAAACCCCTTTCATTATCTAATGATATTCACATTCAAATCATCGAAAACCAAAAACAAAAACCCTACAGCTTTCTTCCTTCTTTGTTTCTCTGATCTGAGAGTGCTACACAGATACAATCATACAAGGTACACTAACATTTGTTCTTCAGTTGTGCGACTCAGAAAAATCATTGTAGGTGTATCTTGAGATTCAAATCTTCATTCAACCGTCACGCTATGACTAGGCATGACCATGGTTACAGTTATTACGGTTACGGTTAATTAACCACCGGTTATGTTTATATATTATGTTTAACCTTAATCTTAACTATTTAATATACGGTTATGGTTAAAAACAGTTACAGTTATATATGGTTACGGTTATTACGGTTAAATATGATTCAATTATTTGATTATCATGATAAAGATTAAAATCAGTGATATTTTTATCGAAAAAGTATTTAAACTCTATTTAAATACTTAGATAATGATATTTCAACTAATACTTACCATTATAATTGATTGTATGTATATTTTGTTAAATTTTTATAACGGTTACGGTTATAATTTTAAGGTTATATCACACGGTTAAACAACAGTTTTTATATGGTTACGGTTAATTAACGGTTACGGTTAATAATTTACTTTAACCACAACTAATATATTTTTACGGTTAACGGTTACGGTTATTAACCATTTAATACGGTTACGGTCCAATGATGGTTAAAAATTAAACGGTTACGGTACAAAATACGGTTACAATTAGATTTTGACCATGCCTAGCTATGACTATTGAATATAAATCGTCATCCGAACTATCTGCAAATCCGTTTTCATGTTCCGGTATTATTCTTGTAATTATTGTTCTTTACAATTATTCAGATTACCCTTATACATAAGAAATAAATATTTACAGATTCATTTTGTATGTTAGTCCTCGGACCACCATCTAAACTTTTGTATGAATAGAAAACTGTTGAGACTGATGTAAAACAAAGAAAAAAACAACTGTGGAAACATTTGTTTATGATAATATTTTTATCAGAAGCACGTACGTTACTGGTGGGGTGTAAACACGTTTGCAAGCGGTAGTAATCGCAAACGTTTGACACCAATCACAAAACGTTTGGTACCCTTTTCTATATATAACCGATCTGATTTAAAATTCATTTTTCACAAACGTTTATAGATGCGGGCAAGTACAAATAATTAAAATAATTTTTTTTTAAATTAAACAAAATAGCTTCATTTAAGATCTCGAGAATATACGGTTAAATCAAGATAAATGTTGGTTCAAGATATGACATTGTTTGAGGAGCGAGGTCTCAATTGTACAGCTCTGAAAGTTTAATTGTGGAAGGTTCGATCTCCTTTGAAGATACAACATTTTCTATGACAAATATTTTCGGATATTCAAGCGGTTATAGAATGTGAATGGTAATTATTATTAAAGAGAATTGTACAAATATATATACACATCAGAGTGAGACTAGGTAAACTATAACTACAAAGAAGACCCTTAAATCTTATTATTCTTATTCATCTATATGCTCCCTCAAGATGGAGAAGCTTGAGTTACTCCAATCTTGGAAGAAGCTAGGAGATGGTGAGCTTGAGATAGTGGTTTTGTAAGGGCATCGACGAGCTGATCATGTGTGGAAACATGAGAGACCCTTAATGCTCCGGCGTGGACCTTAGGGTTGTTATTTGAAAACATTTATACAGCTTTGAGTTTTTCCTTTTTATATCCATATTATACGAATGGGAGGAAGGCTTTATATATATAATTTCTCTGTCAATTTTCTATAGATGTTCGACCAAGTTCTTACGAATAATCTCACTTTTCCAAGGGTTGTTTTGCAATGTGTATAACATGTTCTAGCAAACTTATGTACTACTTACTTTTCAACGATCGAAAACAATCGTTCGTAACGTTTATAAATTGTCATATGAATTTTCTGTGACTAATCTATGGATAATTTTTAGTAAGAAAATGATAGGATTCTTTTCTACGAAATTCTTATGACCAGCCTATGGATTATGTTTCGTAGGAAAATGGTAAGAAATTTTCCAACAAAAATATTGCCGTTCTAAAGATTAGTATTTTTCAAGCAAATAAATACTACGGACAAATGTGTTGTACGATTTTCCTACGTAATATGTTTCGTAGGAAAATTTCCTACAAATTTATATTGTTTTAACTGTTAGTATTTTCCAGCCGAATTCTTTTCAATTTCCTACAGTATTTCCTACGAACAAATGTGTTATAGGATTTTCATTAAAAAATTTGACCATTTTTTTCGTGATAATATGTTGTAGGAAACAAATTTTCTACCACTTTGATTTTTCATAAAAAATTCCTAGGTTTAAGGTATGAAAATTTCCATAGAAAATTACATAGGAATTCATGATGTTTTCTTATATAGTAATTATTTGCTAATAGGCCAGACATTTTTTTTTCACTTGCTAATAGGTCAGACATTATTATTTGCATTTAGAGTTTAAAGCGAAGAGGAGAATCTCGAGGAAGGAGACACAAACGCGTCTTACTTCCACCCGAAAATGGTGACTGCAAGGTGATCAACAAATCATCTTCACTTCCTTCAAAATGAGCTGAATACTTCACTGTCCTTCTCAAAGGGCATGAAGATTATATGCTCCCATGATATCTTCTGATGGTATTTCTTGAGATTCATATGCTCTACAAGTAAATGATGCATCATGTTATTCGTAGTGACTTAAAATATAATGGATTTTTTAAGGCCATATTAGAATAAGCATATGGAATGACATGCTCCGAAGGTACAATAGATTATAGCTTTTAAAAGATTTTCTGTATTTATTAGAATTGTATTAGGTTTGAGGTATATATAAAGGAGGCTAAAAGATCATTCATTCTTTATCAAATTAATAAAAGAAATCCTAGAGACAAAGTGTATTTTCGCCATAAAGAACTTTTATCTTCAATTTTCTTTCGTTTTCTTAAGGTTTTGATTTATTCTTCACGAATTCACAACACATCATTATCATGGTAAAGTAATTATGTAAATCCAAATCCCTTTTATTATCTAATGATGTTCACATACAAATCATCGAAACGAAAACACAAAACCCTACAGCTTCTTCCTTCTTTGTTTCTCTGATCTGAGTGTGCTACACATATACAATCATACAAGGTTCGCTAACATTTGTTCTTCAGTTGTTCGAGTAAGAGAAATCATCGTGATTGTATCTTGGGATTCAAATCGTCATCCGAACAGTCACAATATGGCTATTGAATTTAAATCGTCATCCAAACCGTCTGCAAATCCGTTTTCATGTTCTGTTATTATTTGTGTAATTCTCTTACATTTTATTTATTGTTCTTTACAATTATTAAAATCACCCTTATACATAAGAAATATATATTTTCAGATTCAGTTTGTATGTTAGTCCTCGGACCACCACCTAAACTTTTGTATGAATAGAAAACTGTCGAGACTGATGTAAAAGAAAAAAAAACACTGTTGAAACATTTGTTTATGATAATATCTTTATCCTTTTATGTAACCCGCTGAAAGAACTCTTCTCAATCTCAAGGATCATTTATCTCCCAAGATATAACAACTACCACTCTTTCATAACAAGAGAATTTGACCGTACATCAAACTTTTCAAGATTTATAACTTTTACGAACTATACTTTATATTAAAAACAAACAAGGGCACCGTATCTTTAATTAACCAAATATCTTTTATCACTTTATTCCATCACAAACTTACATATATTTTACATCACAAAGGAATCACTATATCCTGATAGATGATGATATTTATTCAATAGGAAATATATAGACACATATCCTCTATGGACAATTTCATTTGATTATATATTATGTATATAATTCAAAAAGGTTTTTCACCAGCAACATTGCCAGAAGGATCATAGTTGCAAGTAGTAAAGGATCCACCGTTATCGCATCTGACTTTGACACACCCAAGCGAGACCGTGTTTTCCACACAACCTGCTTATAAGCATCCATGATTTCCCGGTACGACATGTGTTTGCTTCATAAAAGTAATCAGACTTCTCGTCAACCATGAGGGTCACAGCCTGCTCAGCGGTTAAGTCAGCGTCGCCAATTACTATGCTTTCCCCATAAGGCCCACCTGAGAAAACGAAACGGCAGTCGCGTCTTAGCCCCGCGTAGGATTTGGCATAGTCAGCCAGCGTCTCTAGCACGGTTGTGAGCATCCACCTACTCTTCTGGCTGGTTTTGGGCTTTCAAAGGAACAGAAAAAGCTAGTAGTACAAGTGCAATTGCCAAGAGTAAAAGATTATTATAGGAGTTAAACATCTTCATTTTGTTGTAGAAAAGTATCCCAACGACCCAACGCATTCTTTCTATATAGTAAATATTAGAACTTTGGAAATCATTTTACTACAGAGTAAAGTAAAGACACTAATTGTATTGTTAATTTTGTTTTACCACGTTAGGCGACGAGGTCAGAAGCACGGTCTTTTTAAAGGCTTAAGAAAATACTGGTTTTTCCGTTACTGGTGTAAACACGTTTGCAAGCAATCGTGATTGCAAACGTTTGACACCACCAATCACAAATCGTTTTCTACCGTTTTATAAAAAATATAACCGGTCTTATTTAAAATTCATTTTCACGAACGTTTATAGAAGCGGGTAAGTAAAAATAACTAAAGTAATACTTTTAAAAATTACACAAAATAGCTTCACTTAAAATCTCGAAAGCATAAGGTTAAGTCAAGATACATGTTGGCTCATGATATGACATTGGTTGAGGAGCGAAGTCAATTGTACAACTCTGAAGGCTCAAACGTGGAAAGTTTGACTTCCTTTGAAGTTACAATGTTTTCTACAGCAAATAGTTTCGGGTATTTTAATGGTAACTTCATATTTAAATCCGTGGGGATTAAACTGTGATAATACATGTAAAAACTGCGAGGCGGTAAAAACTAATCATGTTTTTTTTTAATGTTTTTCAACTTTACAAATTTGAGAGTTGTCTTTGATCTCATTGATACCAGGGATTTTTAGATTATCAAGTTTGTATTTTCTAGTTTGGAGACTACCTCCTTGTTTAGAGGAGGAATATGATCATTATTTTGTATAAATATTATGATTCTTATGGAAGGTAAGGAATAAGAAGTTTTTTCATAGCATTCAGTCAAACCCTTTTGACATTTTAGGTTATGCTAGAAGTGAACAATTAGCTTGAGAGACAGCTCAATTATGTCCTCTAGGAGAAACAGATGAAACAGAGAAGAAACGGAAAGATCTTCTCACATTCTTAGATGTCAGACATGAATCCTGGAAATCTACCGATCCGTTTACATGTTCCATATGAAGAGCTTTTCGTTTTTTCACTTGGAGATGAAAGTTTTAATATGGGCTATAAAGCATATCTTTTCTAGAAAGATTGATTGTCAAATCTTCGAAACAGATTGTGTAGAGTTAATTTTTCTTGTATTTTGTTTTCTTCTATTTCTCGTTTGTGTAATCTGAAGTCTTTGGCAGCAATCTCCTCTAATGAAACCTTTCACTAGATAAACCATATTGTATGAGCCATGAAAGCTGAAAAGTAACCCAAGTCACCTTCTTCTCGTTCTTATTCTCATTCGGAATATGAGTAAACTCTTTAAGAACTTTTCAATACATATTCTTTCTTCTTTGATTTTCTCCAGATTCAGACCATTACGCCGTAGAAACTCGATAGATTTCTTGTTCTTGGCGTCGTCTGATTCTCTGAAATATGAGAAATGAACTTCCCAAGTACCCCGATTATGCCATCACCGTCAAATAGTGTGAAACCGATCTGAATTAGTATTGGTTTAGGACCTCCATTTTTAACTTTTTTTTAATTATATATAATTATTTTCCCTTCTTACATATATATTGAATATTATGAAATTGGTTATAAAGATAAAGAAGGAAACAAATACATAATGATGTGGAAATTTTTACTTATTTAAATTAAATATTTTTTGTATTGATATTTCCCTTTCTTTTCTTTTTTTTCGACATTTTCTCTTCTCTGTTTTTTCCATCAATTCTACTCTTCTCGACAGTCTTCGCCTATGTTTAACTACATTTGTAAGGGTTCCTATTTTTTCTTTTGTTTAGGGCCCCCAAATTTTTGGAAACGACCATCGCAATACAGAAGGGAATATACTTTATGAAAGAGATGTGAACTCATGCTACGACTACAGAATGTGAATTCATCATTTGGTAGCAGCTTTTGGAAACCAACAAATCTGCTTCATGTTCCTAAGTTAAGAAGAATCAGCGAAGATGCAAGGATCATATGTCATAAACTCGTGTTTCCTCCAAATATTGTTTGACTGCATTGCTTAAAAAGTGTAGGAATATGATCAGACTGACTCTTGAAAGGTATGTAGGATAGGTGGATCTTAAAAATCTTGATTAAATATCCCGAGACCCCATCTTACATTAAAACCCACCGGGTATCCAAAATCTATGTAAAATATTCAACCATTGCTTTATTTTGGAAATAAAAAAAAGTGGGTTTAAAAAGGGTGGGTACCCAAGTTTATAAGCTTGAATATGGGTTTACCGCATTGGGTTATGGATACTGACTATTACTTTTCAAATTTCGTATGCAACACAATATTGTTTAATAATATTAAAAAACAATATCTAATACTACAAATTATATAATTTTAAAAAAACGGAATAACATATTTTTCGCCAAACCGCAAGACCACGCAATATTATCTTCCTGCCAAAATTGTAAAATTGAATAAAATTGTGATTTTGGTGGAAATTTGCGGAATGACATATTTCCGCAAAAAATGCAAAAATGTTGAAGTATTTTTTCTGCCTAAACTGGGAAATCATAATTTTGACGAAAAATTGTTAAATGGTGTTTTTTCTGTCAAAACCATAAAATAACAGAATTATATTTTTTCCAAAATCATAAAATCGAGCTTTTTGCGAAAAATAATTAGAATGATATTTGCCTGCCAAAAACATAAAATCCTGGTCGGCTAAACCATAAAATCTCAGAGTTGAATGGTTTCGCCAAAACCGTAAAATCAAAATTTTGACTGATAATCGCAAAATAATGATCTCCCACCAAAATCCTAAAATTTTGAAATTACATCTTTTGCAAAAATAAGAAAATCTCGTTTTTTGCAGAATAATTGTAAAATAATGTTTTTCTGCTTAAAATGTAATTTGCGGCAATACGTTTTTTTAGTTTAAACCATAATATCTAGGTATTTAAATTTTCCACCAAGAGTCCAAGATTGTGAAATTGATATTTTGGTGGGAACATCGTGAACATAATATTTTGGCAAAACGCTTTAGAGAAGAAGATAGAAGAGTAAAACCGAACATTGTGGAGAAATTCAAAGTGGGTGATTTTGCTGGAGCCAATGAATTTGATGTTAAGGCACAAAGTCTTAGTCCTGCACTTTGTGGTCTTCTTTGTCTCAATGCAGTTTCTAATGTAAGGATGGTTCTTGAGAAGAAAATCAATGGTGAAGTTGATTGCTATGTTGTTTTACCAGTTGACCCAATTGCAGATCTTGGAACAATCCAAGAACGTTAAAGATTTTTATCTTTGGATATTGTCTTTGACGATGGCAACATTTTCGGTAGAATTGAGGAAGCAAACAAGACATTGGCGGACTCATGGAAATATAACTGCCATTCACATGGGCGGTGTAGAGCATAGGAGGGTGAAACTCATTTTTGTGGGGACCCAGATTTTAACTTTTTTAACTATATATAATTGTTTTCACTTCATATATATATATATATATATGTTATTATGAAATTAATAATTAAAATAAATATTTTAATGTATTGACATTACCCTTTCTTCTTTTTTTTTATTTTATTTTGACGTTTGCTCTTCTCTGTTTTTTTTTCCATATATTCTGCTCTTCACTTCAATCTTCTCCTATGTTTAATATGTTTGTAAGAGCTCCTATTTTTATTTTGTTTAGGACCCCAAATTTTTGGAACCGGCCCTGCCATTGCAGAAGGAAATCAACAGAATGTGAATTCATCATTTGGTAGCAGTTTTTGAAAACAACAAATCTGCTTCATGTTTCTAAGTTAAGAAGAATCAGCGAAGATGTAAAAGATGTCAAAAACTCGTGCTTCCTTCAAATATGGTTTGAACTGCAATTCTTGAAAAATATAGGAGTATGATCAGACTGAATTTTGAAAGGTTTGTAGGGTAGGTGGATCTTAAAAAACTTGATTAAAACCCACTGGTTATCCAAAATCTATGTAAAATATTCAAATAATTTTCTATTTTTTGGAAATAAAGGAAAGTGGGATTAAAATGGATGGTTACCGATGTTTATAGGGTTGAACATGGGTTTACCCGAATGGGTTCTAGATACTCATTTTTAATAATATTTTTCAAATCTCATATGCAAAAACAATATTGTTAAATAATATTTAAAAAAATCTATTACTACAATATTATATAATATTTTAGAAACAAGATTAACATTTTTTGCCAAACCACAAGACCATGTAATATTATCGTCCTGCCAAATTGTAAAATTGCATGAAATTACGTTTTTGGTGGAAAAATTGCGAAATGAAATTTTTTCCGCAAAAATCGCAAAAATATAGAAGTATATTTTCTTTCTAAAATGAAAAATCTCATAATTATATATTTTTTGACAAAATCATAAAATAGAGATTTTTTTACCAAAAATCATAAAATGATGTTTAACCCCAAAATCTCAGAATTGCGTTTTTTGCCAAAACCGTTAAATCACAATTTTGGCAAAAAATCGCTAGATGATGTTTTCCCGGCAAAACTGTAAAATCTCATAATTATATTTTTTTACCAAATTCATGAAATCGAGCTATTTTGTTAAAATTTATTTATAATGACTTTGTCCCACCAAAACCCAAAATTGTGGTCGGCTAAAACCATAAAATCTCAGAGTTGAATGGTTCCGCCAAAACTGTGAAATCATATTTTTGACCAAAAAATCGCAAAATAATTTTCCACCAATATCATAAAATTTCGATATTATATCTTTTTCAAAAATCATGAAATCTAGCTTTTTGCAGAACAATCGTAAAATGACGTTTTTCCGCCAAAACGTAAAAATTGCGGAACTACATTTTAAAATTAAAACCAGAATATTTTGGAATTTAATTTTTCCGCCAAGATTCCAAGACTCTGAAATCGATATTTTGGTGGGAACATCGTAAATATGACATTTTCTTCTAAAACCATAAGACAATATCAACAAACGGAAATGTCTCATACGTTTATAAATTTTATAAAAATATATATCAATATTTATGAAGATAATTATATGAATACTTATAAAAATAATTATATCAATATTTATAAATAATTCAAAAATAAATATAGTTTTATCAATGGTTTTATAAGTTTAACAAGTAATTATATCAATATTTATGAAAATAATTTTATCAATATTTATAAAAATAATTCAAAAAATAAATATTTATTTATTTATCTTTTTATATGGGTAAAAAATTTTAATGTTAAAATTTTATAAATTGTTGTTCACAAGATATTTTAAAAATATTAAAAATCAATCAGGATAACCGTGGTAAATCCGAAACCTCTGGGTTTTTTTCGAGCTATACTCTTTGGGTTTTGGATTTTCGATTTTTTTATAAACACACTCAAAATGAGCATTTTCCCCATTGTATGCTGATTGATCCATCTAATTAATTGATTTTAATTTTATTTTTTGTTAATATTAGAGATTGTTTCACATTTTATATGTTAGGGCCTAAAACCCCAATAAAATTTTGACAGTTTTTCCTTTATTTTCCCATACCCAAATTTTTATTTCACATATATACTAGTTTCCAATATTTGGGCCAAATTCCAACTTGGGTCCAATAATCAATTTGGGAATTTCAAAAGGATTAATCGATTACCTATAATTTTCAATCTGATTTTAATAGGAGTTATTACTAAACAAAATCATCATAAATATTTTAAGAAATTAAAATGGGACCAAGTTGGATCTGGTTAGATACCTCATAAACATAATGAACCTAAAATATACAATTGTCTCGACAAGAGAATTTTTAGTGGTAGTTCTCACCAGGTCTCTCACATAATATAAATAATAGATATAAAATATTACGAGTTTTTCAAAAAGTGACCTTATGGATGAGTCCTCTCCATTACTTGGTGAGAGACCGCCACAGGACTAAACTGAATCTCTTTAGCTCACATAGAATGGACTTGAGCAAGAGAGCAATAAACTGATTCATCTATATTTCCATCAATTTTTTTAATCACCAAAGCCACGAAAAGAGCAAATGAACTAAACGGAATAACTCTTCAAATTCCAACATCTTCTAGAGAACCTATTCTTACTGGCTAAATCAGTATGCAAATTGACATCTTCAAGTTGTGCTCTTCTTTTTTAAAATATCAACAAGTTATCTCTTCTAAAACTGTCAATATAACTATTGGAATTGGAAACTGTGAATTGGAAATGTACTATACCCAAAGAAAACACTTTTTTAGCCACATTGGGGAACATTCTCATACACAGACACATAGCATTTTTTCCGTGTCAAAGAATTCTTTTCTGCAGCAATATTTTCCATTACATCAATCTTTAGGTTATATGATCAAGTAGCTGCAAATCTAACTTTCTTGGACAACATCAAGTATGATAACATAACTTCAAATTCCTTTTTCATGCACTCTCAAGAACTATTGCTTCTTTAATCAATTTTATCACGTGGAACCATTTTTTTGGTTTAAGATTAATAGGTCCGGTGTATGCTTTTACCTGCCCGTATTTGTTCCATCCCCAGCAGAATACTCTCCCTTCATCTTCAACAAACAAAAACACATGGCATCGTTTTAAGTTTAAGATGAATTTATTTCCTAGGTAACAGGAAATTAAAAGTAGTCTTTGGTTAAATGGGTACCTGTGATTACAGCTACCCATTATTACGTTTACATTTTACAGCTACCCAAGTGAGCGCCGCAGGAGATCATTATGACGTTTACATTTTCCAAATTTTGAGCCTTCAATAATTTTGAAAGAGTCTGAAAGATCACAACCACTACCTAACTGGCCAAATTGGTTTCCACCGAACGCATAAACATCACCATCAGATGAAGCGCAGATCATGTGCCATAGACCTGCATCCACTTCTTCTATTCGGATTCCCAACAAAGATGACATCTGTACTCCCTTGGCCACACTTCAGAGAACAAAAAGAATATTCCATTACATCCACAGACCCACATAACAGAACAAATGCAAATGTTTGTAGATGCATTGCAGCCTTATCTTAAATGCAGACCGGCATTTTTTCTTAGATCTCACAGGATCTCAGAGGTAGGAAAGTTCCGGCCTATGATTGACAATCAGCAACGCACAGATACAGATACCAAGACAGAAGGTCATATTCCGCAAGAAGATGCCTGCCCAAAAACAGGAAAGAAAATGAGTCATCAGACATTTAAAAGACGAAAATCATTTATTAAAAGCTTTTATTTTTACCATTTGAAGCCACCAATCACAGATGGATCAGAATAACACTTGTCAGAATGCGAAAAGGAGAAGTTTTTTTATAACCCACGTGAACATCTTTTCAACTTGCTTCTCCGTTGATGTTAAAAAAGATACCTAGCAATCAAAAGCTCTAGAACACAAACAGAACACATAGTGACATCTTTTTTTTTCCATTTTTTGAATATTATGTAAAAATATATCCAACAAACCTTTATAAAAATATCGTTTTTTGAAATTAGTAGAGAAAGAGAAAACAGCTCTATGATTGAAATATCGAAAGTGGCTGTCTTATTAAAACTCAAAAAATAGAAAATTCAATTGGGACAAAATCAGTTCTTGAAAAAAATAGTATATCCATATTTTATTGAGCTGAAAAAAATAGAAAAAAATAGATACATGACATGAGAACTCTAATTTTTGTTGCAAATCATTCTTCATAATTCTTTGACTTTGCATTATTGAAAGACGATTTCGAACAATCCTCCCTACATCTCTAACCAGTCGATCAATGGATGATGATACTTCTCCATATCTCTTGATATTTCTCTTCCGCCATAGAGATAAACAGCCATTTGGAATTCATACTTAGCAATAAAATCTCGAGTTCCCTGTTACCTGAGGCCAGAACGGCATCTCGTTTTTTAAGTAAAAACAAAGTTCTAAATTTTCTTGCATTGACAACGTTACTTTCCTTTACTGGTAAAGTTTTATTGGGCAAATCAACAGATTCAGCACCATCATTTTCCTTGATCTTGCTCAGATGTTCGGATGCTTCTCCAGATTTCTCTGATGCATCAAATGCGTCAACAAATTCAAAAACATCTAATTCTGCAAAAATCACTACTTATCCGTTTTCAATAAATCCACTAGCTTTTGCATGAAGTTTCGAAAGGGACAGCATGGATGGAAAACCCCAAAAGGGAAACTTGACATGACAACAGAATTCTGCTTCTGCAACATTTTCACCAAAATGGTTAAGCATAATGAATAAAACACTGCATTCGAATCAAGAAGTTCAAGACAAATCTTAAAAGCTTAAAAATCAAACACAAACACACTTGAGCAACATAGAAACTCCAGCCTAAACAATCGTTTCATGAGATAGAATTATTATCTCACTGAAAAGAGTAAAAGACTCATTTGATGAAAGTATAAGGATGAAAGAAGAACTATAATTTTTGCAATCAAAACGTGTACCAAGAGTTACTGACACAGAAAAGTACAATTCAACAAAGAATCAAAGAGTGAGCAGAGTTTGGTAAGAATCACCTTCCGGTATGGAGAGTTTTATGGGAAAGCTTATTAACTATAGCTAGCCAAAGTTTTACATTCTCCTTCCACGAGGCAATGATTTAACATTAGTACAGTTATATCCCTTTGGAAAAGTAATAAAACACCTGCGGGAAAACCCAAAGAACATAATAAAGAAAGCCATAGACTGTATCACGTTAATATAAATGGATGAAAAGTGAACATTGGAGAAGAAAAGTTGTCTTTTTACCATTTACAGTCGCTGAACAAGACTGGACATGATATTTTTTTGTCTAAAAGGTCGACAAATAGAACCAGTGTTAATTCTAAAGGAGTAATTTGATGCAATAGAACCATCTCAACGGATACATAAGAAAAAGAAAAGAGTATAGTCCTAGTGAATCTAACTATTGGGTTGGTTCGTGCCACTCAGACCGCCAGCACCAAGACTGCCAAACATATTCATCAATAAATCCAGCCCTGCGTCATTGCCTGTCCCTATAAATATTAGCATTATATTGACTTAGTCAATAAGCTACAGATGAAAATACGAAGCCTTTATACTTCAGATAGAGATAATATAGTAAGTGAATAACTAAAGCCTTTATACTTGAGATACAGATAATATCTGTAAAAAGTACCTGTAACATCACAAGTTTTCCCCGGATCTCTACAAAGAAGATGGATTGGGAACATGAAAACAGATTGATGGAAATCAAAATAGAGAGAATACCACATTTATTGCTTTTAAAAGGCAGTACCAAAAACAAACAAAAACGTTTATGTTTCTATTCGAGTTTATTTCAGCGAATAAAACGCTTTACAGTCCTTGATAGAGGTTTCTAATGATCAGCCCAGTAAAACATACAAGAGTTGCTGCATTACACAACAGTTCATTCATGTACCACCAAAAGAATTAACTGTTTGCTAGTAGCACTATTGTCTAAGTTGGTTTGGATTGAGTAACAGTTTTAAAACATGGGCATCCGTTTCCAGTAAGGATAAGTTGGATCGAATAATATATGTCTAAATTCAGTCATAAGGGTAACCTGTTATATATATTTTTTAAACATGTGGATCCGGTTCACGGAATTTTAATAGTGTTCGGTGGTTTTATAACTGTTTTGACAGTTTATGAGTTTAATAAAAATCTAACCAATCACTAATTTAATTCACGGTCCATCTTTATCCATGTTTCAAATAGTGTTCCTTCGAATGTTGGCTGCTATTTGTTGAGACTGGATAATTTTCATAAGAAGGTCCAACAGTAACAAATCCTGAAATATCGAATAGTTAGTAATTGACATTTTACCGAAAGATTGAGAGAATATTATTGAAATCTCGAAAATATTCAAATAGAAAGAAAATCGTCAAAATTTATCCCGTATATTCTATCAAAAATATATATAATATTTTCCATCAAAGTCGGAAATAAAATCTCCAAATCATTTCTTTCTTTACAAAATATTCATAACTCAAAATTCAGAAATAATATATAATCTTAACTATATAGAATCTAATCGTTTAAAAATAAGCATATACCAAGAATCTAATTTAAAATTTAAATTTAAATATTTATTATTTTGAAATAATAGTATCTACCCTAAATTCTAAAAATGACTCTTGAAATACTATAAATATATTACTCTAACATATTCACTACTCACAAATAACCCAACTTTTGAGAGAAAATGATTGTGGTAACAGAAAGAACAATATTACCAATCAAGATCAAACAAAACATTTGAGAGCATATGAAAATGATGAAAACCAGAATCCAAATATACCTCCAAATAACGGCTGCAGTGATGTTCAAGTAAAATCGATTTTTAATCCATTATTAGTTGGTATAAATAACATATCTGACAAGAAAAATTGAATTCCCCCTCTTGATAAGAATACTCCTTCTGCTAAGAAAAAATTATATTTATGTGGTAAATAATTCACAGTATGTTCTATAATAATCTATATTAACATCTATATAATTTGGAAGATTTATTGTCACTATAATTCATATATTGACATATTTAACCTAATCATGATTATCATTCTTTATAAGATGAATCTACTATTATTTCTACAAATTCTCTTAGATCAGCTAAGAAGAGAGCCAGAACTATTGCATTTTCACCAATATCAGACATATGATGTGATATGAATACAAGAAGAACACCATTACAAATATTGGAGAATGTTACAAACATACTTGATCTTGAAAGTGTTGTTGGAAAAAACTCGGAGAAATGTTAAGAGAAATAGTCATCCATCTATTACCAGCAAATAAGGTAAATCTTTTTTTAGCTAATTTAAATAGTCTATATATTACATCATAAGTAAAATATTGATGACCTCTAACCATGTTTCAACTATAACTACCAAGGGAATTGTCCTTACCAGTCCACGAAAGCCTTTTAGATTAGCAAAGTATGTTGCAAAGCAGAGAAAACCAACTGACAAAGGATCCTCTGGAAGCACAGATATCTTTCCTGATGGAATACTACATTCAAGAAAAGAAACCATTTTTTAGTGACTGCGATTCCAAAACAAAGATGAATATGGTGTTCAGAAATGTTTCGAAACCTTTAGGAGTATGGTTTTGAATATGTTTCAAAGGTAACAAGCCATATTATATGATTATATAAAATCCTTTTATCTATAATTCACAATCAAAAAAATGATTTCATGTTTCTTATTTTCAGGTATAATGTTAAAGCCATGGTGTCAAGAGAAAGCTGGGTGTCAAGACAAATATGGATGACTTGAAGAATTTTTCAAATTTCCCAAAAATAGCTTAGCATTGCCTAAATTTTCCATATTTACATGCTTCTTTTATCATTCGAACGAAAACAAGAAATGTCATAAATTTCAGTTACAGAAACAAGAAAGTTATTTTCGATGACTCAGAGCATTATGTATTTTCAGTTACAGAAACAAGATAGATTCTTACAAAAACAGTATGTAGCCAAACTTAAGTTGGCTATAATTTTTTGGAAAACCGTATGTTCACTATTTAAAGTACTCTACTTTCTATAACAATCAACTAATCATGTTTGGTATCTATCTTGTGTGTTGTTGGTATAAATAAGTGGTAAGATGATATCAACACTATCATCTACATAAGAACATCACGTCTAAATCTAAATCTCGTCAACAACAGTATACAAAACAGGATTGAACTAACCTTTGAGCTTAGGCTTAGGCTATTAGGTTGCTTAGGTTCTATAACCTACCTAATAAAATCTTTAAAAAGTTTATAAAAACAAGTTAAAAACCTTATTAAATGGTTTTCTAAAATTTTGCAAACCAGCTTACAATACCTTATAAAAAAGTTTGATAAGATTTATAAAACATTTATTTATTTATAAAAACTTAATAATTGTCTTCAAAATTAGCCTTATAAAACCATATAAAAATATTTTTTGTAATACCATTCTTATCTATACAGAATAATTTTAAAAAAGCTAGATATTTCCATGTTATCAGTAGTTTGTCTATCATCTGAAACCAAATGGTCAACAAATCGAATTTCTTGTATCTTGCCAATCATACTATTTCAGCCAAAATTATAGAGAGAACCCCACCAAAAAAGAAGAATCTCAATAGGAATTCATATAAAATGGTACGATTGGTGTCAATTCACATGATTATTGCATAAAATTCCTATTCATATTCACATGATCTTGGAAGCGACTGTTCTTTGTGTTTGAAGCGTTTGTCATTTGCTTTTGAATGCTTTCATTTTGGTTGCTGAAGGCAACGAAGGCTTCAGATATGAAGGGCTTGTATTGGCTGTGTTGATGTTCTTCTCAAAGATGATAAAGTCTTTGTCACAGAGGCAATGGTACTTCAGATGTAGACTTGTCGGTTTACACGTGAGGTATCTTCTAACTGCAGCTATAAACAAGAAACAGCTATAACTTGCGTTCTTATATATGACCACCACCTGCAAATATCTAAGAAACTGGTGTTGTGTCTTCTTTTGCAACACTCCTCAAACTTCATTCACTTCTCCAAATCCACAGAATCCAATACGAGGATATCGGAATCCCAATTCCAACGAGAATCGAAAAACATCGTGTGTTTGGGTGGTAGTCATGGCCGTCGGAACCTCTGCGATTGAGGTTGCTTGCACTGTCGAAGTCTCATGAGAAAATCAAGAGATAAAGTTTCCAAGGGCAATTTCGTCAGTTGCTATTAACATAGTGGTAGTTTTAAAAAGGAGAAATTCATTATAAAAGAGGATTAGCAAAAAAAAATTTTATCTACACCTTTTTTTGTAAATTGTCACTTTTTCCTAAACTACCCCTACTACTAGATTAATACAATTTTCAAAAAAACAATCATAAACATGTAGATACACACCTATTAAGAAGATTTGAAGAAGAAAATTTTTCATTTTAGGTAGTTTTAAATAGGTTTTTACCTTGATGAAAATTGTTCTGAAAATTTTAGAATAGGTATTCTGGCGAGATAAAATTATTAGATTACATATTCTAGCATTTGTTCATGGTTTGAAAATATTATATTACGTATTCTAGCAATCGTTCATGTTCTAGGATTTTTAGAATATAAATATTAGAATACCTATTCTGAATTATTTAGAATACACATTCTGATATTTTTAGAATACTTATTCTAATAGTTGTACATGATCTAGAAAATTTAGATTACATATTCTAGTTATTCTGATAATTTTAGAATATGTATTCTGAAAAAATTAGAATATCCGAAAGGATAATGACTGAATTTTAAAATTATTTAAAAATTATCAAAGAGAATGACTAAATGATTATTTGTAATCGTAAATAATTTTAAAATAATTTCGGTTATTAAATAAAAATGGTATTTAAAGTCATTAAATAATTTATGTTATTCAATAAAAATTGTATTCATTTTAAAATTATTTATTTGTTAGATTAAATTAAAATTTAGTTTTGACGAATTCTGTTAATGTTTTGGTTGTTGAAGCTTCTGTGTTTAATGGACCATTTGCAATCTACAAAGACTTTGTTCCATCAGTGAATCAATTGTGAGCTCCAAAATCTTATTCCTCAATTGGCTTCTCAACTTCTTCATCAATCGTCTCCCACTTATCCAATTGCCTTCATGAGGTAATCAATTGAGTTTCTTTAACTATTAGCTTCTCTCTTATTAACGATATGATTATCAAATCAGGCAAAGAACCTCATTTTGAAGGAAGGCAAAGAAGTATGTTTGTTAAATCAGATTGCATCATCAGTTCATCACTGTCCCAAAACAATTGTTCTTGGATTTATCAAGGGTGGAGTTGTGTTGAACCAGCTCATGAGTGAGATCAGTTCATTGGATACAAAATTTGCAGAAACTTCATCTGCAATGATAGAAGAACCTATTCAGATCATTCCAGCCTCCAAAGAAAGCTTCCTTAACAGCATTTATGAGGTTCATTATATCGATGTAGGACTGAACTCTTCTGGTGCCTACATCACTGATCACAATGTTGTGCAGAGAATCTCGCAACGCCTTGCACGAGATGCAAACTCGATACGAATTGTTATTCATGGAACTCCTAGGCAGTGGTGTGATGAGCACCATGGGTGGATTCTCAAGGAAAAAGATGAGCTTGTTCACTTGCTTAAATCTGAAGCTGAAAATTCCCATGGGAAACTAAAGGTCCATGAAAGGTTCTATTTTTCTGATAGACTTCCTGATTTGCAAATGGACTTTGAGATAGTTGATGTTATGGATGTCTCCTACACATTTCCATGATGATGAATATCACATTGTCACATTTTCTATGTAAAAAGAATGAATGAAACTTATATGAAATGTCACGTATGTCTTATATTACGCAAAATGAAGACAAAGAAGAAGACGAGACATAATATTACTCTCAATTCTGTTTGCTTTCTATCATAAAGTAATAGTAATACATTGCAAAATGAAAGCAACTTTAGTCATTTTATCAGCACAAAAGAACAAAACTTTTTTTTAAGAGACTAAAGTAAGGCTGTTTTTTCTTATAAAGATGACACCATCTTAAGAGTGAGTTGCTTCTAAGAGGATCATAATGTTTCCACAGAATCACTCTTCCATGGCTTCGTTTTGAACAGACTTCTTGTTGGGAACATCAACTTTGATCTTTTCTGAATCTTGTTGAGGAGCCCTGATCATATAAATGTTATTGTCTAGCTCCTTGATAGCCTCAGCATGTTTCTTCTTTTTGTCACGCTTCAACCTATAAGTCCCACACAAAGAAATCATAATAAAAACATGACTCTAATTCCAAATTCATACAAGCAATGTTTTAAAGGATTTGTAGGAGACTAGGAGAAGAAGGAATGTATACATGTTTGCAATATGTCTGGCTGCTCTTGCGCTTCTGATCTTATCAATCTTCTTAATGGCAATTACTGTATTCTTTGTTACGTTCTTGTCATATCTCTCAGGTCTGTTTCTCTTCTTCTCAAACTCAAATGTTTTATCCTGTTAGAGAAAGGAAACAAAGAAAGACAAACGAGGTGGTGAGCTTTAATAACTAGATAACCCAAAGGAATCAAAGAAAAAACTTTAGCTCAAATTATTAAGTACCTTAGTCATGTCCTTCCCGTGAGCCGCTCTGTATGCTTTAGTCCATTTCACTTTACGAGGGTTTCTCTTCATCTTGAAGTTTTTGTGGCACTTTGACCTACAGAACCGGAAAATCTACAAACGAGAAGATAGCTTGCTTGTAACTGAATCACATTACATGAAAAACAAAGCTAACCGATAACATGATAAACAATGAGATACTTGATTAGCGTTTACATTCAAAACATGAACAGAACACAACTTTTGTAGACTTGTTATATACTAAACCCCTAGCCAAAGATGCCATAAGTTTAGATATCCAGATTATCTAGGCTCACCATCTCCATATCTACATCCAGATTATAAAACCAAATCAGCCACAAGACTAAAAACAAATATAATGAAGATAATCTGGATTTTACAATAGAGATAATCTAGTTTCTAGGGTAATTCTACAATGAAACTTTTACCTGAGATAGTGGTGGAGTTGTGAAGTCGCAAGGGAGGAGAAGAACCATCGCAAGGGAGGAGAAGAACAGTCACGTTCGTCGGAGCCACCGGTCGGAGCCGCCGCCAGAGGAGATCGATCGTGTGCTTTGAAGAGAAGAGGAGAGTTTTTAGTCTTTTAGGGATTTTGTTACTTTTTGGTTTTTTTTTCTGATTTCATATATATACCATCTAAAATTAATAAAAAAAATATTTTTTAAATCAAACCTCTTTTTAAATCAGAAGTTATGATATGTTTATTTTAATTAAAAAAATAGGAGGGTAAAATAGGATTAAATATTTTAAAAGGATTAAATGAATAACTTTTATCAAAAAAGGTTTAGATGGACAAATTTGTTGAAACTCTTATATAATGAATTTCCCCTTTTAAAAATGGTCAAAAATATATGGTAATTGTGAAAAAGTAATATCCAAATAGTGGTATTTTTCATAAAATTTCTAAAAATAATATATGCTCTTGATTTATGATCAAGAGCATTTTCTGAATAGTTGATTGTAAGTTTGTTAAATTTTATTTTCAAAGCATCAAGATCCAGAAATCTTAGGATAACAATAAGCTTTTTTCAACCTGAAACTGTTTTCAAACAAACTTTTGGTAAGAATCTATCTTTGTTTTCCAACAGATTTTTGCACGAAAACAGTCTATTCGAGCTTAGTTGTTTAACAAAATTTGGCCCGCAATTTAATTATTCAATTATATCATCTTTTGTTGCAGTTTTAGCATGCAGCCTTTACTTTTTATTGTAATGTAAAAATTATTAAACAATAAAAAATATTTACAGAGTTTTGATATAAGCAGAGCAGAGTTGAGCTTTTACAAATTTAAACTTAGGAGAAATTTAAATTCACTTTTTTGGCATGCATGCATCCTTGTTCACAGGTTTACAGTTCTAAATTTGCAACGAACTTTTGATTATATCGTATCAATATTCACTTGTTTGGGTATTTTAATATTCTGAACTCTGTATCTTTATAGAAAAAAATTTATATGCCATTTTACAAAAGATCTTTTTGAAACCCGATTTTGATTTTCAATAGATTTTCAAACTATTTTCGGATTTTATTATATAACGTACTTTCACGGGAAAACTCAATTCGGATTTAGTTTTATAATGAACTTTCCCGGACAAATTGCCAATTCATTATTGCAGTTTTTCTAGATTGGGCATAAGTTGTTTATTCATGAGTTGTTATTTCTTTTAGCAATTTTTATGGATTCTTCATCTAAGACTTCAAGATCTAAACAATGCTTTAAATTTAAATATCTTTGAATAATGAAACATATATAAACTTGTAAAAAAATTTAGATATGGGTTTTGCGAGAAAAATTAATGGTGAAGTTGATTGGTATGTTTGTTTTATCTGTTGATCCAACCGCGGATCTTGAACAATCAAAGAACGTTACAAAAAATTATCTCTGGACATTATCCTTGACAATGACAACTCGATTGGCAGCATTGAGGAAGCAAACCAGAAGTTGGATGATTTCTGGAAATATTTGTGCAATGTGAAAGGGAAGCAACTTTATAACAAGAGTTGCGAAGTCCAGCTACAAAATGTAGCAGATGGTGACACGTTCTTGACAATATGCCATTATTGTAGATTTCAGTATGAATATCAAAATTCCTGCAAGGATCATATGGTTGTTTGTTCTCATTGTTACAAGACTTTTAGAGCTACTGAGTTTTCGGCTCCATGGATGGGTTCATGCTGTTCTATGGACTTACGAAATGAAGCAGCGGCTCATGAGAAAGAGGAATATGCAGTTTTCGAGCTGGGTGTTTTCATCAACAGCGCCAGAAGTTAAAGTTAAGAAGACTCTGTTTTTTTGTTACTGAGTTAAGAAGAAATAGTGCAGACGCAGGGATCAGATGTAGTAAACTCATGTTTCCTCCAAATATGCTTCGAATAGCACTACCTAGAAATTCTAAGAGTATGATTACTGAGGAAGAGATGAGAGGAGAGGAGAAGAGAAGAAGAATTAAGATGGTGGAGATCAGTATTTTTTTTTTTTTTCTTGCTTTCTAGTTTTGATTCAAAAAAATACTGTAATGACTTTATATTTACTTTTTATTTTGTTTTTGAAACTTGTTGGGTGCTCCTTGACTGACAGTTTCTCGAAGCATGGTTATATCATTTATAAAACTCTTTATCTCCTCCATATATGTCAAAGTTTAAATGTGATTTGCGATGAGTATTGTTTTAAGAGAATCCTCCTTAATTTGTTTTTGTATGTAAAACTCTATCTCCATATATGTTCTTATCTCCCATATGCTCAAATAGGAACAAGCATCCCATGAGTCAGTGACCATGAGGGAACCTCACAATGAAACAAACATTAAAGGAAAGAAGGTTGCATAAGTAAGAAAGTCCTTAGATTTTACCATTTAATATGATAATATGAAGTTTTAAGTTCATTCAATAGTGTAGCCTCTATGGAGCCGATTGGTTATAACTGTTACTTTAGTATTTTGTTTTTAGAGACTTCTGCTGTGAAAATTGTTATTTTAGAAATTGTGAATTTAAATATTTTTCAAAGTTTGATTGGTAACAAAACTGTTATATAAGTAAAGTTTATTATAACCATATTCAAATCGAATTAATGACATAAATGCATAAATAAATTTTACTAATAATAAAATGTTTGGGAAATTTTTTTTTATTTATTTAAATAATTGGTTTTGTAACAAAAATTTTAATCGAAAAATGGGAGCAACTGAATAAAATTAGGGTGAATGCGTTTTGTTTCGGGAGCTTTCAGATTATAAAAAAATATTATAATAAATGTGGTACATGCTCTTCAAATAATCTAGACGGTGGTTATGTGTTTTCAATTCATTTTAGCTCTAAATCGGTCGTTAAAATTTTGAATGATATTTTGTTTCTTCTCATCACTAAAATGGTCACTATATTTGCCACGATTATGCTGCTCCATAATTACATATTCAAAAAATAAACTAAAAAGTAAAAGTAGTTTTGTTTTTAGATAGAATCCAACAATTATTAGTTACTTTATTTTTTTTTTTTAATGTTCAGATTCTTTATTTGTTAAAATCTATTTTTAATATGCATAATATATTTGTAATGAAAAATATTAAAACAATATATTTATTATTTATTTTGAATTATTTTTTGTTTAATTAATAAAACAAAAAATATCGTTTGAAACAATTGTCATGTAACTTCAGTTTTTCTTTTTTTAAAAAAATTTTATAGCTTAAAAAGTCTCATTTTTGAGACTTTTAAAATTTACGTGGAAAGAACAGTTAGACTTTAAAAACTTTAGAAAAAAAGTTTTTAAAGTGTGATTGGTTAAAAAATAGCTTTTAAAACTCTAAAACTATCTAAATCCCTTAAAGTTTGCAAACAGTCAGCCACTATGTTTTAACGAACTTAAGAAGACGAACTAATACATTGATTCCACAACAAGAAAAAAGGTTACATTCTGTTCTGTAAAATGATATGTTGAAAGATTCTGGGAAAAACTGAAAAGTAACAACAAAGCAACAGTCATATGGGAAAAGAATAACCATAGAAACATGCCAAAAATGGCATCAACTAGTTCCTAATTCCTGAAAGCGCTCACAGAAACTTGTGCAGGTTTCTCTTGCAGTCCAATGTTATGGAAGCAGCAATCTTTCAATTGGAGAACCATGGTAATCCAGACTGAAGGCAGTTTTGTCCCTCCGGTAAGGGAACTATAGGTCCCAAAAAGAGACGCCATAGATCAAGAATGATTGTTACCAACATCGCAGCACCTAAAGCATCAACAGCCACTCGTGATAAATCCCATTCATCACTTGATTTCTCATCCATCCTGCCAAATCCCCCACCAATGAATAAAAAAAACCATATGAAAACAGAAAGACAAATGAAATCATTCCGGAAAAGAAAGACAATACTAAAGATAAATCAAATTCCAATAAGCAGTCGAGAGATGACAACATATCACAGAGGATCATGGCTCTCCAAATAAGCCTCTAATTCCTTTTTTTTAGGACCCACTAGAAAATGCAATCAATTAATCCGGTGTATCTAACAATTATCACCTTTCTCAATTTTGATATGCAACAGTAATGAAGCTGAAAAGATTCATCGCTTCTATGAGATGAGTATTAGGAAACTCTTAGTATAAAAAACTATGGTTTTGAGTTTTATTTTTCTCTACCTGAAGAACATTGGAAAGCTCACAATGAAGTAAATGGCATAGAACATACATCCAACTCTGTACATGGCACTTCGGTCCACAAACTCATAGTATGGAAACTGCACAAGTTGAAACAAAACAAAACATATCAACGGTTAATGTCAAGTCAAACAAGATTCTAGAATTATTGAGTAGCTAAGCATAGCCTATAAGTAGACTACTATTTGATAAAGTTAGAAGTAAGGTGCCGCCCCAGATTTCTAGAAACTAGCTAGAAACACCAAATTGAAGACCTAATGAGAAAAAAATATAAGAACTATCAAAGAAATGAAGACATCAGAACATACATTTGCAATAGCAATAGTCTCCAAGTACGCAATGAAATAAGAAAGTGCCAGTATCCATGCAGCCTCAAAACACCATTTCAGAGAATCTGGTAAATCAGCAATGGAATATCGTAGCCTTCGAAGAGTAATGTTTGACGCAACATGGTAAAATAGAAAGCAAACATGTGTGAGGAAGAATGTTGTGTGAGGCACCTGTTCAACACAAAAATAAAACCTGCAATGAGCTTATGGAAACAAGAAAAATTCTCTAACGGAACACAGCCAAGGTTATCCATTGTTTTGCTTACATTATTCATTTTCCAAGACGGAAAAGTATACGAAGCTCCAAGAACTTTAAAGAAATAGTGAGTCCAAAAGTAGTTTCCCACATAGCTAAAAAGAATTATCCAGAGATTTGCCTGTGGTATAAACAAGTTCCAATCAAAACAACTAACGGATAAAGCAAGTTCTACAAAAATGGTTTGAAACACTAAAACTGAGAAGCAAAATTTCATTCACAGATAAGAAAAAAAAACTTGCCTTAACCCAATAGCGATCCTTCCAGCATAAACTTCTGTCAGCCTAAGAGAAAAAATCATATAATATGAGTGCATTATATGTTAAGGAAGACAAGAAAAATTTGCTTTGAATTGTCAAATAATATAAAAGATCTTCACTGATTTTTGTAGAAGTAAGTACACTGCAATATTTGGGTATTTTCAGATTTTGTACAGTTAAAGTAGCAACTACTAATCCAAGTTAATTAACACTAAAAATACTACAGATTAGGAGTAACAAGAACAAGATTAACAGAGAATGAATGAATAAAAGTGTTCAAAGAAGAACCTTTCCAACAAGTAACATCGGTATAACGAAAGCAGGAACAGCTGAAACCAAGGATAGAAGCAAATACTCCAACTCTGTGAATGTCTGCTAAATTAGCAAAGTAATTAACACTCTCTTAGTAGCTAATTAACAATGGAGACATGATTTGCTAAAAAATTGTTGATCTACTTTAGCAGGTAAGTGAAATAGCTAAACAATCCAAATCTGTATGTTCGTTTTCATAATCAGGATCGATTTTATAGTGTTAAGAAAGACGAGACCTCGTAAAGCTTGTAAGGAACAACGATTCCTAAACAGAGAGTGAGCCAAAACGGAGTGTAGAAGAGGAAGAAGAGCTCGCCCCATCTTTTGCTTGGATTCGATGCCAACCACAAACTCCGAGAAGAATCTGTAAAAATCGGTTACTCAGAAGCTCACTGGATCTGAAAAAAAAAAAGAGATCGGCGTTTAATTTACCTGACATTATCGCTTCTCTGCCGGAGAATCTGAGAGTGAGATCGTTGACTTGAGATAGTGTGAGCGGAGAAGGGCACGGGCGACCAAAGTATCTCAATCAACGATGACGTGGCGTCGTCACTTGTACTCGATGAAAACTAGATCCGCGCGTTACCAGATTTAATCATTTATGACATCACTTTATGGACTTCTATTTTCTATCTTCTAATTGTAACTAAACTTTACATTTGGCACTAAAGTAGAGTTTTTTTTTTAAGGTGGAAAATGGACATTACTCTTTTATAAAAGTGATGATAAGGCCAACTCAAATGGGATTCTATTTTTGTACCAAAAGTTCTTCAATGGAACTCCAAAAATCACACTATTTTATTGTGATGTTGTAGTGTTTACTATTCACAACATGAAACATTATTCGTTTATTTTATAATAAAATTATAAATAAAATAAATATAAATAATAAAATTAATAGATATAAAATGATGAAATTGATTTATTTAATAATTATATTATTTTTAGTATTATTATGTATTCAGATATTGAATACATAATATATATTTTATAAGTATTTTTAATATAATCTAATTATAATAAAGATTAATCAAAAATAGTAACAAACATAAATTTTTCATTTAATATATATATATATATATATATGTTATTTGGTGTTGTAAGAGACGATGGTGGAGTAAGAAACTAAATACACATAATATTAAGTTTCGATGTCCCATAAGAAACTGATATTTTTGTTCACATTTATGTTTATCATTCGGTTTCTTCCTTACTCTCCATTCATTATTACCACAACAACACGCAGTATCGGCAACTTTGAGTTCACAGATTCCCGACAGAGAAACGCAATGAAGACACCAAGCTACATAGTGTAGGCTCGATGGTATCAAAATCCGTGCTATAAGCGTAGAGTTCAAAGTTTCTCACACCTTAAGATCGGCACCACTGTTGGATTAATGTTGAAGATAATTTGATCCACAAATAAAATTAATCCTAACCGAGTATAGTTTTAGGAGATTAGGATAAGAACGAGATTTATTTACGAGTTATGTAAATATATTTTAGGAGTTGTCTAAATATTTGTAGGAGTTTTCTAATAAGGTTTTCTATTTCTATTAGGAATAACTGTTGCCTAAACCATTATAAATACAATTGTCGGGTTGTGACAATTGTATGAGAGATTAAAAATTTGAGAGCTTTAGTTTTGAGTTAGTTTCTAAAGTTAATAAAGAGAGTAGTTTTTATCTTAAAACTTCTTATATTCAACAATTGGTATCAGAGCTTGATATTAAAATTTTAACCGTGAGGTGTTGAGATTGTTTTTTTTTGTGGAGCTTACGAATAAGAACTTGAGAAAATAAGAAGTTGTTATTTCGACAACATGGGAGATCTATCTATTTCAACAGTAACAAGACCTAAAGAAGGATGACCTTCATTGGTCCAATGCCCCATGTTAAACTCCACAAATTACACGGTATAGGCTATGCAAGAAGCTCAAGAAACCGAAAAGGATGACACGCAAGGCGCTAATGAATTAATGATGCACGAAATGGTATACTTGAACGAAAATAATTTCATGCCAAGTAAATTTGAAACACATTCGGATCAAGATGACATATGGTATCTAGATAATAGAGCTAGCAATCATATGACCGGTAATTGAATGTATTTTTCAGGAATTGATGATACCATCACCGAAAAATTTAGATTCGGTGATTACTTCTCGCATAGACATCAAAGGAAAGGGATCAATCCTCTTTGTTGACAAGAATGGAAAACAAATAACAATGTCAAACGTGTACTTTATTCCGGAATTGAAAAGCAACATCATAAGCCTTGGACAAGCTACGGAAACAGGGTGTGAACTTAGAATGAAGGAGAATTACTTGACTCGACATGATTGAGAAGGAAGACTATTGGTCAAAGCAAACAGATCTAAGAATCGCTTGTACAAGATTCATATGGGACTTAAAGATACAATGTGTCTACAAGTACTAACAACAAATGGGACGACTAAATGGCAGGCGAGATTAGGACATGTTGGCATGGAGACATTGAGATCTATGATTCAAAAGGAGTTGGTTATAGGAATTCCAAGAGTGAATGTTGAAACTGAGATTTTCGGTTCTTGCTTACTTGGAAAACAAGCAAGGAAGATTTTTCCTCAAGCAACCATGTATCAAGCAACGAGAATACTTGAGCTCATACATGGAGATCTATGAGGTCCTATCACACCATGCACGATTGCTCGAAACAAGTATATATTTTCTCTTATTGTTGACCATTCTTGATACATGTGGTCGATGTTACTAAGAGAAAAAAAATGAGGCATTCTCAAAATTCAAGAAGCTCAAGCTATCAATTGAACAAGAAACCAGAGCAAGTATAGGAACATTTAGAATGGACAGAGGAGGAGAATTTGTGTCACTAGAGTTTCAAGAATTTTGCAAGAAAAATGGGATACAAAGACATCTCACGGCTCCATACATGCCTCAACAAAATGGAGTAGTCGAGAGACGCAATATAACCCTAATGGAGATGATCAAGAGAATCATGAAACACATGGGTATACCAAATTATCTATTGAGAGAAGCAGTGAAACATGCCACTTATCTTATCAATAGAATAGTTACGAGAGCCTTGAAAGAAAAAAATCCATATGAAGTGTTCAAAGTCAAGAAACCGAACGTTGAACAGTTACGAATTTTTGGATGCATTAGCTATGCAAAAGTAGAAACACCGCATATAAGAAAGCTTGATGATAGATCACAGATGTTGATACACTTGGGAACCGAACCCAGATCTAAAGCTTATCGACTTTATGATCCAAGCACTCGAAAAATCGTAGTGAGTAGAGATGTGATCTTTGATGAAACAAAAGGTTGGAAGTGGAATAACTTGGAGCAGCAAGTACCAGTCAAGAAACTATGAACGTTTGAGCTCAGCCTTGAAGGTTATGGAAATAACGAAGCAACTGAAGACTTGGAACCCGAAGATGAGAGTGATTCATCGATGCCCATGGGAGAAACAGAGCAAAACAGAGGAGAAGCTGGAGAAAACCAAGATTTAGAACAAGGCTTAGACCAAGGATGATTTGGACTAAGAAGATCTAGTAGAAAAACCACAAAACCGGTTTATCTTGATGACTACACTCTACTTGCCAAAGAAGAAGGAGAAAGACTTCTTTGATGCTAAACGATAAGCCAAATGACTTCTTTGAAGCCAAGGAATCCGAGGAATGGATCCATGCATGTGAAGATGAAATTGTGTCTATAACAACGAATAATACTTGGAACTTGGTTGATCTACCTATTGGAGCTAAACCGATTGGTTTAAAATAGGTTTTTAAACTAAAGAAAAATTCTGACGGAAGCATACACAAGCACACTAGACTTGTAGCAAAAGGGTTATGTGCAAAGACATGGGATCGATTTCGATGAAGAATTTGCTCATGTGGCTTGCATCAAACAATACAACTTCTAGTGAGTTTAGCAGCTTCACATGGTTGGGAAATACATCACCTTGACATAAAAACAATATTTTTTCATAGAGAATTAAAAGAAGTTGCGTATGTCACTCAAATGGATGGCTTCATAGTCACGAAAGAAGAAGATAAAGCTTATAAGCTCGGGTTAAGGCAGGAACCGAGAGTTTGGAATAATAAGCTCAATCAGATTCTCAACGATCAACGGTTTACTAAGTGCTCAAAGGAGCCTTTGGTGTATCAGAAAGTAGAGAATGAAACTCTCTTACTTGTGGCGGTTTATGTTGATGATTTATTCATAGCCGGGACGAATATGGGTGATATTAACAAATTCAAGATAGAAATGTCAACAAAGTTCGAGATGAGTGATCTATGAAAATTAACCTATTACCTTGGGATTGAAGTAAACCAAGATGGTGATGGTATTACTCTAAGAAAAGAACGATATGCAATCAAGATATTAGTGGAAGCATGAATGAAGGATTACAAACTTGTACACACACCCATGGAGTCTTATATATATGTTATCATGCTTTACCAAATCAAACAACAAAAACATCTCTTTGAAAGAAGAATTGCTATAAGTTTTGTTCAAAGAAACAAGAACCTTGTGAGACAGAGTGTCTAAAATTTAATCCATCACCTTCTCCACAGATCAGAAAAACTTGTCAAAGCAATTAAATATTGAATCTTATTGTTTAGCCATATATTTTGCTTTCTTTTTTCTCTTGAAATATTTTTTTTTCTTTTCATCCTAGTATCATATACTCATATATTACATTCTGATGTCACCTTATTTAGTATATAATGTTATGTTTCTAGCTATGGCAGAAAGGCAAAATCGTCTAACTTTTTTTACTGTTCACCCAATTTCTCATTTATTATGTTACTTTCTTAATTACTACTAGATGTTACATATTAATAAAATATTAATGATGGTTGTTAGATAGTTAAGCAAGTTGGTTGGTTAATCACCACTTGTATATAAATACCAAAGACCTCACTATACATAGATTAAGTTAATGAGGACATACCTTAAATTCTTGGGAGGGTAAACTGCACAACAAACTCTATTTCTTGGACAGCTCTACCTCATCCTCTTAATACATGTCGCCCTCTTCTTCTTTGCTTTGCAACATCACTTCCTGTGATAGCTTCTTATGGCATCAGCGGCTTGGTCATCCTTTTTTTCAAAAGATTCAAATTCTTTTTGATCTTCTTTCTATCCCTACGACCAAACTCTTTGATTATACTCATTGTAATATTTATTATTTGGCAAAACTGAAAAGGCTTTCTTTTTCATCTCTCAATAATATGTCATAAATTTTTTTTGATCTAATACATTTGGATGTTACGGGTCCTTTCTTACTATTTATGTTGATGATTTTACGTATTTTCTGACTATTGTTGATGATTGTACAAGGATTAATGTGGTTTATCTTCTTAAATAAAAGTGATGTTGCTCAAACCTTTTCCAATTTTCTCAATCTTATTGAAACTCAACATAATGCTAAAGTTAGAGCTATCATGTCTCATAATGCTCCTGAATTGCAATTTCATTCTCTTCTTGTTGAAAAGGTATTTTTTTTTATTTCTTTGCTTGTGTTAACAGTTCACAACAAAAATATGTTGTTGAGTGTCAGCAACACAACATTCTAAATGTTGCACGAGTTCTCTTATTTCAGTCCAATCATCCTCTTCCATATTGGAGTGACTGCATTCGTACAACATTTTATCTCATTAACCGTATACCATCTCTACTTCTTCATAATCGTACTCCATTTCACCAATAAAATTCCACAGTATTCTCATCTCAAATCTTTTGGATGTCTTTGTTATGCTTCCATATATCCTAAATACAGAACCAAATTTACTCCTCGAGGTCGTGCATCAGTCTTTCTTGGTTATCCTTCTGGTTATAAATTAATTGATATGGAATCACATTCAGTTTCCATATCTCGAATGTTATTTTTCATGAAGACATCTTTCCATTTCAAACTTATTTGTCTTCATCTCCTTTTCCTGATATTTTTTTATCATCAGTTCTTTCTCTTTCAATTCCATATGCTTCCATATCTTCCTTTTCTTTATCTATTTCAGATCCCTCTTCTTCTAACTCTTTTCCTAAAGTTTCTTTTGAAATTCATATTCCAGTCACTAGGAACAATACTGTGAACATAGACAAGCCACACAGAATCACCACTTCCCACCATTACCAAAAAATACCACACCTAATCATCTTGCTTCAGTTCTTGATTACTCTAAACTGCAACCTGATTATCAAATGTACATGCTCACAATATCCATTGAGTCAGAACCTAAAGACTTTATAATCGCTATTCAATCTGGCTAGTGGACAAGGACAATAAATGTTGAGATTGAACAGTTGGTTACATATGGTACTTGGCTTGTTGTTTCTCTTCCACCGGACAAGAAACCAGTAGGTAGTAGATAGGTATATAAGATTAAATATATTGTTGATAGATCAATTAAAATGTATAAGGTTCATTTGGTGGCTAAAGGATATATACAGTTAGGAGGGGTGGGTTATATTGATACTTTCTCTCCAGTAGTGAAGTTAGTGACTAAGAAAATAATGCTTGGTTTGGCTGTTAAGAAGGGTTGGATTTTGACACAAACGGATGTTACAAATGTTTTTATTCATGGAGATCTCAAAGAGGAAATTTATATGACTTTGCCACCTGGTTATACTCCACATGATGGTACTTCTTTACCACCCCTAATCTTGTTTGTCGATTACACAAATCCCTTTATGGTTTTAAATAAGCTTCTTGTTAGTGGTATAAGAAGTTTTCACAGGTTCTGCTTAAGGCTGGTTTTATTCTAGAGGTTTTAACCTAGAATAATACTATAAGTACACTATGAATTATGATGATTTAAACTAAAGTAAGATGCAATATCATGAAACTAAGTGTAACAACAAGTTAAATTCAATAAAATAAAGCATTGGGAAGTAAGAATTCTTTCAGGAGTTCATGAGAATGAATGCAACAATTAATAGGAATGTATTAAAACCATTATAGAACCAAATTATGAATATAAAGTTATCCCGCTTTCACGTGTAACAACTATCTATGGAGTGAGATTCCTAGCAACTAAACTGTCGTTTGTCTATAAAAATTCATGTATGCAATGAGATTCTAATTCGATATATTCAAAAAGTGCAGTAACATTAATTATCATTGGCTAAAAACACTTTTCGATCTAAGATACATCCATCAATTTAACAACACTTTTGGTGTGTCAGGATGAGATCGATTTAGGGCAAAGGTTAATTGGCCAAATTAGAAAATTTTTGAAGAACAATCCTAGAAGAAGAAATATATGATCAATTCTCAAGTCAACCTAGCATAAATCTATATGATAAACCTTTTAGAAAACTCAATACCCAATTAAAGATCTACTCACACATGCATAAAGAATACATGGTAGACATAGATGAAGATATCATAATAGAATTGCAAAAGAATAACAAATGAGTTATGAGAAATCTCTCCACAAAGTAGAATTCTAAACAACACCTTAAACTGAGGTTTTGAGTATTTTTGTCTCTACTGGGCTCTGTGATCGAGATAATATATTTATAAAACAAGAGAAACCCTAAAATTGGAAAAAAAAAAAATTTGTAACTTGCATACCGATCGGTTACAGATGTGTACCAATCGGTTATCATCGTCTTAAACACCGATCAATTAAAGGTGTGTACGATCGGTTATCTTTGTCTTTGACACCAATCGGTTGTACATGTGTATCGATTGGTCTTCATCTTATGTATTTTCTTCACTTGATGATGTATTGTTCCATTTTCATTCCAAAGCTCCCTTTTTTACCCCAGCAAGTGTTATAACCTAAAAAGACACAAAAGAAACAAAAATTATTTTGTTTTTATTGAAAAGACGCAAAACTCGATGTTAAAAGACTCTAAAACCAATACAAATAGAGGTTAATACAATTTCCCCAAATTTGAATCTTTGCTTGTCCTCAAATAAGAAAAATTTTAAATTTAAAATCCAAAAAAATAGTTTGAAGAACGAGAACTCACATATCATTGGGAACAAACTTACCTTGAGTTTCCGTTTCCCATACCACATCAAAACCATGCCAGAGCAGACCTACTACATGTACTTGACCATAAGTGTAGCAATAGCCAATACTCTAAATCTCAAAATCACGTAGAATTTTTTAGAATCAATGAACATAACCTTTTAACATTACTTAAAAATTGCATGCACTCTCACAAAGAGATTATCGAACATGTCAATGGCCTTGGTGAAAAAAACTCTTTAATGGTGGCTCATGTCTTTTGGTTATCCTACCATATCTAGGGATACAAATTATTATGCAAAATCACAGTGAGATACAGACCAATTGACGCATACATAGTCTTTCCATCATTGGATCTATCAACTCAAATTAGCCCTCGATTTTCCTTGGTATTTCTTAAAATACAGAATAGTTCCTCTTCTTTTTCTCTTTTTCTTTTTTAGATTAACTAAAAATAAATAATATACATTGAGGATGAAACCACCTTCTGTACCAAAAAAAAATCAAATACTTAGGCTCATAAAAATTCTTAACATTTTTGATATCTAATCCTAATAAAAGGTCAGGTATGTCGGTCCGTATACTTCATAGTTTTGCACATGGATGCATATAACAATGAAAACACAAGAATGCATAAAGTATCCAAAGATGGTATGTTGATGATATCTTCATTGATAGTAATAATGATATTGCTTTGGTTCAACTGAAGAACACATTAAGTGCAGCTTTTCATATTAAAGATCTTGGTCCTCTCAAGTATTTTTTTGGTTTTAAAATTGCTCGATCACATATGCTCTGTATATTCTCATTGATGTTGGTTACATTGGATGCAAGCCAGATCCTACTCCTATAGATCCTACAGTTCAGCATAGTCATGATACTGGAACTATCCTACCTGATGTTTCTCCTTACTGAGGTTTGATTGGAAAATATGTTTTATTTTACTATTACGTCAATATCTCTCTGCTCCTAGAGATGCTTATTTACATGCAGCACACAAGATTGTTAGATATATCAAAAGTGATTCGAGCAAATGATTTTTCTATTCTACAGATCTAGAGATCCGGTTTTAAGCATTTTGCTGATTCTGACTGGAGCATTTGTCCAGATACACGACGATTTGTTACATGATTATGTATTTTCTTGGTGATTCTTTGGTTAGTTGGAAGTCTTGTAAGCGGCAAACCGTGTCTGGTTGCAGTGCAGAGGCGGGATATCAAATTATGACTTATACAACAAAGGAATTGATTTGGCTTGCTATTTTTCACGATTTACTGATATAACCTTATGGTGCAGCCAATCTATACTGTGATAACACTGTTGTATTTCATATTGCATCCAATTCAGTTTTTCAAAAGCGTACTATGCACATTGAGTTGGACTGCCATACAGTGCGAGACATATACAAGGAAGATTTTTTACATCTGATGCATGTCACAACCGACAACCAGCTTGCTGATCCTTTTTCCAAAGCTGTCCAACTATCGGTCTTCAAGTCCATCATGGAGCGTTTAAAGTTTTCAAACCTTTATCTCCCTTCATGAGCTTTGGTTTGAGGGAGGGGTATTAGAGATTGCATATTAATGAAATATTAATGATGGTTGTTAATTGGTTAATTGGTTAATTACCATCTGTATATAAATACCAAAGACCTCAGAGATTAAGTTAAAGAGAACAGACCTTCAATTCTTCTTTTCGCATATTCTTATAATTACTACACCACAAAATGCTTACCTTAAAATAATAATAAAAAATAATTAAAAAATTACATCACGTAGGTATCACAAATCTAATGGTTATTAAAGATATCAACTTTTATTTTGTTTAACCATATTAAAATGTTATAAATGTATTACTCCTTTTTCTCCTAACTTTAATATAAAATTCAATAGTATTTTGTAAAATTGCTAGTAAATGATTGTAGAGTCTATGAATTTGTCAATTTAACATATATATGTTGGATGATAATCACCATAATAATCCTTAAAGAAAATATTCAAATTTTATACATTCTTTTTAGTGTAATCTAGATCTGATTAACATGGTTTGATTTAGTATTGCCTTACCAAATGGAGTCAGGGTAAAATCCGATCATTTTTTTTTCAAGTTTAGTTGTTGTTTGTCCGTCTTCTTACATTACATAGAACGAGAAAATATTCTAGAAACTTTCTCTTTTTAATGATAGAAAAAAGCTGTTGAGCTCAAAATACAGAAATAATTGAAAACTAAGAATGTGGTAGTGTTTTCCATTCATTAGTTCTCTCTCATCTCATAATTGTTTTTTGACCAAAATGTTCCTATCAAAATTTTAAGGATTAAATACTTTTTTAACGATCAAGTATATGGAGAGATCAGCTCTCTAGTATCAGACGGTTAAATATTTTGTCAACGTGATATATATATATATCACGTTGAACTCATCTTTTATATATCTTTGTGGATATATGTCAACGTGATTCTTTGTGGATATCTTACCGGAGTTACCAGTTGAACTCATCTTTTATTTTGTCAACGTGATATATATATATATATATATATATATATTATTGTCTATCGATATTATTATTACAATCCGGTAAGTTGTTTTGTATCATTTTAAATAAATTCTTACACTGTATAAAGAGAAAAATATTGTTTAAAATATTTTTAGTATACCGTCATAATGAATTTAACATGATATAACGTTTAATAACATGTTACATAAAACATTAACGAGCATGTGTATCGAATATTGTATCATGCTAAATGGAAAGTTAAAAGTATATATATATATATATATGTTTGTATTGTTTATTACTATATTTGCATGTTTCTAAAATATATAACTCGTTATAAGAAACTGTAACATTTTGGTAAAAAATTAGCTTCTTAATATTTTAGATATCTTATAATCAAAAGTTATTTGTGTTAAACAAATAAAAAAAATTTCAATTACTTAATCGTTAAAGTTATATCGTTAAAAATACTTACTCCTTAAATTTATGATAGGAACATTTTTGTCAGAAAAAATTATTAGAGGAGAGAGAACTAATTAATCACAACCACTATCATATATTTATTATTTCAATTATCTGTTGGTATAGGTTGCATTTCCCTAGAAAAATTAATATATTCTTGCAACCTTAATCATTTAAACATAAGTAACATAATACTCTATATGTTTCAATACACTTGTTGTTTAAAGGATTTTTTTTGTTTCATTTTATTGGTTGTTTTAAATTTTCAATGCAAAATTAATTACTTTTTTTTATTTGTTTTGGCCATTTGTATTTTGTTGTTAGTTTTCTTATTGGTTAAAGGTTTAAACTTTTCTACATCAAGTCTGAAGTTTGATTTCCAGAATGCACAATTTCTTACAAATTAATTGATGCAAATCTTTTCGAAGGTTTTAGACTGTTGCATAAAAAGTATTTCGTCGTGATCTCATGTGTTGCGGAGAGAATTTGTCTATCATATAGATGTCATACATGCAAAACCATTCGTCGTACATCCGAGTATTGCGGAGAGAAGTTGTCCATCGTAAAGATATCGTATATGCATAATCGTCTGTCGATGATAATTTACGTTGTGAAATCGTTGTTTGGAAAAAATGTTCATCTTAAACGTATATACTACATGTAATCATATTATCATAATAGGATTAGATAAACTATCTTTAACGATGTAATAGATGATTAGAAAAAACAAGAAATTAAATGATTTCATAATTTATGTGTCAAAACCTTCAACAACAAATAAATTGAAAGAGAGGGAGTAGCAATTAGGATGAGTTGGTGGCCTCTAAAGAGAGAGGTTAAACCCACTTCGAATCTATTTGGGAGGAGACTAAAATCTGCTCTTATCCTTGGTAAAAGATTCACGAACCCTGGTCCGACCTAATTTTGTGGTTTGTTTTACTTACTTAATTGTACGGTCCACGGATAAACGACAATGAGCTGTTTTACATAAATTGAGTCTTTTAATTTGTTAGATTCATGGACTCTAAAATCATTTACTCTGTTAACTTGACAAACTTACGGAGTCGAACCATTACTTTGCTAGCTTAACACTATAATGCCTCGCAATTAACTCTGCTACAATTTTGCAGTGTTATTGACTTTACTAATTTCACACATTCGCAATTTTGCAGAGTTATGAGCCACTAATAAAACCATATTTTTGGTATCGGTTTCCAAATAAATTAATGGAGAAAAAAAAGATACCAGCATGACATATGAATAGAAAATACTAACTAGACATGTCATTCAAAATATTGTAATAAATCTGTGCATATTTGCCGTTAAGACGCTCTAGTCAGACCATAAAGTAAACTGTACAGAGACATGTCTTTGACTCTTTGTAGTCCAAGGACGATAAAGAAAACAAAAACCTACAACTGTGCTTACGGTCACAAAGCCTTTAGATCAGTGAGCGGCTATATAGCACAAGACTTCCCGAACTGATTCTGTGTCTTAGCTTCCACGTTTCATTTATATTATCTGA